>CANTUS010000014.1:75135000-77635000 GCA_947683365.1 Euphorbia pulcherrima
TGAGCACAGACAAGAGCAAGTTCATCGATCTAGTCAACCAGGACGAGCTTAAGCGTTATCGGGTCTAAACAAAAGAAATAAATCAGAAAAGCGGCACACAAAAAAAAAAAAAAAAATATATATATATATATATATATATATATATATATATGATAATCACCCCCCTTTCGATCTTCTACTGATCGGACAAAAATTAGGGTGACATCCGACGGTCGGTATCCTGTAAATCGACTGTACAAAAATTAGGGGATATATCAACATCGCCTACTGAACTGAAAACCCGAAAAGGGCGATTCAGACAAAAATTAAGGCAAAGAGAAAAATTGCGAGACATTAACTTAAAAACCTGTAAAGGCTGGTTAACATCAGGGATTCCATTAATGGAAATGATTGCCAACATCTTGTACTAAAGTTAGATTCACTCAATAAAAGTGTCTTATATTGAAACCATTGTGTTTGTAATTGTATGAATGTCTGACGATCGAGTGATGGAAGCGTCACAAGTAAGCTTACTCGAAGAAGCTCCGAGCTCCAAAAAAAATACATATATAAAAAAAATATAAAAAAATCCAGATAGACTGAAAACATCTAGGTCTATGCAAAAGTCGAAATAAGTCTATTAAGTCGAAAACTCGAAAGGACAGTTTATGCAAACGATAGGGTCAAGTTGGAGCCCAAATTTCCCCAGTTCCCTCCAATCTGCATTCCCCAAGCTTCGCACGAAGCCCCATAGCTGTTAAGTGTAGCTCGACGTAGCAGAATTTGAAGAAATGGTCGAATCTGTGTTTTTGGAAAGCTGAATGTCGCCAGCGACATGAATTATTTTAGACAATATTAGTTGATACCGCTAGCAACATGGATATAGGCGATTTTGAGGCAATGCACCTGGCGATATGAATGATACTGCCGGCGACATGAAGTGAATTTTTCGGCGACATCAAAAGCATTTTTTTCCATTTCAGACCTGTACAAAACCTGTAAACGCCTATACTACGTTTCCAATGTCTTTCCAAACAGCGACCCATCTTATTCAAAATAAAAAGCCCAAAGGCTTACCATGCAAAAATTTTGAATGTCTAGACCATGAAAGAAACAAAACCCAACACAAAAAAAAACAAATTATTCCAACCCCAATGTATCAAGGGTACAAACAAGGAAATAAAAAAAAACGAGCAAAATAAAAAACTAGGCATGCCCGCCACTACCGGCCGGGCGAGATGAAACGTCTTCGGGACTCACAAATCAGTCATCAACATCGTCCTCTTCCTATCCCTCTGTCATGGGCACACTACTAGACTCCTCAGCAACGGCATGTGGGCGTCGGCCGATAGACATCTTGATCCCCCTACGACTGGTACTACCAAGGTGTGCACGGTCCAGGTTTTGCTTACTTCTCCGTTCCTGAATGGTGGCTGCCAGCAGACCCTCAAGGTCACTCACGCGACGCCCTAGGTCTGTAGTTTCCTCGTACAGCCGTCGGGCTGCATTAGCATCTGACAAGGAAAGGGTCAAGAAATCCTACAAACCAGAGAAAATATAAACAATGCATATCATTCATAACATCCACAAATGCATCCCATCTTAACATATGCATAAAATACCTGAGCAAGGAGCGACTGCCCGATAAGTGTATCCTGAAGAACAAAATTGTTCTCTGCTAGCTGCTCATGGCTCTGCGCCACCTGAAAAATCCGAAAGGCAAATCATTAGACACCTACATCCAAGGCTAAATAAGAAAATAATCACCAGGCCTTAGGTAAGTAGTATTTTCAGGCATAAAAATTGGAGCCTGCCGGCTCGAGCCAATATTCCTAGGGAGGAACTCGCCCCGGGAATTCATTAGCAGGGATAAAGTTTCCATCGAATTGACCAGATGGCCCTCCACAAAGTTTATGCCCTCCGGCACACACCATAGTGTCCCACTCGGGTTATCCCAGCCTCTCTTCCTAGCGGGTTCCTAAAAACATGAAAGCCACACGTCACCAGCGTTCTTATACAATTTCAAAACCAGGCACATAAACACAATCATACCTCAAAAGAACGTTGCTCCCCTTGGGACATTAGCGCACTCCCGCAGGCTACGTCCACGCCCGCCTCATCCTCCCCCTCGGGCTCGATCCCAACATCCCCTTCAAGCTCCTCATCTTCATCTTCCTCCTCGACGTCCACAATGCCTTTGAGGCGCCTTTTCTCATCCTCCAACCGTTGCTCATTATGATACTCAATCGTATCATTTCTGTGGATGCGGGGACACACAGGGAGTAGACGCTGCTGGAGCTGCTCATCGAGGCCAGGGACGCCGGGTATCAATTGGTCGTTCCCCTTAATGTAATCAGCCTTTTTGGCCTCGGAGGTGATCACCAAATGGGGCCACCATAAGCCCCTGGGAGGGTCAGCAGGCACCGATCTATCGGCAACCGAGATGGACCTCCAACCCCAGACACGCTTACCCGGGTACCACTGCTGGGATAAAGGACACTCCATAACGAACCGACGATCGTCCACCTCCCTCCTAACTCTTGCAACCTCTGTCAGGTTCACCCCATCGAATGGATCCAGGACAAGCTACACCAAAACAACTAATACAAGTCCATAAACGCTTTTTGTTTTGTCTAAATGTAAAAATATAGACTAAATTAAAAATTACATACCGAGCTCAACCGCGTGCTCCTCAGGACCTCCCTATATTTCATAGGGTACTTGGCCTTCCCACCAACGCCCACGCACCAGCGAGCGAGAAAGTGGGAGCCCGGCGGCACAATCTTCTTAAACTCCACCGACAGGAGGATCTGATGCTCGAAGGCCCAAGCCTGCACAAATAACGACCAATCAATTCGAAAAGTGCCATACGATAAATGAGAACATGTACCATCAAGTAAAATACTTCCGAGAAGACACACCTAGAGTAACAGATGATAGAGGCGAAGGGCTTTCTTCTTCCGGGCTCCCACGTCCAGCCCATGGTATAGCTGAGCCAAGATGGCCCTCGGCCAATTCTTCCTTCTAATGCCCGCCACGTCCTCCACAGCAGTTATAAGCACATAATTGATCTTGCTCCCCGAGATTGGGAAGAATAGCACGGTGAGCAAAAAGATCATGAAAGACCGGACACAAGCCTCTCTCTCATTCTCAGGCACTACATCCACCCGGATCCATTATTGGTGCAACTCACCATAAGACAGCCGCCCAGAAACGGGCTTCAGACCGAACAACTCCTTCACCCGCCTCACCACAGGTCTCTTAACATGGTATCTATCCATGTAAGCATCAAAGTGCATGACCTAGTCCGTACAAGGGAGGTCGGTCATAGCTACGACCTCGGAGGGTGTAATCGTAGCTTCCCCGAAAGAAAAGTGGAAAGTATGAGTGGTCTCAGACCACCTCTCGGTCAGGGCTGTCACCGCTGAATGAGAAAGCATAGGCATCAGCATTGGCATAATCCGGGCCAAGTCCCCGAATCCTATCTCATTGATGGCAAGCGCAAGCTCGATGTCGTTCTCCGAAATATGGTGCCACCACTCGCCAATGGTGCCCATCCCCCCTGTATATGTCAGTTCATATAGCTGCAAAATTAGAAACGAAACAGATCAATCCTGCTTATTTTCTCACCAAAAGAGCTGCTGATGTCGATTCTGCTAAAAGCTATGTCGCCGGCGACATCACTCCATACCACCAGTGGCATGGATGATACCGCCGGCGACATCACTTTAAACAGAAGAGACATCAGACTTCCATAGGCCCTTTCGCAAGGACTCATGTCGCCGGCGACATCACTAATGTCGCCGGCAACATCACTACCTACGGGCAGAACCTGTTTTCCCCACAATCGCACTCATCGTACCAAAACCATAAAAATCACAATCAATCAAACAATAAGCCCAAAAACGGTAAAAAACGATCCTAAAGCATGCAATATAGTCAATCTATTTCACACTTAAACTCCTATCATGGCATGATTTCAAGCCTACGGCTAAATCGAAACTCAACCCAAAAAGAGGAGATTCAGGTTTTACGGGATTACCTGGACATAGCATAGGTGCTTCTCCTTCTCTGGGGTCAGATTGGTAATGGGAGAATTGATCCATAGCCATAGATCTTGGCCGTCTCCTTCAGGCCATAAGTAGTAGGAACGGAGAAAATTTTCAATCCCTCAACAGAAGAATCGGGCAAGTTCTCCCTGGCCTTGGTAGATTTGCCCCTGAAAGCCTTGATGATTCTCTTCATGATTTGAAAGACGAAAGAAAAAATCGTAGGATTTGGAGAATGAGATATGAAGCAGTAGGAACGATTTTTTGAATAAATAAGGAAGAAGGGAGTTTCAATTCCTTTTAAACTGCCGCGCGGAATTCGAGGAGTTTTAATTTATCTGAAACTGTCCGTTCATGCCGCCGGCGACATCAATCTATGCCGCCGGCGACATCAATCTATACCGCCAGCGACATCACTCATATCGCCGGCAACATCGCCCCTTTCAGTTCAAATTTTGAAATTACCTGACAAGTCAAAGCTGCCACGTGGCACTCATGTCGCCGGCGGCATCGATTCATACCGCCAGCGACATCATTCATGCCGCCGGCGACATCGCTCCTCCAATTCAGATTTTACACAAGTCCGACCAAAGGACAAGCCCGACCGAAGGGCGATCTCCTCACAAAGTGAAAGCCCGACCAAGGGGCAATCACTCCACAAAATAAAAGTCCGACCAAGGGACAAACTCTCCACAAAACTCAAGCCCGACCAAAGGGCATTCTCCCCACAAAGCATAAGCCCGACAGAAGGGCAATCTCCTCACAAAACTCGAGCCCGACCGAAGGGCAATCTCCTGACAAAGCGAAAGCCCGATCGAAGGGCAATCACTCCACAAAGCACAAATCCAACCAAAGGACAAGCCTGACCAAAGGGCAATCTCCTCACAAAGTGAAAGCCCGACCAAAGGGCAATCACTTCACAAAGCACAAGTCCGACCAAAGGACAAGCCCGACCGAAGGGCAATCTCCTCACAAAGTGAAAGCCCAACCAAGGGGCAATCACTCCACAAAGCACAAGTCCGACCAGAGGGGAATCTCCTCACAAAGCGAAAGCCCGATCGAAGGGCAATCACTCCACAAAGCACAAGTCCGACCAAAGGACAAGCCCGACCGGAGGGCAATCTCCTCACAAAGTGAAAGCTCGACTAAGGGGCAATTACTCCACAAAGCACAAGTCCGACCAAAGGACAAGCCTGACCGAAGGGCAATCTCCTCCCAAAGTGAAAGCCCGACCAAGGGGCAATCACTCCACACAGCACAAGTCCGACCAAAGGACAAGCCCGACCGACACAAAGCGGAAGCCCGATCGAAGGGCAATCACTCCATAAAGCACAAGTACGACCAAAGGACAAGCCCGACCAAGGGGCAATCACTCCACAAAGCACAAGTCCGACCAAAGGACAAGCCCGACCGAAGGGCAATCTCCTCACAAAGTGAAAGCCCGACCAAGGGGCAATCACTCCACAAAGCAAAAGTCCGACCAAAGGACAATTTCTACACAAAGCATAAGTCCGACCAAAGGGCAATCTTTTGACAAAAGGATCAAGTCCGACCAAAGGACATCTTTTCCGCAAAATATAAGTTCGACCAAAGGACAAATTCTCCACAAAGCTCAAAGTCCGACCAAGGGACAACCAATCTTCAAATCGTAAGTCCAACCAAGGGACAACCAATCTTCAAATCACGAGTCCGACTAAGGGACATCCTTTCCATAAAACACAAGTCCGACCAAGGGGGCAACTAACCCACAAAACTCAAGTCCGAATAAAGGGCAACCAATCTACAAAGCGCAAGTCCGACCAAAGGGCAACCAATCTACAAAGCGTAAGTCTGACCAAAGGGGCAACCAACCTACAAAGCGTAAGTCCGACCAAGGGGCAACCAATCTACAAGGTGTAAGTTCGACCAAGGGGCAAGCCAGTCATCCCTCAAGTATCATTCCTATCCCTTGCTCTTTCGTGTGATCATACTGACCTGTGGCAGCAGTGATCCCCAGAAGGGTAGCCTTAGAGCACGGGATTTTGTAGTCCCTCTTGCGGGACGATGACGTGTACCCAATTTTAATGCCTCAAAATGAAAGTTCTCTTTAGAATTTTTATTACCAAAATAATATTCCTTGGGAATTTTATACTTGGTAGAATCCAGTTCGGCGTGGCCGATAACGCGTCCGGTAAGAGCTTGAACCGATAATTTACACCCAAATTAAATAATACCCATTAAAATATAATTAAAATTCAAAAAGATGCCTTTTAATCCACTTTTTCCCACTTTTGACAGCTTTTCACGACTTTGTAGGCTTTTGGGCCTATTGGCTGTCGGTATGCTGAAGGCTGATGCCACCAACGGCATCAGCCATGCCGCCGGCGGCATGGCCTAAAATGGGTCCCTACACAGCCTTCCGACCACTTTCGGCGGAATAAGTCAAAAAGGTCTCGAAAAACACCTCATTCCACCTATAAAAGCACACCTTATGCTGAAATAAAGGGGTGGGACTGAAATTGCAAAATAGGAAGTGGAAATTGGGCAATTGAGGCTGCAATTTAAGGGAGTAGATTTTAGTGAGACAAGAATTAAAAAAGGTAGGAAAAAGGATTCTAATCCATTTTTCCTGGATTTTCTTCTTTAAACTCTCTGATTGTGAGCTTAAAATCAGTGGGTCTTTAAGTTAAAATCAACTTGATAGAATTTAGGAACCTAAAAACTCTTAAATTGATTACTAAATCATCATTACAAGCTTCTCAGAGGTGTTTATTTTTAGTTCACGAAGAGTTGGATTCACGACCCCGAGGTGAGAATTCTGAGTCTCATAGCTCTTTGGCATTAATATTACTGATTTGTGCTAATTTTTGTTGATTTGTGTTCATTTTTGGGTTTTCGATCATTCTGACTGCCGACCGCTGATGCTGCATGAAATTGAAGTCGTCGGAGACATGTGATGTCGCCGGCGATATCACCCATGTCGCCAGAGACATCGTTGATATCGTCGGTGGCATCGCATTCCCCAGAGACCTCACTTTCTTGTAGGACCCTTTCTTTATGGTACCCAGAAAGCCTTGTAGCCTGTCTGCATACTGATGTCGCCCGCGACACAATTAATGTCGTCAGCGGCATCAGCCACGCCGCCAGCGACATCAACCATGTCACCAACGACATCAGTTGCCTCATCAGCGGCATAACTTTCTGGACAGCAGTTTTATTTTTCGTGTGTTCCCGGACTAACTTATTTTCCGAAACTAAGACATGTAGTGCAACCATGGAGGTTCAAAACCTCCTGAAAGCAGATCCCACCCCATAACGTGTGGCATTTTCATTTATAATCCGATTGAAGTAATGACCGACACTAAAATTTGATTAAAAATGAAATTTCCCCGTAAATGCGGCTCAAATCTCATTTTAGCCATCCAACCGAGCTTTATAATATCATAAATGAAACATGCCATATCTGTGCCAACCATCTTCTGCACGTAGATGTATATTGGACATTCGGGTATTTTATTTATTGCATAGAAAATGTATGGGACTTAGAATACTCATAATAATTTTATTTTCTGCACTTATTTCTGAATGACTGTAAATATTTTATTCATCGCTTCAATTGCTTGATAAACGCGAAAATAACAAAATAACTGAAAACATAAATAAATAGGATGGATTAAAACCGATTAAGAAAAAATGAAGTATCTTAACTTAGCCTAATGAAAAATAGATAACATCATCCAAACTCGGAATCTCTACTTAAGGTATGGTCCAACCACCCGGTGGGAAAATCGTACCAAAAATTTTCCGGTTGAGCTGAACCGGGTGGCGACTCTATTTTAAGTACGAGATTTCGATCTCGTATTTTTTGAGCATTAAAATATGCAAAATCATTTTCAATCACATTATACGTATCTCTCCCGTCATTTAAAGAGGTCGGCCCGACTGGGCCCAGAGCTGCGCCGCCGCGCGAAACGTCGTTCGCTCACACCGACCAAGGGGCAATCTCTCCGTGAAGCATAAGTCCGACCAAGAGGCAACCAATTCACAAAGCATAAGTCCAACCAAGAGGCAATCTCTTCGCGAAGCACAAGTCCGACCAAGGGGCAACCAATTCACAAAACATAAGTCCGACCAAGGGGCAATCTCTCTGCGAAGCATAAGTCCGACCAAAGGGCAACCAATTCACAAAGCATAAATCCGACCAAGGGGCAATCTCTCCGCGAAGCATAAGTCCGACCAAGGGGCAATCAATTCACAAAGCATAAGTCCGACCAAGGGGCAATCTCTCCGCGAAGGATAAGTCCGACCAAAGGGCAACCAATCCACAAAGCATAAGTCCGACCAAATGGCAACCAATCCACAAAGCGTAAGTCCGACCAATGGGCAATCTCTCTACGAAGCATAAGTCCGACCAAGGGGCAATCTCTCCGCAAGGATCAAGTCCGAACAAGGGGCATCCTTTCCACAAAGCACAAGTCCGACCAAGGTGCAAACCAGTCATTCATCAAGTACCATTCCTATCCCTTACTCTTTCGTGCAATCATGCTAACAAGTGGCAGCAGTGATCCCCCGAGGGGCAGCGTATGAGCACGGGATTTTGCAGTCCCTCTCGCGAGACGATGATGACGTGTACTTGATTTTAATGCCTCAAAATAAAAGTTCTTTTTAGAATTTTTATTATTAATATAATTTTCCTTGCGAAATTTATACTTGGTAGAATCCAGTTCGGCGTGGCCGATAACGCGTCCTGTAGGAGCTTGAACTGATGATTTACGCCTAAATTAAATAAACCTCTAGATACCCATTAAAATATCATTAAAATTCAAAAAATCCCACTTTAACCCCTTTGACTTGTGTTTGGCAGCTTTTCAGGCTGGTGGGCCCGCTGGCAGTCAACTTTTTGAAAGATGATGCCTCCAACGGCATCGGCCCATGTCGCCGGCGATATCGCCCATGTCACCGACGGCATGACCAAATTGGGCCCTGTAGACAGCTTTCTTCTTCCTCCTTGGGACAGTCTCTTTTTTGCCGTTTTGGTGAAAATGGCTGAAAGGTCTCGAAGACCACCCCCATTTTGCCTATAAAAACACACCTTAGGCTTCAAAAAAGGGGGGAAAACAGAAGAGAGAACACAAAGAGATTGATCAGAAATTAGAACTTGCAGAATTCTAGAGTGAGAAATTAGTTCTAATGAGATAAGAATTTGAAAAGGAAGGAAAAAGAATTTGAATCCATTTTTCCTGGTTTTTCTTCTTTGAGCTCTTTGATTGTGAGTTTAAAATCAATAGACATTAGATTAAAATCAATCTAAATAGAATTTAGAGACTCAAGTACCAAATTTACTACCAAATCGTCACTACAAGCTCCCCGGAGGTGTTCCTTGGTTCACAAAGAAGTGGATTCATAGCCCCTAGGTAAAAATACTGAATCTCAAAGCTCTTTGGCATTAATATTGTTGTTTTCTGCTGATTCTTATTGATTGGTGTTCTTTTCGGGCTTTCGATCGTTCTTCGATCGTTACCTGTTGCTGCTGCACGAAATTGAAGTCTCTGGAGACATGTGATGTCGGCGGCGATATCACTCATGTCGCTAGAGACATCGTTGATACCGCTAGTGAGATCACATTTCCCAGAGGCCTCACCTTCTTGTAGGACCCTCTCTTTATGGTACTCAAAAAGCCATACAACCCGCCTGCAGACTAATGCCTCTAGTGACATCACTAATGTCGCCAGCGGTATCAGCCATGCCGCCGGCGGCATGGCCTTCTAGACAGCTGTTTTATTTCTTTCTTTTCTGACCTAGTTTATTTTCCAAAGCTAGGATACACAGTGCAACAATGGAGGCCCAAAACCTTCTGAAAACAAACCCCACCCCATACCATGTGACATTTTCACCAATAATCCGGATAAAATAACAATCGCGTCTAAAATTTGGTCAAAAACGAAATTTTCGTCAAATGTCGTTCAAATCTCATTTTAGCCATCCAACCAGGCTTCATAACGTTATGAATGTTAATGCCATGATCACGCTAACTGGGGTCTTGTTTAGTTTGCTAACTATACACGATTCGTGATGTCTCGTATGACGTGTCGTATCTATACTAACCATCTTCTACAGGTAGATGTATGTTAGGCCTACGGTTATTTTATTTATCGTATAAAAAATGTATATGATTTGAAAGCCTTGTAATAATTTCAATTTCTGCATTTACTTTTGGATGACTAATAATTCGATGCTCGATAAACGTGATAACAACATAATAACCGAAAACACAAATAAATAAGATGAATTAAACCGATTAAGAAAGTATGAAATATCTTAACTTGGCCTAATGAATCGATAAACGCGATAACAACATAATAACCGAAAACACAAATAAATAAGATAGATTAAACCGATTAAGAAAGTATGAAATATCTTAACTTGGCCTAATGAAAAATAGATAACATCATTCGAACTCGGAATCTCTACTTAAGGTACGGTCTACCACCTGGTGGGAAAATCATACCAAAATTTTCCGATTGAGCTGAACCGGATGGCGACTCTATTTTAATTACAGGATTTCGATCTCGTATCCTTTAACACCTAAATTGAACTTAAATCCATCTTCGACATCAATGCTTTCATCACGCCTAAAATGAGGATCAATCCCTCAACACACTTCACAAAGCCAGTTGTCATTTTCCCCCCTGCGGCGCATCTCACGCGGCCCCCGCGGGCGAGAAAAAGGTCATCTTATCACAAACAACCAGCATCTTCTTAACTTTGAAGCTTCCCTTTTACAGGCTTGAATCATAAATGTAGTCGTTGAGTAGATTTGAATCTCCACCGTTGATCAGGTAAGTGTTAGCTTGTCCGAAGCCGTTGATCTATCCGTTAGACCCAATAAATGTTCCGTTTGAATTTGTTAGGATTGGAGCAACAAAGTTATCAATCGTTGTTTATTTGACTTTTTGTGCTCTGCCGAATTCTATGCAACTTTATCTTTTGTTTGGACTCCACGCGCCTTGCCATTGGCCTACGTTAAAAAGGTTATTACATTTTTCTCTTCATGTCAGCCGTTTTGTCCTTTCCAAAAATCGTGCAAATTATCACTTTTTCATTCTCTAAGGTAAAAAGCATGTTTGACTTAAGATCAATTTAAAGGGAAATTAATATTTAAATATTTCCCTTTCTTGAGAATTGTCTTCCAGATATCTTTAGACTAAACTTCACCGGATGCTATTCTTTAGTGATCTCTTCCGGATGATGTCATCTAGGGTTTAGTAATTTGTTTTCTTTCAAACTCTAACCGGATGCTTCTGCTTTGGACTTAGGAATTTTGTTTTCTTCTGAAACCTTTATCCGAATGTAATCTTCTTGGACTTAGGAATTTTGTTTTCTTCAAAACTTAGATCCGAATACTTGTCTTAAGTTTTCTTCTTCCGGATCAATGTTTCCTAACAAATAAAGGAAAACCTTATCCCACCCGCCTAAGTGTGAACTCAAACCTATGACCTCATACAATAATGTTTAATTGCGGTGAAGTCAGATTTGATTTTAGTTATAATTCTCCGACATTTTTATTCTCCGAAACTTAAGTCACTGACTTAAAAGTCATTTTATGAAAGCATAAAAAGTTCTAAGAAAATGTTGTCTAAGTTTGAAGTATGTTCTTTTTTTAACTAATAATTCTAGAAATTTTGTCTAAGCTCAGACTATTAAATGGCTCGATTAACTATATGTGAATATGTTCAACTTTTACTGACTTAAAATCTTATAAATGTTTTATCTATCTACAAATGTCGAACAGGCATGAAATATTACTCATGGAGAAAAAGTTCGTTAATACTACAAGTGGACGGTACAAGAAACACTTAAATAAATAAAATCTAAGATTAAAAAAATGTATATTAAAAGTTTTGGAATAAAAATACATGATAGCAAAAAAATTTCAATTTTGAATGGTGAGGTGAATAGCTAGACCTTAAGTAATAATATAATTTAACGATAATTATTGATGGAAAGATTATGCCCATAAGGTCAACTATTTTGGAAGCCACACATTTTTTGGAAAAATCACAAATTTTACTCTTTATTTATTTGTAAATGTGTTCATATTATTAAATATAATTTCAACTGACCTCCGGATGTGGATTAAATTTATAATTTCTAAAGTTACAGATTTTATTGTGTTTTTAATTAATTAGAATAATAGTAGATATTTGACATATTGCATCTTAAACTAATGATATCCATTTTAGGGTAAAAAAACTGTAAAACAGAAGATATATTGATAATTTTGATAATAGGCATATAATGGCCAACTACAAGAAAATAAAAAGGAAATTTCCTTGTAATTAAAAGTTACAAAATAGAGGATCGTGCATGATAGAGTCCTCTGTAGTTGGAAACATATAAATTCAGACTTCATTAGTCATTACTTGTTTTAAAAAAAAAATTTACCTTATTTAAGCTTACATTAAATAGAAAGAAAAATCTCTGTGACTCAAATCTGAGACCTCTAAATATCACAACTCCAGTATTAATCACTAAGCCAACACCTAAATCACTCCATTAATCATTACTTGGTTGATTTTGTGTTTAGGCATTATCAGCAATTAATTGTTTTCCTTATTAATTTTTATAATTAAAACAATGTAATTATTGTTTAACTTATCCCGGGAATGTCGAACATGTTAGATTGAATTTTCGGAAGACTAATTAAACTAGGTTACTTTTTGCAGACATGTGCACTAACATTGTTTTGTGGCAAGGGTTGCCCCACCATATCCACTTGTTGCTATTCTAATATGAAAAAGCAGCATTTAGGATGTATTTCAACTCAAAACGGAACTCTTTTGTTTCGGTTTTGCCATGAGTAAAACAAGACCCGTTTAAGCTACATTCTTTCCTTAGTTCAACAAAGTTATAATTTAAGCCGAATAAACCGTTCAGTTTAAATTGAAAATATAATATTTCATAATTTGAATCATGATATTGTAGGGGGCAAATAATCAAATCCAACAATATTTTTTTTTTTCATGTTATTTTTTAAAAAAAATTAATCACCATGAACTCTAAACTCACATATAAAATAAACTAGAAAGAAAAAATAAAAACAAAACTCTAACTTTCATATCATGCAAATCATATAAGTTTACGATCTAGTAGTTATAGAGTTGAAAAAAATACCTGTAAATAAAATTCCCCATTCCATCCATGCCATAGATAACAATTGTTCTTGAATCTCAAAAAACCTCTCATAATTCTTTCCTTTCATCAAATTCAACCCTAAACAATTCATGCTGGTTAGCATTTGCACATATTTACCCTACAAACTATTAGCAAAACAAGGTTGCAAAAAAAAATAGTAGTCGAACAACAACAAGAAGTTTGTAATAAGCAAATTTCATAAATCTAGCAACAACCCGAAGCTCAAAATATATATAATAAACAAAATTTAAAGAAACTTAAAAATATTTATTACCCACAAACTCCAATAAATAAACTTAAAAACTCAACAGATATGCCCATAAACAAATTAAACCAAAAAAAAATAATCTAAAACCCGAGAAACTTAAAACCTAAAGCCTCATTAAAAAAAACCATGAACTCCTTGAGAGTGGCAACATAATTATACATAATTACTTCAAAATCCTTAGATCTTAGAATGAAATCCACGGAAAGAGAAAATGGCTTTTGGAACCGAAATGTCATCAGATCTGCTTAATTCAAAAGAAACCCCTGCTATTTTAGATCACTACGAATCGGAGATGGAAACTGATTGAAACGGTAGGAAGAGATTAGGCGACTTTAAGGTTGGAAGTGTCAACAGTAAAACATGAGTAGGAAGAGAAATGATGACTTACGGTGTTAGATGGAAATTCAGTAGCTCATAAATTCCTATGAAAATTCAGTAGCTCATTCACAATCCAGCTTATGCTCCTCACAATCTCAATTGACTCATCAATCTATATCAACCGAAGACGATTTTGCCAACAAATCAAACAAAAACCGAGCAGATTCGCACTCTCAGTCCAATTAAAACTGAAAACGGAAAGATGAAATAGAAAATTACCTGAGAGCTGGCACGATCGCTGTTGATGGAGAGAGATTAGAGCCGAGAGTGATGGAGGCAAATATGTAGTAGGATAAAGGTTGAGAAGTATGCAGGGTTGAGAACTAGAAAGGATTTGAGAGACAGGAGGGATGTGGGTTTCCAGGGAGTAAAATAGAGGAAGGCTGCAAAATAGATTTAGGGAGTTAGGGTTTTCATATATATACACACACAAAAACACATATGGATCCGGGTCCAAATCTAAAGCCCGATACTCAATTCATATCCATTTTGAACCTGGATCCGACCTGCTGTGTTAACTGGAAGGAATGTGCCACAGAGAGAGCAAAGAGGTGATGGTTTTTCTGGCAGTGCTCGCAATAGAAATACTATACTGAGTGCTCCTGAATTTGATAATCCAACGAATTATGGAAATGATGTATATAGACGAAGAAATTATTAGAGCTGTTATGGAGGCCTCAAAACTAGAAGCTGAGGTGAGCTAACCCAAAAATTTCTCTGGCTTGTGCAATGCATGAGATTATGATGTTTACTGTTTTGTGTATGATGCATTGCTGCTACACATATCCTATAGTAGTGAAATGTTCAATATTCATGTGGATTTGCCTTTTGAAGGTTAATACAGTAGAAGGTAAGCTTTATAAGTTAATCTCATAATGTATCCCAATTGAATGATCTTATGCGGTTTTCAATATACTTAGAGATATGCTTAAGTGGAGAAGCCTGCACTGCCCTTGAGGTTTCTTTGTCAATTTCAATATCGATTTCATGCTTAAACCATGCAAACCTACAATTTATTAAGCCTTCTGCATTTAGGATACCCTTGTTCTTTTTAAGCGGGAATGCAGTTTCCTCCTTGTTTCAATATCTTTCATTGGTGTTGCACTTACCAGAAAGATCGACTCAATTAACTTTGAAATAAAATCAGGCACTGGAGCAAGAGAAAGCATTGCGGGAGCTGAGGGGAAAAGTTGGAGCATCTGAAACGGGGGCTTCCAAGTCTGAGGAAGTGGAACTGGTCACATTGGTATTTATCTGTGGTTGCTCTTAAATATGATATTGTAGTTTGTTGTAACCTGATTGTTTTGGAACTCTCAATTTTTCAGGTTAAGTAGCCACTTTTGAAGGTAAGAGGTTCAACAAATTTCTTGGATATGTTTTAGGTCGAGGACTCCAGATGAATCTGAAGATGTGGAAGAGCAGCCACTTGTCAGGCATAGATCAAGACAAAAATCTTCAGGCTCCATGGAATCCATTAGAGAATTTAGAGTTATTGGTGCAGACACATATAAAACTCACTGATGCAGACACATATTAGCTTCCTGAGATTGCTCTAGATATTGGTGCCGAGGATGTCATTGAAGCACAAGTATGTGAAGATGATATGTATGAAGATATGTCAAAAATTTCATTAAAGTACTAAAATCTTTAACGTAATAAGTCATGCTTCTGGATGAAATTGAAATGTGGATTGGATTCATAAGTTGCTGTTTTAGGTTGAGCTGGAGGGTATTTAGAGAACTTTACACTTGTGGAAATGGCTCTGCCGTTTATCGTACTTCATTTATCTTTTCTTGTTTATTCATTTCAATCCATTCTAGTGTTATTAGTGTTCTAGTGCAGATGTTGTCCAATTCCACTTTGTTGGGAACTCTATAGAAAGTGATAATTTTTCAAAGATATAGTTATAAGAGATGAACTTCTTTCGATTTTAGATTTTTACGATAAAACTAAACCATTATTGTTATTACAGTAGAAGGTAAGCTTTAAAAGTCAATCTAAATGATGTACTTTACCCCGATTGAATGATCTTAGGGAAGTATATATCTCTGGTTGCTGCTAAAAGGATGTTTTAACTTGTTGTCAGAATAGTCATACGGAGTACCAATATTCAATATATTTATTTGAATATTTTGTGAAATTAACTGCTTTTGGTGTGTCCTTTGACAATTTGTAGTGGAGAGGTATCCCATGACGAAGCTGTCATGCTTGAGGCTGCCATGTCCTCAAATCACTGTCTCCAGGTGATTGGTATGTCATTCTTGCTATTGGTTTTACTTTGATTCTTCCTCACTAAGGTTGTGTTTGGGAAGCTAATTTTTTAAGTTCAGTTAAATTTTCTACATAAATTGAATTCCTTCAAAAATGTTGATCCCAAACAAGGGATACATGACCCTGCTAAATCAGTGGAAGTTGTATGTCAGCACGCAATCCAATGCTTTATTTGTTTTAGCCAAATACATCGTTATCCGTCTGCACTTGGATCAATTAGCCTTTTGCCCCCTCCAACTTTCAAAAGCACCTATTACCCGCCTGAACTTGGGCAAAAAATCCATCACTAAATCCGATGTGGCAGTTGACATGGTTTGGTTTGGTTTAATTGGCACAATTGTCAGCTGTTGCGGATTGTAGTTGTTGTTGGCGGATTGCTGTTAGTTGTATGCATTTCAGTATCTATTATTGATAATTTAGTGTTTGGTAATGTTAGGCCCAATAATAGATTACGAGAAAAAATAATATCAACAGAA
Organism: Euphorbia pulcherrima; assembly: GCA_947683365.1. Classification (NCBI taxonomy): domain Eukaryota; kingdom Viridiplantae; phylum Streptophyta; class Magnoliopsida; order Malpighiales; family Euphorbiaceae; genus Euphorbia; species Euphorbia pulcherrima. The sequence continues at coordinate 75,151,596 of CANTUS010000014.1, forward strand.
TAAAAGACATGCAGATTTTTACGTGGAAATCCCAAATAAATTAGGGAAAAACCATGGGACCAACTCCGAATAATTCTTCCACTATAAAATAATAGTAGGTACACCAAGAGATTATAAAATAGTGGCACTCAAGTGTTTCCCAAAACCTCACTATTTTCTCTCTTACCCAGCTCTTAGGAACCCTTTTCCTAAGGCTCTCTACACATATTACATTTTTATCTGTGTTTCTTCTCTCTTGCTCTCTGCTTTGGTCTGCTGTTAAAATGAGCAAAACCCTCCTCTATTTATAGGAGATTCAAAACGCGTATGGCCGAATTATGCACAGTAATTTTACTGTGCACTTTTTGAAAAAATTTCAGCCGACCTGCCTCTTTTTCCTTTTTCTTTTTTTTATTATTTTTTTAATTAATCAGTGGGTCCCACAATAAGAGGGACACCACTCAACAAATCTCCTCCTCCCGACTACATTGTGGGGCTCTCCATCCGGTTGCTTCAATGCACTGGTCGAGCTTTTCTTTTGGTACAACCTTTGTCAGCATATCAGCAGCATTATTGTTTGTATGAATCTTCTACAACTTGAACTCTTTTTCTTCAATGGCAAATCTGAGCCAATGATATCTTACATCAATATGTTTCGTCCGTGCATGATACATAGTATTCTTGCTCAAGTCTAATGCACTTTGACTATTATAATAAACTATGTATTCTTCTTGTTGCACACCCAATTCGGTAAAGAATCGCTTTAACCAAAGTATTTCCTTTCCTGCTTCCGCTGCTGCAGCGTACTCTGCTTCGGTTGTTGATAATGAAACATATTTTTATAACCGTGACTGCCATTAAATAGCTCCCCCTGAGAATGTAAATAAGTAACCCGATGTACATTTTCTTTCATCAAAGTCACCAGGCATATCTGCATCTGTGTAACCAACAAGTGCAGATTTTTTAACTCCAAAAGTTAAACATAACTTTGAAGTTCCTCTCAGGTATCTGAAGATCCATTTTACTGCTTCCCAATGTGTCTTCTGAGGATTTGACAGGAATCTACTCACAACTCCAACTGCATAAGCGATGTCTGGTCTCGTACACACCATTGCATACATTAAACTTCCGACCGCTGAAGAATATGGAACATCTGACATATCTTCTCTATTTTTCTCTGTTGAAGGGTAGGATTTCTTACTCAACTTGAAATGAGCGGCAAGTGGAGTGCTAACCGGTTTAGCATTCTTCATATTGAACCTTTTTAGTACCCGTTCAATACATTTTTCTTGCGATAACCACAGCCTGCTGGACCTTCGATCTCGGATAATCTCCATTCCGAGAATTCGCCTTGCCGGTCCCAAATCCTTCATGTCAAACGCCTTAGACAAATCACACTTCACCTTACTAATCATTTTGGCATCTTGTCCAACGATTAGCATATCATTAACATATAAGAGAAGAATGATAAATTTTCCATCAGGGAATTTCTAGACATATACACATGGATCAGCTTCTGTCCTCTTGTATCCTTGATTCACCATGAAGGAATCAAACTTTTTATACCATTGTCGTGGAGCTTGTTTTAACCCATACAAACTTTTCTTCAAGCGATAAACCATGTCCTCATTTCCCTTGACCTTGAAACCTTCTGGTTGTTCCATATAAATTTCTTCTTCTACATCCCCATGCAAGAACGCGGTCTTTACATTAAGCTGTTCTAACTCAAGGTTCAAGCTGGCTACAAGACCTAGCACAACTCGAATGGAACTCATTTTCACAACTGGTGAAAAAATCTCATCAAAGTCGATACCTTTCTTTTGAGTAAAGCCTTTGACAACCAGTCGAGCTTTGAATCTCACTAGGTTTCCATCATCTTTCTTCAGCTTGTACACCCATTTGTTCCTGAGTGTTCTCTTCCCTTTAGGAAGTTTAACCAGCTCGTACGTGTCATTCTTCTTCAAAGAATTCATCTCCTCCTGCATGGCCTTCATCCAACAATCTTTATCGTTACAAGATTGCACATCTAGGAAGCTTTCAGGCTCCCCCTCATCAATGATTAAAATATAATCAGAACTGGAGTATTTTGTAGATGGTTGGCGTTCTCTGATTGACCCCCTTAATTGAGGTTCTTCTTCTGGTAGAATGGGGTTCTCTGGCTCCCCCTGCTCAATATCCTCTTCATTCATATCTTCATCTACAATCGTATCTTGATCCCTCACAACTGGCTCTTCTTCTCCATCTTGTTCTAATTGATGCATTCTTCTTTATGTGGCATCATCTGATAGAATGCTCTCTGGTGTAATATCGATAACACCATCACTTGTAGATCTTTCACTGATGATATCATTCTCATGAAATACAAGAAAGTATCTTCTTCCTTCAATGGATTCTGTACCCATGGGACCACTAACGTCAGAGTGTACCAACTCTAACTTATTATTTCTCCTTCTAGAGCTTTTCTGAAATGAAACTCAATGTTGCTTCCCAAATAAACAGTGATCACACGGGTTAATTTTTCCTTTGGCTAATGGGATGAGGGACTTCTTAGCCAGTATATTCAACCCTTTCTCACTAACATGCGCCAGTCGCCTATGCCACAAATTTGGTGAAGCATTATCTCCAACTTTATTCAGTTGACCCGCACATATTGTTGCATGCGTTTTGTATAGCGAGCAGCACAATCTTCCTTTCGCCACCACCAACGATCCTTTGGTGAGTTTCCAATTTCCATCGCCTGTATGATTGTGATAACCTTCCTTGTCCAATACACTAACAGGCAACAAGTTCAACCGAAGATCTGGAACGTGTCGCACATTTTTAAGTGTTAATGTGCATCTGACACTTGTCTTCACGCAGATATCGCCGATTCCCATCATTTGCGAGACACTATTATTTCCCATTTTAATAGTACCATAATCGCCCGCTTTATAGGTTGAGAAGTATTCCCTTTTTGGAATACTGTGGTATGAGGCACCATAATCTACAATCCACTCGGTATCTGCATCTTCAACATGACAACAATCTGCATCATGAGATAATAAAGCCACCTCTCCATCTTCTATTGTGACTGTAGCAGATGTGTTTTTGTCATTATCATGACTTCGGTTTGCATTCTCTTGTTTAAGGAAACGGTAGTTCCTTTTGAGATGACCCTGCTTTCCACAGTGGTAGCATGACCTCTTCTCCCGGGACTTGGATCTATCTCCGGATTTTCCATTCTCACGACCTCTACTCTTGCTTCGGCCCCTATTCTCTGTGACAAGGGCTTGTGAACTGGTACTGGCAACGTCCCTTCTACGAAGCTCTTCATTAAGTAGTCTATTCTTTACTATAGACATTGTTACCACACCATTTGGAGCTGAGTTACTCAATGATACGACAAGAGTATCCCAGCTATCTGGTAGAGTTCCTATCAAAAGACATGCTTGCATCTCATCATCCAAGGACATACCGGTGACTGCTAACTCACTTATGAATCCTTCAAAGTCGTTCAGGTGTTGTGTGATTGATAATCCCTCTGTCAGTTTCAAGTTCATGACTTTGCGAATCATGAACAATTTTCCTTGAGCAGTTTTAGCCTCGTACATATCCTCTAGCTTCTTCCAGAGAACTTTGGGATTTGTTTCGTTCCTCACGTGGTTGTACAGGCTAGCATCTATCCATTGGCGTATTGTACCCAATGTCTGCTTCTTCAACTTTATCCACTGCTGTTCTTTCATATCCTTCGGCTTTGCGTCATCACCCTCAATTGGATCATATAAATCTTTGCAATTGAGGTAGTCCTTCATTCTGGATTTCCACATTGAATAATTTGTATCCGTCAATTTCATCATTACACAGTCATTCGCCATGTCGAAACTTTAAATATGGCAAATTTTTACTATTCACATAAATAGTAATTATATATGTAAATAGTACCTTATACATAAATAATACTTATATATTGGAATAGTAACAATATGTCTTTGTATACTTAAATAATACTATTTATAAAAGATGGCCGAATATGAATAGTATTATGTATGAATGCTATTACTCAAGTTACTATTTTACTATTCACTCAAATTGCGTATCTGCAACGGTTTTTTGAACGGACTGCACCACCGGATTTATCGTAATTTTCTCGTCGTCGTAGTATATTTATTTTTGAAAAATATATCCACGGATTTTACTGATAAAATAACCTTCGGCTCTGGTACCACTTGTTAGACCCAATAATAGATTACGAGAAAAAATAATATCAACAGAATAAAAGATACGCAGATTTTTACGTGGAAACCCCAAATAAATTAGGGAAAAACCACGGACTAACTCCGAATAATTCTTCCACTATAAAATAATAGTAGGTACACCAAGAGATTATAAAATAGTGGCACTCAAGTGTTTCCCAAATCTCACTATTTTCTCTCTTACCCAGCTCTTAGGAATCCTTTTCCTAAGGCTCTCTACACAGATTACATTTTTATCTGTGTTTCTTATCTCTTGCTCTCTGCTTTGGTCTGCTCTTAAAATGAGCAAAACCCTCCTCTATTTACAGGAGATTCAAAACGCGTATGGCCAGTAATTTTACTGTGCACTTTTTAAAAAAATTTCATCCTGCTTTTTTCCTTTTTCTTTTTTTAATTATTTTTTAATTAATCAGCGTATCCGAGGAACTACAATATAAAATGACATATAAGGACATCTTTTATATTAATTATGGCAATTTGCATATGTGGTATAACATCATCTACTTGAGTATATCTTTCCAACCTTCATGAAGGAGCCGAGTAATTTAAATTGGCACCATTAACTCATAATTGTTCTAACCCAAACAGCTAGGCAAGCAAGCTATGCCTTTGTCGCAACAAAACCACCATTTTTGTGCAGATGTAAAGGATAGTCTTCCATACTCTCCTTGCTGTTGGAGCAATTTCTTTAATTTATGTTTAGGGAGTTATGATATTCATTTACTCTATCATGAATTATCATATGATCATATCAGACCTTGCCACTCTGCATCTCCAGAGAGATTTTCTTGTTTTTTCTTGAATTCTTTGCTTCTAAACATATATTAGTTCTTCCTGCCAAATTACAAGAAATTGGCTCTTTTATTTATGTTTTGGGCTTTATGACGTTTGTTTGATTCATATTTTTCATGTTTCGAAACACAAGAAATCCTCTAAACAGCGAATCATACCTTACAGTTTGGGAGCACCAGCAACTAGAACATGGATTTTAAATGGGCAGTTCTGCATACGGTTCGGGATCAGCAACAAAGAGTAGCAGATCTGAACAGCAGCTGTTTCTCCATGTAACGACATAAAGTAGTTGTTACAGAAATCTTACCGAACACCATTTTGATTCCTAACTTATCATTTTTGTGTTCAAACAGCAAACACGTATTCAATTTTCTCATAGCAAGGCTATTTCACCTTTCTTTTATGAATGATTTGTTTATCCAGTTTTACCGGTTTCTTATGTTGCTTGCTACTGAGTAAAAATTTTCATGATTATAATTGAATGTCTAGTGTGGAATTAATCTTTCACTATAAGCATGGTTTATATATATATATATATATATATATATATATATATTGTTGGGCGCATTTTATGCATGACGTTCTATCCAAAAATTATTTGGCACAATTTATATATACAGTTTTTGGGATTATAGTATAAGCATTTTTCTCATGTCTTTGTTTCTTTCTGTTTCTTTCGACTTGGCCAGCCTGTTGCCCTTGTGGGCCTCAACGGCGAGTACCCTCGTCCTGTGGAAACTTTTGTAAGTGATTCCAGCAAAATTTAGCAGTTGCATATATTAATCCATTTTATACAGATTGCATCTCTAGTTCCATGTCTTTGGAATTGGGCAGCGAACAATTGGATTTAGTGTCGAATTGAGGTGAAAACAAGATATAAAGTTCGGTATGTTGATAGAGAGAAAGAACAATTGGATTTACACATAAATGGTGTTGATAGAAAAAGTATGGAATACGGATTATGGATCAAAATCTATATATATTCATATCTATAAGTAAAACCAAACGGTAGCTGGCTCATGACCACTTTGTTTATCTATTGCAATTTTAAAGGGCAGCCAAACTTCAGTTCATCACCATTTTAGAGTTGTTTGTATAATCAGCTTTGGAACTTCAAACAAGTCAGTATATTTAATAAAACATTCTCTGTAATATTTTCCAATTTCCATTATGCAGACTTGTTTTAGCGGTTGAGTGGAACTAATAAGGACTTTATTCAGGCTGATCAAAATCAAATAGAGAGAAAGCAAATACACTTGTACAGTGTGGGAGTAAGGTTTGAAAGAATAAACCAGCATCCAGTTATGTTTCGCCACTAATTTACATTATTTACTGAATAATATGCTCGTTATTCGAGTTTATGAGCTATTTCAATTTAATGCTGAATGTGATAGGTCCCAATCAGAATTGCATGAAAATTAGAGGAATTCTCTCCGGGTGAGAATAAACCACAGTTTTGTATTTGTTAATTCACTCCTTTTTCATTTCATTCATAACCATTTAGGGGGGGTTTGAAACGGTAAGGGAATGAACAAAGGGAAAGGAAAGGAATGGAATTGGATTCCCTTTGATTTTGTTAGGTGTTTGGATAGACTCAAGGAAAGAAACGTAATTCCTTAATTAACTTTGTTCTTGCTTGTTTCAACCAATATAATCCCAAATTGAAGTTTGATAAATTGAAGTTCAATAAAATCTGTTTATAAACCCAAATCAATTACCAATCTCAAATTGAACTTATGCAAATTTCGGTTCAAAGTTAAAAGCTCAATAATTTTTAATTTCAAATGCAATCCCTACAAACTCAATCTTTTCTCTATAGCCATAGATGCTTTATCTTTCTTTCAAAAGTGATGAGATCTAGATGAAATTGCAAAAAGACATGGAGATATAGACTAGTGGCTTTGGAAAAATAGATTTGATAATGGAGAAATATCTTAACGGCCAGCAACGCCCGTGAGAAATAGGGAGGAACATTGTCGGTGAAGAATGGGTAGCATCTATGAATGACGGCAGCGGTGAAGGAAAAAGATGGGCAATAAAAGGCACTGATATGGGAAACACGTTGTACAAAACCTTAGGTTGTTGGGGGGTTTGTTAAAACTTAAATGGGGTAATATATTTTATTATTTTGTTCCAACAAACAACAAAGGGAAACTATGTTTTGATTCCCTTTCTCTTTCCCAAAGACTCCTAACCAAACGCCCCTTTAAATACAAATAAAAGATAACTACTGCATATCTAATTCCTATAAAAGTGGCCACTACCTATTCCACTTCTATTCAGAAATAAAATGCCTAACAATATCTATTTAATTAATAAAAATGATAATTCCTATCTAATAACTAATGACTACTCCTAATGCAATTCTAATTAATTAATAATGATAATATAACGATTGCTAATTAACTAACAGGAATGCTCCTCTACTTCGCATGCTCCACTACTTGGATGTGCTATATCCTATCAGAATGCAGGGATTCATTCATTCTCCATAGGAATTACTGAAGTTCTTAATACAAATCTGTTAATAGAGCTTAGAACAGATTACATAGAACTTGTTTTTCAAAGGTAAACACTTGTACTTTATTCCTCTGTAACTGAGTGATATGGTAGCTTGTTTTAATATTCTTGAAAGCATAGCTTCTGATCAAGAGGCACGCCAAATGAGTTATTTATCCTTATTTATAACTACATTTTTTCAACATTGCATTTATATTTGCTTAAAAAGTCTAGTAATTTATTCTTTGCTCTTTGATTCCTATAATCATCATTAATTCTTTACTTGTCGGAAATTCATAATGGCAAATTTGAACTGCCAGCAAAAACAATTGTTGCAAGTGATATTCAAGGGTTTTTCAGGCTCTAATGGTTTGAATCAGATGCATCATAAGCACTTGACTACAAAAACAAATTGAAAATGGTGTCACTTTTCACAATGAGCAATAAGTGACTCAGAGAACCAGATTTATTCGAGATTTACGTAGTCTTTAGCTGTGGCAATACTCTATTTGATAATCCAAAGAGTAGAAGAAAATATATGTTTTATTAATCAAGTAGAAACACAAGAGTCAATCCTACTTTATTGACAAAAATTAAAATATACAGGCACAACTCAGACTATTTAGCTGGCGTTTTGACTCTTAAGGCTCCTAACTGTTCTACAGCAGGTAGAACTTGTTTTTTCAAAAAGGTTTAAGAATCCACAATTGTCCTAGACAGGTGAAATTCGGGCCTGATATATTCATTCAGTGTCCTACAAGAATGAAATTGTGCTGTAAATATTTGGCCTATATTTACAAGTATTTATGAGAATGTGCGTATTAGAAACAGCTAAACTTTCAGTTAAAGCATTACAGCAGTAAAGTAGCCTTACCTTGTGAGTAAGAGATGCACGGAAGGATGCTCGTTTAGGCAAATAAAAGTAAACGAGATTTGGTAACTCAAAGATTGTCGGGACGTTCTTCTGAAGATAATTTGCAGATACGGTATGCAGCAATGCACATTGTGGCATTACCAATTACTGTCAGTGCTGCTTGAAGAGCTACCAATACCTGCAATAAAAAAAACCACTCAAGTAGTTGTCTTAAAGTAGCGTAACAAAATAAAAAGCAAAACACATTTTCCAATTGAATTCTTTGGAACATGTACATAATTATGTTTAGCATATGAAAGCAAATACTTTTCTATTGAATCCATTATCCAATAGACCATGGTTATACAAAGGAAAGCTGCTATACACTCTACAGGCTGGACTCAGGACACTTTTATCTCTAAGTTTGGCTAGTAATGCTAGTAAAAAAATTTGGTCAAGCAAAATGAGACATTAGATTCATGAGTTCATTTAGATATGGCATAGTCTATGCCTTCGAACTGAAAAATGGCATCAACGAATCCTGGCCGTATGATATCATGTTCGAGAACTAAATACGTTTTGAAGTCAATCAACTGGAAACTTTCTATATAAATTTATTGAAGTACATACAGTATGCAGCTGACTGCAGAGCCATTATGCAGAGCATTAAATTGGAGTTGTTAGACTATTTGAGGATTACTATCACTGTCCAATTCCATATTCATATGTCAAGTTCCGATATCTTTACAAGGTATCCATTACTTGATCATGCATCATTAACCATTTTTAATCCCGATAAGAAACAGTATGATAGAAAGGAAATAGCAACTAAAGATAGAATTGAATCTGAATTATGAACCGAACAGACCCACTAGGAATTCAGATAACTCCTCTCTCTGTTCAAATGGATCAGAGCCGAAACATAAGACAGCCTAATTTCTTCACACCCATCAAAAGCACAACTACTCACTGTACGTAATGATATTTAGATAAAATCTAAGATGGACAACTCACAAACCCTACATGTAAAAAGGGTAAAACTAGATCTCAACCAGCTGTATATTTAACTTCCTTTGCGCCACTCTTCTCACACCAAGAATAAATTTTCAGGGCTCTAGGCCCATTACTGGTTGGGATCATCCAATGCTTGTTCAGCACTTCGCATTTCTCTACTGATTATCATGGATCAATATATTGAAATCACACAGAAAGAGTTCATTTAGCAGAGTATTTGGTATTTCTAATTCATTTTGTATGGCTAGACCTCTATCTCTCTCCAGATTTACAAATGTATATAGAAAAAGTATTAAAGCAACACTTACCTCCAGAGACTCAGAATTATAGAAGAAATGCCATGTGCATGCGCAAAATGCTCCACCAAGAAGAGGTACCTAAATATTTAATCACATTAGAACAAAACTGCAAAGGAAATAGCAAATATGATGGATTTTGATAATCACAGTCAACTGGGAAATTTTTCTGAATACAATGATCCTAGTCATCTTGTGCTATACCAACATATGGGGTAGTATTCACAATCATTACAAATAATGAAACGCAGATCATATCATAATTAAAATGTAAAGCCTCACCTTTTCTTGATGTGATTACTTGCCAAATGTTTTACAGTTTTAGCTTTCAATTACTAGCTAGTAACTTGTTCTTATTTATGCTTATTTCCTGCATATGTCTTCCTGACAGTTGTTCTAAAATATCAAAGATCGTTTTGTTACTTGCAATTGAAAGTTGCAGTGTTTATGTTATTCGAAGTTGATATCATTGAAGAATGAAATCATCACTTAATAAGTTAACATAAAAGGAGACCGACTCTTGGATACTTTCTGACTAAAAATTGGAAAACATTCCCTGTTATGAATCTGCTTCCTGAAAAACTTTTTTTAATCTTTTTGACAGGTAAAATAATTAGTTTTACTAATAAATTCATTGCTTCTTATTGAACGTTTGCTATCTGACAGTCTGAGAAGCGCAAAAAAGAGCTACTAGCAGAAATATTGTTGGAGCAGCTACGAGGAAGGGAACTTTCAAAGATTGTTAAGGAGCTGCTTGTTGATGCAAACAACATTGTATTCGCAAACATTTCCCAGTTGACTGTGATTAGAACATTCATGGACAGTCTACATGAACAAAGAGGATGAGGCTGAACTTCAATGGTGATCTATACTTAATCTGACCCAGATCCCTTTGAAGGTTGACACCTTAAGAAACTAAACTCATAGCAAGACAAGTTATTGATTAGTGTAATGTTCAATCAAAGGCGTTGGCATTATTAAAAGCCTTAGTGTTCTAAAAACTGCATACAGCAAACTTTACCTGTCTCAACACTTAAGGGACTTGAAAATACGAACAAAGAGTAAATCAGGACGGAAATAAAAATTTCCAAGTCAATACTACCAAACTAATGGAGGAAAGTTTAGCTTAATTAAAATGAGAATAACTTCAAGCGCAACCATGAAGCCGTTTTATGCATGTTGTGTAAGATTTGCTTCTCAGAGTAATATGTTCAGACCACTTTCCCGATGTTGCAAGGAAGAAGGGAACTTCACATATTGCACTAAGCAAAGGGTCACAAACTTACAATCATTTACAGTAACCAAATGCTCTTAACCTCTTAAACATTCTAATTAGCAGTTCAAATCCTAGAAACTGCACCCTAATTGACTCGGTACAATGCCACAATTGATACTTCAGCTCATTCAAGAAATCGATGGTATACCTTCATGAAGTTACAATGCATAAGCAGGAATTTTATCATTCATAGTCGTAGAGACTATATTGACCATGCTAAAAGCTACTGAAGAGATCTACTAGCCATTAATAATACATTGTAAAAGTAAACAAAAACAGAATTAGAATCATGTAGTGATTTCAATTTCCAATTAACACTCAATTCCCAAATAACAACTTGCCATTGAAAACACGAACAGGTATTTGCTTACCATGCCCCAAGAAAGTCCCTTCCAAGACTCAAATCCTGATTTCTCACCATATTGCCACACCAAAGCCATTGCTGTAATCCTTTTTTTGACAGACAAATTTGTATTAACTTTTAAACAATGTGTAGAAAAGTATACCCACAAATTACTAAAAGCAAGAGAATCCAAATATTTTCCACATCTGTAATGTAATCCATCCACTCATTGTAGCAAATTTATTCAATCAGTTGGAAATTTTGTGTACTATATAACATTAGACTACCACTGTGCGTATAATAACAACATACAAAATCAAATAGCTAATTAGTGGGTTATTCAATTTTCAGATATACTTAAAAATAAAAGTGCGTACAACAACAAAAAAAATAACTAGGCATGGTGTTTTCAACTTCTGAAAGTCGAATTGAACTGAACAGAGTAAATTTCAACTTCTGAAAGTCGAATTGAACTGATATGAATATTTCAGTGTAAATTTATAACTATGGATAGCAAATGAACTGAACCGAATTAGACTTGACTGAACTGAAGTGTTTTAAATTGCATTGAATCGTAGTCAAAGATAACAAGGCCTAAATCCACAATCAAAGTAAAAGAAAATAAATGAAACTCACCACTCAACGACACTGGAAACGTGAATAGCCCAAGTAGGCAAAGAAAGAGCGTTGGCTGGCTCACTTAGTTGACCTAAAAGCGGTAAATCAGCAGCAGAAGCAGGTCCAATCACGGTAAAAGCCAATGACGCCCCAAGAATAGCTCCGGCAGCATTATACCGAGAGGATGTCTTCAAGGGGCGGAATTGAGGAGCAGGAGTACGGCTAGGCGGAGGAGAGAGAGAAGAGGAAAGGATCCATTTGGATTTGTTAGAGAAAACGGGATTCACAGAAAACGGCAACAGGATTGTCGTTGTGGACGCCATGGTTCTTCGTGGGCGGGTAGATTTTGAGAATGTCTGTATTTTGACTATTTTCAGGTGATTTGATGGTTAGTTAGTTATGGTGGGAGAGCAAGTTCATCTCTCGATAGATATTTGTCCAGCTCAAAAATTGGACGGCTGAGATTGTTTCTTTCGTATTATCAGTTAGCAATTACTAGAACTAACAAAGGCAAACTGAAGTTAGTGTAGCATTGGATATTTATGAAAATTTTAACCCTTAACTAAGATCTACACATAGGGCATGAAGTATTGCTCTGGTTATGCTGTGCATTTACCACATTATACTATAAAAATAAGGTCATTGATTCAAATTAGGATGTGCGGTCACCACATTATACTATAAAAATAAGGTTATTGATTCAAATTAGGATGTGTGGTAAGGATCCATAAAAGCATAAATATTGTCAGAGAACTTATTTGATACACCTCTGTTGTCTATGATCACGAGCTAGGCTGGTCTGCAAGATAGAATGTGTACTCCAGGAGCTAGACTGACTACTCTGATGCTTAAATTAGAGAATTTCGGTTATGAGAAATTGTGTGATATAAAATAGAGAGATTTAGTTACCTCAGACTATAGAAAAATTGTTATTTCCAGACCCAAACTAGCTCGATAAAATAGTATGGGACTTGAGTCAAGGCGAACCTATACATAAAACTTCATTTTCAAAGTCCGCCATAAAATAACATCAATTTTCAAATTTCTTTAATAAAAATCAAAAAATTACTTATTAATAAACGGATAACATCGTTTTTCAATCCAAACTTTTTTTAAAGTAAATAAGAAACAAAGCTTCAACTTATTGATTAAATACAATGTGATGCTATAAATAGATAAGAGAATTAAGTTATTTAAAAATAAGTTGTACCAGAATAAATATGTTTTTTTAAAAAAAAAAGTGGAAGGAATATGTATATGTCGGCCTTGCGGTTTTTTTTTTAAAGAATTCAAACCCAACTCATAAAATTTTCGGGCATTTACGAACTTAACCGAGTCGGTGTATTATTATAATATGCTTATCTAAATTCAACCCATTAACATCGAACTTGAGCTGACTGAACGGGCCACAAGCTACTTAATCGGGTATATATATATATATATATATATATATATATATATATATATATATATATATATATATATATATATATATATATATATATATATATATATATATATATATATATATATATATATATATATATATATATATTATCAGCATTTCTTAAAGCCAAATCCTTTTCGCTTTGAGAGATATGCCAAGGTTGAATCAATTATTAGTTAGCGTTCACATCCATCTTAGCCTTCTAGAAATTAGTATTACAGAACTCATATGGGATTGACATGTTAAATGTGTTTTGACATGTTCATCAATATGTTAATCAACTAGCAATATTCTTGTTAGAATAATTGACTCTTCCAAATAAAAGAAATAATGAGATTGGTATGCTCTTATATTCTCAAGATAAAGACATCTTTTTTTATAAAATTGACTCATTTGGGCTTATATTAAATGAAAAGAAAAATTTCTAACCTGCTCCGGATGTGATTCAAACCTGAGATCTTCAGAGGTTACAGCTTCAATATTAACCACTGGACTAACAACCAATTACAAAATAATAATTTAAGATAAGACATTGAAAAACCATGCATATACTATAATGAAAATCCATACCTTATTTTATTTGTAACTTGTACAATAACACTAAACTATATTTGGGGTAGATTATGTACTGGAACTTTTCTTAGTTAAAAAAATAAAAATATTTGGGTCATTCTAATTCTATAATATTATTTAATTAAATCCAATAGAACATAAAAAGAGTGACTATTTTATCATATCCTTTTTATTACCAGTTATGTCATTTTGGTAGTTTTGTTTTGTCTCATGTGTTAATATATACTTGTACTCTCTCAGAAAATATAAGCCTCATGTATGATTTATAGAAAATAAATTCGCATATTGCAATTTGATTGAGTTCACAATTACCCATGTATGAATGGGTGTATATATTTTATATACTCATGTTTTAATGGAAATAAATGACAATGATTGCTATGCAATAATTTCTATATAGCAATAATTGATAGTCTGCAAAACATATTTAAATAAATAAACATGAAAAGATTGCAGTAAAACAAAAATCAATGAACATGCAAAGAAATATATTACCCATTGATTTACGCCTCAAGTCAAGTGCACCTAAATTATTATTTAAAAGTTAAATTTATATATTTTACGAAAAAAGTCAAATTAATTTTTAAAATTATCAATACAATCATTTATTTATTTGCATTGGGACAAAATTGTCTAATGTAATAGTTAGACTCTGTTATTTTCAACCTATAATCCATTCAGTTTAATATTTATTAATATTACATATATATAAATTTATATTAAAATAATTTTAGTTCAGTTCTGCTGCTTGTTCAAAAGAACAGAGTCTTAGTAATGATGTCTTAATTAGACATGTTCAAGCATTGGGCTAATATTCGGGCCAGTCCGAACTTGATTTCATGGGCCGGACTTAACACTCATTTTTTATTAAGTTCGAATTCAAGTCCAAGCCCAATGAAGCCCAAAAATCTATAGACTACGCTTAACTTTTATATAAATACCCAGCCCAAGCCTGATCAGACGATGAATAATTTAAAATTTTATTAAATATTTTTATATTCAAAACAATTGGGGTTTTGTGCTTTAGAGCAGTGTTATCAATACCGTACCATACTGGCTGGTTTAATCGATTTTACTATGAACCGGTCACGGCTACGGTATGGTATGTGTAGAAACCGATTTTAATAGAAAACCAGATAAAACTGGGTTGAACCCGTAAAAAATTGGTAAACCGGCGTATCGGTTCAAACCGGTTTTCTCAAAATACTTTTGGCAACAAATAAAGTGTTGCTAAAGATAAAAAAAAGTGTTGCTAAATATTAAAACGTGTTGCTAAAGACATAGATAAGCGTTGCTAAAGATATAAAAAGTTGCTAAATACCCAAAAAGGCGTTGCAATAACCACTGAAAATCCTAAATAATTATATTTCTTTCCAAAACTTCTATGACGATATATAAAAGCGTTGCAAAAGACCTAAAAAGCATTGCAATAACTACTAAAAACCATAATATATATTCCTTAAAAAATAAAAAATCGATAAAATCACTAATAATACCGATAATACCAATTATACCGCATATCACTAGCCTCATCGGTATGTGGCTCGATTAGGTATTGATGACGTTGCTTTAGAGTATAATTATGTAAATAATTATATATATTGAATTTTAATGTATGTAGGGCCCACGTCCTTAATAATTTGATGTGATATGTTTTTTACTTTTCTACCTGTCATTATTATTTGATGTAATATATTTCTTACTTATTTACCATTTTTACCGTTGGATTTATCTATAAATAGGAATTCAATTTCTTCATTTTAGATATCTCAGAAATAAGAAATAAAAGTTTCTCTCAAATTCTCTCTCTTCCTTTTCTTCTTACTATTATAATATCCTTACATATATAGTCAATTTCCAACACGTCATCAGCACGAGCTTGCTCTATCAATCAAGGATATCACCAAATAAATCAAAAGTAAGGCATAATTTTATTTTATTTTCTATAAATATAAATTATACCTATAATTCTTAATATGTCTAATATCAAAAGTTTGGAATTTATTCCTCTTGATATATCGGGGAAAAATTATCTTACTTGGGTGCTGGATGCAGAAATGCATCTAGAATCAATGGGTCTTAATAATACTATTATTGAAAATAATAATCTTGCACCTCAGTATAAGGCAACAACTCTAGTTTTTCTCCGCCGGCATCTTGATGAATCACTTCAATCAGAATATTTGACTGTCAAAGATCCTGCAGATCTTTGGAAACAATTAAAGAAGAGGTTTGAACACCTAAAGAAAATATCTCTACCATATGCCCAATATGAATGGATAAACTTAAGGCTACAAGATTTTGAATCTGTCAGTGCATACAATTCTAAACTTTTTCAAATTACATCCACATTAAGATTATATGGAAAGGAAATAACTGATGAGGATTTACTAGAAAAGACATATTCTACTTTTCATTTGAATAATATGGTATTACAGGAACAATACAGAGCAAAAGATTATAAGAAATATAGTGAACTAATTACTGCTCTTCTCCTAGTAGAACAGAGAAATCAACTCCTGTTAAAAAACCATGAACTACGACCTACCGGAATAAATCCATTCCCTGAAGCGAATGCGATAATTCATAATAATTTTAATGGACGCGGCCGCAGAAATGGTTGTGGTCGTGGTCGAGGTAGAGGTCGTGGAAATGGGCGTGGTAGAGGATATAATAATAACAATTTTCACCAGAAGTGGAAATATGTAAATAATAATAATAGCAATAATTTCCACCCGAAGTGGAAAAATACAAATAACCACCAGAAGTGGAATAATCAAATTGAAAAATTTGATAAAAGAAAAAATAGTCAAGATGATGAAAATAAATGCCATAGATGCGGTATGACTGATCATTGGTCAAGAACTTGTAGAACCGCTAAACATTTGGTAAACTTATACCAAGCATCTCTCAAGAAATGTGTGGAACCAGAAACCAATTTTATATTGGATGATAATACCCCAAATAATGAGCCTATTGATATCCCCAATATGGAGATGGATGATTTTCTGTTACCTATGGAGATGGATGATTTTCTGTTACCCAGCACCAGTGGCAAGGAAAAATTTGAATAATTAGTCCATATATTTTACTTAATTAATATATTGTATTTTTTTATGTTATTATTGGTTTATTTTTGTCATTGCTGTTTAACGTACTTTTTATGCAATGTTTATTTATGAATAAATAATAATGCATCTTTCATTTCTTCAATGAAGAAAATGAATTCTTTTCCGGTATTATATGACTTCAAGAAAAATGAAGGAAATTTATGTATTGTAGATAGTGTCACCACCCATACAATTCTCAAAGAGGCAAGATATTTTAATATTCTTAAAAAGGGTGAAACTGTTGTTACCACAATATCGGGACAAATAAAAATGGTTGAAGGCTCCGAAAGAGCTAGTATTATATTACAAAGGGGAACAAAACTTATTATAAATAATGCATTATTTTTCCCGAATTCTCACAGAAATTTATTAAGTTTTAAAGATATTCGCAGAAATGGATATCATATCAAAACTGTGAGTGAAGACAATAAAGAATCTCTTTATGTTACAAAAATAATTTCAAGTAAGAAATGTATGCTTGAAAAATTTTATACTCTTTCATGTGGCTTATACTACACATATATTAATATGATTTAGGCCAATTTGACTATAAACCAAAAGTTTATAGATTCTGATACTTATAAAATTTGGCATGATCGACTGGGTCACCTAGTTTGATAAAGATGAGAAAAATTATTGAAAATTCATATGGGCATCCATTGAAGGACCAGAAGTTTCTTCAAAATAATGAATTATTTTGTACTACTTGTTCGCAAGGAAAATTAATAATAAAGCCTTCCAAAAGTAAGGTTGGAATAGAATCGCCAGCATTTTTAGAGCGCATACAATGTGATATTTGTGGACCAATTCATCCACCATGTGGACCATTTAGATATTTTATGGTTCTAATTGACGCCTCAACTAGGTGGTCACATGTATGCTTATTATCTTCACGAAATACGGCATTTGCAAGGTTACTTGCTCAAATTATAAGATTACGGGCACAGTTTTCCGATTATCCTATTAAATCAATTCGTCTTGATAATGCTGGGGAATTCACATCCAAATCATTTAATGATTATTGTATGTCAATTGGAATAAAAGTTGAACATCCTGTAGCATATGTTCATACACAAAATGGTCTAGCAGAATCATTTATTAAACGTCTGCAATTAATTGCGAGACCTCTAATTTTGCGAACAAATCTCCCCACTATAGTTTGGGGTTATGCAATATTACATGCATCATCTCTTATACGTTTAAGGCCAGTAAGTTATCATGATTATTCTCCATTACAATTAGCTTCTGGCCATGAGCCTAGTATTTCTCATCTTAGAGTTTTTGGTTGCGCAGTATATGTGCCTATTGCTCCACCACAAAGGACTAAAATGGGTCCTCAAAGGAGATTAGGAATTTATGTTGGCTATGAATCCCCTTCAATAATTAAATATCTTGAGCCATTAACTGGCGATATGTTTATTGCACGATTTGCAGATTATCATTTTGATGAAAGCACTTTCCCAAAATTAGGGGGAGAGAATAAGAACCCAATTTTGGAAAATAAAATAATATGGAATGCTTCATCACTTTCTCATATGGATTCTAAATCAAATGATTCTAAACTAGAAGTTCAGAGAATAATCCATCTTCAACATTTAGCAAATCGATTGCCTGATGCACTCGCTAATCCTAAAAGAGTAACGAAATCGCATATACCAGCAGTAAATGCGCCAATTTGTATTGAGATTCCTGAAGAACAACCTACGGATAATACTCTAACACGCCTAAAGCATGGATGACCTATTGGTTCAAAGAATAAAAATTCTAAAAAGAGGAGAATTATTGATAATGAAGATATTCCCATTGAGGATATAAATATAAATACACTTCCGAAAGAAGTGCAAGCACCTGAAGTGCAAATACCTGAAGCTATTGAAAATGAAGAAATTCAAATAAATTATATCAGTACTGAAAGAAGATAGAATTGCAATAAAATAGTTATAGATCATATTTTTTCATATAATGTTGCGATCAATATTGAAAATGAAAATGTGGATTATGAGCCAACATCTATTCAAGAATGCCAAAGTAGAAATGATTGGCAACAATGGAAAGAAGCAATTCAAGCAGAGCTAAATTCTCTTGAAAAACGCAAAGTATTCGGACCAGTAGTTCGAACACCACACGACGTAAAGCCTGTCGGTAATAAATAGGTTTTTATTAGAAAGTGAAATGAGAAAAATGAAATAATAAGACATAAAGCCAGATTAGTTGCACAAGGTTTTTCCCAAATACCTGTGATAGACTATGAGGAGACATATTCTCTGGTGGTAGATGCAATAACTTTTAGATATCTTATTAGTTTTGCAGTGCAAGAAAATTTACAGATGCACTTGATGGATGTTGTCACAGCTTACCTTTATGGTTCGCTTGATAATGATATTTATATGAAAATCCCTGAAGGATTAAAGCTGCCAGAAAAATATGGCAAACGAGAACTTTACTCGGTAAAGTTACAAAGATCCTTATATAGATTAAAACAATTTGGGGGTATGTGGTATAATCGTCTCAGTGAATATTTATTGAAAGAATGATATAAAAATAATCCAATTTGTCCATGTGTTTTTATAAGAAAATCAGGATCTAATTTTATTCACCTCAATTTATGTTGATGATTTGAATATTATTGGAACTCCAGAAGAGATTCCAAAAGCAGTTGATTCTTTAAAGAAAGAATTTGAGATGAAAGATCTTGGAAAAACAAAATTGTGTCTTGGTTTGCAAATTGAGCACCTTAAAAAAGGAATTTTAGTGCATCAATCAAACTATACAGAAAAGATCCTAAAACGATTTAATATGGACAAAGCACATCCTTTGAGTAACCCAATGGTTGTACGATCACTGGATGTGAAAAAGGATGTTTTTCGTCCTAGTGAAAATAATGAAAAAGTTCTCGGTCCAGAAGTACCGTATCTAAGCGCAATAGGGGCTTTGATATATCTTGCTAATAACACAAGACCGGATATAGCATTCTCTGTTAATTTATTATCAAGATACAGCGCTACACCTACAAGATGACATTGGAATGGAATTAAACATATAATGCGCTACCTTCGAGGAACTATTGATTTAGGCCTATTTTATTCACATGAATCTAAGCTTAAATTAGTTGGATATGCGGATGCGGGTTATTTATCCGACCCACACAAAGCTCGATCTCAGACGAGCTATTTATTCACATATAGAGGAACAGCTATATCTTGGCGATCGATAAAACAAACAATTACAGCTACTTCCTCAAATCATGCGGAGTTAATAGCTATTCACGAGGCAAGTCGTGAATGTGTGTGGTTGAGATCATTAATCAAACATATCCAAGAAGCATGTGAAAAAGTTACGGTCAAGGAAGGTCCGACGACAATATATGAAGATAATGCTGCTTGTATTGCTCAATTGAAGGAAGGCTATATTAAAGGTGACAGAACAAAACATATTTTACCAAAATTTTTCTTCACTCATGATCTAGAAAAGAATGGTGAAATCAATATTCAACAAATCCGCTCTTGTAATAATTTAGCAGATTTGTTTACCAAGGCTTTACCTTCCTCAGCTTTTAAGAAATTAACTTACAGCATTGGAATGCGTCATCTTAAGGATCTCCAGTTAACTCGCTAACAGGGGGAGTAAATACTGTACTCTTTTTCCCTTAACTAAGGTTTTTATCCCATAGGATTTTTCCTTAGTAAGGTTTTTAACAAGGCAGTGTCCCATTCACGGCAGGTGACACATCAAAAGGGGAGTGTTGAATTTTAATGTATGTAGGGCCTACGGCCTTAATAATTTGATGTGATATGTTTTCTACTTTTCTACCTGTCATTATTATTTGATGTAATATATTTCTTACCTGTTTACCATTTTTACCGTTGGATTTCTCTATAAATAGGAATTCAATTTCTTCATTTCAGATATCTCAGAAATAAGAAATAAAAGTTTCTCTCAAATTCTCTCTCTGCCTTTTCTTCTTACTATTATAATATCCTTCCATATATAGTCAATTTCTAACAATATATATTACTTCCTCAAATTATTAATTAGCTATGTGTGTTGCTCAATGATTGTTTCTTCTAGGAAAGGGTCCAGGGCTTTGTTTTGTTTATTTTATTTGTTTTGTTTCTTCTATAATAAAAAAATGGTTATTTAGCTGACATTTTATAGAAAATTTTAATGTATTAGTCTAATTGTATTCCAATTTTTTTTCTTATGTAATTTGTGTTTTAATTATATTTTGAACTTTTTATAAAAAATAATACTATAGAACTTAAATAAATTGGTTTATGGGTCGGGCTTGAAAATGACTAATAAGCTATTCGAGTCTGGAGTTTTAAAGTGTGGTCTAGGCCGGATTGAGCCGATATAGAAGCCCGATAAGATCTGACTCGAGCTCGCTGATGAACATGTCTTAATGTAATGCACATAAAACTTGTTAACCAAATCAATAAGACAATTTTTTTAAAAAAATTCATCTATAAATAACTATAGGGGTTATGAGGTCCATTTTCGTCAAGTACAAGATACAATTTGAAATTTTTGAAAGTTTAAGTAACAATATGTTCATTGGCGAATCTACATTGGTGAGTGTGGGGTCCATGTACCCCATAATTATTGAGAAAATATATATGAAGTATACTTAAATTAAATTGAAACCCCATAAAAATTATTAGGTGAACACCATATATATGGAAAATACTCATTTATCTTAAAAAAATTAAATTATTAAGAAAAAATTTCTCTGGTATGGTAAAAAATTCATTGAATAACATTATTTAATTAATTAGAATATGAAAAAAAACACATTTTGAGTCATGTATTTTAACTCACTCGGTTCTAAGATATACAAGTTACTCATTTAATTATGTGATATGTGTATATATGTGTATTAGACACCACGGTAAAAAATTTCTAGATTCACCACTAAATATGTGTTTATGGATAAATTTAAAGAATCCAATGCATTAAGCCTTAAAGTTATAAAATTGAAGTCTTACACAGGATATGTCGAAAACATATAAATCTAGGTGGAATGTATTTACTTGCGTATATAAATAATGCATTTCAATACTCGTAATATTTGTAGGGATTTAATCCCAGATTTCTCATATACATAGAAGAATATGAACAGAATCGCGAAAGGATGAACACAAAATTTGCAATCAAATGGTTTCAAAGCTTTATTGATGAAAGATGGTTGTCCAGAAAACAATTACAAGCCAATTAACAATCAAACGCTAAAATACATGTGTAAACTCTTAACTACACATAAAGATCAAAAGCAGCGCTCAATCTTTTCACAGTTAACAGACTTAAGCAAAACCCTAGAACTCAGAACTCTTCCAACACAGAAAAAAACTTCACTCTGCCTTACAAAAACTGGTTACCTCTTTATATAGGGACCTAGAGGCGGCAATTGAAGAAACTAGCCGTTGTAAGCAAGGCGGTTACAACGAATTAAAATGCTTCAAGCGAAATCCAGTGAGCAAAAGGAAAAACGTAGAGATAAGTTTTTGCGGCTTTTAGTGAGAGTGAGGGAGAAAAAAGAACCCTAAAACCGGTTAAGACTGTCTTTTATACACCAGGCTTTTTCTGAATATTAGGGCTTCCGGGTTTGGGCTTTTAGTAGTGTAGAGATGGGCCTTAAGCCAACATCCACAAATCTCCACCTTTGGCACAAGGACCATCTTCACCATTGTCAGCTTTAATTTAGCTTGGTTGCATAGATACATCCACCAAGATGCAAGACCATTACATCCTAATCTATCTACCTAGAGCCTATACATAATGCCAAAAAATAAAAAAACATAAAAATAATAATTACAATAAACTCTAAACTACTATCTAATACAAGAAAGTAAAATAACAGTCAAAACAGTTTTGAATCTTCAGGACACAGCTTGAACAACTCCCAACTGCTTCAAAGCTTCTTAAAATTTTACAACAGGAATAGTCTTAGTAAGCATATCAATAGGATTTATATCTATATGTATTTTCTCAACACAAACAACACCAGAACTAATGATATCCCTCACAAAGTGTAACCTAATGTCTATGTGTTTGGTTCTTACATGATACACAACATTTTTACACAAGTGAATAGCAGACTGGAAATCACAATGCACTTTTATAACATCCTAACTAATGCCTAACTCAGTTACAATGCCCTTTAACCACAAAGATTCTTTAACAGCTTCAGTTAATACAATATACTGAGCTTCAGTAGTGGACAATGCAACTATGTGTTGAAGGCTAGACTTCCAACTAACTAAGTTATTTCCTAAAGTAAAACAAAATCATGTAACAGACCTCCTTCTATCAAGGTCTGCTGCAAAATCAGAATCACAATATCCTTCAATATAGACTTTACTATCAGAAATCCTTTTATAACATAAGCAAGTAGAAACAGAACCTTTTAAATACCTAGCAAGCCATTTAACTGCTAACCAATGCAACTTAAAAGGTTTACTCATATACCTACTTACTACACTAACACCATATGCAAGATCAGGCCTATTACATACCATGGCATACATTAGAGATCCAACAATATTTTGATATGGAATTTTCCTCATAAAGTCAGATTCAGATTTGTCTAATGGTAATGTACTAGCTTTCAAATTAAAATGTGATCCTAAAGGTATAGTAACAGATTTTACTTCATTTAACCCCAAAAACAGTTAATACTTTATTAATGTAATCATTTCGAGTTAAGTACAGGATTCCTTTAGACCTATCCCTAACAATATTTATTCCTAAAATTCTTTTAGCTTCACCTAAGTCTTTCGTTTCAAACTCAGAATTCAACTTAAGTTTCAGTTTAACAATTTCATGTTTATTTTTACAAGCAATAAGCATGTCATCAACATATAAAAGCACGTAAATATATGAACCATCATTTAATTTCATGTAATACACAAAAGAAATACTTCTACTAAAGTTCATTTTAAGCATAAACTGATCCAACCTTAAGTACCACTGCTTAGGTGACTGTTTCAAGGAACAGTATTGTAAATCTCTTCCTCAAGATTACCATGCAGAAATGCAAATTTAACATCTAACTGTTCTAGTTCTAGGTCAAAAAGAGCCGTAATGGATAGAATAAGCCTAATGGACACATGTTTTACTACAGGGGAAAATATGTCATGAAAATCTATGCCATCAACTTGACTGTAGCCTTTAGCTACAACTCTAGTCTTGAATCTTTCTTTCTCAACACTTGGGATTTCTGGCTTCCTCTTAAAAACCCATTTTCAACCAATAATCCTCTTATTCTTGGGCTTAGGAAATAGAATCTAGGTTTTATTCTTGTTGAGAGATTCAATCTCATCTAATATGGCAGCATGCCACTTAGACCAGTCCTTAGACTTTTATGCTTCTAAAAAGGTCCTAAGTTCACTAGACTCAATGCAATCAGTAACACAAGCAGCAAACTCAATGAACTCTGAATAATTACAATCATAGATGTTTCTATTAAGGTAAATAGTAATAATTTCTCTCCTAGGCCTATCCCTAACCAAAACATAATCATTGGAATTAGAACTAGATTGACCATTTCTAGTTTAAAATTTAGTTTGAACTTGGTTATCTATAAGGACATCATGATTATCATTATTCTGATTTTCAGTGGGTTGATTAGGTTCATAAACATTCACATTTTCTTCTAACCCTATCTAGCTCCACCTCAAACCAAGAGTTCTGCTTATCTAAATGAGATTTATCCTTACTTAAGCTAGGGAATTCCTTTTCATTAAAAGTTACATTCCTAGAAATTACTACTTTATCTTCAGTTAGACTCCAGACTTTATATCCTTTAATTCCAGAAGGATATCCTAAGAAAATTCCTTTCTTAGCGCTAGGATCACGCTTGTAGTCTTTGGTATGTACATAAGCAACACATCCAAAGATTCTAAGATGATTATAGTTAATAGACTGTTTATACCAGATTTCATTGGGATATTTGAATTCAATTGCAGAGCTAGGAGACCTATTTATAAGATAACAAGCAATATGGGCTGCTTCAGCCTAAAATTTAGGACTTAACCCTGATTCATACAACATACATCTAACCTTATTAAGGAAAGTTCTATTATACCTCTCTGCAACACCATTCTATTGAGGGGTATAAGAACAAGTCCTATGCCTGATAATTCCATATTCTAGATGGTGATTATTAAACTGAGTGTTAACATACTCAAGACCATTATCAGTCCTAAGAGTTTTCAATTTGGTGTTTTATTGATTTTCAACTAAAGTTTTCCATTCAAGAAATTTATCAAACACATCAAATTTATTCTTAAGAAAATAGATCCACACTTTCCTAGAAAAATTATCAATAAATGACACAAAATACTGTTCCCCTGAAAGGGACACAGGAACATAGCTTGATCCCCATAGATCACTATGTACATAGTCAAGACAAGCATTAGATGTATTGCAAGAAGTAGTGAAACTATGTCTTATAGTTTTACCCATAATACAAGTTTCACAGTGGTCAATCTTATCAGTTTTAGGAATATTCAGGGTTCCATTTTTCTATAACAGACTAACACTTTTATTTCCAATATGTCCTAGTCTCTTATGCCATAAATCAGTCCTTTCAGATTGTTTTATGACATAACTAGACCCAACTAAAGTGGTTCCAGCAAAGTAATAGAGTCCATTTACAAGATTTCCAGTTATAAGGCATTTGGTACCTTTAACAATCTTAAGAACTCCACCTTGAGCCACATAGCTCAAACCTTTACTATCAAGATAACTAAGGGATATTAAATTCCTTTTTAAACCAGGGATATGTCTGACTTATTTTAACAGAATTCTTTCACCAATATCCTTAACTAACTCAACTATCCTAATTCCTAAAATTTCATAAGTTGAATTATTACCCATTAGAACCTTTCCACCTTTTATATTTTCATAGTTTTTAAACCATTCTATCCTAGGTGTCATATGAAAGGTACAACCAGAGTTAAGAATCCAAGATTCTTGATCTCTAAGTTAACTAACAGTCAAGGCTTGTATATCTCCTAGTTTAGCAGTATTATTTACTGCTCCACCTTCATTGTTATTTCCATTATTATTACCATTCTGTTGACTTAGCCTAAGTCTACAGAATTTCCTAGTATGACCCTTTTTCTTACAATAATAACAGGTTAAGTCTTTACATGATTTAGGCTTTGTTGTCATCCTGATTATTATTATGGTCATTACTAGTTTTAGGACTAAACTGTTTGCTGGTCCACTTGCCATTTTTATCCTTTTTACTGGCCTTTTTACCTTTAGCAGTAAGGGCATCACTAGACTAACCCTTAGACTTAGTGTCCCCTTTTATTTCCAGTTCCCTAAGTTTCAAAGCACTAATAATATCTTCTACTTTTAACTTTTCCTTACCATAGTTTAAAGCGTCCTTTACATTTCTATAAGACTCGGGGATAGAGTTTAAAAGAAGAATTATTTGATTTTTATCAGAAAACTTATCATCAACAGACTCAAGTTCCATTATTAAACTTTGAAATTCATCTAGGTTCTCATCTATAGACTTAACTGGATTCATTTTGAAACTAAAAAGCTTTTCTTTTAGATAGGATACATTAGACACATCTTTAGTGATATACAAGGCTTCAAGTTTAGTCCAGAGCGTAGGGACTTCATCACAATCCCTAACTCTTCTTAACACAGAGTTGGTGAGATTCAAGATTATTGTGGAATATGCCAATTCCATCAAGTCTTGTTTCTCTTCAGGAGTTAGATCAGCAGGAAGTGTATCTATGCCATTCAAGGCCCTATGACACTTCTGTTGAACTAACACAGCCTTGATTTTTCTTTTCCATAAAGAAAAATCCATCTTTCCATCAAACTTTTCTACGTTAACTCTAGCTACTGACATGAATTTAAATTGATTTAAATGATTTAATAAAGCCAAAAGAAACCTAATACTGATGTAGAAAGACAACACAGATTTAACAAATTTATTAAATGCTAAACTTAAAGAAAAACATAGAGAAAGGAGAATTCTAACCTGACTTATATCTATGCTAATCCTATTACTCGAACTATTAACCAATCCTAGATCACAATAGAAAGAGATACTAACATACAAGTCAATCAAGAAATCTTTCACAGCATTTAAAATTTTTGAATCAATTAAAGAAAGACAATATGGAACAATCTTCATACAGAAATATAATGCTAAGAAGTATCACAAGAAGCATGCTAGTACACTCAATTTCCTATAGCAGACATGTCAACTGCTCATCTACCAACACAACAATTTCCCAGACATGTAACGGTATTTAAATAGGAGGGAGAGAGATTTCAACTTACAATGGCCCCAAAAGCAGCAATAATTCGCAAAAAGAAGAGATATGAAGATTAGAAATGTTAACTCTTGAAGCTCTTAGAGTTATTTAAGATCAGAAGAGAAAACATCAGCCATTACCATACTTTGACTTCCCTTCTCTCCGAGAAATTAGCGCAGCCCAATTTATTAGTCGTTTCTTTTTACAGTTCTTGAAATCAATATAGCCAAACCGTTTCAAGCGCAGTTTCCAATGAGATAAAAAAAGAAAAACAGAAGTCAGTAATGTATTTATAGCAGAACTAAAAAATAGAAGATAATATTCTAAAACTTTTACAAATAGAACTAGAAGCAATCTTTTATCACATGTTAAAGCAGAAACCCTAATTTTCGAAAAAAATTAGTTTTCAAAATCAGTTTAAAACAACATGCAATCAAAAGAACAGTTTCCAAAACAACATGCAAGATCTGAAATCGATAGATCGATCGATTTAATGCTCTGATACCTGCTTGTAGGGATTTAATTCCAGATTTCTCATACACATAGAAGAATATGAACAGAATCGCAAAAGGATGAACACAAAATTTGCAACCAAATCGTTTCGAAGCTTTATTGATGAAAGATGGTTGTCCAGAAAATAATTACAAGCCAATTAGCAATCAAACGCTAAAATACATGTGTAAACTCTCAACTACACATAAAGATGAAAAACAGCGCTCAATCTTTTCACAGTTAACAGACTTAAGGAAAAACCTAGAACTCAGAACTCTTCCAACACAGAAAAAAACTTCACTCTGCCTTACAAAAACTGGTTACCTCTTTATATAGGAACCTAGAGGTGGCAATTGAAGAAACTAGTCGTTGTAAGCAAGGCGGTTACAACGGATTGAAATGCTTTAGGCGAAATCCAGTGAGCAAAAGGAAAAACGCAAACATAAGTTTTTGCGGCTTTGAGTGAGAGTGAGGGAGAAAAAATGAACCCTAAAACCGGTTAAGATTGTCTTTTATACACCAAGCTTTTCTGAATATTAGGGCTTCCGAGTTTGGGCTTTTAGTAGTGTAGAGATGGGCCTTAGGCAAATAGACAAAAATTAAATAGATCAGAACCATGGTTATTCTTACTTGCCGTAGAAACAAGTTACGGAAGGTATACGCATTCTAATTCGCTAGCGAGCAAATGACTGCATATTCAATTAAATAGCAAGTCCATGGTTGTCAGACCCGAACCGGCCACCAAACCGATGAAGGAAGAGGATCATGAATTTAAGGTTTCAACCGGATTTAATCAGTGGTCGAACTAGATTTTCTTAAAATATATTAATATTAACATTTTTTAATAATTTGATATTAAACATATAATATGAGTTATCTAATACAACCAATTAATAATATTAATATTAATAATTCTTGATTTAAAATTCTTACTATATAAAATTAAAACACAAATAATAATTATGGTGAAAGAATTAAATAATATTATTAAATAAATTTAATTAAAATTAAATCATATTACACTATATATATACAGGTACATTTTCTTAAAATAAAAATTTAGTTTTATGTAAAATAATTTAATATTTTATATTGTAAATATATAAAATGCAAGTCAAAATCAAATAAAGACATTGACTGAGTTGGTAAGGCATAGAGTGTTTAGGTGAGATGTCTAAGTGATCAACATTCAGCAAAAGTAAAATTTAAATTTCACATAAAATTAAAGTCAAGAATCGAACCGATTGAAATTAAAGGCTGATTCTTAACTTTTTCTAGAATCAGTTGAAATCGAATGGATTAGCCACAAGTTCCGATCGAATCCGGCCAATCCTGTTAGGGTTTCAAAACCATGAGCAACACACAAATGAAAAAATTAATTTTATTTATAAAAATAATTCATTTGAATTCAGAAAAAATTATATATTTTAGTTATTGAAGATTAGCTTTTGTTAGGAGCCTCGTAAAAGGAGAGTGTCGGGGAGCTGTACAATGGGACGTGTCACATTAGCAAAATATTATGAACCAACGCGTCAAATAGAACCCACCAAGATCCAATAAAGCAACCCCACTATCCAGCCTATTTACAACGTGGTTTGTTTTCTGCTGTCACTAGAATTTAACGCCGTCTACCTGACTCCCCACCATTTCTTTCTCACCCCGATGCTTCACGTGACGGTGAAGTCACGATAACAGAACACACCACTCTATCTCCACTCCACGTCACCTCCACTTTCTCTCCCTTCACGCCACGTTACTCTCACCTCCTTAAACGGCATCGCTTTTCCCTGCCACAAAACTGCAGAACTGTAACTGCTTTTCCCAATACGGCACCGTTTTACTGCGGAATCTTGCGTTAACAGTAACGAATATTATAACGGATAATTTATTTAGACAGTTTTCTTTTTCTTATTTTAATCCCCTGGATTCGTTTCTTAATGCTTCATTGATGTTTGTTTTTCATCTACCAGTCTTCGGCTCCTCTTCTTGTTTTTGCTCCGCTGATTCGCCTTTGAATTGGGATTCCTTTTTTCTCTAGAGCCGAACAGAAAGTTGCCTGCTTTTCTTCGGTGATTTTACTTTTA
Source organism: Euphorbia pulcherrima (assembly GCA_947683365.1). Taxonomy (NCBI): domain Eukaryota; kingdom Viridiplantae; phylum Streptophyta; class Magnoliopsida; order Malpighiales; family Euphorbiaceae; genus Euphorbia; species Euphorbia pulcherrima. The sequence continues at coordinate 75,181,490 of CANTUS010000014.1, forward strand.
GGGTTTTGTTTGATCGAATGACTTATTTCGATGACAGTGAGGCGCCGGAGCTGAGATTGAAAATGGAGGATCGAATCGATCATTGTGGCGGTGATGCCAAAGGGGAGTATGTGGAATTGAGCGATTGTGATGTGGAGGAAAGGGGGTTGATTAGGGTTTCCGAAGGGTCTAGCATGTGTTTGTGGAAATGGAGGGGCTCTGTGGTTTGGTATTGGGTTAAGTTGGCTTTTTTGTTTACTTGTTTGGGGTTGTTGGCTGCTGTTGTTCTCAAATGGGTTGCCCCTTATTTTATGGACAAGGTTTGATTTTCCTCGTTTCGTTTGAATTTTTTTTAAGAAAAATTTCGACTCCAATTTTGTGATTTCAGCTCAATTGATTTGGTTTTTTTTCCAATTAATGTTTTCTCGGATGTTTTACTGCTTGAATTGTTGGGGTTTTCAGTCCTTTCTCATGGATATCTTAATTCATCAACCTTCTTTTGCTTGGTGGTTCCCCTGATGTGAACATTGTTAGATATTAGAGATTTTGTTTTCTTGGTGCTTTCAGTAACATACATTTGCAATATTTTGGGGGATTTAGCATAATCTTGACGGTTATGCATACAAGATTTGCCAGTTTGTCCTGGTTGCATGTGGCTGAATTTAGTTGTGGATGAAGTTTGCCTTTGTTTTAATTGGAAGTGCTTTTGTTCATAAATTTGAAGAGAGATGTAAGTTTTGATCTTGTTTATTCTATCTATATGATCTTGTTTTAGGTGGTGCTTATGTAAGCTCTTCTCCACTTGGTATATTATGCTCATTAGTCAGAAATTCTGTTTGCACTCACGGTTGCTAGTTTGATTGAATTCTGTTTGAATTTTTTACCATGTTGATGTTGTGGTTGGACTAAATAACCAAGAATGATTTTGCTATATGTCATGCGCTTACCCAAATGATGGGTAAGTATTATTATCAGAGCTCTAATAGATTTTTGACATTTTGTCTAGAATTTTTCTATATAGTTGTTGTTATCTCAATCCAGTTCAATGGCTAATGTTGGCTGTGCTAATTCAATTCTGACTGTATGTTTCTGCTAGACATAACTCGCTAGAATCCCATTGCTCTAAGTCCACTATGAATTTTTTAAAAAATTCAAACATTTCATTGGTTGTTCTTGCACCTAACTAGTTAGTTTTCAGGAGGTAATGCCAATCATAAATTGGGAAACGACAACTTTTAGCACTCCGGTACTTGCAGTTCTGGTATTTGCTTCTGTAGCATTATTCCCCACCTTACTTCTTCCATCTACACCGTCAATGTGGGTCGCTGGGATGACATTTGGCTATGGCTTTGGATTTCTATTGATCATATCTGCAGCATCTGTGGGCGTTTCGCTTCCATATTTCATTGGCTCGCTCTTCCTTCATAAGATTCGAGTAAGGAATTTGGCTTAGTTTTTAATTATTTAAGAGATACATTTTTTTTGTTACTAATGTAGTTCCATAACAACTGATGTGCAGGGGTGGTTAGAAAAGTACCCTAAGAAAGCTGCCATTTTGAGAGCAGCTGGTGAAGGAAACTGGTTTCATCAGTTTCGAGCAGTGACATTGATAAGGATTTCTCCATTTCCATATATTTTATATAACTACTGTGCTGTAGCCACACATGTTAAGTATGGACCTTACATTTTGGGCTCATTGGTTGGAATGGTGCCTGAAGTTTTTGTTGCGATCTACACGTAAGAAATCTTTACCCTCAAATGCCGTATTCTGCTAAAACAAAAGGCTTAATGCATCAGTAGGTACTTGAACTTGACTCAAAAAATCTTCGACCCCTTGAACTTTCAAAGTGACCTCGTAACTCCCTCAACTTTAAAAGAAGTGCACCACTTTGCTACTTGAACGCCACATGTCAGCTTCTGGTTGGTTCGACTTTCCAAAGATATCATTTTTTATTTTCTCTCTGCAATTAGAAGCTGAACCGCCGTGCACTTTTTGAAAGTTAGAGGGAGCTACGGGGTCACTTTGAAAGTTCAGGTGCAGTAGTTTTTTTGGGAGAGTTTAGGTACCTGGAGATGCGATGCATTAAGCCGCTAAAAAAACTTTGATGGCATTGGTCCAGTCTTGATGTTTAACATCATCATTGAGTTTGGAATATGGTTCTTAAGCAATGGCCAATTACTTTGATGAATTGCAGGGGAATTCTTATACAGGCCTTAGCAGATGCTTCAAATGATCATCATACACTTTCGGCTCCTCAAATTTTATTTAATGTGATCGGGTTTTGCATGACAGTGGCCACAACAATCTTCTTTACTGTCTATGCAAGAAGAAAGCTCAGGACATTTCAAGATGATCCACAGTTGGAATAGATCGCGGCATAGTTTCGGTTTGTGGAAACACAAATCTGCTATCCTAGACATCTCGTCTCATCTTGTCCCTATCACATATATTTAAGCACAGTTGCAGAGGATAAGGTTCTTTTTTATCAAACAACTTTGTCCATGAAAAGTGTTACTTTTCCCCGGAATGTGTGAATGGTGAAATACAAAACAATGTGAAGAGAAGAAAATATCTAACACAAGACTACAGAGCCACTACTCATTTTTTTTTCACATATCATTGGGTCTTTTATCTTATTAATTGCTTTTATATGTATATGGTTGAAAATTCTCTGTTGGGAAAAGTTTGAAATAGGGCAGGGAAAATTTGTTGATTGTAAATGAATTGTGAAGGAAATGTTATGTTATTGTTTGTTTTAATGGAAAATGTCATTGTTTTGTAAATGTATGTCATTGATGAATGCAAGTTCTTGCAAAGACTAGCAAGATTGCAGTGCTGTTCAAATTGACATTATATGAGCTTATTAGTCCAACAAAGAAAATGGCAGGGGCTTTACTGGGCCAAAATTAAGCATTATTGGATTGATGGAATTTGTGTGCTTTGCTCTGAACTTGTCCTTGTTTTGAAAGATTTATCTAAAGTGAACTGACTTTTCGCCTTTGCCACGGTTTTCTGGCTCATGTTGACTCTGCATTAACTGAAAAGTGTTTGCTGCTATATGATCTGAGATTTTTTGGACAGTTCATAAATGTCTTACGAGCTGCTAGTTAAATTAGGTCAAATCTCTTACTGCATTCTAAGATCTGCTGTAAAATTAATATCTTGTTGCTGCTTGGAAATGCTTTTACTCAGCCATTATGCACGCTCGAGGTTTGAGATATGGGATATAAAGGAAGAGCCATGTTGATTTTTACTATGGCTCATCGCCTACCTAGGATTAGACAAAGAATGAATGATCCGTGATGGTTTGGTTGGAACGGTCTACGTGATGGTTCGATTGGAACGGTCTGCTGCAGAACTAAATGGAATCTTTAATTGCAGTGTAAAAGCTAGAAACTTTAGAAAGGATAAGAAGCCAAGATGAATTCAAGCAAGCAATAGCGCAATTTGGCAACCTTCAACATCCGAATTTGATTGCTTTTCAAGTTACTGTTGGTCTTCAACAATGCAGCTAATTTTTCCAAATTTGTTGTCAATGGCAATCTGTATGTTAATTGTATCTGAATATGTTTGTAGCTTATTAGAGACTGGTTCTGCTTCAGATTTCTTTGACCGAAGTTTACAGGGATTTTCAGAGAATGAGCTGATTCAAGTAATGAATTAGGATTGTTTTGTACACCTAAGGCCCCTTTTAGAAGACCGAGCGCGGCTGAGGTAGTTCAGGTCCTTGAGTCCATAAGATTTGGAAGTAAGAACTGATTAGATCACTCATGTATAGTATGGATACACACTTTTAATTGAATACACCATACAATTCATACTCAAAATCATCTTTAGACCAATTGAATAGTCAAGTAATGATAAAAATATCTAAATGCAGAATGTTATTCGAAAATTTAATTAGTTTAATTACACATTTACAAAAGAAAAGATACTCAGATTTGTTTTTAATGCTTAAATTTTCTAGGATTATGACTTCTTTTATATTTAATCATATTTTATAATGGAATAACATTCATTATTCTTTAACTAATATTTTTTTTATGGTGAAATATGGAACAAGATTCTTAATATATATGGGATCACAAATTATAATTACGTGGAATTTATTAGAAGGCAAGAATCCTCCTAGTAGTGATTATACCACCCGCTTTATTGACATTCCTAGTTTTCAATAGTTAAATTTTATTAAGCAAGATTTATGTTAGCAAAGTTAGCTTTTCCAACATTATAATGATGTTATATGTTTTCTTCCAAAACATATACAATGTGAAAAATCATATTGTTCTCATGATATCAATGTATCTAATTATTTAGTTTTCAGATATACAAAAATTAATGAAATCCTATTTGAGGAATTTTCCCATGATTTACGTTTTGGGCTACAAATGTGTGAATAATCGAAGTCCAGCCCAATAAGATTAATACGTCTTCTATTAAGAAAAATAAAGAAGAACAAAAGGAAATGGCTTCGCCCGGGTTCGAACCGGAGACCTTCAGTGTGTTAGACTGACGTGATAACCAACTACACCACGAAACCATTTTGTTGTAGTTGCCGTCATATTGTTTATATCAAGTAAAATATTTATATTAATGGTGGAACTTGTTATCAAACGAAATTACCAACGCAACGTCTAGTCTAATGTGGATATTAATAGGCAGGTTCGTTTAATTATTTTATGGTGATTTTATTTTTTTCATTATTAAATTGAACTTTATCTTACTAATTTAATTATGATGAAAGATAAAATAATTTTTATTCTGTAAAAAATAAAATTACTATAACCTTCACTCTTACTCAAATGTGACGGAACTGTCTACAAAACAAAACAAAAGAAAGTAAAAACATAATGTGGAATATAGCGTTGCATCATGAATTATTGAGAATTCGTACTATGCATTTGTTCTTTGCAATATAAAAGTTATTTTGCATTTTATCAATTTTGGATTAGTATTTACTTTATATAGAGTTACAAGTACACATCACCGAACTGAGTGGATATAACTACATTTTTAGCAATTTTAATAACTTCTTCAAATCCCATTGTAACTTTTATGTTAATTCTGTGTTGGTAACAGTGGGTTGATAATAAGTTGTAAATAAGGTTTATTGGAGCAAAAAATACATCTCCTTCGTTACTAATGTTAAGAAAACAAATATTTCACATATCCATTTTATTAAAAAAACTTCCAACGATTTTCTCTTTTCAACTCTTTTCAGAAGGAACAGATATTACGTTCCAATTTCAAAATTAATATAATGTCAATAAATTTCAATGTAATGCCGGAAGTAATATATGATCATATTAACTGTCCATAATCCCAAATCTGGGGATACTGCAATTATGGTATACCTATAATCTGAATCTCAAGGATCTCTATGCATATGCCTAAACAAAAGCAATTAGGAATTAATAAATACTTGCCTTGGATCCATCACTATTTCACTTGAATCTCTAATACGTACATTTCCCAACTTCCCCTGATTTCATAAATTTACAACTAACTTTTTGTGCTTTAGCCACATTTGAATTCACAATTTGAAATTCGAATTGCTTTCAAACATTACTTAATTATGAATATTAGTATGATATTATCATTTCAACTATCTATGTTGACAAAAAAAACCATTTATGAGAATGAAAAATGTTTAATTTCTTGTTAGACTACACTGTAAAGATATCAATAATTTCATCAGTTTATTGTAATTTTCTCTCTAATAAATAAATAATCGTTTGGACTTATAACTAAATGTATTCAACTGTACTTGTTTTAGTTCAAATTTATAACTATGCAATACTGAATTGAATTGAATTGAATTGAACGAGAATTAGTGACAAACATGGCTTACAATGAGTGGAAGTTTAACCTTGTTACTTAAGGTATATTTGGCTATGACTAGTAAATTCTACTGGTATTTAGATACACTGACATCACCCAAGCTAGATAAATTTTGGCTAATTGCTAATGGGATTTTGGAAATTTAGCAAATTTTGAATGCTATAAAGTTTGGTGGATACATCAATGTTGACTTAAATGTCATATCATGTGTTGGTGAAAATTTCAGTGCAATGTAATATGATATTTTTTGTTTGGTCCATCCGATTTAATCTGAAATTGAGTCAAAATTTACCATTTTTAAAGAGGGTGCCCACTTAGCCATGATTTTTATATTTGCACTTACAAACATAAAAGAGAAAACACTTGTTATTTTAATTTATAATATATCTAATTCAGTTCTTATAAATATTATATACATATAAATTTTTATTAAAATAAGTATGATTAACTCAATTTAAGTCAGTATATTTATTTATAAGTAAAAAATAACATAGCCTTACATAAAAATGATCAAGCTTGTTAGTTAAGTGATGACAACTATAGGGAAAAAAAAGAACCCATTCTAACAATACTAAATTTGGGAATTGTTAAGTGATGTTTTGAGTTTAAGCATTCTATTTTATAGGTGAAAGAAAAATATATTAAGACAACAAATAAAAAATGTGCTTAATGTATTTCCTTCGCTATATTCTTTTCTAATTATAATCCATTCAATTCATTATTAAATAGTTACAAATTTATATTAAAATAATTAATTTAGCTTGATATACCTATTTATAAGTTGAAATAAATAAATTTTAATTTGGATGTGAAATAAGGATACAATTTACAAATTGTAATATATGGCATGTCGAATATATTAGAATGACCATTTGCGATTGTTTGTTATTTGTGGTTATATCGTTAATTTTTTCTGTTGTTGTTATTAAATTTTTATATATAAAATAATTAAAAGTAGTTGTTTAACCGTCGAAAAACAACATTTGAAAATTTTAAAACTATTGTTTGATTAAATACAATATTTGAAAAATTTCACAAACACCCAGTAAAAGACTTGGTGCTAGAGTCAAACCAAAAGAACACTCAAATTAATTTAGATCAAAATTAGCCATGAGCAGAAATTCTAACAAGTTGAGCTGAATTTGAATATATTATTCCTGTGGGTTCATATTATTAAATTATATAAAAAAAGAAAAATTTAAAAAAAATGGTTGAAAAAGTGGTATTGGTAGGTGGTTAAATTCGGTGCTAATTGGTGGGAAATTGAAGGCCGTTTAATTTACGCATTTGTATTTTCTATAAATAGAGAGGCTTCTGGCTCAATTGAGAGGGAGAAGAAACACAGATAAAATATTATCTGTGTAGAGAAACTTAGGGAAAGAGTTTTTAAAAGTTGGGTAAGAAAGAAAATAGTAAGGTTTTGAGAAACACTTGAGTGTCACTATTTTGTAATTTCTTGGTGTACCTACTATTATTTTATAGTGAAGAATTATTCGGAGTTTGTCCCTAATTTATTTGGAGTTTCCACGTAAAAATCTTTGTGCCTTTTTATTCTGCTGCTATTATCTTTTCTCGTAATCTATGATTAGGTCTAACAACACCTAAGCTCGGCCCAATTTCGAAATGAACAATATCGAGTTTGGCTCCAATTTTTTAGATCGACTCGAGTTTAGCTCAAGTTTTCGTGAGCTTATTTTTTTTGTAATATTTATAAATATCTTTATTGAGATAATCTTATTTGAAGTTTAGTCACCATAAAGGCTCCTCACCCCTTCTAATAAATATATTTAGTTATGTTCAAACCTTATTTTTTTCTTACTTACTTAATCTGCATTGCTAACTGAACTACTTTTTATTGGTACGAGCTTATGAATCTAAGTGAACATTTTCATGCTTAATAGCATATCACCTAAACTATATTATTACTTCTTGCATTTAGCTTATTCATCTTTATTTAAATGAAAACACTAACAACACATAAGAAAATTAAAATTAATAATATATCATACAAGTATTTCAAGCTAAACTTGACTTGCTCATTAAAAAATTCAACACATTCTGACTTATTTCAAGCAATGGTGTCGGAAATTAGTAATTTGGATTGGGTTAATACACTATATCGTTGTCTTTCATTTTTAATTCCACATTTACCCTTTCGTTATCTCCCTCTCATTTTTTAAATTCGCAAAGGGCCCCCCACGATTCTCTCTGCATTACTTGACAAAAGGATAAAGTTGTTAATGGCAATCTCGTAATATAATCAATTCTATAAGGGCAGATCCACGCCCCACCGAAATTTCAGACTCTTCGACAGTTTATCGCCTCCCTAAAACCAATAATAAACCCTCTGCTAAAAGACATAATTGAAATGTCCATTTTAACCCTCTACGGACTCCACTCAAGTATGGACTGTCAGGACATAAATGTCTTTTGAATTTCTGCCCTCTATTAATTTAATTAGTTTCGGTTATTTAAAATTTCAAAATTCGGATCATTACAAAACGAAGTTGCAGTCTTGCAGAGCTTTGATCCACAATGGGATTGTACTTTGTTTTGTGAAGTACTTATTTTACATTATAATTTTTGCTAAGTAAATTAATTAATCAATTTTGGACTCCTAATGTCCTTGGATGCGCGATTGCTATTTGCTACCACTCTGCCGCTGCAAATCTCGCTTCTCCAATTTTTGGAGTTAGGCATCAAATCAAAATCAAAGTAAATTATTCAGTGGAAGTTATTGAGAGAGGTGGTTTGGCGCTGGATTCATCAAGGAGGAGGTTTTTGTAATGGAGATGGAAGATTAAATGGAGGCCGAATTTGTGTTCAAGGCACGTGAAGTTGATCATGAATATGAGTTTGATGCTGCTATGTTCTTCGATTTTACAAGGGAGGAGTCACTGATGGAGGCTCGGGATGCTGAGCGGTGGTTTGAAATCGCGCCTAACTATCCTCCGTCTCGTATGTTCCTTCCTAGCTTAAAATCCCTAAATGTTGTTGTGATTTTCTTTTATAATCATCTATTTTTTTACCGTTGGTTTTGAATCTTTTGATAAATTATTAATAAATGTGAGATTCCTGTAGCTGATTGCCTGATTCTTACGGCATTGCCGTTGGATTGAATACTTCTGTTTGTTTTGCGTGAGCTTTGGTTAGCTTTTATTAGCCATTATTTCTTTTTCAATCAAAGCTAATATGGTTAATTATTGTACTTTTTTTATCTTCCCTTTATCTAGCTTTCGTGACAAAATTGGCTTTGAGAGAAGATATCCTATTAGAGAATCCTATATCTAAAGATGTTGAACATGGGGCCACTTTGCTCCGTGATGACTACTGTCATGGCCTAAGCTTGGGAGTTCCCTCTCTGGAGTCTGAAGGTAATGATAAGCATCTTCAAAACATGTTTGCCCCACATATTTTTCAAGTTTGCTGAAATTGGAGCTTTTTCCTAGTCAATGCAAAGTCTTTTGAGCTTCAATTAAATTAAGGAAGTTATACTATATAATGTATTACTTTAAAATGTCGTAAACTATTCTATAGGGTCCATGGTTTGCTTGGTTTGGTTCATCTTGATGTAAGAGCTTTCTAATATTTGAGCACAATCATGGCAGTTAGCCTAAAGATGTTCTCATCTACAATTGCTTAAGACAACTTGATTTAAAGAAGCAAATAAGTTTTAGTGTCCGAAAAATAGTAAAATATTGTAACGCTTTATGAGTAGAATGCTCGTTTAGTTTCCCTTGTTTTTATCTTGTTTTATGATCTACCAAATTAAGCTTTTGGTGCCTACTGTTTAAAAGATATGTAATTAACTTTGTTACTTAGAAAGATGTGAAAAGAACAAGAAAAAAAATGGAAGATTCACAGCTTGGCATGGATCTTGAAGATGTCATTATGCAAATGATAAATCAGTGAGAAGAATTATTCGGTATCTTATGTTGAATTTTCGATAGACTTCATATACATATCATGAACATAGTGATGTAATTTGTTTTTTCAAAAATATGGACCGATACCTTAAGCCATTAAGAATAGTCACTGTATTAACTCACATTATGTAGATGTGTCCTGCCAATGCTTGTTTTCCATGAAAATAATTCATGAAACTGAGGTAGGAATGTCCTAAGTATCTGCTCATGAGGACAAACATCTACATCAAGGAGTGCTGACGGTTTATAAGAGGATTTTGATGATATATGCTGGCTTCTTCTACAGTCTACACATAATTTTGTTCTCATAATACTGTTGTATATCCAGAATGCAATGACATGTATAGAGGAATCTTCAACAACTTGTAGAAAGTTCCAAATAGACCACCAGAAATGGCGACAGGTCAGTTTTCTAGTCATCGATTTTTCATGTGTGACTAGAGGTTTTAAGGTTCATGCTTCAGAAGATGATTGCATATTTGAATGTCCTAAATGGTTGTTCTTGATACTAATAGTATAATTTCTGATATATTTTTAAGACTTTTGGATTATGCCATTGAATGTACACAGTTGGTCCTTAGTATCATGGTGTACCCATCATAACTACTTTTGTGAATGGGGTAATTTGCATCTGCCACAATGTGATCAATTTTCCTATGATTCCCTTTCCAACAGAATCTTATATGACTGTTAAATTTCTTGCAGAACTGACTACCTACAACCATAAGTATGAAGGTAAGTCAGAAGCAATGGTGAAAAAACCTGCAAAGTCAAATCTCTCTAGGAAATCAACATTGATGAAACCTACCTCAAGCATGTTGGAAAAGCAAAATTGTGCTCGTCAAATTTTTAGTTCAAGGTGGTTTTGGAAAGTTTTGACTTTTACGTGATTTTTGAATGGTTTTGCCTCTTTGGTTAGCTACTTTTTGTTAAGGAACAATCAAGTTTATGTGTTTTTCTACTACTATAATTAATGCTAAGGTGCTAAATGCTAAAGGCAGGCAACACCCTTGCAACAACCTCTTAGAAAAATAATGCCTATACCTTTTTGGTATAAAGATATGCTGATTTCATTGTACATTCATTGGTTAGTAGATTTCAGATGCTCCCATCTCAAAAGGAAAGAACCATGTGTAATCCTTCAGTTGAAATTCAAGCTAAAGAGGGGGAAATTGGAGGGTGGTCTCTCCTGTAAGGTCAGCCGAATGCTTAAACATATCTTCTAGTTTTTATGTTCGCTTTGGATTATTGAATAGCACATACAGAACTTTCTAGACAAAGTAAGATATTCTTTGTCATTGCCTAAGTACCTCCTTTTAAAACTTGGATATGGCATGATTGCTTGAATTGAATTCAGTGATTACTAATTACCATGTGAATACATGTTAGTGAAATTACTCATAGGATTTTCTAGTTCAGTTCCTATAATATGCAAAACTAAGTTGGATATTATTGAGTTGGTTTTTCATGTGGTATGGCAATTATAGCATTAATTATGCTGATCTGGAAAATTGAATGAACATGAACCAGAGATGCTATGCTGTTTAAAGATTATGTTATTGTTAGTCTCTTTTCTGTTCCTAATACTATCTTCCATGGATTATCCTGTTAACCTAAACAGGTTGGTGACGCAAAGCAGCAAACTGATTTTGCTTACAAGGAACCTAAAAAGGTATATTCAATGCTTGATACCTTACTTTTGCTTATAACTACTACTCTTGTCAATTAGACATTGCATTTGCAAAAATAAAATGTAAACTTCTTACTTTTCCTCTTAGCCACCAAAACCAACAATTTTCTGTATTCTTATGATGAGATGTTTTGATTGATGATGACAAACTATAATCCTATAAATTGAAACTTGTAGATTATGATAGGCTGGACATCATTTTTTCATTAATGGATGTGATTTGTCATACTTCTTTTGTCACTAAATTGATATCTTTAGGGTTTTAACACATATTAAGAAAGGCATTACAGATTTTAATTGTAGTGTTATTTGACATAAAATTATATTGAAAACATTTCTTGGAATACCTTCACTTGATTGATTTTTACAATTTGACATGGACCGCATTGTTGAATTGTATTTTCTTAATAAGACTTGTGAAAAAAAAGCATTTCTCTGAAAGGACATCTATACAAAAATGCATGGAGTAAGTGAATTATAGATATAGTCTTTGAAGATTCTTATCTCTTTTCATGTATTACAAGTTAGAATGGACGGGTAAAAGCCACAAGCTATATGCCCTTAGCATTTTGATTTGTAGACAGAAGATTTTACTCTAATGAATTTAACAATGTGAATTTTGAAGTAAACACGGGAAGTGATACGTTCATTATAGAAACTGTTTTAATTGTTTAAGTTGTATAAGAAATATTTGTGTTCATTCTTGTAGGATGGATCAAGGCTAAGGATTACTATTCCGAAAGAACCTGATCTTGAAACAGCTAATAGAGCACAGAGGATGAGGTTCGTTGCTTTATTATATTACTTTTTTCAGCAACTATCTAGTTTTGCTTCTCTTTTTAGTAAATTCACTGAAATAAATTCATTTAGGCCTAAAGATAGCAAAGAAGTCAAAGATGTGCCAATGGTTGCCCCGAAGATTTAAAGCGTGCACATTGAACAGAAAAGTTAGAACTTAGACTTCTGGTGTGAATTTTGCTCGAATACATTCCTATACTTTGCTTTTGTCTAAAATCTTGCATTTGCTTTATAGATTCTTGAGGGTCCTTCATTGCCTATCCCAAAAAAGAGCACTCCAAAATTGCCAGAATTTCATGTAAGTGCTTTTAACTTGTTTCGTCTTATCTCCTTGTAATAATACTGTCTTGAATTCTAATTCAAATCAACAAAGACAGGGTAAAAGCAATTTCTAAATAAAGTCTTTGTATTAATTATTTGGAGCTTAGGGGTTCTTGTTTACTGTTTAAGGAATTTCACTTGAAGACATTGGAGAGAGCAAATTAGCATACAACTACAGTTTCATCTTCCTCCTGTGAACACCATGATTTTGAACAGGTTGGTGAAATGTTGGCACGATTTTAATTTTATGGAAAATATTATTCTGTTAGCTTTAATCAATCATAAACATTTCGGTCTTGTATTTAACTGTCATTGCAGGGGTTAGATAAACCTAACAGACCTTCTGTTGCTATAAATGCAAATAGAGAATCCAGAAGGTAAACTATATTTATTTCACATGAATTCTTGAAAATACTGTGTTTGCTATGTTACAAATTTTCATAAGTTAACCGAGAAAAAGAAAAAAGACGGCTTACTGTCAGTTGCTCCTTTGCTCAGACCAAGTACCATGAATGCTGAGATGCTTGATAGTTCGAGTACTATGCATGTATTTAAAGCTCGTCCTCTAAATAAAAAGGTGACGTACAAACGTTATATGGATATATGCTCAAGAAGCTGAAGTTATAGTGATAATTTCTCTTACTACAGATTCTTACTAGTAGAGGAGATCTTGGTTTATTTCGGACTAGCAAGCGGGACACAACAGCGCCAACAGTAATCAATTATCCCATTTTGTTGTTTACTTCAGTTGTATTCATTCGTAAATGAGAATGTAATGTTTTACTTTGAACTACTGCAGGAATTCAATTTCCATACGGAAAAGAGAATGCAGTATAATCTACCTATAGATCTTTTCAACAAGGTAATATAACCTGGCAATTTTTAGATCTATGTGAGGAATAGTTTCTAATGTCTTACTATTGCAGAATGTGTTATACAAGCTAGGCTTTAGCCTCGATATTGATGTATTTTCCATAATCCTCATGTTTTTCTTCTTTAATGCTAGCTTTCACCGACATCTGAGCTCGAACCAAATAACGGACCTCGGCCTCGCCCTATGTCCATAAAGGTTCTTGCTCCTACTAAATTCTTTTAGTTGAAAGAACTATTATTGATCTCAATTTTCACTTAATATTCATAAGTGTTTCATTGATATCAAGGGCTCAAAAGAAAATAGATCGAATACTTTACAAACAGAGCATAAGGTAGGAACAAACTGTAATTTTCCTAGTCTATTTTGCACTTGAAGCTTTTTATTTTCGCTTGGTGATTTCTTTATTCTATGTCTATTGTCTAAGATCAAATTCAATATCCTTTTCAGATGAAACAGTCTGGGAATAAAAGCCGTCCATTTATGGTGGAAAGCACACCCAACGCACTGATGTTGGAACCCAATCGATTCTGAGGTAGCAAGTTACAGCTGATGCAAATCCTGATTCTCTTTTTAATTTCTTTATTTTCAAATTCTAAAATTGGAATGATCTTTCTATAGGAGCTTGGGCATCAGGTAGAAGTAACATCAACATCATTAGATGACTACTCTCTTCTGTTGAATAGAAGTTTCAGGATGAAAATATAGCAACCTTCTAACATACAAAATCCCGGGGATCACATTGATCCAAAGAAATTGTTTAGCTCAAAAGAATCTGATCTCACCCAGTTTTTGTAAAGCTAACTTCTTTATCACTAACAAACTGTAGGCCTCTGTCCCTTGCTATTGGTTGCAAGGCCAGTGTTGTACAGTAATTTGGGCGTGTTCAGCCCTTTATTGTAAGAACACAAAATGATCTAAAATCAATAAAATATTATAGAAAAGGTTTATGTTTCAAAATGATATTGATTCTTTTCTTATAATCTTGTTTTTGTTGGTCTGTATTTTATAGCTACATCGTAAGTATCTATCAAAACAAGTCTGTATTGTGTGCCATTAATGATAACAACGAGCTATTTGTCAAGCAATAGCTCATCATTTTCCGCTCCATAATTCTCAGGAGTTTGCTTGTTAAGAGCCTGCCGTGTCCAACGCCTTATATCATAGGCTTTCTTCAAGGGTTTCCTATCTTTAACTAGTCTCTTCTTCGTTATCGCAATGGCAAGATCATTCGGAAACAATGTCCGCCAAACAAAGGCATGGAGAAGGGTTGACAAGAAAAGAACTGACACCATTGTAGACGACATAAACGAAAGAGAAAGCGCAAGAACCTTGCTCATAGTACCAGGAACTTGCTCTGCATACTTTATAGTCGCCACCGATACGGTAGTCATCGGAAAAGTATAAGACCACCAGGCCACCGAAAATCTGCAAAGTCAACACTACATCAATATGGGTCAACCCTAACTAACTGAACTACGAAGAAAAGTCTAAAGTCTTTACTTGAACCCAGTGAAGAAGTTTATCCGAACAACCAGCGAGATATAGAGAAACAATGCGGTAAAATAACAAGTCCTCGCAAGCCCATCGAACTCCCCGTAAATAGTTTCCCAAGCAATACTTGCAGCCGAAGGAGCTGCGATAAACATAGAATACACGGGATGTAATTCTTTCGGTAAAGCTTCGCTTGTCGGGAGTCTTTGGTACAATGTTACAAACAACACGAGATAATGAGCGAACCCAATGGCCCACAAGAACTTGGCTGGCTCTTTCCATCCGACTTTAGCAGCTAATATGGCTCCAACGAAATTCCCAACTACTGATAAATGCGAAGATGGGTTAGCCACCTTACACAGACGCCTTTTCCCTCCCGAGAGCCATTGGCCATATATTTTGAGCTCGAGTAAGAAATAGGGTGCCATGAAAGTGCACCAAATGGAGGGGTGCAAGGGGTCATGGGCTAGCATGGGAGGTGCACCGATGGCTAGGAACATGCACACGACCCATGGGGCGAAGAAGAAGTTGACCCGAACAGGGTGGAAATACTCGCGTTTTACGGCTTCGAAGTAGAATATGCATTTGAGGATGTATGTGAAGGAAACTGATATTAGGACTGCAAGGGCTAAGAGCCATAAGGCAAGATTGATGAAGGGTGTAATGTGGAGAAATTTGGTGGCTGGGCTTGTTGAAAGTGCTTTCCATAGGACTGCTTGGCTACTTAGGCCGAGACACATACCGTAGCAACCGATTGGGAATCTTAGGAGGAAGGGCCATTTCTCATCTTTCGGAAGCAGAATATCCTCGTAATCCTGTAGAAAACAAATACAACGATGACTACTGAAAATCATGCCTATTTTATTCTAAAAGTAAGCATGGAACGATGAGTTTCTAGTTCGAATTTATTATGCAAGTGTGATTGATCAATATTGAATCAATTAAACTAATACACAAAAAGAAAGCATATTTATATCCTAAAAGCAGCAAAGTAAGATTGATTATTTGGTTGATTTAGTAAGTTAGAGGGAGGTTTGCCTAAAGAATGAAATATTTATATTGGAGATTGGACGCTGGTACTAAAAACTAAAAATACAAGAGATATTAAGTTGATACCAAGTGTATAACTTTACACAGTTGAGTTAACTATTCAAAGGATGTCCTATAATCTCAATAGGATTAATCATATAAAACACCATAAAGCAGGAAACTTAATAATATTGAGTTGAGCATAAAGATTGTGTAGCAACTTTAGATATGAATTTTTGATTTTACGTTTATATATAGAACTTTGAAGAACTATTAAAGAGTGTCCAATAATCTTGAAATGATTAATCATTATTTAAAAATAATTACTGTGATTACGTTTATATACAGATCTTTTGAGAAATACGTGGCCCGATTATAATTTCTGAAAAATAGCGACAAAGAACAATAGTAAAGGGCTGAAATGATATAATACCTTGACTTCATCAAGCTCAGGTCCTCGAAGAGCAGCAAAGTATCTACCAGCAGGAACGCCATCATCAATACCCTCATCATTTCCATTTACACCTTCCCCTCTCTGTGCTTCTGCCTCCTTATTTCTTCCAGGCAACAGCGAATTCTGCTTACTCAAACTCGATTTTGTCTTAAATATACTAAAATCCCCTTTCTTAGCTTCCCCTATATGAATCTTGTCAAATCCTCCAAAACTCCGCTCATTTCGAAGATTCTTCCTTTCATCCTTTGCCTTAGATTCTCTGTTCAGAACTGAAAATCCTGTCTCCAACGAGACCTGCCTGCTAAAACCCCTAGGCTGTTGTCTCTTTGCCTCTTTCACTCTATACTGTCTGTTTACACTACTTCCTCTTCCTTTGTCGCCATTTGTCATTTTTACTTGTTCTTCATCTTCTTCTTGTTCTTCATGGATATCTACAAAATGGGTTGTTTGAAGAGAAGTTGGTCTTGCTCTATTTTCCATTTTTCTTTTCTGTTACTGTGTCAATGCATTGTCTTAAATTGTGTTATTAAGCTTCTTTTTTTGGTGATGAAATGATCACGAGAAGTAGCGAAAGAAGAAAGGTAATTGTTTCGTAGATGAAACGAAAACCAGTAAAGTTAAAAATTGCATAAATTTCTCGTGATATTTGTGTGGTTTAGAGAGTCTAGTATTAGTGACAGTTGAATACAGCTATTGATCAATTTTTATTTAAATGAATTGGCATGTTCTAAATGGTGGATCTCATATTTGCTTCAATTTGCTGCTTGTTCGTTGCAAACTTACGGTACATGTGTAGCAAAATCCATAGGCAAAAAGACCTTTTTTTGGCTTTTTCCATTTGAATTTTGTTCTACGTTCTTGATTTGGTCATTGTGCTGTATAATATGTTATATTTTTTTATCCATTTAAAATAGGGGCGGAAGAAGTTGACAAATTGCATACCAAATAGACTAAATGTATAACAAATGCATAGCATGAGGACTAAAATGGTAACAGATTACATAATACAAGGACCAATGAGATAACTTATAACCAACAGTACCTAAATGTTCTTTTTGTCAAACTCATACATGGTTGAAAATTTGTTAGCAAAAAGAAAAAGATCATTGCTATTGTTATAAATATAACTGTAATTTGTTACGTAATCAACATGCCACTCAACCTAAACATATTATGGTAATATATAATTGGCCTAGGGTCCAATTTGCCCCAAAACAATATTTCAAAAGTGAATGTCCATTAACTTTCTAGATCACCAAAATTTCAAATTTGAGTAAAATACTCCATTATGACATCGGGAGATTACAAGCTACACATGTTAAAATGAGTTATCGCCATTTATAAGTCATAACTCATCGAATCTTCAACTAAGTTATCTTGGTTTCAAGGTGTTTAACTCGATTATTCTAAAAGATCATTTCCCATTCATATCCATATTTTACTCTACTTTTGGTTGTATTGTGCTTAATGATTCTGCTAATCAATAGTATGCATATTGCAATAGCACACAGGTATTGCTCAGATTATATAAATAGAAGACTAAATTGATGATTTTTAGAGTTAAGATACTAAATTGACTTTTGAAAGATAGTTTAGGGTAAATTGAGGTATTAATTTTATACATGAATATGCTATTTTAATCTTGATAGACTTGTACCAGGCTATGTAAAATTCCTACACAAGAATTTGCAATATAGTATGGGGTTTATGCCACTGTGCCATCTCTAAAGCCTAATAGCCCACTGAAATAAATTTACTTGGCCCACTTTATAAGCACTCTCACAGCCCAATAACATGATTTTGGGATAAGTTCTCTAATAGCACTTTTAATTTTTGCATAATCAAAAGTATGTACGGTCGACCACAGTCCGGGCCCACATTAAAAAGGTTGAACTTTTTAATTTAAAATTTAAAATTTAAATATTAATTAAATTTATATGGAATAAAAATTTGGTTAAATGTTGTTGGTTTGATTTATAATTTCTTTAAAATATTAATATTTTATTACTATAATATTCAAAATCAAAGGTCTTTTACTCATTTCCATATTTAGTTAGGAACGGACTTGATCACAATACTAACAACCTAACAACCGCACCCAAATTCTGATCTTTCAATATTATAGAACTCAAATAGCGTGTCATGAAACCTTTCATACATCTAACTCTAATTGTATGCGCATTTCCACATGACAAACTTACAATTTGATAGCTACAACAACTGGAAAACAAAAAGGGAAGTAAAGTTGAGAAATCCAGTTGGCAACCAAAGAAAAGGGAAAGGAACAATGTAAATGGATGGCTAATAGACAAGGTACCATTATGTCGGAGACAAAGCAGAAATAAATGAAAACTTTAGGCATAAATAGGAATTTGATGAATGAGTCCAAAGTGAGTAGTGCTAAGGGTACGGGAAAATTCATGTTATTTGCAATTCACATTTGGTGGCAACAAATGAGTCATATCCCACTTAGCCAGCCAACCACTCACGTGGTCTTTGAGCGACTCATTACACACTTAATTAGCCAAATTTCAATTTTACTACAGTAAAAAATAGAACACTGAATACTATTAGTTACAACTACTTGTTGAAGTAGAAAAAAAAAGAGTAGCTATTGAGAAGTAAACCAAACAACCCTTAGTTTATGAGTCCATTGTAAAAGTAAACTCAATTTAATTGCAATTGAATTCTTTTTCCCGTAAATAGAAACTAGTGGGAGAAGATTCTCCATGGTGTGGAAACTAGTTACACAATCATTAAGAACTTAGCATTAGCCATCAAATGCAATAAAGAGAGATGCTTAAAATACTGTGAAGTCATATGAAATGACGAGGAAAATTAATAGGATTTGGATCCAATAAATGAAACCATGGTTAAATAGATAATTTTCCCTCTTTTCATGCGGATTTCTAGGCAATAAAGTTTTAAATTGAGTAATACTAGCAGGCAGCAGCAATCATCTTAACAAATGTTAAAACTTAAAAATAGTTGCATTATGAACACCCATGCCTTTGACGTGTGTAACAACTTATTGTGGAGGCAGTTATTTTAGGCGTAAAGTGCAGCCATTTCATAGATTTTTGGACAAATGCACATTTTGCCACGAATAGCATATTGTCACCTTCAATATACCATTGCTCTTAGCCTCCTATTAACACTTTGAAACTTAGAAAAAATTCACAAGTTAATTCCCCACATACGTGATGTGCCAATAGAAAAAATGAGAGAGTAGTTTAATTTGTATGTCAGATGTCAATGTAGTATTGATTTATCTTTTTAAAGCTGGACACATGACAACAAATATTTGTAATTTATGTCATGTATAAACTTATTATTGATTTAACTTTCAATACTTGACAAATGACACGCTTATTTATCACGCGCTTTAGCAAGTGTCGGTTTAATCGGATTTATGGACTAGCAGTGCACTTATTCTAAGTTCATAGAGTTAGTGTAATCAATTTTAAGTTGAGGGCCGCAGCATAGACAATTAGATGCAAACTTTGATTTAGTTAACAATTTTAAACATCATACAAAAAAAAAACGAAAGCATAATAAATGCAGAAAAAATTAGCACTGTTAAAATTCGATTTATAATTGATGTGAATTATTGTTGAACTTTTACTTAGCCACCATTTGAATAGTATTCTAACATGTGATAATTTATCCCTCAATTTTTACTATAAATATGTAACCCTTTCTCTTCTTCATATACCAACAAAATAATAAGAAAATTTCTCTTCTTCAATTCTTTCTATTCTTGTTACAATTCCTTTGTATTAATAGTTGATTTTCAACACGTTATCAGCACGAGCTTGCTCTATTAGTCAAAGAAAAAGATATGTCGAAACTTGCAAATATCGAGTTTGTAGCACTTGATGTCACTGAGAAAAATTACCTTTCCTGGGTGCTGGATGCCGAGATTCATTTAGCATCAATGAGTCTTAGAAAAAAGATAAATGAAAGGAGTGATGCCACAGTGCAGGAAAAGGCTAAGGCCTTGATATTTCTTAGACGACATCTTAATGAAGGTTTGAAATCTGAATATTTAACTGTCAAAGATCCTACAGATCTTTGGAAGCAACTGAAAGACAGGTATGAACATTTAAAATTGATATCGTTACCAAAAGCTCGATCTGATTGGATTCAAATACGGCTACAAGATTTTAAATCTGTAACTGAATATAATTCTGTTGTGTTCAAAATTACATCCACTTTAAAATTATGTGGAGTTGAAGTTACTGATGAAGATATTATAGAAAAAACGTTATCAACTTTTCATCCATCTAACATGGTCCTGCAGACCCAATATAGAGAAAAAGGCTTTAAGAAATACAGTGAATTAATTTCTTGCCTTCTTTTAGCAGAGCAGAATAATGAGCTTTTATTGAAAAATTATGAATCACGTCCCACTGGATCTGTGGCATTCCCTGAAGTGAATGCAACATCTTATGATAATAATAATTTTAATGGTCATGGACGTGGCTATGGAAATGGTCGTGGTCATGGCCGTAAATATGAGCGCGGTAACAACTTCCACCCGAAGTGAAAAAATAACAAAAACCACCAGAAGTGAAAAAATTAAAATGATAATTTTGATAAAAAATATTCAAAATGATGAGAACAAATGTCACCGTTGTGGCATGACTGGGCATTGGTCACGTACCTGTCGAACCGCAAAACATTTAGTGGCCCTTTATCAAGCATCATTAAAAAAACCCGCTGATGTGGAAACAAATTACATTATTAATGATGTGACCATTGATATTACCCATCTGGATATGGCGGATCTCTTTTTACCCAGCACCAGTGGAAAGGACAAATATGAATAATGGTTGAATATTTATATATTTACTACTTTTAATATGTGTGTTTATTTTCTTCAATGTTTTATGTAATGTTTAATCATGAAAAAATAATAATTTAGTTTATTTTCTTTAAATAAAGAAAATGAATTCTTTCTCGGTATTAATTGACATCAAGGCTAATGAAGAAAATATATGCATTGTGAATAGTGCTACCACCCATACTATTCTTAAAGATTCAAAATATTTTTCCACATTGAAAAAGGGTGAGACAAACGTTACCACAATAACGGGTAACTAAAAAATTGTTAAAG
Organism: Euphorbia pulcherrima; assembly: GCA_947683365.1. Classification (NCBI taxonomy): domain Eukaryota; kingdom Viridiplantae; phylum Streptophyta; class Magnoliopsida; order Malpighiales; family Euphorbiaceae; genus Euphorbia; species Euphorbia pulcherrima. The sequence goes on from CANTUS010000014.1 coordinate 75,203,013, forward strand.
GCTCCAGAAGAGCTCATATTACTTTACCAAGGGGAACGATAGTCACAATAAATAATACATTATTTTTCCTAAATTCTCAAAGAAATTTATTAAGTTTTAAGAATATTCGCAAAAATGGATATCATATTGAAACTGTGAATGAAGACAGTAAAGAATGTCTTTATGTTATAAGCATAACTTTTGGGAAGAAGTGTTCACTTGAAAAATTTTATATTCTTCCATATGGCTTGTACTACACATTTATAAATGAAATTGAAGCCAATTTAACTATAAACCAGAAGTTCATAGATTCAGATACATATAAAATTTGGCACGATAGACTGGGTTGTCTTGGTTCAATAATGATGAGAAAAGTTATAGACAATGCACATGGGCACTCGTTGAAAAACCAAAAGTTTCTTCAACATAATGACTTTTTCTGTGCTGCTTATTCGCAAGGAAAATTAATCATAAAACCTTCAAAAGTTAAGGTTGGAATTGAATCACCAGCATTTTTAGAACGTATACAATGTGATATATGTGGACCGATTCATGCACCATGTGGACCATTTAGATATTTTATAGTTCTAATTGATGCTTCAACTAGATGGTCACATGTATGCTTATTGTCATCACGCAATATGGCATTTGCGAGATTACTTGCTCAAATTATAAGATTACGAGCACAATTTCCCGATTACACAATCAAATCGATTCATCTTGATAATGCTGGAGAATTTACTTTCCAAACTTTTAATAATTATTGTATGTCAATTAGGATAAAAGTGGAACATCCTGTAGCACATGTTCACACTCAAAATGGTCTGGCAGAATCATTTATTAAAAGACTGCAATTAATTGCACGACCATTGATTATGCGAACAAACCTTCCTACATCAGTATGGGGATATGCAATATTACATGCATCAGCTCTTATATGTTTAAGACCTACAAGCTATCATGATTATTCCCCCTTGCAATTAGCTTTTGGTCATGAGCCCAATATTTCTCATCTAAGAGTTTTTGGTTGTGAAGTATATGTACCAATTGCTCCACCACAAAGAACCAAAATGGGTCCTCAAAGAAGATTGGGAATTTATGTTGGCTATGAGTCTCCTTCAATTATAAAATACCTCGAACCATTAACTGGAGACATGTTAACTGAACGTTTTGCAGACTGTCACTTTGATGAAAACACTTTTCCAAAATTAGGGGGAGAAGGCAAAAAGGCAATTTTGGAAAAGTCAATCTTGTGGAATGCTACATTACTTTCTCATATGGATCCTAAAACAAAAGATTCTGAATTAGAAGTTCAAAAGATAATCCATCTTCAAAATTTAGCAAATCAGTTGCCTAATGCACTTGCTGACGCAAAACGAGTAACCAAGTCGCATATACCAGCTGAAAATGCACCTATACGTATTGATATTCCTGAAGAACAACCAAATAATAATACGATAACACGCCTGAAGCGTGGACGACCTATCGGTTCAAAGGATAAAAATCCTAGAAAGAGGAGAGTTAATGATAATAAGGACACTCTCGTTAAAAATTCAAATACTAATATAAGTACACTTCTAGAAGAAGTAGAAGCACCTGAAGTGCAATCACCTAAAGTGCAAATACCTGAAGTTATTGAAAATGAAGAAATTCAAATAAAATATATTAGTAATGAAAGAAGATGGAATCGGTATAAAATGTTATAGATCCTATTTTTGCATATAATGTTGCAATAAATATTGAAAATGATAATTTGGACTATGAACCAAAATCTCTTGAAGAATGCCAAAATAGAAATGATTGGCCTAAATGGAAAGATGTAATTCAAGTAGAGTTAAATTCTCTTGAAAAACGAAATGTTTTCGGACCTGTAGTTCGAATGCCACAAGGTATAAAACCTGTGGGATACAAATGGGTTTTTGTGAGAAAGAGAAATGAGAAAAATGAATTAGTAAGATATAAAGCCAGACTTGTTGCCCAAGGTTTTTCTCAAAGACCTGAATTGATTATGAGGAGACATATTCACCTGTAGTGGATGCAATAACTTTTAGATATCTTATTAGTTTGGTAGCGCAAGAAGATTTGCAAATGCATTTAATGGATGTTGTTACAGCTTATCTATATGGTTCGCTAGATAATGATATTTATATGAAAATTCCTGAAGGATTAAAAGTGCCAGAAAAATATGGTCAGCGAGAACTTTACTCGATAAAATTACAAAGGTCTCTATATGGATTAAAACAATATGGACGCATGTGGTATAACTGTCTTAGTGAATATTTATTAAAACAAGGTTATAAAAATGAAGGATCTTGGAAAGACAAAACTATGTATTGGTTTACAAATTGATCACCTGAAAAAGGGAATATTGATGCATCAATCAAATTATACAGAAAAGATCATAAAACGATTTAATATGGATAAAGCACATCCATTGAGTAATCCAATGGTTGTACAATCACTTGATATGAAAAATGATATATTTCGTCCTAGAGAAAATAATGAGGAAATTCTTGGTCTAGAAATACCATATCTTAGCGCAATAGGTGCATTAATGTATCTTGCCAACAATACAAGGCCGGATATTGCATTCTCTGTTAATTTATTATCAAGATACAGTTCTGCACCAACACGTAGACATTGGAGTGGAATTAAACACATAATGCGCTATCTTCGAGGAACTATTGATTTAGGCTTATTTTATCGATATGAATCGAAGTCTAAATTAGTTGGATATGCGGATGCGGGTTATTTATCCGACCCACACAAAGCTCGATCTTAATCGGGCTACTTATTCACATATGGGGGGACAGCTATTTCTTGGCGATCCACAAAGTAGACTATCACAGCTACTTCCTCAAATCATGCTGAATTAATTGTGATTCATGAAGCCAGTCGCGAATGTGTATGGTTAAGATCATTAACTCAGCATATCCAAGAATCATGTGGCAAAGTAAAGACTAAAGAAGACCCGACAGTAATATATGAAGATAATGCTGCTTGCATTACTCAATTAAAGGAAGGATACATTAAAAGAGATAGAATAAAGCATATTTCACCAAAATTCTTCTTCACTCATGATCTGGAAAAGAATGGTGAAATCAGTATTCAACAAATCCGCTCTAGTAATTATTTAGCAGATTTGTTCACCAAGTCCTTACCTTCCTCAATTTTCAAGAAATTGGTCTACGGCATTGGAATGCATCGTCTTAAAGACATTCAGTCAACTTGCAAACAGGGGGAGTAAACATTGTACTCTTTTTCCCTTAATTATGGTTTTTGTCCCACAGATTTTTCTATAGTAAGGTTTTTAATGAGGCAGTGCCCCATTCGCAATAATCCACATCAAAGGGGGAGTGTTAAAATTTAATTTATAATTGATGTAAATTATTGTTGAACTTTTACTTAGCCACCATTTAAATAGTTACTTAGCCACCATTTGAATAGTATTCTAACATGTGATAATTTGTCCCTCAATTTTTACTATAAATATGTAAACCTTTCTCTTCTTCCATATACCAACAAAATAATAAGAAAATTTCTCTTCTTCAATTCTCTCTATTCTTGTTACAATTCCTTTGTATTAATAGTTGATTTTCAACAAGCACTTTTTTTTAAGTAATATAAAGCATTTTTGTCAAATTTATTGATTGTGGATTTGAACTCACCACCCCACACAACTTAGATTCCATAAGAGGTTTTGACTACTGTACCAAAGCTTAATAGTTAAAAAAATTAATACTTTACTTGTAATTATCATAAGCTCAAGCTTCCCCTAACAGAAAATTATATAATGGACCGGATCCTTTCATCCCTTCTTCGCATGAATAACATGTGTCTTAGGAATGAATAAAATAATAAAAAGTAATAGCATATAGTAGTTTTTGGAACTCATATTATTTATGTGGGGAGAAAAGATCAAAGGACTCAATCCATTATATAAGGCAGGATAAGGCAATTGGGTGAGAAAGAAATTGCAACAATCACCGAATCCTAGCTCTTGATCATGTGACCCACATCAATGATTCAAACACCTCACTCCTCCAAAAATAATATACTTGATTACATTACATACATCAAAACATGGTTGTTTGTTTGTTGTTATGCCTAGTGACACTAGCAAATTGGTCACCTTTACTAAAAGCACATAATATGTCACCTTTATAGCACGGAAACGAAAACGGAAACAGAAACGAAAACGAAAATCGAAAAACGCTATTTCTAAAAAATATAAGCTTGAAAATTGTGAAAAAACGTACACAGATACGGATACGAAAACGGCATATAACCGAAGTTTTCGTGCTTCCTAGTATATCACCTTTCATGTACATCAAATTTTTGGCCTTTTCCTAGCAAAAGTGAATCAGCTATTTTCTTTTCGTATACGCAAGATTTTGCCACTTTTATCAGTCATGCATTTAATCAGAGTTACCTCTACTTGGACTTTGCTATTTTAAGAATAACAGTATTTCAAGACATGTCAATTTCAACACCATCACCAGTGATTATATAACTACATGGAATTTTGTCATTATTTGCTAGTGTGAAGGCATGATGCCTGATGATGAAATCACTAACAACTAGATAAGTGAATGAATTACAAACACATAAAGATGAATAAATTTTGAAAATCAAATCAGTTTGCAGGGAATGAAATTATTGAACTTAAATTATAAATTCAAATAAAGATGAATAATTAAAATTTAAAAGTTCTATTCTGTTTGACAGCGACCACATAAATCAACCAACAAAATTTTGTGCTTATCCAGGAATTTGCCAGAAAGCAGATATGGATGTTTCAACCTATCAAGTATTAACAGCCAGGATTCCTCTGTTTCACAAGTAATAAATTCCCTTTAACTCCAAAAATGTCAACAGTTGAAGCAGTCCAAGAGAAAGCTAAATGTGTAATATAAATTGACCTATTTAATTAAATATAACAACTCCCAATTAAGATCATAATTTTAATATTTTAATCTAATTGAATCAATTAATTTAATCAATACAATTATGACATTTCATCGAATAAGTATGGAGAGTGCAGAGTGCATACTTATTTAGGTTCTGTTTATGATTTGGGGGTCCGGAGGTAGCGCCCCCGGATGCAGGGTCCAAGGGGCGGCAGCCCCTGGCGGGGTCTAAGGACAGCGCCCCTAGACAGGGTCCAAGGGGCGGCAGCCCCTGACAGGGTCCTGGGGCGGCAGCCCCGGACTGAGGTCGAGATGCCAGGTCAGCTCGAAATTTTTTTATCCCTGAACCCACGCATCCTTTGAAAAAATTCAACGGAAAATGAATTTTTGTTCGAAACAGTGTCTATCGGACACAACTGAAACTCGGAAGAAATTTGTCTTTTGGACATGACTGCTACCCCAAATAGCATGTTTGTTGACGTTTTGGCTATTTATTTCACCAAAACGATATTGGCCACATACAGAAAAATTCGGTTGATAATTCACTGCAAATAAATTCTTGTTCTTGATTCTCTTTCTGATTTTATCCGATTGAAAATTTGATAATCCAGCCAAATAAATTTCAATCTGACAGTATTTTCGCGACTTCAGAAATATTCAAGTAATCGCCGATTTCCAACACATAATTCCCCCACCAAAGCTACTTCAAAATCATAAATTAGAATTACAGAAATAAGGCATCAAATTTAACAATAACACAAGGTATCAGAGAACTTTGTTCCCCCTCCAATAAAAACAGTTAGAATTATTAGTATCAGAATCAGTTCTTGGTGTTCTAATGGCAGAGAATTCAATATATAAAAATAAAAAGAAAGAAAAGAACATAACCCTTTTCCCCTTTTGTTCCAATGTGTACTGTACAGTCCAATTGATCCCAAATTCCCTTCTTATCCTCCAATAAAATTCTATTTGAAATTGGACACTAAACCATCAAAAGTCAATAAAGCAAAAGCAGAAGCAAGAAAGAAGCCGCACCAGTGTTTGTAGCAATAAAAATTGAATCTTTCCTTTGTATAAATATTGAATAGATATGCTATCTCTTTGATCTCTTCCTTGCCTCGCTGTAAAGCACTACTCCCATAATAGTCACACCAAATCCAGCCATTCCCATCACCGTCACCGGATTCCTAAAAATCAACACCGAAACCACCGCAGCCACGGCGGCCTTAGCATTCCCCAAAACTTGTAGAGTGAGAGCACTTGTATGTTTAGTCACCAAGAAATTAGTCAAATTCACCAAATACGCCACCGTTGCATTCCCAATCAACAAGAACACGATAAAAGCATCCCCTTTTGCTTTCTCAATTGTTAAAGCCGCCACATTTCCTTCAATGTAAAGAGTAAAAGGCAACAAAATAGCCGCAGCCATTGGTGACATGTACAGCAACAAATTCATCGAATGTAGCTTTTCACCTTCAGAGGTCAATAAAATCCCTTGAACCACAGATTTTAAAGCCCGCCCAGCTGTTGAACCCACACAAACTAAGAACCCAAATAAATGAAACAAAGGCTCGGAATTGCTAGCCAAAACAATCCCAAACACCACAGGCAATAGAGCACAATAAACCTCGGCGGATTCCTTTTTACAGGTAATTAAAAAGGCGAAAATCGCGGTGAAGAAAGGGGTAGTTGCCCCAATTGCTTGATTAAACGAAACAGGCAAATATCTCAGTGAGGTATTTCCACAAACAACTGAAAAGCAGAAAATTCCACTCAAAGCAAATATCTTTAAAAACTGTCTCCTTGATAAAATATGCTGCAATGGAACAATTTCGAGACCCCGAATCGCAATATAGCTGTAAAAAGCGCAAGAAACCATGTGTAGCATTGTTAAAAAAATCGGGTACCGGTAGCCATAGAAGCTGAGAAGGTACTTATTGAGAAGAAGAACGCCAATGTTGGAGAAGTACCAAGAAGCTATAATAAACGCCGTTAGTAAACTTGGGGAAACAAATGATCCGGCGCTTGAATATGCATTGTTCCGTATATCGCTGGGCGGGGTGGCCGGAATATCAAGAACTTGGTCGGTGGCGACGGTGGTGGAGTTGGCGTCTAGCCGTGGGTTGCTCATTCGCCGGGTAGTCCATGACTGCGCCTCTACCATCTCCGGCCTCGAGGGTAAAAGAGGGATTGTGAAGAGTACTCTCTAACTAAAATGTAGAGAGAGAAAGGGAATTTTGAGATCTGAGAGATGAAATAGGGAGGATGATGTTTGTGTAATAAGGGATGTGTGTGGATCTGAATGGACGGATGAGATTTAGATTTGGGGGGAAGATGGAATATGAAGCGTAGGATTAAGGATAGAGTACGGGGAAGATGAAACATCATAAGATTCCTCGTGTTGAGCGTTGAATGTTGTACTCAAAGTGTCGGTAGTGTAAATATTTTGGATTAGCCAAAAATAACTTTAGAATAGAGTTAGGAATATTTAACCTCTTATTTTATTTTAAATGATTAAAATTAATTATATAATTTTTAATAAAATTTTATTTTTATTTTATTTTTATTTTTTTAATTTTATTTTAAAGTTATTTTAAAAAAAAAATTTAAAATATTTTCCTTAATTTTCTTAGAATTTGGAATGACTGTATTTTTACCGCATTGGAGTGGTGAGAGTGTCCTATATTTTACGAGTATGACTAAATTTGATGTTGTTTTCCCCAACATTAAATTTGAAGTTTTTTTCTGCAGCATCAAACTGTTTTCCGCATACTTTTACAAGAGCTTTATGACTTAGTTTCAAACTGGAATGTACTGTTCAATTAATGCTTTTATGTTTTTTTTCTTGACATAAACATAAGGCTAAACTCAAAAAATAATATTATATGATTTAATCATTTTACATAAAAGTTATTTTAGAATTTTTTTACTTTAAATAAGTGCTTATGATTTTAAAAGTTAGTAAATACCTGCTAACCACACGGTATATTTTTGAAATTAGTTTTTTTTATTAATGTACACCAGTTATTTCAATAAATTCAACATTCATATATTTCAACTATATTATTTGTGACTTAGTTATCAAGATTTGAATAAGTTTCGAAATTTTCTCATTTTGTTATGATTTTTAAAGTTATCGTTAATTTTTAATTAATATAAATATTTGTATTTCTAAAAAAATTCTATAATTTATCTATAATTTGTATTGTATTTTTATAAATAAAGCAACAAAATTTCACTTCAAAATGGATAAAATTATTCTTCTAAATGTGGTTTTAAAATTTTAAGAAGCATGTTTTTGCTAACTTTTAAAATCACATGCATCCATTTTAAAGAAAAAATTTTACAAAACTTTTCTACAACACAATCAAACCACGTAACATATTTTAAAGTTTACCCTAAACATTATTAAGTCAAGTTGTTGCTTGTAGGGTTGGGCGTCACTATGTTGGAAGGGCAAAAAAAAATGTAAGCTATGTGGAAAATAAATTTAGGCCTAATATATCGGGGGTGTAGAGAATTTGTGGACTTCAAGAGTGTTGAATTGGATAGCTTGATTGAGCATATAGTGGGATTGAACCCATCTAACACAAGATCAATTGACTTGTGTCAAGACCCAATCTACATTACTTATATTCTACTCTTTTCACTTGTTTAATTTCAATGTGGGATATCTCCACATATCTCCAACACCCCCCTCAAGTGCAACTGGGCCTGACCACCAAGGTGTAGTTTAGTTGGCTAAGTATGCTAAGTAAGTTGGAGGAGAACAAGGTTCAAATCCCACTAAATACACTTGTTGGGAGGGTGATGAGCCTTAAATGTTAGTAAGCCCTGAACAAGATTATTTCAATGAAGATACTTGTAAATATTACAAAAAAAAGTGCAACTGCGCTTGGACCAGTTGCCACTTGCCAAACACTCATTGACCTATTTCTCCGAGGCTCAAGGTCAATAGCGGGTCTAGTCTTCTCTGCTATCCCAAACTCCACCAGGACTTTAATCACGAACCCAGGATTACTGACTGTTAAGCCTTCTTCTGCTCTGATATCATGTAGAGAGTCCGTGGACTTCAAGAGTGTTGGGCTTGATAGTTTGAGTAAGCATACAAGTGAGGTTACGCCCATCTAACGTAAAACCAATTGGCTTGTGTTAAAACCCAATCTATATCACTTATACTCTACTCTTTTCGCTTATTTATTTTCCACGTGGGATATCTCCACATATCTCCAATATCGGGATCCCCTAAACTTGTCCCTAATAGCTTCTTGTTTCCCTAAACTTTCATAAATTCCTCTCACCCTTTTAAACTAGCTTAAAGTTCATCACTTAGGCCCTGTTCTTTTCAACTTATTTTCTGTTCAGTTCAGTTCAGTACCAATCAGTTCAGTTAAGTACCATTCAATTCAGTTCAGTGTCAGTTTCAGTATTCAGTATTCAGTATTCAAAATTTAATATTAAGTTTCAGTTTATGCACTATATCAATATTATTAATATATATTACTATTTATAAATATTAAAAAATAATGAATATTAATGATAGTATCATTTCAATTTCAATTTTAGTTCATTTCTATTTATACGTTATATAAATATTATTAATTAATACCAGCAATCATAAATAACAACAAAGAAAAAGAAAACAATAATAATATTTTTAAAATTATTAATTCTTATTTCTACCATAAATAATTTTATAAGAAAAATAAATAAATAAATAAAAGTAGTAATATTTTATAAATATCGATAATAATTAAAATAATTAGGTAATATTTATAACAATAATTACAATAAATAATAATAATAATAATAATAATAATTTATAATGGTATATTTAATTATTATTATATATAATAATTAATAAATTTTATTAGAATGTATAGTATTATTTAAAGTGTTATTAATTATTATGTATTTTAATATTTTTAAAATATTATTTATATTCTTAATTATAATTCAGTTTTAGTATTTTCAGTTTCAGTACCATTCAGTTTAGTTTCAGTATAGTTCAGTTTATTTCAATACCATTCAGCTTAATTTAGTATCAATTAGTTCAATTCAATTCAATACATCTATTTATCAATTAAAAAGAACGTTGCCTTAAGCCGATATTACTAATGTGGCACTGATGAGACAGGGAGGGAGGAAAAAAAAAAGGAAAGTAAGTTAAATATTTTGTTTAAAAAATGAAAAAAATTGCTCCCATTTCATTTAAACTTCAAACTAAGCAATTCTTCGGAATCAATAATAGCTTTTTCCAACCTATATTTATTCAAGAATCAAAACCTGCCATATGAATATTAAATATGACTTTCAACTCTCATTCTTTAACAAAGTTATACACAGAATCAATTCTAAATTCCTCCAACGCTCTTTCTCCTCTTCTTCTTTTTCCACCGCCGGCACAGATCCGTCATTCCCTCGGCTCTAGCCCTTCGATTATCAAACTTATCCCTACAAAGGACATTTCATCAATGATGAGATTTCTATAAACTAAAGACCTTTTTAGGCTCTTCTCGTACCTTTTTGGACCTTAACATTTTTTATTTCTAGATTTAAAATTTCAAGGGTCTCAAAACTATGTAATGATAGATCAAGGAGAGATTTTGATTTAGGTTATATTTTTCATATTGAGACTGGTTGAGTGAGACCGAAGGAGTTTAGTGATGTACTTTTAGCAAATTTTAAAGGGGTGAAATGAACTTTTGAAAGTTTAGGAGGGCAAGGGCGATTAAGAACAAATTCAAGAGGTCCAGATTGTCAGGAATAATATAAATACTACTACCATTGGGCCTAACCTGTCAGCTTGAGCTTTTGGGTGAGACGGTTCTACCACATGGTATCAGAGCTGCTTAGATCTAAAGGTCGAGGGTTCGAATTCTGACAGCTCCATTTGTGGAATTATATTGCAACACATAGCGAAATGAGTCTGTGTTGTACCGGTTTCAAGCCCAAGGAGCAGTCACATGCGGGAGAGTGTCAGAAATAACATAAATACTACAATTGAGCCTAACATGTCATTTTAAACTTTTAGATGAGACGATTTTACAACACATACGTATTAGCCATAAATTTATTTTCATTTGTCAAATAAATGCCTCTAATTTCTTTTTTAGTATATATGATTTTCAGTTGGACAAGTTGATAACTATTGATGAGGTCACTTATATTCTAGTAAGTCTGTGCACATTGTAATTTTAAGTATTGACGAGAAAAATATAAAGAGTTGACAATTATGAGAATGAAGCATCCATCCCCATATAATTTAATTTGTTGTTTTTATCATAATTATCTTTGAAAAACTAAAAAATTTGGATGATTTCATTTGAAACAATCATCAAGGAAGGGTTGAATATGGGATTTTGGTTTGAATATGGATTTTCATAACGAAGCATTTAGATTTTACATATTTACTTCTAGGGCTACAAATCAATTTTGATGAGTTCGAACACTGACTATTCAAGCTTGTTAATTATTTAATAAACTCAAAGAGTTTTATTAAATCGAGTTCGAGCAGAGCTCGAGCCTAGCTCGAGATTTATTTAAATGAAATTTAGCCTAGCTTTGTTCAATCGAGCTTTAGCTAAACATATTAATTAAATTTTTTACAAGCTCAACCCGAGTTTCAAACTTAAAATTATATTTTTACTTAATTAATCAAAGACTTATGTATATAAACTTGGGAAAAGTACATAACTGTACTAAAGCCCATAAAAAATTTCAATTAAAAGTTTGGTTAACAACACAAGTATCCAATTCTATAACCATCAACAACATAAATATGTTCCACGTAGCCTCATAACATAAATGCGTTCCTCTCCAAAACAGCACATGCACAAGGCATTTTTTTTTATTTTATATTCTTATTTTATATTTATCTCTCAAACCGTTTATTTTTTTGACATGCCACTTCATACTTTTTTATTCGTCTTATTTTTATCTTCGAAATGCCATCCATTGTTATATATCTTTTTTGACTTTTTTTTCAAACTTTTCGAGATCTGGTATAAATTTGGTATTCTGCTAGTATAAATCTGGTATGAAGTGGCTTTTTTTTATTTCTTCATAAAATATAAGTTTATGTGTTATTTTCATCACACCTAGTATTTTGTTGGTATTTTACTGGTATAAATCTGGTATGAAGTGATTTTTGTTTGATTTCTTCATAAAATGCAAGTTTATGGGTTATTTTTATCACACCTAATATTTTGTTGGTATTTTACCAGTATGAAGTGGTTTTTGTTTGATTTCTTCATGAAATGCAAGTCTATGGGTTATTTTTATCACACCTAGTATTTTGCTGGTATGAAGTGGTTTTTGTTTGATTTCTTCGTAAAATGCAAGTTTATGGGTTATTTTCACCACACCTAGTATTTTATTGGTATAAATCTGGTATAAAGTCCTATTTGTTTGATTTCTTCATGAAATGCAAATTTATGGGTTATTTTCACCACACCTAGTATTTTGCTGGTATGAAGTGGTTTTTGTTTGATTTCTTCATAAAATGCAAGTTTATGGATTATTTACTTCACACCTAGTATTTTGTTGGTAAAATACTGGTAAAATGCTGGTATAATGTTGGTTTTTCACACCTTATATAATACTGGTAAAATACTGGTATAATGCTAGTTTTTCACACCTTATATAATGCTGGTAAAATGCTGGTTTTTCAAAGGTGGTAAAATATTGGTATAATGCTTATATCATCTGTTACATATTTGCAAAAATAAAAATTCGAAAAAAGTATATTATCATGGATCTAGTTTCGAAGATAAAAGCGACACGAACAAAAAACTCTACAACGACATATCAAAAAAATCAACGGTTTACGAGATAAATGCAAAACAAAGTAAAAAAATAAAAAGAGAAGGAATCGCATATATAGGGAGGAACGTGCATAATGAAAATAGAAAGTTTAAAAGCTAACCAAACAGTTATTTATAAAAGTAGAGGGCAAAGAGGTAAATATTTTATCCAACCCCTACATTTAGTACAATTTCCCTTTAAACTTATATAATGGCTTAAAAATATTTAAATTTTACACTATATACATATCAATGTATATTTATTTTTCATAATATACTTATAATTTATATGATAGATATAATATTCTCATTTTTAGACAAGAGCTGTTAACGAGCTTATTCGCGAGTAGTTCGCGAGTATGTTAACGAGCCGCTTATCGAGCATGTTCGCGAGCTTTCGAGTCGAGTACCCATTGTTCAAGCTCTGTCCATTTACTAAGACAAACCTAAATTTTTGTTTATGATCAAGCTTGTTTATTAACGAGTCGAACTTGAACGAGATTTAATCGAGCTGTTCACGAGTAGCTCTGTTCATTTACAGCCCAATTTACTTCTAAGAGATCCAAAACCACATGAATTTGACATATTCTTGCCGTATGCTAATATGAACGTTCAAATGTTCCTCTTAGCCACCTAAACTTAGAAAAAGTGTACTAGATTATTAAATGAATGCTACATGTTGGCTCTTAATTGATTTGACTTTTTAAAGATATCCCCATTTTTTTCGCCAGTAAAAGTTAAGACTTCAAGTTCATGCGACAATCATGTGTACTTTTTCTAAATTTAAGGGCTACGTAAAATAATTGAAAATTTAGAGTAGATTAGTAAAAAGGTGTCAATTACGTATTATGTAGTCTTCAGTTATATTTGGCCATACTCTTACTACAAATTTTCCATATAAATACTGATACATTGTTTATACAATTTCTCATATCTCTAATAGATTTATGTCTTTAAGGATAAAAAAGGAAATCAGAATTGAAGCTTGCGGTGAAGGGAAAATAAAGAAAAATTTAAGGACTTTTACATATGTATGGGCTAGTCCAAGTGAGGCCCAATTATATGAAGAAGTTTTCTATTGGAAGTAAAAGGAAAATACATTTGTATGGGCTTAATGTCAAGTCAGGCCCCAAATAAGTGTTTATACAGTAAAAAAAGGAACGGCTTCGCCCGGACCTGAACCGGAGACCTTCAGTGTGTTAGACTGACGTGATAACCAACTACACCACGAAACCATCGTTATGTCAATACTTACCATTTGTTTAATTATAATTTTAAAATTTTGAAAACCTATGCTTTATTTTTGGTAATCATACCCTTTGCTTTAGTAAAAATAACCAGCTATTTTTTCTATTACTCTTTCTCTTGCATAAAATTAATTTTACTTTCATCAAGGTTTTACTCTTTCTTACTAGCTGAACATTGTTTGGAGATTTATGTGAGATTCTTCTGTTCAAACAAAAAATTCTTCAGTTTAATTAGCCTTTAGTCAAGTGGTACATCCACTAATTTAGATGGAGATGACCAGAAATCGAACCTTGACTCCTGTAAAAAAAGTCTACTTCTTCAAAAAAAATTTGTTAATATTTTTAAAAAAGTTAAATTTATTGTTGTCATTGTATACGAACGCCTATCAAAACTCTGAATCTTGAAAAACAAATGAACACACTAATACTTCATTTTATTAACATGGACAAGAGCGTGTTAAAATAAAAATAATGAGACCGTGAAAATTTTGTGAAGGTTATAAATAGATAGGAGTTTGATAGGATAGATGAAATATTTAGATTATCTTAGGTGACTAAAACAATTATTTAGAGCCTAAAAAAAAATAGGGGCCTCATTAAATATTAATCTATATAAATTTATTATCATATTTAGTTAATCTATATATAAGTTAATCAATAGCATTAATTTTAAATTAAAAAAATTAAATTAATTTTAAATTTTTATTTTTATTAATTTTATTTCATAATAAACTATAAAATTATTAAATTATATACTTTAACCAATAGTACTTGATAGAATTGATACATCCACCAAAAATAAATGAGGATAATCAAGCATCACTCCTTCAAAATTCTTAAAAAAAATTAAATTATATACATTTTTTTTACATTATGTCATCTCCACATAGTCAATTATTTTGTTCTTGATACTAAATTTTCCTGTGAAGATGAGTGTTCGAGCTATAAAACAAGTTAGTTGACAAATTTTATACAGAATCGAATATTTAATACCTTTCTCGTTGGATGCTTGATACATATGTAATTTTTATTATTATAAATATAAACTGCATATGTTTCAAACATCCAATATGAGGAGTATTAAATACCCGATCCCGTGTAAAAGAACTCCAAGTTAGCTATATATCCATGCAGACTTCAAAATCACAACCGACGTAAAGTTGTTCATCTATTATTATTAGGATAAACTTAAAAAACATATCTCGTGGTTTGATCATTTTGCAAAAAGGTGCTTGTGGAATTTTTATTTCAAAAGGGTGTCTGTGGTTTCAAAAGTTTGCAAAAAGAGAATTTCCAAAATTTTAAAACCACATTTTGAAGGGTAATCTTGTCCATTTTAAAGTAAAATTTTACAGCTTAGTTAATGAAAATATAATACACCGAGGGGCTTTGCAGATTCGAAACATCGAGGGGGACGCTCTTTAAATTCTCGGGTTTGTAGGGGCTTAGCTAATTTTGTACATAGGAACGGAATCATTGATCTCGGTTTTTCTGGCCCGAAGTTTACGTGGAAAAGGGGACTTCTCTTTGAGCGTCTTGACCGTGCATTGGGGAATGAAGCGTGGATTGAAAAGTTTGACCTATCGATGATTCGACACCTCGCAAGGGTGGGATCTGATCAGCCCTCTTCTCATTACTCTAGGAATGACTAATAGCAGGGTGGTGATGTCAAGCCATTTTGTTTCTACAAATTCTGGATGGATCATGAGAGCTTAAAGGGGACGGTTTTGACTGAATGGGACAACGATCGAGCGGTGAGTGGTAATTTGAGTAGCATGACCGAGAAGTTATAGATTTGGAATCGCAATGTCTTCGGTAACGTTTTCTATCGAAACAGAAACTTGAGAACCGTATTGCTGGCATTCAACGATACTTACAAGTGAGGCATTCTCCTTTTCTAGTACAATTGGAGAAGGAATTAATTGGGGAATATGAATCAATTCTCCTTTAAGAAGAAAGCTTCTGGCAACAAAAATCTCATAGGGAGTGGATGCTCAATGGTGATAAAAATATCAAATTCGTTCATAACTCTGTGGTTACGAGAAGAAGAAGAAATCGAGTGGCAGGTATATTACTTAATGATGGTTGGTGTACTGATGAGGATAGACTGAGGAGTGAGGCTATTAATTTTTATAAGTGTTTGTATTCTGCTAAAGAGGAGGGCGGTTTCGGTGAGAATAGGCATTTTGGTGGAGGGTTTTCGGTGATGGATGAATTAGAATTTGCAAGGCTGGGAAGTGACGTCTCAGATGAGGAGATTAGGGAGGCACTCTTTGGTATGGCATCATGGAAAGCACCTGGTCATGATGGATCTCAGGCAGGTTTCTATAAAAAAAATTGGAGTAACATTGGCCATAACGTGTAATTTTGTTAGAGTTATCTTCAATAGAGCTGACATGGAGGAATGGATTAATCGCACCCTCATTGTCGTGATTCCGAAAAAAGATAATCCCCAATCTTTTTGAAATTTCGACCCATTAGCCTTTGTACGGTAATTTATAAGATTGTTACGAAGGTTATCGCTAATCATTTGAAGAATATCATGCAACATGTCATATCCCCTAACCAAGCGAGCTTTGTGAAAGACATATTACGGATAATATTCTTATCGCACAAGAAGTGATGCACTCTATGAAGATTAAAAAGGGGAAGAAAGGATGGATGGCTATGAAGATTGAATTGGAAAAAGCATATGATCGTTTGAGGTGGGATTTCATTGAGGACACGTTGAGAGATGTAGGGCTACCCAATAAGTTGACTACAGTTATTATGAAGTGTGTAACTAGTTGTTCGATGCAAGTTCTATGAAATGGAAGCCTTACATCGACTTTTAGACCATCGGGGGGAATTCGACAAGGGGACCCAATGTCACCTTATTTGTTTGTTCTTTGTATGGAAAGATTAGAGCATGGAATAAATAGAAAAGTAGATGAAAGCATATGGAGACCGATTACTTTGTGTAGAGGTGGAACTAGCTTGAGCCACCTATTTTTCGTTGATGATCTCCACCTATTCGCGGAGGCTAGTGAACGTCAGGTAGATCACGTAAGGGAAGTTCTTGACTATTTTTTGTGGTTTCTCGAGGAGTAGAGTAAGCGCCAATAAATCGAGCATTGTTTTTTCAAATAATATTAGTCGAGATATGTGTTCTGTTGTGGCTGCTCGTATTGGGTTTGGTATTACCAGCTCGCTTGGTAAGTATTTGGGGATTCCAATCGTTGAGTGTAGGTCTGAGAAGACTAGATTCTTAGGTTTGCTCGATAAAATCAGAGACCGATTGAATGGTTACAACTCAAGGACTCTATCTTTAGCAGGGAGATTAATGTTGATAAAGTATGTCCTTTGTTCAATTCCATACTTTACCATGCAAACAGTTAAACTCCCGGAATCAGTATGTGCTAAATTGAAGAGATGGTGCGGAGTTTTTTATGGGGCAGCGTTGGCGACTCTAAAAAAAATTCACCTAGTCAAGTGGGATGATGTTTGTCGCCCCTTGTATGATGGTGGATTAGGTGTGAGGAGACCACGGCTGATGAACTCAGCTTTCTTGATGAAACTTGGCTTTGCTCTCTTCTCTAATCGGGATACCCTTTGGGCAAGGCTAGTTTTTGGAAAATATCGTTGTGTTAACTTCACCACTGCTGTAATTAAACCTGGGAGCAGGTTTTGAGAATTTGGAGAGCCCTTATTCGAGTGAGGGATGATGTTTTGCTTGGTGTAAATTAGTGTGTTTTAAAGGGTATTGATGTGCGTTTCTAGTCGGACGCTTGGATTGGTGATCTTGGCCCACTGCACAGATAGCTTACTTTCTGAATATGAGCTGAACATGAAAGTTAGTGACATGGTATGTGCTGATGGGAGTTGTAATTGGCAACGATTTGAGAGGAAACTTCCTTGCTCATATCTTTATCAATTTGCGACATACCATGTTAAGTTGAACGATGATGGTAAGGACGTCTGCTATTGAATTGGAACCTCTTCAGGAAAGTTCTCGATTCGATCAGCTTATGATCAATTGATTCAAGATGAGAGGGGTCTTGCTGATAAGGATTGGAAAGGGATTCGGAGTTGGCGAGGCCCAGAGAGAGTCAAAACCTTTTTGTGGCTTTGTTTCCATGGTCGTTTGCTTACTAATGCTGAAAGAGGGAGAAGACATTTAACAGAATTTACAGGATGTTATCAGTGCAATGGTGGTTTGGAAAGCGATTTACACGCCATTAGAGATTGCTTGGCAACAAGGGAGGTTTGGAGATGATTATTATAAGCAAGCATAGGTGCGGATGTGGAAGATTTCTGGACAAATAATTTTCAGAGGTGGCTAGAAGCTAACTTGTAGGAAAAACATAAGTTCGGCTTTGAAAACTGGGGATTAGTCTTCGGCATAACCTGCTGGTTTCTTTGGCGAAGCCGTAATGCTTTTATTTTCGAAGGTGAAAGTTAGGATGTGGATTACATGGTGACCTATGCGGTGGGGATGGCATCAACGTTTACAAAGGCACACTACACCATAGATGGCCTGTTGCAACAAAAAAAAGCTTGCAAAAAGAGTTCAAAAGGTTGCAATAGGGGTTTTCGCAACGATTTTTCGAAAAAAAAATGGTTTGTTTTTTAGCCGTTGCCTTAAATGCCTATTGCAACGATTTTTGCAACCACTTGAAAACAAATGCAAAAATACCTATTGCAACGATTTTTGGGCCCAAAGGCAACCAATTCACGCCATTGCCATAGGGTCCAACGTCGTCACTATGAAAGTCCGTTAACGACGGAATGGCAACGACTATTGCAATGTTTTCTCGACAACGCCTAAATATCCTATGGCAACCTGTTTACCGCATTTGCAACCATTTTTACAATACTTATTTAATATTTGCAACGAATTTATCAGTTATTGCAAACATTTTTACTGTAATACTATAGTCAATTGCAACCTATTTTTGTGTGTTTGCAACCCTTTTTATTCCAAATTTTTTAAATAGCAAAATTTTTATATAATATAAAATCCTATGAAACCAATATTATTAATATAATAATATGAAATTCAATATACATTCAAATTTTTCTAATTTAAATAATTCATTATACATAATAATTAATTATATCTTAATATGAATAAGATAAAGTAAAAAAGTACAAAATATAAACTAAAACACCCTAATTTGTCTATCTAGAATAGGCATCATCATATCATCAACTATTGTACGCCATTTCACACTCTGGGTATGGAGTTGTTACGTACAAAAAAATCCAAAGTAAGAAAATAAAACAAAAGGTAATAACCCAGTAAGAACTAGTTATCACAAAAGGTTACAAATAACATAGTCAATGGACTCCTATATTGCCATCTTAAAAACTTAAAATAGAGATTTAAAGTATCTAAGAATTGTAGACTTTAGCTCTCTTTACTAACCGAAACTTCAACACGCACATAGGTTAACAATATCTGTAGAAAATTTTCAAGTCCTACTTGTATGATAACGCTTTATAGACACTTAAACATAAATGAAGTGACCAACACATGTTGCCAATGTGCTAGGCGCAGTCCAGACGCGCCTTGCGCCTCAAGGCAAGGCACACACATGAGGTACGCTAAGCGAAAATATTTGCCACTCTTAATTGATCTTAACAAAGTTTAAAAAAAGGACATTGGGCAACAAAAGACTAAACAAACAAAGTATGCACCATGCTAATAACATTTATATACAAATTACCGAAAAATAAAATTATTTTCACAGGTTATGAACTAAATATTGACAGTGGCAGATACCATATGGTCTCGAACAAAGTCATTTCCAAGTAATCCTACCAATGAGTACACCAAGTAACGATGTGACGAAATATGCTCAATTACACAAGGTATACATAAGACATTACTGCAATACATCAAAGTACTTCACGCAACCCACATCAATCTAATTGAAATTATGCATTTTATAATAAATCAATAAACATATATTGGGTAGTAAGCTGTACATAATGAAATTAGAAAGTATTGTACATAATAAAAAAACAGAAAACAAATTAAACAAAATACATAATTAAGTTTCAAGCCCGGTATTTAGACAAATATTAAGTCCAATCCATTAAAAAAAAATGTATGTTCTTATAATTAAGTATTAGTCTTAGAACATACATTTTCAAAATTTGTCTCATTACCTTAGCATGTTAATAAAGAATATTCAGAACACAAATGAAAAGTTAATTATATGATGTCATAAACTTAAAATTTCTCTTTATATAATTTCAAGTAAAAGTTCTTCAATTTATGACATTAATATTGTTATGTCCAACATTTTTGTTTTCAATTTCTTCAAATTGAACTATAACAGGTAAAAAACACCAATGACCTCTCGAAATTATGCTTTTGAAAAATAGTTTAGGAAAAAGTAAACATCTGTGGATTCAAACCTCAAAATCAACAATTTGGAAAATGCCCCCACATTACTAAAAAAAATGAATAAACAACATAACCATGTCCATGTTAAAGGCAACATAAGTGATAAAACGAACCTCTAGCATAGGGCAGTCAACTTTAGTATGATGCAGAGTGTTAGGTATATCATGAGAGTACCCACCATCCTAATAAACAGAGAAAAATAGAACATAGAATATTAAGATCTGAGAAGTTTAGATGTGCACACGGAAAGAGGTAGAAAAAGAAAAGCAGAGCAACTACATATAATTCAAAAGTAGAGAAAAATCTCCATGCAACTATTATCAATACTTCATTGCACAAATACTTAATGGTCTGCAAAACTTAGCAAGCTCTTGATTTAATCTGCTAAATTAATTAGTCACTTCAATCTACTAATGATATTTCCTATCTCTATAAGTCAACTTTAGATATTAGCTTAATATAATGACAAGTTTCATAAAGTCTCAAACCTTGAATATCAAAACAGCAAGTCTAGTTGGTAACTTGAAAGAGAGAAAATAAGATATACTAAGTAACCAAACAAACAACAGTCAATCATTATTTAAGAAATTAAGCAACAGATAGATGATCAAACTAACAAGCAAATGCATAACTCATCAATGCACACCTTTAGCAAGAAGTAAACTACTTGACACATTGAATCCCTAACTGCCACATACAAACAAAGAAAAGGTGAGGCTTTTAAGTTTAAGTATGCTATGATCTGCATTTCATTATATATGCATTCCTAAGTTCTTTCCTCATCAGTTTATACAGTCAATTGTCCAAATCATCAGAAATGGGATGCGCAGCCTAAAGAGTAAAACATATAGGTAATAAGTGCGATAAACAAAAATGATAATCATACAAGCTGAAGTAGACAGTGAGGGAATACATAATCAATGCACATTAAATAACTTCTATTGCTATAATTTAAACCCAACCTTCTTCTGAGAATAAATATTTCTTCTTATTGTTCTATCGATCCCATTTATGTTGGAATGAGCATCCCTTCCTTCATCCTCTGTTACAACTGATGAGTGGCCCTGAAAGGACCACAAATTCAATTTTTTGTTCAGTTACACAAAAATGTTGATAAAAAGAAGAGTTAACAATTGAACATGAAGGTATAATGAGTGTAGGTTCAAATGAGTGCGCATCAGCTGCTGGTCCAACTCAACAGCTCAGACTAACATATAAACCAGAGACACTGATATCACAATATATTCACATGCTGTCTTATATAGCAATGCTCAGTGACTTCATTAATATGGCAATTCATCCTAAATCAATTCTCTGACATTAATATCACATTTATATTCGTATTCATATCACAATTCACAAATAATGTAACATCCACTGAACTACCAAATTAACCTCTTTCCCTTTCTATGTAAGACTATATTTACAAAGCTCTATGTTTAATGACTTCACTAATATGGCAACTAATCCTAAACCACTCTCCAGAATTCAAAACAGAGTATAAGAGGATATTGACAAAATAAAAGGTCAAAAAAGAAACTAATTACACAAAAAAAATTCAGATTTCAGTAAACAACAGTTCAACTTGGGTCAACCAACCTTTAACATTATATTCATCAATATATAATTAGAAAATCACCAACCTCTAGTTATCAATCACTAGTTAGGCAACTATTACATATACTTTAGCTAGTTCTCCATCTCAAGATTAGCAATTCGAAGCAAAAATCAAAAAAGAAAACAACAGAATATAAGAACTTACAATACCTAAATACAGACCCAACAGCAAAAATCTGAACCGCTCAATTCTTCTCTAGCTGCTGGATGTAATATAGAGGAAATCTATCCCCCTACCTTGAGTCAATTCGAGAACATCTACTTTCTCGATATTGAGAGCTCAGCACTGGAGCCAAACATGCTTTCGCCAAGAACTTGAAAGCGCCGGTTGAGATGCAAAAGCGAGAAATGATGGTTTCTCAAAGTCAGGGACTCAAAACTAAAGGAATTGGCCGCCGTGAGTGGAGGAGCTGGAGACAACAACGAACGACGACAGTTGAGCAGTGCGAATGGAGGAGCGGCGGCGGACTGGAAGCACACGAAATCAGGATTTTGGTTTTGAAAAACCTGGAAGAGAGAGTTTTCCTTTTATATCTCATGTTTTAAGTTTTAATATTTTCTTTTTTAATTTATTTATTTCTAAATTTCCGTCTATATTTTAGGGGAGTTAATGCGACAGCTAATTTCATATTCCCGCGTCGTCAATTTCACTGTTTATTTTGATTTTTTGCAACTGTATTACAAATATCGTTGCAAGTGCAACGAATTTTCTTCATTTTGCAACTTTTTTTTTATAATTTTCAATTTCGTTACAAAAGATTTTTTTTCCATTAAAGTTACCACCCTTTCATGGCAACCCAAGGCTTTTTTATTACAACAAGCCATCTATAGTGTAATGGCAGGTGAAACGAGCCAGGGTAATCTTTCTACTCGTGAATGGCGTCTTATTGGGTGGGAGTGACCGAAGTCTGGTTGGGTGAAACTCAATATGGATGGTTCTGTTCATGGGAGGGAGTTTCGAGCTTCGGCTGGGAGTCTAGTTAGAGATTCGAATGGGAAGTGGTTGACTGGTTTTGCAAGAAACATAGGATCGTGCTCAATAGCAAAGTCAGAATTGTGGGGTTTTGGATGGCTTGGAGATGGCGTGGAGCAAGGGGTACCGAAGAATTATTGTAGAGCTCGATAGTAAGTACGCTATGGATCACGTGTTGAAGAGTAATTTGGAGGTGAATGATCAATATAGCATCATTAAGCGCATAAGTGAACTTGTGCAATATGATTGGGAAGTTCGTTTTCAACATATTTATCGAGAAGGCAATTGTTGTGCATATTTCGTTGCTACTTTTAGAGCATCGCTCCCTCTTGGATGTCACCTACTAACAGAGCCACCACCAGGATGTTTGCAACTCGTTCATCAAGACCTATTGCGTGTCTCTTTCCCTAGATTAAGCTTGTTATAGCGTTGTAATCTTTTTCTATTTTACTAAAAAAATATAATACACCTTTGTGTGATAAATTTTAGAATTTTTGAGAAGTATTAATATTTTTTTAATTAAAATTTGATTATAACTTTAAAAAATCAAAATAAAATGTAAATTTTCTGAATCTTAATCAAATCTTGATATATAATTCTTAAATAATATAGTTAAAATATAGGAATGTTGAATTTATTGAAATAACTGATGTAGCACTGTAATTTCCAAATCACATGCACCATTTTGTAGACTTTTGAAAGCACATGCACCCTTTTAAAAAAAAATTCCACAAGCACCTTTTTATAAAACGATAAAACCACGTGGCATATTTTTTTAAGTTTACCCTTATTATCCGGAGTGTTAAAATAACGTACAAAGTATTACTATTTACTTTAACTTGCTACTCGTTTTTGTTTGACCGGTTGGTTAGAAAATTATAACAGTATATTAGGATTTAGATTCTTTAGAGTTCAAACTCTCTAAAGTTATATATTTCAGTCAATCTCAACCATCCATTGAGTTTTAATAGGCCAAATTTTATTACACCGTTGACCCTACAACCCACTAAAACTGAATCTGGATTATTAAAACTCAATGATGATTGAAATTTGACTGAAATATACAACTTAAGAGAGTTTAAACTTTAGAGAATCTAAATCTTTTGCTACATGTTTAGGTTTCGCACTTATATAAAAGAAAAAAATAATTATATGTGAAATAAAGTAGCGCCAATTTATAAATTTGGAATCTTACATAAAAAGTTAAAAATCAAGTAGAGGTAACTTAATTACCTGCAACAAATGTTACACGAGGTTTGTTATATGAACATTGAAAAAGTAAAATCCTTTTCTTCTTTCTATTGCTTGTTTTTGTTTTTGTTTCTCTCTGTTGTTTGAAAAATATGAGGAAACCGCGTGAAACAACTCTAGTTTAAGAAACACTCAAGATAAATTTATTTTGAAGATTTTTAATATTATTAAGGCACTGGCTTTTAAAATTTTGAAAGCTGAGTAGAACTGAACTAGGCTGAATTGAATTGAACTTATTTTAGTATAAATTTATAACTATGCATAATTAAACTAACTTTACAGTGGGCTGAACTGAACAGAACTAAAGTGGTATGAGCTGAACTGAACTAAATTATAGTCCATGAAAATTAGGCCTAAATTAAAACTTAAGTACATGATAACTAAAAAAAATCTGCATTCTTACTTTTAATTTTTTTTTCAAAGTAACTATATTTTTCCTTTAATCACCATTAAATCAAGGGTAGAAAGATTGATTCAATTGCGACAAAGGATTAATCTAACGGTGATGAAGGTCATAGTAATATTTATGTAGAATATAAAGCCAGCATATAAAATTACAATTTTTGCTATGTTTTTATTTTTGGATCGCTATTCACCACCCTTTTATTATACTTACCACCCCTATGATAACTACAATGACAAAAAAAATAAAAAATTTAAGGAACTTTCAATGATTTACGTTTATCGATTGCACAACATATGTATGAGCTTTAGTCCAAGTGAGGCCTAAATATTAAGACGTTTTTGCTTGGAAAAAGAAAAATTGGCTTCGCCGGATTCGAACTAATGAACCTTCGGTGTGTTAGACTGATGTGATAACCAACTACACCACAAAACCTTCGTATTTTAACTCGTTTCCATTCTTAATATAAACGGTATTATAAAAATTGAACTTCAGATTTTCCTTATCCTAAACGGACTGTAGTCTGTACTCTGTAGCTGCATGCTTCTTTAATTTAATCAATTTCACAAGCCTCATTTATATATTTAATAACTTTTACATATAACATAGCCAAAATGATAAAGTAACCAGCACAAGTTGATGATGATCTAACCCTAACCACTACATGATCCATCCATGGAGGCTAATCAAAACAAAAGTCCTAAATCCCACCGATATATCCTAAACGGACTTACACTTGCTAATCTATTATGTTCATCAATTTGCATCAATGGTTTTTAAAATAGCTAGGCGTTAAACGGGCGCGACTGGAGCCACCAGAGCTTTAGTGGGAAATAATCGAAATCTAGTTTTTTTTTATTTAAATGAGAATTATTGTATGAAAATAATATATAAAATAATAACGGTAAAAAAAATAAAAACATAACATTTTAGTTCAAAAAATTATTCATTAATTTAAAACTACAAATTTTTCTATGTGTGATTTATCTTGATTCAGATGTCTTGTTTTGTCTGGCTTAAAACATGTTATTTGTCGATTTAAGACTCAAATTATATTTTGATGCACATTAATTTTACCAAATGGACTAATTTTTGTAGGTTAAAAAGTTTCACCTACAATTATTATAAATATTGAATCTTAAAAAAATGCGTCTAGGCCCGCCTATGTCGAAAAACTCGATGATGACACATAGGCAGCAATAAATCGATAAAGGGCCCAATGGCACAACAACTAGTAAAATGAGACTGAGATGAGATTATAAATAAATTTTTAAAACAGTGATTTGCATTACTAGTGCCATAATTTTGAAAGCATGATTTTAAAAAATTGTGTTGTTAACAAACTCACATGATATACAAAATAATTTGTTATTAAATTTAGTAGGAATAATCATAAATTTAGTGCGACAATGGTTGATTCGTGGCGAGAACGAGGAGAAACAAAAGTATTTAACTGATAAGATATTTTATTTTTAGTTGAATATACATTTAACAAATGCATTTATTGATTCTCAAAGGACTATTAGCCCATCTTTTTATAATATAAAAGTAAGTTATCTGTAGCTGCATGTTTCTTTAATTTAATCAATTTCACAAGAGCTTTATTTTTTTATATATATATCTAGTTATATACAACGTAGGTAAAGTGGTAAAAATAGCAAGCTATAGTTGACCCAAAATGGAGCCACTGACGATCTGTCTTCTGAGCCTCTTATCTGCTTTTGTTTTGGTTACGGCGGTCCATTATATAACAAGATCAATAAATAAAAATTCCGGGAAGCTTCCCCCCGGTCCATTTCCACTTCCGGTGATGGTTAATCTGCTCCAACTCGGTGACAAACCTCACAAATCACTTGCCAAACTCGCCAGTATTCATGGCCCCATAATGAGTCTAAAGCTTGGTCAGATTACAACAATAGTAATATCTTGTGCATCTTTGGCTAAAGAGACACTTCAGACGCACGATCAATACCTATCCGATCGGACGGTCCCTGATTCTGTTGTTGGACATGACCATTACTTATCCATGGAATGGTTGCCTGTAGGGCTTGAATGGAGAAAACTCAGAAAGATTTGCAATTCTTACATATTTTCGAGCCAAAAACTTGATGTAAGCAGGTACATTCGCGGCAACAAAATTCAACGATTTGTCACAGATATTCGAGAAAGTTGTCGTCAAGGTAGTGTACCACAAACCATAGAAGTCTAATATCAATATCTATAAACTGAATCAGAAAAAAATAAATTGCCCGTCCTCTCCGGCTATAGTCCTAGGCGGTCGCACTCCCAGCCACCCCTCAGGGCCGGGCCTGTTTGACCGTCCAATTATTGACGTCTTCTCCGAAATTCTAAGAAGTTTCACAAATCCATTTTCCTTTGCATGTTAATGATTTTGACGAATTTGCATTTCTGTGTATATTTTAATATGTGCCTGCCTGCAATTTGAAAAATGCTTGACAAAATATGAAAGAGGATAAGATGCTGTTAAAAATGTTGGGTCTCCATTGGGCAAAGATATTCTGTTAATATATGATAGAGGATGCATCCTATAGTAGGTTCCATACTGAAAGTGAAATTAAATATTATGAAAGAAAATGAATATTTATTTTGACAACAACCTATTGATTGAGATTTTGAGATGAACTAATTGGTTATTATATTCATGCTCTCAGCTTCATATATGTGTTCATGTAACTCCTTATCTTTGTAGACAGGCCATCAAAATGGATATAATGGCAACTTATCATAAGTGTTCTGCTCTAACCAACAAGGTGTAGCTCAGTTAGCAACGCGGGCTGAGCAAGTTAGAGGAGAACAAGGTTCGAATCCTCCTAAATACACTTGTTGGGAGGGATGAGGAGCCTTAACTGTGATTAAGCGGCCCCCAAACAAAACTATTTCATTGAAGATACTTGTGAATATTAAAAAAATAAATGTTGCGCTTTATCATATGTACAGCATATGACCCGGTTTGATATTGCTTTTCAAACTGACGTCCTAATAAGTTGCTCTCACACATTTTTAATAAAACTACATATTTTAGTTTTACACGTCACATTTTGGTCCTTCATACAAATTAATTAAGAATTGACTGATTTATTTTTCTAAAAGCAAATATACCGCTGCTTATAGGAAAAACTTAAAAAATAAAGTTTTTCAAAAAACCAAGCTGGAAAAGCACAATCAAAACTGCCCCGTATGACACAACACAATTATGGCACGATAGATTACTAATATAAAAACCCCTACTTACAGGTAAAGCTGTAAATATTGGGCAAGCAGCTTTCACAACTATGATGAATATCTTGTCTAGTTGTATGCTTTCAGTGGATTTGGATGACTCTAGCTTGGATAGAGCAAGGGAATTTAAGGAAGTATTTAGGTTAATTTTGCAACATGCTGGCAAACCTAATATATCTGATTACTTCCACTTTTTAAGAAAGGTTGATCCATAAGGAATACGGCGTCGTACTACAGTTCATTTTGGGAAGTTGCTTGGGATATTTGATGATATAATTAATGAAAGGAATGAGTTAAGAAAACAACCAAACTATATTCCAACCAATGATGTATTAGACATTCTTCTTAATCTCAAGGATGAACAAGGCAACAGCTCAGAATCATTGGATCAAGAATCCATCAAACATTTGTTCATGGTTTGTCTTAACTAGTTATGATTTAATACTACTTAGTATTATGAATATAATTTTAAATATTTATCATTGTGATTTGTGACAGCTGCTATTTGTCGCTGGAACTGATACAACATCCACTACACTGGAATGGGCAATGACCGAACTTCTTCGAAATCCTAAAACTATGTCAAAAGCAAAAGTAGAACTCGAGAAGATAATCGGAAAAGGGAAGCTTGTAGACGAATCAGACAGCTCGGTTACCCTACTTGCAAGCAATAGTCAAAGAAACATTCAGATTGCATCCATCAGTGCCATTGTTACTCCCTAGAAAAGCAAGAGAAGATGTAAAAATGTGTGGATTTATAATTCCTAAGGGTGCACAAATTTTGGTCAACGCTTGGGCTATCCGTAGAGATAGTAGCACATGGAAAGAACCGAGCTCGTTTGTGCCGGAGAGATTTTTGGGGTCAAATATCGATATTCAAGGCCACAATTTTGAGCTTATCCCCTTTGGCAGCGGACGAAGAATTTGCCCTGGATTGCCATTAGCGACAAGAATGTTGCACATTATCTTAGGATCTCTTATCAACAATTTCGATTGGAGAAATTGAACATGGATTTGAAGCGGAAATTTTAAACATGGACGATAAGTTCGGCCTTACTTTAGAAAAGGCTAAACCCTTGCAAGCTATCCCATACCCAGTAACATATATATATATATATATATATATATATATATATATATATATATATATATATATATATATATATGTATTGGCAAATGTTCCTGCTTTTTGTAATAGTAATCCCATAAATTAACAGTGTTAAATTGATGTATTTGATTGTAATAAAATGATTAGAATTTGCTTGGGACAAAATCTTTATCAGTTGCCTCCCAAATGGTAGTACCGTCACATGTGCAAAGCTTTTTGTAGTTCTCGCCAACCCCTGCGCTTCTGGCAATAACAGCTGCAGCTAGACCACAATCAGATTTGTCTTGTGTTTCGTAAACTGCAACTGCTCTTCCAATAAGATCGACAATACTTAGCTTCGGTTTCACCCCTGAGAAAAAGGCCTCTCCTTTCTCGTCAACCTCCAGTGTTCCCAGGTCACCGAGTGCCTGATAAAATGCGTAATATGTTAGGGCATGCTATTAGAAAATTTTGACCGAAAAATATGTGAATGTTACTACTAACCTCTTTTTCAGATTCCTGGCCTGAAGGATTAAAAACTTGACCGGTGCTTGCAGCGCCTCTTGTCAGATCGCCGAACTGATTGATGGACCAACCGTGTTTCCCTGGTGACAATCCACTAAAGTTGGCTTCAATTCTTGCTAATTCCATATTCACTTGAGCGAACCGAACCACTCCAAATATATCAGGGCCTTTGAATTCAGCAACGGCAGCAGACACTAGAAAATCTATGAGGCAAAAGCAACAGTCAATGTTTAGAGAAGCTGTAGTTATGAGCATAGTTATCATAATCTTACGATTCTCGATACGATTCAACCCCAAATCAATTAATCTATGGGGTGAATCTAAATTCTTCCTGAATCTTACGATTCAGTAGCAAATCTTACGATTCATGATCTTTACTAAATTAAAGCATGATACAACCGTAGAAGCATATTATTTTGAAGATGATGAAATTAAAGACAACAACAACATTACCCCAATGCCTTCAAGGCTCCCGCACAAGTGGGGTAAGGGGGGGTCGGGTGTACGCAGCCTTACCTCTGTAATTACAAAGAGGTTGTTTCCAATTGACCCTAAAGTGGAGTTGCAACAGCTATCCGTGACTTCACAATAAAAGAAGCTCAGATAGTTTAATGAGTCATTTTGCTTTAGTCCATTATAATCTAAAGCCAAAGATTCACCATTCTTTGGCTTTAGATTATGATGGACTAAAGCAAAATGATTCATTAAACTGTCTGAGCTTCTTTTTATTGTGATGTCACGGATAGCTGTTTGCAACTCCACCTCAGGGTCAATTGGAAACAACCTCTCTGTAATTACAGGGGTAAGGTTGCGTACACCCGACCCCCCCTTACCCCATTTGTGCGGGAGCCATTGGGGTAATGTTGTTGTTGTTATTGATGAAATTAAAGATTCGACTCAAGGTAGCAAAAGTCAATTGCCCCACCAATTAGTCGCCGAATCTAATAAGTCGACAATGGTATCCCGACGACAGTGGAGCGGTTGTGCACTGGAATGTGTGTTTTGTTTTAAAATTAGTCTCTAATTTAAAAAAGTGGAAATTAAGTCTCTTTGAACACTAATTGAAAAAAATATTACCTTAAATAATAATTCATGTTCAACATCAGCTTTAAATCATTTAACATAAAAATCGAAACTAATTTAAGAATATATTACTATAGACTAAAAATTTTATTAGGATTATATATGCATCAAGTTTGAATTATAAGTACGTTACATTGTTCTTTTAACATCAAACTTGCATGTCCGATAAAATGAAATAATATCTTATAAGTTAGACATTTTAAATGTTTTACTTTTATAATTTCATGAAGATGAACTGAATCTTACGATTCGATTCACTTCACAATTCTTGATTCAAAAAGATTGGATTTCGATTCTCGATTCAAATCCCGATTTGACAACTATGGTTA
The DNA here is from genome assembly GCA_947683365.1 of Euphorbia pulcherrima. Lineage (NCBI taxonomy): Eukaryota > Viridiplantae > Streptophyta > Magnoliopsida > Malpighiales > Euphorbiaceae > Euphorbia > Euphorbia pulcherrima. Next base: position 75,233,856 of record CANTUS010000014.1, read on the forward strand.
TGAGCATTTGGCATGACAAGGCATATGTCCTTTGATGGAGGAAGGGAATGGGCGAAAAAAGCAGGCGAAATCTTCATAATTAGAAACAAAGGCCACAGCCAACCAAAAGCAGACAGTGAAATGAGCAAAACGGTAGCTTTAAATGGTTTCTTAAATCCAATACAGTATTTTGACCATTTAATCCCTTTCGAACATGTAGAAAACTTGTTTTCTAACAGAACGCTAAAACAACATCTCATTGCGATGAAGAATTTGGGGAAAAACCAGATAGATGAATCAGGACAGTGACACCTTCAGAAGAACTATACAAACAACAATCAAGCCTTAATCCCATGCTGGGGTGGGGTCGGCCTTCGTAGGAAACTATATAGAAGTAAAAAGCAAAAAACATACAGCTATATAAACTAGGAATAATCTAAACAATTTCGAAGAAACTACTGAAAGTGATTTAAGTTGATTTCATATCTTCAGAATGATAACATAATGTATTTATAGTTAATAACATTGGACTTAGTAATTGACTTCTGTCTATTGGCAATAAGAACGTAGAGTATTACCAATAGAAAGAAGTCAATCCATAGCACTTGCAAATTATACGAGGATAAAATATATGATCCCTGCACATCTTATTAAGGAAATAAGCAGAAAATAAGGATTCAAACATAGAAAGACGCAGAAAGAAAGTCTAGGAGTGAAAAGTTAAATAGATCTGCTGAGCTCTAAATGCTGAACCGATACAAACAAACAGAGTGAAGTTCATTCTTTCTTTTTTTCTGAAGGTTAAATTTACAACATGGAATCACTACTGAAGAGTAAAAACTTTCAAGCAATACCACAACTTTCACAAGGTTCAAGTTCACAGAAAATTCATTGCAGTCATGACAAGAAACAAAGCAGATTAAGTGCACAAAACTACATCTTCTGTGTGGGATACTGTAACGACTTACAGTAGAACTGAACTAGAACAGTAACAGAGAGAGAGAGAGAGAAAATTCTTGTATATTCATTGATTATTCTGATCATACAGTCTTAGGTTTATATAGTCGATCCTAACAGATTTCTAGAGCTACTAACAGAATAGTACAGCTGTACAATTATTATAACAGTCTGCTCTTTTGTTAACTAACTATAGATTCTTCTAGAACTAGGAACTATAAACGAAAAATACAATCAATTGCAGAGAATTAAAGCTATGTAACTGAAGTAACTGATCTGAAGTAGTGAATTGACTAAACTAGCCTTCTCCCTTTTCTAGCATATGTGCGCCTCCCCCCTCCCCCCACCCCCCCGGGCACATTCTTGTCCCCAAGAATGGTAGAACTCGGGAAATTGTTGACTGAAGAGTGTCTCGTCCTCCCAAGTTGCGTCTAAGGTTGGGTAGGCCTTTCCATTGGATGAGAATCTGTTTTACTGAGTTATTTCCCATGATTGCTGTTCTTGTGTTGACTATTTTCAATGGTTGAAACTCGATGACATCTGATGATGGGGGCACAGCGTAGTCCAGTCTCCCTTGGTAAAAGTTTCCTTTCTTATGTTTAGCCTTGATGAGTAGGAAGGTTAGTCGAATTAGGATATCACTACTGGCACGGTGCCAGGACTTTTTTTTTCTTTAACAAGGAAACATGAAAAACAGGATGGATCTTGCAGCTAGGTGGTAACTGTAGTTGGTAGGCTACTTTTCCAATGCGGTCTTCAATAAGAAACGGTCCATAGTATCTCGCAGCCAATTTTAAGGAATCTCTTTTAGCCACTGAACTGTGTCAGTAAGGTTGTAATTTTAGGTAAACCCAGTCGCCCTTCTGAAACTCTCTATCTGTCCTTTTATTATCCGCGAATTGCTTCATGCGATGTTGGGCATTTGCTAGTCTCTCTCTTAACACTCTATTCATCTCTTCCCTTTCCATTAAGAACTGTTCTACTTCCGTTACTGCAGTCGAAATCGGTGGTAAACTTGGCAGGGGTGGGCTGAATCCATATAGTGCTTGGTAGGGACTCATCCTGATGGAAGTATGGTAACTAGTGTTGTACCGATACTCTGCCAGGCTCAGCCATGAACTCCACTGTGATGGTTTTAGATAACACATACCTCTTAAGTAGTTTTCTAGGCACTGATTAAGCCTCTCTGACTGACCATCATTTTGAGGATGGTAAGCACTACTAAACAATAGCTTAGTACCCAGTAATTTCATGAGCTCCCTCCAAAAAGAACCGGTAAAAATTGCCCCTGTCAGAGACAATGGATGAAGGCATACCGTGGAGTTTGAATACTTGGTCTAAGAATGCCTTAGCCACTGTTGCAGCATTGAAGGGGTGAGACAGGGCCAGGAAGTGGCCAGTTTTGGTGAATCTGTCCAGGGCTACCAATATGGTGTCCTTCCATTTTGATCTAGGTAACTTCTCAATGAAATCCATGGTGATGTCCTGCCATGCTTGCTTAGGGATTGGCAAAGGTTGAAGAAGGCCAGGGTAGGAAACATTCTCATTCTTGCATCTTCTACAAGTGTCACACCCCTTAATCCACTCAATGACCCCTTCTAGCATCTTAGGCCAGTAGAAATGCCTCTGAATCCTGCTCATTGTTGCCTTAATTCCAGAATGCCCCCCTAGTGGAGAGTCATGGAATGTCTGTAGCAGGGTCTATCTCAACATTCTCCCTTGTCCAATATAGATCCTGTTGTTGTGATACAGGATTCCCTTATTCAGGGTGAGCCTTTCAGTAGTATTCATGGGAGCTGGCCTGATAGCCTCTCAACCCATAGTTTTGCCAACTCATCCCCTTCATAAGATCCTTGTACTTCTTCAATCCAAGTAGGAACTGCTAGCGAGATAGACATCAACTGGATTAAGTCTTCTTGCTGCCTGGAAAGGGCATCAGCAACCTTGTTGTCTATTCCCTTCTTGTACTGGATGGTGTAATCCAATCCCAGAAGTTTAGATACCCCTTTCTGCTGTAGATAAGTGTGTAATTTTTGCTCCAGGAGATGTTTAATGCTTTCATGGTCAGTTTTGATGATGAATGGTTTCCCTTCCAAGTAGTGTCTCCAAGTGGAGCAAGCATGTATAATGGCCAGTAATTCCCTCTCATAAGCTGATAACTTCTGGTTCCTTGGGCTAAACAACTTAGATAGGTAACAAATTGGCCTTCCAGACTGCATCAAAACTGCTCCCATCCCAATTCCACTTGCATCACATTCTACTACAAACGGCATATTGAAATCTGGAAGCGCCAACACAGGGGCTTGTGTCATCAGAGTCTTGAGCTTGGTAAAGGCCTCCATGGCTAGGGGATTACATTGAAATTGGTCCTTCTTAAGTAGTTCAGTTAGGGGTCTGCTGATCTGTCCATAACCCTTAATGAATCTCCTGCAGTAGCCAGTCAATCCCAAGAATCCCCTCACACCCTTTACAGTGGTTGGCAATGGCCAATCCACCATAGCTTGGATCTTCGCAGGGTCTGTTTCCACACCTAAACCTGACAATACATGCCCTAAGTAGGATATTGTTCCCACAGCAAACTCACACTTACTGGCCTTAATGTATAGCTGGTTTTGGTCAAGTAATTGGGAAACTAGCTGTAAGTGACAAAGAAGACTAAAACAAATTGTCTTAGGTAGGGTTGAAAGATTGAGTTCATGAGGGATTGGAAGGTGGTTCGGGCATTTGTGAGGCCAAAAGGCATTACTAGGAATTCATAATGGCCATGGTGAGTTTTAAAGGCAGTTTTGAGGATATCCTGAGTTGCAATTCTTATTTGGTGATAGCCAGACCTGAGATCTAGCTTCGTAAATACTGCTGCACCTGCCAATTCATCAATTAGCTCCTGTATGACAGGTATTGGGAACTTGTCCTTAATCGTGGCTTTGTTCAATTCTCCGTAGTCAATGCAGAATCTCCAAGTGCCTTCTTTCTTCTTGACCAACAACACAGGTGAGGCAAAGGGACTGTTGCTTTCCCTTATAACTCCAGTTTCTAGCATTTCCTTCACTAGCTTCTCAATCTCATTTTTTTGGTAGGGTGAATATATGTAGGGTCTCACATTTATTGGGTCAGTGTTGGCTCTTAAGGGTATTTTGTGGTCATGGGTACGGATTGGGGGTAAGGTTTTTGGAATTTGGAATAGGTGTTGGTACTGTTTGGCTAAGGGTAGTAATTTTTCAGGATGTGGTGTGCTTAGTTTTGGTATATCTTCGACAGGTGTCTCCACTTCCTTTTCTACAGTCATCAGGAATAGGGAGGAGGTCACTCCCTTCCACCCTTTTGAAACTAGCTTATTCAGGGACTTAAGTGACATAAGCTTCAGTGTAACTTCCTTTGTGATGCCCTGCAATTCCACCTATTCCTCCCTTTGTTGTATCATCAACTTGTTCTTTTCATAGTCAAAGGTCACAGGGGAATGTTTTCTCATCCAGTCAGTCCCCAGTATCAAGTCATAGTCCCCAAGCTCTAGGACTCTTAGATTAAACTAAAACTTGATTCCATTCATGGTCCAAGGACAATTACTGCATTTGGCCTTGACTTCCAGCTGTCTTCCATCAGCTACAGTGACTGGAATTGGCTTAACAGGCTCCATTGGCACCTTGGCTATTTCCACCAACTTCTTGTCAATAAAACTCCACTATCAACTAGGATCATGATTGGTTTCTTCCTCATTACTCCTTTGAGCTTAAAGGTGGTGTCAGTTAAACCCCCATCCAAGGCATTTACAGATAGTGAAATCTGTTCCTCCCCTTCAGCTCCTTGTACCTCCTCTGCTTCTTCCTCTTCTACAATCTCTAGCATCTCTTCTTCTACATCATTCCCTTTGATGGCATTCAGTCTTTTTGCAATTGTAGCACACTGATGTCCAGGGTAATACTTCTCTCCACACCTCCAACACATCCCTGGAGTTCTCTTGAGGTTTGGGTTTGGGGGGTGGGTAACTTGTTTAGTTTCCGGGTTCTTGGTGGGGACAGGGTTAGGTTAAGGTCTGTTTGAGTTGGTAGGGTTCCAGGGTTTAGGAGTAGTTGCAAAGGAAGGTTTGAAGGAAGTTTTGGGTTTCAATGACTCCATGATATCCTTGAGGTACTGCTCCTGATGCTTAGCAGACTTGATGGTTGCATACAGATTTGTTACAACTTGTGTTCTTACTCCAGACCTAATTTCAGGTTTCAGCCCTGCTATGAAGGTTGCAACGTAGAAGTCCTCTCCAATTGCAGGAAACTTCTTTTCCACCTTCAACTTGACATCCTCGAACTCTTCTTGGTAGGCCAATACAGTGGTAGTTTGCCTAAGTTGGTTAAGTTGCTGCACCACGTCTGTAACCTCCACATTCTGAAATCTCCTTCCAATTTCTTCCAAGAATGTACTCAAACTGGCCTTAGGGTTGTTAGGGGCCCAGTTCTTGTACCACTTCTCACTCTACCTAGGAGATAAAGGCCAACCAAATCTAATTGCTTTTCTTCTGCAATATCAAAAATCTGAAAATACTTCCAACATTTGCTAGACCAAGCTTCTATATCAGATCCATCACAAACTGGCAACTCGCACCTAGGGAGCATCTTATGTATTGGTCCTCTTATTTTAGGGTTAGGGTCGGTGATGGTTTGATTAGGTGGATGAGATGGGCTAGGAGATATTGTGGCTGGTCTAGGTCCCAATAGAGATCCTTCAACAGGAAATTGTGGTTGAAATTCACCATTAGCAAGGCCTTGAGGACTAACCTGATTGGAATGAGTTAAGGAGTTATTGATCAGCTCCTCCAAGCTTTTAATGGCCTGTATCGAATCCTGCTGGCTTTTCCGTAAAGATTCTTGTTCCGATCGCATCGAATCAAAGATCCGCTGTTGTTCATTGCGCATTTCAGCCATTTGGACTTGAATCATCCCCAACTGTCTCATATTTTCATCAACCCTAGCTGAGTTCAGCTGGATTCTTTCTTCCATCGAATCGATCGCAGCCTTCTGTGTAGCCATGATTTCTCGATTAATCGAAGGTGGCCGGAGGTTCGCCGGAGCTCTGATACCAGTGTAACAACTTACAGTAGAACTGAACTAGAACAGTAACAGAAATAGAAAAGAGAGAGAGAGAGTTTGGAAGAGAGAGAAAATTCTTGTATATTCATTGATTATTCTGATCATACAGTCTTAGGTTTATATAGTCGATCCTCTAACAGATTTCTAGAGCTACTAGCAGAATAGTACAGCTGTACAATTATTATAACAGTCTGCTCTTTTGTTAACTAACTATAGATTCTTCTAGAACTAGGAACTATAAACGAAAAATACAATCAATAGCAGAGAATTAAAGCTATGTAACTGAAGTAACTGATCTGAAGTAGTGAATTAAACTCGCCTTCTCCCTTTTCTAGCATATGTGACAGATACATACATAGTAAAGAGGGTTAAAAGTAGAACTGAAGGAATACAGTCAAAATAGCATAGAAAATCTGTGTTGACTAACCTTCAGGAATTCCTTGGCCAATCAATCTGGCCTTTCGACCGGTCTGCTCCAAAGCTTCAGTCATTGTCTTTACAGGTGAAGTGCCAAGAATTCTCACCACTTGATTACTCAAGTCCACCTCCACATTCTTCACTCCTGATTTTCCCCAAATAACCACAACACAAACACCCTAGTTATACTATAAAATAAAACCCACAAATTAAATTTACATTTGTATATCCAATGATTACCATTAACAGTTTGCAACTTATTCTTCACAGAATTAACACAGCCTTCACACTTCATATCAACCATGAATTCCGTCTGTTACCAAATCAATAACAAATTTCAAAGATATCAACAAAACATCAAAATCAAAACCCCCAAATTGAAATACTACCCCTAATAGATCAACAAAATAGAAGCAGCTTAAAAAGTGCACAAATTGAAAGTCGAATTTCAAGGGGGAAAAGAGAAATCAGCTTACAAGTAGCTCGGGCAAGATTGCATCTTCCTGCAAGTCAAAGACTGAAACTTTAGAACCAAAATCGGAACAAATTGACCTGAAATTGAATGGGTGAATACGCAAAAATTAAACCAGAGACCTGAGAGGTGGATTTATGATCTGAAGTGGGTGTGTCCATGGTTACAGCAGAGAGAGGCTGAGCTAAATTCTTCACAAGGCCAAAGCGAAATGGAGGGCGAAGAGTAAAAGAAGAAGATGAGAGGAAAGGGGGGTAATTGGAATTGGGATTGGATTGAGAAGATGAGAGAGCAAAGGCAGCAGGAAGACCAGGTGCAGCTACAGCAGTTTTCATAGCAGTAGAGATTGACTTTAAAAATGCCATTTTATTGCTTCTGCTTTTGGCTGAACAATATTATAAGATTCTTCTGGGGTAGATTTGGAGGCGTTTCTAGATGCATCTAAACAACAATTTCTTCTTTCTTGTTTAAATTTTCGTGTCTCAAATTGGTTTTGATTTTTTGACGAATAAATTTGGAAATTCAGATATTTTTATATAAAATAGTACGGTACCTGTCCAAACCAACACATTTATTTTCGTTATTTACAAATCTCATATATGTTAAATAATTATATTTTTTTATTTAATTTAGAGTTCATTCTTTAAAAAAATAAGTATTTATAACTCAAAATAAGTAATAAATATAAATTAATAAATTAGTTCATTTTTTAAAATTATTTTTTAAATTTTAAATATAAAATGTTATTCATAAAAAAATATAAAATATTATTGGAGGTAAATTTATGTTTTATTCATACATTAAAAATAACTAATAAAAATAAAGATAGTATATTACTCATGGTTTTTAAAATCAGATCGGATCGATCGGTCGAATCGGATTCGACCAAAACTGGTGGCTGGTCCAATCGGCTTTCTATGGATTCTCTATCTATTAAAATCCAAGTGAACCGCCTGAATCGATCGGTTGAACCGGAAAATTGAAAACTGGTACCGATTAGCGGGTTAAAAATATCAAAATTTAGTGAGTATAAATCGTGAAAGCCTACTCTTTGTAAGATCTTCCGCCATTCTTCTTAACAAATCCCAAAGTTAAAAGCATTTGAGAAAAAAAATGAAAAAAAAAAAGAAAAAAGCATAATTACAAATGAAAGTTGTGGTTTCTCAAAGGAATTGGAGAAATGGGAGGTTAAGCTTGAAATGCATAATGAAATTCGTTAGTGGAGAAGAAACTAAACTTTCTCTAAACTGAACTTTGAAAATGAAATGAAAAGACAAGAGAAAATTTATAGAGTGTTAAAGAAGGAAAAATGAGGGCGGCGGTTTTGCTAGAGAAAAAAAAAAGTAAAACTAAGGTTAATGTATTCAAGAGAATATCTAGGTTGCCCTCTGCTACCTAGATATTTTGATCTCAAATAAGAATTTGGGCAACCCTTGTTTAATCTTTACAAATCAGCTTTTTTAATATTCATTTTCATGAATTAACTTTTTTTTGGCAAATAAAATTAACTTTTACTCTCATATACTCACTTCTTTGTTATCATTTTAGTTATTATTGACTTAATTTTAGATATTGGTTCCGGTTAAAATGTAAGCTTCATATTTATTTTAAACATTAACTTTGAAGTGTGTTGAAATGGGAGCTTTTGAATTTGGAATTTTAGATATTATTGTTATGTTGAGATTCATATTTATTTAATATGTGAACTTTGAATTACGGAGTATTAACATAAGTTATTAGTATTAATTATTTGTGTAATATGAATTATATTACACATTTGATATCAAATTATTAAATATATTGGTATTTTAATATATTTTGAAAAAATTCGGTTCGATCACCGATTTAATCCGATTGAACCTTAAATCCATGAACATGTGCCTTCACCGATTCAGTGACCGATCCGGTTATTACTTATTTTACCTAATCCAAATAATAATTGTTACAGAATTTGAGGAGGCTTTGGTTCAGACAGCTTAATATGTCCTTGATTGCACATAAAAAAAATTTATGTGTTGAAGAATTGTAATGTTTTTGTATTCGCTCCTCGTACCAAAAATATGCTCCGCATTTTTCGCATTCTGAGTTGGGTCTCCAATGCCCGAGTAGTCTGTATTTTAAATTTATAAAATATTGTAGGCGATCACTGTTATTAAAGAAACACCCACACAAAGATAAAATCATAGAGTCATTACCTATATCGCTGAAATTTGACGATATTCTTGCTCGTTTTTTACATCGAATCTCCATTTATTCCTAAAAATATTAATGTAGTTAATCAAAAATAATTTTTTTAAATTTAATTGCCACTGAAAAAACTATATTTATAACATACAGATCATAAATATTTCTTTCAATACTGACATTTTAATTGTGCATTACGTATAAATTAGGCATTACAACCGATTAAACGGTGCACAGAAACAATATAGAAGAACAACAAATTCGTTGGACGCCATCCAAGCACCATATATTATACTCTAGGTACCCACCCACCACTAATCTAACTCAACCCTAGTTTACTCCTAAACCTAACCCAAACATTTTGAGTTTTGAGAAAAGGATGCAGTGAAACCTGTATTTTGCGCCCTTGTTTACAGTTGATTGAGTCTCTGTGTTTACTCTCTTTTTTCTTTTTCAGCGATGTGTCAATCGTTGGTTTTCCAAGCTTGTGTCTAGCGGCTAGGGCAACCGATATCATTTTTGTTTTTTTCGATTGTATCAGGTCCCTCCAACGGCTGATTTCCGACTGATTATCACCTACTTCTAAATCATTGGAGCAACCAAACTCAAATGGATGAAGAGGAGATAGTGAGACGATGGTGTGAGCTACTTACCATCGCCGAGGATGAAGAGTTGCACTTCCAACTGCCGGCGAAGAATCAGATCAAAGATGAGTAAATACTATTATAAATTTATAGCTTGTGGAATAAAATATAAACTAATAAAGAGATAGAAAGAACTTCAGCTCACTTAAACAGAATTGAAAGAACTGAAGCATCGTACTCTCTTAGTTGTGTTGTGTTGTTGATTAGTTGAAGTAATGATATTTATTAATAAAAAAGCATGAATTCTTGGTTTCTGGTTACTTTTATTGTCATGGAAGATTAAATATTTCTAAGCATATAAATTTCTCGTAATTATCAATTCAAAAATATGTGAATTAAAGTTATATCCTAACTAAATTTTAAATTAGAGATTATATTTACTTAAAGTTAGATAATTACATTTTAAATATTTCTATTGATGGAGAAGAAAATTTTAATAAGATTGATTATTTACTTTCTTTCACTTCAAGATAATTATGACTTTATATTTATATTTTAAAGTTTTGATCTTGGTTGTGTTGTCTTGCCATCATGCGCACACGGTAGCAAATCCCTATTCGGTTAGTTGAGATTTACAGATTAACTTTGTAGTAAGTCTACTAGAATGAACTGTCATTCAAGTTATGTGGTTAAATGTTCGAAAATTTGTTAGTTGGATAGGGAATTTTGTGTGTATAAGGAGGCAACAAATTACATGAGTGAGGTAACAAAATACGCCAGTAAACATAATTGTGGAACTTGAATCTGTTGGTTATGATGCATGCCCTTAAGGCAATTAGGACGATATATCTTAATTATGTAATAGTACGAATAATTTGTTTAATCAATAAAGGCATTTAATCTTTTGTTTATATCAATGTGTTTGTATATATACTATAGCTGGTTAAAATATATTCATTGATGTATGTATGCAAAAGTCCTTGACGTATCATAGCATGAAGTCAGAGAAATTATAGTTGGACTATATTTGGTGGAACCTGCTTCATGTGCAATTATGATTATGTCTAAACTATCCCTAGTCATAGTTTCATCAAGAAAGGATATTGATGAAGCGGAAAAACTAGCATGTGGTCAACTTTCTTGGAAAGGGTCCAAGTAGTTAATCTCCTAAAGACTGAAGGTGGTGCCTTAAGTTTGACACATGGATATATCTGGGAGATATATTGGAGACCGTAGTAAGATAAACACTTGGTATATATATCAATGTGTTAGTATTTATCTTCATGCAATAAGCTTTGCTAATGTCCTCATACTTGAGATGCTAGTTACCTTGTATGGTACTATTGCTATACTTTAGGTCATTACTATGCACTCATTAATTAAGGGTGTTACAGGTGATTACGGGTATAGTGATGACAACACGTTGGTAAGCTGAGTAGTGGAAAAGAATCTATCGCTCCGGATATATTAAGGAGTTGTACTTAGCCACTTGTTGAAGTGATGATTGTCATAAACCTCTAATTAAAGTATGTGTTTGATAGAAATGGTTTCTACTCAAACACACTATGGTAAAAGGCAATATACTTCGGTAACAAGTAAACTACTAGAACAGCTTGGAGCAACCTCACTATTAGTAGGTTAATACTTTAACCGAACCCTATAACCAGATGGTACTAATATTAAAGAATGGAAGGAATTTATCGCACTAGATAACTATTGCATTAACCAAGATTAAGTCATAAGCATAAATGAAGTTCCGAGTAATAGGAGATGGTAGACCCTTGCTAGAGGCGTACTACAGTCGTTTAAGGTAATCGAGTTCTATTCACGGTCTAAAGCATCGAGCCAATGGTTCTACTAGGACAGGGGTTGGTTAAGCCTTAACAGCTCAATACTTCGGGATCCTATAAGGTCACACGTATTGGACCTTCATCGGACTAAGTAAAGAACTAATAGATTTATTCTATTACGAAAATATAATACAAATAATAATTGGATTATTATTTGATTCGTTAAAATTGATTAGATCAATTTTGGATAGACCAAGGAATTTATTTTGACCGGTAACTAATTAATTAGAGTCATAAATAAATTATAATTGATTAGATCAATCTTGATTGGTCCAATATTTTGACTGGTAACAAATTTATTAGGGTCGAAAAATAAATATTTATTTGAAAAGGATTAAAAGGGGAATTTTGCATTGGCGAGTTAAATTGGACCGAGAGTAAAAAAGTATTTTGTACAGGCTTAAGTGCGTAGGAGTACACTGAAAGGTGCGCCAGGCAGTCCATGTACATGGGCTGTACATGTGCAGCCCATGATGGGCGCTCCGCGAGGCCCAGCTCGCAAGCAAGGCAAAGCCTGCAAGGGCTTCGCCTTGCAGCACACACGCTGTGTGCACGAGTCAATGTATGACCCGTATAGGGATGGGAGTTTTACTCCCATCCCACTTTGGGGAGCAACATATTGCTCCCCAAGCCTATATATAGGCGTCCCCTTCGTTTGTTTCAAGTGCACCAACTCAAAGCGTAAATCCTAAGCGAGATATTTTTCTCTCGGGTAATTGAGCAAGTTATTCTTGAGGAGCATGAATTTATTTGGGCACCTCTAGTTTATATTTTCGGGGTGAGGCTTCTGGAGTGGTCTAGCAACTACTCGAGGCTTCTTAGTTCTTCCTCCCGGGGAGGCTTTGGTTGGTGGGGTTTGTGTGGATACTCATAGAGGCTATCCTACGCTTGGAGGCTTGTGCAAGGAGATTCTGTTAAAGCACGCTTCAACTGGTAAGTTCCTTTTCTTTCTCTTTTATTATTAGGTCTTTTTCTTTAAGCGTTTTTAGACTTAATAATATGCTTAGGTTGTTTTGCATGCTTAGTTTATTTTATGCTTAGGTTATAGCTTAGAGTTATAACATGCTTAGCATAAAATATACATGCTAGGATATAATTTGGAATTATGGTATGCCTAGCCCTTTTGCATGCTAACCTAGGTAGAGAATTATTTAATTAATGCTTTATTTAATTTATATGCAACTAATAGGAGTTCTTGGGGACAGAGATAAAATTTTGAATTTCCATCATGCATGTTATGCATGTTCAATCTGACTGTCAGTTCCCAACAGAATCATGAATTGTTTGCATTGAAATCATAACAGACATGTATGTTCTTTTCACAATTTTTTTCTTTATTACTTTCCTAGAGCAAGATAACTTGTGCCGGTTATCATGAATTGTTTGCATTGAAAATTGATGATTGAAATAAATACTCGTGGTCTTGAAGTTTCAAATTCATGAAAACACTATTATTTTCATTAATGGAACGACTTTGCACATCACCACGGCTGACAAGTTCACCAATTGTATTTGACAAAAAAATACGTGTATTCAATTAATTGTAAAGTAAAATCTAAAAATATGGAATTCAATTTAGAAATAATTAAAAAAATGTATAATACTAAATAGAACATCTTCATTGACTATGATTGGATCAAACAATTCTGTATAAGAAATAAATTTGAATAAATTCAAAGTAAAATTTAGGTCATTAACCTCCCAAACAATCATCCTCGATGAAAATGTTAACCTCCATCCATTTTTTGTTGACTTGTTATGATATTATTCGAGCTGACAATAAAGTTCCTCATATGGTATGCCTTGAGTACTTGAATATTATCAACAAACTTGGAAATATTATATTTGATTACCGTCGCTTGAATGCGATCTCCCTATTACAATATTACAAAAATCAGAAAAAATATAACTTTTTGTTAGTTATGCGATCTTCCTAGTTAAAAACTCTTTTTTTCCCTTTAATATGACATGTAAATGAATTGATTATTTTTTGTTAGTTATGTAATACTCAATGACAAATAATTGTTTAGCACATTGCGTCTTGCAAAATCATTTCAATAGTAAATATTAATTTTCGTTTATTGCGTTCTAGAATGGTCCAAAGGCGGAGAACACGTATTTTGAGGGTTCAATCCATCTTAGTTGGATTTATATTAGATATTAAATCCGTCTTCAGTTTCACCCTGCTTGGGTTGATATCATTCACCGAATTATGTTTTTGCTTTAACATAATTTTCTGTAGGAAAAATTGTAACAAAAAGGAAACCATAAATTAGAATAACATAATAGGTAGCTAATATGAATAGTATATTGCTGGAAAGATTTTCTTAAGTGACAAGAAGCTTGGGGCTAGCTTAAGTGATCCTGCTAGGAAGAATCGGGAGACTTTATTTGCTTTCCTACTTTCGTTTTATAAAAAAGAAGACCTCAAGGTAAGCTTATAGTCCTTATTCTTCATAATTGGCTGAGTAATGATTATGTATTGTTTTATGGAATTGAAAATTTTGTTGTTTCAGTTTTTGGATCATGTTCTTAGTTTGCATACTAATCATGAGGTTTTAAAAGAGCTTCTAAAGGAACCTTTGGCCAGTGAATCTCCCTAACAGGTATAATTGTGATTTTGGTGTAATATTAAGGTTACCTTTTAATTCTGTTATTGTAATTTTGCATTGGAAACGAAATTCTTGCCTTTTAGCTGAAATTTTGTTCCCATTGATTGCCTGTAAAAGTGACTAATTAGGGAATGTACCCCTTTTCGGTTTGGCACACAATAGATCGAACATTAGAAAATCCTATTTATTTTCTAAAAATTCTAAGTAAAACTAAACTTAGTCATGACCAAGTGTGTTGTTTCTCACAAAAATAGTAATTATTATTGTCTTATATATTTTTTTTTGGGTTTTATTTAACTTCTATTGCTAGGACCATTTCATGTTTGAATTTCTTTAAAAGCCTACAAACCTAGTGAGAATGATCAGACATGGAATTTCCCCTATAACTGCAACAGAGGTTGATGCTGCTAGTACCATTTTATTCTAGAATTTCTTATAAGATCTGCTTACCTTTGAAAAATAAGTATATAAAACTTTTCCAGACATGCATGTGTGCCTAAACCTTAAAGAGAAGAAAAACAACAGATAATCCTAATGAAATATTGAAAGAGCAGTTCTGCTTACCTTTTAGAACTAATTCAGGTCAATATGATGTTGTATAAATATTGAAATATATTCAAGAAAACAAAATTTATTTGATTTTATCAATATAATATTAATAATCCGGCTTGAGAATGAATTGTTAAATTTAATTTGATTAATTAAGAATTTTATAAAGGCAAAAAAGTATTTTAAAACTTCTTCCCTTTTATAAATATATAGACTAGAGGATTAGATTGAAAAATTTTATACGACAGAACGATGTATTTTCACTTCAAATTTTTATTTCATATAATTTTTCATAAATTAATTTTCTTTATAAAATATATTTTTATCAGTTTATTGTACTAAAATTATAAATATATATATATATATATATATATATATATATATATATATTTATGAAGCAGGCCGGACTACATCCGTCTCAAATATTATTAGAAAAAATGAAAGAAATCGGAAAATGATAAAAAAAAGAAAACATTTAAAAGCAACAAGAGACAAAACATGGGCTTTTGAATTAATGTCTACAAAATTCAATAATTAAGGGTTTAACAGAAAAATAATTGAGGTTCTAATAGTAGTATTATACCAACTCATAAAATACGTCACAGTGGTTTAGTTATTTAATAGCACAAAATTATAAAATCAGGGGCTCAAATGTGTTTTCTTATTTTTAGTTTTAAATCAATACCAATAAATTATTTCATATAAAATACCATATGCATATAATTCTATGCTTTTGCTGGTAGACTACTGCTGTAATACGAATAGTGTTATATATAACGAGCCATTAATCACTACCAAATCTTGTATGAGGGTTTTTTTTTAGCGAAGAATCTGGTCATATGAAATTAAATCAGAGTTAATGACGGCTCTAATTAAAGGTGGACATATATAGAACTATGTCCTTCAACCTCCTGAAGAATCAGCTACCCTAACCTGTAAATGGACAGTCTGATTCACATACCTATTCGCAAAAACAATTCTAATGTTTTGAAAGCAAGATAAAAGCTGTTTGCACTATATAAAAATAGAACCTATATGGGATTAAAAAAGAAAAATTATTATTTAAAGCAGAAACGACGTGCAGCGCATCAAGCTCCAAAATGACCTTGTCAAAGCTATATTGCTTTAACCAGTTTAAAGTCTCATGACAGCTAATTGCCTCCGCCATAACAAGATCACCTATCACAGATTAATTAAGCATATTATATAGTTAATACCTGAAATAATTGAAGCATTAAGTTTATTTTATTTTGCTTTCATAAGCTTTTTGGTGATCGATATGTCAATTTGTCAAAGAAAATTATTTTATGAACTCT
This sequence comes from Euphorbia pulcherrima, assembly GCA_947683365.1. Lineage (NCBI taxonomy): Eukaryota > Viridiplantae > Streptophyta > Magnoliopsida > Malpighiales > Euphorbiaceae > Euphorbia > Euphorbia pulcherrima. Next base: position 75,249,851 of record CANTUS010000014.1, read on the forward strand.
TTGGACTTTCATGAATTTGACAATTAGCTCTCGTAGTCAATTTGTTTAGCATATAAGTACCTTATCTTTTTTTTTAAATACTAATATTAAATATAACTCATCCATCTTACTACACTACAGTTTTTTTATAAGATACTATACTGCAGTTAATGTGTATACTACACTCAATGTGACGCAATTTTGAAAACATATGATATCAGTAATGAAATAGCAATTGAAACCATTTCAATACATATCAGTAATGGATGAATTAGTATTACTAGAAAGGGCTCTGAAATTAGAGCTATTACCCCATTCGATACATGTCAGTGATGGAATAACAATCAAAACCATTAATCACATATTAATTGAAATGTAACATAATATCTAGTTTAAATTTGTTCTCAAATAATGGACGGCATTGCTATGTAAGTCCAACTGATTACTTTATGCATTAGTCCTGTATATTTGTATTATGAAGCCACTAATGCTCAAACAAGAGAACCAAATATATAATATGCCCAATATTACAGAACTAGCTAGCTCAAAAAGCACTTCTGGTGTTTATTTTTTTATAACTAAGGTGGAATAGCACATTAGCAATTATGTTGCTTGGTTTCCTTCTTACTCTTCCTTTCATGTTTAGCGCCTCTTTGGCCGATTCGGAGACATTGGATGCTTTTTCAAAGAATGATGCGGATGATAAAACACAAGAGACATTGTTTTTCTACAAAAACTGGAAGGCGTGTTGTTTTCACAATCTGAAGATTTAGATGATTGGTATGAATCGTTTTTACCGGTTACTACTACCTTTGGCTCAGAGCATTCGCGCTTAGTACATTCTTATCGACATATGGTGACCGGGTTTGCTGCCAAACTTACAGCAACCGATGTTGAAGAAATGAAGAAGAAGGACGGGTTTGTTGCAGCTAGTCCTAGAAGGATGGTTCGTTTTCACACAACACACACACACCTAGTCTTTTGGGCCTACAGAAAGATTTAGGATTGTGGAGTAATTCAATTTCTGGAAAGGGACTGATTCTTGGACTTATTGATAGCGGAATATCGGCTGATCATCCATCTTTTAGAGGTGAAGGAATACCTCTTCCACCCACAAAATGGAAAGGCAAATGTGACGATGCAACATTATGCAACAACAAACTTATTGGTGTAAAAAATTTCGCTCTCGATAGTAACAACACATCGGATGAGTATAAACATGGGACTCACACTGCTGGCACAGCAGCTGGTAGTCCTGTTAAAGGTGCGAATTTCTTTGGACAGGCCAATGGCACAGCGATTGGCATAGCACCGCTAGCACATGTAGCGATGTCAAAGTTTCTGGCAGAGTTGGCGAGGTCGGTGACTGTGAAATATTAGCTGCAATGGATGTTGCGATTGAGGATGGTGTGGATGTGCTTTCCCTTTCTCTGGGGATCGACTCTCGTCCTTTCTACGACGATGTGATTGCATTAGGCGCATTTGCGGCTATTGAAAAGGGAATCTTTGTAAGTTGCTCAGCAGGAAATTCTGGACCTGATTATAGTACATTATCAAACGAGGCACCGTGGATTTTGACTGTGGGGGCAAGCATTATTGACAGAGCCATTAAAGAAACAGTACTACTAGGGAATAACTCTGTGTTTAACGGCGAATCTCTTTTTCAGCCAAAGGATTTTCCTACAACATTGATGTCACTTGTTTATGCAGGCACAATTACTAATCCATCATATGCATCATGCGAGCCAGGATCACTGAGAACTGCTGATGTAAAAGGGGAAGTCGTATTGTGCGAGGGAGGAGGCTTTGATGATATATCGAAAGGCCAAGAAGTGAAAGACAATGGTGGAGCTGCCATGATTCTGATGAATGATGAGTATGAAGGATATATTACAACACCAAGGCTTCATGTGCTCCCAACATCGCAAGTGAACTATGTTTCAGAATTCACGATAAAAGAATATATAAACTCGACACCATCTCCAACAGCTACAATCTTGTTTAAAGGAACTGTAGTTGGATCAGCGGTACCTGAAGCTCCCCAAGTTGCGGTTTTTTCATCAAGAGGTCCTAGCATTGCAAGTCCCGGGATTTTGAAGCCTGACATTATTGGTCCCGGAGTAAGAGTTTTAGCAGCTTGGCCTGTTTCATGTTAGGCCCAATAATAGATTACGAGAAAAAATAATATCAGCAGAATAAAAGACACGCAGATTTTTACGTGGAAACTCCAAATGAATTAGGGAAAAACCACGGGACCAACTCCGAATAATTCTTCCACTATAAAATAATATTAGGTACACCAACAGATTGCAAAATAGTGGCACTCAAGTGTTTCCCAAAACCTCACTATTTTCTCTCTTACCCAGCTCTTAGGAACCCTTTTCCTAAGGCTCTCTACACAGATTACATTTTTATCTGTGTTTCTTCTCTCTTGCTCTCTGCTTTGGTCTGCTCTTAAAATGAGCAAAACCCTCCTTTATTTATAGGAGATTCAAAACGCGTATGGCCAAATTGTGCACAGTAATTTTACTGTGCACTTTTTGAAAATTTTTTCTACCGACCTGCCTCTTTTTCCTTTTTCTTTTTTTTTTTATTTTTTTAATTAAACAGTGGGTCCCACAATAGGAGGGACACCACTCAACAAATCTCCCCCTCCCGATACATTGTGGGACTCTCCATCCCTGTTGTTTCAACGCACTAGTCGAGCTTTTCTTTTGGTACGACCTTCGTCAGCATGTTAGCAACATTTTTATTTGTATGAATCTTCTGCAACTTGAACTCTTTTTCTTCAATGGCAAGTCTGAGCAATGATATCTTACATCAATATGTTTCGTCCGTGCATGATACATAGTATTTTTGCTCAAGTCTAGTGCACTTTGACTATCACAATAAACTATGTAGTCTTCTTCTTGCACACCCAATTCTTGAAAGAATCGCTTTAACCAAAGCATTTCCTTTCCTGCTTCAGTTGCTGCAACGTACTCTGCTTCAGTTGTTGATAATGAAACACACTTTTGTAACCGTGACTGCCATGAAATAGCTCCCCCTGAGAATGTAAAGAAATAACCCGATGTAGATTTTCTTTCATCAAGGTCACCAGCTATATCTGTATCTGTGTAACCAACAAGTGCAGCTTTTCCAACTCCAAAAGTCAAACATAACTTTGAAGTTCCTCTCAGGTATTTGAAGATCCATTTTACTGCTTCCCAATATGTCTTCTGGGGATTTGACAGGAATCTACTCACAACTCCAACTGCATGAGTGATGTCTGGTCTCGTACACACCATTGCATACATCAAACTTCCGACCGCTGAAGAATATGGAACTTTTGACATATCTTCTCTATTTTTCTCTGTTGAAGGGTAGGATTTCTTACTCAACTTGAAATGAGCGGCAAGTGGAGTGCTAACTGGTTTAGCATTCTTCATATTGAACCTTTCTAGTACCCGTTCAATATATTTTTCTTGCGATAACCACAGCCTGCTGGACCTTCGATCTCGGGTAATCTCCATTCCAAGAATTCGCCTTACCGGTCCCAAATCCTTCATGTCAAACGCCTTAGACAAATCACACTTCAACTGACTAATCATTTTGGCATCTGGTCCAACGATTAGCATATCATCAACATATAAGAGAAGAATGATAAATTTTCCATCAGGGAATTTCTAGACATATCACCATGAAGGAATCAAACTTTTTATACCATTGCCGCGGGGCTTGTTTTAACCCATACAAACTTTTCTTCAAGCGACAAACCATGTCCTCCTTTCCCTTGACCTTGAAACCTTCTGGTTGTTCCATTTAGATTTCTTCTTCTAAATCCCCATGCAAGAACGCGGTCTTTACATCAAGTTGTTCTAACTCAAGGTTCAAGCTGGCTACAAGACCTAACATAACTCGAATTGAACTTATTTTCACAACTGGTGAAAAAATCTCATCAAAGTCGATACCTTTCTTTTGATTAAATCCTTTGACGACCAATCGAGCTTTGTATCTCACTAGGTCTCCGTCATCTTTCTTCAGCTTGTACACCCATTTGTTCTTGAGTGTTCTCTTCCCTTTAGGAAATTTCACCAGCTCGTACATGTCATTCTTCTTCAAAGAATTCATCCCTCTTGCATGGCCTTCATCCAACAATCTTTATCTTTACAAGATTGCACATCTTGGAAGCTTTCAGGCTCCCCCTCATCAGTGATTAAAATATAATCAGAACTGAAGTATTTTATAGATGGTTGGCGTTCTCTGATTGACCTCCTTAATTGAGGTTCTTCTTCTGGTAGAATGGGGTTCTCTGGCTCCCCCTGCTCAATACCCTCTTTATTCGTATCTTCTTCTACAATCGTATCTTGATCCCTCACAACTGGCTCTTCTTCTCCATCTTGTTCTGATTGATGCATTCTTCTTTCTGTGGCATCATTTGATAGAATGTTCTCTAGTGTAATGTCGATAACACCATCACTTGTAGATCTTTCACTGATGATATCATTCTCATTAAATACAAGAAAGTATCTTCTTCTTCCAATGGATTCTGTATCCATGGGACCACAAACGTCAGAGTGTACCAACTCTAACTTATTATTTCTCCTTCTAGAGCTTTTCTGAAATGAAACTTGATGTTGCTTCCCAGATAAACAGTGATCACATGGGTTAATTTTTCCTTCAGCTAATGGGATGAGGGACTTCTTAGCCAGTATATTCTACCCTTTGTCACTAACATGCGCCAGTCGCCTATGCCACAAATTTGGTGAAGCATCATCTCCAACTGTATTCAGTTGACCCGTACATATTGTTGCGTGCGTTTTGTATAGCGAGCAACACAATCTTCCTTTCGCCACCACCAACGATCCTTTGGTGAGTTTCCAATTTCCATTGCCTGTATGATTGTGATAACCTTCCTTGTCCAATACACTAACGGACAATAGGTTCAACCGAAGATCTGGAATGTGTCGTACATTTTTAAGTGTTAATGTGCATCCGACACTTGTCTTCACGCAGATATCACCGATTCCCACCATTTGCGAGACACTATTATTTCCCATTTTAATAGTACCATAATCGCCTACTTTATATGTTGAGAAGTATTCCCTTTTTGGAACACAGTGGTATGAGGCACCAGAATCTACAATCCACTCGGTATCTGCATCTTCAACATGACAACAATCTGCATCATGAGATACTAAAGCCACCTCTCCATCTTCTTTTGTGACTGTAGCAGATGTATTTTTGTCATTATCATGACTTCGGTTTGCATTCTCTTGTTTAAGGAAACGACAGTTCCTTTTGAGATGACCCTGCTTTCCACAGTGGTAGTATGACCTCTTCTCTCGGGACTTGGATCTATCTTTCGATTTTCCATTCCCACGACCTCTACTCTTGCTTCAGCCCCTATTCTCTGTGACAAGGGCTTGTGAACTGGTACTGGCAACGTCCCTTCTATGAAGCTCTACATTAAGTAGACTATTCTTTACCATAGACATTGTTACCACACCATTTGGAGCTGAGTTACTCAATGATACTACAAGAGTATCCCAGCTATCTGGTAGAGTTCCCATCAAAAGACATGCTTGCATCTCATCATCCAAGGACATACTTGTGACTGCTAACTCACTTACGAATCCTTCAAAGTCGTTCAGGTGTTGTGTGATTGATCGTCCCTCTGTCAGTTTCAAGTTCATGACTTTGCGAATCATGAACACTTTTCCTTGAGCAGTTTTAGCCTCGTACATATCCTCTAGCTTCTTCTAGAGAACTTTGGGATCTGTTTCGTTCCTCACGTGGTTGTACAGGCTAGCATCTATCCATTGGCGTATTGTACCCAATGTCTGCTTCTTCAACTTTATCCGCTGCTGATCTTTCATATCCTCCGGCTTTGCGTCGTCACCCTCAATTGGATCGTACAAATCTTTGCAATTGATGTAGTCCTTCATTCTGGATTTCCACATTGAATAATTTGTATCCGTCAATTTCATCATTACACCGTCATTCGCCATGTCGAAACTTTAAGAATGGCAAAATTTTACTATTCACGAATTTTACTATTCACATAAATAGTTACTGTATATGTGAATAGTACCGTATACGCAAATAATACTTATATATTAGAATAGTAATAGTATACCTCCGTATACTTAAATAATACTATTCATAAAAGATGCCGAATATGAATAGTATTATATATGAATACTATTTCTCAAGTTACTATTTTACTATTATATGCGACGGTTTTTGGAATGGATTGCGCCACCGAATTTATCGTAATTTTCTCGTCGTCGTGGTATATTTATTTTTGAAAAATATATCCACGGATTTTACTGATAAAACAACCTTCAGCTCTAATACCACTTGTTAGGCCCAATAATAGATTACGAGAAAAATTAATATCAGCAGAATAAAAGACACGCAAATTTTGACGTGGAAACCCCAAATGAATTAGGGAAAAACCATGGGACCAACTTCGAATAATTCTTCCACTATAAAATAATAGTAGGTACACAAAGAGATTATAAAATAGTGGCACTCAAGTGTTTCCCAAAACCTCATTATTTTCTCTCTTACCCAGCTCTTAGAAACCCTTTTCCTATGGCTCTCTACACAGATTACATTTTTATCTGTGTTTCTTCTCTCTTGCTCTTTGCTTTAGTCTGCTCTTAAAATGAGCAAAACCCTCCTCTATTTATAGGAGATTCAAAACGCGTATGGCCGAATTGTGTTCAGTAATTTTACTGTGTACTTTTTAAAATTTTTTTCTGTCGACCTACCTCTTTTTCCTTTTTTTTTTTATTTTTTAATTAAATAGTGGGTCCCACAATAGGAGGGACACCACTTAACATTTCAATTGACAATACTGCCAATAAGTTTGCTATGGTCTCTGGTACCTTAATGTCTTGCCCACATTTAGCCGGTGTTGCGACATTGCTTAAAGATGCACATCCTGAATGGTCGCCGGCTGCTATAAAATCAGCCATCATGACCACAGCTGATTTGAACAACCTTGGAGGCAATCCTATTTCTGATCAACAATTTGTTGTATCTAATGTCTTTGACATGGGTTCCGGCCATTTGAATCCAAATAGAGCGACCGACCCAGGGCTAATTTACGATATCCAACCTGAAGACTACATTCTTTACTTATGTGGGTTGGGTTATTCTGACAAAGAGGTAGGACTTATCGTTCAAAAAACTGTAATATGTTCGAACGACTCGAGCATACCAGAAGCTCAACTAAATTACCCATCATTTTCTATCATATTGGGGTCGACCTCAAAAAAGTTCAGTAAAATTGTGACAAATGTTGGTCAAGCTAACTTGGCTTATACCATTGAAACGTTGGCACCACAAGGAGTAGATGTTCAAGTAAAAACCGAAAAGATTTCTTTCAACGCGGCGAACGAAAAAACAACATACTCGGTAACATTTAGCAAGAACTCAAATGCAAGTGGTACTTTTTCTCAGGGATACCTAAATTGGGTGGCTGACGGACATATTGTTCGTAGTCCAATTCTTGTTTTTTTGAATGAGTAGGCACATAGATTCAGGATTGATGAACTTCATTCAATTAACTAGTTAATTTGTTGTTCTGAGCCGTAAACCATTTCATATATATTGTTTCAATTAGGCTATTTCGTATTCACATATAATTTTTTTTAAGTACGTTGACTAGATGTAAAGTATTCTAATCCCATTTTCTTGAATGGTTCGGACTAAAAAATGTTATGCATTACGGTTAAAGGATTTACAAATTGGTAAAATCTAGTGACAAAAAATCTCTTCCACTCAATTAGGGAAGAGCATTGGTCGGTTCGGTCCAAGAATCGTACCAAACTAAATAAATCAGAAATCGAATAATAAGAAAATTAGGAACCTAATACCGAACCTAATTAAATTTGGTTCAGTCCAGACCGAACCTAAATATTTAGGTTAGGTTCGGTTTGGTTTAGTCTAGAACCAAATTTTCCTTTTCATATTAAAAATGTAATTATTATTTGAATTACTTATTATGAAATTTGACAACTTGCTAAACTCAAAATTAATATATTGACAGTAAAATATAGTAAAAAAACTAATTCAATCAAGACTTAATTAATGAGTTTATTTATATCTTAATTAATTAATCAAAATTAATAATAACATTCCAATCGAATTCTCTATATTTTTTTCATATAATACTTATAATATTAATACATAAAAAATATAAATAAAAAATTCTAATATTCACTAGTTAGGTTTCTAATATGAGATTTTCTAAATTTTTTACATTTATTTATATATTATCCTAATTTAGTTCGATTCTCAATTTTTTTTATTTTTTCCTCGGAACCGAGAGTCAAACCGAATACCAAATAAGAAAAATATTAAAACCAAGTACCGAAATGTTGAATTTAATTATTAAAATTAAGTTCGATTCGATTCAGTTCTTAAATTCGATTCGATTCTTTAAATTTCTTACTCTCCCTTACACTCAACTACATCCTTAGATTAATAAATTTTGTTTTTAATACCATCAATAAACTCCAATTACGTTTTCTAGAAAATTTATTTGTATTTTGAATTACAAAAATAGTCATCAATAATCAATTCCACCAATAGTAGTTTCCTTTTGTATGAATTACTATCATGAAATGTTGAATTTAGTTATTTCATTTATTTTATTCACTTCACTAGCCAATTATTTCAATAACTATTCAAGTTTCTAATAATTTTTCCATAATTGTAAATCCCACTTTTGTATAAGAAAACTATTTTCACTTATTTGTTTGGGTAATAAAATATAAATGCAAAGGAGAGTACACAATAAACGTATCTTAGCATTCTAGCTCTTAAGTCCAAACTAAATTTAGAGGTTAATTAGTTCAATTAATTTAGAGGCTAATTAATTGTCAACAAATAAGGTGGGAAAATGGTAGTTAGTAATTGACACATTAATTGCCAATTGGAAAGTTGATGCAACTTTTTGTGCCTATAAATAGGCATTCCCATAATCCAAACTCATCCAAGCAAAAATTGAGTTTTCTTTTGTAGAGCATTTCCTACAAAAAGAGTTTGAGAGAAATTAGAGGAGTGAGTTGAGTAGCTTGGAAAATATTATACTATTTGGGTATAAGGGTTAATCTTTTTTTTGGGTATTTCAACTTTCTCCTAAAATTATTTTATACCTCAAGTTTGGGTATACTTGAGAGAGGCTTTATTGTTGTATTCCCATTATTTATTAGTGAAGTTATTTTTGCCGTCCCGTGGTTTTTCCCTTTTAAAGGGTTTCCACGTAAATCTTTGTGTTTCTTTATTGCTCTATTTATTTTTATACTCGTTGTTGCAACATCTACTTTAGTTAATACATATCACCTTGGTACCAAATTGATATACGGGACCCAACAAGTGGTATCAGAGCTGTAGATTCCATAAAGGTGGTTGTGTTAATTAAAATGGAAGGTTCTTCAACATCCATGATCAAATTGAACGGTTCGAACTGGTCAATTTGGAAGCCCATGATGGAGGATATATTGTATTGCAAAGATATGCATGAAGCAATCAAAGGAGACACCGCAAAGCCGAAAGACATGAAAGATCCAGATTGAACCAAGTTGAATAGAAAGGCCATCGGTACCATTCGCCAGTGGCTAGATTTCAGCGTGTTCGGCCATGTCTCGGAAGAAACGTCTGCCCATGAATTATGGAAGAAGCTGCAAGATCTTTATGATCAGAAAACTGCTGGAAACAAGTTTTTCCTGATAAGGAAGCTTGTCAACACGAAATACAAGGAGAGAACTTCTGTTGCTGAATTTTTAAATTTCGAAGTGCTATTAATCAATTATCTTCTATGCAAACAACACTTGAAGATGAAGTCCAATCCTTATTGTTGCTCAGCTCTCTACAGGAAAGTTAGGATACCTTGGTGGTGTCTATGACCAATTCGGCTCCAGATGGAAAATTATCCTTAAACCACGTTGTTAGCACTTTGCTCAACGAGGAGACAAGGAGGAAAGTTACGATTGTCGAAAGTAGCCAAGCTCTTGTCACAGAACACAGAGGTCGGAGCAAAAATCGAGGTCCCAATAATCCTGACAAATTCAAAGGAGGAGACAAGTTCAGAGGTAGATCTAAGTCTAGGGGTAGAGTCAAATGCTACCATTGTGGACTAGAAGGCCATCTGAAGAGGAACTGTCAAAAGCTAAAGAGAGAACAGAAGGATGGCAATAACCAGGAGGAAGACAAGAACACCACTGCAGCAACTGAGGAGATTGTTGTTCTTTCCTTTAGTCATGAAGAACAATGTCTGCAAGTCTCAAGTCAAGATGATACGGAATGGGTGATTGACACTGCAGCATCTTATCACGCCACTCCCAACAAGGAGTTCTTCACTACATATAGAGCATGAAATTTTGGTGTGGTGAAGATGGGCAATAATGGCCATTCCAAAATCATTGGAATTAGTGACATTCGTATTAAGACGAACACTGGCTGCACACTCATCCTCAAAGAAGTTAGACATGTTCCTGATTTGAGGCTCAACTTAATATCTTGTGGTATCCTAGATCGTGAAGGCTTCGAGAATTTCTTCCGGAGTAGGAAATGGAAGCTTACCAGGAATTCCTTGGTGATTGCAAAAGGTGCCATGTGTTATACATTGTACAAAACAAATGCAGTCATTTATAAAGATGGATTGCATGCTATTGAAGAAGAGTCTTCACCAGATTTGTGGCATAGAAGATTGGCTCACATTAGTGAGAAAGGGTTGCAGATTCTAGCAAAGAAGGCGCTTGTACCTTCGGCTGATGGCACACCACTATCTCCATGTGATTACTGCCTATTCGGCAAGCAACATAGAGTGTCATTTAACAAGTCATCAAGTAGAAAGTCAAGTGTTCTTGACTTGGTGCACTCAGATGTATGTAGCCCCTTTGAATATAAGACCTTAGGAGGTAGCAACTATTTTGTTACTTTCATCGACGATGCATCACAGAAGATGTGGATGCATTTCCTGAGAACAAAAGATCAGGTATTTCAGTCATTCTAGAAATTCCGTGTTATGGTGGAAAGAGAGACAAACAAGAAATTAAAATGTCTCTGATCCGATAATGGAGGTGAATACACATCACACGAGTTTGAGAACTACTATTCCAGACATGGAATTCGACATGAAAAGACTGTACTTGGAACCCCACAGCATAATGGTGTAGCAGAAAGGATAAATCGCACTATTGTAGAGAAGGTCAGATGTATGCTCAAAATGGCTAACTTGCCAAAGTTATTTTGGGGAGAAGTAGCACGCACAGCCTGCTATGTCATCAACAGGTCACCATCTACTGCTCTAGATTTTGATATTCCAGAAAGAGTATAGACTAGAAAATATGTTCAATACTCTCATCTGAAAGTGTTCGGTTGTAAGGCATTTACGCATGTGCCTAAGGAGTAACGGTCAAAGCTTAATGATAAAGTAAGTCCATGTATCTTCCTTGGATATGGAGATGAAGAGTTTGGGTACAAATTGTGGGACCTAGAGAAGAAGAAGACCATTAGAAGCAGAGATGTAGTCTTTCGAGAAAATGAGACCATCGAAAGCTTGAAGGAGAATGGCAAGTCAGGACTTGTAAATGACGTCATTCCCAGCCATGTTCCTTCATTGCCAAATGGTACCATTGGTGGAGATGAGTAACAAGTTCAGAACAATGATGAAATTCCAGACCTAATAGAGGATCATGAGCAAGAAGATGTTGATGAGCAGGGGGAGCAACCCACCTAGCAAGCTGATGCTGAACAACAGCTTAGAAGATCCACCAGGGATCGCCAACCAACATCAAAGTATCCTAGTTCTGAGTATATTCTCCTTACTGATGAGGGGGAGCCAGAGAATTTTCAGAAAGTTCTAACTCATGCAGATAAAGAATCTTGGCTGGAGGCAATGCAAGATGAGATGAATTCCTTGTAGAAAAACAACACATATGAGTTAGTTAAACTTCCTACAGGAAGAAAAGCCTTGAAGAACAAATGGGTTTTCAAGCTCAAAAGAGATGGCAATGGAAAGCTAGTGAAGTATAAAGCTCATCTAGTAGTGAAAGGATTCCAACAACAGAAAGGAATTGATTTTGAGGAAATTTTTTCTCCGGTGGTTAAAATGACTTCTATTCGAGCAGTTCTAAGCTTAGTAGCAAGTTTGAATCTTAAGCTTGAGCAGTTAGATGTGAAAACTGCCTTCTTTCATGGTGACCTGGAGGAAGAAATCTACATGATGCAACTAGAAGGCTTTGAAGTAAAAGGGAAAGAGCACATGGTTTTTAAGTTGCAAAAGAGTCTGTATGGGTTAAAGCAAGCATCCAGGCAATGGTACAAGAAGTTTGACTCTTTCTTGAGTAGTCATGGCTATAAAAAGACCCAGGCAGATCCATGTGTCTACTTCAAGAGGTTCTCTAATAACAACATCATCATATTATTGTTATACGTTGATGACATGTTGATCGTGGGACAAGATGTTTCTTCAATTCATAAATTGAAAGAGCAATTAGCGAAGTCCTTTGACATGAAGGACTTGGGTCCAGCACAACAGATTTTGGGCATGAGGATTATTCGTGATCGAAGCAACAATAGGTTGTGGCTGTCATAAGAAAAATATGTTGAACGTGTGCTACAACGTTTCAACATGTTAAATGCTAAATCAGTCAGCGTCCCTCTTGCTGCTCATCTGAAGCTGAGTAAGGAATCTTATCCTACAACCAAAGAAGAGAAGGAAGGCATGAGAAAGATTCCATATTCCTCCACTGTGGGGAGTCTGATGTACGCAATGGTTTGCACAAAACCAGACATTGCACATGCTGTTGGAGTTGTAAGTAGATTCTTAGATAATCCGGGAAGACAACACTGGGAAGCTGTAAAGTGGATTCTCAGATATTTGAAGGGAAGTTCAAAGAAGTGCTTATGCTATGGAGGATCTAAACCAATCTTAAAAGGCTTCGTTGATGCTGATATGGCAGGAGATCTCGATCATAGAAAGTCAACTTCGGGATATGTATTTACATTTATCGGGGGAGCAATATCTTGGCAATCTAAATTACAAAAATGTGTTGCACTTTCTACGACCGAAGAGGAGTACATTTCACCTATTGAAGCAGGAAAAGAGATGATTTGGTTGAAGAGATTCTTTGAAGAGTTGCATTAAAAACAAGCTAACTGCATAGTATATTGCAATAGTCAAAGTGCTATAGACTTAAGCAAGAATACTATGTATCATTCTCGAACAAAGCACATTGATATCCGCTATCATTGGATACGCGATCAACTGGAAAAGGGGATTTTTCATCTTAAGAAAATTCCAACAAAAGAGAACCCCTCAGATATGTTGACAAAAGTTATTCCTCGGGATAAGTTTGAGTTGTGGAATGAACTGATCGGCATGAGCTCCAAGTAAGAGCTTATTTCGTACCCCATTGGTTTGGAGGGGGAGAATTGTTAAGTCCAAACCAAATTTGGAGGCTAATTAGTTCAACCAATTTGGAGGCTAATTAATTGCCAACAAATAAGGTGGGAAAATGGTAGTTAGTAACTGACACATTAATTGCCAATTGGAAAGTTGATGCAACTTTTTGTGCCTATAAATGGGCATTCCCATAATCCAAATTCATCCAATTAAAAATTGAGTTTTCTTTTGTAGAGCATTTCCTACAAAAAGAGTTTGAGAGAAATTAGGGGAGTGAGTTGAGTAGTTTGGGAAATATTACACTATTTAGGTGTAAGGGTTAATCTTTTTTTTTGGCATTCCAACTTTCTCCTAAAATTATTTTATACCTCAAGTTTGGGTATACTTGAGAGAGGCTTTATTGTTGTATTCCCATTATTTATTAGTGGAGTTATTTTTGTCACCCCGTGGTTTTCCGGTTTAAAGGGTTTCCACGTAAATCTTTGTGTTTCTTTATTGCTCTATTTATTTTTATACTCGTTGTTGCAACATCTACTTTAGTTAATACATATCACCTTGCTACCGAATTGATACACGGGGACCCAAGTACCCAATAACTCTTTCTAAGTCAAGATATTTAGTTTTTTTTACTTAAAAGCCGAGGCCGGTAAAATCGAACTCAAATTTTATTAAATAGAAACATGAAAACAATAAAAGAAAAACAAGTAGGTAAGACACATAAGTCCATCAAGGCTAAAAACTGAACTCCCTAAGTAGCCGAATATTTATCAGACCTTTTGCGGTCTCATTGCATTTGTTCTCTCTGAGCCATAATCAATTTCTTCTGTTTCTGACCAGTTCCCAGCTTCTAAAGAGCTGAGCCACTACCTTCGAGTACAACATTTTGTTTCGATTGTTGCCTATTATTCCTCTTAACGGTGATCCATTCCTCGGTAGGAACAACCGATAAAGGCGGTGTCAACAGTGGAGAGTGAACCTGAATATTTATCTTAGCTAATGAGTTCTTATGAGAAATAGTAGGTCTGGTGACAACATCAACTGATGTATCAATTTGCTCATCTACATCATCAAAATCTGACATATCAGCCCAAGCCTGCACCTCCTTCCCATTTCTTTGCTCGATGGGGGTTTTCGGTTGCTCGCGACTAACACGCTCTTCCAAGCTACGTTGACGAACCTTACTCCTTTGGAATAAGTCTAGATTTGGCTCCTCCTCATTAATTGGCTTCAAGTTTGTAATCAAACCCAAATATGCATTCCCTGTTTTTGGGTGGGTAATCAGGACAAAATTATCTTATTCAAAATGTACCTGAACCTGTTGTATAGGATTATCTTGTTCGTTCTCTACCGTGACTACTGCCTTGGAAAAATCATCATGTAATATCTATTAGATCCACTAGTGGGAAACAGGGCCTTTGGTTTCGGTTATATATGGGCCTTTGGTTTCGATTATGAACAGATGAGAAAGCCATCGAAACTAAAGGCCCAATCTATTTGGCCTCGGTTAATTTAACTGAAGAGAAAAAGCATCATTCTCCTTGGTTATTTAAATAACCGAGGATAAAAAGCATTGAAATGGCTGTATTTTTACCGCATAATGGCCTCGGTTAACCTAAAAAACCAAGGCAAATAGATGCTACTTTGGCTTCTGTTAACTTAATAACCGAGTACAAATCTACTGTTATTTTTTTTAATATTCATTCAAATATATTCACCCAACCTGTATAACTATAATTACCTAATACAAAAATGACTCAAGGACTTAGCTTAAATACTATATATAGCTAATAAATATGAACAAAATCAAGATATCTTAAAATGAGCCAGAAGCTAATTAAACATTTAAGTATTTATACAAGGCTAAATGTGAACAAAATTAAACTAGCTTAAGGCCAAAAGCTAAATAGTATGAACAAAATTTAACAAAATCTATGCAACTATTGA
Source organism: Euphorbia pulcherrima (assembly GCA_947683365.1). NCBI lineage: Eukaryota > Viridiplantae > Streptophyta > Magnoliopsida > Malpighiales > Euphorbiaceae > Euphorbia > Euphorbia pulcherrima. The sequence continues at coordinate 75,265,179 of CANTUS010000014.1, forward strand.
GAACTCTAAAATATTAAAAAGAATGAGAAAAAGACAAACCTTGATGTGGTGCATTTCCATTGAAAAGGAACTCACAAACAAAAGGGCAGGGAGGAAAACAACCACTAGTAGATCGGGATCAATGTTCGCCCCTACATAGCAACAACATTTTATTTTATAGTTTAACATAATCAAATAGCTAACATCAATAAGAGATTCAGGCAGAACTTACAAATGCGAATGCTATTCCCAAGCTTTCCCAACTGATGATTTGTACCATATTCTGCAAATAATAAATCTTTAGTATCTTTGGTCAACCAAGTCATCACAGTGGAAATGAATGGAAAAACATTATTGAAGACATGGGTCAATAAGCAAGGAATAAAGCTTCACTTATTGAGATGCTAATATACTATATCTAAAGCAGCAGAAACAATTAAAAAAAATAGGGCAAAACTTTTGAATAAGTAAAAGCACAAATTAGAATATTTAACAATTTATAATAGTAAATTCCACTACGATAACCTATGATCTTAATGTTCGTCAGCTGCATTATTTAATCTTCAATTTGAAGAGGTTCAAGCTATATAAAAATAAGCAAGATGCGCACAGACACTAATCAAACAAAAATCATCTCTATATAATATTGTTATATCCACACAAATGAACGGATTCAGATTAATAATACAATCCAATTTGACATTCCAAAACTTCAGTTTTGATATTTTGGAGATTAATAAAAAGATCACATGAAACCTTTCTGAGTATGATCACAGCTCCAATAGATATGTCTTTCCCAAAGTCTCCCTCGGTTAGGACTCTTCCATGAATGGTAGCATCAATTGTACCAGTTGGGTCCTATAACACTAGAAAATAAACCTTAATTGCAACTAAAACCAACCGAAATATAGAAAGCGAATTTGAGTTCCTACCTTTAGAGTGACCATTACACCGCCTAGGCCATTCAGTGTGCAAGATTTCACAATGGCAACCACCTATCCACAATTAAATGGAAAAACATTCTTCAAATTATGAGTAATCCCTTTGATTGATAAGGAAATAATTATTGCATTTGCTCAAGTTCTTGAAATTAGGAATTATCAGATGATACACACATTGAATTCAGAAACCCTAATAAAAATCAATTGGAATTATTGTTCTGTAAAAGGGGAAAAATAACTAAATCCAATGGAAAATTCATGATAATCTTACCTGAGCGACCTTATCCTTGTTAAACCCACTCTTAATCGCACTAAATGGAACCCCAATCGCACCATCTCCATCAGTCAAGCCTATCAAAAGAACAAATAAATCTTATTGCCTAGCAAAATTAAAATTCAACAAATGGAAATAGCCAATAGAATTAAATAGATCAATTAACCTTTTCAGCGAAATAAATTCTACAGAGCTGAGCCATAAATCGCCGGAAAAATCGCTATCGTCTTCAATTTTCTGTTCCACAGCCCTTCTAATGTACTTCTGAGTAGGCCAGAAATTGCGTCATTAAGATTATTCTGATGGCGGAGCACTAAGAAATACAACGAAAAGCAAACAAAATTATTTGGGTTTTACCTATTACCTTTATGAAAGAGAGCACAACGGAGATATGGATTGAGAATTTCGCAGAAAAAGTCATAAACAGAAGGTGAACTAGAGGAGACGGCGGCGAACGGAGACAGAGGATACAGCGGAGAATGGTGATAAAAAGACGGCTGCAAGAGCGACAGAGGATATGGCGAAAAACAGGCCACAGAGGAGACAACAGTGAGTGTTTGAGAGGTTTAACCTAGATATTGTAATCTCTGTGTCTGAGAAGCTGGGGGCGATCTTTTAATTGAACATTCTCCTCGGTTATTCAAATAATCGAGGAGAAATGTCAATTAATTTTTGAAATTACACAATGGGCCAGTCATTTTTCCTCGGTTATTTTAATAACCGAAGCTAAATCCGTGTGCCAGGCCCACTAATTGAACATTCTCCTCGGTTATTCAAATAACCGAAACCAACATAGCAAGGAATCAACGTTGTTCTCCACTAGTGACCTTATGTAAAGGAATGTTTTCAGTTACTTTTCCATCCTCCTGTGCTGGTTTACTCTGCTTAGTCACAATAGCTTTCTTTATAATAGTTTTTTTATTCTGCCTGCAATCCTTCCATGTATGGCCAATGGAGGAGCAAATCTTGCAAAAATCCAGAATATTCTCATATTCGATATCAATCCAGAACTGCCTTCCCTCTTTCTCCACACCCAAAGTATACTGCAACTGATTCGCCAAACCAACATCAATGAGAACCCGGGCGAAGTGCCCAAAATCACCTTCCAAGGTGGCTCTATCGACTCGTGTAAATTCTCCAATCCTTTTTGCAAGACAAGCAAGAATGGCTGGATCCCAATATTCCCAAGGTAAACCATGAAAACGTACCAAAACCAAGGCCTTCTTAGTCTTCTGTTCATCTAGGTTAAAATCAGGCTGCCATGGTTTTAGACGAAAAGTACCAGGCTTGAGACCAAGTGTTCCCCTTATTCTAATTCTTCGTTTTAAGTCAAGAGATCCTAGTAAAACATGATAATGCCTTTTCCCTAGAGAGATCAATCTCCAAGAATCTTTCAAACCCCAAATCTTGGTCAACAAATCTTTTAAATCTTGTAGCCTGTATGGAGAATCACCCTTTTGGAGAATTAGTCGACCAATTAAAGAATTGGAGCAGACAACTATTTGTTTTTCAATAATAGGCTACGGAATTCTAACCGAGGTGAAGCCTCCCTTCACAGTTATTTTAGCCCTAGTATCCACATGACAGCCATCCCCCTTTTCTGTAACTTTCGCGATTGATGTAGCAGGAATTTCAGAACCCATAATGACCATTCCCCGATCCCTTTAGAAGGCCAACAAAACTCGGCTTAGGGTTAGGGTTTTTCATCGCATTAGTAGGTTGTCAAACCAAAGGGGGTTTATCTTTGCTTTTGCAGTAGAATGAAAGGTAGGAAGTGTCCATCTTAATGGAGAAATCCGGTCAAATCGATCAAGAATGGCCGGAAAAGATTAGAAGTCAGCGCCTAGATTAGAAGTCAGCGCCTAGGTTTTTTCTAGGTTTTCCATCGAAAGGAAGCCTTCGTCTCCAAGATATTTAGTTATTTGAGGGATGAAAATTTATTTATTTATAAAAAACACTTATTATATTATCTTGGCTTAGTAATTAAGACTGAATTTGTAACCTCTAGAGATTGCAGGTCGAACCACATTTATAGAGGGTGAGAATTTTCATTTTATTTAATATAAGCGCGCAACGTTAAAAAGTCAATACACAACTTTAAAAAGTCAAGATATTAAATGACATTTTACTTTTTTTTTTGACCGAAGAGTAAGTCGAAATGACATTTTACTTAAATGTATTAACCCCAAATAAATCGTTATATCTAAAAGTTTATATACCCTCACAATTAAAATATCAAAATGATAAATAGGTACAACCAATGCCTGCGCCCAATCCATTAATCAAATTGAAGGATTAAGTCCTTCGTTTTGATTGCTTTCATAGCCATATGTTTTATAGCAAAAGGTCAACGCCATCTGTAAATTAATTCAAAATAAATATTCATATAATAATATATTAATATCACATAAATTCTATCGTAAAATTGTTCTGGATGGCATTACAAAAACTTTATCAAATGATAATTTTTATGCATACATTGTCTTTTTCTGATTGAATGTTAAAAATCCCATACTGTGCATTACAACTTTCTATAAATGCCGCCGGCTATATCTAATTTAAATAGGTGATCTTAGAAGCTCCAAAACCACAATCATTGTTCTAATTTTCCATTTAATATGGAAAACAGAAATAGCAATATAGCAAATATGTTGCTTGTGTTCCTTCTTATTGCTAATTTCATGTTTAACTCCTCACTTGCCATCGCAGAGGAGTATGTTGCTTTATCAAAGAATGCTGCAGACGAAAAACTTCAAAAAAACCTTGACACATACATTGTTTTTGTAAAGAAACCTGAAGGCTTATTGTTCTCGAGCTCTGAAGATTTAGATAGCTGGTATCAATCGTTTCTACCAGCCACTACCTTTGGCTCAGAGCAGTCTCGTTTAGTGCATTCTTACAAGCATGTAGTGACAGGGTTTGCAGCAAAACTTACAGCGACAAATGTGAAAGAAATGGAAAAAAAGGACGGGTTTATTTCAGCCCGACCGAGAAGAATGGTCCCTTTGCACACAACAGAAACACCAAGCTTTTTGGGTTTGGAGAAAAATGTAGGGCTTTGGAACTCCTCAAATGGTGGCAAGGGAGTGATTATTGGACTTATTGACACCGGTATAGAAGCTGACCATCCATCTTTTAGCGACAAAGGAATGCCACTTCCACCAGCAAGATGGAAAGGGAAATGCGACAATGCAACATTATGCAACAACAAACTTATTGGTGCGAGAAACTTTGCTTCTTATAGTAACAACACATCTGATGAGTACATGCACGGGACTCACACAGCTAGCACAGCAGCCGGTAGTCCTGTTGAAGGTGTGAGTTACTATGGACAAGCCAATGGTACTGCGATTGGTATGGCACCACTAGCACACATAGCGATGTACAAAATTTCTGGTATGCCTGGCAAGGCCGGTGAAGATGAAATTTTGGCCGCAATGGATGCTGCAATAGAAGATGGTGTTGATGTGCTTTCTCTGTCTCTTGGAATCGATTCTCATCCTTTCTACGACGATGTGATTGCATTAGGTGCATTTGCCGCTATCAAAAAGGGAATCTTTGTAAGTTGCTCAGCAGGAAATTCCGGACCTTTTAATAGTTCATTATCAAATGAGGCACCATGGATTCTGACAGTTGGAGCAAGCACTGTGGATAGAGCTATCAGAGCAACTGTAATACTTGGAAATAATGCAGAGTTTAACGGCGAATCTCTTTTCCAACCGAAGGATTTTTCTTCGACATTAGTCCCGCTTGTTTATGCTGGTGCAAATGGAAATTCGTCATATGCATCTTGCGATTCGCTGAGCAGTGTCGATGTGAAAGGCATGATAGTTTTGTGCGAGGAAGGCGGGCTTGATGATATTTCGAAAGGCCAATTAGTGAAGGATAATGGTGGTGTTGGAATGGTTATTGCGAATGATGAACATATAGGTTTCATTACAACACCAAGGCTTCATGTTCTTGCAGCATCACAAGTGAGCTACCTTTCAGGATTAGCGATAAAATCGTATATAAACTCGACATCGTCTCCAACAGCTATGATTTTGTTTAAAGGAACTGTAGTATGCTCAGCAGTGTCTGAAGCTCCTCAAGTTGCTATTTTTTCATCAAGAGGTCCTAGCATAGCAAGTCCCGGGGTCTTGAAGCCTGACATTATTGGTCCCGGAGTGAGAGTTTTAGCTGCTTGGCCTATCTCGGTTGACAATACCACCAATAAATTTGATATGGATTCAGGTACCTCAATGTCTTGCCCACATTTAGCCGGGGTTGCGACATTGCTTAAAAATGCACACCCTGATTGGTCTCCTGCAGCCATAAAATCGGCCATTATGACAACTGCTGATTTGAACAACCTTGGAGGCAATCCCATATCTGATCAACAATTTGTTGTATCTACTGTCTTTGACATGGGAGCAGGCCATGTGAATCCAAACAAAGCAACCGATCCAGGGCTAGTTTACGATATTCAACCTGAAGATTACATTCCTTACTTATGTGGGTTGGGCTATTCTGACAAAGAGGTGGGACTTATTGTTCAAGGCTCGGTTGTATGTTCGAATGATTCAAGCATACCTGAAGCTCAACTGAACTATCCGTCATTTTCTATCAAATTGGGATCTATTTCGAAAACATACACAAGAACGGTGACAAATGTTGGCGAGGCTAACTCGGCTTACACCATTGACATCTTGGCACCGCAAGGGGTAGATGTTCAAGTGAAACCTGATAAAATTTATTTCACAGGGGTGAACCAAAAAGCCACCTACTCAGTAACATTTAACAAAAATTCCAATGCAAGTGGAAGTTTTTCCGAGGGATACTTAAATTGGGTGGCTGCTGGACACAATGTTCGTAGCCCAATTGCTGTCCTTTTTGAATGAGATAGAAAAGGAAAATAATATTTGAGACGAATCTCAAAGTTCATTCTTTGTACTAATTAATCTGTTGTTTTCAATCTGTTAATGATTTTATATGTATTACCAATTGGCATTTGTCAACTGGTACATCCACTAGTTTGAATGGAGATAATCAGGGATCAAACCTTGACTCTTGCAAAAAAAATCCTACTTCTTAAAAAAAATGATTTTATATGTATTTGTTCAGCAAAGCATAATGCAATCTTAACGCCCGTTTACTAATTATTTTATAGAGTTCCTTAATAGAAAAAATATTGCATTAGGTGTTCAATCTATTCAATTTGAACATAATTATTATTTCTTTGGGGTTCATCTTTAGACTCGAAAGAACAATTCTTTCACAAACAAATGAAAAATTAATTTTATGTGAAGAAATTTTTTTTTGAATCTACGTACATGAAGGGTGTTATCAGAAAAAAATGTTATTTGTATTGAAAAATAGGCCAATCCAAATTTCTACCATTAAAGCATGTACTTAGAAATAAAAAATATAATATACACCTAATTTGATGTACGATCGAAAAACTCATTAAAATTGTCTATTTATATGTATGAAGATATAATCCGAAAGTATATGAAAATTTCTTTAATTAACCACTTAACCTTGTGAACTTACAAATCAAATTTAAGACCTCAAAATAACTTTTTTTTTTTCATCCTTTTAATTCAAGGATATGATCCTATATGTCTAACAACTTTTATTCCAAATACAAAAATTTGGGTATGAGGATTTTGTTGGATCTCATCAATTGGAGAATTTTTTTAGTATCACTACTAGAAAATTTACAATCTTGAATAATTGGAAGAGAAAAGGAGTATGCACGGAAAATGCAATTCCTTGCAAAATTATATAAATTCTAATATAGGATATAAATGCAAGGAATTTCGCAAGAATTTCTTAAGGGTTGTAAATGAATTAAGCCGTTCGTGGACAGTTCGGTGTTTGACTCGATAAAAGCCCGACTCGTCTCAACTCGATTTATAAATGAACAGTTCGTGAACATGATTTTATGGCTCGAATTATAGATGAACTGAACATGAACAAGCCAAAGCTCGGCTCGTTAACTCGTGAACAGACTCGATCAGAGGTTCGCGAACAAATTCGTGAGCTGACTCGATAAATGTTCGTGAACTAGCTCGATTATTATAATTACATATCAAAATAAAATTTTATAGAATTAAAATAAAGTATGACTATATAAAATTAGACTAATACAACAAGTATATGTATAATATTATCCAACCTAAATTTATAGTCGACTTTAAATTATGTATTGAATTGACAATGTTGTTCGCGAACAAAGTAGACAAGCTCGTTCGCTAACAAATTAGCGAACTGTTCACGAACAAAATAAATGAGTTGTTCGTGAACAGCTCGTGAACAGATGAACACTTAAATGAACGAACATGAACAGAATTTTGAGCTCGAATTCGAGCTCGGCTCGACTCGTGTTCGATTAAAAATTAAATAAACGAAGACGAATAAGCCAAAACTCGGCTCGATTCGACTCGTTTACAGCTCTAAGCAGAACGCTTGAAGTTTCAAGAAATTTTGGAGAAAAAATCTGCGAGGGGAATTTTGCAAGAACTTTATGACTTAAAAGAAACTTAAAACTCAATTTTTAGAATGTATGGGTGAAGCGGTAACCGCACACACAACATATTATTGTTAAAAGAATTTTGTTGTTATATTGGATTCTATGTCCTTAAATAACAATCGTAATAGCAATAGTAAAGTAAATAATAAGAGTATGCATACATAACATGCTGTATTCAGTCCTCATATATTTCGTGACACAGTTTCATGCTTCGTGGACACCAAAAAAATGAATCAGCGAACATTTTAGCGACGGAAGAATGTCCTACATTACATGTATTCATTAGCGTCGATTTCCATTGTAGCGAAATCTCTAGCATAATTACGATTCACTAAATACTGACCTTATTTTTATAACTGGAATTAGATTTTTGCTCTTCAGGTTAATATGGAACTCACAAGATAGCCAAGCCATTGACTCAAGACTAAAGTCCAAACTTCAAATTTGACAAACATATTCATGCATAAGGTTTACCGTAGACAAACTGGCGGCATTACCAAAATTGAAATTTAAATTAATTTATCTTTAAGCTGTCTAATTGTCCATTCCACAAAGTTTTTAGTGATCAATTACAACTAAAATTCAATTATCTAATCCAATTTAATGCCGGCCCTCTCCATAGTATACTTCACTTTTCTTTTGTCCATTTTCATACCAAGATGTTATAAATAGCCCAAAATATTGCAGTAAATTAACCAATAACAACAATTTTAGCTACTTCTGAAATGAAAATGGAAAACAATAGCATCAATTTTTCTCCAACTATGTTGCCTTTAGTTTTCCTCATTCTATCTTCCATTTTCAGCTTCTCCCAAGCAATTAAGACACCAATCCATTCAACAATGGAGACCCTAAAATCACAAGTGGATAGTGACTTAGAGACTTACATTGTTCTCTTACAAAAGCCTGATGGCATGGAGTTCTCCAAGTTCGAGGAGTTAGATAACTGGTATCAATCCTTCTTGCCGGATAAAAAGTTCAGCTCAAGCCAATCGCGCATGGTGCACTCGTACCATCATGTAGTCACGGGATTTGCTGCCAAACTTACAGCCGATGAAGTATTGGCAATGCAACAAAAAGAGGGGTTTGTTTCGGCTCGACCTAGAAGGATGGTGCCCTTTCACACAACTCATACGCCTAGCTTCTTGGGCTTGGATGTGGGACTTTGGAACCTCTCGAACTATGGAAAGGGAGTTATCATTGGACTTATTGACAGTGGTGTAACAGCTGATCATCCGTCATTCAGCGGTGATGGGATGCCACCACCGCCTGCCAGATGGAAAGGGAAATGCGATAATGTGACACTATGCAACAACAAACTTATTGGTGCACGAAATTTTGATACTACCAGTAACGACACTTCCGATGACTACATGCATGGGACCCACACGGCTAGTACAGCAGCAGGAAGTCCAGTTCAAGGTGCTAACTATTACGGCCAGGCAAATGGCACAGCCATTGGCATGGCGCCACTGGCCCACTTGGCAATGTACAAAGTTTCTGGTAGAATTGGCAAGGCAGGTGATAGTGAGATATTGGCTGGCATGGATGCTGCAATTGAGGATGGTGTTGATGTGCTTTCTCTCTCTCTTGGAATCGGCACTCAACCTTTCTACGACGATGTGATTGCATTAGGCGCATATGCAGCTATCTCAAAGGGAATCTTTGTGAGTTGCTCAGCAGGAAATTCGGGGCCTGATAATAGCTCGTTATCAAATGAGGCACCGTGGATACTAACCGTAGGTGCAAGTACCGTTGATAGAGCTATAAGAGCGACCGTATTACTTGGAACCAATGTTTCATTAAATGGTGAATCGCTTTTCCAACCAAACCATTTTCCTTCGACACTCATTCCGCTTGTTTACGCAGGTGCAAATGGTGATAGAGACTCCGCATCATGTGAGCCAGGATCACTGAAAAACGTTGATGTGAAAGGCAAAATTGTATTATGTGAGGAAGGAGGCTATGACGATATCTCCAAAGGTGAAGAAGTGAAAGACAATGGCGGGGCTGCCATGATTGTAATGAATGACTTTTATTATGGTAATGATATCGAACCTCAATTTCACGTTCTTCCAACATCACAAGTAACTTATGCGGATGGAGTGAAAATAAAAGCATACATAAACTCGACATCATCACCAACAGCTACTATCTTATTCAAAGGAACTGTTTACGGTTTACCTGAGGCTCCTCTACTTGCTGATTTTTCCTCAAGAGGTCCTAGTGTGGCTAGTCCTGGGATTCTAAAACCCGACATTATCGGACCTGGTGTAAGAATTTTAGCTGCTTGGCCAGTTTCAGAAGACCATTCTGACCACAAATTTGCTATGGTATCAGGCACTTCAATGTCTTGTCCTCATCTGGCTGGAGTTGCAGCTTTGCTCAAAAGCGTCTATCCAAGTTGGTCCCCTGCTGCTATAAAATCCGCTATCATGACCTCAGCAAATCGACAAAACCTTGGAGGCAAATTCATTACTGATCAAGAGTTCGCTCCAGCTACCGTTTTCAGCTTGGGATCAGGCCATGTGAATCCATCGGCAGCAAGTAACCCTGGGCTTATATACGATATCCAACCCGAAGATTACATTCCTTACTTGTGTGGTTTGGGTTATTCTAACAAACAGGTGGAAGCCATTGTGCAGACTAAAGTGACTTGTTCAAATGATACAAACATACCCGAAGCTCAACTAAATTACCCCTCGTTTTCAATTAAATTGGGATCTGCTTCGCAAACTTACACAAGAACTGTAACAAATGTCGGCAAAGCTAACTCGTCTTATGCTCTTGAGACATTGCACCCAATGGGTGTATATGTGGAGGTTAAGCCGGCTATATTAAGTTTCAATGAGGTTAACCAAACTGCTACTTACACAGTAATATTTTACAAGGTTAATGGAGGAGGTCCAAGTGGATCTTTTGCTCAAGGATATTTGGTCTGGGCGGCTGATGAGTACTATGTCCGTAGCCCAATCGCGGTCATATTTGAATAACTAGCTATCTACATCTTCAAAATTTCTAGCATGCTGCTTGAATAACATGTTGAATGGTAAAATGTTTTGTTCTTGAGTAGAGTGATTTATATTTTGCATAATAACGTATTTGCTCTCTATTGTGCATTTCTAAACTTATGTATTTTTATTCATGACAGTGATCAGAGAAGTTTCTAATTCTTATCTTACATATCACTTATGCAAAATGACTTGGTGTATTATTTCACATAATACTCTAATATAGGGTAAATAATTATAACCTCTCTATGTTTTGCATTATTACACTACTGTCTTCCTCAGTTTTTTTCATCCAACTAAAACCTCTATATATTTTACTTTCATCCAACTAAAATTTCCCTGTATTGAATTTTTTTAACTTTTTCATCCAAATAACTTTTATATAGACAAAATTACCCTTGTCTTTTTCTTATTTATCTATCTACGTGTTTATGTGCTTTTCCTTTATTTCATTTCTTCCAAATTAATTTATAAAAATTGAATTTTCGTTTTCCCTACTTCCTCATATGAACCTTTTTTTTATCACTTTATATTGCTTCTTGTTTTCATATAATCAAATCGGCTGAATTCATCTTAAAAGACATCATATAAGCTTGATTTTTTTAGCACATGGTGAGTATATTGGTTTTTCGTGTTAATAATGCACATTATGAACCTGTATCATAATTCATTCTTAATATTGTTTCGACATGATTATGGATTCCTTTGTAATTCTTGTTGGTATTTTAGTGTAATTTGATTAACTAGTTGAGCAATGCGGTCGTAATATTTCATCGAACAAGTTAGGAGAGTGCGGAGTGCACGCTTGCTTGAATTCTATTACGGTACTTAGCATACGAGGATCCGGGAGCTACCTTTCGCAACACTTATGTTATGAACAGTTGCAGCTGCTCGAATGGACACGTCTTTTCGCAACGCTTCTGTTCTGAACAGATGCAACTGTTCGAATGGACATGGCTTTTAGCAACGCTTTGTCTTTGAAGCATTGCAACTGCTCGTTTCAGGTTTATAAAAATCTGGCACTGGCAACACTACAGGTGGTTTTTTGGCAACGTTTATGGCCGGTTCATTTTTTCTTCATAGCCTTAATTCATTCTAAGTTCTTGAGTTTACTCTGATTTTATCCGATTGAAACATTTGGGAGAACCACCAAATTAGTTTCAATCTGAAAGTGTTATCACAACTTCAGAGATTATCCAAGTTATTTTCAAGAATTTCCCTAAAAAAGATTGAAACTAATTCATTTTGAAGTCTGCTTAGTTTCAGTTTCAAAGATTGAAACTAATTTGGTGATAATAACGAAGGGAGAATCTATTGAAGAAGTCGTGGAAATCTATTGATATTTGAAATACCGGTGATTCAATCTCATTTTTTGCATAAACTATGTTATAATGGCATTCTTTGATCTCGGACACAAAAAATGTACACAATCCAATCTGTTCTTATTCGAATTACTTCTTTGATATCATAGCGAAGTTTTTTGCTATGATTTTTTTGTGTTTTTTTACATAAATTCTCTTTCTCCTTTTTTTGGAAATTCTGAAATTTTTGTTCGAAATGATTTTCCGTGAATTTTTTTTGTCGAATTTACGGTTATAGTATGTAAAATGGTGTAATAATCGTGTTTCTGGAGCGTTTTAGCCATGATTCTGTAATCTGGTCAATAATTGAACGAAACTTTGTATTTTTTGTGTTCAAAGTTGCATTTGAATCGGTTATGTTTGATTTCGGGTATTTTCATGTTGTTTTCACCGAAAAAAGTTGCATTTTTCGCATTATTTTGAGTAATGGTGAGTTTATGTTCATTTTTTTGGTAAAAAGAACAAATCCATTGGACTCGGGACGTTGAAAAACCTTAGGAGGGGCATGGTCGGAGGTCAGAATCGTTTTCGGAATGATTTATAATTAGAACTCGTTTTTCTGCGTTTCTCTACGCAAGAATCGTTGCAGAATGAAAAATTGCCGGTTTGTTTGTGACAACCGTTTTTCGCGACGATTCAGAATTCAATTTTCTGCGTTTTGCAAGGGATATTGAATTCGTTGCAGAATCCGTCAGAAAATGAAAAGTTGCGATGGTTCATTTGCGATAATTGTTTCTCACGACGTTTCTGAATGTGACATTTTTTTGTGGGGACAACAATCTGTCGCGATGCTTAAACTAAAAAAAATAGATGTCGCCACAGAAAGAATGAGACCGTTGGATTTGGTAACGCTTTTTGAAGCGTTGCCAGAACAATTTTTGGTCTTTATCCAAAATAACTTTTGTCTGCGTGGGAATTCTGGAGTTGACTATGGTCAACGCCACATGGCATGTGATATGGCATTGGTTTAACCTTTAGGGTTGACCGTTCATTGGTTGACTACCACGTGTCAGTCAAAAGTCAAAGTTGACTGGTCAACAGAATGCCACATAGCGCGTTTCTAATGGCCCATTTGGTATATTTGCGATTTAAGGCCCTAAATAATGTCATTTTGCTCTAAAATTTTTCCTACCCCACCATTTTCATATTTTTTGGATTTAATGGTAATTTAATCCTGGATTTTTTGACGTAGAAAAAGTGAGTATTTGATTTATTTTGTGTAAATAAATTCATAAAAATTATAGAAAATAGTTTGTGAATTTTATAAAAATTTCTAATATGTTAGAAATTATTTTTACAAAATTTTTCATTTGTTGATTAATGTGAAAAACCTTGTACTTCATCAAATGGATATAAACTCTGCATTCTTGAATGGTGAATTGAATGAGGAGATTTATATGAAATAACCGAAAGGGTTTGTTATGTCGGGTTGTGAAAATAAGGTATGCAAGCTAAAGAAATTGCTATATGGACTAAAACAAGCACCAAAAGCGTGGCATAAAAAGTTTGATGATGTGGTTTTGTTTGATGGTTTTGTTATCAACCAAGCAGACAAGTGTGTATATAGCAAGTGTGTATGCCATGATTAGCACTGGGCTAAATATAGCTTATGCTGTTGGAAAGCTTAGTAGATATATAATAATCCTAGTTCGCATCATTGGCAAGCTTTAGGCTGAGTGTTCAAGTACTTAAAAGGAACAAAGGATTATAGTTTGACTTATATAGGATTTCCTTCGGTTTTTTAAAGTTATTCGGATGCAAGTTATATTTCTAATAATCAAGAAGATAGTTCTTCCACAAGTGAATGGGTATTCCTTCTTGGGGGAGGTGCATTCTCACTAGTACAAAAATGGGCTATGGGGTCGGTTACTTTTTCTACATTGGGGTCGGGTCTGAACCGACAGCAAAGCTCGTGACCCCATTGCCCAAACTTATAATTGTGTCGATTTTAAACCGACCCCAAAGTCCCATATGTGGAGCACTAAATTGGGTAAATAGAGTCGGTTTTATCAAAAAATGACTCTATAGTCCTACTCGAAGTGCGTTGAACAGGGACTCTAGAGTCAGTTTTCTTCCAAAACCGACTCTACTGTGCACGTCATTGGAGTCGTTTACTTGAAGAATGACCTCATTGACCCAGCTTTCCCAGCTTTCTCGTCTTATATAAAATTAACCTATAAAAAGCACTAATTTGGATTGAAGAGGGCTCTCATATATGTCAATATATAATTTCAAGTATACAAAGCTAGAATTACTGCATCCAAACTTAACAATCATTTCAAATAGAAACCAGAACTTCATATTTGAACAAATGGTTAGATTATTCACAACTACCAATTTTGTTCATAGAAGAAGTAATAATGAATGAAACTAGCATAGCGTATTAAATAAGTAAATCAGAAAACGTTCATGGAGACCTCAATTCTACTCCAAACTATAAACCAAATATGTATATATTAGTTGAATTTACTTCATGAAGTACATTAATTCACACTAACAACAACCATCTTAACTGAACAAAGTTCAAATTGGCTATTTGAAATTGGAACCATTACCATGGATTGATTGGAAATACATTTCAACTTCACATTACTCTTCCTGGTCACTCTCATCACTAAAGTAACTGGCTTTCTTCATCTCTATCCTATCTCTTTGATAAAAAAATTTGATAGCTATAGTGCCCCGATTATTAAGAAAAAAAACAAAAGTAAGCTTTCTGTATATGTTGTAAATAAATAAAACTAAAACAAAAAATGAATGAGTATAACATGAACATATAAGATACGATTAACATGAGAAAAGTAATCTGTTGTAAATAAATAGATCTGAAACAAAAAAAATGAATTGATTACATGAGCATATAAGATATTATTAAGTACTAAGAAAGGGGTGGAGCACTTGTCACGTTTTCCTTTTTTTTCTTCTATGTAATTGAGACAATAGTCAGTACCAGCACGAGGTTGTTTCTAGAGACATAATTAGCATAAAATGCCTAAAAAATAATCTAGTAAAATGGATTCAAATATAAGAACAAAAGAATAGACACAACAAGTTGAAGTCTCAGCAATCAACCTTACAAACAGAAAAGTATTGATGGCCAATACAATATAACAAATGAATATGGATGGAATAAATAAAACATACTTAAGGGGTTATTGTTATTTGGAAGCATCAATTCAAATATTTAACCCACTCTCACTTGAATGAATTTCTGATATACAAATAGAAATAGTTATTAATGAACACATTTGTGCAATACCTTTGAACTCATACATTAGTATAGCTTTCGATGCTCTATTTTCTGTCTCACTATAAACAGTTACAGAAAAAGTAAGAAATAAATATATAACTAGACACAAGCATGGATGGATGTATCCCAGGAACTGAACAAGCTACAAATTCATTTTGTAGAGAATTTTGGACTAAACAATTAATCTAAATATTACATAATGTTATTAGAGTTTTTAGCTTGCTGGTTGACAAACTTTTACGGAGCACATAATGTATGTGAAAAATGTCCTTAAAAAAATATGAGACTAAAGGCACAAGAGGTACTGTTTGTTATGTAATTTGGAATGGTAAGAGAATTAAAGTAACAACTTAAACAATTTTAGAAGGAAAAAGAAGTTCATGATCTATAATCCTAGCCTTAGTTGTGAATGCTCAATTCATGGCAACTGCTATGTATTTCCAAGAAAGAAATTTGGGCATAATGTTTCACATTGAACAAAATACAGATTAGGTGCTCGAAATAGGTAAATCAATAGGACATCATGTGAGCTAATTTTTTAAGAGTAATTAGGCCATATTCAAACATTACATGTGAAGTTACGTATTTATTCGGCTGGAATGAAACAAGAAGCCCCAAGGTAGTCATTTATTTGATCAGTTCTGCATCCTCTGTTGGAACTTCATCAAAATCTAGAAAGAAAAATTAAGGGAAAAAATTACATACATGATACATTATTCCAGCAGCTTAAAACGCATATCAGAAGAAGAGACATATAGAGACAAACCATTGGCCATAGCAAGAACATCCAAGCCGCAAGGGAAACATGACAAATATGATTGCTAAAACGAGCGACAAAACCAGCTTGACATTTCATAGGTTCAATAATTTAGCTTAAATTTTTAGTATTCGGCTAAATAATTATATAGATGCATAAGATTTTTCAGTTTTTTTAATGGCCAAATTGAATATTTATGATATTAATGTATTTTATTACAAAGATCAAGTACCATTAACAATTTATTAGGACTGATACTAGTCAATGCCAACTATAAACTAGAACAGATTGGACCAAAGAAAGAAACAAACATTACTACCGTTTTTGGATCAATATCTTCTGTTGTAGTTCTAGGATTTGCAGCTACACTCTATAGTAAGAACTTTTCCTTACATTCAATATTAGAAGGCATCTCTTTTTGTGCTTGCATTGTAACTAAATTAAAGAAAAATAGAAAATGAAATTTCATCAATAAACAATACTTGCCACTTTTGATAGCTAAATTAGTAAGTAAAGCATATAACTAAAGATATAATCATTTAGAAGGTAGAGCATAACCGATAATATCACAAGTGGAACTTGGAGACACATCCCGGTGTTATGCCAAACGCGGTACTTCTTTGGATTTGTTGTCCTAACCTAAAATTTGAAAGGCAAATCAAGATAAATAAAATCCCTAAAAAACAATATGGGAAAAACAAAAAGATTAGAGCAAATGTATGAAATTAGAAACAAAGATTAGAAATAGAAACTTCAAAGCAGTATAATTATCACTCTTATTTGCAATCTGAAGTGATAAATAGACCAGCTTCTTCAATTCAACTTTCAAATTAACAAAATAAAAGGAAAAACAGTTTTAATAAAAGCAAAAAGCAAATGATTATAAAAGAGAAAAGTAAAAAGAAGTTTATTAATGAGATCGTGAGGCTATGGTGAGAAGCTCGCCAGCGGAGATCATGGTGATGCCATCGGTGATAGAGTGTAAGGGAGAGAAAGGGATCGAATCAGTTAGAACATACAATGCATGAGTATCCTATTGTGAAGTATCCTATATTTGACAACAGCGGCGGGAGGAGCAGAGGAGGAGAGAACGCGGGATGGAGGAGTGGCGAGTAGCTGAAATCGACAATAGTGCTTTTAAAAGATTCAATTCAGTCGGTCTCTGTTCAAAACTAACCCAATTTAATATTTCAATTGCGTGGGTGTTAAATAAAAACCGACTACAATAACTATGTGTTTTTTGTACCCACCACTTGAGTTAGTTTTGAATAGAAACAACCTCCAATTATCACGCCTATTTTTTGATCTTCTCATTAGAGTCGTTTTTTTAATAAACCCACCCCAATATGGCGACCCCATAGGCTATTTCTGCAGTAGTGTCTCTTGGGCGTCTAAGAAATAGACTTGTATGAGTGATTCGACAATAGAATCTGAGTTTGTAAAAAGTGAGCGTAATTCAGCCGATCATTTAACCAAAGGGTTAAGAAAAGATCTTGTGCACAAGTCGGCTATGAGGATAAGGTTAAATTCCATCTAAAATCTCTCATATTGAGATACCCAATTCCCATCTGATATGAGTTAGATGCTGAATTCAATAAGAAAAACTTAACATCTAGGGATTGAAGACACTGATTAAAACATCCCAAGGTATGTGTTCAGACCTGCAAGTAAAGGAGGTTGAAGTTTAACTTCTTAATATCTTTTTTGAAAAATTGCATATGCAAGCGCAAGACTAAAAAAGCTACCTATATGAGCATGAAGTTTAGCCGCTTCAAGAAGTTTTGGACTTGACTTTGATATGCTTATGAAGGATAGGGACACAAGGCTAGTAAAAGATAGTGCTCAGTAAGAACATGTTAGAATGTTGACTTATGTGTATATTATCTTCGAGTAATCGAGATAGATAACAAAGGTTCAATCCATAGTGACACCTTTGGTATCCGAATAATTGGAATGTGTAATATACTAAGATGAAATTCAATTGTCACGATATTTCATTTATGCATAAGTTTGTTATTTGTTATGATTTTGTTTAGTTGATCATGGATTACACTAAAATGGGGGAGGATTGTTGGTATTTTAGTGTAATTAGATCAACTAGTTGACCAATGCGATCGTAATATTTCATCGAATAAGTCAGGAGAGTGCGGAGTGCACGCTTATTCAAATTCTATTATGATACTTAGCTTACGAGGGTCCGGGAGCTACCTTTCGCAACACTTATGTTATGAACTGTTGCAACTACTCGAATGGACACGTCTTTTTGCAACGCTTCTATTCTGAACAGATGCAACTGCTCGAATGGACATGACTTTTAGCAACGCTTTGTTTTAGAGGCGTTGCAACTACTCGTTTCAGGTTTATAAAAACCTAGCACTAGCAACACTATCGGTGGTTTTTTGGCAACGTTTATGGTTGGTTCATTTTT
This sequence comes from Euphorbia pulcherrima, assembly GCA_947683365.1. Lineage (NCBI taxonomy): Eukaryota > Viridiplantae > Streptophyta > Magnoliopsida > Malpighiales > Euphorbiaceae > Euphorbia > Euphorbia pulcherrima. Next base: position 75,283,694 of record CANTUS010000014.1, read on the forward strand.
TTCTTCACAACGATAATTCATTCTAAGTTCTTGAGTTTACTCTAATTTTATCCGATTGAAACGTTTGGGAGAACCACCAAATTAATTTCAATCTGAAAGTGTTATCACGACTTTAGAGATTATCCAAGTTATTTTCAGGAATTTTTCCAACAAAAATTGAAACTAATTCATTTTGAAGTCTGCTTAGTGTCACGTAAGCAATAGTATAATTATGCTAACTACTAAACATTGGCCGTGTTTGTTTACGCTAAAATAATACGCAAGAAAAAATATTGTGCTAAGAGAAAATATTTTCTTTCATGTGTTTGATTACAACACTAGAAAATATTTTATGAATTTGTTTGTAATAATATAAAATATTTTTTTATATATTATACCTATATATTTATACTTGAATGTTTTTATTTAAAATATGCACTAATAATTTTACAAGGGAAAACTTTAGTTTTATTGACATCTAAATTTCAGTAATTATGCTTTAACGATATGCTTGTGATTATATTTATTCTTCCCAAGCTATATTCGGCTAACAACAGACCATTTTTTCCTTCAAATTTCACCAGTCCAAGGTGATTCTTGTTAAATTAATAATTAATTTGACTTAACTGGAAAATAATAATTACAGAAGATTAATGAATATGAGGAGCTCAGATATATAGTGGTCCTGGAAATCAATGTGCTGGCAAAAAAGAGATTAGTGTTTCTGTTAATTTTTTTGGGAAACAGTTTCCTTGTTTCATATATTCCTTTTACTAATCTAATATTTTCCTTTAACTTATTTTATAAGTGAAACAAACACCGAAAAATTAAAATAATATTTTTCTTCAAAATATTTTCTTGCAAATAAAACGGTTAGGTATAGACACTAATTATCACACACAAGGTATTATGGAATATGTATTGAAATATATTTACTTTAGTCCCTTGTATATGGTTTTATCTATATTTGGAAGACAAGTGCAATGTATACGATAAAAAAGTCATTTGAATGGAAAATTTAAAAAAATTAACACAATGAGATTTTAGTTGGATAAAAGCAAAATATAGAGAGGTTTTAGTTGGATGGAAAAAAATTAAGAAATCTAATAACATATTAGAAAACAGAATATGATGTAATGTTTCTAAATAATATCAATCCCATCTCAACAACCCATAAACTCCATGCTGTTGAAAAAGACATACTTAAATAAGTTTGAAATTAAGGGGGTGTTTGTTTACCATGTTATCTACTGTATTTAGCGGATAGAATATTAACTGTTATAAAATTTGTGTTTGATTAGGATTTTAGAAAAGTAAACTACTGCAGATAGCTATCTGAAAAGAAGTAGATAGAAAAGCCGCACTTTAATACTTTTTGGTTGCTATCTATTTTTATCAATTTATTATTTTCTGAAATTAAATAATTCCCCCACCCCTTCAACGTAATCTAACCTTTTTTTATGTTTTTTTTATGTTCAAAGATATAATTTTACATTGTATCAGCAGCATCATTTTAAAATTTTATCAAATACTAAATTATTAATATATAGTACTGAACATCAAACAGCAACAGCTAAATGCTAACTACAACAGTAAATAGCTAACTGCAACTAGGGTCGGCCATTAACAGAGCAGGGTGAGCGATCGATCAAGACCTAGAGTTTTAGGGGCTTCGAATTTTTCGGAACATAGTGGTAAAATAAATTGTATATATATACATAAAGAAGAAAAAATTTGTCATGTTAATAGAGGTGGTCTAAATATATAATCTCTTTTTATGGATTAAGATTCTAAAGTTAAAAAAATTTGTCATGTTAATAGAGTGTATTTTGCTTCCCCGTAGGTCCAGTGTTCGATCCTCATAGGCCCCTTTTTTGTGTTTTTCCTCCCTTTTTTTACATATTATCAGTTGGGCCCCTTCTTTCTTTCCTTTATACATTTTATCTATTATTTAATGAATTATTCAAATATTTTAAAATTTATTTATTTTTATGTATATCTTCATTTAAAAAAAAAGTTAGATTGTATGTTATCTAAATATATAATCTCTTTTTTATGAGTTAAGATTTTCTAAAGTTGAAAAATAATTTTAGAGTAAAGTTGAGCAATATCCAACTATTTATTATATTTTGAATGGCTAAGATTGATTACACAACTCCCAACTCTCACTTATTTTTTCTCTATCTCTCTAATTTTATTCTAAAGTTACTTTAGAGAATCATTTCCTTTCTTTATTTAATAATTTTGTTATTTTTAAAATTAATGTTATTAGAGTTAATCATTATTGATTGATATATTATTTATTTTTGTATTTTTTTATTCTCTCCTTTTATAGTTGATTATAAAAAATTGATAATCATCCAAAAAATTTTAATTTATTTATTTTATATGTATCTTACATAAAAATAAGGCAGTATACCATCTAAATAATTTTTTTACTAAATTACTATTTTAAATTTTAAAATGAAAGAGATGCTAAATTTAAACTAATAATTTTGTAATTTAATCATATTGATATGATAATTTATAAAATATTAAAAAAATATAATAGTTTCATAGAAAATTATTTATTTAAAAAAACTATTTGATTATTTCAATATATAAACTCAATCAATGTCACTTTAGTGATTATATATATATATATATATATATATATATATATATATATATATATATATATATATATATATATATATATATATATTGAAAAATTTATGAATTTTTAATTTAGCAATAGATTGGGTGAATTATTCTCTTATACGTTTAACATTATATAATATCAATTTAATCAGATAACATATAATAATAATAATAATAATAATAATAATAATATATGAAACTGGTTATTAAACTATATTAGTTAATGACGATATCTTAGGCTAGTAGCTGAGACTCTCTTGTGACTAGGGGATATTATAAGTTCGAGTCGCATGGGAGATGATGTAAGATTTTCCTTCGTATTCAACATAAGCGCAATTCTGCAAATTTTAAAAAAACATATTATTGAAAGTGTCGAACATACTTTCCTTCTACATGGGCCCGTATTTCTCATTCACTCTGAGCCCCGAAAATTTCCGAAACCGCACTGACTGCAACAGCTAACAACTATACCAAACGGGGCCTAAGGAGTAGTTTAGAAATGCTTTTCGAAACCCCCAAAATTATTGTCTTAACAAATTACTCTCACAAGCTTTTTTTTTCTTATGGTTGGATATTTGACTTTGAAATTTGTTGATATAAAATAATATGAGATAAATTAGGATTTTTATGTTACGAATTGAATATCGAATTTGGTTGGATTAGATGTTTTTGAGTTTTAATTTAGTTCTCTTATCATGTATTCTTCTATAAATAATGGGTTCCTCAATAAAATCATATATCAATTTTCTTTTCAATTTCTTTTATACTCTTATGCTCTATATATTACGATACTTAGAACTAGAGATGATAATTGATTAGATATTAAGCGGTTGAATCGATCCATTCTAAATCCATTTTTATTAATCCAAATCCATATCCGTTGTATATCCATTGGATTTTAAATTTTGATATCCTTATCTACGATATGGATATGGATATGGATATGGATTCCAAACGGATATTTATATATAATATCATTATTAAGTTTTGGTGAAAATACGTTTCGGGATCCGGTTTTGTAAAAAATTGAAAACTCCCAAAAAATTATGGAAAATCCGAAAATAAAGAAAATAAATTTGGTGCAAGAAATTTTCAGAATATGTTTTTGGAAGAGCCCGAAAATGTGAAAATATGTTTCGGGGCCGGTTTCGTAAAAAAATGAAAACTCCCAAAAATTATGGAAAATCCAGAAAATAAATGTGGTGCAAGAAGAAAATGTTTTTGGAAGGGCCCGAAAATGTGAAAATATGTTCAGGGGCCCGTTTCGTAAAAAATCGAAAACTCCCAAAGAATTGTGAAAAATTCGAAAAATAAATAAAATAAATGTGGTGCAAGAAATTTTCAGAAAATGTTTATGGAAGGCCCGTAAATGTGAAAATACGCTTCAAGGTCAGGTTACGTAAAAAATTAAAAACTCCAAAAAAATTAAATTAGGCAAAGTAATTAGGTTTTGCATAAATAATCCAAAAATCAAGTTCAAATTCATATCCATTATTATATCAAAATCGAAATTGATTTTGTTAAATCCAAATCCAATCAATATTCTATGAATTTGAAAATAAAAGTATTTGAATCCTATAAAATAGATTTGGATTGAAGGATATGAATTGGATTCAATATTCATTGTCATCTAAGTTTGAGAAAGCATTTCCGAACGGGTTCTAAATGGGCTTGCACTCTTTCTTACATGTGGGCCGGATCATGACCCATTGGAAAGTTTTGGGCCTTCTTGATTGTTATATTCATCTTATGGGCCTATATTGAGCTTTTCCAAAATATTCTACGAACAAAAATCTTGACAAGTAGCCGCGGAGTCAGGTACAAATCATTGGTGATTTAAAAACTCGTAAAAAAAATGACAAATGTACTTTTATAAAGGATTAAATTATAAAATTACAATAGCTATGGAATTTCATTCGGTTTCCTTACAGTTTAGTTAGATTAGTGACATAATAAAAGATAGTATTCAGAACTACCAACCACATATTTTTCTTGGGATTCTTGTCTGTATATATTTTCGATAAATTTTCCCATTTATGGGGTCAATAGATCGTCAACGACCCTTGGATCCGCCCTTGATGACAAAGACATATTGAATATTACAACAAATTCTATATAGGAATATCCATGGGAATTTCAAAGATTTCTGTTTTCATTGAATTGTTAGGAAACCAAGTAAATTCAGATAATGAACCTCAGGATTTTGGTACAATTAGGTTGAACATTATACCATTTCCATTACATATATTCTCTTGAGAAGATTTTTTTTAGAAATTGATTTAAAATCTTTTAATATTATCTTTTGTTAAGTTTGTTTAGATTAGATAAATATTAGATTATAATTTGACTTTGAATTTAAATTTGTATTTGATATTTTAAGATTTTGTCATCTTGTAAGCCTATAAATAGGCATAGAAGTTTTTTAATGAATGTGTACTCAGTGTGCCTACTGAACTCATAAAATGTAAGTTTGAATTCTCAATAAAAAAGCCAACAATGGTAATCAAAGATTAAATGATCTCAACGGCTTGTGAGATGGGTCACCAAAATTAAATACAAACATTAGAGAATATTTGTGAGAAAATAAAAGTATTGCTAGCACAAAGAGAAGTGACAGTGAAGATGCAAGTGATGGGTGTCGAGACCACCAAAAATAAATCTTTGCACAAAACAAACTAGTAGTTAGTAGCGAGCAGAGGTCGAACCCACAAGGAACGGTCTTTGACAATGTTATTCTTAGAAGACAACACACAATGTGACCTAGAAGTACTCTCGATGGGAATTTGTAGATTACAACTAAATAAAGCAGGTAATAAAACAATGAGAAATAATGACTCAACTAAAGTAGAGCAAGACTGAACATTATGGTGATCATGGGACAAGATATAAGTTGCACCGGGACCTAGATTTAGTTATACTAGTACGCATGCGCCGTACAGTACTAGCAACTATTCTTTACTGAGTACAGAGACCGGACTTCGCGCCACGATCTCTCTCTTACTCGATGTGTCTCTCGACTTCGCGCCAAAGAGCTCGCCAACGAATAGCAATAAATGATAGAAAAGCCTAAATCCTTACTGATAGGTAGTGAAGCACTCCCAACAGGCGTAAGATTACCTTTCTCTAGTCTCGATGGAGACTGTTGTCACTTGATTCCTCTTCAGGCACAATTACGGATGCAAGAATAAGAATTGACAGTAATCACAAAGACTTACCAAATGAATGATCAGGCCAATAGCGAGACTAAGTGATATCCTTACCATGAAACCCCTTAAAGTACCGAGATTAGTAAATAGGTCGCCATGTGAACTGTCCTCATGCCATTTAAACTCAGCCTTGACCCTTACTTGGTCAAGCCATAAAGAATTTAGCTAAACATAACTGAATTTAAATGTGCTAAAATATAAAGAGACTGAAAGTAAATCATGTTGAGAAATATAAAGACTGAAATTGAAATTGCTTATTAAACCAAATTCGAAATCAAAAACTCAAAAATCTAAAGTGCTTGAAAGCAAAGAAACTAAGAACTAAAGCTAGACTAGAAAGACTGAATGGTAAAATGATAGATTGGATGATAGTCTAAATGAATGATCCCTTAAGACTCGCCGGCCTTCTTATTTATAGCTGAATGCCTCTCCTTTTTGCTTCTTCTTTAGTGATAGAACATGACTCTTAGCATTTATCTCCTTGGATTCATTTCCATGTAGCTTGGTCTTCAAAAGGTAGTAAAAATCCTTCCCTTTACGAAATAGGAAAGGGATTTAAACTCTCTTCTTGAATTGGACTCTTCCTGAATAGGACTTGCCCGAATTGGGTAGCTTCCAGATCTGGGTCTTTTTTGTATTCTGGTATTGATGTTGTCTTGGTTATTCTAAGATCATCTAGAGTCACCGGGACCAGCTATCGCTGCTGCTGTTTGCTTCAGGTATCGATGAAAGGCTCTTTTCTTCTAAATATTGCATGTTTTCTCCGAATTGCCTGCAAAACATGAAAAGATAGAAAAGGAAGTAATAGCCGCCATAAAGACTAAAAACATGGTCTTAATGATTTGGAAATGACCATAAATACATGTTGAAAATACAACTCATCAAATCTCCCCACACTTATTCCATGTTTGCCCTCAAGTATGCATTAAAGATCAAGAAGAAGAGAAAACTGTGCAAGTAACCTTAAATAACTTTGCAGAGACCGTATTCTTTCATCGAGACTTATATCAAGGCTCTTTGTTGACTATTGAGTATTCCAATGCAAGATATCATCAAGAAGACCTTGTTTAAAACTTTGTCCGAGAGTATTTACCAAATTAAAGCACAGGTACATAAAATATTGTTATTCTTCAAGATTACCTCAATTTGATATTAGTGCATCCTGGTGATCATGAGATGATTCCTTCTAAACCTTTTATTTATTTGAAGCACTTTTTTACTTGGTGGGGTCCCTAAGATGAATCTAGCCATTATTTGGGATTTGCTTTGTGATTTTAAGAACTTTGCTAGCCTTGCTAGTCTCTTTAGATTTTTCAACCCAAGTTTGTCATATTTTGTACTTTATCATTTTTTTCTTGGGTCTTACTGTATTTTCCATCCATCAATTCTTCCTTATGAAAGAGTCTTCACCCAGTTTTTAGCCGTGGATAGCTCTTTCTTCTATCAGCCGTATGAAAGAGACAAACAAGGTTGCTAGCCAAGTAAGCCTCATTTCGACTAATTGCGGAAGTAGAAAATAACCACCAAGATTGATATCAGTTTTGTAAGGTCTCAATGGAGGATCTCATGATACACATGGACTAACTAAAATAAAATTAAGTCCAGATTAAAGCACTTTAAACACTAAAATTATATTACACTTTTCTGTACTCTTCAGGACTAAGAAATTTACAAGGTGATTATCAGAAATCTTAGATTAGAATATCAATATTCAATTTAGGTCTCAATGATAAGTTTTAGTTAATCGATATAGCTCTGTTAGTTATTTATATTCGCACGAAATTTCTCATCTTGGTTATCATCACATCCCAATAACAGGTTAGAGAGCATGACAAGGTCATTGTAGGGGTGAAAATATAAAGCATGAGTCCTTGTGAAACTTTTTCTTAGAGCAAAAGATGAATATATATATTAAAACAAGAAAAAGATTAAATAAAAGAAGCATAAATGATAAATCCCCTCCCCACACCTAATCTATGCATTGCCTTGATGCAAAAAGAAAGAGCAAAAAGAGATAGAAGAGAGGGCAAATAAAAACATTACTATCCTGGTGGAGGAGGAGAGAGGCAAAAGAGACCCAGATGGTCTCACTATGTCCGTCGGACCCTGAACTATAGAATGATCAGGTCCACATTCAATTCTAGGGCATCGTAGTGGGTCCGGAGGTCATGATTTTTAGTACGGAGCTCAATAAGGCTTTTGAAAAGGTCCTTATAGTGGTTCTCCAGACTGGTGGCTTTCTGGAGGAGCTCGGTGTAGGCGGCGGAAGGAGTAGAGTCATCATGAGCAGGCTGGTCTAGTTGAGGGTCCTCGGGAGCAAGTAGAGTAGGCTTATCTTTAGGAGGACCAGGAGGGCGCATAACCACGATCACATTGATTGTTTCAGTGAGCAGCATTATCCTAAGAGTCTCTAAATCTAGGAGTGGAGTTTATGGGTGTCCTGGTGTAGTGAATAAGCTTGAAATGCTCCATGCCGTGCATAATAATCGATATCACAATGCCTAGAATCGGAGGGCTCTTCAGATGAGTAAGGAAAAACTGAAATTACTTAGCCAGCGATGCTCCTAGCTGGCGCTTTTTGTTGTTCTTTATGCACTACAAAATGTGCACTTCTTTCTCGTTCAGGGTCTCGAAACTTCTATAACGACCAGAAAAGTTAAAGGCAAGAATTCTGTGGGCATATCTTAAATGGGGCTTATGAATGTAGAAGTCTCGAGAGTCATCGAACTTCCAAGTGATGACTCGGGGATCTTTGTTGCAGAGGGAAAAGTAGGTCTCGACGGCGTTGAAATTAGAAGGAAGAGCATCACACATGTCATCAGAGGGGTTAGTTACCCCTAAAGCCTTATTGAAGTCATCGAGACTCCAACTCACAGTCTTCCCATGGAGGCAGAACTTAATCACCCCCTTCTCTTGGTAGCTTGTGTAGTCCTGCTTGAACTGGAAAGTTGCATAGAATTCTTATACATGCTCCTAGTAGGAGAGGAAATAGATAAAGGACAGGGGTAACCACGAGATAGTAGTAAAGGCATCAATGACGGCTTGGTTGATGTCGAGAGTGGTCATGGTATCTTTGCAGGCAGACTTGTAGGGCTTAGATGACTGGCCTTTGAATCGAGCATAAGTGGTGCGTGGAGCAGGGTGGTTGAAAGAGCCGTCGATCTTGCTCTTTGCACCGGGAGCAAGGGTATTTTCTTCTTTGGCTATCTTGTCCTTCTTTGAACTCTGACCGCTCTTGGCGGCGCTCCTTGTGAGCATCTTCCTCTTGGCAGGTCGGGGAGCAGGAATGTAGTCACTCTCCTCATTAGAGTCAATCTCGACAGGCTCGTCTTGGGGTCTAGCTTCCCCCTGAGATCTCTTTTCTTTCTTCACCAGAGTCTCATCGGACTCCTCACTACTAGCGGTAGTGGGGTAAAATAAAGAGATTGGGTCTACAATGAGTAGAAGCTCATCGGGAGTGGCGGTGATGCTAAAAGAGGTAGTAGGAGTGGGGATTCCATGGCTTGATACTACCATGGTCTTAGAAAGACTGACCACGAGGGTGAGAGGAGGAATGATAGTGGTAGCAGTGGTGATGGTGGAAGTGGCAGCAGTGCCCAGAGCCGCGGGAGTAGTGTCCACTATACCGGCGATGGTGGTGGTGATATGGAGAAGGTAGTTACGGCCGGGATAGTAGTGGTAATTGTTGGTCCCTGTAAGGGTCTTTATAAGGTCAGAGGGGGGTGAATGACCCTTTTTTATGGAATAAATAGACTTTGAAAAGTCTTAGTGTAGCTTGTTTGATTATAATTCGGATGATAGATCCGGATGATGCAGTTATGACAATATAAGGCAATAAATAAAGAGTTAAGGGAATCAAACACAAAGGATTTTATCCTGGTTCGATCCCTCCTACTCTAGTCCCCAGAGTTTCCTTCCTTCGAGCTTTTCCACTAGTGGATTCCTTTCCAACTGGCAAGAATCAAGCCTTATAACTTATCTCCAAATGGTAACCCCTTCCGGATGTAGGATATACTGCTAGAGGCACCAACTCCTAGCTAAGTCCTTTAGTCTTTAGTAGGATATACCACTTAGACTTCTACCCTGAATCTAAGCTGAGTCCTACAGGGAGTTCCCACTCAAAGCACCAACTTTAAGTTGTATCCTAATCTCACAACTTACCCAAGTTGGAGATCCTTACACTCTTGTTTTTACAAAGGTTTTGGTTTTTGGATTTTCTTAAGTTTATAACTCACTTAGGAATCCTTACAACAGATTTAGAATTGATTGATTCTTGGAGGGATTGTAATCTGATTGAATGATTGTGCTTTGTTACTTGCTTTTGTAAATCAAACAGCTAACCTTCTCATCTAGTAAAACTTCCCTTTTATAGGCTTCTATCATAAATGTAGTCATTATGGGTTATTGAGCTTGCATTAAATCTTTACCCTTGATTAGGTTGTATGTGGCACTTCCAGAGCCGTTGATTAATTCATTACACTTAATTTTGACCCATTTGAATCCCTGGGATTGAGGCTAAAAAGTTGTCAGTGATCGTTTTCCTTTGCTTTTTGTGATGCACCAACTTTTAGCCATTGGTCCATTCCGTGTGCTCCACGCCCCTTTCCCATTGGTCTAGGTTAAAAAGGTTATTACCTTTTTCTCTTTCTACTGTTAGCTTTTTGTCCTTTTCTTAGGAAGGGATATTTGATGACAGCTAAGTCTAAATGAAGGGAAGGGAATTATTTTGAAATCATTCCCTTTGTCTTGAATGGAATCTTCTGGATATCTTCAGATTTATCCAATCCGGATGTAGCTTCAATGAGTGTGTCTTTCGGATGTTGTTGTGAGAAAGCTAGCGGTTTATTTCCTTTCCAAACTCTAACCGGATGCTAATCCACTTATGCTTAGGTAATAGTCTTTAGTTGAAAGCTTGTCTTGGACTTGATGAAAACTTGGTTGTTCGGATATAATGACTTAAGTCTTGATGTACTTAGGTCCTGTTATATTTAGTTATTTGGATAAGTTTTCCTTAGTTTTTGTTTACTTCAAACTTGATCCAATGTATTTTATATTTCAGATCATTGTTTTCCAATAGTAATGGAGGCGATGAAAGGAGTGGTATCGATAGGAATGCTATCGATAAGAATTGCGGTGGTTGTCGGAGTAATGGTGGTGGTGTCTTGGTTTGAAGCCATTTGAGTAGTGGAGTGGTTGTGAAAGAAAAGATTTACCGGAGAAGATGAAATTTGCTTTGGGAGAGAGATTGAGAGTTTGAAAGTGAGCGTGACTTTTAGAGTGAAGGAAGGCATTTTAAGTAGGGAATTTTGGTATGCAAGGGTGGCTCATAGGGCATTAATAGGAACAATAGCAATCATATCCTTGTTTAGGTACTGAAACATAAAAAATATCCATAATCTTTGCATGACTACCACATCACCCACTGTGCATACATCAGGTCGCGCGAGTCCCTTCACGTCCCCTATCTTCTCAGTCATGTCTCTTGGCATGTGATGTTTCAACTTTTAGAGTGTGTATAGAGACCTAAATCTACAATAAAATTATAGAAATTAGTCCTAGTCTATATACAACTAATAAAGGCTAACTAGAAGAGATATGAAGAGTCAGAAATGCTTGGGCTGCCTCCCAAGAGCACTTTGTTTAACGTCGATGAGTTTGAGACACCACATCGAGATATGTTGTGGTGTCAGTGGTCTCTATGAGAGTGATTTCTTCAGAGTGAGCTTGGAATCCTTCATAGTAGAGCTTAAGGCGATGCCCATTGACTTTCAGAAACTTTTCCAATCACGATGCTCTGTATAATGACTGCTCCATGCAGAAATACTTTGGTCACGACATAAGGTCCAACCCATCAAGACCTCAACTTTCCAGGATATAGCTTGAGATGAGATTTGTATAAAAGAACTCTATGTCCCACATTGGGGAAATTATAGGGTGCACCGGGTCCATTTAGGTCTTTTTACAATCAAGGGCTGAGAATTAATAAAAAGATATTTGATTGGAAAGAGAAGATGTTTAATTAAGTCTCCATTAAATTTTAGTCTTCAGATTGTTTGGTCCTAAAAGGACCCGGTCCATCATATAAAAGCCCCCACCACATTGAAGATTTTCTTGGAAGCAAAGAGATCATGGTAGCGCTTAGCGGTCTCCTTGTAGGCCTTTTTTCTTTCATAAACATCATGTCAAATCTCCTCGAGTTTATATAGTTTGCAACCTTCTATGCTCTTTGGCCGCATTGAGCCTGAAATTAATCTCTTTGATGGCCCAATATGCCTTATGCTCAATCTCGACTGGTAAATGACATGCTTTCCCATAGACAACTCTATAAGGTGACATCCCGATGGGGGCTTTCCATGCTGTGCAGACTGCTCAGAGAGCTTCAAAGAGACGAAGACTCCAATCTTTCCTGTTGGGATTGACTGTTTTCTTCAAGATGAGTTTGACCTCTCTGTTGCTCACTTTAGCTTGTCCATTTATCTATGAGTGGTATGCCATAGAAGTCATGTGCTTGACTCCCCATTTTGCCAGTAATGATGAGATCCTTTTTTGCAAAAATGTGAACCACGATCACTGATAAGTAGTCTCGGTGTCCTATATCTGTAGATGATGTTATCCTTTATGAAGTCTGTTACGGTCTTTCCATCATCATTCCTGGTCACCTAGGCTTCTATCCACTTAGAGACATAATCAACTACTAGGAGAATGTATTTGAACTCATAAGAAGGAAAAGGGCCTATGAAATTGATACCCCAGACATCAAAGATCTTGACAACCAAAATAAGAGTCATCAGGAGTAGATCCCGATGTCTAAGATTACTAATCCGTTGATAGCTGTTGTATGCCTTGCAAAATATATAGGAGTCACGAAAGATATGGGGCCAATAAAGCTTGCACTCAAGAATGCGTTGAGTTGTTCTCCTTGGCCCACCATGACCTCAGCAAACCTCAGAATGATATGCTTGCAAGAGTCTTGGTATCTCTTCCCCGTAACCACATCTCCTCAAAACCATATCTATGAGGTGTTGATGACATATAGGTCTCCCTTGGCGCCTGTGTGAGAGGCGGGGCCCACCAGGTTTAGGCGTGATAAAACATTTTTTAATTAAAGTTTGCACAATAAGCTAATTTCAATGAATAAAAGAATTGAGACCAAAATCTCGATACAAATGATAGAGTCGCCACCCAAGTTGTCTACTTAAGAAAGAGTTTTAGTACGGTTCCCTCTGGAAGGGAGACTTATACCTATTGGATCAGAGATTCAGGTATCGGATGAGTCACTTATTTCTCATTTAGTTGATTCAAAATTACATTCACCGAGTAAAACCATTATTGTTTTCATCATTTGGGGAATTATCACAGAAATTCTATTTCTACACTCTTTCACACTCATTATGAGCAGACGACGTTTTGCGCGATGGCAGCTGGGGCTGGGCCTTCGGGCCTGGCTCTTTGAATGACGGGGGATGTGCGTGAAGTGTTTGGAAAATGATTTTACATATTTTCATGCTCAAAAGATACGAGATTGAAATCCCGTACTTAAAATAGAGTCGCCACCTAGTTCAACTCAATCAGGAAATTTTCGGTACGATTTTCCCACCGGGTGGTTGGACCATACCTTAAGTAGAGATTCTGAGTTCGGATGATGTTATCTATTTTTCATTGGGCCAAGTTAAGATACTCATTCTTTCTTAAAACGGTTTAATCCATCCTATTTATTTGTATTTTTAATCATTTTGTTGTTTTCGCGTTTATCAAGCAATTGAAGCAGTGAATAAAATATTTACAACAATAAAAAAATAAGTGCGGAAAACAAAGTTATTACAAGGCTTCCAAGTCCTATACATTTTTTTCTATGCAATAAATAAAATACCTGAGTGTCTAATATACATCTGCCTGCAGAAGATTGTTAGCTCGGGTATAGCATATTTTATTTACAGTATTATAAAGCCTGGTCGGATGGCTAAAATGAGAGTTGAACGATGTTTTCGAGGAAATTCCGTTCTTAACCAATTTTTAGGCTCAATCATTACTTTAACCGGATTATAAATGAAAATAAAACTGCTGTCCAGAAATTCATATCGCCGACGATACAACTGATGCCGCCGGTGACATGACTGATGTTACTGGCGACATGGCTGACGCCACCGGTAACATCATTTACGTCACCGACGATATCAACTTGTAGGCAGTAGTGGTGGTAGTAAAAATGACCGAAAACCCAAAAATGGATATAAATCGAACAAAATTTAACACAAATTAGTAATGTTAATGCCAAAGAGCTATGAGACTCAGGATTTTTACCTCGAGACCGTGAATCCACCTTTTCGTGAATCGAAAGAAACACCTCCGGGGAGCTTGTTACGACGATTTAGCAGTAAATTTAAGTGCTTTTAGTTTCTAAATCCAATTAAGATTAACTTAAAGACTTACTGTTTTCAAACTCACAATTAGAGAATTCAAAGAAGAAAAAATAGGAAAAATGGATCGGAATCCTTTTTTTCTGTTTTATCTAGTTCTTATCTCATTATAATCTATTCCCATATTAAAATCCTAACATTCAATTCCTTCTCTTGTTCGCCTCCTAAAATGCAGCTCAAGGTGTGCTTTTATAGGTGAAATGGGTGCTTTTTGAGGCCTTTTTGACCAATTTCACGGAAAGTGCCCGAAAGGCTATTTGTGGAGGGTCCCTTTTCGAGCCATGCCACCGACGGCATGGTGATGCCACCGACGGTATGGCTGATGTTGTCGGCGGCATGCCTGATGCCGCTGGTGGCATCAGCCTCCAGCATACCGACAGCTAACGGGCCTAAAAGCCAAAAAAGTCATGAAAAGTGGTTTAATAGTGGGTGGAAAGGCATCTTTTTGAGTTTTAATAATATTTTAATGGGTATTTATTATTTGGGTGCAAATCATCGGTTCAAGCTTCTACCGGACGCGTTATCGGCCACACCAAACTGGATTCTACCAAGTATAAAATTTGCGCGGAATATTATTTTGGTAATAAAAATTCTAAAGAGAACTTTTGTTTTGAGGCATTAAAATCAGGTACATGTCATCATCGTCTCACGAGAGGGACTACAAAATCCCATGCCCACATGCTGCCCTTCGGGGGATCACTGCTGCCACAGGTCAGTATGATCACACGAACGAGCAAGGGATAGGAATGATACCTGACGGGTGACTGATTTGACCCTTGGTCGGACCTTGTGCTTTGTAGAGAGGTTATCCTTTGGTCGAGCTTATGCTTTATGGAGAAATTGCCCCTTGGTCGAGCTTGAGCTTTATGTAATGGACGCCCTTTGGTCGGATTTATGCTTTATGGAGAGTTTATCCTTTGGTCTAACTTATGCTTTATGGAGAGAGTACCCCTTGGTCGGACTTATGCTTCACGGAGAGTTATCCCTTGGTCGGTTTCTGTGTTTTGTAGACTGGTTGCCCTTTGGTCGGACTTATGTTTCGTGGAGAAATTATCCCTTGGTCGGGTTTTGTGTTTTGTAGATTGGTTGCCCTTTCGTCGGACTTACGCTTTACGGAGAAATTGTCCCTCGGTCGGGTTTTGTGTTTTGTAGATTGGTTGCCCTTTGGTCAAACTTATGCTTTGTGGAAAAATTGTCCCTTGGTCGGGTTTTATGTTTTGTAGATTGGTTGCCCTTTGGTCGGACTTATGCTTTGTGGAGAAATTGTCCCCTGGTCGGGTTTTATGTTTTATAGATTGGTTGCCCTTTGGTCAGACTTATGCTTTACGGAGAAATTGTCCCTTGGTCGGGGTTTTTTATTTTGTAGATTGATTGTCCTATAGTCGGACTTCTGCAAAATCTGGATTGGGGAAGTGATGTTGCCGGCGGTATGAATGATATCGCTGGCGGCATGGATTGATGTCACCGGCGGCATGAATGCCATGTGGCAGCTTTGACAGGTCAGGTAATTTAAAAATTTGAACTGAATGGGGCAATGTCGCCGGCGATATGAGTGATATCGCTGGCGGCATGGATTGATATCGCCGGTGGCATGAACGGACAGTTTTAGATAAATTAAAACTCCTCAAATTCCGAGCGGTAGTTTAAAAGGAATTGAAACTCCCTTCTTCCCCCATTATTCAGAAACTATACCTCCCCTTCTTCTCTTTTCCAAAGTTTTTTGATTTTTTTCTTCGTCTTTCAAATCATGAATAGAATCTCCAAGGCTTTTAGGGGTAAATCTACCAAGGCTAGGGAGAACCTGCCTGATTCTTCTGTTGAGGGATTGAAAATTCTCTCCGTTCCTACTGCTTATGGCCTGAAGGAGACGGCCAAGATTTATGGCTATGGGATCAATTCTTACATCACCAATCTGACCCCAGAGAAGGAGAAGCACCTCTGCTATGTCCAGGTAATCCTACAAAACCTAAATCTCTTCTTTTTGGGTTCGGTGTGATTTGGCTTTAGATTTGAAATCGTGCCATGATAGGAGTTTAAGTGAGAAATAGATTGACTATATATCTATATTACATGCTTTAGGATCTATTTTTACCATTTTTGGGCTTATTGTTTGATTGATTGCAATTTTTATGGTTTTGGCACGATGGGTGCGATTTTGGGGAAAAACAGGTTCTGCCCGTACATAGTGATGTCGCCGGTGACATGAGTGATGTCGCTGGCGGCATCAGTCCTTACAAAAGGGCCTATGGGAGTCTAATGTCACTTCTATTTACAGTGATGTTGCCGGCGGTATCATCCATGTCGTTGGCGGTATGGAGTGATGCCGTCGGTGACATCGATTTTAGCAGAAGTGATATTAGCAACTATTTTGATGAAAAATAAGCAGGACTGATCTATTTTGTTTCTAATTTTATAGCCATATGAACTGACCTATACAGAGGGAATGGGCACCATCGGTGAATGGTGGCACCATATTTCGGAGAACGACCCAAAGCTCGCGCTTGCCATCAATGAGATAGGATTTTAGGGCTTAGCCCGGATAATGGGAATGCTGATGCCTAAGCTTTCTCATTTAGCAGTGATAGCCCTAATCGAGAGGTGGTTTGAGACTACCCATACTTTTCACTTTTCTTTCAGGGAAGATACTATTACACCCTCTAACGTCGTAGCCATGATCGGCCTCCCTTGGACGGATGAGGTCATACATTTTGATGCCTACATGGATAAGTACCATGTTGAGAGGCGTGTGGTGAGGCAGGTGAAGGAGCTGTTTGGTTTGAAGCCCGTTTTTGGGAGGCTGTCTTATGGTGAGTTATACCATCACTGGACCCGAGTGGATGTAGTGCCCAAGGATGAGAGGGAGGCTTGTGTTCAGTCCTTCGTGATCTCTTTGCTTACCGTGCTGTTCTTCCCAATCTCAGGGAGCAAGATCAATTATGTGCTTATAACTGTTGTGAAAGATGTTTCAGGCATTACGCGGAAGAATTGGCTGAGGGCCATCTTGGCTCAACTGTACCATAGGCTGGACGTGGGAGCCCGGAAGAAGGAGAAAGCCCTTCACCTTTGCCACCTGCTACTCCAAGTACATCTCTTTGGAAGTATTTTACTTGATATTACATGTTCTCATTTATTGTAAGACGCTTTTTGAATTGATTGGTTGTTATTTGTGCAGGCTTGGGCCTTCAAGCATCAGATCCTCCCGCTGATGGAGTTTAAGAAGATTGTGCCGCCAGGCTCTCACTTCCTCGCTCGCTGGTAGGGGGCATCGGTGGGAAGGCTAAGTACCCTACAAAATATAGGGAGGTCTTGAGGAGCGTGCGGTTGAGCTCGGTATGCAATTTTTGATTTAGTCTTTATTTTTACATTTAGACAAAACAAAAATTGATTATGGACTTATATTGGTTGTTTTTGGTGTAGCTTATCCTGGATCCATTCGACGGGGTGGAGAATCTGGCAGAGGTCGCAAG
Organism: Euphorbia pulcherrima; assembly: GCA_947683365.1. NCBI lineage: Eukaryota > Viridiplantae > Streptophyta > Magnoliopsida > Malpighiales > Euphorbiaceae > Euphorbia > Euphorbia pulcherrima. Next base: position 75,301,403 of record CANTUS010000014.1, read on the forward strand.
GGTCAGGAGGGAGGTAGATGATCGCCGATTTATGATTAAGTGCCCTCTGTCCTAGTAGTGGTATCTGGGTGAGCACTTTCGGGGCTAGAGGTTCATCCCGGTGGCTGATAGATCGGTGCCTGCTGATCCTTCCAAGGGCTTATTTGGTGATCACCTCTGAGGCTGATAAGGCTGATTACATTGAGGGGAACGGCCGAGCGATCCCTAGTGTCCCTGGCCTCTACTAGCAGCTTCAGCAGTCGTCTACTCCTTGTATATCCCTGCATCCACAGAAATGATACGATTGAGTATCATAATGAACAACGGTTGGAGGATGAGAAAAGGCGCCTCGAAGGCATTGTGGACATTGAGGAGGAAGATGATTATGAAGATGAGGCGCTTGAAAGGGACATTGGGATTGAGCCCGAGGGGGAGGATGAGGTGGGAGTGGATGTAGTCGGCGGGAGTGCGCCAATGTCCTAAGGGGAGAAACGTTCTTTTGGGGTATGATTATGCTTATGCTCATAATTTTTTAAAATTGTTTAGGAACGTTGTTGACGTGTGGCTTTCATGTTTTTCAGGAACCCACGAGGAAGAGAGGCCGGGATAACCAGAGTGGGACATGATACTATAGTGTGCCGGAGGGCATAAACTTTATGGAGGAGCGTCTGGTCAATCCATTGGAAACCACATTCCTGCTGACGAATTCCCGAGTTGAGTTCCTCCCTAGGAATATAGGCTCGAGCCGGTAAGCTGCAATTTTCATACTTAAAAATACTACTTACATAAGGCCTGATAATTATTTTCTTGTTTAACCTTGGATGCGGGTGTCCAATGATTTGCCTTTTCGATTTTTCTGGTGGCGTGGAGCCATGTGGAGCAGCTTGCAGAGAATAATTTTGTCCTTCAGGATACACTTATCGGACAGTCGCTCCTTGCTCAGGTATTTTATGCATATGTTAATATGGGATGCATGTATGGATGTTATGAATGATATGCATTATTGATATTTTCTGTAGTTTGCAGGATTTCTTGGCCCTTTCCTTGTCAGATGCTAATACAGCCCGGGGGTGGTACTAGGAGGAGACTGCAGACCTACGGCGTTGCGTGAGTGACCTTGAGGGTCATCTGGCAGCCACCGTTTAGGAATGGAGAAGTAAGCAAAAACTGGACCATGCACACCCTGGCAGCACCAGTCATAGGGGTATCAAGATGTCTGCCGGCCGACGCCCGACTGCCGTGGCCGAGGAGTCTAGCAGTGTGCCCATGATAGAGGGAAGGGAGGAAGATAAGGACGATGTTGGAGATTAGCTTGTAAGCCCTTCACCTCTATCATCTGTTACTCCAGGTGTGTCTTCTCGGAAGTATTTTACTTAATAGTACACGTTCTCATTTATTGTATGACGCTTTTTGAATTGATTGGTCGTTATTTATGCAGGCTTGGGCCTTCGAGCATCAGATCCTCCCGCCGGTGGAGTTTAAGAAGATTGTGCCGCCGAGCTCCGACTTTCTTGCTCGTTAGTGCGGGGGCATTAGTGGGAAGGCCAAGTACCCTACGAAATATAGGGAGGTCCTGAGGAGCACGCGGTTGAGCTCAGTATGCAATTTTTAATTTAGTTTTTGTTTTTACATTTATACAAAACAAAAAGCGTTTATGGACTTATATTGGTTGTTTTGGTGTAGCTTGTCCTGGATCCATTCGATGGGGTAGAGAACCTGACAGAGGTTGCAACAGTTAGGAGGGAGGTGGACGACCGTCGGTTTGTCATAGAGTGTCCTTTATCCCAGCAGTGGTACCTGGGTGAGTGTGTCCGGGGTTGAAGGTCCGTCCCAGTTGCCGATAGACCGGTGCCTGCTGATCCTCCCAGGGGCTTATGGTGGCCCCATTTGGTGATCACCTCCGAGGCTGACAAGGCTGATTACATCGAGGGGAACGACCAAGTGATCCTCCGCATCCCTGGCCTCTACGAGCAGCTCCAGCAGGATCTATTCCCTGTATGTCCCCGCATCTATAGAAATGATATGATTGAGTATCATAACGAGCAACGGTTGGAGAATAAGAAAAGGCGCGTCGAAGGCATTGTGGATGTTAAGGAGGAAGATGAAGATGAGGAGCTTGAAGGGGATGTTGGAATTGAACCCGAGGGGGAGGATGAGGCAGACGCGGACGTAGCCTGCGGGAGTGCACTAATGTCCTAAGGGGAGCAACATTCTTTTAAGGTATGATTGTGTTTATGTGCCTGATTTTGAAATTGTTTAGGAACCGTGTTGACGTGTGGCTTTCATGTTTTTTAGGAACCCACGAGGAAGAGAGGCCGAGATAACCAGAGTGGGATACGACACTATGGTGTATGTCGGAGGGCATAAACTTTGTGGAGGGGCGTCTGGTCAATCCAATGGAAACTTCATCCCTGCTGATGAATTCCCGGGGCGAGTTCCTCCCTAGGAATATAGGCTCGAGCCGGCAGGCTCTAATTTTCATGCCCGAAAATACTACTTACGTAAGGCATGGTAATTATTTTCTTGTTTAGCCTTGGATATAGGTGTCTAATGATTTGCCTTTTGGATTTTTTAGGTGGCGCGGAGCCATATGGAGCAGCTCACAGAGAACAATTTTGTTCTTCGTGATACACTTATCGGGTAGTCGCTCCTTGCTCAGGTATTTTATGCATATGTTAAGATGGGATGCATGTATGGATGTTATGAATGATATGCATTGTTAATATTTTCTCTAGTTTGCAGGATTTCTTAGCCCTTTCTTTGTTAGATGCTAATGCAGCCCGACGGCGGTACGAGGAGGAGACTGCAGACCTACAGCGTCGCGTGAGTGACCTTGAGGGTCTGCTGGCAGCCACCGTTCAGGAATGGAGGAGTAAGCAAAACCTGGACCATGCGCACCCTGGTAGTACCAGTTGTAGGAGGATCAATATGTCTGCGGCCGACTCCCGTCTGCCGTGGCTGAGGAGTCTAGCAGTGTACCCTTGATAGAGGGAAGGGAAGAGGACGATGTTGATGACTGGTTTGTAAGTCCCGAAGACGTTTCATCTCGCCCGGCCGGTAGTGGCGGGCATGCCTAGTTTTTTATTTTGCTCTCTTTTTTTTATCATTCGCTTGTTTGTACCCTTGATACATTGGGGTTTTTATTTATTTCGTGGCCTAGACATTCAAAATTTTTGGATGGTTTGTGCCTTCGGGCTTTTTATTTTGAATAAGAATGGGTCGTTATTTGGAAAGGTATTGGAAACATAGTATAGGATTGTTTACAAGTTTTGTACAGGTCTGAAATGGAAGAAATGCTTCTGATGCCGCCGAAAAATTCACTCCATATCGCCGGTGGCATGACCCATACCGCCCAAACTCATCCAGCTAAAATAATATATACAGGGCTGTCTGAAAGTCCATATTGCCGGCGGTATCGTCTGATATAGCCCAAATTGATCCATATCGTCAGCGGCATCAATTACATCGCCGACGGTATCACCCATATCACCGGCGACATCAATTTTCTAGTAATCTGATTTCGACTATTCTGTCCATTTCTGTCATGGCAACCCACAATCAAAAGCTACGGGGTTTTCTGCAGAGTCTGGGGAATGCAGACTGGAAGAGGCTTAAAAAATTCAGGCTTTAGGAGTTCAATATGTCGCAACATGGCCCGTAAGCCGCAAATTCCTTCGAGCGGCACTATCTTTTTAGGATCCAATGGACCATGTTTTTCGATTTTCATCGTTCGAGCTTTGCCCCTTGCTCAAAGAATTCCACGCTATTTTAGGGACACCGTGTCCTAAACGCATTTCACTGGCGTTGCCAGACTTTCACTTTGGCATAGATAGAATTCCTTGAGGGTTACGGAATTTGGATTCTGTGGACCTATTTCTATCTCAGTTGCCCAATAAACCCGAGTTTCAGCTCTGAGCAGTTCTAGAGTGGTGCCGTAGAGTGCCCCAATCCCATCCCGCTTGGCCATTCATATTGGCATTGCTACTCATGGTGGAGTTTATGAGCGGAGTGAGCCCAATTGCTCCGCTCAGGCTGATTTCGCTCATCAGCCCTATGTCGATAGAGGCTTCTCCTGTGGCTGTAGGGTTGGCCGATGTTTTACTAAACATGGACGCTGCTTCTATTGACTCATCACTTATCAGAGATCAACTCATATTATTACAGGTACCTTTTATTCTTTCTGATCCCGCATATTTCCTTCCCCATCCTTACCTGAGTTTTAAATATAGGTATGGCTGATGGAGAAGCTGAAGTTGAGGGAGGTGCCATGAGGGAATCCAAAAAAGTATCTTCCCGTCCATCTAAGGGAGAGAGGGCTTATGCGATCTGATTTCGACGAGTTGACATATGATGATTGGGTGCCTATTTTGAGGGGGTATACTGATACGCAGGTTCAGTGGGTTAGTCTATAGTGGAGAATTCAGGATGTGGTTGTAGAATCTTGGGGAGCATATGTTCAACTGATAGGTCTGGAGAAATCTTCATTTTATACCCCTTACCGGCTGTGTCGCCAGTATGGCAAGAGGCAAAGAGTCCCTATCAAACTGCCCCACAACTAGATCGGAGTTTACAAAGCTAGGCAGGTCAACCATATTTAGGAGAAGTGGTCCAGGGAGGCTGTATTTAAGATCCAGGATTATGATTACATGGAAACCATCAAAACTGACACACACTACAGGGGATGGCTTGCTGAGATAAGAGAATTGCCGACCCGTCAGAAGCGGTCATAGGCCCGTTTTAAGGCGGAACGTGCAGAGCGGGGAGAGGACCCCTTTCCTACTAGCACACCGAGGCAGATCTTTTGGTACTGTGATGATGATGCGGGAAGTTTGATTTGAGTCTAACTTTTGTCAAAACTATTAGACTTCTTTTTTTTGCATCCAAAATGAAAGTAAAACGAACTCTGTCCAAGGCTTTCCGAAGTTATCTTAATCTTATGAATACAGGATCCACATAAGTATAAGCATTTAGATTTCAATGAAAGAGAACTTTTATTAACTAAGATAAAATAAAGTACATGATATTTGGTTGACATTCCCATTGATTTAACTCCCGGTGCGAACTAGCCGAGATCGGTTTTTTAGAAGGCACTCACTCTTCGCTCACATACCCTAACTTTTGCCTAGATTGCCCTTTTCAGGTTTTCGATCTAGCGGGTTTGTCTCATCCCCTAATTTTTGCACGATTGGTTCGCAGGATGCCAAATTGTCGGGCGTTACCCTAATTTTTGCTCGATCAGTAAAAGACCGAAAGGCGGGTATTTATTACCTATATATTTTTTTAGTGTGCTGCTTTTCTGATTTTTTTCTTTTGAATTAAACCTAATAACGCTTAAGCCTGTCTTGGTTTACGGGATTTACGAAATCGTTCCCATCCATGTCCATAAGTTTAGCTGCCCCTTTGCTAAGCAACTTCTTTATTATATAGGGTCCTTCTCAGTTTGGCCTGAATTTACCCCTCACATCAGTGGTGGAGTGTTTCAACTGCTTGAGGACCAGATCACCGGTCTTTAGGGGGAACTTTTAATGTCTTACCCGACTGTTATAAGCCCGAGCCATACGTTATTGGTACATCTAGAGGCTGTCGAGGGCCTTCAACCTCTTCTTATCCATCAGGTTTAACTATTTAAATCTCACCCGAGTCCATTCAGATTCTTCTAATTTAGCCTCTAGAGCAACTCTTAATGAGGTCACCTGAGTTTCAATTAGCATGACTACTTCCATCCTGTAGACCAAGGAGAACGGAGTTTGGCCTGTCGGAGTGCGTATGCTGGTCCGATATCCCCAGATAGTGAAATGTAGCTTATCCGCCTAATCCCTGTAACCGGCTATCATCCTAGAAAGGATCATCTTTACTAATTTATTGGCTACCTCAATAACTCCATTGGCTTGTGGTCTGTATGGAGAAGATCTATGGTGCTTGATCCTATATTTCTCAATTAGAGAAGCAGTTGCTCCTTGAAATTAAACTCCATTGTTCGAGACTATATAGTGTGGGAGCCCATATCGAGTAAAGATATCCTTTTCTATGAACTTGGCCATCTGCTTGGCGGTGACATTGGTGCAAGATTCGGCTTCGACCTATTTTGAAAAGTAATCTACTACTACCATAATGAATTTATGGCCGTTTGTCGAGGAAGGACGGATTTGACCAATTATATCTATCCCTCATACCGAGAATGGCCAAGGCGTGGATAAGTGATGGAGCTTGGTTGGCGGTAGATGCTGCATATCCCCAGAAACGTGGCATTGGTGGCATCGTTTGACTTGGGCGATACAATCAGCTGTGAGAGTGAGCCAAAAATACCCCAGCCTCTGAATTTTCTTTACGAGAGCAAGACCGTTCAAATGAGGACCACAGTCATCGGTATGGACCTGGGTCATTACATTCTGAGCCTCAAAATTAGTGAGGCGATGAAGAAGTAGGCCATTGCTGGTGCGCTTGAATAGATCATTATCCACAATGTGAAACTGGATAGCAAGCCACCGTAGGGTGGTATGGTCCAAGTCAGAAGAATCTGTGGGGTATTAGCCGGTCTGAAGAAATAGGACGATGTTAGAATACCAACAAGGTTTGGATGAAATGGTGAGAGCTGGAGGAGTGGGTTGAACATGATACAGGACCTTGGTGGACATCAAAACCAAAGGGCGGTAGGTTGCTGTTAGGGTCCTTCCCACATAGATGCGAGAGTGGCGAGAGCATCTGCCATTTGATTCTCATCTCGAGGGACATGGCGGTACAAGCACGAGGTAAACTTCTCAGACAATTCGCGGACAGCCTTAATATAAGGACGGAGAGATTCTTCTTTAACTTTCCACTCTCCAATGACCTGACGGACAACCAGAGCCGAATCTCCGATGACGGATACATGGCATGCCTGAACCTGAAGGAGAGCCTTGAGGCCGAACAGGCAAGCTTTGTATTCAGCACCGTTATAGCGAATTCTAAACGTTTGGACAATGGGACTATCTCATTATCTAGTGTGACGATGATGACCCCGAGACCTGCTCCCCGGCGGTTCACAGCGCTGTCAAAATACATTGTCCAATCATTGTCAAGGGTTGTAACAGAGGCGAGCTGTTTATCAGGAAACTCTAAATTTTCCTTATAGTCGGAGCTGAGGGGTTGATTAGCCAGGAATTCGGCTATAACCTGCCCCTTAATGACCTTTCGGGTTATATATTCAATGTCAAACTCAGACAAGAGAAGCAGCCATCGGGATAATTTGCCAGCCAGAGTAGGGGATTGACAAAGAAACTTCATTGGATCAATCTTGGCTACAGCTTGGATGCGATAAGATTGGAAATAATGTCTCAACTTCTTAGTGAGCCAAACTATGGTAGTACAGGTCTTTTCTACAATCGAATATCGGGTTTTATAATCTAACATCTTCTTGCTTAAATAGTAGATGGCATGTTCATGCTTATCATCATGTTCCTGGATAAGCATGGCCCCGAAGGAAGTTTCCTCAATGGCCAGATACAGGGTAAGTGGTTTCCCTGGGATGGGGGGTGTCAAGACTGGTGGATCGATAAGATATGCCTTGATTCTATCAAACGCTACTTGGCAGTGATCGTTCTATACCATGGGTTGCTATTTCTTTAATAGTTTAAAGATGGGTTCACAAATAGTAGTGAGGCAAGTAATGAATCGACTAACATACTGCAAGGACCCTAAAAACGATCGGACCTCCTTCTCTGTCTTAGGTGGAGGCACGTCCCTGATGGCTTTGGCTTTGTCGGGATCCATTTGAATCCCTTTCTGGCTAACCACGTGTCCTAACAGCTTGTCAGAGGTAACTCTAAATACACATTTCTTTGGATTTAGGCGAAGATTATACTTTTCAATGCGAGTCATAAACTTGTCAAGAACAGCAGGGTGCTCCTCTCGAGTGGCGGACTTCACAATCATGTCATCCACATATAGTTCCACTTCTTTATGGATTATGTCATGTAAGAAGGTAGTTACAGCTCACTGATAAGTGGCCCTAGCATTTTTCAACCCGAACGATATTACCTTGTAGTAATACACCCCCCATTCAGTGATGAACGCTGTTTTGACTTTGTCGATAATGTTAACCAGAATCTGATTGTACCCCAAGAACCCATCCATGAATGAATGCATAGCCACCCTAGCGGTGCTATCAATCAGGACATCAATGTGTGGGAGAGGGAAGTCGTCTTTTGGCGAGGCTTTATTGAGGTCTCAGAAATCCACACAGACTTGGACCCTACCATCCTTCTTCGGCACTGGTACGATATTGGATAACCAAGTCGGGTATTCTACCACTTCTATGAATCAAGCTTCGATCAACCTCAAAACCTCTGTCTTGACCTGTTCTGCCCATTCAAGTCTTAATTAGCGGAGTTTCTGCTTGACATGTCAAAATTTAGGATCGGTTGGGATTCTGTGTTCAGCGATTTATCTGTCAACCCCAAGCATGTCTTCGTACGACAATGCAAAAGCTTTAACATGATTTTTAAGCACTTTTATGATCTCACTTCTTTCCTCGGGAGTTAAATCTTTGGAAATGGTTACCATTTTGGGATTGTCATTTGTACTTAGGTTTATTTCATTTAATAATGTATCACTAATGCCAAAAATATTATGCGTATTGTTATGTGAATGCATGGACCCATCGGGAAAGACATCAAACAAGTAAGCAGAATGAGAGTTATTCATTGCATTAAAAGCCTCATATGCGGCATTGTTTGCATCAAAAACATCAGAAATATTAAAAATGACATCATCCATGTCCTCCTCCACAGGCGGAGGGGCTTCAGTAGCAATGTCGCCGGAAGAAGTATCCTCTGTATTGTCTGTTAGAATGGCATTTAGGTCATGCTCTAGAGTGGTCCTTTGGGCAATGGTGAGTGATGGCCCTTTAGACAGGTCGGCCTTTTTGGTGAGAGCCCTGGCGAGCTTTTCTACTATAGCTGTTATAGTGTCTTCTTCCCCCGTACCCTTCCAGCCTTTCCTCATCAGTAGTGCCATAGCTTTTATCACGGTTGCCACAACATTCTCAATTTCTGGATCAATGGACTCTTCATTACTTCTCTCAGGTTCATCCTCAGGAGACATCTTACCTTTCCCTTTAGCCTTATTAGAAATAATATTGACAGGCGCATCAGGCTCAGTAGGCTCGGGTTCAGCTGAAACTATCATATGACCAGTCTCAAAGTCATAGACATCTTTAAAGATCTCAAAGCCGGGCCACATTTTCCCACCATACTCGATTGGTTCAGGCTCCCCCTTATAAGGTATCTTGCCTTGGATCTCACAAACAGTGACCATGCGGCAATAGCAAGAAGGGATGCGGCGATAGGCTTTTCTAGGCTTATATCCCAATCCAGCTCTATGAACAAGGATCTTTGGCTCCAATGCCTCAATAATTCCCTATTCGTGTATTCCTCCACCTCTGCCAGGCCTGTAACCAGATTTCTTCATTAATTTGCCCATACCCACGTAAAGATAGTTGTGCCAAAGGGGAGGAGGTTTCTGAGCTTTGCTAATTATGGCAATCTAAAGGCCCTTTTCTAGATTAGCTTTGACTTCCATAACAGCCATAACGGAAGTAGGATCGGCCTCTATAGTCACCATTCTATCATCATGAATTGGCTTGATTTTTTAGTGTAGTGTGGAGGGAACTACGCCTAAAGCATGGAGCCATGGTCGGCCAAGCAACAAAGAATAGGTAACAGGAATGTCAAGTACGGTGAAACGCACATTGCTTGCCACACCTTCGATAGTGACTTCTGCCTCAAAAGTCCCAATTACATTGTGCTTTGAATCGTCATAAGCTCTAATAACCGTGCTGGACCTTTCAAGCATATCCTCTGATAGCCCTAAATGAGGAAGGATTTTTAGAGGGCATAGGTTTAGAGCAGAGCCATCATCCAACATGATGCGCGGGATGACCTTATCCAGAATTTGGATCCGGATGAATAAGGCCCTATTGTGATCCCTTCCCTCGAGCGTAAGATCAAAACTGTCAAACACAATCTGAGGCCCTTTTCTTGGGGGAATGCCTTCTCCTATTATAGCGTACATCTCAATGACCGAGGTGGTCGGATTAGCTTCTAGATCAAGGAGCCATTTGATCAAACCCTTGCGATGCCTTTTAAAGTCAATTACCAGTTGCCAGATGCTGTACCGGGCTTAGGTGTTTTTCAACTAGGTAATAAGGGGGTCAACCTTAAGACTGGTAGGGACAGGCAGAGGTGGAGAAGGGGGTCTTGCAGTAGTTCCAATTCTGACAGGAATGGGGTCCTTGTTTAGGCAAAGATATCGGTCTTCCGGCTGATATACGCGACCACTTCGAGTAATATTGAGGACATTATTGAGCAAGACGCTCTTGGTGGCTCGCATTTTAAATAGGTACTGTTGTTCTTCGAAGTCCGAATCTGGGTCTTGTAGCTCATACTTGTCCATGCTAAAAAGGTCATGGTGATCAACCTTGAACAAGTTAGTGCTTATGGCCTTGGTCTCTCGAGCCATCTCCCTATCCTCATCAGAATAGTTCTCCTTCAAAATAAAGGAATCTACGCTGAACATTGCTTTCCCCTCAGCTTTCTTTTTTATGCCATAAATGGTTTAGACCTGTGGCTCTCTTACTTTGGTTGGTTTGGATCGATTTCCATTCCTTGAATTGTGTTGACTCTCGGGTTGCCTTGATTAATGAGGTCAAAAATCGAGCAAGATGGTAGACCTAAACCGATGACCAAGGTAGAGTTACTACTGTTCAGCCCCCAAGTAAGGAGATCGACGGCTGTGGCTTCGGATAAACCAGATTGGATCATGCCGACCTTACTTCTGAAGTTCGGTAGAGGATTATTTATAGTGCTCGGGGCCTTATCTGATTCAACAATCTTTGCTTTGCTAACCAACCATTGAATCGCTGAGAGCAGGGCTTTGCAGTTGCTGGTTTGGTGTCCCACCTGAACGTGATAATTACAGAAGTTATTCTTATCTTCAGGTCTAGGGGGCTTGTATTCCTAAAGGGACTATATGAAACCTGCTTCCATCAAGCGCTGGAAGATGACCTGCATGTGTAATTTATAAGGGTTGGTCAAAATAAAAGGGGGACGAGGGGGTTGGATTGTGGCAATCATTGATGGAGCCGGATTGACTGTGAGTGGCGTAGCGAGGGCATGAGAAATGGCTTGAATTATAGCCGGTATTTTTGGCTTAGCCGACGCCAGAGCTGAGGGTTGAGTTTCATTCTTCCTAAACCATAGTTTCCCCGCTTTCTCGGCCTTCTCATGCTCTGCCTGACACTTAATTTTCTCAGCTTTCTCAAACACAGCCTTGTAAGAAAGAAAGGAATCTACTGCCATTTCCTTTCGGAACAGGGGGAGAGACCCTTTGAGGAGTTTGACAATCATTTCCTTAAGGCTGAGCTTAGACTTCATCAAGACCTGAGTCGATATCCACCTATTGAAGTATTGGTTAAAGGTTTCATTGGGTATTTGACGGACCCTTTCAAGATGTTGGAGGGTCGTCTCCATCATAGTATTGAAACCATAGTGCACTTTCAATGCCTCGGATAAGAGAGTCCAGTCGGCTACAATATATTGCGGCAAAGTGTGATACCATTCGAGGGCAGGACCCCGAAGGGAGCAAGGAAACATTTCAGCAAGCACCTTATCACTCAGCTTTTTTACGTCCATCACTCTTTCATACATTATAATGTGAGAGGTAGGTGCTCTTAAGCCATCATAATGAGCCATGTTTAGTATAGTAAAATTGTCGAGGACCCAATCTTCGTCCCTCTCAGGTTTCTTATCAATGATGAGGCGGTTGATTTAAGCTTGGATCTCGGGTGTCACGCCTAAAGGCTGCATGACCTGGTCGCTGACAGGTTTGTGAGAGATAGTCGGAGGTTCAGGTGTCGCGCTTGGAGAATGCATGACTTGGTCGTTGATGGTTTGAGAAGCTATCATTTACCGAACAAAGGCGGCTACCTCAGGTGTCACGCTCGGAGGTTGTGTGACCTGGTTGTTGAGTGTCGGAGGTAGCGGAGGGCGAATGGTCAGATGGCTGGCAAATGGATTTTGGGGGTAAGTGGTGCCTTTAAGAGTCACGATGAACTGCAGAGGTGTAAAGGAGGGTAGTGGCCGAGAAATTGGGCTTTGGTGAGTGAATACCGAAGGAGTGGAGCTTTGGGCGAAGGGTCTTGGGTTGAAAGACATAACTGATAGGATGGTTAAAGTTGACAAGAAAGCTGAAGCCTGCCCAAACTAAAGTGGACTCGCCATGGGTTGGGTTAATTGAAACATAGGTGCAATGGGTCTTGCCTCTACCAGACTGGTCAATATCTGTGTCGAACCATTCAGGGCCTGAATATCAGATGCCGATACTCGATCGAAATTCCTGTCTTTAAGAGGTCACTTAATGGCTGCCTGAAACATAGTTTGGATAGAAGCTTAGAAAGCGTTCGAGTTCAAGAATTACATCATAGCACTGGTAAAGTTAAAACCAAGTGGTGGTTGGGATCCTATTCCCGAGCTGAAAGTGGGGCCAAAGGGCTCTTCTAGAGGAAGGGTCCTTTCATTTCTTGGGAAAGACATGGCTGGTCGAGAGGGACTTTGGCTCAACTGAACTTATTCTGAATCTGACTCCCCGCTAGAATCGGTGTAGGGAATTCCTTCAACTTCTATGGTGACAACTAGGATCAGAGGATGATGTATCAGGCGATGCTCTATCCTTTACCAAGCCAGGGTGCGACGGTCAGTGCGCCTCCTCCTAGCTGAAATGGTAGGCAGTGGATCAGACCATGATTGGATTGGTGAATGGTATGTATGGTATGCATGCCTTTTATTCCTTGGGAATGATGTGTGATTCTCATGGCTGCATATAGATGTGGTTAGAGATGATATGATGGCTTATTCCTCCAACATATGTAGGACGTTTGTACCTCACGTCATACATAGCGATATGTAGTGACACAATGGAGGTATAAGAGAATTCCTATGTGTGTTGCTAAACCTCTTCCATGGGTTGAAGTGGTAAGGGTAAGTTGATTCATTTTCGGCTCTTAAAGCCGATGCATGGGGGTGCATGATCACAGAGCATATAGCACGCGAATCGTCCCTCTTCCAACCTTGTGACTCCCTCGTAATGCCTCTTTGGAAGGATGGAGTTTGGCCTCTTTATCGGTAATGTCGAAAGAAGCGCGTCCCAATTATTTTATTTATTTTGGGTAATCCTAAGGGGAATGATGTGCTAAGGCTTTTTCTAGCGTGGCTTTGGTATAGGGTTGTTGATGTAGAAGGTTCTCGTTTACCTTGATTCCATGTTACTAAACCACTACCCGAATAGGTGCAATCGTAGGAGTTTATGTGTTGATTAAAATGAGTGATCCACCCACTAGGCACCCTCAATTCCAACAGGGCATGAGTGATACTTCGTGAGCTTCTCGGATAAAATGAGGCATCTAAAATTATCGAACTATCTACATGTGTAAGGACAAAATATTATAAAAAAAGAATGGAGATTTAATTTGGCCAATGATTTCAATACATCATCAAAATCTTTTAAACTTTATGAAAGAAAGTTCAATTTTAAAGAGCAGTCCCCAGCAGAGTCGCCATTGTGAGCGGACGACGTTTCACGCGGCGATAGCTGGGCGGGGTCGGGCCTTCGGGCCTGGCTCTTTGAATGACAGGGGGGATGTGCGTGAAGTGTTTGGAAAATGATTTTGCATATTTTAATGCTCGAAAGATACGAGATTGAAATCCCGTACTTAAAATAGAGTCGCCACCCTGTTCAGCTCAATCGGGAAATTTTCGGTACGATTTTCCCACCTGGTAGTTGGACCATACCTTAAGTAGAGATTTTGAGTTCGGATGATGTTATCTATTTTCCATTGGGCCAAGTTAAGATACTTCATTCTTTCTTAAAATGGTTTAATCCATCCTATTTATTTGTATTTTTAATCATTTTGTTGTTTTCGCGTTTATCAAGAAATTGAAGCAGTGAATAAAATATTTACAACCATAAAAAAATAAGTGCGGAAAATAAAGTTATTACAAGGCTTCCAAATCCTATACATTTTTTTCTATGTAATAAATAAAATACCTGAGTGTCTGATATACGTCTGCCTGCAGAAGATTGTTAGCTCGGGTATAGCATATTTTTTTAGAGTATCATAAAGCCTGGTCAGATGGCCAAAATGAGAGTTGAATGACGTTTTCGAGGAAATTCCGTTTTTAACCAATTTTTAGGCTCAATCATTACTTTAACCGGATTATAAATGAAAATAAAACTGCTGTCCAGAAAGTCATATCGCCGATGATACAACTGATGCCGCCGGCGACATGACTGATGTTGCTGGTGACATGGCTGATGCCGTCGGCCACATCAGTTATGTCACCTGCAATATCAGCTTGTAGGCAGCAGTGGTGGTAGTAAAAATGACTGAAAACCAAAAAATGGATATAAATCGACGAAAGTTTAACACAAATCAGTAATGTTAATGCCAAAGAGCTATGAGACTCAGGATTTTTACCTCAAGGCGGTGAATCCACCTCTTTGCGAACCGAAAGAAACACCTCCGGGGAGCTTGTTACGATGATTTAGCAGTAAATTTAAGTGCTTTTGGTTTCTAAATCCAATTAAGTTGATTTTAACTTAAAGGCTTACTGATTTCAAACTCACAATCAGAGAATTCAAAGAAGAAAAATCAGGAAAAATGGATCGAAATCCTTTTTTTCTGTTTTATCTAGTTCTTATCTCACTAAAATCTATTCCCATAATAAAATCCTAACATTCAATTCCTCCTCTTAAAATGCAGCTCAAGGTGTGCTTATATACGTGAAATGGGGTGCTTTTTGAGGCCTTTTTGACCAATTCGGTCGAAAGTAACCGAAAGGCTGTCTGTTGAGGGACCCTTTTCAGGCCATGCCGCCGGCAACATGGTGATGCCGCTGGCAGTATGGCTGATGCCGCCGGCGGCATGGCTGTGGCATCGGCCTCCAGCATTCCGACAGCTAACGGGCCTAAAAGCTAAAAAAGTCGTGAAAAGTGGTTTAATAGTGGGTGGAAAGGCATCTTTTTGACTTTTAATAATATTTTAATGGGTATTTATTATTTGGGTGCAAATCATCGGTTCAAGCTCCTACCGGACGCTTTATCGGCCACACCGAACTGGATTCTACCAAGTATAAAATTCACGCGGAATATTATTTTGGTAATAAAAATTCTAAAGAGAACTTTTATTTTGAGGCATTAAAATTAGTACACGTCATCATCATCTCGCGAGAGGGACTGCAAAATCCCATGCTCACACTCATTACATGCGTTTACATACTACAATAAAGCACAAGCAATAAATAAGGGAATAAAAATTACAACCGGGGGAAAAATGGGGGAATTATAAGAGAACCTGTACATTTGTTTTAAGTTATAAAACAAAAATAAAAATAAATTCCCCTGCATCCACAAAGATTAGCACAATTTATAGCACATCATAAGTCAGCATTTCATTAGGAAAAAAGTGATTATGTTAGCGTGGCAGTTTTGCAATCGATAGCGCCCGGGCAGCTTCTAGGATCGGAGAGAAATAACTGGTCTTCAACGTATTTTATTATAAAAACACATTTTAAATTTTGTGGGTTAATTTACTGGATTATTAGTGAAAAAGATCGCATGGCAAATGGTGAGTTGGATTGATTTTTAACCTGTTTAAAATGAGTTTTGGAATCTGCCTGGGACTGGTATCCGTACGGGTGGGTGGAACTCGAACGGCTGCTAGGGAGGATCGGTACTAGTATGGTGCACCTGTACGGGTCCTGTCTAGTCCATGTAGAAACTTTTTTCAATTCAATTTACAGATTAATAGATTAATGGATTGGTGATAAAAAAATAAAATAATAAAGGGATTTCCCTCCGTATGAGTATGGTGCACCGATCTAATATCTCGACAATACAAGGTGCCAACAAGGCTTATACAGTTTAGGACCAGACCTAAAACAAGAAATATAAAGAGCAGAAATAATAGGAGAGGTAAAAAGTAACAACAATAATAAAACTGAAATGTGAGTCCCTTTGAAACTCAGTAGCGTTACCTTTGCGGCGTGAATCCACTTTTGGGTGATCCCTTTGCTGTTGAGAGAGTTCGGCCAAACTAGATGGTGAAATAGGACTATTTAGGTGAGTATTTGTGTGGACAAAACCTCCTTAAATCCTAATGAATGAAGTTAGGAGTGAATAAAATGTGGATAAAACCTCAAAGAATGGGTTTTCTCCCTATTTTATACCTCCTATACCCCCACTATTCCTTTTCTATACCTATAGAAATTGCTAGAACATTTACTATAATTTTCCTATAGATTTCTTCTAATATGAATGTGTGTCTTATAAAATGAAGGGAAAGGCCCTATTTATAGGGTGAGGGTCAGGTCTGAATGCAATAAACCTCATTCAAGACCTGCCTTTTCCTGAAAATGGTAAGAGATTACTTTTGAAAGAGGATGATTAGGCAATTAGAGGACCCATATGGCTGGGGCCCCACCCGTACGGGTACTAAGGGACCCATACGGGTCCCCTTTAAGCGTATAGAAGGAATTAACCCATACAGGTCTGCCAGTGGATCCGTACCACCAAGTAGCACCCGTACGGGTCCCTAAGGGCAGACTAGGTCTTCAGACTTTGGCTAAACTTAACTCTACAGTAGTAGGAACACCTCTGATAGACAACACCCAAAAGACATTGCATCATATAGCTCTTATCATCGTTTAATGTGAAGGATCTTTAAAATCAGTGCTCACAGACTGCCCTTAGTGGGATCATCGCAAATACAGATGTGAGCGGACGACGGTTCGAGCGGCTGCGGTGCGGGGCCGGGCCCTGTCGGGCGGGCCCTCTTTTTGTGCGTCGGGGAGACGAATGTGATATGGTTGAAAAGAAAATGATTTTGTGTATTGTAATGCTTAAAAGATACGAGATCAAAACCCCGTACTTAGAATAGAGTCGCCACCCGGTTCAGCTCAACCGGGAAATTTTCAGTACGATTTTCCCACCGGGTGGTTGGACCATACCTTAAGTAGAGATTCCGAGTTCGGATGATGTTATGTACTTTTCATTAGGCCAAGTTAGGATACTTCATTCTTTCTTAATCGATTTAATCCACCCTATTTATTCGTATTTTTAGTTATTTTATGGTTTTCGCATTTATCAAGCAATTGAAGCGATAAATAAAATATTTACAATCGCAAAAGAAAAGTAAGTGCGGAAAGTAGAATCATTACAAGATTTTCAAGTCCTGTACTTTTTCTACGTAACAAATAAAATACCCGAATGTCCGATATATACCCACCTGCAGATGATAGTTAACACGAATATGGCATATCTATTTATAATATCATAAAGCCCGATTGAATGGCTAAAATGAGGTTCGAATGGCGTTTGAGGGGAAATTCCATTTTTGTCCAAATTTTAGATTCGGTTGTCGCTTTAATCGGATTACAAATGAATATACCACTTATTATGGGGCGAGTCTGTTTTCAGGAGATTTCGAATCTCCATCGTTACACTAAAGATCCTAGCTTCAGAAAATAAATTAGTTTGGAAACAAACGAAAACGATACTGCTGTCCAGAAAGCCAAGCCGCCGATTGCATCTGATGCCGCCGGCGAAATAATTGATGTCGCTGGCGGCATGGATGATGCCGCCGGCGACATCACCTATGTCACGGGCGACATCAGCATGCAGATGGGCATAGGGTTTTCTGAATACCGTAAAGAAAGGGTTTCGCGAGAAAGCGAGGTCTCCGGGGAATGTGACGCTAGCGGCGGTACCAACGATGCCTCTCGCGACATGGGTGATACAGCCGGCAACATTACATATCTCCGGCGACTCCAGTTCCTTGCTATAGCAGTGGTTTGTAGTCAAAGTGACCGAAAACTCAAAAGATCGTAAATGAACGAAAATTCTTACAAATCACTAATAATAATGCCAAAGAGCTATGAGACTCAGGATTTTTACCTCGGGGTTGTGAATCCACCTCTTCGTGATCCGAATAAAACACCTCCGGGGAGCTTGTTACGATGATTTAATAATGATTTTTAGTGTCTTTTGGTTTCTAAGTTCTACCAAGATGATTTTGACTTAAAGATTTGTCGATTTCAACTCACAATCAGAGAGTTCAACGAAGAAAAACCAGGAAAAATGGGTCGGAATCCCGTTTTTTTTTTTTTCTGTTTTATCTAATTCTTATCTCACTATTATCTATTTCTACCTTAAAAATCTCTTTTCTCCTTTTCTTTCTCCCCCCTCTCTTCTAAGTGCAGCCCAAGGTGCCCTTTTATAGGTGAAATGGGGTGTTTTTAGGACATTTTTTAATAATTCCACCGAAAGTGGTCGAAAAGGCTGTCTGCAAGAGGACCCGCTTCGAGTCATGTCGCCGGCGACATTATAATGTCGCCGGCGGTATAATCCATGTCGCCGGTGGTATGGTCATATCGCCGGCGACATGGATGATGCTCTGGGCGGCATCAGCCTTCAACATGCCTTCAGTTAGTGGGTCAAAAAGAAGCTAAAAAACCGGGAAAAAGTGGCTTAATAGTGGAAAAAAGCATCTTTATGGCCCTTAACAATATTTTAATGGACATTATTTAATTTGGGTTTCAATCATCGGTTCAAGCTCCTACCGAACGCGTTATCGGCCACGCCAAACTGGATTCTACCAATTATAAAATTCACAAGGAATATTATTTTGGTAATAAAAATTCTGAAGCGAACTTTTATTTTGAGGTATTGAAATCGGGTACACGTCATCATCGTCTCGCGAGAGGGACTGCAAAATCCCGTGCTCACAGGCTGCCCCTCGGGGGATCACTGCTGCCATAGGTCAGTATGATCACCCGAAAGAGCAAGGGATAGGAGTGATACCTGAAGGATGACTGGTTCGTCCCTTGGTCGGACTTATGCTCTGTCGACGGTTCGTCCCTTGGTCGGACTTACGCTTCGTTGACGGTTCGTCCCTTGGTCGGACTTACGCTTTGTTGACGGTTCGTCCCTTGGTCGGACTCGCGCTTTGTTGACGATTCGTCCCTTGGTCGGACTTATGCTTTAAATAGAGAGGTTTGCTCTCTGCTTTGAATCGAGAGGTTTGTCCCTTGGTCGGGCTCTCGTTTGGTACAGTGATTATCCTTTGGTCGGACTTTTCACTTTAAAGAGAACGCCCTTTGGTTGGGTTTGTTTGAAGAAATTGCCCTTCGGTTGGGCTTGTTTGAAGAAATTGCCCTTCGGTTGGGCTTGTTTGAAGAAATTGCTCTTCGATCGGGCTCGTTTGAAGAGATCGCCCTTCGGTCGGGCTTGTTCTGTTGTGATCGCCCTTTGGTCGGGCTCGTTTCAAGAGATCGCCCTTCGGTCGGGCTCGTTTTGAAGAGGTTGCCCTTCGGTTGGGCTTGTTCTGTTGAGATTGCCCTTCGATTGGGCTCGTGTTTGGAGAGGTCGCCCTTCGGTCGGGCTTGTTTGAAGAGATCGCCCTTCGATGGGGCTTTTGTTCTGAAGAGATTGCCCTTCGGTTGGGCTTTCGTTCTGAAGTGATTGCCCTTCGGTTGGGCTTTCGTTTCTGAAGTGATCACCCTTTGGTTGGGCTCATTTTGAAAATCTAATTTGGAGGGGCAACATTGCCGGCGGCATGAGTTGATGTTTCTGGCGGTTTGAGTGATGTCGCCGGTGGCATGGGCTGATGTCGCCGATGGTATGGATGCCACGTGGCAGCTTTGACTGGTCAGATAATTTCAAAATTTGAACTAAATGCGGCGATGTCGCCGGCGGCCTGAGTGATGTCGCCGGCGGCATGGACTGATGTCGCCGGTGGTATGGATGCCACGTGGCAGCTTTGACTGGTCAGATAATTTCAAAATTTGAACTAAATGCGGCGATGTCGCCGGCGGCCTGAGTGATGTCGCCGGCGGCATGGACTGATGTCGCCGGCGGCATGGAGGGACAGTTTCAGATAAATTAAAACTCCTCGAATTCCGCGCGGCAGTTTTAAAAAGAGATTGGAACTCTTTTCTTCCCCCATTCTCCCTCAAAACCGTATCCCTTCTCTTCTCTCCCAAAGCTCTTTGATTTTTATCTTTGCTTTTTTAAATCATGAAGAATATTAGTAATGCTTTCAGGGGCAAATCCAAGGCTAGGGAGAGCCTGCCCGATTCTTCCGTCGAGGGTTTGAAAATCCTTTCTGTTCCCACTGCATACGGCCTCAAGGAGACGGCCAAAATGTCTGGCTATGGCATTAACTCTCCTATCACCAATCTGACTCCGGAGAAGGAGAAACATCTCTGTTATATCCAGGTAATCCCACAAAAACCTGAATTACTTCTTTTTTTGAATTCAATTTGATTTTGCTTTAAATTTGAAAACATGCTATTATAGGGGTTTAAAATGTGGAATATCTCAGTCATATTGCATGCTTTAGGATCGGTTTTTGCCTTGTTGTTTGATTGATTGTGATTTTTGGCACGATGGTTGCGATTTAGGGAGAAAACAGGTTCTGCCTGCATAGAGTGATGCCGCTGGCGGCATGAGTGATGCCGCTGGCGGCATGAGTGATGCCGCTGGCGGCATGAGTGATGCCGCTGGCGGCATGAGTGATGCCGCTGGCGGCATGAGTGATGCCGCTGGCGACATCAATGTTGTTGCTGGCGACATCAGCCTTTGGCAAAGGCTTTATGGGAATCTGATGTCGCTTCTGTTGAAGCTGATGTCGCCGGCGACATGAGCCCTGCCGCTGGCGGTATGGGCTGATGCCGCCGGCGATATCGCTCTTAACAGAGGCGACATCAGCAGCCTTTTTGACAGAAATGCACAGAATTGATCCGTTTTGCTTTCGATTTTGCAGCCATACGAATTGACTTACACAGGAGGGATTGGCACCATCGGTGAGTGGTGGCATCATATTTCAGAGAATGATCCCGAGCTTGCGCTCGCGATTAACGAGACGGGGTTTAGGGATTTGGCTCGAATCATGCCTATGTTGATGCCTAAGTTACCTCATTCTTCGGTAACGGCCTTGACTGAAAGGTGGTCCGAGACTACCCACACCTTCCATCTCCCCTTTGGAGAAGTTACAATCACCCCTTCTGATGTGGTAGCCATGACCGGCCTTCCTTGGACGGACGAGGTTATCCATTTTGACGTCTACATGGACAAGTACCATGTTGAGAGGCCCGTGGTGAGGCGGGTAAAGGAGTTGTTCGGACTGAAGCCCGTTTCTGGGCGGCTGTCCTATGGTGAGTTATACCGTTATTGGACCCAGGTGGATGTGGTGCCTGAGGAGGAAAGGGAGGCATGTGTTCGTTCCTTTATGATCTCATTACTCACCGTGCTGTTCTTCCCAATCTCAGGGAGTAAGATCAACTACATACTCATAACCGCAGTGGAAGATGTGCCGAGAATCAGGAGGAAGAATTGGCCGAGGGCCATCTTGGCCCAATTGTACCACGGGCTGGACGTGGGAGCCCGGAAGAATGAAAAAGCCCTTCGCCTTTGCCATCTGCTACTCCAGGTATAAATTTTTTTTTTTTTTTATATATAACATGTGTTCTTATGACGTCTTTTGAATTGATCGGTCGTTATTTGTGCAGGCTTGGGCATTCGAGCATCAGATCCTCCCACCGATGGAGTTTAAGAAGGTTATGCCGCCGGGCTCTCATTTCCTTGCCCGCTGGTGCGGGTGCATCGGTGGGATGGCGAAGTACCCTACGCTGTATAGGGAGGTCCTAAGGAGCGTGCGACTGAGTTCGGTACGGTTTTTTTTTTTTTTTTTAATTAATTTATTTATTTGGTCTATGGACTTATGTTGGTTGTTTTGATGTAGCTCGTCTTGGACCCGTTCGATGGGGTGGAGAACTTCGCTGAGGTTGCACAGGTTCGGAGGGAGGTGGACGACCGCCGATTTGTGATTGAGTGCCCCCTGTCCCAGCAGTGGTATCTGGGCGAGCGCGTTCGGGGTTGGAGGTCCCTTCCGGTTGCAGCTAGACCGGTGCCTGCCGATCCTCCGCGGGGCTTGTGGTGGCCTCATTTGGTGATTTCTGCCGAGGCCGACAAAGCTGATTACATTGAAGGAAATGGCCGTGTGATCCCTAGCGTTCCTGGCCTCTATGAGCGGCTTTTTCAGCGTCTACTCCCCGTGTGTCCTCGTATCCATGGCAATGATACAATTGAGTATCATAACGAGCAACGATTGGAGGATGAAAAGAGGCGCCTCGGAGGCATTGTGGACGTTGAGGAGGAGGATGATGATGAGGATGAAGCGTTGGAAGGGGATGTTGCGGTCGACCCCGAGGGGGAGGATGAGGTAGGTGCGGGTATAGCTGGCGGGAGTGTGCCGACGTCCTAGGGGGAACATCGTTCTTTCGAGGTATAATTGTGCTTGTGTGTATGATTTTGAAGTCATTTAGGGATGTTGTTGACGTGTGACTTTCATGTTTTGCAGGAACCTACGAGAAAGAGGGTCGGGATAACCAGAGTGGGACCCGACATTATGGCGCGCCGGAGGGCATGACCTTCGTGGAGGGGAGATTGGTCAACCCGTTGGAAACCACTTTCCTATTGATGAACTCCCGAGGCGAATTCTCTCATAGGAATGTTGGCTCGAGCCGGCAAGCCCCGATTTTTATGCCCGAAAATACA
The DNA here is from genome assembly GCA_947683365.1 of Euphorbia pulcherrima. Taxonomy (NCBI): domain Eukaryota; kingdom Viridiplantae; phylum Streptophyta; class Magnoliopsida; order Malpighiales; family Euphorbiaceae; genus Euphorbia; species Euphorbia pulcherrima. The sequence goes on from CANTUS010000014.1 coordinate 75,324,029, forward strand.
ACCTACGTAAGTCCTAATAATTATTTTCTTATTAAGTCTTAGAAGTGGGTGTCTAAGGGTATGCTTTTTGGATTTTCTAGGTGGCACGGAGTCATATGGAGCAGCTGGCGGAGAACAATTTTGTTCTCCGGGATACCCTCATTGGGCAATTGCTTCTTGTTCAGGTATTTTATGCACATGTTAAGATGGGATATATGTATGGATGTTATGCATGATATGCAAGGCTGATATTTTCTCCGGTTTGCAGGATTTTTTAGCCCTTTCTATGTCTGATGCTGACGCAGCCCGGTGGCGGTATGAGGAGGAGACTGCAGCTTTACAGCGTCGCGTGAGCGATCTCGAGGGACAGCTGGCGGCCACCGCTCAAGAACAGAGAAGTAAACAGAATCTGGACCGCGCACACCCTGGGGGTACCAGTCGTAGGGGGGTCAAGAAGTCTGTCGGCCGACGTGCGTTTACCGCGGCTGAGGAGTCTAGTAGTGTTCCCATGACGGAGGGAAGAGAGGCAGACGATGTTGACGATTGGTTCGCAAGTCCCGATGACGTTTCATCACGTCCAGCTGGTAGCGGCGGATATGCTTAGTTTTGCTTTTCCTTTTTATTTTGCCTTGTTCTTGTTTGTACCTCCGACACATTGGGGTTTTGATATTTTTGTTATGGGCCAGAGGATTCGATAAAATTTGAGCAATTTGTGCCCCCGGGCTTCTATTTTGAATATAAAGATGAATATGATTGTTTACAGGTCTTGCATAGGTCTGAAATGGCAGAAATGTTTCTGATGTCGCCGGAAAATTCAGTCCATGCCGCCGGCGGCATGACCCATATCGCCCAAATGGTTCGAGCTAAAATAATATATACAGGGCTGTCTGAAGTCCATATCGCCGGCGGCATCGTCTGATATCGCCCTAGTTGACTCCATACCGCCGGCGGCATCAACCAAATCGCCGGCGGCATCAACCACTTCGCCGGCGGCATCAACTTTCCAGCAGTCTGATTTCAACCATTCTGTCCACTACTTGTCATGGCAACCCATAATCAAAAACTACGGGGTTTTCTGCAGAGTTTGGGGAATGTCGATTGGAAGAGGCTCGAAAAATTCAGGCTTTGGGGTTTTCGATATGTCGCGGCGTGGCCTGTGAGCCGCGAATTCCTTCGAGCGGTATTGTCCTTTTGGGATCCAATGGACCATGTTTTCCGCTTTTCATCGTTCGAGCTTTGCCCCTTGCTCGAAGAATTCCATGCTATTTTAGGGACTCCGTGTCCTAAGCGCGTTTCGCTGGCGTTACCGGATCTTCAATTTAGCATAAATGGAATCCCACGAGGGCTATGGAATTTAGATTCTATCGACCCATTTCTATCTCAGTTGCCTGACAGACCTGGTTTTCAGCTCGAAGCAGTCTTGGAGTGGTGTCGTGGAGTGTCCCGATCCCATCCTGCTTGGCCATTTATGATGGCCTTATTACTTATGGCGGAGTTTATGTGTGGAGTGAGCCTGGTTGCTCCGCTGAGGTTAATTTCCCTCATTGGTCCCATGTCGACAGGGGCTTCCCCCGTGGCCGTGGGATTGGCCGATGTTTTGTTAAACGTGGATGCTGCTTCTGTTGACTCGTCACTCATTGGGGATCAATTCACATTATTACAGGTATCTCTTGTTCTTTTTGATCCCAGCATTTCTTTCTCCTATCCTTACCCGAGTTCTGCATTTATAGGTCTGGTTGATGGAGAAGCCAAAGCTGAGGGAGGCACCTCGAGGGAATCCAAAAAAGTATCTTCCGGTCCATCTGAGGGAGAGAGGGCTTATGCGGGCCGATTTCGATGAGCTGACATATGATGATTGGGTGACTATCCTGAGGGGGTATACTGACATGCAGGTTCAGTGGGTTAGTCCGTGGTGGAGAATTCAGGATGTGGTCGTAGAATCTTGGGGAGCCTGTGTTCAATTGATAGGCTTGGAGAAATCTTCATTTTATACCCCATACCGGCTATGTCGTCAGTATGGTAAGAGGCAGAGAGTCCCGATCAAATTGCCCCACAACCAGATCGGAGTTTACAAAGCTAGGTGGGTCAACCATATTCAGGAGAAGTGGTCCAGGGAGGCCGTGTTCGAGATTCTAGATTATGATCAACTAGAAACCACTGAAACTGACACATACTATAGAGGATGGCTTGCCGAGATAAGAGGTTTGCCGACCCGTCGAAAGCGGTCATGGGCCCGTTTGGAGGGGGAATGTGCAGAGCAAGGGGAAGATTCTCTCTCTACTAGCACACCAAGGCAGATCTCTAGGTACCAGGGTGATGATGCGGGAAGTTCGTTTTAAGTCTTGTCATTGTCGGAATCATCAGTTTTTTTTTTTATTCTATCTAAAATGGAACAAAATGAACCCTGTTCAAAGCTTGTCGAAGTTGTCTTGAATTTATGAATACATGATTCACGTAAGCATAAGCATCTAGATTTTAACAAAAGAAAACTTTTTATTAATCGAGATAAAATAAAGTACATGATGTTTGGTTGCCATTTCCATCGACTTAACTCCCGGTGTCGACTAGCCGAGTTCGGTTTTCTAGAAGGCACTCGCTCTGTGCTCACATACCCTAACTTTTACCTAGATCGCCCTGTTCGGGTTTTTGATCTAGCAGGTTTGTCTTATCCCCTAACTTTTACACGGTTGGTTCGCAGAATACCAATCGTCGGGTATCACCCTAATTTTTGCCCGATCAGTGAAAGACTGAAAGGCGGGAGATTATTATGTATGTATTTTTTCGTGTGCTGCTTTTCTGATTTGATTCTTTTAAACATGATAACGCTTAAGCCTGTCTTGGTTTACTGGATTTACGAACTCGTTCCCATCCATGTCCATAAGTTTAGCTGCCCCTTTGCTAAGCAGCTTCTTTATCACGTATGGTCCTTCCCAGTTCGGCCTGAATTTTCCCCTCACATCAGAGGTAGAGTGTTTCAACTGCTTGAGGACCAGATCACCGACCTTTAGGGGGAACTTTTTTTACCCGACTGTTATATGCCCGAGCCACACGTTGTTGGTACATCTAGAGGTTGTCAAGGGCTTTCAACCTTTGTTCATCCATCATGTTCAACTGTTCGAACCTTGTCCGAGTCCATTCGGATTCTTCTAACTTAGCTTCCAGGGCAACTCTTAATGAGGTCACCTGAGTCTCAATTGGCAAGACCGCTTCCATTCCGTAGACCAAAGAAAATGGAGTTTGGCCTGTCGGAGTGCGTATGCTGGTGCGGTATCCCCAAATAGCGAAGTGCAACTTATCCGCCCAATCTCTATAACCGGCTATCATCTTAGAAAGAATCTTCTTTACCGATTTATTGGCTGCCTCAACAGCTCCATTGGCTTGTGGTCTATATGGAGAAGACCTGTGGTGTTCGATCCCATACTTCTCGATTAATGAAGCGGTTGCTCCTTGAAACTGTACCCCGTTATCTGAGACTATATGATGTGGGAGCCCATACCGCGCAAAGATATGCTTTTCTATGAATTTGGCCATCTGTCTGGCAGTGACATTGGTGAAGGATTCGGCTTCAACCCATTTTGAAAAGTAATCTACTGCTACCACAATGAATTTGTGGCCATTCGTTGAGGAAGGACGGATTTCACCAATTATATCTATACCCCATGCCGAGAATGGCCAAGGGGTGGACAAGTGATGGAGCTCGGTCGGTGGCAAATGTCGCATATCCCCGTAAATCTGGCATTGGTGGCATCGTTTGACTTGGGCGATACAATCGGCTGTGAGAGTGAGCCAAAAATACCCTAGTCGCTGGATCTTCTTTGCAAGGGCTAGACCATTCATGTGAGGGCCACAGTCGCCGGCATGGACCTGGATCATTACATTCTGAGCCTCGGTATCAGTGAGACAACGGAGGAGTAGGCCCTCACTGGTGCGCTTGAATAGATCATTATCTATAATACGAAATTGGGTAGCAAGCCGCCGTAGGGTGGTACGGTCCGAGTCGGAAGAATCTGTGGGGTATTGGCCGGTCTGAAGAAATAAGACTATGTCAGAATACCAACAAGGTTCAGATGAAATGGCGAGAACTGGAGGAGTCGTTTGAACACGATATGGGGTCTTGGTGGATAGCAAAACCAACGGGCGGATAGGTTGCTGTTGGGGTCCTTCCCATAAGGACGCGAGAGTGGCGAGAGCATCTGCCATTTGGTTCTCATCTCGAGGGACATGGCGGTACAAGCATGAGGTAAATTTCTCAGACAATTCGCGAACGGCCTCGACATAAGGGCGAAGGGATTCTTCTTTAACTTCCCAATCTCCAACAACCTGATGAACTACTAGAGCCGAATCTCCGATGACGGATACATGGTGTGCTTGAACCTGAAGAAGAGCCTCGAGGCCAAACAAGCAAGCTTCGTATTCAGCGCCGTTGTTGGTGACAGTGAATTCTAAACGTTTGGATAACGGGATTATCTCATTATCTGGTGTGACGATGATGACTCCGAGACCTGCTCCCTGGCGGTTCACAGCGCCGTCAAAGTACATTGTCCAATTGTCAACAAGGGTTGTAGCAGAGGCTAGCTGTTCGTCAGGGAACTCTAAATTTTCCTTATAATCGGAGCTGAGGGGTTGATTAGCCAAGAATTCGGCTACAGCCCTCCCTTTAATGACCTTTCGGGTTACATATTCAATGTCAAACTCAGATAAGAGAAGTAGCCATCGTGACAATTTACCGGCTAGAGTAGGGGATTGACAAAGAAACTTCATTGGATCAATTTTGGCTACGGCCTGGACTCGATAGGATTGGAAATAATGTCGCAACTTCTTAGTGAGCCAAACCATGGTAGCACAAGTCTTCTCTACAATTGAATATCGGGTTTCGTAATCCAACAGTTTTTTACTTAGGTAGTAGATGGCATGCTCGCGCTTATCATCATGTTCTTGGACAAGCATGGCTCCGACGGACGTTTCTTCAATGGCCAGATAAAGGATGAGAGGTTTCCCTGGGATGGGAGGCATCAAGACCGGTGGATTGACAAGGTATGCCTTGATTCTGTCGAATGCTACCTGGCAGTGATTGTTCCATACCACGGGTTGCTGTTTCTTTAACAACTTAAAGATGGGTTCGCAGACAGTAGTGAGGCGAGCAATGAATCGACTAACATACTGTAAGGACCCCAAAAACGATCGGACCTCTTTTTCTGTCTTAGGGGAAGGCATATCCCTGATGGCTTTGGCTTTGTCTGGGTCCATTTCAATTCCTTTTTGGCTAACCACATGTCCTAATAGCTTGCCGGAGGTAACTCCAAACACACATTTCTTCGGATTTAGACGAAGATTGTATTTTTCAATGCGAGTCATGAACTTGTCAAGAACAGCAGGGTGTTCCTCTCGAGTGGCGGATTTCACAATCATGTCGTCCACATACACTTCCACTTCTTTATGGATCATGTCGTGTAGTAGGGCAGTTACAGCTCGTTGATAAGTGGCTCCGGCATTTTTTAACCCGAATGGCATTACCTTATAGCAATAAACCCCCCACTCAGTAATGAATGCTGTTTTGACTTTATCGGCAACATCAACCAGGATTTGATTGTATCCTGAGAATCCATCCATGAACGAATACATAGCCGCCCTGGCGGCACTGTCAATTAGGACATCGATGTGCGGGAGAGGGAAGTCGTCCTTCGGTGAGGCTTTATTGAGATCTCGAAAGTCTACGCAGACTCGAACTCTACCATCCTTCTTTGGTACCGGGACGATGTTGGACAACCAAGTCGGGTATTCTACTACTTCTATGAATCGAGCTTCGATCAACCTTGAAACTTCTATCTTAACTTGTTCTGCCCATTTAGGTCTCAACCGACGGAGCTTTTCTTTGACAGGTCGGAATTTAGGATCAGTTGGGATCCTGTGTTCGGCGATTTGTCGATCAACCCCAGGCATGTCCTCGTATGACCAGGCGAAAGCATTAACATGATTCTTAAGCACTTTTATGATCTCACTTTTTTCCTCGGGAGTTAAGTCTTTGGAAATGGTTACCATTTTTGGATTGTCATCCGTACTTAGGTTTATTTCACTTAATAGAGTTTCACTAATGCCAAAAACGTTATGCATATTGTTACGTGAATGCATGGATCCATTCGGAAAGACATCAAACAAGTAAGCTGAACGGGGGTTATTCATTGCATAAAAAGCCTCATAAGCGGCATTGTTCGTATCAAAAACATCAGAAATATTGAAAATTACATCATCCATATCTTCCTCCACATGCGGAGGGACTTCAGCGGTTGTATCGATGGGAGGTGTATTCCCTGTATCATCTGTCGGGGTGGTGTTTAGGTTATGCTCCCAGGTGGTCTTTTGGGTAGTGGTGAGCGACGGTCCCTCAGACAGGTCAGCCTTTTCGGTTATAGCCCTGGCGAGCTCTTCCACTATAGTTATCATTGCATCTTCTTTCCCATTACCTTTCCAGCCTTTCTTCATTAGTAGTGCCATAGCTCTCGTCACGGTTGCCACGGCATCCTCAATTTCTGGATCGACAGACTCACCTTCGGGATACATCTTATCTTTCCCCTTATCTTTTTCAGAAATCACGTTGACAGGCACATCAGACTCTGCAGGTTCAGGTTCAGCTGAAGTTATCATGTCACCGGCCTTAAAGTCGTAGACATCTTTAAAGATTTCAAAGCCGGGCCACATTTTCCCGTCATGCTCGATTGGTTCGGTCTCCCCTTTATAAAGCCTCTTTCCCTGGATTTCACAAGTAGTGACCATGCGGCAATAACAGTAAGGGACGCGACGATAGGCTTTTCTAGGCTTATACCCCAGTCCAGCTCCACGAATGAGGATCTTTGGTTCCAATGCCTCAATAATCCCCTGTTCATGTATTCCTCCACCCTTGCCAGGCCTGTAACTAGACTTCTTCATTAGCTTGCCCATACCCGCGTGGAGGTAGCTGTGCCAAAGGGGAAGGGATCTTTCAGCCTTACTAATCACGGCAATCTGGAGGCTCTTTTCTAGGTTTGCTTCGGCTTCTATAACGGCCATGACAGAAGCAGGATCGGCCTCTATAGTTATCATTCTATCACCATGGATTAGCTTGATCTTTTGGTGTAATGTGGAGGGTACTGCACCCAATGCATGGAGCCATGGCCGGCCAAGCAGTAGAGAATAGGTAACAGGAATGTCAATAACGGTGAAACGTACATTGTTTGTGATACCTTCGACAGTAACCCCTGCCTCAAAGACCCCAATTACATTGCGCTTTGAGTCGTCATAAGCTCTGATAACAGTGTTGGACCTTTCGAGCATGTCCTCTGACAGTCCCAGATGAGGAAGGATCTTTAAAGGGCATAGGTTTAGGGCGGAGCCATCATCTACCATGACGCATGGGATGACCTTATCAAGAATTTAAACCCGGATGAACAAGGCCCTATTGTGATCCCTTCCTTCAAGTGTAAGATCAAAACTATCAAACACGATCTGAGGCCCTTTTCTTGGGGGAATGCCTTCTCCTATCGTAGCGCACATCTCAACGACCGAAGTGGTCGGACTAGCCTCCAGGTCAAGGAGCCGTTTGATCAAACCCTTACGATGCCTTTCTGAGTCAATTACCAGTTGCCAGATGCTGTATCGGGCTTGGGTGTTTTTCAACTGGGTAATGAGGGGGTCAACCTCAAGACTAGTAGGGATAGGTGGAGGTGGAGAAGGGGGCCTCGCTGTAGTTCCAACCCTGCCAGGAATCGGGTCTTTGTTTAGATCGAGATACCGATCTTTCGGCTGATATACACGACCACTCCGGGTGATATTGAGGACATTGTCGAGTAAGACGCTCTTGGTGGCTCGCGTCTCAAATAGGTACTGCTGCTCTTCAGAGTCCGAATCTGGGTCTTGTAGTTCATATTTATCCACACTAAAAAGGTCATGGTGGTCGACCTTGAACAAGTTGGTACTTACGGCCTTGGATTCCCGAGCCATTTCCCCCTCCTCATCAGAATAGTTCTCCTTTGAAACAAAGGAATCTACACTGAATAGTGCCTTTCCCTCAGCTTTCCTTCTCTTCGCCACAAATGGTTTAGACCTACGACCCTTTTGTTTTGGTTGGCTTGGATCCCTTTCCATTCCTTGAATGGAGTTAACTCCTGGGTTAGCCTGATTGATAAGTTCAAAAACTGAGCAAGATGGAAGTCCTGAACCGATGACCAGGACGAAATTACTACTGCCCGGCCCCTGGGCAAGGAGGTCGAAGACCGTGGCTTCAAGTAAACCAGATTGGACCATTCTGACCTTACTTTCGAAGCTTGGTAAAGGGTTATTCATAGTGCTCGGGGCTTTTTCTAGTTCAGCAATCTTTGCCTCGCTAACCAATCGCTGAATAGCTGAGAGTAGGGCCTTGCAGTTGTTGGTTTGGTGCCCCACCTGAACGTGATAATTACAGAAGTTATTCTTATCTTCAGGTTTGGGTGGCTTGTATTCTTGAAGGGACTGTATAAAACCCGCTTCCCTCAACCGTTGGAAGATGACCCGGAGGGGCAATTTATAGGGGTTGGTCAAAACAAAAGGGGGCCGAGGAGTCTGGACCGAGGCAATCGTTGATGGTGGCGTAGCAGGGGTATGAGAAATGGTTTGGATAGCAGCCAGTGTTTTTGGCTTAACCGGCGCTAGGGTCGAGGGTTGCGCTTCATTTTTCCTGAACCATGGTTTTCCTGCCCTCTAGGCCTTCTCGCGTTCCGCCTCACGCTCAATCTTTTCTGCTTTCTCAAACACAGCTTTGTAAGAAAGGAAAGAATCCGTAGCCATTTCCTTGCGGAACAAGGGGAGAGATCCTTCGAGGAGTTTGACAATCATTTCCTCAAGGCTAAGCTTAGACTTCATCAAGACCTGGGTTGACATCCACCTATTGAAGTACTGTTTAAAGGTTTCGTTGGGCATTTGACGGATCCTCTCAAGATGTTGGAGGGTCATCTCCATCATAGTATTGAACCCATAGTGTACTTTCAAAGCCTCAGATAAGAGCGTCCAGTCGGTGACAATATGCTGTGGCAAAGTGTGGTACCACTCGAGTGCCGGTCCCCGAAGAGAACAAGGAAACATCTCAGGCAGCACTTTGTCACTTAGCTTCTTTACCCGCATCACCCTTTCGTACATAATGATGTGAGAGACGGGTGCTCCCGAGCCATCATAATGAGCCATGTTTGGCATAGTAAAATTGTTAGGGACCCAATCCTCGTCCCTTTCAGGTTTTTTTATTAATGATGAGGCGGTTGATGTAAGCTTGGATTTCTGGTGTCACGCCCGGAGGTTGCGTGACCTGGTCGCTGATCGGTCCGCGAGAGATGGTTGGGGCTTGGGGTGTCGCGCCCGGAGAATGCACGACCTGGTCGCTGACGGTCTGAGAAGCTATCATTTGTCGAACGAAAGCGGCTACCTCAGGTGTCACACCCGGAGGTTGTGTGACCTGGTCGTTGAATGTTGAAGGCAGCGTAGGACGGACAGTCAGATGGCTGGCAAATGGATTCTGGGGGTAAGTGGTGCCTTTAGGAGTTACGATAAACTGTGGAGGTGTGAATGAGGGTAGAGGCCGAGACGATGGGCTTTGGTGATTGAATGTCAGAGGAGTTGAGGTTTGGGTGAAAGGTCTTGGGTTGAAAGGTACAGCTGGTGGAGTGGTTGAAGTCGACAAGAGAGCCGAAGCCTGTCCAAACTGGAATGGACTCGTCAGGGGTTGGATTGATTGAAGTACAGGTGCGACAGGTCCTGCCTCTACCAAACTGGTCAGTATCCGAGTTATACTGTCCGGGGCATGGATGTCGGATGCCGATACTATATCGGAATTCCTGTTTTCCAGAGCTCGCTTAACCGCTGCATCAACCGTAGTTTGGATTGAGGTTTGGAAAGCATCCGAGTTTAAGAACTGCAACATAGCATTGGTCAAGTCAAAGCCAGGAGGTGGTTGGGATCCTGTTCCCGAGCTGGAAGTGGGACCAAGGGGCTCTTCTGGAGGGGGGGGTCCCTTCGTTTCTCGGGAAAGACATGGTCGGTCGAAGGAAACCTTGGCTTAACTGCACTTGCTCTGAATCTGATTCCTCGCTGGAATCGGTATGGGGGATTCCTTCAACTTCCGTGGTGGCAACCGGGGTCGGAGGATGACGTATCAGGCGATGTTCTATCCTTCTCCAGGCCGGGGTGCGACGGTCAGTGCGCCTTCTCCTAGCTGAAATGGTAGGTAGCGGATCAGGCTATACATGGATGGGTGAATGATATGCGTGGTATGCATGCTTTTCGTGCCCTGGGAGTGACGTGTAGTGTGCATGGCTGCACGTAGATGTGGTTAAGGATGATGTGATGGCTTAACCCTCCAACATATATGAGACGTGTGTACTTCACGTCATACATAGCGATATGTGGTGACGCAACGGAGGTACAAGAGAAGTCCTACACATGTTGCTAAACCTCTTCCATGGGTGGAAGTGGTAAGGGCAAGTTGATTCATTTTCGGCCCTTAAAGCCGATGTATGAGGGTGCATGATCATAGAGCACTTAGCATGCGAATCGGCCCTGTTCCAACCTTTTGACTCCCGCATAACACCTCTTTGGTAGGATGGAGTTTGGCTGCTTCACCGGTAATGGCGAAAGTAGCGCGTCCCAATTATTTTATTCATTTTAGGTAATCCTAAGGGGAATGATGTGCTAAGGCTTTTTTCTAACGCGGCTTTGGTATAGGGTTGTTGATGTAGAAGGTTCCCGTTTACCTTGATTCCACGTTTACTCAATCACTACCCGAATGGGCGTGGTCATAGGAGTTTACGTGTTGGTTGAAACGAGTGATCCACCCACTAGGCATCCTCAATTCCAACAGGGCATGAGTGATACTTTGTGAGCTTCTCGGCTAAAATAGGGCACCTATAATTACCGATCTATCTACACGCGTGAGGACAAGGCGTCATAAGAAAAGAGTGAAGTTTTAATTTGGCCAATGATTTCAATACATCATCAAAATGTTTTAAACTATGAAGGAAGATTCAAGTTTAAAGAAAAAAATTCCCCAGCAGAGTCGCCACTGTGAGCGGACGACGGTTCGAGCGGCTGCGGCGCGGGGCCGGGCCCTGTCGGGCGGGCCCTCTTTTTGTACGTCGGGGAGACGAATGTGATATGGTTGAAAAGAAAATGATTTTGTGTATTGTAATGCTTAAAAGATACGAGATCAAAACCCCGTACTTAGAATAGAGTCGCCACCCGGTTCAGCTCAACCGGGAAATTTTCAGTACGATTTTCCCACCGGGTGGTTGGACCATACCTTAAGTAGAGATTCCGAGTTCGGATGATGTTATGTACTTTTCATTAGGCCAAGTTAGGATACTTCATTCTTTCTTAATCGATTTAATCCACCCTATTTATTCGTATTTTTAGTTATTTTATGGTTTTCGCATTTATCAAGCAATTGAAGCGATAAATAAAATATTTACAATCGCAAAAGAAAAGTAAGTGCGGAAAGTAGAATCATTACAAGATTTTCAAGTCCTGTACTTTTTCTACGTAACAAATAAAATACCCGAATGTCCGATATATACCCACCTGCAGATGATAGTTAACACGAATATGGCATATCTATTTATAATATCATAAAGCCCGATTGAATGGCTAAAATGAGGTTCGAATGGCGTTTGAGGGGAAATTCCATTTTTGTCCAAATTTTAGATTCGGTTGTCGCTTTAATCGGATTACAAATGAATATACCACTTATTATAGGGCGGGTCTGTTTTCAGGAGATTTCGAATCTCCATCGTTACACTATAGATCCTAGCTTCAGAAAATAAATTAGTTTGGAAACAAACGAAAACGATACTGCTGTCCAGAAAGCCAAGCCGCCGATTGCATCTGATGCCGCCGGCGAAATAATTGATGTCGCTGGCGGCATGGATGATGCCGCCGGCGACATCACCTATGTCACAGGCGACATCGGCATGCAGATGGGCATAGGGTTTTCTGAATACCGTAAAGAAAGGGTTTCGCGAGAAAGCGAGGTCTCCGGGGAATGTGACGCTAGCGGCGGTACCAACGATGCCTCTCGCGACATGGGTGATACAGCCGGCAACATTACATGTCTCCGGCGACTCCAATTCCTTGCTATAGCAGTGGTTTGTAGTCAAAGTGACCGAAAACTCAAAAGATCGTAAATGAACGAAAATTCTTACAAATCACTAATAACAATGCCAAAGAGCTATGAGACTCAGGATTTTTACCTCGGGGTTGTGAATCCACCTCTTCGTGATCCGAATAAAACACCTCTGGGGAGCTTGTTACGATGATTTAATAATGATTTTTAGTGTCTTTTGGTTTCTAAGTTCTACCAAGATGATTTTGACTTAAAGATTTGTCGATTTCAACTCACAATCAGAGAGTTCAAAGAAGAAAAACCAGGAAAAATGGGTCGGAATCCCGTTTTTTTCTGTTTTATCTAATTCTTATCTCACTATTATCTATTTCTACCTTAAAAATCTCTTTTCTCCTTTTCTTTCTCCCCCCTCTCTTCTAAGTGCAGCCCAAGGTGCCCTTTTATAGGTGAAATGGGGTGTTTTTAGGACATTTTTTAATAATTCCACCGAAAGTGGTCGAAAAGGCTGTCTGCAAGAGGACCCGCTTCGAGTCATGTCGCCGGCGACATTATAATGTCGCCGGCGGTATAATCCATGTCGCCGGCGGTATGGTCATATCGCCGGCGACATGGATGATGCTCTGGGCGGCATCAGCCTTCAACATGCCTTCAGTTAGTGGGTCAAAAAGAAGCCAAAAAACCGGGAAAAAGTGGCTTAATAGTGGAAAAAAGCATCTTTATGGCCCTTAACAATATTTTAATGGACATTATTTAATTTGGGTGTAAATCATCGGTTCAAGCTCCTACCGAACGCGTTATCGGCCACGCCAAACTGGATTCTACCAATTATAAAATTCACAAGGAATATTATTTTGGTAATAAAAATTCTGAAGCGAACTTTTATTTTGAGGTATTGAAATCGGGTACACGTCATCATCGTCTCGCGAGAGGGACTGCAAAATCCCGTGCTCACAACAGATCTGTATGATCTCAAGACATGAGCGAGGGTTTAGAAATTATACCTGAGGTGATGACATGGGTGAGTTCCTTTCTTGAGGTGAAATCCTTTCCTAGGGGGCCCTTTCTTGAGGTGGACGACTTTCCTTTGCTGATGAATATCCCTTTCCTGAGGCGGATGACTTTCCTTTGCTGATGCATATCCTTTTCCTATGGAGGATGACTTTTCTTTGCTACTGCATATCCTTATCCCGAGGCAGATGACTTTCCTTTCCTGATACGTATCCCTTTCCTGAGGCGGATGACTTTCCTTTGCTACTATGCATCCCTTTCCTGAGGCGGATGACTTTCCTTTGCTACTGCGCATCACTTTCCTGAGGCGGATGACTTTCCTTTGCTACTATGCATCCCTACTAACTCTACTAGGGAAGGTGGTGTATCCCTTTCTTAAGGTAGATTGAATCTCATAGCTGATGATGTATCCCTTTTATAAGGCAGATCGACTCTCCTGAATGATGATGTATCCCTTTCTTAAGGCAGATTGACTCTCCTAACTGATGATGTATCCCTTTTTTAAGGCGGATTAAATTTCCTGACTGATGATGTATCCCTTTCTTAAGGTGGATTAAATCTCCTGCTGCTGATGGTGTATCCCTTTCCTAAGGCGGATCGACTTTCCTGACTGATGTATCCCCTTCTTAAGGCAGATGACTCTCTTATTGGGGAATTTGAATAACCTAAAAAGAGACAATGATCAAAGACCAAGTTAGTCATTATCCAAACAGACATGTCTTTATTCTTAATTAACTTTTGTGAAAACAAAAATATTTTTTTGCCCCTTCAATTAAGAATAAAGATGTATGGATGAGATAACTATATGGGAGAAATGTCGGGTTTGGCCCGATTATTGCCGATTCCACTGTTAGGGAATGCCTCTAGGGTGGGTGCTCCTAGGGTTTTTGATGATCGGGGCATGCCTCTGGATTGGTTCTACCGCTGGAGGATGGGCGGATGCCCCTAGATTGGTGGGGGGATTCCCCTTGATTGATTCCACTGCTAAGAGATATGAGGGATACCTCTTAACTGATTCCACTACTGGGGAATGGGGGGGATGCCCCTAGATTGACTGATTCTGCTACTGTGAGATGGGGGAATGACCTTGGATTTGTGGGGGGATGCCCCTTGATTGATTCCACTGCTGGAAGATAGAGGGATGCCCCTAGATTGACTAATTCCACTGCGGGGGAATAAAGCGATGTCCTTTGGTAAAACTTCTTCTACTGGGGAGCAAAGTGAATTTCTTCTCCTGGAGAGTCCTTCCTATGCTAGGATGGTCCTGTACCCAAAAATTTTCTGATTAGTGATCAATTTAAAAATGGCTTACCTTGATTCTTGATTGACTTTTATGGAAATAAAAATATTTTTGCCCCTTCAATCAAGGATCAAGGTAAGCATAGGGACTCGTCCTGAATAATTGAAATATAGGGTTGAGGAGGAGCAGGGTTGGCCCCGAGCTTGGACTTGATAAACTTTTGGTGCTTTGTGATACATTAGTTCAAAAATTTGACCCTGAGAGGTAAGAGAGGGCCCATATGAGTGGGCCAGGACCAGTATGGGTGGGGTGCTCAACCATTTGGACCCGTATAGGTGGTGTGGGACCTACTCGGATCCTCGATGGGGGGGTTTAAAAGTCTGATCAATCCCCTCATATCCCGCCATGTACCAAAACTTCCCTTTTTGCTACTCTATTGATTTTCTTCCTAAAATCAACTAAAGATGTATAAGAAGATCCCGCAGACCGGCCGCTTTTCCCTTAGACTCAAGGACTTACCCCTGGTGGGCGATTTGAGACTTCAGGAATGCTTGGTTTCTATCGGGTATGCTTTTCGCGAGGGAGACTCTTTTCTATGGCTTACTCTTGTCTTTGAAGTGCCACTGATCCCTTTCTCTTGAGACCCATGCTTTAAAACTCCAGGTAATTTTGGTCAATTCTCAATTTTTCATTTTCAAACTTTGGAAAATTTATCAGATTTTGGCATAAATTAGGGTGTTTTAGACCTTAGAATAGAGCATAATGCATGTAACTTTAGCCTAGGATGCTGCTAGGATAGTTTTGGATGAGCCTTGGATGAATTTGAATTTTTAGGGAGATTTTTTATAGAGGGACTGCTTGCAGGGGACTGTATAGGTCCCATTTACGATACATGTGCCATTTGTGGACCCGTACGGGTGGGGCTTACTCGTATGGGTCTTTTCCTTAGGGACAAAATATTGTTTACTTTGATTTCTATAATCTTTTCTTAATTTCTGACTTTTTTACTGTGTTCTAAGCCTGTTAAATTGTAATTCTATCTTTACAATTCCAATACAAGACTGTAGGGGCCCTAAGCTTCTATAGGAAATGGTACGAGGAGATTTATACTGCGGGGGATATGGAGTTACTGACTCGCATCGATTCTTTCGGCTTCAGCGACATTATTAGGGCCATCCCTTAGGCCCCTAAGATGTTGGCTACTGGCGCCATTTCAACTCTGACAGAGAGATGGTCGGAGATAACCCATACTTTCCACTTGCCTATTGGAGAGGTTACTATCACTCCCTCAAATGTGAGCGCCACGACAGGCCTAGAGTGGATTGGGGATGTGGTCCACTTTGATATTTATGCCGACTGGTGGCATTCTCGGCCTGAGGTGAAGGTCTACATTACTAGGCTACTTGGCCTTCATCCAGGCAGGATGAATAAGCTCAAGTATAGGGACCTGTATACTTACTAGATCAGGCAGCCGTATCCTATTGCGGTTGAGAGGAGGGACCAGTACGCCCGATCTTTCTTACTGATATTTCTTACCACCTTCTTCTTTCCAGTCTAATAGAGCAACCTTAACTATAGTTTGCTCTCTGCTGTGGAGAACCTTGTCGCTGTGCCAGGCAAGAGCTGGTGCCAGGCTATCTTAGAATAACTATACTATAGGCTAGACATCGGAGTCTGGGGTGACCAGTCTGAGCTCAAGATCTGCCATATGATATTATTGGTAAATTCCAAACTGATCTCTTATGCTTTAACCTTTCACTTAGATTGTGCTGTGACTGATCCTTATTTTTTTTGTAGATTTAGGCCTTTGAGCACCGATAAATCCCCAGGCTGGGTTTGCCCATACAGCCCTAGACACCGCATATCATTCTTAACTGGACTGGGCTCTAGCAGGGCCAGCCCTTGACTACAGTGTAGTATCGAGAGTTCCTATACCAGCTGTGTTTAGATCGAGTAAACTGCTTCCCACCTAAACCTACATTTTACATTTCAACAAATCATTAGTAGAAACTGTATTCACAAGGGTGTGATACTCATAGTGCATTCATTTTATGCATGTCATCTGAGACCCATAGGAGAGATTAGTCACGTATGGGGCTATCGAGTAGATGCGGGCTGGCGTGGATGCCCGCCGCTTTATCCTAGAGTCACCGCTCTTTTACGAGTGGTATTTTGGTGAGCAGGTCCGAGGGTGGAGGACCAGTGCCATGGTGGAGAGACCGATCCCTCCCTCGATCCTAGCGGGTGTCTTCTGGCCTTATCTCATGCTAGGGATAGACCAAGGACTGTACCTATCAGCGAGGGGGCTCGTGTGTTGTCCGTAGAGAGTTCTTATACTGAGTTTGTTGATTCTTACCTTCTTCTTCCCTATAGGAGGGTCCACCACAAGAATTCCCCTCTTAAGTTTCACGGGAGCGACGGTGAGGATGACGACAATAATGATGATGAGGAGGGTCGATAGAGGTATGACTTGGGCTAGGTCAGGTCTGTTGCCCCTTCTTCTCAGGTATGCCTCTAACTTAGCCTTTATGAATACTTTACTACTTTCTGAAATTAACTGTGATCTAAATCTTATTCTTTATTGCTATAGCCTCCCACTTCCATGCGAAAGAGATCTACCGCTACTGCTGTTGTTGCCCCTGAGCAGGCAGTAAAGCGGTCTCGAGCTTTTAGATCTGTGCGGGAGGGTGTCTTGAGAGCTGAGCTAGGTACTTTCTTTCGAATCCTCAATCATTTGGGGAAGCAAGCTGTCAATGAGCTCGAGGAGTCGGTCTAGCCTATTGGTTTCACTCCCTCCAGCTCTACTCACATAAGGAATCCTTTATCTTAGCATTCATCTATTACTACTGTGATTGTTTAGAATATCTTGTCCTGATGTGACCTTTTCCTTTTAGGTGACCATCTCTAAGACTGAGAAGATTGCCAGGAGTGGCTACTTTTTAGTGCGAGATCTACAATTAGCCCAGGATGCCTTAGCTTCAGTAAGTCTCTGTTTCCTGTAAAATTTAGCAAACTATGCATGCATGCTATAACATTTATATATGTATTCATCTTATGATTTCCGTTGTAGACCTTGCTGGCCATGGAGCACAGCAAGTCCGCCCAGTACTTAGATTCTTTAGAGGAGAAGACCCGGTTCTTAGAGGAGCCGCTGCGACCAGCTACCACTAAGGCTGACCAGGCTAGGGCTAAGACCATTTGGGCAAGGGTAGAAATTGAGATGTTGAGGGGCTAGCTTTCTAGGATGATTGAGGATAGGTAGATGCCGGTTCCTTCTGATGATAAGTCTGAGGATGATCTTTCCGTATATTGGGTGAATCAGAGAGGTAGAGATCAGTCTGTTGAGGGTACTAATACTGCTGGGGTTACTGCAAGGACTTTAGAGACCAGGGCCCTTGCTCAGCTAGTTACTGATATTGAGGAGGTTGAGGATCACATGACCATAGACGTGGATTACCTGCTGGCGGATACTCAGGACCAGACTCAGGAGGGTCACCAGGGACAAGATCCCCCGGTAGCTTAGGTTATGATTACTTTCTAAACTATTTGTAGTTTTAGGCCCTACGTGGCTTGTTTTAATTGTAAACTTTGGATTGGTACTTTTGACATTTGACTTTTATGTATGCTGACTTTCTTTGAACTGAGAGTAACGAGTATTACTGCTTTACGAACCCGTATCTTATCCAGAGACTTCATAGTGAGAGGATCGAGTGATGTTCTAACTTTTGCATAGACCATTTGATGCGAGGTGACCTATCAAACATTTATTTTTCGTTCTTTTTGTCCTAATTTTTGCCTAAACTGTCCTGAAGGCTCAGTCCAGCGGACTTTTTCTTTTTAGCTTTAACTTTTTCCTAGATCGCCCTTTCAGGTTTTCAACCTAGCAAGCTTTATTTTCTTTTCTTTTTGCCTTAATTTTTACCGAGACCGCCCTTTCGGGTTTTCAATCCCACAGGCTTTTCTTTTATTCTTGTCTTAACTTTTGCCTGGACCACCCTTTCGGGTTTTCAATCCAGCAGACTTTTTTTGAATTTACATATGCTTGATTTCTTTGGAACTTTTTATTTCTGTTGGATTACATGTGAAAGGAATAAATAACAATGATGCGTAACACGTAGAGAAAAATTGATGTTCACATACCAACGATTATTTCACCTAAAGACATGCATGCATTCATAAGACCAAGATTCTTTGCAAAATCATAACATGTTCATTGATGAGATTAATTTGAGTACATAGGCAATGGTAACAATTTCCAATGGTCAACCCCTACTCCCTACTGGTCTTTTACAGATTTTCTAGAAGGAAACTAACATTTTTCTCTTGATGCCCTAACTTTTGCCTAAGCCGCCCTTTTTGGGTTTTCAGCTCAGCGGGCTTTATTTGCATTGGGGTGCCCTAATTTTTATCTGACCGGTTTGTGGAATACTGATCAGCAGGCTGCACCTTAATTTTTTCCCTAGCGGTAGAGGACCTCTCGTCGGGTGTTTTATTCTTTATTTCTTTTATTCTTTGTGCTGCTTTTTTATGATTTAATTCTTTTAACCTAGACATGATAATGCTTGAGCCTATCTTGATTCACTGGATTCATGAACTCATTTCTATCCATATCCGTAAGCTTGATTCCTCCTTTACCAAGGACTTTCTTCACAATGAACAGTCCTTCCCAATTAGGCCAGAACTTTCCCCTAGTGTCAGTGTTGACCTGGCATAGCTGCTTGAGAACCAGATCACCCACTTTGAGAGGTTGTTTTGGGTATCTGACTCTGTTGTTGTAAGCTTAAGCCATGCGCTATTGGTACATCTGTAGGTGGTCAAGTGCCTTGAGCCTCTTTTCATCTATTGCATTCAACTATTCATACCTGGCACTTTCCCAATTTGATTCTTTTAATTGAGCTTCGAGTGACACCCTTAGAGATCTTAATTCTGTTTCTACTGGTAGCATAGATTCCATTCCATATACCAAAGAAAATGGCATCTGATCAGTGGGAGTTCTTATACTGGTTCTATACCCCCTAAATTATGAATGGGAGTTTATCAGCCCAGTCCCTGTAGGTAGCCATTATTTTGGACAGGCTCTTTTTGATTTATCAATGATCAGGTTCCCTTTAGAGTTTCTGAGGGATTTTAGGCATCTTTTGTGACTCCATATGTGCTTTCTATTTTTTTGTAACCGGGGCCAGCCCGTTGTTGATGTTCTCATGAGTCTTTGTGGTCTTCTTTCTTGGCGAAACGTACCTTTGTACCCCGTTCCCCCTTCATGAAGAAAGATAAACTAAGACTTATTATTATCATATTTGCTAAGCACATTTATTATCTCTCTTTTATTTGATAGGTTTTAACCATTGGATATTTATACCATTGCAATGTATTCAAAGTCAACTTCATTAATAAATATGATGATATTTCAAGAATGTTGTCGTTATGAGTGCATGGTGTAATCAGAATGAAATACTCGAGTGAAATGTGAATGGGACATGGATCAATTTATTCATGACATGTTAAAAAAAGAGTACTGATGTTACAACTTATTCATGATATTCCTTATAAGCGGCATTGTTTGCATAAAAAATATTTATAACATTAAAAATTAAATCATTTGAATCATCCTCCATAGGCGGAGGGTCTTGTTGATCAGCTTTGGCAATACTGACAGCTGAACTGGTATTTGTATGTGCTTCTTCGGCTACTGCTCTTGCTAAGTCTTTAACAGCCTTGCTGATGGGATTTCCTTTTTCAATCCCCTTCCAATTCTTCCTCATAAGTACCGCTAGCGCCTTGGTGATGGACCTAATTGTGTCTCTCGTTTCATCTTCTTCAGCACTCTCACATACTACCACAGAAACCGAGATTTCAATCATGCAGCCTTTCTCGAACTCATATACATCATTGAAGATCTCAAAACCAGGGACTCTTTTGCCCTATACTTCAACAGGTTCTTCCTCACCCGTGAAAACCTTTTTCTTGACCTTGGCCCCTATCATGAGGCAGGACTGGGGTTTAGATTTCTTAGCACTTAGGTGATTCCCCAAACTGAGCCTGAATGGCCATAGAAGAGGTAAAATGGGTTCCAGCATACCCTGCAGATTCCTTTCGAGCCTCTTACCTTTCATATAACCTTGCTTCATTATGATCTTTTCGATTTTAAGTGATATGTACTTTTTGAACAAAAATTTTATATCCTGGTGACCTACAACAACCCTAAATTCTTTTTCTTTGGCTTCTATAGCTACTATAACAGATGGTTCATCGGCTTCAATGGTTAGTAGCTTGCCCTTGTGGATAAGCTTAACTTTCTAGTGGATCGTGGAAGGGATGACTCCTAATGCATGGAGCCAAGGTCGACCCAACAATAACGAGTAGGTAATAGGAATATCGAGAACAGTGAATAAGACTTTAGATTTCACTCCCCAACTGTAACTTCAGCTTCAAAGACCCCAATGATACTCCTCTTCGTGTCATCATTTGCCCTTATAATAGTATTGGATTTTTCCAACAAGGATTCATCCAGCCCTAAGTGAGGAAGGATCTTGGCAGGGCAGAGATTGAGGGTGGAACCATAATCCACCATAACACATGGGATAGAACGATCAAATATTTGCACCTTAATGAAAACCCCTTGTTAAACTTATTCCCATCGGCCGGGAGGTCTGACGGATAAAACTTAATAGGTTCAATTTGATTGGGAGAAGATCCCTCAATAATTGAAAATACTTTAACCAGAGTGGTAGAATATGTAGCCTCCATGCTCAATAACTTTTCTATTAGACCTTTGCGATGATCTTCAGAGTTAATAAGAAGCTGCCAAATAATGTACTTAGCAGGGGTGGCTTACAACTGCTGGATAAGAGGGGTGACTTTCTTTTCATTATCGGCCAGATTTTGAGTCCTAATAGCAGGTGTAAAGATTAGGCCTTGATTGATATTTGGAATAAGCTGAATATCCACATCTTTTCCCTTTCTTCTTTTTGGAAGAGGATTAGGAGGAATCCTCCCACACTCCATTTTTCATACAACTTCTCCCTTCAGAAGTTTCCACTAACAAGGCGGGTCCTTCGAGCTCATCACTTTCTAATACATAAGCATCGATATCAATTAGCTCCGGTTGAACTAATATAGCTTCCTCGTCATAAATTCCTTATAACTCAAATGCAATGATGTCAATAGGGATCTGTCCATCGAGTAAAGCCACTATTGAGTGAACCATAGGATTAGCCTACGAGATCATATTGAAGACATGGTAGGAGGGTAACCCTAACTCGACAGCTGCAACCTATTTCTTGAAATTTAGCAGGGGGTTATTCATGGTGCTAGGCTTAATCTCAGGTTCTTGTATTTTCTTATACCTAATCAAACTACGAATAGCCTTTAGTAGGTCTCCACAGGCACAAGTGTGATGCTCCTTACTGACGTGATAAGCACAAAACTGATCCCTATCCTTAGGCTTGGGCGGGACATAAGTTTTAATACTTTGAAGAAGACCAAGTGCCCTCAACTTAGTGAAGATGGTAGGCAGAGATGCTTTCCAAGGGGAGATACCATCTTTGATGGTACGGACTGCAGCCACTTCTTCTTGCACTACCGCTGTTTTAGGATCGGAACCAAACTTTGATTTAGAAGCCTAGGTTAAGGCTGAAGGTTCACTCTTTTTAAACCAAGGTTTGGCCGGTACACTTGCCTTCTCAAATTCCTCGATTCTTTCCCATTTCTTTACTTTTTTGAAGACCTCAACATAGCTAAAGAACTTATCTATACCAAGAATGTTACGATAAGCAGATAGGGCACCATCCATTAACTTTATGATCATCTCCAGGAGGCTCAGTCTATCTTTTAATAGTACTTGAGTGGCCATCCATGTTTTGCAATAGGGCTTGAACTTCTCATTAGGAGCTTGCTTGATGGCCTCCAAATTCTGTATGGTAGTTTTAATGGTGGCATTGAAACCATACTGCTCAATAAAAGCCTCCGATAAAGCTTTCCATTTTTCGGTCACCTCATCTGATAGAGTGTTATACCATTCAATAGCAGGACATTCCAGGGTGCAAGGGAACATTTCAGCTAGGACCTTATCACTTAAATTTCTAATTCTCATAACCCTCTAGTAGGTGGTGATGTGAGATTGAGGCAGACTAGTTCCCTTATACTTGGCTATGCTAGGCATACTAAAGTTTTCAGGGACCCAATCCTCCTCTCTAGCTATTTAAACTGATATTGACGATGGCTGAGAGCTGGGATTAATAGCTAGCAATTTCTGAAGAGGATCACACAATTCCATGGACAAGGATGACCCCTTTGATTGAGTAATTGCACCTAAAGGTAAACTTATTGATTGAGGAAAGGCTGTCCCCTTAGATATGACTATAAAATTAGGGGTTGGGCCACATGCCCCAAACTAAAATGGAGGCAGTATAAATCCCTGACTAGGCTGAGTAAACTAACTGATGGCTAGCAGAACCACTGTACCCACTGACTGGAATGACTTGCTAACTGAACCAAATTGACCCAAAGAACCCAACTGACCAAACTGACTGGAAGAATCCACGCGAGTCTGCAGGTGGTAACTAAAATTGAGTGAATGGATTATGAGTTACCCTCGATACTTGTTCACTAATCACTGCATTCACTATTGGACCACTAACAGGCGCGCTATGAGGAGTATTGGTCATTCTCTCTTTGGCCATAATCGCCCTGATGGAGGCCAGCATTTTATCATTCATTCGGTCCAAGAACTTATCACTTCTCAAGTACTGTGAGACAGCATTTGCGATCTCCGACCTAACCTCGGCCCTCGTTGCATTTGCCTCTACACCAGTAGCAACATTCTCAACCTCAATATCAATCTGGCCCTCTAGAGTCAGGATACGAGACTTTTCCTTAGGATGGTAGGTAGAAAGATCAACTGGACTAAACCGACTACTAGATAAAATATCCATAGATGGAGATGGAGCAACCTTTAACTGAACTGGAGGAAGAAATGATGATGGAGGAGCCAAAATGCCAATCAAATGGACATGAGAACGTCACCAAGCTCTTTCTCTTTGAGGCTTGATTTTGGCTGAGGTGATAACCAAAAGATCAGTACATGCATGGGATGTGTTATGCATGCATAAATTACAACGATGCATGGCTGGGTTAATTCAAGGGTATGTAACACAACACATGCAAAGCGATCAATGCCGTCCTTATTTCTCCCGCCGAGTCTGAGGGTATTCATCCTTGATCTAATCTTACATAGAAATTAAGGTACCTATAAGGTAAAATTCTAAGGCTTTCGATAAGAATGGTGTAGGGACATATCGACAGTTTGATGTAGAAGTTCCCACCGTATCAAGCCTCTTTTGGAGGGAGATAGCAATGAGTGCTCCACCCACTAGAGTGTCCCCAATTCCTGTTGGGAATGGATAAACTTTCGAGAGTGTCGCAGAAATAATAGGGCACCTTAACCTAGTGCTAAAAGAAGAGTGCATCTAACTAAGGAGAGAAGGAGATGAGAAAATAGAGTGTGATAATTTTCCCAAATGATGAAAAAGAAAACGGGTTGAATCTATTAAACGATTTTTGGTGCGCATCTTAATCTTTTAAGCTTTTAAAACAAACCAAAATTTTGCAAGTTAAAAGTTTATATTCCCTAGTGGAGCCACTGCGAGGTGTCAATGACGTGTGGATCTCCCTTAGGGCCTGTGTGAGAGGCGGGGTCCACTGAGGGTTAGTTGGATTTAGGCATGACAAAACATTTTTAGTTAAAGTTTGCACAATAAGCTAATTTCAATGAATAAAAGGATCGAGACCCAAATCTAGATACAAATGATAGAGTCACCACCCAAGTTATCTACTTGGGAAAGAGTTTTGGTACGGTTCCCTCTAGGCGGGAGGCTCATACCTATTGGATCAGAGATTTGGGTATCAGATGAGTCACTTATTTCTCATTTAGTTGATTTAAAATTACATTCACTGCGTAAAACTGTTTTTGTTTCCATCATTTGGGGAGTTATCACAGAAACCCTATTTTTACACTCTTTCACACTCGTTACATGCATTTACATATTACAATAAAGCACAAGCAATAAATGGGGGAATAAAAATTACAACCGGGGGAAAAATGGGGGAATTGCAAGAGAACCTATACATTTGTTATAAGTTATATAAAAAAATGAAAATAAATCCCCTTGCATCCATAAAGATTAGCACAACTTATAGCACATCATAAGTCAGCATTTCATTAGGAAAAAAGTGATTATGTTACCTTGGCGGTTGTGAACGGACGACGCTTCCTGCGGCAGGGCCGGCCCATTTAAGTGACGGGGGATGAGTGTGATGTGTTTGGAAAATGATTTTGTATATTTTAATGCCCAAAAGATACGAGATCGAAATACCGTACTAAAAATAGAGTCGCCACCCGGTTCAGCTCAACCGGGAAATTTTTGGTGCGATTTTCCCACCGGGTGGTTGGACCATACCTTAAGTAGAGATTCCGAGTTCGGATGATGTTATCTATTTTTCATTAGGCCAAGTTAAGATACTTCATTCTTTCTTAATCGGTTTAATCTATGCTATTTATTTGTATTTTTAGTTATTTTGATATTTTTATGTTTATCAAGCAATTGAAGCAATGAATAAAATATTTACAGCCATAAAAAAATAAGTGTAGAAAATAAAATTATTACAAGGTTTTCAAGTCCTATACAATTTTCTATGCAATAAATAAAATACCTGAATATCCGATATACGTCCGCCTGCAGAAGATTGTTAGCACGGGTATAGCATATTTTATTTAGAGTATTATAAAGCCCGGTCGGATGGCTAAAATGGGATTTGAATGGCGTTTTCAAGGAAATTCCATTTTAAGCAATTTTTAGGCTCAATCATTATTTTAACCGATTATAAATGAAAATAAAACTGCTGTCCAGAAAGTCATATCGCCGATAATATAACTGATGCCGCCGGCGACATCAATTATATCACTGGCGGTATCAGCTTGTAGGCAGCAGTGGCGGCAGTAAAAATGACCGAAAACCCAAAAAATGAATATAAATTGACAAAAATTAACACAAATCAGTAGTATTAATGCCAAAGAGCTATGAGACTTAGGATTTTTACCTCAAGGTCGTGAATCCACCTCTTCATGAACTGAAAGAAACACCTCCGAGGAGCTTGTTACGATGATTTACAATAAATATAAGTGCTTTTTGGTTTCTAAATCCAATTAAGTTGAATTTAACTTAAAGACTTACTGATTTCAACTCACAATCAGAGAATTCAAAGAAGAAAAAATAGGAAAAATGGATCAGAATCCTTTTTTCTATTTTGTCTAATTCTTATCTCACTAGAATCTATTCCCATATTAAAATCTTAACATTCAACTCCCCCCCTTTTAAAATGCAGCTCAAGGTGTGCTTTTATAGGTGAAATGGGGTGCTTTTTGGGCCTTTTTGAATAATTTCGCCGAAAGTGACCGAAAGGCTGTCTGTGAAGGGGCCCATTTTGGGTCGTACCACCGGTGACATGGTGATGCCGTCGGTGGTATGGCCGATGTTGCCGGCGGTATGGTGGGGCCGCAGGCGGCATGGATGATGCCTCTGGCGGCATCAGCCTGCAGCATACCGATAGCTAACGGGCTAAAAAGCCAAAAAAGTCGGGAAAAGTGGTTTAATAGTGGGTGAAAAGGCATCTTTTTGACTTTTAATAATATTTTAAAGGGTATTTATCATTTAGGTGCCAATCATCGGTTCAAGCTCCCACCGGACGTGTTATCGGCCACGCCGAACTGTATTCTACCAAATAAAAATTTACGAGGAATATTATTTTAGTAATAAAAATTCTAAAGAGAAATTTTAATTTGAGACATTAGAATCGGGTACACGTCATCATCATCTCGCGAGAGGGACTGCAAAATCCCGTGCTCACAGGCTGCCCCTCGGGGGATCACTGCTGCCACAGGTCAGTATGATCACACGAAAGAGTAAGGGATAGGAATGATAGCTGATGGATGACCAGTTTGACCCTTGGTCGGACCTTGTGGTTTGTAGAGCGGTTGCCCCTTGGTCAGGCTTGAGCTTTGTGGAGGAATTACCCCTTGGTCGGGCTTAAGCTTTGTGTAAAGGACGCCCTTTGGTTGGACTTATGCTTTACGGAGGAATTGTCCCTTGGTCTGGTTTTGTGTTTTGTAGATTGGTTGCCCTTTGGTCAGACTAATGCTTCACGGGGAAATTATCCCTTGGTCGGGTTTTGTGTGTTGTAGATTGGTTGTTCTTTGGTTGGACTTATGCTTTACGGGGAAATTGTCCCTTGGTCAGATTTTGTGTTTTGTAGATTGGTTGCCCTTTAGTCGGACTTATGCTTAGTGGGGAAATTATCCCTTGCTCGGATTTTGTGTTTTGTAGATTGGTTATCCTTTGGCCGAACTTATGCTTTACGGGGAAATTATCCCTTGGTCAGGTTTTGTGTTTTATAGATTGGTTGCCCTTTGGTCGGACTAATGCTTCGCGGGGAAATTATCCCTTGGTCGGGTTTTGTGTTTTGTACATTTGTTGCCCTTTGGTCGGACTTATGCTTCGCGGGGAAATTGTCCCTTGGTCGGGTTTTGTGTTTTGTAGATTGGTTGTCCTTTGGTCGGACTTATGCTTTTCGGGGAAATTGTCCCTTGGATGAGTTTTGTGTTTTATAGATTGGTTGTCCTTTGGTCAAACTTATGCTTTGAGGGGAAATTGTCCCTTGGTCGGGTTTTATGTTTTGTAGATTGGTTGTCCTTTGGTCGGACTTATGCTTTGCGGGGAAATTGTCCCTTGGTCGGGTTTTGTGTTTTGTAGATTGGTTGTCCTTTGGTCGGACTTATGCTTCGCAGGGAAACTGTCCCTTGATCGGGTTTTATGTTTTGTAGATTGGTTGCCCTTTGGTTGGACTTATGCAAAATCTAAATTTGAGGAGTGATGTCGCCGGCGGCATGGATGATATCGCCGGCGGTATGAATCTATGTCGCCGACGACATGAGTGCCACGTGGCAGCTTTGACTTGTTAGATAATTTCAAAATTTGAACTGAAAGAGGTGATGTCGCCGGCGACATGAGTGATGTCGCCGGCGGCATGGATTGATGCTGTCGGCGGTATGAATGGACAGTTTCAGATAAATTAAAACTCCTCAAATTTCGCACGGCAGTTTAAAAGGAATTGAAACTCTCTCCTTCCTCATTATTCAGAAACCGCACCCCCTCTTCTTCTCTTCTCTAAAGTTTTTTTGATTTTTTTCCTTTGTCTTTCAAATCATAAAGAGAATCACCAAGGCTTTTAGGGGCAAATCTACAAAGGCTAGGGAGAACCTGCCTAATTCTTCTGTTGTGGGATTGAAAATTCTCTTCATCCCTACTGCTTATGGCCTGAAGGAGACAACCAAGATGTATGGTTATGGGATCAATTCTCCCATTACCAATCTGACCCTAAAGAAGGAGAAGCACCTTTGCTACGTTCAGGTAATCCCGCAAAACTTGAATCTCTCCTTTTTGGGTTTGGTTTGATTTGGCTTTAGATTTGACATCGTGCCATGATAGGAGTTTAAGTGTGAAATAGATTGACCATGTTGCATGCTTTAGGATTGATTTTTACTTCTTTCGGGCTTATTGTTTGATTGATTGCGATCTTTGTGGTTTTGGCACGATGGGTGCAATTTTAGAAAAAATAGGTTCTGTCCGCACATAGTGATATCATCGGTGACATGAGTGATGTCACTGGCGGCATCAGTCCTTGCAAAAGGGCCTTTAGCAGTCTGATGTCGCTTCTATTTAAAGTGATGTCGCCGGCGGTATCATCCATGCCGCTGGCGGTATGGAGTGATGCCGCCGGTGACATCGCTTTTAGCAGAAGCAACATCAACAGCTTTTCTGATGAAAAATAAGCAGAACTGATCTATTTTATTTCTAATTTTATAGCCATATGAACTGACCTATACAGGGGGAATGGGCACCATCGGTGAATGGTAGTACCATATCTCGGAGAACGACCCTGAGCTCGCGCTCGCCATCAATGAGATAGGGTTCGGGGACTTAGCCCGGATAATGCCAATGCTGATGCTTAAGCTTTCTCATTCAGTAGTGACAGGCTTAGTTGAGAGGTGGTCTGAGACCACCCATAATTTTCACTTCTCTTTCGGGGAAGCTATGATTACCCCCTCTAACATCGTAGCCATGACCGGCCTCCCTTGGACGGACGAGGTTATACATTTTGATGCTTACGTGGACAAGTACCACGTTGAGAGGCCTGTGGTGAGGCGGGTGAAGGAGTTATTTGGTCTGAAGCCCATTTTTGGACAGCTGTCTTATGGAGAGTTGTACCATCATTAGACCCGGGTGGATGTAGTGCCCGAGGATGAGAGGGAGGCTTGTGTCCTGTCCTTTGTGATTTCTCTGCTTACTGTGCTATTCTTCCTAATCTCGGAGAGCAAGATCAATTATGTGCTTATAACTGCTATAGAGGACGTGGCGGGTATTAGGAGGAAGAACTGGCCAAGGGCCATCTTGGCTCAGCTGTACCATGGGCTGGACATGGGAGCTCGGAAGAAGGAGAAAGCCCTTTGCCTTTGCCACCTATTACTCTAGGTACATCTTTTTGGAAGTATTTTACTTGATAGTACACGTTCTCATTTATTGTATGACACTTTTTGAATTGATTGGTCGTTATTTGTGCAGGCCTGGGCCTTCAAGCATCAGATCCTCCCGCCGGTGGAGTTTAAGAAGATTGTGCCATCGGGCTCTCACTTCCATGCTCGCTGGTGCGGGGGTGTCTGTGGGAAGGCCAAGTACCCCACTATAGGGAGGTCCTGAGAAGCGTGCGGTTGGGCTCAGTATGCAATTTTTGATTTAGTCTTTGTTTTTACATTTGGATAAAACAAGAATCGCTTATGGACTTATATTGGTTGTTTTGATGTAACTTGTCTTGGATCCATTTGATGGGGTGGAGAATCTAGCAGAGGTCGTAAGGGTCAAGAGGGAGGTAGATGGTCGCCGATTCGTGATTGAGTGCCCTCTGTCCCAGCAGTGGTACCTAGGTGAGTGCGTTGGAGGCTGGAGGTCTGTCCTGGTGGCTGCTAGACCAGTGCCTGCTGATCCTCCCAGGGGCTCATGGTGGCCCTATTTGGTGATCACCTCCGAGGCTGATAAGGCTGATTACATCGAGGGGAACAACCGAGTGATCCTTAGCGTCCCTGGCCTCTACGAGCAGCTTTTATAGCATCTACTCCCTGTGTGTCCTCACATCCACGAAAATGATACGATTGAGTACCACAATGAACAATGGTTGGAGGATGAGAAAAGGTGCCTCAAAGGCATTATGGACGTCGAGGAGGAAGATGATGATAAGGATGAGGCGTTTGAAGGGGATGTTGCGATCGACCCCAAGGGGGAGGATGAGGTGGGCGCAGATGTAGCTGGCAGGAGCGCGCCAATGTCCCAAGGGGAGCAACATTCTTTTGAGGTATGATTGTGCTTGTGTGTATGATTTTGAAATCGTTTAGGAACATTGTTGACGTGTGGCTTTCATGCTTTTCAGGAACCCATGAGGAAGAGAGGCCAGGATAACCAGAGTGGGACTCGGCACTATAGTGTGCCGGAGGGCATAAACTTTATGGTAGGGCATCTGGTCAATCCGTTGGAAACCACATTCCTGCTGATGAACTCCCGAGGTGAATTCCTCCCTAGGAATATTGGCTCGAACCGGTAAGCTCCAAATTTAATGCCTGAAAATACTACTTACGTAAGGCCTAATAATTATTTCTTGTTTAGCCTTGGATGCAGGTGTCTAAGGATTTGCCTTTTGGATTTTCCAGGTTGCGCGGAGCCATGTGGAGCAGCTCGCAGAGAACAATTTTATTCTCCGGGATACACTCATCGGACAGTCGCTCCTTGCTCAAGTATTTTATGCACATGTTAATATGGGATGCATGTATGGATGTTATGAATGCGCTGCTAATATTTTCTCCGATTTGCAGGATTTCTTGGCCCTTTCCTTGTCAGATGCTAATGCGGCCCGACGGCGATACGAGGAGGAGACTGCAGACCTATGGTGTCGAGTGAGTGATCTTGAGGGTTAGCTGGCAACCAATGTTCAGGAATAGAGAAGTAAGCAAAACCTGGACCGTGTGCACCATGGCAGCACTACTCGTAGGGGGATCAAGACGTGTGGTCGAGGAGTCCAGCAGTGTGCCCATGACAGAGGGAAGGGAGGAAGATGAGGACGATGTTGGAGATTGGCTTGTAAGCCCTGATGACATTTCATCCCGCCCAGCCAGTAGTGGTGGGCATGCTTAGTTTATTTTGCTCTCTTTTTTTTATTTGCTTGTTTGTACCCTTGATACATTGGGGTTTTTATTAGAATTTTTGGATGGTTTGTGCCTTAGAGCTTTTTATTTTGAATAAGAATGGGTCGCTGTTCGGAAAGGCATTAAAAAAGTGGTATAGGATTGTTTACAGGTTTTGTACAGGTCTGAAATGGAAGAAATGCTTCTGATGTTGCCAAAAAATTCACTCCATATCGCCGGCGGTATGACCCATACCGCCCAAACTCATCCAGCCTAAATAATATATATAGAGCTGTCTAAAAGTCTATATCGCCTGCGGCATCATCTGACATCTCCCAAATTGGTCCATATCGCCGGCGGCATTAATTACATCACCGGCGGCATCAATTATATCACTGGCAGCATCACCCATATCGTCGGCGGTATCAATTTTCCAGCAACCTGATTTCGACTATTCTATCCATTCCTATACAATCAAAAGCTACGGGGTTTTCTAGAGAGTCTGGGGAATACAGACTGGAAGTGGCTTGAAAAATTCAGGCTTTGGGGGTTCTGATATGTCACGACGTGGCCCGTAAGCTGCAAATTCCTTCGAGCGGCACTGTCTTTTTGTGATCCAATGGACCACATTTTTTGATTTTCATCGTTCGAGCTTTGCCCCTTGCTCAAAGAATTCCATGCTATTTTAGGGACACCGTGTCCTAAATGCGTTTTACTGGCATTGTCGGACTTTCATTTTGGCATAGATGGAATACCACGAGGGCTATAGAATTTGGATTTTATGGACCTGTTTCTATCTCAGTTGCCCGATAAACCTGGGTTTCAGCTCGGAGCAGTTCTAGAGTGGTGCCGTGGAGTGCCCCAATCCCATCCTACTTGGCCATTCATGGTAGCATTAATACTCATGGCAGAGTTTATGCGTGGAGTGAGCCTGATTGCTCCAGTTGAGCTGATTTCACTCATCAGCCCTATATTGATAGGGGCTTCCCCCATAGCTGTGGGGTTGGCCGATGTTTTGCTGAACGTGGATGCTGCTTCTGTTGACTCATCACTCATCGAAGAATAACTCATATTATTACAGGAATCTTTTGTTCTTTCTAATCCCGCACATTTCCTTCCCCTATCCTTACTTGAGTTTTGAATTATAAGTATGGCTGATGGAGAAGCTGAAGTTGAGGGAGGAGCCACGAGGGAATCCGAAAAAGTATCTTCCCGTCCATCTGAGGGAGAGAGGGCTTATGCGGGCTGATTTCGACGAGTTGACACATGATGATTGGGTGCTTATTTTGAGGGATTAGGTGCCTATTTTGAGGAGGTATACTGACCCACAGGTTCAGTGGGTTAGTCCATGGTGGAGAATTCATGATGTGGTTATAGAATCTTGGGGAGCATGTGTTCAACTGATAGGTCTGGAGAAATCTTCATTTTATACCCCTTACCGGCTATGTCGTCAGTATGGCAAGAGGCAAAGAGTCCCCATCAAACTGCCCCATAATTATATCAGAGTTTACAAAGCTAGGTTGGTCAACCATATTCGGGAGAAGTGGTCCAGGGAGGCTGTATTTGAGATTCTGGATTATGATCACATGGAAACCATCGAAACTAACACATACTACAAGGGATGGCTTGCTGAGACAAGAGACTTATTGACCCGTCGGAAGCGGTCATAGGCCCGTTTTGAGGGGGAATATGCGGAGCGGGGAGAAGACTCCTCTTCTACTAGCACACCAAGGCAGAT
The DNA here is from genome assembly GCA_947683365.1 of Euphorbia pulcherrima. Taxonomy (NCBI): domain Eukaryota; kingdom Viridiplantae; phylum Streptophyta; class Magnoliopsida; order Malpighiales; family Euphorbiaceae; genus Euphorbia; species Euphorbia pulcherrima. The sequence goes on from CANTUS010000014.1 coordinate 75,356,388, forward strand.
CTCTAGGTATTGTGATGATGATGCGGGAAGTTTGTTTTGAGTCTTGCTTTTGTCAGAACCATCAGGTCTCTTTTTTTTAAATAATCTAAAATGAAATAAGATGAACTCTGTTCAAGGCTTGCTGAAGTTGTCTTAATCTTATGAACGCAGGATCCACATAAGTATGAGCATTTAGATTTTAACGAAAGAGAAACTTTTATTAATTGAGATAAAATAAAGTACATGATGTTTGGTTGACATTCCCTTTGATTTAACTCCCGGTGCCAACTAGCTGAGATCGGTTTTCCAGAAGGCACTCGCTCTTTGCTCACACACCCTAACTTTTGCCTAGATTGCCCTTTTTGGGTTTTTGATCTAGCGGGTTTATCTCATCCCCTAATTTTTGTACGATTGGTTTGCAGGATACCAATCATCGGGTGTCACCCTAACTTTTACCCGATCTAGTAAAAGACTGAAAGGCAGGTAATTATCACGTATATATTTTTTTAGTGTGTTGCCTTTCTAATTTGTTTCTTTTGAATTAAATATGATAACGCTTAAGCATGTCTTGGTTTACGGGATTTACGAACTCGTTCCCATCCATGTCCATAAGTTTAGCTGCCCCTTTGCTAAGCAGCTTCTTTATTACATATGGTCCTTCCCAGTTTGGCCTGAATTTACCCCTCGCATCAGTGGTAGAGTGTTTCAACTGCTTGAGGACCAGATCACCAGCCTTCAAGGGGAACTTTTGATGTCTTACCCGATTGTTATATGCCCGAGCCATACGTTGTTGGTACATCTGGAGGTTGTCGAGGGCCTTCAACCTCCGCTCATCCATCATGTTCAACTGTTCAAATCTCGCCCGAGTCCATTCGAATTCTTCTAATTTAGCCTCTAGAGTGACTCTTAATGAGGTAACCTGAGTTTTAACTGGCAAGACTGCTTCCATCTCGTAGACCAGGGAAAACGGAGTTTGGCCCGTTAGGGTGTGTACGCTGGTGCGATATCGCCAGATAGCAAAATGTAGCTTATCTGCCCAATCCCTGTAGCTGTCTATCATCTTAGAAAGAATTGTCTTTAGCGATTTATTGGCTGCCTCAATAGTTCCATTGGCTTGTGGTCTATATGGAGAAGACCTATGGTGCTCGATCCCATACTTCTCAATCAGTAAAGCAGTTGCTCCTTGAAACTATACTCCATTGTCAGAGACTATATGGTGTGGAAGCCCATACCGAGCAAAGATGTGCTTTTCTATGAACTTGGCCATCTTCCTGGCGGTGACATTGGTGAAGGATTTGGCTTCCACCCATTTTAAAAAGTAATCTACTGCTATCACAATGAATTTGTGGCCATTTGTTGAGGAAGGATGGATTTCACCAATTATATCTATACCCCATGTTGAGAATGGCTAATGGGTGGACAAGTGATAGAGCTCGGTTGGTGGCAGATGTTGCATATCTCCGTAAACCTGGCATTGGTGGCACCGTTTGATCTGGGTGATACAATCGGCTGTAAGAGTGAGCCAAAAATACCCTAGTCACTGGATTTTCTTTACGAGTGCAAGACCGTTCATATGAGGGCCACAGTCACCGGTATGGACCTGGGTCATTACGTTCTAAGCCTCGGAATCAGTGAGGCAATGGAGAAGTAGGCCGTCGCTGGTGCGCTTGAATACATCATTTTCCATAATACAAAACTGGATAGTGAGCCGCCGTAGGGTGGTACAGTTTGAGTCAAAAGAATCTGTTGGGTATTGGCCGGTCTAAAGAAATAGGATGATGTCAGAATACCAACAAGGTTCTGATGAAATAGCGAGAACTGGAGGAGTCGATTGAACCTGATATGGGATCTTGGTGGATAGCAAAACTAAAGGGCGGATAGGTTACTGTTGGGGTCCTTCCCACACGGACGCGAGAGTGGCAAGAGCATCTGCCATTTGATTCTCATCTCGAGGGACATGGTTGTACAAGTACGAGGTAAATTTCTCAGATAATTCGCGGACAGCCTCAATATAAGGATGGAGAGATTCTTCTTTAACTTCCCAATCTCCAATGACCTGATGAACAACCAGAGCCAAATCTTCGATGACGGATACATGGCGTGCCTGAACCTGAAGAAGAGCCTCGAGGCTGAACAGGCAAGCTTCGTATTTAGCGCCGAATTCTAAATGTTTGGACAATGGGATTATCTCATTATCTGGTGTGATAATGATGACCCAGAGACCTGCTCCCTGGCGGTTTACAGTGCCGTTAAAGTACATTGTCCAATTATCATTAAGGGTTGTAACAGAGGCGAGCTGTTCATCAGAAAACTCTAAATTTTTGTTATAGTCGGAGCTGAGGGGTTGATTAGCCAGGAATTTAGCTACGGCCCGCCCCTAAATGACTTTTCGGGTTATATATTCAATGTCAAACTCAGATAAGAGAAGCAGCCATTAGGACAATTTGCTGGCCAGAGTGGGGGATTAACAAAGAAACTTTATTGGATCAATCTTGGCTACGGGTTGGACGCGATAAGATTGAAAGTAATGTCACAAACTTCTTAGTGCGCCAAACCATGGTAGTACAGGTCTTTTCTACAATCAAATATCGGGTTTTATAATCTAACAGCTTCTTGCTCAGGTAGTAGATGGCATGTTCGCGCTTATCATCATGTTCCTGGACAAGCATGGCCCCGACGGAAGTTTTCTCAATGGCCAGATAAAGGATGAGTGGTTTCCCTGGGATGGAGGGTGTCAGGACGGGTGGATCGACAAGATATGCCTTGATTCTATCAAACACTACTTGGCAGTGATCGTTCCATACCACGGGTTGTTATTTGTTTAACAGTTTAAAGATGGGTTCGCAGATAATAGTGAGGCAAGCAATGAACCGACTAACATACTGCAAGGACCCTAAAAACGATCGGACCTCCTTCTCTGTCTTAGGGGGAGGCATGTCCCTGATGGCTTTGGCTTTGTCTGGATCTATTTCAGTCCCTTTCTAGCTAACCACGTGTCCCAATAGCTTGCCGGAGGTAACTCTAAATACGCATTTCTTTGGATTTAGGCGAAGATTATACTTTTCAATGTAAGTCATGAACTTGTCGAGAACAGCAGGGTGCTCCTCTTGAGTGGCAGACTTCACAATCATGTCGTCCATATACACTTCCACTTCCTTATGGATCATGTTATGTAGGAGGGAGGTTACATCTTGCTGATAAGTGGCCCCGATATTTTTCAACCCGAATGGCATTACCTTGTAGCAATGCACCCCCCATTCAGTGATGAACGCTGTTTTGACTTTATCGGCAATATTAACCACAATCTAATTGTACCCTGAGAACCCATCCATGAATGAATACATAGCCGCCCTGGCCGCGCTATCAATTAGGACATCAATGTGTGGGAGAGGGAAGTCATCTTTTTGCGAGGCTTTATTGAGGTCTCGAAAATCCATACAGACTCGGACCCTACCACCCTTCTTCGGTACTGGGACGATGTTGGACAACCAAGTTGGGTATTCTACCACTTCTATGAATCAAGCTTCGATCAACGTTGAAACCTTTTTCTTAACCTATTCTACCCATTCAGGTCTCAACCGGTGGAGCTTCTGCTTGACAGGTCAAAATTTAGGATCAGTTGGGATTCTGTGTTTGGCGATTTATCGGTCAACCCTAGGCATGTCTTCATAATACCAGGCAAAAGCATTATCATGATTTTTAAGCACTTTTATGATCTCACTTCTTTCCTTGGGAGTTAAATCTTTGGAAATGGTTACCATTTTGGGATTGTCATCTGTACTTAGGTTTATTTCACTTAATAATGTATCACTAATGCCAAAAATATTATGCGTATTGTTATGTAAATGCATGGATCCATTAGGAAAGACATCAAACAAGTAAGCAGAATGGGAGTTATTCATTGCATTAAGAGCCTCATAAGCGACATTGTTTGCATAAAAAACATCAGAAATATTAAAAATTACATCGTCCATATCCTCCTCCACAGACGGATGGGCTTCAATGGCAATGTCGATGGGAGAAATGTCCTCTGTATCGTCTATCAGAATGGCGTTTAGGTCATGCTCTAGAGTGATCTTTTGGGTAATGGTGAGTGATGGCTCTTCAGACAGGTCGACCTTTTCGGTAAGAGCCCTGGCAAGCTTTTCTACTATGGCTATCATAGCATCTTCTCCCCCGTTACCCTTCCAGCCTTTCCTCATCAGTAGTGCCATAGCTTTTGTCATGGTTGCCATAACATTCTCAATTTCTGGATCAATAGGCTTATCCTCAGGATACATCTTACCTTTCCCTTTAGCCTTATCAAAAATAACATTAACAGGCGTATCAGGCTTAATAGGCTTGGGTTCAGCTAAAACTATGATGTGACCAATCTCAAAGTCATAGACATCTTTAAAGATCTTAAAGCCGGGCTACATTTTCCCGCCATACTCAATTGGCTCAGGCTCCCCCATATAAGGCCTCTTGCCTTGGATCTCACAAACAGTGACCATACGGCAGTAGCAAGAAGTGATGCAGCGATAGGCTTTTCTAGGCTTATATCCCAGTCCAGCTCCATGAATAAGGATTTTTGGCTCCAACGCCTCAATAATTCCCTATTCGTGTATTCCTCCACCTCTGTCAGGCCTGTAACTAGACTTCTTCATTAGTTTGCCCATACCTGTGTGAAGGTAGTTATGCCAAAGGGGAGGAGGCTTCTGAGCCTTGCTAATTATGGCAATCTGAAGGCCCTTTTCTAGATTAGCTTCAGCTTCCATAACAGCCATAACGGAAGCAGGATCGGCCTCTATAGTCACCATTCTATCATTATGAATTAGCTTGATTTTTTGGTGTAGTGTGGAGGGTACCGTGCCTAAAGCATAGAGCCATGGTCGACCAAGCAATAGAGAATAGGTAACAGGAATGTCAAGTACGGTGAAACGTACATTGCTTGCCACACCTTCGATAATGACTTCTACCTCAAAAGTCCCAATTATATTGCGTTTTGAATCATTGTAAGCTCTACTAACCATGCTAGACCTTTTAAGCATGTCCTCTGACAGCCCCAGATGGGGAAGGATTTTTATAGGGCATAGGTTTAGAGCAGAGCCATCATCCACCATGACGCACGGGATGACCTTATCGAGAATTTGGATTCGGATGAATAAGGCTCTATTGTGATCCCTTCCCTCGAGCATAAGATCAAAATTGTCAAACACAATCTGAGGCCCTTTTCTCGGGAGAATGCCTTATCCTATTGTGGCACACATCTCAATGATTGAGGTGGTTGGATTAGCTTCTAGATCTAGGAGCCACTTGATCAAACCCTTGCGATGCCTTTTAGAGTTAATTACCAGTTGCCAGATGCTATATCGGGCTTGGGTGTTTTTTAGTTGGGTAATAAGAGGGTCAACCTCAAGACTGGTAGGGATAGGTGGAGGTGGAGAAGGGGGTCTTGCAGTAGTTCTAACTCTACCAGGAATTGGTCTTTGTTTAGGCGAAGATATCGATCTTCCGGCTGTTATATACGATCGCTCCAGGTAATATTAAGGACATTATCGAGCAAGACGCTCTTAGTGGCTCGCATTTCAAATAGGTACTGTTGCTCTTTGGAGTCTAAACCCGAGTCTTGTAGCTCATATTTGTCCACACTAAAAAGTTTATGGTGATCAACCTTGAACAAGTTAGTGCTTATGGCCTTGGTCTCTCGAGCCATTTCCCCATCCTCATCAGAATAGTCCTCCTTTGAAACAAAGGAATCTACGCTGAACAGTGCTTTCCCCTTAGCTTTCTTTCTTTTTACCATAAATGGTTTAGACCTGCGTCTCTCTTGCTTTGGTTGGTTTAGATTAATTTCCATTCCCTGAATAGAGTTGACTTCTGGGTTGGCTTGATTGATAAGGTCAAAAACTGAGCAAGATGGTAGACCCGAACAGATGACCAGGATAGAGTTACTACTGTCCAGCCCCCGAGCAAGGAGATCGAAGACTGTAGCTTTGGATAAACCAGATTGGACCATGCCGACCTTACTTCTAAAGTTTGGTAAAGGATTATTCATAGTGCTTGGGGCCTTATTCGATTCAGCAATCTTTGCTTCACTAACCAACAACTGAATAGCTAAGAGTAGGGCCTTGCAGTTGTTAGTTTGGTGTCCCGCCTGAACATGATAATTACAGAAGTTATTCTTATCTTCAAGTCTAGGGGGCTTGTATTCCTGAAGGGACTGTATGAAACCTGCTTCCCTCAAGCTCTAGAAGATGACCTATAGGGGCAATTTATAGGGGTCAAAATAAAAGGGGGACGAGGAGGTTGGATCATGGCAATCGTTGATGGAGCCGGATTAGCTATAAGTGGCGTAGCGAGGGTGTGAGAAATGGCTTGAATTGCAACTGGTGTTTTTAGCTTAGCCGGCGCCAGGACTGAGGGTTGAGCTTCATTCTTCCTGAACCATGGTTTCCCTGCTCTCTCGGCCTTCTCACGCTCTGCCTCTCGCTCGATTTTCTTAGCTTTCTCAAACACAACCTTGTAAGAAAGAAAGGAATCTGTACCCATTTCCTTGCAGAATAGGGGGAGAGACCCTTCGAGGAATTTGATAATCATTTCCTCAAGGCTAAGTTTGGACTTCATCAAGACCTGGGTCGACATCCACCTATTGAAGTACTATTTAAAGGTTTTATTGGGCATTTGATGGACTCTCTCAAGATGTTGGAGGGTTGTCTCCATCATAGTATTAAAACTATAATGCACTTTCAATGCCTCAGATAAGAGAGTCTGTCGGCGATAATATGTTGCAGTAAAGTGTGATACCATTCGAGGGCAGGACCCCGATGGGAGCAGGGAAACATTTCAGCCAACACCTTATCACTCAGCTTCTTTACGCGCATCACTCTTTCGTACATTATGATGTGAGAGACGGGTGCTCCTGAGCCATCATAATAAGCCATGTTTAGTATAGTAAAATTATTGGGGACCCACTCCTCATCCCTCTTAGGTTTCTTATCAGTGATGAGGTGGTTGATGTAAGCTTGGATATCGAGCGTCATGCCCTGAGACTGCATGACCTAGTCGCTGGCAGGTTTGTGAGAGATAGTCGAGCTTCAGGTGTCACGTCAGAAGAATGCACAACCTGGTCGTTGATGGTTTGAGAAGCTATCATTTGCCGAACAAAGGCGGCTACCGCAGGTCTCACGTCCGGAGGTTGCGTGACCTAGTCATTGAGTGTCGGAGGTAGCGGAGGGCGAATGGTCAGCTGGCTGGCAAATGGATTTTTGGGGTAGGTGGTGCCTTTAGGAGTCACAATGAACTGCGGAGGCGTGAAGGAGCGTAGTGGCCGAGAAACTAGGCTTTGGTGAGTGAATACCAGAGGAATGGAGCTTTAGGCGAAGGGTCTTGGATTGAATGGCACAACTGATGGGATTGTCGAAGTTGATAAGAAAGCTGAAGCTTGCCCAAACTGGAATGGACTCGCCATGGGTTGGGTTGATTAAAACATAGGTGCGACAGGTCTCGCCTCTACCAGACTGGTCAATATCTGTGTCGAACCATTTGGGGCCTGAATATTAAATGCCGATACTCGATCAGAATTCCTGTCTTCAAGAGCTCGCTTAACGGCTGCCTGAACCGTAGTTTGGATAGAAGCTTGGAAAGCGTCTAAGTTTAGGAATTGCATCATAGAACTAGTGAAGTCAAAACCAAGTGGTGGTTGGGATCCTGTTCCCGAGCTGGAAGTGAGGCCAAAGGGCTCTTCTGGAGGAGGGGTCCCTTTATTTCTTAGGAAAGACATGGCTGGTCAAGAGGGATTTTGGCTTAACTGAACTTGTTCCGAATCAGACTCCCCGTTGGAATTAGTGTAGGGAATTCCTTTGACTTCCATGGTTACAATCGGGGTTAGAGGATGACGTATCAGGCGATGCTCTATCCTTTTCCAAGTCGGGGCGCGAGGGTCAGTGCGCCTCCTCCTAGCTGAAATGGTAGGCAGTGGATCAGACCATGAATGGGTTGGTGAATGGTATGCATGGTATGCATGCCTTTTATTCTTTGGAAATGATGTGTGATGTGCATGGCTGCACTTAGATGTGGTTAAAGATGACGTAATGGCTTATCCCTCCAACATATGTGGGACGTTTGTACCTTACATCATACATAGCGGTATGTGGTGATGCAATAGAGGTAAAAGAGAAGTCCTACGTGTATTGCTAAACCTCTTCCATGGATGGAAGTCGTAAGGGTAAGTTGATTCATTTTCTGCTCTTAAAGCCAATGCATAGGGGTACATGATCACAGAGCTCATAGCACGTGAATTGGCCCTCTTCCAACCTTATGACTCCCGCGTAATGCCTCTTTGGAAGTATGGAGTTTGGCCTTTTCACCGGTAATGGCGAAAGAAGCGTGTCCCAATTATTTTATTTATTTTGGGTAATCCTAAGGGGAATGATGTGCTAAGGCTCTTTTTTTTAGAGCGGCTTTGGTATAGGGTTGTTGATGTAGAAGGTTCTCGTTTACCTTGATTCCACGTTACTCAACCACTACCCGAGTAGGTGCAATCATAGGAGTTTACGTGTTGGTTAAAACGAGTGATCCACCTACTAGGCATCCTCAATTCCAACAGGGCATGAGTGATACTTCGTGAGCTTCTCGGGTGAAATAGGGCACCTAAAATTACCGAACTATCTACACGTGTGAAGATAAAATGTTATAAAAAGAAAAGAATGAAGTTTTAATTTGGCCAATTATTTCATACATCATCAAAATCTTTTAAACTTTATGAAAAAAAGTTCAAGTTTAAAGAGTAGTCCCTAGCAGAGTCGCCACTGTGAGCGGACGATGCTTCGCGCGGTGGCCGACCCATTTAAGTGACGGGGGATGAGCGTGATGTGTTTGAAAAATAATTTTGCATATTTTAGTACCCAAAAGATACGAGATTGAAATCCCATACTAAAAATAGAGTCGCCACCCGGTTCAGCTCAACCGAGAAATTTTTGGTACGATTTTCCCACCGGGTGGTTGGACCATACCTTAAGTAGAGATTCCGAGTTCGGATGATGTTATCTATTTTTCATTAGGCCAAGTTAAGATACTTCATTCTTTCTTAATCAGTTTAATCCACCCTATTTATTTGTATTTTCTGTTATTTTATTATTTTCGCATTTATCAAGCAATTAAAGCAATGAATAAAATATTTACAGCAATAAAAAAATAAGTGCAGAAAATAAAATTATTACAAGGTTTTCAAGTCCTATACATTTTTCTATGCAATAAATAAAATACCTGAATATCCGATATACGTCCGCCTGCAGAAGATTGTTAGCACGGGTATAGCATATTTTATTTAGAGTATTATAAAGCCCGGTCGGATAGCTAAAATGGGATTTGAACGACGTTTTCGAGGAAATTCCATTTTTAAGCAATTTTTAGACTCAATCATTATTTTAACCGGATTATAAATAAAAATAAAACTGCTGTCCAAAAAGTCATATCGCCGACGATATGGCTGATGCCGCCGGCGACATGGCTGATGCCGCCGGCGACATCAATTATGTCACCGGCGGTATTAGCTTGTAGGCAGCAGTGGCGGCAGTAAAAATGACCGAAAACCCAAAAATGAACATAAATTGACAAAAATTAACACAAATCAGAAGTATTAATGCCAAAGAGCTATGAGACTCAGGATTTTTACCTCGAGGTCGTGAATCCACCTCTTCGTGAACCAAAAGAAACACCTCTGGAGAGCTTGTTACGATGATTTAACAATAAATTTAAGTAATTTTTAGTTTCTAAATCCAATTAATTTGATTTTAACTTAAAGACTTCTGATTTTAACTCACAATCAAAGAAATCAAAGAAGAAAAACCAGGAAAAATGGATCGGAATCCTTTTTTTATGTTTTATCTAATTCTTATCTCACTAGAATGTATTCCCACATTAAAATCTTAACATTCAATTCCCCCCCCCCTTTAAAATGCAGCTCAAGGTGTGCTTTTATAGGTGAAATGGGGTGCTTTTTGAGGCCTTTTTGAATAATTCCGCCGAAAGTGGCCGAAAGGCTGTCTGTGAAGGGGCCTGTTTCGAGCCATGTCGCCGGTGTCATGGTGATGCGGTATGGCCGATGTTGCCGACGGTATGGTGAGGCCTGCGGCGGCATGGATGATGCCTCTGGCGGCATTAGCCTCCAGCATACCGACAGCTAACGGGCCAAAAAGCCAAAAAAGTCGGGAAAAAGTGGTTTAATAGTGGGTGAAAAGGCATCTTTTTGAATTTAATAATATTTTAAAGGGTATTTATTATTTAGGTGCCAATTATCGGTTCAAGCTCCCACCGGACGCGTTGTCGGCCACGCCGAACTGTATTCTACCAAATAAAAATTCGCGAGGAATATTATTTTGGTAATAAAAATTCTAAAGAGAACTTTTAATTTGAGGCATTAGAATCGGGTACACGTCATCATCGTCTCGCAAGAGGGACTGTAAAATTCCGTGCTCACAACGGTTTTGCGATCGATACAGCCCGAGTGGCTTTTAGGATTGGAGAGAAATAACTGGTCTTCAACTTATTTTGTTAGAAAAACACATTTTAACTTTTATGGGTTGATTTACAGGATTATTAGTGAAAATGATCGCATGGCAAATGGTGAGTTGGATTGATTTTTAACCAGTTTAAAATGATTTCTGGAATCTGCCTGGGGCTGGTACCAGTACGGGTGGGTAGGACCCGCACAACTACCAGGGAGGATCGATATGAGTATGGTGCACCCATATGGGTCTTGTCTAGTCCAGATAGAAACTTTGTTCAATTCAGTTTATAGGTTAACAGATTAATGGATTAGTGGCAAAAAAATAAAATAAAAAAGGGACTTCCCTCCGTATGAGTATGGCGCATCGATCTAATATCTCGACAATACAAGGTGCCAACAATGCTCATACGGGTTAGGACCAGACCCAAAATAAGAAATATAAAGAGCACAAATAATAGGAGAGCAGAAAGTAACGACAATAATAAATTTGAAATGTGAGGCTCTTTGAAACTCAGAAGCGTTACCTTTGTAGCGTGAATCTACTTTGAGGTGATCCCTTTACTGTTGAGATAGTTAGGCCAAAGTAGATGGTGAAATAGGACTATTTAGGTGAGTATTTGTGTGGACAGAACCTCTCTAAATCCTAATGAATGAAGTTAGGAATGAATAAAATGTGGACAAAACCTCAAAGAATGGGTTTTCTCCCTATTTTATACCTCTTATACCCCCCACTATACCTTTTCTATACCTATAGAAATTTCTAGAACTTTTGCTATAATTTTCCTATAGTTTTCTTCTAATATGAATGTGTGTCTTATGAAATGAAGGGAAAGGCCCCATTTTATAGGGTGAGGGTCAGGTCTGAATGCAATAAACCGCATTCAAGACCTGCCTTTTCCCCAAAAATGGTAAGAGATTACTTTCTAAAGAGGCTGATTAGGAAATCAAAGGACCCATAAGGGTGGGGCCCTACCCGTACGGGTACTAGGGTACCCGTTTAGGTACCTTCCACGTATATGGAAGGAATCAACTCATACGGGTCTGCCAGTGGATTCGTACCATCAGGCAGCACCCATACGGGGTCCTTAAGAGCAAACTAGATCTCCAGACTTTGGCCAAACTCAACTCTGCAGTAGTAGGAACACCTCTAATGGATAACACATGAAATACATTACATCATATAGCTCTCATCATTGTTTTATGAGAAGGATCATTAACATCCAGTGCTCACAATATCGTTCCCTTGTCTCCACAGATAAGGATTATCCCAGAAATACCTACTAGCTTCCCTCTTCATTTTCTCCTTATCATTTTATTTTAATTCATCTATAAACTTCCTGGTTGCAAGAAAGTTGACAAGGTCTGCATACCATGGAGTCTCGGTGATAGCAAGGAGACTTTCCCCAGGATATTCATCCTAAACTTACCTAGGTCCTTCCAAATTTGTCAGCCTGCTGAGATGATCGGCCACCAGGTTCTCTGTCCCCTTTTTATCTTTGATCTTGATGTCAAATTCTTGAAGTAAAAGGATCTATTAAATCAGTCATGATTTAGCATTCTTCTTGGTCATTAGGTACCTCAAGATGGCATGATATGAGTATACAATGATCTTGGAATAGAGATGGTATAAACAAAACTTCTCCAATGCAAAAATGATAGCAAGGAGTTCCTCCTCAGTCGTGGTGTAGTTCTATTGAGCTGCATCAAGAGTTAGGGAGGTATAGTAAATGACATGAGGTTCTTGGCTAACCTGTTGTCCCACTAATGCTCCTACTGCCTTATCGCTTGCATTGCACATGATCTCGAAGGGCTGATCCCAATTGGGTGCTTGGATAATGGGCGTAGAGACCAGCTTCTTCTTGATAGTATCAAAGGATTCCTTACAAGGTTCTCCAAACTAGAATCTAGCGTCTTTCTGGAGTAGTCTACATAGGGGGCCCGGCAATGTTTGAAAAGTTCTTGATAAACTTGCGATAAAAACATGCATGCCCAAGGAAAGACCTAACTTCCTTTACAGAAGTAGGGTAAGGTTGGGACTGAATAACATCAATTTTAGCTTTATCTACCTCCATACCCCAATATGACCTAATATCATACCTTGGTCTACCGTGAAGTGACATTTCTCATAGCTAAGTACTAAGTCAGACTCAATACAGCGTTTAAGGATCTTACCAAAGTTATTAAGACATGCATCAAAAGAATCACCATACACAATAAAATCATACATAAATACCTCAATGATGTTTTCCACGTAATCAAAAAAGATACTCATCATGCACCTCTGGAACATAGCGGGAGCATTACAGAGACCAAAAGGCATTCGTCTATAAGTGAAGGTGCTAAAGGGACATGTAAATGTTGTCTTCTCTTGATCTTCTGGTATTACTAGGATCTGATAGGAACCTAACATTCCATCGAGACAATATAAATGAGACTTTTCGGGTAGTATTTCCAACATCTGATCAATGAATGGTAGTGGGAAGTGGTCCTTCTTAGTTGCGGTGTTGAGCTTGCAGTAGTTAATGCAAACTCTCAATCCATTCTGTATTCTTGTTGGGACTGGTTCTCTTGCTTTATTCATTATCACCGTGATTCCTATCTTCTTTGGAACAACTTGTTCTAGGCTAACCCAATCATTATCGGAGATAGGGTAAATGAAGTTAGCCTCCATGAGCTTGATTACTTTATTCTTCACAACCTCCATCATTAGTCGATTGAGTCATCTTTGATGTTGGCGATAGGTCTTGGTGTTCTTTTCTAGCTTGATCTTGTGCTTGTAAGTGGAAGGACTAATCCCCTTGATATCGACTATAGTCCATCCAATTGCCTCCTTATGCTATTGAAGCAAGGAGATTAGTCGCTTCTCTTCATTAGGACTCAATTTACTTAAGATGATCACTGGAAGCGTATCATTATCCCCCAAGAAAGCATACTTGAGGTGACTTGGCAGGCTCTTGAGTTCAAGCTCTGGCAGTTGGATGATAGAAGGAGTGAGTTTCTTAAAAGGTGGTAGAGAAAACTTTGGTCCCGGTCCCGACGTAGGTTGAGGTTAGTCGAGATTATTGATAGCTTCTTTCACCTTTTCATCCAAATTTGTGTCATCGAGACTCTTGGTGCCGAGTGCTTCATTCAATGCGACCAAATACTCGTCTGAGAGACTGAGCTCAAAAATTTATTAGATGATGGGATCAAGACTATCAACGCTGCATATACTCGAATCTTCTTCTGGGGTCTTCATGGCATTATAAACATTGAAAGTGGCTACTTCCCCATTGAATTCTATAGTGAGAGAACCATTGTGTACATTAATTTTGGTCTCGGCAGTACTTAAGAATAGTCTCCGTAGCAATAAATTGGAGTTCTACCTTCTATCTGCATCGCACATATTAAGAACATAAAAGTCAGCAGGAAAAACAAAATCATTTACGTTGATTAATACGTCCTCCAAAATTCCCTCAAGGTAAACAATAGAGCGATCCGCAAGTTGCAAGATAGTCTTGGTCTCCTTGAGAGGCATATTGTGGTTGGCTAATATTTACTGGTAGATGGAGGAAGGCATGACATTTATACATGCATCGAGATCACACATAGCCTTCTAAATTCCAACTTGACCTATGGTGTAATTGATCGCGAACATTCTATGGTCCTTCAGCTTAGGGGGTAATTTGCATTGGATCACGGAAGATACATTTTCACCCATTATGACCTTGTCTAGGTCATCCTGCTTCTTCCTATTGGTGCACAACTCCTTGAGAAATTTTGTATATTTGGGTATCTGTCTAATCACATTGAGCAACGGGATGTTGATCTCAACTTTTCTCAAGGTCTTGAAGATCTCTTTTTCTTCCTTCAGTTTCTTGTTCTTTGCCAGTCTCTCTAGAAAAGGAGGTCTGGTCTCGGTAGAAATGACTGCTTCTTCTGGGTCATTAGGGATTACAATGACTTCATCCTCTATTTTTCCTCTCGGTGGTTTCGATTAAGTCTCTTTCTTTTCCCTCAGCGTGACCGCGCTGACATTCTCTCTTGGATTATCCTCCATTTGAGAGGGAAGTCTCCCCATGTTCTCGATCTTGGAGAGGGTGCTAGATATCTAAGCCATCTATTTTTCCAAGTTTGAAAAGTTACCCTGCATTCCTTGCATCCGTTCGTCTACTAACTTAAATCGCTTATTAGAACTCTCAGTGAGAGCAGCGAAAAGTTCATAAGGATTATAATGCAGCTGCTTAGGTGGGTTGGGTTGTACTTGTTGATGAGGTCTCGGTACTATCGCATTCTGCTGATTTCTCACCACGAGCTGATTTTATGGTCTCTATGGTTGTTGGTGGTCGTTATTTCCCCTAGCAAGTGCTGGGTGATCTTGCCACCCTATCTAGTTTCTCTGTGGTTTTGGGATGTATGACTGTTTATTCCCTTGATTAATATAGTTATTATGGTTACCATAGTTTCCATAGTTACCATAGTTGCGGTAGTTTCCCATAGCATGGACTTGTTTAAATTCAGGATCTCCTATACGAGGGCATTCATTAGTAGCATGGGTAGTCTTTTTGCAAAGTTCACATTCCTTCGCAACCTAAGTCTAGATAACTATCTTATGCACGACTTTAGCGAGTCTCTCTATTTTATCATTGAGATTATAAGAGTTGATCTCATTGACTGATCTTGATGTAGATTTTCCTTCACGATTACCAAACTAATGAGCGATTTCTGCCATAGTCTTGATGATTTCCCAAGCCTGAGTTGGGGTCTTATTGATGAGAGCACCCCCACTAGTGGTATCCATCATGGATCGCATGCAGAACGGGAGTCCCTCATAGAAAGTCTGGACTAAGGCTTGTTTAGTGAATCCATGAGGTGGACAGGCAGCCAAAAGGTGCTGGAACCTTTTATAATTCTCATGGAGACTCTCTTTGCCTTTCATCTTAGCTGAACAGATCTGCCTTTTCAAAGTGGTAACTCTCGATGCTGGAAAGTATTTGTCAAGGAAGACTCTTGACATCTATTCCCATGATGTTATCGATCCTAGTTTCAAATGACAAAACTAGTCATTGGCTGAGTCCTCAAGAGAGAAAGGAAAGGAATTCAATTTTGCAAGGTTTAGGTCGACCTTGGGTGGCTTCACATAGAACACACCGTCAAATGGAATTTCTGCAAGTGTTTGTAAGGGTCATCAATGGCCACTCCGGCAAATTTGGGTAAGCTATGGACAAACCCAAATCTCATCTCAAGTTGTTATAGTTAGTTTAGTCTGGATAAGTGATGTAAAAAGGTTGTTGATTTACCGAGACCCATGTAAGGTCTCGGATTGACTACTCTTGGTCAGCCATGGTCACTATGGCTGTTTTAGGTTCTGAATCTGAGTCAATCAAATCGTCAGACAGTCCTTCTATATCAATTAGATTATCATTGGGTCCACTTGAAGTCTCTACCTGATGTTTGGAATATCTACGCTCTTGGGCATGCTTAGTACGAGCTGTGTTGCATCTTTTAATTTTTGTATCGTAGAGGAATTCACTTCCACGACCTGTGGCTCTAGTCATCCATGTCGAATAATTAGTCAAAAGGAATTGTTCCTCGGCAATGGCGCCAAAATTTGATGGGTGTCGAGACCATAAAAAATAAATCCCTACACAAAACAAATAGTAGTTAGTGGCGAGCAGAGGTCGAATCCACAAGGAATGGTATTTGACAATATTATTCATAGAAGACAACACACAGCGTGACCTAGAAGTACTCTCGATGGGAATTTGTATATTACAACTACATAAAGTAGGTAATAAAACAATGAGAAATAATGACTCAACCTAAGTAGAGCAAGACTGAACATTATGGTGATCATGGGACAAGATATAAGTTGCACCGGGACCTAGATTTAGTTATACTAGTACTCATGCATCGTACAGTACTAGCAACTCTTCCTTACTGAGTACGGAGACCGGACTTCGCGCCACGATCTCTCTCTTACTCGATGTGTCTCTCGACTTTGCGCTAAAGTGCTCACTAATGAATAGTAATAAATGATAGAAAAGCCTAAATCCTTATCAACAAGTAGTGAAGCACTCCCAACAGGCGTAAGATTACCTTTCTCCAGTCTCTATGGAGACTGTTATCACTTTATTCCTCTTCAGGCATAATTACGAATGCAAGAATAAGAATTGACAGTAATCACAAAGACTTACCAAATGGATGATCAAGCCAATAGCGAGACTAAGTGATATCCTTACCATGAAACCCTTGAAGTACTAAGATTGGTAGATAGGTCGCCCTATGAACTTTTGTATTTAATTACGGCCCTCACGCTATTTAAAACTCAGCCTTGACCCTTACTTGGTCAAGCTATAAAGAATTTAGCTAAACATAACTGAATTTAAATGTGCTAAAATATAAAGATACTGAAAGTAAATCATGTTGAGAAATATAAAGACTGAAATTGAAATTGCTTATTAAACCAAATCCACAATCAAAAACTCAAAAATCCGAAGTGCTTGAAAGTAAAGAAACTAAGAACTAAAGCTAGACTAGAAAGACTGAATGGTAAAATGATAGATTGGATGATAGTCTGAATGAATGATCCCTTGAGACTCACCGGCCTTAGTATTTATAGCTGAATGCCTCTCCTTTTGCTTCTTCTTAGTGACAGAACATGACTCTTAGCATTTATCTCCTTGGATTCATTTCCATCTAGTCTTGGTCTACAAAAGGTAGTAAAAATCCTGGCCTTTACGAATTAGGAAAGGGATTCAAACTCTCTTCCTGAATTGGACTCTTCCTGAATAGGATTTGTCCGAATTGGGTAGCTTCCAGATCTGGGCCTTTTTATATTCCGGTATTGATGTCGTCTTGGTCGTTCTGAGATCATCTGGAGTCACTGGGACCAGCTATCGCTCCTACTGTCTGCTTCAGGTATCGGTGAAAGGCTCTTTTCTTCTAAATATTGCATGTTTTCTCTGAATTGCCTTCAAAACCTGAAAAGACAGAAAATGAAGTAATAACGGCCATAAAGACTAAAAACATGGTCTCAATGATATGGAAATAAGCACAAATATATGCTAAAAATACAACCCATCAGCAAGATGTAAGCAGCACAACTCATGAAATGAAGTTTGAGTTGGATGTTGGTGAAAAGTTGTATAGAAGGTCACGAGGAGAAGTGTAAGTGGTTCCAATGCAAGATTGAGCAACACAACTCATAAAACGAAAATATGAGTTGGTTGTGGTGAAAAATTGCATTAGAAGTATATGGAGGAAAGTGCTCTTAAAGGTTAGATGATGATAGAATGCATTATCAAAGGCAATAAGAAAGATTTTAAATCAAGAGGGAGTGTCAGAAATTGATTTAAAATCTTTGAATATTATCTTTTGTTAAGTTTGTTTAGATTAAATAAATATTATATTAGAATTTGAATTTGAACTTATGTTTGATATTTTAAGATTTTGTCATTTTATAAGTCTATAAATAGGCATAAAAATTTTATAATGAATATGCACCCAATATATCTAATGAACTCATAAAATATCAATTTTAGTTTTTCAATAAAAAAAGCAACAATTTTTACAATAAAATGGGACAAGGGCCAATTAAGCCCCTAATAAAAAAAAATAGGTCCATTTTATTTGTCGATAATTACTCGAAACGGGATTAAGCTAGATATTCTAACATATGGCGATCAACATTAAATCGCTTCGTACTATGAAGAATGTAACAATATTGTTCTAGCCCTTACAAGTTAATGCAAACATATATATATATATCGCTCTGCCTCCGACCACCAGTCTCCGACCACAGTCTCCGACGACCACCACTCTCCGACAGCCTTTTCCGATCACGCTATTCCTATGAAAAAGGATAAAAGTACTCAGTTAGATTATGTTCTTGAAGAATCTAATGGAAGTGTTATTTTAAAATTTGATAAATCAAGATCATTAAATTCTAGGAGTTCGTACAAAAGTATAAAGACCCCAGCTTACGTACCACCTAGGTCTTCAACCTCTTCTATCCCAATTAAATTAGGAGAAGAGGTAAAAGCACCTGAAAGGTTGTCAGATAATGTGGTTAAACCACTTTACGAAAATCCTAATAGCCCTTTCATGTCTGACAGGGGTTATTATTCTATAAGTGTTTTGACTAAAGACATGACTCCATTTGAAAAATGGTATGCTGTCACTTTCTCTAAAAGGGAAAAAATTAAATGGGATAATAAGTATAGTTTATATATTACAAAAATGAATAATGAAGGCTATAGATCCTTCCCTGAGTTTGTTAAACAAATGCTTCTCCTTAAAGGTAAAAAATCTAATATTAAATATCCAGATTTTGAGAATTTAAAATTCTTAGAAACATTAGAAATGTCTTACAAGACGTTTATCACGCCACAAGGTGGAACCCTGACTAGTCTACATCCTCCTTTAGTCTCAGTTAGTTATCAAGTAACTCCTGAAGCTAAAATAGAATGTAGCCCTTTCGTCAATGGTTTAGATACTTTTGTTAAACAACATAATTTCACTAATCTAAGTCTGCACACCATGAGTGAACAATTATGCAGAATTGAAAATACAATGCTTAAAGCATCTGTCCCTCCTTCACATGTGGGGGAGAAGGTCGTTATTAAACCAACTTCTAGTGATAAACTAGATTTTAAATTTGATAAAGCCCAAAACGAATTGGTTGATGAAATCACTAGACGTTTAGCTTTGATCCCTTTTGACAAAAAGTAAAAGGGAAGTCAAAGTGAACCCAAGGAAATAGCCCCTCTCACTAAGAAAATAATAGAAGCTGAAAGCTCTGTATCCTCTGATAGTCCTTCTGAAACTAAAAGTTTTTCGCCATTTGCAGTGTGCAATTGCTCAAGGGTTTTAGAGAAATACCTTGAAGGGACCAAACCTTCATTGATGTAATTTAAATCAGCGCCAGAATGAACCAAAGCAATGGTCGTCACAAAAAATTCTTTGTTAATAACTAAAGTAATTTTTATGTGCCATTTATAGCTGTCCAAAGAATTAAGTTAAGAGTATAAACTCTCCCTTGTTTAGCCATTCCGCACCCTGATGCTTTCAAAATCATTGAAACCGATGCATCAGACCTCGGTTACGAGGGCATCCTCAAACAAAGGTTCAATGAAATTGAATCTTTAGTAAGATTTACTAGTGGAATTTGGGTAGGGGCTAGAGCAAACTATTCCACTATAAAGAAAGAAATCTTTTCTATTGTATTATGTATTCAAAAGTTTCAATCTGATTTAATAAATCAGAAGTTCTTATTAAGAATTGACTGTAAAAGTGCTAAAGAAGTACTGACTAAAGATGTTAAAAACATTGCTTCTAAACAGATTTTTACTAGATGGCAAGCTATTCTATATGTTTTTGATTTTGATATAGAATTTATTAATGGAGTTGAAAACTCCCTACCAGATTTTTTAACGCAAGAATTTCTTGCAGGAAATGACTTCAAAAAAGAATAACCTTAATCTTAAAAGATTTGAAGGACAATCATCTAGGCAAGATCAGAGTCAAAGAAATCCTCAAAGGAACATCTCTCAAAATAGAGCCGCTCAAAGATATGCTCCCAGAAGATCACAACAAATAGATAATCTTTCTGCTGAAAGTAGAAATGATTCTTATGATGATGATGCTTACCAGATATCCCTAGAACCAGAATCCTTAAAGGAGGAAGTATGGCCTTTTATCCCTACCAATTACATTTTTATTTGTCCTATTGAAAATAGGTACAACAAGCTTGAACCCTACGAGGTCGCCACATTCTATACCAGAAACCATTCAACCGTTCCTTTCTATCCCAAGGATTATGGTTTCTACCTGACTGTTTTAGAAGATACTGGTTCAATTAAATTTGAACCCACGAAAAGAAATGGCAATGAATGGGCCTTTGCCAAATTCACGATCTTAAAGATCTTAACTCCCGAAGATTAGGAAAATGACCTGATCTTTTCACACAAAAGTATTCGAATAGCTTATAGTTACTTCTATTATGTTCAAGCATGGGATCAAGCGTTACTATATAACAATAGTTTTAGGAAATTCAGTTGGTTTATCCAGTTTCAGTTGGTTAAACCAACAACTACTTTTCCATTTTGGTTCCATCATTGGTTCCAGCAATGGGGATCATTTCCCATTTGCCTCCCTAAAAGGGTCAGACAATTTTTTAATGACTTCAGTAAAGCTAACGGATCTTGTGATTCCACTAGATTACTCTTTGCTGCTTATTATAAAGTTCCATGGATTGTAAAGTGGGACTATGATGTCATTTACAGGCAGCGAGAAATAATATCTCAAATTCCAGCCAATGAAATTGAGCTGCCTTGGTTAGTTAGAAAAATCGCTATTAAATGGTGGGATAAGTTTGAATTCTTTGAAAAACCCTCGGTCTATTCTACAGAAAAATTAATACTTTTTTCAAGACCTTCAGATCACGACAAAGTAGAATCTTCTACTCCCTTACCAGCTCTTTTTGAAAATCTTCTTGAAAAAATGTCCGAAGAAGAGCTTAAAGCTCAGCTGACAAATTTCTTAAATTCAAAGGCTAAAACGCCCCCCACCAATCCTAATACAAAAGGGATTGTCATCCATGACTCTCCTAAAAGGAAAGCTGATACCTCTTCCCCAATGGATACATCTCTAGTAAAGAAAGAAAAATCAGGGTCTTCCAGCAGAGGTAAAGAAAAGATCAACATCCCTGCCAGTCCCAATCCTTTTAAATGGTTAGAAGACGCACAAAGTCCTGAAGGAACGATTGATTTAAGCGAGAACTCCCTTGGAGATTTTTTAGAATCTCTTAAGAAGTAAGATTTTACCATTCTCAAGACAAGCCAGCGACCGCTTCAACCGGTCACCCTTTATTTTTTACCTAATGAACCCTTCAACCGGTCATGTTTTACCGGATAACCGGCTCAAGGCCTTTAAAAGGCGAAACGCTGCCCATTTCTCATCATCGGTAAAAACATCAAAGCTTAGAGAGAGAAAGAAGAGAGAGACGCTCTGCCTCCGACCACCAGTCTCCGACCACAGTCTCCGACGACCACCACTCTCCGACAGCCTTTTCCGATCACCGATCTTTTTCCTGTGTCTTTTTTTCGGCTTCTTTTCCGGCTTTTGTACACGTCTAAAAGACGTAAGTATTTTTACTTTTTGTATTTATTAAATTATTTTATGTATTATCTGTATGTATGTGTATAATTATATGTTTGCGATAATATAATTTGTTTTCAGTTCTGATCCGTTGTAAGTTTGCTGTTCCGATCTGTTGTTACTTTTGGTATCAGAGATTTTTAAGGGAAATAAACCATGTAGGAATGGATTTCCCAAAATGACAGTTTGATTTAAATTTTTTACCATTATAAAAGGTAATTCAAGGCAAAGACCTTTATTACAAATGGCCGCATTGTTAAGTTTAAAATTTACAGAAATTTTTTCGCCATTTGCAGTGTGCAATTGCTCAAGGGTTTTAGAGAAATACCTTGAAGGGACCAAACCTTCATTGATGCAATTTAAATCAGCGCCAGAATCAACCAAAGCAATGGTCGTCATAAAAAATTCTTTGTTAATAACTAAAGTAATTTTTATGTGCCATTTATAAGTAGTGACTCTGTTGATAAGATCTATAAACTTAAGATTTTCAATCTTACTTATCTGTTTGATACTTTTAGTATCTTTGTCAGGAATTTCTATAATTGGTTCATCTGATTCGTCATCAGAATTTGAATGGTTTATTTCTAGAAAACTAACCGTTTCTTGGAGATTTTTAATCTCCTTTTTCATATTATTAATTTCTGACTTTAAGTCATGAATTGTTGGTTCTTTTTTAGAATCCTTGAATCTATCAATTATATCTTTAAGATTATAAGTGATATTTTTCTCTTCTAATTTCTTTTCTAAATTAGTAGCTTTAGTACTTGAAGTACTGGCTTCAGAGCTATTTTTAATTATTTCTAGGTATTGCTCTAAGTGCTTCCTTTTTTCAGAAGGATCTGAAATTTGCTCTATTAGAGTTAAAATCATGTCTTCACTATTAGTTAAGACCATAAGTCCATTTAATGAACAAAGCGATTTGTGATAGTCACATTGACCATCGCAACTTTTGGTTTCATTATCTGAGTTTGACTTAGATGTGTAATCATTGTCTTCGAAGATATAATCTTCCTTTTCTGAATCAGTTTCAATTAACAAAACCTTAAATAATGAATCTTTAAGATTATTTTCTAGAGATAAAGATTTAATCTATTGTTTAACTCTACATTTGTTAGAGTAATGTCCTACCTTTCCACATTTGTAACAAATGACACTTGGAAGAATTTCATTCTTTCGGGGCTTTTTAGAGGAAGAAGCATTTTTAAAATGCCTTTTCTTGTTAAATTTTGGTTTTAAAGATCTAAAAGATTTTTGACTCTTTTGTTCACTAAAGGGTTTCTTACTTTTAGAGATTTTAGATCTTTTTCTGATAGGGTTGAATCCTAATTGTTCATAAAAGGAACCTAGGATCCTTTTTCCCGAAAACCTTTCGTTTTGAGCTTGTTTGTGAATTTTTAATTCATTACAGAGAAGGAGACCTTCAGCAACTATTTCAGCTGAAATCTCACCATAGGTAAGAGAGGCATAAGGAATAGTACCGTTGTACTTTTTCTTTATTTTGTCTCATACTCTATCAGCAAATAATCTAGAAAGATCGGAAATGAATTTTTCTTTCCAAAAATCCTGAGTACAATCGTCACGAGTATAAACGGCACTTAAGAAAACATCTTTATACCATTTAAACTCAAATAAATCTCTACAGCGCAAGTTCATTGATTGCTCTATAGTTTGTTCGAAGAAAGAACTCGTTGATCCTAAAAAGTGTAGGATAAGAGTATAGATTAAAACGTTGACAGCATCAGGGGCTTGTCTATTTCCTTCAGTTTTAACAGCATTAAGAATATTATTCTTAGATTCATTGGACACGTAGAAGTCCCACCAACCTTTGAGTTAGCCAGTAAAACCAGCAATAATAGCTTCGGCAATACTTCTATCGTTATTATTGTGTATTCTAGAGGCCGAGGCGTACATTAAAATATACTGAATAACGTTTTTAATCTGATATTCAGATAACCCGTCAATATTCCATTCCTCTATGGCTCTTCCGTCAAAAGACACCATAGATGGTCTGAACTCTTCATACTGTAGGTTAACAGGTGAAGGCCTAGGATAATAGGGTTTATCCGAAGATCCTTTAGAATGGTAAATTTTATTTACCTGGCTGTTATTATTATCAAGTTTTAGATTTTGGAACAAAGTTTGGAGATTATCAATTTCAGAATCTTTGAAACTTTCAGTTTCAGAAGGACTATCAGAGGATACAGAGCTTTCAGCTTCTATCATTTTCTTAGTGAGAGGGGCTATTTCCTTGGGTTCACTTTGACTTCCCTTTTGCTTTTTATCAACAGGGATCAAAGCTAAATGTCTAGTGATTTCATCAACCAATTCGTTTTGGGCTTTATCAAATTTAAAATCTAGTTTATCACTAGAAGTTGGTTTAATAACGACCTTCTCCCCCACATGTGAAGGAGGGACAGATGCTTTAAGCATTGTATTTTCAATTCTGCATAATTGTTCACTCATGGTGTGCAGACTTAGATTAGTGAAATTATGTTGTTTAACAAAAGTATCTGAACCGTTGACGAAAGGGCTACATTCTATTTTAGCTTCAGGAGTTACTTGATAACTAACTGAGACTAAAGGAGGATGTAGACTAGTCAGGGTTCCACCTTGTGGTGTGATAGACGTCTTGTAAGACATTTCTAATGTTTCTAAGAATTTTAAATTCTCAAAATCTGGATATTTAATATCAGATTTTTTACCTTTGAGGAGAAGCATTTGTTTAACAAACTCAGGGAAGGATCTATAGCCTTCATTATTCATTTTTGTAATATATAAACTATACTTATTATCCCATTTAATTTTTTCCCTTTCAGAGAAAGTGACAGCATACCATTTTTCAAATGGAGTCATGTCTTTAGTCAAAACACTTATAGAATAATAACCCATGTCAGACATGGAAGGGCTATTAGGATTTTCGTAAAGTGGTTTAACCATATTATCTGACAACCTTTCAGTTGCGTTTACCTCTTCCCCTAATTTAATTGGGGTAGAAGAGGTTGAAGACCTAGGTGGTACGTAAGCTGGGGTCTTTATACTTTTGTACGAACTCCTAGAATTTAATGATCTTGATTTATCAAATTTTAAAATAACACTTCCATTAGATTCTTCAAGAACATAATATAACTGAGTACTTTCTTCCTTTTCAAAGGAATAGCGTCACCGATTCTCCATGAATCGGGAAAGCTTAGTTGATCCCAAGGGATAGGCCTGGGAACTACCAAATTTCCCTTTGATAAATCAGTTAAAAATAGAGTAGTAACGCCTTTAGGTGTGTTTAACTGTTTATCAGCACCATCTTTAAGATTTGGCACAGTTGAGTTCATTACTTTATAATGAACTCGGTAAATTAGGATCAGATTTTTTGATCCAGGCTTCATTTCAAAGCCTTCAGTCTTGATATCTAACGAGGCTATGTCCATTATGTGTGGACAGTCCAAAGGTACCGTAAGGTTAGGATAGCAAGTAAAATAAATTGGTCCGTCCGTAAGGGATGACTCAATGGCTCCAAGTAAGGAGTCAGTAAACTTTAAGTTTCTTTTGTCTCTTAGACAAACACGTGCTGTGATAGGCAAACCTAATCGAGTAGCTGGTTTAACCGCTACTTGAATCATACCTATGTGTATAAAGGAATATAATTCCTTATGTTTATCTATTAAACTTTTAGTTAATAGATTAAACGAGTTAATATTATTATCTATAGATACGGACTGTTCTACAGTCTTTATAATATAGTCTGATTTAATCAGAAAATTACTATTTGATTTATAAATGCTTTTAGCACTAGAAGGGGGTAAGTTCCAATTATGCAAGTCATTTTCAATGTTATTTTCTAGAATTATTTCCTTATTTTTACATTTATTATTCTTCTTTTATTATTAGAAGAACTTCCAGATAGTCTTCCAAATAAAGCTTGCATAGTTTCTGATCACTGTCAACGATTTACATCAGTAATGCCAAGGATGCCAGACACACGGCTAAATGGCTACGGCAACGTGACTTGGGTTTCACAGAAAATAAGCAAGGCTACTTGCAAGAAACAGGGAATAAATCCAATAATACCAAGACTAACAATAAACAAAAATAAAGCAACACAAAAAACAAATTATATTATCGCAAACATATAATTATACACATACATACAGATAATACATAAAATACTTTAATAAATACAAAAAGTAAAAATACTTACGTCTTTTAGACGTGTACAAATGCCGGAAAAGAAGCCGGAAAAAAGACACCGGAAAAAGATCGGTGATCGGAAAAGGCTGTCGGAGAGTGGTGGTCGTCGGAGACTGTGGTCAGAGACTGGTGGTCGGAGGCAGAGCATCTCTCTCTTCTTTCTCTCTCTAAGCTTTGATGTTTTTGCTGATGATGAGAAATGGGCAGAGTTTCACCTTTTAAAGGCCTTGAGCCGGTTATCCGGTAAAACAAGACCGGTTGAAGCGGTCATTAGGTAAAAAATAAAGGGTGACCGGTTGAAGCAGTTGCTGGCTTGTCTTGAGAATGGTAAAATCTTACTTCTTAAGAGATTCTAAAAAATCTCCAAGGGAGTTCTCGCTTAAATAAATCGTTCCTTTAGGACTTTGTGCGTCTTCTAACCATTCAAAAGGATTAGGACTGGCAGGGATGTTGATCTTTTCTTTACCTCTGCTGGAAGACCCTGATTTTTCTTTCTTTACTGGAAATGTATCCATTGGGGAAGAGGTATCAGCTTTCCTTTTAGGAGAGTCATGGATGACAATCCCTTTTGTATTAGGATTGGTGGGAGGCGTTTTAGCCTTCGAATTTAAGAAATTTGTCAGCTGAGCTTTAAGCTCTTCTTCGGACATTTTTTCAAGAAGATTTTCAAAAAGAGCTGGTAAGGGAGTAGAAGATTCTACTTTGTCGTGATCTGAAGGTCTTGAAAAAAGTATTAATTTTTCTGTAGAATAGACCGAGGGTTTTTCGAAGAATTCAAACTTGTCCCACCATTTAATAGCGATTTTTCTAACTAACCAAAGTAGCTCAATTTCATTGGCTGGAGTTTGAGATATTATTTCTCGCTGCCTGCAAATGACATCATAGTCCCACTTTACAATCCGTGGAACTTTATAATAAGCAGCAAAGAGTAATCTAGTGGAATCATAAGATCCGTTGGCTTTACTGAAGTCATTAAAAAATTGTCTGACCCTTTTAAGGAGGTAAATGGGAAA
This sequence comes from Euphorbia pulcherrima, assembly GCA_947683365.1. NCBI lineage: Eukaryota > Viridiplantae > Streptophyta > Magnoliopsida > Malpighiales > Euphorbiaceae > Euphorbia > Euphorbia pulcherrima. The sequence continues at coordinate 75,383,190 of CANTUS010000014.1, forward strand.
TGATCCCCATTGCTGGAACCAATGATGGAACCAAAATGGAAAAGTAGTTGTTGGTTTAACCAACTGAGACTGGATAAACCAGCTGAATTTCCTAAAACTATTGTTGTATAGTAACGCTTGATCCCATGCTTGAACATAATCGAAGTAACTATAAGCTATTCGATTACTTTTGTGTAAAAAGAACAGGTCATTTTCCCAATCTTCGGGAGTTAAGATCTTTAAGATCGTGAATTTGGCAAAGGCCCATTCATTGCCATTTCTTTTCGTGGGTTCAAATTTAATTGAACCAGTATCTTCTAAAACAGTCAGGTAGAAACCATAATCCTTGGGATAGAAAGGAACGGTTGAATGGTTTCTGGTATAGAATGTGGCGACCTCGTAGGGTTCAAGCTTGTTGTACCTATTTTCAATAGGACAAATAAAAATGTAATTGGTAGGGATAAAAGGCCATACTTCCTCCTTTAAGGATTCTTGTTCTAGGGATATCTGGTAAGCATCATCATCATAAGAATCATTTCTACTTTTAGCAGAAAGATTATCTATTTGTTGTGATTTTCTGGGAGCATATCTTTGAGCGGCTCTATTTTGAGAGATGTTCCTTTGAGGATTTCTTTGACTCTGATCTTGCCTAGATGATTGTCCTTCAAATCTTTTAAGATTAAGGTTATTCTTTTTTGAAGTCATTTCCTGCAAGAAATTCTCGCGTTAAAAAATCTGGTAGGGAGTTTTCAACTCCATTAATAAATTCTATATCAAAATCAAAAACAGATAGAATAGCTTGCCATCTAGCAAAAATCTGTTTAGAAGCAATGTTTTTAACATCTTTAATCAGTACTTCTTTAGCATTTTTACAGTCAATTCTTAATAAGAACTTCTGATTTATTAAATCAGATTCAAACTTTTGAATACATAATACAATAGAAAGGATTTCTTTCTTTATAGTGGAATAGTTTGCTCTAGCCCCTACCCAAATTCCACTAGTAAATCTTACTAAAGATTCAATTTCATTGAATCTTTGTTTAAGGATGCCCCCGTAACCGAGGTCTGATGCATCGATTTCAATGATTTTGAAAGCATCAGGGTGCGGAATGGCTAAACAAGGGAGAGTTTTTACTCTTAACTTAATTCTTTGGACAGCTAAAGTGTGACTTTTAGTCCACTCAGGAAGATTTTTTTCTTAATCGTTCAAATAATGGTTTAGCATCTAAAGCCTGATCTTTATAAAAGTCAGCTACGTAGTTTAGACTACCAAGAAAGCGTTAAAGCTGATTTTTATCTTTGATTTCATCAGGGAATTTACTACTAAATTCGATAGCTCTATCAATTGGAATACATGTACCATTTTCAATGGTATGACCTAAAAATCTTATACTAGTTTGAAAAATTTTAACTTTTTTTGCAGAAACGACTAATCCGTTTCTTTTAACCGAATCAACAAACAACTTTAAGTGTTTGAAATGTTGCTCAATATCTTTAGAGAAAATGATAACATCGTCAATATAGACAATAGAAAAAGATGAATAACAATTAAAGATATCATTCATGATTTTCTGATATTCTGATGGGGCATTTTTAAGGCCAAAAGGCATGACATTCCATTCAAAGTGTCCAAAAGGTACGGTAAAGGCAGTTTTATATTTATCCTTTTCATTAATCTGGATTTGCCAAAAACCTGATTTCATATCAAACTTAGAGAAAATTTTAGCTTCATAAAGTCTGTTTAACAGATCTCTTTTGTTTGGGAGAGGGTACCTAATCCATCTTAAGGCCTTGTTTAAAGGCTTGTAATTGATGACAAGTCTAGGAACACCCCTTTCAAGTTCAGCTGCGTTCTCAACGTAGAAGGCAGGACAACTCCAGGGACTATGACTATTCCTAATAAGTCCCTTCTCAATAAGATCTTTAATCTCTATTTTACAAATTTCTAAATGTCTTGGAGACATAGCAATAGGTCTGGCTTTTATGGGAATAAACCTTTCATCGAAATCTGGCTCGTAAGGAAGCGAAATAATGTGCTTCTTTCTATCCCAAAAGGCAGAGGGAAGATCAGAGCAGATTTTAGAAGTGCTTAATTGCTATAATTCCTCAATCCTTTTCTTTAAGATTGGATTTTCAAGTTTAGCCTTTAAGATCTTAAAATCGACTTCACTTTTGAGAGAAGCAACAAATTTTTCTTTAAAGAATAAATTTTGTTTTAAAACATTTAAAGTTTTACTCCTGGGTTGAGAAATAAATTCAAATATGATTTCTTTTCCAACAATATCAGTTGAAATACCTCTTTTAGAGATTTTTAAGGGAAATAAACCATGTAGGAATGGATTTCCCAAAATGACAGTTTGATTTAAATTTTTTACCATTATAAAAGGTAATTCAAGGCAAAGACCTTTATTACAAATGGCCGCATTGTTAAGTTTAAAATTGACAGAAAGTTTTTCGCCATTTGCAGTGTGCAATTGCTCAAGGGTTTTAGAGAAATACCTTGAAGGGACCAAACCTTCATTGATGCAATTTAAATCAGCGCCAGAATCAACCAAAGCAATGGTCGTCACAAAAAATTCTTTGTTAATAACTAAAGTAATTTTTATGTGCCATTTATAAGTAGTGACTCTGTTGATAAGATCTATAAACTTAAGATTTTCAATCTTACTTATCTGTTTGATACTTTTAGTATCTTTGTCAGGAATTTCTATAATTGGTTCATCTGATTCGTCATCAGAATTTGAATGGTTTATTTCTAGAAAACTAACCCTTTCTTGGAGATTTTTAATCTCCTTTTTCATATTATTAATTTCTGACTTTAAGTCATGAACCGTTGGTTCTTTTTTAGAATCCTTGAATCTATCAATTATATCTTTAAGATTATAAGTGATATTTTTCTCTTCTAATTTCTTTTCTAAATTAGTAGCTTTAGTACTTGAAGTACTGGCTTCAGAGCTATTTTTAATTATTTCTAGGTATTGCTCTAAGTGCTTCCTTTTTTCAGAAGGATCTGAAATTTGCTCTATTAGAGTTAAAATCATGTCTTCACTTTTAGTTAAGACCATAAGTCCATTTAATGAACAAAGCGATTTGTAATAGTCACATTGACCATCGCAACTTTTGGTTTCATTATCTGAGTTTGACTCAGATGTGTAATCATTGTCTTCGAAGATATAATCTTCCTTTTCTGAATCAGTTTCAATTAACAAAACCTTTAATAATGAATCTTTAAGATTGTTATCTAGAGATAAAGATTTAATATGTTGTTTAACTCTACATTTGTTAGAGTAATGCCCTACCTTTCCACATTTGTAACAAATGACACTTGGAAGAATTTCATTCTTTCACGGCTTTTTAGAGGAAGAAGCATTTTTAAAATGCCTTTTCTTGTTAAATTTTGGTTTTAAAGATCTAAAAGATTTTTGACTCTTTTGTTCACTAAAGGGTTTCTTACTTTTAGAGATTTTAGATCTTTTTCTGATAGGGTTGAATCCTAATTGTTCACAAAAGGAACCTAGGATCCTTTTTCCCGAAAACCTTTCGCTTTGAGCTTGTTTGTGAATTTTTAATTCATTACAGAGAAGGAGACCTTCAGCAACTATTTCAGCTGAAATCTCACCATAGGTAAGAGAGGCATAAGGAATAGTACCGTTGTACTTTTTCTTTATTTTGTCTCTTACTCTATCAGCAAATAATCCAGGAAGACCGGAAATGAATTTTTCTTTCCAAAAATCCTGAGTACAATCGTCACGAGTATAAACGGCACTTAAGAAAACATCTTTATACCATTTAAACTCAGATAAATCTCTACAGCGCAAGTTCATTAATTGCTCTGTAGTTTGTTCGAAGAAAGAACTCGTTGATCCTAAAAAGTGTAGGATAAGAGTATAGATTAAAACGTTGACAGCATCAGGGGCTTGTCTATTTCCTTCAGTTTTAACAGCATTAAGAATATTATTCTTAGATTCATTGGACATGTAGAAGTCCCACCAACCTTTGAGTTGGCCGGTAAAACCAGCAATAATAGCTTCGGCAATACTTCTATCGTTATTATTGTGTATTCTAGAGGCTGAGGCGTACATTAAAATATACTGAATAACGTTTTTAATCTGATATTCAGATAACCCGTCAATATTCCATTCCTCTATGGCTCTTCCATCAAAAGACACCATAGATGGTCTGAACTCTTCATACTGTAGGTTAACAGGTGAAGGCCTAGGATAATAGGGTTTATCCGAAGATCCTTTAGAATGGTAAATTTTATTTACCTGGCTGTTATTATTATCAAGTTTTAGATTTTGGAATAAAGTTTGGAGATTATCAATTTCAGAATCTTTAAAACTTTCAGTTTCAGAAGGACTATCAGAGGATACAGAGCTTTCAGCTTCTATTATTTTCTTAGTGAGAGGGGCTATTTCCTTGGGTTCACTTTGACTTCCCTTTTGCTTTTTGTCAACAGGGATCAAAGCTAAACGTCTAGTGATTTCATCAACCAATTCGTTTTGGGCTTTATCAAATTTAAAATCTAGTTTATCACTAGAAGTTAGTTTGATAAGGACCTTCTCCCCCACATGTGAAGGAGGGACAGATGCTTTAAGCATTGTATTTTCAATTCTGCATAATTGTTCACTCATGGTGTGCAGACTTAGATTAGTGAAATTATGTTGTTTAACAAAAGTATCTGAACCGTTGACGAAAGGGCTACATTCTATTTTAGCTTCAGGAGTTACTTGATAACTAACTGAGACTAAAGGAGGATGTAGACTAGTCAGGGTTCCACCTTGTGGTGTGATAAACGTCTTGTAAGACATTTCTAATGTTTCTAAGAATTTTAAATTCTCAAAATCTGGATATTTAATATCAGATTTTTTACCTTTAAGGAGAAGCATTTGTTTAACAAACTCAGGGAAGGATCTATAGCCTTCATTATTCATTTTTGTAATATATAAACTATACTTATTATCCCATTTAATTTTTTCCCTTTCAGAGAAAGTGACAGCATACCATTTTTCAAATGGAGTCATGTCTTTAGTCAAAACACTTATAGAATAATAACCCATGTCAGACATGGAAGGGCTATTAGGATTTTCGTAAAGTTGTTTAACCACATTATCTGACAACCTTTCAGTTGCTTTTACCTCTTCTCCTAATTTAATTGGGATAGAAGAGGTTGAAGACCTAGGTGGTACGTAAGCTGGGGTCTTTATACTTTTGTAAGAACTCCTAGAATTTAATGATCTTGATTTATCAAATTTTAAAATAACACTTCCATTAGATTCTTCAAGAACATAATCTAACTGAGTACTTTCTTCCTTTTTCAAAGGAATAGCGTCATCGATTCTCCATGAATCGGGAAAGCTTAGTTGATCCCAAGGGATAGGCCTAGGAACTACCAAATTTCCCTTTGATAAATCAGTTAAAAATAGAGTAGTAACGCCTTTAGGTGTGTTTAACTGTTTATCAGCACCATCTTTAAGATTTGGCACAGTTGAGTTCATTACTTTATAATGAACTCGGTAAATTAGGATCAGATTTTTTGATCCAGGCTTCATTTCAAAGCCTTCAGTCTTGATATCTAATGAGGCTATGTCCATTATGTGTGGACAGTCCAAAGGTACCGTAAGGTTAGGATAGCAAGTAAAATAAATGGCATGCATTTGTGCAACAGCAGTTAGTCAACCAATGAATCAAAAAAGAAAAAAAATCAAATTAGAAATTTATTTTTTCTGTCTAGTTGAATGTCACTAAGTTAATCTTAGAAATCGATTTAAAATCCTGCAATATTATTTTTGTGATTGTTTTTTTTAAAAAAAATTCCCCATTGAACTTACAATAATAATAGTAAAAAACCGCACCTCACCCTAATATAGACTCGAATCTGTAACATCTAAATAGGTATATTTGTTATGTGCATTGCCTTCCAAAGGTCAAGTTAATGGAATTTGGATGGAAACTTGTGTTGGGGAATTCCGGTAGAACGAAGCCTGGATAATTCTGAAGTCGTGACGGACACTTTCAGATTGAATCTTATTTGGCGGTTCTACCAAATAGATCAATCGGATAAAATCATAATTAAAATCAAGAACTTAGAATGAATTTTTTGTTGTGAGGAAAATTGAACCATATTGCAACCAGAGATGCCTGAAAATGTTGCCAATGCCATATATTTATAGACCTGATACAAACAGTCGCAACTCTTCAGAATAAAAGTGTTGCGAAAAGATATGTCCATTTTTGTAGCTGCAACTGTTCATAACAGAAATGTTGCGAAAGGTAGCTCCCGAACCCTCGTAAGCTAAGTATCGTAATAGAACTCGATCAAGTGTGCACTCCGCACTCTCCTGACTTGTTCGATGAAATATTATGACCACATTGGTCAACTAGTTGATCCAATTACACTAAAATACCAACAATCCTCCCCCATTTTAGTGTAATCCATGATTAACTAAACAAAATCACGACAAATAACAAACTTATGCATAAATGAAATATCGTGACGATTGAATTTCATCTTAGTATATTACACATTCCAAATATTTGAATACCAAAGGTGTCACTATGGATTGAACCTTGGCTATCCATCTTGAATACTCGAAGATAATATACACATAAGTCAAGATTCTAACATGTTCTTACTTGACACTATCTTTTACTAGCCTTGTGTCCCTATCCTTCATAAGCATATCAAAGCCAAGTCCAAGCTTCTTGAAGCGGCTAAACTTCATGCTTATCTAGGTAGCCTTTTTACTCTTGCACCTGCGTATGCAATTTTTCAAAAAGGCTATTAAGAAGTTAAACTTCAACCTCCTTTACTTGCAGGTCTGAACACACCCCTTGGGATGTTTTAATCAGTGTGTTCCAATCTCTAGATGTTAAGCTTTCCTCATTAAATTCAGCACCTAACGTCATATTAGGTGGGAATTGGGTATCTTAACATGAGAGATTTTAGATGGACTTTAATTTCACCCCCATAGCCGACTTTTGCACAAGATCTTTCCTTAACCCTTTGGTTATATGATCGGCTAAATTATGCTCAGTTTTTACAAACTCAGATTTCATTGTCGAATCACTCACACAAGTTTGTTTCTTAGACACCCAAGAAGAAACACTCATCCACTTACGGAAGAACTGTACTCCTCATAAGAAAAATAACTTGTATCCGACTAACCTTCCAAAACCGAAGGAAGCCATTAGAAACGCGCCATGTGCTAATATGTTGACTGGTCAACTTTGACTTTTGACTAACACGTGTCAGTCAACCATTGACATGTCAACCCCAAAAGTTAAACCAATGCCACATTAGATGACGGTTAAAGTTGGATAAGGACAAGTTTCTGGCGACGCTTAATTTCACTAAAGTGTTGCCAAAACTGCTCCACTTACATTCTTTCTTGCGACACAAAAAAAATATTCTGGCAACGCTCTGAAAATTGTTACCATATCAACCAGTAGCCTTGTTTCTTGCAACATGTATAAAAAGGTTGCAATAGATCACAAAAGCGTTGCCAAAACTGCTACATGAAGCATCACCACATATCATGAACCGTCACAAACGGTTGTCACAAAAACTAACCATCCTGACTTTTCATTTTGCGACGGACTTTCTGACAGAATCAGAATCCCTCACAAACGGTCATAAGAAACCAAGACCTGCCGCAAAAAACAGTTGTCGCAAATGAACCATTGCAACTTTTCATTCTGCAACGAATTTTGTAACGGATTTATAATCCCTTGCAAACTGCAGAAAAACGAATTCAGATTTTAAATCATTTCAAAATCGATTCCGGCCACCGACAAAACCACTCCTAAGGTTTTTGGATGTCCCGAGTCCAATGGCGCTGTTCTTTTTACAAAAAAATGAACCTAAACAAGTCGTTTATACAAAACGACTTGAGAATCAAGATTTTTTCCAAGAAAAAAAACGTTTATACCGCCATAAATAACCAAAAATGAAAATGGCCATCAAACATTATTCAACATAACTTCAATAATTAAGAAATTTAAATCCTAAATTTTAAAGTATCAAACTTCAATTAAAACACAATAAAATCAACATTCATATTTTTCAGAATTTTCCAGATTTCATGACCTAACTTCCCCTGCATTTTTCTCCATAAAAACATCATCAAATCGAAAACATTTCTTCTAAACATAATTAGCCACATGTCTCAGCTTTCCAAATCCACCAGAATCATAGAAATCCAAATTATATAACCAAAGTTATGATCAAAAAACTAAACAGTGTACAAAGCTGATATTTTCCGAAAACAGATTTCACGACTCAATTTCAAACGAAAATTTCACATTGAAAACGAACGAAATTAAATAAGGTTTCTTCTGAACATATATTCCTTAGATTCTGTAGATATCAATAGAATCAAGAATCATTAAAATCGGATTTACATAACAAGAGAAAAGATCAAAACAAAACAGGGGCAAAATCTGGAAGTTTTCTGAAAAATCGAGAAATCGAATTTAGAGGCACAAACAATCATCGCAAGAGAACGGGTCGAATTCGTACCTTTTTTATGAAAAACTCAGGCTTCAAGCGAAAAAAAAATAAGATTCAATCTTTGTTGGGGAATTCCGGTAGAATGAAGCCTGAAGTCGTTACGGACACTTTCAGATTGAATCTTATTTGGCGGTTCTACCAAATAGATCAATCGGATAAAATCATAATTAAAATCAAGAACTTAGAATGAATTTTTTGTTGTGAGGAAAATTGAACCATATTGCAACTAGAGATGCCTGAAAATGTTGCCAATGCCATATATTTATAGACCTGATACAAACAGTCGCAACTCTTCAGAACAAAAGTGTTGCGAAAAGATATGTCCATTCTTGTAGCTGCAACAGTTCATAACAGAAGTGTTGCGAAAGGTAGCTCCCGGACCGTCGTAAGCTAAGTATCGTAATAGAACTCGATCAAGCGTGCACTCCGCACTCTCCTGACTTGTTCGATGAAATATTACGACCACATTGATCAACTAGTTTATCCAATTACACTAAAATACCAACAACTTGCTCCTTTATAAAATATGGAACTTACAAGAAACACAATTCATTGACTTTAAGCGAAAGTCCAAACTTCAAATTTTACAAACATATTTCATGCATAAGGTTTGCCGTAGACCAACTGGCGGCATTACCAAAATTGAAATTGAAATTTTTCATTAATCTTTACGCTGTGTAATTGTCCATTCCACAAAGTTTTAAGTGATCAATTACAACTTCAGTTCAATTTTATCTAATCCAATTACATGCCGGCCATCTTCATAGCATACTTCACCTTTTGTTTTGTCCATTTTCATACCAAGATGTTATAAATATGCCCAAAATGTTGCAGTTAATTAATCCATAACAAAAAAATTAACTACTTCTGAAATACAAAATGGAAAACAAAAGCATCAATTTTTCTCCAACTATGCTGCTTTTAGTTTTCCTCACTCTATCTTCCACTTTCAGCTCTTCCCAAGCAATTAAGACACCAATCCATTCGACAATGGAGACTGTAAAATCAAAAGCGGATAGCGATTTGGAGACTTACATTGTTCTCTTACAAAAGCCTGATGGTATGGGGTTCTCCGAGTCCGAGGATTTAGATAATTGGTATCAATCCTTCTTGCCCGTGAAAAAGTTTAGCTCAAGCCAATCGCTCATGGTGCACTCGTACCATCATGTAGTCACAGGATTCGCCGCAAAACTTACAGCTGATGAAGTACTGGCAATGAAACAAAAAGAGGGGTTTGTTTCGGCTCGACCTAGAAGGATGGTGCCCTTTCACACAACTCATACGCCTAGTTTCTTGGGCTTGGATTTAGGACTTTGGAACCTCTCGAACTATGGCAAGGGTGTTATCATTGGGCTTATTGACAGTGGTGTAACAGCTGATCATCGGTCATTCAGCGGTGATGGGATGCCACCACCGCCTGCCAGGTGGAAAGGGAAATGCGATAATGTGACACTATGCAACAACAAACTTATCGGTGCACGCAACTTTGATACTACCAGTAACGACACTTCTGATGACTACATGCATGGGACCCACACAGCTAGCACAGCAGCAGGAAGTCCAGTTCAAGGTGCTAACTACTATGGCCAGGCAAATGGCACAGCGATTGGAATGGCGCCTTTGGCCCACTTGGCAATGTATAAAGTTTCTGGTAGAATCGGCGAGGCGGGTGATAGTGAGATATTGGCTGGCATGGATGCTGCAATTGAGGACGGTGTTGATGTGCTTTCTCTTTCTCTTGGAATAGGCACTCACCCTTTCTACGACGATGTGATCGCATTAGGTGCATATGCAGCTATTTCAAAGGGAATTTTTGTGAGTTGCTCAGCAGGAAATTCGGGGCCTGATAATAGCTCGTTGTCAAATGAGGCACCGTGGATACTTACCGTAGGTGCAAGTACCGTTGATAGAGCTATAAGAGCGACCGTATTACTTGGAACCAATGTTTCGTTTAATGGTGAATCACTTTTTCAACCCACCGATTTTCCTTCGACATTTATTCCACTTGTTTACGCAGGTGCAAATGGTAACCGAAACTCCGCATCATGTGAGCCAGGATCATTGAAAAATGTTGATGTGAAAGGAAAGATAGTATTATGTGAGGAAGGAGGCTATGACAATATCTACAAAGGCCAAGAAGTGAAAGACAATGGTGGGGTTGCCATGATTGTAATGAATGACTTTTATTATGGTAATGATATCGAACCTCAATTTCACGTTCTTCCAACATCACAAGTAACTTATGTGGATGGAATGACAATCAAGTTATACATAAACAAGACATCATCGCCAACGGCTACAATCTTGTTCAAAGGAACTGTTCTTGGTTTGCCAGAGGCTCCTCTACTTGCTGATTTTTCCTCGAGAGGTCCTAGCGTGGCTAGTCCCGGGATTCTAAAACCCGACATTATAGGACCTGGTGTAAGAATTTTAGCCGCTTGGCCAGTTTCAGAAGACCATAGTAACCACAGATTTGCTATGATCTCTGGGACTTCAATGTCTTGTCCTCATTTGGCTGGAGTTGCAGCTTTGCTCAAAAGCATATACCCCAATTGGTCCCCTGCTGCTATAAAATCCGCTATCATGACATCAGCGAATCAGCAAAACCTTGGAGGCACATTCATTACTGATCAAGAGTTTATTCCAGCTACCGTTTTTGACATGGGTGCAGGCCATGTGAATCCATCAGCAGCAAGTAATCCAGGACTTATATACGATATCCAACCCGCAGATTACATTCCTTACTTATGTGGTTTGGGTTATTCTAATAAACAGGTGGAAGCCATTGTGCAGACTAAAGTGAGCTGCTCGAATGATACAAGCATACCCGAAGCTCAAGTAAACTACCCCTCGTTTTCTATCAAATTTGGATCTAGTCCACAAACTTACACAAGAACGGTAACAAATGTCGGCAAAGCTAACTCGACTTACGGTCTTGAGATATTTGCACCAATGGGTGTATATGTGGAGGTTAAGCCGGCTATATTAAGTTTCAAAGAGGTTAACCAAAATGCTACTTTCACAGTAACATTTAACAAGGTCAATGGAGTTCCAAGTGGTTCTATTTCTGATGGACATTTGGTCTGGGAATCTGACGAGGGTTACTATGTCCGTAGCCCAATCGCAGTTATCTTTGAATAAATAGGCATCTACATCTGCGAATAAGTTCAGCATGCTACGTTACATGCTGGAATAACATGTTGAAGGGTAGAATGTTTTGGTTTTTTGAGTAGCGTGATTTATATTTTGACATAATTATGTATTTGCGCTCTAGATTGTGCATTTCTAAACTTGTGTATCGAATTGAAATTTTTGTTTATGATACATCAAATTCAATGATCAGACATTTTTCTAATTCTTATTTTAAAGAAGAAAGAAGTAACATGTGCAAAATAAATTAATGTATTCTGCTTTCACATAGTATTCTAAATTCTAGTATATTAACAATTGATGGTACAGATTTCATCAAAAACACAGTTAGAAAACAGAGTAAGACGTAACATTTCTAAATAATCTCAGGCCATCTTCAACAACTCAGAAATTCATGCTTATATTGAGCTTCACCCAAAATATTTATGAACAGAGAAATGATAAGCAGTGGCGGATTCTGTACATTATAATTGGCAGGTCAAAAACTTGTACAAAATGACGAATATATGTCATAAAAGAATTAAATGATAAAACAATTATAAATGTACAGTAGCAAAGGAATGTTAAGTTGTTTCCTAACAATTATGTTAAATTTTTGACAGTTCAGAATATTCAGAATTACAACAAAAAATGTGTCAGTAAATTTTGGATTTGGATTCTTTAGAGTTCATACTATCTAAAGTTATACATTTCACTAATCTCAGTCATTCATTTGGTTTAATGGCTCAGATTTAGTTATAGTGATTTATGGGGTCCACAGTCTCATTAAATTTCAACCATTAAACCTCAATGGATTGTTGAGATTAAGTAAAAGGGTTAATGCATACTTAGCCCCTTCAACTTGTCAACTTTTATTGCTTAGCGCCTCCAACTTACAGATGTCTTTACCAACTCCCTGAACTCGGCAAAAGTGTTCACTGCACCCCCTTAGTGCCACATGTCACCTTGTGATTGGTTTGACTTTTCAAATATGTCAGTTTTTTTATTTTCCTCTCACCAATCAGAATGTGACACGTGGCATTGAGGGGGTTGCAGTGAGCACTTCTGTCAAGTTCAAGCGGTTGGTAAAGACATCTATAAGTTAGAGACGCCAAGTGATAAAAGTTGTCAAGTTGAGGGGGCTAAGCATATATTAAGCCTAAGTGAAATGTAAAACTTTAGAGAGCTTAAACTTTAAAGAATCTAAATCCGTAAATTTTTTACCCATGGAAATGTTTGCCACTGGTGTTTTACCAATGAAAATTTCCGGCGCTAAATTGTCATGACGGATGTTCCGTTTTCGTCCGTATATATCTTGGATAAATTTTTTCCCCATTTATGGGGTCAGTAGACGCTCCATGCCCCTTGGATCTGCCCCTGGTGGCATGATCATATTGAACATTACAAGAGGTAGATTGGAATAGCCATGAGATTTCCTTACCATGAAACCAAGTTTCAATTCAGACAAAGCTCAGAGATTTTGGTATAAAAAGGTTAAAAATTAAACTATAACATATTCTCTACTGAGAAGAGTTTCACAATGTTGCTTCCGTGATAAAAATAACATAAAAGAAGCTCAACTTTATTAATTTCCAAAGGATTTGGTCATATTATTTGTCAACCGGCGAATTGAGCTACAAATTCTACCATTTGAGCATCATTAAACTGCTTACTTCTAAGAAGGTAAATCGTTCTAGCCTTTACACATAAGTTGACAATTAAAACAGTAAAGCATAAGAAATAACAGACAAAAAAATAATAAATAAAAGAAAAGAACATAAGGTTTATCATTACATTGTTTTAACTAAACACACCAGCTGTCTTAACCAAGATAGAATGCAAAGTTCCAAAGTTTAAGCTCTTGTAAACATCACAAAATATAAGCCTCAACAATGTTTCAGTAGCAGCTCTGCCTGCTAAACAAAGATTCCGAACTAAACTGTATAAATACCTCAATTCGGTTAATGAAGTTAATACAATCACCAAATCAAAATGGGAAAAATGAGGTCTAACCCATTGCCAGCAATGGCATTTATATTTCTTCTTAGCCTTACCTCTTTGCTGAGTTTTTCTCAAGCCATGATCGAAGTAAATAGCAAGACTATAACCAGTGAGAAAAGCCACTTAATATATGTTGTCCACGTGGCAAAGCCGGAAGGCGGAGCCTCGGTGAATTTAGAGAGCTGGTATCAGTCATTTTTGCCATCTACCATTTCAAAATCGAACAAGCAACAACGTATAATTTATTCCTACCGCAACGTGGCTAGTGGGTTTGCAGCAAAACTTACACCAGAGGAAGCAAAAGCCATGGAAGAAAAGGATGGATTTTTGTCTGCTAGACCGCAAAAGATCTTTTCCTTGCATACTACTCATAGTCCCAACTTCTTGGGGTTGCACCAAAACCTTGGAGTTTGGAATAGCTCAAATTACGGGAAGGGAGTTATAATTGGTCTTTTAGATACTGGAATAACGCCAGGTCATCCTTCTTTTAGCGACGAAGAAATGCTGCCTCCACCAGCTAAATGGAAAGGGAAATGCGAATTTAGAGGAAATGTATGCAACAACAAACTTATCGGTGCAAGAACTTTTTTATCAAATGTCCATCCTGTTGGCGAACCGTCTGATGATGAAGGACATGGGACCCACACCGCCAGCACAGCAGGAGGCGCGGCTGTAATGGGTGCCAATGTGTTCGGTAATGCCAAAGGCATAGCAGTTGGAATCGCACCTTTAGCTCATGTTGCAATGTACAAAGTTTGTTCCGATTTTGGCTGCGGTGAAACCGACATATTGGCTGCAATGGATACAGCTGTCGAGGATGGTGTTGATGTGCTTTCCCTTTCTCTCGGCGGTGATTCGTCTCCTTTCTTTGCAGACTCAATCGCAGTTGGTGCATTTGGGGCAATGCAAAACGGGATTTTCGTGAGTTGCTCAGCTGGGAACTCTGGGCCGGAGAATTTCACTTTATCGAATGAAGCTCCGTGGATTCTAACTGTAGGAGCAAGCACCATAGACAGAAGCATAAGATCAACAGTAAAGCTCGGAAACAATCTGGAATACTATGGGGAATCACTTTTTCAGCCAGAGGTCTCTGATGATACCTTTTGGCCTCTTGTCTATCCAGGAAAAGACGGAAATGAATCAGCTGCGGTATGCGCACCAGGGTATTTGGAAAGCTCTCAAGTCAAAGGGAAGATAGTTTTGTGCGATAGAGGGGGACAAATCGATAGAATTGAGAAAGGACAAGTAGTAAGTGATGCCGGTGGTATCGGTATGATTCTCGTGAATGACGAGCCTAACGGTTATAGCACTTTAGCCGATCCTCACGTCCTTCCCGCATCACACCTGAGTTTCAACGATGGGGAGAAAATAAAAGCCTATATAAACTCAACATCAACTCCAACAGCAATGTTTATCTTCGAAGGAACTGTTATTGGAGCCGAAACTGCTCCACTGGTTGCTTCCTTTTCCTCCAGGGGACCAAGCTTTGCAAGCCCGGGAATCTTGAAACCAGACATTATCGGCCCTGGTGTAAGCATCCTTGCAGCCTGGCCAACTTCCGTCGAGAACAAGACGGATACAAAAGCAACATTCAATATGATCTCGGGCACCTCAATGTCCTGCCCTCATCTCAGCGGCATTGCCGCTTTGTTGAAAAGTGCCCATCCTGAGTGGTCACCTGCTGCTATAAAATCAGCCATCATGACTACGGCTGATGTGGTGAACATCGGCAGCAAGCCAATTGTCGACGAGAGGCTTCTTCCTGCTGATGTATTGGCAACCGGAGCAGGCCATGTTAACCCGTCTAAAGCCATTAGTCCAGGGCTTGTCTATGATATCCAGCCCGAAGATTACATTCCTTACTTGTGTGGTTTGAACTACACTGACAGGGAAGTCTCGTACCTTGTGCAGCGCAAAGTTAAGTGCTCAGAAGTGAAAGCTATACCGGAAGCACAGCTCAATTATCCTTCATTTTCGATTGTGTTCGGGGATAAAACACAGACGTATACTAGAACGGTTACCAATGTGGGGCCGGCTAACTCGACGTATACTGTTTCAGCGATTCCGCCACCTGGAGTTGACATTGCGATTTCACCGGCTACGATTTCATTCACCGAGGGGAATCAGAAAGCAATGTATTCAGTTACGTTTACTAAGACAAGCTATGCAGATGGAAAGCCTTTCCTTCAAGGATATCTCAGATGGGCCTCTGACCAACATTCGGCAACAAGCAAAATACTAGTACTATTCTCAGATAACCTTTAATTATTTGAATTGATAAACTTGGTTTAACAAGTTTAATTACAATGAAATAAAAGAGTGAAAATTTATCATTTGATCAAGGTTAATAAAATGAAATTTTTAGTTCAAGATTTCAGTTCAGTCGATTATTTGGTCTTTCCCAGGTAGTGACAACCAGTTTACAGTAGAAAAAACATGTGCTGCTAAATACTTAAGGTTGCAGTATACACTAAAAGCAGGAAACTGATAACAACATTCTAATAGACCTAAAGAAGCATTATTTGCTGACCATAAAAAGTTGCAAACAAAAAGACAAAAAGAGGATCAAGTAAATCTCTGGAGCTGTACTACTCAGCATCTCTGGTCTGACAAGTATCTTAAGCAAATTTCATTTTGGGAAAGTAAAACTTCAAAATTTACCTGTAAGATAGAATTTCTTTGATGAATAATCTATGGAGTACAAAAACGCTAGGACTCGTCGACACTCATGGAATTACATAAATAAATCTCTATAACTTCAACATTTACAAGTATACCACAAATAATTCGTTGTATATTTCTCTTGGTTCCCATTTCTTTAGTGTTTTTCTTTGTGTATGTGCTACATTAGAATTCCATGTTGTGAAGGACTTCTTGAGAATATTTTGATTATGTCGATCTCGAAAAAACAAGTCATTTGGGCGCAGATGACCAAGTCAGAATAATTCCAGAAAACTCCCAAAGGCAAATTAGAAAACTGTAGACTTATTTGAACTCATATGCATATTATCATTTAGGAAAAGCACATTGCAAGTGATACAAATAAGGAAACAGTACATTCAGCATATCCCTTCAGGCTTATAGATTAGAAACATCATATAAAATTCCATTGATAATGCTCAAATAATACAGATAAAAATCTGAATATGCTTGCCGTCTGTTCCACAATTTCTTGTTATAAATTGGGCTTCTAACCATCTAGTGCAATCATTAACTCTTCTACTTCAAGAAGAAAAAGAATATGTCATCAAGTATGGCTATCATTCCCTTTATTTTCCTTATTTTCTGCTTTAACTTTTATAATTCTACTGCCCAGCACCCAACAGAATTAACCGAAAACGACTTACAGACATACATTGTCCATGTCAGCAAACCAAAAGGCAGAATGTTTTCCCAATCAGAAGATCTAGAGAACTGGCACAAGTCATTTTTAGCATTTAGCAGCACAGTAAGCTCTGATGAGCAACCGCTGCAACGCATGCTTTACTCATACCAAAATATAATCAGTGGTTTTGCTGCAAGACTTACAGCACAGGAAGTTAAAGCCATGGAAAAGATAGATGGCTTTGTCTCTGCATTTCCTGAGCGAAAAATACATAAATTGACAACTCACTCTCCCAACTTCTTAGGATTGCAAAAACAGTTCGGATTATGGAAAGACTTTTATTTAGGGAAGGGGATGATTATTGGAGTGCTCGACGGTGGAATTGTGCCAAGCCATCCTTCCTTCAACGACGAAGGAATCCCACCACCTCCAGCCAAATGGAAAGGGAGATGTGACTTTAAAGCATCGGAGTGTAACAACAAACTTATTGGTGCGAGATCTTTCAACCTTGCAGCTAAGGCTATGAAGGGGATCACGGAAGAACTACCGATTGACGTAGATGGACATGGAACTCACACAGCAAGCACTGCAGCCGGTAACTTTGTCTACGGTGCTGAGGTACTGGGAAATGCAGAAGGCACCGCAGTTGGAATGGCACCATATGCGCATCTAGCTATTTACAAAGCGTGTTTTGGAGATCCTGACGATGATTGTCCCGAAAGTGATATATTAGCCGGGATGGATACGGCCATACAGGATGGTGTTGATGTGCTTTCACTTTCAATCGGCGACTTGTCAATGCCGTTCTTTCAAGACAACATAGCGATAGCATCGTTTTCTGCGATTCAAAAGGGGATCTTTGTGAGTTGTGCAGCAGGAAATTTTGGCCCTTCTAATGGCACATTATCTAATGAAGCCCCGTGGATTCTAACAGTTGGAGCAAGCACCATAGATAGAAAAATTGTTGCCACAGCTAAGCTCGGAAACGGAGCAGAATTTGAAGGCGAATCAGTTTTTCAACCATCTAACTTCCCCACTACATTCTTACCCCTTGTTTATGCTGGTATGAACAATAAAACAGACTCAAACTTTTGTGGTGAGGGAGCGCTGGACGACATGGATGTAAAAGGCAAAGTAGTTTTTTGTGACCGAGGTGGAGGAATAGGCAGAATTGCTAAAGGAGATGCAGTAAAAAATGCAGGCGGTGTTGCTATGATAGTTGCGAATGACCAGACAAATGGCATTAGTACAATAGCTGATGTGCATGTCCTTCCTGCAACCCATGTTAGCTTTGCAGCAGGAGAGAAGATCAAAGCATATATAAGTTCAACAAAGATACCAAAGGCAACAATCTTATTCAAAGGAACTGTCATAGGCGACTCGTTATCACCAGCCGTTACTTCATTCTCCTCGAGAGGTCCCAACTTGGCTAGTCCGGGAATCCTAAAACCAGACATTATTGGACCTGGTGTCAGCATTCTAGCCGCATGGCTTGTTCCTCTCGACAATAACACACATTCACAAGCAAATTTCAACATAATGTCAGGAACATCAATGGCATGTCCACATTTGAGTGGCATTGCGGCCTTGCTCAAAAGTGCACATCCAACCTGGTCACCAGCTGCCATTAAATCCGCGATAATGACCACAGCTGACACTTTAAACATGGGAAGAAAACCTATTGTTGACGAAACAAACAAACCTGCTGATTTGTTTGCCACTGGTTCAGGCCATGTGAATCCATCAATGGCTAACGACCCTGGGCTGATTTATGACATCCAACCAGATGACTACATACCATATCTATGTGGCTTAGGCTACACAGACAAGCAAATCAGCATAATTGCTCATAGAACAATTACATGCTCGGGCATACCGAGCATACCTGAAGGACAGCTGAACTATCCTTCGTTTTCAGTCACGCTTGGACCTTCACAGACATTTACAAGAACTGTAACAAACGTAGGTTATGCAAATTCAGTTTACGTGGCGACCATTGCTCCCCCACCGGGAGCTGTTGTAGAGGTCATGCCTGCTAGACTCTACTTTTCAAAAGTGAACCAAACGGCAGCATACTCTGTCACATTTACTCGCACTGGCTATGGTGGAAAAGGCGGTGAATTCGCTCAAGGATATATTACTTGGGTTTCGGCCAAATACTATGTAAGGAGTCCAATCTCTGTAAAATTCAAATGAGAAAGTGCTTTCATTTCCTACATATATTAAGGCAAACAAGGATGTACGCAAACTGAGAGTAATCTTAAGCTTCTAATGCTAAATTTGCTTGCAAATTGCAATAACATCTTATTATTCATTAGTCTCATTCCAAAAATTTGCAATTGACCTGCCATATAAAGTACCTAGTTACATACGTGCACATAGTTGAAATTTCACTTGCTGTTTGTGCTAAGAAGCTAGTTATCAATTTTCCTGACTAATACTGGATTTGGGGTTAATCATAAATGCAAATATTTTGGATTTCAATGGAAACAGTATATCTCATTCTTCAGTTTTTTCCCTTTCGTTTGGTGGGTCCTTTTGAGTATTTGTTTTACCATCCAAGAATTCTATTTGAGGTTCATCAGGGTCCCTCTTTCTGCTTAAAAAAAAAGAAAAAGAATCAGACAGCATGATTCTTCGTGTTATAATGAGCATCTACAGTCTGACTAGCGAAAAAAAACCATATTTTTTTCCAAATAGTTATAAAGTAAAAATACCTATTTCATTTGTAAGCTAGAATTTCATTAAGGTATGAGTGATCCAAAGAGAAAGCTAAAAAGGCTAACTGACAAAGAATGCACTATTACAACAGTCACTGACTCATTTCTGAAAAGTACGATTTTGGACAGAAGCCACATCACAGATATTCCATATGTAGAAGCTGTTGCAAAGGTTGTCCTGATCAGTACACACTAGTTATCCAAAATATGACAATGTCAAGGAGTATTTTCACAAGAAGACTTGGCCACTGAAGACCAAGTCAACTTTACAAGCCAAGTTCAGTTGAGATCACTTTCTTTGAGAAATATGGATAGGTCAATACGATTGAGCAGATAAATACACATATAATTAATTAGAAACGGTCTCAAAAGAAATATAGGCAACCAAATAATTCTAAAAGTATATCAAACTATGAACTTCAGGATGTTGACAATACTGTTAGCTGTTTAATTTAATAATTCTGATTTTATCTTTTTAAGCTAGTGCTTGAATCATTCTTGAACTGTTGTCCTAGTTTTCAGGGTTGTTAAAGTTAGTGATTTAGTGGTTTTAACTCTCCTAATTTCTAGCTTCTGTTAGTTGTAATTCTGATTATATATTGCTGCAGAAAATCAATAAATTAGTGTTCAGTTCTTTAGAAACTTTTCTTAGCCTGGAGTCCTGTTTATTGAATTACTTTCTATCTTGAGTTACAGCCCACTGTCACTACCTTCACTGTCACTTCCGTCTTTCTTTCTTATTTGTTCTTCATTTGGTACCAGAGCTAGCACGGCCTGTTATCATGAACTCTACCCAATTATCAGTCCCTATCCTCGATGGAAAGAATTACAACCGGTGGTGTGTGCAGATGAAAGTTCTGTTCGATTACCATGAGCTGTGGGATGTCGTGGAGAATGGAGTGTCTGCATTAGCTGATAATGCGACTGAGGCGCAACGAGTAGCGCATCGCGATCAGAAGAAGAAGGACAAGAAGGCATTGTATCTCATCCACCAAGGGATGAATGATGAAACATTTGAGCAGATAGAAGGAGCGACAACCGCAAGTGAGGCTTGGACCATTCTGTCTACCTCTTACAAAGGAGATGACAAGATTAAAAGGGAGCGTCTTCAAACTCTAAGACGTCAATATGAGTTGCTACAGATGGAGACCACAGAGACCGTTGATGACTACATCAATAGAGTTCTTTCCCTTACAAACCAAATGAAGACCAATGGTGAATCACATACAGAGCAAGCAAAGGTGGAGAAGATTTTAAGGTCTTTAACTCCTAGATTTGAGCATATTGTTGCTGCAATTGAAGAAGCAAATGACCTGTCAACAATGACAGTGAGATTACTGTCTGGTTCCCTTCGAGCGCATGAGCAGCGGATGAATGACAACAAGATTGAAAAACCAATTGAACAGGCTTTACAAGCACAAGCCTCAATTGGTAACTCCTATCACAAGCGCGGAAGTTCGAGAGGCAGAGGAAGGGGACGGAGTGGCAGCTATTCCAACAAAGGTAGAGGTGGCCAGAACCATGGAGGTGCTGATCAAAATAACAATGGCTCCAATCACAATTCAAATGCAAATTCCTCTTGGCAACAAAGGGGACGTGGTCGAGGACGTAGGGGCATCAACAATAGAACAAATGTTGAATGTTATAGCTGCCATAGACGCGGCCATTATGCAAACGAGTGCAGGTCAAAAGGTGATAATCAAGCTGCCCATTGTGCTCAAGAAGACCGTGATCAAGAACAAGATGAAGGAGATCATGCATTATTGATGGTAGCCAAATCAGGTGAAACTCCAAACTACCATACTTGGTATTTGGATACAGGCTGCACAAACCATATGTGTGGTCATAAGGAGCTGTTTGCAGATTTGGATGACACATTTAGCACGAAAGTGAAATTCGGTGACGGAAGATTCGTTCCGATGACTGGGAAAGGGCGAATCCTCATCACATTGAAGAATGGTGATCACAGGTACATTTATGATGTTTTTTATGTACCTGATATGAAAAGCAATTTGTTGAGTATGGGACAATTGGCCGAGAAGGGATATGTGATGCACATCTCTGGAAATCGATTCTCAATTTTTGATAAAGAAGGTAATCTTATTCTTAAAACCTCTTTGTCAAAAAATCGCATGTTTCCAGTTGACTTTAATGTGGGTGATGTCAAGTGCTTGAATGCGATAGTGAATGATGAATCGTGGCTCTGGCACTTACGTTTTGGGCATTTGAATTTTCAGAGTTTGGAAAATCTTTCCAAACGTGATTTGGTGATTGATTTACCTCATATTCACCACCCTGATCAATTGTGTGAGGCTTGTATTTTTGGAAAGAATCACAGGATGCCTTTCGTTAAGGAGCCTTGGCATGCGAAATCCCCTTTGGAGCTGGTTCATACAGATGTTTGTGGCCCGATGAACATATCATCAATTGGAGGTAATAAGTATTTTCTAACCTTCATTGATGACTTTTCGAAGAAAACCTGGATTTACCTATTGAAGAACAAGGACGAGGTGCTTCATTGCTTTAAAATTTTTAAGGCATTTGTTGAAAGACAAAGTGGCAGATTAATCAAGATGATGCGTAGTGATGGAGGAGGTGAATAAAAGTCCAATGATTTCAAAGTTCATTGTGAAGAGCTCGGGTTGCAACATAACATTACTTTTCCCTACACTCCTCAACATAACGGAGTGGCCGAGAGAAGGAATAGAACGATCATAGATATGGCAAGGAGCATGCTTAAAGCGAAAGGTAGGCCAAATGATTTTTGGGCTGAAGCTGTTTCTTGTGCAGTGTATTTGTTGAACAGATCACCAACTCGGAGTGTTCCTAACAAAACTCCTATTGAGGCATGGAGTGGATTCAAACCCAATGTGCAGCACCTGAAGGTATTTGGGTCAATTGCCTACTCTCATGTCCCTAAGGCAGCAAGATCGAAGTTGGATGATAGGGCAGTGAAGACCATTTTCATTGGATATAAGAATGGAGGATACAAGTTGTACAATCCAATGACAAAGAAGGTGATAGTGAGCCGAGATGTTACATTTGCCGAAGATGAGGAATGGCAATGGGATGTAGCTGCTGAAATGGACTCAAAAAAACGTTATATTTATGTTTTGCATGATGATATGGAAGATGGAGTCATCCTTGAAGCACCTGCAGTTCAACCCGAAGCCGTAATTCAACCTGAAGTTGCAGCCCCCATTGCAACTGCTATGGAACGACCAAGGAGGCAGCAACGACAACCTGTACACCTTCAAGATTATGAGGTAAATCTTGATAATGAGGTTGATAATGATGGAGAGTCGGTCCATTTTGCATTTCTTGCTGATTCAGAACCCGTGGGACTTGCAGATGCCATTCGAAATCCCAAATGGCAAGAGGCTATGAACGAAGAATTGATGGCAATTGAGAAAAACAATACATGGCAGCTCACTGATCTTCCTAAAGAAAAAAAAGCAATTGATGTGAAGTGGGTGTTCAAGATTAAAATGAAAGCAAATGGTGAGATTGACAAATACAAGGCAAGGTTGGTGGCGAAGGGATTCGAGCAAAGAGAAGGCTGTGATTATGAAGAAATATTTTCTCCGTAGCTCGAATGGAAACTGTGAGATTGATCATTGCATTAGCTGCACAAAAGCAATGGAGAATTCACCAAATGGACGTCAAATCGGCATTTCTTAACGGCCCACTTGACGAAGAGGTTTATGTAAAGCAACCACCGGGTTTCATACAATCTGGAAAAGAGGAGATGGTGTACAAGCTTAATAAGGCTTTATATGGCCTTAAGCAGGCTCCAAGAGCTTGGAACAAGAGGATTGATTCATTCCTTCATGCCACTGGATTCAAAAAATGTTCATCAGATCATGGTCTATATGTGAAGACTAATGATTATGGAGATTTGCTAATCTTTTGTCTCTATGTTGATGATGTGATTTTTACAGGGAATAATCTCAAGATGATTAGTGATTTCAAGCATATTATGATGAAGGAATTTGAAATGACTGATCTCGGTCTTATGTCCTACTTTTTGGGCATTGAAGTCATCCAAGGAGACGATGGAATCCTCATTCATCAGAGAAAATACGCTGCTGAGTTTTTGAAGAAGTTCCAGATGGAAGATGCAAACTCAGTGAAGACTCCGATTGAAACTGAAATTAAGCTTACGAAGGACGGTGACAAGCGAACTGTGGATGCAACATATTTTAAGCAGATTGTCGGAAGCCTCAGATATCTCACTTGCACTAGACCCGACATCTGTTATGCTGTTGGATTGGTAAGTCGATACATGGAGTCCCCTCGACAAAGTCATTTACAAGCAGTAAAGAGGATTATGCGCTACATCAAAGGTACTACAGCTCTTGGTCTATTTTACTCTTCATCAAAGAAGATTGAGATCGTCGGATACTCGGACAGTGATTGGGGTGGAGATTCAGACGAGAGGAAGAGCACAAGTGGTCATTGTTTAATGTTCGGAAAGACTGTTTGCTCGTGGTCATCAAAGAAACAGTCGATTGTTGCATTATCCACATGTGAAGCCGAGTACGTAGCAGCTACAGTAAGTGCGTGTCAATCAATTTGGCTTAGCAGTATCATGAGTCAAATTGGCATTGTTCTTGAAGCTCCAATCAAAATTTATGTTGACAATGTCTCTGCAATCAATTTGGCAAAGAATCCGGTTTTTCATGGAAGGAGTAAACACATCGAAATTCGATATCACTTCTTAAGAGACCAAGTTGGGAAGAACATGATCAAATTGGAGTATTGCAGGTCTGAAGATCAAATTGCAGATATCCTAACTAAGCCTTTGAAGATCGATGCATTTATCAAGTTAAGCATTTGATCATGATCACCTTTTTTTTAGGCCTACTTGGGTATTGAGCATTTGCCTGCAAGAACAAGGAACCTGCTTGGGATGAAGATCGTTCCAAATCAGAATTAAGGGGGGATGTTGACAATACTGTTAGCTGTTTAATTTAATAATTCTGATTTTATCTTTTTAAGCTAGTGCTTGAATCATTCTTGAACTGTTGTCCTAGTTTTCAGGGTTGTTAAAGTTAGTGATTTAGTGGTTTTAACTCTCCTAATTTCTAGCTTCTGTTAGTTGTAATTCTGATTATTTATTGCTGCAGAAAATCAATAAATTAGTGTTCAGTTCTTTAGAAACTTTTCTTAGCCTGGAGTCCTGTTTATTGAATTGCTTTCTATCTTGAGTTACAGCCCACTGTCACTACCTTCACTGTCACTTCCGTCTTTCTTTCTTATTTTTTCTTCACTTCAGGAATGTGAGTAATTTATCAGTAAACATGGCTGCAGTTTTTTTTTCCTTTTCTCCTTTTCTTATTAAACTTAGGTTTTGTTTTTCTCTAATAGAAAAGCACACAACTGAAGATGACAACTTACAAACATATTTTGTCCATGCCAACAAACTAGATGGAAATCCTTTTCCAGAATATCTAGAGAATTGGTTAGTGCTTCCACGAGATCGTTTACTTAACTCATTCGAGTATATAGTCAATGGTTTGTCTGTAAGACTGGCATAAGAGGAAGTCAGGTAGCGTTTGATTCGCGGAATGACTATTCCATGAAATAAAACAGAAATTAATGAAAGAAGGTAGAAGTATGATAGACTAATTATCTTGGATGCATCATTTCATGGAATGGCTATCTATTAACTTTCTTGTAATAGGCTAATTTTCCTTTTAGTATATGATAGAAAGGCTCGGGTTTTAACTAAAACCAGGCCCAGGCCCAATCTGAAGCCTAAGAATTTTGCTTAAAAAGAAACCCAAATACACCATCTATTCATTCCAAAAGAAGACGGCCATCCTCTATTTATCGGTGGCCATGAATTTAGTCTTGAAGCCCTATTTCCCAGTGCGGGTGCAGCTGCAGGAGGCTTCGTCTGCTCCACCCATCTCATACTAGTTTTCTCGCACATCAGGAGCAGGAATTATCGTTGTTAGTGTGAGGGGTCTAAAATCTGTTGCTGGACTTGGGTTAGTTTCTCCTATGCTTAAAAGTGCTCATTATATTGTGGGTTGATTATTGAATTGGATATGCTGGGGTTGTACACAAAAAGAAATCAGTCTATGATGGACAATTAAGGAGTCTTGTTAAGGAATTTGGTGAGGAGAAGACTGGAAAATTTCAATTTTCAGCTATTCCAATGTTGTCTGAGAATTTGTTTGTTGTTGCTTATTTTTTTAAGTCAGCATGCTGTAAAAATTAAGATTGGGATGATAAGGTGTCTAAGATCAACCTTTCTATTACTATTTCCATGGGCTTTCCTAATGGATTTCATGACAAGTGCTATATGCCATTAGAACTGGATTATATGAAATATTTGGCAAGGACTGTAGGTATAACAAAGGAAATACTTGAAGCTGCCTTGTTGTATCTCATGCTTCAAATCCTAAACTGGGATTTTTGGCAGGGCAGCAAAAAGGAAAGGATTTGATGGATGCTGAAATTCAGGAATTCGAATTGGTTTTCATCCGTGATTATAAGGATTATCATATGTTGCTGAGCTAGGAACATTAGGTGCTGACCTCTTACAACTTATAAGCACTGCCGGACATGAGGCACGAGATACCAAGTACATGAAATTTCTAAGGAATGGTTGTTTACCCTAAATTTAGCTACCGAAGAATTTCTAAAAATTCGAGGTGCATTTGGTCCGAAGATTGGAGCTCAACGTAATGATGATGAGAACTTTATCTTGGCAATTTGTGCTAACAATGATCATGTCTATGGAAATGTCATAGTTGAAGGCTGGCTGAAACCGTGGAAAGCTATTATAATTACACCAATTAGATCAAGCACAACAATTGATGTTATCTCCACAATTTTTTATGGATTTTGTTCATAGTCAAGAAGACGGTGTCCGAAGCTTTAAGAAGACCGTGCTAGTTATAAAAGATAAGGGACTGTCAACAGAGAATGCAAGGTACGCTAAATTTTATGCTATATGAGTTTCATTTTTTCTGACAAATATGCAATTCTCAAGAATTTAAAATAAATTTTTGATAAAAAAAATATTTGTTTTCTGAAATACATATGCCAATAAAGGCTAAATTGATAGTTACATATATTTTGTTTTAATAGATTCTAGAAGCATAAAGAGTTAGATTAAATATGAGCAAAAATCGAACATTGATGATAATAAAATTCCTGAAGACAAAGTCATAATTGATTCTAAGTAAGGAAATAGTCCAGTATTGCTCGTGTTCTATACCGAACTTAATCTTCATAATTTAAAACAAGGAGTAAGAAATTTGTATTTTTTAAACAACTGGTTTCAAGAAAATTATTCTTTTACTATTCTCGTAACTAAATGTTGTAGAAAATCTACAAATGTCCAAAAAAAATCAAAGATGATAAGCTTTCTGGTCATGTAGAACCGCATGAGGTAGAAGTCGTAGGATATGGCATGTCGATTAATCGAAATTATTAGAATATTCAAAACTGCTACGGAGAGAATTGTTGCGACAAGGGATACGGAAGAATTTGTAGAGGCTCCAAATTTAAAAGCTATAGCATTCTAAAGCATGATATATGAATGTTAACACATAAATATTTATGAAAATTTAAGCTCAACGCACTTTTAATTCAATATGAATGTTAATGTTTAAATATTTATGAAACTTGAGGGTTAAAATTAAAAGTACATTAAGCCTTAAGTTTCACAAATATTTAAACATTAACATTCATATTGAATTAAAAGTAGTTGAGCTTAAATTTTCATAATTATTAATATGTTAACATTCACCTCCTACCTTTGGATACCATAGCTTTTAAATTTCGGAGCTTCTACAAATTCTTCAGTATACCTTGTCGCACCAACCCTCTTTGTTGCAGTTTCAAACATTCTAATAATTTCAATTACCCAACATGTCATATCCCACGACCATTACCCTCATGCAATTCTACATGACTAGAACGTATGTCATCTTTGGGTTTTGTGGGACATTTGTAGATTATTTTTAGTTATTAGAATAGTAAAAGAATAATTTTACTGATACCAATTGTTCAAAAATTATAAATTTCTCACTCCTGTTTTTAAATTATTAAGACTAAGGTCATGTAGAAAACGTGCAATACTGGACTATTTCATTGCTCCAAAACATTTATTACTTTTTCTTTTGTAATTTTCCCATCATCAATGTTTGAAACATGTTCATATTAAATTCTAATTCTTATGCTTCTATATATATATTAAAACATAATATATGTAGCCTTTATTGTCATATGCATTTCGTAAAAAAATATTCCTTTTATCAAAAATTTACTTTAAATTCTTAAGAAATGCGTATTTATCGAAAAAAATGAAACTTATATAGCATAGAATGTAGTTTACTCGCGGATTATCCTATTTAGAATCGACAAATCGGCATGCATTCTTTATCGGTAGTCCTTTATCTTTTATAACTTTCACGGTCTTCCTAAAGCTTCGGGTATTAACAAAATTCACCAAAAAGTGGACAACATTAATTGTTGTGCTGAATCTCATTGGTATGGTTTCATTCATAGCAATGGTTTAGCAATTATCTGTTTAAGGGCATTTGTATTTATTAAATACACCATCTTATGCTTAATTCTATGTTACTCTTGAGGACAACTATCTTTGTTGCTTTGTTTTCTTAAATTGATACTGACATCCTAATATGCTCGAAGAAAAATCTGCCTGGAGGATTGTATTGATGTACGGTGAAGATGTGTATTGGGAGTTTTTGCATTCAATTTTTTAAGGTGATGCAGCAACAATATTGATTGTTTAATTCATGAGAATATGCCTAAAACCTTGAAGAACATGCATTCTAATGCTTCCAACAAGCCTAAAGTATCTAATGGTTTTGATGCTAGAGCTATTGGTCAAGTTCCTCCACAGATTGGAGAGGGAAAACAAGCATTAGGATCAGTTCTTGATTCTTATGGACATTCAAGACAATCCAACACCGGTAGAAAGTTCAAGATATAGGCTTGTGGTTGATCAACTCTTGCATAAGTCTTGAGGGCAAGACTTTCTTAAGGGGGTATTGTCATCATGTACATGAAAGGGAAGGAAGCATCAAAATTATTTGCAGCATATGATGTCTGAATAAGGCTAAACCGAATACGAATGGTCATCATTCTTGAAAAATGAGGAATCTGTTAGTTCCCCTTACTAGCTTGCAATATCAGCTAATGTAACAGTAGAAATAGAAGGAATAAGGGGGCAGGGGAGAAGAATTAGTGTTAAGAAAATGAGGAATGGAGATGACCTGAGAATAGAAAGGAATAATTATGTAGATATTTTCATCCATAGGATAATGATTGCTACAGCCTAAAGGGAATTAAAAACCCTGCTGCAAACGGTTAGTCACAGTATCTGGCACATACTGCCAAAATACAGCAATTTCGTACTATTACTGAAGAATTGGCTGACTCAGAGGATTTGATCCTTGGTCATCCCCAATACCAATTGAACCAAGTCCAATTGGTACTCATCCTTCATTCTAAAATGACACTAGAGCCCTACATCACTAAAGTTGCCATAAAAGTAAATAACAACTAATATTACTAATATTTAAATAACTGAAATAACTTCCAACGGAATTAACAGTCAACTACTTAGCTGGTAATATGATCTGCCTTTCCAGCTCTTCTCTTTCTCTCAAACTAAATTGTGTGCTGAATCATTAACCAAAACCAGGAGGCACTTCAGGGTCCTCATCACTACCATCGCCTGGCTTCTCATGCCCTTCAAATGCATCTGCTACAAAGTCAGGCCCTTGCTTCTGTTCTTCCTTAGTTCCATCACTATGTATAATGGATTCTTGATGATTCTGATTATTAGACAAAGAGAATCCAGGTGGTTCTTCGGGTTCAATATCTGACAAGTTATGAACCTTAGGATCCCTTGAAATACCCGAAGTCATCACACAATCTTCATTGTCATTATTCTGCATATCCAAATAACGAGTAGAAGGTTCGTGCATTTCCTTCTTTTCAGGCCCTGCTAGCTTATTATAAACAGATTGTACAGTCTCTGTTATCTCGTTTTTCACGCCATCATCTGATCTTATTACTCCCCATATACCCTCAGAAAGCTTGCTCATCAGTTCACTCCTGATAATCACAAACGAAAAAACATGCCACTGTAAAATCTCACACAAGCAACACAATTCTTCAAAAGGTCGACTGATTTCTTACACTAAGATAATATAAGAGTATCAATTAAGCTTAAGTCCTAAAGATTTGTTCCCCAAATTAAAATTTCTACACAATTAGGGTTCAATATGGAGTCCACAGAAACATTACATGACAAATGTATAAGAGTATATGACCTTTTTTCTTAAGATTTGTAAGGTTATAACTTGTCTGAACCCAAAATTTACAAGTCCACATAATTGAAAACTGCAGAAAGTTAAGAATCCTTACCCAACTTCATCATATATGGCATCAGAAAGTTGCCTAGGTTTCATGTTTTCAGCTCCTGAACGATTGAGTGAAGTTGACTGCCTTACAATAGAAACAATGCTGTCGCGCAAATCTTCCTGCAATTTGTACTTCAGTTAGAAGCATAATATCTGCTAACAGTTAAAAGGGCTCTGATTGTTCATGATTGAAAGGTGAAATAAGGGTTTACTTTATTAGATGTTCCATAGCGAAAGAAAAAGGGTTAGCTGTTTTTCAAGGAGAATGAGGGCAAAACTGAAAATCAAATCCCTAGAATATAAGATAAAAAAGCCAAAGCCGCATAACAAGAATTAGAATTAGATGATAAAGCAAGTGTATTATAATGATGGAAGAGAAAATTTCCGTGGAGAGAAATCAAGAGAAAGGGAATACGTTGTGTTTGAGCTTGCGGATGATATTGAGACGGAGATTGTCAAAGTCGCCATCGTCCTTGAGTTTTGCAATCACTTCTTCTTTGCTTACTCTTTTGTTTTGGCTTCTGCTGTCCATTGTCGCATCTGAATCTGTATCTGTTTCTGTGATTTCTCGATCTCCACTAAGAACAGTAGCAGCTAAACACATCAATTTTTTTTAAGTCAATTTATGAAAAGCCACACGACAACAGTCACCATTGTATTTTATTGGGCAAACTCTTTTAACTACCTGGTCATTTGTCCTAATAAATTTTTATTTATTTATTTATTGTTTTATTCTACTTACAATAATTACAAACAATAATCTGCAACTAGAGACCTGTCACAAATTTATCCATGAGGATATGCTACAACATTCGCAAAATCATTTATTCTAATTATAAGAAACTTCAGGAAAGAATGTGACTAACTTTTATTTACTTTTATCTCACACAGCTATAAACTTTTTTGTTGTTCTAAACATAAATATTTCAAAATATATTTTACTTTGGATTTGATTAGATTTTTTTGTTTGTGTTTTAAAAAACAATTATTATTTCAGATTTTTTTAAGGCAAAAGTAAATAATTACTTCAATTTATATCTGTTCTCGGGCCGGGCTACCTGCCCAGCCTGAGCTAGGTTCTATGGGCCGAGTTTGAACACATACTTTTACCTAAGTTCGGTCCGAGTTCGAGTTCGCTGAAGTCCGAAATTTTATGAATCAGTCTTGATTTTTGTATAAATACTCAAGTCCGGCCCGATGAATAATAATATAATTTTTTTATATATTATATATTGTATTAAATAATTATTTTCAACTTTTATATTTTATACTAATGAATTTTTAAATTTAAATACAATAAGTTAGTATCATATATTAAGAACTTTAAATAAATAATGTAGTTATACATAATTTTGTCAATTCCTTTTTTTAAAATCCAAAAAAAAATCTACCGGCCTTGAAAATGACCTCATAAGCCCGGCCCGAGCCTGAAGTTCTAAAGTGTGGGTCGAGTCAGGCTTGAGTTGATGCTTTTAATTAAAAGCCCGACGAAGCCCGACGAAGCCCGACGAAGCCCGACCTGGAGCCGGCTCGCCCAATGAACATGTATACTTCAAAATAACCATAAAACTCCACTCAACTTCTCTTTATCCAATGATTTATGGTTGAGCCTTGAATCTGTGATCCTAAAGATCGCAGGTTCGAATCCACACTCAGACGGGATGGGATAATATTTTTCTTTATTATTATTATAAGCTCATATAGGTCAATTTTTAAAAAGTCGTTTATGGAGCACCAACATAATATAAAGCACTCAGACCACTAGAGTATCAATGATACATGCTAAAATCAGACCATTCTACCTTGAAACCAAATGATTCCACTGTCCATGGAAGCACATCACAACCTTAAGATGAACCAATGGGACCCTCACCTATGGAATAAATGGATACCTCACTATTTCAAGACTCTTCAAAACCGTATACGGTGACATCTCCAAGACAATCTCCATCACTATAGAACAGGAAGGCTATTCAGACTGGGGACAAGACGACCTATCAATGCAGAACGTGTCACCAGATTAAAATTCGAGATAATTTGAAGGACATATCATAATATTCTGCACAATTATTATGGTTTTATATTTTTATGCTTTTGTTGTATTGTTTAGAATAAAAGTGACCATGTCCGGTAGCTGAGAAATCTAAAGAGAATCTTACCCCTTATTACAAATTATATGCTATCTTTTATGTAATCTTATCTTAATGCGTGCAAGTGTAAAGTGTTATTTGGAAGCTTCTCTTTCATCTATAAAAGGAGAAATCCTCTTAGTTGTATAACACGATGGCTTCCCAAATTCTCTTCTTCTCTTTTGTTTATATCCCTCTTAATCTTAATACAAGTGTACTATTTTCTGCATGAAAGTAAATTATTTTGCAGTTTGCTACCATGCACAACTTAGTAATGGAAAAAAGAAATTACTAATATAATTGGCCAAGCTTATGGTTTGACAGAACAGACATGTAACTTGCATCGAAGTTCAAGGGATAATCAGTAAAAAAGTTCCAAGAGTTATTATCATTAACATAATACTGCTTATATTTTGAACTTCTGTGAAAATTCCTGACTAAAAATTCTCAAATTGTATACTGGGAGAAAAAAAATAGAATTGAGAAATTCATCCCCCTACTGCATTGAGGCCTAATGAAAAATACCAAACCCAAACTGCAGCATTGAGAAAATTGAAATTTGTGAAGGACAGTCCACAAATATCATCACATTCTAGGTATATTTGCATTTTCTTTCAAATTTATTTACTCAAAGTATATGTGGACCAAATTCAAATTTAACATCATCCTTTTACCAAGGCAATTAATTATTCATCCCAATACTACCTAAAATAGGGGAAATCGAAGGAATCCGAGTTCTAGGTTGCCTACTATATTTCTGTACATTTTGATTACAAACCCCCTACAAGAAAAAAAATCCCCTTATATGTGACGGGCAGTTCAAAATTCTACTGCATTTCAAGTATACAACATTGCAACACAGTGAATCCGAATTTTTCAGGATTCAAAGTGATTGACAGTAGCCTTACGGCAAATGAGAACATCTTCAGCACATAACAACACAAAAAAGGGAACAACATATGAAATCAATCCTCTGATGAATGCCGTGACTTCTTGCATGAGTTGCCCCGCTCACTTCCTACACTTGAGTTTCTGCACTATAATCACTAAATTAATTTCGGCAGTAAAAAATGTATGTGAAGTAGACTGGATACAAACTTGCACAAAATGGATGTAGCTCAATTGGTACACCTCTTGACAATCTCTTTATAAATCTATATTTATCTATAAAAAAAATAGACACCAAGACAGACTTACGAATCATCCTCAAATTTTTTGTTTCTGGATGGCTCCTGGCTAGTTCGGGATGACCTAACAGCAGATATCTGTGCAGAGTTAAATGGCTCAGACTCGACTAAAATTATATATCACAAGGCAAGTCAAGCTTCACAACCACACAAAGCAAAAAAAAAAAAAAAATGCACAGCAACATTCCAACTGTTGTTAGAAGGCCACGGGCTAGCATAAACAAATAAGAGTTCTGGGGGTGTTTCGCAGAGCTTTGGCCTTTTTGGGCTTATAAGCTGGCTTTTAAAAAAGCTCCAACTTGGAGCTTTTTTCTTTTAGCTTAAAAAACACTTCAAAGCCAAAAGTTAAGCTTTGAGAAACACTTAAATAAGAGCTTAAAAGTTAAAATTAACTTATAATCTACTTGTAAGCTTTGAGAAACACCCTCTTAGGGATACAAAGAGTGAAATATAATTGAAATCAACAGCCAATCACTCTTATTTACTCTGATATTTCAGAAACATGGTAAGGTGTGAAATTTTGTTATATAATACAAGTTAAGCATCATGAAACTCTATCTATGAAGATTTTAGCATGACACTTTCCCAATGCTGTCAACTCAAACAATTTGTTTAAAAGCATATTGTCTCAATCAAGCTGATTTCCTATGCTAATTTACTCTTGGTCATAGTTGTTAGAGGCCTAAGGCGCACTGAGGCATAAAGGGGGCAGGTGAGGCATGCGCCTGAGGTACGCTAAGCGCAAAAATTAGTTGCTTGAAAAGTGAAGTTAAATGCAATAAAAGTGCCAGAAAAGAAACAAAGAAAATTGTTAGATGTACATATATATGTAAACTTCACATATTGCATTAGGAATATCTAGCCTTGAATTAATCTGTCATGAAAGGAATTGAATTAGAAATATCTAGCCTTGACTTATTATTAAGAATCCTAAAAAGAGATGATCAACACATATTAAAGTAAGTTAAAACCCTGGAAAAAAAGTCTCCCTGAGCCTGGCACACACCAAAAGGCGCCGCTAGGCGCACAAGACGTGCGCCCGGGGTTCTTGCCTGAGGTATGGCGAGGGGCGAAACACCACGCCGTGCATAAGGCGTGCCGTTAACAACACTGCTCTTTGATATCTTAATGATCACATCTTTTATACGACCCAAATTCATCTTTCCATTTTCTTTATTTAGTAACAACAATAGTATTGTTTCCAAGGCAGTAATGCAATAGTACACATTTCACATGATCATCAATCTGAATTGTGAATTAACCCATGCTTATGACCCAGAGACCGATACTAAATATAGCTGAACCCTTGAAATGGTAAAACAATATAATGAAACATGAAATCGTAAAAAAATTCAATCAACACCATACATATTGAATACACAATGATAAAAACATATGCAACAAGCATCCAAACTGGTATGGCACATACAAAAATTTGTAACATAATTTACGCATTGTAAATCTATAAAAAAAAATATTTGCATCAAATTATCACTCCAAAATATCATCAAGTATATAAACTAACCGGGCCACATAATTGTCTGACAATTCTGCTATGCACCTCCAGGTACTCTTCATAAGTCTGCAACAATGACCAGGAACAAAAGCACATAGTAAGAAGACACAAGTGTAAGACAACACAACAATCACAATGTAAGCCATAATTCAACATGTAATAATATAGAAATACATTGAAAACTAAATTCGAGTTTAGCAATATAGAAATCACAGTGTATAGAAGAAGTCACAGTTTTGAGAGGCTAAGAGAAATTGAAAACAATAACGTTTGCTAAAGATTTCAAAATAAAGTCCACCAAGAGTGCTCAATCAGGCTTAATCCATAGCCTTGAAGTCTTCTATATGCCTACATCCTAGCTCAGACAGAGATTTCAGACTAATCATATGCCCGCTTCGAAACTTGAGAATAAACTGCAAGTATGAAGCACGGAAACTCCTAGACAATAACGTTTCCCGTTTCCATTTCCATATCAGAAACCTGAAACCACGTTATTTTTTGCGTTGCTAGTGTGCGTTTCCGATTTAATGGAAACGATTCCTTTCCCGGTTCCGTGCTACCTCTGCAACTATAGTAATAAACTATAATGGAACATCAAATATTCACTTCCAAAAGAATCAAAACTATTCAAAAAATGAGAGAACATATATAGCCCTTAGAAATTGACCATCAGAGGCAGCACAATGTAGGAGCTGAAAAATGAAGATGCCATGCTCCATTAATTGAGGAACACGTTGGAACAAAAGTTCTTTCATTATGTTTGTGAAATTAATAAATGTAGAACAGGATTCTTCTCCACAATCAAATTCATGCGTTTTTCTTATTCAAGAAATAAATAAACCTGACATTAATTCATCCAAAATTTGTATATTTACAAGGAAAATCCACAAAAAAATATTCCAGTTCTTAGAAACACAGTAAAGCTCCTAAAACTTGAATTACACTTGGTAAGAATGGAGGAAAAAGAATGATACAGAATACCATTTCAAGAAAATCATCCTCAGTCAGAGTGCTTGCATTAGGACTTTCTGCGGTCAAGCCCCAAGCATCAATTTGAGGAGGTATGTCACGTTGCACTTGCAAATTTTCAGGACTTTCAAATTTTCGAGAATGTTTCAACTTAGACACTTTTGATGCACCAGAAACAGGAGGTAAATTGCCAGATCCATGTCGAGTCAAATGATACCAATTTGCTTCAGCATCATGTGGGTAGAGAAAGCTATGATGAGGCGTTGGCATCCTATACCATGGCACATGTAACAGAGAGATATTATATTCTCCATCCCCCAGTGAACATGGAGGGTCAATGTAAGGCCTTTTCAGAGGAACATCATCCCTGACAAGTGACAACAGAATGCCATAATCAACTCATCAAATATTCTGCAGAATGCATTTGATTTCATGTACAAGAAAATATAACTGTTTACAATTCCATCACTATCACTTTCACCATCAATTAGCTCACAAAGAGCTTCTCCCACATCTTTGGGTAATTCCTTGAATATAGGAAGCACAGTCATAGAACAACTCAAAGTGATAAAGGTGTAATAGAGCACGCTTTAAAGAAGATGTACCTAACAATCTCTACTTATTTCGACAGCTCTATAGTCATTCAGTGGATTCTTGAGATGAAGTGTCTTTTGGAAAGGCAAGTCATTCAACCGTAGCCACTTAATCTTAAAACTGCGACCCCAAGGGTTACTTCTACCACATCCTTGGCTCCAAATGTTGTCACGCCTCCACCCAACAGAGGACATCATTTGAATATATCCTTGGAAGAAACCACTCATGTTCACACTAAATATTAGAATGACTTTGCCAGAATTCTGCAAGACATGTGCTTCTCCATAAAGCATCAAGATTGAGAAAGTAGTACATGACACAAAAATAACAGACATCTTACATGAAAGACCTCTTCCAAAATTGGTTCATTCATCACTTGAGTAGCCCAAGTTCCTTTCTGTACTGATAGTTGAAGGTTATCATGGTTTAAACTCTTAATGATGAAATACCTTGTATTATACAATTTACCCTAGTTGATTAGAGATGAATTTTCACCACAATCATGGCCTTCCCTTCCATCCGTGAGAGGATGACCATCTTCATCTTCTTTGTAGATGGGGCCCTCTGACAACGAATAAATTTTATACATCAAGCTGACTATCAATTTGACACAAATCTGTAGTCTTCTGATGCAAAACACTGAGCGTGCACTAATGGACGCGAGGAAAAAAAGAATTGGATAGCTGAAAGAAGCCTTATAATAATGTTATAACAGTAAAGAATGATATTGTCAAGATGAATTATAGAAAACAATAAGCTCCAACAGTGCAACCAAACTTAAATATTTGTCATCATCTTTTATGAAGATCTAGTTCTTTAAATTAAAAAAATATATAAAGCTAAAGGTTCGTGGCAAAGGCTTGGTCTAGTGGTTGAGCCTTGAGGCTGTGATCTTCTAGAGGTCACAGGTTCGAGTCCACATACGGGTGGGGTGGGATGAGGTTTTTAAATGTTATTATTGTAAGCCCAATGAGGCAAATTTTAAAAAAAAACAAATATACATGTTGCACTAGGAGGCCTTGGTGCTACAGTACTTACAACTGTTCCCCTGTAAGGAAGGGATCCTAGGGATTAAATTCAACATCAAATATTTAAGTTCATAGTTCAGAATGGAGACATCTTGAAACAATTAAAAAGGTTGTTCAGTTCAGTTTCATCTTATCCCTTCACATCTATTGACTCAATCGTCAGAGGACAAGTCACAACTCATTACATTATTAGCCAAAAGCTTAATACTTTAATAAAACTCAAGCACAACAAGAAAAATGTGAGGAGAGGGAGAGAAATTAGAAAAGTTTCAATCAACACTTCTATCCCAATTTTTTCAGTGTATAAATCAATGGAAAACATATAACCTAACACAAATAATACATAGCAAAATTACAGACGTTTGCAAAGCTCTTTCAAGCAAACTAAAAATTAAATGAAAAATAAAATGCAACCAAGTTCTCCCCATTCACCAGAAACATAAATTTTATAGTAGGACTACATTTAGTATCCTTCTAGGTTTAAAAGAAACATGATATTGGCACATGATGAGACATTTAAAAAATAAACATGCTTCATTCAGACCTAAACATTAAACAATGAGATAATCTGGCCATATGCCTTTCTTCACCTCCTTAGAAATTTTATGAAAATCTTTGTGTTTGTCAAACGCTATGTTATGCTTTACACTGTATGAAGTTGATTCTGAAGCAGATTTTTCTACATAATAATACAAATATCACAGTATATCGACAGCATAGATTTCTGTGATCCCAAATAGAAATTTGTCAGGTTCCAACGGATTTTACGTTTATACTCTTTTTACCAACATGAAACATAGAGCAAGTCCAGCAAAAGGAGAAAACTCTTGTCAATACACACCAACAATATATATAATGTAACTCCAATCTACAAGAAACCTAGCAGCACCATCAACTGCCAATAAATCATAAATATATATCTTTGAACTGTACAATATAAATCAACTCTAGTAAGATTACTTGCATAACATCTAAATTAAACAAAAGCAAGAAAGGAAAAAGTTACAGAGCGATGAAGAGAGATAGATCATGGGAACCAAATTTTTCCTAACTGAGACAAGTATACAATCTTTAGAAATACTAAATTTAAAGTAACTTATGTCAATTTGTTACCTGGATCATCAAAATTTCTCATTCCATGTTTCCATTCAGTTACTGAGGAGTCAACTACAGAAGCATTTTCTCTTGCAGTATCAGAAGACATATTACTGACCCCCTTCAACAGATAGATGTGGCATCGGTCAACTCCAAACTAGATTTATTTGAAAATGGTTTTCTAATGAAAAAGAAGCTTATCAGAATACAAGCGAATGGTAATTAGAAAAGGGAAGTACACAAGAAAAGAGCCACAAAAGGGCAACAAAAAAGGTAGACCGTGAAAAAATGTTACATTTTCCTACAGAAACTGCAAGCCTTCTTAGTGAAATTTGAATGTATAAAAAACAAAAGCTAAAAACCAATAACAATACTAAAGTACGCAGAGTATAGAAAAAATGATTACATTTTTTTTGCTCCAGCAAATATTTAGATAATGAACCTACAGAAACTATGAGTCATTTACAAGTTCAAGTTCCTTAATATATATAGTGCATAAAAAGATCTTAACACCAACTGAAGCCCAACTCAAGAAAAGAAAATTGACTATAGATCCAAAAAGAAGATTGAAATCCATCAACTGACACCTGACAAAGACACTCTGTTAGGTATTAAGAGTAGTCATTAGTCTGTAGTTAGCTTCTAGAATATTATATTAGTGTAGTTAAGGCTTTTCCTTAGGCAGGTTGTTATGAAGGTTGTTAGGTTGTTATGGGTACTTAGTATCAATACCTACTAAGCAATTAATGAATAAGGTATCAGAATTATCTCTCTCTCGATCTATTCTATTTCTCTCTATATAGTTCTTCTTCCTTATTCCTCTATTCTTCCCTGCCTTCTAATTCTTCTACTTCTCCCTGCTTTCCTCTAATTTCTGCATTTAATCTTTAAATGTAAGATCAGGTTCAAGAATCGAACCTCTCAACACAAGAAGGTAAATCAAATATATGAATAAGTAGGTAAAATTGAAAAAAAAAAACCTACACGACAATGAGCAAACAACCTATTCGACAGTGATGGAGAGATATAAACGAAAAAAAAAATCCAGCAATTCTTAATCAAAATCATGGAACAAACGAATTCTTCTGAAATGAATTTCCGGAATTCTCTAGTTCATAAATTGCCTAAGTGTAAATGCAACTAGAGAAGAAAGAGTAAAACGAATTCCAGCAATTCTTAATTAAAAGAATCCTACATGACAATGAGCAAACAAACTATTTGACAGTGACGGAGAGATATAAATGAAAAAAAAAATCCCAGCAATTCTTAATTAAAATCATGGAAGAAACTAATTCTTCTGAAATGAATTTCTGGAATTCTCTAGTTCATAAATTGCTTAAGTGTAAATGCAAATAGAGATGAAAGAGTAAAACACTCACTAAGCCTACGAAAATGGAAATAAATAAATCAAGTAATTGAAATTCAAATGTGAGGTACTCCCTACATTTTCGCACGTTCTCAGTAGCGAATCAAGACAAAATGGATTCCATAAACACAACTTCAACAACAGAAACAGCACAAAATTACATAGAGATAGAAAGAGAGTGGAGAAGATAAAGTAAAAGCACACCTCAAACTGGAGAATGAAAGGAGAGCGTAAAATTGTTGTTTCTAAGATATTAAAATGGTGCTGTGTTCTGCAAAATTGAAAGCCCTAGCTGTTCTTTCCGCCTCTGCCAGTGAAACTAACGAACTCGGGATTATCTTCTTCTTTTAAATGTACTATTAACGGTTCTGATTGGTTCTGGGCGCCCATATGATGATGCCACGGGCAGACAAGTTAAACGGCGGGGTGGAGCCGGGCTTACCCGTGCCCGTGCTAGTAAAAGAAACGGGTTTTTTACATAAATGGGTTAGATAACCAAACTTTTGGCAAATAAACAAAAGTCAATCTAAGGTTTTAAAAAGGGGTAGGTGCTATTAGAAGGTTTGGGATTTCAGGGATTTAGACGGGCCTAATGAGGCCTAGGTAGATTGACATTTTCTATATTTTAATGTTTATTAATACATAAAAAATACATTTAATTAAAAAGTAAATTATAATATAATATTAAAATAACATAATTCAGATAATATTCTAAAAATGAAAACAAGATTTTTATTGTGATGGTAATTTAATGTACTTTTATTTTACCGACTCAACTATTTTTCGTGGGTTCAAAAAATTGAATTATAATTAGTATAGATATTGGTATCTTCAAAAATTGATTTTAAATGCTGTCTAATAAAAAAAATTGAATTAAGCGGTGTTTAGGCGATAATAAATCATCAATCAAAGGCATGATATCATCGTGGGAAAAATAGTCAGATGAAAAGCTCTAAAAGAGGGGCCTAAGTGAGAGTAAGCGGACATTTTTAAACAGAGCCAAAATCTCATTTACACATTTCACCGTCACTTATCATTCATGGATATAACATTTTTTTTGTCTTATATTATATATAACATTTTAATCCTTCAGATGTGTTTGGAAAGCTCAATTTTAAGAGAATTCAATTCAATTGAATTTATTTTATCTAATTTTTTTGTTTGGAACTAAAAAAATATCAATAGAATTCAAATCGTGCAAGATTTGAATTCTTGTAAATGTATGGAATAAAAATCTTGCCAAAAGTTGCATGATTTTGATGAAATTCATTTGAGCTAAGCTTTTGGATATTATTTTTATTATATTAT
Source organism: Euphorbia pulcherrima (assembly GCA_947683365.1). Classification (NCBI taxonomy): domain Eukaryota; kingdom Viridiplantae; phylum Streptophyta; class Magnoliopsida; order Malpighiales; family Euphorbiaceae; genus Euphorbia; species Euphorbia pulcherrima. Next base: position 75,424,463 of record CANTUS010000014.1, read on the forward strand.
CCTTCACATGAGTTAAGAACATGTGGCATAAACTATTAAAATTTTAAAAAAATCTTGACAAAATCTTTTTAAGTCCCTGTAATTTAAATTCAACCAAAAATACCATATATTTGAAAAAGTCAAACCAATGTGAAAATACTTTCGGGTCCCAATTTCGTTAAAAATTGATTATAATCCCCAAAAATTATGAAATATTTAAAAAAAAAAGAAAATAAATTTGGTGCAAGAATTTTTCAGAAAATGTTTATGAAATGACTCGAAAATGTGAAAATACGTTTCGAGATCGGGTTTCGTAAAAAATCAATTAATCCCAAAAATTATGAAATGTTCAAAAAATAAAAAAAATAAATTTGGTGCAAGAATTTTTCAGAAATATTTATGGAAAGACCCGAAAATGTTAAAATATGTTTCGAGACCCGGTTTCGTAAAAAATCAAAAAATCCAAAAAAATTATGAAATATCCAAAAAATAAAGAAAATAAATTCGGTGCAAGAATTTTTTAGAAAACATTTCTGAAAGGGCCCGAAAATACGTTTCGGGGCCCGATTTCGTAAAAAATCGAAAAACCAAAAAATTATGAAATATTAGAAAAATAAAGGAAATAAATTTGTTACAAGAATTTTTCAGAAAATGTTTTTGGAAGGGCCCAAAAATGTGAAAATCCATTTCGAGGCCCGGTTTTCATAAAAAAAAATCCTCAAAAATTATGAAATGTCTGGAAAATAAAGAATATAAATTCAGTGTAGAAATTTTTCAGAAAATGTTTCTGGAGGGGCTCGAAAATGTGAAAATACGTTTCTGGGCCCGGTTTCGTAAAAAATTGAAAAATCCCAAAAATTTATGAAATGTCCGAAAAATAAAGAAAATAAATTTGTTACAAGATTTTTTCAGAAAATGTTTATAGAAGGGCCAGAAAATGTAAAAATACGTCTCGGGCTCGGTTTTGTAAAAAATTTTCAACTCCCAAAAAATCATGCAAGATTTGAATTCTTGTGAATGTAAGGAATAGAAATCTTGTCAAAAGTTGCATGATTTTGATGGAATTCATTTGAGCTAAGCTTTTGGATATTCCATAATTTTTTGAGAGTTTTCGATCTTTTACGAAACCGGGCCCTGAAACGTATTTTCACATTTTCGGGCCCTTCCATAAAAAGTTTTTGAAAAATTCTTACACTAAATTTATTTTCTTTATTTTTAAGACATTTCATAATTTTTTTGGGATTTTTCAATTTTTTAAGAAACCGGACCCCGAACCGTATTTTCACATTTTCGAGTCATTCCGAAATGTTTTTTGAAAATCTTTTGCACTGAATTTATTTTCTTTATTTTCCGCACATTTCATAATTTTTGAGGATTTTTCGATATTTTACAAAACCGGGCCTCAAAATATATTTTCACATTTTTGGGCCCTTCTAGAAACATTTTCTGAAAAATTCTTGTACCAAATTTATTTCCTTTATTTTCCGGACATTTCAAAATTTTTGAGGATTTTTCAATTTTTTACGAAATCGGACCCCGAACCGTATTTTCACATTTTTTGGCCCTTCCAGAAACATTTTCTGAAAATCTTTTGCACTGAATATATTTTCTTTATTTTTCGGACATTTCATAATTTTTGAGGATTTTTTGATATTTTACGAAACCGGGCCTCGAAATGTATTTTCAGATTTTTGGACCCTTCCAGAAAATTTTTTCTGAAAATTTTTTGCACTGAATTTATTTTCTTTATATTATGGACATTTTATCATTTTTGAGGATTTTTCGATATTTTATGAAACTGGGTCTCGAATCGTATTTTCACATTTTCGGACCCTTCTAGAAACATTTTCTGAAAAATTTTTGCACCGAATTTATTTCCGGACATCTCATAATTTTTTTAGGATTTTTCAATATTTTACAAAGCCGAACCTCGAAACGTATTTTCACATTTTCAGGCCCTTCCAGAAACATTTTCTGAAAAAATTTTGTACCAAATTTATTTCCTTTATTATATGGACATTTCATGATTTTTTGGGATTTTTTGATTTTTTACGAAACCAGGCCCCGAAACATATTTTCACATTTTCGGGCCCTTCCAGAAACGTTTTTTGAAAAATTCTTGCACTGAATTTATTTTCTTTATTTTTTTGGATATTTCATAATTTTTTAAAAAATTTCTCGATTTTTTACGAAACCGGGTCACATAACTTATTTTTACATTTTCGGACCCTTAGCGGCCCATTTGGGCAGTCAATTAACTATATTTTTTAATTAAACATTTAAGAATACATGTTGTAGAAGAAAGACAATTTTGGAAACAACTTAAAAGAAATTCTTTGAAAATCAATTGAATTCCTTCATGTACAAGAGATTTCCAAACAAGGAATTTAAAGTGAGAAAATGAATTCAATTTGAATTCTATCAAAGAATTCAATTCAATTCTTTTCAATTCGCTCAAGGAATTAATTCCAAACGCACTCTTCATTTTTTAGTGTCACTTAATAATTTTTTATTATTTTCTTTTTTTATTTTCGAAACGACATTCACTATGATATTTTTTTTAAAATAAATATATTTATTGATATGTTAGATTTTTGTTAGAAGCCATATATATGTTATTTATGTTGGAACCCGACAATCACATTGAACATACATAATAAATATGGTGGAAATTCAAAATTTTTGTCCATGTCCCCAAGAACTCCTATTAGTTAACTAAACAATTCTCTACCTAGGTTAGCATGCATAGACTAGGCATACCATAATTCTAAATTATATCATAGCATAAATATTTTATATTAAGCATGTTATAACTCTAAGTTAAAACCTAAGCATGTTATAACTCTAAGCTATAACCTAAGCTTAAAACAAACTAAGTATGCAAAACAACCTAAGCTTAATTGTTAAGTCTAAAAATGCTTAAAGAAAAAATCCTAATAATTAAAAGAGAAAGAAAGAAAACTTACCAGTTGAAGCGTGCTTTAGCAGAACCTCCTTGCACAAACCTCTAAGCCTAGGATAACCTCCATAAGTATCCACGCGAACCCCACCAACCAAAACCTCTCCGAGAGGAAGAACTAAGCAACCTTGAGTAGTTGATAGACCACTCCAAAAGCCCCACCCGAAAATATTAACTAGAGGTGCTCGAATAAATTAAAGCTCCTAAAAAAGAACTATGCTCTAAAGTCAACTTGAGAGATATCACGTTGGAATCTCAAGTCAATATTAGAAGAGAGCAAATGGTACGATTTGAAAAGGGAGAAGGAGGTGCCTACTTATAGGCTTGGGGGAGCAATTTCCAATGTGAGATATGCACATCCCACAAGCGGATTTTACCTGCTTGTCTTACAGCCTCTCGGGTTAGCCCGCGTGCACAGCGTGCTCCGCATGCTGTGCATCTCGCAAGCCTGGCTTGGGAGGAATCCCGCGCTAGGCTTAGCCCAGCGCTGCCAAGGCAGCGCTACCAAGCCCAGCCTTGTGGGCTCCCACGGTGCGGGATTTCGCACACCGAATGTGTCGCGAATCCCGCAGCCCCTTTTGCAGTCAAAAAATGTCTAACATCTTACAAGGTCCAACCAACTCGGAAAATTCCCTTTTAATCCCCTCTTCAAATAGTTAATTTATTTTATGACCCTAATAAAATTAGTTACGGGTCAAAAATAAATTCTTGGTTTATTCAAAATGATCTAATCATTTTTAACCAATTAAATAATAATTCAATTATTATTATGTTATATTTTCGTAATAGAATAAATCTATTAATTCTTTACTCAATCAGATGAAGGTCCAATGTGTGTGACCTTATAGGATCCCGAAGTATTGAGTTGTTAAGGCTTAACCAACCCCTGTTCTATTGAAACCATTGGCTCGAGGTTCTAGACCGTGAATAGAACTCGATTACCTTAAACGACTATAGTACGCCTCCAGCAAGGGTCTACCATCCCCCATTACTCAGAACGTCATTTGTGCTTTTGACTTAATCCCGGTTAATGCAATAGTTGTCCAATGCGATGACCTCCTTCCATACTTTAATATTAGTACCATCTGGTTTATAGGGTTCAGTTAAAGTATTAACCCACTAATAGCAAGGTTGCTCCAAGCTATCCCAGTTATTAACTTGTTACCGAAGTATATTGCCTTTTACCATAGTGTGTTTGACTAGAAACTATTTCTATCAAATACATACTATGATCTGAGGTTTATAGCAATCATCACTTCAACAAGTGGCTAGGTAAAACTCCTTAATATATCCGGAGCGATGGATTCTTTCCGACTACATAGCTTACCAACGTGCTATCATCACTATACCCGTTACCATCCGTGACACCCTAAATTAATGAGTGTATGGGAATGACCCAAAGTATAGCAATGGTACCACACAAGGTAACGAGCATCTTAAGTATGAGGATATTCGCAAAGCTTATTGTATGAAGATAAACACTAACACATTGATATACACACTAAGTGTTTACCTTACTGCGTTCTCCAATATGTCTCCCAGATATATTCATGTGTCAAACTTAAGGCACCAACTTTAGTCCTTAGGCGATTGACTGCCTGGACCATTTCTAAGAAAGTTGACCACATGCTAGTCTTACCGCTTCATCAATATCCTTTCTTGATGAAACTATGACTAGGGAGAGTTTAGACATACTCATAATTGCACATGAAACGGGTCTCACTAAATATAGTTCAATTATAATTTCTCAGACTTCATGCTATGATACGTCAAGGACTTTCGTATACATACATCAATGAATATATTTTAACTAGTCATAATATATTTATAAGCACATCTATATAAACAAAAGATTAAATGCCTTTATGAATTAAACAAATTATTCGTACCATTAAGTGATTAATATATATCGCCCTAATTGCCTTAAGGGTATACATCATATCTAACAAACTCCCACTTGCACTAAGGCCAATTAGCCATATGTCTTAATCCATATGCTTTAACATACTGGTCATGTTTGACTTGAGTCAATGACTTTGTCAGACCATTCACGAGGTTCTGATCAGTGGGTACATATTCTAGTCTTATTATCTTAGCATCAACAGTCTCCTTGATTATCTGATACTTTCTGGATACATGTCTATTTTTCTGGTGAGACCGTAGTTCCTTTACTTGAGCTATGGCACCATTGTTATCATAATACAAAGTAATTTGATCAACAGTCTCAGGCACCACACCGAGATCACCAATAAATCCCTTTAACCAGACAGCTTTCTTTTGCTGCTTCGCATGCAGCAATGTATTGGGATTCTGTAGTTGAATCAGTAGTACCTTCTTACTTGGAACTCTTCTAGCATACTGCCCCTCCATTTAACACATACACAAAACCTGACTGAGACTTAAGTCATCCTTGTTAGATTGAAAACTCGCGTCATTATAACCTCTAATTGTGAGCTCACTATCTCCATATATCAAGAACTCATCTTTAGTCCTTCTTAAGTACTTAAGAATTGCCTTGACAGCCATCCCGTGTTTCTCACCTGGATCCGATTGAAATCTACTCGTAAAGCTCAAATCCTAAGAGACATCTGGCCTAGTACATATCATAGCATACATGATGGATCCTATCGTGGATGCATAGGGAATATCCTTCATGCGCATTCTTTCTTGAGCTATCTTCGGACACCCAGCCTTGGATAGGTTAATCCCCTTTATCATCGGGGAGATAACCTTTCTTCGAATGCTCAAGGTTGAACCTATTCAATACCTTGTCTATATATGTACTTTGAGAAAGACCTAACAGCCTCTTGGATCTATCCATATGGATTTTTATACCTAGTATAAATGCTGCTTCACCAAGGTCTTTTATAACACCCCCTTTATAGGGAGTGCCACAGTAACTATAATCAGCCAATAAACAACTCTACTCCACTATATAAAGTTCAATACTTATAGATTTAATACGTACAATACAAATATAATGTTTCAAACTCCAAATTATTCTCCAAATATTTCTCAATGCCACTTTACATTTCTCACACTATCTAGTACATGCCATTATTCTACAAACCATAATATTACATTAAAATACAAATCCACCTCGAGTCTTTCCTTATTTGCTCTTCAAGCTGATCCACTTATACCACTTTAGTCCAAGCTATCTACAATCTTCAGTTACTGTTGTAGAAAATAAACTACATGTTAAGCAATTTGCTTAGTGGTGTACATAAAAAAAATAACTTTGAACATTTTTAACACTTTAAAATAGAAACCAAGTATATTCATAAGTCAAAAACAAATTTAAACAACTTTATAAAACCAAAATACAAAACTTATATTATAAACCTTTCAAAGTATAATCAAATTTATATCCAATTTTTCCAAACACATTAACCATATATTGCCCAAAGTAAACAAGTCATGAATAACGGTAAAATGGATATGGGAGCGGACAAGCCCGAAGCCGAAGCTTCAATATCAATGTATCGGTCAAGCCCAAAGCCGAAGCTTCAAAATCAATATATCAGTCGAGCCCTAAGCCGAAGCTTCAAAATCAATATATCGGTCAAGCCCAAAGTCGAAGCTTCAATATCAATATATTTTTATCAGAATACCGGCCGAAGCTCGAAGCCAAAGCTTCAATTGTTTGTACAGTACTGTACCCCCTTTATTGGCGCCAATCTACCCTGACCCGTATTCTACTCGTTTAATAAGGGCAATAAATCAAAGTAACATCTTAAAAATTTCTGTATAAACCATAAAACATAATTCAACATAAACTTCAGTAATTAAGAAATTCGGATCCTAAATTTTAAAGCATCAAACTTCAATTAAAATACAATAAAATCAACATTCATATTTTCCAGGAATGTCTAGATTTCGTGACCTGATTTCCTCTGCATTTTTAACTATTAAAACATCATCCATTGGAAAAAGTTTCTTCTAAACATAATTAGCCACATGTCTCAGCTTTCTAAATTCACCAGAATCACAAAAATGCAAATTGTATATCCAAATTTATGATCAAAATACTAAACAGTGTACAAAGCTGAGATTTTTCCGAAAATAGATTTCATGACTCAATTTCAAACGAAAATTTCACATTGAAAACGAACGAAATTCAACAAGGCTTCTTCTAAACATATATTCCTTACTTTCTGTAGATATCAATAGAATCAAGAATCATTCAAATTGGATTTATATAACAAGAGAAACCATTAAAATAAAACAGGGATACAAATCTAGAAAATTTTTTGAAAAATCGAGAAATCGAAATTAGAGACACAAACCTTTTCTAAACTCGTTCTAGTTATCTTCTACCTCTTTTGCCATTGATTTGCTTGCACTAACTTCCTCTACAATAGCCATATATAATTCTATCAAGATATTGTATAAATAAACTTCCTAATACCATAAATATGCTTAATCTACCATGAATTCTACTAATTAAGCTTTAATTTCATCAAAAATCACTCACCTCAAATTTGGGTTACTATTCATCCAAACCTTAAAATCTGAAATCCTCTTCTTCTAACCTTGACTCACTGAAATTGATGATGATAGAGGGCTTAAGGATCGATTTCTAACAAGAATTTGAAGTTAAATCGAAGAAATCGGAAACTTTTAGGTTAGGGAGAATTTTGATAAGGAAGAGAGAAATGGAGAAGATGAAGGAGAAGGGGATGAATGGGAGGATACGTATAGGATTAGGATTATATCAAATTTATTTTTTTTTTCAATTTTCAATAATGCCCTTGAACAAATAATTAAATGCCTAAATCATCCCTCTTACTTAATTAACTCTTATTTCCTCATGTCTTATATCGAATAATAATAATAACAATAATTACAAAAATAATTTCCGTGATATTCTAATACCATAATAATTTATTATAAGTAAATTTTAAAATTTCAGGTCGTTACATCTTTCATGGAGAACTTTATTGACAACCATACTTTAACACTTTGAAGAAGAGAAATATCATTTCCTATTAGTAGAATGTCATCGACATATAATACTAAGAAAATGACTACACTCCCACTAACCTTCTTTTAAACACAAGGCTCATTAATGTTTGGATAGAAATCCAGTTCACGAATTGTTTGATCAAACCTTATATTCTAACTCCTGGATGCTTGCTTAAGTCCATAAATGGACCTTTATAGCTTGCATACCTTCGAGCCATTCTGAGATGTAAAACCGTCAGGCTGTGTCATATAAAAATCTCGGTCTAAATCCCTAGTCAGGAATGTTGTTTTAACATCCATATGCTAGATCTCATAATCGTAATGAGCAACAATGGCGAGGAGTATCCTTATGGATTTAAGCATGGCTACTAGTGAGAAAGTTTCATCATAGTCGATGCCTTCACGTTGACTATAACCTTTCGCAGCTAACCTTGCCTTATAGGTAATCACATTACCGTCCATGTCAGTCTTCTTCTTAAGGACTTATTTGCACCTGATCAGTCTAACCTCTTGTGGTGCATCAACCAAATTCCAAACTTGGTTCTCATACATGGAATCCATTTCTAATTTAATGGCTTTTAGCCATTTATCAGAATCTGAGCTTTTCATTGCTTCATCATAGGTTCTTGGTTCATCATCCTCCATGAGATATAGTTCCTTATCATCAGTGATGAGAAAACCATATCTATCGGGACCTTTATGAACATGACTTGATCTTTGCAATGTTTGTGTTTCAATAGGTTGTTCTTGGATCACATTTTCTTGTGTATCCATAATGGGGTCGATCAGCTAATTGTTTGTTTCTTCCTCTTAAACTTCCAGTTTAAAATTGCTCCCACTGACTTTTGCAAGTAAGCGTTCCTTTTCAAGAAAATGGGCACTCCGAGATACAAATATCTTTTGCGTCTTAGGTTGGTAAAAGAAATATCCAACAGTTTCCTTTGGATATGAAATGAATAGACACTTGTCAAATTTGGCGCTTAGCTTATTTGATGCTATCCTCTTTACCATGGCAGGACAGCCCCATACTCTAAGGTGACTCAGAGATGGCCTTTTATTACACCATCTTTCGTAAGGTATAAAATCAACTGATTTAGAGGGCACTCTATTTAATACACAAACCACGCTCTCTAGTGCATATCCCCAAAAGGATTTATTGAGATCTGCTTGGCTCAGATGGACCAAACCATATCTAATAAAGTCTGATTCCTCCTTTAAGACACTCCATTGTGTTGGGGTGTATAATGAGGGGTCCACTGGGAAACTATCCCATTTTCCTTTAGATAATCCTAAAACTCATGACTTAAGTATTCTCCACCTCGATACGATCAAAGTGCTTTAATACTTTTCTCAAGTTATTTCTCTACTTCAGTTCTGAACAATTTGAAATTTTCAAAACTTTCAGAGTTGTGCTTCATTAAGTATATATAACCGTATCATGAATAATCATTGTGAGGTGTCAATGATGTATTGGTCTCCCTTGGCGCCTATGTGAGAGGCGGGGCCCACTGGGGGTTGGTTGGATTTAGGTGTGACAAAACCTTTTTAGTTCAAGTTTGCACAAATAGCTAATTTTAATGAATAAAAGAATCGAGACCCAAATCTCAATACAAACGATAGAGTCGCCACCGAAATTGTCTACTTGGGAAAGAGTTTTGGTACAGTTCCCATTGGGCGGGAGACTCATACCTATTGGATCGGAGATTCGGGTATCAGATGAGTCAGTTACTTCTCATTTAGTTAATTCAAAATTACATTCACTGCGTAAAACCGTTTTTATTTTCATCATTTGGGGAATTATCACAGAAATCTTATTTCTACACTCTTTCACACTCGTTACATGTGTTTACAGATTACAATAAAGCACAAGCAATAAATGCAGAAATAAAACTTACAACCGGGGGAAAATAGGGGAATTAGAAGAGAACCTATACATTTGTTCTAAGTTATAAAAAAATAAAAATAAATTCCCCTGCATCCACAAAGATTAGCACAGTTTATAGCATGACATAAGTCAACATTGTATTAGGAAAAATGTGATTATGTTAGTGTGGCATTTTTACGATCAATAGTGTCCGGGTGGCTTCTAGGATAGAAGAGAAATAACGAGTCTTCAACGTATTTTGTTATGAAAACACATTTTAACTTTTATGGGTTGATTTACCGAATTATTAGTGAAAATGATTGCATGGCAAATGGTGTGTTAGATTGATTTAAACCAATTGAACTGAATTTTGGGTTCTGCTTGGGGCTGATACCCGTATGGGTGGGTGGGACCAGTACGGCTACCAAGGAGGATCGGTACAGGTATGGGGTACCCAAATGGGCCCTGTTTGGTCCCAGTAGAAGCTTTATTCAGTTAAAACAGCAGATTAATGGATGAAAAATAAAGTAAAAATGGGATTTCCTTCCGTATGAGTATGGTGTACCAATTTAATATCCCTAAGGATGCACGGTGCCAACAAGGCTCATACGGGTTAGGACCAGACACGAAGCCGAAAATACAAAAAGCAGATGTATCAGAAGAGGTAGGAAGTAATAATAAAATAACTGAGATATGAGTCTCTTTGAAAATCAGGAGCATTACCTTTATGCGTGAATCCACTTTGAGGCGATCCCTTTGCTATTGAGATAGTCTAGCCAAAGTAGATGAAATAGGACTATTTAGGCGAGTATTTGTGTGGACGGAACCTCCCCTAAATCCTAATAAACAAAGCTAGGAAAAGTATAACCTTTCTATCCCTATAGAAACTACTAGAATTTGTGTATAGTAAACTTACTATGTTGCATATGAGTTGTGTCCTTTGAAAATGTGAGGAAAGGGCCCTACTTATAGGGTGAAAGGAGGTCTGAACGCAATGAATTGCATTCATGACCTGCCTTTTCCCAAAATAGGAACAGATTCCCTTCTAGAAGAGCCTGATCAGGCAACAAGAGGACCCGTATGGGTGGGGCCCTACCTATACGGGTCCTGGGGGACCCGTACAGGCCCCTCCCAAGGGTACAGAAGGAATGACCCATACATGTTCTCTAGTGGATCCGTACCACTAGGCAGCACCCGTATGGGTCCCTAAGGGCAGACTAGGTCTCCAAACTATGGCCAAACTCAACTCTGCAGTAGTAGAAACACCTTTGATGGATAACACCTACAAGAGAATGCATCATATAGCTCTCATCATCGTTTCATAAGAAGGATCGTTAAAATCCAGTGCTCACAGACTGCCCTTTGTAGGATCACTACCGATATGGATCTGTGTGATTTGATGATGTGAGCGAGGGTTCAGAAATCATACCTGAGGCAATGATGTGGGCAAGTTCCTTTCTTGAGGTGAACTCCTTTCCCGGGTGTCCCTTCCTAGAGGCAGATGACTTTCCTTGCCAATGGGTATCCCTTCTTAAGGTGGATGACTTTCCTTGTCAATGCATATCCCTTTCTTGAGGCGGATGACTATCCTTTGCTAATGCGTATCCCTTTCTTGAGGCGGATGACTTTCCTTTACTGATGTGTATCCCTTTCTTGAGGCGGATGACTTTCCTTGCTAATGCATATCCCTTTCTTGAGGCAGATGACTTTCCTTTGCTATTGTGCATCCCTAGTGACTCTACTAGGGAAGGTGTGTGTATCCCTTTCTTAAGGCGGATCGACTTTCTTAACTGGTGTATCCCTTTCCTAAGGTGGATCGACTTCTCCTTATATCCCTTTCTTGAGGCGGATGACTAGCCTAGTTGATGTATCCTTTTCCTAAGGTGGATGACTCTCCTGCTGGGGATTTTGAATGACCTATAAAGAGATAGTAATTAAACACTGAGTTAGTTATTGTCTAAGCAGACACATCTTTATTCTTGATTGACTTTGTGATGAACAAAAATTTTTGCCCCTTCAATTAGGAATAAAGATGTGTGGATGGGGGTTAGCCCCTGAATAAAAAGTAAACTATGTACGAGAAATATCAGGTTTGGCCCGATTGCTTTAGGGATGGAATGCCCCTTGATTGGTTCTATTACTGGGGAGAGCCCCTAGGGTGAATGCCCCTTGATTGGTTTTGCTGCTGGGGAATGCCCCTAGGGTGGGTTCCCCTAGGGCCTTTGATGATAGGGGTGTGCCCCTTGACTGATTCCACTATTGGGGAATGGGGAGGAATACCCCTGGATTGGCTAATTTCACTGCTGGGAGATGGGGGGATACCCCTGGATTGGTAGGGAGATAACCTTTGGTTGACTCTACTGCTGGGGAGTAAAGTAATATCCTTTAGTAAAACTTCTTCTGCTGGGGAAGTCTTTCCTGGTAAGATTTGTTTGGTGGGGAAGAATTCCTGTACTAGGATGGACTTGTACACGAAAATCATCCTTATTAGTGATCAATTCGAAAATGGCTTGCCTTGATTCTTGATTGACTTTTGTGAAGACAAAAATATTTTTGCACCTTCAATCAAGGATCAAGGTGAGTTAGGGGACTTGCCCCGAATATAACTGAAATATAGGGTTGAGGAGAAGTGGGGTTGGCCCCAAACTCGTATTGGATGAATTTCTGGTGTTTTCTGAAATACTAGTTCAAAATCTACCCCTGGATGGCTAGAGAAGGCCCGTAGGGGTGGGTAGGACCTGTATGGGTGGGATCCGTAAGAGTTGGGACCCATACGGGTAAGGTGGGACCGTACGGGTCCCCGTCGGGGGTTTCAATAGCTAATCAGACTCCTCATATCTTGCCTTATACAAAATCTTCCCATTTTGCATTCTTCGGCGACTTTCTTCCTAGAACTGATCAAAATGTATAAAAAGATCCCAAAGACTGGCCGTTTCTCTGTTAGACGTGAGGATTTGCCCCCGGTGGGTGATTTGGGGCTTCAAGAATGCCCGGTTTTGGTCTGGTATGCCTTTCGCGAAGAGGACTCATTTCTGCGGCTCACTTCTATCTCTAAAGTGCCCCTGATCCCCTCTCTTGATACTCATGCTTCTAAAGTTCAGGTAATTTTACTTGATTCTCCATTTTCCATTTTCAAACTCTTTGAGAATCTCTCAAATTTTGGCATGAATTAGGGTGTTTTAGACCTTGGAATAGAGACTGATGCATGTAACTTTAGTCTAGGATGCTTTTAGGATAGTCTTGGATGAGTTTTGGTTGCATTTGGATGATTTTAGATTTTTTAGGAGGTTTTTCACATAGGGACTGTTTGCAGGGGACCCGTACGGGTAGGGCAGACCCATATGGGTCCTATCCTCAGGGACAGAATGCTAGTTTCTTTGATTCTTGCAATTCTTTTCCGATTTCTAACTTTTTTGCTATATTCGAACCCTGTTGAGATGTAATTTTATCTATGAAGTTTTTGTACAAGATCGTAGGAGCCCTAAGCTTCTGCAGGAAGTGGTATGAGGAGATCCATACCACAAGGGATACTAAGTTGCTAGCCCGCATTGATTCTTTTAGGTTCAACGACATTATCAGGGCCATCTCTCAAGCTCCAAAGACGCTAGCCCTGGGTGCCATTTCAGCTCTTACAGAGAGGTGGTCGGAGATGACCCACACATTCCATCTATCTATCGGGGAGGTTACCATTACTCCCTCGAACATGTGTGCCCTGACGGGGCTAGACTGGCGAGGAGACATCGTCCATTTCGATATCTATGCTGACATGTGGCATTCTCGGCCTGAGGTGAAGGCCTACATTATGAGATTACTTGGGCTTCATCTGGAGGGGATATACAAGCCCAAGTTTGACTTGCACCCTCATTGGATCGGGTAGCCGAGTCCCATTGCTACAGATAAGAGGGATCAGTATGCCCAGTCTTTCCTGCTGACATTCCTTACTACCATCTTCTTTCTAGTCTATTCTGCAACCTCAACTATGGTTTACTCTCTACTATAGAGGATCTTGTTGTTGTGCCTAATAAGAACTAATTTTGGCCTATTCTGGCACAGTTATATTACAGATTGGACGTTAGAGTTTGGAGATAGTAGTCTAAGCTCAAGATCTGCCACTTGATTCTACTGGTAAATCCCGAATTGATCTTTTATGCTTTAGCCTTTTGTCTGAATAATGTTGCAGCTAATTTTACTTTGTTATGCAGATTTAGGCCTTTGAGCACGGGTTTATCCCTAGGCCGGGCTTGCCCATGTAGCCTGAGACACCGTACATTATATCCAGGTGGATGAGGCTTTGGTAGGTCAGCCTCTGACCATAGTGTAGTAAAGGGAGTTACTTCGCCAGCTGAGCTCCGATCGGGTAGACTTCTTCCCTACTAAACCTGCATTTTACATTTCAACAAACGATTAGTAGAAACTGTATTTACGAGATTGTAATACTTACAGTGCATTTATTTTACATGGGGCTATTGAGTGGATGCGAGCCGGCATGGATGACCGCCGCTTCATCCTGGAGTCACCACTCTCATTCAAGTGGTATTTCAGTGAGTGGGTCTGAGGGTGGAGGACCAGTGCTATGGTAGAGAGATCGATCCCTCCCCCGATCCTAGCGGGTGTCTTTTAGCCACACCTAATGCCGGGGAATGACCAAGGGCTGTATTTACTAGGCAAGGGAGCTTGAGTACTATCTGTAGAGGGCTCCTATACTGAGTTCATCGATTCCTTGCTTCCTCCTTCTTGCGAGAGGATCCACTGCGAGGATGTCCCTCTTAAGTTCCACTAGAGTGACAGTGAGGACGATGATGATGAGAATGGACTGAGGGGCAACCATGGGGATCCATCCATAGTTCGGGGACTGAGGGTTTGGCTAGGTCTGCTGCCCCTTCTTCTCAGGTATTTTCTTAACTTAACCCTTATAAATATCTTGCTATTTTTTAAAATTTATTGTGATCTTGAGTGCAATGTTTTATTATTACAGCCTCCTATTTCCATATAGAAGGGGCATGCTGCTGCTGCTGCTGAGCCACCGATAAAGCGGTCTCGCGCTTCTGGATCCATGAGGGAGGGAGTCTTCCAAGCAGAGCTAGATACTTCCTTTCAGCTCCTTGATCATTTGGGAAAGCGAGCTATCAAGGAGCTCAAGGAGTCGGTCCAGTCCATCGGTTTCACTCCTTCCAGCTCTACCCATGTAAAGAATCGCCCATCTTAACCTAATTCGTTATATCGATTACTTAGAATGTCCAATCCTTATGTGACTTCCTTTTTTAGGTGACCATATCAGAGGCTGAGAGGATTGCAAGGGCTACTTCTCCGTGCGGGATCTGCTATTGGCCCAGGATGTGCTGGCCTCGGTAAGTTTTTTTACCTGTAAAATTTAGCAAACTATGTATGATGCATGCCATGACATTCATATATGCACTAATCTTATGATTCTATTGCAGACTCTGCTGGCCATGGAGCGTAATAATTCCGCTAGGGACTTGGATGCTTCAGAGGAGAAAGCCAGATTCTTGGAGGAGCAGCTACAGGCAGCCACTGTTGAGGTTGACCAGGCTAGGGCTGAGATGGCTCAGGCGAGGGCTAAGATTAAGATGTTGAGGAATCAGCTGTCGCAGATGACCAAGGATAGGCAGATGCCAGATCCATCTGATTTCGAGTCTGAGGATGATCTTTTTGCATATAGAGTGACTTAGAGGGGCGAAGATCAGCGTGCTGAGGGAGCTGATGCTATTAGGGCTACTGCAGGGACTTCAAAGACTAGGGCTTCTACCCAGCCAGCTGCTGGTACCGGTGAAGCTAAGGATCATACGATGATAGATGTGGATTATTTGCTGGCGGATACACAGGATCAGACCCTGGAGGACCGCCAGGGACAGGATCCCCCAGCAGCTTAGATCATGATTTTGCTTTCATTACTTTCTAAAATGTTAATACTTTTAGGCCCTGCATGGCTTATTTTGAGTGTAAATTTGGATTGGTTCTTTTGACATTCAGCTTTTATGCATGTTGGTTTTTATTTTTCTTGAATTGAGATCGTTGGGTATTACTTCTTTGCGATCTCGCATTACTTCTGTCCAATGATTTCGTAGCGAGGGGACTAAGTGACGTTCTAACTTTTGCATAGGCCATTCAATGTGAGACAACCTATCGAACATTTATTTTTATTACTTTTTATCCTAAATTTTTCCTGAACTGTACTTGACGGCTCAATCCAGTGGACTTTATCTTTCTTAGCTTTAACTTTTGCCTAAACTGCCCTTTCGGGTTTTCAATCTAGCAAATTTTTTCTTTACTTTTTCACCTTAATTTTTTCCTAGACCGCCCTTCTGGGTTTTCAATCTAGCAGGATTTTTCTTTCCTTTTCCTTTGCCTTAATTTTTGCTGAGACCGCCCTTTCGGGTTTTCGACCCCGCAGACTTTATCTTTCTTTTCTTTTTATTTTTGTCTTAACTTTTTCCTGGACCGCCCTTTCAGGTTTTTAATCTAGCAGACTGTCTTAACTTTTGCGTGAATTGTCCTTGGTGGCCCAATCCAATAGACTTTTTCTAAACTTTGCATATGCCTTATTTCTTTGGTACTTTTATCTCTTGTTGGATTACATGTATAGTGAAAGGAATAACAATGATGCCTAACATGTAGAAAAATTGATGTTCACACACCTGCGATTATTTCACCTAAAGATATGCATGCATTCATAAGACCAAGATTCTTAGCAAAATTATAACATGTTCATTGATGAGATTAATTTGAGTACATAGGCGATGGTAACAATTTCCAATGGTTAACTCCTACTGCCTATTGGTCTTTTTAAAGATTTTCCAGAAAGCAACTGATGTTTTTCTCTCGATGCCCTAACTTTTGCCTAAGCCACCCTTTTCGGGTTTTCAACTTAGCAAGATTTATTTGCGTTGGAGTGCCCTAATTTTTACCTGACCAATTTGTGAAATATCGATCAGCGGGGTGCACCCTAATTTTTTCCCGAGTAGTAGAGGACCACTCGTCGGGGTGATTTATTCTTTATTTCTTTTATTCTTTGTGCTGCTTTTTTATGATTTAATTCTTTTAACCTAGACATGATAACGCTTAAGCCTATCTTGATTTACTAGATTCACAAACTCATTTCCATCCATATCTATAAGCTTGATTCCTCCTTTGCCAAGGACTTTCTTAACTACGAACGATCCTTCCCAATTAGTCCTGAACTTGCCCCTAGCGTCCGTATTGACCTAGCGTAGCTGCTTGAGAACCAGATCACCTGCTCTGAGAGGTTGTTTTGGGTATCTGACTATTATTGTAAGCCCGAGCCATGCACTGCTGGTACATCTGAAGATGGTCAAGCGCTTTGAGTCACTTTTCATCTATTGCGTTCAACTGTTCATACCTAGCCCTTGCCTAATCTGACTCTTTTAACTGGGCCTCAAGCGGCACTCTTAGAGATCTTACTTCTATTTCAATCGGTAACACAACTTCCATTCTATATATTAAGGAGAAAGGAGTTTGATCAGTGGGAGTTCTTATGCTGGTTCTATACCCCCAAATCGTAAATGGAAGCTTATCAGTACAATCCCTGTATGTAGCCACTATCTTTGACAAAATCTTCTTGATTGATTTATTAGCATTAATGATCAGCTTCCCTTTACAGTTTCTGAAGGATTTTGGGCATCTTTTTGTGACCCAAGATGTTCTTTCCATTTTTCATAACCAAAGCCAGCCTACTGTTGATGTTCTCATGAGTTTTTTTGGTCTTCTTTCTTATTAACATGTACCTTTGTACCCTTCCCCCCCTTCGTGAAGAAAGATGGACTAAGATTTATTGTTATCACGTTTGCTAAGCACTTTTATTACCTATCTTTTATTTGGTGATAGGTCTTAACCATTGGATATTTATACCATTGCGATGTATTCAAAGTCAACTTCATTAATGAATATGATGATGTTTTTAAGAATGTTGTTATTATGAATGCTTGGTGTTATTAGAATGGAATACTCGAGTGAAATATGAATGAGGAATGCATCAATTTATTCATGAAATGCTATAAAAAGTACTAATGTTTCAACTTATCCATGATATGCCTTATAAGCGGCATTATTTGAATCAAAAATATTTGCAACATTAAAAATTACATCATTTGAATCATCCTCCATAGGCGGAGGGCCTTGTTGATCAAATTTAGCAATACTGACAACTGAACTGGTAGCTCCAGTGTGTAGGTTTGCATGTGCTTCTTCGGCCACTACTCCTGCTAAGTTTTTGACAGCCTTGCTGATGGGGTTTTCCTTTTCACTTCCCTTCCAATTCTTCCTCATAAGTACTGCTAGTGCCTTGGTGATGGATTCGATTGCTTCATTCATTTCATTTTCTTTGGCATTCTTACATACTTCCATAGAAACTGAGGTTTCAATCATGCAGCCTTTCTTGAAATCATATACATCATTGAAGATCTCAAAACTAAGGACCTTTTTGCACCTCACCTCAACAGGTTCTTCCTCACCCATGAATGCCTTTTGCTTGACCTCAGCACCTATCATCAGGCAGGACTGGGGTTTGGACTTTTAGTACCTGGGCGACTCCCCAAACCAAGCCTGAATGGCCACAGAAGAGGTAGAATGGGTTCTAGCATACCTTGAAGATTCTTTTCGAGCCCCTTATCTTTCACATAACCTTGCTTCATCATGATCTTTTCAATTTTGAGCGATATGTACCCCTTAACTGAAAACCTTATACTCTAGTGATCTAAAGCCACCCTAGATTCCTTTTCCTCTGCTTTCATAGCCGTTATAACAGATGGTTCATCTGCTTCAATGGTCACTAGCTTACTATTGTGGATGAGCTTAACTTTATGATGGATTATAGAAGGGACGACCCCTAATGCATGGAGCCAAGATCAATCCAATAATAATGAATATATGACGGGAATGTCAAGGATAGTGAATATGACTTTAGACTCCACTCCTCCAACCGTAACTACAACTTTAAAGACCCCAATGACACTTCTCTTTGTATCATCATATGCCCTTATAATAGTATGGGACTTCTCCAACATGGATTCATCCATCCCTAAGTGAGGAAGGATCTTGGTAGGGTAGAGATTAAGGGTGGAACCATCAGCCACCATAACACATGGGATAGAATGATCAAAGATTTGCACCTTAATGAAAAGTGCCTTGTTATGCTTGTTTCCTTTGACCGGGAGGTCTGACGGATAAAACATAATGGGTTTAACTTGATCGGAAGAAGATCCCCCTATAACTGAAAATACTTCCACCAAGGTAGTGGAAGGTGTAGCCTCTATGCTTAACAACTTTTTATCAGACCCTTGTGATGATCTTCAAAGTCAATAAGAAGCTACCAAATGTTGTACTTGGCAGGGGTAACTTGTAATTGTTGGATAAGAGGGGTGACTTTTAAATCTTTCTTTTCAGTACCTACCGGGGTTTGAGTCTTAATAGCAGGCGTAAAGGTTGGACCCTGTTTTATTTATGGAGTGACCTCTACATCTCTACCCCTTCTTCTTTTTGGGAGAGGATTAGGAGGAACCCTTCCACTTCGGGTAACATGCAGCACCATATTTTTTACATAACTTCTTCCCTCAGAAGTTTCCACCAACAAGCTTGGCCCTTCGAGTCATCATTCTCTAACACATAAGCATCGATATCAATTGGTTCTGATTGAACCAACATAAACCCCTCATCTAACTTGTATATATCGATGTCAATGGGGGATTGGTTCATTAGGTAAAGCCACAACTGAGTGAACTATAGGATTAGCTGGCGAGATCATATTAAAGATATGGTAAGAGGGCAACCCTGACTCGATAGCTGTAACCTGTTTCTCAAAATTTAGCAGTGGGTTATTCATAGTGCTGGGCTTAAGCTCAGGTTCATGTATCTTCTTTTCCCTAATCAAGCCACGAATAGCCTCAAGTAGATCTCTACAGGCACCAGTTCGATGACCCTTACTAATGTGATAAGCACAAAGCTGATCCCTGTCTTCTGGTTTGAGTTGGACATGGGGCTTGATACTCTGAAGAAGACCACGTGCCCTCAACTTAGTGAAGATGGAAGGCAGTTATGCTTTCTAAAGGGAAATGCTGTCTTCGATGGTACGAACTGCATCCACTTCTTCTTGCACTATCACTGCTTTAGGATCGGAGCCAGACTTCGATTTAGAAGCCCGGGCTGGGGCTGAAGGGTCATTCTTTTTGAACCAAGGTTTGGCTTGCACACTCACATTCTCCAATTTCTCGATTCTTTTCCATTTCTCTGCTTTGTTGAAGACCTTAACGCAGTTAGAGAATTTATCCATACCAAGAACCTTACAATAAGCAGGCAGAGCACCATCCATCAACTTTACGATCATGGGAGACTTAGTCTATCTTTCAATAAAACTTGAGTGGCCATCCATCTTTTGAAATATGGCTTGAATTTTTTATTGGGGGCTTGCTTGATTGCCTCCAAATTCTCTATGGTAGTTTTAATGGTGGAATTAAAACCATACTGCTCAATGAAAGCTTCAGATAAAGGTTTCCAATTTCTAATCACCTCGTCCGATAGGGTACTATACCACTCGATAGTAGGACTGTCCAGTGTGCAAGGGAACATTTCAGCTAGGACTTTATCACTTAACTTTTTGATTCTTATGACCCTCTGATTGGTGGTAATGTAAGATTGAGGTGGACCAGTTCCCTTATACTTCGCTATGCTAGGCATACTAAAGTTTTCAGGGACCTAATCCTCCTCTTTAGTGGTTTGAACTAATAGTGACGATGGCTGAGAGCTAGGATTGGTAGCAAGCAACTTCTGAAGTAGATCACGCAATTCACGGACAGGGATGATCCCTCCGATTGAGTAATCACACCCAAGGGTAAACCTGTTGATTGAGGGAATGTCCTCCCCTTAGGTGTGACCATAAAATTAGGGGTTGGGCCAGATGCCTCAAACTGAAATGGTGGCGGTATAAATCCTTGACTAGGCTAAGTAAACTAACTGACGACTGGTGGAACCACCGTACCCACTAACTATAATGGCTGGCTAACTAAACCAAATAGATCAACTGAACCCAATTGGCCCAATTTGTTGAAGGACTCTCCGCGGGTTCGGACAAGTGGCAATTGAAATTGAGTGAATGGATTGTGAGCAACTCTTGAAAGAGGGAGTTGTTCACTGACCACTACGTTCACTGTTAGAATACTGACAGGTATGTTATGAGAAGTATTGGCCATTCTCTCTTGGGCTAAGAATGTCCTGATGGAAGCTAACATCTTATCATTTATTCGGTCCAAGAATTGATCACTTCCCAAGTACTATGAGATGACATTTGTAATCTCTAACCTAACCTCGGCCCTTGATGCATTTGCCCCCTCACCAGTAGCAACATTCTCAACCTCAACATCAATCTAGCCCTCTAGAGTCAGGATACGAGACATATCCTTGGGATGATAGGTAGTAAGATCAACTTGACTAAACTGACTGCTAGAAGAAATACTCGTGGACAGAGATAGAGCAACCCTTAACTGAGTTGGAGGAGGAGGAGGAAGATGAACCGGAATTTAATTCAAAAGGACCTAAGAATGTCGCTAAGTTTTAACCCTTTGAGCTTTAGTTGAGGTGATAACCAAAAGATCAATACATTCATGGGATGCATTATACATGCACAAATTACAACAATGCATGGCTGGGTTAATTATAGGGGAACATAACACAACACATGCGAATCAATCGATTTTGTCCTTATTTCTCCCGCCAGTTCTAAGGATATACTTCCTTAGTCTAATCTCACACAGAAATGGGGCACCTAGAATGTAAAATTCTAAGGCTTTTGATAAGAATGGTATAAGGACATATTGGAAGTTTAATGTAGAAGGTTCCGATCATATCAAGCCTCTTTTGGAGGGAGATGACAATGAGTGCTCCACCCACTAGAGTGTCCCCAATTCCTAACAGGGCATGAGTGACACTTTCATAAGTTTTGTGCAAAAATAGGGCACCTTAACCTAGCGCTAAAAGAAAAGCGCATCTAACTAAAGAGAGAAGGAGGTGAGAAGATAGAGTGTGATAATTTTCCCAAATGATGAAAAATAAAACCAGTTGAACCAAGTAAATGATTTTTGGTGCTCATTTTAATCTTTTAAGCTTTTAAAATGAACCAAAATTTTGCAAGTTAAAAGATTAAAATCCCCAGCAGAGTCACCACTGTGAGGTGTCGATGACGTATGAGTCTCCTTTAGCGCCTGTGTAAGAGGTGTGGCCCACTGGGGGTTGGTTGGATTTAGGCGTGACAAAACCTTTTTAGTTCAAGTTTGCACAAATAGCCAATTTTAATGAATAAAAGAATCTAGACCTAAATCTCGATACAAATGATAGAGTCGCCACCCAAGTTGTCTACTTGGGAAAGAGTTTTGGTACGACTCCTATTAGGCGGGAGACTCATACCTATTGGATCAGAGATTTGGGTATCGAATGAGTCACTTATTTCTCATTTAGTTAATTCAAAACTACATTCACCGTGTAAAACCGTTTTTGTTTTCATCATTTGGGGAATTATCACAGAAATCCTATTTCCACACTCTTTTACACTCGTTACATGCGTTTATAGATTACAATAAAGCACAAGCAATAAATGGGGGAATAAAATAACAACCGGGGGAAAATAGGGGAACTATAAGAGAACCTATACATTTGTTCTAAGTTATTAAACAAAATAAAAATAAATTCCCCTACATCCACAAAGATTAGCACAGTTTATAGCACGTCATAAGTCAGCACTTTATTAGGAAAAATGTGATTATGTTAGCGTGGCGGTTTTACGATCAATAGTGCCTGGGCGGCTTCTAGCATTAAAGAGAAATAACGAGTCTTCAATGTGTTTTGTTATAAAAGCACATTTTAACTCTTGTGAGTTGATTTATCAAATTATTAGTGAAAATGATCGCATGGCTAATGGTGTGTTGGATTGATTTTAACCAATTGAACTGAATTCAGGGTTCTGCCTGGGGCTGATACCCGTACGGGGTGGGTGCGACCCGTACGGCTACTAGAGAGGACCGATACGGGTATGGGGTACCTGTACGGGTCCTACCTGGTCCCGGGCAGAAGCTTTGTTCGATTTAACCAGCAGATTAATGGATGAAAAATAAAGTAAAAATGGGATTTCCTTTCATATGAGTATGGCGCACCGATTTAATATTCCTGAGGACGCACGGTGCCAACAAGGCTCATACGGGTTAGGACCAGACCCAAAACAAGAAATAAAAAGAGCAGATGTAACAGAAGAGGTAGAAAGTAACAATAAAATAACTGAGATATGAGTATCTTAAAACTCAGGAGCGTTATCTTTACAGCGTGAATCCACTTTGAGGCCATCCCTTTGCTGCTGAAAGAGTCTAGCCAAAGCAGATGAAATAAGACTGTTTGCCTTTTCCCGAAATAGGAAACGATTTCCTTCTAAAAGAGCCTGATCAGGCAACAAGAGGACCCATATGTGTGGGCCCCACCCGTACGGGTCCCCCTAGGCGTACGGAAGGAATGAACCGTACGGGTCCGCAAGTGGATCCGTACCACCAGGTAGCACCTGTACGAGTCCCTAAGGGTTGACTAGGTCTCCAAACTTAGGCCAAACTCAACTCTACAGCAGTAGGAACACCTTTAATAGATAACACCTGCAAGAGAATGCATCATATAGCTCTCATCATCATTTCGTGAGAAGGATCGTTAAAATCCAGTGCTCACAATCATCAATAAAGGTTATGAAGTAGGTGTATCCTTCTAGTGCTTGAACACTCATTGGACCACACACATCAGTATGTATAAGTTCCAATGTACTAATGGCTCGTTCACCCTTTCCTTTAAAGGGCAACTTCATCATTTTTCCTCTTAAACAAGGTTCACAATCACCATAAGACTCTAAGTCTATTGGGCCCAAGTCATCACGCTTATGCAGCTTGGTTAAGCAATCTTTGTTTATGTGGCCTAAACGATAATGCCATAAGTAGAAAGATTTCTCATTATCAAATTTTCTCTTAGCAATGTTTATATTTGAGAATGTGATTTTATAATTACGAAATATCAACTGTCATATTACAATAAAATATCATTTATAACTTTGATAATACCTTTTATGAAATTGGAATAAAATTCTATCTGCTGTGAAGTAGGAAACAATATTTTATAATGACAATTAAATTTCGTCCTTTTACAAATTTTAGAAAATGGAATTTTCAAGTTCCTACATCAATTGCAGCCATCAAGCTCTAGTGACTTTCCGTAGGTACAATTCTCCTTTTTGCCAAAACTCTACTTCTCAACAATATCTATACTATCGTATGGATATAAGATTCTAATTAGGTATTCC
This sequence comes from Euphorbia pulcherrima, assembly GCA_947683365.1. Lineage (NCBI taxonomy): Eukaryota > Viridiplantae > Streptophyta > Magnoliopsida > Malpighiales > Euphorbiaceae > Euphorbia > Euphorbia pulcherrima. The sequence goes on from CANTUS010000014.1 coordinate 75,448,580, forward strand.
ATACTAATTTAGAATTTCCTTGAGATGTAGAAATTCTCAATATTAAACATCTTGAAGTGGAAGCTCTAAGCCTCCTCTTCTCATGCTATGAGAATTTAGCTATTTTGATCTTATTTCCAATATCCCATATTAAAATGAAGATCTTATTTCCAATCTTTCATACTGAACACAATCATTTTGTCTCCTAGACAAAATTCTCAGTATTCCTTTTTACTTTTGTTTTCACTCTGCTTTACTTTTCCAATATCCCATATTGAAATGAAGATCTTATTTCCAATCTTTCATATTGAACACAATCATTTTGTCTCCTAGACAAAATTCTCAGTATTCCTTTTTACTTTTCTCTTCACTCTGCTCTATCCTGCTTTAAAACTAGACACCATGTGTATCCCTTTACTTCTTTGAGATATGAACCATTTAAATTTCTGACTAATTAGTCCTACCAATTTCTATTAAAATACTTTGGTTCAAGTTTTCCATCATGGAAAATCCTTTCTCTAAAATGTAAAGACGTAGACTTTCAAGTCCATGATTTTATGATGCCTTTGTAGCTAAGGTAACATGGATCCTAACATCTGACTTGATGTTTAACCTTGTCTCCTGCCACCTACTTACATAAGGTAATAGGGATGTTAACAACCTCCAAGGTGTTGTATCCTAGTTTCCTTCATGTATTTCATACATATATGTTTTTAAGCAAAATTGCTAGTATAATGTTGTTTAGATTTGGGCTTATACAATGTACACGCCAAGCCTAAGGATTTGAGGACTATCCTCACATTTTTAAACAAACCCTTTGAAGCTAGAGCCAATCAAAATTAGTTATCAATGCGAACGTTTGTATTAAAATAAAGATTTCAACCAAGATGTAAGAAAGGAATTATTGTTTAGATTTTATTTTTAGTACATATATTTAATATAAGGTATTTTAATTAAATACATTTGTCCTACTGTTTTCTTCGAAATTTACAATAGCTCATTCTATTGAATTTGGGAATTTTAGCCCAGCTAAATTTCCTAGTAGGTAGCATCTATAACTAGTTTATTATGACCCCAATTTTATGAGTCAAGTCATATTAGTAAGTTATAGTTGAAATGCAATTCCATTTGCATCGTATGCAATTGTTAATTCATTCAATTTTCCCTAATCCCAAGGGACGTGTGCTTTTATTTTAGCATCTCCTTGAATATGTCTTAGTACTGCGGCTAGCCCCCAATTTTATGGTGGACTAACCAATCCTGTTAAGGTAGATCATATCTCAATTTTTATAACCGATCAATGTGGATGAAAGGAATGCTTTGCACAACACTTTTGCAGTCAAAAGAGACCGTATTATAAATTTGGGCAAAGAAGACAATAACTTGCCTTAATATATTTGCTTTGGAATTTTATTGGTGTTAAAAGTTTCACCCAATCTAGAATTTTATCAGATGGACATATTTATAATAACCTATATTAATTCAAGGAATTTTAGAATTAATGTATAAGGTCCAACCTTAGGTGGATTCAAGCTCTTTATTATAATTATTCCATCAACCCATATTATATGCAAAATAATTAACACTTTTATTTGTTATATTTATATTGCATTTCCTTTAAACTTTTATTCAATAAATTTAATTTTAAGTTTGTTATGGAAACATATATAAGAACCATCTTATATACTAGAATTAAATTAGTCCATATTTAATCCCATATAGGTTCCCAAGTAGGAGAGGTGCCCTAGGAGAAGTAGACACCAAGTCCAATCATTCCCAGAACAAACACGGGCACAAACTCAAAGACCATGGATTCTCTTGAACTAATAAATTTCGTTCTTTCAATTCGTTTAAATTGAAAGCATCTATAACTCATGTAACTTATATAAATTATTGAGTCTTTGATAATTTTGAGTAAGTTGAGCAGGCTTATTCAAAAAATATCTATCATCATTTTCTAACCTTAAAATGAAAGCCTAAGTTCATATATTGTTTCAAACAATTAATAAAACTTAAAACATTTCATATAGAAAATAAAATTCAGTTCGCTTCTAACTTAATTATACGCTGAATAGGTAGGCTTTGATACCACTGTAGGAAACCGATAGACACATTGAACATGCATAACAGGCATGGCGGAAATTTAAAAATTTTGTCTATGTCCTAGGAACTCCTATTAGTTGCATATGAATTAAATAAAGCCTTAACTAAACAATTCTCTACCTAGGTTAGCATGCATATGCTAGACACACCATAATTCTAAATTATATCCTAGCATAAATATTTTATACTAATCATGTTATAACTCTAAGCTATAACTTAAGCATGTTATAACTCTAAGCTATAATCGAAGCATGTTATAATTGTAAGCTATAACCTAAGCATAAAATAAACTAAGCATGCAAAACAACCTAAGCATAATTATTAAGTCTAAAAACGCTTAAAGAAAAAGACCTAATAATTAATAGAGAAGGAAAGAAAACTCACCAGTTGAAGCGTGCTTTAGCAGAACCTCCTTGCACAAACCTCTAAGCCTAGGATAGCCTCTACGAGTATCCACACGTACCCCACCAACCAAAACCTCCCCAAGAGGAAGAACTAAGGAGCCTTGAGTAGTTGCTAGACCGCTCCAAAAGCCCCACCCAAAAATATTAACTAGAGGTGCTCAAATAAATTCAAGCTCCTCAAAAAGAACTATGCTCTAAAGTCAACTTGAGAGATATCATGTTGGAATCTCAAGTCAAGACTGGAAGAGAGCAAATGGTGCGATTTGAAAAGGGAGAAGGAGGTGCCTTCTCATAAGCTTGGGGGAGCAAAATTGCTCCCCATTTCCAATGTGGGATGTGCGAAATGCACATCCCACAAGCGAGTTTGACCCACGGGGCTTGCGGCCCCGCGGTTTAGCCCGCTTGCACAGCATGCTCTGCACGTTGTGCATCTCGCAAGCCTGGCTTATGAGGAATCCCGCGCTAGGCTTAGCCCAGCGCTGCCAAGACAGCACTGGCAAGCCAAGCCTTGTGGGATCTCACAAGTGCCGTATTGCGACACTTGTGAGCCCTAGGTGCGGGATTTCGCACACCGAGTGTGTCGCGAATCCCGCAGTCCCTTTTGCAGTCCAAAAAATGTCTAACATTTAACTGGGTCCAACCCACTCGGAAATTCCCTTTTAATCCCTTCTTCAAATAATTAAATTATTTTATGACCCTAATAAAATTAGTTACCGGTCAAAAATAAATTCTTGGTTTATTCAAAATGACCTAATCATTTTTAACCAATTAAATAATAATCCAATTAATATTATGTTATATTTTCATAATAGAATAAATCTATTAATTCTTTACTCAGTCCGATGAAGTCCAATGTGTGTGACCTTATAGGATCCTGAAGTATTGAGGTATTAAGGCATAACCAACCCCTGTTATATTGGAACCATTGGCTCGAGGTTATAGACCGTGAATAGAACTCGATTACCTTAAACAATTGTAGTACGCCTCTAGCAAGGGTCTACCATCCCCCATTACTCGGATGGTCATTTGTGCTTATGACTTAATCCTGGTTAATGCAATAAGTCCAATACGATGAACTCCTTCCATTCTTTAATATTAGTACCATCTGGTTTATAGGGTTCGGTTAAAGTGTTAACCCACTAATAGCAAGGTTGCTCCAACTATCTCAGTTATTAACTTGTTACCGTAGTATATTGCCTTTTACCATAGTGTGTTTGACTAGAAACTATTTCTATCAAATACATACTATGATCAAAGGTTTATAGCAATCATCACTTCAACAAGTGGCCATGTACAACTCCTTAATATATCCGGAGCGATGGATTCTTTCTGATTACATAGCTTACCAAGGTGTTGTCATCTCTATACCCGTAACCATCCGTGACACCCTAAATTAATGAGTGTATGAGAATGACCCAAAGTATAGCGATGGTACCACACATGGTAACTAGCATCTCAAGTATGAGGATATTCGCAAAGCTTATTGCATGAAGATAAACACTAACACATTGATATATAAACCAAGTGTTTACCTTACTGCGGTCTCCAATATATCTCTCAGATATATCCACGTGTCAAACTTAAGGCACCACCTTCAGTCCTTAGGAGATTGACTCCTTAGACCCTTTCTAAGAAAGTTGACCACATGCTAGTCTTACCGCTTCATCAATATCCTTTCTTGATGAAACTATGACTAGGGATAGTTTAGACATAGTCATAATTGGACATGAAACAGGTCTCGCTAAACATAGTCCAACTATAATTTCTCAGACTTCATGCCATGATACGTAAAGGACTTTCGTATACATATATCAATGAATATATTTTAACCAGTCATAATATATTTATAAGCACATCGATATAAACAAAAGATTAAATGTTTTTATTAATTGAGCAAATTATTCGTACCATTAAGTAATTAAGATATATCGCCCTAATTGCCTTAAGAGCATACATCATATTTACCAATTTATAATTGACATTAAATATATGAGATGTGTATATTGTTTTTACTAATTAACATTTTTTAGAAGTCTCGGTTACATGTTTGTTGGAGAAACATGTATATATTGGGTAATTGGCCACCATTAGCTCAAGAATGTAATGAAGGGTTCGGATTTATACGTGTCATAGTGTGTAAACCTATTGTGTGTAGTATTACGTTAAAATAGCTAGTTCTAGACTAGACCAATGAAATACACATATCATTAATGCCTTGTGTTATCTCATATGTCAATTTTCATTTACCCGCTCGTATGGCTCGGTCTAGTATAGAACTTCTCGGCTGTGCTTTTCCAACCAACTACCAGCAGCAAGCCTTAAATCCAAGTTCGCTATATGAAAACTTAGAACGCCATAAATATATAGCCACAAGATAGATCTAAGTTGTTTAGTGTCCTTCTATTGGTTTTGCTTTTCCAAACGAGAGATCTGATCAAAATGTTGATTCATGAAATTAAGAAGCAAAATGAAACCGTTACCGTAAGACCATTATTAATCATTGAATACAACAGAGGATAAGACAACACCAACACAAATCCACACTCCAACAACAAACAACATACCACACAATGACACAAATAAAGCAAAACAACAAACATACATTGTTTTACAACAAATTAACAAGGCTTTATTTTAGCAATGAAGCATCCCATCATTTAGCTATACCGGCAGCCTCTTGATTCTTTCTAAACAAACTTATACTCCATAAGTTGAGCAAAAGTATGAGGAGGAAAGCGCGGTGGCTCAGCCTCAGTTACAACCTCAGGCAAAGGTTTTAAGACGATTTTATCCTTGGGTGGCTCGCAGAACACTGCCCATGAAATCCTTACTTTTTCCTTGTTAACAAGCCCTCTGTGAAAAATGCTTTTGTACTTGCCATTGCTCAAGATCTCGATAGTGTCGCCAATGTGCATGATGATAGAATTGGGGACGCATTTGGCTGTCACCCATTTTTCGTCGTAAAAGAGTTGAAGGCCGGGGACCATGTTGTGGAGGATGAAAGTAAGGGCACTTACGTCTGTGTGAGCTTCAACTCCTAAGGCAAGTTCAGGCTGTGGGCATTTGGGGTAGTAGTTTATTTTCATTTGTAGAAGTAATTCTTCAAGGCCACCAACTTCTTTTTCTAGCCTGTCTTCTTCTAATCCCAATCCAAGTGATAGTATTGACATGATTTTCGTTGCTAGAGATCTCAGTTGCCTTGCATATTCACTTGTTACCTCCCTGCAAATTTGTATTTAAGATTCTTAAATTTAGTGACTATATAGTTGTGTAAAAGTAGAAGCAAAATCAAGATTTAAAAGATGTTGAAATTGAATACATCTACAACTCTCTCTAAAGCAGTGGTATGTAGATACAGGGACAAATTAAGTACACAGGTCATTATGTCCCTTGTGGATATGTAGATTTTTAAAAAATAATTTTAAATATTTTACAAAATATCAAAAGCTTTGTTAATAAGATATCGTAGCAAAATTAAAATAAATCAAGTTGAGTAATAACTTAATTTTGGAAATTATTATGTGCCACGTATTAGGAAACATTAAATATATGATATAATTTATTTGCAATAATTTTAATTTCTTTATAAATTTTCATTATACTTCATCTATGTTTGTTGAATCATGATATATTATTAAATAGAATGGATATTATTAAAAAAATAGAATGGATATTTTATAATAATGGTGTGGGTTTATTTTGTACCCGTTCAGATTAGAAATCAGATCAAAGCAAATGAATTTGAACCGAATCTATGTCTAACTCATAATAACAGACTCGAATCTGAATCTAGTAGAATCCGGTTAAGATTTAACTCATTCTCATCCTCTAACTACTATATCGCTCTAATAAAAAATAGTTTTTTTTACTGCTTATCATAGACTTATTCACCTATGAAGTGGGCTATTGTCTAAACTTTTGGTGAATTCGTAACTCATTACGTCCTCTCTTTTACCAATAATGCATTGATACATTATCTTTATTGATTTAACTCTTTAATTCTTTTATTTTTTTAATTAAACTTGAGCCATTCACATCATTCAGTTTAAAGTGAGTCATAAATTCATTATAATGAAAAAAATACTTAACTCTTGGTCAACAATCTACTTTATATGCACATACAAATTTATTAAACTTACGTTAGGCCAAGTTCTTTTACACTGTAATTCAATTTCATTCGATTCAGTTTAATTCTATACAACTATAAATTTACACCTATTTTAGTTCATTATAGAGGAATAGAGTTTCAGTTTTAATAACTTTTTTAGATTAGAGATACCATTTTTTTTAATAATTTTCTATAAACATACCAGTTAAATATGCAAGTTAACATTGGTTTTGAAATAAAACATACAATTCCAAAATGCACTTCTAATCTAATTTGATATTCACAAAAAAAAATTGTCCCCGTTAATAAAGAGTTCAATGTGTGCAATTAGATCCGATTAACCATAAATGCATTTAAAATTTGTAATCCGAGATTAACCAAATAATATGATGCATCATGCGATCAGATATAACATAAAAACAAAGTAATGAAATTAATTGAATTGAATTTCTTCAAAATTATGCATACCAAAAACATGAAACGCAAAAACTTACGTGTAGTCAGCAGGAGTTTCAGGCCATATGGACAAATCCCGTTTATCCTCCGGAAAAACAAGATGAAAGAAATAATCTATCCATTCCAATTTTCCACCAGCATTATTAGCAAGCTTACTTCCATATCCTTGAATCTTACCTAAAGCTTGATCATTTGCATACTTTTCTTTTTCCTCAACAGGAAGATGAAAAAAAGCTTGTCCGGCTTTTCTCACTCGATCCATTAAATCATTGGAAATCCCGTGATTAATAAGGTGCATAACTCCCCATTCTTTTGCAGCCCGTATAAGCTCTACCCTAACATTTTCTCGTACGACTTGATCTTCTGAATCAACTTGTTTCAAATCAATTGTCGGAACTTGTGGGCCTTCTTCTTTATTTTCTTCTTCAAAAACATTTTCGATGCCCAAGAGTTCTTCTTTCGGACGAATGTACTCTTTCGGGATTGATTCAATTCCACTGCTTGACAAGATTTCAACCCGAGGAACAACTGAACTCACCATTCTTGCTCGAATTTGGTTTATTTGTCTTGCCAGTGGTTAGTGTAAGTTTTTCTGGGCATGTATATGTAGGAACATATTTGGCATTGAGTAAATGTCAAATGCAATTAATAGTTTGGCAAGTATTTAATTTTGAGGATTTATCACAAATTATTATTTTTATTAATATGTTTTATTTATATGGTTGGCAACTGTACACGAGATAATAGCCAATAATGCAATAGTAGTGGATGAATAGATAGACCAAAATTAGGGTTGAATGGACGGATTATGGCAGTGACGGAGTCAGGACTCGGACTCGGACACGGACTTTGGTGGGGCATACCTCCAAGCAAAAATAAATAGGTAGAGAGATAAATCAAGATGATAATGATAGTGTCAAATACAATGAATGGTTTGGTAAGTATTTAATTTTGAGGATTTATTACAAATTATTATTTTTAGCAATATGTTTTTATTAGGTTGGCAGGTGGACACGTGATCATAAACAATAGCACACTACTGGTGGATGAACAAACAGACTAAAGATAGGTTGAATGGTGGGTTTATGACTTGAAGCACGAGGAGGCACTTACCCCTCCCTAGCTAACCAAACTCTCCAATTTTCATTTTCTGAGGGTCTTAATTAATCCCTACCTCATATATAGGATAAAAAAATCAGTAACACGAGGTTTGCAGGGGATTTTATATTATGCATTGGCTTTTTACACCCTTCTTCAATCTAAGGGTTAAGAATTTATTAGGAGTATTTAATTGGAGTGGGAAAATAATTGATTAATTGTTAATAAATTCTTAATTCTTAAATTGGAGAATGGTGTAAAAAGGCAGGTGCATAATATAAAATCCCGATTTGCAGACATAACATATCTATGTGTTTCAGCATTTCACTGAAAAATTATAATATCATATTAACAACCAACTAATTAAAATATCATATCCATGTATGAAATTGTGTTATTATGACACTTGTAAATTAATTAATAGTTGAGTAAATATTTGCACTCCTAAAGTTTGTTGTTGGGGAGGTAATCATGTGAAGGGCTAATAAAGAGATTAAATGTTGTTAAATATACATGTAATTAATTAGGTTGATCAATTGGTACAGTATCCACCATAAGAGCTTCTTACACAGTACTGATTCTTTTACTATATGAAAACAAATACTATTATCATTTATATATTGATGGTGCACAAATCTATTACACTTAAATACTCATCAAAATAAATGGTTATAAATGTGGAGAAGATTTTCGTTACTATTTTAATTCACGTTAATAAAAAGATGCATATATGTTATATTCTTTTTAACTTATAAAAGTTAAATTAAATTAAAGTTGATTAAACTGAATTAAGCTGAAATAAATTAAATTAAAATTATTTCAATATAAATTTATAATTACACATAATTAAACTAAACTCAATTAAATCAAAACTAAAATGAACTATAGTTAAAAACCATTTAAGAAATATGATTTAGGGTCCACGTTTGAAGCTATCGGCTTGAATTCCTGTTTTATTTATATCTAACTTTAGCTTTGAGGTCCCACATGTTGACAAAATTTATTTCAACCATTCATTATTTATTCAGTACACCTCTTGCCATGACTTTCATATACTCTGGTCTGTATTTTTTTTTAAATCCCTTGCTTAAATTTAATAAATTACTCCTTTTATGGATTAAGAGTCTGCTCTATGTTGTTAGACTTAACATAACATATTGGCAGCTTTCATGTTTTTTAATCTTCCAACATTCTTGATAGAGTAAAACCTTTATAAATACTATAAATTGGGACTGAAAAATTTATTAATTTAAAGAGGTATTAATTAATATTATTAATTTATAGAGAATTTTCGATATCAAATAATATTAAATTATATTTATATAAATTTAAATACAATGAATTGTATATTTTATGTATTTTACTTAATTCAATGAATATTGTTTTTGATAAAGAAATGTAGTTGGGGAGGCTAAGAGACTACAAAGTGGAAAAAGGAGGCTCCCACGATGTCATCGACGATGATCGGTACTACATCATGAGGTGGATGATGGAAGACATGAGCCCTTAAAGTGAGAGAGTCCGCAAAATTAGCCTTCTGTCAACTGCCATATTCCACTCTTTATGAACATGCTTCCCAATGTCGACGGTCCCATTTCGGGATAAAATCTCCTTAATCTTGACCAACAAACCATATGTAGTAGTCATTCACATTGACCTTATTGCGTTTGATGACATCGAATGCAAAATGGTTATCCGTATGACCTGCTTGAACCCTTGCTCCCAAGATAAGCACAATACATCCCATATATCTATAATTCGGCTTTAGCAACCGAACAAGAGCCAATATTTCTTCCAAATCCAAGTAACCACCTACCACAATTATCTCGAATACATCCTCCGGCCGATGCATTGAGTTGTAGCCCACATATCGAACCATCTAAATTTATACACACCCATTCTTTAGTAGGGTAATTCCAACCAATAATCACGCAACTAACAATAGAGTTAGCAAACCCTATGGAACTAGCCACTAGACAACGCCCATCTTGGCGGGTATGTCAAGCCCGTTGCTCGTGAAGAAGCACTCAACTCATCGAACACAGTTAACAATTTTTTGATACTGTTCAAAGCAATACACTAGAGCTTTTGGATGCAATAAGGAAGACTAGAGATGTTCTCAAGCAGATTTAAACTTTAAGAGGAATCAAACAGCAATAGAATCATATGTTATATATATCAATATTTTATATCACTGGGACCATGTATTTATAAAGGAATTTTCAAAACATCGATATCTTATTATCGTATCGAAATTGCTCTTTTTCTTAACTGTCCCAAACCGAGACCGGAGAAATATATTATTTTAGAGAGGTTATTACTTTCAACAGTACTAATTTATAGAGGTTTTACTATATGTAGCTCTTGAATTTGGTAAAAGAGCACCAATTTACTCTTTAACTCCAAGTCTCCCACTTAACTAGACAATGGGTAGAGTGTAAGACAAACGTGACGCCACATGTCAAATTTTGAAAAGTTAACGAAATTGCTCCCCATTTTCGATGTGGGATGTGCGAAATGCACATCCCACAAGTGGGTTTGACCCACAGTGCTTGCAGCCCCGCGAGTTAGCCCGCGTGCACAGCGTGCTCCGCACGTTGTACATCTTGCAAGCCTAGCTTGCGAGGAATCCCGCGATGGGCTTAGCCCAGCGCTGCCAAGGCAGCACTGGCAAGCCAAGCCTTGCGGGCTCTCACAAGTGCCGCATTGCGGCACTTGTTAGACCACGGTGCAGGATTTCGCGCATCGAATGTGTCGCGAATCCCGCAGCCCCTTTTGCAGTCCAAAAAATGTCTAACATTTTACTGGGTCCAACCCACTCAAAAATTTCCCTTTTAATCCCTTCTTCAAATAATTAATTTATTTTATGACCCTAATAAAATTAGTTACCGGTCAAAAATAAATTCTTGGTTTATTCAAAATGATCTAATCATTTTTAACCAATTAACTAATAATCCAATTAATATTATGTCATATTTTCATAATAGAATAGATCTATTAATTCTTTACTCAGTCCGATTAAGGTCCAATGTGTGTGACCTTATAGGATCGCGAAGTATTGAGCTGTTAACGCTTAACCAACCCCTGTTCTATTGGAACCATTGGCTCGAGGTTCTTGACAGTGAATAGAACTCGATTACCTTAAACAATTGTAGTACGCCTCTAGCAAGGGTCTACCATCCCCTATTACTCGGAACGTCATTTGTGCTTATGACTTAATCTCGGTTAATGCAATAGTTATCCTATGCGATGAACTCCTTCCATTCTTTAATATTAGTACCATCTGGTTTATAGGGTTCGGTTAAAGTGTTAACCCACTAATAGCAAGGTTGCTCCAAGCTGTCTCAGTTATTAACTTGTTACCGTAGTATATTGCCTTTTACCATAGTGTGTTTGACTAGAAACTATTTATATCAAATACATACTCTGATCAAAGGTTTATAGCAATCATCACTTCAATAAGTGGCCATGTACAACTCCTTAATATATTCGGAGCGATGGATTCTTTTTGACTAAATAGCTTACCAAGGTGTTGTCATCACTATACCCGTAACCATCCGTGACACCCTAAATTAATGAGTGTATAGGAATGACCCAAAGTATAGTGATGGTACCACACATGGTAACTAGCATCTCAAGTATGAGGATATTCGCAAAGCTTATTGCATGAAAATAAACACTAACACATTGATATATAAACCAAGTGTTTACCTTACTGCAGTCTCCAATATATCTCTCAGATATATCCACGTGTCAAACTTAAGGGACCACCTTCAGTCCTTAAGAGATTGACTTCTTAGACCCTTTCCAAGAAAGTTGACCACATGCTAGTCTTACCGCTTCATCAATATCCTTTCTTGATGAAACTACGACTAGGGATAGTTTAGACATAGTCATAATTGCACATGAAGCAGGTCTCGCTAAACATAGTCCAACTATAATTTCTCAGACTTCATGCCATGATACGTAAAGGACTTTCGTATACATACATCAATGAATATATTTTAACCAGTCATAATATATTTATAAGCACATCGATATAAACAAAAGATTAAATGCTTTTATTAATTGAACAAATTATTCGTACCATTAAGTAATTAAGATATATCGCCCTAATTACCTTAAGGGCATACATCATATTTACTAATTTATAATTGACATTAAATATATGAGATGTGGATAGTGTTTTTACTAATTAACATTTTTTAGAAGTCTTCGTTACATGTTTGTTGGAGAAACATGTATATATAGGGTAATTGGCCATCGTTAGTCCAAGAATGTAATGAAGGGTTCAGATTTATACGTGTCATAGTGTGTAAACCTATTGTGTGTAGTATTACGTTAAAATAGTTAGTTCTAGACTAGACCAATGAAATACACATATCATTAATGCCTTGTGTTATCTCATATGTCAATTTTCATTTTCCCGCTCATATGGCTCGATCTAGTGTAGAACTTCTCGGTTGCGCTTTTCCAACAAACTATCGGCAGCAAGCCTTAAATCCAAGTTCGCTATATGAAACTTAGAACGCCATAAATATATAGCCACAAGATAGATCTATGTTGTTTAGTGTCCTACTATTGGTTTTACTTTTCCAAATGAGAGATCTGATCAAAATGTTGATTCATGAAATTAAGAAGTAAAAATGAAACCATTACCATAAGACCATTATTAATCATTGAATACAACAAAGGATAAGACAACAACACAAATCCACACTCCAACAACAAACAACGTACCACACAATGACACAAATAAAGCAAAACAACAAACATACATTGTTTTACAACAAATTAACAAGGCTTTATTTTAGCAATGAAGCATCGCATCATTTAGCTATACCGACAGCCTCTTGATTCTTCCTAAACAAACTTATACTCCATGTAATACCCCTATAGGGAGTGCCACGGTAACTATAAACACCCAATAAACAACTCTACTCCACAATATAAAGTTTTATACTTATATATTAATCCTTTCAAAGTACAATCAAATTTGTACCCAATTTTTTTCCAAACACTTTAACCACATATTGCCAGAAGTAAACAAGTCCTGAATAACGGTAAAATGGATACGGGAGCGGACAAGCCCGAAGCCGAAGCTTTAAAATCAATATATCGGTCAAGCCCGAAGCCGAAGCTTCAATATCAACATATCGGTCAAGCCCGAAGCCGAAGCTTCAAAATCAATATATCGGTCAAGCCCGAAGCCGAAGCTTCAATATATATATATATATATATATATATATATATATATATATATATATATATATATATATATATATATATATATATATATCATAATATCGGCCAAAGCCCGAAGCCAAAGCTTCAATTGTTTGTACAGTACTGTACCCCCCCTTTATTGGCGCCAATCTACCCTGACCCGTATTATACTCGTTTAATAAGGGCAATAAATCAGACTAACATCTTAAAAATTCCAGTATAAGCCATCAATCATAATTCAACATAACTTCAGAAATTAGGAATTTCAAATCCTAAATTTTTAAGCATCAAACTTCAATTAAAACTCAATAAAATCAATATTCATACTTTCCAGAATTTTTCTAGGTTTCATAACCTGACTTCCCCTGCATTTTTCACTATTAAAACATCACCCAATAGAAGAACTTTCTTCGAAACATAATTAGCCACATGTCTCAGCTTTCCAAAACCACTAGAATCACAGAAATCCAAATTGTATAACCAAAGTTATGATCAAAATACTAAACAGTGTACAAAGCTGAGATTTTCTGAAAACAGATTTCATGACTCAACTTCAAACGACAATTTCACATTGAAAACGAATGAAATTCAATAAGGTTCTTCTGAACATATATTCCTTACTTTCTGCAGATATCAATAGAATCAATAATCGTTCAAATCGGATTTATATAACGAGAGAAAACATTAAAACAAAACAGGTATACAATCTGGAAAATTTTCCGAAAAATCGAGAAATCAAAATTCGAGACACAAACCTTTTTCTAAGCTCTTTCTAGCTCTCTTCTACCTCTTTTGCCTTTGATTTTCTTGCACTAGCTTCCTCTACAACAGCCATATATAATTCTATCAAGATATTGTATAAATAAACTTCCTAATACCATAAATATGCTTATTCTATCATGAATTCTACTAATTAAGCTTTAATTTCACCAAAAATCACTCACCTCAAATTCGGGTTACTATTCATCTGAATCTTAAAATCTGAAATCCTCCTCTTCTAGTGTTAATTCACTGAAATTGATGATGATAGAGGGCTTAAGGATCGATTTCTAACAAGAATTTGAAGTTGAATTGAAGAAATCAGAAGTTTTTAGATTAGGGAAAATTTGATAAGGAAAGGAAGAAGTAGAGGAGAAGAAAAATGGTGGAGGTGAAGAAGAGATCCAGGATGTGATATATATATATATATATATATATATATATATATATATATATTTTCAATTTCTAATAATGCCCTTGAACAATTAATTGAATGCCCAATTCATCCCTCTTATTTAATTAACTCTTATTTCCTCATGTCTTATATTCAATAACAATAATAATAACTACAAAAATAATTTCTATGATATTTTAATACCATAGTAATTTATTATAAGCAAATTTTGGAAATTTCGGTTCGTTACAATTCTCCCCCTCTTATGAATTTTCGTCCCGAAAATTTCCTGAAAACAATTGCGGATATTGAGTTTTCATTGTATCCTCCGGTTCCTAAGTTGCTTCTTCAACCTTATGATTCCTCCAAAGTACTTTTACCAAAGGAATAGACTTGTTTCTCAATTGTTTAACCTCTCTCGCCAAGATTTGTACCGGTTCCTCTTCATACGTCAGGTCGGGTTCGATTTCTACGACATCAGGAGATAAGATATGTGATGGATCTGATCTGTATCTCCTTAACATCGACACATGGAACACATTATGAATTTTGTCGAGCATCGGGGGTAGTGCCAACCGATAAGCTATCGGTCCAACCTTCTCTATAACCTTATATGGGCCAATGAATCTCGGACTGAGCTTGTCTTTCTTGCCAAATCGTAGGACTTTCTTCCAAGGAGATACTTTGAGAAATACTTTATCTCCCACTTCATAAGTAATGTCTTTTCTTTTTAGATCAGCATAAGATTTTTGTCTATCCGATACAGCCTTCAATCTTTCTTGAATAAGTTTTACCTTCTCCTTTTTCTCCTGAATCAATTCCACTCCCATAATCTTATTTTCACTAAGCTCGGTCCAATGTAATGGAGTTCGACATTTTCTTCCATTCAATGCTTCATATGGCGCCATTTGTATGCCTGACTAATAGCTGTTATTATAGGCAAACTCCATGAGGGATAAATACTTATCCCAACTCCCCTCAAATTCAATGATACAACTTCTCATCATGTCTTCTAACACCTGAATTACTCTTTTAGATTGACCATCTGTTTGAGGATGAAATGAAGTACTGAAATGAAGTTTACTACCTAAGACTTCTTGCAACTTCTTTCAAAATCTCGAAGTAAATCTTGGATCTCGGTCAGAAATGATTGAAATAGGCACTCCGTATAGCCTTACTATCTCATCTACATATAACTGAGCCAACCTATCAAGTGAATAATCCATCCTAACTGGAAGAAAGTGGGCAGACTTTGTCAATCTATCTACAACAACCCATACTGCATCATGTTTCTTCTGTGTAAGTGGTAAAGACGTCACGAAGTCCATTGTGATTCTTTCCCATTTCCATTCTGGAATTATTATAGGTTGCAACAATCTAGAAGGAACTTGATGTTTTGCTTTCACCTGTTGACAAGTTAGACATTGAGCAACATAATTAGTAATGTCTTTCTTCATTCCATTCCACCAATAATGGCTCTTCAAATTTTGGTACATCTTGTTTGCTCCTGGATGCATTGCATAAGGACTACTATGTGCCTCATGTAAAATATTCTTGTTTAATTCTTCATTGTTTGGCACACACAGTCTATCTTTAAAATATAGACACCCATCTTCTCGAACCATATAGTTGTCTACTATACCCACTTGTGTCCTTGCTCGAATGATCTTTAAGTCACCATCTTCATTTTGTGCTTGCTTAACCTGTTGTAGTAGTATAGGTTGAATCTTTAATTCTGCAATTAAGGCTCCACTACTGGAAAAAGCTAACCCCGTACTCATAGCCCTTAGTGCCATCATTGTCTTTCTGCTGAGAGCATCTGCCACTACATTAGCCTTTCCTGGATGGTAATCAATAAGACAATCGTAATCTTTAATGAATTCCATCCACCTTCTTTGTCTTAAATTCAACTCTTTCTGTGTTGGTAAATATTTCAAGCTTTTGTGATCTGTGTAAATATAACATTTTTCTCCATAAAGATAGTGTCGCCAAATTTTCAAGGCAAAGACTATTGCAGCCATTTCTAAGTCATGTGTAGGATAATTCCTTTCATGATTCTTTAATTGCCTAGAAGCATAGGCAATCACTTTTCCTTCTTGCATTAAAACACACCCAAGACCACTATAAGAAGCATCACTATAGATTACAAAATCTTTTCCAGGCTCTAGTTGGGTAAGGATGGGTGCTTCTGTTAACATCGCTTTTAACTTCTCAAAACTTTCTTGACACTTGTGATTCCACTCAAATTGTGCATTCTTTCAAAGTAGTTTCGTCAGTGGGGCAGCAATGACTGAAAATCCCTTCACAAATCTTCTATAGTACCCTGCTAAGCCAAGGAAACTCCTGACTTCCATAGGGTTCTTTGGTGGTTTCCATTCTACAACTGCTTCTATATTCTTATGATCTACTTTAATTCCTTCTGCAGAAACAACATGGCCTAAGAAAGAAACTTCTTCAAGCCAAAACTCACATTTGCTAAGTTTGGCATACAATTTATTTTCCCTCAAAGTTTGGAAGACTATCCGCAAATGTTGATCATGCTCTTCCCGTGACTTAGAATACGCCAAAATGTCATCAATGAAAACAACTACAAAACTGTCTAAATTTAAGTAAAAGATACGGTTCATAAGGTCCATAAATGCTGCTGGTGCATTAGTTAGACCAAATGGCATCACCAAAAATTCATAGTGCCCATATCTGGTTCGGAAAGCCGTCTTTGCAATATCATCATCTTTCACTCTCATTTGATAGTAGCCCGATCTCAAATCAATCTTGGAGAAGTATTTGGCACCCTTGAGTTGATCCAATAAGTCTTCAATCCTTGGCAATGGATACTTGTTCTTCACTGTCAATTTATTCAACTCCCGATAATCAATACATAATCGGAGTGACCCATCTTTCTTCTTAACAAACAACACTGGTGCGCCCCACGGGGATATACTCGGGCGTATGAATCCTTTGTCTAACAATTCTTGTAACTGAATCTTCAACTCTCTCAGTTCAGCAGGCATTATTCTGTATGGTGCTTTAGTTACTGGTGCGGTACCCGGCAATATATCAATTGCAAATTCTTCCTCTCTTTTTGGTGGTAACCCTGATAGTTCTGCTGGGAATACATTGGGAAAATCACATACCGTAGGAATATTCTATAATTCTAACTCACCTTTCTTCAATTCTAGAGCGAAGATTAGGTAGGCCTGATATCCCTTCCTAACCAGTCTTTTAGTCTTCATAAAAGATATTATGTTACAGAGGTAATGTGATCTTTCCCCCATGATAACTATTTCTTCTCCATCAGAAACTTGAAGTGACATTCTTTTGTTTTTTCAATCCACCATAGCTCGATGTTCCGATAACCAATCCATTCCCAAGATAACATTATAATCTCGAAAAGGTAACTCAATTAAATTTGCATGAAAAAGTTGATGTTAAATCATAATAGGGCAATTCATATACACTTTGCTTACTATCACACTGTGTCCTAAAGGATTAGTCACTTCAATATTTTCTCCTAACTCTTCTACATGTAACCCTTTCTCTTGTGCTAATGTAGTACATATATATGAATGAGATGAACCGGGATCTATCAAAGCATAAACATCATGGTTAAAGAATGAAAATTTATCAACTATAACATCAGAAGATTCCCGAGTCTCAGGCCCTCGGATTGCATAACTTCGTGCCATTCCTCCCGGTCTACCACTCTACGGTGCTTGTTGAGCCACATTATATCCACTTGTCTCACTAGCATTTCCTCTTCCCCTTCCTCTTCCACCTTACATTGTAGGAGTAGGAACTACTGTAGGTGTAGATGTACTTATCTGTCTTTGAGGATAATTTGTAATCAAATGATCCCTCGAGCCAGACTCTACCTTTTCCCCAACATTCCCATGTATTCATCCTTCCACAATTAGAACATTGCAGAATATTTCGTCGGCCTCGACCTGAAGGTACACTAGCCGCTGACCCCATACTTATGGTTTGTCTCGTTGAAAACCCTCTAAAATGAGATTGTTTTTGTTCTGAAGTGCCCTTTTGTTTCTTACTTGGAGATTCCGAACTAACTGGACCCTGCGACCCCTTTTGAAATCTAGATCTTTTAGCCATTCTTTGTTATCTATCTGAATTGATCTTCTCAATGCGCGTAGCAGCATTAACCAAGTCATTGAATGCTCTAATCTTTTGTGCAAGTAAATGCATTCTAATTTCATCATTCAGCCCATCCTCGAATCTTTTACATCGCCTTACTTCACTGTCAACGATATCACGACCATACCTCTCGAGTATGAGGAATTGAACTTCATATTCTGATACAGTCATTCGGCCCTAACTTAAAGACAAGAATAATTTCCTCTGCTCATCCTTGAATCGTTCACTAACGTACTTCTTATCAAATTGTTCCAAGAAAAGACCCCAGGTGATTTCTCCGGGTCGTCTTTCTCTCACAATATTATCCCACCACCTCCTAGCTTGTTCTTTGAGTAGACCTTGCACACAGTCTAATCTCTCTTCATCTGTAAAATGAAGCCTAGTTATACACCATTTAGTATGATCAAGCCAATCTTCTGCAAATGCAGGATTCAATGTGTCCCCTTTGAAGTCATCAGCCGGAGGCTTCTTGATTCTTTCAAGAGGAGTTCTCTCCTCTCTTCTTTCAACATGAGGTACTATAGGAACTTGAGGAATTTGTATATTTTGAAGTACTTATGTGATTACTTCAGTAGTCATATGCTGAAGTAAAGCAGCTTGTGCTGGAGTAGGTTGTTCGGAAAAGCCATGAACTGGTGGCGGTTCATGTCTTTGTTCATCCCCTTGTCTAATACGGACCGTACTCTTAGCATCCTCTTCCTCACTCTGGTTGTGACTACTACTAGCCATAACTTATTCCTGAAAATTGGACCAAAGTGGATCAAACAACTAACATATCATATTTATATCCTAAATGGCATGTATATACTAGTCCTAGAATCGCCTAAACCTCGCTCTGATACCAACAAATGTAACACCCCCCTATAGGGAGTGTCACGGTAACTATAAACACCAAATAAACAACTCTACTCCACAATATAAAGTTCAATACTTATATATTTAATATGTACAAATGCCAATATAATGTTTCCAATTCCAAATTATTCTCCAAATAATTATTCTCAATACCACTTTATATTTCTCATACTATCTAGTACATGCCATTATTCTACAAACCATAACATTACATTAAAATATAAATCCACCTCGAGTCTTTCCTTATTTGCTCTTCAAGCTGATCCACTTATTCCACTTTGGTCCAAGCTATCTACAAGTTCTCCACCTACGTGTAGAAAAAAAACTACACGCTAAGCAATTTGCTTAGTGGTGTCCATAAAAGAAATATAATAACTTTGAACATTTTTAACACTTTAAAATAGAAACCAAGATTGTTCATTAGTCAAAAACAAATTAACCAACTTTATGGAACCAAATCACAAAACTTATATAGTAATCCTTTCAAAGTACAATCAAATTTGTACCCAATTTTTTTCCAAACACTTTAACCACATATTGCCCAAAGTAAACAAGTCCTGAATAACGGTAAAATGGATACGGGAGCGGACAAGCCCGAAGCCGAAGCTTCAAAATCAATATATCGGTCAAGATCGAAGCCGAAGCTTCAATATCAACATATCGGTCGAGCCCGAAGCCGAAGATTCAAAATCAATATATCGGTCAAGCCCGAAGCTTCAATATATATATATATATATATATAATAATATCGGCCAAAGCCCGAAGCTAAAGCTTCAATTGTTTGTACAGTACTGTACCCCCCTTTATTGGCGCCAATCTACCCTGACCCTTATTATACTCGTTTGATAAGGGAACTAAATCAAAGTAACATCTTAAAAATTCCAGTATAAGCTATCAATCACAATTCAACATAACTTTAGAAATTAGGAATTTCAAATCCTAAATTTTTAAGCATCAAACTTCAATTAAAACTCAATAAAATCAATATTCATACTTTCCAGAATTTTTCTAGGTTACATAACCTGACTTCCCCTGCATTTTTCACTATTAAAACATCACCCAATAGAAGAACTTTCTTCTAAACATAAGTAGCCACATGTCTCAGCTTTCCAAAACCACCAGAATAACAGAAATCCAAATTGTATAACCAAAGTTATGATCAAAATACTAAACAGTATACAAAGCTGGAGATTTTCCGAAAACAGATTTCATGACTCAACTTCAAACGAAAATTTCACATTGAAAACGAATGAAATTTAATAAGGTTTCTTCTGAACATATATTCCTTACTTTCTGTAGATATCAATAAAATCAAGTATCGTTCAAATCGGATTTATATAATGAGAGAAAACATTAAAACAAAACAGGTATACAATCTGGAAAATTTTCCGAAAAATCGAGAAATCGAAATTCGAGACACAAACCTTTTTCTAAGCTCTTTCTAGCTCTCTTCTACCTCTTTTACCTTTGATTTGCTTGCACTAGCTTCCTCTACAACAGCCATATATAATTCTATCAAGATATTGTATAAATAAACTTCCTAATACCATAAATATGCTTAATCTACCATGAATTCTACTAATTAAGCTTTAATTTCACCAAAAATCACTCACCTCAAATTCGGGTTACTATTCATACGAATCTTAAAACCTGAAATCCTCATCTTCTGGTGTTAATTCACTGAAATTGATGATGATAGAGGGCTTAAGGATCGATTTCTAACAAGAATTTTAAGTTGAATCGAAGAAATCGGAAGTTTTTAGATTAGGGAAAATTTGATAAGGAAAGGAAGAAATAGAGGAGAAGAAAAATGGTGGAGGTGAAGAAGAGATCCAGGATATGATATGTATTTTTTTTTTAATTTCTAATAATGCTCTTGAATAATTAATTAAATGCCCAATTCATCCCTCTTACTTAATTAACTCTTATTTCCTCATGTCTTATATCAAATAACAATAATAATAACTACAAAAATAGTTTCTATGATATTTTAATATCATAGTAATTTATTATAAGCAAATTTTGGAAATTTCGGTTCGTTACACTCCATAAGTTGAGCAAAAGTACGAGGAGGAAAGCGCAGTGGCTCAGCCTCAGTTACAACCTCAGGCAAAGGTTTTAAGATGATTTTATCCTTGGGTGGCTCGCAGAACACTGCCCATGAAATCCTTACCTTTTCCTTGTTAACAAGCCCTCTGTGAAAAATGCTTTTGTACTTGCCATTGCTCAAGATCTCGATAGTGTCGCCAATGTGCATGATGATAGAATTGGGGACGCATTTGGCTGTCACCCATTTTTCGTCGTAAAAGAGTTGAAGGCCGGGGACCATGTTGTGGAGGATGAAAGTAAGGGCACTTACGTCTGTGTGAGCTTCAACTCCTAAGGCAAGTTCAGGCTGTGGGCATTTGGGGTAGTAGTTTATTTTCATTTGTAGAAGTAATTCTTCAAGGCCACCAACTTCTTTTTCTAGCCTGTCTTCTTCTAATCCCAATCCAAGTGATAGTATTGACATGATTTTCGTTGCTAGAGATCTCAGTTGCCTTGCATATTCACTTGTTACCTCCCTGCAAATTTGTATTTAAGATTCTTAAATTTAGTGACTATATAGTTGTGTAAAAGTAGAAGCAAAATCAAGATTTAAAAGATGTTGAAATTGAATACATCTACAACTCTCTCTAAAGCAGTGGTATGTAGATGCAGGGACAAATTAAGTACACAGGTCATTATGTCCCTTGTGGATATGTAGATTTTTAAAAAATAATTTTAAATATTTTATAAAATATCAAAAGCTTTGTGAATAAGATATATCAAAAGCTTTGTGAATAAGATATCGTAGCAAAATTAAAATAAATCAAGTTGAGTAATAACTTAATTTTGGAAATTATTATATGCCACGTATTACGAAACATTACATATATCATATAATTTATTTGCAATAATTTTAATTTCTTTATGCTAAATTATTGATGTATCACAGCCCACATCATTATTATTTGATGTAATATGTTTTCTACTTTTCTATCTGTCATTATTATTTAATGTAATATGTTTCTTATTTATTTACCATTTTTACTGTTGGATTTCTCTATAAATATGAATTCATTTTCTTCATTTCATATATTTCAGAAATAAGAAATAAAAGTTTCTCTCACATTCTCTCTCTACCTTCTCTTATTATTGTTATAATTTTCTTGTATATATAGTCAATTCCCAACACGTTATCAGTACGAGCTTGCTCTATCAATCAATGATATCAACAAATAAATCCAAAGTAAGGCATAATTATTTTATTTTCTATAAATATATATTATACCTATAATTCTTAATATGTCTAATATCAAAAGTTTGGAATTTATTCCTCTTGATGTATCGGGAAAAAATTATCTTACTTGGGTGCTGGATGCAGAAATGCATCCAGAATCAATCGGTCTTAATAATACCATTATTGAAAATAATAATTTTGCAGCTCAGTATAAGGCAACAACTCTAGTTTTTCTCCGCCGTCATCTTAATGAATCACTTCAATCAGAATATTTGACTGTCAAAGATCCTACAGATCTTTGAAAACAATTAAAGGAGATGTTTGAACACCTAAAGAATATATCTATACCAAATGCCCAGTATGAATGGATAAACTTAAGGCTACAAGATTTTGAATCTGTCACTACATACAATTCTAAACTTTTTCAAATTACATCCACATTAAGAATATGTGGAAAGAAAATAACTGATGAGGATTTACTGGAAAAGACATATTCTACTTTTCATTTGAATAATATAGTATTACAGGAACAATATAGAGCAAAAGATTATAAGAAATATAGCGAACTAATTACTGCTCTTCTCCTAGTAAAACAGAGAAATCAACTCTTGTTGAAAAACTATGAACCACGACCTACCGGAACAAATCCATTCCCTGAAGCGAATGCAATAATTCATAATAATTTTAATGGACGCGGCCGCAGAAATGGTCGTGGTCATGGTCGAGGTAGAGGTCGTGGTAATTGGCGTGGTAGAGGATATAATAATACCAATTTCCACCAGAAGTGGAAACATGTTAATAATAATAATAACAATAATTTCCACCCGAAGTGGAAAAATACAAATAACCACCAGAAGTGGAATAATCAAATTGAAAGATTTCATAAAAGAAATAATGATCAAGATGATGAAAATAAATTCCATAGATGCGGTATGACTGGTCATTGGTCAAGAACTTGTAGAACCGTTAAACATTTGGAAAACTTATACCAAGCATCTCTCAAGAAATGTACGAAACCAGAAACCAATTTTATATTGGATGATAATACCTGTGAGCGGACGACGTTTTGCGCGGAGGCCCGGCCTCTTTAAATAAACGGGGGAGAGAGTGATGAGATTGGAAAGTGGTTTTGCATATTTTAATGCTCAATAGATACGAGACCGAAATCCCGTACTTAAAATAGAGTCGCCACCCGGTTAAGCTCAATTGAAAAATTTTTGGTACGATCTTTCCATCGGGTGGTTGGACCATACCTTAAGTAGAGATTCCGAGCTCGGATGATGTTATCTATTTTTCATTAGGCCAAGTTAAAATACATCATTCCTTCTTAATTAATTTAATCCAACCTATTTATTTGTGTTTTCAGTTATTTTGTTATTTTCGCGTTTATCAAGCAACTGAAGCGTTGAATAAAATATTTACAGCCATTCAAAAATAAGTACGAAAAATAAAACTATTACAAAGCTTGCAAGTCCTGTACATTTTCTATGCAATAAATGAAAAATACCTGAATGTCCGATATGCATCTACCTGCAAAAGATGGTTAGTACAGATATGACATATTTTATTTACAATATTATGAAGCCCGTTTGGATGGCTAAAATGAAATTTGAACGGCGTTTATGGGGAAATTCAGTTTTAACCAAATTTTATATTCAGTCGTTGCTTTAACTGGATTATAAGTGAAAATGCCACACATTATGGGGTGGGGTCTATTTTCGGAAGGTTTTGAACTTCCCTCGTTACACTGTACATCCGAGTTTTGGACAATAACTAATCTGGGAACAAATGAAAATAAAACTGCTGTCCAGAAACTCATGCTGCCAACGATGCAAGTGATTCCATCGGCGATATGGTTGATGTCGCTGGCGGAATGGATGATGCCGCCGGCGACATCAATGATATCGGTGGTGACATCAGTATGCAGGCAGGTTGCATGGCTTTCTGAGTACCATAAAGAAAGGGTCCTACAAAAAATGAAGTTTCTGGGGAATATGATGCCACCGACGGTATTAGTGATGTCTCTAGTGACATGGCTGATGCCGCCGCGATATCACATGTCTCCGGTGACTTCAATTTCTTGCAGCAGCAGGGATAACAGTCAAAAATGACCGAAAACCCAAAAAAGAATATAAATTA
This sequence comes from Euphorbia pulcherrima, assembly GCA_947683365.1. Classification (NCBI taxonomy): domain Eukaryota; kingdom Viridiplantae; phylum Streptophyta; class Magnoliopsida; order Malpighiales; family Euphorbiaceae; genus Euphorbia; species Euphorbia pulcherrima. The sequence goes on from CANTUS010000014.1 coordinate 75,473,512, forward strand.
ACAAAAATTAACATAAATCAGTAATATTAATGCCAAAGAGCTATGAGACTCAGGGTTTTTACCTCGAGGCCGTGAATCCACCTCTTTGTGAACCAAAAAGAAACGCCTCCGGGGAGCTTGTTATGACGATTTAGTAGTAAATTTATGTGTTTCGGGTTTCTAAATCCAATTAAGTTGATTTTAACTACCAGATCTACTGATTTTAAGCTCACAATCAAAGAATTCAAAGAAGAAAAACCAGGAAAAATGGATTGAAATCCTTTTTTTTGTCTTATCTAATTCTTATCTCACTAAAATCTATTTTCTCATTCTAACATGAAAATTCTAAGATTAGATGGTTACCCCCACTTTAAATTGCAGCTCAAGGTGTGCTTTTATAGGTGAAATGGGGTGTTTTTTGAGGCCTTTTTGACCAATTCCGCCGAAAGTGGCCGAAAGGCTGTCTGTGCAGGGACCGTCTTGAGTCATGCCACCGGCGTTATGGATGATGCCGCTAGCGACATGGTGATATTGCTGGCGATATGGCTGATGCTGCTGGTGCCATCAGCCTCCAGCATATCGATAGGCAGCGGGTCTAGGAGCCTAAAAAGCCACCAAAAGTGATTTAATAGTGGGTGAAAAGGTATCTTTTTTGACTTTCAATGATATTTTAATGGGTAATTTTTTTAATTAAGGTGTAAATCATCGGTTTAAGCTCCTACCAAACTCGTTATTAGCCACATCGAACTGGATTCTACCAAGTATAAAATTCGCGAGGAATATTATTTTGGTAATAAAAAAATTCTAAAGAGAACTTTTATTTTGAGGCATTAAAATCGGGTACACGTCATCATCGTCTCGCGGGAGGGACTGCAAAATCTCGTGCTCACAGGCTGCCCCTCAGGGGATCAATGCTGCCACAGGTCAGTATGATCGCACAAAAGAGCAAGGGATAGGAATGATACCTGAAGGGTGACTGGTTTACCCCTTGGTCGGACTTATGCTTTGTGGATAGGATTGTCCTTTAGTCGGATTTGTGCTTTGTGAAAAGGATGCCCCTTGGTCAGACTTGATCCTTTGTAGGTTAGTTGTCCCTGGGTCGGACTTGAGTTTTGTGGAGGGTTTGTCCTTTGGTCGGACTTGAGCTTTGTGAAGAGTTTGTCCTTTGGTCGGATTTATGCTTCATGGAAAGGATGCCCCTTGGTCGAACTTGATCCTTTGTAGGTTGGTTATCCCTTGGTCGGACTTGTGTTTTGTGGAGAGTTTGTCCTTTGGTGGGACTTGAGTCTTGTAAAGAGCTTGTCCTTTTGGTCGGACTTGAGCTTTGTGGAGAGATTGTCCTTTGGTAGGACTTGATCCTTTGTAGATTGGTTGTCCCTTGGTCGGACTTGAGCTTTGTGGAGAGTTTATACTTTGGTCGGACTTGAGCTTTGTGGAAAGGATGCCCCTTGGTCGGACTTGATCCTTTGTAGATTGGTTGCCCCTTGGTCGGGGTCTACACTTTGTGGAGAGATTGTCCTTTGGTCAGACCTGTGCTTTATGGATAGGTTGTCCTTTGGTCGGACATGTGATTTTTAGAGTGGTCATCCTTTGGTTGGACTTGTGCTTTGTGGAGTGGTCATCCCTTGGTCGGGCTTACACTGTGCAAATTCTAGAATGTCAGGGTCAGAATCAGGATTTTACCATGGATGGCTGAAAAAGTCATGGAGGTAGTTGATGTCGCCGGCGACATTAATGATGCCACTGGCGGTGTGAGTGCCATATGGCAGCTTTGACTAGTCAGACAAGTTCTAAAATTTGAATCGGAGGGGGCGATGTCGCTGGTGGTATAGAGTGATGCTGCCGGTGGCATGAATGCCATATGGCAGTTTTGACTGGTCAAGCAATTTCAAAACTTGAATTGGAAGGGGCGATGTCACAGGCGGCATGAATGATGTCGCTGTCGGTATGGCGTGATGCCGCCGGCGGCATGAGTGAGCAGTTTTAGATAAATTAAAACTCCTCGAATTCCGCACGGCAGTTTAAAAGGGAGTAAACCCCTTTCTCTTCTTCACATACAAAAACCGTACCCCCTCCTCCTCTTCCCTAAAATTTTTTATTTTTCTTTCCGTCATTCAAATCATGAAGAGAATCGCCAAGGCTTTTAGGGGCAAATCTGCTAAGGCTAGGGAGAATCTGCCCGATTCCTCTATTGAAAGGGTTGAAAATTCTCTTCGTTCCTACTGCTTATGGCCTGAAGGAGATGGCCAAGACGTATGGCTACGGGATTAATTCTCCCATTACTAATCGGACCCTAGAGAAGGAAGAGCACCTCTACTATATCCAGGTAACCCCGTAAATCTTGAATCTCCTCTTTTTGGGTTAAGTTTTGATTTGGCCTTAGGCTTGAAATCGTGCCATGATAGGAGTCGTAAATGTGAAATAGACTGATTATAAACTAATATTGCATGCTTTAGGTTCGATTTTTATTGTTTTCAGGCTTATTGTTTGATTGATTGCGATTTTTGTGGTTTTGACACGATGGGTGCGATTTTAGGGAAAACAGGTTCTACCCGCAGGTAGTGATGTCGCCGGCGACATAAGTGATGTCGCTGGTGGCATCAGTCCTTGCAAAAAGGCCTAAGGAAGTCTGATGTCACTTCTATTTGAAGCGATGTCACCGGTGATATTATCCATGCTGCCAGCGGTATGGGATGATGCCGCCGGTGATATCACTTCTAGCAGAAGCGACATCAACAGCTTTCTATCAGGTTCCAGTGATGAGAAAATACACAGTACTTATCTATTTTATTTCTAATTTTACAGCCATATGAAATGACTTATACCAGGGGGATGGGCACCATCGGCAAGTGGTGGCACCATATTTCAGAGAAGGACCCCGAGCTTGCGCTCGCCATTAGTGAGACAGGATTCAGGGACCTGGCCCGGATTAAGCCAATGGAAATGCCCAAGCTCTCTCATTCAGCCCTGACAGCCCTTACCGAGAGAAGGTTTGAGACTACCCCCACTTTTCACTTCTCTTTTGCGGAAGCGATGATTACACCCACCGATGTCGTAGCTATGATCGGGCTTCCTTGGACGGATGAGGTCATTCACTTCGATGTTTACATGGATAAATACCATGTCTAAAGGCCCGTAGTGATGCGGGTGAAGGACCTTTTTGGTTTGAAGCCTGTCTCACGATGGCTGTCTTATGGTGAGTTGCACCAACACTAGACCCGGGTAGATGTGGTGCCTGAGGATGAGAGAGAGGCTTGTGTCTGGTCTTTCATGATTTCTTTGCTCACCGTGTTATTCTTCCCAATCTCGGGGAGCAAGATCAATTATATGTTGTTAACTGCTGAGGAGGACGTGGCGGGCATTAGGAGGAAGAATTAACTAAGGGCCATCTTGGCTTAGCTGTACCACGGGCTGGACGTGGGAGCCCGGAAGAAGGTGAAAGCCCTTCACCTCTACCATCTGCTACTCCAGGTATATCTTCTCAAAAGCATTTATCTTGGCTGTACACTTTTCATTTATTATGGATGCTCTTTTTTTGAACTGATTAATTGTTACTTGTGCAGGCTTGGGCTTTTGAGCATCGGATCCTCCCGCCGGTCGAGTTTAAGAAGATTGTTCCATCGAGCTCCCACTTTCTCGCCCGCTAGTGCGAGGGTGTTGGCGGGAAGGCCAAGTACCCTACCAAATACAGGGAGGTCCTAAGGAGCGCGTTGTTGAGCTCGGTATGTGATTTTTAATTTAGTCCTTATTTTTACACTTTAGAACAAAACAAAAGCATTTTATGAACTTCTATTGGTTGTTTTGGTTGGCTATTAGTGTAGCTTATCCTGGATCCATTCAATGGGGTGGAGAACCTGACAGAGGTTGTAAGGGTTAGGAGGGAGGTGGATGAGCTTCAATTCATTGTGGAGTATCCTTTGTCCTAATAGTGGTATCTGGGTGAGCGCGTCTGAGGCTGGAGGTCTGTCTCGGTTGCCGATAGACCGATGCCTATTGATCATCCTAGGGGCTTATGGAGGCCCCATTTGGTGATCACCTCCGAGGCTGACAAGGCCGATTATATTGAGGGGAACGACCGAGTGATCCCTAGTGTCCCTAGCCTCTACGAGCAGCACCAGTAGCGTCTACTCCCCTACTGTCCCTGCATCCATAGGAATGATATGATTGAGTATCATAATGAACAACGGCTGGAGGAAGAGAAAAAGTGCCTCAAAGGTATCATAGATGTCAAGGAGGAAGAAGACGAAGAAGATAAAGAGCTTGAAGGTGATGTTGGGATCGAGCCCGAGGGGGAGGATAAGGTAGGCGCGGATGTAGCCTGCGGGAGTGCGCCAATATCCCAATGGGAGCAGCGTTCTTTTAAGGTATGATTGTATTTATATGCCTGATTTTGAAATTATTTAGGAACATTGCTGATGTGTGTCTTTCATGTTTTTCAGGAACCAGCGAGGAAGAGAGGCGAGGAGAACCAAAGTGGGACCCGGTACTATAGTGTATCGGAGGGTATAAATTTTGTGGAGGGGCATCTAGTCAACTCGATGGAAACCACATTCTTGCTGATGAATTCTCGGGGTAAGTTCCTCCCAAGGAATATAGGCTCGAGCCGGCATGCTCCAATCTTCATGCCAGAAAACACTACTTACATAAGGCCTGATAATTGTTTTCATGTTTACCCTTGGATGCGGGTGTCTAACAATTTGCCTTTTAGATTTTTCAGGTGGTGTGAAGCCATGTGGAGCAGCTTGCAGAGAATAACTTTGCTCTCTAGGACACGCTTATCGGGCAATTGCTCCTTGTTCAGGTGCATTCCCTATTTATGCCTATGCTAAAATAAGATAAGATGCATGTATGGATGCTATGAATGATATGCATTGTTGATGTTTTCCCTGGTTTGCAGGATTTCTTGGCCCTTTCCTTATCAGACGTCGATGTAGCCCAACGAAAGTACGAGGAGGAGACTGAAGGACTCCGGCATTTCGTGAGCGATCTTGAGGGTCAACTGGCAGCTACGGTTAAAGAATGGAGGAGCAAACAAAATTTGGATCGCGTGCACCCCAGTAGCACCAGTCGCAGGGGAGTGAAGATGTCCGCCAGCCAATGCCCATTTATTGCGGCTGAGGAGTCCAGCAGTGTGCCAATGACCGAGGGAAGAGAAGAGGATGATGTTGACGATTGGCTTGTGAGCCCTGAAGGCATTTCATCTCGCCCAGCCGACAGTGGCGGGCATGCCTAGTTTTTTCATTTTCATTTTTCTTTTTGTTTCAGATTTTAGCTCGTACCCTTGATACATTGGGGTTTGAATAATTTGGTTTTGTTATTTGGTCTTGCCTTGGTAGGCTAGATACTCAGAATTTTTGAATAGTTTGTGCCTTTGGGCTTTTTTTTACTTCAAATAAAATGGATTGTATTCGGTCAGGTATTGGAAATGGGTTACAGGATTGTTTACAGGTTTTGTACAGGCTGTAATGAGAAAAAATGCTTCTGATGTCGCCGAAAAATTAATTCCATGCCCCCGGCGGCATGACCCATATCGCCCAAACTCAACCGGCTAAAATAATATATACAGGGCTGTCTGAAAGCCCATATCACCGGCGGCATCAGCTGATACCGCCCAATTTGATCTATATCGTCAGTGGCATCATTTACATCGCCGGCAGCCTCACTCACATCGACGGTGGTATCACTTCTCCAGCAATCTGATTTCGACCATTCTATCAATTCCTATCATGGCAACCCACAATCAAAAGCTACGGGGTTTTCTGCAAAGTCTGGGAAATATGGACTGAAAGAAGCTTGAAAAATTCAGGCTTTGGGGGTTTCGATATGTCGCGGCGTGGCCCGTAAGCTGCGAGTTCCTTCGAGCGATGCTGTCTTTTTAGGATCCAATGGACCACATCTTCCAATTTTCATCTTTCGAGCTATGCCCGTTGTTTGAAGAGTTCCACGCCATTTTGGGGGTACCGTGTCCTAAATATGTGACCCTAGCGTTGCCGGAGTTTCATTTTGGTGCGAATGGAATTCCACAAAGGTTATTGAATTTGGATTCGGTAGACCTATTTCTCTCCCGGTAATCTGATAAACCTGGGTTTCAGCTCGGAGCAGTCTTAGAGTGGTGCCGTGGGGTGCCCCGGTCCTACCTTGCCTGGCCATCCATGGTGGCATTATTATTTATGGCGGAGTTTATGTGTGGAGTGAGCCTGATTGCTCTGCTCAGGCTGATTTTACTTTCACCCCCATGTCGACAAGAGCTTCTCCCATGGCCGTAGGGTTGGCCGTTGTTTTGCTGAATATGGATGCCGCTTCCGTTGACCCATCACTTATCAGAGACCAGCTCATTTTGCTATAGGTACCTTATGTTCTTCTCAATTTTGCCATTTTATTTCTCTATCCTCACCTGGATTCGAATTACAGGTATGGCTGATAGAGAAACTGAGGTTGCGGGAAGCACCATGAGGGAATCCGAAGAGGTACCTACCTGTTCATCTGAGGGAGAGGGGGCTTATGAGGGCTAATTTCGATCAGCTGACATATGATGATTGGGTGGCTATTTTGGGGTGGTATACCAATGTACAGGTTCAGTGGGTTAGTCCATGGTGGAGGATCCAGGATGTGGTTGTAGAATCCTGGGGGGCTTGTGTTCAGCTGATAGGTCTGGAGTGGTCTTCGTTCTACACCCTTTATCGGTTGTGCTGTCAGTACGGCAAGAGGCAAAGGATCCCCATCAAGCAGACCCATAACCAGATTGGAATCTATAAGGCTAGGTGGGTTAACCATATCCGGGAAAAGTGGTCCAGGGAAGCTGTATTTGAGATTCTGGACTATGATCATGTGGACACCATTGAGATTGCCATGCATTACAGAGGATGGCTCGCTGAGATAAGATGCTTGACGTCCTGTCGGAAATGGTCGCAGGCTTGCCTCGATGAGGAGCGCGCAGAGCAAAGGGAGGAGCCCCCCTTTACTACATCGTCAAGGTAGATCTCTAGGTACTATGATGATGATGCGGGAAGCTCGATTTGAGACTTGTTTTTGTCAGAACTATCAGACCCCTTTTTTTTGCATCTGATAAAATAAACTCTGTCCAAAGCTTGATTAAGTTGTCTTAATCCTATGAATACGAGATTCACATGAGTATAAGTATTTAGATTTCAACAATAGAGATACTTTCATTAATTGAGATAAAATAAAGTACATGATGTTTGGTTGACATTCCCATTGATTTAACTCCTGGTGCTAACTAGCCTAGATCAGTTTTATAGAAGGCACCCGCTCATTGCTCACATACCCTAACTTTTGCCTAGATCACCCTTTTCGGGTTTTCGATCTAGTAGGTTTGTCTTATCCCCTAGTTTTTGGACGGCTGATTTACAGATACCAATTGTCGGGTGTCACCCTAATTTTTGCCGTATTAGTAAAAGACCGAAAGGCGGGTAATTATCCCGTATATATTTTTTAGTGTGCCACTTTTCCGATTTGTTTCTTTTGAATTAGATATGATAACGCTTAAGCCTGTCTTGGTTCACAGGATTCACAAACTCATTCCCATCCATGTCCATAAGCTTAACTGCCCCTTTACTAAGCAGCTTCTTTATTACATATGGTCCTTCCCAATTTGGCCTAAATTTACCCCTCACATCAGTGGTAGAATGTTTCAGCAGTTTAAGGACCAGATCACCAGACTTCAGGGGGAACTTCTGATGTCTTACCCGACTGTTGTATGCTAGAGTCATACGCTGCTGGTACATTTATAGGCTGTCGAGGGCCTTTAACCTCTGCTCATCCATCGTGTTCAACTTTTTAAATCTCGCTCGGGTCCATTCAGACTCTTTTAATTTAGCTTCCAGAGCGACTCTTAAGGAGGTCACCTGAGTTTCAACTGGCAAGACCACTTCCATCCCGTAGACCGGAGAGAACGGAGTTTGGCCTGTCGGGGTGAGAATGCTGGTGCGATATCCCTAAATACCAAAATGTAGCTTATCTACCCAATCTCTATAACCGGCTATCGTCTTAGAGAGAATCGTCTTTATCGATTTATTAGCTGCCTCAACAGCCCCATCAGCTTGCGGTCTGTATGGGGAAGATCTGTAGTGCTCGATCCCGTATTTCTCGATTAGAGAATCAATCGCTCCTTGAAATTGCACCCCATTTTCCGAGACTATATGGTGTGGGAGTCCATACCAAGCGAAGATGTGCTTCTCTATGAACTTGGCCATCTGTTTGGCAGTGACATTAGTGAAGGATTCGGCTTCCAGCTATTTTAAGAAGTAATCTACCGCTACCATAATGAATCTGTCGCCATTTATTGAAGAATGATGGATTTCGCCAGTTATGTCTATCCCCCATGCCTAGAATGGCTAAGAGGTGGATAAATGATGGAGTTTGGTAGGCAGCAGATGCTGCATATCTCCATAAATCTGGCATTGGTGGCATCGTTTAACCTGGGCGATGCAATCGGCTGTGAGAGTGAGCCAAAAATACCCTAACCATTAGATTTGCAAGAGCAAGACCATTTATATGAGGGCTACAGTCACCGGCATAGACTTGGGTTATTATATTTTGGGCCTCAGAGTCAGTGAGGCAACGGAGAAGCAGGCCATCGCTTGTGTGCTTAAATAGATCATTATCCATAATACGGAATTGGACAGCGAGTTGCCGCAGGGTGGTACGATCTGAGTCAGAGGAACTCTCGGGATATTGGCCAGTCCAAAGGAATAGGATAATGTTAGAATACTAACAAGGTTCGGATGAGATGGCGAGGATCGGAGGAGCCGATTGAACCTGATATGGAACCTTGGTGGACAACATAACCAATGGGCGGATAGGCTGCTACTCAGGTCCTTCCCATATGGATGTAAGAGTGGCGAGAGCATCGGCCATTCGATTCTCATCCCGAGGGATATGTCGATATAAGCAGGAGGTAAATCTCTCAGATAATTCGCGGATAGCCTCGATATAAGGATGGAGAGATTCCTCTTTAATTTCCCGATCTCCGATAACTTGACGAATAACTAAAGCTAAATCCCCGATGATAGAAACGCGGTAGGCCTAAACCTGAAGAAGAGCCTCAAGGTCGAAGAGATAAGCTTCATACTCAGCACCATTTTTGGTGATAGTGAATTATAAACGCTTGGACAATGGGATTATCTCATTATCTGGCATGACGATGATGACCCCAAGACCTGCTCCCCGGTGGTTCACAGCGCCATCGAAGTACATTGTCCAGACATTGTCAAGGATTATAACAGAGGCGAGCTGCTTATCAGGAAATTCTAAATTTTCCTTATAGTTAGAGCTGAGGGGTTGATTAGCTAGGAATTCAGCTACGGCCTGCCCTTTATTGACCTTTCAGGTCACATATTCAATGTCAAACTAAGACAAGAGAAGTAACCATCGGGATAATTTGCCGGATAGAGCAGGGGATTGATAAAGAAACTTTATTGGATCAATTTTGGCCACGGCTTAGACACAATAAGATTGGAGATAATGTCGCAGCTTCTTAGTCAGCCAAACCATGGTAGTACAAGTCTTTTTCATAATTGAATATCGGGTTTTATAATCCAATAACTTCTTACTTAGGTAGTAGATAGTATGTTCATGCTTATTAGCATATTCCTGGACAAGCATGGCCCTGACAGAAGTTTCATCGATAGCCAGATAAAGGATGAGCGGTTCCCCTGGGATGGGGGGTGTCAAAACGGGTGGATCAATAAGATATGCCTTGATTCTGTCAAATACCACTTGGCAGTGATCGTTCCATAATATAGGTTGTTGTTTCCTTAATAGCTTAAAGATGGGTTCATAAACAGTAGTGAGGCGAGCAATGAATCGACTAACATACTACAAGGATCCTAAAAATGATCGGGCTTCTTTCTCTATCCTGGGTGGAGGCATGTCCCTGATGGCTTTGGCTTTATCTGGATCCATCTCGATTCCTTTCTAGCTAACTAAGTGCCCCAACAATTTACTGAAGGTAACCCCAAACACACACTTCTTTGGGTTTAGGTGGAGGTTATACTTTTCAATACGAGTTATGAACCTGTCAAGAACAGTAGGGTGCTCTTCTCGAGTAGCGGACTTTACAATCATATCGTCCATATACACTTCCACTTCTTTATAGATCATGTCGTGTAAGAGGGCGATTATAGCGCGCTGATAAGTGGCCCTGGCATTTTTTAACCCGAACGGCATTACCTTGTAGCAATACACCCCCTATTCAGTGATAAACGTTTTTTTGACTTTGTCGATAATATTAACTAGAATCTGATTGTACCCTGAGAACCCATCCATGAATGAATACATAACCGCCCTGGCAGCGCTATCAATTAGGACATCGATGTGTGGGAGCGGGAAGTCATCCTTCGGCGAGGCTTTATTGAGATCTCAAAAATCCACATAGACCTAGACCCTACCATCCTTCTTCGGAACTCGGATGATGTTGGACAACCAAGTCGGGTATTCCACCACTTCAATAAATCGAGCTTCAATTAACCTTAAAACCTCTACCTTAACCCAATCTGCCCATTCGGGTCTTAACCGATGGAGTTTCTACTTGACAATCAAAATTTAGTATCAGTTGGGATTCTATGCTCAGCAATTTATCGATCAACCCTAGGCATGTCTTTGTATGACTAGGCAAAAGCGTTAACATGATCTTTAAGCACTTTTATGATCTCACTTTTTTCCTTAGGAGTTAAATCTTTGGAAATGGTCACCATTTTAGGATTATCATCTGTACTTAGGTTTATTTCGCTTAATAATGTATCACTAATGCCAAAAACACTATACGTATTGTTATGTGAATGCATGGATCCATCAGGAAAGACATTAAACAAGTTAGCAGAATGAGAGTTCTTCACTACATTAAAAGCCTCGTAAGCAGCATTATTTGCATCAAACACATTAGAAATATTAAGAATTACATCATCCATATCCTCCTCCACAGGTGGAGGGGCTTCAGTAGCAGCATTAGCAGGAGGAGCATCCTCTATATTGCCTGTTAGAATGTCACCCAGGACTTGTGCCAGAGTGGTCTTTTGGGCATTGGTGAGCGATGGTCCTTCGAACAAGTTGGCTTTCTCAGTGAGAGCCCTGGCGAGCTTCCTAATATTGCTGTCATAGCATCTTCTTCCCCAGTTTTCCCACCTTTCCAGCCTTTCCTCATTAGCAGTGCCATAGCTTCGGTCACGGTTGCCACAACATTTTCAATTTCTAGATCGATAGACTCTTTACTATTCCCCTCAGGGTCATTTTCTGGATGCATCTTACCTTTTCCCTTAGCGTTATCAGAAACCATCTTTATAGGTGTATCAATCTCAGCGGGCCTGGGTTCAGCCGAAACTATCATGCGACTGGTCTCGAAGTCGTAGACATCTTTAAAGATCTTAAAGCTGGGCCACGTTTTTTTGCCATATTCGATCGGCTCTGGTTCTCCCTTATAAGGCCTCTTACCTTGGATTTCACAGACAGTGACCATGGGATAGTAGTAGGAGGGGACTTTATATCCTAATCCAGCTCGATGGGAAAGGATTTTTTACTCTAATGCTTCAACAATTCCCTGCTCATATATCCCTCCACCTCTGCCAGGCTTGTAACTAGATTTCTTCATCAGTTTACCCATACCTGCATGAAGGTAGTTGTGCCAAAGGGGAGGAGATTCCTGAGCTTTGCTAGTCATGGCAATCTGAAGGCCTTTTTCCAAACTAGCTTTAGCTTCCATAACAGCCATAACGGAGGCGGGATCAGCCTCTATAGTTACCATTCTGTCTTCATGAATTAGCTTGATTTTCTGGTGTATTATGGAGGGAATAGCGCCCAAATCATGAAGCCATGGTCGGCTAAGCAGCAGAGAATAAGTAACAGGGATGTCAAGTACAGTGAAACACACATTGCTCATCACGCCTTCCACAGTGACCTCTGCCTCAAAGGTCCCAATTACATTATACTTTGAATCATCATACGCTCTAATAATCATACTAGATTTTTCAAGCATCTCCTCTGACAGTCCTAGATGAGGAAGGATTTTTAAAGGGCACAGATTTAGAGTGGAGCCATCGTCCATCATGGCACACGAGATAACCTTATCGAGGACCTAGATTCGGATGAATAAGGCCCTGTTGTGATCCCTGCCTTCGAGTGTAAGATAAAAATGGTCGAACACGATCTGAGGCCCTTTTCTCAGGGGAATGCCTTCCCCAATTGTGGTGCACATCTCAATGACCGAGGTGGCCGGATTAGCTTCTAAATCGAAGAGTCATTTAATCAAGCCTTTACAATGCCCTTCGAAGTCAATTACCAGCTGCCAAATGTTTTATTGGGCTTGGGTGTTTTTTAACTGGGTAATAAGAGGGTCAACCTTGAGATTGGTCGGGATAGGTGGAGGTAGAGATGGGGGTCTTGCGGTGGTTTCAACCCTATCAGGAACTGGGTCTCGGCTTAAGCGGAGATATCGGTCTTAGGCTGATATACGCAGCCACTTCAGGTAATGTTAAGGACACCATCGAGCAAGACACTCTTAGTGGCTTGTGTTTTAAATAGATACCGTTGCTCCTCAGAGTCTGAATCTGGGTTTTGAAGTTCATACTTGTCCACGCTAAAAAGGTCATTTTGATCAACCTTGAATAATTTGGTGCTTACGGCCTTAGTCTCTCTAACCGATTCCTCATCACTATCGGAGTAGTCCTTCTTTGAAATGAAGGAATCCATGCAAAATAGTGGCTTTGTCATTCTTATTACCATAAATGGTTTAGACCTGCGGCTCTCTTGCTTTGTCTGGTTTGGATCAACTTCCATTTTCTGGACAGAATTGACCCCCGGGTTGGCTTGATTGATTAGATCAAAGACTGAATAAGACGGAAGACCCGAACCGATGACCAGGATAGAGCTATTATTGTCCGGCCTCCGAGTAAGGAGATCAAAGATTGTGGCTTCAGATAAACCAGACTGGACCATGCCAACCTTGTCCCCAAAATATGGCAAAGGATTATTTATAGTGCTTGGAGCTCCGTCTGGTTCAGTGATCTTTGCTTCGCTAACCAAGCATTGAATTGCTGAGAGCAGGGGTTTATAATTGTTGGTTTGGTGTCCTACCTAAACATGATAGTTATAGAAATTGTTTTTATCTTCAGGTCTAGGTGGCTTGTATTCCTGAAGAGACTGTATAAAACATGCTTCCCTCAAATGTTAGAAGAAGACCCGTAGGGGTAGCTTATAAGGGTTAACCAAGACAAAGGGAGGGCGAGGGGGCTGAATTATGGCAACCACCAGCGGAGCTGAGGTGATTGCGAGGGGCACCGCAGGGGTTTGAGAAATAACTTGAACTACAGCTGGTGCTTTAGGCTTAGCTGGCGCCAGGGCTAAGGGTTGGGCTTTATTCTTTCTAAACCATAGTTTCCCCGCTCTCTCGACCTTTTCATGCTCTGCCTCGTGCTCGATTTTATTGGCTTTCTCAAATATAGCCTTGTAGGACAGAAAAGAATCGATAGCCATTTCTTTGCGAAATAGGGGGAGAGACCCTTCGAGAATTTTGACAATCATTTCCTCAAGGCTTAGCTTGGATTTCATTAAGACATGGGTTGACATCCATCGATTGAAGTATTACTTGAAAGTTTTATTGGGCATTTGGCAGGCCCTCTCAAGATGTTGGAGGGTTGTTTCCATCATAGTATTAAAACCATAATGTACTTTCAACGCCTCAGATAAAAGATTCCAATCGACGACAATATGTTGCTGCAAGGTGCGATACCATTCGAGGCCAGGGCCCAGAAGGGAGCAAGGAAACATTTTAGCAAGCACCTTATCACTTAACTTCTTCACGCGCATTATTCTTTCATACAATATAATGTGAGAGGCAGGTGCTCCAGAACTATCGTAATGAGCCATATTCGGCATGGTAAAATTGTCGGGGACCCAGTTTTCATCCCTTTCAGATTTCTGAACGATAATAAGGCGGTTGATGTAAGCTTGGATCTCGGGTGTCACGCTTGGAGGCTGTGTGACCTGACCGCTGACCGGTTTGTGAGAGATAGCTAGGGCTTCAGGTGTCGCGCTCGGAGAATATGCAACTTAATCGTTGATAGTTTGAGAAGCTACCATTTACCGAATAAAAGTGGCTACCTCGGATGTCACGCCCGGCAGTTGCATGACCTAGTTGTTGAGTGTCGGGGGTAGCGGAGGGTGAATGGTCAGCTGGCTAGTAAAAGGATTTTAGGGTAGGTGGTGCCTTTGGGAGTTACAATGAACTGCGGGGGTGTGAAAAAGGGTAGTGGTTGAGAAGCTGGGCACTGGTGAGTATATACCGGGGAAGTAGAGCTTTGAGCGAAGGGTCTTGGATTAAAAGGCACAACTGATGGAATGGTCGAGGTTGATAAGAAAGCTGAAGCTTGCCCAAATTGGAATGGGCTTGCTATAGGCTGGGTTGATTGAAACATAGGTGCAACAGGTCTTGTCCCTACCAGACTGGTCATCATTTGTACCGAACCATTCTGGGCCTGAATATCGGATGCCGATACTCGATTGAAATTTTTATCTTCTAGAGCTTGCTTAACGGTAGCCTAAATAGTGGTTTAGATAGAAGCCTGAAAAGTATTCGAATTTAAGAATTGTGCCATGGCACTGGCAAAGTCGAAACTAGGCGGCGGCTAGGATCTCATTCCCGAGTTGGAAGTAGGGTTAGAGGGTTCTTCGGTAGGAGGGGTCCCTTTGTTTCTTGGAAAAGACATGGCTGGTTGAGAGGGGTCATGGCTTAATTGAATTTATTCTGAATCTGACTCCCCGCTGGAATCGGTGTGTGGAATCCCTTCAACTTTCGTGGTGACAATCGGGGTGAGGAGGCGATGAATCAGGTGATGTTCTATCCTTTTCCAAACCGGGGTACGACGATAAGTTTGCCTCCTCCTAGCTGAAATGGTAGGCGGTGGATCAGATCATGAATGGGTTCGTGAATGGTATGGATGGTATGCATGCCTTTTGTTCTCGTATAGATGCATATAGATATGGTCAGAGATGATGTAACGGCTTATCCCTCCAACATACGCGGGACGTTTGTATCTTACACCATATATAATGATATATGGTGACACAATAGATGTACAAGAGAAGTCCTACATGTGTTGCTAAACCTCTTCCATAAGCGGAAGTAGTAAGGGTAAGTTGCTTCCTTTTTGGCTCTTGAAGTCGATGCATGAGGGTGTATGATCACGGAGCACATAGTACGTAAATCATCCCTCTTCCAACCTTATGACTCCTGCGTAATGCCTCTTTGGAAGGATGGAGTTTGGCTTCTTCACCGGTAATGGTGAAAAAAGTGCGTCCCAATTATTTTATTTGTTCTGGTGACCATAAGGGAATGATGTACTAAGGCTTTTTCTAGCGCGGCTTTGGTATAGGGTTGTTGATGTAGAAGGTTCTCATTCACCTTCATTCCACGTTACTCAACCACCCCCAAATAGGTGTGATTGTAGGAGTTTACGTGTTGGTTAAAACAAGTGATCCACCCACCAGGCATCCTCAATTCCAACAGGGCATGAGTAACACTTCACGAGCTTCTCAAGTAAAATAGGGCACCCAAAAATTACTAAACTATCTACACGCATAAGGATAAAACGTTATAAAAAAGAATGAAGTTTTAATTGGCCAATGATTTTAATACATAATCAAAATCTTTTAAACTTTATTAAAAAGAAAGTTCAAGAGATCATTCCCAGTAGAGTCGCCACTGTGAGCGGACGATGTTTTACGCGGTGGCAGCGAGGCCGGGCCTGGCGGGCCGGCCTCTTTAAATAAACGGGGGAGATGCTGATGTGATTGGAAAGTGGTTTTGTATATTTTAATGCTCAATAGATACGAGATCGAAATTCGTACTTAGAATAGAGTCGCCACTCGGTTTAGCTCAACCGGAAAATTTTTGGTACGATCTTCCCATCGGGTAGTTGGATCATACCTTAAGTAGAGATTCCGAGCTCGGATGATGTTACCCAGCACCAGTGGCAAGGAAAAATATGAATAATTAGTTCATATATTTTGCTTAATTAATATATTATAATTTTTATGTTATTATTAGTTTGCTTTTGTTATTGCTGTTCAGTGTACTTTTTATGCAACGTTTATTTATGAATAAATAATAATGCATCTTTCATTTCTTCAATGAAGAAAATGAATTCTTTTCCGGTATTATATGACTTCAAGGAAAATGAAGCAAATTTATGTATTGTAGATAGTGCCACCACCCATACTATTCTCAAAGAGGCAAGATATTTTAATACTCTAAAAAAGGGTGAAACTGTTGTTACGATAATATTGGGACAAATAAAAATGGTTGAAGGCTCCGGAAGAGCTAGTATTATATTACAAAGGGGAACAAAACTTATTATAAATAATACATTATTTTCCTCAAATTCTCACAGAAATTTGTTAAGTTTTAAAGATATTCGCAGAAATGGATATCATATTGAAACTGTGAGCGAAGACAATAAAGAATGTCTTTATGTTACAAAAATAATTTCAAGTAAGAAATGTATACTTGAAAAATTTTATACTCTTTCATGTGGCTTATACTACACATATATTAATATGATTGAGGCCAATTTGACTATAAACCAGAAGTTCATAGATTCAGATATTTATAAAATTTGGAATGGTCGACTGGGTCATCCTGGTTTAATAATGATGAGAAAAATTATTGAAAATTCACATGGGCATCCATTGAAGAACCAAAAGTTTCTTCAAAATAATGAATTATTTTGTGCTGCTTGTTTGCAAGGAAAATTACTAATAAAGCCTTCCAGAAGTAAGGTTGGAATAGAATCGCCAGCATTTTTAGAGCGCATACAATGTGATATTTATGGACCAATTCATCCACCATGTGGACCATTTAGATATTTTATGGTTCTAATTGACGCTTCAACTAGGTGGTCACATGTATGCTTATTATCTTCACGAAATATGGCATTTGCAAGGTTATTTGCTCAAATTATAAGATTACGGGCACAGTTTTCCGATTATTCTATTAAATAAATTCGTCTTGATAATGCTGGGGAATTCACATCCAAAACATTTAATGATTATTGTATGTTGATTGAAATGAAATTTGAACATCTTGTAGCATATGTTCGTACATAAAATGGTCTAGCAAAATCATTTATTAAATGTCCGCAATTAGTTGCACGACCGCTAATTTTGCGAACAAATCTCCCTAGTACAATTTGAGGTTATGCAATATTACATGCAGCATCTCTTATATGTTTAAGACCAGTAATTATCATGATTATTCTCCATTACAAATAGCTTCTGGCCATGAGCCTAGCATTTCTCATCTTAGAGTTTTTGGTTGCGCAATGCTTCATCACTTTCTCATATGGATCCTAAATCAAAAGATTCTGAACTAGAAGTTCAGAGAATAATCCATCTTCAACATTTAGCAGATCGATTGCCTGATGCACTTGCTAATTTTAAAAGAGTAATGAAATCGCATATACCAACAGTAAATGCCCCAATTCGTATTGAGATTCCTGAAGAACATCTTACGGAGAATACTCTAACACGCCTGAAGCGTGGACGACCTATTGGTTCAAAGAATAAAAATTCTAAAAAGAGGAGAGTTATTGATAATGAAGATATTCCCATTGAGGATATAAATATAAATACACTTCTGGAAGAAGTGCAAGCACCTGCAGTGGAAATACCTGAAGCTATTAAAAATGAAGAAATTCTAATAAATTATATCAATACTGAAAGAAGATGGAATCGCAACAAAATAGTTATAGACCATATTTTTTCATATAATGTTGTGATCATTATTGAAAATGAAAATGTGGATCATGAGCCAACATCTATTGAAGAATGCCAAAGTAGAAATGATTGGCAACAATGGAAAGAAGCAATTCAAGCAGAGCTGAATTCTCTTGAAAAACGCAAAGTATTCGGACCAGTAGTTCGAACACCACAGGATGTAAAACCTGTCGGTAATAAATGGATTTTTATTAGAAAGAGAAATGAGAAAAATGAAATAATAAGATATAAAGCCAGATTAGTTGTACAAGGTTTTTCCCAAAGACCTACGATAGACTATGAGGAGACATATTCTCCGGTGGTGGATGCAATAAATTTTAGATATCTTATTAGTTTTGCAGTGCAAGAAAATTTACATATACACTTGATGGATGTTGTCACAGCTTACCTTTATGCTTCGCCTGATAATGATATTTATATAAAAATCCCTAAAGAATTAAAGCTGCCAGAAAAATATCGCAAACGAGAACTTTACTCGGTAAAGTTACAAAGATCCTTATATAGATTAAAATAATCTGGGTGCATGTGTTATAACCGTTTCAGTGAATATTTATTGAAAGAAGGATATAAAAATGATCCAATTTGTCCATGTATTTTTATAAGAAAATCAGGATCTAATTGTAAGCACGGGATTTTGCAGTCCCTCTCGCGAGACAATGATGACGTATACCCGATTTTAATACCTCAAAATAAAAGTTCTCTTTAGAATTTTTATTACCAATATAATGTTCCTTGCGAATTTTATACTTGGTAGAATCCAATTCGGCGTGGCTAATAACGCGTTCGGTAGGAGCTTGAACCGATGATTTACACCCAAATAATAATTACCCATTAAAATATTATTAAAATTCAAAAAGATGCCTTTTGACCCACTTTTACCCACTTTTGACCGCCTTTTACTACTTTTTAAGCGCCTGGGCCTGCTGGCTGTCATTTTACCGGAGGCTGATGCCACCAGCGGCATCAGCCATGCTGTCGGCGGCAACACCATATCGCCGACGGCATCAGCCATACCGCCGGTGGCATCACCATGTCGCCGGCGGCATGACCCCAAGCAGGTCCCTGCACAGACAGCCTTTCGGCCACTTTTGGCGGAATTAGTCAGAAAGGTCTCGAAAACCACCCCAATTTGCCTATAAAAACACACCTTAGGCTGAAATCAGCCAGGGGAGCCGAATTTGGGAGGGGAGCTGAATTTGGGGGAGGAGCTGAAATTGGGAGAAAACGCTGAAATTGAGAGAGAAAGAATATATTTTAGTGAGATAAGAATTAGAAAAGGTAGGAAAAAGGTTTTTCTTCTTTGAACTCTTTGATTGTGAGCTTATAATCAGTAGGTCTTTAAGTTAAAATCAACTTGATAGGATTTAGAGACCTAAAACTCTTAAATTGACTACTAAATCGTCGTTACAAGCTCCCCGGAGGTGTTTCTTTTTAGTTTACAAATAGGTGGATTCATGACCCTGAGGTAAAACTCCTGAGTCTCATAGCTCTTTGGCATTAATATTACTGATTTATGCTGATTCTTCTTGATTTGTGTTCATTTTTAGGTTTTCGGTCATTTTTTACTGCTGCACGCTACTGCTGCAAGAAATTGAAGTCGCCGGAGACATGTGATGTCGCCGGCAGTATCATCCATGTCGCCAAAGACATCACTGGAACTGCCGGTGGCATCACATTCCCAAGAGACCTCACTTTCTTATATGACCCTTTCTTCATGGTACCTAGAAAGCCATGTAGCCTGCCTACATATTGATGTCACCAGTGACATCAATGATGTTGCCGGCGGCATCAGCAATGTCACCAGCGACATTAACATGTCGCCAACGACATCAGCTATGTCTTCGGTGGCATGACCTTTTGGACAGCTGTTTTATTTCATTTATTCCCGACTTAGTTTATTTTCCGAGACTAGAGTATATAGTGCAATGACGAAGGTCCAAAACCTCTCAAAAACAGACCCCGCCCCACAACATGTGGCATTTTCACTAATAATCCGGTTAGAACAACGATCCAATCTAAAATTTGTTTAAAAATGGAATTTCCCCACAAAAAGCCGTTCAAATCTCATTTTAGCCATCCAACCAGGCTTTATAACACTGTAAATAAAATATGCCATGTTCACACTAACTCGAGTCCTGTTTGGTTTGCTAACTGTACGTAATTTGTGAGATACCTAGTACGACGCACCGTATTTGTGTTAACCACTTTCTACAGGTAGATGTATATTAAGCCTTCGGGTATTTTATTTATTGCATAGAAAATGTACAGGACTTGGAAGCGTTGTAATAATTTTATTTTTCACACTTATTTTTGAGCGACTATAATAATTCATTAATCTCCTCAACTGCTTGATAAACTCGAAAATAACATAATAATTGAAAATACAAATAAATAGGATGGATTGAACCAATTAAGAAAGAATGAAGTATCTTAACTTGGCCTAATGAAAAATAGATAACATCGTTCAAACCCGAAATCTCTAATTAAGGTATGGTCCAACCACCTGTTGGGAAAATCGTCCCAAAATTTCCTGGTTGAGCTGAACCGGGTGGCGACTCTATTTTAAGTACGGGATTTTGATCTCATATCTTTCGAGCTGTAAAATATGCAAAACCATTTTCCAATCACATCACACACATCCCCAGTCTTCTTAAAGAGGCCTGCCCGCCAGCTCGGCCCTACTACCGCCGCATAAAATGTCATTCGCTCACAGTGGTGACTCTGCTGGGGACTGATCTCTTTAAACTTAAACTTATCTTTTCATAACTATTAAAGGATTTTAATGATGTATTGAAATCATTGGCCAAATTAAAACTTCATTCTTTCTTTATAATGTTTTATCCTTACGCAATGTAGATAGTTCAGTAATTTTAGTCGAGAAGCTCACGAAAGTATCACTCATGCCCTGTTGGAATTGAGGATGCCTAGTGGGTGGATCACTCATTTTAACCAATACGTAAACTCCTACGATCGCACCTATTCGGGAGCGGTTGAGTAATGTAGAATCAGGGTAAACGAGAACCTTCTACATCAACAACCCTATACCAAAGCTGCGCCAGAAAAAGCTTTAGCACATCATTCCTTTAGGATCACCAGAACAAATAAAATAATTGGGATGTGCTTCTTTTGCCATTACCGGTGAAGAAGCCAAAACTCCATCCTTCCAAAGAGGCGTTACGCGGGAGTCATAAGATGGGAAGAGGGACGATTTGCATGTATATACTCCGTAATCATGCACCCCCATGCATTGGCTTCAAGAGCTAAAAATGAATCAACTTACCCTTACTACTTCCGCCCGTAGAAGAAGTTTAGCAACATACGTAGGACTTCTCTTGTACCTCTATTGCGTCACCACATATCACTATAGTGGCATAAGATACAAACATCCCACGTATGTTGGAGGGATAAGCCATCGTGTCATCTCTAACCACACCTACGTGCAGCTATACATATCATGCACCGCTTCCAAAAAAACATACATACCATTCATACCATTTACAACCCATTCATGGTCTGACCCATGGTTTATGATCCTAAACAGTCTTTCACCTAAACCGAGGCCTTCATAACTAGCCATGTCTCTTCCTTGCAATGACAACTCTACCTCATATAGAGAACAGACTAATCTTCCCCCCACCTCAGGAGCAACAGTTCACCCTTCGTCCCTAGGGTCAGAGATCACCACCGCTATCATCCAATTTTTGAACTCGAATCAATTGTGAAACATCATTCAGGAACTAGTACGTGTATCTATCAATAAAGCCCTAGGAAGTCAGAACTCCGACCAGGTCATGCGATCTCTGGGCATGACACCCGAGAGTAATACACTCTGGCAATCACCGCCAAATGCTTACCCCAGACAAAGGGAAGGAGCCCAGAGTCCAATTATTCCATCATTCTTTAATACTTTCCTCTGACATTGGTCACTCCATCATAGTTTAAGATCCCCGCTACCCCGATGCCTCCTCAGTACTACAAGGTCATGCAACATAAAGTTAAAGCCTTTTCACATCAATTGGTGACAGCGGGCTGCAATCAGAAAGAGGGAAGCGTCCAACCAGAGGGGAACCAGATCTTTCAAAACACTGACTCACCTATACCCCTACCTCAAATCCTGGTGGACTAAGAGACCTCTCAAAAACTGGCACTAGCTGCCACTATTCAGCCAAACGATGGTCTTAAATGTGGCAAAAATCTGTGGAAACTGCTGCTTAATGTAATCTTCACCGAATTGAAGGAAGCTGGCCTTCTCAAACCCCTTCATGAATACAATCCTCCCATAAGAGAAGAAGGAAAAGGCTTTTACAGATATCACATGCTATCAGGTCAGCACACCAATCAATGTAAAACCTTGGTTCGCACCATCCAACGTCTGGTGAAGGATAAGAAGATTATCGACCCCGAAAGAGCATCCAGACCCTTACCAGAGTTTTGGGACCAAACACAGACAATTAATCCCGGCTTTTCTAAACAAGGGAATGCGCCGCAAGATCAAATCAAGGCCATCTACTCCAATGGTAAGGGAAAGTCTTGCTCCGACAGCAAGGATAAAGAGTCTTGATTTGCAATCCTTAGAGTTTAGACTTTTTAACTCTATGAGCAGCTTCCATTTTTCTTACTTACGTCATATCTCTACCATTTGATCCACCATTCATATGAGCATACACGTGACGCTTCCAGTATTCAAGATATTTTACTGTATGAAATTAATTTGAGTATAAATGAAGGCTCTTATACGAAAATCAAACCCAATAATTTAACCCCTGTCAAACACATGTGAGATAATAAAGTGGTTAAGGACCACGATAATGCTTTTGCTATGTCCCTAGATCAATAGTCAGATTGTTGAATACCACGAGTCTCTTCAAGAATTAACTCAGCAACCCTACAATGGTACACCTTCAAGCTACCAAGGAAGTATCAATTGGTCCTCTGAAATGGAAAATCGAGGCATACACCCACCGACAACTGATGAAGCTCAACCTCCATAAAAAAACATTATAGCCAAATCTTAGACCAATGTCACCGCCAAGGAAATGACCAAATTTGCAGAGAAACACATCTTCACCCAACATAAATTAATCCACATCAAACCCCTCAACCAACAAGGTTAAGGGGCAACCACCACCTACAGCATAAAGTATGAGAGCAAGCACCTTCATCCCATGAGCCACAAAGATAAGCGCACAACCAAAGTCGCGATCAGCTTGCCAAATAGATCAACAAAATAAACTACCACTCACCTTTCAAAGGCACCAAAAAAGGCCCCCAAACCAAATATCACTTAGTGAAAACCCTCCACCACTGGTGCAAGGGGCAAATTCAGGCCTAAACAGGAAGGGCTCTACAAACCATAGACTGAAGGAGCACTCAGAATAGCAATCAGAACGGCAATCGAACCAATCAAGAACGCTCTGTGTAAGCGCCAAAACTCCTATAAATTAAACTCCTTGCAACATGGCCAATCAAAATCAAAGCAAGGTTATCCGATGTAACTTTGAAGTTCAGAATGAATCGGGTAATCCAGGCAAAAATGGAATGGACACTAAGAACCTTGGAGAATCTGCAAAGGCACAACCAAGCACACAACAGCAAATCAGATGCCTAACGCCCTCGTCAACAGTCATAGACCTGGCACTGAAACATCTGAGACCTTCCGATATCGATGTTAATAAGAAGTTCAGATCAAGTTAAGAAGGCTGTCATGTGACCGAAGATGGTACCAAATAAGCAGGAGCATAGACAAGAGCAAGTTCATCGATCTAGTCAATCAGGACAGGCTTAAGCATTATCAGGTCTAAATAAAAGAAATAAATCGGATAAGCAGCACACCAAAAAATATATAATAATCGCCCGCCTTTCGGTCTTCTACTGATCAGACAAAAATTAGAGTGACACCCGACGGTCAGTATCCTGCAAATCGGCCGTACAAAATTTAGGGGATAAGTCAATATCGCCCGCTGAACTGAAAAACCAAAAAGGGCGGTTTAGACAAAAATTAGGGCACGAGAGAAAAATAATGAGATGTTAACTTGAAAACCTGTAAAGGCTGGTTAACACAGGGGTTCCATTAATGGAAATGATTGCCAACATCTTGTACTCAAATTAGATTCACTCGATAAAAGTGTCTTTTGTATTGAAACCTCTGTGTTTGTGATTGTATGAGTATCTGGCGACCAAGTGATGGGAACATCACAAGTAAGTTTAATCGAGGATGCTCCGAGCTCATCAGTGTAAAAAAATAAAAATAAAAAAATAAAAATAAAAATAAAAATAAAAAATTTTGAATAGATTAAAAACATCTATGTCTATGCAAAAGTTGGAATAAGTCTGCTAGGTTGAAAACCCGAAAGGGCAGTCTACGCGAATGTTAGAGTCATAATGGAGCCCAAATTTCTCCAGTTCCCTCTAATCTGTATTCCCCAGGCTCCGTAAGAAGCCCCATAGCTGTTAGGTGTGGCTTGCTGTAGCAGAATTTGAAGAAATGGCCGAATCTGTGTTTCTGGGAAGTTGATGCCGCCGGCGATATCAGCCATACCGCCGGCGACATGGATATTTTGGGCGATATCAGTTAATGCCGTTAGCAATATGGGTATAGACGGTTTTGAGGTGATGCTCCGGGCAATATGAATCATGCCGCTAGCAGCATGGAGTTAATTTCCAGGGTAGCATCAGAAGCAATTTCATCATTTCAGATCTATACAAAACATGTAAACGATCCTGCACTCCATTTCCAATACCTTTTCAAGCTGCAACCCATTTTTATTTAAAGTAAAAAGCCCGAAGGCATGAACCATTCAAAAATTCTGGACATCTAGCCTACCAAACAACAAATCCTAAATATTCAAACCCCAATGTATCGAGGGAAGAAGTCGAAATCTGAAATAAAAAGCAAAATAAATCTAGGCATGCCCGTCATCACCAGCCGGACGGGGATGAAACATCCTCAGGGCTCACCAGCCAATCATCAATGTCATCCTCCCCTCTTCCCTCAGTCATTGGGACACTATTGGACTCCTCAACTGCAGCAAATGCACGTCGGCCAGCGGATATCTTCACTCCCCCGTGACTGGTGCTACCAGGGTGTGTGCGATCCAAGTTTTGCTTGCTCCTCCGCTCCTGAACGGTAGCCTCCAGCTAACCCTCAAGATCGCTCACACAACGCTAGAGGTCTGCAGTCTCCTCCTCGTATCTCTGCCGGGCCGCATCGACATCAGATAGGGAAATTGCCTAGAAATCCTACAAACTAGGGAAAATCTCAATAATGCACTTCATTCATAGCATCCATACATGCATCTTATCTTATTTTAGTATGTCATAACAGGGAATGTATCTGAACAAGCAATGATTGCCCAATAAGCATATCCCGAAGAGCGAAGTTGTTCTCCACCAATTGCTCCACATGACTCCACGCCACCTAAAAAATCTAAAAGGCAAACTAATAAGCACCCGCATCCAATGGTGAGGAAGGAGGCAATTATGATGTTCTCAAGTCTTACGTAAGTGGTGCCCTCTGGCATAAAGATCGGAGCATGCCGGCTCAAGCCTATGTTCCTAGCAAGGAACTCGCCCCGAGAATTCATCAGTAGGAACTGGGTCTCTATTGGGTTGACCAGACGCCCCTCCATGAAATTTATAGACTCTAGTACACCATAATACCGCGTCCCACTCTAGTTATCCCGGCCTCTCTTCCTCGTAGGTTCCTGAAATACATAAAATACACATATAAGCCACATTCCTAAACTCTAATGATTGCAATTCATACACATAAATGCGATTATACCTCAAAAGAGCCTGCCCCCATGTGATATTGGCACACTTCCACCAGCTACATCTGCACCTGTCTCATCCTCACCCTCAGGTTCGATCCCAACATCACCTTCAATCGCCTCCTTTTCCTCCTCTTCATCCTCCTCCTTGACATCCACAATACCTTTGAGGCGCCTTTTCTCCTCCTCCGGCCTTTGCTCATCATGATACTCAATTGTATCATTCCTATGGATGCGGGGATATAAAGGGAGTAGACACTGCTGATGCTGATCGTAGGAGCCCGGAACACTCAGAATAACATGGCTATCCCCCTCGATATATTCAGCTTGGTTAGCCACAGATGTAATCTCCAAATGAGGCCATTATAAGGCCCTAGGAGGATCGGCAGGCACCGGTCTATCGGCGACCGGGACAAACCTCCAGCCCCGGACGTGGTCCTCTAAGCACCACTACTGAGACAAGGGGCACTCCATGAAAAACCTATGGTCATCCACCTCCCTCTAGACCCTCACAACCTCCAACAGGTTCTCCACCCATTCAAACGGGTCCAAGACAAGCTGCACCAACAATCAACTAAAACAACCGATATAAGTTCATAAACGCTTTTTGTTTTGTTCTAAGTATAGACTAAATCAAAGATCGCATACCGAGCTCAACCGCACACTCCTCAAGACCTCCATGTACTTGGTAGGATACTTACCCTTCCCACCAATACCCCCGCACCAGCGGGCAAGAAAATGGGAGCCCGGCGGTACGGTCTTCTTGAACTCAACTGGCGGGCGAATCTGGTGCTCAAAATCTCAGGCCTGCACGAGTAACAATTAATTAGTTCAAAAAAGCGACCACAATAAATGAGACGTGGATACATCAAAAGAAATGCTTCCAAGAAGATATACCTGGAGTAGCAAATGATAGAGTCGGAGAGCCTTCACCTTCTTCCGGGCTCCCACATCTAGCCCGTGGTACATCTTGCCAAGATGGCCCTCGGCCAATTCTTCCTCTTAATGCCCACCACATTCTCCACTGCGGATATCAGCCCGTAATTAATCTTGCTCTCCAAGATCAAAAAAAAGCATAGTGAGCAAGGAAATCACGAAAGAGCGGACGCAAGTGTCTCTCTCATCCTCAGGCACCACATCTACCCTAGTCCAGTGTTGGTGCAACTCACCATAAGATAGCCACCCTGAGACGGGCTTCAAACCAAACAGGTCCTTTACTCGCCTCACCACGGGCCTCTCAATATGGTATTTATCTATATAAGCATCAAAGTGAATGACCTCGTCTATCCACGAAAGCTCAGTTATAGCTACGATGCCAGAGGGCGTAATTGTCACTTCCCCAAACGAGAAGTGAAAGGTGTGGGTGGTTTCAAACCACCTCTCTATGAGGGCTGTCATGGCCGAATGGGAGAGCTTGGGCATCAATATTGGCATAATGCAAGCCAAGTCCCCGAATCCCGTCTCGTTGATCGCTAGTGCAAGCTCTGGATCCTTCTCAGAAATATGGTGCCATCACTCGCCGATGGTGCCCATACCTCTGGTATAAGTCAGTTTGTACGGCTGTAAAAATCAGAAGTAAAATAGATAAGTCCCTATTCATTTTCTCATCACTGGAACCTAATGAAAAGCTGCTGATGTCGCTTCTGCTAGAAGTAATGTCGCCGGCGGCATCACTCCATACTGCTGGCGGCATGGATAATGTCGCCAGCGATATCACTTTAAATAGAAGCAACATCATGCCTCCCTAGGCCTTTTGGCAAGGCTTGATGCTGCTGGCGACATCACTCATATTGCCGGCGAAGTCACTACCTGTGGGCAGAACCTGTTTTCCCTAAAAATCGCACCCATCGTGCCAAAACCATAAAAATCACAATCAATCAAACCAAAAGCCTAAAAATAATAAAAATCAAACCTAAAGCATGCAACATTAGTTTGTAATCAATCTATTTCACGCTCATAAACTCCTATCATAGCACGATTTCGATCCAAAGGCTGAATCAAAACTTAACCCAAAAAGAAGAAATTCGAGTTTTGCGGGATTACCTGGATGTATCAGAGGTGCTTTTCCTTCTCCGGGGTCAGATTAGTGATGGGGGAATTGATCACGTACCCATACATCTTGGCTATCTCCTTCAAGCCATAAGCAGCAAGAACCAAGAGGATTTTCAGCCCCTCAATTGAGGAATCAGGCAGGTTCTCCCTAGCCTTAGCAGACTTTCCCCTTAAAGCCTTGGTAATTCTCTTTAAGATTGGAATGACGGAGAAAATCGAAAGATTTGGAGAAGGGATCAAAGGGGGTATGGATTTGTAGACTAAAAGGAGAAAGGAGTTTTACTTCCTTTTAAACTGCCATGCGGAATTCGATGAGTTTTAATTTATCTAAAACTGTCAATTCATACCGCCGGCAGCATCACTCCATACCGCCAGTGACATCAGTCATACCGCCGGTGACATCACCCCTTTAATTTGAATTTTGAAATTATTCTGACCAGTCAAAGCTTTCACGTGGCACTCATGCCGCCGGCGGCATCACCCCATGCCGACAGCGACATCACCTCTATCAATTCAAATTTTGAATTTGTTTGACCAGTCAAAGCTGCCATGTGGCACTCATGCCACCAGCGACATCGTTTTATACCACCAGTGACATCAGTCATATCACTGGCAATGTCAGACATCTCCTTACTTTTTTCAGCCATCCTCGGTAAAATCCCGGCTCTAGCCCTGACATTCCAAAACTTGCACAAAACCATAATCGCAAACCCAATATGCTCATTCTGTACGCTACCTAGAGGTTATAACATAACCGGCTATATGTCAATCTTTGGGTTCATCCCTAGAACGCTAACTGAAGGTCCTTGATATAGTATCTGCGCGTATCACCCTTCGGGTCCACCCTAGAACGCCAACTGAAGGTCCCTGATACAGTCTCTGCATGTATCACCCTTTGGGTTCATCCTCAGAACACCAACTGAAGGTCCCTGATATAGACCCTGTATGTATCACCTTTCGGGTTCATCCTCAGAATGCCAACTAAAGGTCCCGACATGACCTTGTGCATGTCACCTTCGAGTTTGTCCTAGAACACCAACTGAAGGTCCCTGATACAGACCCTATACGTATCACCCTTCGGGTTCATCCTCAGAATGCCAATTGAAGGTCCCGACATAACCCTGCACATGTCACCTTCGGGTTCAACTCTCCACAAAGCATAAGCACGTCCAAAGGGCAATCACTCCACAAAACACAAGCCCGACCAAGGGGCAACCAATCCATAAAGCATAAGCCCGACCAAGGGGCAACCAATCCACAAAGCATAAGTCCGACCAAGGGAAAATCTCTCCATAAAGCTCAAGTCCGACTAAAGGACAATCTCTCCATAAAGCATAAGTCCGACCAAAGGGCAATCTCTCCGCAAAGCATAAGTCCGACCAAAGGACAAATCTCTCCACAAAGCATAAGTCTGACCAAAGGGCAATCTGTCCACAAAGCACAAGCCCGACCAAGGGGCAATCTCTCCACAAAGCACAAGTCTGACTAAAGGACAAACTCTCCACAAAGCGCAAGCCCGACCAAAGGGCAACTACTCCACAAAGCACAAGTTTGACTAAGAGACAAACTCCCCACAAAGCATAAGTCCAACCAAGGGACAAACTCCCCACAAAGCATAAGTCCGACCAAGGGACAACCACCCCACAAAGCTTAAGTTCGACCAAAGGACAATCTCTCCACAAAGCTCAAGTCTGACCAAAGGACAAACTCTCCATAAAGCACAAGCCCGACTAAGGGGCAATCACTCCATAAAGCATAAGTTCGTCCAAGGGATAATCACTCCACAAACCATAAGCCCGACCAAGGGGCAATCACTCCTCAAAGTACAAGCCCGACCAAGGGGCAATCTCTCTACAAAGCATAAGCTCGACCAAGGGGCAATTACTCCGTAAAACACAAGCCTAACCAAGGGGCAATTACTCCAAAAAGCATTAGCCTGACCAAGGGGCAACCAATCCAAAAAGCATAAGTCCGACCAAGGGGCAACCAATCCATAAAGCATAAGTTTGACGAAGGGACAATCTCTCTACAAAGCACAAGTCCGGCCAAAGGCCAATCTCTCCACAAAGCATAAGTCCGATTAAAGGACAATCTCTCCATAAAGCATAAACCCGACTAAGGGGCAACCACTCCATAAAGCATAAGTCCGACCAAGGGACAATCACTCCACAAACAATAAGCCCGACCAAGGGGCAATCACTCCATAAAGCATAAGTCCGACCAAGGGGCAATCTCTCCACAAAGCATAAGCCTGACCAAGGGGCAATCACTACATAAAACACAAAGGGCGACCAATCCAGAAAGCATAAGCCCGACTAAGGGGCTACCAATCCACAAAGCATAAGTCCGACCAAGGGACAATCTCTCCACAAAGCATAAGTCTGACCAAAGGACAATCTCTCCATAAAGCATAAGTCCGACTAAAGGACTAACTCTCCACAAAGCTCAAGTCCGACCAAGGGACAACCGATGTACAAAGCGTAAGTCCGACCAAGGGGTAATCTTTCTACAAAGCACAACCCCAACCAAAGGGCAATCTCTCCATAAAGCACAAGTCCGATCAAAGGACAAACTCTCCACAAAGCACAAGCCCGACCAAAGGGTAACCACTCCATAAAGCAAAAGTCCGACCAAGGGACAAGCTCCCCACAAAGCATAAGTCCGACCAAGGGATAACCACCCTGCAAAGCATAAGTCTGACCAAGGGACAACCACCCCGCAAAGCATAAGTCCAACCAAGGGGCAATCTCTCTACAAAGCATAAGTCTGACTAAGGGGCAATCAATCTACAAAGCATAAGTTCGACCAAAGGGCAACCAATCTATGAAGCATAAGTCCGACCAAGGGGCATCCTTTTCGGAAAGCACAAGTCCAACCAAGTGGCAAACCAGTCACCCATCAGGTATCATTCCTATCCCTTACCATTTTGTGCAATCATACTAACATATGGTAGCAGTGATCCCCCGAGGGGCAGCCTGTGAGCATGGGTTTTTGCAGTCCCTCTCGCGAGATGATGATGACGTGTACCTGATTTTAATACCTCAAAATAAAAGTTCTCTTTAGAATTTTCATTACCAATATAATGTTCCTTGCGAATTTTATACTTGGTAGAATCTAGTTCAGCGTGGCTAATAACATGTTCGGTAGGAGCTTGAACCGATGATTTACACCTAAATAATAAATACCCATTAAAATATCATTAAAATTCAAAAAGATGCCTTTTGACCCATTTTTACCCACTTTTGACCACTTTTTATGACTTTTTAGGCTCCTGAGCCCACTAACTTTTGGTTTACCGGAGGTTGATGTCACCAGCTACATCAGCCATGCCGGCGGCAGCATCACCATATCACCGGCGGCATGACCCAAAGCGGGTCCCTGCACAGACAGCCTTTCGGCTACTTTCGATGGAATTAGTCAAAAAGGTCTCGAAAACCACCCCAATTTGCCTATAAAAATACACCATAGGCTGAAATTAGGCAGGGGAGCTGAATTTAAGAGGGGAACTGAATTCGGGGGAGGAGCTAAAATTGGGAGAAAAGGCTGAAATTGAGAGAGAAAGAATAGATTTTAGTGAGATAAGAATTAGAAAAGGTAGGAAAAAGGATTCTAATTCATTTTTCCTGATTTTTCTTCTTTGAACTCTCTGATTGTGAGCTTAAAATCAGTAGGTCTTTAAGTTAAAATCAACTTGATAGGATTTAGAAACCTAAAACTCTTAAATTGACTACTAAATCTTCGTTACAAGCTCCTTAAAGGTGTTTCTTTTCAGTTCACAAAGAGGTGGATTAACGACCCCAAGCTAAAAATCCTAAGTCTCATAGCTCTTTGGCATTAATATTACTGATTTGTGCTGATTCTTCTTGATTTGTGTTCATTTTTGGGTTTTCGGTCATTTTTTACTACTGCCCGCTACTGCTGCAAGAAATTGAAGTCACGGGAGACATGTGATGTCTCCGGCGGTATCATCCATATCGCTAGAGACATCACTGATACCGTCGATGGCATCACATTCCCCAGAGACCTCACTTTCTTGTAGGACCCTTTCTTTATAGTACCCAGAAAGCCATGTAGCCTGGCTACATATTAATGTCACCAGTGACATCAACGATATCGCTGGCGACATCATCCATGCCATCAGTGACATCAATGATATCACCGGCGGCATCAGCCAATGATGTCGCCAGCGGCATCAGCCATGTCACCAGCGACATCAACTATGTCGCCAACAACATCAGCTATGTCTTCAGCGGCATGACCTTCTGGACAGCTGTTTTATTTCATTTATTCCCGACTTAGTTTATTTTTTGAGACTAAAGTATACAATGCAACGACGGAGGTCCAAAACCTCTCGAAAACAGACCCTGCCCCATAACATGTGGCATTTTCACTAATAATCCGGTTAGAACAACGATTGAATCTAAAATTTGATTAAAAATGGAATTTCCCTTCAAACGCCGTTCAAATCTCATTTTAGCCATCCAATCGGGCTTTATGACACTGTAAATAAAATATGTCATGTTCACGTTAACTCAGGAGCTGTTTGGTTTGCTAACTATACATAATTTGTGAGATACCTCGTACAAAGCACCGTATCTGTGTTAACCACTTTCTGCAGGTAGATGTATATTAAGCCTTCGGGTATTTTATTTATTGCATAGAAAATGTACAGGACTTGGAAATGTTGTAATAATTTTATTTTCCGCACTTATTTTTGAACGACTGTAATAATTCATTCATCGCCTCAAGTGCATGATAAACACGAAAATAACATAATAATTGAAAATACAAATAAATAGGATGGATTAAACCGATTAAGAAAGAATGAAGTATCTTAACTTGGCCTAATGAAAAATAGATAACATCATCCGAACTCGAAATCTCTACTTAAGGTATGGTCCAACCACCCGGTGGGAAAATCGTACAAAAATTTCCCAGTTGAGCTGAACCAGGTGACGACTCTGTTTGAAGTACGGGATTTTGATCTCGTATCTTTCGAGCATTAAAATACGCAAAACCATTTTCCAATCACATCACACGCATCCCCCGTCTTCTTAAAAAGGTCAGCCCGCCGGCTCGGCCCTGCTGTCGCCGCGCAAAACATCGTCTGCTCACACTAATTTTATTATCATCTCAATTTATGTTGATGATTTGAATATTATTGGAACTCCAGAAGAGATTCCAAAAGTAGTTGATTCTTTAAAGAAAGAATTTGAGATGAAAGATCTTGGAAAGCCAAAATTGTGTTTTGGTTTGCAAATTGAGCACCTTGAAAAAGGAATTTTAGTGCATCAATCAAACTACACAGAAAAGATCCTGAAATGATTTAATATGGACAAAGCACATCCATTGAGTAACCTAATGGTTGTACGATCACTCGATGTGAAAAAGGATGTTTTTCGTCCTAAAGAAAATAATGAAAAAGTTCTCAGTCCTGAAATACCGTACCTGAGTGCAATAGGTGCTTTGATGTATCTTGCTAATAACACAAGACCGGACATTGCATTTTCTGTCAATTTATTATCAAGATACAGCGCTGCACCTACAAGATGACATTGGAATGGAATTAAACATATAATGCACCACCTTCGAGGAACTACTGATTTAGGCTTATTTTATTCACATGAATCTAATCTTAAATTAGTTGGATATGCGGATGCAGGTTATTTATCCGACCCACACAAAGCTCGATCTCAGACGGGCTATTTATTCACATATGGGGGAACAGCTATATCTTGGCGATCGACAAAACAAATAATTACAGCTACTTCCTCAAATCATGCGGAGTTAATAGCTATTCACGAGGCAAGTCGTGAATTTGTGTGGTTGAGATCATTAATCGAACATATCCAAGAAGCATGTGAAAAAGTTACGGTCAAGGAAGGTCCGACAACAATATATGAAGATAATGCTGCTTGTATTGCTCAATTGAAGGAAGGCTATATTAAAGGAGATAGAACAAAGCATATTTTACCAAAAAAAATTTTCACTCACGATCTGGAAAAGAATGGTGAAATCAGTATTCAACAAATCCACTCTTGTAGCAGATTTGTTTACCAAGGCTTTACCTTCCTCAACTTTCAAGAAATTGATTTACAGCATTCGAATGCGTCGTCTTAAGGATCTCTAGTTAACTCGCGAACAGGGGGAGTAAACTCTGTACTCTTTTTCCCATTAACTGAGGTTTTTAACCCACTGGGTTTTTCCTTAGTAAGGTTTTTAACGAGCACTGTCCGATTCGCGGCAGATGATACATCAACGGGGGAGTGTTAAATTATTGATGTATCAGGGCACGTCATTATTATTTGATGTAATATATTTTCTACTTTTCTACTTGTCATTATTATTTGATTAATATGTTTCTTACTTATTTACCATTTTTATCGTTGGATTTCTCTTTAAATAGGAAATCTTTTTCTTCATTTCATATATCTCAGAAATAAGAAATAAAAGTTTCTCTCAAATTCTCTCTCTACCTTCTCTTATTATTATTATAATTTCCTTGTATATATAGTCGATTCCCAACACTTTATAATTTTACATTATGCTCCATCTCTATATTAATTGATATATGTTTGTTGAATCATGACATATTGTTAAATAGAATGGATATTATTAAAAAAAAATAGAATGGATATTTTATAATAATGGTGTGGGTTCATTTTGTACCCGTTTGGATTAGGAATCAGATCCTAATTCTACAAAGTAAATGAATTTGAATCAAATCTATGTGTAACTCATGATAACGGACTCAAATCTGGATCTAGTAGAATTCAGTTAAGATCTAACTCGTTGTCATCCCCTAACTACTACATCGCTCCAATAAAAAATTGATCTTTTTTCGCTGTTTATCATACACTTATTCACCTATCAAGTGAATTTCACTTACTATAAAGTACAAACCAACCAAAATGAAATTTCCTTTCTTTTTGAGATAATCCACCAAAATGAAATTTCCTTTTTAAGGGCTATTGTCTAAACTTTTGGTGAATTCGTAACTCGTTACGTCCTCTCTTTTACTAATAATGCATTGATACATTATCTTTGTTGATTTAACTCTTCAATTCTTTTATTTTTTTTATTAAACTTGAGTTGTTCATATCATTCAGTTCAAAGTGATTCATAGATTCATTATAATGAAAAAAATACTTAACTCTTGGTCAACAATCTACTTTATATACACATAGAAACTTGTTAAACTTGCGTTAGGCCATGTTCTTTTACACTGTAATTCAGTTCCATTCGATTCAGTTTAACTCTATACAACTATAAATTTACACCTATTTTAGTTCATTACAGAGGAATAGAGTTTCAGTTTTAATAACTTTTTCAGATTAGATATACCATTTTTTTTAATAATTTTCTATAAACATACCAGTTAAATATGCAAGTTAACATGGTTTTTAAAATAAAACATACAATTCCAAAATGCACTTCTAATCTAATTTGATATTCACAAAAAAAAAATTGTCCCCGTTAATAAAGTTCAATGTGTGCAATTAGATCCGATTAACCATAAATGCATTTAAAATTTGTAATCGGAGATTAACCAAATATTATGATGCATCATGCAATCAGATATAACATAAAAATAAAGTAATGAAATTAATTGAATTGAATTGAATTTCTTCGAAATTATGCATACCAAAAACATGAAACGCAAAAACTTACGTGTAGTCAGCAGGAGTTTCAGGCCATATGGACAAATCCCATTTGTCCCGTGGAAAAACAAGATGAAAGAAGTAATCTATCCATTCCAATTTTCCACCTGCATTATTAGCAAGCTTACTTCCATAACCTTGAATCTTACCTAAAGCTCGATCATTTGCATACTTTTCTTTTTCCTCAATCGGAAGATCAAAAAAAGCTTGCCCCGCTTTTCTAACTCGATCCATAATTTCGTCGGAAATCCCATGATTTATAAGGTGCATAACTCCCCATTCTTTTGCAGCCCGTATAAGCTCAGCCCTGACATTTTTTCGTACAATTTGATCTTCCGAATCAACTTGTTTCAAATCGATTGTCGGGACTTGTGGCCTATCTTCTTTCTTTTCTTCTTCGAAAACATCTCCAATGCTCGTGAGCTCTTCTTTCGGGCGAATGTACTCTTTCGGGATTGATTCAGTTCCGCTGCTTGACAAGCTTTCAACCCTAGAAACAATTGAGTTCACCATTTTTGCTCGAATTTTGTATATGATTTTCTTGGTAATGTATAGAGCAAGTTTTTGTGTACATGTATATATATATATGAACATATCTGCCATTGAGTTAGTGTCAAATACAATGAATAGTTTGGTAAGTATTTAATTTTACGGATTTATTACAAATTATTATTTTTAGTAATATGTTTTTCATTAGGTTGGCAAGTGGACACGTGATCATAAACAATAGCACACTACTGGTGGATGAATAAACAGACTAAAGATAGGGTTGAATGGAGGGTTTATGACTTGAAGCACGAGGAGGCACTTACCCCTCCCTAGCTAACCAAACTCTCCAATTTTCATTTTTTAAGTCGTTAAGTGTCATTGTATAATAATATTGTATGTAATATCACGTTAAACATTGTAGGATACAATTTTAGAAAATAAATTCCATGGAAAGGCATGTACAATACCACTAAATAAAAATTGCCCCATTTCAGTACATTTCACAGTTCTTTTGTGTTGCGACCAATCCAATTTATGACCAAGACTATATTTAGTAAAATGTTTTCCCTACAAGGCTCTTTAAATGAAAAGACTGCTATACATTTCCACATTGCCTTTATAACTAATCAATATGAAGTATACTTAGGCCCTGTTCTTTTGGACTATAATTCAATGTGGTTCAGTTCAGTTCAGTTCAACTTTATGTAGTTATAAATTTATACTGAAATAAGTTCAGTTCAGTCTAGTTCAGCTTTCAGAAATTGAAAAGGAGAGGGTCTTAATCAATCCCTAGCTCATATATAGGATAAAAAAATCAGTAACACGAGGTTTGCATGGGATTTTATATTATGCACTGACTTTTTACACCCTTCTTCAATCTAAGGGTTGAGAATTTATTATGGAGTATTTAATTGCAGTGGAAAAATAATTGATTAATTATTAATAAATTCTTAATACTTGAATTAGAGAATGGTGTAAAAAGCTAAATGTATAATATAAAATCTCGATTTGCGGACATAACATATCTATGTGTTTGAAAAATTATAATATCATATTAATAACCAGCTAATTAAAATATCATATCTATGTATGAAATTGTGTTATTATGACACTTGTAAATTAATTAATAGTTGAGTAAATATTTGTACTGCTAAAGTTTGTTGTTGGGGAGGTAATCATGTGAAAAGCTAATAAAGAGATTAAATGTTGTTAAATATACATGTAATTAATTAGGTTGATCAATTGGTACAGTATCCACTATGAGAGCTTCTTACACAGTACTGATTCTTTTACTATATGAAAACAAATACAATTATCATTTATATATTGATGGTGCACAAATCTATTACACTTAAATACTCATCAAAATAAATGGTTCTAAATGTGGGGAAGATTTTAGTTACTATTTTAAATCACGTTAATAAAAAGATGTATATACGTTATGTTCTTTTTAATTTATAAAAATTAAATTAAATTAAAATCGATTAAACTAAACTAAGCTAAAATAAATTAAATTAAACTTATTTCAATATAAATTTATAACCACACATAATTAAATTAAACTGAACTAAATCAAAACTAAAATGAACAATAGTTAAAAACCATTTAAGAAAGGTGATTTAGGGTCCACATTTGAAGCTACCTGCTTGGATTCCTGTTTTATTTATATCTAACTTTAGCTTTGGGGTCCCACATGTTGACAAAACTTATTTCAACCATTCATTATTTATTCAGTACACCTCTTGCCATGACTTTCATATACTCTGTTCTATATTTTTTTTAAATCCCTTGCTTCAATTTAATAAATTACTCCTTTTATGGATTAAGAGTCTGCTCTATGTTGTTAGACTCAACATAACATATTAGCAGCTTCCATGTTTTTTAATCTTCCAACATTTTTGATACAGTAAAACCTTTATAAATACTATAAATTAGGACTGGGAAATTTTATTAATTTAGAGAGGTATTAATTAATTTATAAATTAATTAATTATTAATTTATAGAGAGTTTTTGATATCAAATAATATTAAATTATATTTATATAAATTTAAATACAATGAATTGTATATTTTATGTATTTTACTTAATTCAATGAATATTGTTTTTGATAAAGAAATGTAGCTAGTGAGGCTAAGAAACTACAAAGTGGAAAAAGGAGACTCCCACGATGTCATCGACGATGATCGGTACTACATCATGAGGTAGTTGATGGAAGACATGAGCCCTTAAAGTGAGAGAGTCCGCAAAATTAGCCTTCTATCAACTACTGTATTCCACTCTCTATGAACATGCTTCACAATATCGACGATCCAATTTCGGGATAACATCTCCTTAATCTTGACCAACAAACCTTATATAGTAGTCATTCACATTGACCTCATTGCGTTTGATGACATCAAATGCAAAATGGTTATCCGTCTCAAGGATGACCTTCTTCTTGCTCCCAAGACAAGCACAATACATCCCATATATCCATAATTCGGCTTTAGCAACCGAACAAGAGCCAATATTTCTTCCAAATCCAAGTAACCACCTACCACAATCATCTCGAATACATCCTCTGGCCGATGCATTGAGTTGTAGCCACATATCGAACCATCTAAACAATGCCTTTTTACATGGCACACTTGATGAAGAAATTTATATGCAGTTACCACAGGGTGTAAAAACAGATGTGCCAAAAGCAGTTTGCAAATTGAAAAGATCATTATATGGACTAATGCAAGCAAGCAGGCAATGGAATTCTACCTTAACAAGTGCCTTGATCAAGAAAGGTTTCATACAATCCACTGCTGATCCCTCCTTGTTTGTCAAGAATGAGAAAGGTAAATTTTTAGCACTAACTGTTTATGTGGATGATGTTATATTAGCAAGCAATTGTGAGGAATCAATAAAAGAAATCAAAGATTATCTGCATAAATGATTTAGTATTAAGGATTTGGGGAAGTTAAAGTTTATTCTCGGTATAGAAGTTGCTAGAAGTGAAGTAGGTATACACATCTATCAAAGGAAGTACACACTGGACTTACTAGCAGAGTATGGATTCCTTGACTGTAAGCCTATCTATACACCTATAACAGTGGATAAACAGGATTACAGTAAGACAAAGAAGCTAGAGAGCAACACAGAATACCGCAAGTTAATTGGAAAATTGCTATACTTGAGTAACACCAGACTAGACATCACCTATGTTGTACAACAACTCTCACAATTCCTTGAATCACCTCATGAAGCACACCTAACAGCACCTCACAGGATATTAAGATATCTCAAAGGGAAGCCTGCTCAAGGGGTTTTCTATCCAAATGACACTGACTACAAAATAAAGGCCCATACAGATTCAGATTGGGGAGCATGTTCGGAAATCAGAAAATTAGTAACATGGTACTGTTTCTTTCTTGGAGATGCATTGGTGTCTTGGAGATCAAAAAAGCAGAATGCAGTGTCAAGAAGCTCATCTGAAGCAGAATATAGAGCTATGGAATCCACTTCTGCAGAAATACAATGGATTCTCTACATACTCAAAGAACTAAAGATAGAACAGCCAATGTCAACACTGATGTTTTGTGAAAACATTTCTGCGATCCATATAGCAAAGAATCATGTGTTTCATGAAAGAACCAAACACTTGAAGATCGATTGTCATTTTGTCAGGTCTAAAGTTCAAGCTGGAATCGTTCATTTAATGACAATCACTTCAAAAAAATCAGGTTGCAGACATGCTGACAAAAGCACTACATTCCACAAATTTCAATAGACAAATTGCAAGACTTGGACTACTAGAAACATAAGATGCATCAGATAGAGCAGATAATTAGTACTATATACCATCAAATTAGGTCCAGTAATAATCGAAGTCTTGGATTCACAGACTTGTTTTTGATGTATAAGGCACATGTCAACAGCATTATGAAGGCTGTAGAGCTCAAAATTACTAAGGCATCACAGTGGGGGCTAATTACACATTTGTGGCTCTATTTAAAATTATATACATGTTTATACAGTACATTTTTTCAAACTATTGACAAATTTTCAACCACTGGCACTCTCAATTTTTTTTTCACCACCAAATCAAAAGAGTCCAACATTCAAAGTTGCCGACACTTTCAAAAGCAAATTTGTAATGAACCCCCAACTACTCGCTCTCCAGTTGTGAACCAATTTTCCCAAATCCCCAACTACTCACTTTCCAAGGAATTTATACTGTGAGCCGGATATATTGCACCCTACTCTCATCCAACGATTGAGTATTTATAAGGAATTATTTATTTAAAATAAGAAAATATTTAATTAATTATTAATAAATACTACCGTGAAATGAGAAGAGGGTGCAATTACTAAAATGTTTTCAAAAGTGAAAATAAACACCGTTTTTTAGTAAGCACACCGACAAATGTATATATGGAATGTAGCAATTATGTAAAGATTGTTTATCCCTTGTGTGCGGCAATTAGTACACGTCACAGTTTCTGTTGTTAATTTTCTCTAAATTGATTTGCATATAATAACGTAACGATTCATCATAGTACCTGTTGGGGAAAATATATTCGGATAAATCTGAAGTCGTGAAAATTCTTTCAGATTGAATTTAGAATCAATTTTTTGCTGTGAAAATATGATGAACCAAATGATCGCTGCATTGCCAATGCCTTTGTTTTTATAAACAATTCGCGAGCAGTCGCGGCGATTCACGAGCTGTCGCGACGATTCGACCCCAGTCGGGGTGCTGCCCCTGACTTGGACCTTGCTACCGAGGGCACTGCCCCCGACCCCGAAATCGTGATAGACCCGAACAAACGTGCACTCCGAACTCTCTAGAATTGTTCGATGAAATATCACGGTTGAATTGGTCAACTAGTTGATCCAATTACACTAAAATACTAACAGTACGTAACTTGGAAAATCTGACCACGGAAGAAAAAAGCTTGAGAAAGAGCAATTTCAGAAGTCAATTTTAGTCTTATGGTATAAAATATTGATTCATGAATTAAGAAGCCAAACACAAGTTCAACTTTTATTGTTAAAATTCAAATACACACTCCAAACAACACAACAATAGAGCACAAAAACAGAGCAAAACCCCAAAACACACATAATATTACAACAAATAAACAAGGTTTGATTTTAGCAATGAAGCATCACATCATTTAGATATACTAGCCTCTTGATTTTTCCTAAACAACTTAGACTCAATATGTTGAGTAAAAGTACGAGGAGGAAAGCGCGGTGGCTCAGCCTCACTTACAACCTCTGGCAAAGGTTTTAAGACGATTTTATCCTTGGGCGGCTCGCAGAATACTGCCCATGAAATCCTAACTTTTTCCTTGTTAACAAGTCCTCTGTGAAGAATGCTCTTGTACTTGCCATTGCTCAATATCTCGATAGTGTCGCCAATGTGCATGATGATGGAATTGGGCACACATTTGGCCGTCACCCATTTTCCTTCGTAAAAGAGTTGAAGGCCGGGGATCATGTTGTGGAGAATGAAAGTAAGGGCACTTACGTCCGTGTGAGCTTCAACTCCTAAGGCAAGTTCAGGCTGTGGGCATTTGGGATAGTAGTTTATTTTCATTTGTAGAAGTAATTCTTCAAGGCCACCAACTTCTTTTTCTAGCCTGTCTTCTTCTAATCCCAATCCAAGTGATAGTATTGACATGATTTTCGTTGCTAGAGATCTTAGTTGCCTTGCATATTCACTTGTTACCTCCCTGCAAATTTGTCTTTTAGATGCTAAAAAATACAAAAATTTAT
Organism: Euphorbia pulcherrima; assembly: GCA_947683365.1. NCBI lineage: Eukaryota > Viridiplantae > Streptophyta > Magnoliopsida > Malpighiales > Euphorbiaceae > Euphorbia > Euphorbia pulcherrima. Next base: position 75,514,998 of record CANTUS010000014.1, read on the forward strand.
GTAAATTTATGTTTTGAAAAATAAAAGAAATATAGGGGCTAAAGCATTAGAGTTAGACTTGTTCAATGGGCGGGCTCGAGTCGGGCGACACTAATATTGTTTGGTCAAGCTCGCATAAATAATATATGCGAGCCATGTCGCATATATATATATATATATATATATATATATATATTAATAATATGTATTCGGGTGAGTTTGGAGTTTTATATCAAAACCAAACTCAACCCATTATATATTCGGGCTTTAGTGACTGGGCTGAGTCGGACTTATATCAGTTAGGGGTGTTAACAAACCCAGTGGCTCGCAAACTGTTCGAGATTCGGCTTGGCCAAAGCTCTGTCAGAGTTCGACCCGAGTTAGGGATCGACTCGAGATATTAACAAGCCAAATTAAGGCCTCTAAGGTTCCGCTCGAAAGCTCGCAAGCATGTTCGTATAATTTTTATAGTTAATAAATTAGTGAAAAAAAAAATTAATTATATATGATTGGTGAGTAATAATTATTCATTTACGATAATTATTCGTAAAATGATAATTTAATATAACTTGCTACTTCTTTGCAAGAGTGGTGATGAATATGGAATCGAATAAGATAGAACATAGAAAGAGACAAAATTAGAGAGATTACGGATCATGGTAAAAATATTATGATATTATTTTAAATTTTTTAAAATTATGTATTTCTTTAAGAGCGAATAAATTGTGTTATTTTTTTGGAAATGTATTTTCCGATTTTTTTTGAAAAAGGTGTAACAAAATGTCATGTTACTGATGCAATCCTTTTTTTAAGAAGTGTTGCCATAAATCAGTTTTAATCATCAAAGTTTAAACACTCAGGGCAACACTTTTATTTTGTATCGCAATAGTACATATATGTTAGGGCTCTTTTAGACTCGCGAGCTCGTGAACTCAAGCCGATCTTTTCACGAGCCCGAACCGAGTTTTATTTTTCTAAGCTCGACGAGCTTCAAGCCGAGTCAAGTCTTGCACTATTCGATCTCGATTCGGCTCGTTAACACCCCTAATATTAATATATGTTTGTCCAAATCTGACTCACAGACGTCAAGCTTAGGTGCGACAGTTGAGGCGCGGGTCGTTTGAACATGTCTAGTTAGAGGGCATGTATGCAATACTAGGAAGAGGAAATGTGCGTTTGAAATTGTTTTATGTATATTATCGGAAAAGGCGTGTTTTTACATCTATTTTGGGAAAGTGAGGACAATAACTCTATTTTCACCCAAAATCATTCAATTGCATATTATTAGATTCAAATATCATGTTACTAAATTAGTATTCCGTTTTATGTCTTTCATTTAAATACTGACATGTGTCTGTTTTTAATATTATTTTATTATTTTTCAATTTATCTCTTCTATATATATGCTATATGTTAAATGATAAATGAAGAAACATAAAAGGAAACACCGATTTAGGACACCAGATTTGAATCCCATATTATTATATTTCTCATAGTTATTAACCTGTGAAGTGATTCACTTACTATAAAGTACAAACCTACAAAATTGATTCTTAATTCTGTACGTTTTCTCATACAAAGTGCAATACGTATTTTTTTTTACGCAATGAATATATCGCCATCAGTTCGTCTCTATCAGATGTCAATATTGTCCTCATATACAACATATAGAGTAAGTTTATTTTTAATCTTATTTTATATTCACAAGTTTTTTTAATCTTATTTTATATTCACAAGCAAACTGTCCCGTTATTAAGGAGCTTATATGCAATCAGATTAATCGAAGGCTTGCGTTTTCCAATTTGAAATGGGAAAATAACATCAATGAAGAATATCCTATAAGATCAACTTAACAACTTGTTAATTATTATATAGTAAATAATAACTCAAATATCTAACCTATTGAAGTTTTCTCTGTATTTTATTTTTGTCTATTTGGCGTTCGAGTGATCCAATTCTAGTACTAAAGTGTAATGAATCATTGAAAGCATACAATTCCATGCATAGTAAGCAAAAATAACAATATTGGTAATTTATGTTCTTTCTCCATTTTTATCGTTAACATACGGGAAATTATCAAGATTGTTCATACCTAATTAGAATATTTACAAATTTACCATCAATTCAAACTATTCTTAAATATGTCCTCCCTTCAATTCTATTCACATACCATATTATCCACTTGTTTCTCGCCTTTTTCTTTTAATTTTCTTTCTTTATTTTTCATTTATCTCTCAAACCGTTGATTTCTTCGACATGCCGCTTTAGAGTTTTTCGTTCGACTTATTTTTATCTTTAAAATGATACCCACTATGACATTTTCGAACTTTTTCAACTGGTAGATGTCTGGTAGGCATCTAATATATCTAAGTTTTGACAGTTCTTTTATGGAATTATTAGGTTAATTTGCGTTATTTTTTCTTTGATTGTATCTAGTGCTGCTTTGGGTTTCAGATGAGATTTTGCTCTATTTGTTGCTAAAAATACGAATTTTGATTTGTTCTTTATTTGAGTTTTGCAAGTTTAGCTCTAAATCTTATGTTGATGAAGATTCTGCACTAATCCTTGATAATTTAAAGCAAACCGGTTGCAGAAGATCATAAAATATCAATGTATATTTATTTTGAAAATTTAGCAATTGTAGCCTTTGGCAATTGGACATCTACTACCGAACATCTACCAGATTTCTACTAGACATCTACCAGATGTCTACTAGATGTCTACCAGTTGAAAAAGTTCGAAAATGTTACAGTGGGTATCATTTCAAAGATAAAAATAAGACGAACGAAAAATACCAAAGCGGCTTGTCAACAAAAATGAACGGTTTAAAAAATAAATGTAAAATAAAGCAATTAAAAAAAGCATAAACAATAACATCCATGGATAAGGAGGAAGGTTTCTTGTTAATTGTTTAGAGAGGGGTGTAAGTTTATAATTAATTTCACTTATGTGTAAATATTTTTTAACTTAACCTAATTAATTTGAAATTATGAACATTTATGTAAGAAGCCATTAACATACTGCAATTTAGTAGGTTGATATCAATTGAGATTATGGGCCCTCAAGCGCACTACTCAACAAGCTCAAGCAGCAAGGCTTATGTCCCATTTCCCCCTCTTGCCACATCACCTAAGCGGTTAAACCTATCATCATTATATTTCCCCATAAAGGAACACCACATACATAATAAGAGGTAACTAATTTCCACTCACTTTTTTCATACACGTTGAGTATAACTAACTATGGCATCAAAGAGGCTTCACCAGATCCCTGACAAAGCCCTTCTAACCTTGTTTTATCTTACAGATCACCCTTGTGAGTATGTCATGCACTAAATAAACAAAAATTAAGTATGGCATACCCTAAATAGTAAATAATCGAGTAAGTGAGCACCAAAAGGACAATTTCAATCAATCAGACACTATGATAATATCCACCCGGATATTTGATCGGCAATCAAAAGGAAAATTTTATGATTTAATCAAATATAGCATGAAAAGCATTATGATAAAACTTACGTGTAGTGACTTGGAGATTTAGGCCAAATGGACAAATCACGTTTGTCCTCGGGAAACACAAGATGAAAGAAATAATCTTCCCATTCCAATTGCCCACTTGCATTATTAGCAAGCTTACTCCCATATCCTTGAATCTTACCTGAGCCTTGGTCATTTGCATACTTTTCTTTTTCCTCAATTGGAAGATCAAAAAAAGCTTGCCCCGCTTTTCTAACTCGATCCATAATTTCGTCGGAAATCCCATGATTTATAAGGTGCATAACTCCCCATTCTTTTGCAGCCCGTATAAGCTCAGCCCTGACATTTTTTCGTACAATTTGATCTTCCGAATCAACTTGTTTCAAATCGATTGTCGGGACTTGTGGCCCATCTTCTTTCTTTTCTTCTTCGAAAACATCTCCAATGCTCGTGAGCTCTTCTTTCGGGCGAATGTACTCTTTCGGGATTGATTCAGTTCCGTTGCTTGACAAGCTTTCAACCCTAGAAACAATTGAGTTCACCATTTTTGCTCGAATTTTGTATATGATTTTCTTGGTAATGTTTAGAGCAAGTTTTTGTGTACATGTATATATATATATGAACATATCTGCCATTGAGTTAGTGTCAAATACAATGAATAGTTTGGTAAGTATTTAATTTTACGGATTTATTACAAATTATTATTTTTAGTAATATGTTTTTCATTAGGTTGGCAAGTGGACACGTGATCATAAACAATAGCACACTACTGGTGGATGAATAAACAGACTAAAGATAGGGTTGAATGGAGGGTTTATGACTTGAAGCACGAGGAGGCACTTACCCCTCCCTAGCTAACCAAACTCTCCAATTTTCATTTTTTAAGTCGTTAAGTGTCATTGTATAATAATATTGTATGTAATATCACGTTAAACATTGTAGGATACAATTTTAGAAAATAAATTCCATGGAAAGGCATGTACAATACCACTAAATAAAAATTGCCCCATTTCAGTACATTTCACAGTTCTTTTGTGTTGCGACCAATCCAATTTATGACCAAGACTATATTTAGTAAAATGTTTTCCCTACAAGGCTCTTTAAATGAAAAGACTGCTATACATTTCCACATTGCCTTTATAACTAATCAATATGAAGTATACTTAGGCCCTGTTCTTTTGGACTATAATTCAATGTGGTTCAGTTCAGTTCAGTTCAACTTTATGTAGTTATAAATTTATACTGAAATAAGTTCAGTTCAATCTAGTTCAGCTTTCAGAAATTGAAAAGGAGAGGGTCTTAATCAATCCCTAGCTCATATATAGGATAAAAAAAATCAGTAACATGAGGTTTGCTGGGGATTTTATATTATGCACCTGATTTTTTACACCCTTCTTCAATCCAAAGGTTGAGAATTTATTAGGGAGTATTTAATTAGAGTGAGAAAATAATTAATTAATTATTAATAAATTTTTAATCCTTGAATTAAAAAAAGATATAAAAAGTCATGCACATAATATAAAATTCCGACGTAACATATCTACCTGTTTCAGCATTTCACTGAAAAATTATAATATGGTATCAATAACCAACTAATTAAAATATCATATCTATGTATGAAATTGTCTTATTATGACACTTGTAAATTAATTAATAGTTGAGTAAATATTTGTACTGCTACGTAGTCATGTGAAGAGCTAATAAAGAGATTACATGTAGTTAAATATACATGCAATTAATTAGGTTGATCAATCGTTACAGTATACACTATAAGAGCTTTTTACACAGTACTGATTCTTTTACTATATGAAAAAAATACTATTATCATTTATATATTGATGGTGCACAAATCTATTACACTTAAATACTCATCAAAATAAATGGTTAAAAATGTGGAGAAGATTTTTGTTATTATTTTAAATCACGTTAATAAGAAGATGCATATATGTTATATTCTTTTCAACTTATAAAAGTTGAATTGAATTAAAATTGACTGAACTGAACTGAGTTAAAATGAACTAAATTAAATTTATTTTAATTTAAATTTATAATTATGCATAATTAAACTGATGAAAACTAAAATGAAGTATAGTTAAAAATCAGAAAGGTGATCTAGGGTCCACGTTCCAAGCTACCGGCTTGGATTCCCGTTTTATTTATATCTAACTTTAGCTTTGGAGTCCCACGTGTTGACAAAATTTATTTCAACCATTCATTATTTGTTCAGTACACCTCTGGCCATGACTTTCATATACTCTCTTCTGTATTTTTTTTAAATTCCTTGCTTCAATTTAATAAATTACTCCTTTTATGGATTAAGAGTCTGCTCTATGTTTGTTAGACTCAACATAACATATTAGCAGCTTCCGTGTTTTTTAATCCTCCAACATTCTTGATAGAGTAAAATCTTTATAAATATTAGGGACTGAAAAATTTTATTAATTTAGAGAGGCATTAATTAATCTATAAATTAATTGATTATTAATTTATAGAGAGTTTTCGAAATCAAATAATATTAAATTATATTTATATAAATTTAAATACAATAAATTGTATATTTTATGTATTTTATTTAATTCAATGAATATTGTTTTTGATAAAGAAATGTAGCCAGTGAGGTTAAGAAACTACAAAGTGGAAAAAGGAGACTCCCACGATGTCATCGACGATGATCAGTACTACATTATGAGATGGTTGATGGAAGACATGAGCCCTTAAAGTGAGAGAGTCCGCAAAATTAGCCTTCTATCAACTACCATATTCCACTCTCTATGAACATGCTTTACAATGTCGACGGTCCAATTTCAGGATAACATCTCCTTAATCTTGACCAACAAACCATATATAGAAGTCATTCACGTTGACCTCATTGCGTTTGATGACATCGAATGCAAAATGGTTATCCGTCTCAAGGATGACCTTCTTGAACCCTTGCTCCCAAGACAAGCACAATACATCCCATATATCCATAATTTGGCTTTAGCAACCGAACAAGAGCCAATATTTCTTCCAAATCCAAGTAACCACCTACCACAATCATCTCGAATACATCCTCCGGCCGATGCATTGAGTTGTAGCCCACATATCGAACCATCTAAATTTATACACACCCATTCTTTAGTAGGGTAATTCCAACCAATAATCACGCAACTAACAATAGAGTTAGCAAACCCTATGGAACTAGCCACTAGACAACGTCCATCTTGGCAGGTATTTCAAGCCCGTTGCTCATAAAGAAGCACTCAACTCATCGAACACAGTTAACAATTTTTTGATACAGTTCAAACCAATACACTAGAGCTTTTGGATGCAATAAGGAAGACTAGAGATGTTCTCAAGCAGATTTAAACTTTAAGAGGATATATATATATATATATATATAAATTTTTTATATCACTGGACCATATATTTATAAAGGAATTTTCAAAACATCGATATCTTATTATCATATTAAAATTGCTCTTTTTTTTTAACTGTCCCAAACCGGGACCAGAGAAATATATTATTTTCGAGAGGTTATTATTTAAAAGAGTACTAATTTATAGAGGTTATACTATATGTAGCTCTTGAATTTGGTAAAAGAGTACCAATTTACTCTTTAACTCTAAGTCTCCCACTCAACTGGACAACGGATAAAGTGTAAGACAAACATGACCCCAAGTGTCAAATTTCGAAAAGTTAACAAATAATAATGTGACACGCAGCATTAATCATAAAATTTGATATCAATCCACAAATAATTTCATTAAAACCATGGTATTTTTTTTAATTAATAGGATTTTCCTCTCTTTTTTTCTCAAATCCATATATCAAAAAATTCTTCAGAATTCTACAAACACAATCTTTGAATATACTTGGTTCGACAAAAATAAACCAATCAAATTATTCATTATTACCATTTTTTTGTCCTGTCTTATGTTTCTCAAATTCCATATATCAAATTATTTTTCATATTCTGTGTAAAACGAACACCTTACACTTCATTTTAATTTTGTTTGACACTTAATCACAATTAAAGGTCATCACACATCTCTACATATATATTTGATGAGTCTCAACCATAGGTCTCTTCCCACATACTCGGCATACCTTGCCAACTGAGATACGTCTATAATTCACTAATCACAGTCTTTAAATGAATAACCCAATACAATAAAAACTATTTCAATGTACGTCCATTATTTCAAATGAAAGAACCTAAAAAGAGGGAAATCAATAAAACGTGTTTCATGTATAACTAGCAAGAAAATTGAAGAAAGCAAATAGGAAACTGAGAATCAAGTCCTTGTTCTTTCACTGAAGGCAAATCATAAGCCACAGTAAACTCCGCAACATATGAACAACCACTCAAAGCACCGAACAAGTTAGAAATGCTTTGAACCATGCCAGCGTGGAACGAGAGGGTAGGGTACACAACTCACTTTTTGAAGAAATTAGATTCATTTCAAATCATTTTATATATAAAAAATTTGAATTTTGCATATAAAATTATTTTAAATGAATTGAATTTTTTGAAAAAGAATGTTTTGAAACAAAGGGATAGGGAAGGAGGAGAAATGGGTTGCTGTGGTCCTGTGGAAGCTCCGAATCACGCTATTAGAGTATATATCTTGTATTAGAATATATTATGTATATGTTACCTATACTAGGTAGGATTCCTATACACATAATATATTCTAGTATAAAATATATACTCAAAGCAAAAGAAGGTCTGATAACCAATGATTATGGGTTGTGTTTCAAGTCCTGGTGGAGTTTGGGCTAGCAGAAAAAGGCTGGACCTGGTGTTGACCTTGAGTCTCGGAGATGATAGGCCAAGAAATGTTGGCGAGTGGCAACTGGTCTAGACCCTGTTTCACTTGAGGGGGAGTGTTGGAGATGTTGGTTATTCCACATTGGAATTATACAAGATATATACTCTAATACATGTTTTCTCCAAGTTCCCTTCCTCTGGGTATTCAACCACTTCTAATATAATTTTCTTAATGAGCTTGTTACTTAAAGTTGATTAAATGTATAGAAGCATGAGGGGTGATCCAACAAAACGAGGTATACAAGAAGAAGAGCAAAAAGAATATGGAAAGTATAAAAAGAAACTGTGTTTTTTTACTATTACATTTTTTATTTTGTATTCTTAAAAAACCATTGACCCCTTTGAAATTTCAAATCTTAACGTGCCATCTGTTTTGTCTCCGAGAATGGGTTATGTGGTGCACTTTTGCAAGTTAAATGAGATATAAACCTTTTGAAAGAACTGGAGCAATAGGCGATCAGAACCAAGTAAAGGGGCTGCGGATTTGTTTAGCCATTTTGGACCAGATACATATGCTGTCGTAAGTGCTTGTTATCAATCATCTAATGTCTCCTTTAACTTAAAATTGTTCCTATTAACCCCATGAACTTAGCAAAAAATACCAGTTAACCCCTTTTTGATGATGTGGTATGAAGAGAGAAAAACAATGGGAGTGTGTGGGGATGTCGCGCAATAGTATATTAGTTTGGCTTTCTGAAAATTGACAAGCACTACAACTGACGAGTGTCGAAATCGCCAAAAATAATAAAGAACCCATTTACTCTAAAACAAACCAAATTTGTGATAGTGGAAAGAGGAATCGTCTCTACAGGGAACAAGTAAATCAATTTAAATTAGTTTAATAACCAAGAAAATGCGATTAAAATAAACAAATGGGGGTTTGGAAGTTGTTTGAAAATGCAGATAAAATAAATTGTAAAAGCTGGAACTTTTACGAATAAAAATGTATAGTTTATTACTAAGGATACTCTTAACTAGATGGTAATCAATCACAGGCACAAAGAATGAAATCTCATTATATCAATTAATTGAGTTAACCATGAAATAGCACGATTAAAATCTTTCAGGAAAAGATAGAATTGATCTTAGATAGCTAAATCAAATCTCTTGATTTAAATACGCACTTGTGAAAATAGCCGACAAGATTTAATCTTAAAAAATGATTAATTATAAACAACCAATTTTAATTCAACAAATTGTGATAGCACAAAATATCGAATTAAATAAAATCAAACCACAAAAACTTAAGAAATCGTTTGTCACCAAATTTCTGTTACGTTCTGATAGCATGAACGCAAGAGAATAACAATATGCTATATTATCAAACCACAATTGGCCAGATTGAAGAATTCAAAATATAACAATGAAGAGATATTACAGGTTTGATTCGAAAATTGATAGATGAGAAAGAAGATTAAGAGCAAGCCTCACAATTACCTACTAGCTTCGATTAACTCCTTAGTCGAAAGAAAAAGATAATTAGTTGCTCATAGTTTGAATGAACACTGCAATATCCATTAAAAACTAAGAAAAAAAATAAAGAACAATCTGTAAGTCACGTTTCTTAGCTGAAAACCAGATGCCCCTACTTCTGGTTAGGTTCAAGACTAAATAGCACAATCAGCTACTACCCAGCAAGAAAATAAAATCCTAATTGAAACCCAAAACAAAAAAAATAGAGTTTTTCTTAAATAAACAAAATAGGCTAAAGATAAAAAAAAATGGAAAAAAAAAACAAAAAGGGAATAAAATCTAATTCTAATCTGGTATTTCTGAGTTGTAGAGGAGGAATAGGACTCAAACTCTAATTTAGTCTTCAATGGAAATAACTCAGTAATTGGATAGCCTGGACTCCAGGTCAGCAAAACAAACTTACAATAAAAAGAATTTTTCTGTGAACTGTAGTGATTGATGGCATCATGGGCTTCTAAGGTAATCTTGGGCTCACTTTTGACCCACTTAACAGCTTTAAACTCAAACAGAATAGCCTGGACTCCAGGGCAAGTTGCAAAGCTGCCAAAATTGTCTCAAAATAGCCCAAAACTTCTTCTCTTGCATTCAAACAGCTCCAACATCATTTATAGTCTGAACTGAACAAAACACCACAAATCAGTAGCATCCAATCCACAAAACAAGGCTAAAACAGTACAAAGATATGTAGAATATGCACATCATAAACAACAAATCAAGGTTTTTGTGACAACAGATGTTGTCACAGAAAGGCAAGAAGTTGTCCAGATAACATTATGTGGCAATAAATAGTTGTCACGAGGTCGTCGCTAATAACTCCGTAACAGATAATATGTCCATTTTTGCATCAAAATGTTGTCACGAATATTTAGTTTTTTGTGACAACAATAGTTGTAACTGAAAAAAAGATTGTCGTCACAAATAAGATACTCATCACATGTAATACACCAAAATGAACTAAAATTACATAACATATAAAAGTCGTCACGCAAAAAATTATTAGTGACAATAAGATTGTCACATATATTACATGTTTTTTGAGATAACAATTTACTTGACACATTATTTTTATTAGTTACAACTCTTACTGTAACGAAAAAGAAAACTACATGTCACAAATAATATTGTTGTCACGTATTATAATATTTGTGATAATATTTGATGTTACAAAAAAGTTTTGTCGTTGTCACACAAAACTATATATGACAAGAATAATAACTCTGTAACTGATAATATTTCCAAATTTGTTGTTACAAATTGCAATTTTTGTGACAACAATTCTATTGTCACATAAAATTAATTGTCACAAATAGATAGAATTGTCACATATTATACGGCACGTGAAAATAATTTTCTTCTCACATATTATGACAACTTTTATTATTTGTCACAAAATACTATTTGTGACAGCTTTTTCACTGTCGCAATATTTTACATCAGTTACAACTTTTTTGTCACTGTCTATATATATATATTTGTCACATCAAATATTTGTAACAACTTTGGATTGAAGGGAACTATCAATGATAATGAATGTAAAAACAAGTCTAGATTAATTAATGGAAGAAGATGATGTCAGAGTAATGTAAATGTAGCACATTAGCAGCGGCTCTAAGATATATTTTTGGGCTAATCTATCAAAAGCAAACCTTGTGACGAAAGTATATGTTTTACCTAAAGTAATATGAACCATGAAGGAGTTGTGTAGAAAGAAAACCAAATTACATAATTATATATGTATAGTACTCACATGAAAAGTTTCTAATTAACAAGTAAAACAAAAGTACTTCAGAAATCAGTATTTAGTAACTAAAAGGGAGGGCGCTTTATGGTGTGCATTAAATACTAAATACTAGCGAATACAAAATTTTACACTTAGGTGAATAACTACAATAAAAAGAACTTGTTTATAATGTACCTACACAAGAGTAGCTTCTGCACTTTCTACTGTAACTTTACCATCAGTGGCATGAGTGTTACGCAGACAAACGTCACAATATTTTGTGTCCAACTCCAAAAAGGGAAAGATAAGTTGTACACATGCATAGAAAGCATAAAGATATCAGCTACATCCTTTGATTAGAAAGTAATTAGGAGAAGTTGCTAAGAAACAGTAAATCACCTTATCCTTAAGTGATTTCCAGTAAAACTGATATCTTTTCATCTCCTACATAACCATACGAACAATAAAGACAAGGAAATTGACATGTTTACTCATATAAGAAGATAAAATTTCAAATGAAACAAAATTACAAATATCATATTCATTTCATTGCCATGATTTCATGTTAGAAGATAGAAACACACATCTAAATAATATCATGCAAGATAAAAGAAATATGTATATCATTCATCATACAAATGAAGTTCATCAAATCAGTACAAATCCTTTTGAATATTCATGAGACTAGAAACATAATTATGAGCATCAATTTAAGTAAAATAATAGCGTCCATATGGTACCGATAGCTGAAATCACAACTTACAGTATTAGTGTCTTGAAAGTCCAGTATAAACATGTGTATTAACGATAAACAACCTCAACTAGCAGACAAGCAATGGAGAAAGGAAAAAGAAAAACTAGAAAAAAGTAAAGGGAAAAATATTCATCTATATTGGACCAAGCATACTCAATTCATGTTATAAAGTTTTGATCATGTCAAAGTGTATTAAATCAATGTTGATGTATGTATATGGCTATTATGTATATTTATTAGTATTTTTACCCAGAAGTGCTTCACTTCGCTCAGGCGAGAACCTACGGTGGAGCCTCGCGCCTCCGGCAATTTGAGGTTGTAGCTCCTCAAGGGTGCCTAGCGCTTTTAATAACACTGCTATCCAATAGATATCAAAAGACTCTATTTCTGAGGAAATGAAACTAAGCTAAAGAGCAAAAAAAATAGAAAGGTGGTTTTAAGGTCATCAATAACCCAATTATACTCAAAGAACCACTTATGTATAGGTCAAGCATGATAATGACAAGACAAAACTATTTAATGTTTCAATGGTAACCAAAAAAAACATATTTAACAACCATTCTAGAATAAATTAACTTGAAGATTAATATTTAAAATCATACCTCTTACAAAATATTCAAATTAACATATTAATTCAAAGAGCGGTATATAATGTTGGACAAATGCTCAAGTGAGAAAAATGTAGCACTTTCATTTGAGTTCCATCTAATCTACACAATAGGTGAGTAAATACTTGAGTAAATATCGTTATAAATATTCACCTAAGCAGTCAAGAGAAATGGGGCAACATGGGGTGAAAGTGCCCTGCTCAAGGAGAACGCCTTGTCTTCAAAACAATGGTTGGTAAAGATGCCTCTACTCTCCTATAAAGCACGAAAACACCGATTACATACCGTTTCGACGTTTTCATTTCCGTATCCACATTCGTTTCCCCACAGTTTCAAAGCCTATATTTTTTAGAAATGGCGTTTCCCGGTTTCCATTTTCGTATATGTTTTTGTTTCCGTTTTCGTGCTACATAGCTCCACTCTTATTCTAATGCCATATGTACAGCTGAAAAAATGATACAAAATGACAATCTTACGATACATTACAGAATTTCTCTAAATAAAAAGGAAAGGAAAAAATAATTAAAGCAAGACTTACTGTAATTAGGGATGGCCATGGAGCGAATTTGGATAAATCCAACCTAAATCCATTTTTATACAAATTTGCTCCAAATCTGTTGGATATATCCAAATCCGACGAATGCGGATCCAAAACTGATCTAGAACACATGCACCGATGCATAAACAATGATATATGTTAAATATTGCAGATAAATTGTTTCCTGCTAGTTCTGTTTAAACTAACGATAATAAAGTAATACACAATTTAATTGCCCATGATTCTATAACTTAAATCAATTTAAACATGATATTTATTTGCATATTATATTTTTAGTTTGCAGGCTGCGGAAAAGTTACAACAATTTGATTAAACCAGCATTATCAAAAGGCAATGAGGCGCTCGCCGAGGTGAGTTGCTGCTGGAGCGCCTCACCAATGTTAAGGCCACACACCTTCAAAGATGTGCTGCTTGCCTAAGCACCTCAGGCAAAGATTGACGCACTGAGGCGAACGCCTCAATAAAAAAATGTGCATAAGGTTTTTTACTAATTTATAAAAAGCGTTCTTTGTTGAAAATGAAAATTTTATTAAACATGGAAAAATGAAGTCTCACTATAATAGAAATATCCAATTTCTATAAAATTTATACCAATTAGAATCCTAAATAAGAACAAGCATTAAATACAATAAACATATAAAGGGCTCTTACATTAATTTTGTTATTTCTTAAAAAAATTGAGTTATTTATTTTTCAAAGTGTATTTTTATGCTATTATGTATATTTATTAGTATTTTTAAAAAAAATACACTTCACTTCGCTCAGGCCAGCGCCTATGGTGGCGCCTCGTGCCTTGGACAATTCGGGACAAAAGCAATCAATTATTGAAAGCATTCGAGCATAAACTATACATAAAGTATGAAATTGAAGGCTTCTAAGTTATTTATTTAATTGGATCCATATCCGGATCCAAATCCAATCCATATCAATTTCATTGGATCCAAATCCAATGGATTTAAAAAAAAGTAGGATATGGATGCTATAAAATGGATATGGATACACAGATTTGGATGTATTGAATATTCATCGCCATCCTTAACTGTAATAAAAGGTCAGATTCAATATCGTGTGACCTGATGCAACCACGAGAAGTTCCCCTTCAGCATGGAAAGCAATAGAAGCTATAGGACGATCTCTAAGGGAAATAAATCCAGCAAGGTCAGGTTCAATACATTATACATGCTTCAACAATAAATGCATATAGAAAGGACAAGCATAAACTATAATATGATATCAGTACCTAAAACATTATTCAGAATGGAGATACAAAAGTCGCTAGGAACTATACACTCTGATGTGCTTGTATCCCATAAGAGAACCTCATAAAGCGCAATTAAATCAACCCCCCACAAGGACACTAAATAGTGATTGGACATCAAACAGAGGCCTTAAAAGGCACCACCAAAATATATATCAAGAAACATAAATTAGGCATTTGAATACATCAGATTTACACCATGTTAAAACGAAAACAAATTGAAGTGGTCTTTTTTAGAACTTGGAAAAGAGGAAAAATTGAATAAACTTTATGCCATATTTAAAAAAACAAATTTACTTTATTGAGCACCCCCAATTTCACAGCTCAACCTAATCAGAATTGACAAAGCTAACCCATAAACTACATTTTGTATTCACTTATATTTGAGCCTAAATAAAACTCTTCCTGAAGCTGAATCATATTCCTAGAAAGACAAGGTCTACAAGTTTTCAAGCTTGGCGCATGGAACTACTTCAGATAAAATGAAATCAAACAACGAAAATACAGAGTTATACTAATCAGTAGTTGTAATTTGCTTTAGTTGTGGCACACTAGAGAAGAAAAATTAGTAGGAGGATAATCAAAGCAACCCTGCAACTGCAAGGCAAATGATTCCATTCACCAAGTCTTGAACTCTGCATAAAGGGATCAATTTTAGAGTAAATAACTATGTTACTCTCTCTCACGGGGTGCAAAAGCCAGTTTTCTTTTTTTATCTTTTTTAAAATCTGTATAGCAAAAACTCAAAGTAAGTATAGCATTTAAAAATCCCCCAAAAAAACAAATCCCTAGTCTTAAACATCACTAGCATCATCACTACAAAAAAACTAGTCCAATTTAAAACGCCATTCAAAGCATTAATGTAGTAACAAATAAGAAAGTTTGCGGATATTACTTGGAAACAAGGTACTCCGGTTTCTTAAAAAGGAAAATAGCATCAATAGAAGTTTTAGGGATTTATTCCCTAATTTCCAGATTCTTATTTGATTTTATATCTCTGTTAAATCTTGAGTAAATCGGAATGTTATGGCGAACAGCGTAAAAATCATTGTGTATTATTTATGCTTCAGATTATTTATGTTTCTGTTCTTATTTGTTAAATCTGTAATCTGAAAGAATGATTTGAATCTATAAAAGATTGTTAAATTAGGGATTAACAATCCCTACAGAAGTCCTATATAAAAGCCCTCAAGCTAAACAATTCCACTGCGAGAGAAAGGGCAGCTACAATAACAATTGCAGATGCTCCACAGACAATAATTACTCATATGGTAGACCTAAGCCATTAGATTGTAAATCGCTAAGATATTCAAATACTATCGTATGCTACTAAACTTGCACAATATAAGCACACCAGAACAATTATTGACATATACAGAGAGAAGAGAAAACTTGTGCGAATTTTCCGTTAATTTCATATAAAGTTCACGAGGAAAATGTGTAATGAAAATCAAAACCACAACACTGGAATCAAACGAAAATTCAATAAAAGAAAACAAGAAACAAATAAACCTGAGGCCTCCTCACTTTGCTCAAGTCCTTGCCGGTCTCAGACGAAAATGTTGAGCTTCAATTGGCAACCAAAGAAATGAGAAAGGAAGATCGATGGATGTGGTGGAGACCGAGAAATGAGAATAGAACCCTAACTCAAAAGGCCCCAATTTAAGAAAACCATAGAGTATAATATAATGAGCTAACCTAATCTAAGATGAGCAATTGATGAGCCAAATGAAGAGCAAACCTTTATTATTGGGTATTGTAGCCATGCCGCAAACCCTAGAAAGAAGCAGCCAGTTGTGGTATGAGAGATCGAACGAGTAAGCAGCCAGTGGCCGCCTACTGAGAGAGAAGAACAAGTAAGCACCTGAGACATTGAACCTCAATGGTGGCAACAATTGTAGAAATCCGGTGAGGAGTGAGAGCAGAGAGGGAAGTGAAAAGGGATTTGGGGATTGAGTCTGTGAATACAATGTTAGACATATAATATATAGATAATGTCATATAATAAAATAAATAGAAATAATACCAATAAATTTTATAAATTTTGAATTTAACAAAAATAGATAATATTCGACAAATTTTCTAATTCTACTGATATAGTAAGGGATATAGTAATATAGAGTATTGATTGTAATGCGAAGAACATTTATTTTCTTTTTTCTTTTTTTTATAATTATGAATTTTGAAGATGTTAGCTATTGAATTTAAGATCTCTCACCACTAATGGTGTACCAATTAAGAACACCCAATTGGTATTTATTTCTATTTTAAAATTGCCTAATATATATACATACCATATGAATTTAATGGAACCAAATAGCCTTTTTTAATTCCTCCTATAACTTTCTCACACTCCTCCTGACCTTTTATATAGCTATCTAAATAACTTTATAACTTTCTCATACTCCTAACCTTTTATATAACTATCTAAATAACTTATAACTATCGTATTGTAGTTTTATGCCTTTTCTAAATCTTGTTATTTTATCCTTTAAATAACCTATGGCTTTATATATTCCTTTTATACAATTTTTTAAAAGAACCTATAATTTTCGTATAACTTTATATATCTTTCCTAAAATTTCAATTACCCTTTGTATAGCTAATCATAAGATCCTTATACTTTTCTTATGCATTTGTTATATACATTTTAATCTAATTTTCACATTACCTATTCCTATTACATATAACTTATCCCTAATAACAACGAGAATATGTGAGAAGTCACAAGCAACCACTAAAAACTAGAGAGAGAAAATAAAAATAGATTTTTATAATTAAGAATAAACAAAGAGAATGAAGTTATGGTTAATAATCAAAGCTCTACGTTAATAGAGAATTAGAATAGGAAAGTTTCATATTCTCATGGGTTTAATTAAAGAACAAATTAAACATAGAAAAAAGGAATTGGTAAGTCTAATAAGGATTCTCATTCCTTCATTTACCAATTCCTTTTTAACTAAAATTCGAATTAAATAATTAGGATTAAACAAAGAGAATGAAATCATGATTAATAATAAAAGCTCTATTATTTCTCTATTTATATGCTATGTTGGTACACATGTTCTGTCATCATATAATTTATTGCATTTAACTTTGCTTTTCAAATAAATATTTTTTGGAAATTTTTACGCCTAGCGTACCTCAGACGCCCGCCTCGCCTTGAGGTGCGCCTGGACCCTTGTCGCCTAGGTTGCGCGCTTGACAACTATAAGAATACAAACATGCGGCTAGATAAGTAGAGTCAAGCCTCATGTTAAAGTTACTCTCTCACTGTCTCACACACCTAGTAAATGCATTCAAAGAAGGCAATGGAAAGTTGTGGAACCATGTGTGGCTAGTACTTTTCTTGGCCCTCACTCTCAACAAGTTGTGCTTAGGGGTGAGCAAATGTTGGTTCAGTTTAAAATCGGATCGAACCGACCCGAACTGAAACCCGAATTAGTAAAAAAAATAGAATTGAAACCAAACCGAATATAGTTCGGTTCGGTGTAAAATAAACTAAATATAATTTGGTTCGGATATAATCGAATCGCTCAAACTTTACAATTTTTAATTTATTTTTTATTTTAGGATTATATGAGAGAGATTTAAAGTAATTTTATCTTAATATGTGTTAAATTTGATGGTAATATAAATATTTACAATAATAAATATAAATATTGATACATAAAAGATATTAATTCAAGTGGTATGACATACATATATAATGAATTATTGAATGAGTCTTATTTCCAAAGTTGTAAAGGGAAATAATTTTTCCCTAAATAGAATTACTTAAGTTAAAATCTCATATTTGTTATTATTGTTTACTAATTAGCGCATTGTATATCGTGAATATGACTAAATTATTAGATATAATATAAATATATATTAAAATATAATATTTATTAATTTGTTCATTTCGGTTTTATTTCAGTTTTTGCTATGAAAATCAAAACCGAACCGAAACCCGATTTTTAAAAGTTTTAAAAACCGAAATCGAAATAAATTGGGTTCAGTTCAGTTTGGTTATTTTTATTCGGTTTCGATTTGGATTTCGGTTACGGTTCGATTCTGCACACCCGTAGTTGTGCTTGGGTAATAAACTAGGAAAAGCTATGTATACGCATATCTCTTCCATACTTAATATTTATAACTTGACTTGTCTACATGACAAACAAAACAAAAGAAAAGATCCAGTTCATTAACTTTTGCAAAATAAAAAGAAAGTAATAAATTTTTTTTGAACAAGTAGGAACATTTAAATTTTGAGGAACCTGAGGCTTGAACCCAGAACCTCCAGCTTCTTTCTTCACTTTAGGAGGAAGCTGTGGCCAAAGTAACAAATTTAAATGAAGACAAAACATATAGTATTTCCCGAAACAAGCAATGAAAGATGCAAAAACAAGATCAACCAGCTAAAATAAATCTCAATATACTCCATCATTTTCAATATACAATTACAATATTTATTTACCTAATAAAAGAACATATTTTAATGCTAAACCACATAGTAAGCCAAATGCAACGGGTTCTTAAATTAATTAGAAAATACTAGCATTGGCAAAATCATGAAAAGTAACAACATTCATCTAAGCAAATATATACCAATATCTGAATACATGCAATAGCTCATTCCTGAACACAATAGACAATATTTACTAATAAATATATAAGAGAATAAACTAGATCAAAAGAATCGAACATTATCATGTATAATTCATTATCACGTATAGAATAGTTTGAGTTACAACCTTTAATTATAACATAATTATTTTTCATTTCAAGTTAAACTTATTGTAACAAAACAAAAAAAAATTTGCAACAAGCTTTTTATGTCGTCGCACATATAGTTTTTGTGAGAATAAAAAAATTTATTATCATGTACTGAATAGTTTTAGTTTCAACTATTACTTGTAATTGAAGAATTTTTTGTTTCAAGTTAAAGTTATTGTCACAAAATTATCATATTTTTTGCAACTAGTTTTTTTATGTTGTCACGCATATAGTTTTTGTGACAATAAAAGATTCTTAGTAACATATTGAATAATTTTAGTTACAACTATTGCTTGTAACATAAGTATTGTTTGTTTCAAGTAAAATTTATTATCACAAAAATAATATATTTTTTACAACAAGCTTTTTATGTTGTCACATATACTATTTTTGTGATAGTAAAAAAACATTGTCACATATTGAATTTTTTTGTTACAACCGTTACTTCTAACTGTAGAGTTTTTGTTTCAAGTTACACTTACTGTCACAAAAGTAACATATTTTTTGCGACAATCTTTTTATGTTATCATGTATATTGCTTTTATGATAATAAAAAATTGGTTGTCACATGTTTAATAGTTTTAGTTACAACTTTTACTTGTAACTAAAGCATTTTATTGTTTTAAAACTATTGTCACAAAAATTATATATTTTTTGCAACAAGCTTTTTATGTTGTTACATATATATATTTGGTGACAGTAAAAAGTTATTGTCATATATTAAATATTTTTAGTTACAACTATTACTTGTAAGTGAAGTATTTTTTGTTACAAGTTAAAGTTATTGTCACGAAACTAATAAAATATTTGTAACAAGATTTTTTTGTTGTCACATTTATATTTTTTGTGACAATAATTTTTTTATTATAACAAATTCTAAATTTTAGGTTACAACTTCAGTTGTAACGGAAAAACATTAGTTATGATGTTAAAAAGTTGTCACAAAAATATCTATTATATGTGACAATTTGGCAATAAAATTTCACAAAACTAATTTCTGTGACGATAAAATTTTTATTGTAACAGATAATAGGCTTTTTATGACAACAATTTTAGTGAGAGTGAAATTGTTGTCACATATTAACTATTTTCTTGTAGTGAAGTATGGCACATATTTAAGGTATATGTCACATGTCATTATATTATTCGTTTGACTTTTCAAAACTTTACAAATGTTGGCGTGTGTACCAAAACTCCAACAAATATTTAGTTAAGTCGAAACTAAAGGGGTACAAGTGGACGGTTGCCAAGTTCTTCAGATTGGTAGATACAATTGTTAGTTGAGGACCACAATGCATTTGGGGCATTTGACTCAAAAATGATTCAAGTTTCTTAAAAATGTTATCTCCCGTGAAATCAAAGACATATGGAGATAAACATGTGTTTTGTAAAATGTACAAGTTAGAGGTAAAACTGAGACTTGATATGTGGTATTATTTTGCATACTCTTGTTGAGAGGAGTGGTTAAAAAATGTCATATTCTCCTTACATGTGGTAGACGCAAGTCTAGGCCTGTTCATTGGGCGGGTCGGGTCAAGCTCGAATCAAATTTCATCGGGCTTTCAATTAAAATCACTAACCTACGCCCAACTCAGCCCATTACCAAGCCCAGCCCCAAGGTCCGAAGAATAGAAAGTGAATATGGACCAAAGGTTATTGTCATCACCGTCTAATTCAAACATCTTAGTTTCCTCACTCTGTTGTACAATTTTAGTTCTAATTACCATTTCTCATTGTTAATATTTCAACTATAGCTGTATATATTAAACAAAGAAAAAATAGTAATATGTAATTAACAAAATTAATATATAATTATTTGTAGAGTCGGACTCAGGTATTTATATAAATCTTAAACCCGACCCATCAAACTTTGAGTTTTTATGGGCTAAGACTCAAGCCGAACTTAACTAAAAGATAATTGTCCAAGCCCGGCCTGCGAAAGCGGGCTCGGGCCGAGCCCACGAATAAGTCTAGATGTAACCTCTATTTTTTGTCTTTGTCCATTATTTTTTTTCTTAATTTATTTGGTTTTTTTTATGCAAAATCCACATTTTCCTTATTTGTGTCAAATTATTAGCTAGGATATTTATTGTAGCATATCCAACGTCCAAAAGACAGTCATGTTAAACGTCGGCAATTATACAAATCCCAACAGTTGCTTTTTTTTTGCTCATCTACCTTTGCTCCGACTACGTGCAGATCTGACTGACGAAGAAAAACTTCTTTCGGAAGATAAGAAGTTGCAGAATCCGTCCCCAAACCAGCAGCCTTCGAGCCAACCAAGACCGCCCTTGCCCCTCCATTCTGCCTCTTTCTTTGCTTTGTTCCAAAAGAGTATAAGGCAAAGCTATAACGAAAGTGTCACACATAACCAACTCCCCTGTTTCTTACAAAAAGTCAAAAAAACTCTCCCTTTGAAGTGAAATACAGAGCGGAACACTTGCTAAATCAAGCAGTTAAAGACGATACTACGCCGGATAACGCTGGAGCGTGAAACTAAAGCAGAAAGTGAGGAAGTAGGTGCGTTCTGGGGCAGGGCACTGTTCATTCTTCATTCGAAACTAATGAATGTCCGGTCGGGGGTTTCTGCTTCCCACCCTTTATTGGCCTTCTTTCCGCTGTCGCTGAGAAATGCCCTCCTTTTGGCATCGCAGAACCGAGACAGATGGTTTTGGTAACATTTCTCAGCAGATACAGATCCAAGATGAGCTTCCTATCAGACGATTCGGTGGCCGAGTTGGTCTGACTCAGGAAGCGAAAAAGCACAAGAATGCTTCTTATTGAGGCTTACTAATCGATTTAGATTAGTCTGACCGTAAATATATTCATTTACATAAGAAAGTGCTAGAAAGAGCTGATTTTGTCCTTCCTCCCTCCCAACCCGATAATAAGTTTTCTGGATGCTTCTGATCAATAGGAAGAGGAGGAAAAAAAAAGCTTAGCCATGAGTGGCTTAGATACCCGCGAAGCCGGTAACCTTAGATCGCCTAAAATCCTTTCTTTTCTTACTTTTGAAGAAAGAAGAGACTGGCTAGCAACACCTTCTACTAGCTTTCTAGTTAGATAAGGCTTTCCTCTTCTTGTCGTTAACAACCGGGCCGCACGCCTGGCGGTGGTGGATGAGTCTCGCAATAAAGATTTTCTGGATTCACTAGGACTCTCGAAACCTTGCTTTAATGTGCCATGAATTTTCAACAACCATTACTTGTCTATCCGCATATTGATGTTATCGCTGTTTCCATTTACTTGCATACAATATGCACATATATGAGTTGTTTATTACAAGCTGTGGTGCTCAAGCTGGATTTGTTTGGCAATATCCTCTTCCTTATGATTAATCTTAGAGTAAATTGTAAATAGGATCATGGTATGTCAAAACATTGTTAGTCTGATTTTTGTAGTTAAAACTTAAGAGAGGCTTCAAAATTACAAGTTATGTGTGTACAAGTTCCTTACAGAAAAACACCTTTCCTTACAAATTAAACCGGAGAATTAGAGAAGTACACAAAGATTCAATCAATCCAACAAGAAAAAATTCTAAAGAATGGGCATTATTTAAGTAGTCACTAAACTAAAAAGGAAAAAGAAACCGGGAAACGTCAAGTATAACATGACTATAAGTTTCCGAAAAGAAAAAAAGTGAAGACGTCAGCATCTAAAAGTTTTCGTGTTACCTAGTATTCTTGCTTACAAAAGTAGTCAAGCAGCAGCTTGGTCCAACGGTATAATCAATGAATTGCAATGATTGTGCTGTGTTTTTATAGCAATGAACAATTGCTCCAATTTGATGTATGCGTTGCCAGCCGCTAACCCCAAACCAACATCCACACGCTTCTTTTCTTTCTTGTTTTCTCATTATCATGCTTACTCCTGCCACAACATTACCATACATTCTTTTTTAGACATAATCATTCTATAAATACTCCATACCATAACTTAACCCATTACTCTAATCACGATTTAAAACAAAAAATGTTGGATCTTATTTTGTGTTGTGTAAGAAATTAGAAGCATAATCAAGAAATGGGTAATACACATAATGTTGGACTAATTTCATGATCAAGATGGTACATTCTAAGTTTTGTCTGAAATGATAGAACTTTGTGTAATAGTGAAGTAAAAGAGAAAAAGTGATGCATAGATAGTTAAAGGATTAGGATTATCTAAACATATCGATAAGGTTATACATTTCAACCGGTTTCAATCGTCCATTAAATTTTATTGGTTGAGATTTAATTACATTATAAACCCTACAAACAATTAAAATTAACTCAATATTAGTAACGATCGCCTTTTACGCTAAAGGGATGCTTCGAGTTCAAAATCTAGTTTATGTGGAATTTTTTTTAATTTAAGATGGCTCTTGAAATTTGATTTACACAACATTTGTCCTAAGTGAATTTTGGATAATAGATGTAAGTGACAATTTAAATTTTTGAGAATCTATAAAAAAAAAGTCAAACTTTTTATAAACTTTTTTCATGCAATAATTAATTCTCAGCTGGATAATAAAATGATAAAAAAAAGTTTTGATACTTTTTATAAAACCTCCAAATTATGCTTTAACAATGACACATGGCAACATATGATTGGTTGTCTTAATTTTTTAACAACAAAACTAATACTTAAATTCAAATAATGGGTAAGTTGACTTAATTTGATGAGTTGACCTACAAGTCAAAGTTCAAAAGACCCATATTGAAAGAGAGATCAAGAAACAGAGCAGACCTCTGTTCCAAATTCCAAAACCAAGAAACACCAATTTCTTTCTCGATTAATACAAAATTCAAATTTTATTTCAGTTTTATTACACAAAAAAGAATGATTAATCACATAAAATCAAAAACTAAAAAAAAAAAGATTCAATAAGGATAATAAGAAGGTTTATACTCATGTTCAATAGTAGGCAAAGTCCTTGTAACAGAAGCAGTAGGTGCCCTCACGTGACCCACCATTGACACTTGCAGTGCTTCTTCTTCATAAGCTCTCCTCTCCATTTCCTCCATTTTCGCCTTTTTTTTCACTTTCACAAACATCGCCACCATTAACAACCCCAACAAAACAATCCCCAATCCACTCCCCACCGTACACCCCACCACCACTTTCCACAGGCTGATCTTCCTCTTCACCTCCGCCGCTGACGGCGGCGACGGCGACACCGCCTCCTCCGGCTGTAACTTAATCACCAACCCATAATGCCCGTTTTTCGTCGCCACACAGACAGAATTTGAATTTGACATTTGATCTCTGAACACCACTTTGCCGTTTTTCTCAAAACTCGCACAGATTGGCTTAATGGGTGATGAATTTGAATTGAAAGTCAGATTCTTGAAATCAATTGTAATTGGGTTTTCAATTGAATTGATTTCGAGCTCAAAAGTGTTGCTAAGATTGAAACTTTTATCAGTGCCGGCATTATAAGCTAAAAGACCTACAATTGGGGAGACAAGCTTGTACCCTTTTAGATTATAATTAGAAGAGTAGTTAGAGGACCAATTAAGCCCTAAGTTCTGAGTAATTACCATTACTCTCTCAATACACGGCTGAATAATCACACCAATACCCAGATGGAATTCTTTGATTTGAGCTCCATATCTGCGTAAGCTCCCACATCGGAACTTTGCCGAATTGACTTTGATGCCGGAGAAATTCGCCGGCAATTCTACGGGTTGTACGGTGCCGGTTTTCAGTAGTGAGTCATAGGACTTGAATGTGTAGTCTTTAATGAGAAGATCAAGAGTGTGGGATGAATGGATGGACGGCTGAGATTGAATTGTGAGAGGTGAAAATGATAGAAGAATTATCAAAGAGAAAGGGAAGAGAGGAGACATGATTTTGTAGATATCGGAGGAAAATGAAAGTAGAAATTCAAATTGAGTGATATAATTGTGTGGCTTTGAAGGTAAACTTTGAAGAATTGAAAAAAGGGGATGTTAGGAAGAAATTAATGATTTGAGGCATGGGATTATCATTACAATTGACCCCAAAAAGTAAAGGGATTGGCGTGCCTATGGGATTAAAATTCAATTTAGGGCTTAGTTATAACTTGTAAGTTATGATCCCATTTTTTAAGAATACAATGATTCAATAGATAATCTGGAGACATCTTTACATCAAATTTATAGGAAAATTGATCCACCGGTTACGGATTTATAAATTCTATTTCAAAAATTTGTATTTTATAGTGTCCTAGAGTAAAAATCTTACTTAAGAGACAAAAGCTCCAACCAATTAGATCAGAGGGTTGAATACAAATAATTGTGTTGATGATATGTTTCCCACTCCAATAGTTTTGTGGGTCTTTTATATTAGCTTGGTGGAATTAATAGTTGTTTGAACCAACAAGATTGGGGATAAAATCGGCATTCATCACCTTATATATAATGTCAAATGTATTAGAAAAGAAAACAACATCAAACGATTTGAGATCGGAATCAGTCATCATATCCAATTTATATTTATCACGATTTTAGGAAATAATTATAAAAAGTCATTATTTCTTTATTTATTTTTCTAGTTCAGAAATATGTTTCCTTGTATAAATGTGTATGGCCAGCTATATAAAGAAGTGTAATATCAAATGCAATATATACCAAAATTAAATACTTTGAGTCCTGACAACCAAATAAATTTGGTTGTTTAATTCACAAAAATTGGACCAAAGTTCACATGGCCAGAGTCAACCCAAGAAGCATGCAAGCCTTTCTTGGTTTTCCTAATGATTAGAGCTAATGGCTTTACTTTTATTTATAAAATTCGGCTATAAATATATATAGTATGAGATAAAGTAGTAATTCCTATATTATATTTGTAAGAAAGGGGATTTCAAATCAATGCTTTGATCTATTTGGAGTTAGTAGAAAGAAAAAGGTATGCATCTTTCTAGCCATTGGACAATATTTTGACATTTAGTTGTTGGTAGTATTATGCATCAGTATTAGATATTATCTAACTACAAATGAATATACAGTAAGTAATTTTACTCCATTTCTTTGAATGCAAATGGTATTCCTCCATTTCTGTTACACTATAGTCTCCAGGAGATTTTAGATTTTACGATAGTAGTAACAAATTTACAGTCAAAAAGTAATACCGAAAATTTATGTATAAATTAATTACTATTAAATATACATGACCAATTTTTGATATCAAGTTCCATATTATTATTTAGTGTTGTACCCATTATTAATTTTTACAGTTCCAATTAAATTAAAAAGGGAAATTATTTCAACATTTATTAATTTGACTATTGCAGATGTTAAGAATTCTCCCTCTTTCTAAAACAATTTTATAAAAATGAGATAATGAAACTGGTGTAGGAATCTTTTTTTCAGGCTCTAGCATTGGTAGGTAATTTGCTTCAGAAAACAAATGAGGCTTTTCTGATTTAAAAGCAAAAAAACACAAGACTTTCAGTTTCTTTAATCTTTTCACTGACATGTTTGGCACCAAAACCAGGACATAATCAAGGTATTTTGGCCCACGTTTTTTTTAACCTTTCTAATAAATCATAATTTAATCTTTTTTTTTTTTTATCAAGGCTTCTCAAAACACAAATACTTTCAATTTTGGAGTTAGATTTTCCTAAACCTTTAGGATTTAATTCTGAATCATATACTTCACTAACCAAAATATTGTATTACAATTTAATTCTGAATCCTCTATTCAACAAGCTTGTAGTAGATTGATGTATTAAGCATTCACATACTTACAATTACATTACTAACACAAAATAAAAGATGCATTAAAGAGTACACATCTCCAAATTCCCTCTTTCAATTCCAATATTCATGACAAGCTCCCACTCTTCACTTCCAACTTTATGAGTTAGTAGTAGTATTATTCTTTACCCTGCATTAATTCACTGTTTACAACTTAAAACAAACACAAAAATTTCAAACCCTTAGGCTTTTCGGTTAGCCATATGTACCTCAAAATCAAGCATTGCTTCCTTCTGGCAGTGTAATCAACCGAGTTTTCGAATCATATATCATTTCAGTACTACAACTGCAGCAATGTAAATTAAAAGCGTTACAATGAATATATGAAGAATTTAGACTAATGCGGTTGATAAATGAATTCGAACTTACTTAGAGCATTTGACATTGTTGGAATTTCCACCACTTGAAACCGACAAAATTGTACCGAAAAACGAGAGGTTGTCCGTTCCACAGTTGGGGCAGGGGCCCTGGGAATTATGCAATTCGTTAATTAGTGTAAAGAACCTAGAAATCGGCTAACGTATTTAGAAAATGGTATAGACTATACCTTCAATACAAGAAAGTCCTTCACTATTGCATTTGTAAATGATTGTGATAACCAAACTAGAAGAGGAACTGCAGCAAACCATGTGAAGATAAAGCTGAAAGGTTCCGGAAGCTGCAAAAAAATCGAACAGAACTCGATCGTTACGATTTTATGTCATTATGTTCAACAAATTCAATTCAAATGTATCTTTTTTTTTAACCTCTAGAAGATAAGTGATTTCAAACCCGGTGACATCATCCAAGAAGAAAAACCTGTCAATACAACAAAATCGACAATTAGTCCTGTCAGAACAACTTGTAACGGTCAGTTCAAGTTACAAATGCTGCTTACAGGCCTAGAGCCACAACAGTGGCCGGGACATTCAGCAACAACATCTTCAAATAGTCAACAGATAGATCGCTGTAAACCTGCGGAGAAAAACCGAACATCAAAGGTTAATGTCAGAACACAAAAATTAAAAGAATAAAAATGAGAAGCAGAAATCTTGATCGACACGAACCTTTCTACTACGCAGACTGCACCGTGGACCTTCAACTACGATTTCACTACCTTCTTGCTATACAACAATTATGTTCATGAGCATATACAGAATTTCAATTTGCAACTATGTTTACACAAGTTGGATAAGCAAAAAAGAAACCTTTAGTCTCATCTTTAACTCGTCGAACTCTTTATCGGTCAGAATTGGATTTCCGGACACATACGCCATTGAGGCTTCTAGAAACTTCTGCTCATCCGAACCTGCAAAAAATGGGATTAAACTTATAGAGTTCAATTAAGTAGAGTTTAGATTGGGATTAATGAGTGCTTACTTAGCATAACAACACTGCTTCCTTCCCACATGAGTTCTTCCTTAAGATTATCGAATTCTTCGTTTGACATTATAGCTTTTCCCTCGTAATAAAAGGCCTGTTATATGAAACACAAACAAGTGTCAAATTCACGGTGAGTAATACTTAGGGCAAAATATTACCATTTAGTTTCGCTCATTTGTAAAACAGCATCTAAGAATTTTTTTAAACATAATATTTTTAAAAAATGCAATGGACATTAGTAATAAAAATGCAATGTCCATTAGTAATAATTTTTAAAAATTTTTTAATGGTGCAAATATTTTTTAGTACATATATAATGATAAACTTTAAAAAATATAAATAAAAAAATGGTTAAATCTTTGAAAAGTAGTAAAATCGTGACATATAATTTTTTAATAATAAAGTTAAATAATGAGAATGTTGAATTGTTTAAATATCTTCTATAACATTACTATTCTGAAAAAAAAATATATTGTATCATCTTTTTGCTAATTTTTTAAAACCACGTACCCCATTTTGCAAAAAAAATTTCTCAGACCCCGTTTTACAAATGAGTGAAACTATAAGATACTTTTTTTTTTTTTTTGTAGTAGTGTTCTCTAATATTTAAGATACAAGATTTGACTGTTTTAACTTTGACATACTTGCAATGCTTGAAGAAAGTCTTGTTCCATTTCACCTATTGATTTTTTATCCTTGTTATCAATGCTAACAACTTCATCTTCTCCAACCTGACCTGAAAAAACAATCCCAAAATGAAAAACATGCTAATCAATACACTAATCTCACAAATTAAGCTAACAAGACCTAAATAAGAAAACCCCCCAACAGAGTTATCAGCACGAAAGACAAAAATCCTCTATTAATCTCACAAATTGAAGTGGATTAAGAGAATAGAGCAGAAACCTTGTTGATCAGTGGTGGCCTTGAGGGGTGGAAGTAAAAAAATTCTGCGACGAAGGGGTAAATGATTTGGATTGAAATGGAAAGAGTGGAGTTTTGTAGAAGGAGAAGAAGAGAAGAGAGGTTTGGGAATAGGAGAAGAGGAAAGACGAGGGGAAATCAAAGAGGAGGCTAATTTGCTAGCCATTATTGGAGATTACAGGACCGGAGTGGTGAGTACGAGGAGATAATTGATTACTTTGATTTTGTTTGGAGGGAAAGAATATCGAGGATAAGGCCATGAAGAAATGTGTGGAGGGAAACGCAACGGTTTTTTTAAAAATATCAAATAGTTTCTTCTTAGGGCTTCACAAATCTGCCAACTCATCATTTTTATTTTTATTTTATTTTTTAAGAAAACTAAATCCTTTATGAGATCCAAATTAATAAATTTGTACAAAAAGAAAGTTCATTGTTTTAACATGTTATGTCTGCATCAATTTATACATGGATTAGGTTTAAGTTTTGAATTTCATCCTCAAACTACCTCCAATCCATTCATCAATTAATAAATATTTTTTAAATGTATATTTCATTGTAAGAATCATATATTTTTTTATAATTACACAAATATATATTTTTTATTATAATATACTATTCTGGTCGAGTCAAGCTTAAGTTTTCATATTAACCAATTATCTTCGAGTCTGGGTAGGGGTCGGCTTTTTTATATAATGTATTTCCAATCAAGCCCAGCCCTGGCAATTCGAAGGCTTTAGGCTAAATAATATAAAAAGTAGTAAAATGGGCTTCAATAAAAAAACATTGCAATAAATGCTTACTTTTTGCAGGAAGTAAGAGTTGAACTCTTATAATTTTAACTAATACTCTACCGATTAATCTAAAATTCATTAATGTTTATTTTTATCATTTTAAGAATAACTACTAAAACTTCAAATGAAAATATATTTTTAGGCTCCTCCCGACTATGGACCCTAGATGATGGCACCTGTACGCCACCCCTCAAGGTCGATCCTGAATCCGACCCATAAAAGGCCGACTAAATGGCCCGGGGCGGTTGAACAAGTCTAATTGTTTAGGATGATAGATATTCAGTATATTAATTTTAAACCAGTGATGTTAAAAAATAGGAGTAGGACATAAATTATAATTGGGGTGGATGAAAATGGCTACAAGTGAACATAAACCACCACTCGATGTATGACACTATGGACACGTGGAAGGTATGCGGAAGGGGTGAAGGTGCAGGTGGAGTGATGGAGATGTGCACTCCACTTAGAAGCAGCTGTATTTTAAAAAGCGATAGGGGCTAGTCGAGTGGTTAGGACTTTCAGTGTTTAGATAGAGCTCAGATGGGGCGTAGATGGTGTCTACCTAGATATGTAATTTTTATATTTTTAATATTTATTAATAAATAAAAGTATAAATTTAATTAAAAAATAAATTATTATGTAATAAATACTCCATAAGTTTTTATATTATGGTTTATCATATTATGGCGTAGGAGTATATTACAAAAATATAATTTAGCATATGACAACATAAATCTTTATCTCGATTCTTACATAGGTACACATCAACATTAAAATCGATTCCTTAAAAACACATATCCCTACAAATTTTTTGTGATTTATATTATTTCTCGGTTTGAGATTTTAAATGAGAATTATACGGTGAAAATATTTTAAACTAAAATTATTATAAGTATTGGTATCTTAAAAATTACAAAAAAAATCAGATTAGACGGTGTCTAGCAGAAAAAATCAGATTAAACGGTATATATGCAGCAACATATCGATACAATGCCTAATAAAGTCGATGAATGAAAAGTCAAAAGATAAGCCTCAAAATAGCGCTCACGGAGCCGAAGGAGAGTAGAAGTGCGCTAATTTGTATCTTTACCATTCATCACTCATTAACCATTTATTTTGTTTTCATTGTTGTTTTTTTATAAAAAATTATGGAATTGCGTTTACATTGATTAGAAAGAAAAATTCCACCCATCTATGGTATGGTTCGAACCTAAACCTAAAGGCTGCAAGTAAGTTTTAACTACTAAGTTAATACTTCACCACGTTATCATTGTTGTTGAATGCTGAATCTAATGGCTCAACTCATCCAAAGTATACCTCAAAAAGTGATAATTGTATCATATATATATAAGGAGTAACAATGCACACTATAAAAAATAAAATACACAAGAAATATGATATTTATTTCGTGAAATTATATAGACGATGAATGAAATGAATGAGCATACTTTTTTCACCATATTTCAATGTTTACTAACACGAATAGATATATTGATTCTTATGTGATTATTTAGAGAAAACTATTTTGAAGGATATGTATTTGTTAGGTATGGATGAAAGTTTGATTTTTAATAGAGCTTTATAGTATCTAAAGATTCATATAGCCGACTCCATTTAGCGTGAAATTTAAAGTTTAGTTGGTTGCTTGGTATGCGATTATCTTATTGACATTTTCAACTCGCACAAAAAAAAATAACAACAAAAACAAATATACTTTTCACTAGACCTGCTTAAGGGAGCCCGAGCCCGGATCAATAGGACGGGCTTGGACACCCATTTTTTTATAAAGCCCGGCCCAAATTCGAGCCTATTAAATTTAAAATTTTACGAATCAAACTTAATTTTTATATAAATATTCGAGTCCGATCCGACGAACAATAACTTTATTTATTACATTATATTATATAATAAGTAATAGTCTTATATATATAGATTTGCCTCCTTTGGGCATTCTTGGGCTGTTGGACTTGGATTGTATGCGTGCTGCTAGTCCACGCCTGCATTTTGGGCATGTTGGATAAGTCTTATAGTTTTTGGGACTAATTATTCTTTTTTTTAAGAATTATAGATTTTGAAGGGGTTAGGTATTGAATTTAGAAACTCCCATCACTACATTGAATCGTGTAGTAATTGAGTTACATTTAATTAGTTGAGACCAATGTTCTTTATATTGGCCTTGTTTGTTTTTTATTATTTGCTGTTTATGTAATTTCTTTTCCAATTTTTTTTAGTTTAGCTATTTATGATTTTACACTTACAATTTTATTTCTATAAGTCAACCCAAAAATTAAAAGAAAAATTTATTTATGGACGGTGAACCGTGCATGAAAATGATCTCATAAGTTCGATTAAGTCCGAAAATATAGATCGAGCTGGGCTTGGGTTGACCTTTTTAGACAAAAGGCCGCCTAAACCTGACCCAACTGAAAAACATGTCTACTTTTCACCACTCAGTTTCCATTCGTTTCACATTATTTCTAGCGTTTCCATCCCATGCCCATTCTTCTTCTTCTTCTTCTTTTTCGAGAATAGCTGTTGACCATAAAATCATTAAACCCCTGCAAAAACTTTCAAACCTACATGGCTAGTTGCAACATATTAAGAGAGCAACAAAATTGAGGAATTTATATAGATTACCGACTACTTTGTACTCTTTCCATTTAATAATTAATACATAGCTATTTTTATATTATAGCCAATGACTTGTGTAAAAACCCACAAGATTGACAGATTCATAGCCCTTGTTTGTCTTTTTACAATATGGTATAATACCAACTTACATTAACTCATTAAGGTTATGATAACCATAAAATTTAGAATTGTGAATTCAATAATTTATCATAGTTGCCTAATTTAAAATTTAAAATAAATAACATATATCATATGATCTATTCAAATAAAAATGTTAAAAAAAAAATTATATAACATAATACAATACTTTATTGGACTATAAAGATCTATTAACCAAACAAAATCTTATTACACTGACTGGGTAGCCAGGTGCAGAGCCGATAAATGTTGAAAGCATCCCATCCACATCACTTCCAATTACCATGACACAAAATAGGGTGAAATTGGGAAATTTTAATAAAATAAAGAGTGAAAAAGGACAATCCGAAAAAGGATAAAAACAACCAGGTAATAAAGCTCTGAAACAGACGAATGATTACACACTATTATGTATTTATATTATTTTATAATAATAAAAGGCCTATTAATGTTATTGTTGGCAACTCAATTTGAAATTCACTCAAAGACCTTTTCTATATTTCAGGATTTTTCAGTTGTTCAGTTGAACTCTAGCATATGTACAAGTGATTGACTCATAGACTGACACCAGCAGTGCAATCTGGCTCGTGCTTTCAATTTACATCACCTATTTTGCAATAAAAACTTTAACCCAAATCTATATCTTTCAATAATAATCTAAACATTTTTACCATTGAATAAATTTTGATTACACATTTTTAACATTATAAATTTTAAATCTTTCAATAGTAATCTAAACATTGTTTAAAATATTGTCTCAAACAAAAATATACCAACCGCCTAATTTGAAGCATATCATTATCCAGCTGTCAAGTATTATCTAAATTCTGCATCATTAATAGTTATGTAAAGTTGAGATTGAGTGAAACAAACAACTTTAAAGAGTTTAAACTTTAGACAATCCAAATTCCATTCTCCTCCATTGAGCAATGTAATACAAATAAATACAATGATAAGGGATGGTAAAGAATGAAAATTATATAATGGGAAAAACGAAAGGGTGATGGACACATTGATTTTTTTTAGTGCACTTCTCAGAGATTACAGATGAATTGATAATTAAGTTGCTTAAATTAGAAGTCTGGAATTGTAGTCAAGCATACACAACCAACTATAATTGATTAACTAAAGCTACCTGACAATAATAAAAAAATCCATTTAATAAGATAAAAATTAATATTATGTTTTTTTATATATATGATAATTTGAAAAAAAATTGATGAATAATTTTTTTTAAATAGTCAAGAGTACCTCAAAGCTAAAATTATTGAAGCTAATGACCAGAAATGCGCTCCATACTTGTTTGCTTTAAGAGGCTCGTCAGTCTTTTATTGTCTTTTCACCTTCAAGACGGTTGTACTGGAATTCCGCTAGGCTCAGATATGTGTTTCCTCCATTGGATTAAATAACACTATATCAACGCTCCATAGTCAACCACGTAGCAACTCTCCCATACACACGTCCACACTCAAACATTACTCCCTACTTTCCCGGAAAAAAATAATAGGGGTAGAGTAACTCTTCGAGTCTGTTACTCTCTTTCCCGGGAAAATTAACAGCCCGATACAAATCGATCCCACGAATTTCTACCCTACACCCGCTCGTACCCAATCCAATCTCCATCCATCGTCTTCAACCTCTCGATTCTCTCATATTCCCCTATTTTATCTAGGGTTTCTTTCCTTGTTTGTACTTAATTATCTTTGCCTATAATGGAAGATTCCAAAAGCCAATCGGCTTCTTCATCTTCTTCCTCTTCATCGCAGCTGAAGGTTCCTGCCACGATGTCACGGCCTTCCGTGAATCCTGAAACCCTGGCTCCATCGGATCACGTGAATCGCTTGATCAACTCTAGTCATTACGTTTCGCCGTCGAGAACGATTTATTCCGATAGATTTATTCCCAGTAGATCCAGCTCGAATTTCGCCCTCTTTAAGATTCCGTCCTCTTCCCCTTCTACGACGCCTGATGGCGGGAAGGAGGATAGTTCCAGTGCTTATGCTTCTCTTCTCCGCACTGCTCTTTTCGGGCCTGATACGCCGGATAAAAGGGACTCGCCCGGACGCAATATTTTCCGGTTCAAATCGGAGACGAGACAATCTATGCACTCTCTGTCTCCTTTTGGGTTTGATGAAGAAAAGCCTGGTGTTAGCCATAGTCCTGTTAAGACTCCAAGGAAAGTCCCAAGATCCCCTTACAAGGTAATTGTAATTGTATCTTGAAGATGGGGTTTTAAGGTTTTCTTCTCTGGATTTAGCGTCATTGGCTCGTAATTGAATTTAGGTATTGGATGCACCTGCATTGCAAGATGATTTTTATTTAAATTTGGTGGATTGGTCAGCGCATAACGTATTGGCTGTGGGGTTGGGGAATTGTGTCTATTTATGGAATGCTTGCAGTAGCAAGGTTAGTTCCTGTTTTTTCCACTGCTTATAGGTAGTTCTCTTACGCATATCAACTGCTTAGTATGATTTTTCTTTTTCCTTCTTGATTTGAAGTAGGTGACGAAATTATGTGATTTGGGGATTGATGATAGTGTGTGTTCAGTGGGATGGGCTCAGCGCGGGACACATCTAGCGGTTGGAACTAGCAATGGCAAAGTCCAGGTTAGTAATCAACTAATTATTGCTCTGTTCTTGTTGAAGTTTTTGAATTTAGGTGGTGTTGTAGTTGTACTGTTTCTCTAGATCCATATCTGATTTGAGGAACAATTGCTTTACTGCTTTCAAAATAGAGTGGCAAAAGCGATAGTTTGGGGAGGGAATAAGAAATCTGGCATATTGTGCATAACATAAATTTAATTTGCAATTTGATAGGGATGTTGGAATGTTGAAATTTTGAACTTGTCAACCACTAGACCTCTACAGATTCTCCTTTGTGCTTTAGAGGATGCATCAAGCTGCTGTAGTTCTCTGTTATAGTTGGCTTACCCACTTGTAATACTTGAAACTTTATGAGTTTGATTTGTACTTAATGCTATCATTTTTGTTATTTTCTCTCCAGCATCATTTTCGGGTTAATTCTGAACTTTGCTTTGTATTGGAACCTAGAGAAAGCCGGTGGCAATTGGCTCAGCTATCTATAAGCTCTATTCAATGAATCAACAATTTAGTTCCTGGAAGAATTTTGGTAAAATACATTTTGTTGCATTTAAGATCATGTTTAAAACAGTAGGAGTTAACTCTTTTCCTAGCATTTGAAAGTAACACTAATATATCACTCAGATCTTTTTGAGAAACTGAATTTTATTGATAAACTTCATCTGTCTTAGAGCTACAGCTTAGCTGTTTTATATGAATTTTTGGAAATCTAATGTCTGATAGATTACCGACTGTGTTTTGGAGTATCGAAGAAATTTGTCATATTGAATTTAATATCATGCTTATAATAACATCAATGCTATTTTCATATAAGATATCTATGCATACTTTTCTTCCTGGGTTATTCTAGTTTCTAAATTTGTTTTATCGTATAGATATGGGATGCATCTCGCTGTAAGAGAATAAGGGCCATGGAGGGTCATCGACTACGGGTTGGGGCTCTAGCTTGGAGTTCATCTCTGCTGTCTTCAGGTAGTCGAGACAAGAGTATTCTTCAACGTGACATACGTGCTCAGGATGACTTTGTCAGCAAACTCTCTGGACACAAGTCAGAGGTTGGTCTTAGACATATTCTGCTTCGATCCCAATTCATGGGCCTTCAATGTTCTATTCTCTCTTAATTAAGTTGTCTACTTCAGTTTATTTTGTGTGTCTCTCTATTTATGTTGTTCTTCCAATTGTAGAAACTATTAAGGGTTGTTATTATTCTGGACATAGCTCTGATTATTTAATCCTAATGTTAATTGGGCTTGTTGTGATTAGGTTTGTGGGTTAAAGTGGTCTTATGATAACCGTGAGTTGGCATCGGGTGGCAATGATAACAGGGTAAGTAAGCATTTCATGTTGTACTGTTTTGAAAGCTGTACAGAGATTCTAATTCTTCACTCTTTTTCGTTTTGCTGGACTGAAGAACATAGTTTTATTAATTTGCAGCTTTTCGTTTGGAATCAACATTCAACTCAACCCGTGCTGAAATACAGTGAGCATACAGCTGCTGTCAAAGCAATTGCATGGTCACCTCATCTTCATGGACTCCTAGCATCTGGCGGTGGGACTGCTGACCGATGTATAAGGTTTTGGAATACGACCACCAACTCACATCTCAGTTGTATGGACACTGGCAGTCAGGTAAAGCTGTTGTTTAATTTGTTTTTTCAGTTATATGGATGCAGCATTCATCCCTTTTTTTATTCATGGCTTTTTCATGGTATGGTATGGTACCAAATTAAAATCTGTTGTTTGGTTATATGGCATGGTTCTCTCATGGTTCTAAGAGTCATGGATTTGGTGATTCTCCATGGTTCTCCATTAAATGAATTAAAATTTAAAAAATCCATACCATACCTTACCATCTATGCAAAGAAAAGTAATAAGAAATCATAACTACTATGCCATACTGTACAGAACTCTATTTAATGAATCATGAAGAATCATCAACCAAAAACAGGCTAAGAAAACCATCATAAGCAAAGTCGTCTTGGGTGTTTTTTTCCTTAGGGCCAGTAAATTAGTGCAGTGCTTGTTCATCTAAACAAATATCATCCATTCAACCAAAACTTATTTGCAAGTAACTGGAAATTATTGGAAAGTTAAATGGACCTGAAATAACCCTTTATATGTAAGCAAATATTCTAAATACAAAGATTTTACTAGGACCGAGCATGTGTGTAGAAAAATGAAGGATGATGGGAAACCAAACATAGTTAATACTTTGTAGGGCATTACACATGTTTTTGATCCTACTATAGTAATCCAGTCTGCGGAGTCCATAGAAAACATGTTCCTCCAATTTTACACAGCCTAGAAAGTGTTTTATTTGGTGTGTTTCTGATATCATATGTATTTCCTGAATTTTTTCTTAGTTTGATGTAAATATGTTATCATCATATATGCATTGAATGAGATGTGGGTATCTTATATATGAAAAAAAGACGTATTAAAATTAATCATTTTCTGATTTCCTTTTTATTCCCTATGACAGGTGTGTAATCTTGCGTGGTCAAAGAATGTGAACGAACTTGTGAGCACACATGGGTACTCCCAGAATCAAATAATAGTATGGAGATACCCCACCATGTCTAAGGTATAAATCACACTCTCATCTGAATATAAACTATATCTTTTCTCAATTTATTCTCAATATATATCCCTGTCATGCAGTTGGCAACACTCACAGGTCATTCTTACAGAGTCCTTTATCTCGCTATCTCACCAGATGGCCAGGTAGTTGGTTCATTTTCAGTTAGTAACTGTTCTATTCATTTTCAGCATATTTGTAGATATTAACAATATTATGTTTCAGACAATTGTCACGGGAGCAGGAGATGAAACTCTACGCTTCTGGAATGTGTTCCCTTCCCCCAAGTCTCAGGCAAAGTCTTCATTTTATTTAGGCGTAATACATATAGATCCCCCTGAAGTTGGCTCTAACCGCCCTTGGCTACCCCAAACTTTCAAGTGTGACACTTTACCTTTAAAGTTTGCAAAACTGATACAATTTGCTCCGTCAATGCCACGTGTCAGCTTCTGATTGGAGAGAAAAAAATCAGAAAAATTTCATCTTTGAAAAGTCAAACCAACCAAAAACTGACACGTGGCATTGAGGGGGCAAACTGTATCAGTTCTGCCAACTTTAGGGGTGAAGTATCAGTGTGTCACAATTGAAGATTCGGGGTGGCCAAGGGCGGTTAGAGACAACTTCGGGGGGCTATATGCGTTCGGCCTTTCATTTGTGTATTGTTTGCTATAGCAATGGAAAACAAACGCTGATTTGTGTATGGATCAACCGTAATTTCAGACAAGTGACAGTGAAATTGGAGCATCATCTCTTGGACGAACTACAATCCGGTGATCAACGCAGATATTTTTTCATCTAAATTACGCTTCGCTCGTTTCATTTAGAAAGCCGAAGATCCAAAGACATTACGATGGACCTTGGAGGTTGTTAAATGTATAAAACGAAGCTCATCAGGTTGGATTTTCTGTGAGGGCATTTACAGGTTCGTCTAATGGATGCGACAAAATTTTCCTGTTTTAGTTACCAAGTGTATAGTGTTGGAAGTCATATTCTGTGTGTTTATTAAATGCTTATTAGTTATTGCACTGTATATCGATGACAGGTAAGAAAAAGATTATTCTCAAAGTTTTTGAATAAATCATTGATTTCTTTTTGTATATAAATAATAACCTATCCAATTGTTTTAATTTCAAAACATCTATGAGACAGATTAGTAGATTTTTCAGAAGTTGTACTGCTTGTTATATAATGTGAATTTTGGATACCTTTTTAGAGTGTTGCTAAAACATCTGTAATTAGTTACTGCCCTAACATCTAGGTGGCCACGTTTAACGATCCTCTTCTTCATTTAAGAAGGAAGGAGATATTTAATACTAACAGTTGCTGGAACCTACTAGATTCTGGTACTTTGTAGTTCCATGTGATCAGTTAATAATTAGACTAGGACTTGCACGACAACCCCATTACGTCGCATATTGTGCTTACTATAGTATGTGAGGAGTTGTGATTTCTAGCATGTGATTAGTTAATTTGGTATTGAATACAACCCCCCATGTGCATACATTGGGCATAGGTCCATGTCCCACTAATCGCAAATTAGCTATTACATAATAATAACCCCAAAATTAAGACTTCAACTAATCCTTTACGAATAGGAAACTCG
Source organism: Euphorbia pulcherrima (assembly GCA_947683365.1). Classification (NCBI taxonomy): domain Eukaryota; kingdom Viridiplantae; phylum Streptophyta; class Magnoliopsida; order Malpighiales; family Euphorbiaceae; genus Euphorbia; species Euphorbia pulcherrima. The sequence continues at coordinate 75,554,744 of CANTUS010000014.1, forward strand.
AAGCAAAACAAAATAAACAACATGTAATACAACAAACCGCATATATTTTGTTTTAATTATACAAAAATCACGTAAAGCAAATATATGACATTGGTTTGTGATTTGGCCTCGTAACAACCACAGTAAAGGCTATTACATCAGGATTTCCAAGTGGGAACAATTTTTATAATTTTTCTTTGTTACTGTTCTATATTATTATCCAAGTGTTATTTTTAAAAAAAATTTCTCATTGAAGCTTACAATAATAACAAAGAAAAATCATATATCCTCCCTACTTGTATGTAGATTCGAACCTGCGACCTCTAAGATCATAGCTTTAAGGTTAAGCCTTATTTAAAATTTGTAGGTTGTTGTAATTTTATTAAATTTAGTTAATAAACAACTTATATAAAAACTAAAAAACATATAAAGACTTATGGCATATAAAAGTAGATGGTAATATATTTTTCTTTACTTCATTAAACTTTTTTATTAAAAATGACTTTGAAAAGTTGTTTGCTGCTGAAATATAAGATGCGAAAGCTTATTAGTTTCAAAAGCTAATAAAAAATAATATAAAAATGTATTTATATATTAAAAAGTTATCGTAATCTTTAGAACCTCAACGTTAACTCCCATAAGCTTTGCTTGTATCACCGTCTAAAATATAAACCCAAATACATAATAACATAAAGTAGATGTCTGATTTGCAGACTACCTATTCCTAATTACTATATATCTCATAGAACAACTATTCTTTCATTTCAAATAGGAATAGCTATTCCATGAGATATAAAGTAACTAGAAATAGTTATTTCATCTGACGATGGATTCTAGATAAATATCCAATCATATTTGATATTTTTCCATTAATTTATATTTTACTCCACGGAATAGTCATTCCGCGAACCAACCGAGCCAAAGAGTGGAAGCAAATATGAATGATGAAATTCCAAAGTGGAGGTATAGAAGAAATGAAGAATATACAAATTATGTACACATGATTTGATAATAAAAGATAGCTAACAAAGCCACGTTTCTAAGGTTTTTCAGCAGCTTGTTGAAAAGACTGTTGCGTGCCATCTCTGCTTTCAGTGCTATGGGACCATTCCACTAAGCTCATTGGCGGAAAACAACACTCGCAGCTTTCTCTACACGGCTGCGGCAATTCCCAGTTACTTGCTGCAATTTCCTGCTGCTCGTTATCATGGGATGGCCTGACCGGGTCCCTCAGTGGGCCCCAGCATTCTACCCTGTTGAATTCTGGGATGTTTGAATGAAAGTATACCCACACTAATGCCTCCTCTAATTCTGGATAGTTGTTGAACAAATTCCCATCCCCATGCACAACTGCCTTCAGCACCTGTTTTTTTAGTTTTTAATTACACATTGTGATTGTTAGTTTTATCATTGATTAACCGCTAGACTCCTAAATAAGCCAAAACAAAATAGAGAGAACAACAATTTAACGAGGTTCGACCAATTTTGCCTACGTTTCCGGACACTACCAAATTAATATTTTATTCAAAGAAATATTACAAATAGAGAAGAGAAAGAAAGAATAAAGCCTTAAGAATAGGAAGACATTTGATTTTGGGATGAAATTAATTGATGCACAAATGGGATTTTTATACAAAAATTTTCCATCCTCCAACCATATTTAGACACCCTTTAATTAAGGGACCATCCTTTAATTAGCCTCCAAATTTATTTAAGTCAACTTTTTACTTTATCCATGTTAGACTTTGTCATAATTTCTAGAAACAACCAAAACTATCAGAGAAACATGTAAATAACGAAAAATAGACATTTTTATTCATACAAAAATCACAGATTCTTTTTATGTATATAATTTTATTCTTCGATAAAGCATAAAAAGATACATTTATTCATGTGAGTTAAATTTGAAAGGTTTGCTTATCTTGGTTAAAGATATGAAATTATGGATTGAAGTGTTTTTAGACTAATACTTTGGATAGAATATAAAGTTAAGCTTTGGAATTGAATCCTTGTAATGAAAAAGTTCCAGAAGTTGATGAAGCGCCGGTTATCACCTTTGTGGAAACTGCCATAGAAACGTCTCACATGAAGGTAAATTTTACAGGGGGCTGCGAATTTTAAGTACTTTACAACTAACACTATCAGTAACTTGTATCTTTTGAAAGCAGGCCGAATTCCAGTAAAAATAAACGAAACACTGAAAAGTTATACCGGGGGAATAATAGAAGAAATGAATGAAGAAATTTACGAGGGGAAGTTCTTTGCAGAAGATGAGGTATCGGAGCTTAGCAAAAAAATCTAACAAAAAATGGCCACCGCTTATATGACAATGAACATGCAAAGACATCTTTCCTTTCACTTTTTTCCATTCTGCTACTACTTCATCTCTGTATATCTTGTTCCCCCATCCCTGCAACTGCCAAATTAAACCCCTCTTTACTTTTCATTTTTACATATTGACCCCTCAGTTTCCAATCAATTTCTTTTGTTCCTCTGTTCTTTATTAATGATTCAAGATTTTAACAGATCATAGCTAAACATAATAATAATAATTATAATAATATTAATATTAATTGAATGGTTACCTGAGAATTGTCTATGGTTTGTGAAATAGCTAAAGTGAGTCTAGCTGTAATATCACTATGAGTTAGTGTATATGTTCTTGGAAGCTTCCCTGGGTGCTTTTTTTCATCTACTCCTACAAACAGTACTTTGAGCTTTGATGCCTCAAAAATCGACGGCCCAAATAACCTAGCCACCTGATCATCAAAACCCACTAATCAAAATCAATCAAAGATTCAAACTTTAACCCTAACCATAAAATTAAACAGCTTACAGGACTCATTGAGAGCTTCATCTTCTTGGATTTTCTCCTAGAGGGGGAAAAAGGGCTGTTTTGCTCAAAAACAGAGGATCTTGGCTTAGAAGGGAGAAGAGGGTAAATTGCCATACTGCCCATAGTTTAATTTTTCAATTTCTTCCAACTTTTTTGGGCGTTTAAAGCTGAAAGAATCTATCTTTTGGAAGACTCTTGAATTTTTCTTTAGTTGGATTTTGGTACAAGGGAATTGATTGCTTTAATATTGAAGTATTGCTTTGGTTTGAAGTGTAAGGTAAGAGACTTGGAAGATTGGTCCATAAAAATGAAAAATGAAGAAAGAAAGCTAAAAAGTTGGTATAGTTTATTCACTGATTTTTGGAGTTTTTAGGAAAAAATGCAATGGAAGCGGTTGGAAGATGCTTCAAGCTTCTTGCAACTGTCAAAGATGGTTGAGTATTGGACACGTATCCACCCTTTGCATTTTTGGGAAACTTCACTTGCACATCTCATAGATATATATATTCGAGGAGTCATTTACCAACGAGGTATACTTCACTTGGCAACGTAGATTTTATAAATTAGAGGTGAATAAGGTTCGAATTTCACTAAATACATTTATTATGAGAGGTGAGAAATCTTAACTATAATTAAACCTGAAATAAAATTATTTAAAAAAAATACTTATAAATATTTAAAAAAATATCGTCCATGCTTCTTAGTTGAATAGTGTTGTCCTCAACTGAGAAATATAGGTTTGGACCCTCAAATCTATGTACGTATTATAGCTAATGAGTCAACTTTTCAAACTCGATAAATTCTAAAAAATAATTCATAAGTTCGATATGACTCAGATCTATTTTATAAATCTAAATATTTTAATTTTACGTAGGTAAATTAAAATTTCACCATTTAGATATTAAATAAAATTTAAATATTAGTATTAAATTTAGTAAGAGTAACGTTATGATCTTTTTAATTTATTTTTAGTTCAATTTAGTATCATTCAGTTCAATTCAATTTCAGTATTTAATATTCAGTATTTAACATTCAATTAGTATTCAGCATTTAACATTTAGCATTTAATTTCAATTTATGCATTATATCAATATTATTAATTTAATATTAATATATATAAATAATAAAGAGCAATGAATATTAATAATAATATCATTTCAATTTTAATTTCAATTCATTTTTATTTATATATTATATCAATATTCTTAATTAGTATTATCAATCATAAATAAAAATAAAGAAAAAAGTAATTAATAATAATATTTTTAAAATTATTAATTATTATTTTTATAATAAATAATTTTGTTGGATAAATAAATAAATAGTTAAGTAATAATATTTTATAAATATTGATAATAATTAAAATAATAAGATAATATTTATAATAATAATTATAATAAAATAAAATATATAATAATAATTTATTATATATTTAATTATTATTATTATGATTATTATTATTATATGTAATAATTAATAAATTTTATTAGAATATATAGTATTATTTAAAATATTATTAATTATTTTGTTAATAAATTTTAATATTTTAAAATGTTATTTTTATTATTAATTATAATTCAGTTTTAGTATTTTCAGTTTTAGTTCAGTTCAGTACCATTCAGTTTAATTTAGTACCATTTAGTTTAGTTCAGTTCAATACGAATACTTATCAGTTGGAAAAAAAGGCCTAAGTGCTTAAGTTAAAAAAAATTAACCAAATGCTAAAAGGGACATTGTAAGGAATGTAGAGTTTGACATAAATATTTACCTCTTTACCCTTTACTTTTATAAATAACTGTTTTATTAGTTTTTAAACTTTACCTTTTCAAATCATACATTCCACTTTTTCTTCTTGTTTGGCTGTGTTTCTCTTTATCCTTCTGCGATTCAAACATCTTCCAGTGATTGAAATCAACCTAATTTCTCGTTCTTCTCAGTCAGTTTTTGCTCTTTCTCTTCCTTCTTGCTTTGATTTTGCGATTCTAATCTGTTTGATTTCATTTTTGTTGATCGATTTTTCTCTCTGTTTTCATTCTTCTTTTGATTTTGTGATTCTATCTGCCGATTTTAAGCAAGATCAATGGAAGACATTCTTGTTTTGGTTCATTACAATGGATCTTGGACAGAGGATTTCAAATATGTTGGTTATAAGGTGGTCAGAGTTGTTCTTTTTGGTTCCATGAGTTTTTTAGATTGTAAGGGGATTTTAATGGAGAGTTTAAAGATAGATGAGAAGTTTGAAGATGTTATCATTCAATTCCAGACTTCTCCTGGAGATCCTATAATGGATATCAATTGCGATATGTTCCTGAGATATTTCATGTTACTAAAATCTCGCAATCTGATGATGAATGAGTATCCTCTGTGCGTTTCTAAATTTCATCTGGTTCCTGTAATTGATCAAGGTAATCATTGTTTTATTCATGTTTTTTTAATTCTGAATTTTAGTTACCTATTTGATTTGATAGATATTTGGTATATTGTTGTTATATTGGTTGTACAGATAATGTTTTATTTGATTTATTTCAATAAATAGATATATCTTGCATAATGTTGGTTTATTGCTTGCATTATGATTGTTTGATTTCTTTTACAAATTAGACTGTTATTGCTTTGTAGAATAAGTTCCGGCTTGTTTGTATTGTTTGGTGTAATAGATTTCAATAGTTTTGGAACTTGTCACATGGTATATTGCTGGTAAAATGCTGGTATTAAGTGGATTTTGTTTGATTACTTACATAAAAATCATGCTTACAGTTTTTTTCATCACACCTGATATAATGCTTGTATAATATTGGTATAATGTTGTTTTAACTTGAATTCTTTCACAAAATTGATAATTATAACTTTGTTTACTTATATCTGGTACAATGTTGGTATATGCTAGTATAATGGTTGTATAATTGCAATTTTTTCATTTTCTTCCACAAAATAGATATATGTAGTCTGGTTTAATTATATCTGGTATAATGCTAGTATAATGATTGTATAAATGCCAACTTTGATTTAGTTTTCTTTTACATATTGCTCCTTGACTTTTTTTTTTGTTTATCGTGTATACTGCTAGTATAATGCTAGTATAAATCTTATTTTTCGTTTACTTATCTCACAATATATATACTTATAATTTTGTTTTTGTCCACCTGGCATAATGCTGGTATTAGATTGGTATACATGCTTATGTTGATTGATTTTTTCTGATTACTCCAATTTATTGTTTTGTTTCACCATACCTAATATATATCTGATATAATTCTGGTATAAATGATGTTTTGACTGATTTGTTCTTAAATAGGTACTTTAAATATGTTTTATGACCAAAGCATATCATAAAAACTGAGTTTTCTAATTTTCTTATGTTTTATTAGGTTCGACAGTAGACGAAGAACTTGATACTCCTATCGTAAATGGTGAGGATATCGACTCTCGCCTTGAACTAGAACTTGATCCCACTAACTCGATTTGCCTACAATTGTATGAGAATGATAATTTTGCTTATGTTCAAATACTACGAATATTACGACGGATCAGATAAACAACTTTGAAGATCAAGAGTTGATTGATGATGGATTAAAAGACAATGAGATTTTTTATCCTAGTATTGATTACGTAAAGGTTGGCCAGATATTAGCAGGAATTCTTCTAGATCAAATAAGAGAGTTTTCCCTTAACATATATCCCTATTTCATTTCTATTTGGCTGATAAATCTCTCTCATTAGCATATGGATGACACTCCGTTGGGCCTTTATTGTTATTCTTTTCAGGAATTCACCTAAAATTGATTCCTCTAGTCTTTTCATCACATTTGCAGGAACATTTTGTTGCAGGAATGTAACTGCATCGTAGTTTGATGTCATTTGAACACTAGTATGCCATATTAAATCTTTTGGGTATATGGGCTTGTATAGCTGAATTGGTATTAAGCAAATAGTTAAGAAAAGATTATTCAAAAATACCATGATACCAGGTTTGTACCAGTTGTGTAGATCATTCAAAAGCATAATCATCTATTCTACCAAAGAAATCAAAGAAAACACAGTTAATACTAGTATTATACTAGATTAGTATAAGGTATGAAGAATAAAAATCTTAATCAACTATTTTATGAAATAAACCAAAGAAAAACTACTTTATACCAGCATTACACCAGCATTATTTAAGGTGTGAAGAAACAAAACCATAAATCTGTCTTATGAATGAAATCAAACAAAACTAACTTTATACCAACATTGTACCAACATTATACAAGGTTTGAAAAATAGAACCAAACATAATCATATGTTTTATAAATGAAATCAAACTAAAACTACATTTATACTAACATTTTACCAAGTGTGAAGAACCAGAACCTTAAGCATCAATTTTATGATAGAAATCACACAAAAGCAGCTTTATACAAGCATTTTACAAAGTGTGATTAAAGAATACCTTAAGCATCCATTTTATGAAGCAAACAAAACAAAAATCACATTATACCAGCATTTTATCAGCAATACACAATGTGTGATTAAATATAATATTAAACATTTATTTTATGAAAGAAACTTAACAAAAACCACATTATACCAGCAATATACAATGTGTGATTAAACAAAATATTAAACATTCATTTTATGAAGAAACAAAACAAAAATTACATTATACTAGCATTTTACTAGCAATATACAATGTGTGATTAAAGAATACCTTAAGCATCTATTTTATGAAAGGAATAAAACAAAAATAACATTATACCAAAATTTTACTAGCAATATACAAGGTGTGATTAAATAAAATATTAAACATTTATTTTATGAAAGAAACTTAACAAAAACCACATTATACCAGCAATATACAATGTGTGATTAAAGAATACCTTAAGCATCCATTTTATGAAGGAAACAAAACAAAAGTCACATTATACCAGCATTTTACTAGCAATATACAAGGTGTGATTAAACAAAATATTAAACATTTATTTTATGAAAGAAAGTTAAAAAAAACCACATCATACCAGCATTTTATCAGCAATATACAAGGCTTGATTAAAGAATACCTTAAGCATCCATTTTATAAAAGAAACAAAATGAAAACCACACTATACCAACCTTTTACTAGCAATATTCAATGTGTGATTAAATAATACCTTAAGCATCCATTTTATGAGAGAAAAAAAAACAAAAACCATATTATACCAGCATTTTACCAGCAATATACAAGGTGTGATTAAAGAATAACTTAAGCATCCATTTTATGAAAAAAATAAAACAAAAATCACATTATACCAGCATTTTGCCAGCAATATACAAGGTGTGATTAAATAAAATATTAAGCATTCATTTTATGAAGAAACAAAACAAAAATCATATTTACCAGCATTTTACCAGCAATATACAAGGTGTGATTAAAGAATACCTCAAGCATTCATTTTATGAAAGAAATAAAACAAAAATTACATTATATCAGCATTTTACTAACAATATACAAGGTGTAATTAAACAAAATATTAAACATTTAATTTATAAAAGAAACTTAACAAAAACCACATGATATCAGCATTTTACCAGCTATATACCAGATGTGATTAAACATAACATTAAACATCTATTTTATGAAAGAAATCAAATAGAAACAACTTCATACCATCATTACACCAACATTTTACCAGCAGCATACCAAGTCTGATCAAACATAACAATAAACATCTATTTTATGAAAGAAATCACACAAAAACAACTTTATACTAGCATTATACAAGCAATTTATCAGGTGTGATCAAACAAAACATTAAACATCTATTTTATGAATGAAATCAAGCAAAAACAGTTTCATACCAGCATTTTACAAACATTATACAAAGGTGTGTATCAACTAAACCTTAAGCTTCTGTTTTATGATAGAAATCAAATAAAAGCTATTTTATATCAGCATTACACCAGTATGATAGAAATATGAATCAATAAAATCCACTTAGTTGTACTTTATACGTCTTTTTTTTATAAAACTGTTGAACCAAGCACGAGTGTGGACTGACACAGTGGATGACTCAATTGTGCTTAAGTTTTGATCATAACAATTAAGTTAAGAATGTGATAATTAAATCAATAATGATGTTAAAATAAATAGTCTATGGTTGTAAGGGAGTTAGTAAATTCAATGGTAGAATTTTGAGTCTCCGCTGACCTAGCTATTCAGTTTAACTCTCAGTGGTTTCTGGGCTGAGTATCTACTTAGTCACCGACTTAGTAATATTCACTCAGCGTTTGATATTTAGATTTTGTTTCAGCTGTGTGATTTACGATTATATATTTCAGCTGAGCTACTTTATGTCTGTCAATGCTGTTGACCTTACCTTTTAAGGTAAAAAGGTATCTTTGCTTTTAGTGTTGCTTTTTGCTGGAACATTTATGAGACAAAGATAAAAAGCATTAACGCTTTGACAATACACAAAATTATGAAGAAAATGACAATGTCTTCCAATGCAAAGTTGCAACAAGTCAATTGCCACTTCAGGCAATTCTGCAGATCTACCAACCTTGTATCGTGCACTCTACAATATGTCAGAATACCAGAGGGAATGGGATGAAGACACATGGCAAGTCAGCGCGAGTTCTCTCTAACGGAAGACTGGCATCAAACCATAAAGAATTTAAATTGGAGCTCGAATTTCAATCTAACGGATTGAAATGTATTTCACAACGGTGCAATTCTATCTCTTAACGAATCGATTTGAAGAAGCAATGGGTGAACTACTGAGTTGTCAATTTCAGAAGATGCCAAGATAAGTTCAACGGCTACTTTCTCAATCCAACTATAAAAGGAGCAAAAAGGCAAGCATTAGAACTTAGTGATTACACCTGAATTTCCTAGAAGCAAAGAATCTATCAATCTACAAGCTTTAAAGGAGTTCAAGCAAGAAAGCATAACTCAGCTAGAATCTACTTTAAAATAAGAGAGAATAGATTAGATCAATCAACTGTAATATTAGATCATTTGTAACTGGATCAACAATTCTATAAGTTAAATCCATCTCTTATTTAGACTACTTGTGAATTACTGATAGAAGAGGGTATTCTAGTTAGCGGGTGAGCGATTGCAGTTTGGAGGGTACTTACTGTAATTGGGGAATTTGTGAAAGGCTTCTCCGCCTAGGGTAAAGGAGTTGAGATTAGTAGATTAAAAGCCGAGACACTCTCAGGACTAAATGTAAGCACAGGTTGCCGAACCAGTATAAAATCTATGTGTTATTTACTTCACTCAGCCGACTGACCTCACTCATCGGAGAAATCAATTATCAAGAAAAAGTTTTATAAGTTCTTGAATGAGTCATTCACCCCCCTCTGACTCAGTGAGTGTACATATAGGGACCAACAAGTGGTATCAGAGCTATTCTCATTTCACATATTTCACAATCTATGAGATAAAAACCATGGGGTATAAAGGAGAATCCAGTGGAAGGGCTCAAGCTTACATTCTATCTAAAGGCATGCCAGTCATCAGGCCTCCTATGTTCAATAGAGAGCATTATACCTACTGGAAGAACAGAATGACTAATTTCATTCAGTCCCAGAGTATGCACACTTGGATGGCTATTGTAGAAGGGCCATACATTCCATCACATGTGAAGAATGGAGTGCGTGTTGACAAGTACTCTACTGAATGGGATAATCAGGACTGAGCCAGACTAAAAGAAAATGCAGCTGCTATAAACTATCTTCATTGTGCTCTTCATGCTACTGAGTTCAATCACGTTTATGGATGCAAGATAGCCAAAGAGATATAAAAGAAGTTGGAAGTAACTTATAAAGGTACTGACAAGGTGAAAGAGTCCAAAATCAATATCCTTATAAGGGATTATGAATGGTTTCACATGAAGCCCAAGGAGGATATTTCCAACATGAACACCAGGTTCATGAATATAGTCAATGAGCTAAAAAGACTTGGTAAGACCTTCACAGAAGAAGAGACTATCAAGAAGATACTTAGAAGCTTGACTAAAGATTGGGAAGCCAAGAAGAGTGCTATTGAAGAGGTTCATGATTTGAAGACCTATAAGTTTGATAAGCTGATTGAAACTCTGCTGACTCATGAGATGTCTTTAAAGCAATATGAAGATGAGTCCAAAAAGCACAGGTCTAAAAAGAAAGAGAGCTCAAGCAGGGCTGTTGTTCTGAAAGCTGATAATGATGAAGAAGAAGATTCCTGTGAGGAAGGATATCCAGAGGACAGAAAAGAAGAGATAGCTCTAATGACCAAGAATTTTAGGAGATATTTGGGAAAAGATAAGAACTTTCAAAAGTTCAGAAAGACAGGCAAGTTTAAGAAGGGAGCAGATGATAGACCACGAAAGGAGTACAATAAAGGGCATAACAAAGACATCAAATGCTTTGAATGTGGTGAGAAGGGGCATATTCAGTCGAGCTTTCCTAAGGCTAAGAAGGATAAGTTCAAGAGGAAGAAGAGTAAGAAAGCTTTGCTACTACCTGGAGTGACTTTAAATAAGAGTCATCATCCTCAGATGAAGAGGCACAAGATTCTGCCAATGTGTGTCTCATGCCTAAGGATGATCTAGTTCACTTAGAGTCAATTGACTAACCATCTACTTTCGCTGCCAGACAATCAGCTGACCAAAGCAAAGACAAAGGAAATCACTCTGAGGTAAATTATGAACCCCCTTTATCTTCAGATGAGCTTGTTGCAGTACTTAATAATGTTATTAATGTGACTAAAAAGTCAACCAAATACATCAAAGTACTTTAGAGGAAGTGTGATGATCTAGAATATGTTAATTCTTCTAGCTCACTTGATATCCTATACCTGATGGAAAAAGCTGAGTACCAGAATGAATATAACAGCAAACTCACTAAGAGATTGGATGAGTTTGCTGCTAAATTAACAGCTTTGAAAAAGGTATGGGTCCCTCCTCAACCTATCAGGAATACTCAGAGTAACTGCACTTACCACTCTGAGAAGGTTTCTCAAAAGAGTAAAGCTAGCAGGCCTAATCTTAAGGCCTCTTGTTGTTTTTGTGGTAAGCGAGGACATGTTATAGTCATGTGTAAGCACAAAAATGGTTACTATGATGAGTATGACTGGTTAAGGATGACCACTACTAACAAAGGAAGACCCAGCCAGAAAAAGGCATGGGAACCTAAGAAAACTTAACTATTTTACAGGTGAGCTTGAGATCCTCTGATGAAAGAAGAATGTGGTATTTGGATAGTGGATGCTTGAGGTATATGACAGGTGATGAAAAGTAATTCATCACATTAGAGCGAAGAAGGAATGGAAGTGTCAGTTTTGGAGACAACTAAAAGGGAAAGATTGCTGGCAATGGAACTGTAAGAGTGAAGCCTTCAATTGATAATGTGTCTTTAGTGAAAGGCCTAAAGTTCAACTTGCTAAGCATTTCTCAACTGTATGACAAAGGCAGGAAAGTGATGTTTAACTCAGTGGGCTGCTCAGTCATTGATGGTAACTCTGACCAAACTATTCTTTATGCTCCTAGAATTAATAATGTTTATATGCTTGATTTATCCCCCGGCTCCAATGATATATGCTTAGTTTCTATGGAGGAAAACTCATGGCTATGGCATAGAAGGTTAGGACATATCAATATGACCAATCTGTCCAAATTAGCCAGAAATGAACTTGTTGAAGGATTACCCAACCTAGCCTTCAAAAAAGATAGACTCTGCTCAGCATGCTAACTTGAGAAATATTTTAGGAAGACCTTTAAATCATTAGCTGATATATCTTCTTCTCGTCCCCTTGATCTTCTACACATGGATTTGTTTGGGCCTGTTATGCCAACAAGTCTAGGTGGAATGAAATACACCCTTGTGATTGTAGATTATCTGACCAGGTTCACTTGGATTGCCTTGCTATCAAGCAAAGATGAAACATTTGAATCATTCTTTAGGTTGGCTACCCGGATTATGAGTGAAAAAGACCTTAAAATTAATAGAATCTGCAGTGACCATGGAAGGGAATTTGAAAATAGCCAGTTTGAGGAATTCTGTTCCAAGCATGGTACTGACCACAATTTTTCTGCCCCTCATACACCTCAGTAGAATGGGGTTGCTGAGAGAAAGAATTGCACTATTGCAGAGATGGGTCATTCTATAATGAGTGATAATAATCTACCAAAGTATTTCTGGGGAGAGGCTATTAACATAGCTTATTACATTCTAAACAGGGTTTTAATTTGCCCAGTTTTGAATAAAACTCCTTATGAACTTTGGAAGGGGCGCAAGCCCAAGGTTGGTCATCTCAAAGCCTTTGGTTGTAAATGCTTCATATTAAACACTAAAGACTAATTGGCTAAATTTGATCCCAAGGCTGATGAAGGAATCTTTATGGGTTACTTAACACACAATAGGGCATACAGAGTGTATGTCAAAAGGACTAGCATCTAGTGCTAACTAGAGGTCAGCTAAACAGAATGATGAGTCATTCAGCATTTGTATCATTGATTGAACCAAAGAAGTTTGAAGATGCTGAGTTTGATGATAACTAGATGATTGCAATGCAAGAAGAGCTAGACCAATTCAGAAGAAATGAAGTTTGAGATTTGGTGGAGAAACCCAAAGGAAAGTCAATCACAGGCACTAAATGGGTTTTAAAGAACAAGCTAGATAAAGCTGGTAATGTTGTCAGAAATAAGGCCAGACTAGTTGCTCAAGGCCACAATCAACAAGAAAGCATTGACTATGGAGAAACATTTACACCTGTAGCAACACTTGAAGCCATAAGAATTCTCTGTGCTTTTGCATCCTATATGAACTTCAAGTTGTTTCAAATGGATGTTAAGAGTGCATTTCTTAATGGTTATATTCAGGAGGAAGTCTATATCAGACAACCCCCAGGCTTTGAAGATCCAAAGTTTCTAGATCATGTCTTCAAGCTAAAGAAAGCTCTATATAGACTGAAACAGGCTCCAAGAGCTTGGTATGAGAGACTGACAAACTTTTCAATCAGCAAAGGTTATGTTAGAGGGAAAGCAGATACAACTCTATTTATCAAGAAGAAGCATCAAGATGTGTTGCTAGTTAAAATATATGTTGATGATATCATATTTGGAGCAACTGATGAAAAGCTATGCAAGGAATTCATTTAGTAGATGAAGAAAGAATTTGAAATGTTAATGATGGGAGAGCTTAATTTCTTTCTTGGTTTTCAAATCAAACAAGGCAAAGATTGACTCTTCATCAGCCAAGCTAAGTATGATAAGGAAGTACTGAAGAAGTTTAACATGGATAAAGCTAAGCCAATGTCAACACCCATGGCTATTGATGAAATTCTGAGTAATGATGAGGAAGGTAAACCTATAGAGAGTAAGTTCTGTAGAGATATTATTGGATCTCTACTTTACTTAACTACTAGTAGGCCTGACATTCAATATGTTGTATGTTATTGTGCAAGATATCAAGTTAGCCCCAGAGAATCTCACTTAGCTGTTGTTAAGAGAATTCTCAGGTATTTGCTAGGCTCTATTGATGCAAGTTTATGGTATCCAAGTAATGCAAACTTCACTCTGAGAGGATACATAGATGTTGACTATGGAAGAGACAAACTTGAAAGGAAAAGCACCACAGGAGGATGTCATTTCCTTGGTGATTGTCTAGTTATATGGTATAGTAAGAAGCAGACTTCTATAGCTCTGAGTATAGCTGAGGTTGAGTACATGGCTGCAGGAAGTTATATAGCACAACTGCTATGGATCAAGCAGCAATTGGAGGATTATGGTATAAAGTCTAAGTGTATTGAAGTCATGTGTGACAATAAGAGAGCAATTGACCTATCTAAGAATCCTATTCAACATGGTAGGATGAAGCATGTCAATATTAGACATCACTTCATAAGGGATCATATGCTAAAAGAAGAAGTCAAGCTCACATACATTCCTAGTGAAGAACAGCGAGCTGACATATTCACAAAGCCTATTCGAAAGGATCAATTCAACATGCTAAGACAGCTGATCGAAATGTCCAATCGAATTTAAAGAAATACATCCTGTTCTAACCTATTCTAGAGCTGACCAAATTAGGGCACACTCTGAGCTTCAGTGAATTAGGTTAAGTATTTCTTTTGCCGCTTGAATTTTAGACACGTCATTAACTGTCACTGGTTATCTTTCAAATTTAAACTTAATAGAAATGGTAGCAAGTTATGAAATCATCCATATTTAGAGCAGTTATCACGTGTTTCTCGCACTCATTTATCCTACAGTATACATTATGCAATATAACCGTTGAATCTTAAGACCATGGATTGTGAGTCGTAAGCGAAGAGTTTTTGGCTATTTAAGGAGAAATACAGAAAGAGGAAAGGTTACTTTACCAAAATTCATTTCTCTACAATTTTCTTCCTAAATCCCTAAAATCTCTAATCTTCATCAAAGCAATTTGCAATGAAAGCACATCAGGGAGGAATTCTGAAAGATACTTGCTGGATTACAACGTAAGATTATAATGCTTAAGTAGTTGTTAGATTCAATGAGATAGAAAATCTTTATATCCCTGCTGGAACAAAATATATCCCTACAGAATGGTGTTCTATGGAGAAAATAGAAGTAGACAATCCAATGGTAGTAGATATGCTGAGTTTCTACAGCGATGAGAGATTTGGAAACTGGGCGCACCAACATCATTCGAGAGGTTTCTTTGAACTTCCAAACCGCTGCTATAAAGAAATTGTTTTGAGATTCTTCCATAGAATCCATATGGTAGATGGATAGAAGGATCTTTTTGTGACCACCATGATGGGAAGAAAAGTATATATTACTCCTAAGCTGATAGCAGGGCTGTTAGGGATGAGCGAAAGGGGAATCAGGCTAAGAGTGATAAAAGATGAAGAGCATGTAGATATTCCCATAGATTATGAGGACTCGAAAGATTACAAGGCTGGTAAACTAATTGCTTCTATATTCGCCAAGGAAGGGAAGCAAGCCCATGAGCTTGTCACCAAGGTTTTGTTTCCTAAAATAGGCTCTATAGGGAGTTGTTCAAAATTTGAAAGGGTGTTTGTGTATGCCCTAATGCATGGGATGAGCATCAATTGGCCTCTAGACATTTTGTACAGATTTTTGAAGGTTACTAAACATTTGGTATATGGCCAGCTTGTGATGGAGATTTGTAGAGCTTATGAGCTCAATATGGAAGGATGAGCAGCAAAGAACAACATTCAGCTGAAGAAAATCGAGTCTAAGGTACTCAGCAATGCCCACTTTCATAGACTCAAAGCAAATAAGAGACCCTCTAACATAAAGTACATAAAGCTAAAAAGAGGGGAGGTTAGAGTAAAGGATCCCAAAGCAATCATGGAAATGAAGCCAATCCAGCCTAATGAAGAAGATCAGACTTTAGATTCCTTAGTGGCTAGCAAGCTTGAGCGAATTACCAAGATTAGAGCCGAGAAGAGAGAAGAAGTGCCTGAAAAGTAGGGAAGAAAGAAGGAGGTCAAGAAGGACTCCAAAAAGGCCGAGAAAGGGAGCTCGGCGAGCTCTATTCCTATAGTTGCCCAAGTACCTAAAAAGATAAGATCATCTAAGGGCACTAAGGAAGAAAAGTCTCGTGAGCTGATCCCTAAGGAAATAAAAGAAGAGACGCTGGCTGAGGAAGAGTTAAGGGAAGAAATTCCCCTAAAAAGGGAGAGAAAGAGGAAGGTAGATGCTGCTCAGCTAGATGAGGTGACTACCAAGGGAAAGGAAGCTACATCAGTTCCTATTCCCCAAGTAGGTCAACCTAAGAAGAAGTTGACAGTGAAAATAGGGACCGGAGTAGTCTAAGATGTTGAGGAAGCAGAAAGGGTTAAGGTTGTATAAGAAGAGCTAATAAGGAAGAAGCATGAGGAAATTGAAGCTACTATCAAGAGGAAGGCTGAGGAAGCAACAGTAGCAGTAGCAGCTAAGGCTAAGGCTAGCACTAAGCAAATTTTGTAGAAGGTTATTACCAACTTAGCTGAGAAGGAAGTGCCGGAGGTAGTAGAGGAGATGATAGGAGTTCTTGAGGGAATAGAAAATCAAGAAGAGCAGAAGGAAGAAGATGATGTGGTAGAAGTTGAGGCTGTAGAATTTGATGTGCTAAACTCTGACCAGCAAGTCACTCTAACTTCTGAGAAAGTCAAGGAAGCTAAGAAGGAGAGGAAGAGGGGTTTGTTGAAGAGAATGAAGATAGTGATAGATAAGGATGAAGGAGACCTCAAAGATAAGGAGGAAGAAGAGAATATAGTTGAGCACGGAGCTCAGCTGACTGAGGATTCTCAAACTCAGGTTAGCGAGTCCGCTGTTGAAGGTGTTGTGGAAGAGAAGGAAGTTGAGGAACCTTTCAATTTCCCAAACACATCCACCGAAGCACCACTCTCACCTACACCAATCTCTTCCTTACCCCTACCAGAAAGCCAAACACCATCCACATCCACATCCACCTCTGACCAAACTAACCCAAACTTTGACCAAACAGCCATCATCCCATATCTTTCCCCCATAGGATCTCCAGTGCATGAAATTCTATAATTGAGAGGACCTCCAATTATTGAGGAGATTCCTGAACAACCATAACCATAATAACCTCAATAACCTCAACCACGACCCCAGTTTAACCTAAATGCTGAACTATTGGGAGATCTATGGAGGATGAGGAGAGTAAGGTTTCTAGGATTGAGGACTGATGCTTAGATTGATCCTGAAATTGTAAAATCACTACTATATGAGGAAGTCCTAAGGAGGATTGCAAAGGCTATAGAGCCAGTGCAAGGATTTATGGAAGCTATTGAGGAGATGAAGGCTTACATCAGATCTGTACCTGCACAATTTTCCTTGGTTAAGGCAATAGTATCCCATGTATTGCCCTTGTTATCTGTTACAGGTAGGCAGGTTGGTGGATTGAAGTTAGAAGTTACAGAGCTTAAAAAGCAGATGGAGAAGATATATGAAAGCAACTGCAAAGTGCTTAACGATGAAAGGGATTTCAGGAACTTAATGATAAGTAAGTTTAATCCCTTACTTAAAGCAATAGTGAAGGTACTTGATGGGTATAGCATACTCATCAAGGAGAATGAAGACAACATAGCTATTTTGAATGCTGTTGTTGATGGCCTTTATGATTTGATAATAGTGGTAACCAAGCATCATGGGTTACACACTGAGCTAAGGACAGTGAAGGAGGAGATGCTGAAAGTAGTCAAGGACTCAGAGGGAGCTGTGCTTAATGCCTTAAAGAGGCTTAATATTTCGGATGCTCTGAGCAGTGACGTAGTTATGGCAGATGCTAAACTGAAGCCTTCTCTTCATCAGAAACTTGGTCATATCAGAGACCAAATCAAGCAAGTTCAAGCCAATGTCAATAACTACAGAGAAGCCATTGATAAGATTTATGAGGAAGTCACTACTCACATCAGGAGCACTCCCATACTGGAGAGGATTTTGAGGGAAAATTATCAGGCCAAGTGTGAGCACGGGATTTTGCAGTCCCTCTCGCGAGACGATGATGACGTGTACCCGATTTCAATACCTCAAAATAAAAGTTCTCTTCAGAATTTTTATTACCAAAATAATATTCCTTGTGAATTTTATAATTGGTAGAATCCAGTTCGGCGTGGCCGATAACGCGTTCGGTAGGAGCTTGAACCGATAATTTGCACCCAAATTAAATAATATCCATTAAAATATTGTTAAAAGCCATAAAGATGCCTTTTTCCACTAATAAACCACTTTTCCCGACTTTTTAGGCTTTTTGACCCGTTGGTTGTCGGTATGCTGGAGAATGATGTCGCCACCGACATCATTCATGCCGCCGGCGGCATCACCATACCGCCGGCGGCATGAACCATACCGCCGGCGACATAATCATGTCGCCGGCGATATGGCACGAAAATGGGTTCTCCACAGACAGCATGTCGGCCACTTTCGGCGGAATAAGTCAAAAAGGTCTCGAAAAATACCCCAATTTGCCTATAAAAGGCACCCAAATACTACATTTGAGGGGGGACTGAAATTGTGGAAGAAAGGAGCTAAATTGGGCAATTAAGAGCTGAAATCGAGTGTAGATTTTAGTGAGATAAGAACTAGAAAAGGCAGGAAAAAGGATTCTAATCCACTTTTCCCGGTTTTTCTTCTTCGAACTCTCTGATTGTGAGCTTAAATCGGTGGATCTTTGGGTTAAATCAACTGAATAGAATTTAGAGACCTAAAACCTTTAAATTAACAATCAAATTATCATTCCAAGCTCCCCGGAGGCGTTATTGTTCAGTTCACGAAGAGTTGGATTCACTACCCCGAGGTGAAAATCCTGAGTCTCATAGCTCTTCGGCTTTATTATTATTGTTTTGCACCATTTTTTTTGTTGATTTGTATTTGCTTTAAGTTTTCGGTTATCTTAATTGCAAACCACTGCTGCTGCGAGAAATTGAAGTCGCCGGAGACATGTGATGTTGCCGACTGTATCACCCATGTCGCGAGAGACACCGTGGATATGGCCGTTAGCGTCGCATTCCCCGGAGATCTCGTTTTCTCACGAAAACCCTTTTTTTTTAGGTACTCAGAAAGCCCTGTGCCTGTCTGCATGCTGATGTCGCCCATGACATAATCGATGTCGCCGGCGGCATCATTCATGCCGCCAGCGACATCACCTATGTCATCGGCGGCATCAGATGCCCGACGGCGGCATGGCTTTCTGGACAGCAGTATTGCCTTCGTTTGTTTCCCAATTAATTTATTTTCTGAAGCTAGGACCTATAGTACAACGACGGAGGTTCAAAACCTCCTGAAAACAGACTCCCCCCGCGATGAGTGGTATATTCACTTGTAATCTGATTAAAGCAATGACCAAATCTAAAATTTGGATAAAAATGGAATTTCCCCGCAAACGCCATTCAAATCTCGTTTTAGCCATCCAATCGGGCTTTATGATATTATAAATAAAATATGCCATTCTACTTTCCGCACTTATTTTTCCTTACATTTGTAAATGTTTTATTTATCGCTTCAATTGCTTGATAAACGCAAAAACCACAAAATAACTGAAAATACGAATAAATAGGGTGGATTAAACCGATTAAGAAAGAATGAAGTATCCTAACTTGGCCTAATGAAAAGTACATAACATCATCCGAACTCGGAATCTCTACTTAAGGTATGGTCCAACCACCCGGTGGGAAAATCGTACCGAAAATTTCCCGGTTGAGCTGAACCGGGTGGCGACTCTATTCTATATACGGGGTTTTGATCTCGTATCTTTTAAGCATTACAATATGCAAAATCATTCTCTTTTCAACCACATCACACTCGTCTCCCTGACGCACCGAAAAGCGGGGCCCGCCCGACAGGGCCCGGCCCCGCGCCGCAGCCGCGCAAGCAGCCGTCCGCTCACAGTGGCGACTCTGCTGGGGAATTTCTTTAAACTTGAACCTTCTTTCATAGTTTAAAAGATTTTGATGATGTATTGAAATCATTGGCCAAATTAAAACTTCATTCTTTTCTTATGACGCCTTGTCCTCACGCGTGTAGATAGTTCGGTAATTTTAGGTACCCTATTTTACCCGAGAAACTCACAAAGCATCACTCATGCCCTGTTGGAATTGAGGATGCGTAGTGGGTGGATCACTCGTTTTAACCAACACGTAAACTCCTATGACCACGCCCATTCGGGTAGTGATTGAGTAAACGTGGAATCAAGGTAAACGGGAACCTTCTACATCAACAACCCTATACCAAAGCCGCGTTAGGAGCCTTAGCACATCATTTCCCCTTAGGATTACCCGAAACAAATAAAATAATTAGGACGCGCTACTTTCGCCATTACCGGTGAAGCAGCCAAACTCCATCCTACCAAAGAGGTGTTACGCGGGAGTCAAAAGGTTGGAACAGGGTTGATTCGCATGCTAAGTGCTCTATGATCATACACCCCCATGCATCGGCTTTAAGAGCCGAAAATAAATCAACTTACCCTTATCACTTCCACCCGTGGAAGAGGTTTAGCAACATGTGTGGGACTTCTCTTGTACCTCCGTTGCGTCACCACATATGACTATGTATGACGTGAAGTACACACGTCTCATATATGTTGGAGGGATAAGCCATCACATCATCTCTAACCACATCTACGTGCAGCCATGCGCACTACACGTCACTCCCATGGCATAAAAGGACATACATACATACCATCCATACCATTTACAACCCATTCATGGTCTGATCCGCGACTTCTGATCCTAAGCAGCCCTCCTCTTGAACCAAGACTTTCACAACCAACCATGTCTCTTCCCCATGATGACAACCATACCTCATCCAGAGGACAAGCTAGCCTTCCCTCCACCGTAGGGGCAACAGCTCACCCGCCGTCTCTTGGATCGGAGATCACCGCTGCTATCATTCAGTTTCTGAACTCCGATTAGTTTAGAAACATCATTCAGGAGATAGTGTATGTATCCGTCAAGAAGGTCCTAGAAAGACAGGACTTCGACCAGGTCATGCGATCTCCGGGCATGACACCTAATGGCGATACACTCTGGCAGTCACCGCCAACCGCTTACCCTGGACAAAGAGAAGGAGCCCAGAATCTGATTCTTCCACCATTCTCTAACACCTTACCACCAACTTTGGTCACCCCATCACAATTTAAAATCCCCGCTGCCCCGATGCTTCCTCAATACGACCAAGTCATGCAACATATCGTTGAAGACTTCTCACGTCAGTTGATGACAGCAGACTGCTATCAGGGAAGGGTCCAATCAGAGAAAGACCAGTTCTTTCGTAACACTGAATCACCCACACCCCCACCTCAAACCATGATAGACCAAGAAACCTATCAGAAGTCGGCACCTGTTGCCATTATTCGGCCAAACAACGGTCTTAAGTGTAGAACCAATCCGTGGAAACTGCCACTTAATGTAATCTTCACCGGGTTGAAGGAAGCTGGGATTCTTAAACCTCTTCACGAATTCAATCCCCCCATGAGAGAAGAAGGAAAAGGCTTTTGTAGATATCACATGTTGTCGGGTCATAACACCAACCAATGCAAAGCTTTGGTCCGTACCATCCAACGACTAGTGGATGAAAAGAAGATTACCGACCCTGAAAGGGCATCCTACCCTGTACCAGAGTCTGGCAATCGGACACGGATGATTAATCCCGGCTTTTCCAAACAACGGAAAGCTCCTCAAGATCTCATCACGGCCATCTACTCAAATGGTGGGGGAAAATCACGCTCTGACGGTGAGGACGAAGAATCCCGATTTGCAATCCTTGGAGTTCAGACCTTTTAGCTCCAGGAGCCTCTTCCATTTTTCTTACTTATGATTGTGTCTGTACCCTTTGATCAGCGTCTCCATATGAGCATACGTACGATGCTTTCAGTGTGTAAGATATTTTTTATTAAATGGAATTAAATTGAGTACATTATGTGGTAATCAAATCCAATAATTTAAACCCTGTCAAACACATGAGGGATAATAAAGTGCTTAAAGACCATGATAGTGCTTTTGCTCAATAATTGGTTTGTTGAAACACCATAGGTCCCTTCTAGAATTGACTCAACGGCCCTACATCGGTACACCTTCAAGCCACCAAAGAAGTATCAATCAGTCCCCCGAAATAGAGAATCAAGGCTTACACCCAACGGAGCCCGACCTCCATCAAATAAACATCATAGCCAAAATCTCAGACCAACATCACCACCGAGAACACGACTAAATTTGAAGAGAAACACATCTTCACTCGGTACAAATCAACCCTATCAAACCCTTTGGCTAACAAAGGTCAGGGGTCAGCCACTTCCAAGGACACCAAGTCTAAAGGCAAACACCTTCATCCCACAAGCCATGAAGACGATTGTGCAACCAATGTCGCAATCGGCTTACCAAATGAACCAACAAGGCAAACAACCACTACAAAGGCACCAAATAAAAGGTCCTTAAGCCGAACATCACTTGTTCACAACCCATCACCCCTAACACAGAATACGAGTCTGCAGACCCCGAATTGAAGGATCAATCAAAATAGCGATCAGGACGACAATCAAACCAATCGATGAAGCTTTGGAGTAAGTACCAAAAACTCCCCCAAACTAAACGGCTTGCAACAAGGTCAGCCAAAAGCTCCCGACGTAACTTTGAAGGTCAAAATGAACTGGGTGATCCAGACGAAAATCGAACGGGCACCAAGGAACTTGGAGAATCTGCAAAAGCACAACTATGCGCACAATAGCAAATCAGATATCCTATGCCCTTTCCAAGAGTCATAGACCCAGCACTGAAAAGTTTGAGACCTTCCGGTACTAAGGTTAAGTTCAGATCAGATTGAAGAGACCATCGTATGATCGGAAATGGCACCAAATAAGCGAGGCTGTTAGAGTCATGAGCGTAGACAAGAAGCGAATTCATCGATCTAGTCGACCAAGACAAGCTTAAGCATTATCAGGTCTAAACAAAAGAAATAAATCAGAAAAAGCGGCACACTAAAAAAAATATATATACAATAATCGCCCGCCTGTCGGTCTTCTATTGACTGGGCAAAAATTAGGGTTACACCCGACGGTCGGTACCCTGCAAACTGGCTGTACAAAAATTAGGGGATAAGTCAATAACGCTTGTTGAACTGAAAACCCGAAAAGGGCGGTTCAGACAAAAATTAAGGCAGGAGAGAAAAACAATAAGATGTTAACTTGAAAACCTGTAAAGGCTGGTTAACACCAGGGGTCCCATTAATGGAAATGATTGCCAACATCTTGTACTCAAATTAAGTTCACTCGATAAAAGGGTCTTTTATATTGGAACATCTGTGCTTGTGATTATGTGAATGCCTGGCAATCGAAGGATGGAAACATCACAAGTAAGCTTAATCGAAGACACTACGCGCTCAAAGGTCGGAATAAATCTGTTAGGGCGAAAACCCGAAAGGATAGTCCATGCAAACCATGGAGTCAAATTGGAGCCCAAAATCTGTGTTCCCCAGGCTTTGCGGAAAACCCCACAGCTTTTGGTTATGGGTTGCCATGACAGAAACGGACGGAAGGGTCAAAAACAGGTTGCTGGAAGATTGAAGCCGCCGGCGATAAGAGTGATACCGCCGGCGATATCATGATACCGCCGACAATGTATTTGATGCCGCAGGCGATATAGGATCAATTTGGACGACTTGGGTCATGCCGCCGGTGGCATAGGGTCAACTTTCTGGGCGGCATCAGAAGCATTTCTGCCATTTCAGACCTGTACAAAAACTGTAAACAATCCTATGCTACATTCCCCATGACTTGTCAAAACAGCAATTCATTTTTATGAAAGCCCGAAGGCGCAAATTGCTCAAATTGTACCAAATCATCATGACACAATCAAATTATCGAAATCCCAATGTATCGGAGGTACAAACAAGAACAAGGCAAAATAAAAAGGAAAAGTAAAACTAAGCATGTCCGCCACTACCGGCTGGATGTGATGAAACGTCATCGGGACTTGCGAACCAATCGTCTACATCGTCTGCCTCTCTTCCCTCTGTCATGGGAACACTACTAGACTTCTCAGCCGCGGTAAACGCACGTCGGCCGGCAGACTTCTTAACCCCCCTACGACTGGTACCCCTAGGATGCGCACGGTCCAGATTTTGTTTGCTTCTCTGTTCTTGAGCGGTGGCCGCCAGCTGTCCCTCGAGATCGCTCAGGCGGCGCTGTAAAGCTGTAGTCTCCTCCTCATACCGCCGCCGGGCTGCATCAGCATCAGACAAAGAAAGGGCTAAAAAATCCTGCAAACCGGAGAAAATATCAGCCTTGCATATCATGCATAACATCCATACATATATCCCATCTTAACATGTGCATAAAATACCTGAACAAGAAGCGATTGCCCAATGAGGGTATCCCGGAGAACAAAATTGTTCTCCGCCAGCTGCTCCACATGACTCCGCGCCCCATAGAAAATCCAAAAAAGCATACCCTTAGACACCCACTTCTAAGACTTAATAAGAAAATAATTATTAGGTCTTACGTAGGTTGTATTTTCGGGCATAAAAATCGGGGCTTGCCGGCTCGAGCCAACATTCCTATGAGAGAATTCGCCTCGGGAGTTCATCAATAGGAAAGTGGTTTCCAACGGATTGACCAATCTCCCCTCCACGAAGTTCATGCCCTCCAGCGCGCCATAATGTCGGGTCCCACTTTGGTTATCCCGGCCCCTTTTTCTCGCAGGCCCCTGCAAAATGTGAAAGTCACACGTCAACAACGTCTCTAAACGACTTCAAAATCATACACACAACCATGATCATACCTCGAAAGAACGTTGCTCCCCCTGGGACGTCGGCACACTCCCGCCAGCTACACCCACACCTACCTCATCCTCCCCCTCAGGATCGACCGCAACATCCCCTTCCAGCGCTTCATCCTCATCATCGTCCTCTTCATCAACATCCACAACGCCTTTGAGGAGCCTCTTTTCGTCCTCCAATCGCTGCTTGTTATGATACTCAAGTGTATCATTGCCGTGGATGCGAGGACACACTGGGAGTAGGCGCTGAAAGAGCTGCTCGTAGAGGCCAGGAACGCTAGGGATCACTCGGCCATCCCCTTCAATATAATCAGCTTTGTCGGCCTCGGCAGAGATCACCAAGTGAGGCCACCACAAGCCCCGCGGAGGATCAGCAGGCACCGGTCTAGCTGCAACCGGAAGGGACCTCCAACCCCGGACGCGCTCGCCCAGATACCACTGCTGGGACAGTGGGCACTCAATAACGAACTGGCGGTCATCCACCTCCCTCCGGACCCGTGCAACCTCGGCCAAATTCTCCACCCCATCGAACGGGTCCAAGACGAGCTACATCAAAACAACCAACATAAGTCCATAGACCAAATAAAAAAAAAAAAATTCGTACCAAACTCAACCGTACGCTCCTGAGGACCTCCCTATACTGCGTAGTGTACTTTGCCTTCCCACCGATACCCCCGCACCAGCGAGCAAGGAAATGAGAGCCCGACGGCACGACCTTCTTAAACTCCATCGGTGGGAGGATTTGATGCTCAAAGGCCCAGGCATGCACGAATAACGACCGATCGATCAATCCAAAAAACGTCATGCAATAAACGAGAACACATGCTATCAAGAAGAATATCTACAAAAAGTTATACCTGGAGTATCAGATGGCAAAGGCGAAGGGCTTTCTCCTTCTTCCGGGCTCCCACATCCAGCCCATGGTACAATTGGGCCAAGATAGCCCTCGGCCAATTCTTCCTCTTGATTCCCGGCACATCTTCCACTGCCGTTATAAGCATGTAATTGATCTTACTCCCCGAGATTGGGAAGAACAGCACGGTGAGTAGTGAGATCACAAAGGAACGGACACAAGCTTCCCTCTCCTCCTCGGGTACCACATTCACCCGGGTCCAATGATGGTACAACTCACCATAGGACAGCCGCCCAGAGACGGGCTTCAAACCGAACAACTCCTTTACCCGCCTCACCACGGGCCTCTCAACATGGTACTTGTCCATGTAGACGTCAAAATGTATAACCTCATCCGTCTAAGGAAGGCCGGTCATGGCTACCACATCGGAAGGAGTAATTGTAACTTCCCCAATGGAGAAATGGAAGGTATGGGTGGTCTCGGACCACCTTTCAGTCAGGGCCGTTACCGAAGAATGAGGAAGCTTAGGCATTAGCATGGGCATGATCCGCGTCAAATCTCCAAACCCCGTCTCGTTAATTGCAAGCACGAGCTCGGGATCATTCTCTGAGATGTGGTGCCACCACTGACCGATGGTACCCAACCCCCCTATGTAAGTCAGTTCGTATGGCTGCAAAATCGAAAACAAAATGGATCAATTCTGTGCATTTCTGTCAAAAAGGCTGCTGATGTCGCCTCTGTTAAGAGCGATATCGCCGGCGGCATCAGCCCAAACTGCCGGCGGCATGGCTCATGTCGCCGGCGACATCAGCTTCAACAGAAGCGACATCAGACTCCCATAAAGCCTTTGGCAAAGACTGATGTCGCCAGCAATAACACTGATGCCGCCAGCGGCATCACTCATGCTGCCAGCGGCATCACTCTGCACGGGCAGAACCTGTTTTCTCCCTAAATCGCACCCATCGTGCCAAAAAAAAATCACAATCAATCGAACAACGAGGCAAAAACCAATCCTAAAGCATGCAATATGACCGATATATTCCACATTTCAAGCCCCTATCATGGCATGTTTTCAAATCTAAAGCAAAATCACATCGAATTCGAAAAGAAGTAAATTGGGTTTTTGTGGGATTACCTGGATATAACAGAGATGTTTCTCCTTCTCTGGAGTCAGATTGGTGATAGGAGAGTTAATGCCATAGCCATACATTTTGGCCGTCTCCTTCAGGCCGTATGCAGTAGGAACAGAAAGGATTTTCAATCCCTCGATGGAAGAATCGGGCAGGCTCTCCCTAGCCTTGGATTTGCCCCTGAAAGCATTACTAATCCTCTTCATAATTTGAAACGCAAAGATATAAATCAAGGAGCTTTGGGAGAGAAGAGAAAGGGATACGGTTTTGGGAAAGAATGGGGAAGAAAAGAGTCCAATCTCTTTTAAACTGCCGTGCGGGATTTGAGGAGTTTTAATTAACCTGAAACTGTCCCTCCATGCCGCCGGCGGTATCAATCCATACCGCCGGCGACATCACTCAGACCGCCGGCGACATCGCCTCATTTAGTTCAAAATTTTGAAATTATCTGACAGTTAAAGCTGCCACGTAGCATCCATACCACCGGCGACATCAGTCCATGCCGCCGGCGACATCGCCTCATTTAGTTCAAATTTTGAAATTATCTGACCAGTCAAAGCTGCCACGTGGCATCCATACCACCGGCGACATCATCCCATACCGCCGGCGACTTCACTTAGGCCGCCGGCAACATCAACTCATGCCGTCGGCGATGTAAGTCATGCCGCCGGCAATATTGCCCCTCCAAACTAGATTTTCAAAACAAGCCCGACCGAAGGGCAATCTCTTCAAAACGAGCCCAACCGAAGGGCGATCTCATCAAAACGAGCCCGACCGAAGGGCGATCTCATCAAAACGAGCCCAACAGAAGGGCGATCACTTCAAAATGAAAGCCCAACCGAAGGGCGATCACTTTAAAATGAAAACCCAACCGAAGGGCGATCACTTCAAAATGAAAGCCCAACCGAAGGGCGATCACTTCAAAATGAAAGCCCAACCAAAGGGCGATCACTTTAAAATAAAAGCCCAACCGAAGGGCGATCACTTCAGAATGAAAGTCCAACTGAAGGGCGATCTCTTCAGAACGAAAGCCCAACCGAAGGGCGATCTCTTCAGAACGAAAGCCCAACCGAAGGGCGATCTCTTCAGAACGAAAGCCCAACCGAAGGGTAATCATTTTAGAACGAAAGCCCAACCGAAGGGCAATCTCAACAGAACAAGCCCAACCGAAGGGCGATCTCAACAGAACAAGCCCAACCGAAGGGCGATCACAACAGAACAAGCCCGACCGAAGGGCGATCTCTTCAAACGAGCCCAACCGAAGGGCGATCTCTTTAAAATGAAAGCCCAACCGAAGGGCAATCTCCTCAGAACGAAAGCCCAACCGAAGGGCAATCTCTTCAGAATGAAAGCCCAACCGAAGGGCGATCTCTTTAAAGTGAAATGTCCGACCAAAGGACAATCACTATATGAAGTGACAAGCCCAACCGAAGGGCAAACTCCCCACGAACTGTAATCCAACCGAAGGGTAATCGTTTCAGAACGAAAGCCCAACCGAAGGGCAATCATTTCAGATCAAGCCCAACCGAAGGGCAATCTCTTCAGGACGAGAGCCCAACCGAAGGGCAATCTCTTCAGGACGAAAGCCCAACCGAAGGGTGATCTCTTTGAAGTGAAAGTCCGACCAAAGGACAATCACTATACCAAAATACAAAAGCCCAACCGAAGGGCGATCTCAACAGAACGAAAGCCCAACCGAAGGGCGATCTCAACAGAACGAAAGCCCAACTGAAGGGCAATCTCTTCAGAACAAAAGCCCAAATGAAGGGCGATCTCATCAAAACGAGCCCAACCGAAGGGCAATCTCTTCAAATAAGCCCAACCGAAGGGCGATCACTTCAAAACGAAAGCCCAACCGAAGGGCAATCACTTCAGAATGAAAGCCCAACCGAAGGGCGATCACTTTAGAGCGAAAAGCCCAACCGAAGGGCGATCTCTCTAGGACGAGAGCCCAACCGAAGGGCAGTCTCTTCAAACAAGCCCAACCGAAGGGCGATCTCATCAAAACGAGCCCGATCGAAGGGCGATCTCATCAAAATACACAAGCCCAACCGAAGGGCGATCTTATCAAAACGAGCCCAACTGAAGGGCAATCTCTTCAAATGAGCCCAACCGAAGGGCAACCTCTTCAAACGAGCCCAACCGAAGGGCGATCTCTTCAAACGAGCCCGATCAAAGGGCGATCTCATCAAAATACACAAGCCCGACCGAAGGGCGATCTCTTCAAAGTGAGCCCGACCGAAGGGCGATCTCTTGAAACGAGGCTAACCGAAGGGCGATCTCTTGAAAAAAGCCCAACCGAAGGGCGATCTCATTAAAACGAGCCAAACCGAAGGGCAATCTCTTCAAATAAGCCCAACCAAAGGGCGATCACTTCAAAACGAAAGCCTAACCGAAGGGCGATCACTTCAGAGCGAAAAGCCCAACCGAAGGGCGATCTCATCAGAGTGAGTCCGACCAAAGGACAATCATCTCATCAAAATACAAAAGCCTAACCGAAGGGCGATCACTTCAGAACGAAAGCCCGACTGAAGGGCAATCTCAACGAACGAGCCCAACCGAAGGGCAGTCTCTTCAAACAAGCCCAACCGAAGGGCGATCTCATTAAAACGAGCCCGATCGAAGGGCGATCTCATCAAAATACACAAGCCCGACCGAAGGGCGATCTCTTCAAAATACAAAAGCCCAACCGAAAGGGCAATCTCTTCATAGCGAAAGCCCAACTGAAGGGTGATCTCTTCATAGAAAGCCCAACCGAAGGGCAATCATTTCAGAACGAAAGCCCAACCGAAGGGCGATCTCTTCATAGAAAGCCCAATCGAAGGGCAATCATTTCAGAACAAAAGCCCGACCGAAGGGCAATCTCTTCAGAATGAAAGCCCAATCGAAGGGCGATCTCTTCAACGAAAGCCCAACCGAAGGGTAATCATTTTAGAACGAAAGCCCAACCGAAGGGCAATCATTTCAGATCAAGCCCAACCGAAGGGCAATCTCTTCAGGACGAGAGCCCAACCGAAGGACGATCTCTTTATAGAAAGCCCAACCGAAGGGCAATCATTTCAGAACGAAAGCCCGACCGAAGGGCAATCCCTTCAGAACGAAAGCCCAACCGAAGGGCGATCTCTTCAACGAAAGCCCAACCGAAGGGTAATCATTTTAGAACGAAAGCCCACCGAAGGGCAATCATTTCAGATCAAGCCCAACCGAAGGGCAATCTCTTCAGGACGAGAGCCCAACCGAAGGGCGATCTCTTCAGGACGAGAGCCCAACCGAAGGTCGATCTCTTTAGGATGAGAGCCCAACCGGAGGGCGATCTCAACAGAACAAGCCCGACCGAAGGGCGATCACAACAGAACAAGCCCGACCGAAGGGCGATCTCTTCAAACGAGCCCGATCGAAGGGCAATCTCTTCAAACCAACCCAACCGAAGGGCGATCTCTTCAGAATGAAAGCCCAACCGAAGGGCAACTTCCTCAGAATGAAAGCCTAACTGAAGGGCAATCTCCTCAGAACGAAAGCCCAACCGAAGGGCAATCTCTTCAGAACGAAAGCCCAACCGAAGGGCGACCTCTTTAAAGTGAAACGTCCGACCAAAGGACAATCACTATACGAAGTGACAAGCCCGACCGAAGGGCAAACTCCCCACGAACTGTAAGTCCAACCGAAGGACAATCACTGTACCAAATGAGAGCCCGACCGAGGGACAAACCTTTTTATTCAAAGCAGAAGCCCGACCGAGGGGCAAACCTCTTTATTCAAAGCAAGAGCCCGACCAAGGGGCAAACCTCTTTATTCAAGGCACAAGTCCGACCAAGGGACAAATTCTCTACGAGGCACAAGTCCGACCAAGGGACAAATTCTCTACGAGGCACAAGTCCGACCAAAGGACAAATTCTCTACGAGGCACAAGTCCGACCAAGGGACAAATTCTCTACGAGGCACAAGTCCGACCAAGGGACAAATTCTCTACGAGGCACAAGTCCGACCAAGGGACAAATTCTCTACGAGGCACAAGTCCGACCAAGGGACAAATTCTCTACGAGGCACAAGTCCGACCAAGGGACAAGTTCTCTACGAGGCGCAAGTCCGACCAAGGGACAAATTCTCTATGAGGCACAAGTCCGACCAAGGGACAAATTCTCTACGAGGCGCAAGTCCGACCAAGGGACAAATTCTCTACGAGGCACAAGTCCGACCAAGGGACGAATAAATGACAAAGCGTAAGTCCGACCAAGGGACGAACAAATGACAAAGCGTAAGTCCAACCAAGGGACAAATTCTCTACGAGGCACATGTCCGACCAAGAGACAAATTCTCTACGAGGCACAAGTCCGACCAAGGGACAAATTCTCTACGAGGCACAAGTCCGACCAAGGGACAAGTTCTCTACGAGGCACAAGTCCGACCAAGGGACAAATTCTCTACGAGGCACAAGTCCGACCAAGGGACAAATTCTCTACGAGGCACAAGTCCGACCAAGGGACAAATTCTCTATGAGGCGCAAGTCCGACCAAGGGACAAATTCTCTACGAGGCGCAAGTCTGACCAAGGGACAAATTCTCTACTAGGCACTAGTCCGACCAAGGGACGAATAAATGACAAAGCGTAAGTCCGACCAAGGGACGAACAAATGACAAAGCGTAAGTCCAACCAAGGGACAAATTCTCTACGAGGCACATGTCCGACCAAGGGACAAATTCTCTACGAGGCACAAGTCCGACCAAGGGACGAATAAATGACAAAGCGTAAGTCCGACCAAGGGACGAACAAATGACAAAGCGTAAGTCCGACCAAGGGACAAATTCTCTACGAGGCACATGTCCGACCAAGAGACAAATTCTCTACGAGGCACAAGTCCGACCAAGGGACAAATTCTCTACGAGGCACAAGTCCGACCAAGGGACAAGTTCTCTACGAGGCACAAGTCCGACCAAGGGACAAATTCTCTACGAGGCACAAGTCCGACCAAGGGACAAATTCTCTACGAGGCACAAGTCCGACCAAGGGACAAATTCTCTACGAGGCGCAAGTCCGACCAAGGGATAAATTCTCTACGAGGCGCAAGTCCGACCAAGGGACAAATTCTCTACGAGGCACTAGTCCGACTAAGGGACGAATAAATGACAAAGCGTAAGTCCGACCAAGGGACGAACAAATGACAAAGTGTAAGTCCAACCAAGGGACAAATTCTCTACGAGGCACATGTCCGACCAAGAGACAAATTCTCTACGAAGCACGAGTCCGACCAAGGGACAAATTCTCTACGAGGCACAAGTCCGACCAAGGGACAAATTCTCTATGAGGCACAAGTCCGACCAAGGGACGAACAGTCGACAAAGCGTAAGTCCGACCAAGGGACGAACAAATGACAAAGCGTAAGTCCGACCAAGGGACGAATAAATGACAAAGCGTAAGTCCGACCAAGGGACGAACAAATGACAAAGCGTAAGTCCGACCAAGGGACGAACAAATGACAAAGCGTAAGTCCGGCCAAGGGACGAACAAATGACAAAGCGTAAGTCCGACCAAGGGACGAACAGTCGACAAAGCGTAAGTCCGACCAAGGGACAAACCAGTCATCCTTTAGGTATCATTCCTATCCCTTGCTCTTTCGTTTGATCATACTGACTTGTGGCAGCAGTGATCCCCCGAGGGGCAGCCTGTGAGCACGGGATTTTGCAGTCCCTCTCGCGAGACGATGATGACGTGTACCCGATTTCAATACCTCAAAATAAAAGTTCTCTTCAGAATTTTTATTACCAAAATAATATTCCTTGTGAATTTTATAATTGGTAGAATCCAGTTCGGCGTGGCCGATAACGCGTTCGGTAGGAGCTTAAACCGATAATTTGCACCCAAATTAAATAATATCCATTAAAATATTGTTAAAAGCCATAAAGATGCCTTTTTCCACTAATAAACCACTTTTCCCGACTTTTTAGGCTTTTTGACCCGTTGGTTGTCGGTATGCTGGAGAATGATGTCGCCACCGACATCATTCATGCCGCCGGCGGCATCACCATACCGCCGGCGGCATGAACCATACCGCCGGCGATATGGCACGAAAATGGGTTCTCCACAGACAGCATTCTCTGACTGAGGATTCTCAAACTCAGGTTAGCGAGTCCGCTGTTGAAGGTGTTGTGGAAGAGAAGGAAGTTGAGGAACCTTTCAATTTCCCAAACACATCCACCGAAGCACCACTCTCACCTACACCAATCTCTGCCTTACCCCTACCAGAAAGCCAAACACCATCCACATCCACATCCACCTCTGACCAAACTAACCCAAACTTTGACCAAACAGCCATCATCCCATATCTTTCCCCCATAGGATCTCCAGTGCATGAAATTCTATAATTGAGAGGACCTCCAATTATTGAGGAGATTCCTGAACAACCATAACCATAATAACCTCAATAACCTCAACCACGACCCCAGTTTAACCTAAATGCTAAACTATTGGGAGATCTATGGAGGATGAGGAGAGTAAGGTTTCTAGGATTGAGGACTGATGCTTAGATTGATCCTGAAATTGTAAAATCACTACTATCTGAGGAAGTCCTAAGGAGGATTGCAAAGGCTATAGAGCCAGTGCAAGGATTTATGGAAGCTATTGAGGAGATGAAGGCTTACATCAGATCTGTACCTGCACAATTTTCCTTGGTTAAGGCAATAGTATCCCATGTATTGCCCTTGTTATCTGTTACAGGTAGGCAGGTTGGTGGATTGAAGTTAGAAGTTACAGAGCTTAAAAAGCAGATGGAGAAGATATATGAAAGCAACTGCAAAGTGCTTAACGATGAAAGGGATTTCAGGAACTTAATGATAAGTAAGTTTAATCCCTTACTTAAAGCAATAGTGAAGGTACTTGATGGGTATAGCATACTCATCAAGGAGAATGAAGACAACATAGCTATTTTGAATGCTGTTGTTGATGGCCTTTATGATTTGATAATAGTGGTAACCAAGCATCATGGGTTACACACTGAGCTAAGGACAGTGAAGGAGGAGATGCTGAAAGTAGTCAAGGACTCAGAGAGAGCTGTGCTTAATGCCTTAAAGAGGCTTAATATTTCGGATGCTCTGAGCAGTGACGTAGTTATGGCAGATGCTAAACTGAAGCCTTCTCTTCATCAGAAACTTGGTCATATCAGAGACCAAATCAAGCAAGTTCAAGCCAATGTCAATAACTACAGAGAAGCCATTGATAAGATTTATGAGGAAGTCACTACTCACATCAGGAGCACTCCCATACTGGAGAGGATTTTGAGGGAAAATTATCAGGCCAAGTGTGAGCACGGGATTTTGCAGTCCCTCTCGCGAGACGATGATGACGTGTACCCGATTTCAATACCTCAAAATAAAAGTTCTCTTCAGAATTTTTATTACCAAAATAATATTCCTTGTGAATTTTATAATTGGTAGAATCCAGTTCGGCGTGGCCGATAACGCGTTCGGTAGGAGCTTGAACCGATAATTTGCACCCAAATTAAATAATATCCATTAAAATATTGTTAAAAGCCATAAAGATGCCTTTTTCCACTAATAAACCACTTTTCCTGACTTTTTAGGCTTTTTGACCCGTTGGTTGTCGGTATGCTGGAGAATGATGTCGCCACCGACATCATTCATGCCGCCGGCGGCATCACCATACCGCCGGCGGCATCACCATACCGCCGGCGGCATCACCATACCGCCGGCGGCATCACCATACCGCCGGCGGCATGAACCATACCGCCGGCGACATAATCATGTCGCCGGCGATATGGCACGAAAATGGGTTCTCTACAGACAGCATGTCGGCCACTTTCGGCGGAATAAGTCAAAAAGGTCTCGAAAAATACCCCAATTTGCCTATAAAAGGCACCCAAATACTACATTTGAGGGGGGACTGAAATTGTGGAAGAAAGGAGCTAAATTGGGCAATTAAGAGCTGAAATCGAGTGTAGATTTTAGTGAGATAAGAACTAGAAAAGGCAGGAAAAAGGATTCTAATCCACTTTTCCCGGTTTTTCTTCTTCGAACTCTCTGATTGTGAGCTTAAATCGGTGGGTCTTTGGGTTAAATCAACTGAATAGAATTTAGAGACCTAAAACCTTTAAATTAACAATCAAATTATCATTCCAAGCTCCCCGGAGGCGTTATTGTTCAGTTCACGAAGAGTTGGATTCACTACCCCGAGGTGAAAATCCTGAGTCTCATAGCTCTTCGGCTTTATTATTATTGTTTTGCACCATTTTTTTTGTTGATTTGTATTTGCTTTAAGTTTTCGGTTATCTTAATTGCAAACCGCTACTGCTGCGAGAAATTGAAGTCGCCGGAGACATGTGATGTTGCCGACTGTATCACCCATGTCGC
Source organism: Euphorbia pulcherrima (assembly GCA_947683365.1). Lineage (NCBI taxonomy): Eukaryota > Viridiplantae > Streptophyta > Magnoliopsida > Malpighiales > Euphorbiaceae > Euphorbia > Euphorbia pulcherrima. The sequence continues at coordinate 75,590,133 of CANTUS010000014.1, forward strand.
GAGAGACACCGTGGATATGGCCGTTAGCGTCGCATTCCCCGGAGATCTCGTTTTCTCACGGAAACCCTTTTTTTTTTACGGTACTCAGAAAGCCCTGTGCCTGTCTGCATGCTGATGTCGCCCATGACATAATCGATGTCGCCGGCGGCATCATTCATGCCGCCAGCGACATCACCTATGTCATCGGCGGCATCAGATGCCCGACGGCGGCATGGCTTTCTGGACAGCAGTATTGCCTTCGTTTGTTTCCCAATTAATTTATTTTCTGAAGCTAGGACCTATAGTACAACGACGGAGGTTCAAAACCTCCTGAAAACAGACTCCCCCCGCGATGAGTGGTATATTCACTTGTAATCTGATTAAAGCAACGACCAAATCTAAAATTTGGATAAAAATGGAATTTCCCCGCAAACGCCATTCAAATCTCGTTTTAGCCATCCAATCGGGCTTTATGATATTATAAATAAAATATGCCATTCTACTTTCCGCACTTATTTTTCCTTACATTTGTAAATGTTTTATTTGTCGCTTCAATTGCTTGATAAACGCAAAAACCACAAAATAACTGAAAATACGAATAAATAGGGTGGATTAAACCGATTAAGAAAGAATGAAGTATCCTAACTTGGCCTAATGAAAAGTACATAACATCATCCGAACTCGGAATCTCTACTTAAGGTATGGTCCAACCACCCGGTGGGAAAATCGTACCGAAAATTTCCCGGTTGAGCTGAACCGGGTGGTGACTCTATTCTAAGTACGGGGTTTCGATCTCGTATCTTTTAAGCATTACAATATGCAAAATCATTCTCTTTTCAACCACATCACACTCGTCTCCCCGACGCACCGAAAAGCGAAGCCCGCCCGACAGGGCCCAGCCCCGCGCTGCAGCCGCGCAAGCAGCCGCCCGCTCACACCAAGGCTCAGGCCAGTTTCACCCGGATTTCCAAAGAAGGTTTAAGTGCTCAATATCAAGTCAATCTCTCTCAATCCCGCTCTTTGGTAGGATTACCTTTCTCAGAGAACAAGATGTGATTTCACAAGAAATTTATAAGCTGCTAGTGCAGAATTTTTCATCAAATATATATGGTTAGCTAAAAACTTTTGAGGAGTCTCTGAGCTAGTTTGATCATCAAGCCCTAGCCATTTTAGCTGCAATGGCAATGGGGGAGAAGGATCACGAGAAGCGTGAAAAGGAGGAAAAGTAAAGAGAGCAGAGGATTGTTGATCTTTCATATAACCTGTCTAAGGGTCTGGAGCACATTGAAAGAGAATATCATGAAACCTAAAAAAGGAAAGGCAAGGAGATTGGTTTGTCAAAGGAAAAGAAATCCAGATGGGATCAACAAGCTTATGAAGAAGGAGAGCAAATTTGGGAGCCCTGCCCATGCCAAAAGATTAGAATAAAATTCTTGTAATTGTTAGAGCTAAATGTAAAACTTAGTATAGATTAACTCTTTGTTATCGGTACTCAAGTTATTAATTAATGAAAGATTACATTTTCTGTTCTAAGTTAAGATCTCCTTAGCTTCATATATTTTCTGCTATATATATATACTCTAATCTCTTGCAGAAATATGTGAGAAGTATTGAGGGATGCTGAACCCAGAAGATTCAAAAATTATGGGGGAGTTAGGATTCACTCCAATCGAATTGAAGATGCTGAACAAAGACATATCAAGCATAAATATAAGGTAACTCTAATCTAAATATCTTATCGATTCTCGCTTAGTTAATTGCCATTGATCAAAATGGGGGAGATTGTTGAACCAAGCACGAGTGTGGACTGACTGAGTGGATGACTCAGTTGTGCTTAAGTATTGATGATAACAACTAAGTTAAGAATGGGATAATTAGATCAATAATGATGTTAAAATGAATAGTCTATGGTTGTAAGGGAGTTAGTAAATTCAAGGGTAGAATTTTGAGTCTCTGCTGACCTAGCTATTCAGTTTAACTCTGAGTGGTTTCTGGGCTGAGTATATACTTAGTCACTGACTTAGTAATATTCACTCAGCGCTTGATATTTAGATTTTATTTCAGCTGTGTGATTTACGATTATATATTTCAGCTGAGTTACTTTATGTCTGTCAACGCTGCTGACCTTACCTTTTAAGGTAAAAAGGTATATTTGCTTTTAGTGTTGACTTTTGTAGGAACATTAATGAGGTAAAGACAAAAAGAATTAATGCTTTGACAAGACATAGAATTATAAAGAAAATGACAATGTCTTCCAATGCAAAGCTGCAAAAAGTCAATTGCCAGTTCAGGCAATTCTGCAGATCTACCAACCTTGTATCGCGCACGCTGCAACATGTCAGAGTACTAGAGGGAATAGGATGAAGACACGTGACAAGTTAGCGCGAGTTCTCTCTAACGGAATACTGGCATCAAACGACAAAGAATTCAAATTGGAGCTCGAATTTCAATCTAACGGATTGAAATGTATTTCACAACGGTGCAATTCTATCTCTATACGAATCGATTTGAAGAAGCAATGAGCGAATTATCGAGCTTTCAATTTCAGAAGATGTCAAGATAAGTTCAACGGCTACTTTCTCAATCCAACTATAAAAGGATCAAGAAGGCAAGCGTTAGAACTCTGTCAATCTACAAGCTTTAAAAGGAGTTCAAGCAAGAAAGCACAACTCAGCTAGAATCTGCTTTAGAACAAGAGAGAATAGATTAGATTAATCAACTATAATATTAGATCATTTGTAACTGGATCAACATTTCTATAAGTTGAATCCAACTCTTGTTTAGACTCTTTGTGATTTGTTGATAGAAGAGGGTATTCTAGTCAGCGGGTGAGCGTTTGTAATTTGGAGGGTACTTACTGTAATTGGGGAATTTGTAAAAGGCTTCTCCGCCTAGGGTAAAGGAGTTGAGATTAGTGGATTAAAAGCCGAGACACTCTCTCGGGACTGGATGTAAGCACAGATTGTCGAATCAGTATAAAATCTCTGTGTTATTTACTTAATCGCATTTTCGAGATATTTCACTAAACCGGCCGACCTCACTCAGCAGAGAAATCAATTATCAAGAAAAAGTTTTATAAGTTTTTGAGTGAGTCATTCCCCCCCCCCCCCTCTGACTCAGTGAGTGTACGCATAGGGACCAACAAAAATATTTGTTTCTTCTCCACTCTCTTCTTGTTCTGCATTTTGCCTCGTGATAGTTTGTCTCTTTGTTGTTTTTGATGGAGAAGGTGAAGGATTTTGGTTTCCTTTTCTCTTTGATGCCATTTCCTTCATATTATCAACAATTTGAATCACTTTAGATTTAGAAATAAATTACAAGAATTATAATGTTGTTTGTCAGTTATGTACCTTTGATTTGCCGATTATATTCTTCGATTTCGCGACTTTAAATCAGATTTCTGCTTTTCATGTTAATTTCGAAATCGAATTGTGCAGTGATTTGTGATTTCGAATGTAATTTATGCTTCTGTTGTGAGTTTCGTAATTGAAATGCAGGGTGATGTGCTATTTTGAAGGGTTTGAAACTGATTTGAACGTTTTTAGATCGTGCTATGGAGGAGAAGGGCGTTTGAATTTCAGTGAACATAAAAAAGTTATTGAATTTTTATGGAACGTATGAAAGTTATTAAAAATCCTATTTTTTATTATAAAAGTTGTGGCTCAAAATTCTTTGTTAAAATTCTTAATGGACTTTAGTCCATTTATATACGTTTTCCATGCTAAAAACCATAAATTAAAGATTTGATATATAACTTCTATTTCTAACATATATAAAGTTATTGTGTTATTGGTTCAAAACTCGATATCATCTCCTTATTATATATTTATAAATGCTTTTAATTATTATTCATAGCATATTTTTGAAAATTTTTTTTTGCTGCTTACGTAAAAATAATAAAGAAAAATTTCATTTCACCTCACTCGTGTATAAATTTAAATCTGTGACTTTTAAGATTATAACTTCAAAGCTCAATCATTAGACCAAGCTTTTACTACATTATTCAGTATGTATTAATAATAAATTTATTTATAAAATTGCATTGATTTATTCTGGAGATGACCCGGATCCGTATAATTTATTGATTATCGAACTAAATCTAATTTTCAGACTATGGATGTAGAGCAAATATCAATCTACCTTGGCTAAAGCATCAAAACCCTCTAAACTTGGCACAAAAAGTTAGATGTCACCATAAACTTTTAAAAGTTCTAAGTAGTCCCTTCAATGTCACTTGTCAGCTTCTGATTGATTTGACTTTTTAAAGATGTCGGTTTTCTTATTTTTCTTTCTCCAATCAGAAGTTGGCACGTGTCAATGAAGAGAGGCAAATTGATACACTTTTACTAAATTTAATATGTAATTTAAAACTTTTGAAAGTTTATGATAATATTTAACTTTTCATACCAAATTTAAAAGACAAATGATACATTTATCCATCAACTTGAATATGAACTCAAATATGAATTTACATCTACCATTACCTAACATAAATTCGCCGTCCCTAATAGTAATTAGTATATGATCTGTTCCTCCTCATTTATCTCTTTATCATATCAATATAACTGATAAAATATTAACACCCAATCAAAATACTAATTTATGGTCTACATTTCTATACTAAAAATATTTTCTTCTTTGAATTGTCAAATTAAAATTTGATCAATATATAATGTCTTTCTTTTTCACATATCTTTCCTTTACTATGGATGTCCACTTTTACTATTACTATAGTCGTTATCGTAAACTTTATAGAACTAAATATGTTTCAATGTATAACTGTATTGAATTAAATTGACTTAATTTAAACTAATTTTTCTGATTATAAATCTAAAAAAATATGATTACAGTTATTCTTTTATAAATTAACCATTATTTTTTCATTTTTACCATTTGTCAAACTTCATTGAATGACAATGAGTAATGCCACTTTATAAAAAAATAAAGCAACTATAAAAAAAAATTCCCAGTTTAATAGGCTTTAAATAATCTAATTTCACGTTTTCTCCTTCCATTTCATTGGCTCTGAATTAATATTGCCGACAAGCTTTCGGCATCACCCGGGTTGAATATGAGTTATTTGGACTTGGAAAAACCCCAACTATTCTTGGAATTATTAGAGATTGTAGAATTCATTATTTTCACTAATTTGAGTTTGAAGCTTTCAAATTGGACGTTTCAAGTTACACAGTTTATGAGTGTACGTAATAGGGTTTAAAGAGCAATCTAATTATGATTAAGTTTAGGATGTTCCTTTTCGTAAATACTACTCCCTCCATCTATAAAATATTATCCAAATCATCAAAATCAATGAAAAATTTATTATACAACCAAAATGACTAATCTATCCTTTACTAAATTCTCTTTCTTCTTAATTACTAACTTATAATTTTAACAATACATAATCTTTCTCATAGTTAATACAAGGGCAAATTAGAGAAAAAAAATTATACAAAATACATTGATAATCTAAATTGACAACTAAAAAGAGAACTAATAAAATGGCTAAAGAGACAATAATTTCTAGATGGAGGGAGTATTTAAATTGTATTAAAAACGGCCAAACGCATCCGTTGTCCCTAAGCTTGGCACGTTTTATCACATGCCACCTTCAACTTTCAAGTGTTCCACTTTACCCCCTAAAGTTAGCAAAATTGATACATTTTACCCCTCAGTATCATGTGTCAGTTTCTGATTGATTTGACTTTTGAAAAATATCCTTTTTTAGATTTTTCTGTCTTCAAGCAAAAGTTGACACTTGGCATTGAGGGGGCAAACTATATTAGTTTTACCAATTTTAGGGGGTAAAGTAGAACACTTAAAAGTTGAGGGTGGCATGTGACGAAACGTGCAAAGTCTGGGGGGCAATGAATGCGTTAAGCCATTAAAAAATGAATTCTTCGACTAACATTAACTTAGTTGACAACACAAAATAAGTATGAGGGTTGAGACTCATATTCGAATCACACTAAATACATTTGTAGGAATTGATGAAGAGTCTTTAATGAAATTAGCCTTACATAAAATTAACCCAACAAAGATTCTTATCATTTAAAAAAAGAATAGGACAAGAAATGATTTCACCATCCACGAGATTTAATATTTTAATTTTTGATGTTAAATATTGATTCAAGTTATAATATATATACAACTATGACAAAATCTGAATCAAAACTTATTCAGGGAGTTTTCCATTTCATCTAAACTCAAACTTGAAGTGTAACCAACAAAGTAACTTATTGTTAACAAACTTGATAACAGAACTTAACTAACTATCAAACTATATTATGCCCTTGATAACATAATTTATCTAACAAATATCTGCATTGTACTCTTGATTATCAGCTTTGGATTCCCAGATATGCAACTGTTCCAACAGACTAATTAGAAACATACGAATTATTATAATTTATAGGCCAATGGCATCTGTTGCCCCCTAAATTTGGCAAAACTGATACAGTTTGCTCCCTCAATGCCACGTGTCAGTTTCTGGTTAGTTTGACTTTTCAAAGATGTCATTTTTTAGATTTTTCTCCCTCCAATCAGAAGTTGACACGTAGCATTGAGGGGGCAAACTGTATTAGTTTTGTCAATTTTAGGGGGTTAAGTGATTCGCTTGAAAGTTGGGGGTGACATATGACAAAACGTGTCAAGTTTTGGGGGCACTGGATGCATTAACCCTAGTTTATAATTCAGAGACTTAATCTATGGATTTTTTTTTTAAATGCCTCGCATTAAAATGTGTACTTATTATATTTGCATATTTTCTTCTAAATATAATACCTTACAGTTTCGGGCCAAATGCCTTTCAGAAATGCAGTGTTGTTTAATATAATTTCACGAACAACTTATATTTTATTTTTATATATATAAAAATCATTTCATATATACAATATATCAAGTTGTGACTGATTACTAACTAGTATTATCCAGAGTCCCGTAATAAAGTTTCCTCAAGAGAATTTAAGAAAACATATTTGAAATTGGAGGGGATGGAGTGGAGATGCCTCATTTTTGGGCCATATGGACCTCGTTATAAGCTTCAAACAATAATGGAAAGCCTGCTTTACCTTAAACTGAGATTTTATTTTAGTCACAAACATGCTTTTTAAAACAAGATCTTTCAGAGTTTTGAAAAAATCATGTCAAATTTGTACTTCGAATTTCACAATTTTTTACCTAAAAATGTTGATGTTTTTAAAAAGAAAAAGGAAACGTCAACGAAACAAAAGAAATTTCAAATGATCTTGTAAGCATAAATTTGAAAAAGTTGACCCTTTTTAGAAGGTAGTATTGTTGGTTTATTGATAACTAAGTGATTCGTTCTTTTATAGAAATTTCAAAGACACGTCAACATGTTCAATAATACAAGTAACTAAGTCAAAATACAGTTCATTAATTAAGCAGGCAATTTCACATGAAATAAGTTACTAGTATTACAACAATCCTACACACTTGTTGAGTTTTCAATTTTACTCGTCGGCTCACTCTTCCAAGCTTAGTTTTGGCTCCATATTATGGCTGTGCATATATGCACATACATATACACATGCATTTTTTTAGGAGAAAATGAAAAAACGAACAAAAAAAGGAAAAAAAAACTTATTTGATCATCCCCTTGTGGCAATGACAGTTAAATCTTCAAACAAAGAGGAAAAAAAAAGATAAGAAACAGTTGAGGATAGGGTACAGTTATAGAAGCAACAGTTTATGTGCCGTTTGATTTGCAGAATGGAATGTAAGTGTAGAATAGAATAGGTATTGCTTAAAAAAATACCCATCATATTTTGCCCTATTACATTTCATTTCGCAAAACAAACAGCACAATAGCGTATGAGATTTGTAAGATTGATTATCTGGTTAACGAGACTCGGGTAGACCAATGAACAATTCGGTCTCAACTTCCATGCTTTCTGTGTCTGCTGTGTGTTGCTTATTACCTGTAGTTTCCATTGCTTTCATTCCACACTGCACACCACAAAGCATCATAACATTATGTGAAATATCTAACTTGACTGTAATATATGATGATTATTGTCTAGATTTACATTTTAGTTATCTTGTTATATCTATACTCTGTTACTTTTGAGAAGCTTGGAACTTTATATTAACAAAATAAAAACACCTCGCAGCCTATATTTAACAGTATATTATTTTATTAATATATACAGTCGGAACTACTTATTACTGCGACATACAACCTTATCGCAAGAATTTTTATACTTTTTACAATGACAAATCTTATACAGAATGAATTGAGTTAAATTGTGAGAGCTTAACTTTATAAAAATGCATATTCAAACATACTTTTCTCTTCTAGTAATGGAATTAGAGCAAGTCCAACCATTTCCCCCATTTTTCATTCTCTAAACCCCATTTTGGGGATCCACAATGTTTTTACTCCAACCATATTCCCCATTTTTCATTCCTCATATTAGATTCCCAAATATAATAATACCTTATTATTATATTAATTTATTTACATTATTTTTATTCTATCCAACTTAACAAAACAATTAAAAAAATCAAAACTAAAAGATATATTATAAAAATAATTCATTCTCCGGTTTCCCCATATATGAGGAACTCCATTTTGGAGACGTACCACCATATGGGGAATGGTTGGACTCAACCATTTCCCATATGTATTCCCTATTTCAGGGAATTTCCTAAATGGGGAACTGCCTAGTACATATAATACTTATCTAGCTCATTACCCAGTAATATAAGACAAACTGACATATAAACCTTACAGAAATGTGAAAATTAGCAGCAGGGATTTTTGTAGCAAAAGAAGTAATGTCGTAAAATTAGTAAAGACACAAAATTTGTTGAAACCAAATTTCTTCGTAAATACATGCAACCACAATTTTATAGCAACATCCGTAAATACATGAAAACAAATTTTGTACTCGTAACGGCAAAATTTTGCCTGATGGCTGCATATTCTGGTAGGCATTTGCTTAACCACAGATCACGGTAAATTTTATAATATTTGACACCAATATTATGCATATTTTCCTACGAACTAGAGTTGAACAGACATATATATAAAAACACCAGTTAGGCATTAGGACGTCAAGGGTGCAGGTAGCTCAATCCCCATTCCGCACCCAATACTTTTAGGGTGCGGTTTTGGGATTCCCTAGTTAGTGTTTCGGGATTTTTTTTTGCTCTCATCCCGCAGCCACGAGGGTGCGGGCTGCTTTCGAATAATCCCACCAATAAATTACACAAAACTTTATGGATCTGTTCAGTTTAAGAAAAAAAAGGCTATTTTCCAGAAAAATTTTCTATGAAAACTGAAAAATGAAGTTTAATGTTCAGTTGTAAAATTTTTGTAAATGAAAACTTAGAAATTATGTTTCTATTTTTTCCAAATTTACACTGTCCATGGAAAACATCTTTTTACCGTTTTCGGTAGAAAAAACACGGAAGCACCAATGTAATGGCGCTTATATTACGTAACTTTTTGGTAAATACAGCAAATACTGTTGGATGCAATCAAAATTTCATCCACCTTCACTCTATATTTCTATATTTTTTTATTAACTACATTTCTATATTTTTCATTCATTGACACCATTCTTTGTCTTTCATAGAAATAAGTCAGAATATAGAGCATCAATTACTTTTACAATATCTTTACTTTTTATTATTTAATAATGATACATAAAATGTGTTAAATTAGAAATTATCTAGAATGATTTTTTTTATAATGCAAATTTAGATTTTGATTAATTAAGATTTTATAAAAATGATTAAATAATAATTTTATGTAACTAATTTTGAATTAAATTATAATTCTAATAAAGTTGTGTTAGTAACTATACTTATTTCAAATAAGATTGCAATCGAGTTGAGCGGTTCGCGAGCAGTTCGAGATCAGCTTGATCAAAGTTCGGTCAAAGCTCAGCTTGATAAGGCTCGATTCAAGTTCGAGATCGGCTCGAGATATTTATGAGTCAAGCCAAGCGTTTTCACGAGCCAGTTCGTATATTTTTTAATTACTTTATCATATTATTAATTTCTTATATATTCGTACAAATATGGTAGGTTAATTTTAATTTCAAATATTCTAATTAAGAATTAGTTGTGTATCGTAGTCTTAATTAGTTATAAATATTCTTAAACAGGTAGTATTCCTATTCTAATTTTATCACTTCTCAAAAAACCTTAACCTAATCATCTAATATAAAAGGGGTTTGTCTCTATGAATTTTAATTTGACAAAAAAATATGTATTTAGAAATGATAGCAGGATAATTATTGGATAAATAAGACTCGTTTAGGCCCGTAAGCTCGCGAACTCAAACCGTGTTTGTCCATGAGCTCGAGCCGAGCTAAAATATTTAAGGCTTGATCAGCTACGAGCCGAACCGAACTCAATCATTTTTATTTTAAGCCGAGCCGAGCTTAGATAAATTTGGTCCCGGTTCGGCTCTTTTACACCCCTAATTTCAAACTTATTATATTTTTTCCAAAAACTATTGATGTTTAGAAGTAGTTTTTTTATTTTAAGATTACATGTATTTTGATATATAAATTTGAAAAGTTTCATTGGGAAAAGAAAATCAGAAATAGAAAACTACAATGAGTGAACATGTTTTTAAGTTTTCAATTTTTTCTTTAGAAAATGAAAAACTTGAAAATTAGGAAAAGAAAAAGAAAAGTGAAAAATGAAAATGAAAAATATTTTTTACAACTAAACAGACCCATATGTGTTTCATATTTATTAATGATCAGAGCCCACATTCGAACATATATTAGTAAATTTTAGCTATAGAAAATTGAATCTTAATCTATTCTAAAATGTGAATGCAATTATATAAAAAAAATTATTAATCCAACAAACCAACCAAGCTTTAAATCTCACACTAGATGGGGTCGGCTATAAAAAAAAATTGTTAACCCAAACAACTAAAAAATTTATAATTTGTTAAAATCAAATAACATAAACCGAATTTCAAAGAAATTTAGAGAGTTCATTCATATCAACCAAGTAATATAATTAGAAAAGACATTGTCATTCTAGCTTGACTTAGGCCCTGTTCTTTTCAACTTATATTCAGTCCAGTTCAGTTCAGTACTGCATATATATAAATTTACACTGAAATAAGTTCAGTTTAGTACTGCTGCTTATAAGTTGAAAAGAACAGGACATTAGTTGGTAAACTGATAGCAAAAAATACAAAAGATACAATTACAAACTAACTAATTTTCTAATTGTTATAACTAACTACTATTCTTTGATATCTATAGGATTTTTTTTTATTAATATGGGGAATTTTTGTCAAATTAGTTGTGGGGTTCTAACCCACAACCCCAAATTTGTGGTTTTTTCCTAACAAGGTGGTGGCCACTAGACTAAAGCTAGTGGTTGATATCTATAGGAATTAACGCTTTAATTAATTGTGTTATTATTTTGCCAATAAAACTTGAATATGCAATTGTTTGAAAGAAGATTTTGTAATGAATTATATATTTCATTCAATAAAAAAATTGTGTATATATATATATATATATATATATTTATATATGTATTCAGGTTTTTGCTCGGGACTTTATTGGGTTGTAGTGCGGGTTACCCAACGGTGCGGGAATGGTTCCACCCACACCCGCCCACGTTTTAAAACTGGGGGTAAAATTTCACCCATCCCCGCCCATACGGGTGGAAATTTTTGATTTTTCCCGCCTGCATCGATTCGGATGTCACGATTTTCGGATATTTCCCGCTCTATTTACATCTCTATTTTCCAATTACTATTTACTAGAACTAAAAAGTTGAAATGAGGGCAAATAAAGGAAAAGGGAATAAGATATGCACCTTCTCTCGCAACTTTTTATTTTCTTCCAGTAAAGCTTTTTCCTGTAAAGGAAAGGCAATGAACTTTATGTGTAAAAATAGAAAGTCTCGGGCAGACTCGGATATAGCTAATCGGTTACCTCTTCCTTTAGCTTCTCAATTTGCTCCCTGAACAGCTGATTCTGCATGCAAGTGAAGTTCATCAACGGAAGGTGGAGAAAGAAGGCCATACTATAAAATATTTATTTTTACTCATGAAAGTAAAAAATGTATATCTCAGAGAATATGAAGATATTGTTTTTCAGAGAATCAATTCCATCTCATTGACATTAATAGGAACTAATTGACCTCAAAGTTTAAGCTGCTAAGAAACTACAATATCAACTTTTATTATTGTCTCTAACACCCTTTCACACAAATGCCCCCTTTTTTCTAAGAAACTGACTGTATTAAAATCATAGTAAATGGGTAATATAATTGGGAGGCGAGGAAATCCAGGTCCCCGTTGCCTCATTTAGAGATACAACTCTTGCATGGGCATCAACATTATGGTCTCGGCTTACTCAACTAGAAAGACATGACATGAAGAGTTCAACTAAAATTATACAATCCTCAAAAATAGAAGCAACATATGAATAACCAAAATCCGAACTCATCGAAAGTTCAAAAAGTGTTTTAATGTCCGTTTATGTGACAATGAGTATAACCCATGTCCTTCAACCACGACAATGCCTCCCTCACCGAGAGTGCCTCCGCCTCTAAAGATCGAGATATGGGTAAGGAGAATACCCATTTAGAAGCTCATTTATTAAAATTTATCAACGACGTTGTGATTATTTAAACCTTGACGGATTAGTCATTTTATAAGAGGCTCTAATTTAGTATAACTCCGAAAATGGCCGATGGTGTTTCCAACATCACCAGCATTACCAAAAAGGAAAGAAATGGTTCAGATGTTCTTATTTCGTCAATATCTACTCTATTTCCCAAAGTGATGATTTTTTGTTGTTCAACTTTTGTGGTCGGAGTAAAAAAAAAAACTGTTTATTAGGCATATAACTCCTATATGATCGCAATAACTGAGCCTGAAGAAAAGATTGGCACTGTCTATCTTCACATGACAGAAATCAAACAGGAAGAGTGCTTTATTTTAGGGTTTTTATTTAAGTTTGACCTTAAAGTAAACAACCACATGGTTATGATCCTAAATTGCCTGTAACATAAGATGCAACTTTACATCTTATTAACAAGACTCCAGTTCATTTACACAGTGTGGTCCACAGATGTGTATTTGACTTTGTCAAATACTGAAGAGCACACGTGCCAATGAGCTATTTTACTTAATTGGAAAGTAAGTCTACCATTAATGAGGGTCAAAATTGCACCTTACTTAGGGTCAAGACTGAACCTTGTTGCAAACTTAGGATCAAAATTCCACGTTTGTTGTTTCCCAAAAAAAGTATAGGCTCTTAACCCTTTTATAATTACATAGTTATATACCTTTCTGGTCCTAATCCTGCTTAAGCTTCGCTCCAACTGACCCTCTAACTGCTGTAGCTCGTCAACTGAACATGGTTCTAACCCCTCTCCTAGCATTTTTCTGCAAAATATGAAACCAGACTTCCATACTTTAAAAAGTTGAAGATTGTGCATCAAAGGAAAGGAAGTCATTGAACAAAGTTGATAGAAAAGAAAGTGTGAGAACAACTGATTCAACCTTTTAGAGACTTGAAGAAGCTCAATTTTCTTTGCTAAGCTTAAACTGTCATCCTTCAAATGCTGATAATAAGAAATTTCAAAAACTGGATCAACTTATCAGTTCGTTTCCACTGGTTTTGATATGCACATTTTATTTACATTGAATTAGACTGACAGACCTGCATGGTTTCTGGAACTGGTTTGCCGCTGTTTCCAAGATCCTTTGCTTTCTTATTATACCGCTCTATTGTCTTGTTGATACTGAAAAAATATCCATACCAAAAGAAGAGCAAAATTTTAGGGTAAAGAGTAGAATATATAGGTAGTATTTAGAATCTAGTATGCTAACAATAATGAAACTGTTATATGGGTTTTGAATGAATGTTCTGATCTTCACTTCCATTTTGCAACATGTTAATAACAGTCTTCAAAGAAATATAATAAACTTAATTTCAATAGTAGTTGTCATCACAATATGAGTATGAATATGATGGATTATGCTCTCATATCAAAATGTGAAATCATAACGAAATAATTTGAACAGTTAAAATTTTAAGATTACTAACTTCCAATTCAAATGAAATATATACAATAATTAATGCATAAGGATTCTTTAAAGTTGGAGTCAAACTTTAGAGTATAATTATTTAATCTAGGCCGAATGCATACGGGTCCCCCTGAAGTTGGCTCTAACCGCCTTTGGCCACCCTGAACTTTCAATTGTGGCACTTTACCCCCCTAAAGTTGGCAAAACTTAAATAGTTTGCCCCACCAATGCCATGAGTCAGTTTTTGGTTGGTTTGACTTTTCAAAGATGAAAATTTTTTGATTTTTTCTCTCCAATCAGAAGCTCACACGTGACATTGAGGGAAACTGGATCAGTTTTGCCAACTTTAGGGGTAGGTGTCACACTTGAAAGTTTGGGGTGGTCAAGGCAGTTAGAGCAAACTTCAAGGGGGTCTGTATATGTTAAGCCTTTAATCTAACTCCTAGTCATCTAAGAGAATAAAACATACATTATCAATCCATACCGTTCATTTTGAAATAGAAGATATGGATTAAGTCAATTTTATTCTATAGTTTGACCTCATCTTTATTCAAATCACATACTCTATCTCAGCATGACATCATTTTGATTCTTCTTTAATTGTTGCTTAAGCACTTTTCATCAAAACCAATACAAATATTTGATAAACTCATGGAATGGTTAATTTAATCTTTTATACCTTGTATTACAAAGTTTCTTTCTTATTACTTACCGCCTTATGATTTTATCATAACTTAACCTTCCTCTTAATTAAAACAAAGGTAATTTAGAAAAAAAAATTATGAAAAATGCATTGATAATCTAAATTGATAATTAAAAAGAATAAAAAAATAAAAGGCTAAAGATACACCCTGGAGGGGTTCTTTTCTATTCTGTCTAAAATAACTCTTATTTATTACTCCCTCCATCTAGATATATATGACTTTTCAACTAATTCACTGGTTTTAATAAAGCTATAAAGTAATGTATAATTTACTAATTGATCCTTTGATTGAGTCATGCAATTAATATGATGATTCATATTTATCTTGAAAGCTGTAAAAATTAATAAGGGTGGGACTGGAATAATTGAACAAAAAATATCTTGAAAGTTGGAAAAGTCGTATAAACTAGATACAACAAAATGGCCAAAAAGTCATATATATCTAGATGAAGGGAGTATTCATAAAAATCACAAAGTACATAAAGATTAACTTGAAAATATAAAATTTATTACCTCCCAACAAAAATTTAATTAACGTTGTAACTTTAAGAATGTATGAAATACTCATCAAGTCATGGGTATGGCATTACAAGAAAGATACTCTAATCACCGATGAATGATTAAAGAGATTATGGAGGATACTCAATACAATGCTTGTAAAGTAACATGCCGTGCATAGAAGGAAAGATAACATATGGTGGATTATGAGTGAGAATCTCTTTGCTAATGAAAAGTTTAAGGTATTAAATGAGAATCATCACGATTAAATCTTATGGGAGAATTCATACCTGGCTAGATACGTAATTAAGGGTTATTGTAAGTAATCACAAGGATTTGGGACTCAAATCTTGCAGACATGAGGATCAAAAAGCAATGCGCGAAAAAAGAGAGTACTAATTACTCTTGGAATCTATTTAAAAGTTGCTTTTTTATTTTTTTAATCTAAGCCAGAATGTGATATATTTTTCTAAGTGAAAGCATGCTAGTTTAAAGCGAACAAAGTAAATTTTCAATAAAATACATATCACAGTTACTTTTGATAGCAAAAGCTATCATTGTAGCCATACATATATATCAAATTAAGATTGTGGTTTAAATGAAACTTTTGTCAAATGGCTCCTATATAAGGCACAAGAGTCTCCCACACCAATAAGTCTAAAATTTAAATTATAGCTTTTTATGTTTGCATGAAATATAGAATTTTGAATGTGTTGTGCATGCTTCAAGCTATGCATGATTGTATTAGAAATAAGAAAGGGTACTCATGTATCCTAATTTATTAGCTTTAAGTTTTTAAATTGCATGATTTATATACTTATCATATACTCACTGATTTTGCGTACTTAGTGCACATGCAGTGTAATTAACTCAAACTTTTGCAAGTTCAGAAAATTGGGGGAAGAAAATGGTTAAAATATGCCTCTACAATTAGACTTTTAATTAGTTTTCAACTAATAATTATAGACAGAATATCAAATCAAGAATAGGAAACCAAATTTTGTAGATCGGGAATTGAAACATAAGATTCAATACATTGCCATAATATTATATAAATAAAATATTTAACATGTTAAAATAAAAGATATTAAATTTTAGTCTAAGTTTAATATATAAAAAACCATAACAGGTACTTAAAATCCAATTTTAATTCATGGTAATGTATTTTTATTTTTTTAATTTTGAATTATTAATGAAGTAGCATTAGTTATAAGTTATAATTACAGAAATTATTGTCGATTATTAATTATTATTTGAAGGGGGAGTTTTTTCAAATTAGAATTCAAGAAATTCTCCCGCTCTTCATAAAAATATAAGCTAATGTTAAAGCAAATTCGAGGTGCGACTTACTGATACTCTAGTGCAAGACCACTCCACTCATCCATTGCCTAGTCACCGAAGTCATCTCTCCACGCCACTTTGACCATCTAGAGTCGTTAATGATGGATATAGCCTCGCTCCAGCGACCAGTCGATGGAGCAATCAAACTTTGACTTCCTCAAGTCAAATTTTCAATTCATAATCTTCAAAAGCCTATAATCCTGTCCTTTCTCTTATTCTTCAAACTTTTTTTAGCTCGTGAATCAACCAGATCGATGGAATCAGACGATTCAGCTGATTCACCATTTATCTGGTCGACTCTTGACCAATCTGGTGTGCATTTTGATTCACTCCATAGATTAAAATCTATGTTGGGTGAATCGAACAATATCGTAGAATTCATATTGCATATTACGAGATTTTGATAACTATTATCAGCCCTATAAAACTAATTAGCTGCTGAACTTTTCCAGGAGTATGAAATTAAATTCCAGTCATTTTCGTTCTTGTGGGATAACACGTTCAAGCAAATATTAAAAACTATAGAACGCCTAAAACAATAAAAAGATTTTCAAGTGGTTTATATTATTTTTGCGTGTAAACATAGTATTATTTTAGATGTGAAAATAATTATAAATTTGCATACTTGTTGATAAGATGAGAAGTTAAGCGGAAGCGGATAGATAATTCGATATTATCAATGCAAAGAATTGATGTAAACTAGCTGGCATTTGAATTCATACTTCAAAGGGTTGACACATAATCAGATACTATCTTTAACTAGTTAATGTAGCATACTCGGAAAAAAGATTTTTACTTTTCTATAATTGAAATTTGTATTAAAGACCTAGAGAAAAGGTCAAGAAGAAGAAACATAGATCCAAATTACTCAAAGCAAAGTTTTGTTAATTTATTTGATTACACATGCATTTAAGAACCTAAAAGTATTACCAATTGCACTTGGTACAATTGGTACATCCATAAAGTATGGATG
The DNA here is from genome assembly GCA_947683365.1 of Euphorbia pulcherrima. Taxonomy (NCBI): domain Eukaryota; kingdom Viridiplantae; phylum Streptophyta; class Magnoliopsida; order Malpighiales; family Euphorbiaceae; genus Euphorbia; species Euphorbia pulcherrima. Next base: position 75,607,677 of record CANTUS010000014.1, read on the forward strand.
GGGACGACCAAGGATCAATTCCTGACTCCTACAAAAGGCTCATATCAATAAAAAAAAGGTGTGATACTATCTAAGTTAACGGCAACTATTTGATGCAAAGAACATGCATAACATTTTAAAAATAACATGTAGTAAACTCTTAACATATGTATTTGGTTTTATAGGATCTAAAGTGTCATCATCATGAGAACAAATTATGAACTAAAGAGAATAGAAATGTAACAATGAAAAAGAATTTCAATTTTAACACAATTATACAAAGACATGCACAGTAGTTTGAATATAAATATCACAGTGAACAGCTTACAAGGGAAAAGAATTACGGCACTGTGGCTGAGCTTTTTTAGCGAATTTTTTCAAAAACTCCATTTTCAAGCTTTTCCTAGAAGAAGCAGATTTTATTTTGAAAAAAATAAATCAGACAGTTCCTAATTAATTAGTATGAAGGATAATAACGTGTTGTTCAAAGCCATATTATGTATTCTATTGTAAGCTTGTGATAGCAACTTAGTTTAACAGCATCTTAAAAAGCAATACCAAACTGGCTCTAGTGTCAACATAATACTTAACAATGAAAGCCAAGCTAGTGCCTCAGCTTAGTAGAACATCTAATTGTCTTAATCTTGTGAGAGAATGCCTTCTCCAACATTGTTTCATTCAAACTCAATAATTAACAAATACAAATTGACAAAAGGCTTTAAGGCAAGAGCAAAAAAAGTTACAAAAGTACTACAGGATTTCCTACATGTTATTGAGAAAAACAGTAAATTAATGTACATTGAATTGCAGTCAACAACTTGACCAAAGAGTATCATATAAAAAAAACTTGACCAAAGAGTATATGATACTTGAAGAAACAAATATTCATCAATAATGTATATTATATAGTGTAAACATATAATATAATTAAATGCTTGTCCAAAGTTACTGGAAGGTTAGTTGAGTTTAAAATGATCAGGAAAAGAGATATTGTAGTTGGGTTTAGTCAGACAAATGGTCACAAATTAATCAAACATTTAACTAACACTAACATCAAGAACAATATAAGAAAACTCTTAACAATAGACAATGGTCACCTTGGAGAAAGCAGTAAGTTTGTTTCTTTTCAGAAGCATTCTTGTATTTTATTAATAAAGGCAGTAAACCAACCACACAAAGTTCACAAAGTACAACCTCTATCTATTCAAGGACCCCAATACACAACAACCAATATATAAATCAGATTCCAGTTTAGTTGTAGGCTTGTAGTCTAGATGTACAGAAATCGCTTAGATTTCTTTTTCCGGTTCTTAATTCACTACTTCAAACAAGTCATTAATGAGCAAATACATCAATTTTGTATCATTAACCCACACTGTGGAGTTAGTCCTACTTCTTTACAAGATTAAATTGAATGGCAAAAGTTGCTGGTGTTTATAGGTTAGATTTGAGTTTTGTCTATTGTATAAATTTGTATTAGATCTAACAAATCAGTATTTTATGAGATCTCTCTTTCACTTCTTTACCTGTCCTATCATTTTCTGAGCATTGACTGACAGTTACCAACCCAAGAAATTTATACAAAGTTGAAAGGAGAAAAAAAAATCAGAAGTAGGACATAAAATCAGCAAAATTCTGACAATATAAAATGTTTCAACAGCACAATATCACGCATGAAGATTTGATAACAAGATCGAAGAAGGAAAGCAATAGATCAGATCAATTAATTTTGACTGATTAAGCCTGAGGACTCGTACTATACTATTAAAAGCTTAATCAATAAAAAAAATTGGTATACTGGATGAATAGATCGATTAAAGAGGATTAAGGAAAAATCCAATTAAAATTTTAAACAAGGTTAAGATATGCAACTCGACGAATGGAGAAAAGTCGAGGAAAAAAAGAGAGAAAAAAACCTGCAACTGGAGAACTCGTAAAGCTTTCCTCTGGGAGAGAAAACGATAAGTGCAACTTCAGCATCGCAAAGAACCGATAGCTCAAAGGCCTTCTTAAGCAAACCATTTCTTCTCTTTGAAAAGGTAACTTGCCTACTAGTAGCGTTTTCTATTCTCTTCATCTGAGTCTTTCCTCTCACCATTTTCGCATAAAATCTACAAAACAGAAAGTAGATCGAAGCATATTTAAGAAAACAATAACTCAAATCGGCAACTCAGGGCTAGATTTTATGGTTGTAGAAGAATGAACCAGCAATTAAAGACCTAAATCGACCAATAAATTGCTAAATACAGAAAATCGAGAAGTAATAGAAATGAGAAACACCTGAAAACCTCTGGATCGAGAAGAAAAACGAATGAATTCGAGAAGTAAGTAAGCTGAATTGAAGATCGACAGAGAAAATTAAGCAGAAACCCTAGACAATTGAAGAGTACGGGAGAAGTAGATCGAAATGGAGTTGGATTAAAAAATATGAAGCAAAAAATGGAAATATATTGTAACCCTAGAAGATGAAAGAAAAAGGAAAGAAGAGAGAAAAGAGAAGAAGGCGTATTTGAAGAACCTAATCTTCTTTCTCCTTTTGGTAAATTGAGGAAAATAAAAACAAACAGCTCCCAAAAAAGAAAACAGAGAATATGACTCATATAGGTGTGCAAATGGGAGAGCTCATGTGAATCCCATTATTACTATAACACCACCAATAAAAATAAATATCTCCCCACGGTAGCACCAAAAGTTTGGTGCCTACTCAGTCATGTGATGACACCTGGTCATTGGAGACTGACAACTCGCTTTTCCGGTATCCGGTGGAGAGGCAACTTACTCATGTGAAGGTCAAGACAGCGAACATTCCTGTCGGTTGCCAGTTCCTCAAAGACAACTCCTTCCATCCACTCACCCCCTACAAGGATGCACTTAATATCTGAGCACCCACTCTCTCTTTTTCTCTTTTTTGTTTAAACTGGTAATTAGTGAGAGCAAAATTAACTGTGTCCGTACCATTTTTAAAAACACGTCGTTTTTTCCGTACGATGAATTGAGTGCTTGCCCAATTGGATTCTGACAGCGCATGTTGTCACGTGACTTATCTCGTTTTAGTTGAGCTTGGGGCCCTTTTTCCTGGACCGGCTACCAATACATTTCATGCCCATATATACTGTATTTGGCTAATTGGCTCTACCAAAGTGTGAAAAGAAAGAAAACAGATGTAACTTTTGAAAAGAACTATTGAGGATAATTAGTCATCCAAACTAGACATCCTATGCATATTTGCCCGTTTGGACTTCGTCAAGCTTTTTATTGATGATATACTTGGACTCAACGAAGCGGATTCGAGAGTTTTAGACATGTTAACAAGTTTGATCTAAATTAAATGCTCTACAAGTGTTTGTTGGAAACTTTAAATTATATGTAAGAACAAACAAAGAGAATATTATATCATAACTCGGTAAATGTTAATGTGGCTATGTAAAGAATATGAATAGAACACTTTGCTGTGTGGATATTTCACCAAGCCAACCACAAGTAAGTTATCATTATTTAATTAAGGGTGACACATATATTCGGTTAGCCCCAGACATATCTTAATTTTAACTCTTAGAATTACACAAAATTAAAAAGGTTCAAGCAACATAATTATCGTGTAATTAACAGCTTGAAAGTCGAGTCCCTTAACAAAACCGGAAATCATCTTAAAATTGATCTAGTAATAATTAAAATTAATACTCCCTCCGGTTTTAAATAAAAGACCTTTTAGACTTTTTATCAAAACCAATAAGATATTAATTAAGCAATTAAAAAGACTAATTTATCCTTTATAAAATTCCTTTTCTTCGTAATTACCAACCTATAATTTCAATAATATTTAATCTCCTTCCTAATTAATGCAATTATAATTTAGAGAAAGAATGATAAATATTACATTGATAATCTAAATAATCACTTATTTAAAACTAAAATAAAAAAATTAAAATGTCATTTATTTAGAACCGGAGGGAATATTATTAATATCTTTTCAAAAGTGTTTTTGACATGTGATAAGGAAGAATAAGCAATGAGACTTCAAAGTACTCATAAATGCATCATAATTATTATTATTAGTTCAAAATGTTTAGCAATAAATTAAGAACAAGAAATACTTCATCCCAAATAATTTTACATTCCAACTTTTAATTTTGATTTTAAATAAGTGACCATTATATTATTAAAATAATTTTTATCATTTTTTTCTAATATATACTTGCATTGATAGTAAGTTTGAGCTCTATATTTCTCAAAAATTAAATGTTTTTATTTTTAAAAAAATAAAAAAAATAAATTAAATATTAATAAAATTATAAATTAATTAATAATCTAATAAAAATTTTGTTGACTTTTAAAGCTTAATTAGACACTAACTGGATTGAGTAATAAACTAAAAGAATACAGTAGTTTCAATTTTATCAATCAATACGTACATGTGTTGCAAACTTGCACATTTGGTGTGTATATACTAGGAATTAATATTTTAGAAGTTCTAATAATATTTACAATAATGTGCACAAATACTGTTAAATTAAAACCGCGAGTATTTTATAAATATGATGAGGAATAAAACAAAAATCATATATTCAATATATATATATATATATATATATATATATATATATATATATATATATATATATATTAATGGAATAATGTTTTTTATTATATAAAATTATAATTAATTACAGCTCTAATTAAAATATGGACAAATATAAAGTTAAGTCCTCCTATTAGGGATGTTAACGGTGTGGGTTCGATGCAGGTAGCTCAATCCCTACTCCGCATCCAATACTTTTCGGATGCCATTTTTGTAATTCCATAATTAGTGTTTTGGGTATTTTTTTCACCCATTTCGCACCCACACTGATATGGACAGGGAATCCCCGCCCACCAATAAATTCCACAAAACTCTAGATGTGTTCTCATATTTATTAATGACCATAGCCCATATTTGAACATACATCAATAAATTTTAGCTATAAAAATTGAATCTTAATCTATTAAAAAAAGTGAATGAAATTATATAAAAAAGTGTTAATATCCAAATAATTAAAAATTTTCTCTTCTATTTATATATCCTTGTAATTTAATTTAATCAAATTTTGATAAACTTCGTATTTATTAAAGATATTAAATGATAAAATCAAAGAACATAAATCGAATTTCAAATAAATTTAGAGCGTTCATTCATATCAAATAAGTAATCCAATAATAAAAGCTTTTATTATTTTAGCTTGACTTAGTTAGTGAACTAATAACAGAATATATACAATTTCAAACTAACTAACTAATTTTCTAACTATTATAATTAACTACTATTCTTAAATATCTATGGGATTGAAGGTTTCAATCAATTGTGTTATTTATTTTTATTATTTTTTTTAAATAAAACTTGAATATGTAATTATTTGAAAGATAAATTTTTAATGAATTATATGTGTTATGCATTTATATATCGTCTATATTATGTGTGTGCGTGTTCGGGTTTTTGTTCGGGAATTTATTCGGTTGCGGTGTGGGTTATCCAACTGTGCACAACGTTTTCCTACCAGGGGTAAAATTTCACCCATCCCCTCCCATGTAGGTCGAATTTTTTGGTTATTCCCCGCCCGCATCGGTTTGAATGTGATGGTTTTTGGGTATTCCCCGCCCTATTGACATCCCTACCCCCTACATGCTCTAGCTAAGAATTGTGCAAAATGATCCGCAGACCGATAAACAAGACAAATTTAAAAATGTTAAAAACAGTTTACCAGAGTTAAAATCCTGGATAAAACACACAAAACTTGCTATACCGCAAGACAAACATGCCCTTAGGCAATACTTAATATGAAAACAAATGACAAAACACTGCAACTTATATTTTCTTAACACTCAACTAACGACTTTGAATATCCACAACCATAAACTGCTTTCACCATAACATCAACCAATAGTGCAGATCTGGAACGACCTTGTTGTACGGAAATAGATCTTGGTGTCTTATATGAAAGATCAACAAATATCTTGTCTAAAAGCGAATGAAGTCCAACCCAATTGTAAAACTATCAAGATTGAGATTTGTAACAACAAATCCGTGTTTATAAAAGACAATCGTACAGTAGATAATAAGAAAAGAGTTAATGCAGAATATTTTCATAAAGTATTCTAAAATTAAAAAGAAAGAAAAAAGAAAGACAATAAAGCTCATTTAAATTTTTTATTGCTCTCTAAAAAAATAAACTTCCAAGCGAGAGAAAATGGGGATCATCAAATCAATAAAAAAGAGGGTTATAATTTTTTAAAGAGAACACCTAAAAATTATCTTCTTGTAGTTTAATTTTCCCAACCACATATATATATATATATATATATATATAAATATAAAGATAATATTTTATTATATAAAGGAATTGAATCCCATTAATGATTTTAAGAGTGATATAGATTATTTATTTTGAGTTATTTTAGATATTTTGCTGTCTTAAAAATTATAAATTTTTGTACCTTGAGTCATTTTTAATTCTTTATTACCAAAAAAAAGTTATTTTTATCCTATGGAGGTTAACTTTTTTATCAATATTATTAAGTAATTGTTTGAAGACTTTTTCAATAATTGTTTTGAATAATTTTAAAATTTTAAGTATAAAATTTTTGCTTTCAATAATACTAAAGATTATTAATAATAACTAAGTATAAAATTTTTGCTTTCAATAATACTAAAGATTATTAATAATAACTTATTTTTTTTTAAATATGTCTCATTGGACTTATAATAATAAAAAAAATATCATTTCACCTCTGTATGTGGATTTAAACATGTGACCTCTAGGATCACACTTCAAATCTTAATCACTAAGCTAAACTCTCGTGATAACAACTTAGTTAAACCATACGGGATTAAGATTATATTATTACTTATTAGTCTTGTGATTAACAAAGGTGTGGCTACTATATTCTCTTAACCCACTAACTTTGGTGGCATTAGTTTAACGGGAAAAAGATCAAATATATTAGTAGATTAATTAAGGCATGTTGGTGAAATGTAGAATAATGTTGTATAGTACTGAATTCTTATGACAATTTAATGTAAATTATGAAATCGATCTATAAATATAAATTAATTAAATAGTTTCTTCTATTTATTTTTTTATTAATATTTTTTGGTGGATGTGCTGTCCAATCAAATCCAATGAATGTCTACCAATTATGTTACAGAGACATTGGTGTGAGCATTTTCCACTTTCTTGACAAGTGTATACCATTTCATTTATTTTAATTTAAATTTATTTATGTGCACTTTATGTTTGGGTCTAATTTTGGATTATTTTTTTAAGGTGTTTGTTTAGAAGTTTTATTTTTAGGATTTATTTATAAGTAGTATATTTGATTTTGAAAAAAAATAAGTTAAATATTTTAATAACTTTTTAAATTGTATATTAGTAATACTTAGATTATGTTTTTTTAACTTACATTAAATTGAATTAAATATAAGTTGAAAAGAAATGAATTATACATAGAATAATCTGTTGGTCGGGAGTTGTTCGTTCAAAAAAATGTACATATAATAGCCAAATAATACTCCTACCATGTGGAGGAACCAGGGATTCATCCACAGAATTAGAGTATTCAGAAAAATATAGATTAATAGAAGGGGAATATATCACCATCACCTGAATTTATCTCTAATTGTCTCTCGCCTTTCTAAACTTTAAAAGTTTCTTTAGCCCCCTTGAATGACTTTTCTACATTACTAAATGACCTGCTACGTAGGCTGAAAGGGGTTATGAGGTACACTCTGAATAAGTTGAGGGGGGCGAGAGGAACTTTACAAAAGTTAAGGGGAACGAGAGAAACTTTTAAAAGTTCAAGAGGGCGAAAGACGATTAGAGACAAATTTAAGGAATTTATGATGCATTACGCCTTAATAAAGCCATTAGTTTTTTTTTTATGGTTTATAGCCATCTTTTAGTTTACTAGCACTTGTTGGATTGTTTTTTTTATTGCTTTTTATAACCAGTTTTGAAGGTTATAATTTTTTACTTAATATTTATTAAAATAAATTATATATTTTTTTTTATCAATAATAACACCTTGTATTTAAATAGCAGCAGTAGCTGAGTCTTTTACAATACAAGGGAAAATAGACATAGGAACTTCTTCGATGAAATGATAGGATATTCAATACATTTTATAAGAAGCTTATAAGCTAATTTTACTAAATACTCCAATTGCTTATATAATTAAGTTTTAAGAAATATTTCTTAATTATAAGCACATAACACATACTTAACGTGGTAAAACTTAATTAGTGTTGATTTATTTGTTTGATGGATTAGAATCATTTAACCATGTTGGTTAGACTGCTGTGGGAAGAGATGTTGCAATTGCAGATAATAAGTATTAATTGAATTCTAACATTCCAAAATGATTTGAATGCTAGATATTATTGACAGTCCTCTACATTTTAAGCACAACTTTAGGGAAAATTATATGGTGTATTTCTAATTCAATGATTGAGTATTTATGAGACAATATTTATATATTTTCTCATTTTAATTAAATGGTTTCTCATAAATGCTCTATCATTGGAATGAAGAAGGGTAATATACCCAGTACCATATATAAAATCCCCTGTAGGGAAATTCTTATCTTTGTTTCGTTGGTGTTCCTGTTGCTTGGAAGTTTTTGAAAGCTTATAAACAAACTAATTCAAAATAATTTTCATTTTGGAAATTTTCCTGTCGTGGAAATATATATCAAATCTATTTTGCCTGGTTAGTCATTTTATCTCAGTAAAATGATATGTTTACAGATGAAATTGATTTTGACCATAAGACAGAAACCTCGAACCTTTAACGTGTCGTGTTGAAGATGTGCAGAAAATCAATTGTAAATAAATAAAATTAAAGAGTGGAGTATATTAGCGGTGAAAATTGGATTTAACACAAATTAATTGGTTATTGTTTAGATTGGTTCAACACAACTTATATGCTCACTCAAGCTGTCAAAACCAACACTCTCAAGGCTTACGGATTTTCAACATGGTATCCGAGCGGATGAAGGGCTGATAGCCAGAAGATCCTAGATCCTTATCAAAGTCCTTGTGGAGTTGGACTAGCAAAAAAGACTAGACACGTTGACGAATTTGAGCCTTAGAGGAGATAAGCCAACAAATATTTGAAGTGACAACTGACCCAAACCTAATTGCACTTGAGGGGATTGTTGGAAATGTGTGGAGAATCTTACGTCGGAAATAAAACAAGATTAAAAAGTGGTACATTAGTGGTATAGATTAGCATTAACACAAGTCAATTAGTTTTGTTGTAGATGGGTTCAACCTCATTTATATGATTACTCACCTATCGAGTCCAATAAACACATAAATTTTTTATATAAGCAGGCTGAAGCTGCTACAAGCTATAAATAGAAAGTATTGGCCATACACATGTTAAAAGGATGAGTTGTGTTTGTGTAGGTCCAAAAAATAATCACAATTATGAATCAATTTAACGTCCATTTGTTTGTCAGCCTTTTCAGCCTGTGCCTTACATTCTCACTTCAACTTAGGTTGCTAATTATCCCTCAAACTATATTGCGGACATGGGCTTGGGCCCATTGGACTTTGTTCTTAATCTTATTAGGCTGTCTAGTTTAGCCCATATTACTTGTTCAAAGGATGGGTTTGTTATAGGGAATTTATCAGGCCCTTTTTCCAAATTAATTATATATTTGTTAAAATATTTACAAGATTATTATATTTGTAATTTTATTATTTTTTTAATTTTATTTAGACAATTATCATGTTGCTTATTTTTTTAATTTTTTTTCTTTGTTTTTTATTTATCTCTCAAACCGTTTATTTTTTCGACATGCCGTTTTATTCGTCTTATTTTTATCTCTGAAATGACATCCACTGTGATTTTTCGTCATTTTTTTATTCAATAGATTTCCTATAGATCATTTATAAATATCCAATAGATTACTGGAAATTTCGTTATATCCATCATTATGCGGTAACTTTATAAACTGCTACCATTGAGACCATTGCTAATATTTTACATGTATAATTTAGGAGTCCATTACCTTTTAGAATTGGACATTCATATGTCATTTAATTTATTTTGATTCAATTGCGGAATTTGGGCAAATTGACTGTGCAGATTTGAGTTACGAGTGGACTTTCAGGAGTTGAAGGGACTTTGTTGAGATTTTTTTGCAATTGATCTCTTGGTTCGTCTCATTTTCTTTGTTTGTTGTGTTTATGAATCAATTAGTTGTTTAACTTGTATTTTCTCATTTACAAGACATCTTTTGGCCATTTATCAAAAATCTATTGGACATCTACTAGATTTCCATTAGAATATGTAGTTTGAAGTTGATATTTAGGCATCTGTAAAAGTCTGTTCTACAGTTATGATCTATTAAAATCTATCTAGTATTTTGAATCCAAGATCTTATAGTTTTACTGATTTCTATTGGACTTCTATTAGATATCTATTGGATACCCGACAGTTAAAAAAATCGATAAAAGTATACCATCATGTATCTACTTTCAAAGATAAAAAAGAGACGAACAAAAAACTATAAAGCGGCATATAAAAATGAATGATTGAAAAATTTAAGTAAAACAACCAAATAAATTAAAAGAAAAAAAGAAACATGCGCTTGATTGGGGGTAGGGGAGGAGTTTATAATTATTTTGTAAGGATGGTATATTTAGAATTATTTTACTATTTTTATGGCATTTAACTTAAATTATTTTATATTTTTTACCTATTTGTATAAAAGCCTCTTGTTAGAAGTACAACACACATAAGGGTAACTTTGTAACTTATTTACAAAAATAAAAGAGTTGTAGCTGACTCAAAATCACTCATGAGTCATGAGCGGCTTGGTGTCAGTTTCCACAACAAATCAATTTGATTTGGGCTCGGTAAGCAAACGAGCCAAACTTAAACAAGCTAAAACCGAGTAAATCTAATATTTTTCAATATTAAAATTTTTTTTTGTTATTGACCAAAGGATATTTAATATATTAAACTTAGCATTATTAATAATTATCCTATTAAACCGCACCGTGTAGGGATATGATTTTTCTTCAGTTGTTTTTTATATAATATTTTTTCTTGACTGATTTTTTCATGAAGACACAAATATACTAAAATTAAAACATTTTCTAGAAGAAAAAATTATCATAAAACAAGCTAGCATTAAAGTTATTACGACTTTGGATTTAATATATTTTCAGATTAAATTACATGGTCTGAATATTTTGGGGAGAATAATTTTGAAGCAAACGACCAAAATAAATATCATTCAATGATATTGGTGCTATACTTATTTTATGAATAATTTTTTTTATATAAATCAAAATAAAATCTGATTTAGATTATTTTAGTGCTATGCACGAATATAAAACTATCAACATTGTGCCGTTTAAAATTTTAAGTCAAAATAATCCAGTAATCTAATTAAATACTAGAATTTAGATAAACTTAATAATTTAAGTGATTGAGAAATATTTTATCACATATAGCAAAAACATCCAACAACTAGGACAAAGAGAGCTTGGAGCCTTTACATAGAGGACATTAAAATTATGAATTGCACCAATTTCCTTTACTGATGGAATTAGGGAATCAAGCAAATTTGATAAAACTCGAGGGGCAAAGCCAACCAAGTGTTAACACCAAATGTAAAGCTCGAACCAAGTGTTAACACTAGATGTGTAATCGACAGGGCTGGTCCTCGGCATAGGTTAAGAGTGCGATGGTTTAAGACCCACGATTAAAATGGACCAATTTTATTTATTATGTGTATATATAAGGTAGAAAAAACTTTTAAATTTACTTAATGTGAATGAGGTAGATTATTGACTAAAATAAAAATAAGGCCTAATACATCCAGACTCCCCTTAAACTTGACCCTAATCGCCCTTCGCCCCCCTAAACTTTTAAGTTTCCTTCTCACCCCATGAGCTTGTCAAAAATGCACCAATCAATTACCATTTGATGATGTGGACATTGACTTTTCAAAGTTCAATTTATAGGCAAGTGAGATGTATTATTAAGGAATAAAAAAAAATTCAAAATCAAACAAAAAGTAGTATTCATCTTCTTCTTAAAAACACCATTCCTAAAAACACCATCTCAATTCAAAATCAAATAAAAAGTAAAGACTTGAGTTGATTAAGTTTGAAATTAAGTTTTAACATCTCAATTCCTAAACCCATCGTCTGTCTCTTAGCTTTTTGCATGTTCTAATCAGCCGATTCCTCCACTAGAGCGAAACCCATCCTCGATTCTGTTGTTCTTCGGTGAGCTTCTCTGATTCCGGCGATACTCTCACTTTCCACCAGCTCAAGCACCACATCTCGAAGCTCGCTCACTCCTTGATCAAGCTCAATTTATCCAAAAATGACGTCGTTCTAATCCTCGCTCCGAATTCGATTCGTTTTCCTATTTGCTTCCTCGATGCGGTCTCTATAGGCGCTATTTCTTCCCCCTGTAATCCTATGTATACATCAGCTAAGATTGCTAAGCAGATCAAAGACTGCAATCCGGAGCTCATTATTATTGAGAATGTTCCTATATTGATATTTTTCTATATTAGATTATTTCTAATTTAGTCTGAATTAGAAGTAATATCACTAATTAGGATTAATGTTGATTTAGAAAGATAATTTGCAGTTAATTGTATTTATATAAATTTATTTGTTTCCTTTTTTCTCCTAGGTATTGACACTATAAATAGCCATAGATGTAATTGTTTATACACAACTCAATAATACAATATACAATATTTCATTCATTATTTTCTGTTCTTATTCACTTTTCAGATGATATCAGAGCAGTGATCTTGGTGTTTCAAAAGTCTTACATTTTTAATCTATTGCATATACTACCATGGTGGATAATTCCGGTAATGTAAATCATTTGCAAATGCATCAGGTATGTTAACTCCTAATGCCTTAATCAATTATGCTTTCACAAAACCTTGGATCCTGGATAGTGGGGCCACTGATCATATATCATCTAATTCGCATCTATTTTCTAATACATCACCAGCCCCAATTCCGCTCGTTAATTTACCCACAGGCTCAACTACATCTATCACTTTCAAGGCACAATTAATTTTGATAATGATATCACATTAAAAAATGTGCCTTGCGTTCCTTCTTTTAATTTAAACCTCATGTCTGCTAGTAAATTGACTAACCAATTAAATTGTTGTGTTGTCCTTTTTCTAAATGGTTGTATTTTGCAGGACTTAGCTACGGGTGGATGATTGGCTCGGGTGAACAACGCGATGGTCTGTATTACATATCTCCAATAAAATATCCAGCAAAATCATTCCAAGTATCTCACATCCCAGATTTATGGCATATGCGCCTCGAACACCCTTCTCATAAGGTTCTTAAGCTTATCTCATATTTGCTACCTTTAAATAAAAATTTTATTTCTGATCATAATGATTGTCATGTATGTCCTAAAGCAAAGCAAACAAGATTGCCTTTTCCATTAAGCACAATACAATCACATTCTCTTTTTGACTTATTATATTGTGATATTTAGGGTCCACACAAACTTCCAACACATTCAGGGGCACGTTTCTTTCTCACTATAGTAGATAATTTTACTAGGTGCACATGGTTATTTCTCATGAATCAAAAATCCGAAACACAACACCTATTAGAGTCATTCATCACTTTTGTAAAAACTCAATTTCATGCCTCAGTTAAAATTGTACGAGTCAACAACGGCTCAGAATTCCTTTCCATGCAAGCCTTCTTTCACAAGAATGGCATCGAATGTCAACGTACTTGTGTCTACGCAACACAACAAAATGGGGTAGCAAAACGCAAACACAAACACATTCTTAACACTACACGAGCATTACTTTTCCAATAACATTTGCATTACAATTTTGGGGTGAATGTGTTTTGACCGCAACATACATAATTAGTCATTTACCTTCACCTTTATTGAAAAATAAATCTCCATTTGAACTCCTATATAATCGACCCCCATCTCTCTCTCTCTCTCATATGAAGGTATTCGGTTGTTTATGTTATGCAGCCATTGTTTCAACTAAACAAAAATTTGATTCTCGAGCTCGACAATGTTTCTTTCTTGGATATCTAAATAATAAAAAGGGTATAAATTGTTTGATATGGAAAGTGGCACATTCCATGTTAGTCGAGATGTTACATTCCATGAAAATATATTTCCCTTCCTTAATAAATCCACAACAACATCCTTGTCCGATTCACATAGAGTCTTACCAAATCTAGCTCTTGATTTACCATATCCCACTCCACCAGTCAATCCTTCTATATCAGAAAATTCAGATATTGTGAATTCTCTTCCTCCATCCATACCAGAAAATCCACCTTCAAACACACCTGCAACACTAGAATCTCCTTCCATTCGTCGTTCTGACCGCGCCAGACAGGCCCTATCCTGGCTTCAAGACTACATGGTGGGATCTCGAGCCAATCAATCTGACTCTAGTCAACAACTGTCAAAATCGACCAGGTATCCCCTTCAAAATTTTCTTTCTTATTCTCGTTTTACTCCCACATATTGTACATTTCTAGCTAACATCACAGGCACCAAAGAACCCACCTCATATGCTCAAGCTATCCTTGATCCAAAATGGAAGCAGGCAATGGAAAAGGAGTTAACGGCCCTTCAACTCAACAAAACATGGACAATAACGACACTACCAATAGGTCACGATTGTAAATGGTTGTATAAAATCAAATATCGATATGATGAGACCATTGAACGATATAAAGCACGCCTTAGAGCAAAAGGGTACACATAAATTGAAGGGATTGATTATGGAGAAACTTTTTCACCGACAACAAAACTTACAACTATCAGATGCCTCATCACTGTAGCAGCCAAAAGAGATTAGTTTATTCATTAATTGGATGTACAAAATGCATTCTTACATGGTAGCTTACACGAAGTTGTCTACATGGACTTACCACCTGGACATCGTCGATAAGGGGAGAATGTTGTATGTCGACTTAACAAATCAATATATGGCCTCAAACAAGCCTCTCGAAATTGGTTCTCTACATTTTCCGATGTGATTTAGACAGCAGGTTACCAACAGTCTAAAGCAGAATATTCTTTGTTCACAAAGTATCAAGGGTCCTCATTCACTACCATTTTAATCTATGTGGATGATATCCTTTTGACCGGGAATGACCTCAAAGAAATGCAACGCCTCAAAGAATGCTTACTTCGACGCTTCCGTATTATTGATCTTGGAGATTTAAAATATTTCTTAGGGATTGAGTTTTCTCGTTCCAAATCTGGAATATACAATATGCACTTGATATTTTGCAGGATACAGGGCTCACAGGTGCTCGTCCAGAAAAATTTCCAATGGAACAACATTCCAAATTAACTTCAAAAGATGGAAAATTGTTGAAAGATCCATCTAAGTATAGACGGCTCATGGGAAGATTGATATACCTCACAGTCACTAGACTTGACATAGTCTTTTCAGTTAAGACATTAAGTCAATTCATGCAAACTCCACGTCAACCACATTTGGATGCAGCAATTCCTATTCTGAAGTACATCAAGGGAACTCCAGGCTAAGGCTTGTTATTGCCATCCAAAAATAATCTCACATTGAAGGCATATTGTGATTTAGATTGGGCAGGATGTCGAACCACTCAAAGATCAGTTTCAGGTTATTGTGTCTTCCTCGGTTCTTCACTCATTTCATGGAAGTCAAAGAAACAGAACAATGTATCAAGATCTTCGGCAGAGGTAGAATATCGTGTAATGGCTAATGCATGTTTGGAGCTAGTATGGCTACATTACATATTGCAAGATTTGAAAGTCTTGTGTGATACCATGATAAAAATGAATAAGAACAGTTATGGTTAATGGAATGCTATAGTTCTTATATTATTCCAAATTTATACTAATTAGAAACAATCTAATATAGAAAACTATCAATATCAATGTAGGAATAAAGTTGATTAGGAAGAATATTTACAATTAATTGTATTTATATAGATATATTTGTTTTCATTTCTCACATATATTTATACACTATAAATACATTTGATGTAATTGGTTAGATATAATAAGAACCATATCATTCCATTAACCATAACTGTTCTTATTCATTTTTATCAATTATTATTGTACCTGAAGTGATCAATAAAGTTAAGCGGTTCAATTCACTGCTGATTCTCTTGCAATCTCCTAACTCTGACTATTCATTGTCATATTCGAGATCGTGGAGTTACTCTGATTTGCTTAAATTTTCGGGCGAAGTTTCGGATTTACCGAGGGATGGCGAGAAGCAAAACGACATCGCGACGCTATTCTATTCGTCAGGTACCACATGCACTAGCATGGGAGTGATATCGACGCACTGAAACTTCATTGCTTCATCTTTAATTGCGTTAAAGGATAATTGGAAGGAGCTTGATGATCAGATGATTGAAAATTTGCAAAATGGCAGTGGCAATTGGGATGAGGTTATGCTGGATTTTGATGTTGTTTCTCCGCTTCCTTTGAGGAAGAGTGGGATTCGTAGTAGTTCCATGGAATTGAAATGGTGTTTTGGAATTGAGTTTGAAATTGAAATGGTTGAAATTGAAGTTGAAGTTGAAGAAGAAGAAGATGAAGATGAAGGTTGAAAAGTAATTAAGTTAAAGTTAATTAGTTATAATTGGGTGAGTGACCTCTAGGGGCCATGAGATGCACTTTAGACAAGTTCAAGGGGGCGAGAGGAAATCTTAAAAGTTTGGGGGGCGAGGGGCGATTAGGGCTAAGTTTAAGGGGGTCCAGATGCATTAGGCCTAAAAATAAACTATACTTTTTATTTAATATTTATTATAATATATCAATATCGTGTAAAAAATATCTCCAAGGGCCCCCAATTTTTTATTTCCCCTATAGCCCTTTAAATATCAGGACCAACCCTGGTAATCGGTATGATAAATAAAAGAACGAACATTAATACAAAGTTGAGAGTGATTCAAATATAACACTGTTGAAACAAAAGTTTTCGAGCTAGCTAAGAACTTAAACTCTTGAAGCTATAAATAGAATAACAAAATCATTTTAGAAATCTAACCAAAAGGGTGTAGCTCAGTTAACAACGCAGATAGAGCAAGTTGGATGAGAACAATATTTGAATTCCACTAAATACATTTGTTAGGAGGGGTGAGGAGCCTTAACTGTGACTAAACCCTGAACAAAAATATCTCAACAAAGATACTTGTAAATATTACCGAAAAAATCATTTTAAAAACCAACATATATATATATGTTGGTATTTTAGGATCAACAAGTTGACCAATGTGATCGTAATATTTCATCGAATAAGTCAGGAGAGTGTAGAGTGCACGCTTGTTTGAGTTTTATCACGATATTTAGCTTACGGGGTCCGAGGCAACCTTTAGCAATGCTTCTGTTTTGAACCGTCGCGACTGTTGGAATTGACACAGCCTTTCACAACAATTATGTTATGAACCGTTGCGACTGCTCGTATCAGATCTATAAAAACCTAGCATTGGCAATACTTACAGGCGATTTTCGGCAATGCTAGCTGCTGGTTCATTTTTCTTCATAACAAAAATCCATTCTAAATTCTTGATTTTAATATGATTTTATCTAATTGAAAAATTTGGGAGAACCACCAAATTAGTTTCAGTCTGAAAGTGTTTTCACGACTTTAGAAATCATACAAGTTATTTTCAGGAATTTCGTGTATAAGGCCCTGTTCTTTTCAACTTATTTTCTGTTCAGTTCAGTTCAGTTCAGTATCAATCAGTTCAGTTCAGTAACATTCAGTTCAGTTCAGTTCAGTTTCAGTATTCAGTATTAAGTATCCAGCATTCAACATTCAGTATTCAGAATTCAATATTAAGTTTCAATTTATACATTATATCAATATTATTAATGTGTATTATTATTCATAAACATTAAAAAGCAATGAATATTAATGATAATATCATTTCAATTTCAATTTTAGTTCATTTCTATTTATATATTATATAAATATTATTAATTAATATCAATAATCATAAATAACAATAAAGAAAAAGAAATCAATAATAATATTTTTAAAATTATTAATTTCTATTTTTACCATAAATAATTTTGTAAGAAAAATAAATAAATAAATAAATAAAAGTAATAATGTTTTATAAATATTGATAATAATTAAAATAATAAGGTAATATTCATAACAATAATTACAATAAATAATAATAATAATTTATAATGATATATTTAATTATTATTATATGTAACAATTAATAAATTTTATTAGAATGTATAGTATTATTAAAGTGTTATTAATTATTATGTATTTTTATATTTTAAAATATTATTTATACTAATAATTATAATTCAGTTTCAGTATTGTTCAGTTTCAGTATTTTTAGTTTCAGTACAGTTCAGTTCAGTTCAATACCATTCAGTTTAATTCAGTATCAATCAGTTCAGTTCAGTACACCTACTTATCAATTGAAAAGAACATAACCTAAATTTTGCAATTTTTAAATTTAATGTTCATAATCTTCTAGTCGAGGGTAATGCTTTCAGAATTACATAATATTTCGTACTTTTTTTTATTTGAAGTTCCGGCACAAAATAAATGTGGTATTTTATTTTCTAATTGTGTTTTTCTTTTGTTAATAGAATATCTGATTATTTTGATTTCTTCATCAAGTAATTTTGAATAATGTTGTGAATGCAACTGCTATTTGACCAGAATCTGAGTTGGTCTATTAGGCTTAGATCCAAAAACTTATTTATTAATTTTATGATTTATTAAATTTATTACTTTTATTCGGTAGTTTAAACTAGTAGTACTACTATTTAAGTGAAATTAATTCCATTTAACATGAAAATAAATGTGCTGGCTGAAATAGCAACCAACCAAACCCAATCAACAATTATTTTTTATTCCATTTAAATTTTATTATTGGTTGGATTAATTTGTCCAGAGTGGATTAGGTATTGAGATTAACTAATTAAATCCATGTTTTGCATTGTAATCAGTTGCAATGGGAGAGAGTATGGGTCCATTTCTGTCAATCTCTAAATATAAATTTGTGTATAATAGCTTTATATATACGTATGCCAATAAAAATAATAAAAAGAAAATCCAATTAATATAAATACGTTTTCTATATGTAAATACGTTATATGTTTGGATCAAATTTATAAAGCTAATGCGTTACTTGAATTTATTTTTAATCGCTTTTGGTCATCTCGAATTTTTAAGTGTGACATTTTAGTTTCTAAAGTTGGCAAATTTAAACAGTTTCTCCCTCAATGCTACGTGTCATTTTTTGACTGGAAAGAAAAAAATGAGAAAAACTACATCATTGAAAAGTCAAACCATTCAGAAGCTGACACATGACATTAAGGGAGACAAACTGTATTAATTTTGCCAACTTTAGAAGGCATAATGTCACATTTAAAAGTTTGGGGTGATTAAAGATAATTAGAGCCAAATTAAGGAAGTAACGCATGTGTTCAGCGAATTTATAACCGTATAAGTATTAGTACATAGATGTGTGTTATACGGAAAACATCAAACTTTGAAGTGTTCATATGTAGAAACGTTTACAAAATGTTTCTATCGAAATATATATAAATACTCTTTAGCTAGCTTATTTTTTTTTCTTATGCGTTCTAAACAATACAGAATAAAGAAATTTTATAAAAAAAAACACATAAAATTGTTGGCAAAACTTAGGTAATTCTTCTATGTAATATATACTTTAAAAAATGTAACTAATTTTTAAAATTCTTATCAGCAACATTTATGTGTAGAATAAATTTAATTGATTTAGCTACGATAGGAGCAAATAGTATTATATTGAAAGACAATATAATACTTTACACGGTGGATATTTCTTTTTATCATATATTTGTAAAAATGCTTTACACAAATTTACCATCCAAAGCTTCCATAAAAAAAATAATTAAACTCATATTATAAGTGTACTTGTTTTATCCGTGAACGTGTATAGAATGCATCAATTCAGTTACCAACATATGCAAATGGTTCTTATATAATTTTATAGTTTATTTGCTTATCATGAGGTCAACTCGGAAGAGAAATCTATAAACAAACAAAAAACGCTTCAACGCTCAAGTTAGTGAGATATTGAGGTAAATAATAATAGTAAAAGTAGTAGAAATTTAATTGGAACGATATAATGTATCTTTGAAGTTAAGAGACATGCGTTTTTTTTAATTGAAGAATACGTCAATATCATAAATTAGAGGTAAATAACAACCCTAATTAAGGTGGACTAAATCCCTCTACTAGCCGAAGAACCAACTTCTCTAGCTAGCAGATGCGCAGTATGATTCGCAGACATACGAACGAACAAAAGTCTAAGCGAAGAAAACTGAGAAATAAGCATCTTACAGTCTGAAAAGATGATACCAATAGGAGATAAAAAATGTTGGCCATTATTCAAGGCATTGACCACATTAAAGAGCATCGGATTCGAGAATGACCCGATCGTAGTTATTCTCTTTAAGCAAACTCAACGCTTCCCTGTAGCTTATGGCTTCAGTTGAAAAAGGATCGTCACCTCCGGGTAGTATAGTCAATCTAGTGGCGATAACCTCTCCCCTGCTATCACGAAGGATACAAGCATGGCCAATAGAATTTTGTTGACGAAGAATACTTGCATCGACGTTGCACTTGAGCCAGCCAGGCGGTGGACAATGCTACATGTAAATCGGTTGACTAGGAGGCTGCATTTCAGGACGTTTATTTGCCGAGGACCACTCTGTGAGAAAGCCAAGACCATGTCGTAGGACCTGGGATGTTATTCTAAACTTCTTATTCCAGACAAAATTATTTCTTCTCGCCCAAGTAGCCCATAAAACACAAGCGACTTTATCAATAATAACTCTGTCTTTCGCACACACCTAGCTCCACCAATCTATCATCGTAACTATAGATGTAGGCCACCCTTCACCGAAGATCTCATCCCATATATAATACGCAAAAGCAACCAAGGCGTGGAAAGTGTCCTCATTTGCATCACAACATAAAGGGCATATAGAGTCTACATCAACGTGCCTTTGTCGTAGCCTACATAACGTTGGTAGCGAATTAGTTTCAACCTTCCAGAGAAAAGACTGAACCTGAGGAGGCACATGTAGACTCCATATAATACTCCAGCTCTGAGATGTAAAATTTTATGGTAAGCTGTGTATCTCGGTCAATTGAAATAATGCATAGTAGCATGACTTAACCGAGAAATTTTCGGATGGTTCCAATCACCAGTACATAACGTCTTGTTGAGGGTGCCAAGAGAGAGAGATTTTACGAACTTGCTGCCTTTCTTCCTCGTTGAGTAAAAAATTCAGAACATTCTCATTCCAATTCCTACCATCAACTTCAAGCAAGAACCGAACCGTTGCCTCTTCGAACTCCGGCACCACGACTGACTCTACTGCTGGCTGAGCAGCAGAAGGTAGCCAATTCTTAGTCCATACGTTGATCTTACTACCATCCCCGTCCCGCCATGCCATCCCATGCCTCACAATTTGCCTTGTGGCTAAAAGACTGCCAACAGAAGCTAACATTTGCCTCGGTCGGGGCGTAAAAAAAGTGTTTTTCAGGAAATATTTGTGCTTGTATATACGGCTTACGAGCAATGATGGTTGGGAAATAATACGCCATGTTTGTTTAGCGAGTATAGCAATATTAAATTCCTTCAACTTCCTGAAATTCAATCCTCCTTTCTCCTTCGCTTGGCAAAGTCTCTCCCACCTTATCCAATAAATCGAAGAGCCCCACCAAAAATTTGAGAAAATTTTTTCAAGGTTGGAAATAATGTGACATGGCAAAAGAAATACTTGTATAGCATATGTTGGAAGTGCCTGTGCTACTGATTTCAAAAGAACTTCCTTACCACTTTTGAGAGAGATGCTTATGCTTCCAGCCTTGAATCTTTTTGTGAGCTTTCTCTACAATGTAATCGTAAGCCGCTTTCTTCTCCCTCACGATCATCGATGGAAGCCCCAAGTACATTCCGTAGCCCTCTATAACATTAACACCCAAGCATTCCGAAATAGAAAGCCTCACCGAATCATCCACGTTAGGGCTAAACACGATTGAAGACTTGTTATAGTTTATCTTTTGGCTAGAGGCCATCTCATATAGGCAGATGATGTTCTTCAGAGTTTGCGCTTCTCTTATATCCGACTTAAAGAAAAATAAGCTATCATTAGTAAAAAATAAATGCGAGATAATCGAGGCAGAGGGTGTGCCTTTGCACCCATGAAGAAGACCAGAGGTAACCCGATCCTGAATCAAAACAGATAAACCTTCAGCACAAACAAGGAACAAGTAAGGTGATATTGGGTCTCCTTGTCGAAGACCACGTTGCGGGATGAATTTCTGAAAATTCCCATTTCTATGCGTTAAGGTATAATTGACCGTAGTGATAGAAAGCATGATCAACTCAATAATGAATACCAGGAACCCCAATTTGGACAGCATTGCACGAATAAACTCCCATTTGACTGTATCATAGGCTTTAGACATGTCAACTTTCAGGGAACACATGCCTGAACGCCCAAGCCTCTTTCTATTAATATAATGACCTACTTCAAAACCAATCAGAATATTGTCTGTAATTAAGCTCCCAGGAATAAAAGCACTCTGGGACTCTGAGATAATAGAATTCATAACTGGTTGAATTCTATTCGTAAGCATTTTTGACATAATTTTGAAGAGAGCATTACACAAGGAAATAGGCCGTAAATCGGGAACCAAGCTAGGCACTTTTTGCTTAGGAATAAGAACAATATTAGTGTCATTGAGGCCTAAAGGGAAACATTTTATCATGCAAGCAATTTATACAAAAAGATGTTACCTCATCACCAATGATGCTCCAGAAATTCTGAAAAAAAACTCGGGTTAAAGGCGCCTGGATCAGGGGCTTTATCAGGATACATTTGAAATAGTGCCTTTTTAAACATCATCGGCAACAAAAGGACGCTAGAGATCAGACTGCTCTTCGTGTGAAATATGGGGCTGAATCAGAGATAGAATATGATCAAAATGAGTACCATTTGCTGTAAAACGATCCACGTAAAAGTCTTGCGCCAAGTCCTTCGAGCCGTGCCCCCACCTCACCCAATCACCATTCGGCTTCTGTAATTGCTGGAAGTTATTTTTTCGTTGTCTAGCGGACGCCACCCGATGGAAATAAGTCGAATTCTGATCTCCCCCCTTAAGCCACATCGTTTTCGATCTCTGTTTCCAATAGTCGGATTGTTGCTTACGGATCAGCCCCATCTCCCTCTTCTTATCCAAAGACTGATCTACATAGATATAAATTAGTAATAATATAGTTAAAGAAAGATTATATTACCTCTTTTAATATTATTTCCTTATTAGAATAGAGTTATTTCTCTATTAAAATTAATCTATTATAAAAGAACTATATTTATATTCCAAGATGGTTTATGCAATTCATTTAAAATATAGTCAAAGTATTTAAAAATATAAATACATATAAACAAAATACTATTTAAAATACAAAAAAAAACACAGAAAATAGTTACAATTTAATCGGGTAGTACATAAACCGCGGAAAAAGGGGAATATATACCAATTGCAAAACAGATAAGCCAATTCGGCAAACGGCTTTGTTGTTACCGTCGAGCAGAAAAAAAATTATACACTTGTTAGAATCTCAAAATCCTCTCTTCTTTCTTCTCTGCATCTTGAATTTTCTTAAATAATACTCGCTCGCGTTTTCTGGATTTCGAACGATCTTTGTTTGTGTAGTATAGCCATGGAGATGCCTTCCACTTCTTCGCCCACCGAAGAACAGGCTCAGGCTCAACAAGCACCAGTCAAGGAGAAGGAGTGCGCGCATAAAACCAAGACGATTCAGTTCTTGGGCCGGACTACTCCTATTGTTCTTCAGAATGACAATGGACCTTGTCCTCTTCTTGCTATCTGTAATTATCTCTCTCTTTTGCCTTCTTGTTAGGGTTTCTCATTCGATTTTCTTGTTTTTCGAATGATCATCGGAAATTAAATCTTTGAATGCTAGGTTTAGGTTTTTTGAGTTTTTGTGTCGATAGTCTTTCGACTCTGTTTGTGTATAGGATTCGGAGATTGGAATCTTTCTGATTACCGGAAATTGATTTGTTGGATGAAGTTTGCTGGCTTGTTTTGCTTAGTCTCTCTAGTAATTCGGAAGAAAGAAAATGCCGTTTGGATTATTTGTTACTTTGTTGTTTCTCTATGGTTCAGCAATTGCTTGCGTTCCTGGATTTTCTTTTTATAGTTGATATATGATAACAGGTTTTACTTCCAATAGTTTCAGTGGCGGTCTTTGTGATCGATATTGAAATTGAAGTTTGGTTTGTGATCCTCTTCTTTGCTCCTAATAAATGATGATAAATTTTGAAAGAGAGTGAATATATAACCCATGCATGCTAATAAAGGATCCAATAGAGTACTTTTTTTCTCTTGTGTTGAATCTATCATTTAGTTTAATTAACATGTTATTCCTTATTTCTTATCTTGACCCCGGAGGAAACATGTATCATGCAAGTTTCATGGAATTTTTGTCCAGTGTTTAGATTTATAGCATCGTTGTTTAATTTGCTGTTTAACTATGATTTTGAAAGAGTGTGATTTTTTAAAATGGTTATGCAAGAAAAGTAAATAAAATGACTACTTGATTGGTTCAGTTAGAATTAGAACTCTGTTTTTGTATTACTAACATGTTGGTTTGTAATAGGTAATGTTCTTTTGTTGAGGAACAATCTAAATTTGAGCCCAGATATAGCCGAAGTTTCTCAGGAGAAGCTATTATCGCTGGTTGCCGAACGTTTGATTGATTCCAACAGTAATGTTAATGTAATAACCGACATCTTGCCTTCTTTGTTGCACTGAAATTGTTTTAGTAAGGTTGTTACTGAGTTATTTTGTGGTGCAGAATAAAGATACAGGATATGTTGAAAACCAACAGCAGAATATTGCAGATGCCATTGATTTGCTTCCGCGTCTAGCAACTGGAATAGATGTTAATATAAAGTTTAGGAGGTCGGACTCTCCCTCCCTGCACCCATGGAACTCCTGCTGCTCTTTATATGCATGCTTATTATATATTGGTTTAGTCATCAAATAATTCCTTTGTAATTTTCAGGATAGATGATTTCGAGTTTACCCCAGAATGTGCCATATTTGATTTGCTCGACATCCCCTTATATCATGGTTGGATAGCTGATCCTCAAGTATGTTTTTCTCGACATCCAATTTTAATTTGTGCTAAGTCATTTTGATTCTATGCCCTGTTGTCAATTTGGGAAATGGTTCATGATACAAGATGTATCCCTTGTCATCTTAGATTTGCATTTGTGGCTCATCATTCTGTTTATTTAGCCTATTACATCAGTCTTGTCATCCTGTTTAGATATACTTTTGTGCTCTTTTAGGTTTTCTATGTGGAAACTTTCATATTGTTTTTGGCATCTCGGCATGAATTTTTGTTTTAAATTTAAATTGGTCACATTTTTTTATTCTGTATGCATATACACACACACACACACACACACACACACACATGCTGGTCTCTATTAGGTTGTGGCTTATATAGTGGTAGCAAACGTGTGATGTCAGCATTGAGTAACTTTAGATGATATTGGAAAGTGGAAATGCAAGGAAGGAAGCTTTGCACTAATCTTAAATTGCAGTACTTCAATGCTTGCATTTGATTGTAGTTTCTTCAAGATAGATTGTGCCTATGATGAGTTTTTTTAATATAAATGGAGTCTCCAAAGAAAACCAACTTGCATGTTTTACTTAGGGCCTACTCTGACTCTCCCTTTTTGCATCTACCTTCTCTTGGCTGTATGTGCTTGAAACCCTTGTTATTTTTATTGGTCTTTGCCTTGGATGTTCTTATCCAAGGGAAGACATTTATGTAGTGCTGGTTTTACATACCGTCATTGTAAAAACTCACCTCTCTCTTAATATATATGTCTAGTAGACTCTTTTCATCTTTGTTTGACAGATCTCACTGATTATGTTATATCTCAAGAAGGATTGAGGCATTTGATATTGTGCATGCATTTTTCTTTGTTCATACTTCATACTTTGATGATAAGTGACCAAATTTGAATAGTTGTTGGAAATTTTGCATTTGGTGAGAATACACTTGGTATTAATGAATGCTATGGACTTATATTTGCAAAAATCGTTGTTAAAAGACAATTATATATCATGGTTCCTCTATACCCTGAATTGTGTCAAATGTTATGCAATTTCGCAAACATGGTTATATTTTATTTAATCGTCTACTCTATATTGTGATCATTGTCATTTTTGCTCATGTTGTAGGATTATGATACTGCCAATGCGATTGGGTCAAAGTCTTATAACGCGCTTACTGGGGAACTTGTTGCCTTGGATACACAAGTTATGGAAGATGAAAATAAGAATTGCCCCGTTGATTTTGCAGCTGCTACTGCTGCTACTCTCGGCGTGCCTTCTCCTCTTTCCAGTCCCAGATCTTTTGATTCTCCACGATCCATATCTGATCACGAACCAAGGAAAGGTGACATAGAAGAAGAGGCAGAGCTACTGAGGGCCTTAAAGCTGTCAGAGGGTGAGTCACCCACTTCGATGAGTGATATTCCCGGGGTTGTACCTGCTGTTCCTTCTAATGATGCATGTTCTCAAGCGGCTTTACCTGTAAATTCCTTTGATGCGTTAAAAGGGAATACCGTTGTTGATAATGGTGATAGTGCCTTGAGTAACCATCATAACTATCCAATATCTTTGGAATCGTTCCAGGGAGAAGTGACATTTTCTCCCTCCATAACGGATTTGTGTAATCACCTTCAGTCAACCGACATAGAATCGATAGAACATAATCCCTGCAATGCTGTTGACACGCTAGTAAATGATGAGGGTGCACTGCCTCAATCTGATGGGAAAAATGTTATATCTGGAGATGAAGGCCATATGTATGCCAATACAAGGAATGAATTGCTTAATAATCAATCTATTTTCTTAACCGACAGTCATGAGCTGGAAGATACGTTAATTGGACATGACACTGTGGAGGTATCAGGTTCGTCAACGACAAATCCAGAGTCGGATTCACCTATTGGTAGACTGCATATTTTAGATGTACCAGATGCATTTACCTCAAGTGTTGATGGCAGTGAGCCCATTTATGAAGGAGAAGAGTGCATTTTAGATTCAGGAACTCCAGTTTATGAGGACCGAGAGCCTATGTATGAAGGTGAGGTTATCCTTGCGGAACAAGGTGACACAACTGTGAAATCAAAGGATGAAATCACACCTCAACAGGGTGAGTCTACAACTTCTTATTTATTATTACTTTATTAGTCCCGCAGTCATTTTTTATTGTAACACATCACTCAATTTTTTCATTTCACGACAGGAGAGCTGATAAGGAGCTTTTTGAAGAACAATGCTAATCAGTTGACTTTTTATGGGTATGTTAGTTCAGCAGTTAGCTGTAGGATGTGTTTTATTATCCTGGATTTTCCTCTCTTCCCTACTTTCTCTTGAGTCTTGAGTGCTAGAGTTCGTTTGTGTAGCTGTTGGATTCCTTATCTTGGATGCCAATATATTTCTTATTCTATTTTTTTTTAATCTTTACAGCCTTTTTTGCTTGCAAGATGGGCTAAAAGAACGTGAGCTTTGTGTTTTCTTCCGTAATAATCATTTCAGCACCATGTTTAAGGTTAGTTAACTTTCAAGTATGATTGTGATTTTGCAGTATAACTGTATTGTTGTTCGGTTTCGCCAAATGTTAGTTGCATATATAGATTGCGCATTAGTCTATTTAAAAAATAAACGAATAAATAAATTTATTAGGGATTTCAGAAGATAGTTATTTAAACATTCAAGTATATAGATTGAAAGTTAGTTAACACAAGGTCTATATGCTTCACAGTCTACTATTTGATTCAGTTGTGAAAAAAGAGTATCCAGTTGGATTTTTCACACATGCCGAGAAGTTTTTGGTTACCTGTGCAAAATATCGTGATTCTGGTTTTCTTTCGTGTTTTTCTGAGCTTCAATTATAATATAGAATAACTGCTACTTGATTTGCAGTATGATGGTGAACTTTATCTTTTAGCTACAGACCAAGGTTACTTAAATCAGCCTGATCTGGTGTGGGAGAAACTAAATGAGGTAAACTGTCTATTATATGTATTATTTAAACATCTCTTGTTGGGGCATGGCATGTCTTTGTTGATGGTCACTGATTTCACGCATCCCACATAATGCATTCTCTGTTGTCCAAACACCAATGATACAAATTATTTGGAATTAACTTATTTAGTATTGACTTTTTTAATAGAATCATCCCAATCTCTTGTTGTTTTACGGTAAAACACACCATAATACCTTCTGTTTTTTCTTTCACACTATTTATATTCTCACAAAACTATTCTCTTTCTAGGTTAATGGGGATACACTGTTCATGACAGGCAACTTTAAGGAATTCAAAGTGGAAAGTCATGGCAATGACACGTGGGATGAGCACAACGCCATGGCCAATACTGCTGTATGTATTTATTTAATCATCCTAAATATGTTTTGACTATCTAGTTTGCCTTATCCTAATATATCGAATTTATGTTCCTCAGGACTATATTGCTAGCATTGACAGTGCAGCAGAAGCAGGGTTGGATATAAAGTAATTGTTCCGACTTTGATCTGTTTGGTTACTAGTTATTGGGCAATAGCTTCTATCACAGTTGACTATCTTTTAATACATCTCTTTCCTTTTACTGATGATAATTTGGCTCAAGTTGCAATCAAAAGTCAAAGCTTATAGTTGTAAATTCATGTTATGGCAGCTCTGATCTTCAACTTGCAATTGCTCTACAACAGCAGGAGTTTGAGCAGCAACAGCCCCCCCAGCGTCAAAATTTGCAGCAACCTGCTCCCACTGGCAGTTCAAGACTCGTTACAGGTCCCCAGGTAGGCTGTTCAAAAAATACACTTGAACGTTTTAATATCGTATTGATGGTTAATTCTTGGAATTCTTGTAATAAAAAATACATTAAATTAGTTCCCTCAAAGCAGTATTCCAAGATTGTCGTATATGGTTTAGGTATTCCTTGCACATTTATGAAAAACTTGAGTTTGCCTCTAGTTGATGTTTTGGGAAATAAATAAAAAAAAAGAATGTGCAAGTTTTAAAGAACTAAAGTGGGTAAATGAAAATATAAATCAGCTCTAGATGGCTTTGACTAAATCAGAAGTTTACTTGCATTTATTGAGCTTGTTATCCAAAGATGGTATTGTTAACTGTAGAAACATATTTGTTTTGCAGGTGCCTAGGAACAGCGGGAAATATCCCTCGTCGTCTTCGAGGCCTGCAGCAAAGTCAAAAGATAAATGTAATGTGATGTGAATTTGTCTGAAGGGCATCAAGGAAGTCTCTGATGTAAATGGTCTGTATCTTGAACTCTGATTTTACTTCACCAATGACATTAATAAACCCAGGTTACCAACATATGACTTAGAGCAGGTTTTTTGCTGTATAAAAATTGCAAATAAACATCGGTATATAAATCTACTATTACCAGACAAAACATCGGTAATAACCATATGCCTGTCAGTGTTGCTTACAAGGTCGTACAGCAATGGTTCAGTACATCAGGGGTAGTTTTTGAACATTGTGTTAAAGGCTAATTAGACACGCGTGAAAGGCAGTTGGAGATGTTAGTTTCAAAGTGGCTTTCTGATGTTGATATAGCTGAACAAATTGACAAAAAAAGTTTGATTTTATTATTGATTTGCTGATTTTGTTACTTTTTTTGTCCTATATAGATATTTATAAGCATGTGCTCAACATGAGTGACATGATATCTAGTCATTTCTGCATGAATTAGCTGTGGACCTCACCTCATCCAAATATCTCTCTGCCAGATTATGTATATGAATTTGTGATCAGTTTATTAAATAATGAATTTAATGGATCGTCTTTTTAATTGAGAAAATCGCCTGTGATGAGTGATGGGGAACTGAAGAATTAATAATGTTGGATAATTCCTCAACTTATCAAAAGGAGAATTAAGTTTTATAGTCCTTTGAGCTTATCCCTTGGCCCGTGCGATTTTTTTCATGATGTTCCTATTATGGAAACAAGTCTCAAAGGCCATGGAGATTTAATGTCCATTGCTTCTAGGAAAGAAAGATATGATACATGTGATGTTAATTTTGAGCCTAAAATCACTAAATTATTAACTTACGAAAAAATGTACAGATCCAACACGGTATAGAAAATGTTGCAATTAATTGAATTGACGTTGAATAAATCAACGAAACTGTATATTTGATTGGTAAATTTTATTACAACTTTTCTGTTAGGCATTTCGTCAAACAATTTACAGGAAAGGTAAATTTCAATTTAATCACTTTGTTAAATTGCACTTTGCCATTATTTTGATGGGCTAAAAATTCATCATTCTTTAGCTTTATATTATAAAAATAAAATGACTCATTAAATTGTCTGATTTTCTTTTATTGTAAAATTATGAATAATTATTGTAACTCCAGTTCAAGATCAATAGGACCGTAATTATAGGGGTAAAATTGCATACAACTAGCCCCTTACTATGCTTGTACAGTTGCCTTATGGGGGCATCATGTAATGTTGTTGTCAAATCATATAGGATGTCTAATTCTAGTCACATGTAATTGTAGGCTTTTTAATAATAATGAGCTTATAATTTCTATGCATGTAGTTAAAATTTTGTCATAATCTTCCAGACCTTTCAAGGCAAACAACTAATGGTAGAACCAAAAGGTCAGTTTTTGAGTTTCTTTTTCCAGAGATTAGTTTCGTAAGAATTTTGGTCTCTTAGTACCAGTGTTTTAAAAATGGGCTAGACAGCCGCCTAGGTGAGATTTTTTATAACCCCGCTGTGATTTTAGGTAGTCAGACAGTCCTAGGCGGATGATCGATTTAGGCGGTCCTAGGCGGGGTTTTTTGCTTTAAAAATTGACCTAGGCGGTGCCTAAGCGGGATTTTTCAGAAAACTATTTTTAAAATATGTTATAATTATGTTTTTTTATTTTATATTATTATAATTTATTTTTTAACTAAATTTATATTTTTATATATTAAAAAAATATTTAAAAAATAAAAAATACAAATCCATCTAGATTCCGCCTAGGTCCCACTCAGATTCTGCCTAGACGTTTTAAAGCCTCGACCGTTTGACTAGCGCTTTTTAAAACATTGCTTGGTACTAGTTTGACGCATGGTTTTCCATGGTTTATAAGAGTATGTTATTGTATTGTATTATAGTTTATCATAGAAAATTTTAAACCACCAAATTTTTGGTTGAAAAGTTCATGTTTTCATAGTTTTGGAAAGGCTGAATATATCAAGACCCCCTTGAACTTATCCCTAAACACCTATTTACCCCTTAAACTTTTAAAAGTTTCAAATAACCCCTTAAACTTGCAAAATAGTTCCAAATAACCCCCTAAACTTGTAAAAAGTGAACCGTATTGCCCCTTAAATGCCACGTATCAGATTTTGGTTGGTTTGACTTTTTAAATATGTTATTTTTTCTCTTCAATTAAAAGCCGACACGTGGCATTGAGAGGGCAAATTGGTTCACTTTTTACAAGTTCAAGGGGTTATTTGAAACTTTTTACAAGTTCAGAGGGTCATTGGGAACTTTTAAAAGTTAGGGGATAAATAGGTGTTTAGAACCAAGCAAGTAATTTAAATTTTATGATCCAGCTAAGAGTACCAGAAAAAACGTGCAGAATCGCTAGTATTTAGCAGTTTCCTACCGGTCTATATAATGTTTTTCAAATAAATAAAAGAGGGAACCCTGAATGAAGCATATGATTGTGCATCTTTCAATCATTTCTAATATAATACTATTCATGAACGAAGTGTTGAATACTTGTTTAAGGTATAACTCAACACCAGACTTTGAAAGTAGCTCAGATCGTACTTGTGGATTCAAGCAAGTTCGTGATTTTTGTCAAAATGTCTTAATATTTTGGAAGTCGTGTTTGTCAAAGATAATTTTTTAATATGGCAACAATAATTCTTAGACTGTGATTTGAGGGGTTTCAAATCTGTTTTCTTTAAAATTGTGTCTCATCTCATGTCTCTCATTTAATTGTTGTCATGCTTCTATTTTTATTTTTTTTCTTTTCCAGTTTTTCTTCCCAACAAATATACTACATGTTAAAAGATGAATAGAAAAATATGAAATAAGATCCCAATTTAGAGACAACATATTTTATTTCGTAATTTGAGAGATCATTAATTTTTAATTTTTTTTTGCATATTTTAAAATGAAATTCGTTATGTTCAAATGTTATGTCCGGTAAACTTTATTTTATTATCGACAAGACTTGTATTATTAGTAGATTTTATTTGAAATTTCGGTACTTTGTTTTGGACAGAAATGTGTAGGCTTGTTTTTGTTGTACATGTATTGTTGTGCTTCATTTGAATTTTTTGGACATTTTTTTTATAAATTAATGACATTGTAAACAAGCCCAATCATAAAAATTGGTTCATTTACCTCATTTGAAATTAATGTAATAACAAAGAGAATAAAATGATGCGTAGAAATTGAGAACAAGAGATGGATGAGTGAAAAGGAAAAAGAAAAAAATATATAAAATTATTATGAGGAAAACTGAAAAAGACTACACTTATCATTGTTTCCTTTTTCCATTAACTTTCTACTTTTTAAATTTTGGTCCTATTAAGGAAAATATATGAATAAGAAAAAGAAACTGTGATAGGGACCACACTAGGTTTTTCTCAATCGTAGGTTAACTATTCTTATAATTACGTAAATATTTCAAATTAATATTTACATATTTATTCATTCACAATTAAATAAATTTACTTCAAATTAAGTTTTCTGTCGTGAGAAATAATTATTAAATTGATGAGAGGTTAAGAATTTAATTTTTAATTTTTATTCTGATTTTATTTATCTGAAATCGGGCAATGTAATTTCTTTTATAAAAATTATTTGGGAAACAGTTAAGAGAAACAACAGAACTAATCGGTGGAGCTTATTACCGAATGCGCGTATGAAAGCTTTTAGAAATTCCATTATCGCTAATGCTTCTAAGAGCGCGGATACTAGCCCGACTGGAAGTGGGTCTACTCCTACAAGTAAGGAAGACATACAAATGGTTACACGAACTACTAATTGAAACCCATTTTCAGTTCAAAAGAATAAAATTTTAGTAATTACTACTAGAGATCATGCTCAGGATGCCTGCAGGAGACCGGACAAATTTTCCCGTTGTTCTCTTATTTTTTAGATTTTTATTTTTTACTTTATTTTTATTTTTTAATTTATTGCTTTTTGCTGGATTTTTTTTGCTCTCAACTTTCAATAAAAATTAATTTTCTACATAAAAAAATATTACTAATTAATTATAATTAGCGCCAACTATAACTGTCGGTTCTTATAATTTCAATATAACAGAGCATTACGACATGTATATTGTTCGATTAGCTAAATTTCGAAACTCAATATTGATAAATAATTTCGCTTGTTTAATGATAACCAAATTATTATTATTATTATTATTATTATTATTATTATTATTATTAATATTAGTTCCAGGAATCATGACAAACAATGCTTTCTTGCGTTGAGTAATTAAACAAAGCTTTCTTGGTATCAACGCAACAGTAACAGTACTTTCCACGTAAGACAAAAGTAATTAAAAAATGGGATAAAATACAAATAATTTCTCTTTTATGCTGTTGCTTAACTTCAACTCTTATTAATTTAAGTTCAATTCTCCATTTAAATACTTTTTCTTCAACTGGAACTGTTTCATTTTTCTTTCTTTTCCTTCTTCAGAAAACTTCTAAATTTAATTTTAACGTCATTACACATATTTTTCTTATATAATTAATTATTAGGCATGCTAATCAGCCACTGAGCCAAGCTAAGATTGATTTTGCATATCAACAGAAAAAAGTGTTCAAACAGTCTAACCAAGCTAGCATAAATAATAAACAGTTTTAAAAAAGGTGCATTTTATAAATATAAATGTCATAATGTTGCATTTTAAACAATTTTCTTTTATTCAATACATTTCACTATTGAATAGTTATATTAATTTATAGTGAAATAAGTTAAATTAAATTTAATTTCATTTCAATACATTTATTCATAAGTTGAAAAACTAGAGTTGAATCATTTCCAAACTTTTCCTCCCCAGTAATCAAATAAGTATAAATTTTTAAAATTTATTAAGAAAAATTTATGCTAAAAATTATAATAAAATTAGTAATGGATAACCATTTATTATTTTCAATTTATGTTTTGGAAATAAAACAAAAAATAAATATTAAATCATTATATGATATAAAAAAATAAAATGTTTAAATAAAATTTTATTACATAATTATTTTTTTAGTAATATTTACAAGTATCTTTATTGAGATAATTTTGTTCAGGGCATAGTAGCAGTTATGGCTCATCACCCCTCCTAACAAGTGTATTTAGTAAACTAAGACAAAATGACTTTGATACGTGATTATTATTTAATTAATATCACATTATAATGCTAGCTAATTATTTTTAAAAAATATATTATATATAATTATATAGCCATGCATGCCTCATTAGGATTAAATTGTTCAAAAAAAGTAAAATCCAATGCATTGGGACAAGCCTATGTGTGTTTTCAATTTCAATTTCAATTTCATGAAAAATAGTATAGACAAATTGAACGAATCACTTAAACATGTCTAATAATTGTATGTTTCCATTATAATTCTATAAACATAATATATCATTTTTAATTAAGATTTACAATATAAACGAAAGGAGGCTTTCATAGTAGTGTCTTTAAATTAAAATAGTAGTTATTAATTAATTGTGAAAATGACAAATGAAACGGTTGAAATTTCCTATCACATATAATATGGTCATGTTGAAGCCTTGTAGTTATTGTTGTTAACTTAGCTACTAGTGGACCCCGCCTTCTATACCTACATTACCCACTTCCACATTTTTATTATATTATTATTATAAATGGTAGTTAGTCTTTTTTTCCTTAACAAACAGGTATCTTGCAAATTATTTTTGCCCCTCATTTTAATTATTATCATTAATAATTATGCCTAAAATTTTGATAAAATGGTGTATTTCGTATTTATGTATGTGAATTGGAGCGGTAGCAGTGTTTGGTGAGCTTGTAAAGGCATCCACTCTAAACCGAAAATACTTATACAACTATTGAAAATATAGTGCAGAAATTTTACGGCCAACTTACGCTCGTCTCGTGAAAAAGTCACGGAAATGATATTAAATTAATACTAAATTTTTTAATAAAAAATCTATAAAAATTAGTGTAGTACCCATGCGATGTATGGACGGATCTAAAATGACACATTTAATACTTTTTATATAATAAATATTAAAATAGAAAATATTAATGCTGTAAGAGGAAGAAGGTAAATAGACTCTTGTGTTGAAGTCTTTCCCCTTGGAATGCTTAAGGGCGCCTCGCACGTCTTGGAAGAATCATGCTTTGCATCTGAAGTTGTTGGTCCTCGATGGGAAGAATTCTGCGCGTAGTCAACCCATTGAAATCTGTAGGTTACTGCGAGACACATGCCAAACTTTGCCTGTCCATGATTCTCTGGATTCTATCGGAAATCGTCCGAAACCGAGTGAGCATCCGTAAAAAAATTCATTATATTGTGTATCAAATTAAATTGCGAAAACCTTTTTATAAACTACATTTGCAGCTTCATTTGTGATTTATCCATCATCATCATAGACCAGAATTTTCAAACCTTTCTTTTCGTCACTCGCGATAGAGCTACATAAAGTTGTCCATGCGTGAACACGGGTCTTCAAAGAAATAATCCTACATGAGAAAGCGATTGTCCCTGACTTTTATTGATAGTCATGACAAATGACAGTGCAAGTGGAAATTGCTTTATATGAAATTTGAAAGACAATCGTGCATCAAATGGTGTTAGTGTCATTATGGGGATGAACACTTTTTCTTCAGCCTTATTTCATGATAGAATCTTTGCTTCAATGACTCGATCTCTTAGTCTCGTGACAATCAATCTCGTGCCATTACACAATTCTAATGTTTGATCTATATTCCTAAGTAGCATCACTGGCACACCCTCCTTTAAAGTGATTGAGTGATTCGGAATGCCAGAAGATTTGACACTATATAAGAACTCGGGTGTGTGCACATACTCCAAATGTCCAAAAGAGTGATCAGACATACATGCAGTATCAGAACTCAAATATGATTTCTCAAGGCCATGATTTATAGAAACCATATATTCATTTATTGAATCCACTATCTCTAATGTAGGAGTGAGAATTGCTCGTTGCTGCAAATAATCTCGATCACCAAATCGACTTGTGTAGTCTGGATAAGAGCATTGGCCTATAGCAGATATTGGATCATCTCTCTGACTTATGAGCAAATCATTAGGTATTCACACCTTTCCAACGCCATCCATTGATTTTGCAACCTTTCCATCACCAATCGATAAAATCCACTCCGAAAATTTTTCAACTCATCTGTATGCACACCTTCTTGATTTGCTTGCAATCTCATATTCTTTGTCAACTTCAGACCTGACAATGAGGCCATAAATATGATGAATTTAAAGTAGCATTGACAATTTCTTCAATTTAGACCAGTAACTTAAAAATAATATATATTTTTTTGAAGAATTATTTTTAAAGAGGCTAGGTATTGAACCTAGGACCTCCCATCACTAACATTGAGTGGTGTACCAATTAAGCTACACCCAATTGATTAAAAATAATATATATAATTGTGAAGATTCAGTACTGCAATACTTAAGAACAACCAAAGCTTAACTTATTTTATGTACTATCATTTATTTACTAATAAAGTATAGATTGCTAAAGCTATATATATACACGAAAATTGGATTTCAAACCCAAAAAATGTATAATGTAAAAAAAATTACATTATAGGTGCATGGTTAAAGAATAAATACTTGAAAGGAGCAAATTTAATAAAAATTTTTTTTTTAATTTGAAGTAAAAAGGGGCTTTGTCAGCCCGTTTTCAGACGGTATGCCAAATGGTGAGACCAAACCGGTTTCACCTATTTTAGTGGGTGAATTTATTTTCACCCACTTCATTTATTTTCCCACCTAAAAATTTTTACTCCATTTTATTTCCCACACTTTTCTCTCTTAATTTCAAATTTTACACTTTCATTTCTCTCAACTTTCATCATTTCCATCTCACAAAACTAAAATAA
Source organism: Euphorbia pulcherrima (assembly GCA_947683365.1). Classification (NCBI taxonomy): domain Eukaryota; kingdom Viridiplantae; phylum Streptophyta; class Magnoliopsida; order Malpighiales; family Euphorbiaceae; genus Euphorbia; species Euphorbia pulcherrima. The sequence goes on from CANTUS010000014.1 coordinate 75,644,958, forward strand.
TAGCAAAAATATGTTCATACACGCAAATAACTATAAATTTTATATCAAAACTAAAATTTAAAGATTTGGGTTACATACCTCTATTTTTTTGTGGTAAATATCCTGTAAAAAATTGACAATAAGTTCAACATTATCATTTACAATAATAAATTCAATAAACAAAAAATAACAACCATTATTACCTTGGATTTAGCTTATACAAGTAAAATTTAGTAGATTAAAAATACAAATTGAGGGAAATTTGTGAGATGGAAATGAAGAGAGTTGAGAGAAATGAAAGAGTGAAATTTGAAATTGAAGAGAGATGAAAGTGTGGGGAGTGAAATTGAGTAAAAAATTTTAGATGCCAAATCCGGAATAAATAGGAGTGGGTTGAATACCCGGAACACGTCTGAAAACGGGCTTTGTCAGCCCGTTTTTACTTCAAATTAAAAAAAAAAAATTTTTTTAATTAAATTTATTCATTTCAAGTATTTATTCTTTAACCATGCACCTATAATATAATTTTTTTTACATTATGCATTTTTTGGGTTTGAATCCCTATAAAAACTAGATAATAGTAATAATAATAATAAGAAACAATAGTAGAAAAGTAGTTAAAGGTGAGAAACAATGGCACCAGCAACGGAGGCCGGGGGGTGACAGCTCAACCCTCAAGCCGACTTTCTTAAATAACAAAATAGGAATAGTTATATAGTTGGTGGATATCATATTTTATATTAATTAGCTTTCTCTTCTAAATTAGTAACATTTTTACGCCATTATTTCAGTTACTAAATTATTAATATATTATTATATGTAAAAGTATTTTTTTTACTATTGGATTTAAAAAACAAAGAGTGATTGGTATTTTGGATTAAAGTAAAATAAGTATGAAGAATATATATTTGTTGTGGTAGTGGAGCACCTATTTAGTTGGAAGATTGTCTCTTCCTAGTTTTATATCATTTCTTGATCATATTCCATCATTCTGTCTACTTGCCTTTATCAATATTCTTTTCTTTTTTCAAAATATTTATGTATACATTTTTCTCTATGTTTTTTCATACAATATGCTGACATAAATCATCGTTCAACACCATTATTATTTCAATTTTGGTAGATAGATTTTATATATGGAGTTTTCTTTTACCTTTTTGTTGGAAGGAAAAAAGAAAAGTTCATACATGTGAAAGATTTACTAGCACAACAAATATATATTCTTCATACATGTGTAGTGTAAATTATGGTAGTAAAGATTGATGTGAGATGAGTTACAAAAAAAGAGGATGATAGCATTTGGTTTTGGGATTAGAAAGATACTTGGCAGCAATTGATTGAGACCTATTACCCCCTAAATATTACTAGTTTCCCCCTGCTTTTGCTCATCCAAATGAATTTGAGCTTTTGCTATCTGTCCGCTACACTTTAAACACTGCATGCCAATTCTATTAATTTTTAATTACCTTAATGTAAATTTATAATTATTTAAATTTAAAATATATTAATGTAAATTGAAATGAACTAAATAGAATGAATTAGACATTGAAAATAGTAAGTTGAAATTCCTTTTCATTTAATCTTTCATTTATATATAAAAATTTTTTAATATAAACATTTGATTAAATACATTTAAGTGTTAAAATTTAAGAAAAATAAATTGAGTACCATGTTTTTTTATATGGAATAAACATTTATTACAAATTTCGTCTTTTACATCAATGAATTCAATTGATATAAATGAAACACATTAGTACACATAACAAAACTTGCATAGAATACATAAAAGAACTCGATTCTTAACATAAATTCTCAAACCAATATACAGTATATATAAAACTATTTGTTAACCAAATAAAAGAATCAAAATCTTCGGATAACCCAAGATAATTAGTACTTAATCCAAATTTTCTTCTGATAAACCTGGATAATATTTTTAGCATACCCAACCAAAGCCTCTAGGCTTAATTAATTACTGTCTTAACAAATCCCAAGAAATAGAACAAAAAGAAGCAAAAAGTAATGAAATTTGTCAGCCCAACAAATTCAGCTTTATCTCTCTCTCTCTTTCTTCTCCTTCTTCTAATAACCCTTTCAGAGTAATGATTCCATTTCAATGACCCCTTCTTTCCCTCTCAAAAAACCTTCATTATTTTCTCTCTTCTTCGTAAGTATTGTACAGCTTATTTTTTTTGTGTGTTTCAGATCCCAATATTTTGCCTCTTCTTCTTTCTCTCTTACACCAATAACGAAAAAGCACTGTTCTTTCTTTCATTTTCTTTCTCAGGCCAACAATTAATCACTGTATCACACAAAAGGTCTTACCTTTGTGGTCCAAAAAGCTCTTTTTTATAGACCCTTTTGGTTTTTGCTTTACAGTATATACACAAAACTGTCCAAATTGATTTAAATTGAAAACACAAATGCAAGAAGCTAACTTGGGGATGATGGGGAGTGGTAGTGGACTAGGTGGCGGTGGTGGAGAAGTTTCTATGTCGGTGGCCGGGGATGGGCAGAGCCGCCAGCTGAAGGCGGAGATAGCTACTCATCCTTTATATGAGCAGTTATTAGCCGCCCATGTGTCTTGTCTCCGAGTTGCAACACCGATTGATCAATTGCCGCTTATTGATGCTCAGTTATCACAGTCTCACCATATTCTTAGGTCTTATGCCTCTCAACAATCCCACTCTCTCTCTCCTCATGAGAGACAAGAGCTTGACAATTTCTTGGTGGGTTTTTTGTTCTGTGAAAAACCCATGATTTTGTTTTTCTTGATTTTCCATTTTTTTGGGAAAAGTTTGGATTTTTGTCATGTTTTAACATATGGGTGGTTAATTAATTGATTTGCAGGCTCAGTATTTGATAGTATTGTGTAGTTTCAAGGACCAACTTCAACAACATGTTAGAGTCCACGCCGTTGAAGCTGTTATGGCCTGCCGAGAAATTGAAAATACTTTACAGGCTCTCACTGGTTTGTCTCTAATCTCAAACCTTAATATTAAATATCACTTTAATTTTGTTTTTGTTCATAACACATGTTCGTTATCAAGCAGAAATAATCCATTTTACTTGATTTGCTTGATTTGTTTGGGTAAATTTACTAGTATTTTGGCTGAGATAAATTTGATTTACTTCATACAAACATATGTATATCCTATATGGTTAATTGTGCTATGTCCCATATTTGACACCAATAGTTATAGTTGGCATCTTTTTTGAGAAAATTGGATGCAAGCTAAAGAAGTTAATTTCTTACGAAAAAAAAAAAAATTTGTTGATTAAGGAATTAGGATTTTTATGAATGATTAGTTGGGTGATTAACAAAATAGATAAGAGGTGGGTGCAAATGAATAAAATAGGATTAGGGACCTACCAATCACATAAGATTTTTATAAGTAATTTATGGTTGGAGAGTTGTTAGCTATGGTAGCCCCAACAACCCAGATTTGGATTGAAATTATATATGGATTATGAAATATAAATTGTTATCCTAATTAATAGTTCAATTAGGAAGACTATAAGATAAGTCCAAGAGATAATACTGCACGGGATAAACCATTAATTAATGGGGAACACCGGGAGGTAATGAAAAGACAATGCAAGTACTTGAAATTAAAATTGTACAAAAATGCTGAAGTAATTGATGTCTGTGATGCCTATTTGTTTATAGGCCTGAGGAACTATTTGGTTTAGGAGATAGCAATGTCTGCATTACAATTATTAGGGCTTATAATGCTTTCTGAAATTCTGAGCAGTTATATTGCCTAGCAATCGGCACCTCCAAGACTTGTTTCAGTAGAAAATTTCCCTTTGGATCAAATCTTGAATAATTCTGTTTTTGGAAAAGGGAAAGGGAAATGAAGCTTTGCTTTGAACTCCAATGGGAGATTTTAGAAACCCAATACTACTTTATGCCAATGTAATTTTTTATAAAGAAAGATAAATCTTTATCAAGCACTAAACATACAAACCTAAAACATCTTTTTATTTAGAAAACTTAAAACATCTTACAATAGACTATGTCATGCATTTCTCAAGTTCATAATTAACTTGATTTGGGAGTCTACAGAGACTGCTGAACTGAAAATAAAAATTTACAATTTTCTGAATGATCATGCAAATTCTTTTTTTATTTGAGTGTGTTAATAATAGCAATAGACATTAGCATAATCACTATCCCTTAGCTACGATAAATTCTGTCAGCAGTTAATTTGAACACTATGCATGGGATATAAACTGTGATTAGCTCCTTAAACATTTGTGGATTTTAAAACGAGAATCTACTAATGGAAAGGTAAATGTGTATGAAACAATGAATTTTGCTCTAATCAATGATTATAATTTGACGAAAATACAATTGGCTTTAGATTATAATGAACTAAAGCAAAATAACTCATTATACTGTCTGAGCTTCTTCATTGTGAAGTCACGGATAGTTGTTGAACTTCACTTCAGGATCAATTGGAAATAAACTCTCTGTGTTTACAAGGGTAAGGCTGCGTGGACCTGATCACCTTACCCCGCTTGTACGGGGAGCCTTGTTGGGTATTGGGGTAATGCTGTTGTTGATCGAACCCACAAACTTCAATGCGGCGTCTTTTTCTTCTTCCTCTATTAGCCTTTTTTTTGGTATAAAAGACAAATATTTTTATTGAGATAATCTTGTTCAAGTCCTAGTCAGAGTTAATACCCATCATCACTCTTTACACATATATTTTGTAAAAATCGACATGAGTCTCCTCACTGTACATAATGCCCTAGTAGCCTTTTGTCTTATAGGAAAGAACTTCATACGATGCCGAAGTTTGAAGTATTCCATAAAACTATACTAAACAAAATACAATAAACACAAATTCTATATTTCATCAAACGCAAGCAAACTATATTGGGAATATGTAGCTAAAGGGTTTCCATAAGTTATATATTACCACACATTTTAGTAGATATGGAAAGCAATTTCAGGTATAGTATAGAAAGGATGGATTTGGATAACCGAAGTGTATATTTTAATACTCTTTGACTAAAAATTAATAACGGTTAACTCATGAAAAACGATATATAAAATTTGTCTATTCATATTGAATTTATAATTAAAGAATCTAACTTAGAAGGTGAATTTTAGAGTTCACCGAAAATAATTATTTTTTTATCGTAAACCATCCAGATAGCTACAAGAATATGAATTCCTATGTAATAAAAAGACGAGTAGTTGCTTGCATTTCCTTTACTTATTGGTATAAAGGAGAACCTACGAATATAAAATTAATCCTTGTAATTCAGCCTAACAACCATATCTAACTACATCTCAAATAGTATATTTGCTTTCAATCAATCAATCAACTAGCATGTGGATTTGTCACGTTGTGCTCTTTTTACTTTTATTAGGGTTAGGCTGCTTAAATTTTATGATTTTCTTATCAGAAGAGTAAGCAAGGTTTGCATAATCTCTTCTTAGTTTTCAGTGATGATAGCATATTCTAAACTGTAATGAAATTGAAAAAATGAAAATAAAAAACAAACAATTTAATGGGACTTGAGAACTAGACACGTGGCAGCATAGAAGGTCCATAGGTTTCAGGATAAAAACTGTAGCTTAAACATAGCCCAACCTATAAAGACATGATTTGACCGGACCAGTCAAAATTTTGGGTCAATTGCAGGGCTGTTGGCCTACATCTATGTCCCAGTGATCTTTTCCTACGTCTCAAATACTTTACAATTCAAGAAAAATTCTAATAGTACTAGAGTTCTTTTTTTTTTTTTTTTTATCTTTGAATGCCTTTAAACAATTCAAGCTGAGTTGTGTTTTAATATGTTTGTGTTCATTCGTTTACAATACAAGAAAAATCCTAATTGTACTAGAGTTATCCTTCTAAGGTCTTAAAGGGATTCTTACTTGGAATTTTGGCTACATTTACAATGTTGTTCACCAACACTCATAATAAGACACCCAGTGACAATTTCATGTTTCATAAGGTTTGGATATAGGGGCGTGTTGTAAACTTGCATGACTATGCTATGAGCCTAAAATGCTCCTTATATTGATGATTTAATTCTAACACTAATATATTATACATGGATGTGTACAAAGCTGACTTTTCATCGTTTTTTTTGGTCAAATGTCATGTTAAATAAAGGCATATGCATCACCAAGTCCCTAAAGTTATCCCCATTTCACTTACCAATTGAACTTTGAAAAAGTCCTCACAACTTCCTCAACTTTGCAAAAAATGTGCTAGTTTGACCTTTGAATGTTACGTGTCCACTTTTAATTGGTAAGAAAAATCAAAGCAACGACAAATTTAAAAATTCAAACCAACCAGAAACTAACATTAGAGTGAAAATTAGTGTACTTGTTAAAAGTTCAGAGAGTTACAAAGACATTTTCAAAATTTAAAGAGGCAGTAGGCGAAATAGAACTTCAAGAACCCGACGATGGATTTGGCCTTTAAATAAATGATGTGCCATCGTGTCAATAAATTCACAATAGTGGTTTAGTAACAATTAAAATGCGTGGTGAATGTGTTAGTCTATTATTAACACTGAATTTATAGCCTCTAGATATTTTAGATTTGAATCACATTGGGTGAAATTTTTTCTTTTTATTTAATATAATCGTAATAGCATAGAATTTTTTTAAAAGAAAACAATTATAATACATCTTCACTTTTGCAACAACAAAAAAAAAATTAAATATATGATTGATGGAAAAACCATTTAGTAAAAGTACTGAGAAAGTGTAAATGTTGTTCTACAGGAGTAAGTCTAGGAGAAGGAACAGGAGCAACAATGTCAGATGATGAAGATGAGCTTCAAATGGATTTCTCGTTAGACCAATCCACCGCTGATGCTCATGACCTTATGGGATTCGGCCCCCTCCTTCCCACCGAATCCGAAAGATCCTTAATGGAACGAGTTCGACAAGAACTCAAGATCGAATTGAAACAGGTACTTGTATTCTTTTTCAAACTTAATCAAAAATATTTATGATCTATTTCTGACTAGGCCAGAAGCAAAAATGTCAATGCTGTATAAATTTGCAGGGATTCAAATCAAGAATTGAAGATGTGAGGGAGGAAATATTAAGGAAAAGAAGGGCTGGCAAACTTCCAGGTGACACTACCACTGTGCTCAAGAATTGGTGGCAGCAACACTCTAAGTGGCCTTACCCTACTGTAAGCCCTTCCTCTCTCCAATCATTCTGTCGAATTTAGACTAGAAAATATGGAATAGAACCATTCCCAAGGAATGGCCCGTATGAGCAACCGTCCAGCACCCACAGCTCTAAAGGGGCCAAAATAAAAAATTTTAGCTTTTTAATATGTGATGAGGTGAAATATAAAAAAACTAGTTGAATTTAGATAAAATGGTATTATTATCCAAAAAAATTGGTTAGAGTGTTGTAAGTGTTATTCTTTTTCCAGCGCCCTGAAATGTTAGGAACGAGCATACATATAAAAAGGTATCAATTTCTTATCTCGCCCGTAGCCCCTAACAAGTTAGGTACGGGCTTCCGTGCAATTAGTTAATGAGTTCTTTCTGTGAAATGCAGGAAGATGACAAGGCAAAACTGGTGGAGGAAACAGGATTGCAGCTGAAGCAGATAAACAATTGGTTTATAAATCAAAGGAAGAGAAACTGGCATAGCAATTCTCAGTCTGTTACTTCTCTCAAGTCTAAGCGCAAAAGGTAGAACTGAACTAAACTGAACTGAACTAAACAAAATAAATTTAGTTTTGGTGTTATTTTCATATGTTATTGCTTCTCTACTAACAACCTGTAATGGAAAAACACATTATCAACTTTGTAGTTGTTTTTATACTTGAATTTGTAGATATATGTGTATCTGATCTCTCTTTTTTATTGGTATTTCCTTTTGTGTTTAGTTTCTCCAAAAAATCTTGGTGAATGTCTTAACGATATTAGTGGTTGGAACTCTTTCTGTGACTTAAGGGCGTCATGAGTTCGGGCCATTTGGAGATGGTTTGATTTTTCCAATTGCGGTGTAAAATAGATGTTTCTGGCCCCATGTGAATGTGATAATTCATTAGAAGAAGGTTTAAAAAGAAAATAGTTCTAGCATGACTTCTATACCAAACTAGTCTAAAGCACTCTTGAATTCAACTTAATTTCAGCTTATTTTTAAGTAAGCCCAGTTTGACATTGCTGTTTGAGCTGCTTTCAAAATAAGTTGTTCTTACAAACTTTTAGTAGTATTACATATTTTGGCTTTAAATAACACATTTTGATCTTTCATACTAATTAATTATGAACTGTCTGATTTATTTTTTCCAAAATCAAATCTGTTTGAAAATCGAGTTTTCAGAAAAGCTGTAAAAACTCACAGCCAAACTGACTCTAAATCTAACATAGTTATACATTATATTGAATTCATTTCAGTTAAGTTATATTTCAGTTGAAAAGAACATAGTCTAAAATCGATGTCATAAATTCTTAAACAACGACCGAATATAAGGACGAATGGTTGTAGCTTAATGCAATATTGGTTACATTAAAAATCTGAAAATTTTGAATAATGGTTTAATTTCCATAAGAGGGGCATTGAATTTTACCCTAATCCTATAATATATAACTCGACATTTTTTGGAATGAATATTTAGCTTGATTTGACTCTTGTCCCAGAAATATTTTCAGTTTTTATTTAAAAGCGATAAAGTTGAGCTTAAATGTGTATCATAAGAGTATTTCAGGGCCTTTAGGCTCACTCACTTTGTAGGATTTCTTAACCTGAATTCATGTGAAAGCCTCACAAGTATTTATTTATTTATCACATACTACTCAAACAAAACCTGGGAAAAAAATATATTAATATAGGTCCCTATTGACAAACAAAATATTTCTTTGCCATGTTGTAATTCAGTTCAATTCAGTTTAGTTCAGATTACTTCAGTTCAGCTATACGTAGTTATGAATTTACACTAAAATAAGTTCAATTCAATTCAATTTAGTCAACTTCAGTTCAGTTCAACTTTCAAAAGTTGAAAATAACATGGCCTTAATTGATTGCAGTCCAAATTTAGACCCGTTCAATGGGCGGACTGGGCCGGACTCGGGCCGGGCCAAGGAAAAAATGGCTATACCCAGGCCCAATCCAGCCCACATCTATAATATTCGGGCTTGGGCTGGGCCGAGCTTTGGCCTAGAAGCTCATTCCCAAGCCCTGCCAAACCCCGCCCACCAATTAAATATTAATTTTTATTTTTTCATAAATAATATTTTACTTAAATAAAAAAATTGAATTATAGCTTCATAAAAAAAATAGATAATATTGTCTATCCATCCAAATTTTCTTAAAAAATATTTAGTTAAACATGTTACATTGATATTGATTTAATATAAACATATAATTAAAAATATGAAAAATATTCGAGCGAGTCGGACTGAACTTGAATTTTACATAAAATTCAAACCCAACCTATAATATTTTCTCGCATATGCAAGCTTGAGCCGTACTAAGCGAGTATATGGGTCGGGCTGGGCAGGCTAGATGGGTTGTGTCAATAAAGGGTGATACTTGTGACCAATTGTCTCTTGAAATGAAATTACGTACTGTCTTATTTTCCACGTTTCAATAAATGAATTATAATACAGATGATATTATTATTAGTCTGATAATGCTAGAGAAGCATTGGGCCAAACTGTTTTTCAAGTGGTGTGATTAGCTATAGTGGCTGATTACTTTAGTATTATCGTCCACTGATCCGACTTTTGCCAATACAAAATTGACAAGTCTTTTAGTTGTATTGTTATTATGAACCTATCAGGACTAGTTAAAATGCCTTAATTTTGTCACTTGATGAAATTACATAGAGAATGATAACCTTGTATATATATGACGATCTCTCAAATCAAACTCAATTTTGGTGCCATATTGCTGTCTCGTTTTGCTATTTGATGGATTAATTGTTGCGTGTTAAAGTTGGCATTAATAATTCACAAGTTTATCAAGAAAGTAATAAACAAAACAAAATTTTTGATTTTCCATGTTAACATTTTTAACAATACCTTTACGATCATTAATATTTCATAAAGTTTGGACATCTGACAAATTTAAACGAGATAAATTGGTGATTCGGTATTGAAAAAAATATTGCCATGTAATATTTTTTACCAGATTTTTATTTGAGATTAATGGGTTTTTAATCTCTTAATCAATATTTTTATCATAACTTTCATGGTTAATGACCATAAAGGTATAGTTACAAATGTTAATGGCCATAAAGGTATGTTTACAAATGTTAATGCCCTTTAAATCCCATTAAGCCATGTTAATGCCATTTGTCCTGTAAATACCCTATTCTTGTAGCCTTTTCACTAATACTTTTCTTCACTCTTGAAAAAATTCAGCTGGTATTTGTGCTTGTTTATCCTATGATTTATTTTCTGTTTTCATACAAAAAATATCTCACAAAGTTTTCATTCCTTTTACAAGAAGGCTACTTAGATTTAGGTTCTTGTGAATTGCTCTTCACACTGTTAGAGTTAGACTAACGATTGCGGTTGTATCCTGGGAGACAAATTCACCCGTAGCGGATGAATAATTGTCTTAAGGAAACTGAGTTTCAGGCCTCCGCAATAAGCTTCTTCTTCGTTAAAAGGTTTAAGTATTATTATATTATAATTGTTACATTTCTATATCTTTGAGAATCATATTGTAATCTGTACTTATTCTTAATGAAATATAGTATTATTTATTTTATTCAATACTGCTACTAACAAGTTTTTAACATTCTTAAGACAATTATGTCTATATTTTTTTTGAGATTTAAGTGCAGGTTACATTAAATTTCTTGAAGACAGTTTTTAGAACAACACGTTGTTCATATAGAAACGGTAAATTATTTTCAAAAAAAAATTCTCTTTCTTCTTTTTCTTGGTTTTTCTCATTTACAAGTTTCTGACTTACTCTGTACTATTTCAAATTGTGAATTGATAATATTATGAACATTATTTTATCGATTGGAGGCAATGGTTCTGAAACGGTTCCAGGCCAGAATAGCCAAAATGGACAAATTGGTCCTATTGGTGTTGGACCTAATGGAAATAAACTTTCAAGTTTAACGATTGCTATGCATGATGATCATGAGGTTGCTTTGGGGTTAAATCTTATTTCAACTTTTAAAAGATCGGAGAAATTTTGTGGATCAAATTTTGAAGTTTGGCAATATAAAATATTTTTCTATGTGACAAACATGAGACATCATAATATATTGAAAGATGACCCTCATGTTGGAGTAGTTAATTGTTCTTTTCAATTATTTGTGGTTGGTTGGAATCATATGAATTTTCTTTGCAAAAATCATATCTTGAATGACTTAGTCATTATCGACCTATATAAGGTGTGTAATATTAAATGTATTGCAAAAGAATTGTGAGAATCCTTAAATTAAATATTTTCTATTATTAATTAAGTTTTGGCGAAAGCTAACGTGGTGGAGGTCATTAGAGACTTCAAAAAGGGCAAACAACATGTTAAACGTAAGTTCAAAATTGGACAAAACGGAAGCATTTCTAAGAGACAAATGTTAAATGGAAAATGCTTAAGTTGCAAAAAGATGAGACAAAAATCATTTGTTTGTAAATTGACAAAAATGGTCAATAAAATTGAGGTAAACGTTATGAAAAAAATTACAAAAGATGTATATGACATCAACGTATGTGTAATTTCGGAGGTCAATATGAATGACTCAAACTTAACGAAGTGGTGGCTTGACACTGGTGCTACTCGTCACATATGTTGTGATAAAAAGTCTTTTGTTAAACTGACTTTTATTGAAAATGGGGAGAAACTCTTTATGAGCAATTCAGCTACTTCTAAAGTTAAAGGACATGGAACGGTGATTCTTGAAATGACTTCCGGCAAAGAAGTAAAACTACAAAATGTCTTGTATGTACCTGACATGAAGAAGAATCTGATTTCTGGGAGCCTATTGAGTGCACATGACTTGAAGATGGTATTTGAATATCAGAAATTTATTTTGTCTAAGGGAGACATGTATGTGGGAAAGGAATATGAATGTAATGGAATGTTTAAATTCAATTGTATCACTTATAAGAAAAATTCTATTAATGAGAATAACGTTGTTGCTTATATGATTGAGTCTTCTAATTTATGGCATAGTAGACTTGGACACATTAATTTTGATACGTTACGACGTTTAATTAACTTGAATCATATACCCACATTTCGTATCGATAAATCACATAAATGTGAAACATGTGTTGAGACAAAAATTAACAAGATCTTCATTTCAATACGTTGAAAGAAATCCAAAATTACTCGATTTAATACATACTGATATTTGTGACTTGAAATACTTCAATCAAGAGGAGGCAATAAATATTTTATTACCTTCATAGATGATAGCACAAAATATTGTTATGTGTTTAGAGAAATTTGTACTATAAAAGCAAGAAGTAGAAAACCAACTTAATAAGAAAATTAAGAAGGTTAGAAGTGATCGTGGTGGTGAATACGTTGCACCATTTGGCGAGTTTTGCTCTCAAAATGGAACTATTCATGAAGTAACATCACTTTACTCTCCACGATCAAACGGTGTAGCTGAACACAAAAATCAAACTCGAAAAGAGATGATGAATGCAATGTTAACCAGTTCTGGTTTACCACAAAACATGTGGGGTAATGTTGTTTTGTCAGCAAATTATCTTTTGAGCAGGATACCACGTAAGAAATAAGATAAAACTCCTTATGAATTATGGAATGGTAGAAAACCTTCTTATAATTACTTGAAAGTGTGGGGGGTCTTGCAAAGGTATTTGCACCATTACCTAAACGTATGAAAATAGGTTCAAAAATGGTGGATTGTATTTTCATTGGCTATGCTAGTAATAGGAACGCATATCGGTTTCTTGTACATGAATCTAAAAATCCGGATATACGAAAGAACACTTTGATTGAGTCAAAGGACGCTTCATTTTTTGAAGACGTGTTTCCATGTAAGGGAAAAGGCGAAGGGTCGGGAACTTATTGAAACTGACGGTCAAGTTGATCAACAAGTTGTTGATAAAAATGACAACCTTCAATCGATAATTGAAGAAGATGATCAAAATTCTCAAGAAGAGAATAAATTGAATCGCGAGGTGGAACCTAGAAGAAGTAAAAGGACAAGGGTTGAAAAATCATTTGGTCGAGATTTCTTAATGTATATGGTTGAAGCGGAACCTCAAACGTATAAAGAAGCTATAAGCTCAATTGAAAGTCCTTTATGGAAAGAAGCCATAAGGAGTGAAACCAATTCCATCTTGCAAAATCATACGTGGGAATTAGTGGACCTTCCTCCCGGAACTAAGCCACTAAGTTCTAGATGGATTTTCAAACGTAAGCTAAAAGCTGATGGAACAATTGATAAGTACAAGGCTTGTTTCGTCATAAGAGATTATAGACAAAAAGAAGGCCTTGATTACTTTGATACGTATTCTCCAGTGTCGAGAATAACATCATTACGATGATACTTGCAATTGCCGCTTTACGGAATCTTGAAGTACATCAAATGGATGTAAAAACTGCTCTTCTAAATGGAGATCTTGAAGAAGAAATTTACATGGAACAACCTGAGGGTTACGTAACTTCAGGTCAAGAAAGAAAAGTATGCAAACTGGTGAAGTCTTTATATAGTTTGAAGCAAGCACCAAAATAATGGCATAAGAAATTTGATGATGCCATGATGGCAAGTGGCTATCGTATAAATGAGTGTGAGAAATGTATATATGTCAAAACTACAAATGAAGGATATGTTATTCTATGTTTGTATATTGATGACATACTCATTGTTGGAAGCAATGAGAGAATGGTAAAGAAAACCAAGAATATGTTAAATTCTAAATTTGACATGAAAGATATGGGACTAGTTGATGTAATTTTAGGCATCAAAGTTCACCATTCACCTAACGATCTCATATTGACGTAGTCACACTATGTGGACAAGATACTTGACAAATTTAACAAAGGTGATATTTGTATAGCCAAAACACCGTTAGCCGTTAGTCTACATTTGTCTAAAAATAAAGGTGAATGCATAGACCAAGTGGAATATGCAAGGGTTATAGGCAGTTTGATGTACCTTACAAGTTGTACAAGGCCAGATATTGCTTATACAGTAAGTAGTTTGAGTAGATTTACAAGTAATCTAGGTAAAAGCCATTGGAACACGATCATAAGAATACTAAGGTACTTGCGATATACTCGTAATTATGGACTGCACTATATAAGAGAACCTATTGTACTAGAAGCATATTCTGATGCTAGTTGGATAGCTGACATTAAGAATTCTAAAGGTACAAGTGGGTACGTGTTCACTCTAGGAGGAGGAGCGATGTCTTAGAAATCCTCAAGGAAAACGATTATAACTCGTTCCACAATGAAAGCTGAGTTTGTAGCCTTGGATAAAACGAGAGAAGAAGCTGAATGGCTACGTAACTTCTTAGAGGATATTCCAGAATGGCCTAAGCCTGTGTACATTGTGATAATCAAGCAGCGATTAAAAGAGCACAAAACGTTATGTATAATGGTAAATAGAGACACATGCGTCGTCAACATAATACCGTTAGACAACTGATCTCAACGTCAGTTATCTCTATTGATTTTGTAGGATCAAAGGATAACATTGCGGATCCGCTAACCAAAGGGTTAAATCGAGATCAAGTTGAAAAGACATCTAAGGGAGTGGGACTAAAGCCCATGAATATTTACGGCGCTATATGAAGGAAAACCCAACCATGTTTGACTGGATATCCCAAGATCTTGGTTCAATGGGACAATTTAATTGCATAGACCTTGTGTGGTCATTGTGGGGGTAACCCTGTGTCCATTCCTATTATATAAACAGTGGCAAAACGGGTTAAGGTTAAGCTACATGCTTTTAATGATCCTTTGTGCGTCAACGGTTAAGCAAACGATATCACCTATGTGAGAGTGAAGTGGGGTCGCTTCAAAGGATACTAATGGGTCGTAGTAATCTAAAACTCTTATAGAACCAGGAGATGTTCATGACCATCACGAACATAACCATGAGAACAAAAAAAAACTGTGATGTGTTGGTATTTGTGTGGGGTATCATCATTTACACAAACGGCAGAATAGTTCAAGAACATCTCGTCTACTAGTCAGCTAGTAAAGTAAATATACTTTCACAAGGTAAGGTTCAAAGGTTGTAGCCTACCTATCCTATGCAAATATTGCCCAAAGAGCATTTTCACCCTTCGAAATTTGGAAAATGTCCGTGTTGTTTTCAATTTTCATTCATGTGGGGGATTGTTGGAAATATGGCATAAGTGATAATGATGTGCATTATCAACTTTTAGGCTTAATTATAATATGGAAAAACTATGATTTGAATGACATGAAATATGTCATTGTATTCTACTCTTCGAGAGCTTTCCAATGATATATTATACGCCTAAAACGGATTAAAGGTGAATGCGAAATTATAGTTTAAAGTTTGAACATCTAACAAATTTAAACGCGCTAAATCGGTGATTTGGTACTTAAAAAAATATTGTCAGGTAATATTTTTTTTCACCAGATTTTTATTTGAGATTAATGAGTTTTTATTCTCTTAATCAATATTTTTCTTATAACATCCATGGTTAATGGCCATAAAGGTCTGGTTACAAATGTTAATGGCCATAAGGTGTGGTTACAAAGGTTAATGCCCTTTAAACCTCATTAAGCCATGTTAATGCCATTTGTCCTATAAATACCCTATTCTTGTAGCCTTCTCACTAACACTTTTCTTCACTCTTTCAATCTTGAAAAAATCCAGCTGGTATTTGTACTTGTTTTCTTTGTGATTTATTTTCTGTTTTCATACTAAAAATATCTCACAAAGTTGTTTTCATTCCTTTTACAACAAGGCTACTTAGATTTAGGTTCTTGTGAATTGCTCTTCACACAGTTAGAGTTCGACTAACGATTGCGGTTGTATCCTGGGAGACAAATTCACCGGTAGCGGACGAATAATTGTCTTAAGGAAACTGAGTTTCAGGCCTCTGCAATAACCTTCTTCTTCGGTAAAAGGTTTAAGTATTATTATATTATAATTGTTACATTTCTATATTTTTTTGAATCATATTATAATTTGTACTTATTCTTAATGAAATATAGTATTATTTATTTTATTCCAATTTTCGTCATGTTGAATTTTAATTTGGAATTCTCTATATTTTTTATATAATACTTATAATATTAATACTTGAAAAAACATAAATAAAAAATTCTAATGTTCAGTTAGGCTTTTAGTATGAAATTTCCTACATTTTTTTTGCATATATTTATATATTATCATAATTAGGTTCGGTTCTCGATTTATTTGATTTTTTTCCTTAGAACCTAGAACCGAACCGAATATCAAATAAGAAAAATATTAAAACCAAGTACCAAACCTAATAAGTTAGGTCTGATTCGGTTAGGTTCGGTTCGATTCTTTAGGTTTCTTGCTCTCCCCTAAGCACCACCACCTTGAACATTAAAAGATCGAAACCGTTATAAAAGAAAAAAAAAATAACTATCTTAGAATTAGGTACTAAGGTCATGTTCTTTTCAACTTGTAAGTAACAGTATTGAACTGAACTGATAAGTACTTATTTCAATATAAATTTATATATATGCAATACTAAACTGAACTGAATAGATTATAAATTCAAATCAACATTGGCTGAATTTGATAATATAAATAAGAGAGAACCCATGCAAGACTCTTCAGACCCAATTCTGTGTCTTTGCCATGGGTTATTTCATGAACAGCAATTTGTGGCTTTCAATATCTTATTTGACACTTACATCAACTCTAGCTCTCCAATTTCAACACAAATACGACGTCGTTAGAAGACATCTAGTTTTCCCCAATTTCAACCCCAATCCCATTACCGACCACATCAAACTCGTCGGCAATTCAAAAATTTCGTCGCCAATGGGTTCAATTCAAATCCCTAATCCTGCATCTCCGAATTCAACCGCCGCCGCCGGCCATCCGTGCAATCTTCTCCTCCCCGATTCGTCTCTTCGATCCCTTAACTCGAACCTCTGCTTCCTTCAATTCAACCTTCTCTTTCCAGTTCTCCAATCGCGGAGGAGACGGGCTGGCCTTTGTAATTGTCTCCGACGAGTTCGCCGTCGGCCGAGCCGGCCCCTGGATAGGCATCTTAAATGACGCCTGCGCCCATTACAAGGTTTTCGCCGTCGAATTCGACACCGTTCAAAACCCTGAATTGGGGGATTTGAACAATGATCATATTGGAATTAACGTGGGAAGCATTGTTTCTTTAAAGGTAGCTAATTTATCATCAGGAACTGATCTCTCTTTGCATAATCAGTTAGTCCATAGAGCTTGGATTAAATACTACAGTGATAAGAAATGGATTGAGATTTATTTTGGATTAGATCAAAACCCAATTCCCTCAATCCCAATTTTATCATCTTCACTTAATTTAAATCACATCTTAAATGAATATATGTTCGTGGGTTTCTCTGCTTCATCGGAGAATTCAACACAGACCCACAATATCCTATCATGGAATTTTTCTTCTACTGTTAAATCCCCTCCCCATTTCTCTTCAAAGCATATTTGCCGCCGAAATGTCGCCCGGCAAGTTTCAAAAGTTTCCGGTTCAACTGATTCGGATTCTACTTCAAGTAGTTTCTTTATCTTTATTTGCATTTTGTGTCTTGTTTGTCTCACCTTAATTAATCTTCATTTTAGCAGTAAAAGGGTACAAAAGGCGAAAGCTTTAGATTTGTCTAAACAAAGACCAGTGCTACCAAATAGACCTCGTCAATTCAGTTTCATGGAAATTCACAGAGCTACTAGAGGTTTCAGCAATGAACAAGAACTGGGTAAGGGTTCAAATTGGGTTCTTTACAAAGCAACTCTGTCGCATCAAATTCATGTTGCTTTCAATCGAATTTCGACTACAAGGCCCAAGAATTTGAATTATCAAAAGCAATTTCTAAGCAGAATATCGGTTCTAACTAGTGTGAAAAACCCGAAACTGGCATCAATTCGAGGATGGTGTTGCGAGAAAAGAGAGATGATATGGTAGTGTTGATAAATGGCTTGGTAATGGTGGATTTGGGGTTTTACCATGGAGTTTAAGATTACAAGTTGTGAAACAAATAGCTGAAGCAATAAGCATTCTTCACTCAAGAGATATCCCACATGGGAATGTAAAGAGTAGCAGTGTGTATTTTGATGTTAATAATAGAGCCATTTTGGGTGATTATGGGTTTTTGATGTTAAATGAGGGTTGTGATGTTGGAAAGACACATGATGTGTTTATGTTTGGGGTTTTTGTAATGGAAATTGTTGCAGGGAAAAGAGAAGAAGAGGAAAATATGGGTTTGATTGGAGTTGGTTGGGATTTGCATGAGAGAGGAGAGACAGTGAAAATGGTGGATGAGAGGTTAAAATGTTGTGTGAATTTGGAGGAGGTTGTTAGGGTTTTGGAAATTGGATTGAGTTGCAGCTTGGTTAAAAGTAATGGGTGGCCAACAATGGAACAAGTGGTTAAGTTTCTGAATCTTGATAGCCAAATCCCTAACTTACCTCCAACTAGGCCACTTGAGTTGATAGTATAGCGCATTTTGATTTGTTGATAGTATTAGAGGGTGATTCTAAAGATTAAATTATAAGTTACCTTTTAAATTCTTAGTTTAAATGTTTTTGACAACTTTTTTTTTGTTTAATTAAAGTTTCTAAGCTAAAAGCAAAAAGCTTTAAGAGCTTTTTAAAAATTCAGCTTTTATTTAAAAGCCAAAAAGCTAAATATGAGAAACACCCCCTAATACCATGTACTGGTCAATATTGGGATATTATGCAACTGATGTTGTCTTCTCCGTTACACCCTCTGGCATATTTGGTTTGTTTCAGTATTTTTTTATTATTCTTCCAACTCTATTCTATGCTATTAATTATAGTATTTAGTTTAAAAATTAAAGTATTAATTAAACTATAAGGATAAATTAATATTTTCATATCCTTAACTAATTAGTTTATTAAAAAGCGTGAAACTTATAGAAAGATAATTAAAAAATTACTATATACTCCCGCCATTTTTAAATAAGTGTCCCTCTTATCAAGTTTCCTAATACCCCAGGTTAAATGGGCCAATGAAGTACACCCTTAATTTTTTAATAAATGGATAGTCCCTTCATTTTTTTTTGCTTTATATAGTGAATGAGTAAATAAGAGTAAAATGGAAAAAATAAGCATAAATGCATTGAAATTCTTTTCTTTTATACTAATGCATTGAAATTCAAAAGTAACCCTTATTTAAAAAAATATTTATCCTCTAAAAGCAAGACTTACTTAAAAAAAAGGAATGGAGTAATAATTTTTTGCATGTGGATCAAGTAAGAACATAGTAACCATGTTACAAAATTTCATTTTATTGATATTAATCTATTGCATATTATAACCACTACACCAAAGTCTAGTGGCCACCGCTTTGTTAAAAAAAATTCAATAAGTGTGATGTTATGAGTCCAGACCCCACAACAAAAATTATTACTAAAAAAAATCTATTGCATATTATTAGGTTTAGTCAGTGTTGTAAGACCACGATCGACCCGACCGATCGAATCAGAAAAACCCGGACCCGGTGATAAAAACGGGTTGGGTAACACTAAAAACTCACTTTGTAATGACCCTTTAAAAACCCGACGATCCGGTCGGTTGAACCATTAACCCAATGACTTGGACCGGGTTAATGGGTCACTAATTTGAACTTTTTTAGTTTAATGTTTAGATTAAATCATAACCATTAAAGTCTATACGATTTAAAAGTTCAGTAAATTTAATTTTAATGAGTGTCGTGCTTTTCAATGTCATTTTTTTCAATTTCAAAAGTTTGTGTTATTTTTTTGAAATATTATAGTTAAACTTGGGTATAATTTGTAATTTTTATATTTTTTATTGTAACTTTAATTTGTTTTCAATATAAAACAATAGTTTATTGGTTAACTTTAATTTGTTTTCAATATTAAAGGTTAGTTTGCAATTTAATGAAAATGAAAATTAATTTAAGTAAATATTAGAATATAATATAAGTATTTTTATAATTATTTTGTATCTCAAATTTTTGTATTATGGAGTAAATTATTATTTAATATATCATGTACTAATCTTTAAAATATTAAAAAATATGAATTTTACATATATTCATTATGAACGGTTCAACCCTGGTTTAACCTCAATTAACCCATCAACCCTTGACCCTCCACCTTCACCGGTTTAAGGGGCCGGGCCTGGTTTGACAAACCATGGGTTTAGCTAAACCTCAATTTCAACTATAGAAAAGGACGTGAAGAACTGCAATAGTATCATAGTGAGAGCAGTAGCATTAGAGGCAGCAATGAATATCAGAACCGACTTACATTTGTTGATCTACATTCATATTTCACTCTAAGTTTTCAAAACATCAAATTCAAATGGGATCTACAAATATTTGCAAATCCAGACCCGGTTCACAATTCAGATTTAGAGTAAACCTATATATTAAAACTAAATACATATATTAAATGCGAAGCTAAAAATAATACTGAGGTGATTAAAACTTAACAGTAATAACTTGACATAGAGAAAAAAAACACAACAGATCTTCAACGTCTATCATTTCTTACAGAAAAATATACACAAATAATTTAAAGGTTTGCAACTAACTACAAGTCAATCTTACCACTTCCCTAATCTAAGTACAGACACCCGAGATGACGAACTAAGTCAAGCCAAACAAAACTCGAACCACGTAACCAGTGCTGCAAGATAAATTGAAAACGAATCCCACAGTTAGATAAAGTTTTCCATATTACACCTCTAGAAGCCAGTTACATTATATAATCACAATACGAAACACTAGTTAACGCAGAAATGCCAACTCAGCTTCAAATCCTGCTATCAATCGAATGGCAGAAGTACACAACTGGATAATCCATCGAAAATGAAAGCACTTCAAAATCAAACAAAGATGCCAATTAAGAACCTAGATACTAATCTCTCACTGGAAGCTAAAATTTATGACGTAAATAACTTCCTTTCACCCAAATTCTGAAGAATTCTGGACAAATGAAACTTTTATCAGAAATCATAATCATATGAAGAAAAATGAAAGCAGAACTTAGCCAAAAATAAACACGAATTTCGAAGACGGTGTGGAAAAGAACAAAAATGTGTAACTTGTCTTTTCTCCTCTCATCTTCATGAAGTCGAAGATGCCCCGCCTTTTGTAGTCTGCTTCGCTACATAAATCTGCTTTAGCTTTGAAGGAGGGAAGTTCTTATCCGACCCCAAAAGTTGATGATTTCGTCCTTGATACCCCATTCTACGGTGGGCCCATTCACCCCCCGAATTGTTCTTTTGAGAAAAGTTGCCTCTTTGGTACCCATACCCAGACGAATTACTCTTTTGGTAGGAAGGCTGGGTCTTGAAACCAGAATTCGAATTGCCATTCTGCACAGCATCTGCAGATGAGCTTCTAGAAACAACATTGTTTGTTAAAGCAGTGGCACCTGAAGAGCTCGAGGGCCCCACCAGCCCAAGTTCATCAGGCAATGCTGCTGCATTATCAGTGGCAGGGAAGTTCGGGTTTTTGTTGTCGGAGGATGTGGCTGTTCTAGAATCTGTAAACCTATTAGCCAATGGTTGTTCAACAGCATGCCCATGGTTAAACTGAGAGGATAGTGCGCCTTCTGCCTGCGGTTGCAAGGGCATTGACACGGGAACTGATTGAAGAGGTGTTGAAGGAACATGTGACCATCGAGCTTGAACCGACATGTCAGGAGAGGACTGAAAAGAATAATATGATCACATGATACATCAGGGTCAACACAGACATTAAAATATAGAGGAACATCCACTAAGTAGATTTTGTCAGGTTTCACCAAGGCTTAATGAATCGGGACCTTCCCCGAAGTTGTCCCTAAACACCTATTTTCCCCCTGAACTTTTGAAAGTTCCAAATAACCCCTTGAACTTGCAAAAATTGCACTAGTTTGCTCCCTCAATGCCACGTGTCAGCTTTTGGTAGGGTTGCCTTTACAAAGACGTCATTTTCTGATTTCTCTCTCCAACCAAAAGCTGACAAGTGTCATTGAGGGGCAAACCGGTGCACTTTTTGCAATTTCAGGGGTGAAAGTTCAGGGGAAAATAGGCGTTTAGGGACAACTTCAGAGGGGTCGCGATGTATTCAGCCTTTTACAAAAAAAATTACATTGATTCATAACACATTTGCTCAAATGCATATTTCTTCCTTGCAAACTCGGGGAAGGCGTCCATCATACAACCAACATTCTCAAATATCTACGACTTTATTTTTTGCAATACCTAGGTTGAAACTTTTACCTGGAAAGGAGAAACATCAAACATCGCTAAAGGAGATCCCATCGGCAGTAGAGGTGATCCAGGGGCAAGATGCTGGATAGGAGCTGGCATATTAGCAGGATTGCGCGGTGCAGAAACAACATTCAAATTATTCATGTCTCCTTCACCAACCCCCATGGCAGATGATGGAGGATTATGTTTCCAATCAGGTTGCTTCCCAGATGGGAGATAAGTGGTCCCCATGAAACTTAATCCAACTTGTCCAAAATGGTTATAAACAACCATGTGTGGTGGGCCCTGAACCCCGGGAATGCTTCCAGGGGGGCTTATGAATGGGCCAGAGAAACCTGCGGGAGGGCCATAGAATGAATCTACACCAGAATGGTGTTGCCAGGTTCCAAGTGGACCTGACGCTGGTGCATTACTTTTCTGGGGTTGTGACTGAGGAGACAGGGATTCATCATGCGGCCCAAATGCAAAGATAGGGCCCCCCATCATTGGGTTCATCTCATAGAAAGGAAAATGAGACGCTGAACCCCTAGGGACATGTGAAAGCATCTGACTAGACGAATTATGAGGGCTTGGTACCGGTGGCCACATTGAAATTGGCGGAGTCTCCACAGAAAGATCAGCAGGTAGAGCAACACTGAGGGGCTCTTCTGCTCTTGTTTGACTTGATAACTGTTGATCTCCAGACACGCCTGCAATAATCAAATAACAGACAATAAAAAAAATTCAACATCCTAGTAAATAAAATAAGTACTAATTCCTTGAAAGGTTTGGTATAGAATAACCACCTGCTGTTATACCACCGATATTAGCATCACTAAATTTTTTGGAATCTGAAGGAGAGATAGGATCTGCGGCCAGCCTGTTATCAACAACCTCATCACTACTGATGGCTGCAACAGCGATGGCCGATGCAGCTGCTTCTGCCTCAGACTCGCAGTCTACCAAATGAACACAAGATTCGTTTGAGTGTTTCTCTTTCTCAAAGAAAAGAGAGCAATCATTTTCAGCTGCATTGAGATTGTGAGAGATTTGAACGTCAGATCGACATGAACCTGGAGGCCCTATCTCTTGACAAACATCACGGCTACTAGGAGGGAGAATTGTTGGAGATGTAACTGCACCTGAAAAAGAGAAACAACGATAGTCGACAGATAATAAGACGAGAATTCTAAAAATTATGTTGCAGGTTCACAAAAAAGTATGCCTACCAAACTGAATTTTTTCCCCTGCAAGCAATGAATTGATTGGGCTAGCAGCAGAAGAAAAAGACTTCTCCTTAACCAGGATAGATGAGGAAGGGATATTGGAGTCGACAACTGATTTAGAAGAATCTCCAACAGATGAATTTGAATCAAATGCGGGCTTCAGAGCCTCATCAAGTTGACTCTGGGTTAGAGCCATAACCTACCACATGAATTAAGAAAGATTTTTAATTGACTGACATATAATGCAAGACAAGCATTATTTGCAAGATACAGTAAATCAACGAGCTTGCATATACGTCATGAAACGACTCATTATAAGAATAGCTGGAACAAAAAATATCATCTATCAGCTTGCTAGTACTCCTCAACCCTTTAGCCACCAGAAAGCTTATCAGCTAGATAGTTAACATGGGCTCAAGTTGCATATAGTTTCTCATGCAACTCTCCTCTGACTTGAATAACTATGGTAAAAAACTGAATAGGTTTTCTCCAACACATGAAACAAAATAAATTGAATACAAACTTTCTTCGCCCATTTCAATCTGATTCTCCTTTCCATAGTTGAAAAAAACAATGCGAGATATAGATATGAAACCCTAGACAATGAATGACCATGCTAATATCACTAAGCCTGACCAAAATTGAATTAAGTTGAAATATCAAAGATGCAAAATCAAGCAATGAAAATACAAACAAATATTGAAAACGAAGATGGAAATATGACAGTGATG
The DNA here is from genome assembly GCA_947683365.1 of Euphorbia pulcherrima. Taxonomy (NCBI): domain Eukaryota; kingdom Viridiplantae; phylum Streptophyta; class Magnoliopsida; order Malpighiales; family Euphorbiaceae; genus Euphorbia; species Euphorbia pulcherrima. The sequence continues at coordinate 75,669,237 of CANTUS010000014.1, forward strand.
AGTAGAAGCAAACACAATGTGAGATGCAAATATGAAACATTTGACTATGAGAATGAACCTATATCCCTAAAGCCTGATCAAATTAGTTGAGAATCAAGATACTACTGTTTGAAAAAAAAGCAAGGACAAAAGCAACAGAGATTTAGAGATCAAGTTATATCTCTGGAATGTCAAAAGGTGCCTTCACCAGAGGTTTCTGACAATCCAAAAAGTCATCACAACCCGTTCATCACATACAGTATTAGTACTAAAACAAATGTGATGTGCGAGACAGAACAACTGTGTGGCATAAATAAGTCAATTAAATGCTAGGCTACTATCTAAAACATTCACATACTTGATGGTTCATCCGGGAATTATTCCAAGCACCCAAAGATCCTTGGGCATTATCCAGAATCTTATGTTTGCTATCGAACATGAAACCTGTGGCAAGATTATTTCCACCACCCGATGCAACAGGTAGGGAGTTTGGCTGGAAGGACCTGTAAAAGAAAAATCTGAGCTCTATGCATTCATACAGACAATCGTAACCAGACAAACGCCTAGAAAACACTTACTTCACTGTCTGGGATCTTGTATCTGACGGGACATCAGTTTTCATGGCAGGTGTTCCAATAGGAGGCAATGGCTGGGATATCACAGGAGAAATAAATCCAGCAGACACTACAACATGGGTTAACCCATGCTCATCGGAGCCAACATAGTTAGAGTGAACACCATTCGACATTTCTGCTCCTACAGATAAAGGTATCTTATTTGAGGTTATGGACATGTTTTTACTTTGAGAGCCAGGGCGATGCTTCCGTGTAAACTGGCACCAACAAAAGAAAATGTAATTAATTGACTAACGTTCGTTTACTAAGATAAACAGAACCATTTATGCTAGTTTAGGATTAGAAAACGTGTTAATATTTTGAGCACGTTTGATCAATTGTAAAAGCATCATCTGAAATCCAAAGCTCAAATTATAGCAAAGTAAGCGCATCATGATCAGTTAATCTAAATATAGCAAATTAAGTGCATCTTGATCAGTATTTACAAGACAAAAATAAATTCCACCTACAAAATTACGGACGTGATTTATTTAGATTTGTTTGTCTCCATCACCTATACGTTTAATCAATATTTTGTTTTACTTTCAATTATGCAAATGAAATTAAATTATGACTCATTTTGATTTAAGAATCAAAAGAAGAAAAGCTTAAAAGTATTCCAGTGTACACTTTTTAAGTGATTTATGTAGAGCATCAAGCTTTTTCCAATCGAGCATAATTTAGTATTGCCTGGCTAGTGCACTAGTGATTAACATTTGTTTCCTACAATAAAAGGGAACAACTATACATGTAATTATAAATTCAGACTAACCTTCAAAACCCGAGATTTTGCCTTGATTTCTTTCTCCCTCTGTTCCCGGCGATCATTCAGCATTTGCCTCTTTGACCTTACCTCAATAAAATCATCATCATCACTAGGAGCTTCTATGCCAGGTTGCTCAAAAACACGCACAACTCCACTTTGCAGAGGAGAATCCACATCCTCTCTTGAGTGTGCAATACTCTGATTCTTTCTCACAGATTCTTTTCCATCTCCTTTTTCAAATTTACTTCCAGAATTTACTTCCCATGAACCAACAGTACGAGAATTCAGTCCTGAATCAATTGTCTGTTTTGATGGTCTATTTGGCACCACTACCCTCGTGGAGGAACTTTTTGCTCCAGTTACTCTACCACTGTTATTGGACCTATCATCCACCCCATGAGTACTAGATGAAACAATCATAGCAGGCTGCCTCCTATCTGATATTTCCCGAACTCGAAATTCGGTCCGCTGACGACGAGGTCTGTGAAATCCACTAGAATCCTGGCGAGAATTATCATTTTCATGCAAAGATGGTTTTGAGGCAGAATTTTTTATAGCAAAGGCATATCTTTTCCCTCTCCCTCCTGATAGTATTCCCCGGCCCTTCGATACACTAGTATCTTTTTCTTTAGAACCAGACTGGTATGGCATTGCCCCATTTTGAGGCTGGACTCGCCATTCTTTAGTGAAGCCTTTCAAATATTTACCTGATGAATCTCCTGCTCGACCACCAGTTTCAGGCTTAGAATGGCTGCCTTCCATACGAGATATTTCTCTTTGGAGCTGCATATTCATAGTGATGTTTGCACTTTCTCGCGGCGATAATGAATTATTCTCGTTTGAAGCTTGACCATGAGATAGATCTAAGTTCCTTGGAAGAAAACCTGATTGGTTATCAACTGAAACAAAAGTATTGTCTTGAAAAGACTGATTATGCAGAGAACCCCCATTCTGAGTTGATGGGAAATTATTTTGAAGATTGGGCTGCATGAAAGACATGTGCTGTGGCGCCAATGGTAATATGCCCTGTGAAATAGGAGATGTATACCTTAGCTGGCCAAATTGAACAAGAGGAGGTTGAGCAGGGTGAATACACGAAAGGGATGGACCAACTGGTGTGTTAAGATGAAGAGGCATCTGTATAGAACCGATCTGTATGGCTGGAACTGGTGATGGTATGAGAGAAGGACCTGAGAACAGCCCAAACTGTAGCTTAACCGGTACCTCAGACTGACCAAGAACAGAAGAAACATCTGACACAACACTCTTCCCTGATGTAGATGAAATCAGTGGTTGCACGGTCGAGCCAGAAATATTAGAAGTACCCAGTGTGAACTCGGATGCTGAAGATGTTAGAGGAACATTTTTTGGTTGAATCACTAAATCTTGCAGTGCCTTCTCATTTTCCTGGGAAGTTCTGGATGAATTTTCAGTACTTTTTTTGGTAGAATCCACAGGTTGTTGGTCTTGTCTATCACCTTTTATTTCTTCAAATGACCCTTGCTCTTCCACAGAAATTTGTTGAGCCACGAGTTTGGTTTCTTCATTCTTTGAGCTTCTTTCAAACTCATCATTTGGCATCCCAACTTCTACACCCTCATTGAAGCCAAGAACCAGGTTTTCTATCATGTCAGATTTCTCCTCTATATGCATATCTTCAAAATCCTGGGTCAGGTTAGCATTATCAACTTCCACATCATGCACTTCATCTTCCTCTTCAAAACCATCCACATCCTCGTCATATTCTTCTTGTTCCTGCAACCTTTGATCATTTTCAACAGTCCATTCATCATCATCACCTGTAGAGACAACACTTGAGCCACTCATCAAATTATCTTTCTCAGCTCCGATACGTAAAGTTTCATGTTCATCCCTTGATCCCAATAAGCCAACATCTTTGCGCTCATTACCTGATAATGCCTGAGAATCTGTTGATTCATCCAAGTCATCATGTGAGACATGAACTGGAGAATAAGGGGGGCTTGAAACAGAGAGTGATGACTGGGAATCGCATCTTGCTGAGTTCAAATCCAGCTTGTATGCTTCATTCTCAGTATGCTCTTGCTGGGCATCAATTCTTTCAGTGCGTCCAACATTCTCTTGGTGGCTGCTGCCATACCTAGCCTGCATGGAAGACTCACTTCTTGGGCCAGGATTGTAAGGCATATCGCGTTCTGGAAAATTCGAGGGACCAGGAATGTCACTGTTGGCACTATAAGGTTTTCTGAGCATAGAATTCACTGGAGGTGGGAGAACACGAGGTTGCTTCATGGAATATCGAGACCTCCCAAACGAATAAAGACCATCTGCCTCTGGATTTGGATACATCCTTTCTTGGTTCTGAGGATAAGGATTGCCACAAGATCGACTAGATGGCCATCCAGCATCACCAAACTTCTCAGCAAAGTTCTCATGAAATTCAGAATCCATTCTTCTACCATAAGGATCTCCATCCCCCGACATGTTCCACTTCTGACCTTTGCTTAGACCCAGATCATCCAGATGAGAATCAGGAATTCCTCCCGTATTATAAATCCTCGGAGGAACAAGCCCAGGTCCCCCAAAGAACTCTTTTCTAGAATGTGTTCTTCCTCCACCAGATGCATCCTGCCTAGGACTACCACTACCATTCTCCTGGTCCTCTGGAAAGAAGGTAGAGCTGTTCCTATTTTCAAATACATCCCTCTTCCACGAATTACCGGCTTTGCCTCTCCCTAAAAAGGGGGAAGGGCCATCTCTATGGAAGTAAGGTCCAGACCCCATCTCAAAAGGCCGATTCATGCCTGAAGAATCAGATGATGCCGAAGTTGTAATCCTATCAACCATCCTTTCACTATCTTCCCAATCACCCACTTCTGCCACCCTGGAAACATTCTTCTCTGGTAACATGCTTGGCATTTTCTCGTCTATACCAGAAGAACTAGTATTACCACCCATTTCGCCTTCAGCATTTCTTCTTGCAATCCTTTCCTCTAATTCCAAAAGCTTCTGCTTCGCAGCCTGTTTTCTCCTCTCCTCCTCCATATGCAATCTGTGTTTCTCCTCTTCCCTAGCTATCCTTTGTTCTTCAACTCTTCGCATGGTTTCCAACCTCTCTTGTTCAGCTCTCCGCATTGTTTCTAATCTCTCTTCTTCCGACCTTCTATGCTGTTCTTCTTGTTCCCTGGCCAGCCGCATCCTCTCTTCTTCTTCTCTCTGTGCCAGCTCCATTGCTCTAACTTGTTCTTCATTCATCCTCTGCCGCCGCTGTTCTTGCATCTTTTGGACTTCCTCAAGTTCAGCTTCAAAAGATTCCCTTATGGGGTCATGAAAATCAGTTTGTTTAGACATGTCTTTCTTTTTCTTCACAATTCCCACTAAAGGTCCAGAAAGGAGATCCCGTCCATCAAAAGAAGCAGACCCATAATCCTTCATGAAGGGATCCTCTAAATAAGGTTTTTCACTCTTTGAGAATGACTTCCTATCCCTACCAAAGTTCAATATTGGATCATTAATTGGAGGCCATCTACCACCCAAAGAAAATGATGATTTAGTAAGTGAGCTAGTCTGCTGCATATTGCCTCTGTATTTGTTGTATTGTTCATTAACAAATTGCTCTCTCTTGTTCCATTCAGGTCCTCGGTTTCCAAGAGAATCCATCTTGTTACTCCAAGGCTGCCGACCTCCCTGTGCATGCCCAGCGTCCCTCCTTCCAGCATCCTGGGAACTGTCTCGGAAAGGTGAAGGCATGTAATTGTTCTCTTTGGTTGATTCTTTATTCATGCTAGATGGCCGCACAAAAATACCATTTTTTTCGTTCCCAGAATCTTGGACACCATATTTATCACTAGAGAGAGATGAAGGACCTCTCCATGAGCTACCATCCAGGCCCTCTCTGCTAGGCATCCTAATTTTTTTCACACTATGATCCACCTTAGAGACTTCGCTGGATGAAATATTTCCAGCTTCATTATCACATTGCCCTCGTCTGTCGAAGAGATAATGACCAGGCTTCTGAGGAAAAATACTAGGCCTTGGAAAATCAAAATCTACATCCAAGTAAGTGTCATGCTTGGAAAACCCATGATCTCTACCTCGGTCTGTCAAACTAAATCCTGTGTCACGCTCATCATCTGCCCAATCTGACCTGGGATTCAACCGCATTAACGGCAGTGGTCCTGGAAGTAAGTCTTCCGGCTTCCGATGTTTCTCATTCACAAGGGAACTACAACTTTCAGTTCCACTCTCCCGCAAGCCACTGCCAATGTGATTCCTTGATTGCAATTGGGGACGCATGTCGACAAATGTACTCATATGGGGAACACTCCCTTGTTCATTAGGCAACTCCTCAGCCAATAACTGCTTCTGTCTCTGTTTCAAACCATCCTTCTGCTTCTTCTCAGGCCCAGAAATGACAGGCAAAGAAGCCTGCAAGGACGGGAAATCTTCACCCCTAAAAACTGCAGCCTTCTCCACCACTGAATGCACGCGGGAAGGAGCAGAAGCTGCAGGTACCACTGTCCTAGCCGAAGGCGGTGTGTACAAACTGCTACCACTTCCTTTACTAACCCCATTAACAACACCTGACAATCCCGGATTAGCAACATGGGTATTACTTGTGTCATTCACTGACCGATCATCACTATCTTCTTTTTCCTGTATGGAAATAGCAGCTGGCTTGGTCCAACCCATACCAGAGGAACTAGGACGGGGGCCACCCCCCAGACCTCCTCCTGCAGGTCCTGTGCCACATCCTGCTGAATCAAACTTTTCATGTTCCTTTCTCAATGAGGGTAGATTCAAGGGGGGTGGTACGGAAAGCTTCGGGCCAGGAGCCTTCTGCGAGCTACGCGGCCGGGAGAGTACCACCATCCCTCCTCCACTTCCAAAAGGGCGGTTGCGGCTAGAACCATAAGAGCCTGAAGGATGCTGATTATTATGATGATGCTGGTGATACGGCCGCTGCCCATATGATTTATTCAAATTCACAGAGACAAACTTGTTTCCAACTCCATGATTTGCCATATCAGGGTCCCACCTAGACAATCTGGGACTAGCCATTTCAAACTCTCACAATTCATGTGTCCATAGAATCGAGACCGGCTATTTCAAACTGTAACAATTTACAAAGTACAAATATACATATATTAGAAAAGGATTGCGAATACCAAAAACTATATAAAAGGATAAATCAAACAAACATGGCAAATATAACACATACCATAATTCAGGAGAAGTAAACAGAACTATTCACACAAAGCATAAACACTAAAACAAAAGTGAAAATTGAAGCAAACTTTGAATAAAAATAAGCTTGAATTACGAAAACTTAGAGTCGAAAAAGAGGTGGAGTTGAGCTCAGAAGTAACGAATTAGCAGCAAAAGAAAGTTGAATGAGGAAAAAAACCTACAAGAAATAGAGATCTGACCAGAAAAAGAGCAAAATCAAAGGTAGATCATAAAAAGAACGATGGTTGCGAAGCCGGCCAACAAAAAAAAAATTAGAATTCCAACAGCACAAAATCAGATCAACAGAAAAGTGTAAAAAATGAGAAGACGACTCACTGATGTGTAGAGGAAGCCGAATACAATTCCGATAACGATCTTCTAAAATCCGATCTACAAAGGCGGAACTGATTTATCCCGAATCCAAACCACTAAGTGATGTACAAAAGGAGCCGGATTCGATGATTATCGCAAGTGCAAACCAGTGTCCTCCGTACAATAGCCAAAAACAGGAGATGAAGAGACAAGAATGAAGCTGCTCTCGTGATGAAAAGAGGTGAACGTGACACAAAAGAAGAGAGAGAAGGTGGACATATATGAGCGGCGACGGAGAAAAGAAACGAGGAGAGAGAAAATTTACAGGATTTATGCCACAGGGTTTCTATACGTCGCCGTTCCGGCATCATCTGGGTACTATTTTCGAATAATCCTCTAACATGCCCTTCATTTGGGCTGATATTAAAATCTAGGCAGGCCCTAAACCCAAGTTGTCTTTCAACTATGGGAAATTGTCAGCTTAATTTTATTAAAAAAGATTTAAAAATTTATAAAAAAAATTTGTATTTTATATTATTTTTTAAATAGGTAAAATTAAAAAAATATCTCGTAATTCCATGTATTTATAAAAAAGAGTTTATAAATATTTTTTTTAAAACGGTGTCCAAAATTTTATAATATTAACAATTAAGGAATTTTTTTAATTCTGTCAGTTTTACTGACCTAGGTAGGAGTAATGTTGGAAAAATCATAGTCTGTTCATCTCCTCCTTTTTCCCAAACCCTAAATCAAATGAATCAATTGAAGCTGACGGATGAATTCTTCAATTTTAACCACAAATCTCTGGCCCCGTAAGGTGATCGGGAAATACGATTCTTTGCTTTTAATAGGTGAAAACGGGAATCTTGTTTATGGGAGACCAATTTGGGAGAGTTTTGAATTTCCTTATTTATACGCTTTTGCCAGCAAAATCATAGCTGGTACTTTGCTTATTTTGAAGAATAACAAGTTCATATTTTTAAATTCTTCAAGTTTGGTTTTAATTTTGTTCCTGACCCTATTACTCTACTCCAAGCGCATTTCTACAACTAAACTCAGAAGGCAGCATGAGTCAATCGAGCAAAAGTTTGATTATTTATGCCGATTTTTCTCCCAGTGAAGTTCAGCTCCGACGATTGACTCTCTGGCCCTGTTTGGCTCGTGGTTTTTTCACGGTTTCATTATAGTACGGTATGATTCTAATTAAATATCTCTCGTATAGTTCCATGGTTTTTTTTTAAAGTACGGTTCTTATTTTATGGTTCAAATAACTATAAAAATAGAATCATTAATTTGGCGATTCACCATGGTTCTCCTTCAAAATAAACTAAAAACTTTAGAAAACCATACAATATCATACAATCTATCTAAACAACAACTTTTAAGAAACTATACCATACCGTATCGTACTATACTGTATCATATCATACCATACTTTAATGAACCATTAGCCAAACAAAGCCTCAGTGACGACGGCGTTTACAGATTCAATCGAAATGGAGGTGATTGGATTCCTGTTTGGCAGTCATTCAAGAGGTCTGTCAACTTCATGGAATTTGCAGGCGAAATGCTATTTGTATGCTGAGCAGTACCATTTCCAGTTCAACCTGTCTTTGCCCGCCGGGATATAAAAAAAGTTTAATATATCAAACAGCCTGTGACCGAAAATTCTTATTTCGAATTCCACTAATTTTTCTGGCTTGATTATGTCAATTTCATCGGTGGATTCAATTGATTCATTTAATTTAGGCTACCGAAAAAGGAAGGAGAAGAAATTGACGAAGTTAGAGAAAAATCCCCTAATTGTTAATGTTGTAAATCCTCATATCCCGTTTTGAAGAAAAAAATTCATAAATCCCTTTTTATAAATACATAAAATTACAAGGTATTTTTTAAAGTTTATCATTTTTAGTTTTTCAAAAAAAAAGTTTATCATTTTTAAATTTCTACGTCACACTTACATTCCTAAAACATGGCCTTTACTCATAAAAAAATGGCCTTTGCATTTTTGACAATTTCCTGCCTTCACATTTCGAAGCCTATACCAAAAACTTAGGCACATGGAATTTTTGTTTGGTTAATATCTGTTAATGCATTGCCCTTTTCAGATTTTGTTTTTATAAATAAAATTTGATATAATTATTCAAATTCCATTGCGACAAATGCTTCTATATAATTCACTTCAGCAATTCTCCAACTCATGGTCATATAATTGTTATATTACATGAAGTTATGTAAATGAAATAAATAAATTTACAAGAAAACACATGGTCATATAAACTGGTTTTGAAATTTTTTTAAGCACAGGTGATATTGACAAGCAGATATAAAATAAAATTAAGTTATTCTCATATCACTGGATTGGATTCGTGAAACCCATAATTCAAATGTTAAATATCTGCTAATTACCGTATTCTATTGGATATTTATCAGATTTCTATCAGTTTGAACAAATTTGAGTTGTTAGTATTTTAAACATGTCACGGAACCATTTGACATACAAGTTTAAGTTGGTAAGTAAGACTCAATCGTAGTATTTATATTATTTCTGACATTCCTCCACACACGAATGCCCCAAAAGTTTGAAGCGGGTACAATACATATTAATTTCACTATGTGTAATTTAATTCAACAAATGAAAATGTCAGGATTCGAACCCTCGACCTTTAGGTCTAAGCTGCTATAATACCATGTCATGAAACCGTTTGACCGAAAAGTTTTAGCTTATAAGTAAGACCTAATTGTAGTATTTATTAGTTCTGACTAAAACATTATACCCTTTTAACTAGACATGTTTGTGGGCCGGGTTATCCATTAGGCTTGGCCCGAGCCTAGTCCTATGGGTCGGGCTTGGACATCTATATTTTTACTAAGTCCAAGCCCGAAAAAACACGAAATTTGATGGGTTGGGCTTGGTTTATGTATAAAAGCCTGAGCCCGGCCCAACTAATAATACCAACCAACCAACTAAGCCTTAAATCCCAAGCTAGGTGGGGTCGGCTATATAAATCTTCCGACGCCATGAAGCCCTATCAAAAGCCAAATTTTTGTCCATACCGAGCAAACGCATATCCTTAAAAATAGTTTCCCTCCAAGTAGTCTTAGGTCTACCTCTTCCTCTACCCTTACTCTCTGTCCATAAGTTCTCACATTTTCTAACTGGAGCATCTATTGGTCTACGTAGCACATTTCCATACCATCTTAGTCGTCCTTCTCTCAATTTATCCTCAATATGTGCCACCCCGGTCTTTTGGCGGATGCACTTATTTTTCATTCGATCCATCCTTGTATGCCCACCCATCCACTTAAGCATCCTCATTTTCGCCACATTCATCCTTTGAATATGTTGCATCTTAATAGCCCAACATTCATTCCCATATGTCATGGCTGGCCAAACCACCGTTCTGTAGAATTGACCTTTCACTTTCAAATGTATCTTTTTATCACATAAGACTCCGATAACACTTCTCCATTTCATCCATCTTACATTAATTCTATGAGTTACATCATCATCAATCGTTCCCTCCTCGTGGAAGATAGAGCCCAAATACCTAAATCGTTTGCATTTTGGCACGATTGTATCTCCTAGTTTTACTTCTCCTTCGTCTCCCTTCCGTAAGCTGAACTTGGTATGCAAATACTCCGTCTTACTTCTACTTAACTTAAAACCTTTACTCTCTAACGCATTTCTCCACAGCTCTAACTTCTTATTAACCCCTTCCCTTAATTGATCAATCAATACGATATCATCCCCAACTAATAATAAAAGAAAAAATAGTTTATATTTTAACATACTGCCTAGAATTATAATCTGATTCTAATGGCCCATTTAATTAATTATGGCCAATGGGCCTATTGTTTTGTATTTCGATTTATGGCTGATAGTTTACAATGTACATAATACATATGTTCACTTTTCAGATCCTGTTCTATACCTTAAATGCTCTTTTGGTATCTGAATTTTTTAAATTGCCTATTTGTTTCCTGATTCACTTTTCGCCTATTTGGTACATGATGTATTCAACATTAGCTTATTTAATATCTGACCTATTTAATTTTAGTACATAAGCATCCACCTAATAACATAAAAAAATGTGAAATACATATAGCATTATTTGGAACATGAATATATTTTATTGATCATGCACAGAAAATGTCGACCCTCAATAATCCGTTAAGTTTTTGTACTAAAATTGAATATGTTAGGTATCAATTAGGTATAAATTGAATACGTCGGGTACCAAATAGACGATTTCAATAGATCGGACACCAAAAGGACATTTGAGGTATAGAACAGGACCCACAGACGTATTTAAGTCCTTTTCTCAAACCCTATCTCACTTTCTCAGAGCTGCACACTCTCTAAATTCTCAAACCCTTCTTCTTCCTTTTGTGTTTTCCCTTTTCATTTCTACTAAGGCCCTGTTCTTTTCAACTTATAAGTAGCAGTACTGAAATGGATTTATCAGTACTTATTTCAGTGTAAATTTATATGTATGCAGTACCGATAAGTACTGAACAATACTGAACTGAACTGAATATAAGTTGAAAAGAACAGGGCCTAATTTGTAGTTTTTTACACTTGTCCTTCACGTTTTAAAGATGAAGTCGTTTTCCTTTACGTTTTCTGGTCCCGTCCTTACCATTTTTTTCTTAGTCGCTTTACTTGATTGCGTCTTTTTCATTAGACGGCAGTTGGATCTCATCGAAAATCACAAGTGAGTTAATTCACTCTTTTTAGATATGTTTCATGTTTTGATGATATATTATGATTTAGAATATTTTGATTATTATTATTTGATTTTAAAAATTTTATCTTCATAAAAAATCAATTAGTGAAGCCATAAAAATTCAATTTATGTACCAAATCACTTACTTTACAAGTCAAAAAAAATTATTTCGTAAGGTTTTGACTTTGGCATTTTAACCTTATAATAATGTTAGCATATGTTAATATAGTTTTTTTTTCTTGGATCTTTGCTGGTCAAGATGCTAATTTATGCATTTATTTGTTATAGGTAAAGATAGACAATAGTTTGGTTCAATCTAGTGACACTGTCATGAAAAGTATAGTCACTGACGTTACTCCAAATGCACAAAGTGTCGTTGCTCCAAGTACTCTAAGTGTTGTAACTCTAGATGCTCAAAATGGTGTTGCTTCAAATGCCCAAAATGTTGCACCTAAAAATGCAACTGTTGGTGTTCAAAAAAGGCCAACAGATCCTAAGCCAGTAGAGGATGGTTTAAATGAGTATAAAGATGTTCATAAAAGGCCAAAAGGGACATCAAAGGTGTGGCAAGATTTTATTGAAGTTGTCATAAAAAATGAAGTTAAAGCCCAATGTGAGTATTGCAAAGAATTCTTTTCTGGAACATCTACTGCTAGCACTTCACACTTGAAGCGTCATACACCAAATTTGTCTTGGTAGATTGAATATCTAACAAATTGTTTAGTGAAAACTAATTCTCATGCTACAACTAGTAATAATATTACTAGTTTATTGAAGTGTTAGAAGTTTGATAATGATGAATTACGTCGACGCATTTTATTGTTTATTGTTGGAGGTAGTCATCCGTTTACTGTTGTTGAAGAAAAGGGATTTAGGCTTTATAATGTTTAGGGCTAATCCTCAGCTTAAACCCATCAATAGGCACTATTAAGAGAGAATTACTTCATGTGTATATTGGTGAAATGGTGAAGATAAAAGAAAAACTATTGAATGTAAAAGGCCGTTTGTGCTTGACAACTGATAATTGGAGGAATGAGTTTACTAGGCAAGAGTATATTTGCATTACTTATCATTTTGTCGATAGTGATTGGAATCTGCAGAAGTATACAATTCAGTTTAGAGCTTTGGCACCTCCATATGATGGTGTCAATATTGCTGATGAGATGTTTTTGTATTTGTCTTAATGGAATATTGATCACAAAATTTTCACTGTCACTACTGATAATGTTAGTTACAATAACTCGATGCTTAATTTCCTTAGGGTTCGTGTCTTGTGTTGAGTGGCAATTTTTTTCAAGTTCGTTGTTGTGCTCATATTTTGAATCTTATTGTACAACCTGGTTTGGAAGTCATTAGATGTTCTCTTGATAGACTCTGTGACATGATTAAATGCATTTATCGGTCTTTGAAGCGAGCAAAAAAGTTCTTTGATATTGCAGAAAAGGATTTTCATTTGCAAATCACAACAAAATTTAGACTTGATATGGAATTTCACGTATATGATGCTTGATAATGTTCTTTACTACAAAGATACATTGATTTATTTTTATGGCAGCGACTGCACTGTGGGAACTTTTGGGTTGTCATCTTGTGAATGGGATAATGTTCAAGTTATTGATAAGTTCTTAAAAGTTTTTTATTATCCCACAAATATGTTTTTATACTGTGAAAAGTCCTACATTAAATTTATATTTTAAAGGTGTTTGGATGATTGAGAAGACTTTGGTTGAGGTGGCCAGTGATACAAACAATGTCTTGTGTACTATTGTGGCTTCAATGCATGCTAAATTTGACAAATATTGGAGTGATTACAATGAAGTTTTTAGATGCACTACATTATTAGATCCTCGTCGCAAAAAATTTTGATGTTTTGCTATGGTAAAATTTATGGAAAAGATATGAGTTCATATTATGTTCAGAAAACTGTTAATAGACTGCATAGTTTGTTCAAAGAATATGAGGATCTTATAACTTCTAGTGCTGCAACTTCTTGTGGGGTGAATCATAATGGTGATTCTGGTTGTTGAATTGGTGATGATCCTTTTAAAACGTTAGATTACAAGTGTATGCTAATGTATTTCCTTTGTTATTTTTTTGTAAATGAAACTTTGTTGGAGAGTAAAGATTCAGAAAGTGAAAGTGATGATGAATCTGATTAACCTACAAGTTATGGTCTGATATAAAATTAGTTCAATATTCAATTTATGTGACATTGCTATTTGATTCAATTGTTTAATTTATATATATGTATTCTTGTTGCAGGTTGATCGGCAAATTTTTGGATGCTGAAACTTGGAGATATATACTGATTTTTTTTGTTATATTGCTAACTGATTATTACATGTAGCATTTGAACATGTTTACAGATTTAGTTTCTACTTGTGGGAATATAACTTATTTAAGCTAGTCATGACTATATTTTGGGTGATGTTAATATGACTAACTTGTTTTAGAAAGTAAATATCAAAGAATACAAGTCTATAATCATTAATGACAGTATTTTGGTGAATGGGTAGAGATGTTATTAGTTAATTATTATGTCAAATGAATGGTTAAGTGCATATGTGATTTGTATTTTTTAGTTCTGTTTTATACTTTTACTAAAAAAAATAAATTATAATGAAGGGTCGTAGGCCGGGCTTGAAAATGCTTCATAAGCTCGTCCCGATCTCGGCCTAAAAAAGTATGGACTAGGTCAGGCTTGGGTTGATACTATTTGTATAAAGCCCTCTTGAACCAAGTACGAGTTTGGACTGACTCATTGGATGACTCAGTAGTGCTTAAATTTTGATCTTAACAATTAAGTTCAGTTTGAGTTAGTTAAATCAATAATGATTTTAAAATAAATAGTCTATGGTTGGTTGAGGAGTTAGCAAATTCAGGGGTAGAATTTCGAGTCTCCGCTGACCTAGCTGTTTAGTTTAACTCTAAGCTATTTCTAGGCTGAGTATCTACTTAGTCGCTGAATTAGTAATATTCACTCGGCGCTTGATATTTAAATTTTGTTTCAGCTGTATGATTTACGATATATCTTTTCCACTAAGTTACTTTTAGTCTGTCAATGCTGCTGACCTTACCATTTAAGGTAAAAAGGTATCTTTGCCTTTAGTGTTGCTTTTTGCAGGAACATTAATGAGACAAAGACAAAAGGAATTAATGCCTTTACAAGACTCAAAATTATGAAATGACAAAGCCTTCCAATGCAAAGCTGTAAAAATTCATTTTCCATTTTGGGCAATTCTGCAGATCTACCAACCTAGTATCGCTTGCTCTGCCAAATGTAAGAATACCAGAAGGAATGAAGGATGACACGTGGGATGTCAGCGCGAGTTCTCTCTAACGGAAGACTGGGATCAAACGACAAAGGATTCAAATTGAAGCTCAAATCTCAATCTAGCGGATTGATTTTCCATCTCACAACGGTGCAATTCTATCTCTTAACGGATTGATTTAAAGAAGCAATGGGTGGATAGATGAGCTGTCAATTTTAGAAGATGCCAAGATAAGTTCAATGGCTGCTTTCTCAATCCAACTATAAAAGGAGCAAGAAGGCAAGCATTAGAACTTGGTGATTACTCCTAAATTTCTCAGAAGCAAAATCTCTATCAAATTACAAGCTTTAAATTAGTTCAAGCAAGAAACCATAACTCAACAAAAATCTGCTTTAGAACAAGAGAGAATAGAATAGATCATTTAATTGTCATATCAAATCATTTGCAACTGGATCAATGTTTCTATAAGTTGAATCCAACTCTTGTTTATACTCTTAGAAGAGTTGCTAATAGAAGAGGTATTCTAGTTAGCGGGTGAGTGATTGTAGTTTGGAGGGTACTTACTGTAATTGGAGAATTTGTGAAAGGCTTCTCCACCTAGGGTAAAGGAGTTGAGATTAGTGAATTAAAGCCGAGAGACTCTCTCGGGACTGGATGTAAGCACAGGTTGCCAAACCGGGATAAAATCTCAGTGTTCTTTACTTTTCGGCATTTTTCAGTATTTCACTCAGCGAGCAGACCTTACTCAGCGGAGTAAGTAATTATTGCGAAAAAGTTTCATAGGTTCTTGAGTGAGTCATTCACCCCCCTCTGACTCAGTGAGTGTACGCATAGGGACCAATAAGTGGTATCAGATCCGTTCTCATTTCACAATCTTTGAGATAAAGACCATGGAGTACAAAGGAGAATCCAGTGGAAGAGCCCAAACTTATATTCTGCCAAAAGGCATGTCAGTCACCAGGCCTCCAATTTCAATAGAGAGCATTATACTAATTGGAAGAACAGGATGAAGAATTTCATCCAGTCGTAAAGTAAGTATGCTTGGATGGCTATTGTAGAAGGGCCATATATTCCCACCATCGTGAAGAATGAAGTAAAGGTTGATAGGTACTCTGATGAATGGGACAGTCAAGACTTGATTAGACTAAAAGAAAATGCAGCTGCTATAAACTATCTTCATTGTGCTCTTGATGCAACTGAGTTCAATCACGTTTCTGGATGCGAGACTGCCAAAGAGATATGAAAGAAGTTGGAAGTGACTTATGTAGATACTGACAAGATGAGAGAGTCCAAGATAAATATCCTTATGAGGGATTATGAGTGGTTCCACAGGAAGCCCAAGGAGGATATTTCCAACATGAACACCGGGTTTATGAATATAGTCAATGAGCTGAAAAGACTTGGTAAGACCTTCATAAAAGAAGAGACTATCAAGAAGATCCTTAGAAGCTTGACTCTAGAATAAGAAGCCAAGAAGAGTGCTATTAAAGAAGCTCATGATTTAAAGACATATAAGTTTGATGAGCTGATGGGAACCTTGCTGACTCATGAGATGTCCTTAAAGCAATATGAAGATGAGTCCAAGAAGCACATGCATAAGGAGAAAGAGAGCCCAAGTAGAGCTATTGTTCTGAGAGCTGATGATGATGAAGAAGATTCATCTGAGGAAGGATATCCAGAGGACAGAAAAGAAGAAATAGCTCTAATGACTTAGAATTTCAGAAGATACTTGGGAAAAGATAAGAACTTTCAAAAGTTCAGAAAGACAGGTAAGTATAAGAAGGGAGAAGATGATAGACCACAAAAGGATTATAACAAGAGCATAGTAAAGATATTAAATGCTTTGAATATGGTGAGAAGAGGCATATTCAGTCGAACTATCTTAAAGCTAAGAAGGACAAGTTCAAGAAGAAGAAGAGTAAGAAAGCCATTGCTGCTACCTGGAGTGACTCTGAACAAGAGTCATCATCCTCAGATGAAGAGGCACAAGATTCCTCCAATGTGTGTCTCATGGCTAAGGATGATCTGCCCAACTCAGAGTCAGCTGACCAACCATCTAATTTTATTGCCAATCAATCAGTTGACTAGTGTAGAGACAAAGAAAATTACACCGAGGTAATTTCTGAACCCCCTTTGTCTTCAGATGAGCTTGCTATAGTACTTAATGATGACATTATTGTCACTAAGAAGTCAACTAAATACATTAAAGTACTTTAGAGGAGGTGTGATGATCTAGAAGATGTCAATTCTTGTACCTCACTTGACATCCTATACCTGATGGAAAAAGCTGAGTACCAAAATAGATATAACAGCAAACACATTAAGAAATTAGATGAGCTAGCTGCTGAATTAATAGCTTTAAAAAAGGTGCGAGTCCCTCCTCAACCTAGTAGGAATACTCAGAGTAACCGCACTCACCACTCTGAGAAGGTTTCTCAAAAGAGTAAAGTGAGCAGGCCTAATCCTTAGGCCTCTTATAATTTTTGTGGAAAGCCAGGGCATGCAACAGTCATGTATAGACACAAAAATGGTTACTATGATGAGTATGAATGGTCAAGGATGACCACCACTAACAAGGGAGGACCCAGCCAGAAAAAGGCATGGGTACCTAAGAAAACTTAACTATTTTGTAGGTGAGCTTGAGATCCACTGATGATAGAAGAATATGGTATTTGGATAGTGGATGCTCGAGACACATGACAGGTGATGAAAAGCAATTCATCACATTGGAGCGAAGAAGGAATGGAAGTGTCAGTTTTGGAGACAACAAAAAGGGAAAGATTGTTGGAAATGGCACAGTGAGAGTCAAGCCTTCAATTGATATTGTGTCTCTGGTGAAAGGCCTAAAGTTTAACTTGCTAAGCATTGCTCAGCTGTATGACAAAGGCAGGAAAGTTTTATTTAACTCAGCGGGCTGCTCAGTCATTGATGGTAACTCTGACCAAACTATTCTTTATGCTCCTAGAATTAATAATGTTTATATGTTTGATTTATCCCCCGACTCTAATGATATAAACTTAGTATCAAAGGAGGAAAACTCATGGCTATGGCACGGAAGGTTAGGATATATCAATATTACCAATCTGTCTAAATTAGCTAGAAATGAACTTATTGAGGGAGTACCCAATCTAGCCTTTGAAAAAGATAGACTCTACTTAGCATGCCAACTTGGGAAACAATTTAGGAAGACCTTTAAATCATTAGCTGATATATCTTCTTCTCGTACCCTTGATCTTCTACACATGGATTTATTTAGGCCTATTGTGCCAACAAGTCTACGTAGAATAAAATACACCCTTATGGTTATAGATGATCTGACCAGGTTCACTTGGATTGTCTTGCTAGCAAGCAAAGATGAAACATTTGAATCATTCTCTAGGTTGGCTACCCGTATCATGAATGAAAATGACCTTAAAATTAATAGAATACGCAGTGACCATGGAAGAGAATTAAAAAAACAGGCAATTTGAGGAATTCTATTCTAAGCATGGTATTGACCATAATTTTTCTGCCCCTCATACACCTTAGTAGAATGGGGTTGTTGAGAGAAAGAATTGCACTATTGTGGAGATAGGTCATTCTATGCTGAGTGATAATGATCTTCTAAAGTATTTCTAGGGAGAGGCTGTTAACACAGCTTGTTATATTCTAAACTAGGTTTTAATTCACCCAATTTTGAATAAAACTCCTTATGAACTTTGGAAGGGGCTCAAGCCCAAGGTTGGTCATCTCATTTGGTTGTAAATGCTTCATATTAATTTCTAAACACCAATTGGCTAAATTTGACCCCAAGGCTGATAAAGGAATCTTTCTGGGTTACTCAACTCACAGTAGGGCATACATAGTGTATGTCAAGAGAACTGGTATCTTAGAGGAGTCCATGCATGTAGATTTTGATAAAACTAATAGTGCAGGTAAAGAAGCCAGCGATGATGAAAGAGAAAAGGAATAAGTCAGTAAATCAGTCAGTCAGCCCATTATTATTCCTGATCCAGTACAAGAAAAGGAAGAAGATAAAGTTGACTTGGACCAATCAATCAACTTTGGTGATGATGTGGATGCTCAACTAATGACAGTAGCTTAGTGAGCTGATCTTGATCTACCAAAAGAAGTCAGAGCAAGGAGAGATCACCCAGTTGAGAAGATTCTTGATAGTGTGCAAAATCCAGTGCTGACTAGAGGTTAGCTGAACATGATGATGAGCCATTCAGCATTTGTTTCATTGATTGAACCAAAGAAGTTTGAAGATGCTGAGTTTGATGACAACTGGATGATTGTAATGCAAGAAGAGCTAGACCAATTCAAAAGAAATAAATTTTGGGATTTGGTGGCAAAACCCAAAGGAAAGTCAATCGTAGGCACTAGATGGGTTTTCAAGAACAAGCTAGATGAAGCTGGAAATGTTGTCAGAAATACGGCCAGACTAGTTGCTCTAGGCTACAATCAATAAGAAGGCATTGACTATAGAGAAACATTTGCACCAATAGCAAGACTTGAAGCCATAAGAATTCTCTATGCTTTTGCATCCCATATGAACTTCAAATTATTTCAGATGGATGTTAAGAGTGCATTTCTTAATGGTTATAGTCAAGAGGAAGTCTCTATCAGATAGCACCCAGGCTTTAAAGATCTAAAGTTTCCAGATCATGTCTTCAAGCTAAAGAAAGCTCTATATGGACTAAAATAGGCGCCAAGAGCTTGTATGAGAGACTGACTAACTTTTTAATCAACAAAGGTTATGTCAGACGAAAAGCAGATACAACTCTATTTATCAAGAAGAAGCATCAAGATGTGTTGCTATTCTAAATATATGTTGATGATATCATATTTGGAGCAACTGATAAAAAGCTATGCAAAGAGTTCAGTCAGTAGATAAAGAAGGAATTTGAAATGTCAATGATGGGAGATCTTAAATTCTTTCTTGGTTTGCAAATTAAGCAAGGCAAAGATGGAATCTTCATCAGCCAAGCTAAGTATGCGAAGGAAGTACTTACGAAGTTTGACATGGATAAAGCCAAGCCAATGTCAACACCCATGGCCACTGATACAATTCTGAGTAAAGATGGGAAATGTAAACCTGTAGAGAGTAAGCTCTACAGAGGTATTATTGGTTCTCTACTTTACTTAATTGCTAGTAGGCCTGACATTCAATATATTGTATGTTATTGTGCAAGACATCAAGCTGACCCTAGAGAATCTCACTTAGCTGCTGTTAAGAGAATTCTCAGGTAATTGTAAGGCTCTATTGATGTAGGTTTATAGTATCCAAGTAATGTAGACTTCACTCTAAGAGGATACACTGATGCTGATGTAAGCACAGGATTTTATAGTCCCTCTCACAAGACGATGATGACGAATCCCAGATTTCATTCCTCATAATAAAAATTCTTTTTTTTTTGGAATTTTTATTACCAATATAAAATTCTCTACGAATTTTATTGTCGGAAAAATTCAGTTCGGCATGTCCGGTAATGCGTCCGGTGGTAGCTCAGACCGATGATTTGCACCCAAAAAATAATTTGGTCCAAAATACCCATAAAAAATCAAAAAGACCCCCAATAATTCAGTTCTTCTTGATAAAATTGCTTTTGGCCGAATTTTAATTCTTTTCCTCGATTTCAGACACAAATTGTGCTGGCTTTTCAGACCTAGCAGGAGAGCAAGGCCGCTGGTGGCTTCGCTGATACTGCTGGTGGTATCATTCATGCTGCCGCCGGTATGGCCTTTAGCTGTAGAATAGTTTTGTGCCTTTTTGCTCGATATCTGTTGGATAACTATTCAAAGTCAATTTACAACGGATTTTAGCCTATATAAGCAGCATTTATCAACCATATTAAGGGTTCAAGACTTCCCCCTCTCAAAATCTTAAGGAGATTTTGAGCTTTTAGTTAGTTCTAGTAGGATAAAGTTTAGAAAAGGTAAGAAAAGAGGATTCAATTCATCTTTTCTTGGTTTTTCTCTAATGAACTCTCTGATATTAGGTGCCATTTAAGTTTAGAAATCACTAAATATAGGATTTAGAGATTAAAATCACCCCTTCCTAAAATCATCATTTGAGCTCCCTGGAGGTGTCATATAGATCACAAAGAGGTGGATTCACGGCCCTGAGGTAAAAATTCTGAGTCTCATAGCACTTTGGCTTTCATTTTACTTGTTTGTTGTATTTTAGTTGCTGTTTGTGCTCAGTTTTGGATTTTTTGGTCGCTTTTCGGCCAAAAACAGTAGCTACTACATCGTTGATACCGCCAGTGGCCTCATTTACCCCCTCTTACCCTGGTTGTCACCACGGAAGTAGAGGGGGTTTTGTATATCGATTCCAGTAGGGAGTCAGATTCAGAACAAGTTCAGTTGGGTCAAAATTCCTCACAGCCAGCCATGTCTTTTCCAAGCAACGAAGGGACCCCTCCTCATGGGGAACCAGTCAGCCCTACTCCCACCTTAGGGGCAGGATCCCAACCACCTCCCATCTTTGACTTTGCCAGTGCTATAGCATAATTCCTGAACTCATAGGCTTTTCAGGCTTCTATCTAGATCACTGTTCAAGTAGCTATTAAGCAAGCTCTTGAGGATATAAATTCCAATCGAGTATCAGAGTCTGATATCCAAGCCCAAAATGATTCAACATAGATGTTATCGGTCTGGTAGGGATAAGACCCGTTGCACCTATCTTTCAGTCAACCTAGCCTATAGTAAGCCCGTTCCAGTTTGGGCAAACTTCAGCTTTTCTATCAACTTTGACTACTCCATCGATTGTGCCTTTCAATCCAAGACCTTTTGCTCAAAACTCGATTCCTCTAGTATTTACTCATCAGTGCCCAGCTTCTCAGCCAATGCCATCTTTTACTCCTTCATAGTTCATTGTAACTCCCAAGGGCATCACCTTCCCCTAGAATCCTTTTACTAGCCACCTGACCATTTATCCTCTGCCATCTCCACCAGTCAATGACCAGGTCACACAACCGCCGGGCATGACACCCGAAGTAGCCGCTTTTATTCGGCAGATGATGGCTTTCCAGACTATCAATGACCAGGTAGCGCATTCTCCATGCGTGACACCCGAAGCCCTAGCTCTTTCTCACAAGTCGATCAACGACCAGGTCACGCAGCCTTCGGGCGTGACACCCGAGATCTAAGCCTACATCAACTGCCTCATTGATGTTAAAGAACCAGAAAGAGATGAAGACTGGGTCCCTAACAACTTCACCATGCCGAATATGGCTTATTATGATGGTTTTGGAGCCCCAGCCTCTCACATTATAATGGATGAAAGAATTATATGCATAAAGAAATTAAGTGATAAAGTGCTTATTGAAATGTTTCCTTGCTCCCTTCGTGGCCCTACTCTTGAATGGTATCACACTTTGCTGCATCATATTGTCACTGATTAGAAACTGCTCTGTAAGGCGCTAAAAGTGCATTATAGTTTTAATACTATGATGGAGACAACCCTCCAACATCTTGAGGGAGTCCGCTAAATGCCTAATGAAACTTTCAAGAAATACTTTAACCGGTGGATGTCGACCCAGGTCTTGATGAAATCCAAGCTAAGCCTCGAGAAGATGATTGCCAAACTCCTTGAAGGGTCTCTTCCTCTCTTCCGTAAAGAAATGGCTACTGGTTCTTTTCTTTCCTACAAGGCTGTGTTTGAAAAAGCCGTGAAAATTGAGTGCGAGGCAGAGCATAAAAAGGCTAAAAAAGCGGGAAAGCCATGGTTCAGAAAGAATAATAAAGCTCAGCCCTCGACTTTGGCACTTGCTAAGCCTAAAGCCCCAGCCACAGTTCAAGCCATTTCTCAAGCCCCTGCTGTACCCCTAGCAATCACTCCGACTCTGCCGGCAGTTGCCATAATCCAACCTCCTCGCCCCCCCTTTTATTTTGGCTAATCCTTACAAGTTGCCTCTACGGGGTCATCTTTAAGCGTTTGAGGGAAGCATGTTTCATCCAATCCCTCCAGGAACACAAACCACCTAGACTCAAGGATAAGAACAACTTCTATAACTGCCATGTTTAGGTAGGACACCAAACCAACAATTTTAAGGCCCTGCTCTATGCAATTCAGTGTTTGGTTAGTGAAGCAAAGATTGTTGAACCTGATAAAATTTCGGGTACTATGAGTAATCCTTTGCCGAATTTTAGGAACAAGGTTGGCATAATCCAGTCTAGCTTATTTGAACCCACTATCTTTGATGTCTTTGCTCGAGGGCCAGATAATGGTAACTCTATTCTGGTCATCGGTTCGGGTCTCTCGTCTAACTTTATTTTTTATGTAATCAATCAAGCCAACCCGGGGGTCAACTCAGTCCAAAGAATGGAAGTTGATCCAAATCCACCAAAGTAAGAATGCTACAGGTCTCAGCCATTCCTGGCAAAAAGAATGAAAGTTGAGAAAAAGTCAATGTTCAACGTAGATTCCTTAGTTTCGAAGGATGACTACTCTGATGATGATGAGGGAGTAGCCCAAGAGGCCAAGGCTATAAGCACAAGGTTATTCAGGGTTGACTCACCTGACAATGAGAAACTAAGTGAATCGTTCAAGTTTGATTAGAATGAACTTTCAGCGTAGTTGGGTATGAGACTCTAAGGAACAATATCTGTTTAAATTACGAGCCACCAAGAGTGTCTTACTCGATGATGTTCTTAACATTACTTGGAGTGGCCGTGTGAATTAACCTGAAGACCAATATCTCTACTTGAACAAAGACCCGGTCCCTAATAGGTTAGGAACTACAGTAAGACCCCCTTCTTTACCTCCGACTTCTTTGGCTAGTCTCGAGGTTGACCCTCTCATTACTCAGCTAAAAAACACCCAAGCCCGATACAGTATATGGCAGCTGGTAATTAACTCTGAAGGGCATCGCAAGGGGTTAATTAAGTGACTCCTTGATTTGGAAGCTAATCCGACCACTTCGGTTGTTGAGATGTGCGCTATGGTCGGAGAAGGCATTCCCCCGAGGAATGGACCTCAGATTGTGTTTGAACATTTTGACCTTCCGCCCAAAGGTAAGGATCACAATAGGGCCTTGTTCATCCAAATCTAGATCCTTGATAAGGTCATCCCCTATGTCATGGTGGACGATGGCTCCACTCTTAATCTGTGCCCTCTGAAAGTCCTTCCTCATCTGAGACTATCGAAGCAAATGCTTGAAAAATCCAACAATGTTATTAGAGCTTATGATGATTTGAAGCGCAGTGTAATTGGGACCTTTGAGGCAGAGCAATGTACGTTTCACTGTACTTAACATTTTTATTACTTATTCTCTGTTGCTCGGTCGGCCATGGCTTCACACCCTGGGTGCAGTTCCCTCCACTCTACACCAGAAAATCAAGCTTATTCATAAAGACAAACTGGTAACCATCGAGGTGGACCCTGCTTCCATCGTGGCCGTTATAGAAGCCGAAGCTAGTTTGGAAGGAGGTCTTCAGATTGCAGTAGTTAGTAAGGCTCAGAAATCTCCTCCCCTTTGGTACAGCTCTATCCACATTGGTATGGGTAAATTGGTGAAGAAATTTGGCTACAATCCTAGCAGAGGCGGCGGGATGTATGAGCAGGGAATTGTTGAGGCCTTAGAGCTGAAAATTCTAGCCCACGGGAATGGATTGGGGCATAAGCCTAGAAAAGCCTATCGTTGTGTTCCCTCCTACTACTACTACTGTATGGTCAATATTTGTGAAATTTAGGGAAAGAGGCTCTACAAGGGAGAACCTAAGTCGATTGAGCATAATGGAAAAGTGTGGCCCGACTTTGAGGTCTTTAAGGATGTCTATAACTTCGAGGCCGGCTGCATGATGGTTTCTGTGAACCTAAATCCACCGAGCCTGTTACGCCTATCAACGTTATTTCTGATAAGGCTAAAGGAAAGGGTAAGATGTATCCCGAGGATGAGTCTGGGGGAAGTAAAAAGGAATCTATCAATCCAGAGATTGAAGATGGTATGGCAACTATGACCGAAGCTATGACGCTGCTGATGAAGAAAGGCTGGAAGGGTGAGAGAACCGGGGAAGTAGATGCTATGACAGAGATAGTAAGGAAGCTCGCTAAGGACCTTACCGAGAAAGCTAAATTGTCCGGGGAACCATCGCTCACCGCTGCACAGAAAGCCGCTTTAGAGCATGACCTGGATGCCATTCTGACAGACACTACAGAGGATGCTCCTCCTATTATTGTTGCTACTAAAGCCCCTCCGCCTATGGAGGAGGATATGGATAATGTAATTTTTAACATTTCTGATGTATGTGATGCGAACAATATTGCCTACAAGGCTTTTAATGCAATGAATGACTCTTGTTTTGCTTACTTGTTTGATGTCTTTCCTGATGGATCCATGCATTCATATAACAATATGCATAACATTTTTGGCATTAGCGATACATCTTTAAGTGAAAT
This sequence comes from Euphorbia pulcherrima, assembly GCA_947683365.1. Classification (NCBI taxonomy): domain Eukaryota; kingdom Viridiplantae; phylum Streptophyta; class Magnoliopsida; order Malpighiales; family Euphorbiaceae; genus Euphorbia; species Euphorbia pulcherrima. The sequence continues at coordinate 75,694,502 of CANTUS010000014.1, forward strand.
AAACCTAAGTACAAATGATAATCCTAAAATGGTAACCATTTCCAAAGATTTAACTCCCGAGGAAAAATGTGAGATCATAAAAGTTCTTAAAGATCATGTTAGCACTTTTTCCTAGTAGTACGAAGACATGCCTGGGGTTGTTCGATAAATTACTGAGCACAGAATACCCACCAATCCTAAATTCAGGCCTGTCAAGCAGAAGCTCTGCCAGTTGAGACCAGAATGGGCGGATCAGGTTAAGGCAGAGGTGTCGAGGTTAATTGAAGCTTGATTCGTTAAAGTTATGGAGTATCCAAATTGGTTGTCCAATATAGTCCCGGTTTCAAAGAAAGACGATAGGGTCAGGGTCTATGTAGATTTCTGAGATCTCAATAAAGCTTCGTCGAAGGATGATTTCTCGCTCCCTCACATAGATGTCCTGATTGAGAGTGCCGCCAGGGCAGCTATGTACTCATTCATGGATGGATTTTTAGGTTATAATCAGATTCTGGTCAACATTATTGACAAAGTCAAAACAACATTCATTACTGAATGGGGGGTGTATTGTTACAAAGTAATACCGTTTGGGTTAAAGAATGCTGGGGCCACTTATCAGCATGCCATAACCGCCCTCTTGCATGACATGATCCATAAAGAAGTGGAGGTGTATGTGGACAATATGATTGTGAGGTCTTCTACTCAAGAAGAGCACCCTGCTATTCTCGACAGGTTCATGACTCGTATTGAAAAGTATAACCTCTGTCTGAATCCAAAGAAGTGCATGTTTGGGGTTACTTTACATAAATTGTTGGGGCACGTGGTTAGTTATAAAGGAATCAAAATGGATCCAGACAAAGCAAAAGCCATCAGGGACATACCTCCACCCAAGACAGAGAAAGAAGTCTGATCGTTTCTAGGGTCCTTGCAGTATGTTAGTTGATTCATTGCCTATCTCACTATTATGTGTGAACCCATCTTTAAGCTGTTGAGAAAGTAACAACCCGTAGTATGGAATGATTAGTGCTAAGTGGCATTTGACATAATCAAGGCATATCTTATTGACCCACCCATTTTGAAACCTCCCATCCTAGGAAAATCGTTGATCCTTTACCTGGCTATCAAAGAATCTTCTGGTGGGGCTATGCTTGTCCAGGAGCATAATGATAAATGGGAATACACTATCTACTGCTTGAGTAAGAAGTTGTTGGATTACAAAATCCGGTATTCGATTGTGGAGAAGACTTGCACCACCATGGTTTGGCTCACTAAAAAGTTACAACATTATTTCCAATCATATCGAGTCCAAGCAGTGGCCAAGATTGACCCAATAAAGTATATTTGTCAGTCCCCCTCTCTAACCATCAAATTATCCTAATGGTTGCTTCTCCTATCCTAGTTCGACATTGAGTATATAGCCCAAAAGGTCATCAAGGGGTGGGCAGTAGCTAAATTCCTGGCTAATCAACCCCTTCACTCCGATTATGTAGAAAACTTAGAGTTTTCTGATGAGCAACTCGCCTTTGTTATAATCCTCGAGCATGTCTGGACTATGTACTTTGATAGTGCTATAAACCAATGGGGAGCAGGCCTCGGAGTCATTATAGTCACCCCGAATAATGAAATCATCCCATTGTCCAAACGATTGGAATTCACTGTCACCAACAACGGCGCTGAGTATGAAGCTTGCCTGTTTGGTCTTAAGGCTCTTCTCTAGGTTGGGGTGCGCTGAGTATCAGTCATTAGGGATTCAGCTCTTGTTGTCCGCCAGGTTGTTGGAGATTGGGAAATTAAAGAAGAATCTCTCCGTCCTTATATCGAGGTTGTTCATGAATTATCCGAGAAGTTTACCTCGTGCTTTTACCGCCATATCCCTCGAGACAAGAACCAAATGGCTGATACTCTCACCACTCTCGCATCCTTATAGGAAGGGCCTCAGCAGCAGCCTATCCGTCCTTTAGTTCTGTTGTCCATAAAGACCCCCTACCATGCTCAATCGGTTCATCTGCACCTCGCCATCTCATCTGAACCTTGTTGGTATTCTTACATTGTCCTATTTCTCTAAACTAGCCAATATCCTGCGGATTCTTCTGACTCAGATTGTAAATGCCTAAGGTGGCTCGCTATCCAGTTCCGTATTATGGATAATGATCTGTTCAAGCGAACCAGTAACGGTCTACTCCTTTGTTGCTTAACTGAATCTGAGGCTCAGAAAGTAATGGACCAAGTCTATATCGGCGATTGTAGCCCTTATATGAATGGTCTTACTTTTGTAAAGAAAATTTAATAGTTAGGATATTTTTGGCTCACACTCACAGCCGATTGCATCGCCCAAGTTAAACGGTGCCACCAATGCAAGGTTTACAGTGATATGCAACATCTACAGCCCACCGAACTCCATCATTTATCTACTCCTTGGCCATTCTTGGTATGGGGGATAGACATAATTGGTGAAATTCGTCCTTCTTCAATAAATGGGCATAGATTCATTGTAGTAGTAGTAGTAGTAGAAGATTACTTCTCAAAATGGGTGGAGGCCGAATCCTACACCAATGTCACCGCCAAGAAGATGCCCAAGTTTATAGAGAAGCATATTTTTGCTCGGTATGGACTTCTACACCATATTGTCTCAGACAACGGGGTATAATTTTAAGGAGCAACTGCCGATCTAATCAAGAAATAGGGGATTGAGCACCACAGTTCTTCCCCAAACGGACCGTAAGCTAATGGAGTTGTTGACAGCTAATAAATCAGTGAAGAAAATTCTTTCTAAGATGATAGTTGGTTATAAGGAATGGGCGGATAAGCTACCTTTTGTTATTTGGGGATATCGCACCAGCATTCGTACCCCGATCGGTCAAACTCCATTCTCTCTAGTCTACAGAATGGAAGTGGTTTTGCTAATTAAAACTCAGGTGACCTCTCTAAGAGTCGCCCTGGAGGCTAAGTTAAAAGAATCTGAATGGACTTAGGCGTGGTTTCAGCAGGTGAACATGATGGATTAATAGAGGTTAAGGGTCTCAACAACCTCCAGATATACCAGCAACGCATGGCTCAAGCATATAATAGTTGGGTAAGACACTAGAAGTTCCCCCTGAAAGCTGGTGATCTGGTCCTCAAACAGCTAAACCCTTCTACCACTGATGCGAGGGGCAAATTCAGGCCAAACTGGGAAGGACCCTATGTAATAAAGAAGATGCTTAGTAAAGAGGCGGTTAAGCTTATGGATATGGATGGGAATGAGTGTGTGAACCCCATAAACCAAGATAGGCTTAAGCATTATTATATCTAATCTAAAAGAAATAAATGAAGAAAAGCAGCACACAAAAAATAGATAAAATCAATCACCCACCTTTAGGTCTTTTACTGATTGAGCAAAAATTAGGGTGACACCTGACAGTCGGTATTCTGTAAATTGGCAGTGAAAAAATTAAGGGATGAGTCAAACCCGCTAGATCGAAAACCTGAAAAGGGCAATCTAGGCAAAAATTAAGGTATGTGAGCAATGAGAGAGTGCCTTCTAGAAAACCGATCTAGGCTGGTTGGCACTGGAAGTTAAATCGATGGGAATGTTAACCAAACATCATGTGCTTTATTTTACTTCAATTAATGAAAATGTCTCTTTTGCTTAATCCTGAATGCTTATGCTTCTGTGAATTTTGTATCCATATGGTCAAGACAACTCAAGTAAGCCTAATGCAGAGTTCATAATGTTCCAAAACAAATGTGCAATGAATAAAAATAATTCTGATAGACTAAAAAGAGCAAGGTCTACGCAAAAGTTCGAATAAGTCTACTGGATTGAAAACCCAAAAAGGGCTGTCCAGGCAAAAATTAAGACAAGGTTCGATAGATTGGAAACCCCACGGGGCAGTCTATGCAAAACTTAGGACCAAATAGAAGACATAAAATAAAATAAAGTTTGATAGGTCCGTCACCTTGACTAGCCTATGCAAAAGATAGAACTAAAGGAAAGCGCATCTCAAGCCGAACTCCCCGCATCACTGTCATAATATCGAGAAATCCTCCTCAATGTGGTCGTGGATGAGGGCTCGTGCCCCTGCTCCTCATGCTTTCCCTCAAAGTAGGCCCATAATCATTCGGATTGAGTCGTCGTACGCCTAATCTCGGCAAGCCATCCTTTGTCATAGTCCAGAGTCTCGAATATGGCCTCCCTGGCTCACTTCTCCCGGATATGGTTCACCCATCTAGCCTTATAGACTCTGATTTGGTTATACAATAGCTTGATCAAAACTCTTTATCGTTTGCCGTACTGATGATGCAATCGATATGGGGTATAGAATGAAGATCTCTCCAGACCTATCAGTTCAACACAGGATCCCAAGGACTCCACAACCATATCTTGGATCCTTCACCATGGGCTAACCCACTAAATCTGTGCATCTGTGTATCCCCTCAGAATGGGCATCCAATTATCAAATATCTGCCGATCGAAATCAGCTCTCATAAGCCCCCTCTCTCTCAGGTGATGGGTAAGTACTTCTTTGGGTTCCCTTGTGGTGCCTCTATCAGCTTCAGCTTCTCCATCAGCCATACCTGTAAACCAATTTTGGATGAGAACAAAAAAATATGTATTTTGTAGAATTAGGGGATAATGAATACCTGTAGTAGTATGAGGTGATCACCGATAAGGGTCGGATCGGTAGAAGCACCACTCGTATTTAGTAGGACCTCGGCTAATCCTACAGCTATGGGGGAAGCCCCTGTCAACATGGGCTTGATAAAAGAGATCAGCCTGAACGGAGCAACTAGACCCACTCCGCACATAAACTCTACTATAAGTAATAGTGCCACCATGGATGGCCAAGCAAGATGGGATCTTGGCGCCCTTCGGCACCACTCCAGAACTACACTAAGATGAAATTCGGGTTTATCAGATATTCATGACAGAAATGGATCTATAGAATCTAAATTCCACAGACCTCATGGAATGCCATCCATACCAAAATGAAACCCCGAAAGTGCCAAGGGCACGCGCTTAGGACATGGTACCCCTAATATGGCATGGAACTCTTCAAGCAAAAAGATAATGCCGCGTGAAGGGATTCAGGGCTTCCGGGCCACACCGCGACATACCAAAACCCCTAATGATCGAATTTTTCTAGCTTCTTCCAGCCTGCGTTTCCCAGGCTTTATAGAAAACCCTATAGTTGCTGGTTGTGGCTTGCCATGATAAAATTTAGCAAAAATGGCTGAAATTGGATTTTTGGGCAAGTAATGCGGCCAGCGATGTTGTTGATGCCGCTGGCAATATGGGCTAAAATGGTGCGATATCACTTTATGCCACTGGCGGTATAGATTATGGGCGACTTTGTCTATATCATTTAGCAGGGTAAAGTTAGGCGATATCAATGATGCCGCCGGTGGCTTGGGATTATTTCCCGACGGCATTAGAACCATTTTCATTAGTTTGGCCTGTGTAAAAACATGTAAACAAGCCCTTTAATCTGTTTCTAAAACCTGTTCGATCGTAAATCCGTATTTTATTCAGAATAAAAGCCCGAAGGCACAATCATCCAAATTTTCCAAATGCTAAGCCTAAATAAAACCAAAAGCACATCCGAAATCCAAGATTATTCAAACCTAATGTATCGAGGGCGTACAAACCAAAGCAAAAATTCACAAAAAGGTGAAAAGCTATCTAAAACATCCTGTCACCACCGGGAGGATGAAAGGAGACGTCCGGGTCATCCACGAGCCAACAGTTAGCCACATCTTTATCTTTTTCCCTACCCTCCGTCATCAAAATGCTGCTTGATTCCATCAGTGTGGCAGGTGGACGGCAGCTGACTACCATCTTTACTCCCCTTTGGCTTGTATCGACGAGGTATGGACGATCTATATTTTGCTTGCCCCTCCTCTCATAAATGGTAGCATGCAATTAGTTCTCTAGATCAATCACGCAGCACTGAAGCAATGCATTATCCTCCTCGTACCTCCGTCAGGCCGCATCGGCATCCGATAGGGAAAGGGCTAGGAAATCCTGCAAACAAGGAAAGCAACAATAATGCATATCATTCATAGCATCCATGCATCTTCTCTTATTTTAACCATGTCATTACAGGGAATATACATGAACGAGTAAGGATTGACCAATTAGTTGTCCCTGAGAGTGAAGGCATTCCTTGGCAACTGCTCTGTCTCGCTCTGAGTAACCTGAAAAATCCAAAGGGGCAATCAGAAGAAGTCCACGAAAGGGTTATCGCACAAATATGTTCAGAATTGTTCAAAGCTTACATAGGTAGTGTTCTCTAGTATGAAGTTCTGCGGGTGGCGGCTCGAGTGTATATCTATTGGCCGAAAATCACCCCTTGAATTCATCAGCAGGAATTAGGTCTCTAGAGGATTTAATAGGTGCCCCTCCACGAACTCGACACCTTCAAGCATGCCATAGTACCGTGTTCCGCTATTGTCATCGCGACCCCTCTTCCTAGGGGGTTCCTAAAAAGCATAAAAAAGACAACATAACCAACCATTTTCAACCCATACAATCACCATAGACGTACAAAAACACAATCATACCTCAAAAGAGCGGTACTCCCCGTGAGACATTGATACGCTCCCGCTGGCCGCTCCTTCACCTACCTCACCCTCTCCCTCGGGTTCCCCCTCCTCTTCTTCACCTTCTTTCTCCTCTTCCTCATCAACATTAACCACTATGCCTTTAAGCCGCCTACTCTTCTCCTCCCTTAACTTTTCATTATGATACTCTATCATGACATCCTTCTTGATGCAGGGGCATACAGGAAGTAGGCACTACTGATACCGCTCGTACAAACCCGGAACACTTGGAATGACCCAACCATTCTCCTTTAGGTAGTCGGCCTTATCCGCCGTAGAAGTGATCACTAAGTGAGGCCACCATAAGCCAGTAGGAGGGTCCACAGGCACTGGTCTTATAGAGGTAGCACTCTCCTAGGTACCACTCCAGGGATAGGGGGCATTCCATCAAGAACCTGTGATCGTCCACCTCCTTGCAGACTCTAGCCACCTCCACAAGGTTATCCACCCCGTCAAAAGGGTCATTATTAATCTGAACAAACAACCAAGTAAACAATCAATGTAAGCGCAATGAAAATTCATAAATGCATTTTGTCTACTAATGTTTCATTTAATTATGAAACAGGTTCAAAAGTTTGCTTACCGAGCTCAATCGCACGCTCCTCAAAGACTCCTAATAGGTTGTGGGGTACTTGCTTTCCCCCCGATACCACCGGACCATCGGGCAAAGAAGTGAGAACACGGCGGTATAGTGACTTTGAACTCGACTGGATGGAGGATTTGATGTTCAAAAGCTCAGGCCTGCAAAAGTGAACAATTAATCAGTCCAAAACATCCAAAAAAGGGAAAGTATGCGAATCAAGCAAAGAATCAGTTAAATATTTTCGAGAATGGTGTACTTGGAGGAGCAAATGGCTAGGCCGGAGGGCTTTCCCTTTCTTCCTAGCGCCCGCGTCCAGTCTATAGTAAAGCTATGCCAAAATGGCCCTGGGCTAATTTTTCTTACTGATGTTAGCAGATATCAGCCCATAATTAATTTTGTTAGCCGAGACTGGGAAGAACAACATGGTGAGCAAAGAAATCATAAAAGAGTGAATGCAAGCATCCCGATCCTCCTTGGGAACCACACTAACTCCTACCTAATGCTTATGTAGCTCTCTATATGATAATCGCCCCAAGACAAGCTTCAAGCCGAATAACTCCTTCACCTGCCTCACCACAGGCTTCTCAGTGTGGTACTTATCCATATACACATCGAAATGGATGACCTTGTTCTTCCACGGGAGCCCGGTTATAGCCACCACATCGGAAGGTGTGATGGTCACCTCCCCAAATAAGAAGTGAAAGGTGTAAGTGATTTTAGACCACTTTTTCATCAAAGCCGTCACCGCTAAATAGGAGAGCTTTGGCATCAAAAGGGGCATATTATGGGCTAAATCACCAAAACATGTCTCGTTAATCGCCACCGCAAGCTTTAGATCCTCCTCCAATATGTGGTACCACCAATCGCCGATCGTACCTATACCCCTAGTATAGGTCAGTCCATGCGTCTGGAAAAATCAAAAGCAAAACAGATAAGTCCCTATTTATTTTCTCATCTCTATTATCTACCAGAAGGCTGCTGATGTTGCTTCTGCTAGAAGCGATGTCACCGGCGATATCATCCATACCGCTGGAGGTACGGATGATATCCCTGGCGGCATCACTATAAGCAGAAATGGCATCACATCTTCCTAGGCCTTTTTGCAAGGTCTGATGCCACTGGCGACATCACTCATGTCGCCGGAGACATCATAACCTGCGGGCAGAACTCAGTTTTACCCTAAAAATTGAACCCATCGCGCCAAAATCACAAAAATCGCAATTAATCAAATCCAAAACCTAAAAACAGAAAAAATCGAGCCTAAAGCATGCAATATCAGTTTCTAATCAATCAATTTCATGTTTATAACCCCTATTATGATAAAATTTTGAGCCTAAGGCCGAAATCAAAACTTAACCTAAGCAAAGAAATCCGAGTTTGTAGGTTTACCTGGACTTAGTAGAGATGTTTCTCCTTATTCGGGGTCAAGTTGGTGATAGAAGAATTGATTCTATAGCCATACATCTTATCCCTCGTCTTGAAGCCATACCCGGCGGGAATCAAGAAAAGTTTTAGCCCTTCAATGGAGGAGTCAGGAAAGCCTTCCCTTACGACCGATTTTCTCTTGAGGGCCCTTGAAATCCTCTTCATGGTTGAGATTGAAGAAAGGGTGAAAGATTTGGTTGCTAGAGAGAAACTAGAGAGAAGGGGGGCTGTTTTTGTTTTTGTTTACAAAAGAGGAAGAGTTTTACTCTTTTAAAAACCTCACGCGGAAATGAAGGAGTTTTAATTTATCTGAAACGGTTCATCCATGCCGCCGGCAATATCACCTTCCCTAGTTTGAATTTTGAATTGTTTTAACCAGTTAAAGATGCTACGTAGCATCCATACTGCTAGCGGTATTGATTCATATCACTGTCGGCATCAGCCAAGCCGCCAGCAATATCAAAGCATCCCTCAGTAAATCTAGTGGAATCCTGGCTCCAGTCTCAACATCCCAAGACTTCTGAAACCCTTATGGCAGTAGTGATCCCCCGAGAGGCAGCCTATGAGCACGGGATTTTTCCATCCCTCTCGCGAGACGATGATGATGTATTCTCAATTTTATTCCTCATAATAAAAATTCTTTGGAGATTTTATTACCGATATAAAATTCCCCACAAATTTTATTTCTAGTAAGAATTCAGTTTGATGTATCCGATAAGGTGTCCGATGGGAGCTTGAACCTATGATTTGCACCTAAAATTAAATTAATCCCTAAATACCCATTAAAATATCATTAAAATTCAAAAAGACGCCCTTTGACCCCTTTTGACAGCTTTTTGGGCTTGTGGGCGCGCTGGCTGTCAGCCTGCAGGAAGTTGACGTCATTAGCGGCATCGCACATACCACCGGCGGTATCACCATGTCACCGGTGGTATGGCCCGAAATGGACTTCTGCACAGACAACTTCTTCTTCTTCCTTTGACCAGCTCTTTTTTGCCATTTCGGTGAAACTGGCCAAAAGGTCTCAAACCCCCCCCCCCCATTTTTGCCTATATAAAACTTGCATTAGGGTTCCAAAACACAACAACAGCACATCTGAATTTTACTTGAGAGGTTTTAGAGTGAGAAAATCAATTTTAGTGAGATAAGAAGTAGAAAAGGTAAGAAAAGAGATTCTAATCCATTTTTCTTGGTTTTTCTTCTTTGAATTCTCTTAGTTAAAGCTTAAAATCAGTAGAGTTTAGGTTAAAATCAATTTAATAGGAATTTAGAGACATAAATCCTTAAATTTACTACCCAAATCATCTTTGCAAGCTCCCTAGAGGTGTTCCTTGGATTACAAAGAGGTGGATTCATGGCCCCGAGGTAAAATTCTGAGTCTCATAGCTCTTTGACTTCATTCTTACTTGTTTGTGCTATTGTGTGCTATTTTGTGCTTGTTTTCAGGTTTCCAGTCATTTTGGACTGTTACCTGCTGCTGCTGCAAGAAGCTGAAACCAACGGAGGAAAAGTGAAGCCGTCGGCAGTATCAACCATGCCGCCAGCGGCATCATTGAAACCATCGGCGACATCACTTGCCCCCAGAGGCCTCATTTTCTTGTAGGACCCTTTCTTTATGGTATCCAGAAAGTCATGTAGCCTACTTGTATGACTGATACCGCTAGCGACATCATTGATGCTGTCGGTGGTATCAACCATGCCGCCGGCGACATGACCTTCTAGACAATTGCTTTATTTCATTTATTTCCAACCTAGTTAAGTTTCCAAAGCTAGGGTGTATAGTGCAACGATGAAGGTTTAGAACCTTCTAAAAACAGACCCTACCCCATACCATGTGGCATTTTCACTAATAATTCGGTTAAAACAACAATCGGGGTCTAAAATTTGGTCAAACTGGAATTTTCCCGCAAACGTCGTTCAAATCTCATTTTTAGCCATCCAATTGGGCTTTATAACATTGTAAATGAATATACTATGTTCACGCTAACTCGAGTCTTATTTTGTCCACTAACTATACATGTCAAGTGATGCACCTCGTACGATATGCCGTATATATGCTAACCGTTTTCTGCAGGTAGATCAAAGTTAGATGAATGTTAGGCCTTCGGGTATTTTATTTATCGCATAAAAAATGTATAGGATTTGAAAGCATTGTAATAATTTTAATTTCTACATTTATTTTTCGATGACTGTAATAATTTATTTATCGCTTTGATTGCTTGATAAACATGAAAACAACATATAAACCGAAAACACAATAAATAGGGTGGATTAAAACCGATTACGAAAGAATGAAATATTTAAATTGGCCTAATGAAAAATAGATAATATCATCCAAACTCGAAATCTCTACTTAAGGTATGGTTTACCACCTGTTGGGAAAATCGTACCAAAATTTCCCTATTGAGCTGAACCGGGTGGCGACTTTATTTTAAGTACTGGATTTCAATCTCGTATCCTTTAACACTTAAATTGGACTTAAATTCAACATCAACTTCAATGTTTCCATCACACTAAAATAAGGGTCAATCCTTCGGCACGCTTCACAGTGCTAGTTATTTTTTTGCCCCCCATGATACACATTTCACGTGGTCCTCGCGGGCGAGAAAAAGGTCGTTCGCTCACAACCTTCTCCTTCTTTTGGGCTCCTACGTCCAACCCATAGTACATCTGAGCCAACATGGCCCTAGACCAATTCTGCCCCTTAATAGCCGTCGCATCCTCGACGGCAGAAATCAACCCATAGTTGACCTTGCTGGCTGAGACTGGGAAGAACAATACAGTCAATAAAGAAATAACAAAGGAGTAGACACAAGCATCTCGATTGGTCTCGGGGACCACTTTGACCCCCATCTAGTACTCTTACAAATGCCCGTAGCACAATCGCTCTGCCTTGGGCCTTAACCCGAAAAGCTCGATCACTCTCTTCACCACCGGCCCCCTAAGGTGGTTTTGCTCCATATATACATCAAAATGAATCACTTCCTTAGTCCATGGCAGCCCGGTCATCGCCACCATATTAGAAGGGGTAATAGTCACCTCACTAATTTGGAAGTGAAAAGTGTGAGTGGTCTCAGACCACTTCTCAACCAAAGTGGTCAGGGCCATGTGAGAGATCTTCGGTATCAAAAGGGCATGGTACGGGCTAAATCCCCGAAACCAGTATCATATATGGCAGCCACAAGTGTAGAATCCTTATTCTCCATATGGTGCCACCACTCACTGATTATCCCCATACCTATGTGGATATGTGGCTGCAAAATCAGAAAGGAATAAATTAGCTAAGTAATCCAAATTCTATGTCTTCTAGCTTCTAGAATACTACTAATGGCGCAGTGATGCCACCGGCGATATTGCTAAAACTAGCAATGAAACGGCATGATTCTAGCCTCTTTTAAAGGCCTGAAGCCACTGGTGATAATAATGATGTCGCTGACGGCATTGTTTCTGCTGGCAGAATCTAGTTTTTGCCCAAAATCGCACCAAAACACCAAAAAATCGCAATTAATCCAATTCGAGGCCAACATCAAATAGAAAATTGCCCTATAACATGCATTCTAACATATATCAGTTATTTTTAACCTTTAATCTACAATTTTTTGAGTCTAGAACCGAAATCCCCAAAATAAAACAAAAAGGGTTTGGGTTTTGTAGGATTACCTGGATATTGGAGATATGATTCTTCTTATCTGGGATGAGATCGTCGATTGGAGCCATTATCCCATAACCAAAAACTATATCGGACTCCTTAAAGCCATAGTACACGTGAATTGGGCAAAGTTTTAGCCCCTTAATGGAAGAAGCGGGGAGGTCTTCAGATTTAGAACTGCTAGATTTATGCCAGAAGATTTTCTCCATGATTAGGAATCAAAAGCAAAAAGATTTGAGATTGTGGGTAGAGAGAAAAGGAACAAGAAGGGTGTTTCTGCTTCTGTACCCTAAAATATAAGAAAATAAGAGTTTAATACCGTATTAAACACCCGCACGGAATTCGAGGAGTTTGATTTTATCTAAAACTATCGTCCATACCGCCGGTGGCATCAGTAAAATTGCCAGTGGCATCAGTCAAGCTGTCGGCGGCCTCACCTTCACCAATTTGAATTTTAAATGTCTTTGACTAGTCAAAGGTGCCACGTGGCACCCCATACCGCCGGCGGCATCTGCCAAGGCGCCGACGGCATCAGAATTTCTCCATGCTTTTTCAGTAATCCGATAGAACCCCGTCTCCAGCCTTAACATCCTAGGACTTCTGAAACCCTTGTACTTTAACATTTTTACTGTTGATCGAAGGGGCAAAAATTTTTTTTGTTTCATAAAATTGATCAAGTGGTAAAAACATCATCTGAAATCAGTCTAATCTTGCTACTTGTCACTTGTTGCAGGAACGACACTCAATAATATCAAGACCTAGAAGCCCAAGCCCGATTGTCAAATCTAAAGCCCAAGCCCCGGTTGGCAAATCTCAAAGCCCAAGCCCACTTGGCAAACCGAAGAAGCTCAAGCCCGACCAAGGGGCAAACTAATCTTAAAGCCCAAGTCCGCTTGGCAAACTGACAAAGCTCAAGCCCAACCAAGGGGCAAACCAATCTCAAAGCCCAAGCCCGCTTGGCAAACCGATAAAGCACAAGCCCGACCAAGGGGTAAACCAGTTACCAAGTGGAGTCACTGGAGGAATTAAAACCTTGTCATTCGTCAGGTATGATTCCTATCCCTTGCTCTTTTGTGTGATCATACTGACATATGGCAGTAGTGATCCCTTAAGGGGTAGCCTGTGAGCACGAGATTTTACAGTCCCTCTCGTGAGACAATGATGATATATGCCTGATTTTATTCCGTATAATAAAGTTCTTTTTTTGGAATTTTTATTACCGATATAAAATTCTCTACAAATTTTTTTGTCGGAAAAATTTAGTTCGGCGTGTCCGGTAAGGCGTTCGGTGGCAGCTCAGACCAATGATTTGCACCCAAAAAATAATTTAGTCCAAAATACCCATAAAAAATCAAAAAGACCCCCAATAATTCAGTTCTTCCCGCTGAAATTGCTTTTGGCCAGATTTTATTCCTTTTCCCCGATTTCAGGCATGAATCGTGCTAGCTTTTCAAACCTACCAGGAGAGCATGGCCGCCGGTGGCATGGCCTTCAGCTGCAGAACAGCTATGAGCCTTTTTGCTTGATATCTATTGGATAACTGATCAAAGTCAATTTCTAACAGATTTTAGCCTATATAAGCAGCATTTCTCAGCCATTTTAAGGGTTCAAGACTTCCCCCTCTCAAAATCTCTAGTTCTAGTGGGATAAAGTTTAGAAAAGGTATGAAAAGAGGATTCAATTCAACTTTTCTTGCTTTTTCTCTACTGAACTCTCTGATTTTATATGCCATTTAAGTTTAGAAATCACTAAAAAAGGATTTAGAGACTAAAATCACCCCTTACTTTCTAAAATCATCATTTGAGCTCCTCGGAAGTGTCATACGGATCACGAAGAGGTGGATTCATGGCCTTGAGGTAAAAACTCTGAGTATCATAGCTCTTTGGCTTTCATTTTACTTTTATTGTGTTTTAGTTGCTGTTTACGCTTAGTTTTGGGTTTTTGGTCGCTTTCCGGCCAAAAAAGCTGTTGTAAGAAACTGAAGCCGTCGGAAGCATTTGAAGCCTCCAACGGTATCAACCATGCCATCAGCGTCATCGTTGATACCTCTAGTGGCCTCATTTTCTTGCAGGGCCCTTTTTATGGTATCCAGAATGTCATATAGCCTGCCTGTATGAATGATTATGCCGGCGGTATGACCTTCTAGACAGTAGTTTATTATTTTTCTTATTTTTGACCTAGTTTAAATTCCCGAAGCTAGGGTGAACAGTGCAACGATGAAGGTCCAAAACCTTCTAAAAATAGACCTCATCCCATACCATATGGTATTTTCATTAATAATCTGGTTAAAATAACAATCGAGTCTAAAATTTGGATAAAACGGAATTTTCCCGCAAACGCCATTTAAATCTCATTTTTAGCCATCCAACTGGGCTCCATAAATTGTAAATAAATATGTCATATTCAGGCTAACTCGAGTTTTATTGTTTTACTAGCTATGCATGTTACGTGATATACCTTGTGCAACGTACCGTACTTGTGCTAACTATTTTCGTGCAGGTAGATTTAGGTTAGATGTATGTTAGGCCTTCGAGTGTTTTATTTATTGGATAGAAAAATGTATAAGTATTTGGAAAGCCATATAATTATTATTTTACTTTCCACATTTTATTTGGGATGGCTGTAATAATTTATTTATTTCTCGCTTTTGAATGCTTGCTAAATAATGCGAAAACAACATATAAATAAAAAATACAATATATAGGGTGGATTAAAACTGATTAAGAAAGAATGACACCTTTTAATTTGGCCAATGTAAAATAGATAACATCATCCAAGCTCGGAATCTCTATTTAAGGTATGGTCTACCACCCAGTGGGAAAATGGCACCAAAATTTCCCGGTTGTTCTGAATCGGGTGGCGACTCTATTTTAAGTTTGAGATTTCAATCTCGTATCCGTTGGACATTAAAATATGCAAAACTATTTTTCCAATCCCATTACACCATCATTTTCAAGCGACCAGTCCTCCGGCCTGAGTTCGCAACCATCCGTAAAATGTCGTCCGCTCACAACTGATTATAGAAGAGAGTTAGAAAGGAAAAGCACTATAAGAGGTTGTCATTTCCTTAGTGATTATCTAGTCACATGGTATAGTAAGAAAACTTCTGTGGCTCTGAGTATAGCAGAGGCTGAGTACATGGCTGCAGGAAGTTGTGTAGCACAACTGCTATGGATCAAGCAGTAACTGAAGGATTATGGTATAAAGTCTAAGTGCCTTGAAGTCATGTGTGACAACAAGAGTGCAATTGACCTATCCAAGAATCCAGTTGAAGATGGCAGGATGAAGCATGTCAATGTTAGACATCACTTCATAGGGATCATATGCTAAAAGGAGAAGTCAAGCTCATATATATTCCTACTAAATAACAATGAGCTGACATATTTACTAAGCCTATTGGAAAGGATCAATTCAACAGCCTAAGATAGCTGATAGGACTGTCCAATCCAATTTGAATAAATTCATCTCACTCTGACCTATTCTGGAGCTGACCAAATTAGGGCACACTCTGAGCTTTTGCAAATTAGGTTAAGTATTTCTTTTGCCACTTGAATTTTGGACACATCATTAATTGTCATCGGTTATCTTTCAAATTTAAACTTGATAGAAATGGTAGCAATTTTTAAAACGATCCATATTCAGTAGCACTTATTTCGTGTTTCTCGTCTTTATTAATCTTATGGTATACGCTATACAATCTCACCGTTTAATCTTAAGACCATAGATTGTGAGTTATACACATAGCTTTACAGGTTTAACGAAGAGTTTTTTAGCTATGTAAAGAGAAGTTCAGAAAGTGGAAAGGTTACTTTACCAAATTTCGCATACAATCTTCTTCTCTAAATCCCAAAATTTTTCAAGTTTCCACAAGCAATTTCAATGGCGAGTTCATCAGAAAGACCAGCTAAATCTAGTTCTAAAAAGCACCCGTTTGTAAGAAATAAAAAGAACACTTACTGGATTACAACTCAAGACCATATCGCGAAAGTAGCGATTGGATTCAACAAGAGGGAAAATCTTCTAATCCCTACTGGAATGAAGTATATCCCTACTGAATAGAGTTCTATAGAGAAAAATGAAGTGGACAACCCAATTGTTGTAGATATGTTGAGTTTCTGCAGTGATGAAAGGTTAGGAAAGTGGGCGCGCCAGCACCATTTGAGAGGGCTCTTTGAACTTCCCAATGGCTGCTATAAGGAAATAGTCATGAGATTCTTTCATGGAATCCACCTGGTGGAAAGACAGAGGGATCTCTTTGCAACTAAAATAATGGGGAGGAAGGTCTATATTACTCCCAAGCTGATTGCAGAGCTATTAGGGATGCGCGAAAGAGGAATCAGACTGAGGGTGGTAAAGGATGAAGAACATGTAGATATCCCCATAGATTATGAGGTTCTTAAAGATTAAAAGTTTGGTGAACTTATTGCCTCAATGTTCACCAAGGAAGGAAAGCAAGCACATGAGCTTGTTACTAAAGTTCTTTTGCCCAAAATAGGCTCTACAAGGAGCTGTTCAAAGTTTGAAAGGGTATTTGTATATGCCTTGACGCATGGGACGAGCATCAATTGGCCACTAGCTATTCTGTATAGATTTTTAAAGGTCATCAAGCATTTAGTATATGTGCAGCTTATAATGGAGATTTACAGAGCTTATGAGCTTGACATGGAAGGATGGGCAGCAAAGAACAATATTTCACTAAAGATAGTTGAGTCTAGGGTACTCAGCAATGCCTATTTTTATGGACTAAGAGCAAATGAGAGACCCTTCGACACGAAGTACATAAAGTTGAAAAGAGGGGAGGTTAGAGTCAAGGATCTCAAGGCAATAATGGAAATGAAGCCTATTCAGCCCCATGAAGATGATCAGACCTTGGATTCCTTTATGGCTAGCGAGCTTGAGAGGATTACTAAGCATAGAGCGGAAAAGGGAGAAGAGTGCCTAAAAAGTAGAGAACTAAGAAGGAGGTCAAGAAGGACTCCAAAAAGGCTAAGAAAGGGAGC
Organism: Euphorbia pulcherrima; assembly: GCA_947683365.1. Classification (NCBI taxonomy): domain Eukaryota; kingdom Viridiplantae; phylum Streptophyta; class Magnoliopsida; order Malpighiales; family Euphorbiaceae; genus Euphorbia; species Euphorbia pulcherrima. The sequence continues at coordinate 75,711,717 of CANTUS010000014.1, forward strand.
TTAGTGACCTCTATTCCTGCAGTTGCCTCAATTCCTAAGAAGACAAGATCTACAAAGGGAACTAAGGAGGAGAAGGTCAGAGAGTTGACTCTAAAGGAGATAGAGAAGGAGAAGCAGGTTGAGGAAGAACTAAGAGAAGAAATGCCCCTAAAGAGGGACAAAAAGAGGAAAGTACAGGTTGCTCAATTAGATGAGGTGACTACAAAGGGAAAGGAAGCTACATCAGTTCCTATTCCTCAAGTGGGTCACCTAAAGAAAAATCTGATGGTAAGAAAAGGGACTGGAATTGTCAAAGATGTAGAAGAAGCTAAAAGAGTTAAGGCTGCAGAGGAGGAAAGAATTAAAAAGAAGCAGGAAGAGATAGAGGCTAAAATTAGATGGAAGGCAGAGGAAGTAGCAGCCAGAGTTAAGACTGATACAAAAAAAAATTTACAGTCTGTTATTTCTAGCCTAGCTGAAAAAGAAGTTCTTGAAGTAGTTGAAGAGATAATTGGGGCTCTTAAAGGAATTGAGAATCGGGAAGAGCAGGAAAGGGAGAAAGATGATGTTATAGAAGTAGAAACTGTGGAATTTGATGTGCTGAACTTTGACCAGTAAGTCACTTTGACTGCTGATGATGCTAAGGAAGCTAGGAAGGAAATGAAGAGAGGTCTGTTGAAGAGGATGAAGGTGGTAATAGATGAAGATGAAGGTGATCTAGAGGATAAGAAGGAGAAAGTTGTAGTTGAGCACGGAGCTCAGCTGACTAAAGAAGCTTAATCTCAGGTCAGCGAGTCCGTTGTTGAAGGTGTTGATAAAGAAGAGAAGGAGAACCCAGAACCACTCATTTTCCCAAACACCACTCTTACCTACACCCATTTCTGCCATACCTATCCCAGAAACCCAAACACCAACCACCAATTCTAACCAAACAACCATCATCTCATATCTATCCCCTATAGGATCTCCAGTGCATGAACCGTTACTCTTGGAAGGACCCCTAATTGTCAGAGGGCCTCCAATTGTAGAAGAGATTCCTGAACAACCCCACCAACCACCTCAACAGCCTCAACCACAACCCCAATTCAACCCCCAAGCTGAGTTATTAGGAGATATAAGGAGGATAAGGAGAGCAAGGTTTCTAGGACATAGGACTGATGCTGAGATTGATGCTGAAATAGAAAAATCCTTAAAGCGTTTGAGGAGATGAAAGCCCACTTTAATCAGTACCTACCCAAATCTCAATGGTGAAGGTAATAGTATCCCATATATTGCCTTTATTATCTATTGCAGGTAGACAGGTTGGTGAATTGAAGATGGAAGTTGCAGAGCTCAAAAAGAAAATGGAAAAGATCTATGAGAGTAACTACAAAGTGTTGAATGATGAGAGAGACTTTAGAAATTCACTGATTGACAAATTCAACCCTCTGTTAGAAGCTATATTGAAGGTGCTTGATAGGTATAGCATTCTAAGCAAGGAGAATAAAGACAACACAACGCGCTTGAATGTTGTTGTTGATGGGATAAATGCTCTAATCATAGTGGTAACTAGACATCATGGGTTATACACTGAGTTAAGGACTATGAAGGAGGAGATGCTGAAAGGAGTCAAGGACTCAGAGGGAGCTGTGCTTAATGCCTTAATGAGGCTTAATATTTCAGATGCTCTGAATAAAGACATAGTTATGGCAGATGCTGAACTGGAGCCTACACTTCATTAGAAGCTTAGTTATGTCAGAGACCAAATCAAGCAAGTTCAAGCTAATGTCATCAATGATAAGGAAGTAATTGATAAGATACATGATAGTCACTACTCACATAAGGAGCACTCCCATAGTGGAGAGGATACTCAGAGAGAATAATCAAGCAAAGGCTCTGGCCAGTCTCACCTAGATATCCAAAGAAGGACTGATTGCTAAATATCAAGTTAACTTGTCTCAATCCTGTGCTTTGGTAGGCTTATTAGCCTTCCTCAGAGAACAAGATGCCATTTTGCAGGAAATATATGAGCTGTTAGTGCAGAACTTCTCAACCAATGTCTATGGATAGCTTGAAACCTTTAAAGAGTCTCTAAGCTCATTTGATCATCGAGCCCTAGCCATTTTAGATGCAATGACAATGGGGGAGAAGGATCACGAGAAGCATGAGTAGGAGGAAAGGGAGAGAGAGCAAAGGATATCTGAATTTTCCTATAATTGTCCAAGGATCTGGATCGTATTCAAAGAGAATATCATGAGACCAGAAAAAGGAAAGGCAAGGAGATTGCGCTGCCGAAAGAAAAGAAGTCCATATGGGATCAGCAAGTCTTCGAGGAAAGGAGAGCAAATTTGGGAGCCCCGCCTATGCCTAAAGAATAGAATAGAATATCTATGTAATTGTTAAAGCTCACTGTAAAACTTAGTATAGATTAACTCATCGTTGTCTGTACTCAAGTTATTATTTAATGAAAAGATGTGTTGAGGAATGCTGAACTCAGAAGATTCAAGAATTATGGGGGAGTTAGCATTCATTCTAAGCAAATTGAAGATGTTGAACAAAAGACATATCAAGCATAAGTATAAGGTAACTCTGATCTAAATATCTTATTGATTTAATTCTCGCTCAAGTTAATTGCCATTGATCAAAATGGGGGAGATTGTTGAACCAAGCATGAGTTTCGACTAACTCAGTGGATGACTCATTAGTGCTTAAGTTTTGATCATAACAATTAAGTTTAGTTTGAGTCAATAATGATGTTAAAATAAATACTCTATGGTTGGTTGAGGAGTTAGCAAATTCAAGGGTAGAATTTTGAGTCTCCGCTGACCTAGCTATTTAGTTTAACTCTGAGTTGTTTCTGGGCTGAGCATTTACTTAGTCGTTGACCTAGTAATATTCACTCAGCACTTGATATTTAGATTTTGTTTCAGCTATGTGCTTTACGATATATCTTTTCCATTGAGTTACTTTTAGTCTATCAATGTTGCTGACCTTACTAGTTAAGGTAAAAAGGTATCTTTGCCTTTAGTGTTTCTTTTTGCAGGAACACTAATGAGACAAAGACAAAAAGAATTAATGCCTTGACAAGACTCAGAATTATGAAGAAAATGAAAAAGTCTTCCAATGCAAAGCTGTAAAAAGTCATTTGCCATTTTGGGCAATTCTGTAGATCTACCAACCTAGTATCGCGCACTTTGCCAAATGTTAGAATACCAAAAGGAATGGAAGGATGATATGTGGGAAGTCAGCGCGAGTTCTCTCTAATGGAAGACTGGCATCAAATAATAAAGGTTTCAAATTGAAGCTCAAATCTCAATCTAACGGATTGATTCTCTATCTTACAACGGTGCAATTCTATCTCTTAACGAATTGATTTAAAGAAGCAACGGGTGGATAGATGATCTGTCAATTTCAGAAGATGCCAAGATAAGTTCAGTTGCTACTTTCTCAATCCAACTATAAAAGGAGCAAGAAGGCAAGCGTTAGAACTTGGTTATTACACTTGAATTTCTCAGAAGCAAAATCTGTGTCAAATTACAAGCTTCAAAGAAGTTCAAGCAAGAAAGCATAACTCAACGAGAATCTGCTTTAGAATAAGAGAGAATAGAATAGATCATTTAATTGCAATATCAGAGCATTTGTAACTGTATCAACGTTTCTATAAGTTGAATTCAGCTCTTGTTTATACTCTTAGAAGAGTTGCTGATAGAAGAGGGTATTCTAGTCAGCGGGTGAGCGATTGTAATTTGGAGGGTACTTACTGTAATTGGTGAATTTGATAAAAGGCTTCTCCGCCTAGGGTAAAGGAGTTGAGATTAGTGAATTAAAGTCGAGACACTCTCTCGGGAGTGGATGTAAGCATAGGTTGCTGAACCAGAACAAAATCTCAGTGTTCTTTGCTTCTTATAAGTTATGGAGTGAGTCATTCACAAATCTAATAGAAGTCTCTAACATACATATTAGATTAACTATAACCCTTCACTATACATGTACTATTTATTTTTATACAAAATTTACTTTGATTTTCACAATTTAATTTTATACAATAATAACTTATTAATATCTCACATATTTTACTATTTATGCGTACTTAATTGAAAATGTATAAAATTGGCAAATGTCTAATGGTTTGAGTCTATATACAAGTGGACCGAAGTTCTTCTTTGTTATTATTCTAAGCCCAATGAGGTACATTTTTTATAAAAAAAATTGAAAATATATAAAATAAAAATATTCGTTCCAAAAGAATGGCTTAAAGCAATACCGTGCGCCACTTTCCCTTTTTCAGTCTTTGAATGCTTACATTGACTCCACTCAACATGAGTAACATTAGTTCTCAAGTCATTCTATTTATCCATCAAACCTTGAAAAATTAAGAAAGAGGATGCAAATCTAGTAACTCTCATCCTCACTATATCCCTCTTCTTCGTAAACTTTCTTATCAATTTCTGAGTTGTGTGATGTGCATAAACAAATATTATTAAACTCTTTGCCTTTTCAAACACATCTTAAAATCTAGGAAGTTTGCAAATTTCTTGAAGCATAAGACTAATGGTGTGATTTGTACAAGAAGTCCAAAATATTGATGGCCTCTTTAACTTTAACAAATCTTTGGCAGCCATATTGTTTGAAGCATTATCGGTCACCACTTGAACATCGCATTGTGGCCCAACATCTTCAATGCACTTATCTACATATTCAAAAATGTGTTGTCAGTATGTGACTCATGTGATAATTCCTCAGAAGAAAGAAACGTTGTCCCTTCCGAACAATTAACACACAAGTTCATAATACTTCTTCTTTTTCGGTCACTCCATTCATCGGTCATGATAGAGCAACCATTCTTTTTCCATTCCTCTTCTTCCTTCATCAATAAGCACTTTGTTTTGTTCTTCTCTTTCGTCAACAATGGCCCTCTTAATTTGTGTGTAGTTGGTGGTTTTACACTCGGGTCAAATTGTCCAACCGCTTCTACAAACATCTTGAAGCTATCATTGTCAATGGCATTGAAAGCAATGCCATTTTCATTTACCCATCTATCATAATATTGTTGCACTTTATGTGTTATTTCCTTTTGAAGTGCAAGGTTGATCTTTTGAGTTTTAAAGGTATTATAATTTGGATCAATGGCTAAAAAATGCTTAAAGGGTCCAAAGAAACTTTTGTTTCTTCTTTGTTGTTCCATCATCTCCCTCTTTCATTTTCACTTCAGTCTCTTCTTCAATATCAACTTCTTTCCTTAACTCACTTTCCACTAACAATTTTTTATTCATCTTATTTCGCGATTCTTTAATAGCTTTCAAGCATTTGATTTTATCCTCATCTTGACTCTTGGGACAAGAAGTGATGCTACCCTTTATATGAGCAATATGTTGCTTGATTCGATGAATTCCACCACTCATTAAATTATTGCACAACAAACTATACCTTATCCGAATTATTTGGGTCGGCTTTCCTTGCATATTTGCAACCTATTTCAGTTGACTTAGCTTTCAATATACAGTTTGTGTTAATTATTTCCGTAGCCGTATTAGATCCCAATGAAGATTTATTCATACTCTAGAAGACAAGTAAAAATACAAACACATACGAACAAAGTCATAAATTTCAGTTTGACCACCAAACTAAAATGTGACAAAATGAAGGAATTAGGATGTACTCTGTTGCTTATTCTGGCTAATGCCTAAATCTATTAATTGAGAAATAAAAAGATGTCCAGAATCTGCCTAATTCTTCAGTTTGAGTACTAACTAAATTAGTCTACATATTGAATACTCATAAAATCAAGTCTAATTTCCGTTCTTGTCTTAATGGGCACACTGGTTTCTTAAGATTAGGATAAAATTAGAAAATAGTTTTCTACTCATGCATGCAATAACTGTAAGTTGTGTATTTTGTCATGGATAAATCAATGAGTAATTTTTTTATCATAAAAAATCCAAAAATTACAAAAATTCTCTCTAATAAATGAGCCCTAGCATAAGTAATTAATAATAGACAAGAGATTGGATGAGAAGAAATTAACCTCGAGCTAAACCAGATTAGGGATTCAAAACCGAAGTTGAAGAGAATAATCTATTCAATGAAATCAACAGAGTTGAAAAAGGTTAGATGATGAGTTTCAACTTTGAGTATGAGATTGATCATTGATGATGCAGTCGATAAGTAGTATTTGAGATTAAAGTTTTCAATTTTGATTGTTAGTGGATTGGAAAAACTGAGAAAGAGAAATACGCTAGAAGCATACTAATAAAGTGTTTTGATAAGAATATAATAACTTTTATTTTTTATTTAAAGTAGTAATTATTATTTTATTTTTAAAAAAAAATTGCCGACTTTGACCGATTTGCCTGTCCAGGACCGCCCATGCGGAACAAAATTGGGAATCCGCCTAGTAGTGCCCGACTACGTAAAATTGCCATGGAGTTTTGAATTAAAACATTGTTATTGTTTATGTTGAAGGTTTATATGTGTTGATTGAGGATATGATTGCTAGAGGACATCTTCACGGCTGTAATGATTGCTAGAGGACATCTTCACGGCTGTAAAATCACTCCTACAGCTCCGATTGTTTCACATTTATTCTTTGTGGATGATAGCTTATTCTTCTTCAAAGCTATTGATGAGGAAGCTCGCACCCTTAAGAATATTTTATATTTGTATAATATTGCCTCGGGTCAGGAAATGAAGTATAATAAATCTTTCATTGTTTTTAGCTCAAATGTAATGAAAGATGTGAAGCAATTTACTGCAGGCATTTTGACAATCAATGTTGTAGATGGCCATGGTACATATTTGGGATTGCCATCATTAATTGGAAGATCCAAAAAACGTGCTTACAACTTTATTGTGGAAAAAGTGCATAAAAAGGTTCAAGGGTGACGAAACAAGAAACTATCTCAAGGAGGTAAAGAAATGATGTTGAAATCGGTTGCACAAGCCTTGCCAAACTATGCTATGCAAGTCTTCCTTCTTCCATCTTACACAATGGCAACTTTAGAGAAAATTTTCTCTAACTATTGGTGGGGATCGTCCATTCATTGGAGGTGATGGCAACGCCTTTCTCAATCTACAGACAAAGGTGGACTTAATTCTTGGAACATACGTGAATTCAATAAAGCATTACTGGCTAAGCAAGTTTGGCAGTTAGTTACAACATCTAAGGCACTCATGAGCCGTATATTTAAAGCCAAATATTATCCGCATTATTCTATCTTTGAGGCTATACCAGAAGCAAATGCTAGTTTTTTTATGGATGGGACTATTAGTAGCGAAGGATATTGTTCGTCACGAGATGGCTTGGCGCATCGGTAACGGTTTGAAGGTGAAAATTTGGGCATTAAATTGGTTGCCCTCAGTCTCGGCTCTAATAGTGCAGTCCTTATCACCGACGGGTTTCGAGCAAGCCACATAATTTTATAGCATCAGATGACCATTCCTAGAATGATTATATGCTGGAATTTTGCTTCTCTGTGGAGGAACGACAACTGATTTGTAAAATACAACTCTCATGGTAGCGACAACATGAAGAGATTTATTGGGGGTTTAAGCAATCAAGTATGTTTACGGTCAAATCATGTTATTATCCATTGTTACAACTGTCCGATTCTAATAATCTCCCATTGAACTATATGGATCAGACCTGGAATAATATTTGGAACAGTAAAATTCCACCAAAAGTTTAACATTCTCTTTGAAAATTTGCTACGAATTCATTGCCTTCACTTTGTAGGCTTCAGGAAAGGCATGTTGTTGTTGATAATATTTGCCCATTGTGTGGTGATGCTCTTAAAACTAGTTTACATGCTTTTAGTCGGTTGTGCTTTTACATATCCAATATGGAACGATTTATTTGGTGAAGAGTGGATGATGAAAATTTAGAATTTGAATGATCGGTGGCGATGGTTATCTAAGCATAATGGTGATATTATAGCAAATGCTTCTTGTGTGTTATGGACAATATAGGGGAGGAGAAACCATTTTGTTTGGAATAACAAATTTAGAAGTCTATCTCGGGTCTTACACCATGGTCTTGGATATTTGAATGAATGACGCTCGGGTACTCAACAACCCCAATCATCGGTTGCTTCGTCTCACAGCTCTTGGCACCGTCCACCACCATCTTGGCTAAAATGTAACATCGATGCTAGTCTTTTTCATTCGGGAAGTGCAATTGGTCACAATTATGTTGTTATAAATGCAAGCCAGGTCATCACGACTCGATCTGTTTTGTTACAAAGTAGAGAAAATCAGTTTCTAGGTGAGACTATTAGCGGCAGGGAGGCCTTTTCTTGGCTAAAGAACATCGGTTTTAATAATACATCCTCGAGCTTGATGCATTGATGTCGTCAATGCTTTGAATAACATTCTCTCATATTTTTCTTCCATTGATTTTATTTTTTCAGATTGTAAGAACCTATCTAGACAGATTTCGTCTTTATATTTTATTTTCGACTTTTCGATAATAGATCTGCAAATCAGGCTACACATTTATTGACTAAAATAATTGATTCTTCAACAAATGGGAGGACTTGATATAATTCTTATCCACCTTTAATTAAAGTTATAATTATCTCCGATTAATCGTGAATGAAGTTTCATTGAGTAAAAAAACTTTTCTTGTTGTAATTTTTTTATGATAAATTTAACTCTATGAGAAAATGGTTTTCGAAAATCGAAATACAGGAAGACAAACAATTATTTGAGATTTAATAAGTGATGGGTCAAATTAGTCTTTTTATTATAATTAATGGATGTATGGAATACAGTCCACCATGGCAATCCGCGTTGAGGATATTTTAATCAGCGTCTAATATCCAATAACACACAATGACGCGGATCGATCTATCCCACTGTCGATAGATTCAATCGAACGGCCAATAAATAAACTGATGAAAACACGACTCCAGTCGATTCAGTTACAGCTTCTAATTAAAAAAAACAACCTCTGTATAAAAACCCCAACCCGGCGTGTTCCCATAGCAAATCGTTCCAATATTTAATTCAAATCAGCGAATTTAATACAAAGAGGCGAACAGCAAAAATGTCAGGAAGAGGAAAGGGAGGCAAGGGGCTTGGAAAGGGAGGAGCCAAGAGGCACAGGAAAGTGTTGAGAGATAACATTCAAGGTATCACCAAGCCTGCCATTCGTAGGCTCGCTCGTAGAGGAGGCGTCAAGCGTATCAGCGGTCTTATCTATGAAGAGACTAGAGGTGTCCTCAAGATCTTCCTTGAGAACGTGATTCGCGATGCTGTGACTTACACTGAGCATGCTCGGAGAAAGACTGTTACGGCTATGGATGTCGTTTATGCTCTCAAGAGGCAGGGTCGCACTCTTTACGGCTTTGGCGGTTGATTGTATTTGTCAGATCTATAATGATTGCTTTGTTTTTTCTGCATTTAGATTGGTTTAGGGTTCTGTTTCTGTGTTGTTGATGATGAAATGAGCCTCTGATGAGGTTTTGAATCATTCAGTTGTAAATGTGCTAGTTGATTTGAATGTGCAATGGAACTATTTTGAACTCGATTTTATCTGTGGATTTTTTCAACCTGAGTTTTACGTATGCTTGCTTAAATCATGTCGTTGATTGTTGATACATTGAAGAATCAGCTTGGAAGTTTTAGTTTGTACATTGACTCCCTGACTGAGCCATATGTTAATCTTGATTGTTATTTGTCGAGTGTTATTAGTTGCGTTGTGTTTCAATTACCTTAATTATCAGCATATGATCTTACAATTGGATCCAATTCTAAAGAATGATGATTTCAGTTGTATGAATAGGGGATTTGATTGGCTGTGGTAAGATTGGCTATCAAAAACTTAAAGAACTGTGTGTTTTAGAAGACACTAGAACAAGTATTAAGATCGGCTGAATTGTTGCAGGAGCTTTCAATGTGGACTCAGATTGAAAGCTTTCTTGTTTAATTATTGGTTGAGTGTAATAAGAACTAATTCATGTCTGAATTTTTAATCTCTTTTCTAATACTGTATTGACTTTTCCTTTGCAGTCTTGTTTCTCTGGCTGGTATTACTAGTTGTTCATAATTGGGTAAGCGTTCAGTGGTTTTGATATTCACAGCATGTTAAAGGCACTGACGGGTGGATATTTCTAGGTGTTTATTTGATCTGCTTGGGTTTATCGCAGACATGGAAGGTAAATGTCTTAAACAATGCATGCAGTGCAATTGAACATGCTCATTGCATGTCTCCTACTCCCTTTAATTGATACTCTGTTTCCGGCTTTTTCTGGTGTCCTTTTCCGTGCTACATAGCTATTTTGTTTCATTCTTATCATTTTATGCCTTCATGAATCCTTTCAATACTTCATTTTTTCTATGTGATCATATATTGGTATTCTGTGTTTTTTCTAATGTTGTGTTTGAATAGATATGAATCATATGATATGAATGTTGAACTTGAAGTTGAGATATGAATTCTGATGTTTTTAATCTCCAGCTTGTTGGTTGAATAAAGGAAGTAATGTAATATACAGTTTTATGTACAAATTGAAAATACATTATCAAATGATACATAGTATAGTGCTCTTCTGTATTCATGAGTTTGAATCAAAATAATTTCATTTGCAATTCTTTCTTAGACGTCAAGTCTGTGTTAGTCATGGTATTTCCACAAGTTCATAGAGTCAGCTGGTGAGTTGATTGTCATTGGGATATACCCCCCTCATTCTATTTACTTTTCATTTAAGTTGTTGATGTTTGCCTATTTGTGAAGTCTTAGATCATCAGTGAATAGAGGTAGAACGAAAGAAGTAGCACTTTGAACTTATAAATGTGTGTCTAAAAAAATGTCTTGTAATCAGGAGGCCTGACACATCTCGACATTTGAACTTGATTTCAGAATTACCAGGGAGATTAACAGAAGCCTGATAGGCACATTACCAAGAAGATGTCTCTTGACCTCATATGCTACCTTTTTATTAGTCGTTACAATTGGAATTAATACTGAGAACTGATTATGCCTGTTGCACATTATGCCTAGTGGTAGAAGCTCATATTTTCCTCAATGACAGTTATGTTATAGCTGTGGGAATCCTTGCGGAGCAGTTATTGAGCAGCATCAAACTTTGAGGTAGCTTCTATGTAGCACGGAAACGGGAAAGCAAACATTTCCAATTTCCGGAAACGCAAAAAAGGAGAGGGAAACGGAAACGGGAAACGTTAGTGTCTAGGAGTTTCCGTGCTTCCTAGGGTAGCTTACTAAATTCTTTATGGTTATGGAGATTCAAAAGATGCAGCAATCACAGCATAGAAGAAGTAGTCTGAAGATCCTTTTCCTTGTCATTTCTTGAACAACCACTAATGTTTTCTTTCTAAAATAAAAATATGAACACAGTTGATGAATAATAGTTTAATGATATTTGGGAAGCTGATTTTGATATATGTCTGTCATTTGTCTACTGTATGCCTTGCTATATGTATGTATGTAATATGCTGTCACTTGTTTGTTGATAGTAAGTACACTTTTGAGGATATAATTCACTTCTTGAACAGAGTAGCAACATACAATGATATCATCCATGAGATAATGTCCTGCAAAAATGTCGGTAGTGCCGATAAGGATGGTCCTGATGCTTGATATGATGAACATAAGCTTATGTGATGCATTTAATCGGGAGCAGTAAATGTCCTCGTAATCTTATCAATATGAGTGTGTAAGAAGAGTGAGGTTGGCTGGCAGCAAGGCGAACTGTGATATGTGTGTAGTAGAGAAAGTAACATTAATGAATTGAATGGTCATTTCCTTGAGTATCCTGTTGAAGGTGCTGGAGCTGGGGTGATTAGAGTTTGTCCTGGCAGATTGGTATTGACATCTATCTGAAATTCTCACTATCTGGATCTCTGACTGTTATTCTTTTATTCCTATGCAGCTTTGTGGGTTGTCTGAGAATCTGTCTTAAAACATCATAGTATCTTTCACTTTGATTCTGTAATGAGAAAAGAAAATTAAGTCAGATTTGATATATATATATATATATATATATATATATATATATATATATATATATATATATATTCTGAGTTTTCGGTTTTTCTATGCAAAATCAACATGAAGCACACAAATTTCATTTTGGAAATGATTTACAATTTTGGCATTATCTACTAGAATTATTAATATTAAAACTCATTAATTGTGTAAGTTTTTTTTATCGGTCCCCTAAATGGTGATATTGAATAAATATATAAACTGAATGAACTTCAATTGTAATTTAAACACATTCTAAATTATCTAAATTTCACAACTGGCTATTTGATCAGTATGTTCAGCTTATTGGATGCGCGCCGTATATATATTTTTCGTGTGAGATTTAATATTATTTTTTAAAATTATTTAATTAGGCTTATAGTAATAATAAAGAAAACTCACATCGTATGTATACTCAAACCCGTAATATCTAGGATTACAGCTTCAAAGCTCAAGCACTAGCCTTTGCCACAAGTTTTATTGGTTAGCTAGTAAAAAACTTAAAAATACAACCTTAGGTCCTTAGTGTATATATGATATAAATTCAGAGTTATGATTAAACCGGTAACTATTGACCATTAAATATGAAGTATGATTGAAATCGATATTTTGAAGTTCAAAGTTTTCCAATTTCTTCAAAATTTACGTCACATGCGAGTCAATGAGTACGAGTAGTGTATTTTAGTAGCAGAAAAATGTCAAGTTCAGGCTCATACTAGCCAGAAAAATTTATTTGTATAACTTAACAATAATTGATAATTGTTCATTGCAAATTCATAAAGAATTTAGGTATCAGCCAGGATCGTTTTGCAGTAGTGAGAAGCAATTGTTAACGGCATCTACTTTTAAAATTCCCCGCTAGCTCCGTCTAGGCTTTGCTTAGGCGCTATTTTGAAGTTCGCCGCCCGACTTTTTATTTTTCGGGCGCTATCAGGCGCTGGACTGATATATTACCGTCTAGGCACCACCTAGTCCTATTTTTTCCCTAATGTTTAAGATATTGATACCTATAATAATTATGGTTCAATTTTTTTAATTAAAAAAAGGTAGCACGGTTGGTAAAACTAATGTGCAACAAAATATTCTCACCATACAATTTTTATTTTGAATCTCAAACCGAGAAATAGTACGCTATAAATAAAAAAAAATTAGTGATGATATTTGCTTTTAAAGAATTGATTTTAATATTGATATATTTTTATGTAAAAATTAACTAAGATTGACATTTTAATATGCTAAACTATGTTTTTTTATAAAATATTATTGTATTATAATTAATTTTTTAAGTTAAATTTATACTTTTATCTATTAATAATTATAAAAAATAAAAAATTTACAAATTCACTTAAGCCCCACTTAAGCATTCAAAGTCCCCACCAGTCTAAAAACTCTACTGTTACGCTGAATTTTTAGTCCACGCTGGCGATCCGCGTAGTCTATCAATCAAAGGTTTAAAATATAGCGGACACAATTGGCAAGGATCGCACTCATCACCCTTCGATAAGATTCAATCTATCGGCTAATAGTCGAACCAACTAAAAAAGATATGGCGCTGCTCGATTCAGTCCGAGCGCTCAAAAATTTGAACTCCGTTGTATAAATACCCTAACCCGGCGAGTTCTGATAGCAAATCGCCCTTCTCCATATTTCAAAGTAGCGAATAGAATACATCGAGAACAGCAAAAAATGTCAGGAAGAGGAAAAGGAGGCAAAGGGCTGGGAAAGGGAGGAGCCAAGAGGCACAGGAAAGTCTTGAGAGATAACATCCAAGGTATCACCAAGCCTGCCATTCGCAGGCTCGCTCGTAGAGGAGGCGTCAAGCGCATCAGCGGTCTTATTTATGAAGAGACTAGAGGTGTGCTCAAGATCTTCCTTGAGAATGTGATTCGCGATGCTGTGACTTACACGGAGCATGCTCGGAGAAAGACTGTTACGGCTATGGATGTTGTTTATGCTCTCAAGAGGCAGGGTCGCACTCTCTACGGCTTTGGCGGTTGATTGTATTTGTTAGATCTCCTATGATTGCTTTTTTCCCCTGCTTTTAGATTGTTTTAGGTTTCAGTTTCTATGTTGTTAATGATGAAATGGACCTTTGATGAGGTTTTGAATCAGTCAGTTGTAAATGTGCTAATTGATTTGAATATGAAATGAAATTACTGGGAACTTGATTTTGTCCTTGGATTTTGATTTTCAAAGCTGAGTTTCTTATGTGTTCTTGCTAATTCTCGTCCGTGATTTTTGATACATTGATGAATCAGCTTGGAAGTTTTTGTTTGTACATTGACTCGATTCAAGGAGCCGGATTTAATCTTGAAATATATTTGTTGAGTTTATTAGTTCCGTTATGCTTCATTAAACTCAAATTATCAGGTTTGATCCCACAGTTGGTTCAAATTGGTTTCATTTATATGAATTGGGGATTTCTTTTTGTTTGAGAAGATACTAGAGCAGGTACTAAATCAGCTGAATTGTTGCAGGGGCTTTCAATATAGGCTCAAAGTTAAAGCTTTCTCGTTTGATCATTGGGTGAGTTTTTGAAATACTGATTTAAATGTCTGAAAATTTATGTCTCTTTTCTAATATTGATTTATCTTTGCAGTTTGTTTCTTTGGCTGGTATTATTAGTTGATAATTGGGTAAGACTTCAGTGGTTTAGATATTCACAGCATGAAAGCTAGAAGAATTAAAGGCACTGACAGAAGTGGATGGGGTGCCTGTAAGTTTCCAGGTGTGTATTTGATCTGCTTGAGTTAATTGCAACCTTGGAAGGTCAATGTCTTAAAGAATGGATTCAGTGCACTTGAACCTGTTTATTGTATGTCTACTAACTTCTGCACAATTGTTTCTTTTGTTAGGTTCCTACTCTTTTTAACCGATACTCACTTTTTTTCTGGCGCTTTCTGGCGTCTTATTCCGTACTATATGGTTATTTTGTTTTATTCTTGATCATCTTATGCCTTTATGAATCCTTTCAACACTTCATTTTCTTCTCTATGATCATATTTCGGTATTTTCCTATTATTGCATTTGAATAATATGATATGAAATTGAGTGTTGAACTGAAATATTGAGATACGTGATGGGTCCAGACATTAATTGGTTGGCAAATTAATTTTGTTTGTCCATTGCCAAAAAGTAAACTCCAAAATTTGTCAAATTTGTGCAACACAGAGTTGCAATCTTTGCCTACCCAATCAATACGTTCACACCGCAAAGCCGAAAGACATGAAAGATCCAGATTGGAGCAAGCTGAATAGAAAGGCTATTGGAACTATTCACCAATGGCCAGATTTCAACGTATTCGGCTATGTCTCGGAAGAAGCGTCTGCCTATGAACTATGGAAGAAGCCGCAAGATCTTTATGATCGGAAAACTGCTGGAAACAAGTTGTTCCTGATAAAGCAGCTTGTCAACATGAAATACAAGGAGGGAATTCCTGTTGCTGAATTTTTTGAATGAATTTCGAAGTGCTATTAATCAATTATCTTCTATGCAAACAACACTTGAAGATGAATCCAATCCTTATTGTTGCTTAGCTCTCTACCGGAAAGTTGGGATACCTTGGTGGTGTCTGTGACCAATTCGGCTCCAGATGGAAAATTATCCTTAAACCACGTTGTTAGCACTTTGCTCAACGAGGAGACAAGGAGGAAAGTTAAGATTGTCGAAAGTAGCCAAGCTCTTGTCACAGAACACAGAGGTAGGAGCAAAAACCGAGTTCCCAACAATTCTGACAAATCCAAAGGAGGAGAAAAATTCAGAGGCAGATCTAAGTCTAAGGGAGGGTCAAATGCTACCACTGTGGATTAGAAGGCCATCTGAATAGGAACTGTCGAAAGCTGAAGAGAGAATAGAAGGATGGCAATAACCAGGAGGAAGACAGGAACACCACTGCAGTAACTGAGGAGATTGTTGTTCTTTCCTTCAGTCATGAAGAATAATGTCTGCAAGTCTCAAGTCAAGATGATACGGAATGATTGATTGACACTGCAGCATCTTATCACGCCACTCCCAACAAGGAGTTCTTCACCACATATAGAGCAGGAAATTTTGGTGTGGTGAAGATGGGCAATAATGGCCATTCCAAAATCATTGGAATTGGTAACATTCGTATTAAGACGAACACTGGCTGCACACTCATCCTCAAAGAAGTTAGACATGTTCCTGATTTGAGGCTCAACTTAATATCTTGTGGTGTCCTTGATCGTGAAGGCTTCGAGAATTTCTTCGGGAGTAGGAAATGAAAGCTTACCCGAAATTCCTTGGTGATTGTGAAAGGTGCCATGTGTTGTACACTGTACAAAACAAATGCAGTCATTCGTAAAGATGGACTGCATGCTATTGAAGAAGAGTCTTCACTAGATTTGTGGCATAGAAGATTGGCTCACATCAGTGAGAAAGGGTTGCAGATTCTAGCCAAGAAGGCGCTCGTACCTCGATTAATGGTACACCATTATCTCCATGTGATTACTGCCTATTCGGCAAGCAAAATATAGTGTCATTCAGCAAGTCATCAAGCAGAAAGTCAGGTGTTCTCGACTTGGTGCACTCAGATGTTTGTGGCCCCTTTGAATATGAGACCTTGGGAGGTAACAAGTATTTTGTTACTTTCATTGATGATGCATCTCAGAAGCTGTGGATGTATTTCCTAAGAACAAAAGATCAGGTATTCTAGCCATTCCGGAAATTTCATGTTATGGTGGAAAGAGAAACGAACAAGAAATTAGAATGTCTCTGATCCGACAATGGAGGTGAATACACATCACACGAGTTTGAGAACTATTGTTCCAGACATGGAATTTGACATGAAAAGACTGTACCTGGAACCCCACAACACAATGGTGTAGCAAAAAGGATGAATCGCACTATTGTGGAGAAGGTCAGATGTATGCTCAAAATGGCTAACTTGCCAAAGTCGTTTTGGGGAGAAGCAGTACGCACAGCCTGCTATCTCATTAATAGGTCACCATCTGCTACTCTAGATTTTGATATTCCAGAAAGAGTATGGACTGGAAAAGATGTTTAGTACTCTCATCTGAAAGTGTTCGGCTGTAAGGCATTTGCTCATGTGCCTAAGGAGCAACGGTCAAAACTTGATGATAAATCAAGTCCCTGTATCTTTCTTGGATATGGAGATGAAGAGTTCGGGTACAAAATGTGGGACCCAGAGAAGAAAAAGACCATTAGAAGCGGAGATGATGTCTTTCGAGAAAATGAAACTATAGAAAGCTTTAAGAAGAATGGCAAGTCAGGACTTGTGGATGACGTCATTCCCAGCCATGTTCCTTCATCGTCAAACGGTACCATTGGTGGAGATGAGGAACAAGTTCAGAACAATGATGAAATTCCAGAGCTAATGGAGGATCATGAGCAAGAAGATGTTGATGAGCAGGGGGAGCAACCCACCCAGCAAGCTGAAGCTGAACAACAACTTAGAAGATCTACCAGGGATCGTCAACCAACATCAAAGTATCCTAGTTCTGAGTATATTCTCCTTACTGATGAGGCGGAGCTGGAGAATTTCCAGGAAGTTCTAACTCATGCAGATAAAGAATCTTGGCTGGAGGCGATGCAAGATGAAATGAAATCCTTGCAGAAAAACAACACATATGAGTTACTAGAACTTTCTAAAGGAAGAAAAGCCTTGAAGAACAAGTGGGTTTTTAAGCTAAAAAGAGATGGCTATGGAAAATTGGTGAAGTACAAAGCTCGTCTAGTAGTGAAAGGATTTCAACAACATAAGGGAATTGACTTTGATGAAATCTTTTCTCCTGTGGTTAAAATGACTTCTATTCGAGCAGTTCTAAGCTTGGTAGCAAGTTTGAATCTTGAGCTTGAGCAGTTAGATGTGAAAACTGTCTTCCTTCATGGCGACCTAGAGGAAGAAATCTACATGATGCAACCAGAAGGCTTTGAAGTGAAACGAAAAGAGCACATGGTTTGTAAGCTGCAAAAGAGTCTGTATGGGTTGAAACAAGCACCCAGGCAATGGTACAAGAAGTTCGACTCTTTCATGAGTAGTCATGGCTACAAGAAGACTCAGGCGGATCCATGTGTTTACTTCAAGAGATTCTTTGATAACAACTTTATCATATTGTTATTATATGTTGATGATATGTTGATCGTAGGACAAGATGTTTCTTCAATTCGGAAATTGAAAGAACAGTTAGCAAAGTCCTTTGACATGAAGGGCTTGGGTCCAGCACAACAGATTTTGGGCATGAGGATTGTTCGTGATCGAAGCAACAAGAGTTTGTGGCTGTCACAAGAAAAATATTTTGAACGTGTGCTACAACGTTTCAACATGTTGAATGCTAAACCAGTTAGCGTTCCTCTTGCCGGACATCTGAAGCTAAGTGAGGAATCTTGTCCTACAACTAAAGAAGAGAAGGAAGACATGAAAAGATTCCATATTCCTCCGCAGTGGGGAGTCTAATGTATGCAATGGTTTGCACAAGGCCAGACAGTGCACATGCTATTGGAGTTGTAAGTAGATTTTTAGATAATCCGGGAAGACAACACTGGGAAGCTGTAAAGTGGATTCTCAGATATTTGAAGGGAAGTTCAAGGAAGTGCTTATGTTATGGAGGATCTAAACCAATTCTAGAAGGCTTTGTTGATGCTGATATGGCAGGAGATCTCGATCATAGAAAGTCAACTTCGGGATACGTATTTACATTTGCCGGAGGAGCAATTTCTTGGCAATCTAAATTACAGAAATGTGTTGCACTTTCTACGACTGAAGTAGAGTACATTTCAGCGGCTGAAGTAGGAAAAGAGATGATTTGGTTAAAGAGATTCTTTGAAGAGCTGGATCAAAAACAAGCTGATTGCATAGTATATTGCGACAGTCAAAGTGCTATAGACTTGAGCAAGAATACTATGTATCATTCTCGAACTAAGCACATTGATATTCGATATCATTGGATACGGGAACAACTAGAACAAGGTGTTTTTCATCTAGAGAAAATTCCAACAGAAGAGAACCCTTCAGATATGCTTACCACAGTAATTCCTCGGGAGAAATTTGAGTTGTGCTATGAGCTGATCGGCATGAGCTCCAATTAGGAGCTGACTCGATACCCCCATGAATCTGGAGGGGGAGAATTGATGGGTCTAGACATCAATTGGTTGGCAAATTAATTTTGTTTGTCCATTGCCAAAAAGTAAACGCCAAAACTCGTCAAATTTGTGCAACACGGAGTTGCAATCTTTGCCTACCCAATCAATATGTTCACACCAATTTTTCAAATTGGTAAGTGAAACCATTTGCCTATAAAAGGCACTCCCTGCATATCCAAACTCATCAAGCAATTTAGGAGTTTCTTTGCAGAATTGTATTCCTGCAAAAGTGTGTTTTTAGAGCATTTCCTTTTGTAGAGTTTTGTTCCTACAAAAGAGTGAGAAAATATTATAGAGGGGGAGTTGAGTGATTTTACCTTGTGAGTAAAATCGGGTTATTTCCAACTGTCCTAAAATTATTTTATACCTCAAGTTTGGGTATACTTGAGAGAGGCTTTACTGTTGTATTCCCATTATTTATTAGTGGAGTTATTTTGGTGCCCCGTGGTTTTTCCCTTTTAAAGGGTTTTCCACGTAAATCTTTGTGTCTCTTTATTGCTCAAATTATTTTTATACTCGTTGTTGCAACATCTATTTTAGTTAATACATATCACCTTCCTACCCAATTGATATACGAGACCCAACAATATGGTAATGAGTTCTGCTGTTTTTAATCTACGACCTATCATTGGTTGAGTTTGTTTGTGGAATAAATGTAGTCATGGATGTACAAATTGAAAATACGTTATCAAAGAGATACGTAGTCTAGTGCTCTTCTGCATACACGAGTGCATATGTTGTCTTGATCAATTTGAATTAAAATAATTTCATTTGCATGCCTTTCTTAGAAGCCAAGTCTCATGGTATTTCCATGACTTAACATAGTCAGCTGGTGTGCTAATTTTCATTATGATTCATTTTAGTTACTTATCATTTAAGTCGTTGATGTTTGCCTATATAACAAGTCTTAGCTGATTAGCTCACTTGTGAAGAAGTGGGACAAAGAACTTTTAAATGTGTCTGGAAAAAGTTATCCCATAATCAGGAGGCCGAGCACATTCTGGCAATTCGTAAAACCTGGGGAACTTGATTTCAAACAGGGAAATCAACAGAAGATCTGATAGGCGTATTACCAAGAAGATAACTCTTGACCCCCATATGTTATACCATTTTATTATTTGGTGTTACAATTGGAAGAACTTTTGAAATTAATTATACTAAGAACTGATAATGGATGCAATACTTTTAATAATCTTCCTATTGAACATTTATTTTGTGATTTTGTCCTCAATGATAGTTATGCTGTAGCCTGTAGGTTATTAGAGGACAGGTGCTGCGGGAATCTGTGCAGAGCAGTTATTACCCAGCATCAAAATTGGAGGTAGTTTACCATACTCTTGATGCTTACAAAGTCTCTACAATCATAGGTTTTTATTCAATTGATTCTGCTTCTGTTAGAGCCTGAAAGCTTTTTGAGATAATCCAAACAATGCAGCTATGGAATTAGTAGTCTGAACTCTGAAGGTCCTTTTCCTTGTGATTTCTTGAACAACCATTAATGTTTTGTTTCTAAAACATGCATTCAGTTGATAAGAAATAGTTTTTTTAATCAAATGAAAACTGAAGCTGGTTTTTTTAGGAAGAATGTCATTGATACGAGATTGCAGTGGTGTCTGGACAATCTGTCCTCCCTGGCAATTTTTCTGACAAACCATACTTTCTTGGATCATCATATGACTGGGGTAAGGAATCTATTTATCTACTGTATGCCTTGCTATATGTATAAATCTAATACGCTGTCACTTGTTGATAGTACACTTTGAGCATATAATTCACTTATTGAATAGAGTAGCAACATACAATGATATCATGTCCTGCAAAATTGTTGCTAGTGCTGCTGTTGATTGTGCTGATATCATGCTTGATACCATGAAGATAAACAACTGATGTGATGCGTTTACTGAGAGCAGTAAATGCCCTCATACTCTTATCTGAGGGGGCAGACTGACAATAAAATGCACACTAGGTTGAGGACATGCTCAACACATTGGCACTTAACAAGCACAGTGTACGTATAATTAGGACACATGAGACATAAGATACGGAATTAAGGCACAATTATATTGTTAGCTGTTTCACCTGACACAAGTTTCAACTCAGCACCGATTTGAGGCGCGAAGCTTCCCAAACGAAACATTATTTCCATGCTTTCTGATAGTTCATAGTAGGCGACTGCAATTTGAATGTGTAAGAAGAGCAAGGTTGGCTGTCAGCGAGGCGAACTTCAATTTGCAGTATAGAAAGTAACATTAATGAATTGAATGGTCATTTCCTTGAGTATCTTGTTGAAGGTGCTCAAACTGGGGTGATTAGAGCTCGCCCTGGCAGCAAAATTAACATTCCCAGATTGGTATTGACATCGATCTCAAAATCTCACCATTTTGAATCTTAGACTGTTGTTTATATTCCCATGCAACTTTTCTCTTTTCATGTTGCTGGGTTTTTGTTTTTCTTCTATTTATGCAACTTTGTGGTTTGTCTGAGAATCTATCTTGTAACATCTGAGTATCTTTCACTTTGATTCTGTAATGATATAAGAAGATTAAGTCATATTTGATATATATTGAGTTTTGGGTTTTTCTATGAAGTAAAGTCAACATAGCCACTAGACACATAAATTTTATATTAGAAATAATTGACAATTTAGTTATTTTTTTTGACATTGTTTACTCGGATTTTTAATATTATAGCCCGTGCATAAAGTAATTTAGCCAATAAACTGAAGTGAACTCTAGTTTGAAATGTGTGTAAGTTTTTTTATCTATACCTGTTGGGCTTTATGTTCCTTGTGAAGCTCAAGCCCAGACTTGAAGAGCCCGGTTCAACTCGGCATTACCCTAAGTCTATACTTTGCGTTTTATAATCCCGGACTATATAAGTCCTTTGTTGCAAACCCTAAACACTATTCTCTCATTTTCTTGCCGCTCTCGCTTCCTCATAACTCTTTATTTGTCTGTGATTTCATCCATCTGATTCTTGGTGACTTGATCAACGGTGGTGATTTTTAGGGCGTTAGCGAGGCGGTTTCTTTCTCAGAAGCCTATATAAGGGACGACTCTTTTTTGTGAATTTTGCGAGGGCTAAGTTTTACTTGTTTGGTGATTTAGGGTTTGTGTTTACTGTATCTTTTAGGTTTCAGACTGGGGCTTTTTTTCTGGTTCTTGTTGAGTTTATTCTTTTTTATGGTTTCTTTGAGCTACTTGGCTTGTAATCGGATTTTGTACTCTTTGTTGGTCTTGAGCGCCAACGGCCGAATAAAGCATTCTCGTCTTCACCGACTGATCTATCTTGATAATTGGTCTTTCGGATAAACGTGCCAATTGGAAGGAACTGCCTTAAAATCTTTTGTGCTCTCTTTGCTAGTCCGCTATTTATTTTTCCTTTGCTTTGCTTTGCAAGTTAGAGATTCAACTTTATAGGATTGCAGAGATTGATACAACTATTCTTGGAAAGTGAGGTCACATGAGTTGCTTAGGAATTATCAATTTTTCAGAGATATTTGATCATTTTGAAAAACTTGATGTTAGCATTCTTCTTGTCTTTAGAGTAATGATCTTTTTAGCATGTATGCTCTTTGACTGTGATAGATATCTATTGAGACAAGACGCTTTAATCTTATGACACGCATGATTTTGAGAAAACCTTGATGTTTCTCAGAACCAACTTCTTTTTGCCTTTCCTTCTGCATTCCTTTCTTCTGACTAATAATACTCTTGCTAGATGTTTGTACTCGAAGTGATGCTTCCAAGGTTAAGATATTAATGTTATTAACTATGAGGGTTTCTTCTATACTTCTAACTCTTCACTTGGATTGTGGTCTTTCTTGTGAGTACTGAGTTTGGTTTGTGTTCTGATGTTTAATTGATCTTGTGAGCTTGAGTCTTCACTATTCTCAAAATTTGTTCTTCCGGCACCGAATTCTTCCTTTATCTTATAAGCGATATTCCTTCTGAGATTATGGTTTTCTTTTAGATTCAAGGGAATCTTAAAGATAGCTTTCCAGTTTGTCCTTTTATCTTTGTGTTTGTTATGAGTGAGTAGTGCAGTCTTTATCTTTTTATTATCTTTGAAACTCTTATCTTGAGTGTTCTAGCTTCTGAGTTAAACTTCTTCTGAGCAAGATCCAACACTATTGACCATTAAATTATACCTGGGCCTGGCTGGGTTCGGTTTGGGCTTAATAGGGCTTAGCTTAAACATTAGTAACCGAAGCTCGGCCCATCTTATAAAAAATGAATGTTGGACTCGGGCTGAGCCGGACTGGGCTTTTGCAAATTATTAAATCCCAAGCCCAGCCACGGGCCTACAAACTACTTTTTAAAAAGGGTATTTGTGATAATTGTACAATATTTCTAAAATATTTACATAATTGTTATGATAGTTAAACATTTCTTAATTTCCTAAATTTTACCTACATAATTACGTTCCATATATACTCTTCAGTAGCTAGGAGTGTTTCAACGAAGAAGTCTGATCGAAGGTCTCATCCCGCCCGTCATCCTCACCGAGCAACTGGAACTCAACCGATCAACAACACAACTGCATCGGAGATGGAGCTTGCTGCAAAAATTCCTCAGTTTTACCTTGAAGCAACACCAAAACAAGGTTAATTAGCCCAATTATCCTTTTCAGTAGTTTAATTTAAAATTGTTTGTTTACTGATTTCAAATTGATTGGACGAAATGAGAATCAATTCCTTCTGCTTTTATCTTTGAATCTCTAATTATCTGCAAGTTCATTAGGTTTGTTGATAGGTTTTATGTTTTGTTGAAATTGAAGTGTACGCCATGTGTTTGAAAAGATGCCAAGGTAGTTATTTTGATATCAATGGCCAATTTAATTAGGCTTCTGGTTGAGCAAGCAATTTTGGTGTTGAAAGATGTGCTTATATTCTAAATTAAGGATGAGATTGTTATTTATTAGTGACCTAAATTATAGTCATATTAACCTTATGCATTTATAGAATATCTATTGGACATCTATTGGGCATCTAATGGATATTATTGAACTCTAGTCTAATTTTCAGATTGTTAATGTAACGCCCCCTTTATATAGGGAGTGTCACAGTAATAATAATCACCCAATAAACAACTCTACTCCATAATATAAAGTTCAATACTTATATATTTAATATGTACAAATACAAATATAATATTTGAAACTCCAAATTAATTTCTCAATGCTAATTATTCTCCAAATATTTCTCAATACCATTTTATATTTCTCACACTATCTAGTACATGCCATTATTCCACAAACCATAATATTACATTAAATTACAAATCCACATCGAGTCTTTCCTTATTTGCTCTTCAAGCTGATCCACTTATTCCACTTTAGTCCAAGCTATCTACAAGTTCTCCACCTACGTGTAGAAAAAAAAATTCACGTTAAGCTATTTACTTAGTGGTGTCCATAAAAGAAATATAACAACTTTGAACATTTTTAACACTTTAAAATAGAAATCAAAATTGTTCATTAGTCAAAAATAAATTAACCAACTTTATGGAACTAAATCACAAAACTTATATAATAATCCTTTCAAGTACAATCAAATTTGTATCCAATTTTTCCCAAACACTTTAACCACATATTGTCCAAAGTAAACAAGTCCTGAATAACGGTAAAATGGATACGGGAGCGGACAAGCCCGAAGCCGAAGCTTCAAAATCAATATATCGGTCAAGCTCGAAGCCGAAGCTTCAATATCAATATATATATATATATATATATATCATAATATCGGCCAAAGCCCGAAGCCAAAGCTTCAATTGTTTGTACAGTACTGTACCCCCCTTTATTGGCGCCAATCTACCCTGACCCGTATTCTACTCGTTTAATAAGGGCAATAAATCAAAGTAACGTCTTAAAAATTCCAGTATAAACCATCAATCATAATTCAACATAACTTCAGTAATTAAGAAATCCAAATCCCAAATTTTTAAGCATCAAACTTCAATTAAAACTCAATAAAATCAATATTCATACTTTCCAGAATTTTTCCAGGTTTCGTAACCTGACTTCCCCTGCATTTTTCACTATGAAAACATCACCCAATCGAAGAACTTTCTTCTAAACATAATTAGCCATATGTCTCAGCTTTTCAAAACCACCAAAATCACAGAAATCCAAATTGTATAACCAAAGTTATGATCAAAACACTAAACAGTATACAAAGCTGAGATTTTTCGAAAACAGATTTCATGACTCAACTTCAAACGAAAATTTCACATTGAAAACGAATGAAATTCAATAAGGTTTCTTCTGAACATATATTTCTTACTTTTTGTAGATATCAATAGTATAAAGAATAGTTCAAATCGGATTTATATAACGAGAGAAAACATTAAAACAAAACAGGTATACAATCTGGAAAATTTTCCGAAAAACCGAGGAATCGAAATTCGAGACACAAACCATTTTCTAAGCTCTTTCTAGCTCTCTTCTACCTCTTTTGCCTTTGATTTGCTTGCACTAGCTTCCTCTACAACAGCCATATATAATTCTATCAAGATATTGTATAAATAAACTTCCTAATACCATAAATATGCTTAATCTACCATGAATTCTACTAATTAAGCTTTAATTTCACCAAAAATCACTCACCTCAAACTCGGGTTACTATTCATCCAAACCTTAAAATCTGAAATCCTCCTCTTCTAGTCTTGATTGACTAAAATTGATGATGATAGAGAGCTTAAGGAACGATTTCCAACAAGAATTCGAAGTTGAATCGTAGAAATCGAAAGTTTTTGGATTAGGGAAAATTTTGGTTAAAGGAAATGTAAATGTGTAGTGGAAGAAGAAGATGAAAGTGAAGAAGAGAAGATGCTGGATGGTTTGTATGTATTTTGTTTTTTTTTTCGATTTCTAATAATGCCCTTTAACAATTAATTAAATGCCCAATTCATCCCTCTTACTTAATTAACTCTTATTTCCTCATGTCTTATATCCAATAATAATAATAATAACTACAAAAATAATTTCTATGATATTTTAATACCATAGAAATTTATTATAAGCAAATTTTGTTCGGTTCGTTACAATTCTCCCCCTCTTATGAATTTTCGTCCCGAAAATTTCCTGAAAATAATTGCGGATATTGAGTTTTCATTGTATCCTCCGGTTCCCAAGTTGCTTCTTCAACCTTATGATTCTTCCAAAGTACTTTCACCAATGGAATAGACTTGTTTCTCAATTGTTTAACCTCTCTCGCCAAGATTTGTACCGGTTCCTCTTCATACGTCAGGTCAGATTCCATCTCTACGACATCAGGAGATAAGATATGTGATGGATCTGATTTGTATCTCCTTAACATCGATACATGGAACACGTTATGAATTTTATCGAGCATCGGGGGTAGTGCCAACCGATAAGCTACCGGTCCAACCTTCTCTATAACCTCATATGGGCCAATAAATCTCGGACTGAGCTTGCCTTTCTTGCCAAATCGCAGGACTTTCTTCCAAGGAGATACTTTGAGAAATACTTTATCCCTCACTTCATAAGTAATGTCTTTTCTTTTTAGATCAACATAAGACTTTTGTCTACCCGATGCAGCCTTCAATCTCTCTTGAACAAGTTTTACCTTCTCCTTTGTCTCCTGAATTAAATCCACTCCCACAATCTTGTTTTCACTAAGTTTGGTCCAATATAATGGAGTTCGACATTTTCTTCCATACAATGCTTCATGTGGCGCCATTTGTATGCTTGACTGATAGCTGTTATTGTAGGAAAACTCCATGAGGGACAAATACTTATCCCAACTTCCTTCAAATTCAATGATACAACTTCTCAACATGTCTTCCAACACTTGAATTACTCTTTCAGATTGACCATCTGTTTGAGGATGAAATGAAGTACTGAAATGAAGTTTACTACCTAAGGCTTCTTGCAACTTCTTCCAAAATCTCAAAGTAAATCTTGGATCTCGGTCAGAAATGATTGAAATAGGCACTCCGTGTAGCCTTACTATCTCATCTACATATAACTGAGCCAACCTATCAAGTGAATAATCCATCCTAACTGGAAGAAAGTGGGCAGACTTTGTCAATCTATCTACAACAACCCACACTGCATCATGTTTCTTCTGTGTAAGTGGTAAAGAAGTCATGAAGTCCATTGTGATTCTTTACCATTTCCATTCTGGAATTGTTATTGGTTGCAACAATTTAGAAGGAACTTGATGTTCGGCTTTCACCTGTTGACAAGTTAGACATTGAGCAACATAGTTAGTAATGTCTTTCTTCATTCCATTCCACCAATAATGGCTCTTCAAATTTTGGAACATCTTGTTTGCTCCTGGATGCATCGTATAAGGACTACTATGCGCCTCATGTAGGATATTCTTCTTTAATTCTTCATTGTTTGGCACACATAGTCTATCTTTAAAATATAGACATCCATCTTCTTGAACCATATAGTCGTCTACGATATCCACTTGTGTCCGTGCTCGAATAACCTTTAAGTCATCATCTTCATTTTGTGCTTGCTTCACCTATTGTAGTAGTACAGGTTGAATCTTTAATTCTGTAATTATGGCTCCATCACTAATAAGAGCTAACCCTGTATTCATAGCCCTTAGTGCCATCATTGTCTTTCTACTGAGAGCATCTGCCACTACATTAGCCTTTCCTAGATGGTAATCAATAAGACAATCGTAATCTTTAATGAATTCCATCCACCTTCTTTGCCTTAAATTCAACTCTTTCTATGTTGGTAAATATTTCAAGCTTTTGTGATCTGTGTAAATATAACATTTTTCTCTATAAAGATAGTGTCGCCAAATTTTCAAGGCAAAGACTATTACAGCCAATTCCAAATCATGAGTAGGATAATTCCTTTCATGATTCTTCAATTGCCTGGAAGCATAGGCAATCACTTTCCCTTCTTTCATCAAAGCACACCCAAGACCACTATGCGAAGCATCGCTATAGATTACAAAGTATTTTCCAGGCACTGGTTGGGTAAGGATGAGTGCTTTTGTCACATCGCCTTTAACTTCTCAAAACTTTCTTGCACTTATCATTCCACTGAAATTTTGCATTCCTTTGAAGTAGTTTCGTCAGTGGAGCAGCAATGACAGAAAACCCCTTCATAAATCTTCTATAATACCATGCTAAGCCAAGGAAACTTCTAACTTCCGTAGGATTCTTTGGTGGTTTCCATTCTACAACTGCTTCTATCTTTTTAGGATCCACTTTAATTCCTTCTGCAGAAACAACATGGCCTAAGAAAGAAACTTCTTCAAGCCAAAACTCACATTTGCTAAGTTTGGCATACAATTTATTTTCCCTCAAAGTTTGGAAGACTACTTGCAAATGTTGATCATGCTCTTTCCGTGACTTAGAATACACCAAAATGTCATCAATGAAAACCACTACAAAACCTGTCTAAATATAAATAAAAGACACGGTTCATAAGGTCTATAAATGCTGCTGGTGCATTAGTTAGACCAAATGGCATTACCAAAAATTCATAGTGCCCATATCTGGTTCGGAAAGTCGTCTTTACAATATCATCATCTTTCACTCTCATCTGATAGTAACCCGATATCAAATCAATCTTGGAGAAGTATTTAGAACCCTTGAGTTGATCAAATAAGTCTTCAATCCTTGGCAATGGATACTTGTTCTTCACTGTCAATTTATTCAACTCCCGATAATCAATACATAATCGGAGCGACCCATCTTTCTTCTTAACAAACAACACTGGTGCACCCCACGGGGATATACTCGGGCATATGAATCCTTTGTCTAACAGTTCTTGCAACTGAATCTTCAACTCTTTCAACTCAGCAGGCGCCATTCTGTATGGTGCTTTGGATACTGGTGCAGTACCCGGCAATACATCAATTGCAAATTCTAACTCTCTTTTTGGTGGTAACCCCGGTAGTTCTTCTGGAAATACATCGGGAAAATCACATACCGTAGGAATATTCTGCAATTTTAACTCACCTTCCTTCAATTCTAGAGCAAAGATTAGGTAGGCTTGACATCCCTTCCTAACCAGCCTTTTAGTCTTCATAAAAGAAATTATATTACAGAGATAATCTGATCTTTCACCCACGATAACTATTTCTTCTCCATCAGAAACTTGAAGTGACATTCTTTTGTTTTTGCAATCCACCACAGCTCGATGTTCCGATAACCAATCCATTCCCAAGATAACATCGAAATCTCGAAAAGGTAACTCAATTAAATTTGCATGGAAAAGTTAATGTTGAATCATAACAGGGCAATTCATATACACTTTGCTTACTATCACACTGTGTCCTAAAGGATTAGTCACTTCAATATTTTCTCCTAATTCTTTTACATGTAACCCTTTCTCTTGTGCTAATGCAGTACATATATATGAATGAGATGAACCGGGATCTATCAAAGCATAAACATCGTGATTAAAGAATGAAAATTTAACGACAATAACTTCGGTAGATTCTCTAGTCTCAGGCCCTCGGATTGCATAACTTCATGCCATTCCTCCCGGTCTACCACTTTGTGGTGCTTGTTGAGCCATATTATGTCCACTTGTCTCACTAGCATTTCCTCTTCCCCTTCCTCTTCCACCTTGCATTGTAGGAGTAGGAACTACTGTAGGTGCAGATGTACTTATCTGTCTTTGAGCACAATTTGCAATCAAATGTTCCCTTGAGCCACATTTAAAGCAGACTCTACCTTTTTCCTAACATTCCCCTGTATGCATCCTTCCATAATTAGAATATTGTGGAATATTTCCTCTGCCTCAACCTGAAGGTACACTAGCCGCTGACCCCGTACTTATAATTTGTCTCGGTGAAAATCCTCTGAAATGAGATTGTGTTTGTTCTAATGTTCCCTTCTGTTTCTTACTTGGAGATTCTGAACTAGCTGGACCCTGCGATCCCTTTAGAAATCTAGACCTTTTAGCCATTCTTTGTTGTCTATCTGAATTAATCTTCTCAATTGCCGTAGCAACATTAAGCAAGTCATTGAACACCCTAATCCTTTGTGCAAGTAAATGCACTCTAATTTCATCATTCAGCCCATCCTCGAATCTCTTACATCGCTTTACTTCACTGTCAACGATATCACGAGGATACCTCTCGAGTTTGAGGAATTGAACTTCATATTCTGATACAGTCATAATTCCCTGTCTCAAAGACAAGAACAATTTCCTCTGCTCATCCTTGAATCATTCACTAACGTACTTCTTGTCAAATTGTTCCAAGAAAAGACCCCGGGTGATTTCTCCGGGTCGCCTTTCTCTCACAATATTATCCCACCACCTCCTAGCTTGTTCTTTGAGTAGACCCTGAACACAGTCTAATCTCTCTTCATCTGTAAAATGAAGCCTAGTTATACATCATTTAGTATGATCAAGCCAATCTTCTGCAAAGGCAGGATTCACTGTATCCCCTTTAAAGTCATCAGCCAGAAGCTTTTTGATTCTTTCAAGAGGAGTTCTCTCCTCTCTTCTTTCAACATGAGGTACAATAGGAACTTGAGGGATTTGTATGTTTCAAAGTACTTGTGTGATTACTTCAGTAGTCATATGCTGAAGTAAAGCAGCTTGTGCTGGAGTAGGTTGTTCAGGAAAGCTATGAACTGGTGGAGGTTCATGTCTTTGTTCATCCCCTTGTCTAATACGGACCGTATTCTCAGCATCCTCTTCCTCACTCTAGTTGTGACTACTACTAGCCATTCTTATTCCTCAAAATTGGACCAAAGTGGATCAAACAACTAATATAACATATTTATATCCTAAATGGCATGTACATACTAGTCCTAGAATAGCCTAAACCTCGCTCTGATACCAATAAATGTAACGTCCCCTTTATATAGGGAGTGCCACAGTAACAATAATCACCCAATAAACAACTCTACTCCATAATATAAAGTTCAATACTTATATATTTAATATGTACAAATACAAATATAATGTTTGAGACTCCAAATTAATTTTTCAATGCTAATTATTCTCCAAATATTTCTCAATACTATTTTATATTTCTCACACTATCTAGTACATGCCATTATTCTACAAACCACAATATTACATTAAATTATAAATCCACCTCGAGTCTTTCCTTATTTGCTCTTCAAGCTGATCCACTTATTCCACTTTAGTCCAAGCTATCTACAAGTTCTCCACCTACGTGTAGAAAAAAAACTACACGCTAAGCAATTTGCTTAGTGGTGTCCATAAAAGAAATATAATAACTTTGAACATTTTTAATACTTTAAAATAGAAACCAAGATTGTTCATTAGTCAAAAACAAATTAACCAACTTTATAGAACCAAATCACAAAACTTATATAATAATCCTTTCAAGTACAATCAAATTTGCATCCAATTTTTTCCAAACACTTTAACCACGTATTGCCCAAAATAAACAAGTCCTGAATAACGGTAAAATGGATACAGGAGCGGACAAGCCCGAAGCCGAAGCTTCAAAATCAATATATCGGTCAAGCTCGAAGCCGAAGCTTCAATATATATATATATATATATATATATATATATATATATATATATATATATATATATATATATATATATATATATCATAATATCGGCCAAAGCCCGAAGCCAAAGCTTCAATTGTTTGTACAGTACTGTACCCCCCTTTATTGGCGCCAATCTACCCTGACCCGTATTCTACTCGTTTAATAAGGGCAATAAATCAAAGTAACGTCTTAAAAATTCCAGT
Source organism: Euphorbia pulcherrima (assembly GCA_947683365.1). Lineage (NCBI taxonomy): Eukaryota > Viridiplantae > Streptophyta > Magnoliopsida > Malpighiales > Euphorbiaceae > Euphorbia > Euphorbia pulcherrima. The sequence continues at coordinate 75,743,471 of CANTUS010000014.1, forward strand.
ATAAACCATTAATCATAATTCAACATAACTTCAGTAATTAAGAAATCCAAATCCCAAATTTTTAAGCATCAAACTTCAATTAAAATTCAATAAAATCAATATTCATACTTTCCAGAATTTTTCCAGGTTTCGTAACCTGACTTCCCCTGCATTTTTCACTATGAAAACATCACCCAATCGAAGAACTTTCTTCTAAACATAATTAGCCATATGTCTTAGATTTTCAAAACCTCCAGAATCATAGAAATCCAAATTGTATAACCAAAGTTATGATCAAAATACTAAACAGTGTACAAAGCTGAGATTTTCCGAAAACAGATTTCATGACTCAACTTCAAACGAAAATTTCACATTGAAAACGAATGAAATTCAATAAGGTTTCTTCTGAACATATATTCCTTACTTTTTGTAGATATCAATAGAATCAAGAATCGTTCAAATCGGATTTACATAACAAGAGAAAACATTAAAACAAAACAGGTATACAATCTGAAAAATTTTCCGAAAAACCGAGGAATCGAAATTCGAGACACAAACCTTTTTCTAAGCTCTTTCTAGCTCTCTTCTACCTCTTTTGCCTTTGATTTGCTTGCACTAGCTTCCTCTATAATAGCCATATATAATTCTATCAAGATATTGTATAAATAAACTTCCTAATACCATAAATATGCTTAATCTACCATAAATTCTACTAATTAAGCTTTAATTTCACCAAAAATCACTCACCTCAAACTCGGGTTACTATTCATCCGAACCTTAAAATCTGAAATCCTCCTCTTCTAGTCTTGATTGACTGAAATTGATGATGATAGAGGGCTTAAGGATCGATTTCTAACAAGAATTCGAAGTTGAATCGAAGAAATCGGAAGTTTTTGGATTAGGGAAAATTTTGGTTAAAGAAAATGTAAATGTGTAGAGGAAGAAGAAGATGAAAGTGAAGAAGAGAAAATGTTGGATGGTTTGTACGTATTTTTTTTTTATATTTCCAATAATGCCCTTTAACAATTAATTAAATGCCCAATTCATCCCCCTTACTTAATTAACTCTTATTTCCTCATGTCTTATATCCAATAACAATAATAATAACTACAAAAATAATTTCTATGATATTTTAATACCATAGTAATTTATTATAAGCAAATTTTAGAAATTTCGGTTCGTTACAGTTAATGTAGTTATGAGAATTTGAACTTGCTGGAAATGCTGCTTTTGTATTTTGTGTGGGCTTTTCTTAGCAGATAAGAAATTTTAGTTTCTGTTGGCACATGATTCATTGTTAATGTTTATTTTAAAACTGTTGTGTAAGAATTATTGGAAGTGTGATTATTACATAAAGTACAGATCATGTCTTGATTCTCTTGAATTCTTCTAGTCTTAATTTGGCATTGATCAAGTTCTTGTGATTCCCTTCAATTCAATTTTCTGCTATATATATTCTTGATATAGTTTAATCTTGCGTGAATTGAGCGCTCATACGTTTGATATTTGATGTTCATTTGATTGCAAAGATTTCTCACCGTGATCTGCCTTCTCTGACCCTAGTTCGTGATTCAGCAGTTAAGGTTCATCTTCGTGAATTCCTTGTGACCAATTGGATGTTATCTTTTGCTTAAGTGCTCTAGATTGTCAATATAATTGTCATAGCCATTAATGTCACAATTTTTGGTTTGAGATCTTTTTTCAGAGATTGAATTCATTAATGTGCAACTTTTAATTTTTTTCTTAGCTGTCGTCGAGTTAATTGCCACCCGTTGCCATCAAGACATAATTGGGTTTTACCTGATGATGTTGTTCAACATGTTGTTTTTCCTCCCAATGTTAAGCCTAAAGTAGTCAGACTGAGAAAAGAAAGGTATCATTCTGCATGAGAGAAATCCAAGTCTTCTGTGAAATGCAGTGCATGTGGAAGAATTGGTCATAATAAACGATCTTGTCAGGGCAAGAAATAGTTTTTTTGTCTTTGTTATCAGTTTGAAATAGTTATTTGATCTTTGATCTCTGTATACTATAATTTTGAATAAGGAATTGAACATTGATGTATTCCTCTTTCCTTTTATTGAATATTGATCATTTTTAGGTACTGTTTTTTTTAACTTTGTTTGAATTAAGTGGTATGCTTTTGCTGTCTACTGATAAATGTTTGATGTCTATAGGATTTCTATAGGATGTATAATTCGTTTCTATAGGATTTCTATAGGCATTCTATATAATCCCTCCTGATACCAGTGTATTACTGTCATTCTTGAAAGTTTTTCTAAGTTTCTATTTCATATGTTGAACATGTATGATATCTACTGTAAGTGTCGTATTTTTTCAATTGAATTGCGGAACAGATATTGTATTATGGAAGAAGAAGACAATTCCATATCTTGTAAACTTCGAATATGTTCAAAGGGACATCAATTCCAACTACTTAGATCCTTAATTACACAAGATTTTCAGAATTCAAACATAATTGATCATCAAAACTATCTCTATTGACCATCTATTGTGTCGATATACTGCTTATGGATCTCAAGTTTGTTTTCTAGATGTTCCCTTCCATACTTGTATAAGCTTAAAGATAGCCAATCGTGTTCAGTGGATTTGGACATGAAGCTGATCTGGGATTGGTTCTTGCTCAACTACAGATCCTAACAATGGATTAAAAATAAGTACGAACCAATAAAAATCCAACAGAGACCTAATGGGCATTCTATATACATCAAATATACATGACGAAGTACTGAAATTCCTTACAAACTTGTAAAGAAACCTATTCAGCAATAGAAATGCAATGTTCGGTTTAGGAGGCTTTCAGGATTCGCATAATAAGAATCTAAAAATTAAGGCCTCGATTTGTAAGCCGGCGCCCTAACCATAGCAGTTGCTATCTCTAAAAAGTCAACCAGAACCTATACAATGTCATGCCACGTATGATGTCGTGTGTGCCATGTTGTTCAAACTTTCAAGTTGACAAACCTGCAATAGGAACTAGGAAATTTGAATCGTTGTTTTGATCTAAAAAATATCACTTATTATTGAAAGGCTTCATATAAATTAAAAAAAGAATGCATTTTTCAGTTTCGACATATTTGAACTTATATAATTCAAGCCGAATAGAGTGTGAAAATTGCCTAGATTGCATAATAGAGACTGCTTGTTAATAATACATCGCACTTCCCTCAACTACTGAACCTGACAATGAATTAATAATATGTATGAACCAATAGAGATCTAACAAACATCCAATATATATCCTATAGACATCCAATATATATCCTATAGACTTCCAATATAAATCAAATACTCATTAATCAAACTTTAATTTTACATAAAGGAGATTAATAGTCAGTGTCATTTAAGATTGAACAGATGAAATATTGACATTTGATGGCAGGTATAACATAGTTGTTACGGGTGGGTGCGCCTCTGGTGCAAGGCGCTTGAGGCTCAATTGTTAGTGTTTTATGGAGGGTCAGGCGAGGCGAGGTTCATCAGGTGCGCCTTGGGCGTGCCTTTGTGTGCCTTGGATGATCCTTGTGCGCCTCAATGTAAAAGTGAAGGTTTGTTTGTAGTAGCAACTAATATTTATTGCATTTTTTCTATATGCACCTCAAGCACCTCTTCCACCTATTCAATAAAAAGAACAATATAATTCACATTTCCCTCAACTATAGAACCTGATAAGAAATTAATAATATGTAAGAACCTATAGAAATCCAACAAACAACCAATATAAATCAATTACTCATTAATTAAACTTTATTTTTATATAAAGGACCTTAACAGTCAGTGTCATTTGAGATTGAACAAATGAAATATTGACATTTGATGACAGGTATAATGATGAATTGAACAAATATAAGCTTCAAGATATTAAGATAGTGGCTTGTAGTGTTATGCTACTGTATAACCTTATTATTTTACTGTAGTATCTTTTTCCCTACACTAATATTCCTCCAATTACTAATTGTATCAACCCCAAGCACTAGACAGAAAATGCATATGTATAAGATAGATAAGATATCAACTCATTTTGATTTTGATGGTTATTTTTGCACTTTGCACCACAATAAAAAAATTCAGGTTATAAAGAGCATAATAAATGCATAAAGTGAGATGACTAAAATATCAAAACTAAACACATAAGTGTTTACTTGTTTTCCATTGATGACATGTGTGTCTTTAATAACTTGGTCAACAATAGCAAGATTAGAATAAGTTATAAAACCAAAGCCCTTGGGCTATCTAGTGTACCGATCTTTCATAATAATCGAGTCGGTGATCTCCCCATACTAGCCAAAATATTTGTTAAACGCGGCTGCAATGCATCAACACAAGGTAAGCATAGCTTAAGAAACAAAAATCTAAACAACAGCCACAAAAAAGCTACCAGCTTCCCTAAAAATTGAAAATAAACCGATCTTCTAAAAATCAAATTACCATATGCAGTGTCTTTAGCCAATCCACCTATGAAGATTTTCCTATGTTTCACATAACACAACATCATATACGATTGGAAAATATCAAAGCATATGTAAACAACAAATTCTAACAAAACTTTAACAAATTTCCTATTGTTCAACCACTTGAACTAGAACTAATAAAAACCGGTATAAAAAAGGAAAAAGACGAACCCAGGGCTAGCACCATCGCTTGAAAGAGGGTTATCATTCTTTGATAAGATACTGATAAGGAATTATTAATATGTAAGAACCAATAGAAATCAAACAGACATCCAATATAAATCCTATAGACATCTAATATGAATCAAATACTCATTAATCAAACTTCATTCAGACATTTCTACAAACACTTCATGTGCTCAATTGCAAGAGATAATTCTGAACATAATTGAGAGGAACCTGTTAAAATAAATACCTTCATCAGAGAGAGAAGACCTTGATGAGTTGCTCTTTCAACATAGCTGACATTTCAATTTCCAAATCTTGTTGCATCAAATTGATTGACTCTAGATATTGAGATCAGAATTGTTGACTGCCAAAATTATAAGCAATTATTTACAGACACGCCAAAATTTACACCAAACTCAAAGCTAAAAAAAACACTACTAAACAAGTTCAGCCATTCAAATCGATTCATACATATTAATCTCGCATAAATCCAACACTGAATATATTAGTAACCATTTGATTGATTATTTTTTCAAAATATGGAAAAATGAAGATAAAATCTCAGCCAGACAAATAAAAACTAAGAGAGGATGAGGAACGGCGGAATTGATTCCAAAAGAGGAGGAGGAGAAGAGGATGTCGACGACGACCGATAAAGAGAGAAGAGAAGGGCACCGGTGGTGGAGAACGACGAGAAGCACTGCTCCTGTTATTTCTTATTCTTTTGGAATGTATTTATGGGAATATTTTTCCTTATTTTGTTGTTTATGTTATTATTATTTTTTTGGTCTAAATTATTTTTTTTGCACATTTATGTAAAAAGCCCTTTTAAAAATAAATTTTAATTAAAAAAATAAATACCTTAAGATTTGTTAAAAAAAATACTTACTCCAATTATTTGTTATGTTTAACAAAGCCACTCTCTAAACGATGGGGGCAATAAACTTAAGCCAATATATACCAATACCAAGTGAGTGTTAGTCGCTTACATAAAGATTTAATATTATATTGGAATCATATATTATTAAATAAATAGTTATATATGTTGAAAAATAAAATAATAAAAATAAGAATAATAAGAATAATAATAATGACTTAATGGGGAAGTTTTGATTTTAACAGTACATCTTACTTTCATTATTGAATAACAATTATAATTGCTATGCCATTTGCCAACTTGGTAGTAATTAATTATTGCCAATTTTATTCCTTTCCTTGGCTATATATATGGTTTGATTTTAGTAAAGGAAATATACAAGGAAAGTGAGAATTGGTGTTTTTCTTTGCTAGCTCGAATTGGTGTTTTTCTTTGCTAGCTCTTACATGTTCATAATATGGTCTTTGTCTTAAGTTCATTCTTAGTTCCTTAGTTTTTCATCTCGGTGATATTCTATGCTCGGTTGAGTTCATCCAACATCTGTTGTTGTATCCTGAGAGATAGTAGTTCATACGGGGCAAATTCTGTCTTGAGGAAACCAATTTGGGCCTCAACAGAATCCTTTCACGTTTAAAAGGAAATTACTCTATTATTAATCTCTCAGGTCTAACAATCTTAAGAGAGAAATTTTTATGTCTATTTGATGATGTAACTATGTTCCTTTAAAAGAGACGAATAGATTTTCATAACTTGGAATACCGTGACTTGGATTACCGAAACTTGGAATACCTAAATTTGGACAAATACTTGGACTATGGACTATAAGGACTTATTTTGGACACTTGAACTTAATTTGGATAATATATATATTAAAAGTTGATATAAAATTGTTCTAATTTCGTTTGTTTAAAATTTTCACAATTTATCATGGCTGATCATGGAGACATTAGTCCTGAAATTGCTCTAGGCCAGAATGAAGAAAGCCAAAATGGACAGCTTGGTCCTATTGGTTCTGAGCCTATTAGTTCAACACCGGTTGCTTCTGTACTTGTAGGTGGACCAAGTGCTTTTGGCTATGCAGCTTCTAGGCCAATTGCTTTTGGATGTACGAGTTATGGTCGTACTCAAGGAAATGCCCTGAAATTACTTATGGTCAAAATAACCAAAATGGACAAAATGGTCCTAATGGGTTTGGACTTAACCAAAATGGATAACTTGGTCCTAATGGTTTTGAATTAAATGGAAATGGACTTTCGAGTTTTAGGCTTGTTATGCCTAATAGTCATGGGGCTTCAGGTTCATACCCTATAACGATACTTGAAAGGCCTGAGAAATTCAATGGTGTGAATTTTAAAGTTTGGCAACAAAAAATGTTTTTCTACTTAACTAGTGTGGGACTTCAAAATTTTCTAAAAGAAGATCCTCCTGTTGTTCCCCGATGGAGTAACTGATGCTTCTATTTAGAAATTTATTGATGGCTGGAAATTTTCTGATTTTCTTTGCAGAAACCATATTTTAAATGGTTTAGTACCCAATTTATATGAGGTGTACACAATAAAACGTACTACAAAAGAATTATGGGAATCCTTAGACAAGAAATATCGAACTGAGGATGCTGGCGCTAAGAAATACTTAGTAGGCCAATTTCTTGATTTTAAAATGATTGATTCCAAGCCTGTTGTAAGTCAAGTGCAGGAACTCCAGCTACTAATCCATGGGATGGAAGCTAAAAATATGCATACTAGCGAGGCATTCTAAGTTGCTGCAATTATTGAAAAATTACCACTGAGTTGGAATGATTTTAAACATTACTTAAAGCATAAATGAAAAGAAATGTCTGTTGAGGATCTTATTGTCCGACTTCGTATTGAGGAGGACAATAGAAGATCTGAAAAGAAATTTTTTGTTGCTAATCAAGCTATGACAAAAGCCAATATGGTGGAGGTCCTTAAAGACTCCAAGAAGGGTAAGCATTATGCTAAACCTAAGTCCAAAATGGGACCAAAAGGAGGCATTTCCAAGAAACCTAAGTTTAATGAAAAATGTTTCAACTGCAATAAGATGGGGTAGAAGTCCTTTGAATGCAGGCTGCCAAAAGGGCAAACAAGATTGAGGCAAATGTTGTTGCTGAAATTACTAAAGATGTGTTTGACATCGACTTATGTGCAGTAATTTCTGAGGTCAACCTGATTGACTCAAACCCAAGAGAGTGGTGGCTCAATACTGGTGCTACTCGTCACGTGTGTTGTGACAAAGAGTCTTTTGCTAGACTGACTCTTACAAATGGTGGGGAGAAGCTCTACATGGGAAATTCTGCTACTTCCAAAGTCAAGGGACATGGAACTGTGATTTTGAAAATGACTTCTGGCAAAGAAGTAAAACTGCAAAATGTCTTGTATGTACCTGACATAAGAAAGAATTTAATTTCTGGAAGCCTCTTGAGTGCACATGGATTCAAGATGGTATTTGAATCTCAAAAATTTATTTTATCAAAAGGAGGCATGTATGTGAGAAAGGGATATGAATGTAACGGAATGTTTAAATTCAATTGTATCTCTTATAAGCATGGTTCTATTAATATGAATAAGAACAACGTTTCTACTTATATGGTTGAGTCTTCTAATTTATGACATAGTAGACTTGGACATGTTAATTTTGATACATTACGACGTTTAATTAACTTGAACTATATTCCCACATCTCATATTGATAAAAACACATAAATGTGAAACTTGTGTTGAGACAAAATTGACAAGATCTTCATTTCACTCTATTGAAAGAAATTCAGAACCACTTGATTTGATACATACAGATATTTGTGACTTGAAATTTGTTCAATCAAGGGGAGGAAATAAATATTTTATTACCTTCATTGATGATAGCACAAAATACTGTTATGTATATTTGCTTAAAAGCAAAGATGAAGCTTTAGAGAAATTTGTACTCTATAAGTAAAAAGCAGAAAACCAACTTAATAAGAAAATTAAGAAGGTAAGAAGTGATCGTGGTGGTGAATACGTTGCACCAATTGGTGAGTTTTGCTCCCAACATGGAATTATTCATGAAGTAACACCACCATATTCTCCTCAATCAAATGGAGTAGTTGAACGCAAAAATCGTACTCTAAAAGAGATGATGAATGCAATGTTAACCAGCTCTGGTTTACCCCAAAACTTATGGGGCGATGCTATTTTGTCAATAAATTGTCTTTTAAATAAGATACCACGTAAGAAACAAGACAAAACCCCTTATGAGTTATGGAAGGGAAGAAAACCTTCATATAATTACTTGAAAGTGTGGGGGTGTCTTGCAAAGGTAATTGCTCCATTACCTAAACAAATGAAAATAGGTCCAAAAATAGTGGATTATATTTTCATTGGATATGCTAGTAATAGAAACGCATATAGGTTTCTTGTGCATGGATCTAAAAATCCGGATATACACAAGAATACTTTGATAGAGTCAAAGGACGCTTCATTTTTTTAAGACGTGTTTCCATGTAAGGAAATAAGTGAAAGATTTGGATCTAAAAGGTCTCGTGAACTTGTTGAAAGTGATGGTTAAGTTGATCAACAAGATGTTGATAACAATGAAAATCTTCAATTAATGATTGAAGAAGATGATCAATATTCTCAAGAAGAGAGTAATACAGATCATAAGGTGGAACCTAGAAGAAGTAAACGGGCAAGGGTTGAAAAGTCCTATGGTCCGGATTTCTTAACATATATGGTTGAAGCGGAACCCCAAACGTATAAAGAAGCTGTAAGCTCTACAGAGAGTCCTTTATAGAAAGAAGCCATAATGAGTGAAATTGATTCCATTTTGCAAAATCATATGTGGGAATTAGTGGACCTTCCTCCAGGAACAAAACCACTAAGTTCTAAATGGATTTTCAAATGAAAGCTAAAAGTTGATGGATCAATTGATAAGTATAAGGCACGCTTGGTCATAAAAGGTTATAGACAAGAAGAAGGCCTTGATTACTTTGATTCATATTCTCCAGTGTCGAGAATAACCTCCATTAGGATGATACTTGCAGTTGCCGCTTTGCGGAATCTTGAAGTACATCAAATGGATGTGGAAACTGCCTTTCTGAATGGAGATCTTGAAGAAGAAATCTACATGGAACAACCTGAAGGTTGTGTAGCTCTAGGTCAGGAAAGGAAAGTTTGTAAATTGGTGAAATCTTTATATAGGTTAAAGCAAGCACCAAAATAATGGTATAAGAAATTTGATGATGTCATGATGGGTAGTGGATATCGCATAAATGAGTGTGACAAATGCATTTATGTCAAAACTACAAATGAAGGATATGTTATTCTATGTTTGTATGTTGATGACATACTCATTGTAGGAAGCAATGAAAAGATGGTAAAAAGTACCAAAGATATGTTGAATTCTAGATTTAACATGAAAGATATGGGACTAGCGAATGTAATTTTAGGCATCCAAATTAAACGTTCACCTCACGGTCTCAAATTAACTCAGTCTCACTATGTGGACAAGATACTTAACAAGTTTAATACAGAGGATTATGGCATAGCCAAAATGCTATTAGACATCAGTCAACACTTGTCTAAGAATAGAGGTGAATGCGTAGACCAAGTGGAATATGCAATAGTTATAGGCAGTCTAATGTACCTTACAAGTTATACAAGGCCTGATATTGCTTATACTATAAGCAGTTTAAGCAGATTTATGAGTAACCCAGGTAATAGTCATTGGGGAGCGATCGTAAGAATACTAAGGTATTTGCGGTATACTCGTAATTATGGACTGCACTACACAAGAGAACCTGCTGTACTAGAACCATATTCTGATCCTAGTTGGATAGCTGACATTAAGCATTCTAAAGGTACAAGTGAGCATGTGTTCACTCTAGGAGGAGGAGCAGTGTCATGGAAATCCTCAAGACAAACAATTATAACTCGATCCATAATGAAAACTGAGTTTGTAGCCTTGGACAAAACTGGTGAAGAAGCCGAATGGCTACGAAATTTCTTAGAGGATTATCCCGAATGGCCCAAACCTGTGCTTGCAATTTGTATACATTGCGATAATCAAGCAACGATTAAGAGAGCATAAAATAATATCCATAATGGTAAGTCAGGACACATGCATCATCAACATAATACCATTAGACAATTGATCTCAACTGGAGTTATCTCTATTGATTTTGTAGGATCAAAGGATAACGTTGAGGATTCGCTAACCAAAGGGTTAAATCGAGATCAAGTTGATAACACATCTAAAGGAATGGGACTAAAGCCCATAAATAATTAAGGCGCTATGTGAAGGAAAACCCAACATGTTTGACTAGAGATCCCAAGATCTTGGTTCAATGGGACAACCTAATTGCATAGACCTTGTAAGGTCACTGTAGGGTAACCCTATGTCCATTCATATGATGTAAATAGTGATAAAACGAGTTAAGGTTAAGCAATGCTTTTAATGGTTCTTTGTGCATCAAAGTTTGAGCAAAAGAGATCACCTATGTGAGAGTGAAGTGAGGTTGCTTCAAAGGAAATCAATGGGGCTTAGTTATCCGAAACTCTTGCAGAACCAGGAGATGTTCATGACCATAATGAACATAACCATGAGAACTAAAATCGAGTTAGATTAATATTTGTGTGGTGTATATCATCGTTTACACAAACGGCAGAATAGTTCAAGGACATTGCATCTACTAGTCAGCCAGTAAAGTAAATATATTATCACAAGGGAAGGTTCAAGGGTTGAGTCCACCTATCCTATGCAAATATTGATGTAGAAATTATCACCGAATCGAGTCTTCATTTTCTTATTTTCTTTTATGTGGGGATTGTTGAAAAATAAAATATAATAGTAATAATAATAATAATAATAATAATAATAATAATAATAATAATAATAATGACTTAATGGTGAAGTTTTGGTTTTAATAATACATCTTACTTTCATTATTAAACAGCAATCATAATTGCTATACCATTTGCCAACTTGGTAGTAATTAATTATTGCCAATTTTATTCCTTTTCTTAGCTATATATATGGTTTGATTTTAGTAAAGGAAATATATAAGAAAATTGAGAATTGATGTTTTTCTTTGCTAGCTCTTACATGTTCATAATATTACCTTTGTCTTAAGTTCATTCTTAGTTCCTTAGTTTTTCATCTTGGTAATATTCTACGCTCGGTTGAGTTCATCCAACCTCTGTTGTTGTATCCTGGGAGACAGTAGTTCATACGGGGCACATTCTGTCTTAAGAAAACCGATTCGGGCCTCAACAAAATCCTTTCACGGTTAAAAGGAAATTACTCTATTATTAATCTCTCAAGTTTAACAATATATATATATGTATATATATATATATATATATGTATGTATGTATGTATGTATGTATATATACTTACATTATATCGGACCGAATGGACTGGGTTTGAATTTCAATACTAAAATCAAGCCCAACTTATATACTACTCGAACCATGATGGGTTTGAGGTCGAGCCTTTGATCAAATTCTCTTGCTCAAATCCACCATTTTCAGGGCGGGCCTAGCTGGCCGGTGCCCAAATCTATTAAACTAGTAATTTAATAACAATTAATATATTGGTTCGAATTGATGCTAGCCAAAAAAAATAATTTGTATAACAAGATAACAATTGATTTTTGGTTCATTGCAAATTTATAAAGAATTTACCATTTTGAGTTGGTAAAATTGATATTCAGAAGGTGTTAGAAATGATTGGATCAATTTATGGCTCCTACAAAAACTCTCATTAATATAAAAAAAATTATAAAGGATGTAGGTGTCAGGATTGTTTGCATTAGTGAAAAACAATTGTAAAGCCAAGTCCAACCTATTACTCTATATCCTATATTCTAAACTCTATTTTTACAGTATTTACCTTATGTATAGGGAAATACAAAGAAATACCATCTTTATAGGATATTTTTTTATATACCTAACTTTCTTTTTCTTGAGTTATATACCACTTTTAAGGTTATTATTTTTCTCTTTACCACAACCTTCTCTCTCATATCTAATTTAATTTTCACTACTTAAAACAACTATATTTCACAAACTGTTAATTTTTCGGACAAAAGCCTTTAGAATATTTTATTTGTCTTATTTTTATCTTTAAAACAAAATCCATATTGAATATTTTTTGAGCAAAAAAAGATTTTGCAGTCTTATACCAGTTTTTTACTACCTTTATACCAAGTATAAGAATTTTTTTTGCTTTAAATAGAACAATGTTGCTAATGCTTTATATTATCTACGTGGAAATAAATGGAAAGCTGGTACTATAAAGATATTATACCACTCTTATACCAGGTATGAGAATTTATAAAACATTGGTAAAAGTGGTATAAGACTCGAAAATTTTTTTTGCTCAGTTAAAAAATATTCAATATAAATTTTATTTTAAAAATAAAAATAAGACGAACAAAATATTATAAAGGCTTGTGTCGAAAAAAATTAACGGTTTGTATGACATAGTCGTTTTTAAGTTGCAAAAATCAAATTAATTATGAGAGAGAGTTGTTACAATGAGGGTTCTTGTATTCATGTAAAAGCAAAATTCAAAAGTTAAAATATTGTAACTAAGAAAGAGTTTAGGTAACTTAGAAAGAGTAAGTTTTTATGGTGGGATTTAAAAAATATTGGGTTGATATTTACAAAATTGAAAGTTCAAAATCTTGTATTTAGCCAAAGTTGTCTTTATGTATACAATTAATTCAGTGTAACCCATTACTTCATTTTCTACTCTAAAAAAAATTTCTTCAATAAAACAATATTTCATTATTAATATTTTTTTAAATTATTATATTAGTATTACTATTAAATAAAAATATTTAAATTTATTTATTTTGTAATGTAAATTTAATTTATATAATTATAATTTATATTTAAATAAAAAATCATTATTATAAAATAATAAATAGATTAAATAGATTAATAACTTTAAAACATATACAAATTATTAAATAAGTTATAAATAATAAAATTATATTTTAATTAATAAATTAATAATATGAAAATATTCAACTCTAAAGATAGGGTATATAAAATTTTAAATTTAAAATAACTTATTTTTTAAATTTATGGTCACCTTGCTCCAAATATAACAAGTATTATTGGACTTCCTCAGTGATTAGGAAAATAGCATCTACTTTATCTATGAATTTGTAGTCCACGCTGGCTATCCGCATGTCTTTCAATCAACGGTTTAAAATATAGCAAACACAAGACACAAGGATCACATTCCCTACCCTTCGATGAGATTTCAATCTAACGGCCAATAGTGGAACCAATTAAAAAAGATATGAAGCCGCTCGATTCAATTCGAGCGCTCAAAATTTGAAACCCTCTCCATATAAACCCTAATCCCGCGAGTGCTTATAACAAATCGGTTTTCCCCATATTTCAAAGTAGCGAATTGAATATAGAGACTAACAGCAAAAATGTCAGGTAGAGGAAAAGGAGGCAAAGGGCTAGGAAAGGGAGGAGCCAAGAGGCACAGGAAAGTCTTGAGAGATAACATCCAAGGTATCACCAAGCCTGCCATTCGCAGGCTCGCTCGTAGAGGAGGCGTCAAGCGTATCAGCGGTCTTATCTATGAAGAGACTAGAGGTGTGCTCAAGATCTTCCTAGAGAATGTGATTCGCGATGCTGTAACTTACACTGAGCATGCTCGGAGAAAGACTGTTACTGCTATGGATGTTGTTTATGCTCTCAAGAGGCAGGGTCGCACTCTCTACGGTTTTGGCGGTTAATTTGATCTTTCATAAGCTGTTTCTTCTGCTTCTAGATGGCTTTAGGTTTAGATTTTGTACTGTTAATGATGGAATGAATCTCTGATGAGATATTGAATCGTTTTGCTGTAAATGTAGTTCCAGATCTGGATTTGAAATGAAATCGTTGGAATTTCCAATCAATTGTGCATCTCTATTTGAATCTCAATCTTTTCCATTTGAATCAGTTATCTGACTATTTAAATCTGTGCTTTATTATTAGTGTAGAGCCATTAGGCTTCGTTGATTCATTGCTTTCCTAGGTTTGGAGTGATTTTGGAACTTGTTAGTGATTGTGGCCAAAACCTTGTCCTGAGAAACAAATTGAATGAACTTGCATAGGACTCCAATAAAACTCAGTCTTGGCATATTGTGAAATTCGAACTTTGCCTGTCATGACATTGAGCCTTATAATCATTGATGATATTCACATGAAAGTTTGTAGCACTAAACAATTGAAAGAAAAAGATGTGGAGAAGAGCCTGATGATTCTTTCTTCTGCTTGGCTGCAAACATTGAGAACGAATGGTACTAATTTCTAATCCTCTAAGCAATTCAGCATTTAGCATTACTTTGACCACTATGGCCTTGTTCTTTTTAACTTATATTCAGTCTAGTTTAGTACTATTCAGTACTTAATAGTACTGCATACATATAAATTTACACTGAAATAAGTTCAGGGCATTTCAGTACTGCTACTTATAAGTTGAAAAGAACATGGCTTAATTATGGTTTTATACTTTTATGTATGAATCTAAAATACAAATCTACAGATATGGTCCTCCGTGCATATATGCAAGTGTATCTATGATATATCAAACAATTTAAATTTGCTAATAAGTGACTCCTGTCTTACTCATTGTATGCCTGGTATTTCCACAAGTTCACAAAGTCAAATTGTTATTTTGATAGCCACACGAGTGCAGCCAGCTGGATTTTGATTTTCACTGGTTAGATATTCCCCCTATAAAACAACTTTTCATCTCAGTTCTTATTTTGCTGCTTATCTGTCATGTTGGCACTTGGCAGAGTCTAGGAGTCCAGTTAAGTACTTATTAAGGGTTAAACCAAACTTGTGCTTTGGCTCAGTAATGAGGATAAAGATTTTCCCTTTGACTCATAAAACCTCCGGGAACTTGATTTTAGAACTTTGAGGGAGGGTTAATTGCAGATTTGTAAGGTACATTACTGAGAATACAACACGATCCATATTTTGGCATTGTGTTATCTTGTGCTACAGTTGTAAGAAGCATTGAACTGCAGCATTTTGTGTAGCTGAGTTGAGATTTACCTTGTCCACTATTGAGACTAATGTTGTAGGCTCAAGGAGGGTAGGGGCTGTTATCATCCTATTGGAGCATTATCTTCTGACAATCTATTCTGTTATTCATATATAGATTCAGTCATTGAGTATTCTCAGAACCAGATTATAATGGGGTTTCTTGCTCATATTTTCCTCAAAAGAAAAAAGGTAAAGTTATCCTATATCAAGATGCCCATGTAATGTCAGTTTTCTTACTATAGGCATGTTTATACACAAGAGTTGCACAATATATTAGCGTATCAACAATGTCGGATGGTTTTAAGATTGATAGAGAACAGGCTAAGGAAATATTTGAGAGTTGGTTCTTTTCGTGGGATGAGCTAGATGTTGTTTTGGTGAACTTGTGTATATAGTAATCGGTTGAGGAGGCTTATCGGTATTGAGAATTGATATCACGTTTTCTTTGGCTGCCTTTAGAGCAGATAGTTCTGCTATTTTAGTAGAGAAGGGGATCAAGTTTATCATGATTCATTAATCATTTAATCCAATATAGTGTTCATTTGTGTGGTTGACTCTGTCTATTTGTTCCGTTTTCAAGTTGTGGTTATTGATTATGTATCAGAGATTTTACAGATAGAATGGTCATTATTTTAAGCGATGGTTTCAAAGTATCAGAAACTTGTGAGTTCTTGTCCTGTAATGGGTCACATTACTTTTGGAATATGAAATTGTAAGAAATTCAATGACTTAAAATTCACATAATAATCTATTGCATCTTGTAGGCGTATTGTGATGATGAAGGTGAAAAATTAGCTGTTGAATTTGATGGGATGGGAGATCATGCTGTTGACAATTACAAATCTGCCCTTTTGTTGTTGGATTTGCCAACCTATTCGAATTATTTTTGTTTTTTTTATACTGTCTCACAGATTAGTGTAAAAGATTCTTCTTTTTTTAATGAATGACAATAATCTTAGTGAAGATAATTTTGTTCAGATTTCGTTAAGGCTTATCTCAGTTGAAGATGGAATGAACCTCTGCTGAGGTTTTGAATCATTTGGCTGTAAATGTAGTTACAGATCTGGATTTGTAATGAATTCGTTCGAATTTACATTCGGTTGTGCATTTCTATTTGAATCTGTCTTTTCTATTTAAATTAGTTATCTGACTAATTACGACGTTGATTCTTTCTCCTCTTAGGTATGGAGTGACTTTGGAATTAGTTATTGATTCGGGTCTAAAACTTTATCTCGAGAAAGAAACTGAATGAAGTCATTTTAAGCCTACTCTGAGAATTTTTTTAGTCAGTGGTGACATTGAGACTTTTAACAATTGATGGTATTCACATGAAAGCTTGTAGCACTGGAAAGAAAGAAAAGAAAGTGGAGGAGCTTGGCAATGGCAATTTACTGGAAATTTCTTCTGCTCGGTTAAATTGCAAACATGGAACAGATGGTACACATATCTAATTCTTCAATTCTATAAGCAAGATCATAGATATACATATTCTAGTGCCCCATGCATATAAAAGTGTATTTGTGAGATAGTGTTTAATTTGAATTTATATACAAACTCATATTATAATCTTGCTATCAAGTGAAGCCTGATGATTTATTCATTGTACGCCTTGTATTTCTATAAGTTCCCAAAATCAACTTGCTATTTTGATACCGGCACCACACAAGCCCTGACAGCTTGATTAAAATTTTCACTGGGTAGATAGTTCCCCCTGTAGTTCCATTTACACAAATTTTCATTTTAGTTCATATTGTGTTCCGCCTTGTTTGAAGTATAGCTCGTCTTTCATGTAGAAAGAGTCTAGAAGTCCTATTATGTGCAAATAAATGAATCAATGAAAGTTGTGCTTTGGCATGGTAATGAGGACAAAGATGTTCATTACAGCTCAAACCTAGGAACTTGGTTTTAGAACTTGGAGGGATGGTTGACTGCAGATTTGTAAGGCACATTATCAACAAGATAACACTTGATCCGTATTTTAGCATTTCATTATCTTGTGCTTCCTTTGTACAACTATCGAATTTAGTAATACTTTCAAGATTTGTTGTATGCTTGGAGTAGTTATTGTCTACCTCGGTTCTTGATATATGTCACTAGTATGCTCTGTTCGGCTGCCGTTACGTGACTTATCGATCGCTATATACTCTGACTACTTCTGCTGACCTAATTGGATCATTATGAACTTCTAATGCTTTTGTTGGAAGCCTTGATTCTGTGCCCTGGCCAATGAAATCTGGATAATACATCACAATTCACAACATCCACTTTTTTGGACATTTTTTTTAAATTGCCTCATTAGGCTTACAATAATAACAAACCAAACCCCCACCCCCATCACACCTGTATATAAACTCGAATCTGTATCTTTTTGCTACATTTTTGCATCTTCACAAATTTAGAGTAAAAATTCAACTTTTAATTCTATGGCAATAAGGAATAGTTGGGCATAATAGAAAACGGATATTTTAGCTTATGAACGATGGTTCAGCTTTGGCGATGTTTTCGAGGCCAATTTTTCCGGTTCAGCTTCATTAAAAAAAGGGATTCTTACAAAAATCCCACAAAAAACTAAAATAATCTGATGATACCATAAATAATTTACAAGTTTACAAAAACAGGGATAAATAATTCTAAAAATATGGTCTGGTTTTTATCTGGCAAATATCTGATAATCGTCTAGTAATCGTCTGGTATTTATCTGATAAATATCTAGTAATCGTCTAGTAATCGCCTAGTAGTTATCTGGTCAGACCGTATTCATGTAATTATTTTCTCTTATTTTTATTAATTTGTAAATTGTTTATGGTTGGATAATAAATATATAAATAGTTTAACTTAATGGTCAATTTTGTAAATATTTTAGTGGGACATATTTTTTGACAATTTCCTTGAAAAAAATAGTTGATATTATGGTGAAGGATATTTCTTCAAAGAGTTCAGTGATTGGATCTATCAAGTACAGGGAAAGATTCTTTGAGTAAGGGAGACCCCTCTAATATTAATATCAAGATCTAGGAAAGGTGTAAAGAGAAGACGGAAGTTCATTTGATCTGCTCCCCTCAAAGGGGAGAATTTGAGTGATAATTATAGGCTAAAACATGTAGTGGCGGGCTATGTTATTAGTATCTAAGCTTGGGCTTTAGTGGACCTTTTTATATATAGAATACCTTGATGTGTCCCCTTGGTGAGGGAAGTATTTATGCTTCTTACAATTGGTACAATTGGGAGGAGCATAGAAACTCCTAAGTAATATGTTAATATAATCATGTTTTTAATTGGATTTATTTTGGTGATATTTTGATACTGCAGACCGTGCAAGTAAAAGTTTTAGTTATTTATTTATTAGTATTATTTTTGATTTCAAATTGTATTTGGAAATAACAAAAAACGACTAAATAAAAGGTTGGAGTGATTGGGTGAAAGTAGAAATGAGTTTTTGTTATTTGCTGGTGAGGATACCAGTGTTGGAATGCAATTGAATGCTATGCATGAAGGCGCCATGATGCTTCAATCTGAGATATTGAATTTAAGGGAAGAGATTGCACAGCTGCAAGTACAAATTAATGAGAAAGTGAAGTTGTGTGAAGATGTTAAGCGTGAATATGAAGTCTTAGAAGCAAGTAGGAATGACTTGGTCTTGAAAGTAAAAGATTTAGAGGGTAATTCTGATAGTGTGAAGAATGAATCAGACAAAAATTTGTAAATTGAAAACGGCCTTAGAAGACTCGAAGGGAATTTTAGATTCGAAAATTAAGGAGTTAGATGTTGCTAAGATCTAATCACAAAATGAAGCAAATAGTGTCAAAACTTTGAGATATCCTGGAAACGGCCGGTGGGAAATGGTAGGACGATTGCCATGTGTTTTTACTAACAACTTATTTGTTGACTTAGCCATTAGGTGTACTCTTGGGGAGTCTTGGAAGTCACGAGGAAGAAACTTGGTAATATCCTTTAGATGTGCAAGGTGTTTTTACTAAGAACTTATTTGTTGATTTAGCAATTAGGTGTACTCCTGGAGACTCTTGGAAGTCGCGAGGAAGAGACTTGGTAATATCCTTTAGATGTGCAGGGATACTTTATACTTCAGCCAATAAGAATAACATTCAGAAATATTTGGCCCTAGTAGTAATGAATATAACTTGGAACAACGAGGAGCCCTAAGCTTTACATATGCTTATAAAACTTGATGAGTGTTTGTAAGGATATTTTTAGCGGTTTCGAGGAATCATAGTCGAAGAGTCTTAGAAATGGGTGAAAACTAGCCCCTAAGGAGAAAATGAGAAAATGGTAAGTGATTCTTGAAATGACAGAAAAAGCACTACTTGGAGGAGCATTCTCGTAGGTGAGATCAATGTTTATACCAAGTTATAATCAAGTCAATTTGACGAGGAAATCCTAAAAGCGACGAGGATGTCTTAGAAATTGGGAAAACTTGAGTCTTGATGAGTCTTATGAGGACTAGTTCTTGAGTTGCAAAGCCTTCAAACTGATGAACATTTCTCAAATGTAAAGTATCGAGGTTGACATATATGAAGTTCTTAAAATGTACTCTATCGTTAAGAAATCCAAGAAAAGGCGAAGGTTAGCTATTGCTAAGCTTTAACCCTTGTAATTGGCAAGGACTAACCATTGAGAATTTATTTAAATGGTGATAATGTTTGAGGTCTAAGAGAAACCTTGGTTGCGGTTAGCTCTTATATGGAGCTTTTAGAGGTAAAGAGTTTAATACTTATGCAAGCGAGATGTCTTATATTGGTTGAGGACTCGCTCCAGAGGAGTTAAACGACTGAGATAAAACTAGTCCTCAAGTTTAATACAAGATATCGAGTAGACAAGTTATTGTAAAGCTTTGGACATGGCGAGACCTTGCCTTCGAGGAGTCCTTGAGATCACAAACATGAGTAGAATTATAGTAGCATGTCATGGCTAAGTCCTGGAAATGTTGATATGTACTTAGCCATTTAAAGTAGAGGGAGAACTTAGCCATCGAAACTTCTTAGATATTGCGATGATTTAGAAGTAGGTGTTCTAGACAAACGTTGGAAGTGACGAGGACAAGACTTGAAAGCAAGGATATCTTGGAAGTGACGAGGATGAGACTTAGCAAGTGGGAAGTCCTTATGGCTTGTCCATGAGTGATGAGGAAGTTATGAAGCAACAAGGATAAAACTTGGGAGAATCCTTGGGATTCTTGGACATGACAAGTACTTATCCTTTGTGGAGTCCTGGAAGTTTCTTAGGATATGCATTTTAGTTCCACTGAAGTTATGAATTATTGGAGCCAATGAAGACCTTAAGTTATGTTGTGCACCATAAAGATATCTAACGTCTTAGATTTTTTGAGGACTTGTATTAGATGAATCCCATTGTCATATTATTTGTTAGGTGCTCTAGATGTATCGAGGGCTAAGATTGGGAGACTCCACGTTCAAATGACACTAAGCAATTGCGTGTATGGAATATTTGATTAAAAGATACCTATTCTCTACGGGGTGTAAAGTCTTGGACATGGCTTAGGTTGTGAAGCCACTTTTCATGGTGCAAATTTTTAGATGTATTTAGGCCGTTTGGAGCCGCTTTAAATGCCTTGCGGAGCCGCTTTACATGGTGTATAGTGTTAGACGTGTAAAGGCTGTGTGGGGCTGCTTTATGCGATGTAGCGTGTTAATGCCATTTGGAGGCCGCTTTACATGGTGTAAAGTGTTAGACGTGTAAAGGTCGTGTGAGGCCGCTTTACGTGGTGTAAAGTGTTAATGCCGTCTGGGGGCCGCTTTACATGGTGTAAAGTGTTAGATGTGTAAAGGCTGTGTGGGGCCAATTTACGTGGTGTAAAGTGTTAATGCCGTTTGGGGGCTCTTTACATGGTGTAAAGTGTTAGACATGTTAATGCCATTCAGGGCCGCTTTACGTGGTGTAAAGTGTTAAGACGTGTTAAGGCCATTCATGGCCGCTTTACGTGGTGTAAAGTGTTAAGGTCGAGACTTAGTCATTTTGTGAAGTTCTAGAAGCAACAAGGAACCCTTGGTGAGTTTTGGAAGCGACTTCGAAAGTCATGAGGGACTCTTCCCGAAAGTCATGAGGAACTCTTGGTGAATTCTAGCGGCAGCGAGGACGAGGCCTGGATAGAAGTTCTTTTAGCAAGTCCTCGAAGCGACGAGGAACTCTTGGCGAATTCTAGAGGCAGCAAAAATGAGACTTAGAAAATGGAAGTACAGCAGTGATGACGAACTCTTGGTGAATTATAAAGGTGGAGAGGACTAGACGTGAAAAATGGAAGTCCATTTGCTAAGTACTAGAAGCCACGAGGAACTCTTAGCGAGTTCAGCGAGGATGAGACTTATGTCCTTTCGCTAAGTTGTGAAAGCGACGAGGAACTTTTGGTGAGCCCTAAATCAATGAGGAAGTCCTGAATGCAACTAGGACAAAACTGATGGAACTCTTAGAGCTTTGGGCGTGACGAAGAGAGAAATCTTGGAGATGAGGAAGTCCAGGAAGTGAGTGTTTAGTAGGCTTGGCAGTGACTAGGATTAACCATACCGTGCTAAGAGTGACTAATCGTGATTTTAATTTGATAAAGTTATGCATTGAAACCTTATACTCGTTGAGATTAACAATATAATGCTTTATTTGTAAATATTATAATACTTTATTTGCAAATATGCATGAGCAGCAGTGTCAGTATCTTTGGAAGTGCTTAAGCATTCTGTTTATATTGCAAATATAAGATTTACCAATTAAAAATTAAATGCAATGATCCCACCTGCAATAATTCAACCAAATTATTTAGTTGTTTTCATTGCTGTTGCAAGTGTTAATATATGCATAAAGACAATTATCCACTAACAAAGACATTCCGATTCAGCACATCAAGTAGACTAAATAAAAAAGTAATTTTCCTCTCAGTGTTAGGCCTGATCAGGTCGATAAGTTATATCTTAAGGTTTAGCATGAGAATGCAAGGTTCAAGTTCAAAATACACAACCAATATTTGTGGTAAAAAATGATAGAGATTATACTGATTTCTGAAATATTATTGTAATTTACTAATTAGTATTGTAACCATACTTAAGAATATTTTTTGTATTGTAAAGCTACTATATAATAATATACACTCAACACATATTGTGTGTGAGTTTCACCCAAACCTAATTTAGTCTATCATGGTACCAGAGCCCTAATTAGGCAAAACTGCCGTCTTCTTCAGTCTGCCGCCTTTCGATTCTCTCACCGGCAAGTTCTTCTTTTTTTAGACGATAGCCTCTCTCTTTCTTTTCTAATATGGCTTCCTCTGGTCCTCTCCCTGAATCGTCATCCACAGTAGCTCCCTCATCCACCAATTCTGAAACAATTGCTTCAATCTCCCCTTCAATCTCACATCACTTACCTTTGAAATTAGATTCCGCTAATTATGCATTGTAGAAAACGTTGATTGTTCCTATGCTTGCGGGTTGCGACCTCATAAAATTTATTGATGGTATATCCCCCATACCTGCCGAGGTCACAGCAACCAATGCTCCAAATCGGGTTTATTGTGGAAGCGTCAAGACCAATAAATCCTTAGTTGGGTGTTGAATTCAATTTCTCCCTCCATTTTGCCTCAAGTAGTTGGAGTGAAAATGACCCGTGAAGCATGGGTCAAACTTGAATCTACATATGCATCTGGTTCTGGTTCGGGATCATAAACAATAATTTCACTCTCTTCGGAAAGGTAACGAATCAATCTCTGAATATATGCAACGTACAAAGTTGATTTCCGATAGACTTATCTCGCTTCAATATCCTGTCTCAAATGATGATTTGTGTGATGCCATATTGGATGGTTTAGGTTTTATAAATAGTCCTTATAGAGACTTTTGTAGATCGTTAGAGGCACGAATGACCACTGTTTCATATGATGACTTATTTGGGCTTTTGTTAACTGAGGAAAGATAGTTAGGGAAAGATAAAAGTCCTGTTGTTGATTTAAATCATATCATGGCACATTTGGCTCATTCTCAGAATTTTCAAGGCCGATGTCTGGGTCGCGGCAAGCAGCAGAACCAAGGTTACCGCCGCCCATCAAACCCAAACCCGAATCCCGGACAGCAGGCCCATGGACATTAGGTTTTTGGTCCATTTATTTCTAGCCAGCAGGGCCATTTTTCACAATGAAGCAGGTCCGATTTGTTACCCACGCCGCCAACTTATGCTCCGATTACTCAACAAGCCCTAATGGATGTCTCTACTCTGGTTTGTCATAACTGCAAGGGAATTGGCCATTATTCCAGACAATGCCCCTCACCTAAACTAAATAGCCACCGTTCCTCTCCTCATTCCAACTACACAGCCGTTAACCCAACTGACCAGTCTTGGATCATGGATAGCGAAGCTACGCATCATCTCACCTCTGATTTGGGAAACCTGAATCTTCACTTTGAGTATTCTAGTCCTGAGGAAGTTCAGCTAGGTAATGGGTCGAAACTCTCTATTTGTCATGTTGGTTCTTCAGTTATTCCTCATATGTCACTTAATTTAGATAAGTTGTTACATGTACCTCGTTCTAATTCTAATTTAATTTCTGTTGGTGCTATTACAAAATCGAATGATGTTTCTATTGAGTTTTTTGACAAGTTTTTTTTGTTGTGAAGGGCCTTCTTTCCAAACAGGTGATTCTTCAAGGCCAGAATAAAGATGGGTTCTACACTTTGGAGTTGCTGTCTCGTGCTCCAGTTCGTTCTCATGCTACCTCCTTGAACACGTGGCACGAGCGACTTGGGCATCCTTCCTTTCCAGTTGTTAGCCGCATTCTCCATCAAAATAATATTAGTTTTTTAGAAAAATCATCTACGTATCATTTGTGTCCAGATTGATCAGTTAGTAAGAGTCATCGTTTACCTTTTAATATTTCAGAGTTTGTAGTTTTAGGACCTCTTGATTTGACTTGTTCTGATGTATGGGGTCCAGCTCCAGTTCAGTCACATGACGGTTTTTCATATTAAATTTTATTTTATGATCACTTCAGCAAATATAGTTGGATTTACTTTATGGAATACAAGTCTGATGCTCTTTCAATTTTTATTAAATTTCGACAAATTGTCGAGAAATTCTTTAATCGTCCTATCAAATGCTTTCAAATAGATGGGGGTGGGGAATTTAAACCTATTCAAAGATACCTTCAATAATATGGCATTCAGTCTAGGATATCATGTCCATACACCCCCGAGCAAAATGGGAATGTTGAACGAAAACATCGTCATGTGGTTGAAACTGGTCTAGCTCTTCTTCACCATGCTAAATTACCAATGCAATTTTGGTCCTTTGCTTTTGATACATCTGTTTTTCTTATTAATCGCATGCCCTCTAGTGTCCTTAAGTTTGCTAGTCCATTTCAAATTTTGTTTAATGAGTCACCTGATTATTCTAATTTACGAGTTTTTGGTTGCTTGTGTTACCCGTGGTTGCATCCTTATGCCTCAAATAAGCTTGATTATCATTCATGTCGTTGCATTTTTGTTGGTTATAGTCGTGTTCATAAGGGTTATCATTGTTTTGATCCTTTCTCGAACAAATTCTTTGTCTCACGTCATGTCATTTTTTATGAACAGGTTTTCCTTATTCGGACCTTGTGAAGCCTGCTACTCATGATCCCGTGCATTTCCCATCTTCCCCAACCGTAACCATACAACCAGCCCACTCACCTTTACCACCGGTTAACCCGCCACCACCGACTACTGCCCAACAACCACAAATTTGTCTACAGAACCTAGATTTATCACCACCGTCGCCCTCCCCTACCTCGACACCACCTCATAAAACCAAAACACTAGCCCAACTCTATGCTCAAACCGCAAATTCTTCCCCGAGCCTTTCTCTTGTGGTTGATAACTTGAAGGGTAGAACGCCATTCGCTAACCGAGTGACAGATTCATCTCGTTGTGTAACATGTAATCAGGCCCGTAAAGCCGAACCCAGGGCTATGTATGCTCATACAGTACATGCTGATCCCACATGTCATTCTGAGGCTATGAAACATGCTCACTAGCGAGCAGCAATGTCAGATGAATTTTCAGCTTTGATACGAAACGGAACGTGGGAACTTCTACCATCCTATGAAGCTTTGAATATCATTGTTTGCAAATAGGTGTTTAAGACAAAACTTAAGGCCGATGGAACAGTTGACAGATATAAAGCACGACTGGTTACTAAAGGATTTTATCAACGATCTGGCATGGATTTTACTGAGATATTTAGTCCTGATATTAAATCGGTCACCATCCGGCTCTTGCTATCCTTAGCTGTGAGTAATTCTTGGTTCATTTCACATTTAGATATTTTTAATGCTTTCTTACATGGTGATCTAGATACCCCAGTCTATATGATACAACCTCCAGGTTTTCAGGATAAAAATTGTCCTAATCATGTTTATCATTTACGAAAGTCCATTTATGGCCTTAAACAATCTCCACGGATGTGGCATCACAAACTTACTCACTCACTACAAGCCTATGGTTTTCAAAGTTCAAAAGCCGATGTTTCCCTTTACTACTATCGGCATGGTGCTTGTGTTCTTTTTTGCTTAATTTATGTTGATGATCTTCTGGTACTTGGAAATGACAATAAATAGGACGCTTATTTGATCTCTTTTCTTTAATCACGTTTTGCCATTAAAGATTTGGGTCCGGTTCAATATTTTCTCGGTATTGAATTTACTCGTTCTAAGGATCAATTGTTTTTAACCCAATGCAAATTCATACGGGATTTGCTTGCACGGGCTAATATGGAAGTGGGCAAGCCTGTCACAACGCCTTCGGCTTATGTCAAGCCGAACACCTTGGATCTGAAGGAGTATAAAGATGTGACTCACTTTCAAATTTTGGTAGGGGGACTTCAATACCTTACGGTCACTAGACCTGATGTAGCAATTTCGGTCACAAAGGTAGCTCAATCAATGAACGCCCCTACCGTGGCGAGTTAGCAAGCACTTAAACGAATATTGCATTACTTATAAGGTACAATTGATTTTGGACTTCGATATTGTCGCCAATATTTTATCTCATTACAAGCCATTTCAGACTCTGATTGGGGCAGGGACTCTTCAGATCGCCGTTCCACTACAAGATATGGTATTTATCACGGCACGAACTTAATTTCATGGACTTCAAAAAAACAACGTACCGTGTCTCGATCTTCAACGGAGGTCAAGTACCAAGCTGTTGCCAACACAACTCTGAGTTGGCATGGATAGAACTTCTCCTATGAGAAATTGGCTTACCATTCAGGCTCCTATGTTATGGTGCGATAACCTGAGTACAACATACCTCACGGCTAATCCTATTTTTCACTCTCGAACTAAGCACTTGGAGTTAGATTTTCATTTTGTTCGAGAAAGAGTAGCGTCCAAAGCACTTATTGTTCGACATATTTCTATGGAGGACCAAGCCGCAAACATCTTCACGAAGCCTATGACCAGTCATCATTTCATGCTTCTGCGTGACAAGTTGGCCGTGGTTCAAAACCCCACCCAACTTGCGGGGGGTGATAGAGATTATAGTGAGTTCTGTACATATGGTAGAAATATTATTGTAATTTATTAATTAGTATTGTAACCATACTTGAGAATATTTCCTGTATTGTAAAGCTACTATATAATAATATACACTGAACACATATTGTATGAGAGTTTCACCCTTCGGTTTGTGTTTATTTCTCAATGGAATAATGTTAATGGTTTTTAAAATCATCAAATCTGATGTGCCCAAGCTAAGATGAAATCTTTGACTCTCGTGAGCTGATCTCTAAGTTTTGAAGGGGATGATTAGAAAAATGGTAAACGATTGGGACATGCAATGAAATGGAAAGGAACAATCTTCCACCACTTCTCGGGGATTACCGAAACTTAGATATTTTTGCATGCATCAAATATCGCTCAGTTCCTCCGTCACTTCATTGATCACAAAATCTTAGGCATTCTGAAAGGTCGAACAAGTGAATATCCACGTTCACCGCACCAATTGATAAAGGATATTTCTTCAAAGAGTTCAATGGTTGGATCTATCAAGTACAGGGAAAGATTTTTTGAGTAAGGGAGACCCCTTTAATATTAATATCAAGATCTAAGAAAGGTGTAACGAGAAGACGGAAGTTCATTTGATCTGATCCCCTTAAAGGGGAGAAGTTGAGTGATATTTATAGGCTAAAACATGTAGTGCTGGGTAGGGATGTCAATGGGGCGGGGCGGGGGCGGGTGATATATCCCCCACTCCGTACCCAATAGTTTTCGAGGGCGGATTCGGGGAATCCCCATTTGATGTTTCGGATATATTTTCACACCCATTCCGCACCCATGCGGGTGTCTACGGGGTTTCGGGGAATCCGCACCCACAACAAAGTGTGAAAAAAAAAATGAATTGTATTCGTACATATCTTGTTCAATCCATATTAAAATTGTAAATACTAACAATACAAAGCATTGAAAAAGTATATTAAATGAATAAGTTTATTAAAATGTTATTTTTTACACGATTATTGAACTATTGACAATCAAACAGATAATGAAAAGATTTTAATTCAAAGAATGAAAAAAATAGCATGCATCATACACAATCTATTTGATAAGCGAACAAATTCGTGAATTGTATGGTTTGAAATGAGTATTAATTTTGGATACTTACGTATATGTTTAATTAAAAAAGTAATAATTAAGTTGGGCTATAAAAAAATAAGGTTGGGCTTATATCTCCAATATATTCAATATTATATATAATGGGATATTTCGGGGATTTATACGGTAATTTTTCGGGAGCGGGTGGGGATTCCCACGGGGCGGATGTAGCTTCATCCACTCCCACCTAAATTTTCAATCGGGGGTAAAATTTTCCCCACCATCATCCCCACGGGTGAAAATTTTTAAGTTTTCCCCTGACACCTATCGATTCGGATGCTTCAATTTTCGGATTATCCCCGCCCTATTGACATCCCTAGTGCTGGGTCATCTTATTAGTATCTTAGCTTGGGCTTTAGTGGACCTTTTTATATATAGAATACCATATTGTGACTTAAATTTTTGCTATTTCTAATATATTTTCGCATAATTGTTATTTTTAAGAATTATTTTTGAAAATGTTAGGTATTTAATTTAGGACCTCCCATCATTAATATTGATTGGTTACCAATTGAGCTATAATTGATATATTTTGACATAATTATGAAAATGACATAGCGATTTTATTTATTAATATTAGGTTTGATAAAGCAATTCAAGATTTTATGTGCTTTTCCTAGCAAGCTATATTATTTAATTTGTAATAAAATGCTTGTTATGTACAGTAAGAATGATATTTGAAAATTTTAATTGAAGCTAGTTAAAATTTTTAACCATGATTCTATAATTTTTTTGGAGTTGGTACCTCCCCTAAAAATTGTGAATAAGAAATTGAGACCATCACATGGTGTTTGGTCCTACACTTGAGATCATGTGGCCCTTTATTGAACGAGTCAGAATTCTTTTGCAATTTATTGATATTTAGATCTGAATATTATTTAACTCCGTGACTGAAACACCGAGGAAGATATATTGGTATTAGTATTATATATCTACTCATATTAATAAGACTTGATTTAAGTAATAAATAATTTAATATCACTTAAATAAAGTTATGAATTTAAATTTTAATAATCTTTAAGAGACTCACCTAACCGCAGTCAGGTGTAGAACTTGAATCGAATTTAAATATAATCGAAGCACTTTTTCAATAAATCAAATGGATAAAAAAAAATTATATATTTAAGTACAATCTTTTCCGCATCAAATTGCTGGTAGGAATTAATAATTTTTTTTTGTCGAAATATTACATTGCATTTTTCACATGTATTGCTGATTTTATGTACCAATTTGTAGACTAGACAGTCAGATCTTGACCAATTTCTGTAGCTGTCTTTATTTCCTGGGGAAATTTTTAATCATTAGCTTCCATTCATTTTGCGAAAAATTTTATTGATAAAACTTTAAGCGTAGTCCATCTCCACTGTGAATGATAATAAATTGTTAGGTACTAATTATTTGGATTATTTTTAAGATTTATTTATTAGGCTTCTTATATGGATATAATTAACAATAATCTAATGTTTAATATGATTAGAATACTAATAAATGAATTGAGTATTAACATAGAGTCGCAATTAGATGTGCGTAGTTAAGGAAAAACTACAAGAAAGTTAGGTCATGATCACGACTGCCTTCTTTTTTTATCACTATAACAAAAAAAAATTGTTACTTAATTAAATTGATTTTTTTTACTGAAATATATTATCTATTAAATAAAATCAGAATCAATTACAGTTTAATTAAAGGTCGATAGATATAAAGTTAAGTTTCTCTGTATGTCAAAAAATTAATTGCTCAAGTTAATATTTGTGCAGAATGATTCGCTGACCGATAACATAGACAAACCTAAAAATACTAAAAACAGTTTATCGGAGTTGAAACACCGGATAAAACACATAAACAGAATACAAACAAACTAAACTAGTTATTATCGCAAGACAAACACATGCCATGAGGCAAGACATAATCTGAAAACAAAAAGCATAAAATGCTGCAACCTATATTTCCTTAACCCCCAACTAACGACTTCATCCACAACCGTAAACTACTTACGCCATAACATCAACCAGTAGTCCAGACGTGAAACGATCTTGTTCGAAGATAGATCTGGATGTCTTCTGTGAAAGATTAACAAGTATCTTATTTCAAGATAGATAGAGTCTAACTCAGTTGTAAATCTATCAAGATTGAGATATGTAATAACAAATCTGTGTTTGAAGAAGACGATCATACAGTAAATGATAGAAACTAGTTGATACGGATTATTTTCATAAAAAAACTCCAAAATTTAAATTAAAAAAAAAAAAGAAAAATAAGAAAATAAAGGATACTGTTAAGGTTTTGATTTCTTGAGAGAAAACTTACTCTATTAGCAAGTTTTGGTTAATCGAATATAATTGATTTTCATTTCAAATAAAATCATTGCTTTATGGATCTTTAAAATAGTTAAAAAATAAATGCCTAAAAAGGTTATCCATGATCATAAGTCAACGTTTTTGGAATATTCAAATTTAATGGGTAAGTGTGTCTCATATTCTATTTTTTCATTTCGTTTTCTTACACATAACAAATAAATAAGAGAAAGAAATTTAAACAAGAAAAATATTCCAAACAAGTGACAGATCAAATTCAATTTCTTGAACTGAAAAAAGTGAAGAGTCATGAGTTAAAAGATTAATTCTAATTTAACACGAGTTAAAAATATTTTTAATATTTAATAATATTCAATCATTATACATATGAAAAAAGTTTACGGAAAAGAGTTAAATTTTTTAATTTTTTTAGATTAAAATGAGTTTACTTCAGAGTGAATAATTGATTGAACCTAAGTCAATTGGAAAATAACGAGTAAAGAAAATGTATATTTTTAAAGCCACTCAGCCCATTTTAGTCATTAGTCAGGTTGAATTAGCCTTAAACAAGCAAGTAAATTATTTTTCATGTTCAAATTTTCTTGTAGTTTATAAAAAAAGGTTTCATTTTTACAATTTCACGACCTACGCTATACTTGATACGGTTGCAAAACAAAGGTAAAGAAAATGAATAATTGGGTTTTATGACCGACGAAAATGCAAGAAACCACTCGCTGTCCAAAATCACCCATATAAAAATTAAATTAAATTAAAAAACAAAATAAACATCTCTCCATGCTCTCCTCTGTATATAAATGACAGAGCACACAGATCCATTTTCATCCTAAGAACTATTTCATTAAATTTCCCTCAGATCCATAATTCATCCTCCATAAATGGGATCCCAATCGAACAGCACCACTTCTACACCTTTCAAGTTCCTTATCTACGGCCGCACTGGCTGGATCGGCGGCCTCTTGGGGAAGCTATGTGACTCTCAGGGCATCGACTACTCCTACGGTTCCGGCCGCCTTGAAAACCGTCCATCTCTCGAAAACGATATCGCCACCGTCAAGCCTACTCATGTTTTCAATGCTGCCGGAGTCACCGGGAGGCCTAACGTCGATTGGTGTGAGTCGCACAAGGTCGAGACTATACGGACCAATGTGGTTGGAACTTTGACTTTGGCTGATGTTTGCAGGGAGAAGGGGTTGATTTTGATTAATTATGCTACTGGTTGTATTTTTGAGTATGATTCAACTCATCCTCTTGGTTCTGGGATCGGGTTTAAGGAGGAGGATACGCCTAACTTCATTGGATCCTTCTATTCCAAGACTAAAGCCATGGTAAATCAATGTCTTCATCTCTTAATTTCTTTCTTTATGTGATGCTCATTGATTTTATAAATGGAATGAGGATGTGCGTTCTGTTGTGCTTAATTTGTTGGATCTACTTGGTTCTTGATGGATCTAGCTGATTCGTTTCATCTCTGTTCCATATCTTGCAATGCTTATTTGTTTCACTCTGCTTGAGTTTCACCATTAATGGCCAAATCAGTTTTAATAATTGTATGTGATTTGTTTGGTATGTTAATTTGCTTGTTTGGAGAATAGTGCTAGATCGATGGCTAGTGGTTACTGTACTGATCCCAAAAAAACTTCCGTTGATTTCTATAAATTTTCGATGCGACATACATCTTTGCTATATTGGCCATTATTGGATTTGAATGATTCAAATGTAAGACGATTATCCTGTTTGTTTCATGAAAATTAGTTGTTTTTATTGATTGGATGTGGAAATGAATAATGTTTCAACTCAATGATTGAAAATTAGCCGAGTCCGAGACTTATTTTCTTAGGTTTCCTTACTTTTAGCATATTTTTCGTTAAGACTTGTTTTCTTTGACTAGTTTGTCGGTGCTCACTTTTAGAAAATAAGGAAAGCTTTTTTTCTGAAATTTTGCTCAAATAAATCCTAAATAGGTTAATAAGTTACCATTAGCTGTGCCATTGAACAACTACGTATTGATTTTCACCTTTATTGTTTCCATTAACAATAAACTATTGCAACTTGTTGAGCAATTTATGGATGAAACCTAAAATTGAATTCATTTCTTGTTTCTGCCTGGTTGCAATTTTTATTTCAAGTAGTTGATAAAAAGTGAAGTTCACTCTTGCTTGTTATGCATTGCTATTGTTCTGATTGGAATCCTCTTTTGTTATTCCAAAGGTGGAAGAATTGCTCAAGAACTATGAAAACGTGTGCACCTTGCGTGTGAGGATGCCCATTTCATCTGACTTAACTAATCCCCGCAATTTCATAACGAAGATCACTCGATATGACAAAGTGGTCAACATTCCAAACTCCATGACAATTTTAGATGAACTGCTTCCTATCTCCATTGAGATGGCAAAGAGGAATCTCACTGGAATCTGGAACTTCACAAATCCTGGAGTTGTAAGTCACAATGAGATTTTGGAGATGTATCGCGATTACATTGACCCAAACTTCACATGGAACAACTTCAATCTTGAGGAGCAGGCAAAAGTTATAATTGCCCCTAGGAGCAACAATGAGCTCGATGCCACCAAATTGAACAAGGAGTTTCCTGAACTTTTACCAATCAAAGAGTCTCTCATTAAGTACGTGTTCAAGCCAAATCAGAAGACTGCTGCTTGATATTCCGAAAAAAGGCACGAACTCTTATCCATTAAGCATAAGAAAAATTTGGTTTTCCAGTTGCTATTTATTACATATGTTGTGCATATGGCTTGATTTGATACCTTAGAGGGTCTTGTTCCCAAGTTACATGCATGATTGAATCTAGTAATATTTTGATTGTTGTATTCGTAACATGACGCTGAATTATTTAGTTGGAAGCGATTCAGGTTGTAAACATATTTTTGAAGTTCATTACAATTACTTTGTCTTGGATCTTTTCAGCCATTTGAGTGCTCTATGCTTTTGCCATTGCTAGAAGATGGTATTGTCAATGAGTTTAGGGTAAGGTTTGTAACTTATAGATATGAAATTTTGTTTGTGGGCAAATTCTCTTTTTGGTATGAATTTTTGTTCATTTTTGTGTGATTGCCATAAGATGTGGAACCGCAAAATATAGAATTGATGTTAGAACTTATAAGCAATATAGTTAAGAAAGAACACTTGCAATTTGTAATTCAGGTGTGGTTGCTTATTAGGTAGGTTGTAGGTTTAGATGTGCTTTAAAAGGCATGCCCCTTATCTTTAGACTACCATGGTACAACTAGAAATTGGGACAACCAACGTCTCACCAACTTCAAAATAGCTCCAATTATAACTATAATGATTGTACAACTTCCAACATGCTCGGTCCGACAAACTTCAGCCTCAGGTTCGGCTTACTAGATCATTCCTAAGTTCGGCCCATAAATAATTTTTTTATAATTTTCTGGCTTACAAAATTTACATAAATGTCTAAAAATTGTACATAATTACATTCTTTACTTGATTTCCTTAATATAGAATAGAATTTATTGTAGTTTAATTTAGATGTCTAACAATATGAAATATAGAAGTTCAGAATAATTATTAAATGCCATATACAATATATACTATAAACAAAATTATTATTCATTGGGTTGGGCTTGGGTTAGGCTTGAATATTTATACAAGAACCAAGCCCCACCTATATAACTTCGAGCTTTAGCATGCTCGGGCAAGGCTTAGTTTATAAAAATTATAAGTGTCTAAAACTGGCACATGGGAGCGGGGTAAGGCCGGGTTGGCTGGGTAACCCGGCCAGTTTGCTTATCAGTTAATGTTATTGACAAAAATTTATGAACAAATATATAAATAAATTTATCACATAAACATTGTAAATCTGTTAGGAAATTAAATTGATTGCTGTCGATCTGGGCAAGGGACCTAGTAATTTTTCCATCAACATAATATATCAAATATTGCAAAATCATGTTAATTTTTTTAAATATCAGTAACATTTATAATTGCCACATCTTGCACGCTATTTCTTTCCCTTATATTATCTGAGAAAGATTTTTTATTTTAACATAACAGAAACAATAAGACAAAAATTAAATAACTCATAAACCCTATTACAAAATTAGGCTGAATATAATTTTAGTTGTGTCCGAGAATTCCATTCTTATGATAAACAGAAGAACCATCAAATTTCGATGACTTGCCTTGCATAGAGTAAGGAGTGGTATAAGTAGCACCAGGCAATATATTATAGACCACAAATGGACTTCTCACACTGTAATTCCCTGAACTCCATACAATCGCCCCGGACATTATCGGCTGCTGTGCTATCTTTTCACCACTGATTTTCACTGTAAATGTTTTCTTCTCTCCTATGGCTGAAAACGAAAGGGTAGTCGGCTCAACTGTAACACTTATGGAGCTTGGATAGTACACTGTAAGACTATAAGTTGAATTTGGTAGTCCAACATTTGTGACAGTTCTAGTAAATAGTCCTTCAATTGGCTGCCCATCTTCAATTGCAAGGGACAAACTTGGGTAGTTCAAGTCCCAAGCTCGTCCCGCCTCTGTGTTGGTGCATATACTGCTGTTATCACCAGTTATTAATCTGAGTGTAGTTGTGTTATAGCCCTGCTTACAGAGAAAGTTGATGTAATCAGCTTCAGAAGCGTCGTAGATAAGTCCAGGGTCAGTAGCAGCAATTGGGTTGATATGGCCTGAACCATATGCAAATTCGAGGTCTCTGTGCTTCCTTGGGTCTACTATTATAGCTATTCAATGGAGAAAACAATGTGCAGTCAGAATTTTGTTATTTGTTAGTTTAGCTAAAACACAATAATTGTTACGTACCTGTAGTCATAAGGGCAGATTTAACTGCGGCAGGGGACCAGTCAGGGTGGGTGGCCTTCACATAGGCGGCTGCCCCACTAGCATGAGGGCAAGACATTGATGTTCCCGAGATTATGTTGAAGCTTACACTTCTTTTGTCGTTGTAATAGAGTGAAGGTGGCGACACGGGAGACCAGGCGGCAAGGATGTCCACGCCAGGTGCAGTCAAATCAGGCTGTTTCAGTTTGGGTTTCGGTTTCAGTTCAAGTTTCATTTTGATACAATTGAAAAGTAATATTTAGCTTAACTATTTACCTTGAGCACATCAGGGGTGATCATGTTGGGTCCTCTAGAAGAGAATGACACCACTGAAGGAGCCACAATATCAGTCCAAGCCTCACCGAGTAGAATCGTTGCAGTTGGGTACCTGAATGAGATAAATATGTGTAAATGGTACGACACACATATAATTGACAAATATATAAGACTTAATACATCACCAACCCCTTGAACTTGATCCAAGTAGTGGAATGTCCTACTGACCTTTAAAACGCACCCGGTTGTCCCTTAAACTTGCAAAAAGTGCACTATCTTGACCCATGAACGCCACATGTCAGCCTTTGGTTGGTTTGACTTTTCAAATATGTCATTTTAACTATCTTTCTCTACTCAACCAGAAGCAGGTGGTGTTCAAGGGGAACAAAGGTGCACTTTTTACAAAATTAAGGAGCTACAAGGTTCGTTTTAGAAGTCAAATGGGCAATAAGTTATTCGGGCCAAGTTCAGAGCGCTAGCAATGAGTTGGTTCATAGATAATAACATAATATGATTTGATTTTTACTCTGAAGATGTGATGTAATCTAGGACTTGTTTTCCATCTTCTACACTGATTACAGAAGCAGGAAGAGGGTAACTGAAAGCAAAATCCTTGCTGTATTCCTCGTCAGCCATTATAGTACCAACACCATTAGCTACTAGAACACCAGAACCATCCCACAGAGTTTCACAAAACACAATCTTTCCCGCCACTAAGTATGAATTCAAAGAACCCTCAGAGCAAAATCTCGCAATGTCAGGATTCGACCCTGCAGAGTAATTCGCTGCATCTCCTCCCCAAATCAACTGATAAGTCCCATTCAACATAAAATTATTAATAGATAAACCAGTAATAATCTTTCCATTCCCAAGTACAGCAGTTGCAATGAATTTCCTGTCAATAGTACTGGCAGCAACGGTCAATGTCCAAGGAGCAACATTGGAAGCGGTATAAGGACTTGGCCCAGAGTTCCCAGCAGAGTTAGAGGTCAAGATACCGTATTTCATGGCGTGGTATGATCCAATAGCAATTGGATCATCCAAATAAGGGAAAGCCCACGGAGCACCGAGAGACACTGATAAAATGTCGACTCCATCAGCTATAGCATCATCAAATGCTGCAAGGATATCGGCACTTGAACATCCGAATGACCAGCACACTTTGTACACTGCAATTCTCGCAAATGGCACTGCTCCTCTCGCAGTTCCTTCGGCTAACCCAAAGTAACTTGCTCCTTTAACGACTCGTCCTGCTGCTGTTGAAGCGGTATGTGTTCCATGTCCCTCTGAGTCTCTTGGGGACTTGAAGTCTGTTTCGAAATAGAAACTTTCACTGTTGTAGTACCTTGCTCCAATGATCTTGCTGCAATTTCAGGAATTTTCATTATCTTTCCTTGAATTCATGCTAAATATATCTTTACCCGTTTGAAACTAGCTCAAATGACCTAATGTCCCATGAACTTTTCAAAGTTTCCCTCAGCCCCTTGAACTTGGCAAATGTGCATTGGTTTGGTCCTGAACGCCACATGTCAACTTCTGGTTGTAAAGAAAAAATTCAGAAAAATGACATTTGAAAGGTCAATACAACAAGAAATTGACGGGGCAAACTTTGACACTTTTGTCAAGCTCAGGGGCAATAAGCCATTGTGCCAAGTTCAGGCAGGTACAGATGTATTTGGACTTGGGATTCATTATCAAATAGTAATTGTAGTGAAAGAGAGAGAAAGGTCTTACTTGTTGCAGGTGAAATTGCCTTCACCTTGGCATGTTCCTTTCCATTTAGAAGGTGGAGGTCCCATTCCGGTATCGTTGAAGCTCTCAGATTCAGGCCACACTCCTGCAATGCCAATAAGTAATAATGTCAGTTGATGTCAATTATTTCATTGAGTAATATTCATCAAACACTGAAGAAACAATTGAATCGTAAGAACCTGTGTCAAGAAGACCAATAATGACATTTCCTTGCTGAGAACCAGAAAGTTTTCCTTTGGAAAAACCCATGAAATCCCATGATCTTGTCGTATGAATCTTTAATATATGGTTTGGAATCACAGAGATTACTCCTTCCACTTCTGCAATCCAAAATTTTCTTTTCATTTACTATACATAATCCTATAAAATATTTTATATAGTTTATAACGTTCGAATCAAAAGATTAGGCTGACAATTAAGTTCGAAAGTAATTTTTGATTACTCAAACATCTTACCTGAGAGTGTATGGACCTCTTCATCGGATAATTTTGCAGCGAAGCCATTGAAACTCCTTCCATAACTATAAACCAACGACTCTTTGGCTAAGGAACCGCTGCAAATTTCAACATTGGCATTATTTATTTTCTTTTCCAATTTTGGGATATATAGCAGTTATATTCTAACAAGTACAATTTTGTATTTGAGCTAATTAAATATTAATAATTACCTTCCAAGAACATTTTTCAACATGGAATGGTGAGTGGATGCTGCAGAAAAATCACCTTGAGGCTTTTCTCCCATGTATACAATGTGGACCTATGTATGCATATTATTAATTACTTCATTAATGTATAGAAATATCACTACAAGAAAAAATTATGGTTTCACGCAAAATATTAAAATGATAGCAAGAGCTTTACGCGCTACTTAATACCTTTTTTGGTCATGTTCTATAAGTTACATTTTTTTTTGGTATCGGACCTATTGAAATTATCTATTTAGTGCCTGACGTATTCATTTATTGCCTATTTGGTGCGTGACGTATTCAAAATTTGTCTATTTGGGGCATGACTTATTTAACTTTAGTACTTTAAGCGTATATCTAACAACACAAACAACATGAAATACATATATCATCGATTGAATGAAGTATAGATATATTTTGATGACTGTGCATAAAAATTGTGAACCTTCGACGATATCTTAAGTTGTCGGACTAATGTTAGACACCAAGTAGGCAGTAAATGAATACGTTAGGTACCAAAGCAATTTCAATCGGTCAGACACCAAAAGGGCACCGTTCTAGAACATGACCCAAAAAGGTATTTAATTCGCAATAAAATGGTTATTGCCAAAATTATAGCAACAAAATGATAATAATTTTTGAACCAACAAAGTGTAGCTAAGCTGGAAACGCAGATTTCGCAAATGGGAAGAAAACAAGGTTTAAATCCTACTAAATACATTTGTTGGGAGGGTGATGAGCCTTAACTATGACTAAGTCCAGAATAAGATTATCAATGTTAAGATACTTACAAATATTAAAAAAATGATAATAATTTTTGTAGTGTCATGTGTTTCATCTTAATTTGATAAATATAAAAGGTAGATTAATAAGATATCTACAAGTGAATGAAAAGTATATACCATACCTTCCTCTCATCATTGCAATGACAAAGCATGAAAAATGCAGAGAGCATTAAAGGGTAAAGAAGAGAAAAGCGCCCCTTTACTTTGGCCATCCAAAAACTGAATGTATTCTGATTTTAGTGAAGTCTTTGGATGATGATTTGAAGTTGAATTTGTGATCATATTTATTTATATAAGAAAAATATTTTACTTGTTATTAACGCTATAATAATCGTTATTTAAGTATTCGTCTGCAGGCCAAATACTGATCATCTTATGCAATATCATTGTTACATTCAACAGTGAAACGTTTCTTCTTCTTTTTTACTGAAGAAGCATTTCTTTAATTTGGACATATACAAAATTATTCTTTGTGGACTCCGAACATGCGGATTTTATTTATACAATTTATAATAAAAACAACAAGCTCAATACTCCATACCTAGCTAGTTTAGTTCCAACTTAAGCCTTGTTTGGCTCATGGTTTTTTCATAGTTCAGTATAGTATAGTATAGTATAGTATAGTTGTAATTAAAAATCTCTTATTTGATTACATGGTTATTTTTTTAAATATGGTTCCCCATGGTTATTTCATGGTTCAAATAATCATAAAAATAGAACCACCAATTTGGTAGTTTATTATGGTTCTCCTTTAAATTAAACTAAAAATTTTAGAAAATCATACGATACCATACCATCTATCCAAACAAAAACTTTTAAGAAACTATATCATACCATACTTTAACGAGTCTTTATTTTCCACGTAAAAGAATACGAAAAAGCTCTCAAATTCAAGCGACACTCCTACAATATTAACAAACATTCAAATAAAAGATGTCGGTTTTATTTTATGATTAATTTTAACAAACACTAAAGAATCAATACAAATTGTAATAAGCTTAGTCAAGCAGACCTATAATGGGATCTTAATTCTTGTTGAGGGGCAGATAATTCACATTTTGTAAAATCCATAAAAATCCCACGATCTTGTTGTGTAAAGCTTCAACTAGTATGCGTTTTAAAATTACATCTATTTCTGCAATTCATTTTTGTTTTCATTTACCTTAAAATTATCACTGTATATAAGCCTATAAAATCTATCATTTAAATATATAAAAGTTGAGGAGCGCGTTTTAAAAAAAATAGACGAGTAGCATATGGTTTTGGCAAAATAAAACAATGGAAATACATAATAAAACAAAATGTATGATGGGAAATTAAGAAGATAAAAGTAGCAGTAAAATAAATTTATAATACGTGTGAATCACCCTTATAAGTATTTTGTGGCAAATATTTTAGTTTAAGTAGTTAAATTGAATTAGTAACCTTTATAAATCTCAAATTCGAGTCACGTGGGACTGGTGAAAATTAATCTTTGTATTCATATAAGTTCAATCCCAAATTTTTTTATAAAAACAAACCTCATACATATTCTTTAATTCTGCCATGGGGTTATGGGATGTTTTCCTGTGAAATAATTCTTCCATGTGCTCTTTTATTACTACTTTCATTGGCTTCAATAATTCCTATATCAATGTTATATACTGCTCTTCTTGAAACAACTCTCCATAAATCAACAAGATTCTTGGGAAAACAACACAACTCTATTAGTGAAGCAACCTTACTCATTTCTGTTGAGTGGTGTTCCTTTAAATGTGAGATCCATTGAAATAATTAAAAAAAAGAAAAATACAAAAAAGGAGGTGGCCAAATTTGGTGGTGATTGGTGGCGTAATTAAAGGAATTGAAAGACAGCCATTTCATGAGTCTTCAATTCCTATAAATAGAGAGGCATTCTGCCTCATTTGAGAGACAGATTGGGAAAAAAATACAGATATAAGAATATAATCTGTGCATATAAACTTTGGAAATAGATTCCTAAGAGTTGGATAAGAGAGAAAATAGTAAGATTTTGGGAAACACTTGTATGCCACTTTTTTGTAATCTCTTGGCGTACCTACTATTATTTTATAGTGGAGAATTATTCGGAGTTTGTTCCGTGGTTTTTTCCTAATTCATTTGGGGTTTCCACGTAAAATTTTTGTATCTTTTTTTTATTCTGCTGCTATTATCTTTTCTCGTAATCTATTATTGGGCCTAACAAGTGATACCAGAGCCGAATGTTGTTTTATCAGTAGAATCCGTGGATATATTTTTCAAAAATAAATATACCACGACGACGAGAAAATTATGGGGAATCCGGTGGCGCAATCCGTTCAAAAAACCGTCGCAGATACGCAATTTGAGTGAATAGTAAAATAGTAACTTAGCAAAACACTAACTTGAATAATGTCATCTTATAAATAGTATTATTTAAGTATACATGCATACTATACTATTCTAATATACAAGTATTATTTGCGTATATGATACTATTCACATATACAATCACTATTTATGTGAATAGTAAAATTTGTGAATAGTAAAATTTTGCCATTTTTAAAACTTTCGACATGGAGAATGACGGTGTAATGATCAAATTGAAGGATACAAATTATTCAATGTGGAAATCCAGAATGGAGGACTACCTCAATTGCAAAGATTTGTATGATCCAATTGAGGGTGACGACGCAAAGCCGAAGGATATGAAAGATCAGCAGTGGATAAAGTTGAAGAAGCAGACATTGGGTATAGTACACCAATGGATAGATGCTAGCCTGTACAACCACGTGAGGAATGAAACAGATCCAAAAGTTCTCTGGAAGAAGCTAGAGAATATGTACGAGGCTAAAAATGCTCAAGGAAAAGTGTTCATGATTCGCAAAGTCATGAACTTGAAACTGACAGAGGGACGATCAATCGCACAACACCTGAACGACTTTGAAGGATTCATAAGTGAGTTAGCAGTCACCGGTATGTCCTTGGATGATGAGATGCAGGCATGTCTTTTGATAGGAACTCTACCAGATAGTTGGGATACTCTTGTTGTATCACTGAGTAACTTAGCTCCAAATGGTGTGGTAATAATGTCTATGATAAAGAATAGCCTACTTAATGAAGAACTTCGTAGAAGAGACGTTGCCAGTACCAGTTCACAAGCCCTTGTCACGAAAAATAGGGGTTGAAGCAAGAGTAGAGGTCGTGGGAATGGAAAATTGAAAGATAGATCCAAGTCCCAGGAGAAGAGGTCATGCTACCACTGTGGAAAGCAAGGCCATCTCAAAAGGAACTACCGTTTCTTTAAACAAGAGAATGCAAACCGAAGTCATGATAATGACAAAAATACATCTGCTACAGTTACAAAAGAAGATGGAGAGGTGGCTTTAGTATCTCATAATGCAGATTGTTGTCATGTTGGAGATGTAGATACCGAGTGGATTGTAGATTCTGGTGCCTCATACCACTGTGTTCCAAAAAGGGAATACTTCTCAACATATAAAGCAGGCGATTATGGTACTATTAAAAAGGGAAATAATAGTGTCTCGCAAATGGTGGGAATCGGTGATATCTGCGTGAAGACAAGTGTCGGATGCACATTAACACTTAAAAATGTGCAACACATTCCAGATCTTCGGTTGAACCTGTTATCTGTTAGTGTATTGGACAAGGAAGGTTATCACAATCATACAGGCAATGGAAATTGGAAACTTACCTAAGGATCGTTGATGGTGGCGAAAGGAAGATTGTGTTGCTCGCTATACAAAATGCACACAACAATAAGTGCGAGTCAACTGAATACAGTTGGAGATGATGCTTCACCAAATTTGTGGCATAGGCGATTGGCGCATGTTAGTGAGAAAGGGTTGAATATACTGGCTAAGAAGTCCCCCATCCCATTAGCCAAAGGAAAAATTAACCTGTGTGATCACTGTTTATCTGGGAAGCAACATCGAGTTTCATTTCAGAAAAGCTCTAGAAGGAGAAATAATAAGTTAGAGCTAGTACACTCTGACGTTTGTGGTCCCATGGATATAGAATCCATTAGAGGAAGAAGATACTTTCTTACCTTCATTGATGATTTCTTAAGGAAGACATGGATTTATTTGCTACGCACAAAGGATCAAGTATTCAAGCACTTTCAACAATTCCATGCAATGGTGAAAACTGGAGTGCCATTGAAGTGTTTGCGCACAGATAATGGTAGTGAGTATATCTCCAAGGAGTTCAAGGATTACTGTAGTCAACATGGTATCAGTCATAAAAAGACAGTTCCTGGTACACCTCAACACAATGGCGTTGCTGAATGAATGAATCGTACCATTGTTGAAAGAGTTAGATCTATGCTAAAAATGGCTACCTTACCTAAGTCATTTTGGGGAGAAGCTGTCAATACTGCTGTCTATCTTATCAACTAACTACCTTCAGCACCTTTGGATTTTGATATTCCAGAGAGGGTCTGGACAGGTAGAAATATCTCATACTCTCACTTGAGGGTATTTGGCTGTAAGGCATTTATGCATGTTCCTAAAGAGCAAAGGCTAAAGCTTAATGATAAATCAGTTTCTTGCACTTTTATCGGTTACAGAGATGAAGAGTTTGACTACAGATTATGGGATCCGGTGAAAAAGAAAATTATAAGGAGTCGAGATGTTGTATTTCATAAGAATGATATCATCGGTGAAAGATCTACAAGTGATGGTGTTATTGATATTACACCAAAGACCATTCTATCAGATGATGGCACAGAAAGAAGAATGCATCAATCAGAACAAGATGGAGAAGAAGAGCCAGTTGCGAGGGATCAAGATACGATTGTAGATGAAGATACGAATGAAGAGCGTATTGAGCAGGGGGAGCCAGAGAACCCCATTCTACCAGAAGAAGAACCTCAATTAAGGAGGTCAATCAGAGAACGCCAACCATCTACAAAATACTCCAGTTCTGATTATATTTTAATCAATGATAAGGGGGAACCTGAAAGCTTCCAAGATGTGCAATCTTGTAAAGATAAAGATTGTTGGATGACGGCCATGCAGGAGGAGATGAATTCTTTAAAAAAGAATGACACGTACGAGCTAGTGAAACTTCCAAAAGGGAAGAGAACACTCAAGAAAAATGGGTGTACAAGCTGAAGAAAGATGATGGAAACCTAGTGAGATTCAAAGCTCGATTGGTTGTCAAAGGCTTTACTCAAAAGAAAGGTATCGACTTTGACGAGATTTTTTCACCAGTTGTGAAAATGAGTTCCATTCGAGTTGTGCTAGGTCTTGTAGCCAGCTTGAACCTTGAGTTAGAACAGCTTGATGTAAAGACCACGTTCTTGCATGGGGATTTAGAAGAAGAAATTTATATGGAACAACCAGAAGGTTTCAAGGTCAAGGGAAAGGAGGACATGGTCTGTCGCCTGAAGAAAAGTTTGTATGGGTTAAAACAAGCCCCGCGACAATGGTATAAAAAGTTTGATTCCTTCATGGTGAATCAAGGATACAAGAGGACAAAAGCTGATCCATGTGTATATGTCCAGAAATTCTCTGATGGAAAATTTATCATTCTTCTTTTATATGTTGATGATATGCTAATCGTTGGGCCAGATGCCAAAATGATTAGAAAGTTGAAGGGTGATTTGTCTAAGGCGTTTGACATGAAGGATTTGGGACCGGCAAGGCAAATTCTTGGAATGGAGATTACCCGAGAT
Source organism: Euphorbia pulcherrima (assembly GCA_947683365.1). Classification (NCBI taxonomy): domain Eukaryota; kingdom Viridiplantae; phylum Streptophyta; class Magnoliopsida; order Malpighiales; family Euphorbiaceae; genus Euphorbia; species Euphorbia pulcherrima. The sequence goes on from CANTUS010000014.1 coordinate 75,787,976, forward strand.
CGAAGGTCCAGCAGGCTGTGGTTATCGCAAGAAAAATATATTTAACGGGTACTAGAAAGGTTCAATATGAAGAATGCTAAACCAGTTAGCACTACACTTGCCGCTAATTTCAAGTTGAGTAAGAAATCCTTCCCTTCAACAGAGAAAAATAAAGAAGCTATGTCAAATGTTCCATACTCTTCAGCGGTCGGCAGTTTAATGTATGCAATGGTGTGTACGAGACCAGACATCGCTCATGCAGTTGGAGTTGTGAGTAGATTCCTGTCAAATCCCCAGAAGACACATTGGGAAGCAGTTAAATGGATCTTTAGATACCTGAGAGGAACTTCAAAGTTATGTTTAACCTATGGAGGTGGAAAGCCAGCACTTGTTGGTTACACAGATGTGGATATGGCTGGTGACCTTGATGAAAGAAAATCTACATCAGGTTACTTTTTTACATTCTCAGGGGGAGCTATTTCATGGCAGTCACGGTTACAAAAGTGTGTTTCATTATCAACAACTGAAGTAGAGTACGTTGCAGCAACAGAAGCAGGAAAGGAAGTGCTTTAGTTAAAGCGATTCTTTCAAAAATTGGGTGTGCAAGAAGAAGACTACATAGTTTATTGTAATAGTCAAAGTGCACTAGACTTGAGCAAGAATACTATGTATCATGTGCGGACAAAACATATTGACGTAAGGTATCATTGGCTCAGACTTGCCATTGAATTAAAAGAGTTCAAGTTGCAGAAGATTTATACAAACAACAATGCTGCCGATATGCTGACAAAGGTCGTTCCAAAAGAAAAGTTTGATCAGTGTGTCAAAGCAACCGGGATGGAGAGTCCCACAATGTAGTCGGGAGGGGGAGATTTGTTGAGTGGTGTCCCTTTAAATGTGGGACCCACTGAAATAATTAAAAAAAAAGAAAAAGAAGAAAAATACAAAAAAGGAGGTGGCCGAGTTCGGTGGTGATTGGTGGCGTAATTAAAGGAATTGAAAGACAGTCATTTCACGCGTCTTCAATTCCTATAAATAGAGAGGCATTCTGCCTCATTTAGGAGACAGATTAAGAAAAAAAAGCACAAATATAAGAATATAATCTGTGCATATAAACTTAGGAAAAGGGTTCCTACAAGTTGGGTAAGAGAGATAATAGTGAGGTTTTGGAAAACACTTGTGTGCCACTATTTTGTAATCTATTGGCGTACCTACTATTATTTTATAGTGGAGAATTATTCGGAGTTTGTCCCGTAGTTTTTCCCTAATTCATTTGGGGTTTCCACGTAAAATTCTTTGTGTCTTTTTTTTTTATTCTGCTGCTATTATCTTTTCTCGTAATCTATTATTGGGCCTAACAATTTTGTTAGAATTAAATGGAATGGGCGTAGATATTCCGAACACTGGTTTAATTCCGTCTTATTCTATTTCATTTGGCGAACCAATCAGTTCTTTACTGTATGTTGGGAACCATTAGTTGGAATATTCTCGTTCATAAGCAAGAAAAATTAGAAAGGAATGTTAAAATCCAAAAACATTAGGACAGAAAAGGAAAAACCATTTAAAGCAATTACACACTTCATTAAACATATGCCAGATTTTCTCTCTCCCACACAATCGATAAAGAGTTTACTACCTCTTGTCAGTTTTATTTGACCAATACAGACATTTGAAAATAGACATTCACTAAAAATAATTGAAATCCAACAAATTCGGAGTACATCAATTGCGTCCATGAATACCATTCTTGTGATAAAGAGAAGAACCTCCCGGTTTAAACGATGTCCTATCCAAGTTATCGGGCACAGAATAAGTAGCCCCAGGCAATATATTGTATACCACAAGTGGACTTCTCACCACATAAGTCCCTGATGTCCATACAATCGAACCCGAAACGATTGGTTGTTGTGTAATCTTCGGACCACTAACCTTGACCTGAAACGTTCTCTTCTCGCCTATAGCAGAAAACGAGAGGATCGAGGGCTCAACTGTAACATTGATAAAACTCGGCATGTATATGTTGCTACTATAAGTCGAGTTTGGCAGTCCAACATTTGTAACTGTCCTAGTAAATACTCCCTCTATAGGTTGTTCATCTTCAATTGCTAGAGAGAAACTCGGGTAGTTAAGATCCCAAGCCCGTCCTAGTTGTGTGCCATTGCATATGGTGCTATTATCGCCTGTGATCAATTGTAGTGTGCTTGTGTTGTACCCTGTTTACAAAGGAATTTTATGTAGTCTGATTCGGATGCATCAACGAGTCCTGGGTCTCTGATTCGGATGCATCATAAACAAGTCCTGGGTCTGCTGCAGCTATCGGGTTGATATGACCCGAATCATATGCAAACTCCAGGTCCATGTGCTTCTTTGGATCCATGACTTTAGCTATTCAGTGGACATAAATGTTACACTTAGCTAACACAAACTATAGATCTAATGTTATATAAATGAATGTTATCTGGTGTTATAGGCCAAACACATCACCAACTCTTCCAACTTGTCTCGTTCTGCCTACTACTTTTGAACTTTAAAAATGTCACGTAGCCCCATGAACTCTCAAAAAGCGCACCAGTTTGCCCCCTAAACGCTACGTGTCAGCTTCGGGTTGGGTTGACTTTATAAAGATGCCATTCTCCTAAATTTTCTCTCTCCATCTAGAAGTTGACAAGTGGCGTTCAGATGGCAAACATGTGCAGTTTTTGAAAGTTGAGGGATCTCCAGGGACATTTTCAAAGTTTAGGGGAAACAGTAGACGAAATGAGACAAGTTGAGGGATTGTTGATGCAATGGCCGGTGTTATATGAACCTGTTGCCATCAGAGCGGATTTCACGGCAGCAGGAGGCCAGTCAGGGTGCACAGCCTTCACATAAGCAGCGGCACCACTAGCATGAGGGCAAGACATGGATGTTTCGGAGATTATGTTAAAGTTTACGCTTCTTGTGTCTCGATCATAGTGTGAAGGTGGTGCTATAGGAGACCAGGCAGCAAGGATGTCCATGCCAGGTGCAGTTATATCAGGCTGTTTTATGCACCATCGACACGTAATAAATTCCAATTCCATTACACAAGTCATCAAAACATGTCATTGACTAATAAATCGAAATTCAGATTTTGTTTACTCTGAGAATTTGATGTAATCTAAGACTTGCTTTCCATCTACCAGACTGATAACTGTAGTTGGTAGAGGAAAACTGAAAGCCAAATCTGTGCTGTATAACGAATCGGATATTATAGTGCCAACACCATTGGCTACAAGAATTCCAGAACCATCCCAAAACGTTTCACAAAAAACAATCTTCCCTGCTGCTTTATATGAATTCAATGTACCCTCAAAGCAGAACCTTGCAATCTTAGGATTGGAACCTGCTGAATAGTTTGCTGCATCTCCTCCCCAAATCAACAGATATGTCCCGTTCATCACAAAACTATTCACCGATAGCCCCTAAAGGAAAGTTTAATTAAGTACAAAACATTGGCATTATCATTAAAAGTACTAGTATAGGTGAACTCACAGTGATAAACTTTCCATTGCCAAGAATAGCATTTGTGACGAATTTCCTGTCGATTGTGCTTGCTGCAACACTTAATATCCATGGAGCAACACTCGAGGTTGAGTATGTATCGGGTCCAGAATTCGCAGCAGAGTGAGAGGTCAAGATACCGTATTTCATAGCGTGGTATGATCCAATAGCAATTGGATCATCCAAATAAGGGAAAGCCCATGGGAAACCAAGAGACTGATAAAATGTTGACACCATCTGCTATAGCATCATCGAATGCTGCGAGAATATCTGCAACTAAACATCCAAAGGACCAACAAACTTTGTAAACTGCGATTCTCGCAAATGGCACTGCGCCTCTTGCAGTTCCTTCAGCTAGGCCAAAGTAACTTGCTCCTTTGACCTCAGCTCCAGCGGCGGTTGAAGCTGCATGTGTTCCATGTCCTTCTGAATCTCTCGGGGACTTCAATTCAGTGTCGTAATATTGATTTTCGCTGTTGTAGTACCTAGCTCCAATGATCTTGCTGCAATTTCAACAATCTCATCTCTATTCGATTAATTGGTCAACTACATATGAAAAAACTTTAAAAAAAAAGAATTTGAAAGAATGCTCACTTGTTGCAGGTGAAATTGCCTCCACCTTGGCATATTCCTTTCCATTTAGATGGTGGAGGTCCCATTCCAGTATCGTTGAAGCTTTTGGATTCCGGCCATGCTCCTGGAATCAAAATTTTCTTTGAGTAATTTTAACAAACACCTTAGATGCACTGTAAAATGAATGAACCTGTGTCAAGAAGACCAATAATGACATCTCCTTGTTGAGGGGCAGAGAGTTTATCTTTGGAAAAACCCATGAAATCCCATGATCTTGTGGTGTGAATTTGAAGTATGTGGTTTGGAATTACTGAGACTACTCCATCCATTTCTGCGATCCAATTGTTGGTTTTCATATAGCAATAAACTAGATTTATAATAACAAAATCATCATTGTTCATACTATATATTCTGAGAAATATACCTGAGATTTTTTGGGCTTGTTCATCGGACATTCTAGCAGCGAAGCCATTGAAACTTCTTCCATAACTGTAAACCAATGACTCTTTGACTGATGAATCACTGCATTATTTGGCAAGAGCTTCATGATCATGTTTGATGCAGTATGCCTATATTTCCAACTTTTTGTCTCTATCATTTATATGATTAGAGTTTTTTTTTTTTGGTTAAAAATATTGGCAGGAATTTTCCTTTGCCCTGTCACGCTATAAAATGTTTCTTTTGATATCTGTTTTATTATTTTTAAACGTGCAAAATTATTACGGGAAAAATTATATAACTATAGCCTTGTTTAAAAAATCTCTATCTAATTTCGCTTAGGTCCCGTTTAGGCCCTATTTTAGAGTTTATCGTTTGACTTTCTATTTTCATGGAGCTGTCAGACCTCTAATCGATTTATCGCCGTCTATATACCGCCTAGTCCAATTTTTTCAGCCTAGACGACGCCTAAATTCAATTTTTCAGGATATCGATGTCTATAATAATTATAGTTTGATATTTTTAACCCACTAAAAATAATTTAGTTGGTAAAATGAAAGTATATAAGCGTTCTCATAATAAAAGTCTCATTTTCAATTTTAAAAATACTCTAAATTATATTTTTTAATATTTTATAATTTATGTTTTAGTTGAAATTATATTTTTATGTATAAATAATAAAAAGTTAAAAAATACAAATCCGCCTAGGCCGCCGCCGCCTAGGCCACCACCGCCTAGTCCCCTCTCAGGCCCCGCCTATGCCCGTTGGAGCCCTGTCCGCCCGACTAGCGCCTAGCACTTTTTAAAACACTGACTATACCAAAGCCCAACAATAATTTTCATTAAAAGTTTGGTCAACAATACAAGTGCCCAATTCCACAAGCTTCAACAACATAAATACGTTTCATAAGCCTCAAACAACATAAATACTTTCCTCTCCAACAGATCATACATAAGACATGCTTTTTTTTATTTTCTTTTCTTATTTTGCATTTATCTCTCAAACCGTTTATTTTTTTGACATGCCACTTTAGACCTTTTTGTTCGTCTCATTTTATCTTCGAAACGTCATCCATTGCGATATATTTTTTTCCAAACTTTTTGCCACCTGGTAAAATGCTGGTATTTTGCTGATAAAATACTGATATAAAGTGGTTTTTATTTGATTTCTTTCATAAAATAGATGCTTATATTTCTGTTCTTCACACCTTGTATAATGCTTGTATAATGATGATATAAGTGCTTTTGTTTGGTTTCTTTCATAAAATAGATGCTTATCTTTAGTTTAATTTTTCACACCTGGTAAAATGCTAGTATAAAGTGGTTTTTGTTTGATTTCTTTCATAAAATAGATGCTTATGTTTGGGGCTCTTCACACCTAGTATAATGCTTGTATAATCCTTGTATAATGATGATATAAAATGGCTTTTGTTTGGTTTCTTTCATTAAATAGATGCTTATGTTTAGTTTAATTTTTCACACCTGGTAAAATGCTGGTATAAAGTGGTTTTTGTTTGATTTCTTTCATAAAATAGATGTTTATGTTCAGGTTCTTCACATCTTGTATAATGCTTGTATAAATGTTTGTATAATGATGATATAAAGTGGTTTTTATTTGGTTTCTTTCATAAAATAGATGCTTATGTTTAGTTTAATTTTTCACACCTAGTAAAATGTTGGTATAATGCTGATATAATGTTGATTTTTCACACCTTATATAATGCTGGTTTTTCACACCAGGTAAAATGCTGATATTTTGCTAGTAAAATGCTGGTATAAAGTGGTTTTTATTTGATTTCTTTCATAAAATAGGTGCTTATGTTTGGATTCTTCACACCTTGTGTAATGCTTGTATATTGATGATATAAAGTGGCTATTGTTTGGTTCCCTTCATAAAATAGATGCTTATGTTTAGTTTAATTTTTCACACATGGTAAAATGCTGGTATAAAGTAATTTTTGTTTAATTTCTTTCATAAAATAGATGCTTATGTTTGGGGTTCTTCACACCTTATATAATGCTTTTATAATGATGATATAAAGTGGCTTGGTTTCTTTTATAAAATAGATGCTTATGTTTAGTTTAATTTTTCACACCTGGTAAAATGCTGGTATAAAGTGATTTCTGTTTGATTTCTTTCATAAAATAGATGCTTATGTTTAGGTTCTTCACATCTTGTATAATACTTGTATAAATGCTTGTACAATGATAATATAAAGTGGTTTTCATTTAGTTTCTTTCATAAAATAGATGCTTATATTTAGTTTAATTTTTCACTCCTAGTAAATGCTGGTAAAATGCTAGTATAATGCTGATATAAACTAATAAACATACATTTTATGAAAGAAATCAAACAAAAACCAGCAAAATACCCGCATTTTACCAGGTGACGAAAAGTTTGAAAAAAAAATATATCACAATGGATGGCGTTTCGAAGATAAAAACAAGACGAACAAAAAACTCTAGAGCGACATATCGAAAAAATCAACGGTTTGCAAAATAAATGAAAAATAAAGTAAAAAAAAGTAAAAAAGGGAAGAAATCTCATGGGCAAAAAGGAAAGAGAGGAACGTATGAGATGAAAAGAGAAAGTTTAAAATCTGACCACAGTTGTTATAAAAGTAGAGGGTAAAGAGGTAAATATTTTAGCCAACCCCAATATTTCTTACAATTTCCCAATTATTAATAAATCCCGATAGGCTATGGAACTATAAGGCAGGCCCGTTCTTCAGGGGTGAGAGTGCGACCAGTTCTGGCCGATATCGGAAGAGGCCCAAAAATATATATTCGTTTAAAGTTTTATTTGTTATTGTTAAAATGATAAATATAAACATTGAAAATTGGTAGATCAATAGTAGAGCATTTGTCAAACTTATGGGATACCAAGAGTTTAATTCCTAATTTTTACAAAAAAAAAGTAATTATTGCTATATTTTTTTTTATTGGAGACCTGTCGGAAATTGAAAGAGAACGGATCGAATTCGTATCTTTTCCGTACCCAAGAACACTGTTCGAATACAAAGTCGTTGATTAACACATGATACATCAGGTTTAAGTCGTTGTTCATGACCTCTATAAAAATTCGGCAAAAAATAATTCACAAATCCAATCTCGAAAGTTAATCCAGGAGAGAGTATACTTTTGAATTGGAAAATGAAAAACTACTTATCAATTTCTTATTTCCATATACACGTCCGACTCGTATATATAGGGCTTAAAAAATGAAAAATGTTCATTTGTTCTTTAGTGGGAAAAATTAATTGCATGTAAGTCTTTAAGTTCTTATATTTGTAATACAAATTTTTAGACTTATTTTATTTTATAATTAAATTTAATCAATTATATTAGTTCTTTGACTCAATTAACCCACTTATGGATTGATCAGGTACTTTTAATAGAATCTCATATTACTATTTTTAATATTATTTAATTTGGGGCACTCAAGAGCGACAACATGCTATAAAGTATAACCTAACAAGTATATTAGTAGTCTAAATAAGTCCGTATACAATCCGTCGGGCCCGAAGCAACGAATAATTATTTCATTTATTATGTATATTACATAGGGAAAAGTATATAACTGTGTTAAAGCCCATCAATAATTTTTATTAAAACTTTGGTCAACAACATAAGTGTCTAATTCTACAAGTCTCAACAACATAAATACGTTCCACACAACTTCACAATATAATTACGTTCCTCTCCAAAAACAGTAAATGTGCAAGGCATGTTTTTTTTATTTTCTTTTTTATTTTGCATTTATCTCTCAAACCGATTTATTTTTTTGACATGCCGCTGTAGACTTTTTTGTTTGTCTCATTTTTATCTTCGAAACGCCATCCAATGTCATATACTTTTTTGAATTTTTTCCAAACTTTTCAACATCTGGTATAAATCTAGTATTTTTCTGGTATAAATCTGGTATGAAGTGGTTTTTGTTTGATTTCTTCATAAAATGCAAGTTTATGGGTTATTTTCATCACACCTAGTATTTTGCTGGTATGAATCTGGTATGAAGTGGTTTTTATTTGATTTCTTCATAAAAATGCAAGTTTATGGGTTATTTTCATCACACGTCGTATAAATCTGGTATGAAGTTGCTTTTGTTTGACTTCTTCATAAAATGCAAGTTTATGGGTTATTTTCATGACACCTAGTATTTTGCTGGTATAAATCTGATATAAAATAAAAATTCGAAAAAAAGTATATTATCATGGATCTAGTTTTAAAGATAAAAACGAGATGAACAAAAAACTCTAAAGCAACATATCGAAAAAATCAACGGTTTGCGAGATAAATGCAAAATAAAGTTAAAAAAAAAAAAGAAAGGAATCGGATGAATAAGAAGGAAAAAGAAAAGAACGTATAAACTGAAAAGAGAAATTTTAAAACCCGATCAAAAAATTATTTATAAAAGTAGAAGATAAAAAGATAAATACTTTAGCCAACCCCTACATTCCTTATAATTTTCCTATTACATATTGTATTAAATAATTATAATACAATATCGTGAAGTGCATAATATGGAAACCCCTGCAATTTCCAGTTTGCTGGAATTGGATTATTTTGGCACATTAATGCAATATCCGGTTCGCTGGAACATGACGTTATTCCATGTATTACCAAAACAAAATATTCATTAATTACAATAAATTTCACTGTACATTAATGACTTTAAATAAATAATGTAATTATATATGATTTTATTATTTTATTTATATTAAACCCATAAAACAATAATTTATGGGCTATGGATCGGATTTGAGGATAACCTCCTAAGTTCGGTCTGATCCAGAAAATTTAAAGTGTAGGTTGGGTCGAGGTTGGACTGATATCTTTAGTCAAAAGTCCGATGAAGTCCGGCTCGAGCCCAAAACAGGCCGCTCGACGAACAGGTCTAATATTACCTTGCAAGAACATTTTGCAACATGGACTGATGAGTAGATTTCGCTGAAAAATCTCCACGTGGCTTTTCTCCCATATATACAATGTCTACCTGCGTATCAGTATAACTATAAACACAATAAATTTAGAGTGCACTATAGAATGAGTGGTGGTTATTTAATCTAATGATGTAAAAGGTAAAGTAATAGTTGAACAAAGCAACCATAGAATATGCCTAAATTTAAATGTTCTTTAAATTATATACCTATACTTTTTTTTTGAAAACTTATATACCTATACTTTGTTCTTTAGAATGCAATTCATATATTCATTCAGATAAGCATGTTTTTACAGCTATATATTTATACTCAATTTAGTTGAATATAGCTCCATTCAATCCAAAATATTGCTAGGAAAAGCTAACAAAATCTTTTATTATATTCCTGATTTAAGTAATTATGTACTTATAACTTATAAGTACCTTCCTCTCATTATCTAAACCATGGCAATGAATAACAAATGCTGTCACCCATAATAGATAAAGAACAGAAAATAGCCTCATTAGTTTAGCCATCTAAGTTATTGAAAATTTGGTTTTAAGAACAAGTATTTAGATGACGTTGATTTAGAGTTGGATAATAAGGGTATTTATATAAGCAAATTTAACACTTGTTCTTAACGCATACATCATAATTTTCTATTGATGTTGTGTTTCCCGTCAAAATCAAGCAAGAGGTCAATAGAAAGTCATTGTTGTGTTAAAAACTACATTTGCAATTTACATGAAGACACATTAAGAGTCACAATTACAATTATCCTAATAATTTTACTTTTTAAGTGATAAGAAATACATTTTTAACTAGTTTTGTTAGTATTAAATTCATCCAAATATGATTCTAATACTTTTTTAACCTTAACCATAACATTTATATTTCCTAAAAAGTTATTGCATGTATTTTTTTTTTGTAAGACTATAGCATGTCAACTAATTTTATGCAATCATAATATTGTTTATCAAAGTTAGACTACCTTTAATTTGTAGTGCGTGATTTTTGCTTATACAGAACACTTAAATACAAGAAATATAAAAGTTTAATGTTTACTGTTAAAATTTTGTTAACTTTAATCACAAGTTCAAGTCCACGTACGAGTGAGGTGGGATATGAGTTTTCCTTTATTATTGTTGTAAGCTTACCGTAGTAAAATTTTTAAAAAAAAATTTGCTAATTATTTTTATAGCTTTCAGCGTATATAAATAACGTGTTACATGTTTATATGACAAGTTTATATAAATTTTATTCTTCTTGTTAATTGTTGTTGAACCTAACAATTTGTTGCGGTGTATTTTAATTTTATGACAATCAATAGCTAAGAGGAAAACTAATTAATCTGATAAAAAAACAATATCAAATTAAGAGATAAACAAAATAAAACAACACATTTTATGAAATGAAGTAACTGTCATGATTATAAGGAATATATATGTGTGCGCTTCTTCAGTGGATTTTCTTTCTATCCTTTGTGTTTTTAATTTCTGACAAAGACAACTATTTCTAACTGTCTGAAAATATGTTCTACAAATGGACAATCATGTTCAGTCAATTACTTACGTGTCGGCGAACTATTTAAGTCAATCCTAAAAGTTGACTTCTTTTCTTTAATTTATACGAGGTATATTCGAATAAATACAATTATTTACAATGATGATTTTGGTACGTTCCCTTCTAATTTTAACTACCAAGCAATGGCTTGGTGAATGTCCGCCCTTGGGAATAGGAGAAGCAGGTGTGATTGCTTAGGGCCATAATTAAAAAGGGTTAAAAATATTTATAGTTTAAAGATTTGATTGTTATTAATTAAAGGGAGTTTGTTATAATAGAGTACTTTTTTAAATTAATTATAAATTTATTAAAATATTTAAAAAATTATTATGTTTATTAAATATATTTTAACTTTCTTTTTTTTTAATTCTATATGTTGCTTATTTTTTATATTTTTTCCTTATTTTTCATTTATCTTTCAAACCGTTTATTTTTTCAACATGCCGCTTTAGAGTTTTTTATTCGTCTTATTTTTATCTTTGAAATGACATCCATGGTGACTTTTCGATATTTTTTTATCAAATAGATTTCCTATAGATATCCAATAGATCATTGGAAATTTCGTTGTATCTATCGTTATGCGGTAATTTTATAAACTGCTACCATTGAGACCATTGCTAATATTTTACAGGTATAATTTAGGAGTCATCTACCTTTTAAAATTGAGCATTCATGTATTATTTGAAGGTCTTCTAGTTTTACCGATTTCTATTGGGTTTCTATTAGATATCTATTAGATATCTGACAGTTAACAAAAAATCGATAAAAGTATATTATCATGGATCCACTTTCGAAAATAAAAAACAGACAAACAAAAAAACTTTAAAACGGCATGTCAAAAAAATGAACGATTTGAAAGATATAAGCAAAACAAATAAATAAATAAAGAAGAAGAAATAGTGATGTTGTGCGTGTAGGGGGGTGGGGGCTGTAATTATTTTGCAAGCATGGCATATTTAAAATTATTTTGCCCTTATTGTGGCATTTGACCTAAATTATATTTTTTTTGCTCATTTATGAAAAAGCCCCTTAATTAAAAGATAAAAAATAGATAATAGTTAATGTTAGAATAATTGGTAAAATAAGTACTTATTAAAATTATGAAAGGGCAAATGTTCAATTCCTATATTTTACAAAAAGTAAGTTTTATTTACATTATTTTTTTAATGAGGCCCCATTTTAATATTTTTAATATTAATTTGCCTAGAACCCTTAAATTGTCAGGATCAGGCCTAGATTGGTGACCCCCACCTTCTTAGAAAAAATAAGAAGTGTGGGATTGTGGGTTCAATCTTCACGATTTACAAATTTGCAAAAAATGTCTCTTATTCCTCAAAAATAATTTAGATCATTTTTAGCTACAGGTAGACATGTAAGTCGAATAGGTTATGCGGAGTTTGGACCGGGCCAAGTCAGAGTTTTTTTATTAAAAGATCAATTCAAGCTCAGCTTGACACATTCTCAGACTGAACTTACAAAGTTATTTCAAGCCCAGATCACAGCCCATAATGTGTTATTCTCTTAAATTTTTGGGTTGACTAGATAGCAAACAACAAATTTTATATAAGTATGTCTAAATAATATATATAATTGCCTTCTTTACTTCAATTATTTAACAAATAGTAAGATTTATGTTCAAAAGGTTAAAATATAAAAATAAAAAAACAATTAATAAATATATATAAGAAGGCTTATTTAATGGTTACTTTGATTAATTATTACTTTACATTTTTTACCATTAGATTAAATAATCACCACTCATTCTAAGGAGGAAAAGTGCAAAGTAATGGGTATTTGGTAAGAAATGAAGTAACTATAGAGTATAGAATGCGCGGCCGGCTTGAGCTTTTTATAAGAAAAAAAGGGGACTTTTATATAAATACACAAAAAAAAGTAAAATAATTTGAGTCAAATGCTATAAAAAGTGCAAAATAATTCTAAATATACCATGCTTGTAAAATAATTATAACTCCTACAGATATCCCACCCAATACACGTCACTTCCATTTTCTTTTTTAATTTTTTGATTTGTTTTGCTTATATCTTTCAAACCGTTCATTTTTTCGACATGTCGCTTCAGAGTTTTTTGTTCATCTCTTTTTTATCTTTGAAAGTAGATGCATGATGATATACTTTTATCGAGTTATTTTAACTATAAGATATCCAATAGGTATCTAATAGAAGCCCAATAGAAATCGGTAAAACTAGAAGACTTTTAAATAACACATGAATGTCCAATTTTAAAAAGTAGAGGACTCCTAAATTATACCTATAAAATATTAGCAATAGTCTCAATGGTAGCAGTTTATAAAGTAACAGCATAACGATGGATACAATGAAATTTCCAGTGATCTATTGGATATTTATAGATGATCTATAGGAAATCTATTGGATAAAAAATGACGAAAAAATCACAGTGGATGTCATTTCAAAGATAAAAATAAGACGAACAAAAAACTCTACAGCGGTATGTCGAAAAAATAAACGGTTTGGGAGATAAATGAAAAATAAGGAAAAAAAAAAAACAAGCAACATCCATTAAGGGAATTTTAAAAAGCAAAGGACTCCTAAATTCTACCTGTAAAATATTAGCAATGGTCCCAACGGTAACATTTTATAAAGTAGTCGCATAGCGATGGATACAACGAAATTTCCAGTGATCTATTGGATATCTATAGTTAATCTATAGGAAATCTATTGGATAAAAAATAATGAAAAATCACAGTGGATGTCATTTCAAAGATAAAGACGTACAAAAAACTCTAGAGCGGCATGTCAGAAAAAATAAACGATTTGAGAGATAAATAAAAACCAAGGAAAAAAAATCAAAAAAAACAAGCAATATGGTAATTGTATAAATAGAATTGAAAAAAATGAGGAAGTTCAGATATATTCAACAAGGATGATAATTTTGTAGATATTTTAATAAATCTGTAATTAATTTGGAAAAAAGTGTCCAATTATGACAAATTCCCTATTTCTTTTGGAGCTTTTACATAAATAAACCAAAAAAAGTAAAATAATTTGGGTCAAATGCCATAAAAAGTACAAAATAATTCCAAATATATCATGCTTGCAAAATAATTACAACCCCCTACACCTATCCCGCCTAATACACGCCACTTCCATTTTCTTTTTAAATTTTTTGATTTATTTTGCTTATATCTTTCAAGCCGTTCATTTTTTCGACATACTAGTTTAGAGTTTTTTGTTCATGTCTTTTTATCTTCGAAAGTAGATCCATAATTATATACTTTTATCGAGGTTTTTTTATTAACTATCAGATATCCAATAGATATCTAATAGAATTACAATCGAAATCGGTAAAACTAGAAGACCTTTAAATAACACATGCATGTCCAATTTTAAAAAGTAGAGGACTCCTAAATTATACCTGTAAAATATTAGCAATGGTCGCAGTTTATAAAGTAACCGCATAACGATGGATACAACGAAATTTTCAGTGATCTATTGGATATATATAGATGATCTATAGGAAATTTGTTGGATAAAAAAATGACGAGAAATCACAGTGGATGTCATTTCAAAGATAAAAATAAGACGAATAAAAAACTCTAAAGCGGCATGTCGAAAAAATAAACGGTTTGAGAGATAAATGAAAAATAAGAAAAAAATTTAAAAAAAATAACATAATAATTATGTAAATAGAATTGAAAAAAAAAGAGGGAGTTAAGAGATATTCAACAAGATGATGATAATCTTATAGATATTTTATTAAATCTGTAATTAATTTGAAAAAAGTTTCTAATTATGATAAATTCTCAAAAAATAAGAGTTCAAACTCGGTCAATTTGAACGGGCTCAAGCCTGAACAGACGAATACCCAAACCTGTAAACATATCTAGTTACAATACAACCATAATCGTCAGGGGCAGCGCCAAGGGGAGCGGGGAGGGTCAATTGACCCTCCTACCACCGGAAATCACCATCTTAGAGGTGTATTTCATGTATGCAAATTAGGATTTTGACTGCAATTTAACCCCCCAGTAGCTCAAGAAAGACGAAACTGAAATGGATTTTGATCTTAAATTGGCCCATATATTAAGTGAATAAAGAGGCAATTAAAAAAATTTGGGCCCTTATCTTTTTTTTTCTATTTTATTATGCTTTATTAAATTCATAATTAAATTTATATATTTTAAAAAATGCGGACCTTGCATCATAAATATTAAAATGGGACCTTTGATTGTATGTTGTTTTATATATTTGGTGTTTTTACTTTATCAGCCATATTCAAACTCAATTTTATGTATAAATGTATTTTTTATGTAATTTTATAATTTAATGTGTTTAACATTTTAACCTGTGTTTCGATTTCTTATATTAGTAAATTAAAAATTTAATTGAAAAGAATCTCAATTTTAAATTGATAAACATTTTAACTAATTTATAAGTTATAAAAAAATTGCAGAAGTATATTTTATATCAAAATTGACTTAATAATTAATATTGGCTATTGTAGTAGGTTAGAAAATATGGTTTAGCACATTGTCCAAATAATTAAGGTTTAATTTTACCCCTCTAAACACAGGATTTAGACACCGTCACTGATAATCGTTAATAACTATAATCTTTATCGTTTGAATTAGACTCATTCGAGTGTTAGAATAAATGCTCGTTCCATCTCAAACTTGCTTGTAATGTCCCCGAGTTTGGACATCTCTTTTAACTAAGGTCAATTTTTTGAAAAGTTACTTTGTATCATCAGCTTACAAGCTTTAAATAACTTAAACATTCTGAAACATTTATATAGCCTATTTTATTTTCAGTCATACGTTAGTATTTCAATTTTTCATTTTATGACAAAAATATGTAAAACACTAAGGGGGCGTTTGGTTAGGGGATTTCAGGAAAGGGAAATGGAATTAAAATTTTCGATTCCCTTTACTGTTGTTTGTTTGGACAAAGGAATCAAATTCATTACCCACTTTAGATAATAGGATTACCCCTTTTAAGGTCTTTTCATTACTCCCACTCCATTAGGTATTACTCCAATACTATTATCTTATAATTATATTATTATTATTATATAAAATAATAATAATATTAAATATTATTATAATATTATTGTATATTATAATTAATAATAATAAATGATATTATTATTCTATATAACCAATAATAATATATAAAAATAATTATTAATTATTTTTTATGTCTTGATAATATTGTTATAAAATATATATAGTATTATTATTATTAAATAATAATATTTATTTAATAATAAGAATATATAATAATTATTATTAAATAATTTATTTAATTATTTGATTATTTATTAAATTCATAAGATTATTGTTAAATAATGTTATTAAATAATATTTATTTAATAATAATAATATTATTAAATAATATTAATATTAATAATATTATTATGTATTTAATAATAAATAATATTATTAAATATTATTAATATTATTTATTATTAAACATTTTTTCAAATAATATTTATTTAATAATATTATTATTTATTTAATAATATATTAAATAATAATAAATATTATTATTTTAACATACATAATTTTAATATTAGTATTATTTTTATAATTATTATAAATATAATATGAATATTAATTATTAATAATAATAATTAATAAATTATATTTTTATTTATTATAATTAATTAATTAAGATTATATATAATTATTGTTATTATACTATATTTAAATAATTGATTTTCTTTAATTTAAAAATAGTAAATAAAATCAGGAGCAATTTCATTTCCTTTATTGACCATACCAAACACATAAGCCAATTAAAGAGAATTGCATTCCTTTCCTTACCTTTCCCTTTCCCGATTTGAAATACCCATCCTCTTTTCGTCAATGCCAATAAAGTATTGATGAAGAACTTATTTGTTTCTTTTAATTATTTTCTAAATTGTATCTCCAATATCAAAATTTTCTCTTTTGCATTAATTATGATATCTCTAATTCATGTAAGCTAGATTTTTCAAAATATAACACGTTGCAATTTTTTATTTTTCAAGTTTTCTCTCCTAAGTTTTACATCATTCCTTGTAAAAGCTGTCTTATATCAAAGAATCAGATCTTCAAAAGAAAATATGGAAGGTGACAGAAATGAGGACAAAATTCATTTATTTTGAACATTATAATTTGAAAAAAATGATACCTTAGAATTAGGACTTGACTAGGCATAGATTATATATGATAGTATTTAGTTTAATGTAGAACTTTTTTTAGGTAAACCAGAAATTACAATAAAGATAAACAGAAACAAGTCCTATTGGGGACCAAACAAAACAAGAAGAAGACACTACCCAGGCGTTAGGTTAGAGCAAGTACTAGCCACTGAAACACCAAATAGATCCTGGAGAAGTAGATTGTTCATGGTTGTGAGAGGAGATTGTAACATCTGAGTCCCCACTGTATTTGCTAGGGCCATTTTAGCTAAGAAATCAGCACACATGTTGGCTTCGCGAAAGTAGTGGAGCACCTTGGTATGTGGTACAAACCTTAACATCCTTTGAATGTCCATGGGAATGTTGTGTAACTAGAAACCAAGGCAAACAATTTGAAAGTTCTCGAGGAGTTGAATAAGCTCGAGGGAGTTAGATTCCAATATAACATTGGTGTATCCTTTTACCAAAGCAATTTTGATACCTATGAGTGCAGCACAAGCCTCCGCCCGTTAAGGAATTCCCTTTTCCAATGTTATAGTGTTGTGGTCTCGGATGGTGCCTCCAATACCAATAACTCCTGAGCTCCAGTCCCAACCCATCCACATTCACTTTAACCCAACCCATTGATGGTTTTTGCCAGCTTACATGGATATAAATATATCGAGGGATTTTACAAAATAAAGTTTGATGTATAACTATAAATTTGAAAAAAAAAGATTGTTTTGGGGATATATTTTGGGTTGAATTCTTCTCTTAAACTATCTAACTCTATGATTACATTTTGTGCATCAAGGAAACTAATTTTTTTCTTAAATGAAAAATAGTATAGTAATAAAAAAAGAAAAAGTAACGGTAGTTATTTAATTATTAAAAATATAGTGGATTCTATAATTATTTGACATGTGAAATGAAGTTTACATTGATGATATATCAATTATTTTAAAAAATAGACAATATCTATAAAAAAGTCACACTAAATTATCTATTCATCAAAAATTATGTAATTATATAATAAAAAACATCTAATTATAAATTTATTTTAATATTAAATATTAATTAATTTAATAATTTAATAATCTATTTAATTAATTATATATAAAAAATTAAATAAATAATATTTAATATTTATTATAAAAATAAATAAATTAATATAAAACAATTTTTCAAAACAAAAGTCCATTTTTGCTCACATGATAAAACTATTATTAGAACGGCACTCGGTGAAAATCGGTTCACAGTAGGAGTAGCCCGTTCCAATCCCCGCTGTAAATGGCCCCACAAGATAAGGTGGACCCACACCCTGAGACAAAGAGGTAATACGGACCACTCAACGGCTCAGATTTCAGAGAGCAGTTATAGGGTGGGCCCATTGAGAAGGACCCGACCCGACCCGAAAAATATTTTGAAAACAGTTTTAATTAAATAATCAAAGAGCCCCACGTGGCGTGGGGTAGGAGCAATTAGCATTTTCTGTCCGCGTCACTCGCCAGCTTTCTTTGCAGACCCCACACTATTCCCATATCAAGTGGATCACATTTTCCACGCAATATAATTATATCCAGGCGCATAATGTGCGAGTGAAAACCACAGTTCCTTCTAAAGTAATGGGATTTTATATGCACGTGCGTTGAGGAGCGTGGAGAGTGAAATTGAAGGAACTTAGCGGTGTTTACTCTGTTGACCCACCATTTTTAGGAGTTGGACCACATTTCCAGTGGACCCAAACACCAATAAAAGACCACTTCCACGACGCCCCCATTTACACGTGGCCATTGTAAATCTTAGATTTTGTATGTTGTTGTTCACTTGTTTGTATTGGGTTGAGTAAAATTGAGTTATTTACAACATCATTAAGGTTATAATCGAATATATATACAAATAAATTATAATCACAGGAAGAGAATTTGAGAGAAATTTTTATTTTTTATTTTTGAGATATATGAAATGAAGAAAATGAATTTCTATAAAGGTAAAAATGGTAAATAAGTAAGAAACATATTACATCAAATAATAATGACAGGTAGAAAAGTAGAAAACAGATGACGTGGGCCCTGATACATCAATAATTTAACACTCTTCCTTTGATATATCATCTGCCGCGAATGGGACACTGCCTCGTTAAAAACCTTGCTAAGGAAAAACCATGTGAGATAAAAACCTTAGTTAAGGGAAAAAGAGTACAGTGTTTGCTTCTCCTGTTCGCGAGTTAACTGGAGATCCTTAAAACGACGCATTCCAATGCTGTAAATCAATTTCTTGAAAGTTGAGGAAGGTAAAGCCTTGGTAAATAAATCTGCTAAATTGTTACAAGAGCGGATTTGTTGAATACCGATTTCACCATTCTTTTCCAGATCGTGAGTGAAGAAATTTTTTGATGAAATATGCTTTGTTCTGTCTCCTTTAATACAGCCTTCCTTCAATTGAGCAATACAAGCAATATTATCTTCATATATTATCGTCGGACCTTCCTTGACCGTAACTTTTTCACATGCTTCGTGGATATGTTTGATTAATGATCTCAACCACACACATTCACGACTTGCCTCGTGAATAGCTATTAACTCCGCATGATTTGAGGAAGTAGCTGTAATTATTTGTTTTGTCGATCGCCAAGATATAGCTGTTCCTCCATATATGAATAAATAGCTTGTCTGAGATCGAGCTTTGTGTGGGTCTAATAAATAACCCGCATCCGCATATCCAACTAATTTAAGCTTAAATTCATGTGAATAAAATAAGCCTAAATCAGTAGTTCCTCGAAGGTAGCGCATTATATGTTTAATTCCATTCAAATGTCGTCTTGTAGGTGCAGCGCTGTATCTTGATAATAAATTGACAGAAAATGCAATGTCCGGTCTTGTGTTATTAGCAAGATACATCAAAGCACTTATTGCGCTCAGGTAAGGTACTTCAGGACCGAGAACTTTTTTCATTATTTTCCCTAGGACGATAAACATCCTTTTTCACATCGAGTGATCGTACAACCATTGGGTTACTCAATGGATGTGCTTTATCCATATTAAATCATTTCAGGATATTTTCTGTGTAGTTTGATTGATGCACTAAAATTCCTTTTTCAAGGTGCTCAATTTGCAAACCAAGACACAATTTTGTCTTTCCAAGATCTTTGATCTCAAATTCTTTCTTTAAAGAATCAACTACTTTTGAAATCTCTTCTAGAGTTCCAATAATATTCAAATCATCAACATAAATTGAGATGATAATAAAATTAGATCCTAATTTTTTTATAAAAACACTTGGACAAATTGGATCATTTTTATATCCTTCTTTCAATAAATATTCACTGAGACGGTTATACCACATGCGCCCAGATTGTTTTAATCCATATGAGGATCTTTGTAACTTTACCGAGTAAAGTTCTCGTTTGTCATATTTTTCTGGCTGCTTTAATCCTTCAGGGATTTTCATATAAATATCATTATCAAGCGAACCATAAAGGTAAGCTGTTACAACATCCATCACGTGCATATGTAAATTTTCTTGCACTGCAAAACTAATAAGATATCTAAAAGTTATTGCATCCACCACCGGAGAATATATCTCCTTATAGTCTATCCTAGGTCTTTAGAAAAAATCTTGTGCAGCTAATATGGCTTTATATCTTATTATTTCATTTTTCTCATTTCTCTTTCTAATAAAAACCCATTTACTACCGATAGGTTTTACATCCTGTGGTGTTCGAACTACTGGTCCGAATACTTTGTGTTTTTCAAGAGAATTTAGCTCTGCTTGAATTGCTTCTTTCCATTGTTGCTAATCATTTCTACTTTAGCATTCTTCAATAGATGTTAGCTCATGATCCACATTATCATTTTCAATAATGATCACAACATTGTATGAAAAAATATGATCTATAACTATTTTGTTGCGATTCCATCTTCTTTCAGTATTGATATAATTTATTTGAATTTCTTCATTTTCAATAGCTTCAGGTATTTGCACTGCGGGTGTTTGCACTTCTTCCGGAAGTGTATTTATATTTATATCTTCAATTGGAATATCTTCATTACCAATAACTCTCATCTTTTTAGAATTTTTATTCTTTGAACCAATAGGTCGTCCACGCTTCAGGCATGTTAGAGTATTATCCGTAAGTTGTTCTTCAGGAATCTCAATACGAATTGGCGCATTTACTGCTGGTATATGCGAATTTGTTACTCTTTTAGAATTAGCGAGTGCATCAGGCAATCGATTTGCTAAATGTTGAAGATGGACTATTCTCTAAACCTCTAGTTCAGAATCATTTGATTTAGGATCCATATAAGAAAGAGATGAAGCATTCCGTATTATTTTCTTTTCCAAAATTGGGCTCTTATTTTCTCCCCCTAATTTTGGGAAAGTGCTTTCATCAAAATGGCAATTTGCAAATCGTGCAGTAAACATATCACCAGTTAATGGCTCAAGATATTTAATTATTGAAGGGGATTCATAGCCCAACATAAATTCCTAATCTCCTTTGAGGACCCATTTTAATCCTTTATGGTGGAGCAATAGGCATATATACCGCGCAACCAAAAACTCTAAGATGAGAAATACTAGGCTCATGGCCAGAAGCTGATTGTAATGGAGAATAATCATGATAACTTACTGGTCTTAAACGTATAAGAGATGCTGCATGTAATATTGCATAACCCCAAAATGTAGTAGGGAGATTTGTTCGCAAAATTAGCAATCGTGCAATTAATTGCAGACGTTTAATAAATGATTCTGCTAGACCATTTTGTGTATAAACATATGCTACAAGATGTTCAACTTTTATTCCAATCGACACACAATAATCATTAAATGTTTTGGATGTGAATTCCCTGACATTATCAAGACAAATTGATTTAATAGAATAATCGGGAAACTGTGCCCGTAATCTTATAATTTGAGCAAGTAACCTTGCAAATGCCATATTTCGTGAAGATAATAAGCATATATGTGACCACCTAGTTGAGGCGTCAATTAGAACCATAAAATATCTAAATGGTCCACATGGTGGATGAATTGGTCAACAAATATCACATTGTATGCGCTCTAAAAATGCTGGTGATTCTATTCCAACCTTACTTCTCGAAGGCTTTATTAGTAATTTTCCTTGCGAACAAGCAGCACAAAATAATTCATTATTTTGAAGAAACTTCTGGTTCTTCAATGGATGCCCATGTGAATTTTTAATAATTTTTCTCATCATTATCGAACCAGGATGACCCAGTCAATCATGCCAAATTTTATAAGTATCTGAATCTATAAACTTTTAGTTTATAGTCAAATTGGCCTCAATCATATTAATATATGTGTAGTATAAGCCACATGAAAGAGTATAAAATTTTTCAAGTATACATTTCTTACTTGAAATTATTTTTGTAACATAAAGACATTCTTTATTGTCTTCGCTCACAATTTCAATATGATATCCATTTCTGCGAATATCTTTAAAACTTAATAAATTTCTGTGAAAATTTGGGAAAAATAATGCATTATTTATAATAAGTTTTGTTCCCCTTTGTAATATAATACTAGCTCTTCCGGAGCCTTCAACCATTTTTGTTTGTCCCGATATTGTGGTAACAACAGTTTCACCATTTTTTAGAGTATTAAAATATCTTGCCTCTTTAAGAATAGTATGGGTGGTGGCACTATCTACAATACATAAATTTGCTTCATTTTCCTAGAAGTCATATAATACCGGAAAAGAATTCATTTTCTTCATTGAAGAAATGAAAGATGTATTATTATTTATTCATAAATAAACATTGCATAAAAAGTACATTAAATAGCAATAACAAAAGCAAACTAATAATAACATAAAAATTATAATATATTAATTAAGCAAAATATATGAACTAATTATTCATATTTTTCTTTGCCACTAGTGCTGGGTAACAGAAAATCATCCATTTCCATATTGGGGATATCAATAGGGTCATTAGTTGGGGTATTATCATCCAATATAAAATTGGTTTCTGGTTCCGCACATTTCTTGGGAGATGCTTGGTATAAGTTTACCAAATATTTAGCGGTTCTACAAGTTCTTGACCAATAACCAGTCATACCGCATCTATGACATTTATTTTCATCATCTTGATCATTATTGCTTGTATCAAATCTTTCAATTTGATTATTCCACTTCTGGTGGTTATTTGTATTTTTTCACTTCGGGTGGAAATTATTGTTATTATTATTATTAACATGTTTCCACTTCTGGTGGAAAATTGTTATTATTATATCCTCTACCACGCCCATTACCACGACCTCTACCTCAACCACGACCATTTCTGCGGCCGCATCCATTAAAATTATTATGAATTATCGCATTCGCTTCAGGGAATGGATTTGTTCCAGTAGGTCGTAGTTCATGATTTTTCAATAGGAGTTGATTTCTCTGTTCTGCTAGGAGAAGAGCAGTAATTAGTTCACTATATTTCTTATAATCTTTTGCTCTGTATTATTCCTGTAATACCATATTATTCAAATCAAAAGTAGAATATGTCTTTTCCTGTAAATCCTCGTCAGTTATTTCCTTTCCATATAATCTTAATGTGGATGTAATTTGAAAAAGTTTAGAATTGTATGCACTGACAGATTCAAAATCTTGTAGCCTTAAGTTTATCCATTCATATTGGGCATTTGGTAGAGATATTTTCTTTAGGTGTTCAAACCTCTCCTTTAATTGTTTCTAAAGATCTGCAGAATCTTTGACAGTCAAATATTCTGATTGAAGTGATTCATCAAGATGACGGCGGAGAAAAACCAGAGCTGTTGCCTTATACTGAGGTGCAAAATTATTATTTTCAATAATAGTATTATTAAGACCCATTCATTCTAGATGCATTTCTGCATCAGCACCCGAGTAAGATAATTTTTTCCCGATACATTAAGAGGAATAAATTCCAAACTTTTGATATTAGACATATTAAGAATTATAGGTATAATATATATTTATAGAAAATAAAATAATTATGCCTTACTTTGGATTTATTTGTTGATATCCTTAATTGATAGAGCAAGCTCGTGCTGATAACGTGTTGGAAATCGACTATATATACAAGGAAATTATAACAATAATAAGAGAAGGCAGAGAGAGAATTTGAGATAAACTTTTATTTCTTATTTCTGAAATATATGAAATGAAGAAAATGAATTCCTACTTATAGAGAAATCCAAAGGTAAAAATGGTAAATAAGTAAGAAACATATTACATCAAATAATAATGACAGGTAGAAAAGTAGAAAACATATTACATCAAATAATAATGATATCGGCCCTGATACATCAATAATTTAACACTAATAAGCATCATTAAGCCAATATTCTCAAAACATTTTTAAGTGGGTATTGTTATAAACAGCTCAAACGATACTGTCTGCTTTGACGCCTTCAGGGCCAACCTCACGGCTTTAAAATGCGTCGTTCGAGTTAAGGCCTTCAGGGCCCTGTTTATATACAAGCTCAGTGGATATACGGAGAGCGATGTGGGATTTCAATCCTAACGCACCCCCTTATCGCGATCGTGCTGATAACGTGTTATAAACAACTCGAACGATACTATCCGCTTTGGCGCCTTCAGGACCAACCTCACGACTTTAAAATGCGTCGTTTGAGTTAAGGCCTTCAGGACCCTGTTTATATATAAGCTCAGTGAATATACGGAGAGCGATGTGAGATTTCAATCCTAAGAGGTATTACATAGATTTAGCATCCAAATTATCCAAATTTACTACTTCACAAAAATGTCTACTGGCAGAATTATTTGAAGGTTTAGTAGGAAATAGTGATTTACCGCTTTAGTAGGCTAGATATTATT
Source organism: Euphorbia pulcherrima (assembly GCA_947683365.1). Lineage (NCBI taxonomy): Eukaryota > Viridiplantae > Streptophyta > Magnoliopsida > Malpighiales > Euphorbiaceae > Euphorbia > Euphorbia pulcherrima. The sequence goes on from CANTUS010000014.1 coordinate 75,812,946, forward strand.
TTGGGGCTTGCCGTCCGGCTTTCTATTTCTCGGACACTATCATGCACTGAATCGATATATTGCCGCATATCCTAATCCAATTTTTTCCGCCTATACACTGCTTAATCCGATTTTTTTCGAAATTTTTTAAGATATTCTTGTAATAATTATAATTCAATTTCTTCAATTTAAAAAATGTAGCTTAATTGCTAAAACTAATATACAATAAAATATTCTCACCATATTTTGAATCTCACCATAAATAACTCGATAGCTAAAACTGATTTTTTTTATGTTTATATGTTTTTATGTAAGAATTAATTAAGACATATATTTTCATATACTAACTATATTTTTATAAAATATTAATATATTATAATTTATTTTTTAGTAGAATTTATACTTTTCTTAATTAATAAATATAATAAAAATTAAAAAATATAAACTCGCCTAGGAGTTGAAAACCCTAACCGCCCGACTAGCGCCTAACGCTTTTTCAAACATTGGTAGGATAGAACTCTCTAGCTTAACTATAAAGGATACTACACAGATAAGTAGTGAAAGGAAATGATTAAGAGAAAAATATATTTTGTGATTTGCATTAAAAAATTTAGTCATTCAAAATGGAATTGTAAGCTAAAATTAAGCTAACAAGTTTTCAAAAATAAATTGCAATTTCACTGTACCCGATTTAGTACTATCTCTCCCAACTCACTTGTTTTTTCATAGTTTCTATTAAAATGAAAATTATATGTTTGTAATATCATTAGAACAAAATAAGTATAGTAAGTTACGACGACTTCTTACAATAGATGCAAGATATTGAAAATAATTGTCCGTAGGTCAATAAATCAATTTTCACATACACATTGAAGAGAATGAAACAAGCTCCCCTCTTTACTTTGAAAAAACCAAGTCCCAGAAATATTACATTTATCAAACTTGGTTTTCCAATCAATTATAACTAATCAATTGAAACTGCTCCGAAATTTCAAAAATAGCTATTGAAGTTGTTTTCAAACATCAACTAACTAAACACAAACAATGCGTTGAACTCAATAGGTTTTACAAGCTTAATCTATCTTGTTTAGAATATTAGGATAATCAGGTTACTAGGCTCTCGCCTACTTCATTTCTAGTTAATTAATAAAGGACACGAAAACGGAAAAAAAGCTTCTTTCTGAAAAAGAAAAAGAAAAAGTCATTACTTAACTGTAAGAGGAGGAAAAGAAGTTGCAATGGCACAGTTGAACTGAAGTATGTCTCTTATATTATTAGTACCTGAAAATAGGAATTTATTTGTTCTGGTGTTCAGTCAGTAAGTTACACAAATACATCCAAAACGGGCAAATTGAAGATCGAATTTCAATTGGATCAGATATTCAGATCTGTTATTCTGATAAAAGGCAACCCATTTCACAAACACTAAGAACAATTCAGTTAAAAACATAAATTTCACAAATGCTACCCAAATGAACAAAGAAAAAACCTAACCTTTAAAAATGGCGGAACTTCAATTGCTATTCCAATGGTGTCACTGCTCGTTAGAAGAGCGACCCATTAACTGCAATTCTTGCTTCTCATATATTTCTAGCGCAAAATCCCTTAGCATTTGAGCTTTCCCTCCTCCGCCGCCGCTAGAACTCGCACTCGGTGCCATTCTTGAATTCTTCGCCAATTTCGCCCCCACCGATGTGCTCGTTGCCACCGGAGACGCCGCTCTTATCTTAATTCCATTGCTATTTGCAGTAGTATTCGCCGCCGCAACAAATGACGCTACAGGCCTCGCCGCCAGGTTGATAACGGGCGCAATTGACGGTGATAGCGCCCAAATTTGAGGTTGCAGTCGGTTATTCGAGGGACCTGCCGCACCGCCGCCGGCAGCTGGAATCACCGCCTGCGTTTGCGGTATTATCCAAAAAGCATTTGCAGGTACCACCACGCCTCCTGCCCCGCCGACGGCCCATCCCGGTACTAATCCTTGCGGCGGCGGAGAGGTCTGGGCGACGGCGGTCACCGGGGCTAGACCGGAGCTGCGTGTAACGGCGACCGCTGCTTCGTTGATATCACAGAACTCTGAATTGGACGGGCGTTTCCTTTTCTTTGTTGATTCTGTCAATGAATTATTGGTGTCGTTATTGCTTGGCGTTGTTGGGATTTTGAGGGTCCCGCCCACGGAGACGGCGATGGCCGGAACTGTTCCGGTTCCGGTAGCTTCAAAAATTGCCTGCTCGGCGTGTTCTAACAACCACCTCACGGTTTCACCGTCTGATTTATGGCCTAACTCTCGGGTCAGTTGGAAGATCCGTGCAGCACACGTGGCGGGTATTCGGATCCTCCGTCCCCGGCCTTCCACTTTGGTGTGGCGGTCCTTGGTGGACGACCGTCTGCTGGTGGTCACCGGAGGATTTGACACCGCCATCTGCATAGCCGCCGGAACCAACCCAACCGGCGGCGGAGGAGGAGACTGTTGTGGGTGGAAAGTTGGGAGCTCCGAGTCCGAATCAATCGGTTCATCCTTCATCGGCATGAGCTGAAACGCCGTCGTTTCAGCGATTGTGGGTATCTTTGAGAAGCCATTGTTAAAATTTGTGTTCATATTGTTATCATCTCCTTGTTCACCGGTGCTAAGATCAGAAGCTACTCCATCATCATCTGGCTCCATTTCATTTGCCTTAAAAAGACTCCACCTTTTTTATGGTAATATAAAAAGACTCCACCTTTAAGTCAATAGAAGAAAACCCTACATGAAATTTGAAGCCAAAATGGAGTCTTTTTTAAAGGGTTTGGAGCACAAGTCAAGAGGAATAACAAAGCCTAGGGAGAGAAAGAAGAGAGAGAGAGAAGGGTAGGGGTCACATTGGGGAAAGAAGAGAGATCAAACCTTGTAATTTATTTTCCACATTCACTTTGAATAATAAAATAAATAAAACATGATGTTGTTGTTGTTGTTGTTTAGAAATTGGGGAAGAGCAATGGGGCCAGGAGAAATTAACGGATGGGATAAGATCATGGAAAGGAGAGAGAGGGGATTAGGGTGGAAAAAGAAACGTGTCAAAATATAGTTGGTTGGAGAATGGGTGTGCAATAGAGGTCCCAATCAAGTGGACATGTCTAAAAGCCAATTGGCGAATAGAATGGTGTTGTTTTTAAAAGTCTTGAAAAAGTTTTGTGGGCTAATAAATGGATTTTTATTGGTTGATGACACGGGTGGTCCATGCTTTATCAGATTGGGAAAAGATTTCTTCTGTTTAATTGTTCGGTAATACCGTAATACAGCCAAAATAGTTAGCCCATTGTTGAACCATGTTCGGATGGCCAGCTATTCTCTTGGTAAACTTTAAATAAAATTAGTTGGAAATGAATTATATATGAAAAGATATTATCATAATAAAAAGAAAAGATAAATAAAAAATTTTAAAAAATTTTTTATTTTTTATTTTTTAATATATGAAATGGAGAAATTGAATTTTTATTTATAGAGAAATTCAACGGTAAAAATGATAAATAAGTAAGAAATATATTACATAAAGTAGAAAATATATCACATCAAATTATTAATGGAGTGGGCCCTACATACATAAAAAATTCAACACTCCCCCTTTGATGTGTCATTTGCCTCAAATGGGACACTGCCTCGTTAAAAACCTTACTAAGAAAAAATCATGTGGGATAAAACCTTAGTTAAGGGAAAAAGAGTACAGTATTTACTCCCCTTGTTCGTGAGTTAACTGGAGATCCTTAAGACGACGCATTCTAATGCTATAAGTTAATTTCTTGAAAGTTGAGGAAGGTAAAACCTTGGTAAACAAATCGGCTAAATTAGTACAAGAGCCGATTTATTAAATATTGATTTCACCATTCTTTTCTAGATCATGAGTGAAGAAAAATTATGGTGAAATATGCCTTGTTCTGTCTCCTTTAATATAGCCTTCCTTCAATTGAGCAATACAAGCAGCATTATCTTCATATATTGTTGTTGGACCTTTCTTGACCGTAACTTTTTCACATGCTTCTTGGATATGTTTGATTAATGATCTCAACCACACACATTCACGACTTGCCTCGTGAATAGCTATTAACTCCGCATGATTTGAGGAAGTAGTTATAATTGTTTGTTTTGTCGATCGCTAAGATATAGCTGTTCCTCCATATGTGAATAAATAGCTCGTCTGAGATCGAGCTTTGTGTGGGTCGGATAAATAACCCGCATCCTCATATTCAACTAATTTAAGCTTAGATTCATGTGAATAAAATAGGCCTAAATCAGTAGTTCCTCGAAGGTAGCGGATTATATGTTTAATTCCATTCCAATGTCGTCTTGTAGGTGCAGCGCTGTATCTTGATAATAAATTAACAGAGAATGCTATGTCCGATCTGGTGTTATTAGCAAGATACATAAAAGCACCTATTGCACTTAGATACGGTACTTCAGGACCGAGAACTTTTTCATTATTTTCTCTAGGACGAAAAACATCCTTTTTTACATCGAGTGATCGTACAACCATTGAGTTACTCAATGGATGTACTTTGTCCATATTAAATCGTTTCAGGATCTTTTCTGTGTAGTTTGATTGATGCACTAAAATTCCTTTTTTAAGGTGCTCAATTTGCAAACCAAGACACAATTTTTTTTTTCATCTCCAATTCTTTCTTTAAAGAATCAACTGCTTTTGGAATCTCTTCTGGAGTTCCAATAATATTCAAATCATCAACATAAATTGAGATGATTATAAAATTAGATCCTAATTTTCTTATAAAAACATATGGACAAATTGGATCATTTTTATATCCTTCTTTCAATAAATATTCACTGAGACGATTATACCACATGCGCCCAGATTGTTTTAATCCATATAAGGATCTTTGTAACTTTACCGAGTAAAGTTCTCGTTTGCCATATTTTTCTGGCAGCTTTAATTCTTCGGGGATTTTCATATAAATATCATTATCAAGCGAACCATAAAGGTAAGATGTGAGAACATCCATCAAGTGCATCTGTAAATTTTCTTGCACTGCAAAACTAATAAGATATCTAAAAGTTATTGCATCCACCACCGGAGAATATGTCTCCTCATAGTCTATCCCAGGTCTTTGGGAAAAATCTTGTGCAACTAATCTGGCTTTATATCTTATTATTTTATTTTTCTCATTTCTCTTTCTAATAAAAACCCATTTATTACCGACAGATTTTATATCCTGTGGTGTTCGAACTACTGGTCCGAATAATTTATGTTTTTCAAGAGAATTCAGCTCTGCTTGAATTGCTTCTTTCCATTATTGCCAATCATTTCTACTTTGACATTCTTCAATAGGTGTTGGCTCATGATCCACATTTTCATTTTCAATATTGATCATAACATTATATGAAAAAATATGGTCTATAACTATTTTATTGCGATTCCATCTTCTTTCAGTATTGATATAATTTATTTGAATATCTTCGTTTTCAATAGCTTTAGGTATTTGCACTGCAGGTGCTTGCACTTCTTCCGGAAGTGTATTTATATCATCAATGGGAATATCTTCATTATCAATAATTCTTCTCTTTTTAGAATTTTTATTCTTTGAACCAATAGGTCGTCCACGCTTCAGGTATGTTAGAGTATTATCCGTAGGTTGTTCTTCGGGAATCTCAATACGAATTGGCGCATTTACTGCTGGTATATGTGATTTCGTTACTCTTTTAGGATTAGCGAGTGCATCAGGCAATCGATTTGCTAAATGTTGAAGATGGATTATTCTCTGAACTTCTAGTTCAGAATCATTTGATTTAGGATCTATATGAGAAAGTGATGAAGCATTCCATATTATTTTCTTTTCCAAAATTGGGCTTTTATTCTCTCCCCCTAATTTTGGGAAATTGTTTTCATCAAAATGACAATCTGCAAATCGTGCAGTAAACATATCGCCAGTTAATGGCTCAAGGTATTCAATTATTGAAGGGGATTCATAGCCAACATAAATTCCTAATCTCCTTTGAGGACCCATTTTAGTCCTTTGTGGTGGAGCAATAGGCACATATACCGTGCAACCAAAAACTCTAAGATGAGAAATACTAGGCTCATGACCAGAAGATAATTGTATTGGAGAATAATCATGATAACTTACTGGTCTTAAACGTATAAGAGATGCTGCATGCAATATTGCATAACCCCAAACTGTAGTAGGGAGATTTGTTCGCAAAATTTGCGATCTCGCAATTAATTACAGACGTTTTATAAATGATTCTGTTAGACCATTTTGTGTATGAACATATGCTACAGGATGTTCAACTTTTATTCCAATCGACATACAATAATCATTAAATAATTTGGATGTCGATTCCCGAGTATTATCAAGACGAATTGATTTAATAGGATAATCGGGAAACTGTGTCCATAATCCTATAATTTGAGCAAGTAACCTTGAAAATGCTATATTTCGTGAAGATAATAAGCATACATGTGACCACCTAGTTGAGGCGTCAATTAGAACCATAAAATATCTAAATGGTCCACATGGTGGATGAATTGGTCCACAAATATCACATTGTATGCGCTCTAAAAATGCTGGCGATTCTATTGCAACCTTACTTCTGGAAGGCTTTATTATTAATTTTCCTTGCGAACAAGCACCACAAAATAATTCATTATTTTGAAGAAACTACTGGTCCTTCAATGGATACCCATATGAATTTTCAATAATTTTTCTCATCATTATCGAACTAGGATGACCCAGTCGATCATGCCAAATTTTATAAGTATCTGAATCTATAAACTTCTGGTTTATAGTCAAATTAGCCTCAATCATAGTAATATATGTGTAGTATAAGCCACATGAAAGAGTATAAAATTTTTCAAGTATACATTTCTTACTTGAAATTATTTTGTAATATAAAGACATTCTTTATTGTCTTCGCTCACAGTTTCAATATGATATCCATTTCTGCGAATATGGACTAATTATTCAAATTTTTCCTTGCCACTAGTGCTGGGTAACAGAAAATCATCCATCTCCATATTGGGGATATCAATAGGCTCATTAGTTGGGGTATTATCATCCAATATAAAATTGGTTTCTGGTTCCGCACATTTCTTGAGATATGCTTGGTATAAGTTTACCAAATGTTTAGCGGTTCTACAAGTTCTTGACCAATGACCAGTCATACCGCATCTATGGCATTTATTTTCATCATCTTGACTGTTATTTCTTTTATCAAATCTTTCAATTTGATTATTCCACTTCTGGTGGTTATTTGTATTTTTCCACTTCGGTTGAAAATTATTGCTATTATTATTAACATGTTTCCACTTCTGGTGGAAATTGTTATTATTATATCCTCTATCACGACCTCTACTTCGACCATGACCACGACAATTTCTGCAGCCGCGTCCATTAAAATTATTATGAACTATCGCATTCGCTTCAGGGAATGGATTTGTTCCGGTAGGTTGTAGTTCATAGTTTTTCAATAGGAGTTGATTTCTCTGTTCTGCTAGGAGAAGAGCAATAATTAGTTCACTATGTTTCTTATAATATTTTGCTCTGTATTGTTCCTGTAATACCATATTATTCAAATGAAAAGTAGAATATGTCTTTTCCAATAAATCTTCATCAGTTATTTCCTTTCCACATAATCTTAATGTGGATGTAATTTGAAACAATTTAGAATTGTATGCACTAACAGATTCAAAATCTTGTAGCCTTAAGTTTATCCATTCATACTGGGTATTTGGTAGAGATATTTTCTTTAGGTGTTCAAACTTCTCCTTCAATTGTTTCCAAAAATCTGCAGGATCTTTGACAGTCAAATATTCTGATTGAAGTGATTCATCAAGATGACGGTGGAGAAAAACTAGAGCCATTGCCTTATACTGAGGTCCAATTTTATTATTTTCAATAATAGTATTATTAAGACTCATTGATTCTAGATACATTTCTGCATCCAGCACCCATGTAAGATAATTTTTTCCCGATACATCAAGGGGAATAAATTCCAAACTTTTGATATTATACATATTAAGAATTATAGGTATAATATATATATATATATAAAGGAAATAAAATAATTATGTCTTACTTTGAATTTATTTGGTGATATCCTCAGTTGGTTAGAGCAAGCTTGTGCTGATAACGTGTTGGAAATTGACTATATATATAAGGATATTATAACAATAAGAAGAAAAGGCAGAGAGAAAATTTTAGAGAAACTTTTATTGTTATTTCTGAGATATATGAAATGAAGAAATTGAATTCCTATTTATAGAGAGATTTAACGGTAAAAATGGTAAATAAGTAAGAAATATACTACATAAAGTAGAAAACATATCACATCAAATTATTAATAACGTGGGCTCTACATACATAAAAAAATTCAACAAAACTAAATATTTTAAATTCGAATGCTATATTTTAATTGTTTACGGGGAACTATTTAATTTATTATTTTTTTAATTAAATATCTACAATGTAACTTTCAAAATAATGGGAAAGCAAACAACCTCTGTTTTGTTAAATTATTTGATGTGACCTATGTCATTAAATTATTGATGTAGGGTCCACGTCCTTAATAATTTAATGTAATATATTTTCTACTTTTCTACCTCTCATTATTATTTTCTGTAAAATATTTCTTACATATTTACCATTCTTACCGTTGGATTTCTCTATAAATAGGAATTCAATTTCTTCATTTTCATATCTCAGAAATAAGAAATAAAAGTTTCTCTCAAATTCTCTCTCTGCTTTCTCTCTTTATTGTTATAATATCCTTGCATATATAGTCGATTTCTAACACGTTATCAGCACGAGCTTGCTCTAATCAACTGAGGATATCACCAAATAAATCCAAAGTAAGGCATAGTTATTTTATTTTTATAAATATATATAATTCTTAATATGTCTAATATCAAAAGTTTAGAATTTACTCCTCTTGATGTATCGGGGAAAAATTATCTTACTTGGGTGCTGGATGCAGAAATACATCTAGAATCGATGGGTCTTAAGAATACTATTATTGAAAATAATAATCTTGGACCTCAGTATAAGGCAACAACTCTAGTTTTTCTCCGCCGGCATCTTGATGAATCACTTCAATCAGAATATTTGACTGTCAAAGATCCTGCAGATCTTTGGAAACAATTAAAGGAGAGGTTTGAACACCTAAAGAAAATATCTCTACCAAATGCCCAATATGAATGGATAAACTTAAGGCTACAAGATTTTGAATCTGTCAGTGCATACAATTCTAAACTTTTTCAAATTACATCCACATTAAGATTATGTGGAAAGGAAATAACTGATGAGGATTTACTGAAAAAGACATATTCTACTTTTCATTTGAATAATATGGTATTACAGGAACAATACAGAGCAAAAGACTATAAGAAATATAGTGAACTAATCACTGCTCTTCTCCTAGCAGAACAGAGAAATCAACTCCTGTTAAAAAACCATGAACTACGACCTACCGGAACAAATCCATTCCCTGAAGCGAATGCGATAATTCATAATAATTTTAATGGACGCGGCCGCAGAAATGGTCGTGGTCGTGGTCAAGGTAGAGGTCGTGGAAATGGGCATGGTAGAGGATATAATAATAACAATTTCCACCAGAAGTGGAAATATGTAAATAATAATAATAGCAAAAATTTTCACCCGAAGTGAAAAAATACAAATAACCACCAGAAGTGGAATAATCAAATTGAAAGATTTGATAAAAGAAAAAACAGTCAAGATGATGAAAATAAATGCCATAGATGCGGTATGACTGGTCATTGGTCAAGAACTTGTAGAACCGCTAAACATTTGGTAAACTTATACCAAGCCTCTCTCAAGAAATATGCGGAACCAGAAACCAATTTTATATTGGATGATAATACCCCAAATAATGAGCCTATTGATGTCCCCAATATGGAGATGGATGATTTTCTGTTACCCAGCACCAGTGGCAAAGAAAAATTTGAATAATTAGTCCATATATTTTGCTTAATTAATATATTGTAATTTTTATGTTATTATTGGTTTGCTTTTGTTATTGCTGCTTAATGTACTTTTTATGCAATGTTTATTTATAAATAAATAATAATGCATCTTTCATTTGTTCAATGAAGAAAATGAATTCTTTTCCGGTATTATATGACTTGAAGCAAAATGAAGGAAATTTATGTATTGTAGATAGTGCCACCACCCATACTATTCTCAAAGAGGCAAGACATTTTAATATTCTTAAAAAGGGTGAAACTGTTGTTACCACAATATCGGGACAAACAAAAATGGTTGAAGGCTTCGGAAGAGCTAGTATTATTACAAAGGGGAACAAAACTTATTATAAATAATGCATTATTTTCCCCGAATTCTCACAGAAATTTATTAAGTTTTAAAGATATTCGCAGAAATGGATATCATATTGAAACTGTGAGCGAAGACAATAAAGAATGTCTTTATGTTACAAAAATAATTTCAAGTAAGAAATGTATACTTGAAAAATTTTATACTCTTTCATGTGGCTTATACTATACATATATTAATATGATTGAGGCCAATTTGACTATAAACCAGAAGTTTATAGATTCATATACTTATAAAATTTGGCATGATCGACTGGGTCATCCTAGTTCGATAATGATGAGAAAAATTATTGAAAATTCATATGGGCATCCATTGAAGGACCAGAAGTTTCATCAAAATAATGAATTATTTTGTGCTGCTTGTTCGCAAGGAAAATTAATAATAAAGCCTTCCAGAAGTAAGGTTGCAATCGAATCGCCAGCATTTTTAGAGCGCATACAATGTGATATTTGTGGACCAATTCATCCACCATGTGGACCATTTAGATATTTTATGGTTCTAATTGACGCCTCAACTAGGTGGTCACATGTATGCTTATTATCTTCACGAAATATGGCATTTGCAAGGTTAATTGCTCAAATTATAAGGTTACAGGCACAGTTTCCCGATTATCCTATTAAATCAATCCGTCTTGATAATGCTGGGGAATTCACATCCAAATCATTTAATGATTATTGTATGTCGATTGGAATAAAAGTTGAACATCCTGTAGCATATGTTCATATACAAAATGGTCTAGCAGAATCATTTATTAAACGTCTGCAATTAATTGCGAGACCGCTAATTTTGCGAACGAATCTCCCTACTACAGTTTGGGGTTATGCAATATTGCATGCAGCATCTCTTATACGTTTAAGGCCAGTAAGTTATCATGATTATTCTCCATTACAATTAACTTCTGGCCATGAGCCTAGTATTTCTCATCTTAGAGTTTTTGGTTGCGCAGTATATGTGCCTATTGCTCCACCACAAAGGACTAAAATGGGTCCTCAAAGGAGATTAGGAATTTATGTTGGCTATGAATCCCCTTCAATAATTAAATATCTTGAGCCATTAACTGGTGATATGTTTACTGCACGATTTGCAGATTGTCATTTTGATGAAAGCACTTTCCCAAAATTAGGGGGAGAGAATAAGAACCCAATTTTGGAAAAGAAAATAATATGGAATGCTTCATCACTTTCTCATATGGATCCTAAATCAAATGATTCTGAACTAGAAGTTCAGAGAATAATCCATCTTCAACATTTAGCAAATCGATTGCCTGATGCACTCGCTAATCCTAAAAGAGTAACAAAATCGCATATACCAGCAGTAAATGCGCCAATTCGTATTGAGATTCCTGAAGAACAACCTACGGATAATACTCTAACACGCCTGAAGCGTGGACGACCAATTGGTTCAAAGAATAAAAATTCTAAAAAGAGGAGAATTATTGATAGTGAAGATATTCCCATTGAGGATATAAATATAAATACACGTCCGGAAGAAGTGCAAGCACCTGAAGTGCAAATACCTGAAGCTATTGAAAATGAAGAAATTCAAATAAATTATATCACTAACGAAAGAAGACGGAATCGCAATAAAATAGTTATAGATCATATTTTTTCATATAATGTTGTGATCAATATTGAAAATGAAAACGTGGATTATGAGCCAACATCTATTATAGAATGCCAAAGTAGAAATGATTGGCAACAATGGAAAGAAGCAATTCAAGCAGAGCTGAATTCTCTTAAAAAACGCAAAGTATTCGGACCAGTAGTTCGAACACCACAGGACGTAAAACCTGTTGGTAATAAATGGGTTTTTATTAGAAAGAGAAATGAGAAAAATGAAATAATAAGATATAAAGCCAGATTAGTTGCACAAGGTTTTTTTCAAAGACCCGGGATAGATTATGAGGAGACATATTCTCCGGTGGTGGATGCAATAACTTTTAGATATCTTATTAGTTTTGCAGTACAAGAAAATTTACAGATGCACTTGATGGATGTTGTCACAACTTACCTTTATGGTTCGCTTGATAATGATATTTATATGAAAATCCCTGAAGGATTAAAGCTGCCAGAAAAATATGGCAAACGAGAACTTTACTCGGTAAAGTTACAAAGATCCTTATATGGATTAAAACAATCTGGGCGCATGTGGTATAATCGTCTCAGTGAATATTTATTGAAAGAAGGATATAAAAATGATCCAATTTGTCCATGTGTTTTTATAAGAAAATCGGGATCTAATTTTATTATCATCTCAATTTATGTTGATGATTTGAATATTATTGGAACTCCAGAAGAGATTCCAAAAGCAGTTGATTCTTTAAAGAAAGAATTTGAGATGAAAGATCTTGGAAAAACAAAATTGTGTCTTGGTTTACAAATTGAGCACCTTGAAAGAGGAATTTTAGTGCATCAATCAAACTACATAGAAAAGATCCTGAAACGATTTAATATGGACAAAGCACATCCATTGAGTAACCCAATGGTTGTACGATCACTCGATGTGAAAAAGGATGTTTTTCGTCCTAGAGAAAATAATGAAAAAGTTCTCGGTCCTGAAGTACCGTATCTAAGCGCAATAGGTGCTTTAATGTATCTTGCTAATAACACAAGACCGGATATTGCATTCTCTGTTAATTTATTATCAAGATACAGCGCTGCACCTACAAGACGACATTGGAATGGAATTAAACATATAATGCGCTATCTTCGAGGAACTATTGATTTAGGCTTATTTTATTCACATGAATCTAAGCTTAAATTAGTTGGATATGCGGATGCGGGTTATTTATCCGACCCACACAAAGCTCGATCTCAGATGGGCTATTTATTCACATATGGAGGAACAGCTATATCTTGGCGATCGACAAAACAAACAATTACAGCTACTTCCTCAAATCATGCGGAGTTAATAGCTATTCACGAGGCAAGTCGTGAATGTGTGTGGTTGAGATCATTAATCAAACATATCCAAGAAGCATGTGAAAAAATTACGGTCAAGGAAGGTCCGACGATAATATATGAAGATAATGCTGCTTGTATTGCTCAATTGAAGGAAGGTTATATTAAAGGAGACAGAACAAAGCATATTTCACCAAAATTTTTCTTCACTCATGATCTAGAAAAGAATGGTGAAATCAATATTCAATAAATCCGCTCTTGTAATAATTTAGCAGATTTGTTTACCAAGGCTTTACCTTCCTCAACTTTCAAGAAATTAACTTACAGCATTGGAATGCGTCGTCTTAAGGATCTCCAGTCAACTCGCGAACGGGGGGAGTAAACACTGTACTCTTTTTCCCTTAGCTAAGGTTTTTATCCCACAGGGTTTTTCCTTAGTAAGGTTTTTAACGAGGCAGTGTCCCATTCGCGGCAGATGACACATCAAAAGGGGGAGTGTTAAAATATTTGATGTGACCTATGTCATTAAATTATTGATGTAGGGTCCATGTCCTTAATAATTTGATGTAATATGTTTTCTACTTTTCTACTTGTCATTATTATTTTCTGTAAAATGTTTCTTACCTATTTACCATTCTTACCGTTGGATTTCTCTATAAATAGGAATTCAATTTCTTCATTTTCATATCTCAGAAATAAGAAATAAAAATTTCTCTCAAATTCTCTCTCTGCTTTCTCTCTTTATTGTTATAATATCCTTGCATATATAGTCGATTTCTAACATGTTTATCTTATTTCTTCTATTTCTTCATTTGTTTGATGGTCTAGTTCATATTTGCTCTTGTCAATATTCTTTATTGTTGTTACCTGGTGATAGATTTTATTTTATACAACCAATTATATGTCTTGTTGATGGTTTAAGAATTTCTGTTCAGCAGGGGTAAAGGTTTGGTCTAGTGGTTGAGTCTTAAAGTTGTGATCCTAGAGATCGCAGGTTTAAGTCCACACTCGGGTGGGGTGGGATAAGGTTTTCCTTTATTATTATTGTAAGCTCATATGAGGTAATTTCAAAAAAAAATATCAACCCTACTCAAAATATAGAGTACCATCGGACTTGCCCTAAGGTAGTGGGTCTATGATCATTCTCAATTATCCATCATTCATTTATCTCATTAGTTTTTTTTATGTGGAATTCACAACTCTAAGGTTAGCACAACAATCTCCCCCTTAAGTGTGAGTTATCTCCATAGAGGCCGGGCTCAACATCGCTCAAATAAGTCAAACCTTGACTTTACTTAAACTTCCTAGAGCTGAACTGAAACATATAAATTTATAACTTGCAGAGCTGAATTGAATTAATTAATTAAACTGAATTGATTTGAAGTGTAAGAGAACATGACATAAACTGTTGCGTTGCTTTTACTCTCACGAGATGTGAATTGATATAGAATAGAGCGAAATTTTGTTCCGCTGTGAATAATATTTTACGGGTAGAAAGACATGTCATAGATAGTGCACACAACAAGATAGAAGAGCCTTTAATTGTACGAAAATAGAAAAAAGATCTTACTAATATTAAAAAGAGCCATTTTTTTTAGTGTCATCTTGTTTCTGAAGTGAGTCTAGTGTTTTGGCTGGTTTTTCATCCCCTTTTCCATTTATAGTAAAAACATTAATCTTGAATTTACATGGTAAGTTTGTAGCTCACTATTTGAATAAGAATCAGAATAGTTCTTCTTTAGGACGGAAAAGTGAAAAAGAAAAAAGAAGAAACATTAGCATATATTGAAGTAAAGTTAGAACACTATAATGTTCTTTTGTATTATTAGTTTCTTTTTGAACTCTTGGGCTTACTGTATCGGTATGCATGTATGCAGAAGCTTAATAGGGCTGATACAGTGGACATTATTGTTATTATTATACCACGTCCCACTTGTACCAATGTCATATAAGAATTTACAGAGAATTTCCCCCAATTGAACCTCTTCCTCATTCCCAAAATTGGATTTGGTTTGGATAAACCCAAAAATTCTTTAAACACTTACCAAATTTATTGATCTGTCATTTTTTATAAGATTAGAAATCCCACTATTGAGAAGAGTCAAGTCAGACCGTCTTTTTTTCAAGGAAACCAAAAGTAGTGGTGTTTGCTTGTAGCAGCAAAAAAAAAAAAAAAGAAAACTAATTTCGTAACACCGCCGTAAATTTAGGTAATTAGATTGTTAATCGATTTAGGCGGTCTAAGGCAGGTTTAGGCGCGTTTTGTATTTTAAAAACCGCTCTAGGCAGAATTTTTCAGAACGCTACAAAATTTTTAGTTGAATAAATTATATTAATGTATTAACAAATATTTACAAATTAAAAAAATACAACCAGCCTAAACCCCAATTAATTCTCGCCTAGGCCCCATTGAACCTAGCCGGTCGCCTAGGCGCTTTTTAAAACAGAAAGCACCCCATAATCTAGATTGAAAAAAATCTTAATTCCCATACAAATGATAGCAAGGCCCCCTATGATGGCAGGTCACACTTCTGTTCTATCCAACATTGAGCGATCATTTCATTCTTTAAAATGGAAGGGAAATGAAATGGGCCCATTAAACCCAATAAGTAGGCTAGGCCCATTTTAATTGTAGGAATTGCATAAGCTATAAAAATTAACACATAATAGAGTATCAAATAAGAATATAACAAAGGTACAAATAACATACAATAAGAGTATGATATACGAGGAAGGTATAATTAGCACATAATAAGAGTATCAAGTATATTGGGAGGTCTTAGGTTCAATAACTAGCGTCTTCAAAATTCTTAAAAAAAAAAAGAGTATCAAGTATATAACGAAGGCATGGTAAGGTATTACAATTGTAAAGATATAACTAGAGTAACAAAATTATAACTAATTCAAAACAATAAAAAAAAAAAGATATATCTTGAGTACAATAAGAGTAATAAAAATATAACAAAAGTTTGTGAGGCGTAACAATTGTACAAAGTATAGCAGTTGTAGAAAGTAAAAACGAAAGTATAATAAATGTATCACATGCATAACAACTATTTATTGGTATAATGAGGTATACTAGCTGTATAATTGTATAATTAAGGTACAATAAGAGTACCAAATATACAACAAAAAGATATAACTAAGGTTTGACAATCTATTAGCATATCGATCAAATGGCATGACTAAGGTGAGACTATTGTATAACCAGGTTGTCGATGTATCAAACTATATAAGCTATAAATAATATGTATGTATATGGTATAATTAATAGGTCATGTATTACATGATATAGTTATAAATACATAAATAAGATAAACTATTGTATAACTAAGTTGTTGGTGTATAAGATGGTAGAATTGAAGTATAATTCATCATACTTGGCAACATTGGGCCCTTAATTTGCCCCATATAATTACGTTAGGGTAGTATAGTTAGCACTTAGGCTTAACTCATTCCAATAAAAAAAGATGATTGTCAAATGTTTTGCTCAAATTTTAAAATAAAGTTGTTTCATCTCTCTTCTAATAAAAGTAAACAGATACACTAAATTTCTTCTAATTACTTAATATTTTTCAAGAATTAATAGATAATTTTAATATTAATTCGGTTCCAATTAACAATTTTAATGGGTCGATGATTAATTCATTCATAAGTTAAGGGTTTATGCTATTTTTTATTTAAATAATGGGGTCTAAGGACCCCACTTCCACCATGGTGGATCGATAAGCTTAAAATAAACATTTTAATACATCCCTTCAATTTTAAAATGAAAGGTAAAGGTTGAGTCAACTTTATTTTAAAGTTTTCCCTCGTAATCTATCTTCTTTTTCTGAAGTTTATAGAATTAGTACGTACTCAAGTCCCCTCTCTGTCATCAGCTATATAATGCAAATTGGAGTGGCAAATCCAATAAGGGTTGGTTCAAAGTAATAACCGACTTAGTATCGCTTGAGTAAGGTCTCAAGTTCGAATTCTAGTGAATGCATAAAATCTTTATTGAAAGACTCACCCACCACAGTCAGATGTGCGACCCAAGTCGGATCTGGACGTAGACGGGGCAAAGCTCCGGCAAGTAAAAAGAAATTGCAGTGGTAAGATAATGCAAGGGGGAGGCTTTTTGCTTTGTAAACATCAAGTACAAGATTGTTAACATAGTACATTGAATTGGACCAAACAAAACAAAGTACTTTGATCCATGAGCCAGCAAAGCAAACACAACTTCAATTAATAGGAACTTTATTTAAGAGAAATAAAAAAATTACAACGAGGAACTCTTGCAGATGAACATACTATCTGGCTATAAATATTCAAGGGAACACAAATGTCCATTAGGACTCAACTCAACAACACTTCAAGCCATAGAGATCTAAATTGCTTACACATTACATAATTTATAATTCATCTCCACTCAGTGAGTACCATTTGCAATATGACCATTCTCTCCGGTTTTGTCAACAGATTTAATATCGTAAAACCTCCGATACATATTATCAACTTCTGTAAGATAGTATGTTCCAGGAGCCAGGAGGCTACAATCCTTGTTTGTTACAAAGTCTTTAGCCCCGTATCGGTGCTCCATTAGTTTCAAAGTTTCAATGAACTTCTCCGGTGTGACCTGAAAAACATGAATACGGCATATGAATGGAAAATTCTCAACTTATAAAATCATTTAAGAGAGTATGAACTTAATTACCTCGTGTCTTGCCTTTAACTTTCCACCAACATTCATCACGGTTGCAATATTTGACAAGCTAAAAGAATCGTGGCCTTCGTTTAGGCGCAATGAGAACATTGTGGCGGTCAAACCACTTCCATACGAGAACATTATTACACGCTTTCCTGCCTGCAAGTAAATAACGAAAACAGGGTCATACAAGGTTATCATAGTCTTCAAATATATTAATTAGTGGTGTAAAATGAGGGGAAATGGTACAATTACCAATTCGGTGTTTTTATTGTGAAGGAGGGATACAAATGCTGCGTATATAGATGCAGTGTACATGTTTCCAACTTGCTTGGGTACCAGAGTTGCTGGTTGCACCTTTGAATCGTAAAAGGGCTTGGCAACTTGTTGGGATACCTGTTATTCAGCAAGATAATCGGATTGAAGATCAAAAACCATTAAAATGCCAAAAATCTTGGAAAATATACTTGATATTTTGTTGGCCTTTTGGCCACAGTTATAACAACAAAAGTGAGGAAGAGGTAAAAATATAATTCTCACATGCCAAAACAGTAAAATAACAAGTGTTTTTTTTGAAAAACAAAATAACAAGTGTTTGAAAAAAACCTTTTCAAGATCTCTGCTTTGGTAGCTTTCATCACCAGATAAAGTCGAAAATGGAGCAAGCTTCTCTTTCGCTGCCTCATCTATAGATCTGCATTTGAAAATTCATATCGTTAGCCCCTGATGAAGATAGACACAAATAAAATTCATCTACCAGTAAAGTCCAAAAAGAAAGGCAAGAACCTGGCGTTTCTAACGAAATCATTGAACACCAAACGACCAAAACTTTTCTGTACAAGCTGCATAAGAGAGAGGATAGAGTTAAAAATGCACACATATAGTTTTCTCCAAGAATCTTGATATACACCAAAAGGATAGCATTTCAAAGACTACAAATATAATTTACCTTGTTATAAGGAGAATGAAACACAAAATAGTCAGCATCAGAGATAGAGAATTGTTTGCCCTCAAATTTCTCATACCTACATAAAGAAAGACAGGCATTTTCCATGCGTTAATTCTAATCATAACAATTATTGGTCATTTCTGGAAAAGTTGATCTATAAGATAGTCTTACTTGGTGCAAAAATATTTGTAGCATGAATCAAGAGCCATGAGATAGCATGTTTGCGAAAGCTTCCCATCCACTACCTACAATAGCAATTCAAAACATATTGGATAACAAAATTTAAACAACTAACAAGCAATGGAAATGTTTTTCCACTTCTCAAATAAAAATTTTCAATATCAGGTCTTATCAGTTTTGGGAACTGAGTCAACCTAGAAGGTTAGTATGATTAATTAAAAATCCTGATAAATATTTTTGGTTGGTAATATGGCTTACCATCAATCTAAGCTATTAAGTTATTTCTAAAATTTACAGTTGTAGCATAAAAAATTATTAAAAAGAAAAACAGTAATAGAATTGCAAATAACCTATGAAGTATTAATGCACCAAACACTAGAGTTCTATATGCAGCAATAAAGGAACTAGCAGATTTATTACAAATTACTCATAAGCTGATTAATACGACAACCAATTTTGGCAAGAGACAATAACTCTAAGGAAAATATTCAGGACAAAAAACAGAAAAATAAACAGTACCGGATATTCACTGGCAAGGTTAGGCTTGTAAAAATCATATACATGAGCCATATGGCTTCCCCTAAGTTTGCTTTCAAAAACAATAGGAGCATCTGGGCCTATTAGGATAGCAATGGCTGCAGCTCCTCCAGTAGGTCGGGCAGGACCTTCAGCATATACCTGATAAACAGAACTTTCAATTATGACAGGAGTATTGCAACGAGACACCAGGGTGACTCTACACCTCACATATACACATAATCATCTAGTATTCTAGTTTACACTTCACATGATTATATTCAACCTCTAATTCAAAAAATTTGGTACCATATTGGGTAAAAAAGAAAAAATAATATCAGAGTAGATGCAGAATAGGATCATACCGCACTGTCGGTGCACACCACAAGGCCATAGCGTCCATCCCAAGAACGACCCTCAACCCAATTGACACAGTTGAATAAAGCTGCAGTTCCTCCATAACAAGCATTAGTTGAGTCAACACCCTCAATGTCAGTGTTCCCGTGTTTCTGTAGGTTTCACCAGAAAGAGAGGTGTGTAAATGACAAGCAATAAAAAATAGGCTGCAACAAAATATGCACCATTACAAAAAGCATGACTAAGTCTTCATCTACCTAAAAAAATACTAAGGACAATTTTACATGCATCCGCAAGAAACTCAGAGTTATACATATTGAATTGAACAATATGAAGGACAAAACAGAGGCGTCTAGGAATAGGAATAATAGACCAGATATCCAAGGCATAGATTCTTTATATAACTCCTACCAGCTAGCTAATAAAGGATTGAAGAGAGATTTTACAATTAAATCGAGTATGATGCCTCAGGTTAACAAGAGTGTTTGATTTGTTTATAAACAAGAGATCAAAAGGCAAGGGACATTAAAATTTTAAAGACCAAAAAGAAAGCAATTTTTCAAATAATAAGAAGCTCTATTTGAAATCGAGGATATGAAAAGTACCTCAAAAATTTGCATCAGAAAAGTCTTAATGGATTTGCTCTTGTCAATCACAGTTTCACTTCCAACTTCCAATCGGCCTATTTGTTTGGGGTCAATATTGTACTTCTCCAGAAGTGAACTAACAACTGTCAAGCTGAAATAGCCCAAAGATCAGCTAAAAAGCAAAAATCCAAGCAATCCAAGCACAATACATCAAAAAAAGACTACAACGCCTGCCTCATTGAGATGACATCTTCAACCTCAGCACAAAACGCCATGCAATCTTGTCCAAGTCCAATAGTGTATTTCCCTTTGCTCACACCATCATGATTCTCTAGCGCTTCCTGTTTCACAAATTCAAACAAAAATCCCAAATCTAAGGATCTAAAACAAAAATCAGAAAATAAAAGGTAGGAGAATTGAAGCAGTACGCAATCATTGCAGAAACTCGATGGTTTCATTTTATCTCTAAGCAATTGAATCTCGATTTCACCGCATTTCATAACCAAAATAGAAGCGGGAAAAAAGCAAATCCAAAACAGAAACACAAGCACAGGAAAATCAACGAGACACAGATAATACAAATCACCTGCTGAACGCAGGTAGGAGGGAAATAGATATCCAGAGCGAGAATTCCCACATTCTTTGCCATTTTTAGCCAAAAAAATTCCGACGAAATTCCCAAATTGAAAATGATCCAAACAGAACAGAAAAAAAACACAGTAGTTCCTCTTTTCTCCTCTGTTGTTGCTAAAATGGAGGAGAAAAATACAGATGAAAACTGCGAAAGGAGGCTGAAAAGGAGCGAAGAGAAGGAGACGATGAGGGCTCACATGAAGGTTGTTGAGCTTTATATAGAGGGAGAAACTAATTTCTTTGTTGTTCGAGTCGCGCCTGTCAAATATGCGGGGCTTTGTGACAGACAGATATTTTTCTTTTCGGTCGTTAATTTCTTACATATTTACTATTTTTACCATGAAGGATAGAAAGTTGTTGAATTTGGGAATCTTTCAAATCTAATTGAGTAACGTCTAGACCCGCATTTATTTTTATTTTATTACTATTTGATTCTTTTAAACAATTTATTGGTACTTTTTATTTTTGTTTAGTGAAATATAACTTATAACAGAAATATTAAAGGACAAATTATAACCTGAAAATTGGTTTTTCGGGAAACTTTTTAGAAAATGTACAAAAAATATTTTCTATAGATTTTTTAGGAATAAATTTTATTATTTTCATAAGATTGACACGAATCAAACATCTTTTAATGCAAAATAAATATTTTTATAAATGCTAATTTTTTAGATAAATGTTTATTGGTTACTTTATTTTTTATAAAGTAAATATTACTTTATCTCTTATCACTATTGGATTAAAATGTCATCCACTCATTCAATAGTGATAGAGGTAAAGTGAGGCTTACTTCAAGTAACTATAAAACATCTCTTAAGATTCTGGATATGCAAGTTAGTCTTAATTTTTTCATCAAAATAGAATATTTATAATTTAACATGTAAATATTATTATAGTTGAATAATGGTGTTTTATATGGTTATTTTTGAAAAAGCTAATTTTTATTTGACATTTAGCATTATGAAATGGGTTTTATGAAATAAAAAAAAAGAATATATTAAATATTATTTTGTAAAAACATGGTATAACCATAAAAACATCTTGTTTCATATATAATTTTCGTCCTTTTTTTTATTTTGTAATCCAGTTACTAGATGAAAATCTATTAATGGGAATAAATATATATTTATTGAGGATGTCGATATATTTGGGAAGTTTCCATTATATTGTTAGGTAAAGTTCCCTTTAATATTAATAAAATGGTTATTAGTTAATAATGAAGTAATAATTTATTGTTAAAACCTCTATTTTAAAATTTTTCGTTAGTTTCGTTTATGTTTTGTTTAGATTTTATTTTAAAGTTTGTCATCCAATTTTATATTTTCATAGCACTGTCAGATCCCTAATTGATTTATTATGGCTTAGGCACTGCTTAGTCCGATTTTTTCCGTTTAGACGAAGCCTGAATTCAATTTTTTAAGATATCGATATCTATAATAATTATAGTTTGATATTTTTAATCTACTAAAAATAGTTTAGGTGGTAAATAAAAATATATAAAAGTGTTCTCCCAATAAAAGTCTCATTTTCAATTTTAAAACATGCTCTAAATTATATTTCTAATATTTTATAATTTATTCTTTTATTGAAATTACATTTTTATGTATAAATAATAAAAAATTAAAAAAATATAAATCCGCCTAGACAACGTCAGACCCCACCTAAACTATTTAAAGTCCTAACCGCCTGATTAGCTTCTAGCGTTTTTAAAACAATGGTTAAAACAAATTAAACAAACATTCAATTTGACCAACCTTATATGAATTTTTGTTATGACCATCCGCGACATATTAAAAATACATATGAACTTTGATGATAAGGTAATAAATAGTAATTTTAGCTGTTTCATCAAAAACAAAATTTAGCTGTAATATTGTTGTTAAAAAATGAATTAATCGAAATTATATATGTTATAAGTGAAGTGGACATATCATATTTCTTATCACATGTCATTGTCGCTTGTGTTCTGTTTTTCAAATAATTTATCAGGACATTGTTCAAAATATATTATACATGAAATTATATCTTTAAATATTTGGAATAAGATATCTGTTAAAGAAAATCCTTGGTACCTCAATATATTTTCAAGTTTCGCTATGTTTTTTTTATATATAAACTAGTCATTTCTTCCTCTATTATATATGTGGAAGGAATTTGATCTAATTGTAATTGTAATAAATTGTAAAATAATAGATGTTTTATAAACCAATAAAATTGTAAATGTTTTTTAAAAAGTATTTGTTATTTTACTTTATTATTATCAATTGTCCCAAACAAACTAGCTAATGATCAGTTCAATGTAATTGTGAAAAACCTCTATAAGAGCATCTTTAGTAGGTAGTAGATTTTATAATGATATGACAGGTGTAATAGATATTCACATTGATAAGGTAATAAACTAGAATAAACAATAAATTGTCTATGTGAGACCTCGTTCTTTTGGTCTTTAATTTAATTAAGTTTAATTCAGTTCAGTGCAGTTTAATTCAATTTAAATCTATTCAGTTCAATTCAATTGAGTTTAGTTCGGTCTTTATTATTATTAATAATATAGATAGTGAATAATACTAATTAATAAATAAATTATTAAAAACTATCATTCTAATTTAATAATAATAATTAATTATAATAAATAACAATTAAAATTATTGATATTAAAAAATTAATAATTAAATAATATAATTAATAATAAATACAGTTTATTAATATAATATTTATAAAATAATTAATATTTAATTATTATAAAATAATTATAATAATTATAGTTATTTATATTATTATGATAATAGTTATTAATAATACTAAAAAATAATTATTAATTATTATTACTAATATATTTAAATTTTTTTAATTATAATTATAATATTAAATAATATTTTTTATAATTTATAAATTAGTTACAATATTTAAATTTAGTAAATTTAGTATATGGTAATTAAATAAATGTCAAGTGTATTTTTTTTTCTCAATATCATGTATAATATGTATTACAATTTACATGAAATTTATACAATAATAATTAATAATATTAATTTTTCATATAATAAAATCCTAATTTTTCCTAATTTATTTTTATCATGATTTGCCTTGATATTTTAATTTATTTAGGATTTTTCTTAAGATACAAAAATGGTAAAAAATAATATCATATTTGGTCTTGATTTCTTCCCAATTTATTTGGTTAGAATTTTTGTTAGAAGGGTTATTTGAAATAGTTTTGATAATTACTTTATTTATTATCCAATATTATTATAATTATTAATAACTATTTATTATAATTTATTTCTACTAATTATTTGTATTTATTATAAATTAATATTCAATTAAATTTTTTTATTGAAACTAGATGCTATTATATTCATTAATTTATTAGTACTATTAATTTTATTATTATATATTTAAATTAATAAAAATTGTTTAGTATTATTATTTTAATTATTACAGTATTTATGATTATTAGTTTTAGAAATAATTGATTTATTTATTATTATTTTATTGATGATTCAGATTTATTAATATGTATAATTAATAAATTTAATTTAATTTAGTTTAGTTCAGGCCTATTTATTTCAGTATAATTCAAAAGAACAGAGCCTGAATGTGAATTGTATTTTTTTATATAATAATAACAAATATATTATTTTAATTACTAAATAATGCTCTCTCATCATTAAAATAGTACGTAATTAATGGTTCGACCTTCTATTTGATTGTCTATTTGTAGAAGATGAAATAAATAATGTATGTAATTAATGATGACACATTATATTAGAAATAATAAATGGACAACCTTGTGGAAAATTATTTTTCAATAAAATGTCTATTTATATTTATGTGTCGAGAAGAATAATAGAATAGACCATCTACTAAAGATGCTTTAAAAATGAATTGAAGTGTACATTATTGTGTCCAAGATCGTTAAACCGAATTGAATGTGAAAGTTAGTATTGTATCTCGATATATTTGACGATGATCAAGTTTTGACGGTTTTTACAGTAGTAAAAAAAATGATAACAAACAGTGTATGAAATGAATTTGTAGTGGGTAAATTTCGGGAGGGAGAATACGAATAAGAGATGGAAATAATTCATCAGTTTAAAACGTTTCTCAAAAAAAATATTCACCGAGAAAATAAAATGGTAAAATACCACGTTTGGCCATTGTAGAAATAAGTTTTTACAATTAGAGATTCATACATAATTACGTTGAAGTCC
Organism: Euphorbia pulcherrima; assembly: GCA_947683365.1. Classification (NCBI taxonomy): domain Eukaryota; kingdom Viridiplantae; phylum Streptophyta; class Magnoliopsida; order Malpighiales; family Euphorbiaceae; genus Euphorbia; species Euphorbia pulcherrima. Next base: position 75,838,280 of record CANTUS010000014.1, read on the forward strand.
TTAAACTTACATAATTACTAATCAAGTCATGTAACCAATTAAATTGAAATTTTTTTTACCCAATTAACCCACTCATACGATAAATTTACTTTTGTTTTCTCATCACATTGTGAATATTAACTAACCACACGTGCCAAAAGTTACATATATATAATTTGCCACGCTAAATTATTATAAATAATTCACCTACTTATGGAATTTAAAGTACTGAAACAAATAATTTTTTTATTTCCAGGAAAATTATTAGATTATAAGCTATAACTATTCACATTAATTTTTATAATTTCATGTGTATGTATTCATTGTGCTATGTGCCTACCTGCATCTCGCCTTTTATCTATGACTTTAGATTATAAATATTTTATTTAAATTTGGGTTGAACTTATTAAACTTAAGGAGGTATTATTTAAATTTCAGTTAATCAATTAAGGAGGTGTTTTTGTCTAAAATGCAAGGTCAGAAATAGTCGAACATAATACCCGATCATAACACATATATTCTATCTAAAATGTGTTATGATCTCTTACGCTAGAATAACAGTGTCGAAAGATACATAATAAACATTCCAATATATTTTATTTAGAAATTAGTTTCATCCTAAATTTTTTTAATTCAAAGGTTGACATGACAAATGAAAATGAAATATAATATTTTGCATAGAAAATCATAAGGTGGACCTATTTCACTATAATTGCCTGTGTCCTAATCTCTCCTCATGGGAAGAAAGGGATTCTGATTCTCTATTTTATTTATTTTTATTTGTCAAAGCATATCCCAGCTTAGCTTGCATATCTCCACTCGTGTACATTGACATATATTTAAAATATATTGTAAATAACATCATATCATGCATAACTTAACATGTATTTTTTTATTAACTAATAATAATAATTTATAAGACTAAAAAATGGTTCTTGTAAATTTCTGATTTTTCAAATTAAATTACATATAAAGTCACAGTAACCCAATTTTAATAATTAAAATGGTAAGTAGAAATCAGTAAATGACAATATTTTTAATAAAATATCCAATATATAAATGGGTTCTAAAGTTTTTTCAAAATTTTAGCTCATAATTATAATAAAATTTTTCCAAAAATATTATAATTGAAGTTGCATGCACTATAATTGTCCGTAATGTTTCCAAACAGGACACTTTTTTAAGATATATAAATCAAGGGTTTTAGACATGGACCGACCATCGAATCGATAAAGGCAGTGATTCATGAATTTAAGGTTTAATCGAATTAAATCGGTGGTCGAACCGGATTTTCTTAAAACATGTAAAAATACCAAATATTTTATATAATTTGATATTAAACATGTAATATAAGTTATACTCATATAAAAATTAATCATATTAAATAAAATATTCTATAATTTAAAGTTATATCTCAAATAAAAATAAAACACAAGATAATAACTAATATAATCTAATGAAAGAATGCAAACTAAATTCTATATTGTATAGATTGGATAAAAAAAATTAATAAATTTTATTTATGATATATAAAAATTACGCATTAACAGAATTAAAATTTATACACAACATGTAAAATAAAAAATTATATATCCATTTAATATAAATTTAATAAAAAAACTTAGAGTAACGTTATTTAAAAAATTTATATGTTATTTTATTATGAAAAACAATCAAAGCTGTTATTGAAAGAAATATTTTAAATTTAATAAAATGTGTAGTATATTAAATAAAAAAATATTTATTATGATTTTTTTATAATAAAATATTATTAAAATAATTTAAAAATTGATAATATATAATATAAAAGTATATAAGGAGAAAATGTTATCACTTGTGTGTGGTAGCTCAGTTGATAGAGCATGTATTGAAACATATGTTGGAGGTTTTGTGTTTAATTTTCACCACTAATAATTTTTAAAAAAACACGATTGAATAGAACCGAAAACCAGTCACGAGTTGAATCGACTGGTTTTCGATCGAACCGACCAATTCAACTGGTCGTTAATCTATTCTTAAATTAAATCGAACTGAATCAGACACTAATTTTGATTGAATTCGATTCGACCGATCAGTCCGATCCAGTTTTCAAAATCATGATATAAATTGTAGACCTATCAATAAAGTTCATTTCTATGAATAAAAATATGAATTGTAAACCTAATGTAAATTTTAATGTAACGGTTGAAAATCAGCAAAGCCAAGAAATGGCTGGAGACAGGGAATCTGTAAATAGTTTTCAGCCGTTGGATGAGTCAATATGATTCTGTTTCCATGTGGACCCAATCTAAGGGTAGGATAGGAAAGCACGTCGGGAGAGTTGGTGAGTCTACCGTTCACGTGGTTTATTATTTTGCTAATTAAAATTGATTTTTGAAAAAGAAAATAATAGGAAACAAATCACTCATTGAATATCAATAATGGGAGAGCAAAGAAAAGCTTCTTTCATCGAGTATAACGATGGAATTTTTAATAATTACTACCTAACTACTTTTTACATTATAATGGGGTCGGGAATATTTTTTCAGATTATTTCCTTAAAAAACTCCATTTTCAAGGTGTTTTAAAGTTTTGTTTTAAAATTTTTTAAAAATAAATAGTAAGATAATCTCAATCAAGTCCTACATTAAAGTAAGCGTTCTATATGCATTTTGTTAAAAAAAATGAAATCTGAATATTAAATTTTTTATTAATTTACTGGGTTTTAAAAAACATATTATTTTTTAAAAAATTATATTTTGTATTGCTAGTTAACAAAATATTTACTAAAAAATATCAAACTAGATAAATTTAGAAGTGCAAATTCCATTTCACCCACGTATGCAATTAAGATTTTATATTTCCTTTATTCAAAGTAATATATTTAAAATTTACTACTTTTCCCATTAAAAGATGTCACTTTTTTAAAATAATTAAAAATATAACTCTGAAGGCTCGTGGTTCACGTACCAAATGCTATTTAAAAGTAAAACTGAAATTAGTGTGTAGCAGTAGCATCATATTTCACAACGTAGTTATACGCAGTAATGATTTATCTAGTAACTACTTAGCACTGCACCTATTTTGGACTCCTTACTTTAATAGTTATATATTGTTGGTGATAGCTACGAGCTTTGAAGTTATTATATTAGAAGTCATATGCTTGAGTTCACTTACGTGTGGAGTGAAATTCTTTTTTATTATTATTATAAACCTAACGAGACAATATTTTTTTAAAACAAATATTGTTAGTGATAGTTGTAAGATATTGCTAATTTTTTTACTTTTAAAACATATAAAATCAGTTGTTTAATAATCATTACTAAATACATAAAATTATTTAATATAAAAAAAAACATAATGACAACTTTATGTCACTAAAATTTAAATTTTAGTCCGGTGACCTCATCGTCTAGTCTGCCAAGTACTTTAATTGACATTTTATAATAACAAATTAAACACTTTTCAGAATAGTAAGAAATAAGAATAATAGTTGGCAAAATTAATATAGGGCGACTAACTTGGTGAGAAAATTAAACAAAGCAGTCGTCATAAGTCCATGCTTACATGAACGGATAATTTATAAATATATTTAATAAGAAGCAATAAGAGAAGTCCAATTTATGGTTCTAACCTAGCAATTAATTACATTCTTCAAATTGTTGGTTCCTATTGACTTTCAACTGCTGGCGATGTCTCAATCACGTATGTTAAAATATTTTTCACTTAATCTAATATATTTTTTAGCCAAATATGTCAATTACCTCTCTAAACTCGGATCATATGGTTTACTATTCTTCAAATTTTTCAAAAATTTTCACAACCTTTGCAATTGTCAAAAGGGCACTGATTTGTCACTCAACGACGCATGTTAACTTTAAGTTTAGAAAAGAAAAATCAGAAAAATAATGAGGAAATTTTACAATGGATCAGATCTTTTAATCCGTTGTATAATTTTCCAAAATAGTTACATATTTGAATAGTTGAATTAACTAGAAGCTGATACGTGATATTTAGGGGTAATCTGGTGTAATTTTTATCAAGTTTAGAGAGTTAATAAAAACGATTAAAAGTTTAAGAGTAATAGACCATTCCGACGAAGTTCAATAATAATTGATACATTTGACCTATTATTATAAATAAAATAAGTGATAATCTTATAATTTAAAATATTTTGTGACAACTACATATCGGTATTGCATATGCACTTCTGGCAAGTTTGAGGCTAAAAACGAGATTTTTATAATAGAAAAACCTTAATGCATTGTGAATATACAGCTGATTTCAGGGTAACTAGTGATTTGTTAATTTTTTTTAGGAGTATTGCAACGTACAAGATAAATACAAGCAACAAATTTGGCAAGTAAAACGTGAAGAATAGTTTACCATCAAACACTGGCAGGTAGTTGAATTTGAATAAAACAAATGTTTCTTAGGTGTAAACTTTTGAAATGCTAAATGCTATTTTTTTATAATCACACAAACCCATTCAAACTCGACCGCTAATTACAAACATTATACTAATTGAACAAGCTAAAAATTATAAACTTGCGTATATTTTGATTTTTTCACTGAAGATTTTTAGTAGTTTTCATTGCAAAAAGGAGGCTTAATATTATATCTCAACAATAATTAAACATTTAATTAGTATATTTTAATTTTAGTTATTTGGTGATTTTGGTTTGGGGCTCAGTCACAGTTAAGACCCCTCACCCCTTCCATCAAGTGTATTTAGTGAGATTCAAACTCTGTTCTCCTTCAATTTATTCAGTCTGTATTTTCAACTAAGCTACACTTTATTAGTTTAGTTGCTTCGTGATTGATACGTTGTAATTTTCAACATGTTTACATACATAAACAAGATCAATGTATCCATTAATGAGTGTCTATTGGTGGAGTCCACGTTATAGTTTTTCAATTAGCTCTATATCAAGGTGACTATGGTTTGAGAGTAGGGTCACATAAAGAAATGTTCTTCATTGATGATAAGCTGTTTTATAAAATAACTTTTGAACTTATAAGTTTGATAAATAAATATTTTTTAGACTTGTATTATAATTTATAAATAATTTATAAGCTCAGAATGTTTTATTTAAGTTTTGTAGGCAATATATAAGCATTTAAGTCTTGATCAAGTAAAAGACATACTTGGACAAATTTATATTGCTAAAATTATTTTTCATTTTACATATTTTTTTTATAGAACTGACAATTAGACTGCTTATAAATAAATAAACTTTACCAGACACTTAAACTTCTTATAATTCATCTTTAAACATGGTTTAGCAAATATTTTATTGATAACTAAGTGGTTTAGGAGAAAGGAGGAGTTATCCTCAACAACCAAATACTTATTTTTATGTTATTTATAAGTTAAAATTTTTACAAATTTTTTTAGGGTGACTCTATTGCTTACTCTACCCTTACTATTATTAGATTAAATTTCACTCCACTAATTCAATAATGATAAAGGGCAGTGTAACTTTTACTTTGAAATAAAATAATCATAACATTTAAGGCCTTTATACTTATAATCAAAAGAAACACCCATGTATGCTTAACCTAAAGGTTGAACAACAAAAAAAAAACATATATTTATTCTCAAAAAATACTCATCATTTAATTTCTAACCATATGCTCTCAATTGTATATAGAAAATGACGGATTATAAGGTTATTTTGCATATATTATAATTCACCACAAATTACTTGCATCTGAATTTTTTTATGGGTATTTGTCATATTTATTTAATATTTCTAAAATATTTACACATTTATTATGTAATCTAAATATTTTTTATTTAAAATATTTTTTCTTAAATATCTACATGATTACGTTATGTTTATATAGTTATCAGTTCCTACTCATGCTCCTCCTTCTACTTCTTCTTCTTCTTCTTTTTCGTTTTTTATTTCTTGCTCGTTCTCTGTGTTTGTGTTTTTGTTAATTACGTTGTCCTGTTTTTATTTTTTTTATTCTAATCTTAAATTGATTCGATTAACGTCTTGGAATGGGAAGCGCTCATGAAACGCTGTGCGGGCAAGCATTTGGAGCGGGACAAATCGATATGTTAGGAGTTTATTTGCAGATTAGAGCTTTTTGATAGTTTTTAGATTGTTGATAAAAGTTCTTTTTGTGTGAAACTGAGGTGTACACCACCTGTTCGATAGAATGTTGAAGAAAGTTGTGGTGTGAAATTGAATATCTATTGAACATATATAGGACTTCTATTGGGCATATATTGAATGGAAGAACATTACAATTCTATTTGAGTCTCAACATATATGATACGACATTCAGTTAGATCACAAATTGTTTTGGTGATTGATTGCGAAAATTGGCTATCTGTTTTAGTATTTATTCCCATGGTGAATTAGTTGCTACTTTTTCAATTACGGTTAAATCTTTGGAAACCAACGGCATGATATGTAATTCATTCATTCTTGCTAATATATGGTATGGTTCAATTTTATTCTGCAGTAGCGTTTGCGTCACTAGCAGTTGCATCGATTGTTGGTCTTCTAGGATGCACTTTTCAGGAAGTGGACATCTATTGGACATCTTTTGAACATCTAGAATTGTATCAGAAAATCTGTTTTGAAATGATATTCGATGTATGTAGAAGTATATTTTAAATTTCAATTGTCACTTGTTTTGAAGTTGATATTAGGCATTTGTTCAAGTATATGTAATTGACTTGTGTGTTTTCAGTTAGCGTTTCAATAGATTTCTAATAGATGGTCATTTGTTATTTTGTATATTGAATAATGTCATTTTTAGTTACTGTTTCTTTTTTTTAATTTGTTTGAATTAAGTGGTATGATTTTGCTGTCTACTGATAAATGTTTAATGTCTATAGTATTTCTAGGATGTATAATGCTTTTTTATAGGATTTCTATAGGCATTGTATATGATCCGTACTGATACCAGTGTATTGCTATCATTCTTGAAAGTTTTTCTAACTTTATGTTTCATATGTTGAACATGTCTAATATCTACTATAAGTGTCATACTTTTTCAATTGAATTGTGAAACTAATATTGTATTCTGGTATAAGAAGACAATTTCATATCTTGTAAACTTCAAATATGTTCAAAGGGACATCAATTCCAACTACTTAGATCCTTAATTACACAAGATTTCCAGATTTCAAACAGAAGTGATCATCAAAACTATCTCCAATGACTGTCTATTGTGTTGGTATATTGCTTGTGGCTCTCAAGTTTGTTTTTTTAGATGTTCCCTTCCATGCCTATATAAGCTCAAAGCTAGCCAACCGTGTTCTGTGAATTTGGCCATCAAACTGATCTAGGATTAGTTTCTGCTCAATCATGTACTCTAAAAAGCTAAGCCTAAAGATACCTGAATCGCTGCAATTTATTTTGAAATAGAATATCAGTATTATAATAAGATATTTTGATGAAGAAGATGCAATAAATCTATCCAAATACTGCTTTAATTATAATTATAAAAGACTTAAGAACAAGTTACATCGTGCTTCCAAACAATTACTCATTAATCAAACATATTGAACAAATTGTATCCCTGACAATTCTCATATTTCTATGCAACAAAAAGAACAATACAATTCGCACTTCCCTCAACTAAAGAACCTGGCAAGGAATTAATAATATGTAAGAACCAATAGAAATCCAACAGACATCTAATATAAATCCTATAGACATCCAATATAAATCAAATACCCATTAATCAAACTTCATTTTTACATAAAGGAACTTAATAGTCAGTGTTATTTGAGATTGAACAGATGAAATATTGACATTTGATGGCCGGCATAATGATGAATCGAACAAATATAAGCTTCAAGATACTAAGATAGTGGCTTGTAGTGTTATGCTACTGTATAACCTTATTATTTTACTATAGTCTATATTTCCCTGCACTGATATTCCTCCAATTACTAATTGTATCAACCCCAAGCACTAGATAGAAAATGCATATGCATAAGATAGATAAGATACCGACTCATTTTGATTTTGGAGTGGACTTATAGGTCTCCACAAACAAGGAGAAAAGACTCTTCCACATATTCAACAAAAAGAACAATCCAATTCACACTTCCCTCAACTACAGGACATGACAATGAATTATTAATATGTAAGAACCAATAGAAATCCTATAGACATCCAACATAAATCCTATAGACATGCAATATAAATCAAATACTCATTAATCAAACTTCATTCAGGCATTGCTACAAACACTTCATGTGCACAATTGCAAGATATAATTCTAAACAGAATTGGGGGGAAACAATTACTCCTCTCAACAACAACCTTATGTAAACAATGGAAGAAGTAGAGATTTGTTTTGATTCTGATTAATAACATGAAATTAAGTTTTCGTTTAACATGAATTCAGTAATAGAAGAACAAAAAATGAGATTATGTTTCATTTTTCTTACCTCTGTAGATTTCGAATCTCTTTGAGAATTGTAGATTTTGAACTCCAGTGAATGAATTTTAAAATCAATGCTAGTGTTTAAAGCAGATGAAACCGTTGTTGGCAGATTACTTGAACGATTTTTTAGTTTCGTTTTTGAATTTTGATTTTAGGTGAAAATCGTGTAAGAGGGAGAGAGATGAGGAAGTGGAAGAGATGGCTGATATTTAATTAGCTTTGAACGTATTTATGAGAATATTTTCCCATATTTTGCATGTTTATGTTATTATTTTTTTGTCCAAATTTTTTTTGTCTATTTATGTAAAGAGCTCTTTTTTATTAAGTTTATTTTATTTTTGTGGACAGGGCCAGTTCTGAAATTTCGGAGGCGAAATTAGAAATATGAGCTCTTTTTATTAATTTTTTTTATATAAAATTAAAATGTAGTGTAATTAATATCTAATAAAAACTATTTTCAGATTTTATTTTAATTTTATAATCTAACTAATTACATTGAAATTTTTTAAAAGTTTTTTTTAAAGTTTATATATAATATACATACATGCTTAGTAAAAAAATATGAGGCCCCTTTTTAATCGTCGGTGTGAGCACTGAATTTTAATGATTATTCTCACGAAACGATGATGAGAGCTATATGATGCAATGTCTTTCAGGTGTTGTCCATCAGAGGTGTTTCTACTGCTGTAGAGTTGAGTTTGGCCGAAGTCTGGAGACCTAGTCTACTGTTAGATACCTATATGGGTTCTGTCTAGTGGTACTGATCCACTGACAGACCCATACGGGGATTACCTTCCATAAGTGTGGAGGGGACCCCGTATAGGTCCTTTAGTACCCATATGGGTGGGCTCCTACCCCTATGGGTCCTCTAACTGCCTAATCAGCCTCTTTCGGAAGTAATCTCTTACCATTTTAGGGAAAAGGCAAGTCTTAAATGCGGTTTATTAGATTCAGACTTGACTTTCACCCTATAAATAGGGCCTTTTCCCTTCATTTCATAACACACAATCATATTAGAAGAAAAACTATAGAAAAATTATAGTAAAAGTTCTAGCAATTTCTATAGGTATAGAAAAGGTATAGTGGGGGTATAGGAGGTATAAAATAGGGAGAAAACCCATTTTTTGAGGTTTTATCCACATTTTATTCATTCCTAACTTTATTCATTAGGATTTAGGGGAGGTTTTATCCACAAAAATACTCACCTAAATAGTCCTATTTCACCATCTACTTTAGCTGGACACTCTCAACAGTAAAGGGATCACCTCAAAGTGGATTCACGTCACAAAGGTCAACGCTCTTGAGTTTCAAAGAGGCTCACATTTCAGTTTTATTATTGTTGTTACTTTCTGCCCCTTCTATTATATATGCTCTTTCTATTTCTTGTTTCGGGTCTGATCCTAACCTGTATGAGCCTTGCTGGCACCTTGTATCGTCAAGATATTGGATCGGTGTGCCATACTCATACGGAGGGACATCCCTTTTTATTTTATTTTTATGCCACCAATCCATTAATCTATAAATTAAACTGAATAAAGTTTCTGCCTGGACCAGATAGGACCCGTAAGGGTACGTCATAGCCGTACCGGTCCTCTCCAGTAGCCGTACGGGTCCTACCCACCCGTACGGGTACCAGCCCTAAGAAGATTCCAGAACTCATTATAATATATAAATGCATGTAACGAGTGTGAAAGAGTGTAGAAATATGATTTTTTTTGATAATTTGACAAATGATGAAAACAAAACGGTTTTACGCGGTAAGTGTAATTTTGAATCAACTAAATGAGAAATAAGTGACTTATCCAATACTCGAATCTCTGATCCAATGGTATGAGTCTCCCATCCAATGAGAACCGTACCAAAACTCTTTCCCAAGTAGACAACTTGGGTGGCGACTTTATCATTTGTATTGAGATTTGGGTCTCGGTTCTTTTATTCATTAAAAATTGGCCTATTGTGCAAACTTTAACTAAAAATATTTTATCACGCCTAAATCCAACCAAGCCCCAGTAGGCCCTACCTCTCACACAGGCGCTAAGGGAGACCCACACGTCATCAACACCTCATAGTGGCGACTCTGCTGGGGTGTAAATCTTTTAAGGTGTAAAATTTTGGTTTGTTTTAAAAGCTTAAAAGATTAAGATGAGCACCGAAAATCATTCACTTGATTCAACCCGTTTTCTTTTTCATCAATTGGGAAAATTATGACACTCTATCTTCTCATCTCCTTCTCACTTTAGTCAGATGGGCTCTTCTTCTAGCACTAGGTTAAGGTGCCCTATTATTTCTGCAACACTCGCGAAAGTGTCACTCATGCTCGTCAGGAATTGGGGACACTCTAGTGGGTAGAGCACTCATTGTCATCTCCCTCCAAAAGAGGCTTGATGCGACGGGCACCTTCTACATCAAACTTTCGATATATCCTTATGCCATTCTTATCGAAAGCCTTAGAATTTTACCTTCTAGGCACCCATTTCTGTGTGAGATTAGACTAAGGAAGAACACCCCTCAGAACTGGTGGGAGAAATAAGGACGAAATCGATCTATTCGCATGTGTTGTATTACATTCCCTTGTAATTAACCTCACCATGCATCATTATACATGATTCATGCATAATCGAACCCATGCATGTATTGATTATTTGGTTCTCACCTAAGTAAAGAATCAAAGCTTGGCAACCATCTCAAGTTCATTTGGTCCGCATTCCGGTTTTCATGCAACCAAATTCAGTTCAGTTAAGGGATGAATCTCTGCCTCCATCTCTTAGTAATACATCATCCAGTCAGTCCAGACAATGGGTTCAGTTGGTCTGTATGGTCAGTTTGTAATCCTTTTTAGTCAGGAGGTACGATAGTTCTGCCAGCCATCAGTCGGTCTATTCAGCCTAGCCAAGGGTTCATACTGTTCGTGTTTAGGGGATCTAGCTAAAGTCTAAACTACATAGCCACGCCTAAGGGGACCACCTTCCATCTTCCAACAGGTCTACCCTTTGGCATGAATACAAATGCTCAACAACTTTCACCTCCGATCTAACCATAAAAGGGGAAGATTGGATCCTCGTAAAGGCTAAAAAGTGGGAAATATTTGAGGAATTAGAGCACATTGATGAAGCAAAAAGAGGACTAGTGCCAATACAAGTAGAAGCTCAGTATTGGGAGACTACCGATTCACTGATGGATCCTACCGAGATTAAAGATGAAGACCCTCCACATCAGGAGGATGATTTCTAGGATGAGGTAACCTTTTAACATTGCTCATTTTTTGATGCAAACAACGCCACTTATAAAGCATATCATAAATAAATTGGTGCATTCATATTATGTTTGAGCATTTCATTCTTAAAGATATCGTGCACTCATAAAATCAGTTTTCTTAAAAATTTCATTATTTTTATTAAAGAAATTGAATTTGAGTACATCGCAATGGCATAAGGTTCCAATGGTTAAAACTTATCTTAAAAAAAGAGAGAGATAAAAAGTGCTTAGCAAACATGATAGCCTTGGGTCTTAGCTCAACTTTTTCCATAAGAGGGGAGGAAGATTCACATCACCAAGAAAGAAAGCCAAAAAATAAGAAGGGGGAAAAATAGAGGAAGACATACTTCACATCGAAAGCACCATTATCGAAAGCACCATTGAAGGAAAAGATCTTACAACACAAACCCAAAATCAAGGCAAGCTTAAATCCAATGCTCTTCCAAAACCTCCAAAAGGGTAAACCATCATGTCCAATAAATGGGAATTTCTTCTCAATGTAGGTACCTCCCTTGGACCTATATTCGCATCAAAATATCCCTCTAAAAATGCTTTCTCCGTTTGCTCAGAAGAAAAAAGGATCCCTCACCCTACATGATGATCCCAAGCCTCCATAATATATGACCTCTTTTCATAAAAGATGAAAACATGTTCATTCCAATACTAAATGGCCCAAGCATACCCAAAGCAACCCCTCAAGGCGGGTGATCTAATTCTCAAACAGCTACACCAAGTTAACACTGATGCTAGGGACAAGTTCAGGCCTAATTGGGAAAGATTGTTCGTGATTGAGAAAATCATGGGTAAGGGAGGAATTAAGCTCAGTGATATGGGTGGAAATGAGTTTGTGAATCCAATAAATCAAGAAAGGCTTAAGCGCTATCATGCCTAAGTTAAAAGAAATAAATCACAAAAAAGCATCATGCCAAAAAAATAAATAAATAAAGAATAAATCACCCGGCGAGTGGTCCTCTACTGCTCGGGCAAAAGTTAAGATGTAATCCGCTGATCGGTATTCCACAGACTGGCCAGGTAAAAGTGAGGGTACTCCAACAAAAATAAAGCCCGCTAAGTTGAAAACCTAAAAAGGGAGGCTTAGGCAATAGTTGGGGCATCGAGAGAAAAAACGTCAGTTGCTTTTTGGAAAATATGTAAAAAGACCAGAAAGCGGGTAAGGTTAACCATTGGAAACTATTGCCATTGCCTATGCACTCAAATATAATTTTATCGATGAACATGTTATGATTTGCTAAGAATATTGGTCTTATGAATGCATGCATGTCTTTAGGTGAAATAATCACAAATATGTGAATAACAGTTTCTTCTCTACATTTTGTGCTCTTTGTTATTATCTGTACAACGCATATCATTTAACAAAAGACAAATATACGGATAGGTCACAAAAAAAAATAACGCCTATACAAAAGTCGGAAAAAGTCTGTTGAACTGAGCCACCAAGGACAGTTCAGGCAAAAGTTAAGACAAAAGAAAAGAAAGAGAAAGTCCTCTGGGTTGAGCCGCCAAGGACAATTCAGGAAAAAATTAGGACAAGAAAAATACAAAATCAGTTCCATAGATTGCATCACATCAAGCGGTCTATGAAAAAGTTAGAACTTAAATTAAAAGCGCCAAGTGCTTCCACTAGGATCATCCAGCTTGCACCATGTTATAGTTTGGACACCTCAAAGATGCACCCCCCTAATGTTCAAAGAATGAATCTCATCCGATCAAATCACCAGTGCAAATAAGTATAGGCATCTATATAAGCCTGGAAAAATCTACAACAGGCATACGGATCTCTTCCAAATCTTGGTAGTACGCATCGGTCTCAGTTGGGCCAGTCTCTCAATAATCTAGAGCTTTAAAAGTTTGGTTACTAGTGAATTCACCAGCAATTTAAGCCTTTATCAAAGAAGGACAAGGTAACAATATCCTCGAGCCAAAATCAAGGACCAGACAAGTAAGAAAAGCACAGCCTATTCTAAGCCACTGGGGGGTCCTATCCCTGGTACTCATCCTGAGTCTAGTCCTATGCATCCGCCGACATGTCATCCCTATCTATCATCATATGATCCTCTGCCCCACCAGCATCCGCACAAGGCAGATCAGGAACCCTAGTCTCTAAAGCTCCTGCTATACTCTCAGCGACAATATTAATCTTCTTTACTCGCTGCTCTACCTCCTACTCAGCTCCCACCACCTGAGTGGCCACTGGCTCTACCCGTTAAGCTAAACTATCCTCCTCCAAAGAAAGAAAAAAAGTCTACTGGATCAAAAACTAGGAAGGGCGGTCCCGAGAAAAATTAAGGCAAAGAAAAACTAAAGGAAAATCCTGCTGGATTGAAAACCCGAAAGGGTGATCTAGGAAAAACTTAAAGCAAAAAAAAGAGAAAAAATCCGCTAAACTGAGCCGTCAAGGATAGTTCAGGCAAAAATTAGGACAAAAAGAAATGAAAATAAATGTTCGATAAGTCATCTCACATCAAATGGCCTATATAAAAGTTAGAACATCATCAGTCCCCCCACTATAAAATCACTTGAAGGTACGTATCCCTAAGAGTGTTAATTTTAAACCAGCCAGACTTGGTCTCATTGTTAACTATACCAAGAAGTATTACAGGTCTACAAGTGGCAATATTCAATAATCTCAGTTCGAGAAAAGAAAAATCAGCATGCATAAAAGCTAAATGCCGAAAGCACCAATCTAAGTTTACACCAAAGTAAGCCATGCAGGGCAGAAAAGTATCAAATGTCCAGAAAGTAAAAGTACATCTTAATCTAAGCTACTGAGGGATCCAGTCCCCGGTGAGCCTCTGAAGTCCGGTCCCGTGTATCCTCCAACAGGTCGTCCATGTTAATCATCACATGGTCCTTAGTCCCTGTGATATCCTTAGCAATAGCACCGGCTCCCCACTATGCTGGTCTACCTCCTGCTCAGCTCGCCTCTCTAGGTTAGTATCGGCACCACTTGGTAGGCATAAAGGCAATCCTTGGACACAGAATCAGATAGCTCTAGTGTCTGTCTATCCTCAATCATCTAGACTAGCTGGCCCCATAACACCTCGACCTCGGCCCTCACCCGAGTAGTCTCTGCTCTAGCACTTTCCAACTCCTCCTCCAGTTGTCTAACTCAGTCGGCCTCAGTAATGGCTACTCGAAAATGCTTCTCCAGGAACCTAGCTCGCTCCTCAGAGGCATCCAAATCCTGAGCAGACTTACCATGCTCCATAGCCAATAGAGTTTGCAATAAAAACTAGGGGTATGAGTCCTCTTTTCAGATTTAAGACAAATGTCACAAATGCCATTATAGGGGCATACTAGTCGATCTTAGGTTCAACTTAAAAACCATCCTCAGCCATATGGGTCCCCAGCATATGTATGCGTCCCATTCAACAGCTTTTTAGCCATACGTATGCCTCCTACCTAGCCACATGGGTCCTCCCTCCTATTTTAGAACAGTTTTCCAAGTTAAACCAGAACTTCTCAGCAGCAGGGACACATCATATCTAAATTGGGGTGAACCCCACTTCTTAAACCCCTTTCTTTCAGCTAATTAAGGGTCAAACCCCTAGCTCACGTTGATCCTTAATTAAAGGAGCAAAAAAATTTTCTACACAAAGTCAATCAAGAATCAAGGTAAGCCATTTTAGAACAACTTCTAATGTGAACACTTTTTCATGTGAAGGTTCATTCAAGGAAGGGATCCCTAAGCGGTCAAAACATCAAGGGGCAACGACCACAAAATAAGAGATTCTGGCCTGAACCAAGGAAGTGTTAACCTAGAAGAAAACCTTAGTAGAAAAATCATCTAGGAAGACACCACCCCAGCAAAGAAGTCAATTGGGAGGCATCCCTCCATTCCCCAGTAGTGGGTACAGTCGAGGGGCATCTCCCTAACATCTAATACCCTAGGGACACCCACCCAAGAGGCACTAACCAAAGTGATACAATTGAGGGGTAAACCCCCATTATCAAGCACCATAGAGTGCCAGCCAGTAGAAGGGGCATATTAGGGGCACCTCGGTTTGAGTTGGGACTAACCCAACATCACTAAACTTAGTCTTATCTTTTAATTAGGGCAAGTCCCAACTTGCATATCTCAAAGTTTTACTGACCAGTTCCATTATCATGTACAGGAACCCAATGAAAGGTATCTGTAGGAAAAGAAGGAATTCCTCCAGCCATACTGCCACCCAAGGGGCATCATTTAAAGGACATATCCAATAAAGGTGCCATCCGAGGGGCACCAACCAAGGGGCAACTTCCTAAGAAGCATTCCCAGCAACTAGGCCATTGGAGGGATCATTCCACTAATAAGTTAACCATCCAAGGGGCATCCCCCCAACCGGTCAAGCTACCCAAGGAAATTTTCAGGGGAACCCCCTCGGCAGCTAAGTTTCTCTTTCCAGGGGCACCCCTTAGCAGTCTAAGTCATCTAGATTGCTCTCAAGTGGTTAAGCCACTCATATTCTATTCCCCCAGTAGTCAAGCCACTTTAGGGCCATACCAATATAATATTGGGACCAACCCAACATCTCTTTGCTCTCTCTTTATAGTTAATTAGGGGTGGAACCCCAATACATCTTAGGTCATATTCTGATAAAACTTATTTTTTCCCTGCAGGTCAGACAAGTCAAAACCTTAATGCCAATAAATTGGGTACCTTTTCTCCAGCAGAGCATCCACATCAGGATAGCTCGTTCCCCAGTAGATGGAAAATTCAAGGGGCATTCCTCTATCCCCATGAAGAATCAGTCCCAATCCCCTATGGCTAGGCAGTTAGAGAAGACGTTCCCCAAATTACAAGAATACCCAAAGGGCATTATGAGCGGACGACGTTTTGCACGGTGGCTGCGGAGCTGGGCCGGCGGGCTGGCCTCTTTGAAGTGATGGGGGATGTGTATGATGTGATTGGAAAATAGTTTTGCACATTTTAATGCTCAAAAGATACGAGATCGAAATCCCGTACTTAAAACAGAGTCGCCACCCAGTTCAGCTCAACCGAGAAATTTTTTGTACGATTTTCCCACCGGGTGGTTGGACCATACCTTAAGTAGAGATTCCGAGTTTGGATAATGTTATCTATTTTTCATTAGGCCAAGTTAAGATACTTCATTCTTTCTTAATCGATTTAGTCTATCCTATTTATTTATGTTTTCAGTTATTTTGTTATTTCTGCATTTATCAAGCAATTGAAATGATGAATAAAATATTTACAGCCATTCAAAAATAAGCACGAAAAATAAAATTACTACAAGGCTTCCAGGTCCTGTACATTTTTTTATTTAATAAATAAAATACCTGAACATCCGATATACATCTACCTGCCGAAGATAGTTAGCACGGATATGATATATTTCGTTTATCATATTATAAAGCCCGATTGGATGGCTAAAATGAGATTTAAACGGCGTTTGTGGGAAATTCCATTTTTAACCGAATTTTAGATTTGATCATTGCTTTAACTGGATTATAAGTGAAAATGCCATACGTTATGGGGTGGGGTCTATTTTTGAAAGGTTTTGGACCTCCCTCGTTGCACTGTATATCCTAGTTTTGGACAATAAACTAATCTGGGAACAAATGAAAATAAAACTACTGTCCAGAAAGTCATGCTGCCGACAACGCAAGTGATACCGCTGGTGACATTATTGATGTCGATAGTGGTATAGATGATGCCGCTGGTGGTATGGATGATGTCGCCGGTGACATCAATGATGTCGCTGGTGACATCAGTATGCAGGCAGGTTACATGGCTTTCTGAGTACCATAAAGAAAGGGTCCCACAAGAAAGTGAAGTCTCTAGGGAATGTGATGCCATCGGCAGTATCAGCGATGTCTCTAGCGATATGGGTGATATCGCCGGCGACATCACATGTCTCCGGTGACCTCAATTTCTTGCAGTAGCAATAGGGAATAGTAAAAAATGACCGGGAACCCAAAAAATGAACAAAAATGAACAAAAATCAACAAAAATCAGTAATATTAATGCCAAAGAGCTATGAGACTCAGAATTTTTACCTCGGGGTCCTGAATCCACCTCTTTGTGAACCAAAAAGAAATACCTCCGGAGAGCTTGTACGATAATTTAATAGTAAATTTAAACATTTCGGATTTTTAAATCCAATTAAGTTGATCTTAACTACAGGATTTACTGATTTTAAACTCACAATCAGAGAGTTCAAAGAAGAAAAACCAGGAAAAAATGGAATAGTATCCTTTTTTTCCTGCCTTGTCAAATTCTTATCTCACTAAAATCTATTTTCTCATTCTAACATTAAACCTCTAACCTTAGATGGTTCCTCCCCCTTCATTGCAGCTCAAGGCGTGTTTTTATAGGTGAAATGGGTGGTTTTCGAGAACTTTTTGACTAATTCCGTCGAAAGTGACCGAAAGGCAGTCTGTGTAGGGACCCGCTTCGGGTCATGCCGCCGGCGACATGGCAATGCCTCTGGTAGTATGGATGATGCCACCGGCGGCATGGCTAATGCTGCTAGTGGCATCAGCCTTTGGCATGCCGACAGCCAGCGGGCCTAAGAGCCTAAAAAGTCTCCCAAAGTGGTTTAATAGTGGGTAAAAAGGCATCTCTTTGATTTTTAATGATATTTTAATGGGTATTTTTTAATTTGGATGTAAATCATCGGTTCAAGCTCCTACCGGACGGGTTATCGGCCACGCCGAACTGGATTCTACCAAGTATAAAATTCGCGAGGAATATTATTTTGGTAATAAAAATTCTAAAGAGAACTTTTATTTTGAGGCATTAAAATTAGGTAAACGTCATCATCGTCTCGCGAGAGGGACTGTAAAATCCCGTACTCACAGGCTGCCCCTCGCGGGATCACTGCTGCCACAGGTTAGTATGATCGCATGAAAGAGTAAGGGATAGGAATGATACCTGACGGGTGACTAGTTTGCCCCTTGGTCGGACTTCTGCTTTGTGGAAAGGATGCCCCTTGGTCGGACCTATGCTTTATAGAGAAATTGTCCTTTGGTCGGACCTATGCTTTGTGGATTGGTTGCCCCTTGGTCGGGCTTACGCTTTGTGGAGGGTTTGTGCTTTGGTCGGACTTGAGCTTTGTGGAGAGTTTGTTCTTTGGTCAAACTTGGGCTTGTGCTTTGAGGAGTGATTGCCCCTTAGTCGGGCTTATGCTTTGGAGAGTTTGTCCTTTGGTTAGGCTTATGCTTTATGGATAGGTTATCCTTTGGTCGGACTTATATTTTGTGGATTGGTTGCCCCTTTGTTAGGCTTGTGCGTTGTGGAGGGTTCGTCCTTTGGTTGGGCTTGAGCTTTGTGGAGAGTTTGTCCTTTGGTCGGACTTGAGCTTTGTGGAGAGATTGCTATAAGCACGAGATTTTGCAGTCCCTCTCGCGAGATGATGATGACGTATACCCGATTTTAATGCCTCATAATAAAAGTTCTTTTTAGAATTTTTATTACCAATATAATATTCCTTGTGAATTTTATACTTAGTGGAATCTAGTTCGGCGTGGCCGATAATGCATCCAGTAGGAGCTTGAACCGATGATTTACACCTAAATTAAAGAATACCCATTAAAATATAATTAAAGTTCAACAAGATGCCTTTTGACCCACTTTTTCCCACTTTTGACTGCTTTTCACGACTTTTTAGGCTTTTGGGCCCATTGGCTATCGGTATGCTGGAGGCTGATGCCACCAGCGGCATCAGCCATACCGCCGGTGGCATCACCATACCGCCGGTGACATCATCATGCCACTGGCGGCATGGCCTAAAATGGGTCCATGCACAGACAGCCTTTCGGCCACTTTCGGCGGAATTAGTAAAAAAGGTCTCGAAAAACACCCCAATTCGCCTATAAAAGCACACCTTAGGCTGAATTGAAAAGGGGGAACTGAAATTGTATAAGGAAGGAGCTGAAATTGGTAATTGAGGGGCTGAAATTGAGAGAGTAGATTTTAGTGAGATAAGAATTAAAAAAGGTAGGAAAAAGGATCCTAATCCATTTTTCCTGGTTTTTCTTCTTTGAACTCTCTGATTGTGAGCTTAAAATCAGTGGGTCTTTAAGTTAAAATTAACTTGATAGGATTTAGGGACCTAAAAACTTTTAAATTGATTACTAAATCATCGTTACAAGCTCCCCGGAGGTGTTTATTTTTAGTTCACGAAGAGTTGGATTCACGACGCCGAGGTGAAAATTCTGAGTCTCATAGCTCTTTGGCATTAATATTACTGATTTGTGCTAATTTTTGTTGATTTGTGTTCATTTTTGGGTTTTCAATCATTTTGACTATCGTCCACTGCTGCTGCAAGAAATTGAAGTCTTCGGAGACATATGATGTCACCGGCGGTATCACCCATATTGCTAGAGACATCGTTGATACCGTTGGTGGCATCGCATTCCCTAGAGACCTCACTTTCTTACGGGATCCTTTTCACTATGGTACTCAGAAAGCTGTGTAGCCTATCTGGATACTGATGTCGCCCGCGACACAATTGATGTCACCGGTGGCATCGGCTATACCGCCAACGGTATCAACCATATCACCGACGGCATCCGTTGCCTCGTCGGTGGCATGACTTTTTAGGCAACAGTTTTATTTTTGTTTGTTCCCGGACTAACTTATTTTCCAAAGCTAGGACATATAGTGTAATGATGGAGGTTCAAAACCTCCTAAAAACGGACCCCACCCCACAACGAGTGGCATTTTCACTTATAATCCCATTAAACCAACGATCGAATCTAAAATTTGGATAAAAATGGAATTTCCCCTCAAACACCGTTCAAACCTCATTTTAGCCATCCAATCGGGCTTTATAATATTATAAATAAAGCATGCTATATTCGTGCCAAACATCTTCTACAGGTAGATGTATATTAGACATTCAGGTATTTTATTTATTGCATAGAAAATGTACGGGACTTGGAAGCCTTGTAATAATTTTATTTTTCGCACTTATTTCTGAATGACTGTAAATATTTTATTCATCGCTTCAATTGCTTGATAAATGCGAAGATAACAAAACAACTGAAAACACAAATGAATAGGATAGATTAAAACCGATTAAGAAAGAGTGAAGTATCTTAACTTGGCCTAATGAAAAGTAGATAACATCATCCGAACTCGGAATCTCTACTTAAGGTATGGTCCAACCACCCGGTAGGAAAAATCGTACCAACTCAAAAATCGTACCAAAAATTTCCCGGTTGAGCTGAACCGGGTGGCGACTCTATTTTAACTATAAGATTTCGATCTCTTATCTTTTGAGCATTAAAATATGCAAAATCATTTTCCAATCACGTTATACACATCTCCCCCGTCATCTTAAAGAGGCCGGCCCGGCAGGCCCGGCCCCGCTACCGCCGTGTGAAACTTCGTCCTCTCATAGTGGCGACTCTGTTGAGGATTGATCTCTTGAACTTATCTTTTCATAAAATTTAAAAGATTTTGATGATGTATTGAAATCATTAGCCAAATTAAAACTTCATTCCTTTTTATAACGTTTTGTCCTTATGCGTGTAGATAGTTCGGTAATTTTAGGTGCCCCATTTTACCCGAGAAGCTCATGAAGTATCACTCATGCCCTGTTGGAATTGAGGATGCCTAGTGGGTGGATCACTCGTTTTTACCAACACTTAAACTCCTACGATCGCACCTATTTGGGTAGTGGTTGAGTAATGTGGAATCAAGGTAAACAAGAACCTTCTACATCAACAACCCTATACCAAAGCCGCGCTAGAAAAAGCCTTAGCACATCATTCCCCTTAGGATTACCCAAAACAATTTAAATAATTGGGATGCGCTTCTTTCACCATTACTAGTGAAGAAGCCAAAACTCCATCCTTCCAAAGAGGCATTACGCGGGAGTCATAAGGTTGGAAGAGGGACGATTTACGTGCTATATACTTCATAATCATGCACCCCCATACATCGGCTTCAAGAGCTAAAAATGAATCAACTTACCTTTACTACTTCCGCCCATGGAAGAAGTTTAGCAATATACATAGGACTTCTCTTGTGCCTCTGTTGTGTCATAACATATCACTATGGTAGCATGAGATACAAACGTCCCACGTATGATGGAGGGATAAGCCATCACATCATCCCTAACCACATCTATGTGAAACCATGTGCATCACACATCATTCCCAAGGAATAAAAGGCATGCGTACCATGCATACCATTCACCAATCCATTCATGGTCTGATCCACTGCCTACCATTTCAGCTAGGAGGAGGCGCACTGATCATCGCACCTTAGCTTGGAAAAGGATAGAGCATCGCCTGATACGTCATCCTCTAACCCCGGTTGTCACTACAAAAGTCGAAGGAATTCCCCACACCAATTCCAGCGGGGAGTCAGATTCAGAACAAGTTCAGTTAAGCTAAAATCCCTCTCGACCAGCCATGTCTTTCCCAAGAAATGAAGGGACCCCTCCTCCAGAAGAGCCCTTTAGCCCCACTTCTAGCTCGGGAACAGGATCCTAGCCACCACCTGGTTTTGAGTTTACTAGTGCTATGATGCAATTCCTAAACTCAGACGCTTTCCAAGCTTCTATCCAAACTACGGTTCAGGCAGCCGTTAAGCGAGCTCTTGAAGACAGGAATTCCGATCGAGTATCGGCATCTGATATTCAGGCCCTGAATGATTTAGCATAGATATTGACCAGTCTGGTAGAGGTGACACTCGTTGCGCCTATGTTTCAATCAACCCAAGCCATGGCGAGTCCATTCCAGTTTGGGCAGGCTTCAGCTTTCTTGTCAACTTCGACCATCCCATCAGTTGTGCCTTTCAACCTAAGACCCTTCACCTAAAGCTCCACTCCTCCGGTATTCACTCACCAAAGCCCAGTTTCTCGGCCACTACCCTCCTTCACGCCTCCGCAGTTCATTGTGACTCCTAAAGGCACTACCTACCCCCAAAATCCATTTGCCAGCCAACTGACCATTCGCCCTCCGCTACCTCCGACACTCAACAACCAGGTCACACAACCTTCGGCGCGCGACACCTGAAGCCCCAACTATCTCTCACAAACCGGTCAGCGACCAGGTCATGTAGGCTCCGGGCATGATGCCTGAGATCCAAGCTTACATCAACTGCCTCATCACTGATAAGAAACCTGAGAGGGACGAGGAATGGGTCCTCGATAATTTTACTATGCTAAATATAGCTCATTATGATGGCTCAGAAGCACCTGCCTATCACATTATAATGTATGAAAGAGTGATGCGCGTGAAGAATCTGAGCGATAAGGTGCTTACTGAAATGTTTCCCTACTCCCTTCGGGGTCCTGCCCTCGAATGGTATCACACTTTGCCACAATATATTGTCGCCGACTGGACTCTCTTATCTAAGGCATTAAAAGTGCATTATGGTTTCAATACTATGATGGAGATGACCCTCCAACATCTTGAGAGGGTCCGTCAAATGCCCAACGAAACCTTTAAGCAATACTTCAATAGGTGGATGTCGACTCAGGTCTTGATGAAGTCCAAGCTCAGCCTTGAGGAAATGATTGTCAAACTCCTCGAAGGGTCTCTCCCCCTATCCACAAGGAAATGGCTATAGATTCCTTTCTTTCTTACAAGGCTATGTTTGAGAAAGCTAAGAAAATTGAGCATAAGTCAGAGCGTGAGAAGGTCGAGAAAGCAGGAAAACCATGGTTTAGGAAGAATGAAGCTCAACCCTCAACCCTCAACCCTGGCGTCGGCTAAGCAAAAATACCGGCTGTAATTCAAGCCATTTCTCATGCCCCCGATACATCACTTACAGCCAATCCGGCTCCATCAACGATTGCTATAATCCAACCTACTCATCCCCCTTTTGTTTTAACCAACCCTTATAAATTGCCCCTGCGGGTCATCTTCCAGCTCTTGAGGGAAGCAGGTTTCATACAATCCCTTCAGGAATACAAGCCACCTAGACCTGAAGATAAGAATAACTTCTATAATTATCATGTTTAGGTAGTACATCAAACCAACAACTGCAAAGCCCTGCTCTCAGCAATTTTATGGTTGGTTAGCAAAGCAAAGATCACTGAACCGGACAAGGCCCCGAGCACTATAAATAATCCTTTACCGAACTTCAGAAGTAAGGTCAACATGGTCCAATCTAGTTTATCTAAAGCCACAGTCTTCGATCTCCTTGCTCGGAGGCCGGGTAGTAGTAACTCTATCCTGGTCATCGGTTCGGGTCTACCATCTTGCTCGGTTTTTGACCTTATCAATCAAGCCATCCCGGGAGTCAACTCGATTCAGGGAATGGAAATTGATCCAAACCAACCAAAGTAAGAGAGCCATAGGTCTAAACCATTTATGGCAAAAAGAAAGAAAGCTGAGGGGAAAGCACTGTTCAGCGTAGATTCCTTTGTTTTGAAGGACAACTATTCTGATGAGGATGGGGAAGTGGCTCGAGAGACCAAGGCCATAAGCACCAACTTGTTCAAGGTTGATCACTATGACCTTTTTAGCATGGACAAGTATGAGCTACAAGACCCAGATTCGGACACCGAAGAGCAACAGTACCTTTTTGAAATGCGAGCCACCAAGAGTGTCTTGCTCGATAATGTCCTCAATATTACTGGAGTGGTCGCGTATATCAGCCGGAAGACCGATATCTTCACCTAAACAAAGACCTGATTCCTGGCAGAGTTGGAACTACTGCAAGACCCCCTTCTCCACCTCCGCTTATCCCTACTAGTCTTGAGGTTGACCCCCTTATTACCTAGCTGAAAAACACTCAAGCCCGATACAACATCTAGCAACTGGTAATTGACTTTGAAAGGCATCGCAAGGGTTTGATCAAACAACTCCTTGATCTGGAAGCTAATCCGACCACCTCGATCACTGAGATGTGCGCCATAATAGGAGAAGGCATTCCCCCGAGAAAAGGGCCTTAGATTATATTTGACAGTTTTGATCTTACGCTCAAGGGAAGGGATCACAATAGGGCCTTATTCATC
Organism: Euphorbia pulcherrima; assembly: GCA_947683365.1. Lineage (NCBI taxonomy): Eukaryota > Viridiplantae > Streptophyta > Magnoliopsida > Malpighiales > Euphorbiaceae > Euphorbia > Euphorbia pulcherrima. The sequence continues at coordinate 75,862,858 of CANTUS010000014.1, forward strand.
CGGATCTAAATTCTCGATAAGGCCATCCCATGCATCATGGTAGATGATGGCTCCACTCTAAACCTATGCCCTCTGAAAATCCTTCCTCATCTGGGGCTATCAGAGGACATGCTTGAAAGGTCCAGCACGGTTATTAGAGCTTACAATGATTCAAAACGCAATGTAATTGGGACTTTTGAGGTAGAAGTCACTGTCAAAGGTGTGGCAAGCAATGTGCATTTCACCGTACTTGACATTCCTATTACCTATTCTTTGTTGCTTAGCTGACTAGGGCTCCATACTTTGGGCGTAGTTCCCTCCACACTACACCAAAAAATAAAACTAATTCATGATGACAGAATTATGACTATAGAGGCCGATCCTGCTTCCATTATGGCTGTTATAGAAGCCAAAGCTAATCTAGAAAAGGGCCTTCAGATTGCCATGATTAGCAAAGCTCAGAAGCCTCCTCTCCTTTGGCACAGCTACCTTCACGCGGGTATGGGAAAAGTAATGAAGAAATCTGATTACAAGCCTGGCAGAGGTGGAGGAATACACGAATAGGGAATTATTGAGGCATTGGAGCCGAAGATCCTTATTCATAGAGCTGGATTGGGATATAAGCCTAGAAAGGCCTATCGCCGCATCCCTTCTTGCTATTGCACATGGTCACTGTTTGTGAGATCCAAGGCAAGAGGCCTTATGAGGGGGAGCCTGAGCCAATCGAGTATGGCAGGAAAATTTGGCCTGACTTTGACATCTTTAAAGATGTCTATGAGTTTGAGACTAGTCGTATGATAGTTTCAGCTGAACCCAAGCCTACTGAGCCCGATGTGCCTATCAATGTTGTTTCTAATAAGGCTAAAGGGAAAGGTAAGATATATCCTGAGGATGAGCCTGAGAGAAGCAATGAAGAGTCTATCGATCCAAAAATTGAGAATGCTGTGGCAACCGTGACAAAAGCTATGGCACTACTGATGAGGAAAGGCTGGAAGGGTACCGGGGAAAAAGACACTATAACAACTATAGTCGAAAAGCTCGCCAGGGCTCTTACCAAAAAGGCCAACCTGTCTGAAGGGCCATCACTCACCATTGCCCAAAAGACCGCTCTAAGGCACGACCTAAATGCCATTTTGGCAGACGATATAGAGGACACTTCTCCCTTCGATGTTGCTACTGAAGCCCCTCCGCCTGTGGAAGAGGATATGGACGATGTAATTTTTAATATTTCTGATGTTTTTGATGCAAACAATGCCGCTTATGAGGCTCTTAATGCAATGAATAACTCCCGTTCTGCTTACTTATTTGATGTCTTTCCTGATGGGTCCATGCATTCACATAACAATACGCATAATGTTTTTGGCATTAGTGATACATTATTAAGTGAAATAAACCTAAGTACAGATGACAATCCCAAAATGGTAACCATTTCCAAAGATTTAACTCCCGAGGAAAGAAGTGAGATCATAAAAGTGCTTAAAAATCATGTTAACACTTTTGCCTGGTAGTACGAAGACATGCCCGGGGTTGACCAACAAATTGCCGAACACAAAATCCCAACTGATCCTAAATTTTGACCTGTCAAGCAAAAGCTCCGCCGGTTGAGACCTGAATGAGCAGAACAGGTTAAGGCAGAGGTTTCAAGGTTGATCGAAGCTCAATTCATAGAAGTGGTAGAATACCCGACTTGGCTGTCCAACATTATCCCAGTGCCAAAGAAGGATGGTAGGGTCCGAGTCTGTGTGGATTTCCGAGACCTTAATAAAGCCTCGCTAAAAGATGACTTCCCTCTCCCACACATCGATGTCCTGATTGATAGCGCTGCCAGGGCGGCTATGTATTCATTCATGGATGGGTTCTCAGGGTATAATCAAATTTTGGTTAATATTGTCGATAAAGTCAAAACAACGTTCATCACTGAATGGGGGGTGTATTGCTACAAGGTAATGCCGTTTGGGTTGAAAAATGTTGGGGCCACTTATCAGCGAGCTGTGACCGCCCTCCTACATGACATGATCCATAAAGAAGTGGAAGTGTATGTTGACGACATGATTGTGAAGTCCGCCACTTGAGAGGAGCACCCCGCTATTCTTGACAAATTCATAACTCGCATTAAAAAGTATAATCTCCGCCTAAATCCAAAGGAATGCATATTTGGAGTTACCTCCGACAAGCTGTTGGGACATGTGGTTAGCTAGAAAGGTATTAAAATGGATCCCGACAAAGCCAAAGCCATCAGGGACATGCCTCCCCCTGAGATAGAGAAGGAGGTCCGATCGTTTTTAGGGTCCTTGCAGCATGTTAGTCGGTTCATTGCTCGCCTCACTAGTGTTTGTGAACCCATCTTTAAACTATTAAAGAAACAATAACCCGTGGTATAGAACGATCCCTACCAAGTAGCATTTGACAGAATCAAGGCATATCTTGTCGATCCACCTGTCTTGACACCCCCCATTCCAGGGAAACCACTCATCCTTTATCTGGCCATTAAGGAAACTTTTGTCGGGGCCATGCTTGTCCAGGAACATAATGATAAGCATGAACATTCCATCTACTACTTGAGCAAGAAGCTGTTAGATTATGAAACCCGGTATTCAATTGTAGAGAAGACCTGTACTACCATGGTTTGGCTTATTAAGAAGTTACGACATTATTTCCAATCTTATCGCATCTAAGCCATAGCCAAGATTGATCCAATGAAGTTTCTTTATCAATCCCCTGCTCTGGCTGGCAAATTGTCCCAATGGCTGCTTCTCCTGTCTGAGTTTGACATTGAATATGTAACCTAAAAGGTCATTAAGGGGTGGGCCATGGCTGAATTCCTGGCTAATCAACCCCTCAGCTCCGACTATAAGGAAAATTTGGAGTTTTCTGATGAACAACTCACCTCTATTACAACCCTTGATGATGATTGGACAATGTACTTTGATGGCGCTGTGAACCGTCGGGGAGCAGGTCTCGGGGTCATCATCGTCACACCAGATAATGAGATAATCCCATTGTCCAAACATTTAGAATTCGCTATCACCAACAATGGCGCTGAATATAAAGCTTGCCTGTTCGGCCTCGAGGCTCTTCTTCAGGTTCAGGCATGCCATGTATCCGTCATCAGAGACTCGGCTCTGGTTATCCGTTAGGTCATTGGAGATTGGAAAGTTAAAGAAGAATCTCTCCATCCTTATGTTAAGGCTGTCCGCGAATTGTCTGAGAAATTTACCTCGTACTTGTACCGCCATATCCCTCGAGATGAGAATCAAATGGCAGATGCTCTCACCACTCTCGTGTCTAAGTGGGAAGGACCCCAACAGTAACCTATCCGCCCTTTGGTTTTGTTGTACACTAAGATCCCATATCATGTTTAATTAACTCTTCCAGTTCTCGCCATTTCATCCGAACCTTGTTGGTATTCTGACATCATCCTATTCCTTCAGACCGACCAATGCCCCACAGATTCTTCTAAGTCAGACCGTACCACCCTACGGCGGCTCGCTATCCAGTTTTGTATTATGGATAATGATCTATTCAAGCGCACCAGCGACGGCCTACTTCTCTATTGCCTCACTGATTCCGAGGCTCAGAACGTAGTGACCCAGGTCCATGTCGGTGATTGTGATCCTCATATGAACGGTCTTGCTCTCGTAAAGAAAATCTAGTGGCTGGGGTATTTTTGGCTCACTCTCATAGTCGATTGTATTGCCCAGGTCAAATGATGCCACCAATGCTAGGTTTACGAAGATATGCAGCATCTACCACCCACCGAGCTCCATCACTTATCCACCCCTTAGCCATTCTCGGCATGGGGGATAGATATAATTGGTGAAATACGTCCTTCCTCGACAAACAACCATAAATTTATCGTGGTAGCAGTAGATTACTTTTTAAAATTGGTTGAAGCCGAATCCTTCACCAATGTCACCGCCAAGCAAATGGCCAAATTCAAAGAAAAGCACATCTTTGCTCGGTATGAGCTCCCACACCATATAGTCTCGGACAATGGAGTTCAATTTCAAGGAGCAACTGCTTCTCTAATTGAGAAGTATAGGATCGAGCACCATAGATCTTCTCCATACAGACCACAAGCCAATGGAGTTGTTGAGGCAGCCAATAAATAGGTAAAGACGATTCTTTCCAAGATGATAGCTGGTTATAGGGATTGGGCGGATAAGCTATATTTTGCTATCTGGGGATATTGCACCAGCTACACACCCTGACAGGCCAAACTCTGTTCTCCCTGGTCTACAGGATGGAAGCAGTCTTGCCAATTGAAACTCAGGTGACTTCATTAAGAGTCGCTCTAGAGGCTAAATTAGAAGAATCCGATTGGACTTGGGCGAGATTTGAACAGTTGAACATGATGGATGAGCAGAGTTTGAAGGCCCTCGACAATCTCAAGATGTACGAACAACGTATGGCTTGGGCATATAACAGTCAAGTAAGACATCAAAAGTTACCCCTGAAGACCGATGATCTGTTCCTCAAGCAGTTGAAACACTCTACCACTGATGCGAGGGGTAAATTCAGGCCAAACTGGGAAGGACCATATGTAATAAAAAAGCTGCTTAGCAAAGGGGTAGCTACACTTATGGACATGGATGGGCACGAGTTTGTAAATCCCGTAAACTAAGACAAGCTTAAGCGTTATCATGTTTAATTTAAAAGAAACAAATCAGAAAAGCAGCGCACCAAAAAAATATATACGTGATAATTACCCGCCTTTCGGTCTTTTACTGATCGGGCAAAAATTAGGGCAACGCCGGATGATTGGTATCCTGCGAACCAATCGTGCAAAAATTAGGGGATGAGACAAACCCGCTAGATCGAAAACCCAAAAAGGGCAATCTAGGCAAAAGTTAGGGTATGTGAGTGAAAGAGCGAGTGCTTTCTAGAAAACCGATCTCGGCTAGTTGGCACCAGGAGTTAAATCAATGGGAATGTCAACCAAACATCATGTACTTTATTTTATCTCAATTAATAAAAGTTCTCTTTTGTTGAAATCTAAATGCTTATACTTATATGGATCCTGTATTCATAAGATTAAGACAACTTCGGAAAGCCTTGGATAGAGTTTGTTTTACTTTCATTTTGGATGCAAAAAAAAGTCTGATAGTTCTGACAAAAGTAAGACTCAAATCAAACTTCCCACATCATCGTCACAGTACCTAGAGATCCGCCTCGGGGTGCTAGTAGAAAAGGGGTCCTCTCCCCGCTCCACATGTTCCCCCTCAAAATGGGCCCATGACCGCTTCTGATGGGTCGGCAAGTCTCTTATCTCAGCAAGGCATCCCCTGTAGTGTGTGTCAGTTTTGATGGTTTCCATGTGATCATAATCCAGAATCTCAAATACGGCCTCCCTAGACCACTTCTCCTGAATATGGTTGACCCACTTAGCTTTGTAAACTCCGATCTGGTTGTGGGGCAGTTTGATTGGGACTCTTTGCCTTTTGCCATATTGACAACATAGCTCGTAAGGGGTATAAAATGAAGATTTCTCCAGACCTACCAGTTGAACACATGCTCCCCAAGATTCTACAACCACATCCTGAATTCTCCACCATGGACTAACCCACTGAACCTGCACGTCAGTATACCCCCTCAAAATAGGCACCCAATCATTATATGTCAACTCATCGAAATCAGCCCGCATAAGCCCTCTCTCCCTCAGATAGACGGGAAGATACTTTTTCGGGTTCCCTCGTGGCGCCTCTCTCAACTTCAGCTTCTCCATCAGCCATACCTATAATTCAAAACTCAGGTAAGGATTGGGGAAGGAAATATATGGGATCAGAAAGAATAAAAGGTACCTGTAATAATATGAGTTGATCTCGATAAGTGATGAGTCAACAGAAGCAACATCCACGTTCAGCTAAACATCGGCCAATCCCACAGCCATGGGAGAAGCCCTTGTCGATATAGGGCTAATAAGCGAAATTAGCCTGAGCAAAGCAATCAGGCCCACTCCACACATAAACTCCTCCATGAGTAGCAATTACACCATGAATGACCAAGCAGGATGGGATCGGGGCACTCCACGACACCACTCTAGAACTGCTCCGAGCTGAAACCCAGGTTTATCGGGCAACCGAGACAGAAATGGGTCCATAGAATTAAAATTCCATAACCCTTGAGGGATTCCATCTATGGCAAAATGAATGTCCGACAACGCTAGTGTAACACGTTTAGGACACGGTGTCCCTAAAATAGCATGGAATTCTTCGAGCAAGGGGCAAAGCTCAAAAGATGAAAATCGAAAAAAGGTGGTCCATTGGATCCCTAAAAAATAGTGCCGCTTGAAGGAATTCGTGGCTTACGGGCCATGCCGCGATATATCGAAACCCCCAAAGCTTGAATTTTTCAAGCCTATTCCAGTCTGCATTCCCCAGACTCTGCAGAAAACCCCGTAGCTTTTGATTGTGGGTTGCCATGACAGGAATGGACAGAATAGTTAAAATTAGATTGCTAGAAAATTGATACCACCGGATATACGGGTGATGTCGCCGGCTATTTAAGTTATGCCGTCGGCGATATGGATTAGATTGGGCGATATCAGATGATACCGCCGGCGATATGGACTTTCAGACAGCCCTTTATATATTATTTTGGCTGGATGAGTTTAGGCGATATGGGTCATGCCACCGGCGATATGAAGTGAATTTTTCGACAACATCAGAAGCATTTCTTCCATTTCAAACCAGTACAAAACCTGTAAACAATCCTATACTGCGTTTCCAATTCCTTTCCAAACAGCGACCCATTCTTATTCAAAATAAAAAGCCCGAAGGCACAAACTATCACGAAAGAAACAAAACCCAACAGAAAAAAACCAAATTATTCCAACCCCAATGTATCAAGGGTACAAACAAGGAAATAAAAAAAGAGCAAAATAAAAGAAAACTAGGCATGCCTTCCACTACCGGCTGGGCGGGATGAAATGTGATCAGGGCTTACAAGCTAATCTCCAACATCGTCCTCATGTTCCTCCCTTCCCTCTGTCATGGGCACACTGTTAGACTCCTCGGCCAAGGTAGGCGGGCGTCGGCCGGCAGACATCTTGATCCCCCTACGACTGGTACTACCAGTGTGCACACAATCCAGGTTTTGCTTACTTCTCCGTTCTTAAACGGTGGCAGCCAATTGACCCTCAAGGTCACTCACGCGACGCTATAGGTCTACAGTCTCCTCCTTATACCACCGCCGGGCTGCATTAGCATCCGACAAGGAAAGGGCCAAGAAATTCTGCAAGCCAGGGAAAATATCGACAATGCATATCATTCATAACATCTATACGTGCATCCCATCTTAACATATGTATAAATGCCTGAGCAAGGAGCGACTGTCCGATAAGTATATCCCAGAGAACAAAATTGTTCTCTGTGAGCTGCTCCACATGGCTCCGCGCCACCTAAAAAACCCAAAAGGCAAATCATTAGACACCCGCATCCAAGGCTAAATAAGAAAATAATTATCAACCTCACCTAAGTAGTATTTTTGGGCATGAAAATTGGAGCTTGCCAGCTCGAGCCTATATTCCTAGGGAGGAACTCGCCTTGGGAATTCGTCGACAGGAATGTGGTTTCCAACGGATTGACCAGACGCCTCTCTACAAAGTTTATACCCTGCGGCACACCATAGTGCCGTGTCCCACTCTGGATATCCCGGCCTCTTTTCCTCGCGGGTTCCTGAAATACATGAAAGCCACACTGTCAACAACATTCCTAAACAATTTTAAAATCATGCACATAAGCACAATCATACCTCAAAAGAACGTTGCTCCCCTTAGGACATTGGCGCACTCCCACCGGTTACATCCATGCCCACTTCATCCTCCCCCTTGGGCTTGATCCCAAGATCCCCTTCAAGTGTCTCATCTTCATCATCTTCTTCCTCCTCGATGTCTATAATACCTTTGAGGCGCCTTTTCTCATCCTTCGACTGTTGTTCGTTATGATACTCAATCATATCATTTCTGTGGATGCGGGGACACACAGGGAGTAGACGCTGTTGGAGCTGCTCGTAGGGGCCAGGGACGCTAGGGATCACTCGGCCATTCCCGTCGATGTAATTAGCCTTGTCAGCCTCGGAGGTGATCACCAAATGGGGCCACCATAAGCCCCTAGGAGGATTAGTAAGTACCGGTCTATCAGCCTCCGGGACGGACCTCCAACCCTGAACGCACTCACCCAGGTACCACTGCTGGGATAGAGGGCACTCAATCACGAACCGATGATCGTCTACCTCCCTTCTAACCCTTGCGACCTCTGCTAGATTCTCCACCCCATCGAATGGATCCAGGACAAGCTACACCAACAATCAGCCAAAACAACCGGTGTAAGTTCATAAACGCCTTTTGTTTTGTCTAAGTGTAAAAATAAAGACTAAAATAAAAGTTGTATACCGAGCTCAACCGCGCACTCCTCAAGACCTCCCAATATTTCGTAGGGTACTTGGCCTTCCCACCAATGCCCCCGTACCAGTGAGCGAAAAAGTGGGAGCCCGACGGCACAACCTTTTTAAACTCCACCAGTGGGAGGATTTGATGCTCGAAGGCCCAAGCCTGCATAAATAATGACCAATCAATTCAAGAAGCGTCATACAATAAATGAGAACGTGTACTATCAAGTAAAATACTTTCAAAGAGATGTACCTGGAGTAGCTAATTTCAGAGGTGAAGGGCTTTCTCCTTCTTCCGGGCTCCCACGTCCAGCCCATGGTACAACTGAGCCAAGATAGCCCTCGGCCAATTCTTCCTCCTAATGCCCGACACGTCTTCCATAGCAGTTATAAGCACATAATTGATCTTGCTCCCCGAGATTAGGAAGAATAACATGGTAAGCAAAGAAATCATGAAGGATCGGACATAAGCCTCCCTCTCATCCTCGGGCACTACATCCACCCAGGTCCAGTAATGGTACAACTCACCATAAGACAGCCGCCCAGAAATGGGCTTCAGACCAAACAACTCCTTCACCCGCCTCACCATGGGCCTTTCAACATGGTACTTGTCCATGTAAGCATCAAAATGTATGACCTCGTCCATCCAAGGGAGGCCGATCATTTCTACGATGTAAGAGGGTGTAATCGTAGCTTCCCCGAAAGAGAAGTGGAAAGTATGGGTGGTTTCAGACCACCTCTCGGTTAGGGCTATCACTGCTGAATGAGAAAGCTTGGGCATCAGCATTGGCATTATTCGGGCTAAGTCCCCGAATCCTGTCTCATTGATGGCAAGCGCGATCTCGGGGTCGTTCTCCAAAATATGGTGTCACCATTCACCGATGGTGCCCATTCCCCCTGTATAGGTCAGTTCATATGACTGTAAAATTAAAAACAAAACAGATAAGTCCTGCATATTTTCTCACCACTGAAATTTGATAGAAAGCTGTTGATGTCGCTTCTGCTAGAAGTGATATCGCCGGCGGCATCATCCCATATCGCTGGCGGCATAGATGATATCGCCGGTAATATCAATTCAAACAGAAGCGACATCAGGCTTCCCTGGCCCCTTTTGCAAGGACTGATGCAGGCAGTGACATCACTCATATTGCTGGCAACATCATAACCTGCGGGCAGAACCTGTTTTCTCCAAAAACGCACCCATCGTGCCAAAACCACAAAAATCGCAATCAATCAAACAATGAGCCTGAAAATAGTAAAAATCAAACCTAAAGCATGCAATATAGTCAATCTATTTCACACTTAAACTCTTATCATGGCATGATTTTAAGCCTAAGGCTAAATCGAAACTCAACCTAAAAAGAGGAGATTCAGGTTTTGCAGGATTACCTGGATATAGCAGAGGTGCTTCTCCTTCTCTGGGGTCAGATTGGTGATGGAAGAATTGATCCCATAGCCATACATCTTGGCCGTCTCCTTCAGGCCATAAGCAGTAAGAACGGAGAGAATTTTCAATCCCTCAATAGAAGAATCAGGCAGGTTCTCCCTAGCCTTGGTAGATTTACCCCTGAAAGCCTTGGTGATTCTGTTCATGATTTGAATAACGAAAGAAAAATCGTATGATTTGGAGAATGAGATGTGAAGTAGTAGGTACGATTTTCTAAATAAATAAGAAAGAAGGGAGTTTCAATTCCTTTTAAACTGCCGCGCGGAATTTGAGGAGTTTTAATTTATCTGAAACTGCCCATTCATACCGCCGGCGGTATCAATCCATGCCGCCAGCGACATCACCTCCTTTAGTTCAAATTTTGAATTTGTCTGACCAGTCAAAATTGCCATATGATGCTAATGTAGCCGGCGGTATAATTTAATACCCCCAGCGATATGAGTCATGTCTCCGACAACATCAGGTCTCTCCATGCCTTTTTTTCAGCTATCCTTCGACTCTAACCCTAGCGATCCAGAACTTGCATAAAAGCTGTAATTACAAACCCAGTACGCTCATTCTATAAACTACCCAGAGACTACGGTATGACCCGATGCATGTCACACCCTTCAGGTTCATCCTCAGAACACCAACTGAAAGTCCCGGCATGACCCTGTACATGCCATCTTCGGGTTCACCCCTCTAAAATTATGGTGTGACCTAGAACCACATTCCACAATCAAAAAAACACGAGCCAGACCAAAGGGCAAACTCTCCATAAACCATGAGCCTGACCGAAGGGCAATCTCTTCACAAAACATAAGCCTAACTGAAGGGCAATCTCTTCACAAAACATAAGCCCAACTGAAGGGCAATCTCTTCATAAACCATAAGCTCGATTGAAGGGCAATCTCTCCATAAAGTGTAAGCCCGACCAAGGGGTAATCATAAAATAAAAAGTCTGACCAAAGGACAAACTCTCCATAAAGCATAAGCCCGACCGAAGGGCAATCTCCCCACAAAGCTGAAGTCCGACCAAAGGACAAATTCTCCACAAAGCTCAAGTCTGACTAAGGGGCAAACTCTCCACAAACCATAAGCCCGATCGAAGGGCAATCTCTTCATAAACCATAAGCCCGACCAAAGGGCAATCTTCTCATAAAGCATATGCCCGACCGAAGGCAATCTCTCTTTAAAGTGTAAGCCCGACCGAAGGCAATCTCTCCTCAAAGCGTAAGCCCGACCAAGGGGCAAACTCTCCATAAACCATAAGCCCAACCGAAGGGCAATCTCTTCATAAATCACAAGCCCAACTAAGGGGCAATTTCTCCGCGAAACGTAAGCCCGACCAAAGGGCAATTTCTCTACAAAGCATAAGCCTGACTAAGGGGCAATTTCTCCATGAAGGGTAAGCCCGAACAAGGGGCAATTTCTCCATAAAGCGTAAGCCCGATGAAGGGCCAATTTCTTCATAAAGCATAAGCCCGATCAAGGGGCAATTTCTCTGCGAAGCATAAGCCCGACCAAGGGGCAATTTCTCTGCAAAGCTCAAGCCCAACCAAGGGGCAACTTCTCCGTGAAGCATAAGCCCAACCAAGGGGTAAACTTCTCTATGAAGCTCAAGCCTGACCAAGGGGTAAACCTCTCTACAAAGCTCAAGTTCGACCAAAGGACAATTTCTCCACAAAGCATAGGTCCGACCAAAGGGCAACCAATCTACAAAGCATAAGTATGACCAAAGGATAAACTCTGCACAAAGCTCAAGTCTGACCAAGGGATAACCAATCTACAGAGGATCAAGTCCGACCATGGGGCATCCTTTCCACAAAGCACAAGTCCAATCAAGGGGCAAACCAATCACCCATCAGGTATCATTCCTATCCCTTGCTCTTTCGTGCGATCATACTAACCTATGGCAGCAGTGATCCCCCTATGGGCAGCATGTGAGCACGGGATTTTGCAGTCCCTCTTGCGAGATGATGATGACGTATACCCGATTTTAATATTCCTTGTAAATTTTATACTTAGTGGAATCTAGTTCGGCGTGGCTGATAACGCGTCTGGTAGGAGCTTGAACTTATGATTTACACCTAAATTAAAGAATGCCCATTAAAATATAATTAAAGTTCAAAAAGATGCCTTTTGGCCCACTTTTTCCTACTTTTGACTGCTTTTTACGACTTTTTAGGCTTTTGGGCCCGTTGGCTGTCGGTATGCTGGAGGCTAATGCCACCAGCGGCATCAGCCATGCCACCGGCGGCATCAGCCATACCGCCGGCGACATCATCATGTCGTCGGCAGCATACACAAACAGCCTTTCGACCATTTTCGGCGGAATTAGTCAAAAAGGTCTCAAAAAATACCCCAATTCGCCTATAAAAACACACCTTAGGCTGAATTGAAAAGGGGGAACTGAAATTGTGTAGGGAAGGAGCTAAAATTGGGCAATTGAGAGGCTGAAATTGAGAGAGTAAATTTTAGTGAGATAAGAATTAGAAAAGGTAGGAAAAAGGATCCTAATCCATTTTTCCTAGTTTTTCTTCTTTGAACTCTCTGATTATGAGCTTAAAATCAGTGGGTCTTTAAGTTAAAATTAACTTAATAGGATTTAGGGACCTAAAAACTCTTAAATGGATTACTAAATCATTGTTACAAGCTCCCCGAAGGAGTTTATTTTTAGTTCATGAAGAGTTGGATTCACAACCCCGAGGTGAAAATTCTGAGTCTCATAGCTCTTTGGCATTAATATTACTGATTTGTGCTAATTTTTGTTGATTTGTGTTCATTTTTTGGTTTTCGATCATTTTAACTGTCGTTCGCTACTGCTGCAGGAAATTAAAGTCACCGGAGACATGTGATGTCACCGGCGGTATCACCCATATCGCCAAAGACATCGTTGATATCGCCGGTGGCATCGCATTCCCTAGAGACCTCATTTTTTATGGGACCCTTTTCTTTATGGTACTCAGAAAGCCGTGTAACCTGTCTACATACTGATGTCGCCCATGACACAATTGATGTCGCCGGTGGCATCAGCCATGCCACCAGCAGCATCAACCATGTTGCCGACGATATCTGTTGCCTCGTCGGCGGCTTGACTTTGTGGACAGCAGTTTTATTTTCATTTGTTCCCGGACTAACTTATTTTCCTAAGCTAGGACATATAGTGTAACGATGGAGGTTCAAAACCTCCTGAAAATAGACTCCACCCCACAATGAATGGCATTTTCACTTATAATCTGATTAAAGCAACGATCGAATGTAAAATTTGGATCAAAATGGAATTTTCCCGCAAACACTATTTAATCCTCATTTTAGCCATCCAATCGGGCTTTATAATATTGTAAATAAAACCTGCCATATTCGTGCCAACCATCTTCTGCAAGTAGATGTATATCGGACATTCGAATATTTTATTTATTGTATAGAAAATGTACGGGACTTGGAAGCCTTTTAATAATTTTATTTTTCGCACTTATTTCTGAATGACTGTAAATATTTTATTCATCGCTCCGATTGCTTGATAAACGCGAAGATAACAAAATAATTGAAAACACAAATAAATAGGATGGCTTAAAACCGATTAAGAAAGAGTGAAGTATCTTAACTTGGCATAATGAATAGTAGATAACATCATTCGAACTCGAAATCTCTACTTAAGGTATGGTCCAACAACCCTGTGGGAAAATCGTACCAAAAATTTCCCGGTTGAGCTGAACCGGGTGGCGACTCTATTTTAAGTACGAGATTTCAATCTTATATCTTTTGAGCATTAAAATATGCAAAATCATTTTCCAATCACATTATATGCATCTCCCCCGTCATCTTAAAGAAGCCAGCCCGACAGGCCCGGCCCCGCCGCCGCCATGCAAAATGTCGTTCGCTCATAGTTGCCCCTAGATCGGGCTTGTGCTTTGAGGTATGATTGCCCTTTAGTTGGACTTGTGCTTTATGGAGGGATTTTCCCTTGGTCGGACTTATGCTTTGTGGGGAGATTGTCCTTTGGTCGGACTTGTGCTTTGTGGAGAGATTGTCCTTTGGTCAGACTTGTGCTTTGTGGAGTGATTAACCCTTGGTCGGACTTATTCTTTATGGAGAGATTGTCCTTTGGTCAGACTTATGCTTTGTGAAGAGATTGTCCTTTGGTCGGACTTGTGCTTTGTGAAGAGTTTATCCCTAGGTCGGACTTTTGTTTTGTGAGTGATTGCCCTTTGGTCCGGCTTACATTTTATCGAGGGATTGCCCTTCAGTCGGGCTTATGTTTTATGGAGTGATTTCCCCTTGGTCGGGCTTATGCTTCGAGGAGAGTTTGTCCCTTAGTCGGACTTTTTGTTTTGTGGATTGGTTGTCCCTTGGTCGGGCTTATGCTTTGTGCAGAGATTGTCCTTTAGTCGGACTTGTGCTTTATGGAGAGATTGCCCTTTGGTCGGACTTATGCTTTATCGAGAGATTGCCCTTTGGTCGGGCTTACACTTTGTGGAGGGATTGCCCTTCGGTCGGGCTTACATTATACAAGTTCTCGAATGTCAGGGCCGGAACCAGGATTTCACCGTGGAAAGCTAAAAAAGTTCATGGAGGTAGTTGATGTCGCCGGCGGTATGGAATGGTGCCGCTGATGACGTGAGTGCCATGTGGCAGCTTTGACTGGAGTTTAAGATCAAAATTAAATTTAAAGGAGGTGATGCCGCCAGGGGCATAAGTGAGGTCGCTGGCAGTATAAAGCGATGTCACTGGCGGTATGGCGTGATGCCGCAGGTGGCATGGATTGGCAGTTTCAGATTAGTTAAAAATCCTTGAATCCTGCGCAGCATTTTAAAAGGAAGTAAAACTCCTTTCTTCCTTTATTCTACAAAACCGTACCTCTTTGGTCCTCTTCTCTAAATTTTCTGATTTTTTTCCGTCATTCCAATCATAAAGAGAGTCACCAAGGCTTTCAGGGGCAAATCTGCTAAGGCTAGGGAGAATCTGCCTGATTCCTCCATCAAGGGGCTGAAAATCCTCTCAGTTCCTGCTGCTTATGGTCTGAAGAAGACAGCCAAGATGTATGGCTACGGGATCAATTCTCCCATCACTAATCTGACCCCAGAGAAGGAAAAGCACCTCTGCTATATCCAGGTAATCCCACAAAACCCAAATCTCCTCTTTTTGGGTTGAGTTTCAATTCAGCCTTAGGCTTGAAATCGTGCCATGATAGGAGTCATAAGCGTGAAATAGTTGATTTCAAATTGATATTGCATGCTTTAAGTTCAATTTTCACTATTTGTAGGCTTATTGTTTGATTGATTGCGATTTTTTGTGATTTTGGCATGATGGGTGCGATTTTGGGGAAAACAGGTTCTGTCCACAGGTAGTGATGTCGCTAGCGACATGATTGATGTCGCTGGAGGCATCAGACCTTGCAAAAAGGCCAAAGGAGGTCTGATGTCACTTCTATTTAAAGTGATGCCATCAGTGACATCATCTCTGCCGCCAGCGGTATGGAGAGATGCCGCCGGTGACATCGCTTCTAGCAGAAGCGACATCAGCAGCTTTCTATCAGGTTCCAGTGATGAGTAAATAAATAGGGGCTTATTTATTTTGCTTTTGATTTATACAACCGCATGAACTGACTTATATCGGAGGGATGGGCACCATCGGTGAGTGGTGGCACCATATTTTATAGAAGGATCCAGAGCTTGCACTTGCCATTAATGAGATGGGATTCTAGGATTTGGCCCAAATCATGCCAATGCTAATGCCCAAGCTCTCCCATTCAGCTGTGACAGCGCTTACCGAGAGGTGGTTTGAGACTACCCATACTTTTCACTTCTCAAGTGATAATTACGCCCTTCGATGTCATACCTATGACCAGGCTTCCTTGGACGAATGAGGTCATTCACTTTGACGCTTATATGGATAAATACCATATCGAAAGGCCAGTGGTGAGGTGAGTGAAAGAGCTGTTTAGTTTGAAGCCCGTCTCAGGGCGCCTATCATATGGTGAGTTACACCAGCACTGGACCCAGGTAGATGTGGTGCATGAGGATGAGAGAGAGGCTTGCATCCGCTCCTTCGTGATTTCCTTGCTCACAGTGCTGTTTTTTCCGATCTCGGGGAGCAAGATTAATTACGGGCTGATAGCCACCGTGGAGGACGTGGCAAGCGTTAGGAAGAAGAATTAGCCAAGGGCCATCTTGGCACAGATATACCACAGGCTAGATTGCCTCTGCCATCTGCTACTCTAGGTATATCTTCTTGGAAGCATTTTCTTGATTGTGCATGCCTCATTTATTGCTGATACTTTTTAAACTGATTGATTGTTATTTGTGCAGGCTTGGACCTTTGAGCACCAGATTCTCCCGCCGTTCGAGTTTAAGAAGACTGTACCGTTGGGCTCCCATTTTCTCGCCCGCTGGTGCGGGGGCATTGGCAGGAAGGCCAAGTATCCCACCAAGTACAGGGAGGTCCTGAGGAGCGTGCGATTGAGCTCGGTATGCAATCTTTGATTTAGTACTTTGTCTTTACACTTAGAACCAAACAAAAAAATGTTTATGAATTTATACCGGTTGTTTTAGTTGATTATTGGTGCAGCTTGTTTTGGACCCATTTGATGGGGTGAAGAACCTAATGGAGGTTGTGAGGGCTAGGAGGGAGGTGGACGATCGTTGGTTTGCCATAGAGTCCCAGCAGTGGTATTTGGGTAAGCGCATTCGGGGCTAGAGGTTTGTCCGGGTCATCGATAGACCCGTGCCCACCGATCTTCCCCGGGGTTTATGATGGCCCCATCTGGTGATTACATCTGAGGCCTACCAAGCCGACTATATCGACGGGAATGGCCGAGTGATCCCTAGCATCCCCAGCCTCTATGAGCAGCACTAGCAACACCTTCTCCCCTTATGTCCCCACATCCATAGGAATGATACGATTGAGTATCATAATGAGCAAAGGCTAGAGGAGGAGAAAAGGTGCCTAAAAAGTATTGTGGATGTCTAGGAGGAAGAAGACGAGGAAGAGGAGGAGCTTGAAGGTGATGTTGGGATTGAGCCCGAGGGGGAGGATGAGGCGAGAGCGGATGCCACTGGCGGGAGTGCGCCAGTTTCCTAAGGGGGGCAGTGCTCTTTTGAGGTATGATTGCGTTTATGTGTATGTTTTGCAATTGTTTAGGAACGTTGCTAATGTGTGTCTTTCGTGTTTTTTAAGAACCCACGAGGAGGAGAGGCCGGGATAACTAGAGTGGGACACTGTACTATGGTGTACCGGAGGGTATAAACTTCATGGAGGGGCATCTGGTCAACCCGATGGAAACCCAATTCCTACTGATGAATTCTCGGGGCGAGTTCCTCCCTAAGAACATAGGCTCAAGTCGGCATGCTCCAATCTTTATGCTAGAAAACACCACTTACATAAGGCCTAATAATTGCTTTCTTGTTCACCCTTGGATGCAGGTGCTTAATGATTTGCCTTTTAGATTTTTCAGGTGGCGCGAAGCCACGTGGAGTAGCTTGTAAAGAATAATTTTGCACTCAGAGATACGCTTATCAGTCAATCACTCCTCGTTCAGGTACATTCCTTGTTTATGCCTATGCTAAAATAAGATAAGATGCATGTATGGATGCTATGATTGATGTGCATTATTGATGTTTTTTTCCTTGGCTTACAGGATTTCTTGGCCCTTTCTTTGTCAGATGCCGATGCAGCACAACAGAGATACAAGGAAGAGACTGCAGGACTCCGGCATCGTGTAAGTGACCTTGAGGGTCAGCTGGCGGCTACCATTCAGGTATAGAAGAGCAAGCAAAATCTAGATTACGCGCACCCTATTAGCACCAGTCGTAGGGGAGTTAAGATGTCCGTCGGCCGATGCCCATTTACTGAGGCCGAGGAGTCCAGCAGTGTCTCGATGACCGAGGGAAGAGAATAAGATGAGGATGAGGTTGGTGATTGGCTTGTAAGCCCCGAGGACATTCATCCCGCTCGGCCGGCAATGGCGGGTATGCCTAGCTTTATTTTTTTATTTTGCTTTTTGAATTTTGGTTTTTAACCTTAATACATTAGGGTTGGAATAATTCGGATTTGTTGTTTGATTTTGATTTGATAGGCTAGATGTCCAGAATATTTGAATGGTTTGTGCCCTCGAGCTTTTTTACTTCGAATAAAATGGATTGCAGTTGAACAGGGATTAGAAATGGGTTATGAGATTATTTACAGGTTTTGTACAGGTCTATAATGAGAAAAAAAGCTTCTGATGCTACCAAAAAATTGACTCCATACCGCCGGTGACATCACTCATATTGCCCACACTCAACCAACTAAAATACTAAATACAGGGCTATCTTAAAGCTCATATCGCCGACGACATCAGTTGATACCGCCCAATTTGATTCATATCGCCGGCAGCATCACTTATATCATCAGCAGCATCGCTCACGTCGCCGGCGGCATCACTCACATCGTCGGCTGCATCACTTCTCCAGAAATCTGATTTCGGCCATTCTGCCAATTCCTGTCATGGCAATCCACAATCAATAGCTATGGGGTTTTTTAAAAGTCTGGGAAATATTGACTAAAAGAAGCTTGAAAAATTCAGGCTTTGGGGGTTCCGATATGTCGCGGCGTGGCCTGTAAGCCATGAGTTCCTTCGACCACGTCTTCCGATTTTTGTCCTTCAAGGTATGTCCCTTGCTGAAGAGTTCCATGCTATTTTGGGGGTACCGTGTCCTCAATGCGTGACCCTAGCGCTGCCAAAATTTCATTTTAGCGTGGATGGAATTCCTCGAGAGTTATGGAATTTGGACTCTGTGGACCCATTTTTGTCCCAGTTGTCTGATAAACCTGGGTTTTAGCTCGGAGCAATTTTAGAGTTGTGCCATGGGGAGCCCCAATCCCATCTTGACTGGCCATCCATGGTGGCATTATTGCTCAAGGCGGAGTTTATGTATCGAGTGAGCATGATTGCTCCGCTTAGGCTGATTTCACTTATCAGCCCCATGTCGACAGGGGCTTCTCCCATGGCTATGGGGTTGGCCAATGTTTTGTTGAACATGGATGCCACTCTCGTTGACCCGTCACTTATTAGAGACTAGCTCATTTTACTGCAGGTACCTTTTGTTCTTTGCAATTTTGCCATTTTATTTCTCGATGCTCACCTGGATTTGAATTATAAGTATGGTTGATGGAGAAACTGTGGTTGTAAGAAGCACCACGAGGGAATCCAAAGAGGTACCTACCCATTCATATGAGGGAGAGGGTGCTTATGAGGGCTGATTTCGATCAGTTGACATATAATGATTGGGTGCCTATTTTAGGGCGGTATACCGATGTATAGGTTTGGTGGGTTAGTCCATGGTGGAGGATCTAGGACGTAGTTGTTGAATCCGGGGGGGCTTGGGATTAGTTGAAAGGTCTGGAGAGATCTTTATTCTACACCCCATATTGGTTGTGCCTTCAGTACAAAAAGAGGCAAAGGATCCCAATCAAGCTACCCTATAACCAGATCGGAATCTACAAGGCTAGGTGGGTCAACTATATCCAGGAAAAGTGGTCCAGGGAAGCCGTATTTGAGATTCTGGACTATGATCATGTGGACACCGTCAAGACTGACACATATTACAGAGGATGGCTCGCTAAGATAAGATGCTTGATTACCCATCGAAAGTGGTCACAGGCCCGCCTCGAGGGGGAGCGCACAGAGCAGGGGGAGGGGCCCCTCTTTACTATGCCATCGAGGCAGATGTCTAGGTACTATAATGATGATGCGGGAAGCTTGATTTGAGAAGCGCTTTTGTTAGAACTATCAGACCCCCCCCCCCCCCCCGATTTTTTTATTGCATTTGATTTGGAATGAAATTAACCGTGTCCAAAGCTTGCTGAAGTTGTCTTAAGCCTATGAATACATGATTCACATAAGCATAAGCGTTTAGATTTCAACAAAAGAGATACTTTCATTAATTGAGATAAAATAAAGTACATGATGTTTGGTTGACATTCCCATTGATTTAAATCCCGGTGCCAACTAGCCTAAATCGGTTTTCTAAAAGGCACTCGCTCTTTGCTCATATACCCTAACTTTTGCCTAGATCGCCCTTTTTGGGTTTTCGATCTAGCGAGTTTGTCTCATCCCTAATTTTTGCACGGCTGGTTTGCAGGATACCGATCATTGGGTGTTACCCTAATTTTTGCCTGATCAGTAAAAGACTGAAAGGCGGATAATTATCATGTATATATTTTTTGGTGTGCCAATTTTCTGATTTGTTTCTTTTAATTTGATATGATAACGCTCAAGCCTATCTTGGTTCACGGGATTCACAAACTCGTTCCCATCCATGTCCATAAGCTTAACTGGCCCTTTGCTAAACAGCTTCTTTATTACATATGGTCCTTCCCAGTTTGGCCTGAATTTACCCCTCGCATCAGTGGTAGAATGTTGTAGCTGTTTAAGGACCTGATCCCCAGCCTTCAGGGGGAACTTTTGATGTCTTACCCGACTGTTAAATGCTCGAGCCATACATTGCTGGTACATTTAGAGGTTATCGAGGGCCTTTAACCTCTGCTCATCCATCATGTTTAACTATTTAAATCTCGCCTAGGTCTATTCAGATTCTTTTAATTTAGCCTCCAGAGCGACTCTTAAGGAGGTCAACTGAGTTTTAATTGGCAAGACCGCTTCCATCCCGTAGACCAAGGAGAGCGAAGTTTGGCATGTCGGGGTACGAATGCTGGTGCGATATCCCTAAATAGTAAAATATAGCTTATCTGCCCAATCCTTATAATTGGCTATCATCTTAGAGAGAATCGCCTTTACTTATTTATTAGCTGCCTCAACAGCCCCATTAGCTTGCGGTCTATATGGGGAAGATCTATGGTGCTCGATCTCCGTATTTCTCGATTAGTGAAGCGGTTGCTCCTTGAAATTGTAGCCCATTGTCCTAGGCTATATGGTGTGGAAGTCCATACTGAGCAAAGATGTGCTTCTCTATGAACTTGGCCATCTGTTTGGCGGTGACATTGGTGAAGGATTCGGCTTCCACCCATTTTAAGAAGTAATCTACTACGACCACAATGAATCCATGGCAGTTTGTTGAAAAAGGATGGATTTTACCAATTACATCTATCCCCCATACCGAGAATGGCTAAGGGGTGGATAAATGATGGAGTTCGGTGGGCGGCAGATGCTGCATATCACCGTAAATCTGGCATTAGTGGCATCGTTTGACCTGAGTGATGCAATCGGCTGTGAGGGTGAGCTAAAATTCCCCAACCGTTGGATTTTCTTTGCTAGAGCAAGACTATTCATATGAGGGCCACAGTCATTGGCATGGACTTGGGTCATCACATTCTGGTCCTCGGAGTCAGTGAGGCAACGGAGAAGCAGGTCGTCACTGGTGCGCTTGAATAGATCATTATCCATAATACAGAATTGGACAGCAAGCCACTGTAGGGTGGTACTGTCTGAGTCAAAAGAACCCGCAGGATATTGGCCAGTCTAAAGGAACAGGATAATGTCAGAATACCAACAAGGTTCGGATGAGATGGCGAGGATCGGAGGAGCCGATTAAACCTGGTATGGAATTTTAGTGGACAACATAACCAATGGGCGAATAAGCTGCTGCTGAGCTCCTTCCTATATGGACGCAAGAGTGGCGAGAGCATCATCCATTTGATTCTCCTCCTATGGGACATGTTGGTATAAGCATGAGGTAAATTTCTCAGACAATTCATGGGTAGCCTCGACATAAGGATAGAGAGATTCCTCTTTAATTTCCCAATCTCTGAAAACTTGATGGAATACTAAAGCCGAATCCCCGATGACAGAAACGTGGTGGGCCTGAACCTGAAGAAGAGCCTCAAGGCCGAACAGATAAGCTTCATACTCAGTGCCATTGTTGGTGATAGTGAATTCTAAATGTTTAGACAATGGGATTATATCATTATCTGGCATAACGATGATGACACTGAGACCTGCTCCCCGATGATTCACAACGCCATCAAAGTACATTATCCAGACATTGTGAAGGATTATAACAGAGGCGAGCTGCTCATCAAGAAACTCTAAATTTTCCTTATAGTCAGAGCTAAGGGGTTGATTAGCTAGGAATTCAACCACGACCGCCCCTTAATGACCTTTCGGGTGACATACTTGATGTTGAACTCGGACAGGAGGAGTAACCATCGGGAAAATTTATCGGTTGGAGTGGGGGATTGACAAAGAAACTTCATGGGATCGATCTTGGCCATGGCTTGGATGCGATAAGATTGGAAATAATGTGTTACTTCTTAGTGAGCCAAACCATGGTAGTGTAGGTCTTTTCCACAATCGAATACCGGGTTTTATAATCTAATAACTTCTTGCTTAAGTAGTAGATGGCATGTTCATCCTTATCAGCATGTTCCTGGATAAGCATTGCCCTGACAGAAGTTTCCTCGATAGCCAGATAAAGGATGAGTGGTTCCCCTAGGATGGGGGGTATCAAAATGGGTGGATCAACAAGATACGCTTTGATTTTGTCAAATGCTACTTTGCAGTGATCGTTCCACACTACTGGTTATTGTTCTTTTAACAACTTAAAGATGGGTTCACAAACAGTAGTAAGGCGAGCAATGAATCGACTAATATACTGTAAGGACCCTAAAAACGATCGAACTTCTTTCTCTGTCTTGGGTGGAGGCATGTCCCTGATGGCTTTGGCTTTGTCTAGATCTATTTTGATTCCTTTCTAGCTAACCACGTACCCCAACAATTTGCCAGAGGTAACCCTAAACACGCACTTCTTTGGATTTAGGTGGAGGTTATACTTTTCAATATGAGTCATGAACCTGTCAAGAATAGTACGGTGCTCTTCTCGAGTAGCGAAATTTATGATCATATTGTCCATATATCCTTCCACTTCTTTATGGATCATGTCATGTAAGAGGGTGGTTACAGTGCACTAATAAGTGGCCCCAGCATTTTTTAACCCGAACGGCATTACCTTGTAGCAACACCCCCCCATTCAGTGATGAATGCTATTTTGACTTTGTTGACAATATTAACCAGAATTTGATTATACCCCGAGAACCCATCCATGAATGAATACATAGCTACCCTAGCAGCGTTATCAATTAGGACATCAATGTGTGGGAGCTGGAAGTCGTCCTTCGGCGAGGCTTTATTGAGATCACGGAAATCCACACAGACCCGGACCCTACCATCTTTCTTCGGAATTGGGATGATGTTGGACAACCAAGTCAGGTATTCCACCACTTCAATGAATCGAGCTTTAATCAACCTTGAAACCTCTACCTTAACCCGATCTGCCCATTCTGGCCTCAACCGACGGAGTTTCTGCTTGACAGGCCGAAATTTAGGATCCATTAGGATTTTATGTTCGGCAATTTATCGATCAACCCCAACCATGTCTTTATATGACCAGGCAAAAGTGTTAACATGATCTTTAAGCACTTTTATGATCTCACTTTCTTCCTCAGGAGTTAAATCTTTGGAAATGGTCACCATTTTAGGATTGTCATCTGTAGTTAGGTTTATTTCACTTAATAATGTATCACAAATGCCAAAAACATTATGCGTATTGTTATGTGAATGCATGGATCCATCAAGAAAGACATCAAACAAGTAAGCAGAATGAAAGTTATTCACTGTATTAAAAGCCTCGTAAGCAACATTGTTCGCATCAAACACATCAGAAATGTTAAGAATTACATCATCCATATCCTCCTCCACAGGTGGAGGGGCTTCAGTAGCAACGTCAATAGGAGGAGCATCCTCTATATTGTCTATCAGAATAGCACCTAGGTCTTATTCTAGAGCGGTCTTTTGGGCATTGGTGAGCGATGACCCCTTGGACAGGTTGGCTTTCTCGGTGAGAGCCCTGGCGGGCTTCCCTACTATCACTGTCATGGCATCTTCTTCTCCATTTTTTCCATCCTTCTAGCCTTTCTTCATTAGTAGCGCCATAGCTTCGGTCACAGTTGCCACAACATTTTCAACTTCTGGATCGATAGACTCTTTGTTACTCCCCTCAGGCTCATCTTTGTGATGCATTTTACCTTTTCTATTAGCCTTATTAGAAACCATATTGATAGGTGTATCAAGCTCAGCAGGCTTGGGTTTAGCCGAAACTATCATGTGACCGGTCTCGAAGTCGTAGACATCTTTAATGGTCTCAAAGCCAGGCCACAACTTTCTGCCGTACTCAATCGGCTCAGGCTCTCCCTTATAAGGCCTCTTGCCTTGGATTTCACAGACAGTTACCATGCGGCAGTAGCAGGAGGGGACTCAGTGATAGGCTTTTCTAGGCTTATATCCTAATCCAGCTCGATGGACTAGGATTTTTGGCTCCAATGCTTCAACAATTCCCTGCTCCTATATTCCTCCACCTCTGCCAGGCTTATAACTAGATTTCTTCATCAGTTTACCCATACCCACATGAAGGTAGCTATGCCAAAGGGGAGGAGACTTTTGAGCTTTGCTTATCATGGCAATCTGAAGACCTTTTTCTAAACTAGCTTCGGCTTCCATAATAGCCATAATGGAGGCGGGATCGGCCTCTATAGTCACCATTCTATCTTCATGAATAAGCTTGATTTTCTGGTGTAGTGTGGAAGGAACAGCGCCTAAAGCGTGAAGCCATGGATGGCCAAGCAACAGAGAATAGGTAACAGGAATGTCAAGAATAGTGAAGTGCATATTACTTGCCACACCTTTTACAGTGACTTCTGCCTCAAAGGTCCCAATTATATTGCACTTTCAATCGTCATATGCTCTAATATTAGTGTTGGATTTTTTAAGCATCTCTTCCAACAGTCCTAGATGAGGAAGGATTTTTAGAGACTATAGATTTAGAGTGGAGCCATCGTCCACCATGATACACAGGATAACCTTATCGAGGACCTGGATTTAGATGAACAAGGCCCTGTTATGATCCCTACCCTCGAGTGTAAGATCAAAATGGTCGAACACAATCTGGGGTCCCTTTCTTAGGGGAATGGCTTCCCCAACCGTGGCACATATCTCAATGACCGAGGTGGCCGGATTAGCTTCTAAATCGAGGAGTCATTTAATTAAACCTTTGCGATGCCCTTCAGAATCGATTACCAGCTGCCAAATACTGTATCGGGCTTGGGTGTTTTTCAGCTGAGTAATGAGAGGGTTAACCTTAAGACTGGTCGGGACAAGCGGAGGTGGAGAAGGGTGTCTCGCTATAGTTCTGACCCTACCAGGAATCGGGTCTTTGCTTAAGCGGAGATATCGATCTTTAGGTTAATATACGCGGCCACTTCGAGTAATGTTAAGGACATTATCGAGCAAGACACTCTTAGTTGCTCATGTTTCAAATAGATACTATTGTTCCTCAGAGTCCGAATCTAAGTTTTGCAGTTCATACTTATCTACACTAAAAAGGTTATTTTGATCAACCTTGATTAATTTGGTGCTTACGACCTTGGTCCCTTGAGCCACTTCCTCATCACCGTCGGAGTAGTCCTCCTTCAAAATGAAGGAATCTACGCTGAACAGTGTTTTTTTCTCAACTTTCATTATTTTTTCTATGAATGGTCGAGACCTATAGCTCTCTTACTTCGGCTGGTTTGGATTAACTTCCATTCCCTGGACAGAGTTGGCCCCTGGGTTGGCTTGATTGATTAGATCGAAAACCAAGTAAGATGGAAGACCTGAACCAATGACCACGATAGAGTTATTATTGTCCGACCTCCGAGCAAGGAGATTGAAGATTATAGTATTAGATAAGCCAGAATGGACCATGCCAACCTTGTCAACAAAATTCAGTAAAGGGTTATTCATAATGCTCGGTATTCTATGGGCCTCACCGATCTTTAGTTCGCTAACCAAGTGTTAAATTACCGAGAGCAGGGCTTTGCAATTGTTGGTTTAGTGTCCTACCTGAACATGATAGTTACAGAAGTTATTCTTATCCTCAGGTCTAGGTGGCTTATATTCTTGAAGGGACTGTATGAAACCTGCTTCCCTCATACGTTGGAAGATGACCCGTAGGGGCAGCTTATAAGGGTTAGCCAAAATAAAGGGGGGGCGAGGAGGCTGAATTATGGCAACTACCGATGGAGCTGAGGTGATTGCGAGGGGCACAGCTGGGGTTTGAGAAATAACTTAAACTATAGCCGGTGCTTTAGGCTTAGCTGGCACCAGGGCTAAGGGTTGGGCTTCATTTTTTCTAAACCACGGTTTCCTCCCTCTTTCGGCCTTTTCACGCTCTGCCTCAGGCTCGATTTTCTCGGCTTTCACAAACACAGCCTTGTAGGATAAAAAAGAATCAGTAGCCATTTCTTTACGGAAGAGAGGGAGAGACCCTTCGAGGAGTTTGACAATCATTTCCTCAAGGCTTAGCTTGGATTTTATTAAGACCTGGGTTGACATCCACCGATTGAAGTATTACTTAAAAGTTTTATTGGGCATTTAACGGACCCTCTCAAGATGTTGGAGGGCTGTTTCCAACATAGTATTAAAACCATAATGTACTTTCAATGCCTCTGATAAAAGATTCTAGTCGGCGACAATATGCTACGGCAAGGTGTGATACCATTCGAGGGCAAGGCCCCGAAGGGAGCAAGGAAACATTTCAGTAAGGACCTCATCACTTAACTTCTTCATGTGCATTATTCTTTCATACATAATAATGTGAGAGGCAGGTGCTCCAGAACCATTATAATGAGCCATACTCGGCATAGTAAAATTTTTGGGGACCCAGTTTTCATCTTTTTCAGATTTCTTGGTGGTGATGAGGTCTTGGATATCGGGTGTCATGCCTAGAGGTTGCATGACCTGGTCACTAACTAATTTATGAGGGATAACTAGGGCTTTGGGTGTCACACACAGAGAATATACGACCTGGTCGTTGACAGTTTGAAAAGCTATCATTTGTCGGACAAAAGCGGCCCTTGGGTGTGACACCCGGCGATTGTATGACCTGGTTGTTGAGTGTCACAGGGAGCGGAGGACGAATGGTCAATTAGCTGGCAAAAGGATTTTAGGGGTAGGTGGTACCCTTGGGAGTTATAATAAACTGCAGAGGAGTGAAAGAGGGCAGTGGCTGAGAAGCTGGGCACTGGTGAGTAAATACTGGAGGGGTAAAACTTTAAGCGAAGGGTCTTGGATTAAAAGGCATAACTAATGGAATAGTTGAAGTTGATAGGAAAGCTGAAGTTTGCCCAAACTGGAACGGGCTCACAATAGGCTGGGTTGATTGAAAAATATGTGCGATAGGTCTTATCCCTACCAGATGGTCAACATCTATGCCGAACCATTCTGGGCTTGAATATCAAATGCCGATACTCGATCAAAATTTCTATCTTCAAGAGCTTACTTAACGGCAGCCTAAACAGTGGTTTGGATAGAAGCCTAAAAAGCATCCGAATTTAGGAATTGTGCCATGGCACTGCAAAGTCGAAGCCAGGCATTGGCTGGGATCTCATTCCCGAGCTGGAAGTAGGGTCGGAGGGTTCTTCGGTAGGAGGGGTCCCTTTGTTTCTTGGAAAAGACATGGCTGGTTGTGAAGGGTTTCGGCTTAACTGAACTTGTTTTGAATCTAACTCCCTGCTGGAATCAGTGTGTGGAATCCCTTCGACTTCCATATTGACAATCGAGGTGAGAGGACGATGAATCAAGCGGTGTTCTATCCTCTTCCAAATCGGGATGCGACGATCAGTCCGCCTCCTCCTAGCTAAAATGGTAGGCGATGGCTCAGATCATGAATGGGTTTGTGAGTGGTATGGACGGTATGCATGCCTTTTATTGTCGCATGGCTGCACATAGATGTGGTTAGAGATGATACGACGGCTTATCCCTCCAATATACGTGGGACGTTTGTATCTCACGTCATACATAATGATATGTGGTGACGTAACAGAGGTACAAGAGAAGTCCTATGTGTGTTGCTAAACTTCTTCCACAAGCAGAAGTAGTAATGGTAAGTTTATTTATTTTTGGCTCCTGGAGCTGATGCATAGGGGTTCATGATCACGGAGCAAATAGCACGCAAATCGTCCCTCTTCCAACCTTATAACTCCCGCGTAACGCCTCTTGGGAAGGATGGAGTTTGGCTTCTTTAACGGTAATGGCGAAAGTAGCACATCCCAAGTATTTTATTTATTCTAATGACCCTAAGGGAATGATGTGCTAAGACTTTTTCTAACGCGGCTTTGGTATAGGGTTGTTGATGTAGAAGGTTCTCGTTTACCTTGATTCCATGTTACTCAACCACTCCCAAATAGGTATGATTGTAGGAGTTTACGTATTGGTTAAAATGAGTGATCCACCCACTAGGCATCCTCAATTCCAATAGGGCATAAGTGATACTTCGAGAGCTTCTCGGGCAAAATGGGGCATCTAAAAATTACTGGACTATCTACACGCGTAAGGATAAAATGTTATAAAAAAGAATGAATTTTTAATTTAGCCAATGATTTCAATACATCATCAAAATCTTTTAAACTTTATGAAAAGATAAGTTCAAGAGATCATTCCTCATTAGAGTTGCCACTGTGATCAGAATGACATTTTGCACGGTAGATGCGGAGACGGGTTGGTGGGCTGGCCTCTTTGAAGTGACGGGGGATGCGTATGATGTGATTGGAAAATGGTTTTGCACATTTTAATGCTCAAAAGATACGAGATCGAAATCCCATACTTAAAATAGAGTCGCCACCCAGTTCAGCTCAACCGGGAAATTTTTGGAACGACTTTCCCACCGGGTGCTTGGACCATACCTTAAGTAGAGATTCTGAGTTCGAATGATGTTATCTATTTTTCATTAGGCCAAGTTAAGATACTTCATTCTTTCTTAATTGATTTAATCCATCCTATTTATTTGTGTTTTCAGTTATTTTGTTATTTTTGCGTTTATTAAGCAATTGAAATGATGAATAAAATATTTACAGCCATTTAAAAATAAGGGCGGAAAATAAAATTACTACAAGGCTTCTAGGTCCTGTACATTTTTTTACTACAATAAATAAAATACATGAATGTCCGATATACATCTACCTGTAGAAGATAGTTAGCACGGATATGACATATTTCATTTACCATATTATAAAGCCCGATTGGATGGCTAAAATGAGATTCGAATGGCGTTTGTGGGAAATTCAGTTTTAAACTAAATTTTAGATTTGATCAATGCTTTGACCGGATTATAAGTGAAAATGCCACACGTTATGGAGTGGGGTCTATTTTTGAAAGGTTTTGGACCTCCCTCATGGCACTGTATATCCTAGTTTTGGACAATAAACTAATCTGGGAACAAATGAAAATAAAATTACTATCCAGAAAGTCATGCCGCCGACGACGCAAGTGATGCCGCCGGTGACATGATTGTTGTCGCTAGCGGCATGGATGATGCCGCCGGTGACATCAGTATGCAGGCAGGTTACATGGCTTTCTGAGTACCATAAAGAAAGGGTCCCATAAGAAAGTGAAGTCTCTGGGGAATGTGAGGCCAACGGCGGTATCAGCGATGTCTCTAGTGATATGGGTGATACAGTCGGCGACATCATATGTCTCCGGCGACCTCAATTTCTTACAGCAGCAACAGGGAACAGTAAAAAAATGACCGGGAACCCCAAAAAAGAACAAAAAATAACAAAAATCAACATAAATCAATAATGTTAATGCCAAAGAGCTACGAGACTTAAAATTTTTAACTCGGGGTCCTGAATCCTCCTCTTCGTGAACCGAAAAGAAACACCTCCAGGGAGCTTGTTACGATGATTTAATAGTAAATTTAAGCATTTCGGGTTTCTAAATTCAATTAAGTTGATCTTAACTACAGGATTTACTGATTTTAAACTCACAATCAGAGAGTTTAAAGAAGAAAAACCCGAAAAAAATGGATTAGTATCTTTTTTTCCTGCCTTGTCTAATTCTTATCTCACTAAAATCTATTTTCTCATTCTAACATTAAACCTCTAACCTTAGATGGTTCCTCCCCCTTTATTGCAGCTCAAGGTCTGTTTTAATAGGTGAAATGGGGTGGTTTTCGAGACCTTTTTAACTAATTTTGCCGAAAGTGGCCGAAAAGCTGTCTGTGCAGGGACCCGCATCGGGTCATACCACCGGTGACATGGCGATGCCACTGGCGGTATGGATGATGCCACCGGTGACATGGTGATATCGCCGGTGGCATGGCCGATGCCGCTAGTGGCATCAGCCTCTGGCATGCCGACAGCCAGCGGGCCCAGGAGCCTAAAAAGTCGCCCAAAATGGTTTAATAGTGAGTGAAAAGGCATATTTTTTATTTTTAATGATATTTTAATGGGTATTTTTTAATTTAGATGTAAATCATCATTCAAGCTCCTACCGGACGCGTTATCGGCGATGCCGAACTGGATTCTACCAAGTATAAAATTTGCGAGGAATATTATTTTGGTAATAAAAATTCTAAAGAGAACTTTTATTTTGAGGCATTAAGATCGGGTACACGTCATTTTCGTCTCGCGAGAGAGACTGCAAAATCCCGTGCTCACAGGCATCGACCCCAAAGCCTCACAAGGGCAAAGTTCTAGAGGCACCCCCCAACTAGTCAAGCTTTCTTGAGACGGTTTCCAAGGATACTCCCCAGCAGCTAGGATGTCCCAAGAACACCTTCCTCTAAATAATTGAAATTGCCCCGAGTAGTTTCTCCCCAGCAGTCCAAATGAACTAGCCATTCAAAACCTATCTCCTCAGCAGTCAGCTTCTCAGGGGAACCCAGATTCAGTTGGGCCAAATCCAATATATCTAAACTCAACTTACAATTTATTCAAGGGCTAACCCCCATCCACACATCTTTATTCTTAATTGAAAGGGAAATTTTTTTTTGTTTACCACAAAGTCAATCAAGAATTAAGATGTATCATTTCAGACAGTTACTAATGCAATGTTTTTATTGTCTTTTCGGCAGGTAGCTCAAAACCATCAGTAGGAGAGTCATCCGTCTTAGGAAAGGGATACATCAGCATCAAGAGAGTCATCCACCTTAGGAAAAGGATACACCAGTAATAGAAAAGTCATTCACCTTAGAAAAGGGTTACACTAGCAGTAGGAGAATCATCCGCCTTAGGAAAGGGATACACCAACAACAGGAGAGTCATCTGCCTTAAGAAAGGGATACACCATCAGTAGGAGAATCATCGATCTTAGGAAAGGGATGCCATATCAACTAGGAAAGTTTAAGAAAGGGGTAAGAGGAGAAGTCATCTGCCTTTGGAAAGGGATACACTAGTATCAGTTAAAGGAAAGTCATCCGCCTTAAGAAAGGGATACGCACAGCAAAGGAGAGATGTTCACCTTAAGAAAAGAACACCAAGGAAAGGAGTTCGCCTCAAGAAAGGAACCGACCAGTATTACAACATTATAAAGACCTTTACAGGGGCACATCCAGTCCAGAATCGGGGCTAACCCCACTTCTCCTAAACTCTGTATTTTAGTTATATTCGGGGTAAGCCCCCTAGCTCACCTAGATCCTTGATTGAAGGTGCAAAAACATTTTTTTTCACAAAAGTCAATCAAGAATTAAGGTAAGCCATTTTCAAATTGATCACTAACAAGGATGATTTTTGTGTATAGGTTCATCCTAGCACAGGAATTCTTCCCCAGCAAGCAGATCTTATCAGGAAAGACTTCCCTAGTAGAAGAAGTTTTACCAAAGGATATTACTTTACTCCCCAGCAGTGGAGTCAACCAAGGGGCATCCCGTCATCTTCCAACAGCAGAGCCAATCTAGGGGCATCCCCCTATCTCCCAACAGCGGAATTAGTCAACCAGGGGGCATCCCCCCATTCCCTAGCAGCAGAATTAGCCAATCCATGGGCATCCCCCCCATTCTCCAACAGTGGAATCAGCCAATCCATGAACATCTCCCCATTCCCCAGTAGCGAAATTAGCCAATCCAGTGGCATCCCCCCGTCATCGAGCCCTCCAAAGGGCATTCTTTGAGAGGCACCCTTCCATGGGGCATTTCATCCCGAAGCGATCGGGCCAAACCCGACATCTCTTGCACTTATTTTTCAATTTATTTTGGGGGCTAGCCCCCATCCATACATCTTTATTCTTAATTGAAGGGGCAAAAATATCTTTGTTCATCACAAAGTCAATCAAGAATAAAGATGTGTATGCTTAGACAATGACTAACTCGACGTTTAATTATTGTCTTTTTACTAGTCATTCACAATCCCTTGCTAGGAAATTTGATCCGCCTTAGGAAAGGGATACATCAGCCAGGAAAGTCAATCCGCCTTAGAAAATGGATACATCAGTTAGGAAAGTCGATCCGCCTTAAGAAAGAGATACACACACCTTCCCCAGTAGAGTGACAAGGGATACACAGTAGCAAAGG
The DNA here is from genome assembly GCA_947683365.1 of Euphorbia pulcherrima. NCBI lineage: Eukaryota > Viridiplantae > Streptophyta > Magnoliopsida > Malpighiales > Euphorbiaceae > Euphorbia > Euphorbia pulcherrima. The sequence continues at coordinate 75,894,970 of CANTUS010000014.1, forward strand.
AAAGTCATCCACCTCAAGAAAGGGATACGCATTGACAAAGGAAAGTCATCCACCTTAAGAAAGGGATACGCATCAGCAAAGGAAAGTCATCCGCCTTAAGAAAAGGATATGCGAAAGTCATCCGCCTCAAGAAAGGGATACACATCGGCAAAGGAAAGTCATCCACCTTAAGAAAGGGATATGTATCGGCAAAGGAAAGTCATCCGCCTCAAGAAAGGGATACGCATCGGCAAAAGAAAGTCGTCCGCCTCAAGAAAGGGACCCCTAGGAAAGAATTTCACCTCAAGAAAGGAACTTGCCTATGTCATCACCTCAGGTGTAATTTCTAAACCCTCACTCACATCATAAGATCATACAGATCCAGATCTTTAATGATCCCATGAGGGGCAGTCTGGGAGCACAGGATTTTAACGATCCTTCTCACGAAATGATGATAAGAGCTATATGATGTAATGTCTTTCAGGTGTTGTCCATCAAAGGTGTTTTTACTGCTGCAGAGTTAAGTTTGGCCAAAGTTTGGAGACCTAGTCTGCCCTTAGGTACTCGTACGGGTTCTGTCTGGTGGTATGGATCCACTGAAAGACCCGTATGGGTCCTTTGATTGCCGAATTAGCCTCTTTTAGAAGTAATCTCTTACCATTTTTGGGGAAAAGGCAGATCTTAAATGCGGTTTATTACATTTAGACCTGACTTTCAACCTATAAATAGGGCTTTTTCCCTTCATTTAATAATACACAATCATATTAGAAGAAAAACTATAGAAAAATATAGTAAAAGTTCTAGCAATTTCTATAGGTATAGTGGGGTATAGGAGGTATAAAATAGGGAAAACTCCATTCTTTGAGGTTTTTTCCACATTTTATTCATTCCTAACTTCATTCATTAGGATTTAGGGGAGGTTCTATCCACTCAAATACTCACCTGTGAGGGGACGACGTTTTACGCGGCGGCTACGAAGAGCCGGACCGGTGGGCCGGCCTCTTTAAAATGACAGGAAGATGTGTGATGTGATTGGAAAATAGTTTTGCATATTTTTAATGCTCAAAAGATACGAGATCGAAATCCCATACTTAAAACAGAGTCACCACCCGTTCAGCTCAACCGGGAATTTTTTAGTACGATTTTTCCACCGGGTGGTTGGACCATACCTTAAGTAGAGATTCCAAGTACGGATGATGTTATCTATTTTTCATTAGGCCAGGTTAAGGTACTTCATTCTTTCTTAATTGGTTTAATTCATCCTATATATTTATATTTTTAGTTATTGTATTGTTTTCGCGTTTATCAAGCAATTAAAGCGAGGAATAAATCATTATAGTCATCCAAAAATAAGTGCGAAAAATAAAATTATTACAAGGCTTCCAAGTCTTATACATTTTTCTATGCGATAAATAAAATGACTGAATGTCTAATATACATCTACCTGTAGAAGATGGTTAGCACGAATATGGCATGCTTTATTTATAATATTATAAAGCCAGGTTGGATGGCTAAAATGAGATTTAAATGGCGTTTGCGAGAAATTCTGTTTTTAACCAAATTTTAGGTTCGATAGTTATTTTAACTGGATTATTAGTGAAAATGCCACATGTGTTTTTGGAAGGTCTTGGACCTCCATCGTTGCACTGTATATCCTAGTTTTGGAAAATGAACTAGGTCAAAAATGAACGAAATAGAAATAGCTGTCCAGAAAGTCATGTCGCCGATGATGTAGATGATGTCACTAGTGCCATCAGTATGCAGGCAGGTTACATAGGTTTCTAAGTACCATAAAGAAAGGGTACTACAAGAAAGTGAAGTGTCTGGGGAATGTGATGCCACCGGCGGTATTAGCGATGTCTCTAGCGACATAAGTGATACCGCTGATGACATTGCATGTCTCCGGCAACCTCAATTTCTTGCAGTAGTGATGGGGAACAGGAAAAAATAATCGGGAACCCAAGAATAAACAAAAATCAACAAAAATCAGTAATATTAATGCCCAAGAGCTATGAGACTCAGAATTTTTACCTCAGGATCCTGAATCCACCTCTTTTGTGAACCGAAAAGAAGCGCCTTTGGGGAGCTTGTTACTAGGATTTAGTAGTAAATTTAAGTGTTTCGGGTTTCAAACTTCAATTAAATTGATTTTAACTACAGGATTTACTGATTTTAAGCTCACAATCAGAGAATTCAAAGAAGAAAAACAAGGAAAAATGGATTGGAATCCCTTTTTTATGCCTTATCTAATTCTTATCTAACTAAAATCTATTTTCTCATTCTAACATTAAAATTCTAACATTAGATGGTTCTCTTTCCTTTCATTGCAGCTCAAGGTGTGTTTTTATAGGTGAAATGGGGTGGTTTTTGAGACATTTTTGACTAATTCCACCGAAAGTGGCTAAAAGGCTGTCTGTACAGGGACCCGCTTCGCGCCATACCACCGGCGATATGGCAATGCCGCCGATAGTATGGATGATGTTGCCGGCAATATGGTGATATCACCGACGGCATGGCCGATGCCGCTGGTGGCATCAGCCTCCAGCATACCGACAGGCAGCGGGCCTAGGAGCCTAAAAAGTCATCAAAAGTGGTTTAATAGTGGGTGGAAAGGCATCTTTTTTATTTTTAATGATATTTTAATGGGTATTTATTATTTAGGTGCAAATTATCGATTCAAGCTCCTATCGGATGAGTTATTGGTCATGCCGAACTGGATTCTACCAAGTATAAAATACACAAGGAATATTATTTTGGTACTAAAAATTCTAAACAGAACTTTTATCTGGAGGCATTAAAATCAAGTACACGTCATCATCGTCTCGCAAGAGGGATTGTAAAATCCCGTGCTCACAGGCTGACCCTCGGGGGATCACTACTGCCACAGGTCAGCATGATCGCACGAAAGAGCAAGGGATAGGAATGATACCTGATGGGTGACTGGTTTGCCCCTTGGTCGGACTTGTGCTTTGTGGAAAGGATGTCCCTTGGTTGGACTTGATCCTCGCGAAGAGATTGTCCCTTGGTCGGACTTATGCTTGGTAGATTGGTTGCCCATTGGTCAGACTTAAGCTTTGCAGAGAGACTGTCCCTTGGTTGGACTTTGAGCTTTGTGGATAGGTTATCCTTTGGTCGGACTTGTGCTTTGTGGAGAGATTGTCCTTTGGTCGGACTTGTACCTTATGGATAGGTTGTCCTTTGGTCGGACTTGTGCTTTGTGAAGCAATTGCCCTTTGGTCGGACTTTTACCTTATGGATAGGTTATCCTTTCGTCAGACTTGTGCTTTATGGAGTGAGTTCCCCTTGGTCGGGCTTACACTATGGAGAGATTGTCCTTTGGTCGGACCTGTGCTTTGTGGATAGGTTATCCTTTCGTCGGACTTGTGCTTTGTGGATAGGTTGTCCTTTGGTCAGACTTGTGCTTTGTGGAAGGATTATCCTTTGGTCGGACTTGTACTTTATGGATAGGTTGTCCTTTGGTTGGACTTGTGCTTTGTGGAGTGGTTGCTCCTTGGTCGGGCTTACACTATGTAATTTCTGGAATGTCAAGATCGAAATCAGGATTTTGCCGCAGATGGATGAAAAGGTCATTGAGGTAGTTGATGTCACCGGCAACATTGACGATGTCACTGGCGGCGTGAGTGCCATGTGGCAGCTTTAACTAGTCAGATAAGTTCAAAATTTGACTCGGAGGGGGCGATGTCACCGGCGGCATGAGTGATGTCGCTGGCGGTATGGCGTGATACCGCCGTCAGCATGAATGCCACATGGCAGTCTTGACTGGTCAAGCAATTTTAAAATTTGAATTGGAGGGGGTGGTGTCTCCGGCGGCTTGGGTGATGTCGCTGGTTGTATGGCGTGATGCCACCGGCGGCATGAGTGGGCAGTTTCAGATAAATTAAAACTCCTCGAATTCTGTGAGGCATTTTAAAAGGAAGTAAACTCCTTTCTCTTCTTCACATATGGAAACCACACCCCCTTCTCCTCTTCTCTAAATTTTTTATTTTTCTTTCCGTCATCCTAATCATAAAGAGAATCGCCAAGGCTTTCAAGGGCAAATCTACTAAGGCTAGGGTGAATTTGCCTAATTCCTCTGTCGAAGGGTTGAAAATTCTCTCTGTTTCTGCTGCTTATGGCCTAAAGGAGACGGCAAAGATGTATGGCTATGGGAACAATTCTCCCATCACTAATCTGACCTCAGAGAAGGAAAAGCATCTCTACTATATCCAGGTAATCCTGCAAAACCTGAATTTCCTCTTTTTGGATTGAGTTTTGATTTGGCCTTAGGCTTGAAATTGTGCCATGATAGGAGTCATAAGTGTGAAATAGACTGATTATAAACTGATATTGCATGCTTTAGGTTTGATTTTTGCCATTTCCAGGCTTATTGTTTGATTGATTGCGATTTTTATGGTTTTAGCACGATGGGTGCGATTTTAGGGAAAACAGGTTCTGCCCGCAGGTAGTGATGTTGCCGACGATATGAGTGATGTCGCTGGTGGCATTAGTCCTTGTAAAAAGGCCTAAGGAAGTCTGATGTCCCTTTTGTTTGAAGTGATGTCGCCGGTGATATCATCCATACCACCAACAGTATGGAATGATGCCGCCAGCGATATCCCTTCTAGCAGAAGCAACATCAGCAACTTTCTATCAGGTTCCAGTGATGAGAAAATAAGTAGGACTTATCTATTTTGTTTCTGATTTTTACAGCCGCATGAACTGACTTATATCGGAGGGATGGGCACCATTGGCGAGTGGTGGCACTATATCTCTGAGAAGGATCCAGATCTTGCACTAGACATTAATGAGATAGGATTCAGCGACTTGCCCCGAATTATGCCAAAGCCGAATCCCCGATGATTAAAACGCAATAGGCGTGAACCTGAAGAAGAGCCTCAAGGCCAAACAGATAAGCTTCATACTTAGCGCCATTGTTGGTGATAGTGAATTCTAAACTCTTGGATAATGGGATTATCTCATTATTTGGTGTGACGATGATGACCCCGAGATCTGCTCCCCTGTTGTTCACAGCGCCGTCAAAGTACATTATCCAGACGTTGTCAAGGATTATAACAGAGGCGAGCTACTCATCAGGAAATTCTAAATTTTCCTTATAGTTAGAGTTAAGGGGTTGATTAGCTAGGAATTCGGCTATAGCCTGCCCCTTGATGACCTTTCGGGTCATATATTCAATGTCAAACTCGGATAGGAATAGTAACCATTAGGACAATTTACCAGCTAGAGTAGGGGATTGACAAAGAAACTTCTTTGGATCAATCTTGGCCACGGCTTGGACACTAAAAGAATGGAAATAATGTCGCAGCTTCTTAGTGAGCCAAACCATGGTAGTACAGGTCTTTTCCACAATTGAATACCGAGTTTTATAATCCAATAACTTCCTGCTTAGGTAGTAGATGGCATGTTCACACTTATCAGCATGTTATTGGACAAGCATGGCCCCGACAGAAGTTTCCTTAATAGTCAGACAAAGGATGAGTGGTTCTCTTAGGATGGGGGGTGTTAAAATGGGTGGATCAACAAGATACACCTTGATTCTATCAAATACCACTTGGTAGTGATCCTTTCATACAATAGGTTGTTGTTTTCTTAATAGCTTAAACATGGGTTTGCAAATAGTAGTGAGGCGAGCAATGAATCGACTGACATACTGTAAGGATCCTAAAAATGATCGAACTTCTTTCTTTGTCCTGGGTGGAGGCATACCCCTGATGGCTTTGGCTTTATCTGGATCTATTTCGATTCCTTTCTGGTTAACTATATACCCCAATAGTTTGCCGTAGGTAACCCCAAACACACACTTCTTTGGGTTTAGGCAGAGGTTAAACCTTTCAATACGAGTCATGAACCTGTCAAGAATAGTAGGGTGCTCTTCTCGAGTAGCGGACTTTACAATCATATCGTCCATATACACTCCCACTTCTTTATGGATCATATCATGTAAGAGGGTGGTTACAGCGCGCTGATAAGTGGCCCCGGCATTTTTCAACCTGAACGGCATTACCTTGTAGCAATACACCCCCTATTCAGTGATAAACGATGTTTTGACTTTGTCGACAATATTAACCAGAATCTGATTGTACCCTGAGAACCCATCCATGAATGAATACATGGCCGCCCTAGCGGCGCTATCAATTAGGACATCGATGTGTGGAAGTGTAAAGTCATCCTTCGGCAAGGCTTTATTGAGATCTTGAAAATCTACACAAACCCAGACCCTACAATCCTTCTTCAGAACTGGGATGATGTTGGACAACCAAGTCGAGTATTCCACTACTTCAATGAATTGAGCTTCAATCAACCTTGAAACCTTTGCCTTAACCTGATCTGCCCATTCTTGACAGGCCAAAATTTAGGATTAGTTGGGATTCTATGCTCAGCAATTTATCGATCAACCCCAGGCATGTCTTCGTATGACCAGGCAAAAGCGTTAACATGATCTTTAAGCATTTTTATGATCTCACTTTTTTCCTCAGGAGTTAAATCTTTAAAAATGGTCACCATTTTAGGATTGTCATCTGTACTTAGGTTTGTTTTGCTTAATAATGTATCACTAACATTATGCATATTGTTATATGAATGCATGGATCCATCAGGAAAGACATCAAACAAGTAAGCAGAATGAGAGTTATTCACTGCATTAAAAGCCTCGTAAGCAGCATTATTCACATCAAACACATCAAAAATATTAAGAATTACATCATCCATATCCTCCTCCACAGGTGGAGGGGCTTCAGTAGTAGCATCAACAGGAGGAGCATCCTTTATATTGCCTGTCAGAATGGCACCCAAGTCTTGTGCGAGAGTGGTCTTTTGGGCATTGTTGAGCGATGGTCCTTTGGATAGGTTGGCCTTCTCGATGAGAGCTCTATCGAACTTCCCTACTATTGCTGTCATAGCATCTTCTTCCTCAGTTTTTCCACCTTTCCAGCCTTTCTTCATTAGCAGCGCTATAGCTTTGATCACGGTTGCCACAACATTTTCAATTTCTGGATCGATAGACTCTTCGCTATTCCCCTTAGGCTTATTTTCTGGATGCATCTTACCTTTTCCCTTAGCTTTATCAAAAACTATATTGATAAGTGTATCAAGCTCAGCGGGCCTGGGTTCAGCCGAAACTATCATGCGACCAGTCTCAAAGTCGTAGACATCTTTAAAGATCTCAAAGTCGGGCCACATTTTTCTACCATATTTGATCAGCTCAGGTTCTCCCTTATAAGGCCTCTTACCTTAGATTTCATAGACAGTGACCATGCGACAGTAGTAGGAGGGGACGTAGCGATAGGCTTTTCTAGGCTTATATCCCAATCTAGCTCGATCGGAAAGGATTTTTGGCTCCAATGCTTCAACAATTCCCTGCTCGTGTATTCCTCCACCTATGCCATGCTTGTAACCAGATTTCTTCATCAGTTTACCCATACCTGCATAAAGGTAGTTGTGTCAAAGGAGAGGATACTCCTGTGCTTTGCTAGTCATGGCAATCTGAAGGCCTTTTTGTAAACTAGCTTCGGCTTCCATAACAACCATAACGGAGGTGGGATTGGCCTCTATAGTTACCATTCTATCTTCATGAATAAGCTTGATTTTCTAGTGTAGTGTGGAGGGAACAGCGCCCAAAGCTTGAAGCCATGGTCAGCCAAGCAATAGAGAATAGGTGACAGGAATGTCAAGTACAGTGAAACGCACATTGCTTGTCATGCCTTCGATAGTGACTTCTGCCTCAAAGGTCCCAACTACATTGCCCTTTGAATCATCATACGCTCTAATAACTGTGCTGTATTTTTCAAGCATCTCCTTTGACAATCCTAGATAAGGAAGGATTTTTAGAGGGCATAAATTTAGACCGAAGCCATCGTCCACCATGACACACGGGATAACCTTATTGAGGACTTTGATTCGGATGAATAATGCCCTATTGTGATCCCTGCCCTTAAGTGTAAGATCAAAACGGTCGAACACGATCTGAGGCCCTTTTCTTGGGGGAATGCCTTCCCCAACCGTGGTGCACATCTCCACGACCGAGGTGGCCAGATTAGCTTCTAAATTGAGAAGGCGTTTAATCAAGCCCTTACAATGCCCTTTGGAGTCGATTACCAGCTGCTAAATGTTGTATCGGGCTTGGGTGTTTTTTTGCTGGGTAATGAGAGGGTCAACTTTGAGACTGGTTGGGAAAGGCAGAGGTGGAGATGGCGGGTCATGCGGTGGTTCCAACCCTACAAGGAACTGGGTCTCGGCTTAAGCGGAGATATCGGTCTTCAGGCTTATATACGTGGCCACTTCGGGTAATGTTAAGGACATTACTGAGCAAGACACTCTTAGTGGCTCATGTTTCAAATAGATATTGTTGTTCCTCAGAGTCCGAATTTGGGTTTTGAAGTTCATACTTATCCACGCTAAAAAGGTCATTTTGATCAACCTTGAATAATTTAGTGCTTACGGCCCTGGCCTCTCTAACCGATTCCTCATCACTATCATAGTAGTCCTTCTTCAAAACGAAGGAATCCATGCTAAATAGTGGTTTTCTCATTCTTCTTGCCACTAATGGTTTAGACCCGCGGCTCTCTTGCTTCGTTTGGTTTGGATTAATTTCCATCTTCTGGATAGAATTGACCCCTAGATTGGCTTGACTGTTTAGTTCAAACACCGAATAAGATGGGAGACCCGAACTGATGACCAGGATAGAGTTATCATTGTCCGGCATCCAACCAAGGAGATCAAAGATTATGGCTTCAGATAAACCGGACATGCCAACCTTATCCCTAAAATTTGGCAAAGGATTATTCATAGTGCTCGAAGCTCTATCTGGTTCAGCGATCTTTGCTTCGCTAACCAAGCGTTGAATTGTTGAGAGCAGGGCTTTGCAATTGTTGGTTTGGTGTCCTACCTAAACATGATAGTTACAGAAGTTGTTTTTATCCTCAAGTCTAGGTGGCTTGTATTCCTGAAGGGACTGTGTAAAACCCGCTTCCCTCAAACATTGGAAGATGACCCTTAGGGGTAGCTTATAAGGGTTAACTAAAACAAAGGGGGGGCAAGGAGGCTGAATTATGGCAACCGCCGACGGACCTGAGGTGATTGCAAAGGGGCACGGTAGAGGTTAGAGAAATAACTTGAACTGCAGCCGGCGCTTTAGGTTTAGCCGGCACCAGGGCTAAGGGTTGGGCTTCATTCTTTTCTAAACCACGGTTTCCCTGCTCTCTCAGCCTTTTCACGCTATGCCTCATGCTTGATTTTCTCGGCTTTCTCGAATACAGCCTTGTAGGATAGAAAAGAATCGGTAGCCATTTCTTTACAGAATAGGGGGAGAGACCCTTCGAGGAGTTTGACAATCATTTCCTCAAGGCTTAACTTAGATTTCATTAAGACCTGGGTTGACATCCACCGATTGAAGTATTACTTGAAAGTTTCGTTGGGCATTTGATGGACCCTTTCAAGATGTTTGAGGGTTGTTTCCATCGTAGTATTAAAATCATAATGTACTTTCAATGCCTCTAATAAAAGACTCCAGTCGGCGGCAGTATGCTACGACAAGGTGTGATACCATTAAAGGGCATGGCCCCGAAGGGAGCAAGGAAACATTTCAGCAAGCACCTTATCACTTAACTTCTTCACATGCATTACTCTTTCATACATTATAATGCGAATGGTAGGTGCTCCAGAACCATTATAATGAGCTATACTCAGTATAGTAAAATTATCGGGGACCCAGTCTTCGTCTCTTTCAGATTTCTTGGTGGTGATGAGGTGGTTGATGTAAGCTTGGATCTCGGGCGTCACGTCCGGAGGTTGTGTGACCTGGTCACTGACCGGTTTATGAGGGATAGCTAGGGTTTTAGGTGTCGCACTTGAAGAATACACGACCTGGTCATTGACAGTTTGAGAAGCTATCGTTTATCAGACAAAAGCGACTACCTCAGGTGTCACGCCCGGCGATTGTATGACCTGGTCATTGAGTGTCAGAGGTAGCGGAGGGTAAATGGTCAATTGGTTGGCAAAAGGATTTTGGGGGTAGGTGGTGCCCTTGGGAGTTACAATGAACTACGGAGGAGTGAAAGAAGGTAATGGCTGAGAAGTTGGGTATTAGTGAGTAAATACCGGAGGGGTAGAACTTGGGGTGAAGGGTCTTGGATTAAAAGGCACAATTGATGGAACAGTCAAAGTTGATAGGAAAGCCAAAGCTTGCCCAAACTGGAATGGGCTCGCCATAGGCTGGGTTGATTGAAAAACAGGTGCGACAGGTCTTGTCCCTACCAGACTGGTCAACATCTGTGCCGAACCATTCTGGGCCTGAATATTGGATGCCGATACTCAATCAGAATTTCTATCTTCAAGAGCTTGCTTAACGGCAGCCTACACAGTGGTTTGGATAGAAGCCTATAAAGCATCCGAATTCAAGAATTATATCATACCACTAGCAAAGTCGAAGTCAGGCGGTGGCTAGGATCTCGTTCCCCGAGCTAAAAGTAGGATCGAAGGGTTCTTCGGTAGGAGGGGTCCCTTCATTCCTTGGAAAAGACATGGCTGGTTGAGAAGGGTTGTGGCTTAACTAAACTTGTTTGGAATTTGACTCCCCGTTGGAATCAGTGTGTGGGATCCTTTCAACTTTTATGATGGCAATCGGGGTGAGGGGACGACGAATTAAGCAGTGTCCTATCCTCTTCCAAACCAGGGTGCGACGATCAGTCTGTCTCCTCCTAGTTGAAATGGTAGGTGGTGGATCAGACCATAAATGGGTTCATGAGTGGTATGGATGGTATGCATGACTTTTGTTGTCGTATGGCTGCACATAGATATGGTTAGAGATGATGCGACGGCTTATCCCTCCAATATACATGGGACGTTTGTATCTCACGTCATACATAATGATATGTGGTGACATAATGGAGGTATAAGAGAAGTCCTACTTGTGTTGCTAAACTTCTTCCATAAGCAGAAGTAGTAAAGGTAAGTTGCTTCCTTTCTGGCTCTTAAAGCCGATGCATGGGGGTGCATGATCACTGAGCACATAGCATGCAAATCGTCCCTCTTCCAACCTTATGACTCCCTTATAACGCCTTTTTGAAAGGATGGAGTTTGGCTTCTTCACAGATAATGGCAAGAGAAGCGCGTCCCAATTATTTTATCTATTCTGGTGACCCTAAGGGAATGATGCGCTAAGGCTTTTCTAGCGCGGCTTTGGTATAGGGTTGTTAATGTAGAAGGTTCTCATTTATCTTAATTCCAAATTACTCAACCACTCCCAAATAAGTGTGATTGTAGGAGTTTACGGGTTGGTTAAAATGAGTGATCCACTCACTAGGCATCCTCAATTCCAACAGGGCATAAGTGAGACTTCGTGAGCTTATCGGGTAAAATGGGGCACCTAAAAATTGTTGAACTATCTACACGCGTAAGGATAAAACGTTACAAAAAAAAGAATGAAGTTTTAATTTGGCTAATAATTTCAATACATCATCAAAATCTTTTAAACTTTATTAAAAGAAAGTTTAAGAGATCAATGACCAGCAGAGTCGCTACTGTGAGCGGACGACGTTTTACACGGTGGCAGCCTAGTTAAGATGACGGGGGATGCGGGTGATGTGATTGGAAAATGGTTTTATACATTTTAATGTTCAAAAGATACGAGATTAAAATCCCGTACTTAAAATAGAGTCGCCACCCGGTTCAGCTCAACCTGGAAATTCTTGGTACGATTTTCCCACTTGGTGGTTGGACCATACCTTAAGTGGAGATTCTAAATTCGGATGATGTTATTTATTTTTCATTAGGCCAAGTTAAGATACTTCATTCTTTCTTAATCGGTTCAATCTGCCCTATTTATTTGCATTTTCAGTTATTTTGTTATTTTCGCGTTCATCAAGTAATTGAAATGATGAATAAAATATTTACAGCCATTCAAAAATAAGCGTAGAAAATAAAATTATTATAAAGCTTTTAGGTCCTATATATTTTTCTATACAATAAATAAAATACTTGAATGTCCGATTTACATCTACCTGCTGAAGATAGTTAGCACGGATATGACATATTTTATTTATAATATTATAAAGCTTGATTGGATGGCTAAACTAAGATTTGAACGGCATTTGTGAGAAATTCCCTTCTTAACCGATTTTAGATTTGATCGTTGCTTTAATCGGACTATAAGTGAAGAATGCCACACGTTATGGCGTGGGGGTCTATTTTTGAAAGGTTTTGGACCTCCCTCGTTACACTGTAAATCCTAGTTTTGGACAATAAAATTATCTGGGAACAAATGAAAATGAAATTGCTGTCGAAAAAGTCATGTCACCGATGATGCAAGTGATGTCATCGGCAACATGGTTGATGTCGCGGATGGCATGGATGATGCCGTCGGTGACATCAATGATGTCGCTAGTGGCATCAGTATGCAGGCAGGTTACATGGCTTTCTAAGTACTATAAAGAAAGGGTCCCACAATAAAGTGAAGTCTTTGGGGAATGTGATGCCACCGGCGGTATCAGAGATGTCTCTGGCGATATAGGTGATACAGCCGGGGACATTGAATGTCTCTGGTCACCTTGATTTCTTGCAGCAGCGATAGGGAATAGTAAAAAATGACCGGGAACCCCAAGAATAAACAAAAATAAAAAAAATCAACACAAATCAGTAATATTAATGCCCAAGAGCTATGAGACTCAGAATTTTTACCTCAGGATCTTGAATCTACCTCTTCGTGAACTGAAAAGAAATGCCTCTAGGGAGCTTATTACGATGATTTAGTAGTAAATTTAAGTGTTTCGGGTTTTAAAGTTCAATTAAATTGATTTTAACTACAGGATTTACTGATTTTAAGCTCACAATCAGAGAATTCAAACAAGAAAAACCACGAAAAATGGATTGGAATCCCTTTTTTCTGCCTTATCTAATTCTTATCTCTCTAAAATCTATTTTCTCATTCTAACATTAAAATTCTAACATTAGATGGCTCTCTTCCCTTTTATTGCAGCTCAATGTGTGTTTTTATAGGTGAAATGGGGTGGTTTTCGAGACCTTTTTGACTAATTCCGCCAAAAGTGGCCAAAAGGCTGTCTATACAGGGACCCACTTCGGACCATGGCACCGGTGACATGGCAATGCCGCTGGCTGTATGAATGATGTCGCCAGCGATATGGTGATATCGCCGACGGCATGGCTGATGTCGCTGGTGGCATCAGCCTCCAGCATATCGACAGGCAGCGGGCCTAAGAGCCTAAAAATTTATCAAAAGTGGTTTAATAGTGGGTAGAAAGGCATATTTTTTATTTTTAATGATATTTTAATGGGTATTTATTATTTGGGTGCAAATTATCGGTTCAAGCCTAGTTATTGGTCACGCCGAACTGGATTCTACCAAGTATAAAAATCACAAGGAACATTGTTTTGGTACTAAAAATTCTAAAGAGAACCTTTATCTCGCGGCATTAAAATTGGGTACACGTCATCATCGTCTCGCGAGAGGGACTGTAAAATCCCGTACTCACAACCGCCGGTGACATCACATGTATCCGGTGACCTCAATTTCTTGCAGCCTTAGCAGGGAGAAGTCAAAAATGACCGAGAACCCAAAAAATGAGCACAAATCAACAAGAATCAGTAATATTAATGCCAAAGAGCTATGAGACTCAGAATTTTTACCTCGAGGTACTGAATCCACCTCTTCGTGAACCGAAAAGAAACTCCTCTAAGAAGCTTATTACGATGATTTAGTAGTAAATTCAAGAGTTTTAGGTCTCTAAATCCCATTCAGTTGATTTTAACTACAAGATATTCTGATTTTAAGCTCGCAATCAGAGAGTTCGAAGAAGAAAAACTAGGAAAAATAAATTGTAATCCCTTTTTCCTGCCTTATATAACTGTTATCTCACTAAAATCTATTTTCTCCTTCTAACATTAAACTTCTAACCTTAGATGGTTTCCTTCCTCTCCCCAAAGCCTAAGGTGTATTTTTATAGGCAGAATAGGGTGGTTTTCGAGACCTTTTTGACTAATTCCACCGAAAGTGGCAAAAAAGCTGTCTGTGTAGGGGCCCATTTTGGGCCATGTCGTCGGTGATATGGCAATATCGCCGGTGACATGGCTGATGCTGTCAGTGACATGGTGATACCGCCGGCGGTATGGCTGATGCCGCTAATGGCATCAGCCTCTAGCATGCCGATAGCCAGCGGACACATGAGCCTAAAAAGTCACAAAAGGAGGTCAAAAGTGGGTCAAAAGGCATCTTTTAAAATTTTAATGATATTTTAATAGGTATTTATTATTTAGGTGTAAATCTTCGGTTCAAGCTCCTACCGAACGCGTTATTTGGCCATGCCGAACTAGATTCTACCAAGTATAAAATTTGCAAGGAATATTATATTGGTAATAAAAATTCTAAAGAGAACTTTTATTATAAGGTATTAAAATTGGGTACACGTCATCATCGTCTCGCGAGAGGGCCTATAAAATCCCATGCTCTCAGGCTGTCCCTCAAGGGATCACTGCTGCCAAATGTCAGTATAATCTCACGAAAGAGTAAGGGATAGGAGTAATACCTGATGGATGACTGGTTTGCCCCTTGGTCGGACTTTGTGCTTTGTAGAAAGGATACCCCTTAGTCGGACTTACGCTTTGTAGATTGGTTGCCCTTTGGTCGGACTTATGCTTTATAGAGAGATTGCCCCTTGGCCAGACTTACGCCTCATGGAGAGATTGTCCCTTAGTCAGACTTATGCTTTGCGGGGTGGTTGTCCCTTGGTTGGACTTATGCTTTGTAGAGAGATTATCCTTTGGTCGGACATGAGCTTTATGGGGAGTTTGTCCTTTGGTCGGACTTGAGCTCTTTGGAGATTTTGTCCTTCGGTCGGACTTGAGCTTTATGGAGAGTTTGTCCTTTGGTTGGACTTGTGCTTTATGGAGAGGTTATCCTTTGGTTGGACCTATACTTTACCCCTCGGTCGAGTTTGTATTTTGTGGAGTGGTTGTCCTTTGGTCAAACTTATGCTTTGTGGAGAGTTTGTCCTTTGGTCAGACTTGTGCTTTATAGAGAGGTTGTCCTTTGGTCAGACTTGTGCTTTGTGGAGAGTTTGTCCTTTGGTCGAACTTATGCTTTGTGGAGAGTTTGTCCTTTAGTCGGACTTGTGCTTTGTAGAGAGTTTGTCCTTTGGTCGGACTTGTGCTTTATAGAGAGATTGTCCCTTGGTCGGACTTGTGCTTTGTGGAGAGATTGTCCCTTGATCGGACTCGTGCTTCATGAAGAGCTTATCCTTTGGTTGGACTCGTGCTTTATAGAGAGATTATCCCTTGATCGGACTTGTGCTTTGTGGAGAGATTGTCCTTTGGTTGGACTCGTGCTTCATAAAGAGATTGTCCTTTAGTCGGACTCATACTTCGTGGAGAGATTGTCCTTTGGTTGGACCTATGCTTTGTGGATTTGTTGCCCCTTAGTTGGGCTTACGCTTTGATGAGAGATTGTCCTTTGGTCGGACTTGCGCTTTATGGAGAAATTGTCCTTTGGTTGGACCTATGCTTTATGGATTAGTTTCCCCTTGGTCGGGCTTACACTTTGTGGAGAGATTGTCCTTTGGTCGGACTTGCGCTTTGTAGAGAGATTGTCCTTTGGTCGGACCTATGCTTTATGGATTTGTTGCCCCTTGGTTGGGCTTACGCTTTATGGAGAGATTGTCCTTTGGTCGGACCTGCGCTTTGTGGAGAGATTGTCCTCTGGTCGGACCTATGCTTTATGGATTGGTTACCCCTTGGTCAGGCTTACGCTTTGTAGAGAGATTGTCCTTTGGTCGGACTTACGCTTTGTGGAGAGATTGTCCTTTGGTCAGACCTATGCTTTATGGATTAGTTGTCCCTTGGTTGGGCTTATGCTTTGTGAAGAGATTGTCATTTGGTCGGACTTACGCTTTGTGGAGAGATTGTCCTTTGGTCGGACTTATGCTTTGTGGAGAGTTCGTCCTTTGGTCGAACTTTGTGCTTTGTGGAGTGGTTGCCCCTTGGTCAGGCTTATGCTTTGTGGAGTGGTTGCCCCTTGGTCGGGCTTACGCTTTATAGAGAGATTGTCCTTTGGTTGAACTTATGCTTTGCGGAGAGGTTTGTCCTTCAGTCGGACTTGCACTTTGTGGATTGTGGAGTGTAGTTCTGGGTCATGCTATGATTTTGGAGGGGTGAAGCCAAAGGCGACATGTACAGGGACGTTCTGGGACCTTTAGTTAGTGTTCTATGGATGGACCCAAAGGGTGATACATACAGAGACTGTATCAGGTACCTTTAGTTGGTGTTCTGGGGTAAACCCAAAGGGTAATATGTGCAGAGACTGTATCAGGGACCTTCAATTGGTGTTCTGGGATGAACCCGAAGGATGATACGTGCGGAGACTATATTAGGGACCTTCAGTTAGAGTTCTGGGGTGAACCCAAAGGGTGATACGTGCAGAGACTATATTAGGGACCTTCAGTTGGTGTTCTGGGATGAACTCGAAGGGTGATACGTGCAGAGACTGTATTAGAGACCTTCAATTGGTGTTCTGGGATAATACGAAAAGGGGTGACATGCATCGAGTCATGCCGTAATCTCTGGGTATCATACAAGATGAGTGCATTGGGTTTGTGATAGTGGCTTTATGCAAGTTCTGGGATGTTAGGGCTAGAGCCGGGATTTCACCGAGGATGGCTAAAAAAAAGCCATGTAGATAGCTGATATCGCCGGCGACAAGGATAATGTCACTGGTGGTATAGAATGATGTCGCCGGCTGTATGAGTGCCATATGGCAGCTTTGACTGGTCAAACGAGTTCAAAATTCAAATTGAAGAAGGCGATGTCGCCGGCGGTATCGCTGGCGGTATAAAGTGATACCACTGGCAGTATGAGTACCGCATGGCAGCTTCAACTGGTCAAACAAATTCAAAATTTAAGTTGAATGGAGGCGATGTCACCGGCGACATGGGTTATATCGCTGGCGGTATGAAGTGATGCCACCGGCGGCATGAATTGGACAGTTTTAGATAAATTAAAACTCCTCAAATTCTGTGCGACAGTTTAAAAGGAAGTAAAACTTCTTTCTTCCTTCATTCTGCAAAGCCGTACCCCTCTTTACTCCTTTCTCCAAATCTTTCGATTTTCTCCGTCATTCCAATCATGAAGAGAATTGTGAAGGCTTTCAAGGAAAAATCTGCTAAGGCTAGGGAGAACCTGCCTGATTCCTCCGTCGAGGGTCTAAAAATCCTCTCGGTTCCTATTGCTTATGGCTTGAAGGAGACAGCCAAGATGTATGGGTACGTGATCAATTCCCCCATCACCATCCTGACCCCGGAGAAGGAAAAACACCTCTGCTATGTCCAGGTATTTCTACAAAACCCGAATTTCTTCTTTTTGGGTTGAGTTTTGATTCGGCCTTAGGCTCGAAATCGTGGCATGATAGGAGTTATAAGCGTGAAATAGATTGATTACAAACTGATGTTGCATGCTTTAGGTTCAATTTTCACTATTTTTAGGCTTTATGGTTTGATTGATTGTGATTTTGTGGTTTTGGCACGATGGGTGCAATTTTTGGGGAAAGCAGGTTCTGCCCGCAGGTTGTGATGTAGCTGGCAGCATGGGTGATGTCGCCAGTGGTATCAGACCTTGCAAAAAGGCCTAGGGAGGCTTGATGTCATTTCTGCTTCAGGTGATATCGCCGGTGGCATCATCCATACCGCCAGTGGTATGGATGATATCGTCGACGACATTATTTCTAGCAGAAGCGACATCAACAGCCTTTTAGCAGGTATTGGTAATGAGAAAATAAACAGGGACTTATCTATTTTGCTTCTGATTTTTACAGCTGAACGAACTAACTTATACCGGAGGTATGGGCACCATCGGCGAGTGGTGGCACCATATTTCTGAGAAGGATCCTGAACTTGCACTAGCTATCAACACGACGGGATTCAGGGACTTGGCTGGAATCATGCCGATGTTGATGCCCATGCTCTCCCATCCGGCCGTGATAGCCCTTATAGAGAGGTGGTCTAAAACCACCCACACTTTTCACTTCTCATTTGGTGAAGTGATAATTACGCCCTCTGATGTTGTAGCTATGACCAGACTTCCCTAGACGAATGAGGTCATTCATTTTGATGCTTATATAGATAAATACCATATCGATAGGCCTGTGGTGAGGTGAGTGAATGAGCTATTTGGTTTGAAGACCATCTCAGGACAGCTATCTTATGGTGAGTTGCACCAATACTGGACTAGGGTAGATGTGGTGCCTAAGGATGAGAGAAACACCTGCGTCCGCTCTTTCGAGATTTCTTTGCTCACTGTGCTATTTTTTCTGATCTTGGGGAGCAAGATCAATTACGGGCTAATATCCACTGTGGAGGATGTGGCGGGCATCAGGAAGAAAAACTGGCTGCATGCCATCCTGGCATAGATGTACTATGGGCTGGTTGTGAGAGCCCGAAAGAAGGTGAAGGCTCTCCAACTCTGCCATCTGCTACTCCAGGTATATCTTCTTAGAAGCATTTTACTTGATTGTGCACGTCTCATTTACTATTTAAGCTGACCAATTGCTACTTGTGCAGGCCTGGGCTTTTGAGCATCAGATCCTCCCGCCGGTCGAGTTCAAGAAGACCGTGCCTCCGGGCTCCCATTTTCTCGCCTGCTAGTGCGGGGGTATTGGCAGGAAGGCCAAGTATCCTACCAAGTACAGGAATTCCTGAGGAGCGTTCAGTTGAGCTCGGTATGCGATCTTTGATTTAGTCCTTATTTTTATATATAGAATAAAATAAAAAACATTTATGAATTTATATCGATTATTTTGGTTGATTATTGGTGTAGCTTGTCCTGGACCCATTTAATGGGGTGAAGAACCTGCTGGAGGTCACGAGGGACAGGAAGGAGGTGGACGACCTTCGGTTTATCATGGAATGCCCATTGTCTCAATAGTGGAACTTAGGGGAGCGCATCTGGGGCTAGAGGTTCTTCCCAATCGCCGATAGATCGGTGTCTGCCGATCCTCCCAGGATCTTATGATGGCCCCATCTGGTGATTACATCCATGGTTGACCAACCTGAATATATCGAGGGGGATGGCCGGGTTATTCTAAGTGTTCAGGGCTCCAACGAGCAGCATCAGCAGCATCTACTCCCCTTGTGTCCCCGTATCTATAGGAATGATACGATTGAGTTCATAATGAGCAAAGGCTAGAGGAGGAGAAAAGGCGCCTCATAGGTATCATGGATGTCGTGGACGAGTAAGAAGAGGAGGAAGAGGAGGATAATGAAGGTGATGTTCGGATCGAGCCCGAGAGAGAGTATGAGGCAGGCGCAGATGTAGCTGGCGGGAGTGCACCAATATCCCAAGGGGGGCAGCGCTCTTTTGAGGTATGATTGCATTTATGTGCATGACTTGCAATCGTTTGAGTTTAGGAATGTTGCTTATGTGTATTTTTTGTGTTTTTTAGGAACCTGCGAGGAAGCAAGGTTGGGAAAACCAGAGTGGGATGCGGTAATATGGTATACCGGAGGGTATAAATTTAGTAGAAAGGTATCTGGTCAACCCGATGGAGACCCGATTTCTGCTGATGAACTCTCGAGGCGAGTTCCAACCTAGGAACATTGGCTCGAGCCTGCATGCTCCGATCTTTATGCCAGAGAACACCACTTACGTAAGGCCTAATAATTGCTTTCTTATTTATCCTTGGATGTAGGTGTTTAATGATTTGCCTTTTGGATTTTTCAGGTGGCGCGGAGCCATACAGAGCAGCTTGTAGAGAACAATTTTGCTCTCTGAGATACGTTTATCGGGCAATCGCTGCTTGTTCAGGCACATTCCCTATTTACGCTAAAATAAGATAAGATGCATGTATGGATGCTATGAATGAAGTGCATTATTGATGTTTTCCTTGGCATGCAGGATTTCTTGGCCCTTTCCTTGTCAGATGCCGATGCAGGCCGGTGGAAATACGAGGAGGAGACTGCAGAACTCCGATGTCGTGTGAGCAACCTTAAGGGTTAGCTGGAGGCTACTGCCCAAGAGCAGAGGAGCAAGCAAAACTTGGATCGTGTGCACCCCGGCAGCACCGATCGCAGAGGAGTAAAGATGTCAGCCCATCGGCGCCCACCCATAGTGACTGAGGAGTCAAGCAGTATGCCTATCACAGAAGGCAGGGAGGAAGATGAGAATGAGGTTGGTGATTGGCTAGTAAGCCCCGAGGACATTTCATCTCGCCAAGCCGGCAATGGCGGGCATGCCTAGCTTAACATTTTCATTTTATTTTTTTGTTTCAGATTTCAGCTTGTACCCTCGATACATTGGGGTTTGAATAATTTGGATTCATTGTTTTGGTTCTGGTTTGGTAGGCTAGATGTTTGGGATATTTGAGTGGTTTGCGATTCTTTGGGCTTTTTACTTTGAAAAAATGGATTGCAGTTTGAAAAGGTACTGGAAATGGAGTACAGGATTATTTATAAGTTTTGTACAGGTCTGTAGTGATGAGATTGCTTCTGATGCCGCCCAAAAAATCAATTCCATACCGCTGGCAGCATCATTCATATCGCCAGGTGGATCACCTTAAAACTGCCTATACCCATAACGCTAGCAGCATCAACTGATATTGCCCCAAACAGTCCATATTATCGGCGGCATTGTCCATATCGCTGGCGATATCAACTTCCCTAAAATGCAGATTCAGCCACATCTTCAAATTATGCTATGGCAAGCCACACTTAACAGTTATGGGCCTTTCTGCGGAGCCTGAGGAACGTGGATTGGAGGGAACTGGAGAAATTCGGGCTCCATCACGACTCTAATGTTTGCATAGACTACCATTTCGGGTTTTCAACCTAGCAGACTTATTCCGACTTTTGCATAGACCTAGATATTTTTAGTCTATCCGGATTTTTTTTACACTGATGAGCTCAGAGCGCCTTCAATTAAGCTTACTTGTGATGTTTCTGTTACTCAGTCGCCAGACATTCATACAATCACAATCACAGAGGTTTTAGTATAAAAGACACTCTTATCGAGTGAACCTAATCTGAGTACAAGAGATTGGCAATCATTTCCATTAGTGGAACTCCTGGTGTTAACCAGCCTTTATAGGTTTTCAAGTTAACATCTCACAATTTTTCTCTCATGCCCTAATTTTTGTCTGAACTGCCTTTTTTGGGTTTTCAGTTCAGTAGGCGATATTGACTTATCCCCTAAATTTTGTATGGCCGGTTTACAGGATACTGACCGTCGGGTGTCACCCTAATTTTTATCCGATCAGTAGAAGATCGAAAGGCGGGTGATTATCATATATATTTTTTTGGTGTGCCGCTTTTCCGATTTATTTCTTTTGTTTAGACCTAATAATGCTTAAGCCTGTCCTAGTTGACTAGGTCGATGAACTCGTTGTTGTCCTGGTTATGACTTTGATAGCCTTGCTCATCTTTGGCCATACGACAACCTTCTCAATTTGATCTGGACTTTTTAACGTCGGTGTCGGAAGGTTCCAGATGCTTCAATGTTAGGTCTATGACTCTTGGCGAGGGTATTAGGATCTTGTTGTTGTGTGCTTGGTTGTGCCTTTATAGATTCTCCAAGGTTCTTAGCATCCGTTCGATTTTTATTTGGATTACTCGATTCATTCTGACCTTCAAAGTTACATCGAGTAACCTTATTTTGATTCTGGTTGTCCATATTGCAAGGAGTTTAGTTTGTGGGAGTTTTGGCGCTTACACAGAGCCTTCTTGATTGGTTCAGTTGCAGTTCTGATTTCCATTCTAGTTGTTCCTTCAGTCTGCAGTTCATACAGCCCTTCCTGTTTAAGCCTAAATTTGCCCCTTGCACCAGTGGTGGAGGGTTTTAACCAAGTGATATTTGGTTTGGGGGCCTTTTACTTAGTGCCTTTGAAAGGTGAAGTGGTAGTTTGTTTTGTTGGTTTATTTGGCAAGCTGATCAAGACATTGGTTGTACGCTCATCTTTGTGGCTTGTGGGATGAAGGTACTTGCCCTCATGCTTGATGCTCTAGGAGGTGGTTGCCCCTAACCTTTATTGGTCAAGGGGTTTGATGCGGGTTAATTTATGTTGGGTGAAGATGTGTTTCTCTGCGAATTTGGTCATTTTCCTTGGTGGTGACAATGGTCTGAGATTTGGCTATGGTGTTTATTTGATGGAGGTTGGGCTTCATCAGTCATTAGTGGGTAGCTATACACCGCAATTTTCTATTTCAGGGGACCAGTTGATACTTCTTTGGTAGCTTGAAGGTTTACCACTGCAGGGTTGCTGAGGTAATTCTGGAAGAGACCCATCGTGTTCAACAATCTGAATATTGATCTGGGGACCAAGTAAAAGAATTATCGCGGTCTTTAAGCACTTTATTATCTCACATGTGTTTGACAGGAGTTAAATTATTGGATCTGATTTCCACATAAGAGCCTTCATTTGTACTCAAATTAATTTTATACAGTAAAATATCCTGAATACTGGAAGCATCATGCGTAGGCTCATATGAATGCGTGGATCAAATTTTAGAGATATGACGTAAGTAAGAAAAAAATAGAAGTTGCTCGTGGAGCTCAAAGTTAAATATATGAACAATCGTCAATCCCTACAGGTGAAAGGCTTTGCAAGATCATGCTTTTGAGCAAGAATTGATTGGGAGTGAAGTGTTTGGGGCCTTTTCTAGGGTAAAAGAAGGGCGGTTAGACTGGACTACAGCCCTTGTCGGAAAAGCTTGGGTGGCTGCTGCCAACATCATCATTTTTTCTAAGCCAAACATTTTCCATTCTCCCAGCTCGCTTAAATCTGGCCCTCTTAGCCTTATTGTCGAGGTACATTTCCCTCTTTCTATCGGCCTTATCCTTAGAACCAACAACCCTAGTGAGCATATATGGCCCATTTGCTTATTTAGGCGTACTAAAAATGAGCATACTTACCTCGTCGACGAGCCTTGTGACCCTAGGCATTCTATCTAACTTGGCTATCTTTCCTTCTTTAACCAGACGATTTATAGCCCGGGCCAGGGTTCGAAATTCATTCGTGTGATGTCCCCACTAGGCATGATACCCATAAAAGTTTCCCTTCTCATTTTTTGTTAGGTTATTGTAATCACGAAGGGGTTCGATGAGGCCATCTCTTCTTAATTTGGTGAAAATCACATCGAGGGGTAAAACCTAGGGGTTTACAATGTCAGCTAGGATAGGTTTTCGAGGGACTTTTTTTCTCCATTTGACCTGAGATGACAACACTCCTAGCCCATTGTAGCCTTTTGCCTGGCGTATATTAGAACCCTTGGAGACTCGGCCGCTATTTCTTTGGGGTTCGCTTTCCCTTTGACATGCCGGCACTAGTTGGTGCAAGAAAGCTTCCACCTCATGAGTCATGTCCCGAGGTTGTACGATGGCAGTTGGCTATCTGATGCATGGCTTCGGGTGTTACACCCGAAGATCATATGACCTAGTCGTGGCTTCCGAATTGGCTATAGGGATAAGGAGTCGGCTGATCAAGTCAGGGACCAGCCTCAGATTATAGCCAAGAAGGTTTGGCCTGTAGGTAATCCCTTGAGGTGCTGTGTCAAAAGAAGGTGACGGTATTGCTGGTTGGATTGGTCCTCTAGGGAGAGCTGAGATTTGTTGGGTGAACTCGTCGGGGAATGGTAGGAGGATTGAGTTTTGGGCTATATGCCTTGGGCTTGGAGGTAATAAAGAGAAAGTTGGATGAGTCATGGAAATCTGGTTGCGTTGGAATGGATGGGAGGTTGAATGAACCGAGCTGACCGTGCCCCTGATGGGCTACCTAGAACCTAGCTTAAGCCATCCCAAACAAAACCACTTTGATACTGAGGCTGACAGCCTAATTCTAGAATCCAACCGGTGTTCTCACTTGCTAGGGCTTGTTTGACAAACAACTATATAGTTGTTTGTCAAACAAGCCCTAGCAAGTGAGAACACCGGTTGGATTCTTTTGGGTTTGTTCCCGAATAGTGTTGTGGAAGAGATATGAACAGATGAATTGGGTCATGGTTGTGGCAATATCTGACCCAATAGACGGAGGGTGAGCTGCTGCTTCTGCGGTGGGAGGAAGACTAGTCTGTTCACTGGACGAGATAGAGTTGTCATCACGATGAAGAGACATGTGAAGGTTCGGATTTAGGAGGAAGACTGTTTAGGATCATGAACAATGGGTCAAGCCATGAATGGGTTGTATATGGTATGGATTGTATGCATGCTTTTTGTTTTTGGGAGCGTATGGCTGTGCATAGATGTGGTTAGAGATGATACAATGGCTTATCCCTCCAACATACGTGGGACGTTTATATCTCACGTCATATATAGTGATATGCGGTGACGTAACAGAGGCATAAGAGAAGTCTTACATATGTTGCTAAACTTCTTCCGCGGGTGGAAGTAGTAAGGGTAAGTTGATTCATTTATAGCTCTTGAAACCGATGCATGGGGGTGCATGATCACATAGCACGCAAATCTTCCCTCTTCCAACCTTATGACTCCCGCGTAATGCCTCTTTGGAAGGATGGAGTTTGGCTTCTTCACCGGTAATGGCGAAAGAAGCGCGTCCCAATTATTTTATTTATTCTGGTGATCATAAAGGAATCATGTGCTAAGGCTTTTTCTAGCACGGCTTTGGTATAGGGTTATTGATGTAGAAGGCTCTCGTTTACCTTGATCCCGTTACTCAACCACTACCCAAATAGGTGTGATTGTAGGAGTTTATGTGTTGGTTAAAATGAGTGATCCACCCACTAGGCATCCTCAATTCCAACAGGGCATGAGTGATACTTTCGTGAGCTTCGGGTAAAATGGGGGACCTAAAAATTACCGAACTATCTACACGCATAAGGATAAAACATTATAAAAAAGAATGAAATTTTAATTTGGCCAATGATTTCAATACATCATCAAAAATTCTTTAAACTTTATGAAAAGATAAGTTTAGGTTAAAAGAGATCTCATCCCCAGCAGAGTCGCCACTATGAGCGGACGACATTTTGCGTGGCGGCTGCGAAGAGCAGGGCCAGTGGGCCAGCATCTTTAAAATGATGGGGAGATGTGTGATGTGATTGAAAAATGGTTTTGCACATTTTAATGCTCAAAAGATACGAGATCGAAATCTCGTGCTCAAAACAGAGTCGCCACCCGGTTCAGCTCAATCAGGAAATTTTTGGTACGATTTTCCCATCGGGTGGTTGGACCATACCTTAAGTAGAGATTCCGAGTTCAGATTATGTTATCTATTTTTCATTAGGCCAGGTTAAGGTACTTCATTCTTTCTTAATCGGTTTAATACATCCTATTTATTTATGTTTTCGGTTATTGTATTGTTTTCGCGTTTATCAAGCAATTGAAGCAATGAATAAATCCTTACAGTCATCCAAAAATAAGTGCGGAAAATAAAATTGTTACAAGGCTTCCAAGTCCTATACATTTTTCTATGCAATAAATAAAATACCCGAATGTCTAATATATATCTACTTGTAGAAGATGGTTAGCACGGATATGGCATGCTTTATTTACAATATTATAAAGCCCGGTTGGATGGCTAAAATGAGATTTGAACGGCGTTTGCGAGAAATTCCGTTTTTAACCAAATTTTAGGTTCGATAGTTGTTTTAATCGGATCATTAGTGAAAATGCCGCATGTGTTTTTGGAAGGTTTTGGACCTCCATCGTTGCACTGTATATCCTAGTTTTGGAAAATAAACTAGGTCGAAAACGAACGAAATAGAAATAGCTATCCAGAAAGCCATGCCACCGACGATGCAGATGATGCCGCTAGCGACATCATTGATGACGCTAGCGACATGGCTGATGCCGCCGGCGACATCAATGATGTCGCTGGTGGCATCAGTATGCAGCCAGGCTACATGACTTTCTGGGTACCAAAAAGAAAGGGTCTCACAAGAAAGTGAAATCTCTGGGAATGTGATGCCACCAGCGGTATCAGTGATATCTCTGGCGACATAAGTGATACCCCCAGCGACATCACATGTCTCCAACGACCTCAATTTCTTGCAGCAGCAACAAGAAGTAGTAAAAAATGACCGAGAACCCAAAAATGAGCACAAATCAACAAGAATCAGCACAAATCAGTAATATTAATGCCAAAGAGCTATGAGACTCAGAATTTTTACCTCGGAGTCCTGAATCCACCTCTTCGTGAACCAAAAGAAACGCCTCCGGAGAGCTTGTTGCGCTGATTTAGTAGTAAATTCAAGAGTTTCGGATCTCTAAATCCAATTAATTTGATTTTAACTGCAAGATCTACTGATTTTAAGCTCACAATCAGAGAGTTCAAAGAAGAAAAACTAGGAAAAATAGATTCTAATCCCTTTTTCCTGCCTTATCTAATTTTTATCTCACTAAAATCTATTTTCTCCTTCTAACATTAAACTTCTAACCTTAGATGATTTCCTTCCTCTCCCCAAAGCCTAAGGTGTGTTTTTATAGGCAAAATGGGGTGGTTTTCGAGACCTTTTTGACTATTTCCACCTAAAGTGGCAAAAAAATCTGTCTGTGTAGGGGCCCGATTTGGGCCATGCCGTCGGCGACATGGCGATATCGCTGGCGATATGGCTGATGCCGCCGGCGATATGGTGATACCGCCAACGACATGGCTGATGCCGTTATTGGCATCGGCCTCTGGCATGCTGACAGCAAGTGGGCTCAGGAGCCTAAAAAGTCGCAAAAGGTGGTCAAAAGTGGTTAGAAGTGAGTCCAAAGGCATCTTTTTAAATTTTAATAATATTTTAATGAGTATTTATTATTTGGGTGTAAATCATCCGCTCAAGCTCCTACCGAACGTGTTATTTGGCCACGCCAAACTGGATTCTACTAAGTATAAAATTCGCAAGGAATATTATATTGGTAATAAAAATTCTAAAGAGAACTTTTATTTTGAGGTATTAAAATCGGGTACACGTCATCATTGTCTCGCGAGGGGGATTGTAAAATCTCATGCTCACATTTAATAGTCCTATTTCACCATCTACTTTGGCCAAACTCTCTCAACAGTAAAAGGATCACCTCAAAGTGGATTCACGCCACAAAGGTAACGCTCCTGAGTTTCAAAGAGACTCACATTTCAGTTTCATTATTGTTATTACTTTCTGCCCCTTCTATTATATCTGCTCTTTCTATTTCTTGTTTCGAGTCTAGTCCTAACCCCATATGAGCCCTGCTGGCACCATGTATCGTCAAGATATTAGATCGGTGCGTCATACTAATACGGAGGGAAATCCCTTTTTATTTTATTTTTATGCCACCCATCCATTAATCTGTTAATATGTAAACTGAACTGAACAAAGTTTCTGCCTAGACCAGATAGGACCCGTACGGGTACGCCATACCCGTACCGGTCCGTCCTGGTAGCCGTACGGGTCCCACCCACCCGTATGGGTACTAGCCCCACGCAGATTCCAGAACTCAATTTAAACTGATTAAAAATAAATCTAACTCACCATTTGCCATGCGATCATTTTCACTAACAATACGGTAAATCAACCCACAAAAGTTAAAATGTGCTTTCATAACAAAAGACGTTGAAGGTCAGTTATTTCTCTCCGATCCTAGAAGCCGCGCGGGCATTATCGATCGCAAAACCGCCACGCTAACATAATCACATTTTCCTAATAAAATGTTGACTTATAGTGTGCTATAAACTGTGCTAATCTTTGTGGATGTAGGGGAATTTATTTTTATTTTGTTTTATAACTTAGAACAAATGTATAGGTTCTCTTGCAATTCCCCTGTTTTTCCCCCGGTTGTAATTTTTGTCCCCCCCATTTATTGCTTATGCTTTATTGTAATCTGTAAATGCATGTAACGAGTGTGAAAGAGTGTAGAAATAGGATTTATGTGATAATTCCCCAAATGATGAAAACAAAAACGATTTTACGCTGTGAATGTAATTTTGAATCAATTAAATGAGAAATAGGTGACTCATCCGATACCCGAATCTCTGATCCAATAGGTATGAGTCTCCCACCCAATGGGAATCGTACCAAAACTCTTTTCTAAGTAGACAACCTGGGTGGTGACTCTATCATTTATATCGAGATTTGGGTCTTGATTCTTTTATTCATTAAAAATTGGCTTATTGTGCAAACTTTAACTAAAAATATTTTGTCATGTCTAAATCCAACCAACCCTCAGTGAGCCCCTCCTCTCACACATGCACCAAGGGAGACCCACACGTCATCGACACCTCACAATCGGCCCTAGATCATCGCACCTCTGACTTATACTGAGGACCGACCTTGTCCGTGGAACTAATCTAAATGATGTAACTCATTGTCTTGATAGAGCTATTATTCAAAGTTTTTATGGTTATCTCAGTCCCGTTTTGTGTAATTGTGTTGCACCATGAATACGCTTAAAGAATTTCCTCTTCCATAAATAAACGAAAAATGAGGTATGATAATTTGTTGAATGGTGCCAAATTGTGAGATTCTATTATGAAGTTGGGAGTTGGAAGGTGTCCGGTAAGTTTCAATTTGTATTAAAGAAATTGACTTCATGAATTATTTATTTGTTTGAATAAATGATGTCGCTGACAAATTGTTCTACAACATACCATAACTCTGTGAAATTACGTATTTAACAAACATTAATGTGAACTTAAAAATCATAGAGATCAATGTTTGGTGCTAGTCGTTACAGGTGCACAATTATAAACAATTTATTAGGCAAGTAAAATTAATATACCTAATTTGCCTTTTATTAATTTTGTAATTAAATTTTCTTAAGTTGACAATTAAATTCATACATTAGCATAGGGTCAAATGGAAAACACACTTAAATTTTTTTTTGTGTAACTAATAATTTTTGACATATTTTATGGTTATTTTATTTGATCATTATTTTATCTTTTTTAATATTAGATCAAAATACCTACCACATATCTTATGGTAAAAATATGTAAAATAATAAATATTTTATAAAAAATAAAGTAATTATAGAAAGCACCGTAATTTTATTTTTTTTTATTAACACTAATGCAAGTCAACAGCTAGAAGCATTATATGCTAAATACTTTTCTTTCTAATCCAAATCGCGAATACAAGTACATAAATGAATAGTCAAAGTCAAATCCAAATTCGGTATCTTCCGTTTCTTTGGTATAGTTTTATACGTGATATTTGAAATTTTTATAAATGGTACCGATTATTTAATACCCTTTTTTAATTCAATGATTGAGGATTATGAGAGACCGTTAATTAAAATGAGAGAATATATAAATACTTAACTATTAAATTATAATTTCTATAATAGTTCACGAGTTTATTGGTGATGCACCAGCTCTCTTTTACCTGTCATATATTGATAGGTACAAAGTGGCATGTTAAAATTATGCGAGGAGTATTTATGATTTAACTTTCAATTATGTGGAGATTTTTTTAAAAAAAAGAGCATTCTAATTTCTAAATAATTACACGAATCAAATCAGCGGGTGGCTAGCCAGTAGCTATCCATCAACTCGAATTAGTTAATAATAAAGGCTGATTGATGAAAAAACTGAATTATTTGGTCAAATTTCAATAACTCATCTGATATGGCATCAACTGGAACAACAACTTAGGCTCTGTTCTTTTCAACTGATAAGTAGGTGTATTGAATTGAATTGAATTGATTGGTATTGAATTGAACTGAATGGTACTGAACTGAACTAAATGATACTGAAACTGAAAATACTGAAACTGAAGAGTACTGAAATTAAATTATAATTAATAATATAAATAATATTTTAAAAATATTAAAATACATAATAATTAATAATACTGTAAATAATACTATACATTCTAATAAAATTTATTAATTGTTACATATAATAATAATTAAATATACCATTATAAATCATTATTATTATTATTATTTATTGTAATTATTGTTATGAATATTACCTTATTATTTTAATTATTATCAATATTTATAAAGTATTATTACTTTTATTTATTTATTTATTTTTCTTACAAAATTATTTATGGTAGAAATAATAATCAATAATTTTAAAAATATTATTATTGGTTTCTTTTTCTTTGTTGTTATTTATGATTACTGATATTAATTAATAGTATTTATATAATGTATAAATAGAAATGAACTAAAATTGAAATTGAAATGATATTATCATTGATATTCATTATTTTTTAATATTTATGAACAATAATATACATTAATAATATTGATATAATGCATAAACTTAAACTTAATATTGAATTCTGAATACTGAATACTGAAAACTGAACTGAACTGAATGGTACTGAACCGAACTGATTGATACTGAACTGAACTGAATTGAATAGAAAATAAGTTGAAAAGAATATGGCCTTAGAATTGATTTTTTTTTAGTATTTAGAAATTATCAAGTTTTAAGTTACTCTTTTTGTCCAATTTTCACATTTAATATTTAGGGGTAAATAATTATAACCTTCCCAAGTTTTGATAAAATATATTAATATCTTCCTGTATTTTATAAATATAATTTATAGCTCAATAAGTATTACTTTTATTATACTATGATATCCCTGTATTTTTTTATTACCTCTTTTTGTATCAAAATTTTGAACATAATATGTTTATGGAACATTAAATGTTTATTAAAAGTAATTTTTTATAAGAATGTTTATAGCTTTAAAGTATGATTACATTAAAAAATAGCTACAATAAATGTCTTGTAAAAAAATTATTTTTATGGTTGTAAACCCTGTAAAACTAACATAATAAGACTAGATATATAAAAAAATTTTATGTTATATTAACAATTTTGATAGAAAAACACATAATGTAAGATGCATGGAGGTTATAGTTGGATAAAGGTATAATGTAGGAAGGTATAAATAACTTTTTAAAAGACGGGGAGGTACTAATGGATTTGGTCAAACAACCGGAGAGGTTATAATAATTACCCAATATTTAGTGGTTCAATATTTTAAATCTAAAACTTCTCTTTGATGAAAAATGAAAAATGAATCAACAATTTTTATATTTTAATTTTTACTTATATAAATATTTGAAATATATAGATAATTATGTATATCTTTCTGTATTAGAACAACAAAATTTTTACGAAATACGAAATGAAAAATATATTATAATTTTATATATGGCTCAATGGTTTAGTGGTTTATTAATGGAGTAAAAGGCTTAATAGCACAAATACAACAATTTTTAAATATAAAAGGAAATGGACAACAACTTAGTTGCAAAGTACCATTAGTAGGGTAGTAGCACCCAGTTCAAGCTTTGGGCCTCACTTGTTGTCAATAATAAGCCTAACTCTCTGTAGAAGCCCAAAAAGAATAGCACAACTGCGGGCCGTGTTAGTAGTCTTGGGCCCAGTCTATGTTGTCCTTGACAAAATATTCAGACAGACATATTCTGTCTTTAATTTTATTTAAAATTTGAAATGGAATATTTGCTAAAAGAAAACTTCAAATTTGTTTTTTTAATTTATTTAAAAATTAAAAATATTATTCAAACCATTAAGTATTATATTATAGTCTACAGAAAATTACATTCTCTTAATATTTTTTTTTTTTAAATTACCTCACAGGAGCTTACAGTAATAATGAAGGAAAACTTTATTCCATCCCATCCGAGTGTACTCGAACCTACGACCTCAAAGATTACAACTTTAAGATTCAACCACTAGATCAAGCCTTTATCACATATATTCTCTTAATATTTGATTAGCTAAAAAGTAATCATTTTCTACCAACCGCATGATCTAACTTAATACCTCTCCGTATAGGTTTCTTAAAATAATCCGATTCATGTTGATTACTCCCAAGTTTAATGAACATATCTTGACGGACTTGTTACTATATTAGTTGAAATGTAACATGGCTCATCCAGCCCTTTAGAGCCGGATTTCATGGGTTGTACACGTGTACTTGGACAAACACATTTCATATAGGTTTGACTCAATCCTAATATGTAAAGCCCCCAGATTATAATGAGTTAGACTATGTTTAATTTATCTAAAAACTCATGCTCGTCGCCACTCGACAATTTATTAGTACAATAATATCAAACCAGGGTGGCATAATAAATGCATGTGATAAACTTATATTTTAATATTTTTAGCTGTATATCATTTAATTATTCAACTTTCATATATTTTTAAAAATATTTGTTGTGGAGAAACAACTATTTCATTCATTATCCATTTATCGTTAATTGTGATGGTCTAACTTTATTTGATTTATGTGCTTACATTTTTTAAAGTATTAATGTCATTGAACTATTTGATTAAAGAATCGTCTAATCTGATTGATATATTTATAAGAAAAAACTTTTATTATTATCATTATTATTGTTGTTGTTGTTATAAATCGTGTTAAAGTGATCTGCTATCATGACTGAAGTAAAATTGAAAGACAAAGAAAGGGAAAAACAATAAATATAACCTAGCTAGTAGATTTACCTCCTTGAGATGATATTGGAATAGATGTTGACTAGGGATCCAAGTCTTTTGTCCTCAATTCGGTGTCTCTTTTTATGTCCTTTATTCAGATTTTGTCATGTGTTATTTTTTATTACTTGATATTTTATTTTCAATTTTTTTCCTATTTTTTGTTTCTCTCTCCTACATGTCTAACACGTGGTAAAATCTGAATGGGGGACATAAAATAGGACATACAATTGGGGACAGCAGATTTGAATCCACCGTCTAGATAGTAGAATTTGAATTTGCTGCTACGATTAGACACGAAGTAGTAAGTAGCCTTAAATGTAACCATAAAATAATTAAGTAGAAGAAGTTAAAGGGCAACTCTCCTTTGGCGAATCAAATGAATAAATTATTTAGTAACTAAGTAAAATAGAATGACGCTTGCCAGAGGAGAGAGGCCCTTCAACTGCTTCACTTAGCTCTTTTTTTTTGTTAATTTTGGCAATTTCGTGTTTTATTGGTATACAATGCACATGTAAAATCCAGAAAGGTTTATAAAGAGTTAGAAGAAAAAGGATATGCCATTGGGATATCCAACTTTTGATTTTGATGCCTGCTTTCTACGCATTCCATTGCTTCCTTTTATCTCTTTATCTACTCTTTTATACAACTCTAATTTCTAGAGATTCCATTTCCATGAAAATATCAACATATGCCTGCCAGACTCATTTTGTTCTTCACATTGTTTCATTTCAGTCACATTTAATATAAAATTCAAATGATTCAAATTCTGTTTCTAACATGGGACAAATGTCAGTGATAATATATTATTATTTAGCAAATATATATTGTTGTAATATGTTTATGATGGCTAGGGACATAATATCAATACCTTCTTAAATTGAAAATCTGTTCGTTAGGATTATTTTTCAATAATTGATTTAACCTATTCACTATACAGCTGAATGATCGAAGATTTTTTTAAAATATTCTCTAAATCCATTTACTGATGAATTTGGTAGGTGGACTTTAAAATGTTGATATTTTGAAAAGAAATTCAATAAATTGTAGGTTAGAGTTATCCTTTTGAAAATAAATGAAACCAAAGATTGATATATGGCTAGATAATATACATTGATTCTAACATAAGTAATTGATTTTGAATTGTATAGACATTTCCACATGTGTTCTCACTTATATATATTGAAATCTAGTATTGTTAGTTAGACCCACAAAGTCTCTTCACATAGTATCAAGATGATAAATGCCCAAAAAAAAACTCAAAATGTTCTTATAAGACTAGAGCAGTAGTATAATATTAGCCCTCATTATATATAGGCCTAAACATAGTTTCTTTATTAGAATTTTCAACAACGTACCCATTTTAGTAATTTTATTTTTGTCCAAAATTTCATATTTACCCCAATTGTATGGATGTGAACAGTGCAGGAAATAGCCGCAAACCGTGACATTCGAACCAATGCGAGCAAGGAAAAATAAAAAAATTTCACCCGCATGGGTGGGGTGGGTGAAATTTTATACCCGGTAATAAAATGTAGGCGGGTGTGGGTGAAACTATCTCCACACCGTTGAATAACCTGCACCGCAACTGAATAAATTCCCGAATAAAAACTCGAATACACATATATAGACAACATGTTTTTATATAACAAATATAATTCATAAAAAATCATCTTTTACAATTGCATATTCAAGTTTAGGCGAGAGAAAAAAAATTATAGAATAATATAATTAATTGAAACGTTAAATCTTGTAGATATTAATAAATAGTAATTCGTTACCATAGTTAAAAAATTAGTTAGTTTGTAATTGTATTTTTTATATATTTTATGTTATTAGTTTATCAACTAAGTCAAACTAAAATAATAAAGGCTTTTCTCATTATATTACTTAATTGGTATGAATAAACTCTCTAAATTTCTTTAAAATTTAGTTTATATTCATTGATTTTATCATTTAATTTTCTTGATTTATCAAAATTTGATTAAATTGAATTATACGAATATATAAAAATAAATAATAAAAAATTTAATTTTTTAGATTAATAATATTTTTTAGGTTTAATATATCAAAAAAATCTCTAAACTTGTCCTAAAATATCTATTTATTTCTGAATGTTTCAATATACCATTCAACTTGTTTCAAATTAACCTACTAACCCGCTAATGGTGACATGGACAAGAGAGTGTTCAATCTCAAAATGTTGAGCGCGTGAGTTTAATGACACAGAAAAAGAGTAAAAAAATTTAATTTCATTTTGTCTTCCTCACTTTGAACACCTGCTCTGCAACACCTCCGCCAATCTTTATGTCCATCCTTCATTTCAAACAACTTAATTCAACGCCTTTCTCATTCATTTTTTACACATTCCTCCCACTAAAGCTATTTCTCACATGAGATTTACAATCAGTTTTATACTGGACAACCCAAAAATCCCAATGAACAAAGTAGAATACAAACCGGTGGAATCCGCTATCTTCTATGGCGGAAAAGATGAAATTGGATCTCAAGATGTGAAATTGAAGAGGGGAAGAAGTGAAGATTGAGTAAAATAGGAAGGAAAAGAGGTAAAGCTAAGTGATTTCCTGCAATTGAATTAAATTGGGTTTCTGTATTAGATACTCTGTTTAGGTTTAATTCTTCCTTTTTATGCTATTGCTTCAAAAAGAGCTTATGGGTTGGGCTTTCAACTATCTAATGGAGTGCGCGGAGTGATTTTAGCTTAATTAATAACGAATTCTTGCTTTCTTCTGCCATGATTGTGAATTTACAGTGAAAGAGAGAACTCCATTGATTTTGTAGTGAGAGAGACAACTCCATTAAAATACTTCTTCACAACGATATTTGATTTGCGAAATTCAGAGAGATTGAACGCACAATTAAGCTTTGATTTGCTTTTTTTTAATGCACAATCACACTCTCAATATATTTATGGAGCACGAAAGCATTTTGAGAATTACAATTTACATATTTTAGTTTTAAATAATTGAATAGTTTGGAATTGCTAACTTGGATATAGAAAACCTATATCTTTGCAATTCGGAGTTGAATTTGTTAGACGCAACAGAAACTTATATGATTTGAGTGGTGAATTGGAATGTAGAAGTTCATAAGAAATGAATACGGAAAAATGGGAAAGATGAAGAACCAATTTCTCTTTTTTGGATTTTTATATTATACATGGCACCTGTCCATTTTTAATTTATTTGATTTTTTAAAAGTGACAGGTGGCGGCGTATATGAATTGTTTGGTTTTGTATTGATTAGGGGGTTGGAGGTGCATTTTAAACAAATTCAAAGGATAAACTGAAACACTTGAACGTTCAAGGGGTAAATGGGTGTTTTAGGACAAATTCAGGGAGCTTTTAATGTGTTAACCCTATGTTTTATAAAATTTCATTTACATTTTAAAATAGATTAAGATTCAATTTCTAAATATTCAAATATAGGCTCTGATCATTAATAAATATGAGAACACACCTAAAATTTTGTGGAATTTATTGGTGGGCGAAAATTACTCGAAAGCCGCCCGCACCCAAAATACGGAATGAGAATTGAATTGCCGTTGACAACTAGTACAGTAATAATCTCTCCATTTGTTTTTCCGGCTAAGTCCGTGTTTTTGTTGTCACAAGGGAGATAATATAGGGGGAAAATAGAAGAAAGATGCCTCCTTATTTTGCCTCAGCTAAATCTGGTCCTCAAAGCATATTCTCTGTCATATTCCTCCACGTGCATTTCATTTCTCATTTTTTTTCTTTCTTGTGGGTGGTTATATTATTCTGTTATTAATTGAAAATTGTGAAACTATTCTTGTGAAAATTTCTGTGAGTTGGGCTTGAAAATTAGTAGTAATTTGAATCCATTTAGTTAACTTTGTAACTTTTTTTGGTAATATAAGGGAAATAAAACCAAAAAAAAAAAAGTCAAAACCGTATTAAAATCATGTGCTAAAGCCACTTGCAGATGAATCTACGGTAGCATACAAATTATCCAAATCTATCAATGAATCACCATTAAGTAATTCAAGTAAAGAAGAAGGTGGGGGCATCCAAAATATGCAGACCAACTGGGAAAGATCGAGCTAGATTAGCCAAGAAACCCACGCAGATTTTAGCTTCACGGTAAATAGGAATGACTTTTAAGCTGATTGAACGAGGGCCCGAGCTTATTGATGCTAAGAACAGATTGAATGTTGGTAAATTTTCACTAAGAAGCTTGATGACCTTGTTCACTGTGAATAGTTTGCTCAATGAGCTGAGTAGTTCTTTGCTGAGTAAAGCTGGGTTGTGCTGACCTTTAGATTTGGTTGAAATGCGCTTACCACTATGACTCTGACTTGACCTTCGCTGACCAATCTACTCTGAGTTGCGCTGACCAATTTTAGTCCGAGTAATTTTGTGCTGACCTTTATGTTGAGTAACAATGTATGCTAAGTGACTTTAGGCTAAGTGAATTTTTGGGCTTACTAAGGTCATGTTTTCTTGAACCACACACTTGAGTTCAGTTTAGTTCAGTTCATTTATGAGTAGTTATAAATTTATATTGAAATAAGTTTAGTTCAGTTCGGTTCAGCTTTTAGAAGTTGAAAAGAATATGGCCTAGAGTGTAGGCTGAATAAAATCTGGGTATAGTAACGAGGGACATAAAAATGTTTGGAAAGGTAAGTTGAGTCGTGTCTAAGAAACTGCCCTTAAAGGATACTTGCTAGTTCCTTTCAGGATAAACAACTTCTTCAAATTCGATTTAAATTTGGGCACATAAATAAAAAAAATGCTTTATATATCCAGAAAAGAGGGGAAGAAGGTATATAAAATTCGGTGTAATCACAAATGAAAAATTCAAAGCCTGTTATAGTTAAAATACAACTATTAGAAAACATTGAATAACCAGCCATAAAAACCGTAACTAATAAGTGTTACGAAACATTAATGAAAATATGACTGTTATAATTTAAGGAAATAGTAGAACGGTTACGGGTAAGCAGTTAAATCCACAACATATTTTGATAAAAATTATTTTTTCAATAAAAATAATAAAATAGTTCCGAGCATTCTCTCATGTGCGTGAGAGCCCACCTAATCCCTCACATAACTTAGCAAACCCATATAGAACATCTCATTATAAAGTCAAAAATTCACTTGTTAAAAACCCATGTGAGATATTGGTTATTTTAAAAGTAACAAAATCACAAGTTTTTCAAATATTGAACATCGGATGTAGGGCCGGCCTTACAATAGAGGCTAGTTAGGCTATCGCCTAGGTTTCCAAAATTATTAATTTTTTTATATCATATTTATCCTTCATTTCAATATACAATTTAAATTTCGAACTTCAACTATATTTATTATATTTTTAAATATAAAATGAAGTTAATTGATAAGCTTTAATATACTATAATCATGTTATTAATATATTTTAAAAAGCACATTTTTTATCTAGGGCCCACAATTTAAAAATGTTTATTTTTCTTGTAGGTTCTCAAATTTTGTAAGACCGACCTTGAGCAGATAACAATTAGATATCTGATGCACCTCATTTAAACAGTTAACAATATCGAGAGAATCAGATTCAAAGATAATATTTGAAACACTCATTGTCAAAGTCTTTTATAGACCAGAGAAGACTTGTTAAAAATGTATGTGGGGTATTGATTCTTTTAAAAGTAATTAAAAATATAAATTTTTTTAACATTAAACAGTGAATGACAACTAAATATTTAATTCACCTTATTTAAATAGTTAACAATATTTAATTCACCTTATTTAAATCGGATTCAATGATACATTTAAAATACTGCCCAAACTTACAGCAAGAAAAAAAATGACCTTTACCAATGTTATGCACAAATTCAATCTTTTAAAAACCGCTAAAATCACGAATAAGTTCTCATACTCTAATAGAAACCGACAAATGTTCAAAAGATCCATTAACATTGAGTTTCAAAAAAACCAACATTGAGTTAACTTTATATAAAATAAAGATAAAAAGATTTGCCATTATTTTTTTTATATATAAACATTAACAGTTCAATCATTCACAATATTGATCGATCAGAAAATAAAATAATAAAATTAAATGTTTAATTCATTTTAAAATAATAATATATTAATTTGTTTTTTACAAAATAATATTACCTTGAATTTCATCGTTATTGGATCACTCTTTTATTGAATTGTTATTTGCCGTCCGTTTCTCCTTAAAATCGCCCGTCTCATTGTCTTATATATCCTCAATGACAATCCTCTTTCACTATGAGTTAATTTAATTAATACCCTAACCCTCCAATTTCACCTCCAACCTACTCTTCTCGTCACCACCAAAGAGCACCGGCAGCCACCACCATCTTATTGAGAAAATAATTACCAGAATTTTTAAGAGCCATCGACTCTAAAATTGGTCTCAACAAGAACATGATTTTCATCATGAGTCACAATTCCATCTATAGTTGGGTAATCCGTTGCTGGCAAAAATCGATCAACAATCAAAGAAATTTATGATCAAATTTCAGAAATGGACTTAACTCTAATTTAATTTTGACTCGTGCTTGAAGAAGTAAAAATATGAATATATAAAGAACTAACGGAGGAAATGATGGGATAAAAATAAAGGAATGCAAGGTTAACATTGTTGGAAAAATGAGTATTTTTATACTACTTTTAAAAGAAATATAGTTATGACATTTTTATTTGAGAAAAATATCTTTATGATGGGCGTTACAAAATTAATTTACTTGGCTAATACTTTAATTGAATATTAAATCACTAACAACTATATTTTGTTTAATAGCTTGTAATTCTCCTTCGGTTTCGGTTTTAATGACATTTAACGATGCTTTATAACCGCTATATTTATATTCTCTATAAAAAAGGTTAGCGATTTTTTACTTTTGATGATATGCATAACCGAATTTCTATACTCTCTTCTTTCCCCTATTTTTCTGGATATATACGTGCATTTCTGATTTATGTACCCAAACTCAATCCAAGTTTGAAGGAGTTATTTAATCCTGGAAGGAACTACGAAGTATCCTTTAAGGACTCAACGTGACTCAACTCATCCTAACCATTAACCCGTGATTTCTGCTATTTTTTGTATCTCAGAATTAGCCTCCAAGTTCAAAATCATCTGCTGAATTTCAGGCACTAAAACATCAACCCAATGCCCAGAATTTCAGTTTTAAGCAACTGCTATTTTGTCCAGCTTTTGAGCTTCTGTAACTGGTTCAGATCCAAAAGCGTTGCCTTTGGTCCAGCTTCTGAGCTTCTGCAACAGATTCAGATCCGAAAGTATTGCCTCTGATCCAGTATTTGAGCTTCTGCAATTGTTTCTAGAAAAACGTTGCCTCTATTTAGAAGCAACTCCAGAGCTAGCTTTAAGAACAAATTTTCCAACAATTTTCCAACAAACTTTGCATAGAGGAAAAGATGAAGCAACGAAACAGGAACAAGAATCAGTGCACGTTAGTGGGGGAGATGGAAAGGATAGCTGCAACACCAAATGAGTAGTTTTTTTTTGAGTTTGTTTCAGATTTTCTTATCTATCGTTTAGTTTAGTATAAGGTTAAAGGGATGATTTTCATTAAGGGTATAAGTGACAATGACGCGGACGTTATTTTAGTAAAAACGGGTGGTAAATAACAACACCCACTTTTATGATATTTTACTAATAAAAACTTCATATAATTGATTCTAGCGGTCTAGTTGTTGAGCCGTGAAGCTGTGATCCTAGAAGTCGCAGGTTCGAGTCCACACTCGGATGGAGTGAAATAAGATTTTCCTTTGTTATTACTGTAAATCCATAATTTTCTTTTTAAAAAAATATATTCATGTAACTGATTCAATAGAAGCAACTCAAGCAAGCTGCATCATTATGGTGTTGATGTTTGACGAAATTTGAGGACCGCAGAAATAAAAAGAGTACTATAAAAAAAATTAGAAATGGAAAGAGAGAAAATTGTGTAATATTATAAATAATAATAATAATAATAATAATAATAATATTGGGGTAAACTTTAAAAAAGTATCTTATAGTTTTACTTATTTATAAAATGGGGTATGAGAAATTTTTTTAGTAAAATGGTGTCTGTAGTTTCAAAAAATTTATAAATGAAGTATCCTCAATATTAAATCATATCTCGAAAATGGGTAATCTTATTTGTTTTTATCTGAATTTTTGCTGTATGGTTATTAAAAATACAACACACATCAGTGAATTTTTTTTACTAATGAAAATATTTTTTTAATTAAATTATGATAACAAACTTTAAAAAATAATAAAAAAAAATCTCCGAAAATTACTCAAATTCTGACGTATAATTTTTAAATAATAAGGTTAAATTTTTATAATGTTAAATTATTTAAAATATTCAATGTAACACCACTATTTCGAAGCCAAATGTCCCTTTTTATAAATTTTTTTAAGCCACATACCCCATTTTACAAAAAATAATTCCTCAGACCCCGTTTTATAAATAAGTGAAACCACAAGGTACTTTTTTAAGATTACCCATAATAATAATAATAATAATAATAATAATAATAATAATAATAAACTTCACAGTGTTATAAACAACTTGGACAATATTGTCTGTTTTAGCATCATTTATGGTCAACCTCACGGCTTCAAAGCGCGTCGTGCAAGTTAAGGCCTTCTAGGCCTTATTTATATACAAACTCAGTGGATACTCCGGGAGCGACGTGAGATTCATTCCTAACACACAGAATATATAATCAAATTTTAATCTACATTTTATTTTGGGGTTTTTCTATAGTGCTAGATTTTTCTCTTCATTTTTCAAAGAATTTTTCTCTCTTATGCCTTAATTTTTTTTTTATTTCATTTTGTGGAGGGGATTATTTTCTACCATCCGATTTTCATAAAAATTAAATAGGATTGATGCAACCCAGTCATTTTTGATTTATACATCTTCTTTTTCCCAGATTAGTGATTGTTAGTTGTTAACAACAAATTTTAAACCTTTTATTAAAAGCAAATAATGAAATGAACAAACAAAAATAGGTCGAATCAAGAAACTCGTAAGCTTATAATATATAGTTTAGCACCGAGTTAAGAGTAAAAACACAAGAGTAGCCCAATTAATCAATGAACAACATCAATTCTTAAAAAAAAGGTTGTGAGAGAACTTTCTGATTAACGAATTACAAAAATTCTCTCAAAAATTTGATTATTTATGAAAGTAGTCATGATGCCTGCCTTTCTCGGAGTATACTCACTCCCATGTACCTGCAACATTTATCACCCATTTTCAGTATAAGTCCCTAAAGTTCTCATATACATATTACATTCAATATTTCACAATGACTGCTGTAGTTATTAAAACATTATGAGTCTTAAATGATCTTCTCTAGTGACCATTGAGAGAAATTTTCAAGAATTCATCAATTTGATTTACAAACTTAATTCACATTATAAATTTAACTTGTAGAATAATCTTAGGGTATTGTTTTAAAAAAATCCGCCTAGTCACCTCATGGACGGCCACTTAGGCCTATTTATAAAACACAAAATCCCGCCTAGCCCTACCTAGTTCTGATTGGAACCGCCTGATTTCCTAAAATTGTGGCGGTGGTACAAAAACTTCCGCCCTAACCTGATTTTTATATGAGTGCTAAAAACTCATTTGGAATCCAAGCCTGAATTAAATATTAACATGATTAAATAACTTACCTTCCGAGCATCATGACAGTAGCTTGAGGATTAGTACCAGGAGAGGCATTAAAAGTAGAACCATCAATAACCCTTAAAGCATCAATCCCAATTACCCTATAATTACTATCAACAACACTTCCCACCTGGCACCCTCCATGATAGTGCCATATTGTCATTACTGTGTCCTTACAAAACTGTTCAAGTGATTTTGAGGTGTTTGAGTGTTTTGGTAGTAAATTTATTGGGGAACTTGCTGTCATGTTTAGTAGCTCAGGTGTCGAGAGATTGTCCACTTTGAACTTGGAAAATGAGGCTGATTCTATTACTCTTTCTATAATAGAAAGCCCATTAATGCATCTCTGTAAATCAATGGGTTCTTTGAAGTAATTGAAGGTAACTGATGGGTTTTCATTTGGGTCTCTTGATCTTAGCTCTATGTGGCCTCTGGATATTGGACCCATTATTTTTTCCAAAATGAATCCGCCTCTAAATGCGGCGTCGTCTTGGCTTTCCATTTGTGCTATTGCTTTGGCTAGTGCTTCTGGTGTTCTTTGTTTTGGTGGTACTGTTGATAATTGACCAATCTGCATTTGTATAGGAGAAAATATGTTCAAAACTTCAAATTTAGTGTTTATAATATGAGAAAAAGAGAGATTGGAGTTGAAATTAATAGGAATAAAATATGTTCTGCCAGTTTACATGTTGCTTTTATGTCTTTCTTTCGGTTTTTGACACCATGCATTTTTCCAAATTTTTTTCGTACTTGTACATTTCTCTTTTCGTACACCATGTGTCAAAAACTAAATAGCATACATAGAAAGAGATGACATTTTATATGAATGACTGAGTACTTTGACGTGCGAAAAAGACTTTCCACACACTTTCTGTCATGTGTATTGATGAAGCCCAAAGTTTTATAAATTGTGGCCTCATCAACGCATATAACGACGGTCGTATAATTTTTTGAAGGTGACACACAAACAAAGGGTTTTATACAGAGAACTTTCCACACACTTTCTGTCATGTGTATTGATGGAGCCCAAAGTGTCACAAATTTTGGCCTCATCAACGCATACAACGACAGTCCTATAATTTTTTGAAGGTGACGCAAATAAAAGGTTTTATATAGAGGACTTTCCACACACTTTATATCATGTGTATTGATGAAGCCCAGAGTGTTACAAATTTTGTCCTCATCAACACATACGACGGTCCCATAATTTTTTGAAGCTGACACACAAGCAAATGATTTTATATAGAGGATCGGGTCATTTTGCATGGGAAAAAAACTTCAATACACATTTTGAAATGTGTATTAATAAGGTTTAAAGTGTCACAAATGTGGTTTCTATTAATAATATAACGAAATAATGTGTATTAAAAATCTTTTTTCCAAATAAAAAAACTCAGCCCTGTGTAAACTTGCCTCAAATGGAGACATCAAAATCATTTATGGAACTAATTACCTTAGGGGAGAACATGCCATAGTCTCTAGTGTTGGTACGGCCACCAAAATTGGCACCACTGGCAGCTTCAATGTATGTGCCAAATTGAGTAATGCCAACCACTTGAATAAGTGAAACCTCCACAGCAATTGGTGAGGGCACAAATATGGCATTCATTGGGTTATCCGACATCGTTTGGCCAACCATTGGTAGCTCCTTTACAACTGATATATTATGGGCCTTTAATTGGCCTATTGGGCCTATTCCACTTAGCATTAGTAGTTGTGGGCTTCCTAATGCCCCAGCTGATATGATTATTTCGTTTTTGGACCCTCTTTTCAAATATGCTCTGTGTTTGGCCCCTGATTCATCTCTGTATATCACCCCATGGGCCTTGGGCCTTGTTCTTCCTGATCAACAAAGAAAATGCTCAAATTTTAGGATTTTGATATATTTATTTCCAATAAAAACAATAAAACGTAAAAATGGTTATGAACAACTTGAACAATATTGTCGGCTTTGACTCGTTTATGGTCAACCTCATGACTTAAAACACGTTTTTTAAGTTAAGGCCTTCAGGGCCTTATTTATAAACAAGTTCAATAGATTATCCGAGAGCAACGTGGGATATATTCCTAACACACCCCCTCATCGCGATCGTGCTAATAGTGTGTTATAAATAGCTTGAATGATATTGTCCGATTCGTGCCGTTTACGGCCAACCTCATGGCCGTCAAACGCGTAATTCAAGTTAAGGCCTTTGTGG
Organism: Euphorbia pulcherrima; assembly: GCA_947683365.1. NCBI lineage: Eukaryota > Viridiplantae > Streptophyta > Magnoliopsida > Malpighiales > Euphorbiaceae > Euphorbia > Euphorbia pulcherrima. Next base: position 75,939,239 of record CANTUS010000014.1, read on the forward strand.
CCCTATTTATATATAAGCTCAGCTATTCAAAAAAGATTCTCAAGATAAAAACAAGTAACCCACCTTTAGTTCTGAAAAGAATTCTGTGAACAGAAGCATGGAGAAGAACAGTAAGGGAGAAAGGGTTGGCATAGGTAAGTAAGTCAGCAGCAGTGTGTCTAATGCCATTTTGGTCAAAAATAGTGCCGCCGACTTTAGTGCCGTAAATATGATCGTAAGTGAAGCCATTGTCCGGCGAAACTCCGACTTCCAGAAGAGCATCTTTAACGGCCGTTTGCCATTCTCTCATTGTTGGCTCAAAGGCTACTTCATTTTCTACCCACTTGTATGACTCATTCACTAGTGCGCCATCCCATCCCACATTCCTGCATTTTTACTCATTTTTAACTAAATATGAGAATTTCATTAACATTGATATTTGGAATATGGGTTCACCCCATAATTTTTTAAGAATACAATTATATATAAATAAAAATGAAAATCATAATAATAATAATAATATTTAATTGGACATCACATTAATATTGAAATTCCTAATTTACATTACAAAAAATAGAAATTATTAAGAAATTTATAGCTTGTAAAGTATGTTATGCATTGACAATTACTTATTCAGAATATGAAATATTTCATAAATTAAATAATTTATTAGTTGATTCAATGTTTTATTTGCTACTCATTGCTATTCATTCTTGTTATTCATAGATTTGGGTATGGGCTCGTAAGGCCGTCCATGCCAGTTCTTTATGAAATGGACTTGAATAAGTAATTTAGAATATAAGCCCACCTCGGCTCAAACACACATTACCCCAATTAATATATGGTTTGGATTTTATTTAAAATTAAAACCCAAATTCGGTCTGTCATTAATTAATAACAAATAATAATATGTATTTTATTTATAAAATCAATTGACTATATGCTCTTCCTGCCTTCTAATTCACTTCTTTTTCTTTGAACAAATAAAATAAAATCGATTGAAGATTTGCTACAGTTTACGAATGTAATAATTAATTAGTAATTACTAATGTAATCACTCACCATCTGTATTTAGCAAATATAATAAGTTAATTATCTCAATTATTAATATTATCTTTTCAACTTCTCATTTTTTGGTTTTTACTCTCTTATAAAAACACTTTTTTCTCAATCAAATATGATGAATGTAAGAATTTTCTTTAAAAAAGATTAATGAACGACCTTGACGGGTTGGCTTAGGTTTTGATAATTTCATAAAGGCGAGTCTCAGTAAAATTATTTACGTCGGGCTTGGGTTGCTATTTTTTTAACCAGGCCCGACTCGAACCAATACTTGTTCAAATCTAATCGTACACAACAACAACAGCAACAACAACAACATTACCTCAATACTAACAAGACTCCCGCACAAACGGGGTGAAGGGGGGTCGGTTGTACACAACCATACCTCTGAAATTACAGAGAGGTTATTTTCAAATCTAATCGTACACCACAATAAAAAAATCTCAGAATTCGCCACTGATTTATAAGGCTGGCAAAATTTGATTTTGTTCAGAAAACAAACCGAACCGAACCTTAAACCATTAAAGAACAAAATAGAAACCAAAAACCAAACTAAAATAATTCGGTTCGATTCGATTCGATTCAGTTTTTCGATCTGGTTCGGTTTTTGATTTTTTCTCTGTCGTATAGGCTAATAGACAAATAATCAAATTTTCTACCAAAATAAGAAAAACATAGTCTTGACAAATCCGGAGATTATTACTCATTAATTCACCAACAATGTTAACTAATTGTGTTTTCGTAAAAAAATGTGTTGGAATTTCATCTACTAATATCATATTTTCTTGTAGTTAAAAAATAGAGGAGCAAGTGTAAAATCTAAATGAATGCTCGTTATTCTAGCCTCGTCAGTCGTCAGCTATATAATCAAACCTTACTTACCGTACATATTGAGGATCGGCACGAGTGTAAAATCCGGCATTGAGGCAACTTCCGCCGCCGAGAACGCGAGCCCGGGAATTAATCACGCCGTCTTCGGAGATGAAGCGTTGAGAAGGAGAGGTAGGAGAAAGGTCCGATAAAGCCGCCCCAAAATTGGCCAGGTTACTGATGTTTGGATTCCCATAGGGAGACCCTCCTCGTTCAAGCACCAAAGCGTCGGCGTTTTGTGACAGTGTGGCGGCTAACGGGCAGCCGGCGGTGCCCCCTCCGACTATGATGTAATCATAGTACGACACGTTTGGTGCTGAGCTGGCATTGTGCACGAATGTGTACTCTGGAGCTGCATATTTACCATTTACCACTAATTTCAGTTTAACTCTTAATTATATTTTTTACAAAAATTAGTTTAGACAAATTAATAATAATTTGGTGTCATTAGTTTCAGGATTACATGATCATTGATTTCATATATTGAAAATGAAAAAAATAAGCAGCAAAGGTGTGAAAGTGTTTCATCTCATTTGACACTCTGACACTGTCATTACATATTAAAATAGTAAAGTATATACCTTGAGCAGAAGAGCCATAAAGGAATAGAATTCGAAGAAAGAATACCCTGAACACAAAGAGAACAAGATTCATAATTGTGTTATGAAATTAAAATTGTGAAAATTTAAATGTAGACTAGAGAGTTGAGTTGGAAAGAAGAAGAAAAGACTATTGGTTATATAAAGTGGAAGCTCAACAATGTAGACGGCTATACTTTTGAAGGTGTAAAGATTTCTTAATTAATGTTATCAAATGAATAAATTAAATATTTGGTTATATAAAGAGAGAGGTATAGCTGCTTATAGCTTGGCAAGATATTTGGCAAGATATATGGCTAGTAAATAGAAAACAAAGACATGTTTTTTATGGTATAAATTACTACTATTTTTTAATATGATAATTTTGTTCGAAGTTTTATTATATTCTAGTTAAGGTTCATTGTTTTTAATTATGAGTGTATTTAGTAAAAAGTCGAATACGAGTCTTTTCCAATATATTTAATCTGCGTTGTTAATTGAGCTGTATTTTTTTTTTTTTTTGTATATATATGTTTTTTATGTTTTTTAATTAATAAATTGTGAAGGAATCATAGAACAAGATAGGTGGGTGAGATATATTAGGAAGCTCAACTAATCTGCTTTCAAATTTATGAGGAGTAGGGGTAGTTAGATTATCTATCAATCATATTCAACTCACTTTAACCCATAAAAACAATCTCTTGGTAGGCTTTTTTTTTTAACTAATGATTACAAGTGTATATTTAATGTCTGATGGGAAACTATGAACATCCAATTAAAATAAAAGAATGTTATTTGCTTCATTTCCATTTTGTACACTGGGTAAGAAAACTTGTTGTGGACCTTTTATTTCAAATACTAGGATAAAAAAAGACTTATTATTTAGAATTTGTTTATTAGCTTAAACTTTTGGTTAATTGGTGATATATAATACCAAAACCTCCTAAACTAAGTGATTAGAGGTTAAAGAAATTTCACAATATAATTGGTTTTCGATAGGGTTAATTTAACCTTCAAGCTCCTCGATCACGAAAATGATCTAAAGTTTTGATGTAATAACTCCATTGATATTTTTATAATGTCAACGATGTAAAATTAAGTTTCCTTTTGCGCCCCATGCTATTACCTATGTGGAAAACAATTTTTTTTTCTATTTGGCTCGAACTTTTACTCCGACTATGTCAAAATCAGATCAGGGTCGCACACCTGACTGTGTTGGACGAGTCTCTCAATAAGAATTTTTTATATTCACTAGGATTCAAACTCGAAACCTTATTTAAGTGATACCAAATCGCTTATCACTTAAACCAACCCTTATTTCAGTGAAAATAACTTTTTGATTATGGGTAATATGTGTGGTAACTTGAAAAATAAGTTTTAATTGGGATGGATGGGAACGTGGAAAATTCTTCTTAAAAAAGTCCCCTTCTACTTCGAATATAATTATAAAAAGTCAAACCATATTTCAAATTTTAGATGTTATTTTTCTTCAATTATTTTTTTTTATTTTTTATTTATTATATTATATTTTTATAAAATAATAATATTTTATTATTATTATATTAATTCTTTTATATTATTTTTATTTTAGTCAATTAATAAAATAATTAAAAAAATAAAAAAAATAATTCAACTTTCATCTCCTAAAATAAGATTTTCTATACAGGAAATCATATTTTAAAGATATAGTATATAGGAAATATTTTAATTCAATCATTCCTTATATACGTTCCCTATTTTAAAATATCCATATTTTAAGATATAATAAGAAATGATTGGATTAGCTCTAACCCTATACTGATTAGGAGATAATAACAAATCAAGAGGTACAATTTCTCCCACTATAATTTTTAATTCTAATCTATTTAGTACTATTTATTTCTATATTATAAGGTCTACTAACCTCAAAGATACGATATTTCATTCATATTACTCTTATTTTCCCCATTAATCTTTTATTAACTTCATCCGTCACAATATTTTTTTTGCTTGTTTAAAAGTGAAAATGAAAATCTACCTTTAAGATTATAATTATATATAATATACTGTATCAATTTGATTTGGGATTTGATGGGAAACTTCTATTAATTGCATCAGCTGAGGGTTTGAGTATTGAAAGCAATGGCAAGGGGACCAAATTAGTTATAGGCTCATAAAAATTGCATAAATGCATCTAATACAGCAGTAACAAATTAATTAAATCCAACTACTTTGAAAAAATTGATGAATTAATTAAGTTCATTAATATCCCTTAATTGGAGATTAATCAGGTGGGCATATTGCCGCGCCTCAAAATGAAATTAGTCACCTACGTACATTTCCGGCAAGTTTATTTATGCTTAAAAAAAGGAAAATATATTAAAATTATTTTGTTTTTTTAGGGACACGGATGCTACTTAAATTTTGTTTTATTTTATGTATAAATTTATTGGATAAATAAATATTTTACATTGCTAATAAAGTTTGAAAGTGAATGATTTATAAGCGTGGATCATAGCCCCATTGGTATGAGCCCTTTTGGGATAAAGCTCAAGAACAAAACTATGAGGGCTAAGACCCAAAGTGAATAATGTCCATGGGGCTTTCGCGTGCCGCTTCAACTGGTATCAGAGCCATGCTCCGACTTTAGCAGTGTGGATGGATCCTCAGAGAATCGAACAAAAGTGGGGACGCCCAGTTTGATCACCAATGTCCGTGAATCTGGTAGTGCTCTATGTAAAGCGTGTCCTCCATCGCATTAGAGATGAAAAATATCGGTTTGTTGAGAATGTCCGGATGGTTGATCGGTCGAGGGGAGGCTCGATGGATATTTGTTTGAGGGGAGGAATGTTGGGCAAACAAATATCCCACATTACTAATAAAGTTGGAAAGTGAATGGTTTATAAGTGTGGATTATATCCCCATTGGCATGAGATTTTTTGGGGTAAAGCTCAAGAGTAAAATCATGAGGGCTAAGACCCAAAGTGGACAATATCATACCATGCGTGGGGATATGGCGTGTCCACGTGCTTTTGCGAGTCGCAACAGTTCATTGATTAATTATTTTTAATGTTATACCATTCAGAAAACCAAATATTGAAGAGTAATGGAAGAAAATAAACAAAATAGTCAAGGGAAAGAAAAACAATTAATTTCAAACAAAATGAAGATGTTAAACTTCAAATACAATGTTACATGTAAGTTTGAGTATTTTTCTGAAACGAAACAAAATTTTGTGGCAAATTTTGAAATTGAGTTAAAGTCTATGTATTTAATGTGATTTTTGTATAAGAATAAATGAGAGAACTTAATTAAGAACGAGTGAATCGAGTATACAAGCTAGTATGCGATATTGATTTTTTTAATACTTAATCAACCAATATCAATGTTTTAGCTTAATATCATTGAATATGTGATTCATATAGGATGAGATTTAGATATTTTTTTGATAATCTGATTTTTTTTTATATTTAGTACAGGTAGAACTGTGGAAAGATTTTTGACAAAAAGACGTTGATTGATTGAGTGATAGACACTTAGTAATTCCAGAAAGCCCACTCTAGGATTGGGATTTTTTTCATATAATTATAGATTTTGGATATCGAACTGAGGACCTTTTATTTCCTTTTGTTTTTTTAGAGGTCGGATTCTCTTATATTACAGTAAATGCATATTAAAATCTGTGCATCCATTTTTTAATGGACTAATACGTTCAACCTTCTAAAAATTTTTCAGCTACTGATCTTATAAAAGCTTTAAATAATTATCCGAATTTATTAAAGTGGACTTCATAATAAGTGATCTTTATAGTCCCTTGCTACTGACATATCAAATATTATTTGTCTAGAGATTAAATTTAATATTATCTAGGTTCAATTGAAAATTGATTTATATGAAAAAAATGAGCATTTTAGCATCAATGAGTTATGAGATTTACTTTTGCAAGTTCAAGGAAATGTAACGTTCACCTTAACAATTTTAAGGGGCTATAAAGTCTCTTTAATAAGTTGATAGGGTTATATGAAATTTTTTTAAATTTAAAGACAGGAAATTTTTTAAGAACAAGTATAAGAAGTGGATATGTATTATAACTTCTTAAATTAAAAGTACAAAATTGCTAAATATTTTTGGCAAAATTTTCAAATATACATTGCAATCATTCTATTTTTCTTTTTCGGAATTATTTGTGTAGGCATGTGAATAAATGAATATAGTAAGCGGGGTTTACGTGCCATTGATGTCGTAATCAGTTTAATCTTATCAGATACCATATTTTTCGGTGATTTATTGCTATATATAATCATGAGACCAACTTGTGAATTTTCAAAAAAGAAGAAATATGCAACAATCCTAATTTTCTTTCTTGATTTTTTCGACGCCACAACCATTCATCAGTTGTAATAGATTGTTGTAAATAAATTAAAAGAAAATATGTTGTCAATATTAGTGGAGGTAAATTTAATTAAGAGAAATAAATAAAAAATATTAAATGGTATTTTTATTTGTTTTTTTTATTTAACTTTGTCTGTTTCGTCTTTTTTTACATTGAATTTCATACATTAAATTTAATGTTCCTTTTTTTCTATTTTGTTTCAGTTGTCTTACATAAATTGCTATATAAATAGCATGATTTTGGGAAAAGGGAGATACAGAAGAAAAATAATTTATCATCTCATTATCAATTAGCTTTTATTTGTCCGGTATGTGTATCTCCTCTTAAGTTCCATCATTTGGTGATCATATTTTACACTCGGTTGTATTTGCTTAATGTCTGTTATTGTATCCTGGAAGACAGTTTACCATACGGGGCAAAATTTGTCTTAAGAAAACCGATTCTGGCCTCAATAAAATCCTCTCATCTTAATTAAACGGTTAAAAGATTAATTTCAGTATCATATTTTTTTATGTTAAATATTATATTTTCATATTTTGTAATTCAATCTACTAATATTTTATTTTTTTCTCTTATATAAGGAATTATATATACTTTATATCTAATTTTTCTTTCAATCTTAAGACAGATTTTTCAGTATTATATTCCTTCAATAGTGATAAACTTGGATTACCGTGACTTGAATAACCGTTACATTGGAATCATAATTTTGTGAAAAAAAATATTGGACTTTAATTAGAAAATATATTAAAAGTGATTTATAAGGAAAAAAATTTGTCACAAAGACACTTTACTGGTTTTTTTTTATTAATTATTATTTTAAAATTATTCTAATTTGGTTTGTTTGAAATTTTAGAATTTATCATGGCTGATTGTGAAGGCATTACTTCTAAAATTGCTCAAGGCCAGAATGATGAGAGCCAAAATGGATAACTTGGTCCAATTGGTCCTGAGCCTATTGCTACTATACTTGTAAGTGGACCAACTGCTTTTAGCTACGTAGCTTCTAGGCCAACTGCTTTTGGATCTATGAGTTCTAGCCCTACTCAAGGAAATGGCACTGAAAATATTAATGGTCAAATTAACCAAAATGGATAATTCGGTTCTAATGGTTTCGGACTTAACTAAAATGGACAATTCGGTCCTAATGGTTTCGGACTAAATTGAAATGGACTTTTGATTTCTGGACTTACTCTGCCTAATAGTCATGGGGCTTCAGGTTCACACCCTGTAACGATCCCCGAAAGACCTGAGAAATTCAATGGTGTGAATTTCAAAGTTTGGCAACAGAAAATGTTATTCTACTTGACTAGTGTGAGACTTCAAAATTTTCTGAAAGAAGATCCTCCTGTTGTTCCTGAAGGAGTGATTGATGCTTCTGTTAAGAAATTTATTGATGGCTGGAATTTTTCTGATTTTCTTTGCAAAAACCATATTTTGAATGGTTTGGTACCCCATTTATATGAGGTGTACACTGTTAAATGAAATGCAAAAGAATTATGAAAATCCTTAAACAGGAAATACCAAACTGAGAATGCTGGCGCTAAGAAATACTTAGTAGGTTAATTTCTTGATTTTAAAATGACTGATTCCAAGCCTGTTGTGAGTCAAGTGCAGGAACTCCAGCTACTAATCCATGGGATGGAAGCTGAGAATATGCATACTAGTGAACCCTTCCAGGTGGCTGCAATAATTGAAAAATTACCACCGGGTTGGAATGATTGTAAGCATTATCTAAAGCATAATCGAAAAGAAATGTCTGTTGAGGATCTTATTGTCCGACTTTGTATAGAGGAGGATAATATAAGATCTGACAAGAATTTTTTTGTTGCTAATCAAGCTATGGCGAAAGCCAACGTGGTGGAGGTCCTTAGAGACTCCAATAAGGGTAAGCAACATGCTAAACCCAAGTCCAAAATAGGACCGAGAGGAGGCATTTCCAAGAAACCTAAGTTTAATGGAAAATGTTTCAATTGCAATAAGATGGGACATAAGTCCTTTGAATGTAGACTGCCAAAAAGGGTAAAAAAGAATGAGGCAAACATTGTGGATGGAATTACTATAGATGTGTCTGACGTTGACTTATGTGGAGTAATTTCTGAGGTCAACTTGGTTAACTCAAACCCCCGAGAGTGGTGGCTCGATACTGGTGCTACCCGTCACATATATTGTGATAAAGAGTCTTTTGCTGGACTAACTCTTATAGATGATGGGGAGAAGCTATACATGGGCAATTCCTCTACTTCCAATGTTAAGGGACATGGAATGGTGATTCTGAAAAAAAGAAGTAAAACTGTAGAATGTCTTGTATGTACCTGACATAAGGAAGAATATGATTTCTGGGAGCCTTTTGAGCACACATGGATTTAAGATGGTATTTGAATCTCAGAAATTTATCTTGTCTAAGGGAGGCATGTATGTGGGAAAGGGATATGAGTGTAACGGAATGTTTAAATTCAATTGTATCTCTTGTAAGCATGGTTCTATTAATATGAATAAGAACAACGTTTCTGCTTATATGGTTGAGTTTTCTAATTTATGGCATTGTAGACTTGGACATATTAATTTTGATATGTTACGACGTTTAATTAACTTGAATCATATACCCACATTTCATATTGATAAAACACATAAATGTGAAACTTGTGTTGAGACAAAATTAACAAGATATTCATTTCATTCTGTTGAAAGAAATTCAGAACCACTTAATTTGATACATACAGATATTTGTGACTTGAAATTTGTTCAATCAAGAGGAGGAAATAAATATTTTATTACCTTTATTGATGATAGCACAAAATAATGTTATGTATATTTATTTAAAAGCAAAGATGAAGCTGTAGAGAAATTTGTACTATATAAGCAAGAAGTAGAAAATCGACTTTATAAGAAAATTAAGAAGGTTAGAAGTGATCATTGTGGTGAATACGTTGCACCATTTGGCGAGTTTTGCTCCCAAAATGGGATTATTCATGGAGTAACACCACCTTCCTCTCCACAATCAAACGGTGTAACTGAACTCAAAAATCGTACTCTGAAAGAGATGATGAATGCAATGTTAACCAGTTCTGGTTTACCATAAAACATGTGGGGTGATGATGTTTTGTCAGCAAATTATATTTTGAATAAGATAACACGTAAGAAACAAGACAAAACCCCTTACGAATTATGGAAGGATAGAAAACCTTCGTATAAATACTTGAAAGTGAGGGGGTGTCTTGCAAAGGTAATTGCACCATTACCTAAACGTATGAAAATAGGTCCAAAGATGGTGGATTGTATTTTCATTGGCTATGCTAGTAATAGCAACGCATATCGGTTTCTTGTGCTTGAATCTAAAAACCCGGATGTACATAAGAACACTCTGATTGAGTCAATGGACGCTTCATTTTTTGAAGACGTGTTTAAATGTAAGGAAAAAGACAAAGGGTCGGGAACTAAAATGTCCCGTGAACTTATTGAAAGTAACGGTCAAGTTGATCAACAAGATGTTGATAATTATGACAATCTTCAATCAATGATTGAAGAAGATGATCAAAATTCTCAAGAAGAGAATAACACGGATCATGAGGTCGAACCTAGAAGAAGTAAACGGGCAAGGGTTGAAAAATCCTTTGGTTCGGATTTCTTAACGTATATGGTTGAAGCAGAACCTCAAACGTATAAAGAAGCTATAAGCTCCACTAAAAGTCCTTTCTGGAAAGAAGCCATTAGGAGTGAAATTGATTCCATATACGTGTGAATTAGTGGACCTTTCTCCCGGAACTAAGCCACTAAGTTCTAAATGGATTTTCAAACGTAAGCTAAACGCTGATGGAACAATTGATAAGTACAAGGTTCATTTAGTCATAAAAGGCCATAGACAAAAAGAAGGCCTTGATTACTTTGATACTTATTCTCTAGTGTTGAGAATGACTTTTATTAGGATGATACTTGCAATTGCCGCTTTGCGGAATCTTGAAGTACACCAAATGGATGTGAAAATTGCTTTTCTAAATGGAGATCTTGAAGAAGAAATCTACATGGAACAACCTGAGGGTTGTGTAGCTTCTGGTCAGGAGAGGAAACTTTGTGAATTGGTGAAGTCTTTATATGGGTTAAAGCAAGGACCAAAACAGTGGCATAAGAAATTTGATGATGCCATGATGGCTAGTGGCTATCATATAAATGAGTGTGATAAATGTGTTTATGTCAAAACTACAAATGAAGGATATGTCCTTTTATGTTTGTATGTTGATGACATACTCATTGTTGGAAGCAATGAGAGAATGGTAAAAAGTACCAAGAATATGTTAAATTCTAAATTTGACATGAAAGATATGGGACTAGCTAATATCATTTTAGGCATCAAAGTTCAACGTTCACCTAACGGTCTCATATTGACTCAGTCACACTATATGGATAAGATACTTGAGAAGTTTAATAAGGGTGACATTGGTATAGCCAAAACATAGTTAGACGTTAGTCTGTATTTGTCAAAGAACAAAGGTGAATGCATAGACCAAGTGGAATATGCAAGGGTTATAGGCAGTCCAATGTACCTTACAAGTTGTACAAGGCCTGATATTTGCTTATACTGTAAGTAGTTTAAGTAGATTTACAAGTAACCTGGGTAAAAGCCATTGGGATGCAATCGTGAGAATACTAAGGTATTTGCGATATACTCGTAATTACGAACTGCACTATACTAGAGAAACTGCTATACTAGAAGCATATTCTGATGCTAGTTGGATAGCTGACATAAAGAATTCTAAAGGTACAAGAGGGTATGTGTTCACTCTAGGAGGAGGAGCCGTGTCTTGGAAATCCTCAACGCAAATGATTATAACTCGTTCTACAATGGAAGCTGAGTTTGTGACCTTGGATAAAATGGGAGAAGAAGCTGAATGGCTACGTAACTTCTTAGAGAATATTCCAGAATGGCCTAAGCCTGTGACTGCAATTTGTATACATTGCGATAATCAAGCAACGATTAAAAGAGTACAAAACATTATGCATAACGGCAAGTCGAGACACATGCGTCGTCGACATAATACCGTTAGACAACTGATCTCAACGTCAGTTATCTCTATTGATTTTGTAGGATCAAAGGATAACATTGCGGATCCGCTAACCAAAGGGTTAAACCGAGATCAAGTTGATAAGATATCTAAAGGAATGGGACTAAAGCCCATGAATAATTAAGGCGCTATGTGAAGGAAAACCCAACCATGTTTGACTAGAGATCCCAAGATCTTGGTTCAATGGGACAACCTAATTGCATAGAGCTTGTGAGGTCATTGTGGGGGTAACCCTGTGTCCATTCCTATGATGTAAATAGTGACAAATTGTGTTAAGGTTAAGCAATGCTTTTAATGATTCTTTGTGCATCAAAAGTTTGAGCAAAAGAGATCACCTATGCGAGAGTGAAGTGGGGTCGCTTCAAAAGAAAATAATGGGGCTTAGTTATCTGAAACTCTTGCAGAACTAGGAGATGTTCACGGCCATAATGAACATAACCATAGAACCAAAAACCGAGTTAGATTAATATTTGTGTGTGGTATATCATCGTTTATACAAATGGCAAAATAGTTCAAGGACATCGCGTCTACTAATCAGCCAGTAAAGTAAATATACTTTCACAATGGAAGGTTCAAGGTTTGTAATCCACCTATCCTATGCAAATATTAATGTAGAATATTATCACCAAATCCAATCTGTCGTTTTTCTATTTTCTTTTATATGGGGGATTGTTGTAAATAAATTAAAAGAAAATATGTACTCAATATTAATGGAGGAAAATTTAATTAAGAGAAACAGATAAAAAATATTAAGGGGTATTCTTGTCTGTTTTCTTTTTGTTTAACTTTATCCGTTTGGTCTTTCTTTTACATTGAATTTCATACATAAAATTCAATGTTTCTTCTTTTCTATTTTGTTTCAATTGTCTCACATAAATTGCTATATAAATAGCATTGTTTTGGGAAAAGGGAGATACAAAAGAAAAATAATTTATGACCTCACTATCAATTAGCTTTTATTTGTCCAGTATCTATAGCTCCTTTTAAGTTCCATCATTTGGTGATCATATTTTACACTCGATTGTATTTGCCTAACGTCTGTTGTTGTATCCTGGAAGATAGTTTACCATACGGGGCAAAATTTTTCTTAAGGAAATCGATTCGAGCCTCAATAGAATCCTCTCATCTTAATTAAACGGTTAAAAGGTTAATTTCGGTATTATATTTTATATGTTAAATATTATATTTTCATATTTTATAATTCAAGTTACTAATATTTTATTTTCTCTCTTATATGAGAAATTATATATATTTTATATCTAATTTTTCTAACATAGATAAAATGTAGATTTTGTGATTAATGATTATTTCTAGTAAATGATTGAATGTAGGGGTGAAATAGGTAAATTACAAAGATGTACGGTTATTAAATACTCCCTTCATCTTTTTAAAATAGGTATTTTAGCTACTTTTTTAAATATTTTTTACTTGTAATTCTCAAATTTCTAGGTACTTTTTAGATTATTTTTCCAATTATACTCATATTTGTCTCATTATCATTAATTGCAATGAAGTGGAAAACTAAATATTAATTAGAGGGTAAACTAGTATTTTTCTACTTTAATTAATTAATTCTTTAAAAAGTGTGAAATGTGTTAGAAGAAAAGTAAAAAGGTGGAGGGAGTATCATTTTTTTTATCAGAGGATAAAATGGTAATTGCTCCCTTTGGCTCTCCAACTCTTATTTTTTTTAAGATTAAAATCTGTTGGTTCTTCATTGGTAGTTTTCAATGGCTAATTTAAGTATGCTTCGGCTTTGGTTTTATATTCAATAAATTCAATATGATATATCCTAAGTTTATTAAGTTTATATAGTATAATTTATACTAACAATTAATTCATGCGGTAATAATACATAAGTTTTACTCATGTCTTTAAAGGAACCAAAGTAATACAAATAGAAAAAATATCGCGTTATAAGTAAAATTTTGGGCAGCTACACTACACTTACATCAATAACAACGTAAAATATCATCTATCATGCGGCTTGAATCCATGATTACTTATCAGAGTGTAAATTTTGTACCTAGCCCTATAAAAAATAGCGCAAATTTTGCACCTTTCATTCCCTAATGAAAAATGTAAAGTAACAGTCGCTCCTTAAAAAGATAAGAGTGTAAAATACCTATATTTAGCAATCAATAAGCCAAATGAAAAAGCCTCTAAAATGACCCACTCACAACGAAAAAAAATCGATGAATGAAGAAATGTGGAAGCAATATTATCTTTGTTAAGATCAAATAATAATTTTACCCCTTCTGGTATAATTCCTAATCAACAAAACCCAATAAAATGTACCATTTATTTGAGCAGAAATTTGAAAAATTCGGGTACTTTGACTCATAAACAAAACCAAATTGTATTTGGATTTTTCAAGTAAATTACTTCATCTCTATATGAATCTTATATTTCAATCTGATTCAATCCAAACAAATGCATTCTACAACAAAAACCTGGATTCTTATTGTTTTCCGGAATGAATGGGAGAACCAATCAATGACCTAGAAAATAACCATATTGTACATATTCACAAAACCAATAGACTAATTTTAAATTTTAAACATATCGACATGGAGATCAATAGAGTGAATTGTAGGTGAAGCAGGTGGCAACTATGGAAACTATGCAAATCAAGAGAGAAGGAAGAAGAGTTACATTCAACAGCAAATCACTTCCAAGATAACCTGCTAGTGTTATCGTCCCATCTGCTATTACTCGAGCTATCGTCCCTGCTTCTGTCGACAATAGTCCCCCATTGTAGGTCCCGCGAGAAAGCCTCGATGACATCACTCGAGACAGCAGTGACAAGTTTACCCCTGCAATAAGAAAAGGTTACAAGAGTCAAATGTAGCTAACTTTTGCCAATTTTGTGTCTCCTAAATCCTAATATACTAAGTGGTTCGTAATTATCAACTGTCAAATATTGAGTACATAGCCAAATTAGCGATCTAACAAAAAAAAACAGGCCAGGATTAACAAAATTTGACCTTTGTGAAATCTAAGTGAATTTCATGACCTTTTTTTTTTGCACAGATTGAAGTTTTATAGCCGTGGTGAAACTACCCTAACAATTCAGGGACTATCATATTCATATTATAACCAATTTCAGTCATTTTCCCAAAATTTTAGAGGTGAAAAATCTGAAGTTGTAAAATTTCTCACCTTCAAGTACTTCAGCAGAAACAAACATGATTAGACCAGAGCACACATATTGTGGAACAGTGTAAGGACTTATGATTTTGAAGCTAAGCAGTATTCCTATGCAAACCACGATTTCCGATGCCAATAGAATTTGCCTACAAATGGATCGGATCAGATCAGTGAGGTATGCATCAGTTACGAGCTAAATGTGATGAAGCAAAACACTTGGAACTTTCCTGAGTGAAAATGTACCTGTCTTCAAACATGTTGCTAATGTAGCTTCCAACAATAATATTTACAGGAAGAACTGTTAGGCCTAGGGATGCAAGGAAAATAGCCACTGCACTAGTTGTCCAGCCAAAGTAGTACGTTGTAACGACACTAGATTCCGAGAGCAAAATCTCCATTACATATTTGAGCATGAAATATATAAACAGTTGAACCTGATAGCATCAAATAATATGGTGGTGAGTAATCCTGTTCTAAAGACGACAAATAAAAACATAAAAACACATTAAACTGGTCATAAACAAATATTAGTTTCCTTAAGAAAAACTCCATTAAAAGGGCGTTCAAAGGAAAAACTATAGGAAATCTATCATTCTGTCAATTGAGCAATCAACCGCAGCGTAGAGCTATTAGCTCTTCCTTGCTTATTTTTATTCCAACACTCTAGTTAATTTTAAAGGCAATGAAGAGTGAATCATGGAATACAGAGGTGAAATACAAATTCTTTCATTTCCATTACTATCATATTTCATAGTGATGGATCAAAGACGATTTCTATTCTATTCCTATGGAATATCCATTCCATGAATCAAACGGCACCCCACAATACTGAATATTGGGCTACCTTTCTTTTGGTCCTACCCACCAATTCCTATACTAGTAGCTAAATTTGACTGGTTTGTTATCATCTTGTAGAACTTGGTGGCTGTTGTCTGGACTAACACGGAATCCTCTATGTCTAGAGATTTACCTACATGAGCCTGCCAATTTAAGACACAGAAAAAGCTTGTACTTCCTAAATAAGTCCACAATTCTCTCTCCAACTCATGTCGTATGCAGCAAGCTAACATCTTATGCCCATGTTGTGCAAGTGCTCCAACAAAATTCTATTTCTCAGTAAGTAGAACTTACTGGGTATACCTCTACAAAGATGGTAGAATTTGCATACCTTAACAGAAGGTGTAAGTAGCTTGTATGCTGCTACAAATGAAGTTGCAGGTTGCCGAGAATCCACAGAAGCTTCATCACTTCCATCATTGTCCCCATCATCATTCTCATCATCTTGATTGGCTTCTGAATTTGAAATTAATGGTTGTTTGAGACCCTTTTCAAGAGCATCATTTTCCTTCGGTCCTGGAATTAAAAGAGTCAAGAAGTTATTAGTCACCACTATCATAAATTGTCGAAATAAAAGGCAGAAAATCTAGAGATCAGACAAACGGAATAGAAATCAAGACACAAAGTACAGTTTGTTTACCAGCATTTGATTCTTGAGGTTCATCATGCTCTTCATCTTCATGAGAAGGTTCTTCAAATGTTATCCACAACAATATGAGATATAAAAGCCAAGCAATGGCCATAACCCAACCTGGCAGGGTGACTTGATTGAAGGTGAGCTTGAAAATTGTGAATTTTGTTTGTAGCAAGCCAGCAAGAGCCGGACCACAAGCCATTCCGAGAGCACTGGCGCTGACAAAGCCTGCTGATGCTTGCATACGAATTCTAAGTGGCACACAATCACTGATGTAGCGCCTATTAACAGCTCTAGCAGAGCCCAACCTGCATTTGATGAGGAATAATGAGATAAACTGCATGACAATATACAATCGCTGAAGTATCTCACATCTCTATAAAGTTCTCATTAGGCCTCATTAATTAATTTCTCAAAATAGGTAATATGATTTAACTAATATTTTCATTTTTCAATACATCATTAAACTACAATTTCAATTTGTATCAACACAAAGTACCTCAAAAAGAAAAACATAACATGAGATGAATAACTCAGATACACATACTGAAAATAGTTGTCAGCAAAAACAAAAAAAAGTAGAAAAGGATTAGAATTCTTACCCACAAAAAAGACGGCCTAATAAAAGAAGTGTTATTGACTTTGCATCAAGTGCCAGTCCATACATGGTGTTTCCCAGAAAAAGAACAATACTGCTGAATATAAGCGGTTTGAAGTATGATTTATTTGACCAAGCACTAAAATACACTGAAGAAAACAACTGCGCAACAGCCATTGCCCCAATTACAACTCCACAAACTGTTGCTGGGGCCCCAAGCAATGTGGCATAATCATCTGCTGTCGGGACAACAATATATGTGTTGACCATATAAAGAAATGTGTTCAGTAAGTTCAAGACAAGCGACATAAAATTGTATCTCTTATCATCAAGGTGTTCCTCAACTGGAGTAGGTAACTCTTCTTGCATAATGAGTGCATGCTGGGCCAAGAAGTTCAGGAAGTTCGTGGAGTTGGTTAATCTGTCTACAGCTGCTTTCAATGAATCAACAACTGGATCCTACAAATCAACAACAGGAAATACCATGCAAGGCCTAAAGTTAAAGTCTGCCACCAAGACAAAGCTGCAACTAAAACAAGATACAACAAATATCAGAACAGAAAAGAGTAGAATTTGATGCAAACAAATATTAAGTTACAACACCTGGACAGGAAGAACAGGTTGATCATAGATGGACAAGTAGCTTCCTTGATGTTCCTGAAGTTTGTGAAGATTTCGAGATATAGCTCCAATAACAGCTCCTAAGCCCTAGAATGTGCAGTATAGGTCAGTAGAAAATCATCAAGGTACCATGCTCTTACAAAAATAGGAATGATGTATTACCACATGCTTAAACACTTGCTGCAGCAGGGAGTAAGGATGATTAGCACGAGTTTTGACATAGTAATCTGTGAATCCATATCCTAAGCGTTTATCAAACTTCTTCAATATTTTACGCAGGCCAATAGCATTTATCTCAATGAAAAAGAGAAGCTTTAGCAAATCCTGCCCAACTTCTCTATAGCCTTCTCGCAATTGGGATATTTGAGATATATCTGGTTCCTGTTCAAGGGCCTCTTCCTGTTCATTGAGCTTAGAAATCCTACTTGCAAGATGCCCTTGTTGTTCCAACAGAAAAAGCACAATCTTCTCAATCTGAAATTTTGTTACAAAGATAGATTAATATGCATCCCTGTTCCAGCTGAAATTAACATTTTTAAGTTGGATTTTTAGATTGGGGGGAGCACGCTGAGTACAATTTAGCAACTACTGCCACAGCATGATGGCAGTAACCCACACATTTGAGGGTTTTTCGTTTTGATAGACAAGTAGAGCAAATTTATATCAACCAACTTCTCAGAATTTTTACTCGTCGAAGTCTAATCAGTTTCACCTATCTTATTGAGAAGACTACCAAAATAGTATATAGAAATTTGTGCTACAATGTCCTACACTCATACTTAGGTGACAATAGTGAAATCTCATCATCATAATTCACAAGGAGTTCATGAACTCCCCCTATCAATTAAAAGAGAAGTCATATGTGTTCTGGCTTATACCTCCGTTTTCTGATAACAATTCCATGGAATTTGAAACATGAAAAAATCTAGGATCAAGCTTCAGGGATAGTAAAATTCTACAGTTAATTCACAATAAATGCTTGCATTCGAACAATCCACAGGACAAACAATTCTTTTGACATACTCCAAAAAATACTTGCAGAAAATGTGCAAAAAAACTATAGAAAGCATGTGAAACTGAGAATTTCTTAGTCAAAGTTCCAAAAATGAATAAAAACGGATATGAAACAAAGCACATCTAAATCCCTACCTGATTATCTAGCATTTTTGAGAAATCCTTGAGAACATGCCGGCGGTTTTCTGTTCCAACTTCAATTTGATGAGCATATTGTCTCACTTTTTTCTTCATTAATTTATAGTTGATATAATATCTGCAGACCAAAAGACATAAAAAAATGTAATTGTCCAAGAAGCATAAGGACAATGCTTCATAGGATTCCAACTCTATCATGCGTCTATATAGATATATAAGATTCAAAGGAAATGATTTAAAACAGTGAATTCTAATCCTCAGAAATTAAAAGCTGCTAACTTAAAAGCAATGCACATAAATATTTATTGTCCACCTCCACATAGCGACCAGCCAACCACTAACCAGTACAAGAATGAAAAGCTTCAGAAAAGAAGGTAAAATATGTTCAACTATTAAGAAGTTGTCACTAATAATGCATGTGCAAGAATAAGTGCTTTCTCTTCTTATCTTATTTCCTGCTAAGCACATGGTGGAACATATATTGGTAAATGAGCATACCCTTGCCATTCTTGAATTTGCCGCTCCTTGAGCTTTTTCCCAAATGCAACCATCTTTCACTACAATGAAGAATAATAAGATACGTGCATGAGTTTAGAAAAGAAAAAACTGTACTACCATCATACACTTGTATATAGTGAAGCCCAGAGCTCAGTCATCCTTCACAATGTTGTACCAGAGTAAAATTAAAAACAAATAAATCATAATAGTCGTTGATGTTACTCCTATGGAATCTATCATAAGCCTTATTTAGCTCCCTCTGAGTCTTGAATTGCAACTTTATGGGAAAAAGTGTAGCATAGTTGACACAAATAGCTTTTTTTACCATGTAAGTGCAGATGATTGTGGCGAAACACTAATCACAAAAACCATAACCCATTTTGTACCATTTGAGGACTCAGTTTTAATGTCATAATTATAGCATAAAATTTATTAAAGGAACTTGTTGCAGCGAATTAGCAATAGGGATTATCATTTACTCTACGAATCTAAGTAAAGAAAGCAATCTGAAATAAAGAAAATCAGGACGACCTGAAGATTTCACGGCTATATTCTTTACATCAGATAGTAAAAAAGACATGGCATGTGATCGGAACAGATGCGACAACAGTATTTTCTTTCTAGAACATGCATGTAAAAGCAATGATGTGACACCAAAATATTATCTTCGTCTTAAAACATTTTGAAAATGAAATTAAACAAGATATGATGTGATTTGAAAGTGTATCCATGTAGGTTTTTCCCTTGTTATTTTGATCTTTAAAGGTAGGAAATCAGACACAGATCTGGACCCCCAAATGTACCTAAACGGCTGAACCAGACTATAAGCATTGTACAAGAAACTTATGCCAATATCTAATACCAAAACAGTCAGATCACCCCGTGTATTCTTTTACTAGTGTAATACTCTAGATGGTAACAAACAAAATCTCCATCTGCTTGAAAGAAGAAAGAAAAAGCACCATATCCAGAAAAGCAATAAATGGGAAAATAAAACACACGTATACTAGCAGGCCAAATGTTGCTGACAGTTTTCTGACAAAAGCAACTCGCGTTTACTGATCACTCGATTCACCAACACTAGTACCACTGACTCTTCCACATATAAGTCATAACAAATCACCTGGATCCTCACCAGCTTCCTAAATAATTGGGAAGAAAATACTCAACAGTCCTACTAAGACCCGAACAGAGAGACCCAGCAATATTTGAAAATATGGTTAGAGAAAAGCATTATTCTAAAACGGAATAACTTTCACCAAAACTTTCATGCAAGTATTTAGATACAGTTGTACAGTACTGTACTGGTCAACTTTCTTTTTGACACGTATAGGACTCAATTATAAGGATTTTTACATATCACTTATTAAGAGGTCACCCAAATTGACCAAGTTAGCACAACTTAGAAAAATGCATTTTCGCCTTTCTTTCATATTTTAATTATTCTGCAACTTAAGGAAACTCAAATAACAAAATATATAGAACTTTAAACTCAGTAATATACTCCTCTAACATCTTAAACTGTTCTATTAGGCTACAGAAACAGTTCGAGAAGAGGCCTTTAAAGTCACCACCAGCTCTTCCACGGTGACAGCTGTACTCAACTGAACATCTATGATACGTATACAATCAAACTCGAATTCACATTTACTTAGCAGTATCTACACTTAAAACAGATTGATCCGTTTGGTTGCCAATAAAATAACAGAGAAAAAAAATGACGAAAAGAAAAACGGAGCTTGAACAATTGAACAGGACGACAGAAGAAGTTACTGATGCAAGCTTTTCCTGTCCCTTTGCGCACCAAACGACACATAGAACTCAAAACAGAAAGAAAGAGAATCAAAGGCAAAAAAAACTCACCAGATTAACGAGAAATTCGGCAAAACGCAACGAGCTTAGATGAACATCAGCGAACAATCAAACCTTCCAATAACAAGCAAAAGTGATCCGAAATTCAGAAAAATCGTTATTGCATAAAATAAATGCAGGCAATAAAGATTTGACGTACCTTGAAAAGGTGAAGAAAGGAAGCTGGAAAGGAGAATCTCAGTTGCAAAAGAAAAAGCAGATCTCTCAGCTCGAATTCGCAATAATTGGAATAAAATCTGGGAGTTGAAGAAGATGACGCGATGAAGATGGAGCTGGATGATTTCAATTTAATAAAGGACGCGGTCGATCTCTCTCTCTCTCTCTCTCTAATCAAATAATTTATAGTACTTCAATTAATATTAATATGCATGTGGATTGTGTTTGCTCTGATTTACTTTTGGGACTGATTTTTTATAAAGAATTGTCAGGTGCTTAAATGAAATTTTACAAGTCTTTGTGTGACGGTATCAGAATTATGTGAAATTCAGGGGACTGTTTTCAAGTTTTAAGTAATAACTTTTTGTAATCATTTACTCCCTTTGATTTTTCATGCCTAACTCATCCGGATTGACTGTTCTTTTAGGGTTATTTGGAATTTCCTTTTTGGATGGCATTCAATTTTATTGCACAAACAATAATAAAATACATTAATCTTATTTGTGATCTGAATCTTATTTGGTATCCCTTATTTAAAATTTATTATTATTTAGATATGTAGCATAAAAAAATAAAAAATAAAAAAATAAAAGATTAAATAAAAAAATTAATACATGATAAAATTTAAATAAGGGACATAAAAAAGTACAATTAGAAACTATATTCAAATGCATCTTTATCAAATTTGGTTTTAGTTAATTTGTATACCGCCATAGGTAGAGGCAGTGGTCACAAATTCAATGTCTAAATTACGTGGACGGATATAAATTATTATACTAAATTGAAATTAATTGATTTAGAATGATTGCATTGCAATACATAAAGACCACTAACTTTCTTTTGGAAGTAAAAGGAGAGCTATACAAGCTAAATAATTACAAAATGGAGAAAGGAAACCTCGCTAACATCATCAAAAACTATAAACTATACGTCATGTGTGGAGGTCTATGGAAAACATGACCTCCTAAGGTAGAGAAGCCGTTAAATTAGCCATTTTGTTCGTTTGAAACCGACCAATTTTGATTAAGAGCTGTTCTAATCATTGACACCAACCCATAATAATCATTAACACATGTATCAGACCGGTTGATCACATCAAAAGTGAAGCGACTGTCGGTTTGTAGGATAACTTTCTTAAAACCACGATCCCATGCTAAACAAAACCCATCCCATATTCCCCATAACTCAGCTTTGGTTACCGAACACGAGCTAATATTCCTACCGTAGCCCACTATCCACCTACCATACTCATCATGCATACAACCATCAGCCGGGGCCATGAGAGACTGACCACGCACCGAACCATCTGCGTTGATACAAATCCGGTCCTTTAGTGGACTTTTCCAACTAATAGGCCTCCACTCTTTGCGTGAAACGACATTATCCCCATTCTCAGCCATGCACGTAGAGACTGAATTAGCAAACCTTACAATACCAGATGCGAGCACCTACTATCTTTGGAGTTATTACCGAAGATGACCTCGTTTCTATCCTTCTATAGCAGCCAATAACTAAGACCGAAAGTTAGCCCCCATTGTTGTTAGCCATGGTTGCACATTCCCACAAATTACCTGTTAACCACTCAAGAAACTCTCCCTGCAAAAAAGATTGAAAAACAATAGTAGGCAACAGCCTCCGCCAAACGTTAGTGGCGAAAGGGCACTCCCTAAGGACATGCTCAATGCTTTCCTTCGCAAGGCAACATCTCGAGCAAGCATCCACTTCTGTCAATCCCCTTTGCTTCCTTTCAACATTTGCCAAGATTCTCCCCTTTAACACTAACCACAAGAAGGTCCTAACTCTTTCCGGTCCACACCACCCCCAAATTCTCTTCCAAAATGGATCCATCGAGTTACCATCATAATCACATACAAATGCATAAGCATCTTTCACAGAGTACTTGCCATTCGAGGTAGTAACCCAGAAGCAAGCATCATTCGATTCAACCTCTACCTGTATACTAAACAAGGTAATTTGCATAAGGCAGGAGGCAATTTTCCCTCTAAATAGCTCCATTTCCAATAACCATAAGCTTCAATCACATCAGCAACCTTCATATCTAAATCATGTTCGTTTAGAGGGCAAAAAGCTAAGCTCTTTAAGAGGCCTAGGTCACGTAACCAATTGTCCTCCCAGAACCTGACAGAACGACCACTTGTAATGGCCCATTTAATACCCAAAAGAACATCGTTTTTCAACCCAACCATGACCCTCCAAGCTTTTGACACCCGCAGGCCCTTCTTTATCTCCGTATGAATAAAATCCTTACACCCATATTTACTCAGAATGGCCAAAGACCATAAAGACCCCTTCTTCGCAAACAAATTGAACCCGAGTTTCATCAGAAAAGCTGAATTCATCAGTCCGAGTTTATGAATACCTAGCCCTCCTTCATACAAGGGTTTACAAAAATCATCCCAATTAATAAGATGTATTTTCCCCCCTTTATCCAATGAACCCCATGAAAAGCCTCAAATCAATGCCTCGATTTTATTAAATATAAAATAAGGAATATTGGACGATTGCATAGAATAATAGGGGATAGTCGAGATAATCGACCTCACCAAAGTAATCCTTCCCGCCAAAGAAAGAGGGCTAACGTTGAACCCTGATAACCTGTCCCGAATTTTGTCAACAAGAAGCTGGAAGGAAGCGCTACTGCTTCTCTTTCCCATGATCCACACCCCAAGATACCTCCACAAAAAATTCTCTCGTTTAAATCTGAAAATATTTGCCAACTCTACAGCCGTAGGTCTCAGCACATTTTTTGAATATATAACACTCGATTTACCCATACTAATCTTAGCTCCCGAGCTTCTACGAAAAACATCAAGCACTTCTAAAACATTGTACACTTGTCCAACGTTCACCCTAGTAAACAATAAAAGATCATCTACAAAAAAATATGAGACACCTCTACGGAACAACGATTTAACTTGAAAGGCTTCCACTTGCCTTCTTGGACCGCAAAATTGATACCTTGAGCCAATTTCTCCATACATAACACAAAAAGATACATAGAAAGGGGATCATGACAAATGCCACAATTAGGCTTAAAAGGCTCAAAAGGTTCCATTAGTGAGCCATTCCATGACACACACTCCATAATAATTCTAATCATATTGGCCGGCAATCTCACATCAACAATAGTCTCCTTTAAAAAATCCCGTTGAATTCGATCATACGCCTTCTCGAGATCAACTTTTATTGCCATCCAACCTTACCTTTCTGAATGTGCATAGAATGCACAACTTCTTAAGCTTAAAGTATGTTATATGCAATATGCCTCTCAGGCACGAAGCTAGCTTGATTAGGGAGGACAATCTTAGCCATAATGGGCTTCAATCTATTCGCGATAATCTTTATCACAATCTTTTAAATAACGTTGCAAAGACTTATAGGTCTAAAGTCAGCCAAAGACTGAGGATGGTCCTTTTTAGGAATAAAAACAATCATAGTCTGATTACTTTATGAATACTCTCAGAACTAAGAAACACACCTTTCAAATAATCACAAAATTTTCCTCCAATCTCCCCCCAAAATTTTTGAAAAAACCCCGCTTAGAATCCATCAGTCCCGGGTGCCTTCCAAGCTTGCATTTCAAAAGGGGCCAACTTAATTTCCTCATTAGAAACATTTAATTCCAACAAGCATCTATCATCATTACAAATACTCAGAAAGTAGCCATGAAAATTACCTCGATCAATAGCCATCACTTCGCCGATAAAAAGGTTCTTAAAATAGTCATCTTCAGATTTTTTTTAAACCATTATCCAAATTACACCAACTTCTGTTAGGTAAGTATAACCCCCTAATCTGATTCTGATGCCTATGAGCCACCACCAAAAAGTGGAAAAATTTGGTATTACGATCATCGTGAGCACGAGATTTTACAGTCCCTCTCGCGAGACGATGATGACGTATGCCCGATTTTTATTCCTCATAATAAAAATTCTTTTTTGGAATTTTTATTACCGATATAAAATTCTCTACGAATTTCATTTTCTATTAAAATTTAGTTCGACGTATTCGATAACGCGTCCGGTGGTAGCTAAGACTGATTATTTGCACCCAAAAAAATAATCTAGTCCAAAATCCCCTAAAGAATTAAAAAAAGACCCCAATAATTCAGTTTTTCCAGTCAAAATCACTTTTGGCCGGGTTTGCTCTCCCTTTCCCCGATTTCGGGCACGATTCGTGCAAGCTTTTCAGACCTGTCAGGAGAGCGAGGCCGTAGCGGGCCTTGCTGATACTGCCAACGGAATCATCCATGCCGTCGGCGGCATGGCTTTCAACTGCAGAACAGTTGTGTGCCTTTTTGCTCAATATCCGATGAATAATTGATCAAAGGCAATTTCCAACGGATTTTAGCCTATATAAGCAGCACTTCTCAGCCATTTTAAGGGTTCAACACTTCCACCTCTCAAAATCTTGAGGAGATTTTGAGCATTTTGGCTAGCTCTAGTGGGATCAGGTTTAGAAAAGGTAAGAAAAGAGGATTCAATTCATCTTTTCTTGGTTTTTATCTACTGTACTCTCTGATATTATGTACAATTTAAGTTTAGAAATCACTAAAAATAGGATTTAGAGACTTAAATTACCCCTTACTTCCCACAATCATCGTTTGACCTCCCTGGAGGTGTAATACGGATCACGAAGAGGTGGATTCGCGGCCCTGAGGTAAAAATTCTAAGTCTCATAGCTCTTTGGACTTCATTTACTTATTTGTTTTATTTTAGTTGTTGTTTGTGCTTAGTTTTGGGTTTTTTGTCGCTTTCAAGCCAAAAACAGCTGCTGCAAGAAACTGAAACCACCGGAGGCATTTGAAGCCGCCGGCAGTACCAACCATGCTGTCAGCAGCATCGTTGATACCTCTAGTGGCCTCATTTGCCCCTAGTGGGCCCATTTTCTTGTAGGACCATTTCTTTACGGTATCCAGAATGTCATACAGCCTGACTGTGTAACTGAGAGTGCCAGCGACATTAGTGATGCCGTCGGTGGCCTCAGTCATACTACCGGCGGTATGATGTTTTGGACAACGACTTATTTTTTTCGTTTATTTCTGACCTAGTTTAAATTCCCAAAGCTAGGATGTACTGTGAGCACGGAATTTTGCAGTCCCTCTCGCGAGATGATGATGACGTGTACTCGATTTTAATGCCTTAAAATGAAAGTTCTCCTTGGAATTTTTATTACCAATATAATGTTCCTTGCGAACTTTATACTTGGTAGAATTCAGTTCGGCATGACCGATAACGCGTTTTGTAGGAACTTGAACCGATTATTTACACCTAAATTGATAAAATCTACAGATGCCCATTCAAATATCATTAAAATTCAAAAATCCCGCTTTGACCCCTTTGACTCGTGTTTAGCAGCTTTTCAGGCTTGTGGGCCTGCTAGCAGTCAGCTTTTTGAAAGTTGATGCCGCCGGCTGTATCATCCATGTCGTCGGCGGCATGTCCAAATCGGGCTCTATAGACAGCTTTCTTCTTCCTCCTTGGGACAGTCTCTTTTTTGCTATTTCGGTGAAAATGGCTGAAAGGTCTCAAAGACCACCCTAGTTTGCCTATAAAAACACACCTTAGGCTTCAGAAATAGGGAGATTAATCTGAAATTAGAACTTACAGAATTCTAGAGTGAGAAACTAGTTCTAGTGAGATAAGAATTAGAAAATGTAGGAAAAAGGATTCGAATCCATTTTTCCTGATTTTTCTTCTTTGAACTCTCTGATTGTGAGTTTAAAATCAGTAGACATTAGATTAAAATCAATCTAAATAGGAATTTAGAGACTCAAGTAATCAATTTAATACCAAATCATCATTATAAGCTCCCTGGAGGTGTTCCTTGGTTCACGAAGAGGTGGATTCACGGCCCCAAGGTAAAAGTCCTGAGTCTCAAAGCTCTTTGGCATAGTGTCGGTTTGTGCTGATTCTTGTTGATTGTGTTCTTTTCGGGCTTTCGATCATTTTTTGACCATTACCTGCTGCTGCTGCAAGAAATTGAAGTCGCCGGAGACATGTGATGTCGTCGGTGGTATCACTCATGTCTCTAGAGACATCGCTGATACCGCTAATGACATCTCATTCCCTAGAGGTCTCACTTTCTTGTGGGACCCTTTCTGTATGGTACTCAGAAAGCCATGCAACCTACCTACAGACTGATGCCTCTAGTGACATGGCTGATGTCGCCGGCGGCATCAGCCATATCGACAGCAACATGGCCTTCTGGATAGTTATTTTATTTCTTTCTTTTCCGACCTAGTTTATTTTCTGAAGCTAGGATACTCCGTGCAACGATGGAGGTCCAAAACCTTCTGAAAATAGACCCCACCCCATACCATGTGGCATTTTCACTAATAATCCGGATAAAATAACAATCGAGTCTAAAATTGGGTTAAAAATGAAATTTTCCTCAAACGCCGTTCAAATCTCATTTTAGTCGTCCAACCGAGCTTTATAATGATATAAATGTTTACGCGACGTTCACGCTAACTCGGGTCTTGTTTGGTTTGCTAACTATACATGATTCGTGATATATCTTGTACGACGTGCCGTATCTATACTGACCATCTTCTGCAGGTAGATGTATGTTAGACCTTCGGGTATTCTATTTATCGCATAGAGAATGTATAGGATTTGAAAGCCCTGCAATAATTTTGATTTCTACAACTTGTGGATAACTGTAATAATTTATTCGATGCTTGATAAACGCGATAACAACATAATAACCGAAAACACAAATAAATAGGATGTATTGAACCGATTAAGAAAGAATGAAATGTTTTAACTTGGCCTAATGAAAAATAGATAACATCATTCGAACTCGGAATCTATACTTAAGGTACGGTCTACCACCTGGTGGGAAAATTGTACCAAAATTCCCCAGTTGAGCTGAACCAGGTGGCGACTCTATTTTAAGTACGAGATTTTGATCTCGTATTCTTTAAACATCTAATTTGAACTTAAACCCAATTTCGACATCAGTTAATCAGTGCTTTCATCACGCCTAAAATGAGGATCAATCCTTTGGCACGCTTCGCAGCACCAATTGTTATTTCCCAGGTGCGACGCATCTCACGCGGCTCTTGTGGGCGGGAAAAAGGTCGTCCGCTCACAGTGGCGACTCTACTGGGGACCGAACCTCTTTAAACTTGAAACTTAAAATTTTCAGCAAGTATAAAAGATTCTCATGATGTATTGAAATCATTGGCCAAATTAAAACTTCATTCTTTTTCATGATGTTTTATCCTTATACGTGTAGATAGTTCGGTAATTTTTAGGTGCCCCATTTTACCCGAGAAGCTCACAAAAGTATCACTCATGCCCTGTTAGAATTGAGGATGCCTAGTGGGTGGATCACTCATTTTAACCAACACATAAACTCCTGTAAGTGGTCGAGTAACGTGGAATCAAGGTAAACGAGAACCTTCTACATCAACAACCCTATACCAAAGCCACGCTAGAAAAAGCCTTATCACTTCATTCCTTAGGGCTACTAGAACAAATAAAATAATTGGGACGCATTTCTTTTGCCATTACCGGTGAAGAAGCTAAACTCCATCTTCCAAAGAGGCATTACGCGGGAGTCATAAGGTTGGAAGAGGGATGATTGGCGTGCTATGTACTCCGTGATAATGCACCCCCATGCATCGGCTTTAAGAGCCAAAAATGAATAAACTTACCCTTACTACTTCTGCCCGTGGAAGAAGTTTAGCAACATACGTAGGACTTCTCTTGTGCCTCCGTTGCGTCACTACATATCACTATATATGACGTGAGATACAAACGTCCCACGTATGTTGGAGGGATAAGCCATCATATCATCTCTAACAACATCTATATGCAGCCATACATGCCATGCATTGGTGATTGTGCACTCATCCATGACATCATACAACCCACGCATGATCTGATCCGCTACCTGCCATTTCAGCTAGAAGAAGGCGGACTTATTATCGTACCCTAATCTGGAAAAGGCTAGAGCACCGTTTGATTCATCGTTTTCTCACCCCAGTTATCGCTACAGAAGTCGAGAGGATTCCTTACTCCAATTCTAGTGGGAGTTAGATTCAGAATAAGTTCAGTTGGGTCAGAATCCTTCTCAGCCAGCCATATCTTTTCCAAGCAATGAAGGGACTCCTCCTTCTGAAGAGCCAGCCGGCCCTACTCCTACCTTTGGGATGGGATCCCAGCCACGTCCTGACTTTGACCTTGCTAATGCTATGGCACAATTTTTGAACTTGGATGCTTTTTAGGCTTCTATCCAGACCACTATTCCGGCTGCCATTAAGCAAGCTCTCGAAGATAGAAACTCCAACCGAGTATCAGAATCTGATATGCAAGCCCAGAATGGCTCAGCACAGATGTTGGCCGGTCCAGTGAGGATAAGACCTGTAGCACCTGTCTTCTAATCAACCCAGCCTATGGCAAGCCGTTCCAGTTTGGGCAAGCTTTGGATTTTCTGTCAACTTCAGCTACCCCATCAATTGTGCCTTCTAATCCATGACCTTTTGCTCAAATCTTAGCTCCTCCAGCATTTACTCACCAATGCCCAGCTTCTCAGCCACTGCCCCCTTTCACTCCTCCGCAGTTTATTGTAACTTCCAAAGGTACCACCTACCCCCAGAATCCTTTTACTAGCCAGCTAACCATTCATCCTCTGCTATCTTTGCCAGTCCATGGCCAGGCCATGCAACCGCCGGGCGTGACACCTAAAGTAGGAGCTTTTATTTGACATATGATGGCTTCTCAAACTGTCAACGACCAGGTCATGTATTCTCCGGGCGCGACACCCGAAGCCCTGGCTCTTTCTCATAAGTCGGTCAACGACCAGGTCACGCAGCCTCCAGGCGTGACACCCGAGATCCAAGCTTACATCAACCACCTCATCACCGCTAAAGAGCCTGAAAAAGATGAAGACTAGGTCTTTGATAATTTCACCATGCTGAATATAGCTCATTACGATGGTTTTGGAGCACCTGCCTCTCACATTATAATGTATGAAAGGATTATACGTGTAAAGAAATTAAGTGATAAAGTGCTTGCTGAAATGTTTCCTTGCTCCCTTTAGGGCCCTACCCTTGAATGGTATCACACCTTACCATAGCATATTATCACTGACTGAAAACTTCTATCTGAGGCGTTGAAGGTGCATTATAGTTTTAATACTATGATGGAAACAACCCTCCAACATCTCGAGGGGATCCGTCAAATGCCTAATAAAACCTTCAAGCAATACTTTAACCAGTGGATGTCAACCCAGGTCTTGATGAAATCCAAGTTAAGTCTCGAGGAAATGATCGTCAAGCTCCTTGAGGGGTCTCTTCCTCTATTCCGTAAAGAAATGGCTACTGATTCTTTTCTATCCTACAAGGCCATATTCGAGAAAGCCGAGAAAATATAGCATGAGGCAGAGCCCGAAAAAGCCGAAAAAGTGGGAAGGCCATGGTTCAGAAAAAACAATGAAACTCAGCTCTCAGCTCCAGCACCATAAAGCTCCGATTGCAGTTAAAGCCATTTCTCAAACCCCTACTGCACCCCTAATAATCACTCCAGCTTCGCCGGCGGTTGACGCAATATAGCCTCCTCGCCCCCCTTTTATTTTGGCTAACCCTTATAAGTTACCTCTACGGGTCATCTTTCAGCGTCTGAGGGAAGCAGGTTTCATCCAGTCCCTTCAGGAATACAAATCGCCTAGACCCGAAGATAAGAACAACTTCTATAACTATCATGTTTAGGTAGGACACCAAACCAACAATTGCAAAACCCTGCTCACAGCAATTCAGTGTCTGGTTAGTGAAGCAAAGATCGCTGAACCTGATAAACTTCTGAGCACTATGAGTAATCCTTTGCCAAATTTTGGGAACAAGGTGGGCATGGTCTAGTCTGGTTTGTCTAAAGCCATAATCTTTAATCTCCTTGCTCAGGGGCCGGACAGTAATAATTCTATCCTGGTCATCGGTTCGGGTCTCTCGCCTAACTCGGCTTTTCATCTAATCAATCAAGCTAACCCAGGGGTCAACTCTGTCTAGGGGATGGAAGTTGATCCAGATCCATCAAAGCAAGAAATCTGCAGATCTCAGCCATTCATGGTAAAAAGAATGAAAGTTGAGAAAAGATCGCTGTTTAGCATGGATTCCTTTGTTTCAAAGGGCGACTACTCCGATGATGATGAGGGAGTAGCTTAGGAGACCCAGGACGTAAGCACCGAGTTATTTAGGGTTGATTCACCTGCTAAGAAGAAACCAAGTGGATTATTCAAAGATGATCAAAAGGAGTTTTTAGCGTAGACGGGTATGAGTTGCAGAACCCAGATTCGGACTCTGAGGAACAACAGTATCTGTTTAAAACACAAGCCACTAAGAGTGTCTTACTCGATGATGTTCTTAACATTACTCAGAGTGGCCATGAATATCAACCTGAGGACCGATATCTCCGCTTAAGTAAAGACCCGATTCCTAATAGGATTGGGACTACCGCTCCACCTCCGGCTGCTCCGGCTAGTCTCGAAGTTGACCCTCTTATTACTCAGTTAAAAAACACCCAAGCCTGATATAGTATCTGGCAGCTGGTAATCAACTCTGAAGGGCATCACAAGGGGTTGATGAAGCGGCTCCTCGATTTAGAAGCTAATCCGACCACCTCAATCGTTGAGATGTGCGCTACGGTTGGAGAAGGCATTCCCCCGAGAAAAGGGCCTCAGGTTATATTCGACCATTTTGATCTTACGCTTGAGGGGAAAGATTACAATAGGGCCTTGTTCATCCACATCCAAATCCTCGATAAGGTTATCCCGTGTGTCATGGTGGACGATGGCTCCGCTCTGAACCTGTGCCCTCTAAAAATCCTTCCTAGTCTGGGCTAGTCAGAGGACATGCTTGAAAAATACAGCACTTTTATTAGAATGTATGATGATTCGAAGCACAATGTAATTGGGACCTTTGCGGTAGGGGTCACTGTGGAAGGAGTGACGAGCAATGTATGCTTTACTGTACTAGACATTCCTGTTACTTATTCTCTGTTGCTTGGCCGACCATGGCTTCACGACTTGGGCTCCGTTCCCTCCACTCTACACCAGAAAATTAAGCTTATTCATAAAGATAAACTGGTGACCATAGAGGTCGATCTCACTTCCGTTATGGCCGTTATGAAAGCTAAAGCTAATTTAGAAGGAGGTCTTCGGATCGCCATGGTTAGTAAAGCTTAGAAATTTCCTCCCTTTTGTCACAGCTACCTTTATATCGGTATGGGTAAACCGATGAAGAAATCTAGTTACAAGCCTGGCAGAGGCGGTGGAATGTATGAGCAGGGAATTGTTGAAGCTTTGGAGCCATAAATCCTTACCCATCGAGCTGGATTGGGATATATGCCTTGAAAGGCCTATCACCTCGTCCCCTCCTGCTACTACCACATGGTCACTGTTTGTGAGATCCAGAGTAAGATGCCTTACAAAGGAGAGCCTGAGCTGATCGAGTATGGCAGAAAAATGTGGACTGGCTTTGAGGTCTTTTAGGATGTCTATAACTTCAAGACCGGCTGCATGATAACTTCGGCTGAGCCCAAGCCTACTGAGCCTGTTGCACCTATCAATGTTGTTAACGGAAAGGGTAAGATGTATCCCAAAGATGAGCTGGGGGAAGTAATGAGGAGTCTAGTGATCCAGAAATTGAAAACACTGTGGTAACCATGACTGAGGCTATGACACTGTTGATGAAGTAGGGCTGGAAGGGTGAGAGAACTAGAGAAGGAGATGCTATGACAGTGATAGTAAGGAAGCTCGCTAGGGCCCTCACCGAGAAAGCTAACTTGTCCGGGGAACCATCACTCACCATTGCCCAAAAGGCCGCTCTGGAGCACGACCTGGATGCCATTCTGACAGACGATATGGAGGATGCTCCTTCTATTGATGTTGCTGCTGAAGCCCCTCCTCCTGTGGAGGAGGATATGGATAATGTAATTTTTAACATTTCTGATGTGTTTGATGCGAACAATGCTGCCTACGAGGCTTTTAATGCAGTAAATGACTCTCGTTTTGCTATTTTTGGCATTAGTGATACTTCATTAAGTGAAATAAACCTAAGTACAGATGACAATCCTAAAATGGTGACCATTTCTAAAGATTTAACTCCCGAGGAAAAATGTGAGATCAAAAAGGTGCTTAAAGATCATGTTAGCACTTTTGCCTGGTCATACGAAGATATGCCTGGGGTTGATCGATAAATTGCCGAACACAGAATCCCAACTGATCCTAAATTTTGGCCTGTTAAGCAGAAACTCCGCCGGTTGAACCCAGAATGGGCAGATCAGGTTAAGGCAGAGGTTTCGGGATTGATTAAAGCTCAATTCATCGAAGTTGTGGAATACCCGACTTGGTTGTCCAATAAAGTCCCAGTTCCAAAGAAAGATGTAGGGTCTGGGTCTGTGTAGATTTCTGAGATCTCAATAAAGCCTCGTCAAAGGACAACTTCCCACTCCCGCACATCAATGACCTGATTGATAGTGCCGCCAGGGCAGCTATGTATTCGTTCATGGATGGATTCTCGGGGTATAATCAGATTCTGGTTAATATTGTCGACAAAGTCAAAACAACATTCATCACTAAAATGGGGGGTGTATTGCTACAAGGTAATGCCGTTCGGGTAAAAAAATGTCACGGCCACTTATTAGCGCGCCATAACCGCCCTCCTGCATGACATGATCCATAAAGAAGTGGAGGTGTATGTGGATTATATGATTATGAAATCCGGTTCATGACTTGTATTGAAAAGTATAACCTCCGTCTGAATCCGAAGAAGTCAGGCAAATTATTGGGCCATGTGGTTAGCCAGATAGGAATCCAAATGGATCCAGATAAATCAAAAGCAATCAGGGACATGCCTCCACCTAAGATAGAGAAAGAAGTCCGGTCTTTTTTAGGGTCCTTGCAGTATGTTAGTTTGTTCATTGCCCGCCTCACTACTATTTGCAAACCCATCTTTAAGCTGTTGAGAAAACAATAACCCATAGTATCGAATGATCACTGCCAAGTGGCGTTTGACAAAATCAAGGCGTACCTTATCAACCCACCAGTTTTGAAACCCCCCATCCTAGGAAACCCACTCATCCTTTACCTCGCTATCGACGACTCTTTCGTCGGGGCTATGCTTGTCCAAGAGCTTGCCGATAAGCACGAACACGCTATCTACTACTTGAGTAAGAAGTTATTAGCTTATGAAACTCGATATTCGGTTGTGGAAAAGACCTGCGCCACCATAGTTTAGCTCACTGAGAAGTTACAACATTATTTCCAATCTTATCGGGTCCAGGCCATGGCCAAGATTGATTTGATAAAGTATCTTTGTCAATCCCCCACTCTCGCCAGTAAATTGTCCCAATGGTTGCTTCTCCTGTATGAGTATGTAACCCGAAAGGTCATTAAGGGATGAGCCGTAGTCGAATTCCTGGCTAATCATCCCCTTGACTCTGACTATGTAGAAAACTTGGAGTTTCCTGATGAACAACTCGCCTCTATTGCAATCCTTGAACTTGTCTGGATGATGTACTTCTATAGTGCTATGAACCGATGGGGAGCGGGCCTCGGTGTTGTCATCGTCACCCCAGATAATGAAATAATCCCGTTATCCAAACACTTAGAATTCACTATCACTAACAACGACACTGAATATGAAGCTTGTCTATTTGGTCTTGAGCCTCTTCTCCGTGTTGGGGCTCGTTGCATATCTATCGTTGAGGATTCAGCTCTTATCGTCCGTCAGGTTGTCAGAGATTGGGAAATTAAATAGGAATCTCTCCATCCTCATATCGGGGCTGTCCGTGAATTATCTGAGCAATTCACCTCGTGCTTATACCGCCATGTCCCTCGGGATGAGAATCAAATGGTTGACGCTCTCGCCACTCTCACATCTCTATGGAAGGGCATCAGCAGCAGCCTATTCACTCATTGGTGATGTTATCGACCAAGACCCCTTACTACGCTCAATCAGCTCCTCCAATCCTCGCCATCTCATCGCACCTTGTAGGTATTCTGACATTGTCCTATTCCTCTAAATCGGCCAATATCCTATAGGTTCTTCTAACTCAGACTGTACCACCCTAAGGCGGCTCACTCTCCAGTTCCACATTGTGGATAATGAACTGTTCAAACGCACCAGCGATGGCCTACTTCTCCATTGCCTAACTGACTCCGAGGCCTGGAGCGTAATGGCCCAAGTCCATGCCGATGACTGTGGCACCCATATGAACGGTCTTGTTATCGCTAAGAAAATTCAGCGGTTAGGATATTTTTGGCTCACTCTCAGAGCCAATTGCATCTCCCAGGTCAAAAAGTGCCACCAATGCCAGGTTTACGGTGATATAGAGCACCTACCACCCACCGAACTCCATCATTTATCTATCCCTTGGCCCTTCACGGCATGGGGGATAGACATGATTGGTGAAATTCGTCCTTCTTCAACAAATGGCCATAGATTCATTGTGGTAGCAGTGAATTACTTCTCAAAATGGGTGGAGGCCGAATCCTTCACCAATGTCACCGCCAAGCAAATGGCCAAGTTCATAGAGAAACGCATTTTCGCTCTGTATGGACTCCCACACTATATAGTCTCAGATAATAGGGTACAGTTTTAAGGAGCAACCGCCGATCTAATCGAGAAATACGGCATTGAACACCACAGATCTTCCCCATATAGACCTCAAGCTAATGGAGCTATTGAAGCAGCTAACAAATCGATAAAGAAGATTCTTTCTAAAATGATAACCGGTTATAGGGATTGGGCAGATAAACTACCTTTCGCTATATGGGGATATCGCACCAGCATTCGCACCCCAACCGGCCAAACTCCGTTTTCCCTGGTCTACAGGATGGAAGCGGTCTTGCTAGTTGAAACTCAAGTGGCCTCCCTAAGAGTCGCCCTGGAGGCTAAGTTAAAAGAATTGGAATGGACCCAGGCGATATTTGAATAGTTGAACATGATGGATGAACAAAGATTAAGGGCTCTTGACAACCTCCAGATGTACCAGCAAAATAATGCTCTAGCATATAATAGTCGGGTAAGACACCAGAAGTTCCCCCTAAAGACTGGTTATCTGGTCCTTAAACAGCTGAAACATTCTACCACTGATGCTAGGGGCAAATTTAGGCCAAATTGGGAAGGGCCATATGTGATAAAGAAGATGCTTAGTAAAGGGGCGGTTAAGCTTATGGACTTGGACGGGAACGAGTTTGTGAACCCTATAAACCAAGAAAGGCTTAAGCGTTATCATATCTGATTCAAAAGAAATAATCAAGAAAAGCGGCACGCAAAAAATAGATAAAGTAAATCACCCGCCTTTTAGTCTTTTATCGATCGGGCAAAAACTAGAGTGACACCCGACTGTCAGTATGCTGCAAACTGGCAGTGCAAAAATTCGGGGATAAGTCAGACTCGCTAGATTGAAAACCCGAAAAGGGCGATCTAGGCAAAAGTTAGGCTAGTTGGCACCAGGAGTTAAATCAATGGGAATGTTAACCAAACATCGCGTACTTTATTTTATCTGAATTAATGAAAGCATCCCTTTTGTTGAATTCTAAATGCTTATGCTTATGTGAGTCCTGTATCCATAAGGTCAAGACACCTCCAATAAGCTTAGGACATAGTTCATTTTATTCCATATCAAATGCACAAAAATAATTCTGATAGGCTGAAAAAATAAAATTAAATTAAAAAAATTAAAAAAAAGGGTCTATGCAAAAGTCGGAATAAGTCTGCTGGGTTGAAAACCCGAAAAGGGTTGTCCAGGTAAAGATTAAGACAAGGTTTGATAGATTTAAAACCCCTCGGGGCAGACTATGCAAAAGGTAGAACCAAATAAAAGATTTAAAATAAAATAAAGTTCGACAGCCTATGCAAAAGATAGAACTGACGAAAGAGCATCTCAAAAAGAGCTTCCCGCATCGTCATTATAGTACCTAGAGATTCGCCTCAATGTGGTAGTAAAAAAGGGCTCCTCTCCTTGCTCCGCAAGCTCCCCCTCAAAGCGGGCCCACGACAGCCCTTGGTGGGTCGTCAAGCATTTTATCTCAGCAAGCCATCCTCTGTAATGTGTGTCTGTCTAGATGGTCTCCACATGGTCATAATTCAGAATCTCGAATACAGCTTCCCTGGACCACTTCCCATGGATGTGGTTGACCCACCTAGCTTTGTAGATTCTAATCTGATTATGGGGCAACTTGATTAGAATTGTTTGCCTCTTACCGTACTGACAGCACAACCGATAAGGGTTGTAGAATGAAGATCTCTCTAGACCTATCAATTGAACACAGGCTCCCTAGGATTCCACAACCACATCCTGGACTCTCCATCATGGACTAACCCACTAAACCTGTGCATCAGTGTACCCCCTCAAAATAGGCACCCAATCATCATGTGTCAACTGGTCGAAATCGGCCCGCTTAAGCCCTCTCTCCCTCAGATGAATGGGTAGGTACTTCTTCGAATTCTCTCGTAGAGCTTCCCTCAGCCTCAGTTTCTCCATCAGCCATACCTGTAATTCAAATTCAGGTAAGGATTGAGAAAAAGAAATGTTCGAAGATAG
This sequence comes from Euphorbia pulcherrima, assembly GCA_947683365.1. Taxonomy (NCBI): domain Eukaryota; kingdom Viridiplantae; phylum Streptophyta; class Magnoliopsida; order Malpighiales; family Euphorbiaceae; genus Euphorbia; species Euphorbia pulcherrima. The sequence continues at coordinate 75,977,252 of CANTUS010000014.1, forward strand.
GAAGAACAAAGGATACCTGTAGTAATATGAGCTAATCCCTGATAAGTGCCGGTTCAATAGAAGCGGCATCCATTTTTAGCAGAATCTCGGCTAAGCCCACAACTATGGAAGAAGCCCCTATCGACATAGGGCTGATGAGTGAAATCAGCCTGAGCGGAGCAATTGGGCTCACTCCGTACATAAACTCCGCCATAAGTAGTAATGCCACGATGGATGGCCAAGCAAGGTGAGATCGGGGCGCCCCGTGGCACCACTCCAAAATAGCCTCGAGCTGAAACCTAGGTTTGTCAGGCAGTCGGGACAAAAATGGGTCCGCAGAGTCCAGATTCCATAACCCTCGAGGAATTCCATCCATGCCAAAATGAAATTCAGGCAGTGCTAGGGGCGTGCATTTAGGACACGGTACCCCCAATATAGCGTGGAACTCTTTGAGTAAGGAGCATAGCTCAAACGACGAAAATTGAAAGACGTGGTCTATGGGGTCTTAAAAAGATAGTGCTGCTCGAAGGAACTCGGGACTTATGGGCCACGCTTCTTCCAATCTGCATTTCCCAAACTTTGTAGAAAACCCCGTAGCTATTGGTTGTGGGTTGCCATGGCAGGAATTGGCAGAATGGCTGGATTTAGATCTCTGAATAGGTGATGCCACCGGCAATTTGAGTTATGGCGACGGCAATATGAACCAATGTGGGCGGTATCGACTAATGCCGCCGGCGATATGAGCTTTGGGCAGCCCCTTCTATATTATTTTAGCTGATTGAGTCTGGGCGATATGGGTCATGCAGCCAGCGGCATGGAATTAATTTCCGGCGGTATCAGAAGCATGTTTTTCATTACAGACCTATACAAAACTTGTAAACAATCCTGTAATCCATTTCCAGCACTTGTTCAACTGCAATCCATTTTATTCAAAGTAAAAATCCCGACGGCGCAAACCATTCAAATGTTCCGAATATCTAGAGTACTAAAGCAAAACCAAACAACAATCCAGATTATTAAAACCCTAATGTATCGAGGGTATAAACCAAAATCCGAAACAAAAAGCAACATGAAAAGTATAAATCTAGGCATGCCCGCCACTGCCGGTCGGGCGAGAAGAAACATCCTCAGAGCTCACTAGCCAATCATTAACTTCATCCACCTCCATTCCCTCAGTCATCGGGAAGCTGCTAGACTCCTTAAGCACGGCAAACGCGCGTCGACCGACTGATATCTTCACTCCCCTACCACTGGTGCTACCAGGGTACGTGCGATCCAAGTTTTGCTTGCTCCTCCACTCCTGAATAGTAGCCTCCAGCTGACCCTCAAGGTCACTCATGCGACGTCAGAGTTCTGTGGTCTCCTCCTCGTATCTCCATCGGGCTGCATCGGAATATGACAGGGAAAGGGCTAAGAAATCCTACAAACCAGGGAAAACGTCAATAATCCACTTCATTCATAGCATCCATACATACATCTTATTTTGATATGTCAAAATAGGGAATGTACCTGAACAAGCAGCGATTTTCCAACAAGTGTGTCCCAGAGAACGAAATTATTCTTTGCCAGCTGCTCTACATGACTCCACGCAACCTAAAAAATCCAAAAGGCAAATCAATAAGCACCCGCATCCAAGGGTAAGCAAGGAGGCTATTATCACGTTCTCAAGCCTTACATAAGTAGTGCCCTCTGGCATAAAGATTGGAGCGTGCCAGCTCAGGCCTATGTTCTTAGGTTGGAACTCGCCTCAGGAGTTCATCAACAGGAACCAGGTTTCCATCAGGTTAACCTAAAGCCCTTCCATAAAATTTATACCCTTCGGTACACCATAGTACTGCATCCCATGAAAAACACGAAAGAGCGGTGCCCCCCTGGTTCCTGAAAAGCACGAAAAACACACATAAGCGACATTACTAAACCCAAACAATTATAAATCATACACAGAAATGCAATCTTACCTCGAAAGAGCGGTGCCCCCCTGGGACATCGACACACTCCCGCCAGCTACATCCCCACCTATCTCGTCCTCTCCCTCGGGCTTAATGTCGATGTTATCATCAACCTCCATCTCAGCTTCCTCTTCCTCTTCTTCCTCCTCGTCAACATCACCTATCCCTTTGAGCTTCCTCTTCTCCTTGTTGTGAAACTCGATCGTATCATTATCCTTGATTTGAGGGTAAATGGGCAAGAGGCACTACTGATGACGCTCGTAGAGGCCAGGAACGCTAGGGATTACTCGGCCGTTCCCCTTGATATAGTCAGCTTTATCAGTCTTGGCGTGATCACCAAATGGGGCCACTATAAGCCCTTAGGAGGAACAGCAGGCACCGACCTAGTGGCAATAGGGACAGACCTCCAACCTCGGACCGCTCCCCCAAGTACCACTGCTGGAATAAGGGGTACTCCATGATAAACCGTCGGTCATCCACCTCCTTTTTGACCCTCACGACTTCCAACAAGTTCTCCACCGCGTCAAATGGGTCTAGGACAAGCTGTACCAACAATCAACCAAAACAATCAATGTAAGTATAATGTAAATTCATAATTGCATTTTGTTTACAAATGTTTCCCTTTAAGTACATGATTCTAAGCCAAAGCATCACATACCGAGCTAAGCCGTGCAAACCTCAATGACTCACGATAGCTAGTAGAGTACTTGGCCTTCCCGCCAGTGCCACCGCACCATCGGGTGAGAAAATGAGAGCCCGGGGGCACGGTAGTCAAGAACCCAACTGGCAGGAGGATCTGATGCTCGAACGCCCAAGCTTACACAAGTAAACAACTAATCAGTCTAAAATGGCCACAATAGATAAAGTGTTCATACCAAATAGGGAAAATCAAGTAAAATGTTTCCAAGAAAGGTATACCTGCAATAGCAAATGGCTGACTCGGAGAGCCTTCAACTTCTTCCTGGCTCCTGCATCCAGCCCATGATACATCTGCACCAGGATGGCATGCGACCAATTCTTCTTCCTGATGCCCACCATATCCTCCTCGGCGGATATCAGCCCGTAATTGATCTTGCTCCCCGAAACCAGAAAAAACAGCATAGTGAGCAAGGAAATCACGAAGGAGTGGACGCATGCATCCCTATCATCTTCCGACACCACATCCACTTTAGTCTAGTATTGGTGCAGCTCGCCATAAGATAGCCGCCTTAAGACGGGCTTCAAACCAAATAACTCCTTCACTCGCCTCACCACGGGCCTCTCGGTGTGATATTTGTCCATGTAGGTGTCAAAGTGAATGACCTCGTCCGTCCAGGGGAGCCCGGTCATAGCTACAACATCAGAGGGCGTGATTGTCGCTTCCCCAAATGAGAAGTGAAAGGTATAAGTAGTTTCAGACCACCTCTCTATAAGAGCCGTCACAGCCGGATGGGAGAGCTTTGGCATTAACATCGACATGATTCGGTCCAAGTCCTCGAAGCCCGTCTCGTTGATGGCTAGCGCAATTTTAGGATCCTTTTTAGAAATATGGTGCCACCTCTCGCCAATGGCGCCCATACCTCTAGTATAAGTCAGTCTGTGCGGCTGTAAAAATAAGAAGCAAAATAAATAAGTCCCTATTTATTTTCACATCACTGGTACCTGCTGGAAGGCTATTGATGTCGCTTCTGCCAGAAGCGAGGAAACAACCTATGCCATATGCTAATCACCAAAATCATAATCACAACATATAAATTTTTTTTGTTCTTATACTTCTTTATATATATAATTACTTCTAACATTATATCTTTTTACAAAACAATCTTATGCAAGCAAAACCAAAACCCGACCACGATCTATACTATATGCTTGTCATGTGAGGAGAGAGAGTGAGACGGAACACAGCCAGCCAATCTTTCGTCCATGATATCTATAGGTAATGAGCTTCTAGTACAAACTTTATCAGCTCTGAGAAATTTAGCGCTTTATATGAGGCGCAACTCAGTGAATATAAACAATCTATGAATTTAGAAAATTACATATATACACACATTACAAATTCAATAGCAAATCACATATATACATTAACAAATTCAATATACAGTTACACTTATATGAGAATGAATAAACTGGTTATTTAATTGTTGTGACAACACCAGCCAAACTATTGCCCCAGCATACCTTTAACATTTGTAACAATTGTCAATTGATTTGCTGGCCAGCTATGTAACAATTGGTTGACCTTTCGGTCCGGATAAATAATTGGTTGACCTTTTGGTCCATTTGTCATATATTGCAGTTGGTTGACCATATAGGTCCAGATGAACAGAACATGTATTACAATGTTTGATCTGCTATGTCACAACGTCTCTTATACTTTTCATATATTCAAGTGCAAATGTCTGTTATACGAACCATTGAACTTACAATTAGCATATACTAATGCAATTAAATTTTAGCATATATTCCACATACATATATTATATAATTTCAGCTTTATCAAATACAATTCTTATTATAAACTTATATGCACATGATTCACTTAACAATTCAAATCAAGTTTATATTCACATAACAATACATTTCCAATACAATTCATTTCACACTCAAATAATGTAAACACACTTCGTATATATCAAGTTCCACTCACATATATAGTCACATATCAACACAAATCACAATCACAAATTCATTTCATGTTTATACTCACTTATACTTATCCAATAATTCACATTAACCATCCACAAATATTCACTTGTCGCCACGATTCACATATCAATACCATCTCAACGCAACTTACATTTCATATCAAATATAACCACACAACACATGTAACACTATTCAAATACAATTTCAAATCAAAATAATTATATCACTCAATTCACATTAAGACAATTTACACAAATCATATCAAATTTAACCACACATCAATACAATTCATATCACATTCACATATTCATACAATTAACACATCGACACATTTCACCCATATATTCGTATCATGTTTATACTCACTTATACTTATCCAATAATTCACATTAACCGTTCACAAATATTCACTTGTCGCCACAATTTACATATCAACACTATCTCAACGCAACTTATATTTCATATCAAATATAACCACACAACACATGTAACACTATTCAAATACAATTTCAAATCAAAATAATCATATCCCTCAATTCACATTAAGACAATTTACACAAATCATATCAAATTTAACCACACATCAATACAATTCATATCACATTCACATATTCATACAATTAACACATCGACACATTTCACCCATATAGTCATATCATGTTTATACTCACTTATACTTATCCAATAATTCACATTAACCGTTCACAAATATTCACTTGTCGCCACAATTCACATATCAATACCATCTCAACGCAACTTACATTTCATATCCAATATAACCACACAACACATGTAACACTATTCAAATACAATTTCAAATCAAAATAATTATATCACTCAATTTACATTAAGACAATTTACACAAATCATATCAAATTTAACCACACATCAATACAATTCATATCACATTCATATATTCATACAATTAACACATCGACACATTTCACCCATATATTCATATCATGTTTATACTCACAGATTATCCGAGCTAATTCTCTCGGAACGACTTGGACCTTTCTTTAGAATCTCTTCACAGTTTTGAGCTCCTATAAAATACATATTTATATATCAAACATACATATATACATCTTATATCCTTTTGTAATTATATAAAGATTAATATAAACTAGAACAAAATTACTATCCTTGTGACCTTACTGACTATAACCAGTCATATCTCTCAAAGTACTCAATAATGACCTGATTCCAGTTTTATTTTACTCTTAACACATAGCTTTATAATATCAAAATTTCATAATTTTTTGATCACTTTTCCATTTATTATGAATTTTATATTTTACTCTAATTCTGCCCTATTTTGCTGCACTTAGAACTAGTGTTCTTATGAACTCACTTCACTTCGAAATTCATAACTTTCAACTCACTAGCTCAATTGCCATGATTCTCATTTTGTTCCATTCCTAATACATAATTCCATAACATATTAAAACCTCAAAATTTTCAGAGCCTTATACGATTTATAGTGAATTTTCCTTCAATGCCCTATTTCAACCCGCTCTACCTGGACAACATCTTAGTAAAACAACCATAACTTTCTATAAACAACATGAATCGACCTGATTCTTTTTCCTACTTAAACTATAAACACAAGGGAATGGCATATCTAAAAATAAGAATTTTCCATTCACTATAGAAATCGCAGTAGGCCTTTGAATCTGACCTTGCTTCATTAATCATGCGATTATGAGTACTATAATTTGTAAAATTCATAGGATTAAACCTAATTATTCAAATATTCCCAAATTTTACAGAGAGCTTCATGAGACAAATATGAACAAATTTCTAGTATCTCCTAATTCTGTTTCTAACATCATAAAAATCGAATCACAAAAGATAAAATTATTTGTCTCCTCTCTTGCTTTCTCTTCTTCCTTTTCTATCTTAAACCTCTTTCTCTTCCAAGGCTCATTTCCTGGTCTTTCTAGACTGAAAATCTAATATTATCTTCACCTCTTTCCAATACATATATATAGAGCATAATGACAATTCTACCCTCATTCATCTTTACTAATTACAATAATAATAATAACTTATACAAATATGTCATGTGCATCTAATTCATTTATATACATATACTATAACTATATTCTAGTCTCTTCCTTATCATTTTTCTAGGCTAAATGACCATAATGCCCTTCTTTTGCTTATATAATACTTACACTTATACTATACTATACTTGTACCAATAATAAATAACTCAAGTACTAATTTAATTACCAACTATAATTTCTACTTTTATCTTTTCAAAATTTCAAATCTCTTTTATATATTTAAGTGTATATACGTATATATCTAATATATTTTAAACCAAATATACCAAAATTAATATATTTATTATATATTTATACTTCATCTAATAATTTCTAATATATATGCATAAATGACTAAAATGATGTGTGAAATGGGATGTTACAAGCGATGTCGCCGGCGACATCATCCATACTGCTGGCGGTATGGATGATATCGCCGGCGGCATGGATGATATCGCCGGCGGCATCACTTTAAGCAGAAACGGCATCACGCCTTCCTAGGCCTTTTTGCAAAGCCTAATGCCGCTAGCGACAGCGACATCGCTCATGTCGCTAGAGACATCATAACCTATGGGCAAAACCTGTTTTGCCCAAAAATCGCTCCCATCGAGCCAAAACCATAAAAAATCACGGCTAATCGAATCTTTAACCTAAGAATAGTAAAAATTGAACCTAAAACATGCAATATCAGTTCCCAATCAATCTTTTTCACTCTTATAACTCCTATCATGGCACGATTTTGAGCCTAAGGCCGAATCAAAACTTAACCCAAATAGAATAATTTCGAGTTTTGCAGGATTACCTGGACGTAGGAAAGATGTTTTTCCTTCTCAGGGGTCAGATTGGTGATAGGGGAAATGATCCTATACCCATACATCTTGGCCATCTCCTTTAAGCCGTAAGCAACAGGAACCGAGAGAAGTTTCAGCCCCTCGACGGAGGAATCAGGTAGGGTCTCCCTAGCCTTAGCGGATTTTCCCTTGAAAGCCTTGGCAATCCTCTTTATAATTGGAATAACGAAGAAAGCGAAAGATTTGGAGAAGAATGGAGCGAAAGGGGGGGTACGACTTCCGCAGAATGAAGAAGGAGGAGTGTTTTACTTCTTTTTAAATAGCCGGGCGAAATTTGAGGAGTTATAATTTATCTGAAACTGTCTAATTCATGCCACTGCCGGCATCAGTCCATACCGCCAGCGATATTACCTATGCCTCCAGCGACATCGCCTCCACCAATTTGAATTTTGAATTTGTTTGACCAGTCAAAGCTACCACGTGGCACTCGTCTCATACCGCCAGTGACATCATCCATGTCACCGGTGATATCAACTCTCTCTAGGCCCTTTTTTCAGCCATCCTCGGTGAAATCCCGGCTCTAGCCCCGACATCCCAGGACTTCTAAACCCTTGTAGTTTTTATTATGTTTTTACTGTTGATCGAAGGGGCAAAAATATTTTTATTTCATAAAATAGATCAAGCAGTAAAAATGTCATCTAAAATCTGTCTAATCTTGTTCTTATTCTACATTTCGCAGGCACAAAGCCATAACTGCAAACCCAATATGCTCATCCTGTATGCTACCCAGAGATTACGGCACGACCTGGTACATGTCAATCTTCGGGTTCACCCTTCGAACGCCAACTGAAGGTCCCTAATACAGTCTCTGTACGTATCACCCTTTGGGTTCACCCCTAGAACGCCAATTGAAGGTCCCTGATACAGTATCTGTATGTATCACTTTTTGGGTTCACCCCCAGAAAGCCAACTGAAGGTCCCGGCATGACCCTGTACACCGATCAAGGGGCAATCTCTCCGTGAAGCATAAGTCCAACCAAGGGGCACCCAATCCACAAAGCATAAGTCCGACCAGGGGGCAATCTCTCTACAAACCATAAGTCTGACCAAGGGGCAACTAATCTATAGAGCACAAGTCCGAACAAGGGGCAATCTCTCTACAAACCATAAGTCTGACCAAGGGGCAACTAATCCACAAAGCATAAGTCCGACTAAGGGGCAATCTCTCCGTGAAGCATAAGTCCTACCAAAGGGCAACCAATCTTCAAAGCATAAGTCCAACCAAGGGGCAATCTCTCTACAAAGCATAAGTTCGACCAAAGGGCAACCAATCCACAAAGCATAAGTCCGACCAAGGGGCAACCAATCCACAAAGCATAAGTCTGACCAAGGGGCAATCTCTCCGCAAAGCATAAGTCCAACCAAGGGCAACCAATCCACAAAGCATAAGCCTTACCAAGGGGCAATCTCTCCGTGAAGCATAAGTCCGACCAAGGGGCAATAAATTCACAAAAGCATAAGTCCGACCAAAGGGCAATCTCTCCGCGAAGCATAAGTCCGACCGAGGGGCAAACCAGTGATCCATAAAGTACCATTCATATCCCTTGCTTGTTCGTACGATCATACTGACATGTGGCAGTAGTGATCCCCCAAGGGGCAGCCCGTGAGCACGGGATTTTGCAGTCCCTCTCACGAGACGATGATGACGTGTACCCGATTTTAATGCCTCAAAATGAAAGTTCTCTTTAGAATTTTTATTACCAATATAATGTTCCTTGCGAACTTTATACTTGGTAGAATTCAGTTCGGCGTGGCCGATAACAAGTCCGATAGGAGCTTGAACCGATGATTTACACCCAAATTGATAAAATCTACAGATGCTCATTCAAATGTCATTAAAATTCAAAAATCCCGCTTTGACCCCTTTAACCCATGTTTGGCAGCTTTTCAGGCTTGTAGGCCCGCTGGCAGTCGGCTTTTTGAAAGCTGATGCCGCCAGCGGCATGACCCCATATCGTCGACGGTATCATCTATGTCGCCGGCGGCATGGCCAAATTGAGCTCTCCAACCAGCTTTCTTCTTCTTCCTTGGGACAGTCTCTTTTTTGTAATTTCGGTGAAAATGGCTGAAAGGTCTCGAAGACCACCCCAGTTTGCCTATAAAAACACACCTTAGGCTTTAGAAATAGGGAGATTAATCAGAAATTAGAACTTACAGAATTCTAGAGTGAGAAACTAGTTCTAGTGAAATAAGAATTAGAAAAGGTAGGAAAAGGGATTTGAATCCATTTTTCCTGGTTTTTCTTCTTTAAACTCTCTGATTGTGAGTTTAAAATCAGTAGACATTAGATTAAAATCAATCTAAATAGGAATTTAGAGACACAAGTACCCAATTTAATACCAAATCATCATTACAAGCTCCCCAGAGGTGTTCCTTGCCTCACGAAGAGGTGGATTCACGGCCCCGAGGTAAAAATCCTAAGTCTCAAAGCTATTTGGCATTAATAGTGTTGGTTTATGCTGATTCTTGTTGATTTATGTTCTTTTCGGGCTTTCGATCATTTTTCGACCGTTACCTGCTGCTGCTACAAGAAATTGAAGTCGCCGGAGACATGTGATGTCGTCGGTGGTATCACTCATGTCGCTAGAGACTTCGCTGATACCGCTAGTGACATCACATTCCCTAGAGGCCTCACTTTCTTATGGGACCCTTTCTTTATGGTACTCAGAAAGCCATACAACCTGCCTACAGACTGATGCCTCTAGCGACATCACTGATATCGCCGATAGCATCAGCCATGTCGCCGACGGCACGGCCTTCTGGACAGCTGTTTTATTTCTTTCTTTTTCGACCTAGTTTATTTTCCGAAGCTAGGATACATAGTGCAATGATGGAGGTCCAAAACCTTCTGAAAATAGATCTCACCCCATACTATGTTGCATTTTCACTAATAATCTGGATAAAATAACAATCGAGTCTAAAATTTGGTTAAAAATGGAATTTTCCTCAAACGCCATTCAAATGTCATTTTAGCCGTCCAACCGGACTTCATAACGTTACAAATGTTTACGCCATGTTCATGTTAACTTGGGTCTTGTTTGGTTTGCTAACTATACATGATTCATGATATATCTTGTACGATGTGTCGTATCTGTGCTGACCATCTTTTGCATGTAGATGTATGTTAGACCTTCGGGTATTTTATTTATCGCATAGAGAATGTATAGGATTTGAAAGCCCTATAATAATTTAGATTTCTGCATTTACTTGTGGATAACTGTAATAATTTATTTGATGCTTGATAAACGTGATAACAACATAATAACTGAAAACACAAATAAATAGGATGGATTAAATCGATTAAGAAAGAATGGAATGTTTTAACTTGGCCTAATGAAAAATAGATAACATCATCCGAACTCGGAATCTCTACTTAAGGTACGGTCTACCACCTGGTGGGAAAATTGTACCAAAATTCCCCGGTTGAGCTGAACTGGGTGGCGACTCTATTTTTAAGTATGGGATTTTGATCTCGTATTCTTTAAACACCTAATTTGAACTTAAACCCAACTTCGACATCAGTTAATCAGTGCTTTCATCACGCCTAAAATAAGGATTAATCCCTTGGCAAGCTTCGCAGTGCCAGTTGTTATTTCCCCCGTGCGGCGCATCTCACGCGGCTCTCGCGGGCGGGAAAAAGGTCGTCCGCTCACATTTACAGTGCAATGACGAAGGGCCAGAACCTTCTGAAAATAGACCTCACCCCATAACATGTGGCATTTTCACTAATAATCCGGTTAAAGTAACTATCGAGTCTAAAATTTGGACAAAACGGAATTTTCCCGCAAACGCTGTTTAAATTTCATTTTTAGCCATCCAACTAGGCTTCATAAATTATAAATAAATATGCCATGTTCACGCTAACTTGGGTCTTGTTTTGTTTACTAACTATGCATGCTACATGATATACCTCGTACAATGTGCCATATTTGTGCTAACCATTTTGTGGAGGTAGATTTAAGTTAGATAAATGCTAGGCCTTCGGGTATTTTATTTATTGCATAGAAAAATATATAGATTTGAAAAGCCATGTAATTATTGTTTTACTTTCCACATTTTGTTTGTTGGATAGCTGTAATAATTATTTATTTTCTGCTTTGGATGTCTGATAGTGCGCTAACAATATATAAACCGAAAACACAATAAATAGGGTGGATTAAAATCGATAAAAAAGAATGAAATACATTAACTTGGCCAATGTAAAATAGATAACATCATCCGAACTCGGAATCTCTACTTAAGGTATGGTCTACCACCCAGTGGGAAAATCATATCAAAATTTCTTAGTTGAGCTGAACTGGGTGGCGACTCTATTTTAAGCATGGGATTTTGATATCGTATCTTTTGAATACTAAAACATGATAAACCATTTTTCCATCAAACCGCACACCCATGATTTCAAGGGATCGGTTCTCCGACCCGGCCTCGCCGCCTGTAAAACGTCGTCCGCTCACAATCACCATCCTCAATCCACGATATTATCGACTTCTGTCACCAAAAGTTTTCTTATTGATTAAGAACCCCCTCAAATTCGGCAATCAATTCCTTTTCCAAATTGATTAGGAAATCTGACGAACGAGACTCAAGCTCCCTCTGAACACCTCGAATTCTGTTAGACATATTTCTTTTCCATTTAAAGATGCTCCCAAAAATATTAGAGCTCCAATCATGAAGCACCCTCGCCATTCCCTCAATATTTTTCACTAATTTAGCACCATTATCCCAAATGACTGACCACTGTATCTTTCAATGAATCATGTAAACCAACATTGAAAAAATCTGAAGGTTTTTTTTTTAAACATTCTGCTCACAATAATTATCATGCACTAATATCAGAGCCTACTCGAGCCAAATGTTGTATAGTAGTGTTAGGAAATTTTTGAATCCAAGCATCACTACCCAAAGCCCGGTTAAGCTGCTTTCGTAAAAGGCCTCTTCTCCAAGTAAATTTCGAGCCGAAAAAGACAAAATCAATAAGATTAGCGTCTTTGACAAATTCCTGAAAAAAACAACACGCACCTCTAATATTCCTACCCCCTCTTTTCCCAGCATCTGACAGCATGACATTGAAATCCCCCATGAGGAACCAACCCTCATTACCAGGAACAAACAGCCACAATAATGCACCCCATAAATTCCTTCTTTCGACTGGGCTAGGACTCCCATACATAGAAGTAACATAACTGAAAATATCACAATTTTTGCTGACAAACAAATGGGTAAATTGTTGATTATCCTCCACACTATTTTTCCATAAAATCCAAATTCCTCCATAGAACCCTCTAGCCTCAATTTTATGCAAACAATCAATTCACTTTGCTAATAATCTAGTTAGCAATATTACCACTAATTCTCGGCTCAAACAAAAACAGAATCTCAATTTCGTGTCTACCAACCAAGTCTTTAAGAACCGGCCTAGTCTTCCTACTCCCCATGCCCTGAGTGTTCCAGCTTAAAATGTTTAAATTCATAAGATAATAAAACTTAATAACCAATCAAAACCCACAAATGATGTTGGGAACTGACACTCACTTTGAACATGCATAACAGGCACGGTGGAAATTCAAAATTTTGTGCCTTGTCCCTAGGAACTCCTATTAGTTGCATATAAATTAATTAAAGCCTTGACTAAATTAATTATCTACTTAGATTAGCATGCATAGGCTAGGCGTACCATAATTCTGAATTATATCCTAGTATAAATTTATTTTATATTAAACATGTTATAACTCTAATAAGTTATAGTCTAAGTATAAAATAAGCTAAGCATGCAAAACAACCCAAGCATAATAATTATTAAGTCTTAAAACGCTTAAAGAAAATGACTTAGAAATTAAAAGAGAATTAAAAGACTTACCAGTTGAAGCGTGCTTTAGCAGAACCTTCTTACATAAGCCTCTAAGTATAGGATAGCCTCTATGAGTATCCACACAAACCCCGCCAACCGAAACCTCCCAACGAGGAAGAACCGTAGAGCTTTGAGTAACTACTAGACCACTCCAAAACCCACTCGAAATAAAGAGAATTTGCTCTTGAGTTGACTTGAGAGATGTCACGTTGGAATCTCAAATCAAGGCTCGAATGAGCTTATGGTGTGTTTGAGAAAGGGGAATGAGAGCTCTTTATAAAGGGGGACCAAAGGCTCCCCGGATTTAATGCGGGATTAATTATGAGATTAAATTTAAGCATTCTTTCTTTTAATTTATTTTATGACCCTGATTAGTTACCGGTCAAAATAAATTTTTGGCTTAATCATAAAATAATTTAATCATTTTAATCAACACTTTAATTTATTTATGACTCTAATAAAATTAGTTACTGGTCAAAATAAATTCCTGACTTAACCATAAAATGATATAATCATTTTAATCAACAATTTAAATTATTCATGACCCTAACAAAATTAGTTACTGGTCAAAATAAATTTCTGGCTTAACCATAAAATGATCTAATCATTTTAATCAATACTTTAATTTATTTATGACCCTAATAAAATTAGTTGCTGGTGAATAAATAAAATCTCTAGTCTAACCATGTAATAGTTTAACCAACCCTTTAATATTTTCATAATAGATTAAATCTATTAATTCTTTACACAGTCCGATGAAAGTCCAATGTGTGTGACCTTATAGGATCCCAAAGTATTGAGCTCTTAAGGTTTGACCAATCCTTATTCTATAGGAACTGTTGGATCGAGGTTCTAGACCGTGAATAGAATTTGATTACCTTAAACGACTGTAGTATGCCTCTAACAAGGGTCTACCATCCCCCATTACTCGGAACGTCATTTGTGCTTATGACTTAATCCTGGTTTATGCAATAGTTGTCCAATGCGATAAACTCCTTCCATTCTTTAATCTTAGTACCATCTAGTTTGTTGGGTTTGATTAAAGTGTTAACCCACCAATAACGAGGTTGCTCTAAGCTATCCCAGTTATTTGCCTGTTACCGAAGTATATTACTTTTTACCCTAATGTGTTTGACTAGAAACTATTTCTATCAATCACATACTTTGATCAGAGGTTTATGGTAATCATCACTTCAACAAGCGGCCAGGTAAAAACTCCTTAATATATCCGGAGCGATGGATTCTTTCCAACTACATAGCCTACCAATGTGTTGTCATCACTATACCCGTAATCACCCGTGGCACTCTAAATTAATGAGTGAATAGGTATGACCCAAAGTACAACAATAGTACCACACAAGGTAACTAATATCTCAAGTATGAGGATATTCGCAAAGCTACTGCATAAAGATAAACATTAACACATTGATATATATACCAAGTGTTTATCTTACTGCGTTCTCCATTATTTCTTCCAGATATATCCATGTGTCAAACTCAAGGCACCACTTGTAGTCTTAGGAGGTTAACTATTTGGACCCTTTCTAAGAGAGTTGACCACATGCTAGTCATAATACTCCATCAATATCCTTTCTTGATGAAACTATGACTAGGGATAGTTTAGACATAATCATAATTGCACATGAAGCAGGTCTCACTACACATAGTGTAAGATATGATGTATGCCCTTAAGGCAATTAGGCCGATATATCTTAATTATGTAATGGTACGAATAATTTGTTTAATTAATAAAGGCGTTTATTCTTTTATTTATATCGATGTGCTTGTATATATATTATGGCTGGTTAAAATATATTTATTGATGTATGTGTACAAAAGTCCTTGACGTATCATAGCATAAAGTCAAAGAAATTATAGTTGGACTATATTTAGTGAGACATGCTTCATGTGCAATTATGATTAAGTCTAAACTATCCCTGGCCATAGTTTCATCAAGAAAGGATATTGATGAAGCGGATAGGCTAGCATGTGGTCAACTTTCTTGGAAATGGTCCAAACAGTCAATCTCCTAAGGACTGAAGGTGGTGCCTTAAGTTTGACACATGGGTATATGTAAGAGATACATTAGAGACAGCAGTAAGGTAAACACTTGGTGTATATATCAATGTGCTAGTGTTTACCTTCATGCAATAAGCTTCACGAATATCCTCATACTTGAGATGTTAGTTATCTTGTGTGGTACCATTACTATACTTTGGGTCATTCCTATACACTCATTAACTTAGGGTGTCACGGGTGGTTACGGGGTATGGTGATGACAACACGTTGGTAAGCTATATAGTCGGAAAGAATCCATTGCTCTGGACATATTGAGGAGTTGTACCTGGCCGCTTGTTGAAGTGTTGATTGCTATAAACCTCTGATTAGAGTATGTTTTTGATAGAAATAGTTTCTAGTCAAGCACACTATGGTAAAAGGCAATATACTCCGGTAACAAGTTAATAACTGGGATAGCTTGGAGCAACCATGCTATTAGTGGGTTAACACTTTAACCGAACCCTATAAACCAGATGGTACTAATATTAAAGAATGGAAGGAGTTCATCGCATTGGATAACTACTGCATTAACCGGGATTAAGTCAGAAGCACAAATGACGTTCCAAGTAATGGGGAATGATAGACCCTTGCTAGAGGCGTACCACAGTCGTTTAAGGTAATCGAGTTCTATTCATGGTCTAGATTCTCGAGCCAATGGTTCCAATAGAACAAGGGTTGGTTAAGCCTTAACAGCTCAATACTTCGGGATCCAATAAGGTCACAGACATTAGACCTTCATCGGGCTGAGTAAAGAATTAATAGATTTATTCTATTACGAAAATATAACATAATAATAATTAGATTATTATTTAATTGGTTAAAAAGGATTAGATCATTTTGGATAAGCCAAAGAATTTATTTTTTACCGATAACTAATATATTATGGACACAAATAAATTAAAGTGTTGATTCAAATGATTAGATCATTTTTCGCTTAAGCCAAGAATTTATTTTGACCAATAATTAATTTTATTAGGGCCATAAAATAAATTAAAATATTGATTAAAATGATTATATCATTTTTTGTTAAGCCAGGAATTATTTTGACCGGTAACTAATTTTATTAGGGTCATGAATAAATTATAAGAAAGGAGAATTAAAAGAAATATATATATATATATATATATATATATATATATATATATATATATAATAAAAGGGATTTTCCTTATCCTACATTGCTAAATGGAGAGAACTTTTGCTCCCTTCCTCCTATAAAAGGAGGCATTCTCCTCCTCTTCTTAACACACTTCAAGTTCACGTCTTTGTGGCATTTTTCAAGAGTCTTCAATGAGGATTCTCGAGCCGTCAAAGAAGAACTTTTTGATCCTCATGGATCATAGTTTGAGGATCCCAAATTATATTTTAATTTGGGGATCTCCAGTTAATATTTTCGGGTCGGGCTTTTGAAGTGGTCTAGCAACTTCTCAAAGCTCTTTAGTTCTTCCTCTAAAGGAGGTTTTGATTGGTGGGGTTCGTGTGGATACTCATAGAGGCTATCCTACACTTGGAGGCTTGTGCAAGGAGGTTATGTTAAATCACGCTTCAAGTTCACGTCTTTGTGGCATTTTTCGAGAGTCTTCAGTGAGGATTCTCGAGCCATCAAAGAAGAACTTTTTGATCCTCATGGATCATAGTTTGAGGATCCCAAATTATATTTTAATTTGGGGACCTCTAGTTAATATTTTCGGGTCGGGCTTTTGGAGTGGTCTAGCAACTGCTCAAAGCTCCTTAGTTCTTCCTCTAGAGGAGGTTTTGGTTGGTGGGGTTTATGTGGATACTCATAGAGGCTATCCTACACTTGGAGGCTTGTGCAAGGAAGTTATGCTAAAGCACACTTCAACTGGTAAGTTTCCTAAGCTTCAACTGGTAAGTTTCCTTTCTTTCTCCTTTAATTATTAAGTCTTTTTCTTTAAGCGTTTTTAGACTTAATAATTATTATGCTTAGGTTGTTTTGCATACTTAGTTTATTTTATGCTTAGGTTATAGCATAGGGTTATAACATGCTTAGGTTATAGCTTTGAGTTATAACATGCTTAGTATAAAATATTTATGCTAGGATATAATTTAGAATTATGGTATGCCTAGCCTATGCATGCTAACCTAGGTAGAGAATTATTTAGTTAAGGCTTTATTTAATTCATATGCAACTAACAGGAGTTCCTGGGGATAGGGACAAAATTTTGAATTTTCGCCATGTCTGTTATGCATGTTCAATGTGACTGTCAGTTCCCAACACATAGTCCTACTATAATATCTCTCACTTCATGCTATGTATTATGTCAAGGACCTTTGTAAAAAGATATCAATGAATATATTTTAACCAGTCACAATATATATGAACACATCGATATAAACAAAAGATTAAATGTCTTTGTTAATTAAACAAATTGTTCATACCAATACATAATTAAGATATATAGCCCTAATTGCCTTAAGGGCATACATGATATCTAACTAATGATTCACAACACACACACAAATGAAACTAGTGGGAATTATCAACTTGCTGGGCATAAGAGCCCGAGAGATCCATCTCAATAACTCCAACATTCTCTTTGTCACCGGAGAAAAAATTATGAGCATCTGCATTAAGTAACTCAAACAAACTTGTTTTCTTTAGCCTCCGGTTCTTATTATTATGAGAAACTGAGATTCCAGGCTTATCCCTCCTTTTCTTATCAGGCTCCATCTCCTTCTGAATCCCTAGGTGACTTAGGGATCGGGTTAGGGTTAAAGGTTTTTTAAGCATTAAAGATGAAGTTTTTCGAAGAATCAGTCAAAGGAGGTGCCATTGATGAGACTCACTAGAAAGACTATATAGCTTATTACTCACATCTTTCAATGGGATTCTTGTATCTCTCATACGACGCACTTAAATAGTCTTACGCTTCTCCTCTTCCATAGTATCCATCATCCTGGCACTTTCTACCAAAGAGCCAGCCACTTGTTTCCCATTAGCATGAATAGACTTTTTCACTCTCGGAGGAATCTCCCTTACTTCTTCAATGAACACATATAGAAGGCCCTGATCTAATTGCATATCACTACCCCTGTTCTTAACCATCACACCCTCATCATTTCCCTCATAACGATCACCCTCAACTAAAAGAACTGAGAAACAAGATCCACCATTCATGTTACTAGCATTCGTCTTATTCAACTAGTGAATTACAACATTCTTGCCCTCATTCTTACCAGTACGATTAAAACACTTTGGATTTCTTTTAGCGTGCATGCAAGGGCCGATCCATCTTTTCCTCCGTCACCTCCAAATAACTCCTCACCTTATCCTTTCCCTTATCTGATCCTCCTGAATTCAACTAGTCCATCATTTTATAGCCTTCAGCTAAGTGTCCGAACATGCCATACCTAAAATAAATATTAGGGGGGCATTCATATACAATAAGTTGTAAACGTCCTTCAATCTCAATACGAGGAATTCAGGACTTTGAGAGGTCTAAATTAACGCAACTCTAGCATATTTACCTCTAGACCTAGACTCAATATTTTAGTCAATTTTAACTACCTCTCCTAAGACACCCGCAATAGCACAGAGAACACCTGGAACACAATATTAGATTGGTAGATTAGGGAGACGAATCCACGCAACCAAAGAATTTATATCTGATCTTGATGGTTCAAAGGATGAGTTCTAGGGCTACACCATGAGGTAATGGCCGAAAACCATCCAAGGACCACTCGTAACTGCCTAGTTAAAATCTGAGTTATCACCAAAATGTATCATGAAACAATTATGACCAGTATCAGCCATCGTAAAAACACCAACCGGCCTCCAAACCTTCAACAACTGCGCATGAAGGGTCCTATACCGAATGGATCTACCAATAACTTTAATGAAAATTGTCATTTTCATATTGTCAGCAATGAAATCATGTACACGATCCGAGAAAGAAATCTTTGGAACTCCATCATCGGTAACAATCATTACGTATTCATATTAACTGAGGAACCCCCACCCTTTGCATTAGTTAAAGAGTCCTTAAAAGAGTAGGCATGTTTCTCCTTCGTCTTAAAACTATCATCGATTCCTCCACCCCGTTCAGCCATCGTACCCCTATATATAACGGAACAGTCGCCTAATCCACCCCCACCTAGCCATGGAGGTGTTACATCCACCACAAATGAATCTTGTCTATTAGGGTTACACAAAACCCTAGCAGCGCTCATTCTTTTCAATTATCTGTAATTATTGCTTTATATGGTTACTGAAGTAACTCTTGCTTTATTTTTTATGTTATAAAATTAAAATTAAAATTAAAGACCACTAACTAAATATATCATTATAAATGTATGGCATAATGTTTCATAAAAAAAAGGTATGGCATATTGCATATTTAGCCCCCTCAACTTAACAACTTTTATCATTTATCGCCTTCAACTTACATACGTTTCTACCATCCCCTAGAACTTGACAGAAGTGTTCATTGCATCTCCTCAATGCCACGTATCACCTTGTGATTGATTTGACTTTTCAAATGTGTCAAATTTTTTATTTTTCACTCTCCAACCAGAAGGTAACACGTGGCATTTAGGGGTTGCAGTGAACACTTTTGTCAAATTTAGGGGGTTGGTAAAAATATTTGTAAGTTAAAAGCGTCAAATGATCATATTATTAAGTTAAGAAGAATAAGTATGTATTAAGCCTAAATACATCAATGATAGAGTGAAAAATATATTCTTTCATCTTATGTTTTGGTGTTTTGAGGCAAAGGCAACAACATGGATGCCACGGATTTTCATTGTGGCCGTGAGTTAAAATATAAAGGACACATGTTAATACAATCCTTGTAGATATTGATAAAACTAAAACAAATATTTTAAACAGCTTCGATAATAACGATCATATCCTAGTTGAAATATTTATCTTAATTCTCTCTTATGATGGATAAGACATTTGGTTCAAATATTAATTTAATGGATAATTTATATAAAAACTAGCAACATATTATTCAAAAAAAAATATATAAAAACTAGCAACATGGGATCACAACCACAATATCAAAATACTAAAATAATCTAAAACAATGCACTAATTTACTAATTTATTAGATTCAGGTTAACGTTAACCATAAATTACCTTCTAATTATTTTTCATTTTTTAATTTGACTGCAATAGAAGTTCTTAGTAGTAATTCTTTTGTGATTAGTCAAAGCATATAATTAGTAGCTTACTTTAAAAAATACGTAAATGCGCTTAATATATAAAGGAAAATCGTCGCTCCATTTCATATGTGGCTTAAATTTATGACACCTAGAGTAATAAATTAGTTTTAATTTAATTATTGGACTAATACCTTCACCACAAAGCTTACTTGTCAGTCTTATATTTAGAGGAAAATCATTTATTATTTAGCATTTTTCAAAAGAATATTTAAATATCCATATAGCATTTGGTTATGTTAACATATAGATTAATTGATCAACGAATAGTTTTTAACCACACGATTCATAACTTCAAATGTTTTGTCAATTGATATATTTCAACAGGATTAAACACTTTATTGGGAGATGTTATATAATTTAAATACTTTTTTTTAGTATTTTTTCTATTGAAATTGATTATTTGATTTTTGATGTATTTATTTTTTACGTATTTAATATCTAGTTAATATCAGCAGATTTGGTATATCACCTATTTAATTTTATATATAAAAAATTTATCTAATAACATAAATAACGTAAAACACCTATATAGTTATTTAGAACATTAAATATATTTTGTTGATCATGCATAAAATTATTGACCATTAGTATTCTCTTATATTGTCATATTAAAATTGAATATGGTAGGTACCAAATAGGCAGAAATTGGATATGTAACTTTTTTTTAACACATTTATCATTCATAGTCAATAAATTATATTTTGATAGCACAAGATACAAAGGCCAAATATCAATAAGGCCCATAAAGCCCTTCAAGGGAACTTGCTTACTAAGTTAAAAGGATATCTCTGGAACAGAGACAAAATACGACGACGCATTTTGCCTCCAGAAGACAGCCAAACCCGCCAAAAAACCTATCGAACCTTAAAAGAGTTCGAACCGACCAAATGGGGGACATCTCTGGAAATAGAGACCTCGGCCATCTAGCGATACCTCGACGCTAACTCAAACATAGGTACTAACTGAGTCCTAACTCCGACTCTAAAGAGTCGACCCTATCCAAGGGGGGACATATGATAGCAAAGCATACATTGGCCCAAATATCAACAAGGCCCATAAAGCCTTCAAGAGAACTTACTTATTAAGTTAAAAGGACTAGAACATATGTCAATTATCCAGGCATCCCTTAGCCTCCAAGGCTGGACACGTCACAATCATCCAAGGGTCGATAACTCCTATATAAGAAGTAAAGACACACATTGGTAATCAACCACTCACTATTCATTCCCCTTTAGTCATGCTTACATCACCCCCACGCTATGTACTGACTTGAGCGTCTCTAACAATTTATCTCTTCCGCAAGAATCACCCAATCCCTCTAAACCGGACCGATCCTAAATCTCGAGTTCCAAAATATCATATTTTATCAAAAGCGTTTTAAATTATTTAAAAACATGGATCTTAAGCCAAAAAATATCTGGTGTCGTCATCATAAAGAGGAAGATTATTGAGAAATTCATGAAATAATGAACATGGAAAATGGTGGTCCATAAAACAACTGGTATCATAAACATTTTATAAGGTTCAGTCAAAATCTAGATAATTGGAAATCAATTATCTAATAAATTTTTCCTGCTTAATGGCTTAAAAACATGTCAACAACGACCAAAACCTACCACTTGCAAATCAATGTCAAAGAATTCAGTAGTATTTTTATTGTATTAGTTTTGCTAGATATTGAATATATGTGTATAAGTTGATAGGTGAAATATGATAATCAAATAGTGTGTTTAAACGATTCTTATTCATGTGGCTAAGGTTTGGTCCAGTGGTTTAGCCTTGAAGCTGTAATTTTAGAAGTCACAAGTTTGAATTCACATCAAACGAGATAAAAAATATTTTCCTTTATTATTATTATAAGCCTAAATAAAATAAATTTAAAAAAACGATTCTTACTCTTATATACAAATCAGAAACTAAAAAGTAAACAATTAATATTTTATATAATACTCCCACCTTTGTTATTTAATTGTTCTTTTGGCCTTTTAATTTTTATATTTTTTATTTGTTAATTTATAATTACATTATCTATGCATTTTTCATAACTTTTTTTTTAAGTTATGCTTGTATTAATTAGGAAAGAGAATAAGTAATGGTAGTATTACAAGTAGTTAATAAAAAAACTTATATTATCAATTATAAGAATAAATGAATAATTTTGATAGTGTAAAAAATATGTTATACGCTTTGATGAAATAAAATGTAGGGATTATGAGTATGAGTTACAGTTTTCTTAATTTTTTAGTTTCAATTACACAAATATTGTGTAATATATTTATGTAAAAATGATAGAATACCCACACCAAATCAGAAATTTTTTTCTTTGTCTACTTGCTGCTTAGCAGCAATTTCCATTATAACAAAAAATAAAAAATGACATACTAATCTTAATTTGCTTAAAATATAATTTTAGCCCCTAAGTATTCCCAATTGCACCGTTAAATCTATTATCTTGAAACTTTTTTTAAAAAATTTGCCAAGAGGGCTTTGGTCCTGTAGTATAACTTATTTGGCCATATTTGATCCATTTGTTATTTATGTTATCGGAGTTTCTCTACGGTGACTTTATTTTTTTATACTTTATCACTATCATCATTAGATTGAACATCATTTCATTAATGTAATGGTAATAAAGAGCAAAGTAACTTCTATTTTATAAAAAATAAAGTCACTATACCCTTCAACTCATTTTACCATTTGATCTTTTTGCTATCTAATTTAAAAAGTTTTAAAAACCATATGCTAGGCACCCATCGCCCATAATAATAATAAACCTATATACTATACAATTTATTAAAATAACCATATGAATGATATTTATACCATATGACTAAAAAAGGTAGTCATGGTAAAACTTATTTACGCTAGAATTTGAATCCAGCTGTGTTTAGTCTAATAATTGAAGCATGTTGACATCAATTGTTTTAACACAATAAACGTTTGTATTATAAAAATGAGTATATAAATTGTAAAACATTAAACTGTAACATATATTTAATTACGTTAAGTTAAATTAAATTAAATCTTCTATTTTTTAAGTATTCCCGTCCTTACCTAAAGGTAACTATTTTGTATAGATTAGACTAGAATGTTGTACCTCAAAATCTTTTTCAATTTTTTTTTTCTTATTTGAAGTTACGTTAAATTGAAAGAAAAATCTCAATCCGCCCCGAATGTGATTTAAGTATGTGGCCTCTAGAGGTCACAACTTCAATATCAACCACTAGACCAACACCTCAACCACTAAAATTGAAATACATACATGTATCATTAAATTATAGTTAGATAAACAAATCCAATTGTAATTCTTTTCTTTGGTACAATTTGGAAAATTTCATCTAACTTAGTCTAATTTTTAGATAAAAAATACACCATAATTAACTTTTAAGCATACCATACATATAAATTTGTATACAATGCATCTAATTACTACATAAAAATACTCCAATTCGGTGCTAATTATATAGAAACCTGTTTAAGGATCATAAAAATAACTAAGAGATGGGAAAAACTTGTGACAATTTGCTGGCATCTAATGAAGTATTTGCTGGCAATATGATTTGGAATCAGAACAGCAGACAAACACCCAAAGCGTGTCCTTTTTTTACAGTTTCTAATTGGTATACTCCTACTTAATTACATAATTTAAGATGATCACGTAATTTACTGATAAAACAATAAAGACAGTTACGTAATTTACATCCCCCAAGTTCAACATTCCACTGTGAAGTCTGTGTAAATGCAGGGCTGGCCAGCGACCTATTATTACATGAGCCATCTTAATTATTTTTTAATTTTTTAATTATTTAATTAAAAATAAAAAATTTTAATTATAAAATTTTATATTTTATGGATTTGTTGATTATAATTTTAAAAATTTTATTTGTAAAGAGGGACTAAATTTCTTATCTCTTTTATAGGTCTACAACAAGTTAGAAACGAACATAAATCATTTACCTATAAATAACCATCCTTCTATATACTTTATATTTGTCTTTAATTAATTCCATTTGGGTTTTAGATTCTAAAGTTATTTTTTAATGCTATGACGTGGAATTTGACGTTTTTATTTGATCTTTTATTAAGTGCAATATAAAGTACGCATTCACATATTATAATTTCAAACATTTTATTTGTAAAGAGTGTCTCAATCTCTCATCTCGCCCCTAAATCCACAACATGATAGAAACGGGCCTGTGTACGTGCTTTTGTCTGGTTGCCAATATTGTTTTTTTTTCTTTTTTACTACATGTTTTTCATTTAGTAATTAGAGAAATAATGGTTGGTTGAAAGTGGCGGTAGGGATTCCTGAACTCAATGTAAACAAGAATCCCTAATAAAAATTCTCAATAAGCGTTGGAAAATTTTATTCCTATATGTTTAATAAGGATGAGGATGAAGATAGCGTTCCTCAACTTAAAAAAGCTCCGAATATGTTTCAGATTTTAAATCACGACTACTTTTTTATGAATGATAAATATATATTTATTGATACCATCAAAATTTATTACTCTCCATGAATAAAATAACGTGATATTGAATGAATACACCACCATTACGAGGGACAAGTATGAAGTAGTATTGTTTTTGGTAATAAATAGTGATGGCGTGCACGTTTAGGCATAAATATGCATGTTAAGAAGTGGAGTGGATGGTTGTGGTCTTTTAACTCTTGATCAACATGAGGTTCCGTGTCCCTTTCAGTTGTGTCTCCTTCGGCAACACTTCCACGTGCTTCCCCATTTTATCTAATTAGGGGATTTACGATTAAAAAATATATAATATAAAAAAAATATATTATAGGAAGGTTGATAAGGTCCGTTTTTAAGCAGAAAATGAGTTTTATCAGTTCGTTTTTTGACCTAAATTTAAAAAAAAATTCAATGGTTAAATTTACTCCTTTTTTATATTTATTCTTCAGCTTCTGTAATATATTTTTTTGTATTATACATTTTTTAGGTTGTAAATCTAATTTTAGGCCACCCACAAATATAGTTACACTTTGCTATTTTCAGATTGAAGTAAGTAAAATTCAATTCAGTTAAATATACCTATTATAGCGGTTTGCGGAAATATCATGGGCATGATATATCCTCACATATGGTATAATATTGTCCATTTTAGGCCGAAGTCCTCATAGTTTTGCCCCTGGACCTAACCCCAAAAGGCCTCATGCCTTTGGGGATATTGTCCACACTTAGGGCCAGTTTGGCATTGCTTTTCCAGACTGCTATTCCGAAAAGTTCCATTTTTCAAGCTTTTTCAAGCTGCTGTCACAAAAAGTTTTGGAAATTAATAGCAAACATTTCCTAATTAATTGGTATTAAGAGTCAAAATCTTTTATCCAATGCCAAAATATGATGTTTTATTAAAAGTTTGTAAGTGGAGCTTTTCGTGAAAGCAGCTCTGACAGCAATGCCAAACGGGCCCTTATAAATCATTCGGTCTTCATCCTTGTTAGCAATGTGGGATTAGGGGTGTTAACAAGCCCAGTGGCTCGCAAACGATTCGAGATTCGGCTCGGTCAAAGCTCGACTCAAGTTCGAGATCAGCTCGAGATATTGACAAACCAAGCCAAACATTCTAAAGTCCAGCTCGTAAGCTCGCAAACATGTTCGTATAATTTTTTCTACGTAATATATAATATTATCAATAATATAAAAATATTTTTATATTTGCCTCATTGGGCGTACATCAATAATAAATAATTTTATAAAAAATAATATCTAAATTTAATTTTTCGGATTATATATTTGAATTTTATTCTGTCGAAATATTATAATTGAAAAATAATATTCAAGAATTTGATTCAAAAAAAGAGGCTCGTTTAGGCTAGCAAACTACCGAGCTCGAGCTGAGGTTTAATATTTTAAGCTCGACGAGCTTCGAGTTGAGCCGAGCCTGCCCATTTTCATTCACGAGTCGAGCCGAGCCCAGGCATCTTCAGTCTCGGTTCGGCTCGTTGACACACGTTAGTGAGATATTTGTTTGCCCAACATTCCACACTTCGAACAAAGATCTGTTGAGCTTCAACTTGACCAATCAACCATCCGTCTACAGCACATCTTTTTTCCCACTTTAATGTGATGGAGGATACGCGCCTTACATAAAGCACAAGCAGTTTTACGGATATGCGGTGATTAAACTGGGCGTACCCACTTTTGCTCGACTCTTCGGGAATTTTCATCCACATCACCGCTAACCTCAAGGCATGGCTCTGATACCAAATGTTGCGCATTATAGAAACTCGTGGACACCTCATATCCCCATACATGGTATGATATTGTCTACTTTAGATCCCAACCCTCATAATTTTACTCTTGAACCTAACCTCAAAAGTCACCATGTCATTGAAGATATTATCCACATTTATAAACCATTCAGTCTTCATCTTCATTAGCAATATGGGATAATTATTTTCCAACATCTCTAAATTGCAAACAGCAAGTATTCATTGCATCCACCAAATGAATTCATGGATAAGCATTATAATAATATATTTATTCTTTTCTTATATAAACTAATGAAATATTATTTTTAAAAAAACTAAGGTAGATAAAATGACTAAAGAGATCGAGCAAAAATAATGAAAATCATGTGAAATTGAGTTTAGAGTAAAGAATGAGTAAAAAGAGTTGAACTTGGTGTTATATATGTTTGGATTAACATGGTTACAACTGCCCAAAATTGAGCTAAATGTTGCATCAATGTTATCATATTAACATATACCACATTTATTTTTAGCTCTCGGCTTTCGAGTATGCTCGTCCAACATCACTTTCATTGGATTTTCATACAAAAAAATCGTGACATATGACATATAAAAATGATATTTACTACATTTACTAATTTTCACCTTCCGGCTATCTCATTCAACATCACTTTCACTGGATTATTATATAGAAAACCACATCATTCAACATGTAAAAGTGACATTCAAGGTGTATGAATTCGTGGGCCTGGAGAGTGTTGGGTTCGATAAGATGAGTGAGCATACAAGTGAAATTGAGCCCATCTAACACAAAACCAATTGACTTGTGTTTAGACTCAATCTACTCCATTTATATACCACTCAATATTCTCTTATATTTCAAATGTGGGATATAACCTAACATCTCCAACACTTCAACTGGGTCTGGACCAGTTGCCACTTGCCAAACACTCCTTGGCCTATTTCTCCGAAGCTCAAGGTCAACAATGATCTAGTCTTTTTTTGCCAGCCCAAACTCCACCAGGACTTTAATCACAAACCCGGCCAAGATCACTGGTTGTCAGGTCTTATTCTGCTCTGATACTATGTAAGAATCCGTGGACCTGGAGAGTGTTGGGCTCGATAGGATGAGTGAGCATACAAGTGGAGTTGAGCTCATCTAACACAAAACTAATTGACTTATATTTAGACCCAATCTACTCAATTTATATACCACGCACTATTCTCTTATATTTATAATGTGGAATATAGCCTCACATCTCCAAAACAATGCACGTTTGAATATGTATGTTGATTAGGCAAAAAAAATGATATGAATTTGGTCCACCAAGACATATATTGAAATTTGCATCAAATGTTTTTTTATATTGTTAAATATTCCGGTCATTTGTATCATTTTCTTTAGATGCATGCTTCGCATTGTTTAATGTTTGGGTTTACATTGTCATAAATTAATTGCCCCTAATTAAGCTAAAATTTGCCATCGTTTTTATCTTATAAACATATAAACAATTATTAAATTTTGTGTATTAATAACTTTATATGTATCAAATAAGTAACTAAAAGTTTTTGTTATTACTCCCTCCATCTAGTTTGTATTATCTTTTTAACTCTTTTTTAATTCTCTTTTTAGTTGTCATTTTATATTATTAATGTATTTTTATCACTTTTTTTCTAATTTGCCCTTCATTAATGATGAGAGAGGTTGTGTATGAAAGAAAATTATAAGTTGGTAATTAAGAAGAAGAGAATTTTTGTATAAAAATGTAAGGGATAAATTAGTCATTTTAATAATGTAATAAATATTTTATCGATATTAATGATTCAGTTTAATGGATAATAAAAAAATTAACGGTGGGAGTAATAAATTTTATTGAAATGAAGTACGATACGGATCCAAATTTTCTATGAGCTTTCAAATTCATCTCCCAACTGGCCAGTTCATCTATACTGATATATTAATAGTACTAGTGAATGAGGTTTATAGATCATTGTTCAATTTACGAAGACATTATGTAAATTATGTTTAAAATGAAACGACATTAGGTCATAAAAATTAGAAAGTTAAAAATTACTCCCTTCAGTTTTAAAAATTAGTCATTCTATATATTTTTCTTTTGCTCCTTTTACTTGTCATTCTCTATTTCAATGTAAACTTTTACTCCGTTCTCCCTATTATATTTCTTATTAATTATAGCTCAATTTTAATACATATATTACTCAATTAATGTTAATTTAAACCTGAATATCTTTTCAAAAATGTATTTAATTCTCATAGAATAGCTGGCATTCCGCACTAATTAGTATGTGATTGGTAAGAGAAAAAATTAGATGGAACGAAATTGATGGAGAGAAAATGACTTTCAGGATCTTCACATTTTCGAAATCTTTTGTCCTTTTTCTAGAATTTCTTTTCCTACAAAATGGGAGGATTTGAAGTGAAAACATATTGTAAGTTAAAATTGGATGGAAATCATTTGTTATAAGGTCAGCCTCACTAATTTTGCTTTTATTTATAATTTTATTTAGAAATACATGGATAGAGAAAAACAATTGTATGTCTATAATAGGTATCTAATAATTTATATAATATTATGTAGCTCATATACAGTAATTTATAACGCTTTATTTCATAGCATGTGCGAATTAAATTTGACTTGGGTAAAAGCCTTATTTTATTTTACAATTGTACGAAGAAAAAATTTCACCCGTGACGATGACGATGATAATAATAATAATAATAATAATAATAATAATAATAATAATAATAATAATAATAATAATAATAATAATAATGGTGAAGGATGAAGGCAACCTCAAATGTAGAGTATTTTGGCTTTCATAAGAAAAATAAATTTTAGCAAAAAAAAATAGTTTATAAAAAAACCACACCTGAGTAATTTGTCATTTATTTCGATTACTCAGAAACAGAACACTCAAATAATTGATAGTTAAGGAGGTTCATGGGCCTCAAGATTTGAGAGTGTTAGGCTTGATAGGATGAGCGAATATATAAGTGGGATTGAGACCATCTAATACACGATTAATTAATTTGTGTTAAGGTTCAATCTACCCCATTTATATATAACTCATAATCCTTCTTTTATTTCCCATGTGGGACAACTCACACATTTACAACACTCTTTCTTAAATGTAACTGGGCCTAAACTAATTGCCACTTTCAAACACTCCTTGGCCTATTTCTTTGAGGTCCAAGGTTATCATCGAGTTTAGTATTCTCTGCTAGCCCAAACTCCACGAAGACTTTAATCACGAACCCAGGATCACTAACTGGCGAGCCTTTTTCAGCTCTGATACCATGTACAGAATCCATGAGCCTTGAGAGTGTTGGGCGAGCATACGAATGGGATTGAACCCATCTAATACAAGCCAATTAATTTATATTAAGAATCAATCTATTCCACTTATATACTATTCATAATTATTCTCTTATTTCTGATGTAGCATGACCCACACATCTCAGAGAATTACAACCAAATTGATGTTGCGTTGTTTTTGTTAGAAATCGACTATATATGCAAGGATATTATAACAATAAAGAGAGAAAGCAGAGAGAGAATTTGAGAGAAACTTTTATTTCTTATTTCTGAGATATGAAAATGAAGAAATTGAATTTCTATTTATAGAGAAATCCAACGGTAAGAATGATAAATAGGTAAGAAATATTTTACAGAAAATAATAATGACAGGTAGAAAAGTAGAAAACATATTACATCAAATTATTAAGGACGTGGACCCTACATCAATAATTTAATGACATAGGTCACATCAAATAATTTAACACTCCCCCTTTTGATGTGTCATCTGCCGCGAATGGGACACTGCCTCGTTAAAAACCTTACTAAGGAAAAACCCTGTGGGATAAAAACCTTAGCTAAGGGAAAAAGAGTACAGTGTTTACTCCCCCTGTTCGCGAGTTGACTGGAGATCCTTAAGACGACGCATTCCAATGCTGTAAGTTAATTTCTTGAAAGTTGAGGAAGGTAAAGCCTTGGTAAACAAATCTGCTAAATTATTATAAGAGCGGATTTGTTGAATATTGATTTCACCATTCTTTTCTAGATCATGAGTGAAGAAAAATTTTGGTGAAACATGCTTTGTTCTGTCTCCTTTAATATAACCTTCCTTCAATTGAGCAATACAAGCAGCATTATCTTCATATATTATCGTCGGACCTTCCTTGACCGTAACTTTTTCACATGCGTCTTGGATATGTTTGATTAATGATCTCAACCACACACATTCACGACTTGCCTCGTGAATAGCTATTAACTCCGCATGATTTGAGGAAGTAGCTGTAATTGTTTGTTTTGTCGATCGCCAAGATATAGCTGTTCCTCCATATGTGAATAAATAGCCCGTCTGAGATCGAGCTTTGTGTGGGTCGGATAAATAACCCACATCCGCATATCCAACTAATTTAAGCTTAGATTCATGTGAATAAAATAAGCCTAAATCAATAGTTCCTCGAAGATAGCGCATTATATGTTTTATTCCATTCCAATGTCGTCTTGTAGGTGCAGCGCTGTATCTTGATAATAAATTAACAGAGAATGCTATATCCGGTCTTGTGTTATTAGCAAGATACATTAAAGCACCTATTGCGCTTAGATACGGTACTTCAGGACCGAGAACTTTTTCATTATTTTCTCTAGGACGAAAAACATCCTTTTTCACATCGAGTGATCGTACAACCATTGGGTTACTCAATGGATGTGCTTTGTCCATATTAAATCGTTTTAGGATCTTCTCTATGTAGTTTGATTGATGCACTAAAATTCCTTTGTCAAGGTGCTCAATTTGTAAACCAAGACACAATTTTGTTTTTCCAAGATCTTTCATCTCAAATTCTTTCTTTAAAGAATCAACTGCTTTTGGAATCTCTTCTGGAGTTCCAATAATATTCAAATCATCAACATAAATTGAGATGATAATAAAATTAGATCCTGATTTTCTTATAAAAACACATGGACAAATTGGATCATTTTTATATCCTTCTTTCAATAAATATTCACTGAGACGATTATACCACATGTGCCCAGATTGTTTTAATCCATATAAGGATCTTTGTAACTTTACCGAGTAAAGTTCTCGTTTGCCATATTTTTCTGGCAGCTTTAATCCTTCAGGGATTTTCATATAAATATCATTATCAAGCGAACCATAAAGGTAAACTGTGACAACATCCATCAAGTGCATCTGTAACTTTTCTTGCACTGCAAAACTAATAAGATATCTAAAAGTTATTGCATCCACCACCGGAGAATATGTCTCCTCATAATCTATCCCGGGTCTTTGGAAAAAACCTTGTGCAACTAATCTGGCTTTATATCTTATTATTTCATTTTTCTCATTTCTCTTTCTAATAAAAACCCATTTATTACCAACAGGTTTTACGTCCTGTGGTGTTCGAACTACTGGTCCGAATACTTTGCGTTTTTCAAGAGAATTCAGCTCTGCTTGAATTGCTTCTTTCCATTGTTGCCAATCATTTCTACTTTGGCATTCTACAATAGATGTTGGCTCATAATCCACGTTTTCATTTTCAATATTGATCGCAACATTATATGAAAAAATATGATCTATAACTATTTTATTGCGATTCCATCTTCTTTCGTTAGTGATATAATTTATTTGAATTTCTTCATTTTCAATAGCTTCAGGTATTTGCACTTCAGGTGCTTGCACTTCTTCCGGAAGTGTATTTATATTTATATCCTCAATGGGAATATCTTCATTATCAATAATTCTCCTCTTTTTAGAATTTTTATTCTTTGAACCAATTGGTCGTCCACGCTTCAGGCGTGTTAGAGTATTATCCGTAGGTTGTTCTTCAGGAATCTCAATACGAATTGGCACATTTACTGCTGGTATATGCGATTTCGTTACTCTTTTAGGATTAGCGAGTGCATCAGGCAATTGATTTGCTAAATGTTGAAGATGGATTATTCTCTGAACTTCTAGTTCAGAATCATTTGATTTAGGATCCATATGAGAAAGTGATGAAGTATTCCATATTATTTTCTTTTCCAAAATTGGGTTCTTATTCTCTCCCCCTAATTTTGGGAAAGTGCTTTCATTAAAATGACAATCTGCAAATCGTGCAGTAAACATATCGCTAGTTAATGGCTCAAGATATTTAATTATTGAAGGGGATTCATAGCCAACATAAATTCCTAATCTTCTTTGAGGACCCATTTTAGTCCTTTGTGGTGGAGCAATAGGCACATATACTGCGCAACCAAAAACTCTAAGATGAGAAATACTAGGCTCATGGCCAGAAGTTAATTGTAATGGAGAATAATCATGATAACTTACTGGCCTTAAACGTATAAGAGATGCTGCATGCAATATTGCATAACCCCAAACTGTAGTAGGGAGATTCGTTCTCAAAATTAGCGGTCTCACAATTAATTGCAGACGTTTAATAAATGATTCTGCTAGACCATTTTGTGTATGAACATATGCTACAGGATGTTCAACTTTTATTCCAATCGACATCCAATAATCATTAAATGATTTGAATGTGAATTCCCCAGCATTATCAAGACGGATTGATTTAATAGGATAATTGGGAAACTGTGCCCGTAACCTTATAATTTGAGCAAGTAACCTTGCAAATGCCATATTTCGTGAAGATAATAAGCATACATGTGACCACCTAGTTGAGGCGTCAATTAGAACCATAAAATATCTAAATGGTCCACATGGTGGATGAATTGGTCCACAAATATCACATTGTATGCGCTCTAAAAATGCTGGCGATTCGATTGCAACCTTACTTCTAGAAGGCTTTATTATTAATTTTCCTTGCGAACAAGCAGCACAAAATAATTCATTATTTTGAAGAAACTTCTGGTCCTTCAATGGATGCCCATATGAATTTTCAATAATTTTTCTCATCATTATCGAACTAGGATGACCCAGTCGATCATGCCAAATTTTATAAGTATCTGAATCTATAAACTTCTGGTTTATAGTCAAATTGGCCTCAATCATATTAATATATGTATAGTATAAGCCACATGAAAGAGTATAAAATTTTTCAAGTATACATTTCTTACTTGAAATTATTTTTGTAACATAAAGACATTCTTTATTGTCTTCGCTCACAGTTTCAATATGATATCCATTTCTGCGAATATCTTTAAAACTTAATAAATTTCTGTGAGAATTCGGGGAAAATAATGCATTATTTATAATAAGTTTTGTTCCCCTTTGTAATATAATACTAGCTCTTCCGGAGCCTTCAACCATTTTCGTTTGTCCCGATATTGTGGTAACAACAGTTTCACCCTTTTTAAGAATATTAAAATATCTTGCCTCTTTGAGAATAGTATGGGTGGTGGCACTATCTACGATACATAAATTTCCTTCATTTTCCTTCAAGTCATATAATACCGGGAAAGAATTCATTTTCTTCATTGAACAAATGAAAGATGCATTATTATTTATTTATAAATAAACATTGCATAAAAAGTACATTAAGCAGCAATAACAAAAGCAAACCAATAATAACATAAAAATTATAATATATTAATTAAGCAAAATATATGGACTAATTATTCAAATTTTTCTTTGCCACTGGTGCTGGGTAACAGAAAATCATCCATCTCCATATTGGGGACATCAATAGGCTCATTATTTGGGGTATTATCATCCAATAAAAAATTAGTTTCTGGTTCCGCATATTTCTTGAGAGAGTCTTGGTATAA
Source organism: Euphorbia pulcherrima (assembly GCA_947683365.1). Taxonomy (NCBI): domain Eukaryota; kingdom Viridiplantae; phylum Streptophyta; class Magnoliopsida; order Malpighiales; family Euphorbiaceae; genus Euphorbia; species Euphorbia pulcherrima. The sequence goes on from CANTUS010000014.1 coordinate 76,011,750, forward strand.
GTTTACCAAATGTTTAGCGGTTCTATAAGTTCTTGACCAATGACCAGTCATACCGCATCTATGGCATTTATTTTCACCATCTTGACTTTTTTCTTTTTATCAAATCTTTCAATTTAATTATTCCACTTCTGGTGGTTATTTGTATTTTTCCACTTCGGGTGGAAATTATTGCTATTATTATTATTTACATATTTCCACTTCTGGTGGAAATTGTTATTATTATATCCTCTACCACGCCCATTTCCACGACTTCTACCTTGACCACGACCACGACCATTTCTGCGGCCGCGTCCATTAAAGTTATTATGACTTATCGCATTCGCTTCAGGGAATGGATTTGTTCCGGTAGGTCATAGTTCATGGTTTTTTAACAGGAGTTGATTTCTCTGTTCTGCTAGGAGAAGAGCAGTAATTAGTTCACTATATTTCTTATAGTCTTTTGCTCTGTATTGTTCCTGTAATACCATATTATTCAAATGAAAAGTAGAATCTGTCTTTTCCAGTAAATCCTCATCAGTTATTTCCTTTCCACATAATCTTAATGTGGATATAATTTGAAAAAGTTTAGAATTATATGCACTGACAGATTCAAAATCTTGTAGCCTTAAGTTTATCCATTCATATTGGGCATTTGGTAGAGATATTTTCTTTAGGTGTTCAAACCTCTCCTTTAATTATTTCCAAAGATCTGCAGGATCTTTGACAGTCAAATATTCTGATTGAAGTGATTCATCAAGATGCCGGCGGAGAAAAACTAGAGTTGTTGCCTTATACTGAGGTCCAAGATTATTATTTTCAATAATAGTATTCTTAAGACCCATCGATTCTAGATGTATTTCTGCATCCAACACCCAAGTAAGATAATTTTTCCCCGATACATCAAGAGGAGTAAATTCTAAACTTTTGATATTTGACATATTAAGAATTATATATATTTATAGAAAATAAAATAATTATGTCTTACTTTGGATTTATTTGGTGATATCTTCAGTTGATTAGAGCAAGCTCGTGCTGATAACGTGTTGGAAATCGACTATATATGCAAGAATATTATAACAATAAAGAGAGAAAGCAGAGAGAGAATTTGAAAGAAACTTTTATTTCTTATTTCTGAGATATGAAAATGAAGAAATTGAATTCCTATTTATAGAGAAATCCAACGATAAGAATGGTAAATAGGTAAGAAATATTTTACAGAAAATAATAATGACAGGTAGAAAAATAAAAAATATATTATATCAAATTATTAAAGACGTAAGTCCTACATCAATAATTTAATGACATAAATCACATCAAATAATTTAATAATTTTATATTTTGATATACCGCGATTCAATTCTATTCAGCTTGAATATGTTATTTTTCAGTTCCATAAAAATGTATACAAAAGTAATTTCATTTAGCTGGAAATTGCCGTACAACACAAATTATATTAATTTTTTTTAACAAGGAGGGCAGAAAAGAATAAATAAATAGAAAATGTTAGATCAGAACATGGCCCATTAGCACACATGAGGCAAAATGTGGGCCATGAACCAATTAGTTAAAGCAAACTGATTTTCAAAATTAATTAAATAAAAAGTTGAGTGTTAGGTCGTGTTTGTGGTCCACAAAGTCAATTATTATTATAATGAAAATTATAGTAATAGTTTTTCATTTCCGATTGCACCACAATGCTGTCATCAGAAGAAGATGGGTTATTTGTATATGTAAAAATATTAATATATTGGATAACATTGTATCATCTTGATCCAAAATTAAAGTACTGTTCTGACCTCAATATACAAGTTTTGTCGGATTGGAGATTTTTCAAAGTACATGTGACATGAGTATGCATTTTTTATATTTACACGTGAAAATGAAAATAATTAATTTGACAGAACATGTTAGTATCCAATGTCCACCTACAGTATTAGGAATCAATTCCTTGATAAATCAAAAAATTGAATTGAGTTTTTTTATTAAATTTAATTTTTTTAATTTTTTATTTAGAAATTTTTTTATACGAAGGAATTCAATTAATTTTTAAAGAATTTATTTTAAATTATTACTAAAATTATCCTTTTTCTACAACATGTGTTCTTAAATATTTAATTAAAAAAATAATTATTTGACTGCCCAAATGGGTCGTTAAGGGTCTGAAAATATAAAAATATATTCTGAGACCTGATTTCGTAAAAAATCGAGAAATTTTTAAAAAAATTATGAAATATCCAAAAAATAAAGAAAATAAATTCTGTGCAATAATTTTTTCAGAAAAGTTTCTGGAAGGGCTCGAAAATGTGAAAATTCGTTTCGGGGCCCGGTTTCGTAAAAAATCGAAAAATCCCAAAAAATTATGAAATGTCCGAAAAATAAAAAAAATAAATTTGGTACAAGAATTTTTCAGAAAATGTTTCTGGAAGGGCTCGAAAATGTAAAAATACGTTTCGAGGCCCGGTTTCGTAAAATATTGAAAAATCTTCAAAAATTATGAAATGTCCGAAAAATAAATTCAGTGTAAAAAAATTTCGGAAAATATTTCTGGAAGGGCCCAAAAATGTGAAAATACGTTTCGGGCCCCTCCAGAAACATTTTCTGAGAAATTCTTAAACCAAAATTATTTTCTTTATTTTTCGGATATTTCATAATTTTTTGGGATTTTTTTAATTTTTACGAAATCGGGCCCCAAAACGTATTTTCACATTTTTGGGCTATTCCAGAAATATTTTCTGAAAAATTCTTGAACCAAAATTATTTTCTTTATTTTTCCGATATTTCATAATTTTTTGAGATTTTTTGATTTTTTACGAAAATGGACCCTTAAACGTATTTTTACATTTTCGTGCCTTCCAGAAACATTTTCTGAAAAATTCTTGGACAAAATTTAGTTTTTTATTTTTCGGACATTTCATAATTTTTTTAGATCTTTTGATTTTTTATGAAAACGGGCCCCGAAACATATTTTCACATTTTCGGGCCCTTGCAGAAATATTTTCTAAAAAATTCCTACACAAAATTTATTTTCTTTATTTTTCGGAAATTTCATAATTTTTTGGGATTTTTTGATTTATTACGAAAATGAGCCCCGAAACGTATTTTCATATTTTCGGGATCTTCCAGAAACATTTTCGGAAAAATTCTTGCACCAAATTTATTTTTTGTTTTTTCAGACATTTCATAATTTTTTTGGGATTTTTCGATTTTTTATGAAACTAGGCCACGAAACATAATTTTACATTTTCGGGCCCCTTCCAGAAACATTTTCTAAAAAATTCTTGCACCAAATTTATTTTCTTTATTTTCTAGATATTTCATAATTTTTTGGGATTTTTTAATTTTTTACGAAACCGACCCCAAAATGTATTCTCACATTTTTTTGGCTCATACATAAACATTGTCTACAAATTTCCTCCACCAAATTTATTTTCTTTATATAATAAAAGTTACAGGGACTTAAATAAATTTTGTTAAAGTTTTTTTGAAATCCATTGTAGAAAATGGTGTTTTTGATTGAATTAAAATTATAGGGACTTAAAAAAGTTTTGTTAAGATTTTTTTTAAATTTTGATAGTTTATGCCACATATCATTCACTCATGTGAAGGATAATATAGTAAAAATAATATCCAAAAGTTTAACTCAAATGAATTCTATCGAAATCATGCAAGTTTTGGCAAGATTTCTGTTCCATACATTCACAATAATTTAAATCTTGCATTATTTAAATTCTATTGGTATTTTTTTAGTTCGAAACTAGAGAATTTGACAAAATTAATTTAATTGAATTGAATTCCCTCAAAATTCACCTTTCCAAACACACCATTGCAAACAATTCCACAACAAATTAGAAAAGAATTGAATTGAATTGATTAGCTGGAATTCAATTGAATTCATTTCTTCAAATAAATTCTTTATTTGAAAACATCATTCTATTAGAAAATTCAATTAATTGATAGTATATTTATTTAACGTTTTTTTCAAAATTGTTTAGAGAAGCAATTTCACTAATTGAAATAAAAAACATGTGAGAGATTGTATTATAAAAATAAAATCTAAAAATTTAGCTCAAATAAATTTCTTCAAAATCATGTAATTTTTGGCAAGATTTCTATTCCTTACCTTCACAGAAATTTAAATCTTACATAATTTAAATTCTTATCAATATTTTTTAATTCTAAATAAAAAAATTTAACTAAATAAATTTAATTAAATTAAATTATTTCAAAAATAAACTTTCTAAACAAAATAATTATATATATCTAATTAAATTTATTAACGAAAGACAATAAACACTAATAACTGGCTTCTTTTTAAAGAAAACATTAAATCTTAGTGTTTATTGTCTTTCATTAATAAATTTAATTAAATATATATAATTATTGTTTCACGAATCACGATAAAAAAGTAAATGCAGGCTATTGAAAAACTTTCTAAGCACCAAAAATAGTTTGAGTTATAATAAAGAAAATTTATTTCAACTCAGAACAATATCTTAATTTTATTATTCAAACTCTAAGTTCGCATGTAATTTTGTAAGTGAGGGGTGTAACAAAATGAATATAGTCGTTGTTTTTTAAATAATCATTACTTTCCACTAATCTTGGTTTAATCAAAATTCATTACACTCCTTCAATAATAATAGAGGTAAAATAATGATTACTTTATAAAAAAATAACGGTCTAATTATTTTTTTAGGTCATGTGCTATAATTAGTTTATCTTTGAAAAATTGTCATATTTAACTCATTTAGGTAAAATAATTTCAGCCTAAGTTTAGCTCAATTATCTAAAGATTCGAACATATTTTTTTTAATAACCATCATACACCTTACATATTTTTCATACGTTGTTCATAACTTTCTTACGCTCCTGCAGAATTCCGGATTGTATTAGGTTTTGTAGTAAATTTGTAACAGATATATAACAACTTTATAACAGATTTGTAACAGATTTGTAGCAGATTTGTAACAGATTTGTATCAGATTTGTAACAGATATATAATAGATTTGTAAAAGATTAATGACTGACAAATAATGTCAAACACTTCAATAATAATCGAATGTAAATCAAATCTAATGAAAGTTTACTATTTTACTCATCAAATGCTAGTAACAGATATATAACAGCCTTGATACAAATCTGTTACATCCTCATTAAACACTTGTATTAGACTTGTAGTAGATATATAACACATATGTAACAAATATGTAGTAAGTTTGTATTATATGCGTAACAGGTAGAAAAAACATGCAAATCAGTTTGCCAAACACTGTCTACATTGAATCCAATGATCATCAGTCCATGATTCGTTTACATGAAGCAAAACATGAGTGGTGAACATCTTTGAATTCCAAAATTTGATTTGTAATCTGGATCGCAGTAGGGAAAAGAAATTGAGAATGAAGAACATGTTTGAATCAAAAATCAAATTTGAAATTGAGGAAGAAAAACACAGATCTGAAATCGAAAAGGAAAATAAAATCGGGACTGCAACTTTGAAATCTGAAACGACGAATAGAATTTAATCAGAAAACGTTGATTTGAAATAGAAAAGAATTGGGATTGTTGATTTGAACGAAGAACAAAATCTAATAAGTAACGAAGGGGCAGATCACTTGAAAAAATTGAAAAGAACAACAGATTTGAGATCGGAACTCGTGAGAGAATTGAGAAGAGATGGTGAATGGTTCCTAAAAACGCGATCTAGTGTGAATGCAGTGGAGAGCGTGAGTTGAGTTGGTTTATATAAGGCGTAGGAAGGTTATCAGATTTTCAAAAAAGTTTATATCAGTTGCACGCGCAATTTTGAGCCAATTATGTAAATATTTTGCAATTCTTGCACATTCTAGGGCTTTACCCTTTATCCTTTCGATGATATTACGGTGGTGATAATATATAAAATAATATTACTTATTTTGGTGATACTATTAATACGTGGTAATATTAGTATGTGGTATGATTTACTGGTAGTTTACCAAATAATTAATTTTATTTTTTAAACATCTATAATATAAATTTAGAAATGAGTTTCTTCTATTTTATATGAACACATTTGTTTTTTCAAATATATTTCAAAATGTTAACTTATATTAATGCATATATAATACTTTTACAGTTTTTAAAACAAATTAAATATAATATAATATATATATATATATATATTAATTTTTTTAATTTACGTAATTACAGTTTTAGAAAAAGGCCTACACCTCATCTCTCACTTCTCATGTGACTGAACCTATGAAATATAGAGTCATGGATTTGGTCTCACCCACAAGCATTTTTTTTGTAAGTTTGTCAATTTTTTCTTGTTGGAACCGTCGCTCCCAATTTTCTTTATGTTGCCATATGTAAGCAATTTTAAGGGTTACACATGTGACATGGCAGTCATGATTTTAACATTGTTATTTTGCTCTCTGTTATTATTAAGGAAAAACACCTAAATGCATAAATTTGTGTAAAATAATAACCAAAATATCATAAGAAAACGCGTATAACCTATTTAAAATATTTTGAAAAGTTATTAACCATAATACGCTCATTACTGCTCCCACCTCTGCTCATCGTCGCCGGCTTCACTACTTCCCATCGCCACTGCCTCCACTTCTATCGCTCTTTGTTCCTCTTGAAATAGTACCTTGAAGATCATCTTGTTCTTGCATAACTTTCTGAACATTGAAAACTGAAGATTCCTCAATTTCAGCTTCTGTGTTGCTTTGAATGCTTTTCAAGCTATAATAATGGAGAACCACAAGTTTCATCTTCCTTATCTGAATCTTGTTTGTTTGAAACAGAAGATTCATGGTTTCCAAATATCGACGAATCAAGCAATTCAACAGGAATTAAACGATTGGTTTGGGATTCAAAATCCTTATCAAAATGCAGGTCGATAAATTCAAGTGAAAAATCTTCTCCAACACAATTCAATTCATAAAAATCATCGTCACGTAATTTCCGATCATCATGATTTTCTTCATCTTCCTTTTCGAAACAAATCAAAATCGATTCAGATCCTGAACCCTCTTTGATCGAGTCCTTCACTACAATACTTCCAAAACTAGAAAGCATTTGGTGTTCTTCACCTTCAATTTCATTCCTCAAACACTCAGATTTTTTACCGACGATTTTCTTACAAAAAATATCAGAAAAATATCAGATACATATAAGATATATTTCTGATATATATCTATTATAATTCTAATACAAGTCTCTTTATATTTGCAATGCTCATTGAACTGTTATATATCTACTATATATCTTATATATATCTGTTTCAGTTGTATTTTTTGTTTCAACACTGATTTAGATGTTCTTTTGTATCTGTTATACATCTATTACATATCTACTACAAATCTGTTATACAAATCTGTCATATATCAGAAAAATATCTGATATATTTCGGATATATATGTTATAATTCTAATATAAGTCTCTTTGTATTTACAATGCTCATTAAACTGTTATATATCTACTATATATCTGATATATATTTATTTCTGCTGCGTTTTTTTGTTTCGACGCTGATTTGGATGTTCTTTTGTATCTGTTATACAGCTATTATATATCTACTACAAATCTGTTATATATCTACTAAAAACCTGTCATATATATTAGAAAAACATCAGATATATTTTTGATATATATCTGTTATAATTCTAATATAAGTCTCTTTGTATTTGCAATGTTCATTGAAATGTTATATATCTACTATATGTATGATATATATATGTTATAAGTCTAATATAAGTCTCTTATAAGTCTAATATAAGTCTCTTTGTATTTGCAATGCCCATTGAACTGATATATATCTGTTATAAGTTTTATATTAGATTTGTAACAGAAATATATTAGATTTGTAACAGGTTGAAAAAAAATTTGGAAAAAGTATATCATAATGGATGGCGTTTCGAAGATAAAAATGAGACAAACAAAAAACTCTAAAGCGGCATGTCAAAAAAATGAATGGTTTGAGAGATAAATGCAAAATAAGCTAAAAAATTAAAAAAAAACCTTTCCTGATCGCATAACTGTTTATGAGAGTATGAACGTAATAAATAAAACTTAAAATAACATAAAAGATATGATTTCATGATTATATTATTTTGGTATTTATTTTGGGCAATATATTGAACAATTTCCCTATTATTAAATCAAACTAAAAATTTGTGCTTTTATTCTAATCAGGCCAAAACACTCATTCATTTGATAAATCCTTTGCTAAAAGTCATTTCGCTAAAAGTCATATGTGATTTTGATATCATCAGAGACAATGGACCCTTAAAGCCCATTACTTGAGTTAGCCTATTCAGCCCGCTCACGATAAGGCAAACGCCAGTCTCCACTCCCCTTATGCCACATAATCGGGCGGTTATCACGCTCATCATTGTATCCTTTATGAAGAAACCGAACGCACTCACCATGAGGTAACAGACTCTCTCTCACTCATTTTCATACCCATTTCCTCTCTAACCGGTATCTTACTTAGGCATCAGAGATATTTTACCTTATCGGAGCCCCGGCCAAGCCTATCTAATGCCCTTTCTATCTTGTGGATCCCCCTCGATAACCTCTAAAAACATTAGACTTGGGAGTAACACAATTACTTCAAGACTATACTTAAACTGGCTATAAACATGTCATTTAAGGAGTTTCGTGTTTTTAATTTATCCCTATAACTTATTTTTTTATAGAATCATCATATATTAAATATTATCCTAGTACATAAACTTTTTCGCGATGCATTTGATTTTGTATTAGTCGTGTAAAATTTAATCCAGCTGTAATAATGAATAAAGAAACCTTTACGTAACTAATAGAAAATCCCTTCCCTTAATTATGGGCTAGTTTAGTATTGATTATTAAGCTGCTGTCAAATTAAGCTATTCTCATAAATTTTGAATAGAACTACATATTTTGGCTTTGAACAACATATTTTGGTCATTCATACTAATTAATTAGGAACTGTCTGACTTATTTTTCTAAAATTAAATCTATTGCTTATAAGAAAAGCTTGAAAATAGAGCTTTCAAAATAAGCAGAGACCCAAGTTGGCCTAACCTAACAACAATTACAGCTATCTTCTAACGAGTAACAAAACATGTACCTCTTTTCATTTTCATCCATTCTAGCTTCCAACTGGAGTTGGAGTTAGAGATTACGGATGGTAACCATGGAATCACGTACACCGTGTTTTTTTAACCAGATCACAAGTGATGCCACGCAAATTAACCGACTTCAATTTACTACCTGAAAAACAAATGAGAAGCTTCAAATTTTAAACCAATGTCATTGCAGTATTTAGGAGCCTGATTAAAAATTTTCCTGAATCAACAGTTTAGTGTATTTTGCCCGCATTTACATTTACATTTACTTGTATTTTCAATCTCATCAACATTACTACACCAACCGTGTTAAGTGCTAATCTCAAGCCATTTTCTCTTGGACTGCAATTCAATTCAGTTTAGTTCAGTTCACTTCAGTTCAATTCAGTTATGCGTAGTTATAAATTTACACTGAAATAAGTTCAGTTCAGTCAACTTCTGTTCAATTCAGTTCAGCTTTCAGAAGATGAAAAGAAGAGGGCCTTACTTCCCACACAATTGAGCTCCAATGCTTAACCTATACTCTAAAATAAGAAATATCTGAATTTACCACTTCCTCTCGACAAGGACAAATTATACATGGAAATAATTAGTCCAATACAAACACGTTCAATGACAACTGGAAGAGAACAAGTCCATAATAAAAACCACATATTACAAGCAAATATTGAATATGAATACTAAATTAATCAGATTGCCTCTCTGCTCTCAAGTTCACAGAGTTACTTTCAAAGAAAGTATTATAGAATAGTATGCCAATGCCCTGAAAAAACAAGGATTTGGACTCTAAAGTTGTACATTTCAGTCAATCTCAACTATTCATTGAGTTTTAATGGTTCAGATTCAGTTTTAGTGGTTCGTGGGGTCTACAGTGCTATAAAATTCGGACCATTAAAACTCAGTCAATTGCTAAAATTGACTAAAATGTATAACTTTAGAGAATTTGTACTTTAGATAATTCAAATCTAATAAGCAAATAGAGGTAATAACAAGCCCAAGCCATCAAACTCAAAAGGCTCAATATAGGCCACTGACAGGTTTTGAATTGAAAAGCGCAAGATAAAAACGCAACAGGCCCAATTTCATTGACTGCATTTTCTTTTTAGAATGTGAGAATACTTGGGATGGCCAATTTAGTATTGCTTATTAAGTTATTGTTAAAATAAGTTGTTCTAAAAAGTTTTAAATAGAATTATATATTTTGGCTTTGAACAACATATTTTGATCATTTATGCTAATTAATTAGGAATTGTCTGACTTGTTTTTTGAAAAATTAAATTTACTGCTTATAGGAAAAGCTTGAAAATGGATCTTTCAAAATAAGCAGCTTGAAAAAGCGCTCGAATTTTAAAACTATTTAGATCTATCTATGACAGAGTGAATGGTAGAAGCAAACTGAGAGTGAGTATAATTGAAAACTTATTCACTGCCACAAAATGAGGTCGTTTTGGAGTAAAATTATTTTTAAAAGAGTAAATCATTATAATCTCGCTCATATTTGACATAATAAATTATGACCTCCATGTATTTTAAAAGTTTAATATCTCCCTATGTCTTGTATTTTCTTATTAGTATCTCTCTTTATAAATCGTTAAGTCTTTTCATTCAAAATTATTAATTGTGCATGTATATTTTTTTATAATATTTGCTTAACAAATTATTATGAGTACTAGTTTTTAAACATATTTCATAAATAAGTTGTTGGTTTTACTTAATTTTTGACATTTTTATTACATTTTAGTCTCATGATTGCTTTAGAAAAAAACAAACATGAAATAGACAAATTAAAAGAAAATTGAATATAAAAATATCACAAGCAATAATAGTTTTGTTATATATACATTTTAAACGATGACATAATAACGTATAAAGGGATCTAATCATATAATAAAAGTTAAATATAAGGATATAATAATGAGACAATACAAAACATAAAAATGTATAAATTAATTTTTAAAATACAGAAAAATAATAATATATTACGATAAAAACCGAGATTGATTATAACTATTTACCTTTTAAAACAATAACTCGCATGAAGGTGAGCACAGTGCTTTGCCAAACGACTTTGTTATTTGAATTAATACTAGTGTAGTACCCGTGCGATGCACGGATATGTCATTTATAATAAGTATATCAATGATAAGTTTATTTTGTAATATATATATATATATATATATAATATTATAGCTAAAAAATATTTTATATCGTGTATCAAATTAAATTACGAAAAACCTCTTTATATACAACATTTGCGGCTTATAATGGAATATTTTTTATTATTTCACTTGATCAAATAATTAAAAGTATTCCATTATAATCCATAAGGAGTAAGTACTGTGACAAAATTCAAATTTTTATCTTAAATTGGATTATAATTTATACTTTTATGCAGTTATCTTGTGATTCTTTTCAAATATTTGATGAAGAAAAAAAGTCACATTATTTCTTAAATAGGATTGTAATCAATAGAATAAAATTAAGTGTAATCAAGAACAATCAATTAAAATTTTAAAACGTATTTAGGAGATATATTAATTTATCAAATAATTAAAAATATTCCATTTTTATCCAAAATCTATTTTTCAAAATAAATAATATATAACACTAAATAATAGTTATGCCAAGTTTGACAATGATTCAACAAATACTAATCTTTCTTTAAAAAGAGATACATATCAATTATTCTTCTCCTTCTTAATCCCCATTCGTTTTGCTCGATTGCTCGAAAGTTATGCATTTGTCTTCATCTATCAATATCGACGGTGTCAGAATTTCATTTCTTATCTGTACAGGTGTGATAGGAGAATTGACCTCATTTTCTGATATAGAATCCTGCCAAACAAAAATAAATAAATAAATAAAAGACTTAATTCAAATCAAAGTGGATAATGAATCATTTGTACTTATAATATAAATGTTAGAAGTATCTTAAAGTTTTCATTTGCATTTGAAAATCGGTCAACATCGAAATCTGGATCCTATTGTATAAAAATTTAAAAGTTAAAATATATATGAACTAAAATGCAAATAATATAACGTACTAATTTGAAGTTACATATAAAATAAAATTAAACTTACAGTCAATGAATTTTGAGGGAGAGAGATTATATTGTTTCAGAAGTTGTTCATCCTCCGTAAGTTTAACCACATAATACACTTCATCATGTGCAATAATATTGTTGCTCTTAACTGAAAGTTTGAACATAATTTTTTATCCTATAATGTTCTCCACTTCCATTGATGTAGGTGTTTCACCAAGTGCAATAGATATCTAATCTAATTTCAAAAGACAAAAAGAAATAAAAGATGCTTAAAACATTATTAATGGAGAAAAAAATAAATTTAATTGGAATTTAAAGAAGATTTATTATTGATATGGGAAAACTATTACAATTTGAATGTTTAATTCATTACAATTTTAATATCGAAATACTTTAACTATATTAATTGAATAATTGAAAGTCAAATTTTAGATGCACAATGTTTACCTGTGAAAAGCCGAGTAATCAAAACGATTACACTTTTGACAAAAGAACTTGAATAATTTAATAATAAATTAAAATAATATGATAATAAAATAAAAAAAATTTAATAATAAAATTAAAATATATTTTTTGAAAAGGAGTAAAGAAATAATTTAGGATTTCTTTACTTTCATATATATATATATATATATTAAAGATTTGAAAAGGTTTGAAAAGAAAATAAAATAATTTTTCACGACTGCTTTACTTTTATATATATATATATATATATATATATATATATATATATATATATATATATATATATATATATATATATTATATAGATTATTAATACTTTTTAAATTTTATTTCATTAAATTAAATTATAAAATTAAGCTGATTCCCTTTATAATTGACAAAATTTAACACAACTATTGGAGCTACAACAAAGTGTAAAAGAAAAAATCATTATACATAACTCATGTATTAATCATTATCTGATGAATGTGTTCTTGCATGGACCATTTGAGATAATGAAATTAGACAAATCGCAATTTGCATAAAATGCAATATATAGTGCATTTTTGGAAGGATACGAACATTCCCTTGATTAATGGTTAATCATGTAATTATATGATAATTGATGCTTTCTATACAATGATTTCTTTCTTGTCATTTCCCAATTTCCAAACATGTTTTAAATTTTTGGTTGAATCACATTTTAACCTCAATTTGGATAAGGTTTTTTTTTTTGTCTTACATGTTCCCCAACTCATTCAAAGTTGATGTGATCTTTCTTTTGTTTCCATTTTTTCTTAATTTATCTGTACTTTTGATTTCAATGTTGTTTGAGTTTTTCAAATGAATTAAGGAGTGTTGGAAGCTCGTAACATTTGTTTTAGCTTTTTTCGTATGGAATAATATTGGTTAATAATTATAAAATGAATAAAAAAATAAATATTATAAACAAAAACTTGATCCATGTTTATCCCTCTAAAAAATAAAAGTGCCAAACTCATTGGGAATGTCCGTTATATCGAATTTTCCGATCTCCATCTCGCATCAAAAAATACACGTAATCAATATAAAATGTATAGAAAGCATTATGGAATTATAAAAGAGTCAAAAGGAAAGTAAACACTGATAAACTGAGTCATGTCGAACGGCATTATCCTTAAAGGATACTTATAGTTCTTTCCAGGATTAAACAACCTCTTCAATCAATATATTGAACTAGTAATCTGATCTTTGCAAAACAGATGTATGTATATGTAGGAATGTTGTTGTAAAACCCTCTCAGAAAAGATCAAGGATTGCTTTCTTATATATAGGCATTCAAAAATAGTATGTAGTAGGACTTAATCTCCACGTTAAAACAGTTAATAAAATCACAAATAAAAGCTTTGAAAATATCCAAGATAAAACGTCCTATTTGACCAAATCAGACCCTATAGTAAAATGGCCCTTGATAATGGCTTTCATTTTATTTATAATTGGTATTAAAAATAGGGTAATTGTATATGTTAAATAGTCAAAGTAAAACGTTCATAGTTAAACACAATAGTAAATATAAAGGTATAAAATCTCAACACTAAGATATGAAATTATTTCTTAGTAAAATGATATAGTTTACATAAATTCTTTTGAAATTACACAAAATTTTCAACAATTCCCCGCTAACTTTAAAAGAATTTTTGATAACATATTTTTTCTGGATATCTCAGGTTTGACATAATGTATGGTATTAATGTCTTTTGGACTATGAATCAATATTTGATAGATAAAACTTAACTTACGGAATATTCGGTGAAACATATAGTTTCTATGAACCGAATAAGCGCTATTGTAAGAAAGAGATTTCATCATATCACATTATACCAAAGTGCATTTCTGTTCAACGTCGTGATGCGCCATAATAGGCCATGCGCATGCCTGGTCTCTCATAAGTGCTCTAGGGATAGTGCCAATATCCCATAGAAGAGGCCTCACTTCACACTTACGTAGGTGATTTCATCAAATGTATATTACACTTTATACACCACTCATAATAGTTATGAAATTCATTAAGAGTTCTTTAACCCAACCTCTCAAAATATGCAACATAGCACTTTCTCATATCTAGGATTGAGACATTATTTATTGTGCTAGCAGAACTAACAAAGGCTTGTTATTACCCATATGAACCTATTCCGTAGGATCTCCACTCATATAGGTTGGATTCCCACCCTTGCTAATATCAAATGGTTTAAGTCTCATCCTCTCTGTTGTTTCCAAAATATTTCTCAAAGATGTAGTCAGATGATTTGATCAGAATCACTCTTGGCTCGCATTGTTCATGGATATATATAATTCCATCTTTTTGCATGCTTCACAAAATTCATAATTATCTATCTTATTTTAGAGATAGATATTGCCACTTGGCAATCACAACCATTGTCACTAAAAGTGATGATTTTATTCCTTTAAGAATATCTGCTAAGAAATTTCTTAAACACTTAGCCTCATTATACACCAACTTAAAGCAGCTATCTCAGATTGTAGTTTGCTTAGTTGATTCTCATTTTATTATTTCACCACAAATAGTGAAAACATAAACACTAGTATAATTTGTCTCATTTGAATTATAATTTGTCTTATCTGAATCAAAGATTCAATTAGCATCATCGTACATTTTAGGTACAATGGATATCCACAATGTAAAATACCATAGCTCATAGTATCTCTCAAGTGTTCCACCACGAACAATTTGAATATTTCATTCACAAGAGATTCTCACAGAATAAAAATCCAAATTTCATATGAAGTTTCTCAACTGTATTCTTGTATTACAAAACATTCTCATTCATCCTTATATCTCCGGTACCAACATAATGTTATATATTATTCTCCAATTACTCTCTTAACACAAAATAAATTAGGTAATATAGATAAGATTAAGTTTGAAACTCGGTTCAAAACTTAATATAAAGAAAAACTTTACTTTCTCTACTCGTGAAAAGGAAGTTGGAAAAAGTCTTATCTCTTACAACACCCTTTTATATTAAAAAAAAAGAAAACTTGAATTTGTTGGAAATTGATTATATATGCAATGATATTATAATAATAATAAGAGAAAATAGAGAGAGAATTTGAAAGAAACTTTTATTTCTTATTTCTGAGATATATGAAATGAAGAAATTGAATTCCTATTTATAGAGAAATCCAACGGTAAAAATGGTGAATAAGTAAGAAACATATTACATCAAATAATAATGACAGGTAGAAAAGTAGAAAACATATCACATCAAATTATTAAGGGCGTGGGCCCTACATACATAAAAAATTTAACGCTCCCCTTTGATGTGTCATCTGCCGCGAATGGGACACTGCCTCGTTAAGAACCTTACTAAGGAAAAACCCTGTGGGATAAAAACCTTAGCTAAGGGAAAAAGAGTACAGTGTTTACTCCCCCTGTTCGCGAGTTAACTGGAGATCCTTAAGACGACGCATTCCAATGCTGTAAGTTAATTTCTTGAAAGTTGACGAAGGTAAAGCCTTGGTAAACAAATCTGCTAAATTATTGCAAGAGCGAATTTGTTGAATATTGATTTCACCATTCTTTTCTAGATCATGAGTGAAGAAAAATTTTGGTGAAATATGCTTTGTTTTGTCTCCTTTAATATAGCCTTCCTTCAGTTGAGCAATACAAGCAGGATTATCCTCATATATTGTCGTCGGACCTTCCTTGATCGTAACTTTTTCACATGCTTCTTGGATATGTTTGATTAATGATCTAAACCACACACATTCACGACTTGCCTCGTGAATAGCTATTAACTCCGCATGATTTGAGGAAGTAGCTTTAATTGTTTATTTTGTCGATCGCCAAGATATAGCTGTTCCTCCATATGTGAATAAATAACCCGTCTGAGATCGAGCTTTGTGTGGGTCGGATAAATAACCCGCATCCGCATATCCAACTAATTTAAGCTTAGATTCATGTGAATAAAATAGGCCTAAATCAATAGTTCCTCGAAGGTAATGCATTATATGTTTAATTCCATTCCAATGTCGTCTTGTAGGTGCAGCGCTGTATCTTGATAATAAATTAACAGAGAATGCTATATCCGATCTTGTGTTATTAGCAAGATACAGCAAAGCACCTATTGCGCTTAGATACGGTACTTCAGGACCGAGAACTTTTTCATTATTTTCTCTAGGACGAAAAACATCCTTTTTCACATCGAGTGATCCTACAACCATTGGGTTACTCAATGGATGTGCTTTGTCCATATTAAATCGTTTTAGGATCTTTTTTGTGTAGTTTGATTGATGCACTAAAATTCCTTTTTCAAGGTGCTAAATTTGCAAACCAAGACACAATTTTGTTTTTCCAAGATCTTTCATCTCAAATTCTTTCTTTAAAGAATCAACTGCTTTTGGAATCTCTTCCGGAGTTCCAATAATATTCAAATCATCAACATAAATTGAGATGATAATAAAATTAGATCCTGATTTTCTTATAAAAACACATGGACAAATTGGATCATTTTTATATCCTTCTTTCAATAAATATTCATTGAGATGATTATACCACATGCGCCCAGAATGTTTTAATCCATATAAGCATCTTTGTAACTTTACCGAGTAAAATTCTTGTTTGCCATATTTTTCTGGCGCTTTAATCCTTCAGGGATTTTCATATAAATATCATTATCAAGCGAGCCATAAAGGTAAGCTGTGACAACATCCATCAAGTGCATCTGTAAATTTTCTTGCACTGCAAAACTAATAAGATATCTAAAAGTTATTGCATCCACCACCGGAGAATATGTCTCCTCATAGTCTATCCCAGGTCTTTGGGAAAAATCTTGTGCAACTAATCCGGCTTTATATCTTATTATTTCATTTTTCTCATTTCTCTTTCTAATAAAAACCCATTTATTACCGACAGGTTTTACGTCCTGTGGTGTTCGAACTACTGGTCCGAATACTTTGCGTTTTTCAAGAGAATTCAGCTCTGCTTGAATTGCTTATTTCCATTGTTGCCAGTCATTTCTACTTTGGCATTCTTCAATAGATGTTGGCTCATAATCCACATTTTCATTTTCAATATTGATCGCAACATTATATGAAAACATATGGTCTATAACTATTTTACTGCGATTCCATCTTCTTTCAGTATTGATATAATTTATTTGAATTTCTTTATTTTCAATAGCTTCAGGTATTTGCACTTCAGGTGCTTGCACTTCTTCCGGAAGTGTATTTATATTTATATCCTCAATGGGAATATCTTCATTATCAATAACTCTCCTCTTTTTAGAATTTTTATTCTTTGAACCAATTGGTCGTCCACGCTTCAGGCGTGTTAGAGTATTATCCGTAGGTTGTTCTTCAGGAATCTCAATACGAATTGGCCCATTTACTGCTGGTATATGCCATTTCGTTACTCTTTTAGGATTAGCAAGTGCATCAGGCAATTGATTTGCTAAATGTTGAAGATGGATTATTCTCTGAACTTCTAGTTCAGAATCATTTGATTTAGGATCCATATGAGAAAGTGATGAAGCATTCCATATTATTTTCTTTTCCAAAATTGGGCTCTTATTCTTTCCCCCTAATTTTAGGAAAGTACTTTCATTAAAATGACAATATGCAAATCGTGCAGTAAATATATCGCCAGTTAATGGCTCAAGGTATTTAATTATTGAAGGGGATTCATAGCCAACATAAATTCCTAATCTCCTTTAAGGACCCATTTTAGTCCTTTGTGGTGGAGCAATAAGCACATATACCGCGCAACCAAAAACTCTAAGATGAGAAATACTAGGCTCATGACCAGAAGCTAATTGTAATGGAGAATAATCATGATAACTTACTGGTCTTAAACGTATAAGAGATGCTGCATGCAATATTGCATAACCCCAAACTGTAGTAGGGAGATTTGTTCGCAAAATTAGCGGTCTCGCAATTGATTGTAGACGTTTAATAAATGATTCTGCTAGACCATTTTGTGTATGAACATATGCTATAGGATGTTCAACTTTTATTCCAATCGACATACAATAATCATTAAATAATTTGGATGTGAATTCCCCAGCATTATCAAGACGAATTGATTTAACAGGATAATCGGGAAACTATGCCCATAATCTTATAATTTGAGCAAGTAACCTTGCAAATGCCATATTTCGTGAAGATAATAAGCATACATGTGACCACCTAGTTGAGGCGTCAATTAGAACCATAAAATATCTAAATGGTCCACATGGTGGATGAATTGGTCCACAAATATCACATTGTATGCGCTCTAAAAATGCTGGCGATTCTATTGTAACCTTACTTCTGGAAGGTTTTATTATTAATTTTCCTAGCGAACAAGCAGCACAAAATAATTCATTATTTTGAAGAAACTTCTGGTCCTTTAATGGATGCCCATATGAATTTTCAATAATTTTTCTCATCATTATCGAACTAGGATGACCCAGTCGATCATGCCAAATTTTATAAGTATCTGAATCTATAAACTTCTGGTTTATAGTCAAATTGGCCTCAACCATATTAATATATGTGTAGTATAAGCCACATGAAAGAGTATAAAATTTTTCAAGTATACACTTCTTACTTGAAATAATTTTTGTAACATAAAGACATTCTTTATTGTCTTCGCTCATAGTTTCAATATGATATCTATTTCTGCGAATATCTTTAAAACTTAATAAATTTATGTGAGAATTCGGGGAAAATAATGCATTATTTATAATAAGTTTTGTTCCCCTTTGTAATATAATACTAGCTCTTTCGGAGCCTTCAACCATTTTTGTTTGTCCCGATATTGTGGTAACAATAGTTTCACCCTTTTTAAGAATATTAAAATATCTTGCCTCTTTGAGAATAGTATGGGTGGTGGCACTATCTACAATACATAAATTTCCTTCATTTTCCTTGAAGTCATATAATACCAGAAAAGAATTCATTTTCTTCATTGAAGAAATGAAAGATGCATTATTATTTATTCATAAATAAACATTGCATAAAAAGTAGCAATAACAAAGGCAAACCAATAATAACATAAAAATTACAATATATTAATTAAGCAAAATATATGGACAAATTATTCAAATTTTTCCTTGCCACCGGTGCTGGATAACAGAAAATCATGCATCTCCATATTGGGGATATCAATAGGCTCATTAGTTGGGGTATTATCATCCAATATAATCCAATATAAAATTGGTTTCTGGTTCCGCACATTTCTTGAGAGATGCTTGGTATAAGTTTACCAAATGTTTAGCGGTTCTACAAGTTCTTGACCAATGACCAGTCATACCGCATCTATGGCATTTATTTTCATCATCTTGATTGTTATTTCTTTTATCAAATCTTTCAATTTGATTATTCCACTTCTGGTGGTTATTTGTATTTTTCCACATCGGGTGGAAATTATTGCTATTATTATTATTAACATGTTTCCACTTCTGGTGGAAATTGTTATTAGTATATCCTCTACCACGCCCATTACCATGACCTTTACCTCGACCACGACCACGACTATTTATGCGGCCGCGTCTATTAAAATTATTATGAATTATCGCATTCGCTTCAGGGAATGGATTTGTTCCGGTAGGTCGTAGTTCGTGGTTTTTCAAAAGGAGTTGATTTCTCTGTTATGCTAGGAGAAGAGCAGTAATTAGTTCACTATATTTCTTATAATCTTTTGCTCTGTATTGTTCATGTAATACCATATTATTCAAATGAAAAGTAGAATATGTCTTTTCCAATAAATCCTCATCAGTTATTTTCTTTCCACATAATTTTAATGTGGATGTAATTTGAAAAAGTTTAGAATTGTATGCACTGACAGATTCAAAGTCTTGTAGCCTTAAGTCTATCCATTCATACTGGGCATTTGGTAGAGATATTTTCTTTAGGTGTTCAAACCTCTCATTCAATTGTTTTCAAAGATTTACAGAATCTTTGACTGTCAAATATTCTGATTGAAGTGATTCATCAAGATGACGGCGGAGAAAAACTAGAGTTGTTGCCTTATACTGAGGTGCAAAATTATTATTTTCAATAATAATATTATTAAGATCCATTGATTCTAGATGCATTTCTGCATCCAGCACCCAAGTAAGATAATTTTTCCCCGATACATCAAGAGGAATAAATTTCAAACTTTTGATATTAGACATATTAAGAATTATAGGTATAATATATATTTATAGAAAATAAAATAATTATGCCTTACTTTGGATTTATTTGGTGATATCCTCAGTCGGTTAGAGCAAGCTCGTGCTGATAACGTGTTGGAAATTGTCTATATATGCAATGATATTATAACAATAATAAGAGAAAATAGAGAGGGAATTTGAAAGAAACTTTTATTTCTTATTTCTGAGATATATGAAATGAAGAAATTGAATTCATATTTATAGAGAAATCTAACGGTAAAAATGGTAAATAAATAAGAAATATATTACATCAAATAATAATAACAGGTAAAAAAGTAAAAAATATATCATATCAAATTATTAAGGGCGTGAGCCCTATATACATAAAAAAAAATTCAACCGAATTGTATTTTAAACTGATTTGTTGCTGCAGTAGAATGGAAACGCAAAGCATTAACAATATTACAACCCATTAAAATAATAAGTATATGTTTATTTAAAATTCCAAAACTCATATATTTGGTCTACAAAAATTATATTGAAATCTGTGACTCATTAAAGCCCTTTGAAGATTGATAAACGAAGACACATAACTCATGTATAAATGTTTTATAATACATAATAAAAAAACTTCAACTAAACCTCTGTAAAAGTTTCAAACCTAGGATTTGAATTAATAATATATAACTCATATTAATTCATTGATAAAAAAAATCATATTAATTCAAAAAAAAAATAATATCTATAAATATCTTTCTTTGGTTTTATAATGAGCCTTTATGTACTAATGGGGTTGGTCTAAGTAGTAAGCAACTTGAATCACTTAAGCAAGGTCTCAGGTTCGAAACCTTATGAATGTAAAAAATCCCTACTGAGAGACTCACCCACCATAGTCAGGTGTGCGATCCGGGTCAGATATGGATGCAGTCGGAGTAAAACTCCGATGAACCAGATGGACAAAAAAAAAATATAATGAGGCTCTATGTAACATTTCAAAATGAAAAATGTTCTTTCAGCCATTTCTCTCATATGTGTGCAAGCCCATTTTGACCTCTCTCATAATTTGACTAGCCCATTATGCCAAGCACAATTTTCAACAAAATATAACGTATGAAAACCCTTCTCTTGAAACAACTCTAATTTTTCAATACAGTAAAAAATAATAAATTCTCCTTTTTCCAAAATTAAAAAGAAAAAATCAATCAAGACACCCTTACACTTTTAAAATTTTCATATTAGAAGGAAAACTCTCTTAAGGTGTCAAATTTATTCAACAAAAATATCACATTACAAAACTGAAAAAAATTGTCCTTTATTTTTTTTTCTCTTCCCGACTTCTCTCTTAGAAAAGAAAATGAATAACAATTGTTTACATAAGAAAAGACAATGAATCAACACTTCACGATCCATATACAAAACCAATAAATAACCAATAAATTTAATTTTCCATATACGAACACAAAAATATCCTTAAACCCAAAAATTATCTCCTCATTCTAACTTTAAAAACAATTAGAAATGTTTGTAGCAATCTAAAAATTATAATCAGAGATAAAGAAATATAATATCCTAAATTATTGGTGTGGGAAATAGAACTTTGAAATAAATTATTGGGCTCCTTACATAAATAGATAAAAAAAAGAAAAAAATTTGGCCCCAAAAAATAGTAATAGCATAAATAACAAAACATGAGAAAATATTCCCAGAAATACGTTCCAAAAAAGAAGAAATAACAGCATTCTCTTCCACTTGTTTTCTTCCTCTCTTTCAACGCTTACCGTCAAAACCGACATCAAGATTCCTTTCTTCTTCCTCCATTCCTCCCTGTCGACTTTATCTTCTGCCGTCTCTAGGTATTACTCCACTCAGTTTTATCTTTTTTAATTGCAATTCTAGGTTAATATCGTTTTGAATCAATTCCAGTTGGATCTAATGTCTTCTAAGTTGATTTCATTTCTGCGAATTTTGCTGATTCTGTAGGGATTATATTTGTTCAGAGATTGTCATTGTCTAATTTATGGAGAAGTGTGAATTGGATGTCTGTAGGATGTCTTTGCTTTTTTTGTCTTTGCTTTTTTGTCTTAAGATTAAGAGTACTTTATGAGCATTATTGACTCATTGCATCAGTACATTTTTATTCAAAAGGGTTTGAGATTATTGTAATGTTTTTGTTGGTTTCTATTGGTTCCATTGTTTACATAGAGCTGTTGTTGAGAGAAGTAATTATTTCCCCCCAATTTTGTTCAGAATTATATCTTGCAATTGTGCACATGAAGTGTTTGCATAAATGTCTGAATGAAGTTTGATTAATGAGTATTCGATTTATATTGGATGTCTATAGGATTTCTATTGGTTCTTACATATTAATAATTCCTTGTCAGGTTCTGTAGTTGGGGGAAGTGTGAATTGGATTGTTCTTTTTATTGAATGTGTGGAAAAGTCTTTTCTCCTTCTTTGGTCCCTAGCATGCAATGGAGACCTAGAAGTTCACTCCAAAATCAAAATGAGTTGGTATCTTATCTATCTTATGCATATGCATTTTCTGTCTAGAGCTTGGGGTTGATACAATTAGAATATTAGTGCAGGGAAAAATAGACTACAGTAAAATAATAAGGTTATATAGCAACATGACACTACAAGCTACTATCTTACTATCTTGAAGCTTATATTTGTTAAATTCATCATTATACCTATTATCAAATGTCAATATTTCATCTGTTCAATCTCAAATGACACTAACTATTGAGCTCCTTTATGTAAAAATGAAGTTTGATTAATGAGTATTTGATTTATATTGAATGTCTATAGAATTTATATTGGATTTCTGTTGGTTCTTACATATTATAATTCCTTGTAAGGCCTGTAGTTGAGGGAAGTGTGAATTGTATTGTTCTTTTTGTTAGATAGGCGGAAGAGTCTTTTCTCATTTTTGCATTGAAGTGTACAAGGCGCATCCAAGGCGCACAAAGGCGCGCCCGAGGCACACGCCTAATGAAACTCACCTTGCTTGACCCTCCACGAGGCGCTGACCCTTGAGCCTCGAGTGCCTTGCGCCCGAGGCGTGCGCCCGTAACAACAATGTTATACTTGCTATCAAATGTCAATATTTCATCTATTCAATCTTAAATGACACTGACTATTAAGCTCCTTTGTATAAAATTGAAGTTTGATTAATGAGTATTTGATTTATATTGGATGTCTATAGGATTTATATTGGATGTCTGTAGGAGTTCTATTGGTTCTAATATATTATTAATTCCTTACCAGGTTCTCCAGTTGAGGGAAGTACGAATTGTATTGTTCTTTTTGTTGAATAGGAATGTGAGAACATGTAAATTGTCAGGGATATAATTTGTTCAATTTGTTTGATTAATGAGTAATTGTTTGGAAGCACGGTGTAACTTGTTCTTAAGTCTTTTATAATTATAATTAAAGCAGTATTTGGACAGATTTATTACATCTTCTTCATCAAAATATCTTACTATAATACTGATATTCTATTTCAAAATAAATTGCAGCGATTCCGGTATCTTTAGGCTGTGCTTTTTGGAGTACATGACTGATCAGAAACCAATCCTAGATCAGTTTGATGGCCAAACCAACAGAACACGGTTGGCTAGCTTTGAGCTTATATAGGCATGGAAGGGAATATCTAAAAAATAAACTTGAGAGCCACGAGCAATATATCGACACAATAAACAGTCAATAGAGATAGTTTTGATGATCAATTATGTTTGAATTCTAGAAATCTTGTGTAATTAGGGATCTAAGTAGTTGGAATTGACGTCCCTTTGAACAAATTTGAAGTTTACAAGATATGGAATTGTCTTCTTCTACCAGAATACAATATTTATTTCGCAATTCAATTGAAAAAGTATGACACTTACAGTAGATATCAGACATGTTCAACATATAAAACAGAAAGTTAGAAAAACTTTTAAGAATGGCAACAATACACTGGTATCAGCAGGGATCATATACAATGCCTATAGAAATCCTATAGAAAAGCATTATACATCCTATAGAAATCCTATAGACATCAAACATTTATCAGTAGACAGCAAGATCATACCACTTAATTCAAACAAAGTAAAAAAAAAAGAAACAGTAACTAAAAACGATCATTATTCAATATACAAAATAACAAATGACAATCTATTGAAACGCTAATTGAAAACACACAAATCAATTACATATACTTGTACAAATGTCTAATATCAACTTCAAAACAAGTGACAATTGAAATATAAAATATACTTCTACATATATCGAATATCAATTTCAAAACAGATTTTCTAATACAATTCTAGATGTCCAAAAGATGTCTGATAGATGTCCAATAGATGTCCACAACCTGAAAAGCACATCTTAGAAGACCAACAATCGATGCTGCTGCTAGTGACACAAACATTACTGCAAAATAAAATTGAACCATACCATATATTAGCAAGAATGAATGAATTACATATCATGTCATTGGTTTCCAAAGATTTAAGCTTAATTGAAAAACTACTAACTAATTTACCATGGGAATAAACACTAAAACAGATAGCCAATCTTTGCAATCAATCACCAAAACGGTTTGTGATCTAACTAAATGTCATATCATATATGTTGAGACTCAAATAGAATTGTAACTTTTTTCCATTCAATAGATGCCCAATAGACGTCCTATATATGTCCTATAGACATTCATTAGACATTCAATTTCACACCACAACTTTCTTCAACATATATCGAACAGGTGGTGTACGCCTCCATTTCACACAAAAATAACTTTTATCAATAATTTGAAAACTATCAAAAAGTCCAAATCTGCAAATAAACTCCTAACATATCGATTTGCCCCGCTCCAAATGCTTGCCCCCACAACGTTTTAAGAGCGCTTTCCATTCCAAGCCGTTAATCGAATCAATATAAGATAAGAATCGAAAAAAAAAATAGGAAAACATAATTGACAAAATCACAAATACAGATAACGGGCAAGAAATCAAAAATGAAGAAGAAGAAGAAGAAGAAGAAGAAGAAGAAGAAGAAGAAGAAAAAGAAGGAGAAGAAGAAAAAAGAGGATGAGGAGGAAGAGGAGCAGGAACTTGAACTGATAACTATATAAATATAACGTGATTATGTAGATATTTAGGAAAAGATGTTTTAATTGGAAAATAATTAGATTACATGGCAAAGGTGTAAATATTTTAGAAATATTGTACAATTATGACAAATACCCTAAATTATTACTCAGGGTGCTGCAAGTCCAATAGCCCAAACTATCATGATCAAACAAATCATAAATTTCCAAATCAACAAATGTTACCTCCAAATCACCTAATGTCCACACGTCCAACACCAAAGGCATTGGATAGACCATCTGTATGAAGAGTTAGCAATTTACGAAATTGAATCCTAACTATCAGTGTGGCATTGCCATTGCCCATGTAAACCTCTCATCCATATCTTAAAATTCATTATGTTGATGAATTATAAGTATCCTTTAAAATTGTTGACTAACAATTACAAAATGAATAAATAAACAAATATTATAAAATGTATAGAAAGTATTATGGAATTATAAAAGAGTAAAAAATGTTAGGCCCAATAATAAATTACGAGAAAAATAATAGCAGTAGAATAAAAGACACGCAGATTTTTACTTGGAAACCCCAAATGAATTAGGGAAAAACCATGGGACAAACTCCGAATAATTCTCCACTATAAAATAATAGTAGGTACACAAAGAGATTACAAAATAGTGGCACACAAGTGTTTCCCAAAACCTCACTATTTTCTCTCTTACCCAACTCTTAGGAACCCTTTTCCTAAGTCTCTCTGCACAGATTACATTTTTATCTGTGTTTCTTCTCTCTTGCTCTCTGCTCTAAAAATGAGCAAAACCTCCTCTATTTATAAGAGATTTAAAACGCGTATGGCTGAATTATGCAGAGTAATTTTACTGTGTAATTTTTGAAAAACTCCTCTGCCGACATGCTTCCTCTTTGTTTGGCTTTTCTTCTTTTTCTCTTTTTTTAATTAATTAATTCAGTGGGTCCCATAATAAGGAGGGACACCACTCAACAAATCTCCCCCTCCTGACTAAATTATGGACTCTCCATCCTGGTTACTTCAACGCACTGGTCAAACTTTTCTTTTGATACGACCTTCGTTAGCATATCAGCAGCATTGTTGTTGGTATGAATCTTCCGCAACTTGAACTCATTTTCTTCAATGGCAAGTCTGAGCCAATGATACCTTACATCAATATGTTTCGTCCGTGTATGGTACATAGTATTCTTGCTCAAGTCTAATGCACTTGGACTATCACAATAAACTACGTATTCTTCTTGTTGCATACCCAATTCGGTAAAGAATCGCTTTAACCAAAGTATTTCCTTTCGTTCTTCCGCTACTGCAGCGTACTCTACTTCGATTGTTGATAAAGGAACACATTTTTATAACCGTGACTGCCATGAAATAGCTCCCCCTGAGAATGTAAATAAATAACCCGATGTAGATTTTCTTTCATCAAGGTCACCAGCCATATCTGCATCTGTGTCACCAACAAGTGCAGATTTTCCAACTCCAAAAGTCAAACATAACTTTGAAGTTCCTCTTAGATATCTGAAGATCCATTTTACTGCTTCCCAACGTGTCTTCTGTGGATTAGACAGAAATTGACTCACAACTCCAACGGCAAAAGTGATGTCTGGTCTTATACACACCATTGCATACATCAAACTTTCGACCGCTGAAGAATATGGAACATTTGAAATATCTTCTCTATTTTTCTCTATTGATGGGTAGGATTTCTTACTCAACTTGAAATGAACGACAAGTGGAGTGCTAACTGGTTTAGCATTCTTCATATTGAACCTTTCTAGTACCCGTTCAATATATTTTTCTTGCGATAACCACAGCCTGCAGGACCTCCGATCTCGAGTAATCTCCATTCCGAGAATTCACCTTGCCGGTCCCAAATCCTTCATGTCAAATGCCTTAGACAAATCACCCTTCAACTTACTAATCATTTTGGCATCTGGCCCAACGATTAGCGTATCATCAACATATAAAAGAAGAATGATAAATTTTCCATCAGGGAATTTCTGGACATATACACATGGATCAGCTTCTGTCCTCTTGTATCCTTGATTCACCATGAAGGAATCAAACTTTTTAAACCATTATCGCGGGGCTTGTTTCAACCCATACAAACTTTTCTTCAAGCGACAAACCATGTCCTCCTTTCCCTTAACCTTGAAACCTTCTGGTTGTTCCATATAAATTTCTTCTTCTAAATCCCCATGTAAGAAAGCGGTCTTTATATCAAGCTGTTCTAACTCAAGATTCAAGCTGGCTACAAGACCTAGTACAACTCGAATGGAACTTATTTTCACAACTGGTGAAAAAATCTCATCAAAGTCGATACCTTTCTTTTGAGTAAATTCTTTGACGACCAATCGAGCTTTGTATCTCACTAGGTTTCCATCAACTTTCTTCAGCTTGTACACCCATTTGTTCTTGAGAGTTCCCTTCCCTTTAGGAAGTTTCACCAGCTCGTACGTGTCATGCTTCTTCAAAGAATTCATCTCCTCCTGCATGGCCTTCATCCAACAATCTTTATCTATACAAGATTGCACATCTTGGAAGCTTTCACGCTCCCCCTCATCAGTGATTAAAATATAATCAAAACTGGAGTATTTTGTAGATGGTTGCCATTCTCTGATTGACCTCCTTAATTGAGGTTCTTCTTCTGTTAGAATGGGGTTCTCTGGCTCCCCCTGCTCAATACCCTTTTCATTTGTATCTTCATCTACAATCGTATCTTGATCCCTCACAATTGGCTCTTCTTCTCCATCTTGTTTTCATTGATGCATTCTTCTTTCTGTGGCATCATCTGATAGAATGCTCTCTGGTGTTATATCGATAACATCATCACTTGTAGATCTTTCACCGATGATATCATTCTTATGAAATACAACATCTCAGCTCCGTATAATTTTCTTTTTCGCTGGATCCCATAATATGTAGCCAAACTCTTCATCTCCATAACTGATAGTGCAAGGAACTGATTTATCATCAAGTTTTAGCCTTTGCTCTTTAGGAACATGCATAAATGCCTTGCAGCCAAATACCCTCAAGTGAGAGTATGAGATATTTCTACCTGTCCATACCCTCTCTAGAATATCAAAATCCAAAGGTGTTGAAGGTAGTCGGTTGATAAGATAGACAACAGTATTGACAGCTTCTCCCCAAAATGACTTAGGTAAGTTAGCCATTTTGAGCATAGATCTAACTCTTTCGACAATGGTACGATTCATTCGTTCAGTAACACCATTATGTTGAGGTGTACCAGGAACTATCTTTTCATGCTTGATACCATATTGACTATAATAATCCTTGAACTCCTTGGAGATATACTCACCACCATTATTTGTGCGCAAACACTTCAATGGTGCTCCAGTCTCCCTTTCCACCATTGCATGGAATTGTTGAAAGTGCTTGCATACTTGATCCTTTGTGCGCAGTAAATAAATCCATGTCTTCCTTGAGAAATCATCAGTGAAGGTAAGAAAGTATCTTCTTCCTCCAATGGATTCTGTATCCATGGGACCACAAACGTCAGAGTGTACCAACTCTAACTTATTATCTCTCCTTCTAGAGCTTTTCTAAAATTATACTCGATGTTGCTTCCCAAATAAACAGTGATCACACGGGTTGAGTTTTCCTTTGGCTAATGGGATGAGGGACTTCTTAGCCAGTACATTCAACCCTTTCTCACTAATATGCTCTAGTCGCCTATGCCACAAATTTGGTGAAGCATCATTTCCAATTGTATACAGTTGACCCGCACATTGTTGTGTGCATTGTGTATAGCGAGCAACACAATCTTCCTTTCGCCACCACCAACGATCCTTTGGTGTGTTTCCAATTTCCATCGCCTGTATGATTGTGATAACCTTCTTTGTCCAATACATTAACAAACCATAGGTTCAACCGAAGATCTGGAATGTGTCGCACATTTTTAAGTGTTAATATGCATCCGACACTTGTCTTCACGCAGATATCGTCGATTCCCACCATTTGTGAGATACTATTATTTTCCATTTTAATAGTACTATAATCGCCCGCTTTATAGGTTGAGAAGTATTCCCTTTTTGGAACACAGTGGTATGAGGCACCAGAATCTACAATCCACTCGGTATCTGCATCTCCAACATGACAACAATCTGCATCATGAGATACTAAAGCCACCTCTCCATCTTCTATTGTGACTATAGCAGATGTGTTTTTATCATTATCATGACTTCGGTTAGCATTCTCTTGTTTAAAGAAATGACAGTTCCTTTTGAGATGACCCTGCTTTCCATAGTGGTAGCATGACCTCTGTTCGGGATTTTCGGTAGAATGAAGCCTTGAATGTCTGTAAAAAATGTCTCTCAATCTTTGTTGAAGAAATCTAATAAAATGATGCATGGATAATTCTAAAGTCGTGACTAACACTTTCAGATTAAATCTTATTTGGCGGTTCTACCAAATAGATTAATCGGATAAAATCAGAAACGACAAAAACTTAGAATGAATTTTTGTTGTGAAGAAAAGTGAACCAAAAATTGCAGAAATCGTTGCAAAAAAACTCTTTTTATAAGTGTTGACAATGCCATGTTTTATAGACCTGATACGAACAGTTGCAACTCTTCAGAACAAAAGTGTTGCAAAAAGACATGTCCATTCGAGCAGCTGCAATAATTTATAATAGAAGTGTTACGAAAGGTAGCTCCCGGACCCTCGTAAGCTAAGTATCGTAATAGAACTCGAACAAACTTGCACTCCGGATTCTCCTAACTTGTTCGATGAAATATTACGACTGCATTGGTCAACTAGTTGATCCAATTACACTAAAATACCAACAATCCTCCCCCATTTTAGTGTAATCCATGATTAACTAAACAAAATCACAACAAATAACGAACTTATGCATAAATAAAATATCGTGACGATTGAATTTCATCTTAGTATATTACACATTCCAAGTATTCGAATAACTAAAGGTGTCACTATGGATTGAACCTTGGTTATCCATCTTGAATACTCGAAGATAATATACACATAAGTTAACATTCTAACATATTCTTACTTGACACTATCTTTTACTAGCCTTGTGTCCCTATCCTTCATAAGCATATCAAAGCTAAGTCGTAGCCTTTTTACTCTTGCACCTGTGTATGCAATTTTTCAAAACGGCTATTAAGAAGTTAAACTTCAACCTCCTTCACTTGCAGGTCTGAACACACACCTTGGGATGTTTTAATCAGTGTGTTCCAATCTCTAGATGTTAAGCTTTCCTTATTGAATTCATCACCTAACGTCATATTAGGTGGGAATTTGGTATCTTAACATGAGAGACTTTAGATGGACTTTAATTTCATCCCCATAGCCGACTTTTGCACAAGATATTTCCTTAACCCTTTGGTTATATGATCGGCTAAATTATGCTCAGTTTTTACAAACTCAGATTCCATTGTCGAATCACTCACACAAGTTTGTTTCTTAGACACCCAAGAAGTAGCACCTCCCCAAAGAAGAAACACTCATCCACTTGCGGAAGAACTATACTCCTCATAAGAAAAATAACTTGTATCCGACTAACCTTCCAAAATCGAAGGAAGCCATTAAAAACGCGCCATGTGGCATTATGTTGACCGGTTAACTTTGACTTTTGACTGACACGTGTCAGTCAACCATTGACATGTCAACCCCAAAAGTTAAACCAATGCCACATTAGATGACGGTTAAAGTTGGATAAGGACAAGTTTCTGGCGACGCTTAATTTTACTAAAGTGTTGCCAAAACTGCTCCATTTACATTCTTTCTTGCGACACAAAAAAAATATTCTGTCAACGCTCTGAAAATCATTACCATATCGACCAGTAGCCTTGTTTCTGGCAACACTTCTAAAAGCGTCGCAATAGATCACAAAAGCGTTGCCAAAACTGCTACATGAAGCATCGCCACAGATCATGAACAGTCACAAACGGTTGTCACAAAAACTAACCATCCTGACTTTCCAATTTAGACGGACTTTCTGACGGAATCAGAATCCCTCACAAACCGTCATATAAAACCAAGACCTGTCGCAAAAAACAGTTGTCGCAAATGAACCATCGCAACTTTTCATTCTGCAACGAATTTTGCAACGGATTTAGAATCCCTTGCAAACTGCAGAAAAATAATTTCAGATTTTTAATCATTTCAAAATCTATTCCGGCCATCGACAAAACCCATCCTAAGGTTTTTCGATGTCCCGAGTCCAATGGCGCTGTTCTTTTACAAAAAATGAACCTAAAAATGTCGTTTATACAAAACAAAACGACTTGAGAATCAAGATTTTTTTTTCAAGAAAAAGAATGTTTATACCGCCATAAACAACCAAAAATGAAAATGGCCATCAAACATTATTCAACATAACTTCAATAATTAAGAAATTTAAATCCTAAATTTTAAGGTATAAAACTTCAATTAAAACACAATAAAATCAACATTCATATTTTTCAGAATTTTCCAGATTTTATGACCTGACTTCCCCTGCATTTTTATCCACTAAGACATCGTCAAATTGAATACTTTTCTTCTAAACATAATTAGCCACTTGTCTCAGTTTCCAAATCCACCAGAATCATAGAAATCAAAATTGTATAACCAAAGTTATGATCAAAAAACTAAACAGTGTACAAAGCTAAGATTTTCCGAAAACAGATTTCACGACTCAACTTCAAACGAAAATTTCACATTGAAAACGAATGAAATTAAATAAGATTTCTTCTGAACATATATTCCTTAGATTCTGTAGATATCAATAGAATCAAGAATCATTCAAATCGGATTCATTTAACAAGAGAAAACATCAAAACAAAAAAGGGGCAAAATCTGGAAGTTTTCTGAAAAATCGAGAAATCGAAGTTAGAGACACAAACAATCGTCGCAAGAGAACGGATCGAATTCGTACCTTTTAGGCTAGAAGCACCAAATAAGATTCAATATTTGTTGGGGAATTCCGGTAGAATGAAGCCTTGAATGTCTGTAAAAAACGTCTCTCAATCTTTGTTGAAGAAATCTAATAAAATGATGCATGGATAATTCTGAAGTCGTGACGAACACTTTTAGATTGAATCTTATTTGGTGGTTCTACCAAATAGATCAATCGGATAAAATCAGAAACGACAAGAACTTAGAATGAATTTTTGTTGTGAAGGAAAGTGAACCAAAAATTGCAGAAATCATTGTAAAAAAAACTCTTTTTATAAGTGTTGACAATGCCATGTTTTATAGACCTGATACGAACAGTTGCAACTCTTCAGAACAAAAGTGTTGCGAAAAGACATGTCCATTCGAGCAGCTGCAATAATTCATAATAGAAGTGTTACGAAAGGTAGCTCCCGGACCCTCGTAAGCTAAGTATCGTAATAGAACTCGAACAAACGTGAACTCCGCACTCTCCTAACTTGTTCGATGAAATATTACGACTGCATTGGTCAACTAGTTGATCCAATTACACTAAAATACCAACAACCTCTGCTCCCGGGACTTGGATCTATCTTTTGATTTCCATTCCCACGACCTCTGCTCTTGCTTCGACCCCTATTCTCTGTGACAAGGGCTTGTGAACTGGTACTGGCAACGTCCCTTCTATGAAGCTCTTCATTAAATAGACTATTCGTTACCATAGACATTGTTACCACACCATTTGGAGATGAGTTACTCAATGATACAACAAGAGTATCCCAGCTATCTGATAGAGTTCCCATCAAAAGACATGCTCGCATCTCATCATCCAAGGACATACTGGTGACTGCTAACTCACTTATGAATCCTTCAAAGTCGTTCAGGTGTTGTGTGATTGATCGCGCCTCTGTCAGTTTCAAGTTCATGACTTTGCGAATCACGAACACTTTTCCTTGAGCATTTTCTAGCTTCTTCCAGAGAACTTTGGGACCTGTTTCATTCCTCACGTGGTTGTACAGGCTAGCATCTATCCATTGGCGTATTGTACCCAATGTCTGCTTCTTCAACTTTATCTACTGCTGGTCTTTCATATCCTTCGGCTTTGCGTCGTCACCCTCAATTGGATCATACAAATCTTTGCAATAGAGGTAGTCCTCCATTCTGGATTTCCACATTAAATGTATCCGTCAACTTGATCATTATACCAACGTTCGCCATATTGAAACTTTAAAAAATAGCAAAATTTCACTATTCATAAAATTTACTATTCACATAAATAGTAACCGTATACGTGAATAGTGTCATATACTCAAATAGTAATAGAGACCGTTTAAATAATAACTATAGGAACGCTATTTATAAAATGGATCAAATATGAATAGTATTATTTAAGTTACTATTTTACTATTTTACTATTCACTCAAATTGCATTTATGCGACGATTTTTCGAACGAACTGTGCCACCGGATTCGTCGTAATTTTTTAGTCGTCGTGGTATATTTATTTTTGAAAAATATATCCACGGATTCTACTAATAAAACAACCTTCGGCTCTGGTACCACTTGTTAGGCCCAATAATAAATTACGAGAAAAATAATAGCAGTAATATAAAAGACACGCGGATTTTTACGTGGAAACCCCAAATGAATTAGGGAAAAACCACGGGACAAACTCTGAATAATT
The DNA here is from genome assembly GCA_947683365.1 of Euphorbia pulcherrima. Taxonomy (NCBI): domain Eukaryota; kingdom Viridiplantae; phylum Streptophyta; class Magnoliopsida; order Malpighiales; family Euphorbiaceae; genus Euphorbia; species Euphorbia pulcherrima. The sequence goes on from CANTUS010000014.1 coordinate 76,046,133, forward strand.
CTCCACTATAAAATAATAGTAGGTACACAAAGAGATTACAAAATAGTGACATGCAAGTGTTTCCCAAAATCTCACTATTTTCTTTCTTACCCAACTCTTAGGAACCTTTTTCCTAAGTCTCTTTGCACAGATTACATTTTTATATGTGTTTCTTCTCTCTTGCTCTCTGCTCTTAAAATGAGTAAAACCTCCTCTATTTATAGGAGATTTGAAACGCGTATGTCCGAAATGTGCACAGTAATTTTACTAGGCACTTTTTGAAAAACTCCTTTACCGACATGCTTCCTCTTTGTTTGGCTTTTCTTCTGTTTCTCTTTTTTTAATTAATTAATTTAGTGGGTCCCACAATAAGAAGGGACACCACTCAATAAAAAGGAAAGTTAACACCGATAAGCTGAGTCATGTCGAATGACATTGTTCTTAAAAGATACTTATAGTTCTTTCCAAGATTAAACAACTTCTTTAACCAATAGATTAGATCAGGAACAGAACTGCAGTATATATCCAGAATATACATATAAAAGGAGGAGATAAAAGGGACTAGTAATCTGATATTTGCAAAACAGATGTATGTATATGTAGGAATGTTGTTGTAAAACCATCTCAGAAGAGACCAAGGATTGCTTTCTTATATATAGGCAATCAAAAATAGATGTAGTGGGACTTAACCTCCACGTTGAAACAGTTAATAAAATCACAAATAAAAGCTTTGAAAATATCCAAGATAAAACGTCCTATTTGACCAAATCAGACCCTATAGTAAAATGGCCCTTGATAATGGCTTTCATTTTATTTATAATTGGTATTAAAAATATGGCAATTGTATATGTTAAATAGTCAAAGTAAAACGTACATAGTTAAACAGAATAGTAAATATTCGGGGTATAAAATCTCAACACCAAGATATGAAATTATTTCTCAGTGAAATAATTTAGTTTACATAAATTCTTTTGAAATTATATAAAATTTTTAACAATATGGTAATGTATTTGATTATGATTATTTTTAACTATTTTAGAGATACAAAATTATCAACAACAATAAATAGCTATTAACACAATTGCAACTACTAACAACAACGATTACTCCAAATGCGCCTAAATGCCAATATGAATGTATAATAAATATCCATTCAGAATTACATCCATTCAATCTATATCCAACATCATTTCTTGCATTGATCAATCTATACCATCCCATTGAATATACGACATTCAAATTTATATGATAATTGAACATATATATAAACATGAACTAACATAAAAAGTACTGTTACTTAGGAGTAAATAAAATATTATCAATATTTTAATTCACCTTTTTTGATATCTCGTGATGAATACACAACTCATCTTTTAAAGTGCAAACAATTTTGTCATGATGAATTCACATTAGAAACTTTGTAACAGATTAAATTATTTTTTATTAGAATTATTTATTAATTGATATTTTAGAAAAATGTTATTCATAATATGTAACATGTGGATTATTCGAGTGGGTATGACACCTATGACACCTATAAGTTAGTCAAACAAGCTTATAAAGACCTTTTAACTTATAGGTTGAGTAGTGAAATGGTTCGCATTACTTATTTGACTTATAGCAATATATAGACCGATTATTCGTAGTTTATTTTTAATCAACTTATAAGCATTTGTTTGACAAAGTAAAAGATAAATATTACCTTATTTAATTTTAAACATAAAAAATCTCGTTTACTACATATAATTTTTAATTATTTAATACCAAACGCTTCAAGTGTTTGCTTATTTTAAGATGCTTATAAGTTATTGTTTAATAAAAAAAAACAAGGCGGTGCTGGGATGGACCTTGCACCGGCATCGATCCATCCAACAGTCTGTAAATTCCTTGAAAATTCTGAATATTCTTAAGGCATCACCAAAAAAATGGTGAATTTTGTTTAAATAAATTTTACTCCTAGATAAAATACTCAAGGCACCTCCATTGATAAACACCCCTAATAGTCCACATAAATATCCTTTTAGTTTGTGTCAAACTTATGGTAGTAGCTTCCTTTGTGTGTGTATGCATATGTAGAGACATCATTTAACTTGTCTAATTTTTTGGCCTTTAGAATTGTACAACAGAGGACTAGTGAGCTAAGTTTTGATATGTTTAATGTAAGAAATACAATGAAGTACAGCTAAACACAACACAATCACAGCTCACCTCTTCTCTGCCTGCAAATAGTATCTATAATTCTATACCCACACTACAAACAAAAAATAAATAAAAGTAAATTTACATAAATGAACCATAATAATAGCCACTCAAAATGGCCCACGTGGCACATATTAATTATCACATTGTACCCCAACACCACTGGAAAAGGGGATTTATGATCATGAATCAATCACCATTAATCCATCCAACCAACCAATAAGGCCTTTTCTTGTTGGTCCCACAGCCCCAAATGAAATGAAATTCAAAGTTGCCCTTAAAATTCCATTCCACTATATAACATTATTCCTAAATTTATTCTTTTTTGTCTTCTTAAAAATTTCAAAAAAGTTATTACACAAACAGAAATATTCAAACAACTAAACAAAAAATGGCCAAACATGTTTCCACTGGACACGTGTCAAATAACAGGTGGCATCTCATAGAGTAAGGCTTATGATTCTATATTAGAACATGGGGTTTTCTTCCGGTTACCGGTTAGAGAGAGAAAGAGAGAGGGCTGGGTTTTAAACTAGAGTGTGAAACCTAAATGACTAGTTTTGGACTCCATAGACTTGGCTTTAACGGACCTTTGTTTCTCTTCTATGGTTTCCATTAACAGGTCAGTATTATCTCTTCTTTGTTCTAATTATTGTACCCTTTCTTCTCTATCATTTATTTGGTGCATTATTCGTTAGTTTCTTTGCTAAAGTTTAGTCCTTTTTGGGTTATTTGGTTTCAACTGTTCGGGAATTGAATTTTGTTCTTTTTAGACCATGGATTTCAGGGCTTTTTCATGGGTTTTTTTTTGCTACATGATCTGGGTAGCTAGCTGCCATTTGATTTGATAAATCTTTTACTGAATTCAAAAACTTCTTATGTTTTCAATTTTTTTTAGCTTTTGTGTAATTTTGTACCTTTTTTTGGGAATATCAAGCTATACATGGATTTTGCCATATCATAATTGTTTCCAACTTTTGTGTTTTGCATAGATTTGAACTATTCACCTGAAATTCAAATTCTATGTCAGGTGCTTGTGATTGATTCTATGTAGAAATTCCTCTTTGGAAATTGAAGAGTAGAATTTGTAGTCATTTTGTTGTTGCTGAGGAATTGACCTTGAATTAGGGCAAGCTGCTCTTGGGTTTGTGTTGATTTGGAGGTTAAAGTCCCTAGATGAGATTATTGTAGGATTGATCTTACTTTCAATTCATAATTGAGCTACATCAGATGTCAAAATGTGATTATTTACGGCTGATTTAGTGATCTGATAAAGTTGGAAGTGAAGATTTTGTCATAAGTAAGATTTTCCCCAATTGGTATGGACTTTCTCATAAATCAACCTTCAACAAAATCTTGCAAGTGTTACAAAGTACCGAATTTAAGCCAAACGATTGTGGATGCCACTGAAATTTCAAATTTGAAAGACCGTTATGTCCTTGGGGACCAATTGGGATGGGGACGATTCGGTGTCATTAGGACATGCTCAGATAGGTTGACCTCCGAGGTTTTGGCTTGTAAATCTATAGCTAAAGACAGATTGGTCACTCCGGACGATGTTCGTAGTGTAAAACTCGAGATCGAAATCATGACTAGGTTGTCTGGACATCCACATGTTGTGAATCTCAAGGCAGTTTACGAGGAGGACAATTACGTCCATTTGCTGATGGAGTTGTGTGCTGGAGGAGAGCTTTTTCACCGGCTAGAAAAACATGGGAGATTCTCTGAACACGATGCTTGTGTTATTTTCAGACATCTAATGCAAGTTGTTCAGTACTGTCATGATAACGGCATTGTCCATAGAGATTTGAAGCCAGAGAATATTCTATTAGCGACAAAATCTTTGTCGTCGCCAATCAAATTAGCTGATTTCGGCCTTGCAACTTACATTAATCCAGGTAAGGCCTAAAGTTATACCATTATCATGTCATCAATGAGAAAGTTTCGAACTTTTATTAATTGGTTGTATTTGTAGGGGTTAATTTGTGTGGGACCGTTGGGAGTCCGTTTTATATAGCACCAGAGGTATTGGCTGGAGGGTATAATCAAGCTGCTGATGTATGGAGTGCTGGTGTTATTCTATACATTCTACTTAGTGGGATGCCGCCGTTTTGGGGAAAGACGAAATCGAGGATATTTGATGCAGTTAGAGCTGCAGATCTTCGGTTTCCTCCTGAGCCTTGGGATCACATATCGCCTATAGCCAAGAACTTGATCTCTGGAATGCTTTGTGTTGATCCTTGGAAGAGACTCACCGCTAAACAGGTCTTAGGTATGTATACAAATGTGGCAGTTATTTTAATTCGTGGCTCCTCATTGGCTGACATTTAGGCTTTTGTCGTCTGTGCGTGTGTTAAACACTTGTTTTTAACTTGTTTCGGGTTGTGAATCTGCTTTTTCTTCTATGATGCTTAATTGTCTATATCCATTGTGCTTGTTTTGATTTGTGTTGCCTGGAATCGAGAAGTAATTGGATGAATCGAGGTATGATGTCTTTAAAAAAGTTTATCTTTTTTAGTAACTTTCCTGATTGGAAAAATATATTGAATGAATGAACATTAATTATGGCCTAATTATGCTCCTTTCTTATGCATCAAGCATAGCATTATTCGGTCTCTGATTCATCTGATTATGATAAGCCCGTCTATATTAAGAGAAAAAGTGCCTATTGTTTCTATTTTGAAATGATATCTTGAGTTTTTATTATAGCAAGATAACAGCTTCCTCCAATTATTGTAAAGATCGGTTTTCTTAGGGCCTGTTTGGTATTGCTGTCACAGCTGCTGTCGCGAAAAGCTCCACTCACAAACTTTTCATAAAACAATCCCAAACTTTTCATATTTTGGTATTGGACAAAAGATTTTGACTCTTAATACTAATTAATTAGGATTTGTTTGCTATTTTTCGGTACAGAGCTTGGGTAAGCAATCCCAAACTGGCCTTTAGCATCGGTTCCTGAAAGAAACCACCCATTTGGTGTTAGGTTTTCTTGACATAGTCTAATGTCAACAATAAACAAGGCTTGGAATTTTGTCTTTTAACAAGGGTTATTGTCTTCTTACAGCTCACTCCTGGATGGAGGATTTCGGAGAACCAATGCAAAAATCCTCCGAACAACACAATTTTGACATTGGACAGTTTGAAACGGGTGAAGGATCTTTCTCGACTCCATGTGTTGCAAGAGACCAAGACTACAGTTTCAGCTATGAATCACCGGTTACTGACCAAGGTCAACAGGAAGAATCTTCTGTATTGGCATCCTCATTTTCTTCAATCACAGCTGATGTTGTTGGTATATCCAGTGGATTCTCGTTTAGCTACTGTAGCGATTCTCCCGTAGCAGAATTCCCTTCCCCAGTCCCATCAATGCTAAGCTTCACCTTTTTCAGTCCAAATCCCACTGTCGAAAACGGCGAGGTCACATTCGAGTTTAGCGCCCCTGATTCAAGGGTGGATCCTATTCCCGGAGGTACTAATGGAGAACTGACTTTTTTATTCTTAGCGTAGAATCAATAGAACCTCTGACGTTAGCTTTTTTTTAGTAGATACAGAACCACCCTTGGAGAAGTTTCTTAACGAGAAGCAGAGACGTGAAGGGATGAGTGGGGCCCGAGTGTCGGTGATACAGAGTAGGCGGAATCATACGATTGGACATGGTGAGCTTGATCAGCTTGATATCATAGTTACCGAATCAGTCATTCGCTGGGCATCATGCACACAAATCCCAACTGCCCCTTCGCTTAGATTATCGCTTGTTTGCTAGATTACACAGTTTTAGCTCCTCTGGGTTTTGACATTTGAGGAACAAACCATTTGTACTATATTAACTGATGTATTTGTTTTTACTAAAAAAACAGATGTATCTGTCAATGGAGGAGTTACTCTGATCGTGGAGTTGCGTTTATACAGGCATCGAAAAGCATTTTCAGTTTATAACCCGATTTTCTATTTCGAAATATCAAACTTTTAATCAACAGTTGCCCGTTCATCAAAATTACAACCGAAACTGAAGATATTTAAGCTATGATCTAAGATTAAGAGAGGGTTTTTCTTTGGCCTGTAAGTGACTTGAATACACTTGATCAATGGGAACCATTTTTGGAAAATTGACCCCAGATGTCTTTCTCCAAACAAGTTGGATGAAGGACCAACAGCTTTTCATTTGCAAAATTCATTTTAAATGTTATACTAATCATCGCTTTCACGACGCAGCCTGCTTATCCTTGTATTGCTTTTTTTTTTTTGTCAAACATTAATAAAATTCTCTAAAAAGACCCTCTAGATGCACCATTAGGACTTTTTTTTTTTTTTTGACTGAAAAGGGTAATCTCATAAATCAAAAATCATTACATCATGAGGGACGACGGAAAGTGGTTCCATTCCCCTCTATATGTCGACGAATCCGCTGCTCTAGCTAAGACATGAGCATGTTGATTCACAGACCTACTAATATGAATAAAACGAACCATCCTAAACGACGAGGCTAGTCTAAGACAATCTTCCAACACAACCCCAAAAGGAGACAACATGGAAGACTTATTATTCAAGTACATAACAATATTACAAGCATCTAATTTAACACAAACATCCAAGATACCTCGATTCTTAAGCCAACTAAGGCTTCTCGACAACTTATAGCTTCTGCAAGTTCAGGATCACCACTCTCCCGAAGGAGTATACTGCGTGCTCGAATAATATCACCAGCCGCATTCCACAGCACCGCTCCATGTCCTAGTTTGCTTCCCCCATCGAATAAGGTCGCATCAATATGACAAGTATAAGCCCCAACTATCGATGTCCCCCTCGAACTACCAGCAGTCTCGTTATGCCTATGATCAGCCTGCCTAATTCTTTGTTGGACTTTCTGCCATTCATTAAGAAAACCGATTCCATGATTATAAATGAGTTGCACCGGTTTAAGCTTGCCTTTCCATACGAGTTGATTACGTCGAGCCCAAATTGCCCAAGCAATAGGAGTGATCTTCTGTTGTAACTCCTCAGGTTGCGCACACACCCAGTCCCACCATTGCGGCAGCGTTGTGATAGAGACTGTTTACCCTTCCGCTATGAGTAAATCCCAAACATCACGTGCACAACAGCAGCTCACTATAGCGTGGAAAGAGGTTTCCTGCTCCTCACGGCAAAGATCAGAGATTACATCGGGAATCTGAACATGTCTTCGAGTCAATGCCGCTTTCGTTGGCGAAATACTTGCACCACATTTTCATAGGAACAGCTCCATGTGAGCTGGCACAAATAAGCTTCATACTCTCCCCCAATTTGTTCCATCAAAACTGCTAGGCATATTCGTCGACACCTCATTTGACAACATATAGTATGCCGATTTCACCAAATAATAGGCATTCTTCCCCATGGACCAAAACAATGTATCCTTCCTCTCATACAAACTTAATGGGATGCGCTTAATCAATTCAATGTCTCGTTGATTGAAAAGAGCCCGAATCAACTCCCAATTCCATTCCCGATTACCATTAGTAAGAAGCAATTGGACTTTGCCGTCCTCATATCCCTCAGCTGCCGGCGTTTCAGGTCTTGGATTTGCACTACTCGAAAGCCAATTATCGTTCCAGATACTAACTTTGCTGCCATCTCCAATTCTCCATGAAATACCCTTACGAATAAAGTCTCGGGTAGCTAAAAAACCATTCCAAACAAAGTTCGCATTATGGGAAGAATTGATATCAAAGAAGCTTTTGTTGGCAAAATATTTAGCTTTAAAAACTCGAGCCATTAAAGTGTCTCGACTTGTCAACATTTGGCACACCTGTTTACCAATTAAAGCCAAGTTAAATTCATGTAATCTACGAAAATTCACTCCACCCTTATCCTTCCTTTGGCAAAGTTTATTCTAGCTCATCCAATGAATTGTGTCTTTACCCCCCACCAAAAGTCCACAAACATACGTTCAAGTGAAGAGATAAAATATTTCGGCAACAAAAAGATATTCATCGCGTAAGTGGGAAGCGCTTGTGCCACAGATTTAATCATAATTTCCTTCCCACTCTGTGACATTTTCTTTCTATTCCAGCTGGAAATTTTAGACAACGCTCTCTCTAATGAAATTAAAAACGGTTCGTTCAGAACACCCGACCATAGATGATAGGCCCAAATAATGGCCATGATCAGCTACACCTCTCACTCCTAAAACTGTCAAAATGGCCTCTTTCACACTATCAAGCACGTTGGGACTGAAACAAAGGGATGATTTATCAAAATTTATTACGTGGCCCGATGCTCTAGCATACACTTCAAAGCAACGCCTTAAAATAACAGCTTCCTCATTACTAGCTTTGAAGAAAAAGTAGCTGTCATCTGCAAACAATAAATGCGAGATTTCAGGAGCCGTCCTAACAACCTTACAACCATGTAATAACCCTCACCTAACACGATCATGTAAAATAGCAGATAGCCCCTCTGCACAAATCAAAAATAGAAAAGGGGATAACGGGTCTCCTTGCCTAAGCCCCCGCTTAGGAACAAATTGTTCAAAGTTTCCACCCTCGTGACATACTTGATATCTCACAGTAGTAACAAACTCCATCACCAAAGTAACAAAAGAAGCTGGGAAACCTAGTTTAAGCATTATATAACGTAAATATTCCCACTCCACTAGATCATAGGCCTTAGACATATCTACTTTAAGTGCCCCATAGCCATTTTTACCCAACCTTCTTCTATGTAAATAATGGCCAATTTCGAAAGCAATGAGCAAATCATCCGTGATAAGTCTATTGGGAATAAATGCACTTTGCTCGACTAAAATAACATCATCCAAAGCTTTTTTAAGACGGTTGGCTAGTGCTTTCCCCATAATTTTACACACGACATTACACAAAGAAATTGGTCTAAGTTGCTTAATAGAGTCCGGGTTCTTAACTTTCGGGATCAAAATCAAATTAGTATCGTTAAGACCCATACGCTTATTACTTAAGCAACTCAAACAAAACTTAGTAACATCACTTCCTATAACATTCCAAAAGGTCTGAAAGAAACCTGGATTAAATCCATCGGGCCCCGGCTCCTTGTTAGGGTGCATAGAAAAAATTGCTTCTCGGATCTCCCCTTCAGTATATGGTGCAGTCAGTTCCTGCGCTTTATGAACAGACTAGAGAGGTTGAACAAGCTCAATTACTTCCCCAAAGTCTGAGTTTTGAGACGAGAAAATATCAGTGAAGTACCTTTGTGTGTGCTCCTCCAAACCACTCCCCCAGTGAGCCCATGTATTTTCGTCTACCCTTAGCCTTTTAATAGCATTTTTCCTACGTCGAGAAGTAGCCGAGCGATGAAAGTAACGCGTGTTCTAGTCTGCCCCTTCCAACCAAAACTTCTTGGCTCGTTGTTTCCAGTATGTATCTTATTGACCAATTAACTCACCCAGCTGTGTCTTTTTTACCATAAAGTGGTCAGAATTATCCCATCCCGACTGATTCCAAAGGACTTCCAGATCAGCCCCACACTGCCGAATTTCATGTCTAAAACGGCCTCTATAAATTCTGCCCCAATACACCAGCCTTCTAGCGCACAATCTCAGCTTATCAATGACATCCCCACTGGAGTTCCAGCAATCAGCAACTATATCTCTGCACTCTCGCTCACGACTCCAAACGTTCTCGTATCGAAAGGGAAAGCTTTTACGGACTTCTGCCATACAACAATGCACAAGTAGTATAGAATGGTCTGAGTGAGCGGCCACTTTATTCTCCACCCAAGCAGTAGTAAAAATAGCCACCCATTCTTCATTAGCTAAGACACGATCCAACCTCTCCACCACCCAATTCACCTTACCACGACTCCATTCCCACGTATAGGGATAACCGGACATACCAATGTCTTGCAATCCACAACCATTAACCGCATTTGAGAAGCCTATCAACCTGTATCGTGGCTGTGGAACCCGACTTCTTTTCTCATTAGCTTCCATAATGTCATTAAAGTCACCTAGCATACACCATGGCAGTTGTTCAAACTCCGACAACCTCAAATCCCATGACTCTTGCCTTCTACTACTTTCCGGATAGCCATAAAATCCCGTCAATCTCCACTAAGAAAAACCATCCATTCGAACTCTTACAACAATAAACGTTCGTCCGTAGCGTAACAATTGCACCATCTCTTGATCTTTCCACAAAAGAGCAAGCCCACCCCCATGGTTGACATGGGACACGTAGAAAAGGCCCTCAAAACCTTTTTTCACATGAATACTCTCCACCACATCTCTACCAACCTTCACTTCCATTAAAAACACCAACCCGGGCATAGAGGATGAAATCATCTCCTCTAACTCCTCAACTGCGCGTAGTCTGCCCAAACCACGGCAGTTCGAGCTTAGTATTTTCATGGCTGTAGGCAGGTCCGGCTTCTCGAACCCGCCTCTGAATGGATCTCTGACATAACTAAATCCTTGTTTATATTAGAAACAGCTACATCCATCATATTTATCTCCCCCACCCTTTTCCTCTTAAAATCTGTCACAGTCAGCTCCATCATACTTTGCTTCGCCCTGAAGAAAAAATAAGAAAGAAAGACGGAAGTGACAGTGAAGGTAGTGACAGTGGGCTGTAACTCAAGATAGAAAGCAATTCAATAAACAGGACTCCAGGCTAAGAAAAGTTTCTAAAGAACTGAACCCTTATTTATTGATTTTCTGCAGCAATATATAATCAGAATTACAACTAACAGAAGCTAGAAATTAGGAGAGTTAAAACCACTAAATCACTAACTTTAACAACCCTGAAAACTAGGACACCAGTTCAAGAATGATTAAAGCACTAGCTTAAAAAGATAAAATTAGAATTATTAAATTAAACAGCTAACAGTATTGTCAACATCCCCCCTTAATTCTGATTTGGAATGATCTTCATCCCAAGCAGGTTCCTTAACTTGATAAATGCATCGATCTTCAAAGGCTTAGTTAGGATATCTGCAATTTGATCTTCAGACCTGCAATACTCCAATTTGATCATGTTCTTCCCAACTTGGTCTCTTAAGAAGTGATATCGAATTTCGATGTGTTTACTCCTTCCATGAAAAACCGGATTCTTTGCCAAATTGATTGCAGAGACATTGTCAACATAAATTTTGATTGGAGCTTCAAGAACAATGCCAATCTGACTCATGATACTGCTAAGCCAAATCGATTGACACGCACTTGCTACAGCTGCTACGTACTATGCTTCACATGTGGATAATGCAACAATCGACTGTTTCTTTGATGACCACGAGCAAACAGTCTTTCCGAACATTAAACAATGACCACTTGTGCTCTTCCTCTCGTCTGAATCTCCACCCCAATCACTGTCCGAGTATCCGACGATCTCAATCTTCTTTGATGAAGAGTAAAATAGACCAAGAGCTGTAGTACCTTTGATGTAGCGCATAATCCTCTTTACTGCTTGTAAATGACTTTGTCGAGGGGACTCCATGTATCGACTTACCAATCTAACAGCATAACAGATGTCGGGTCTAGTACAAGTTAGATATCTGAGGCTTCCAACAATCTGCTTAAAATATGTTGCATCCACAGTTCGCTTGTCACCGTCCTTCGTAAGCTTAATTCCAGTTTCAATCGGAGTCTTCACTGAGTTTGCATCTTCCATCTGGAACTTCTTCAAAAACTCAGCAGCATATTTTCTCTGATGAATGAGGATTCCATCGTCTCCTTGGATGACTTCAATGCCCAAAAAGTAGGACATAAGACCGAGATCAGTCATTTTAAATTCCTTCATCATAATATGCTTGAAATCACTAATCATCTTGAGATTATTCCCTGTAAAAATCACATCATCAACATAGAGACACAAGATTAGCAAATCTCCATAATCATTAGTCTTCACATATAGACCATGATCTGATGAACATTTTTTGAATCCAGTGGCATGAAGGAATGAATCAATCCTCTTGTTCCAAGCTCTTGGAGCCTGCTTAAGGCCATATAAAGCCTTATTAAGCTTGTACACCATCTCCTCTTTTCCAGATTGTATGAAACCCGGTGGTTGCTTTACATAAACCTCTTCGTCAAGTGGGCCGTTAAGAAATGCCGATTTGACGTCCATTTGGTGAATTCTCCATTGCTTTTGTGCAGCTAATGCAATGATCAATCTCACAGTTTCCATTCGAGCTACAGGAGAAAATATTTCTTCATAATCACAGCCTTCTCTTTGCTCGAATCCCTTCGCCACCAACCTTGCCTTGTATTTGTCAATCTCACCATTTGCTTTCATTTTAATCTTGAACACCCACTTCACATCAATTGCTTTTTTTTCTTTAGGAAGATTAGTGAGCTGCCATGTATTGTTTTTCTCAATTGCCGTCAATTCTTCGTTCATAGCCTCTTGCCATTTGGGATTTCGAATGGCATTTGCAAGTCCCACGGGTTCTGAATCTACAAGAAATGCAAAATGGACCAGCTCTCCATCATTATCAACCTCATTATCAAGATTTACCTCATAATCTTGAAGGTGTACAGGTTGTCGTTGCTACCTCCTTGGTCGTTCCATAGCAGTTGCAATGGGGGCTGCAACTTCAGGTTGAATTACGGCTTCGGGTTAAACTGCAGGTGCTTCAAGGATGACTCCATCTTCCATATCATCATGCAAAACATAAATATAACGTTTTTTTGAGTCCACTTCAGCAGCTACATCCTATTGCCATTCATCATCTTCGGCAAATGTAACATCTCGGCTCACTATCACCTTCTTTGTCATTGGATTATACAACTTGTATCCTCCAGTCTTATATCCAATGAAAATGGTCTTCACTGCCCTGTCATCCAACTTCGATCTTGTTGCCTTAGGGACATGAGCGTAGGCAAACCAAAATACCTTCAGGTGCTGCACATTGGGTTTGAATCCACTCCATGCCTCAATAGGAGTTTTGTTAGGAACACTCCGAGTTGGTGATCTGTTCAACAAATATACTGCACAAGAAACAGCTTCAGCCCAAAAATCATTTGGCATACCTTTCGCTTTAAGCATGCTCCTTGCTATATCTATGATCGTTTTATTCCTTCTCTCGGCCACTCTATTATGTTGAGGAGTGTAGGGAAAAGTAATGTTATGTTGCAACCCGAGCTCTTCACAATGACCTTTGAAATCATTGGACTTGTATTCACCTCCTCCATCACTATGCATCATCTTGATTAATCTGCCACTTTGTCTTTCAACAAATGCCTTAAAAATTTTAAAGCAATGAAGCACCTCGTCCTTGTTCTTCAATAGGTAAATCCAGGTTTTCTTCGAAAAGTCATCAATGAAGGTTAGAAAACACTTATTACCTCCAATTGATGATATGTTCATCGGGCCACAAACATCTGTATGAACCAGCTCCAAAGGGGATTTCGCACGCCAAGGCTCCTTAACGAAAGGCATCCTGTGATTCTTTCCAAAAATACAAGCCTCACACAATTGATCAGGGTGGTGAATATGAGGTAAACCAATCACCAAATCACGTTTGGAAAGATTTTCCAAACTCTGAAAATTCAAATGCCCAAAACGTAAGTGCCACAGCCACGATTCATCATTCACTATCGTATTCAAACACTTGACATCACCCACATTAAAGTCAACTGGAAACATGCGATTTTTTAACAAAGAGGTTTTAAGAATAAGATTACCTTCTTTATTAAAAATTGAGAATCGATTTCCAGAGATGTGCATCACATATCCCTTCTCGGCCAATTGTCCTATACTCAACAGATTGCTTTTCATATCAGGTACATAAAAAACATCATAAATGTACCTGTGATCACCATTCTTCAATGTGATGAGGATTCGCCCTTTCCCAGTCACCGGAATGAATCTTCCATCACCAAATTTCACTTTCGTGCTAAATGTGTCATCCAAATCTGCAAATAGCTCCTTATGACCACACATATGGTTTGTGCAGCCTGTATCCAAATACCAAGTAAGGTAGTTTGGAGTTTCATCTGATTTAGCTACCATCAATAATGCATAATCTCCTTCATCTTATTCTTGATCAAGGTCTTCTTGAGCACAATGGGCAGCTTGATTATCACCTTTTGACCTGCACTCATTTGCATAATGGCCGCGTCTATGGCAGCTATAACATTCAACATTTGTTCTATTGTTGATGCCCCTACGTCCTCGACCACGTCCCCTTTGTTGCCAAGAGGAATTTGCATTTGAATTGTGATTGGAGCCATTGTTATTTTGATCAGCACCTCCATGGTTCTGGCCACCTCGACCTTTGTTGGAATAGCTGCCACTCCGTGCCTCTCGAACTTCCACGCTTGTGATAGGAGTTACCAATTGAGGCTTGGGCTTATAAAGTTTGTTCAATTGGTTTTTCAATCTTGTTGTCATTCATCCGCTGCTCATGCGCTCGAAGGGAACCAGACAGTAATCTCACTGTCATTGTTGATAGGTCATTTGTTTCTTCAATTGCAGCAACAATATGCTCAAATCTAGGAGTTAAAGACCTTAAAATCTTATCCACCTTTGCTTGCTCTGTATGTGATTCACCATTGGTCTTCATTTGGTTTGTAAGGGAAAGAACTCTATTGATGTAGTCATCAACGGTCTCTGTGGTCTCCATCTGCAGTAACTCATATTGACGTCTTAGAGTTTGAAGACGCACCCTTTTAATCTTGTCATCTCCTTTGTAAGAGGTAGACAGAATGGTCCAAGCCTCACTTACGGTTGTCGCTCCTTCTATCTGCTCAAATGTTTCATCATTCATCCCTTGGTGGATGAGATACAATGCCTTCTTGTCCTTCTTCTTCTGATCGCGATGAGCTACTCGTTGCGCCTCAGTCGCATTATCAGCTAATGCAGACACTCCATTCTCCACGACATCCCACATCTTATGGTAATCGAATAGAACTTTCATCTGCACACACCACAGGTTGTAATTCTTTCCATCGAGGATAGGGACTGATAATTGGGTAGAGTTCATGATAACAGGCCGTGCTAGCTCTGGTACCAAATGAAGAAAAAATAAGAAAGAAAGACGGAAGTGACAGTGAAGGTAATGACAGTGGGCTGTAACTCAAGATAGAAAGCAATTCAATAAACACGACTCCAGGCTAAGAAAAGTTTCTAAAGAACTGAACCCTCATTTATTGATTTTCTGCAGCAATATATAATCAGAATTACAACTAACAGAAGCTAGAAATTAGGAGAGTTAAAACCACTAAATCACTAACTTTAACAACCCTAAAAACTAGGACACCAGTTCAAGAATGATTCAAGCACTAGCTTAAAAAGATAAAATTAGAATTATTAAATTAAACAGCTAACACTATTATCAACACGCCCCACTCTCACGCCTGCCATCATAACCTGGCCTCACTATTTGTTTTGAGCTATCATAAATCTCTACTTTCCCATGTAAAGGCAACTGATTCCCCTCTGGATCACGTAGGTACTTGTCCTCCTCCGTGACCATGAATCTACGGAAATTGGCTTTTATAGAGTGATCAAAGTTACGCTGAAGGTCTTGCCTCACATACTTCAAAGGGCAAACAGTCTCCACATGTTCAAGCAATCCACAGTAAAAACAAAACGCCGAAAGCCTTTCGTATTTGAACTCCACATAGAAAACTTTATTCAGTCCCATCCGCACCGCCATTTTCTTCTTCAAAGGTTTCTTGATTGGGATCATAACTCTCAGTCTTATGTATGTTAACGCCTTCACAATGAAATTATTTAGATCAACCTCAATCAGCTGTCCAAGATAACTCCCAATAGCAATACAAATCTGTTCAGAAACAAACCCCCTTGGAATACCGAAGACTTGCACCCAAATAGGGGTATGGTTAATGTCAATACTGGCTGGATCTTCCCCCTCGTTAATTCCTTGGATAGTAAGCAGTTTGTTTTTGAATGTCCAAGGCGCACCTTGGGTGATCCGATCTACATCAACAGCATGGAAAAATTTAAACAAAAACTGATTACTACCAACCTTTTCCATATTAGCACCTTCTTTTGGCATCCATAGGTTGGATAGTGTTCTTTGTAAGTACAAAGCCTCAGCTTCTCTTTCTGCAAACAACTTAGCCACCATTCTGTATTCTTTTCTACATTGCACACCAGGATTAGGGTTAGGGTTTCCCTCCTCCTGAATTGTCACTACTCCTACATCATCCAGTAATAATCTATCATATTCATTTTGCAGCTCTTCCATCTCATTAGCACTCATCTCAATAGTCGGAGGATGCTATCGCCGCCGCCAAGCATCAGTCGCACAAAAACTTCAAACCGCCGCGCAGCTTGACCTAAGTCAAGACTTAATCATCTTTAACTTTATATGTTTGGACTTCTTATTTTATAGCTTTTCAAAGTTTTCTATGGACGACGTCTGATGGATACAAAATTTGGGTCAGTAGCTCAATTCAGCCTCTAACACACCATATACAATGACAAATATATATATACCAATTGGGTATAGCTCAATTGGTACACCACTCGATGTTAGTGATGAGAGATCCTAGGATCAATACCTAACCTCTTCAAAATTCTTCAATATATATATATATATATATATATATATATATATATATATATATATATATATATATATATATTCATTGTACAATCAACAATGAACGTGACAATATAACAATATTTATTTCAAAAAAAAATCACATATCCCCGATTCGTGTCCCTTTTCATGTCTCTCATCCATTTCTCGATACGTTGCAAGTTTAATAATTATTTTATTATTTTTCAAATTTGCTTGCCCATTTTTTATCACATCTTTCTTACAAACTTGTCACATACCAAAAAATGAATAAATGACATAAAAAGAAACACCGAGGACATACATTTTTTTTTCATTTATTTCATACTTCTAACTATAATTAAGCGGTAACATATTTCTAGCTACAACTTCCCGCCAAGATATAAGCCCAATTACGAGTTCTTTCTTCCAAAGTAAAGCTATGTATTTAAAATATGGGTAAATAATTGTAACTTCCCTATTTTTTTTGCACTAATACACTAGTACCTTTCTAAGTTTTTTCAATATAATTAAAATCTCTCTATATTTTATTTTCATCCAACTAATACCCCTTTTTATTAAATTTTTTAACTTTTCCATCCAAATAATATTTGTTTTGACAAAACTGCCCATATCTTTCTTTATTTGTCCGGCTACCATCCAAATAAATTTATCAAACTTTTTTAAATAACTGAACTAACTATGGTTTTTATTTTTAAAACATACTCTATAAATTATTTCCATAGCATATAGTGTGTAATAATTAGCATGATATACTACTTCATAATTATAAAGGAATCCATAAACATATCAAAACAAGAAAAAATTAAATCCGCGCATATTTTTTTCTTTCAAAAAGCTATCCTCATTAACCATTTCAATCAACTAAAATCCAACAATGAGTAACTTAAATAATAATAAAATAAAATTCTCAAATGTCTACCAACGAGGCAGTGGCGTAGGGGTGGTCACGGGTTCCATCATAGAGTTGTGTAACAACCTTTCGGTCAACAAATCAACCCCGAAGGAGGATGAAGGTCTTGTTTGGCCTCATGCCCTCAAGAACTTCACCATTTTTGGCACTTGCAGCACTAAGCTATACTGAGTTTCTAAGGTTTTTTCAACTGTCTGAATTATACATATAGGTTCGTAATATGTATCATTAACCAGGGTCGTTCCTGAGCATGGGCGAGAGGGGCGACCGCCCCGGGCCCCGTTATTATAGGGCCCTCTTAGTTATTTTATATATACTTCATATTTGTTTTTAAATTTCATTTGGGTGATAAGTATTTAGATTCTAACGTTATTTTTTAATGCTATGAAGTGGAATTCGATGTTTTCATTTGATATTTCATTAAGTGAAATAATAAATACGAATTCACATATTATAATTTCAAACGTTTTACTTCTAAAGAAGGTCTCAATCTCTCATCTCGCCCGTAGGCCCTCATACGGTAGGAACGGGCCTGTCATTAACATGAAAATTAGTTGTAATCACCCAATGTTAAAAAAATAAGCTATATATCATGTTCTTGGATGGTTGCAGCTTATTTGATTATATAAATACAGTTTGCAACACAAAATAATAAAAATAAAAAGAAAGGCTAGATGAAGAAGCGGTGGAAAAACGAAAATTCAATTTTTATAAATTGATTAAAAAAGAAAATAAAATAAAAGTAAAAAATGCACACAAGTTTTAGATAGATGGACAAAAAATGAAAGATAAGGACAATTTTGTCAAGACTGATGTTATTTGGATGAAAAAGTTAAAAAATTTAACAAAATGAGGTCTTAGTTGGATAGAAGCAAAACATAAAAAAATTTTAATTGTATTGATAAAACTGAAGGAGATACTAGTATATTAGTGAAAACATAATATATTATTTATCCTTAAAATATTGATAAATTTGGTTTTAAAGTTTATACCAAGCAACAAATGATATTTACATAAAATCAACTATATAGAATGTATCAACCACTTTGCTATTTTGTGCCTACTCTCTCTCGACCGAACAAATTACCATCTCTATCCAAAAGATTAAATTAGCTAATAGTATTAGGCAGCCATATCTCCATTTTTTTATATATTGGTAAAAATTAATATCCTTATAATTTATCTCTATTCTTGAATGAAAAATTAATTTGTATCATATTAATCATTATCATTTTTGTTCAAAATTTCAATAGGCAATAGTTTTGTTAATATTATTGAATTGAAATGGCAACTTCTTATTAGTTTAACCGCATCACTAGTAAAAAAAATTCCCTCCCCCCACTTAGTCTAATAAAAAATGAATAATTAGTAAATTAATTAATTAGCAGACAAAATACAAAAGTTTTGAACTTTTGACCGTATTAATATTATAGTTGTAGAACATTAATAACACCCACATAAACAAGAAAAAAAAGGGTTTGATTGAGGATAATTGTGCATATAGCATATATTTCATTCATATATGTGTATGAGTTTCTGCTGTCATTAATTATTAGTTGTGTTAAATTTGATCTTTGGATGTAAAGGAAGGAGTAATGATAACTTTCGACAATACATCACCACCCCTTAATTTGTCCCTAATCGCTTATGGATTCTCTAAACTTTCAAAAGTTCCTCTCGCCCTTTGAACTTTTCTGAATTACACCCCTTTCGGCTGACGTGACATTGACTTTTCAATCATTACTAAATCACCTACCACGTCAACCAAAAGGGGTCGTAAAGTACACTTTAAACAAGTTTAAGGGGCGAAAGAAACTTTTAAAAATTTAAGAAAGTCAGGGCGCTTAATTTCAGTGTTTCTGATGCATTAGGTGTTCCTGGTGTATTAGGCCATAAAAGATGAAATAGGTTGATGCAATACTGATTAAATATTTCATTATCTTATTATTTTATCCAAAAAGTTTGATTTATTTTTTAAGTTATTCATCTGATTCATCGGAGTTTTACTTCGACTATATTCAGATCCGATCCGAATAGCACACCTGATTGTGATAAAAATTTTGATTTATAGTGAAAAAAAGAATATGAAAATTTGTCTTTTTCTTATTAATTTGTGATAAAAGACAAAATAAAAAGAAACTAATTCATAGTTTTTTTACTAAAATTAATAAATTTAAATTTAGCTACATTTCCGAACCTAAAGGCAGACATCAAGAAAATATCATAAACATTTTGTTGGCTAACATATCTACTCCTTTATCTAACTCCCTGCATTCACTTCTCTTATTCCTAAACTCTACACCTTAATTGTAATGAGTTCCAATTAAAGTAAGAGACATATCAAAAATTTTAAAAAAGACTGATATTGAACAGCTAATTCACACCAGGGGACTTTTCTCTTCATCTTCAACAGCGCCTTGTTTATTATCAATGAGTCTTTTAGCTTCTCTCATTTGAGATAAATCAGGCTTCCTGGGAGGAGGATGAGCATCTGGCAGCATTTTCAGCACTATTCCCATGGCTATTAGCAGCAGCCCGCTTCCATGTTGCTCTGTTAATGGCTTTGTGAATATCATGTATGACAGCAACAGTGTCACTGCCTTTCTAGCTGTTGTTATCTGATTCAAACCAATACCCATTTGTTATAAACATCAACAATAAGGATTAGAACCATGTTATCCAACCCAGATCATGATTTTCCTAACAAGTTGTTCCCATGTGGCAATTCGAGCTATCATGTCATGTTGTGTTATATGGTTCAATCTTCCACATGATTACCAAAGGCCTAATACGTCGGGACTTCTGAACCTGGCCCTAAATGCTCATTTGCTACCCCCTTGAACTTGCAAAAAATGCATCAGTTTGTCTCTGAACGCCACGTGTACTAGTTTGACTTTTCAAAGATGGCATTTTTCTGATTTTACAAAAAAGCTAACAAGTGGCATCCATGGGGTTAGAAGGCTCACTTTAAACGAGTTCAGGGGTTATTTGGAGCAGTTAAAAGTTCAAGGAGCAAATGAATGTTTAAGACCAAGTTCGGGAGGGACCTGATGTATTACGCCATTACCAAAATTCATTTGGCGCATACTACCAAGAGACTGTTCTCTTTGACTTGAAATAAAATAAGTTCAGATTAGTTTAACTCTACATGGTTATAAATTTATACTGAAATAAGCTCAGTTCAAATGTTGAATTCATAAAGGGATCAAATATTTGTGAAGCCCATGTGAGATACACAAGCTGAAATCCTAATGAGTGATGATGCAACATACAGATAAATTTCGCAGATTAAAAGTAAAATTGAGTTAGTCTACCAAGACAAGAGGCACTCATTTCAGAACCCCATTTCCAAGTGACAGACAATAAACTGTAAAACCCCCCCAAAAATTTTTACTGCAAATACCTACCATGGCAGTGGTGGCAGCTCCAAAGAGAGCAATGAGAGATAGAACAGACACTTGTCCTATGAATGTGGCCATAGCTTCAAATACCAGAACACCATACACGTAAGGATGCTGCATATTAACAAATCAAAGTTAAAACAAATAACAGTCCATTGTATAAAACACAAACGTTGTAGAATATAAGAACCCAATACCGGACAAGAGGAATCAAAGGAGGGAGAAAACAAAATCCTTAATCTGTTAACTTAACACTCAACCGCTTGAGTTTTATAATACCCATTAATTGTTCACCTTTTGGATCCAAAAAGTACATCAATTTCTACTTGCAATAATTTACTTACCTACCCATTGCAAAACTTAATAATTTCAAGTACAAAAAGTCAAAAATTAGTATTTTGAGCTTGAATTAGTCAGAGAAAATAATGCAATATTATAAGGAAGAAGTGGACCCTTAGGCATCATAGCATTGAATTCATCCAAATATTTATATTACTTGTACTTGTGCATGGACGGCACGTTGGCGTGATTCACCGCGAACCCATAAATCCGTAATTATAATATTCACAAAATAGGCATCCCAACATTGCATAAGCAAATTAACAGCATAGAATTCACAAGTGTGGAAATGTTATTTACTTGAGCACAAGAATTCCAAGCTGTAAAGAGTTCCCCAGTCAAGATCATAGGTGGAAGCAATAAAGGCAATCCCACTACTGTTGTACAGAATAGCACCTCAATCTGTAAACAAAAAAATGAGTACCACAGATTAAGAACAAAAACTAATTTGAATTTTGAATGAGACAGCATTTTTACATGTTAGAAAGGCTTAACCCATCATTTGGCCCTGAACTTGGCACGAAAAGTCAGATTTCACCTTGAACATTAAAATTGCCCCCTCAATGCCATGTGTAACTGATTGGTTTGACTTTTCAAAGATGTCATTTGACACGTGGCAATGAGGGACCAACTGGTGCACTTTCAGGGGGCACGTTGAAACTTTAGAAAGTCAAGGGTGTCATCTGGTTTTTCGTGCCAAGTTCGGGGGCAAAGGATGTATTTGGCTAGAAAAATGGTAAAAACCTGTGATGTATCAGGGTTCATTTTGAAAATAGCTTCTTGCAAATTTCCCATTAGAGAATCCATAAGCAAAGCACCACAAATCATCACAACTCCAATTATGCTAAAATTAGGGGAAGTTTGGGCATCAGCTAAGGTGAAAAGGATTAACCCAACAACTAGAAGCAAAGCAGAGATATATTCATGCAATGAATATTTCCTTCTTAAGCCCGGAATAAAGGCACCCATCAGCATAACTGGTAATACCTAAAATCATCAAAATTCAAAATCAAGCTTGTGTACTATAAACAGGAACCAAATTTTTTCAATCAATTGAGAAATTGAGAATAAAATTCATTTACCTTGGTGGATTTGAACATGATTTGAGCTGGATAGTTAAGGAAAGCCAAGGAACCCTTGGTCAATCCATGAGAAGCCATAAGAACAGCAGAAAGTTTGCCATAAGTTTTCCATGGGTTGACCATTTGTTTGGTGTTGAAACCCTGGAAGTATATAAGCACCAGGTACACAAATCCTTGTACAAAGGTGAAATACCAGCCATAGCTACAAATGCAAATCAATTAGAAATTGGGATAACAGAAAGCTACCCAAATTTAATGAAGGAATGAATACTAATTATACCTGAACTGAAGCCGGTTATAAACATACTCCTGCAATTAAACAACGAAAATTGAAAATGTATGAATTGTCAAATTATTAACTCCAGAAATTGAAACAGAATTCACACGATATATAAATAAAACAGTGAAAAAAAAGCAATCAAATGGGATTATCTGCTTTTGAAATTCGAAAAAAGGACCAAAAAAATGAAGAATATCGGAAAATTCAGCATAATCTCAGCTGCCAAACAGAGCATAACAAAAGGGGGGAAAGTGAATCGAGAGCAAGAGCTAATAAAATCCAACAGAAAAGTCAGAAGGGAGAATGTAATATGTTGATAAAACGAACCTCGCAGATTCCATTAACGAGATACCCGAAGAAAAATCCAGAGGAACAAATAAGGAATTGCTGCCATTTAGGTCGATCAGAGAGTGAAATACCAAACAGCGATCGCGATTGCTCTTCCCCCTTCATATCTATCAAACTTGAACGAACTGAAAAAAAGTAAGAAACAGAGGGGCTAGTAAAAGAAACGATCGATTGAGCTAGCGGTGCATGAGGAATCAATGGGTAGAACAAAAGAAAGAAGAAAAGTATAAATCCCTCTCCTGAAAACACAAAAAAGGAGAGAGCAAAGGTGGAATTGGGTGTAAAAATGGAGGAAACGAAGAAATATATATTGAAATTCGAAGGTGGAAGACGAAGGCAGCTAGTAATTAGGAGAGTTTCGGGTCAATAGCTAGTGAGAGAATTCTTCACGTCATATATGGAGATTGCAGATTTTTTAATAACCGTCAATGACTCTTTTCCTTTTACTATTATACATCTAATTATTAATTTTAAACATTTTTTTATACATAATTTCAACAATGTTGACCGCTTTATCATCGCTTTAAAATACCTAGCTCGAGTTAAGATTTTGAGGTCCTATTTATGTATAAGTTTGGTCCATTATTTATAGTGTTATAACGTGTTATAAATATTTTAAACGATATTATCGATTTTAACGCTGTTTACGGTCAATCTCACAATTTTAAAACGTATCTTTTAAATTAAGATTTTTAAGATCATATTTATATGAAAGCACCGTGGATCATCGGAAAGAGACGCATGATTCATTCCTAATATTTTTATTATCTTTTAGTGTTTAATTTTAAATCTAAACCATTAATGTTTGAATTTGAGTAGTAATCTTACCAATTCTTCTCTTCAGTCCAAAATGGACAGTGAAAAATCTAACTCCTCCTAAATATACAATGCTGTGAAATAAATAAATCAACATTCTACTAAATCAGGACTGAATTTGTGATATTCAGGGGTTTTAAATAAAAGTTACATCCGGGTGAGTGTGAATTTGTGGGCACAATTGCGTGCATTTTAAATACAAATATACTCCCTCCATTTTAAAAATGTTTGACACTCTAACTGAATCATTAAAATTAATAAAATATTTATTATACTGTTAAAATAATTAATTTATCCTTTATATTTAAATTCTTTTTCTTCTTAACTACTACTCATAATTATTTCTCTCTCTTAATTAATACAAGGGTTAATTAAAAAAAATATAATAAAAAATACATTGAAATTTCAAAATGTCAAACTTTTGAAAAAAAAATTAATATGTGAAACTTTTGAAAATGAAAGGAATATTTGCTTATATTTGTAGAAAACTATATGTAACAACATGGACTTGATTAATAATAATAAGAATAATAATAATAATAATAATAATAATAATAATATATAATATATTTATCGAGATTAAATCTTTTTTTCTCTTGACTAGGAAAAGAATCATTAATGGAAAGCAAAATGTTATACATAGGAAATATTAATATGTAGTATTGGTAGAGTTAGTGAACATTGTAACATCTTACCAAAGATATTCTATTAATTAAATATGTGTATTAATTGAAACCAACTTCGATATAAATAAAGAGAATAATAAATTGAGATATAAATGCTGTCTGAATAATCTTACCAGTTTAATTGTATTTATTGAAAAAAAATTACAAATAATACTATAGAATTACATTCTTGAAACTGTTTTTAAAATGAATCTTGAATATTTAGAATATGTTGGAGTTTATGAATGTTTTTAATGACTTTAGTTTTATTTTATGCAGTGTTGTAACGCTCGATCCGATCAGTTAAATTGGAAAAATTCAGATTCGGTGATAAGAATGGACTAATTGACACTAAAAATTCACTTTACTACAACCCTCTAAAAATTCGGTGATTCTGTCAGTTGAACCGTTGACCCGCTAACCCAATTAATTTGAATTTTTTTTGTTAATATTTAAATAAAAACCTATTAAATCATGTCCATTAAAGTCTATATGATTTAAAAGTTCAATAAATTTAATTTCAATGAATGTTGTGCTTTTCAAATTAATTTTTTGCAATTTCAATTTGAAAAGTTTAGGTAATTTTTTTATAATCTTAAAGTTAAACATATGTATAATTTGTAATTTTTATATTTTTTACTCTAATTTAATTTGTTTTAAATATAAAATAATAGTTTATTGGGTAACTTTAATTTATTTTTTAATATAAAATAATTAGTTTGCAAGTTAATAAATAACGAAAATTAATTTTATGTAAATAGTAAAATATGATGTAAGTATTCTTGTACTTATCTTTTCATCTTAAATTTTAATATTATGCATTAGTTAGTATTTAATACATCATATATTAATTTTTAAAATATTAAAAAATATAAATTTTATATATATTTACTATAAACGATTCAATCCCAATCGACTCATAAACCTTTAACCCTATACCTTCACAGTTTTAAAGGACCGAATCGAATTTAACAACCATAATTTTATGTCATTTCTATTGAATACAACATTATTATTATATCATTTAATTTCAAGCAATGTTTATTTCATGGTAAAATTACCAATGAATATAATAATAATATTATATGAAATATATAGTTTTAAAAAATGCTTATATATATTAAGTATCGAGTTTTTATATATGGTATCGAATATTTAATACATTTCTTCAATCCAACGGTTGAGCATTCACGAGAGATATTTAATTAAGATGAAAGAATACATTAATACACTCTTATAAATACTCAGCCGTTGGATTGAAAAATGATATAAAATACCCGATATCATATATAATTTTCCTCAATTTCTGTGCAATAATGGGTTTTACTAAGTGTCGCCCATTTTTACTTCACGTCGCCCCCCTCAAAAAGATAAAAAGGCCCTTAAAAAAATAGTCCATATAAATCGGTCGGTCATCTGAGATGGAAGGCTCTCATCACTAACAGCCGTCCATCCCGGATGATTATTTTCGATGGCAGCTATCTGAAATGCAAGGCTGCCATTACTAACAGCCGTCCATCCTGGATGGCTGTTTTGGATGGCAGCCTGCCGCCTGGGATGGATGGTTGTTAGAGATGTGATCATTCTAAGGCCCTGTTCTTTTCAACTTATTTTCTGTTCAGTTTAATTCAGTTCAGTTCAGTACCATTCAGTTCAGTTCAGTTCAGTATTCAGTATTCAGTTTCAGTATCCAGCATTCAACATTCAGTATTCAGAATTCAATATTAAATTTCAGTTTATGCATTATATCAATACTATTAATGTATATTATTATTCATAAATATTAAAAAGTAATGAATATTAATGATAATATCATTTCAATTTTAATTTTAGTTCATTTCTATTTATATATTATATAAATATTATTAATTAATATGAGTAATCACAAATAACAACAAAGAAAAATAAACCAATAATAATATTTTTAAAATTATTAATTATTATTTCTACCATAGATAATTTTATAAGAAAAATAAATAAATAAATAAAAGTAATAATATTTTATTAATATTGATAATAATTAAAATAATAAGATAATATTTATAATAATAATTACAATAAATAATAATAATGATTTATAATGGTATATTTAATTATTATTATATATACAATTAATAAATTTTATCAGAATGTATAGTATTATTTAAAGTGTTATTAATTATTATGTATTTTAATATTTTTAAAATATTATTTATATTATTAATTATAATTTAGTTTTAGTATTGTTCAATTTCAGTATTTTCAGTTTTAGTACCATTCAGTTCAGTTTAGTACCAATCAGTTCAGTTCAGTTCAGTACACCTACTTATCAGTTGAAAAGAACAGGGCCTAATAGCCATCCATCCCGGACGGTTGTTAGCCATCCAAAATAGTCATCTGAAATGAACGGCGGTTAGCAATGACAGCCTTCATCTCAGATGGCTGCCATAAAAAATAACCATCCGTGATGGACGGCCGTTAGTGATAACAGCCATTCATTCTAAATGGCCGACCGATCTATATAAATTATTTTTTTTAAGGGCAGTTTTATCTTTTCACGAGGGCGACGCGAAGTAAAACGGACTACGCATAGCAATTGAGATTCTTATATGCTAAATATAGTAAAAAAATCAAATATTGATAGAAGATTTTGCGAGTCTTCATCTCCTACAAAATCCTAACTACTTTTTTTAATTTTTTAGAAAACGAGGAAGAAAAGAATAATCCTTTCTCAATCTATTTTGTTGTGTTATTACATTCTTTTTATTTTCCAGACAAATAGATTTGCAGCTACTTTTACAATTTATTTGATATATTCTCTTCTAACATCAGCACATGCAGAAGCAACAATTCAATTTAGATTTATTTATTTGGAAAGATTTACTTACCAGATGTTAACAGTGTAACAGTTCTTTTTCTTCAAATTTATGAATGTAATTTTTTTTTAGTTTAAGTTATATTTATTACAAATATTGTAGTTTAGTTTTAACTTCCTTTCAGGGATTTTATTGCCTTTTATCTTGTTGAGTGGTGTCCCTTTAAATGTAGGACCCATTGAAATAAAAAAAAGGAAAAGAAGAAAAATACAAATCGAATTCGGAGGTGATTGATGGCGCAATTAAAGGAATTGAAAGGCAGTCATTTCACGTGTCTTTCAATTCCTATAAATAGAGAGGCATTCTGCCTCATTTTAAAACACAGATATAAGAATATAACTGTGCATATAAACTTAGGAAAGGGGTTCCTAAGAGTTGGGTAAGAGAGAAATAGTAAGGTTTTGGGAAACACTTGTGTGCCACTATTTTGTAATCTCTTGGTGTACCTACTATTATTTTATAGTGGTAAATTATTCAGAGTTGGTCACGTAGTTTTTCCCTAATTCATTTGGGGTTTCCACGTAAAAATCTCTGTGTCTTTTTATTCTGCTGCTATTATCTTTTCTTGTAATCTATAATTGAGCCTAAGAAGTGGTACTAGAGCCGAAGGTTATTTTATCAGTAAAATCTGTGGATATATTTTTCAAAAATAAATATACCACGACGGCGAGAAAATTACGATAAATCCGGTGGCGCAATCCGTTCGAAAAACCGTCGCAGATACGTAATTTGAGTAAATAGTAAAATAGTAACTTGAGTAATAGCATTCATATATAATACTATTTATATGCTGCCATCTTTTATGAATAGTATTATTTAAGTATACAGAGGCATACTGTTACTATTCCAATATACAAGTATTATTTGGGTATACGGTACTATTTACATATACAGTCACTATTTTTGTGAATAGTAAAATTCGTGAATAGTAAAATTTTGCCATTCTTAAATTTTTGACATGGCGAATGAAGGTGTAATGATCAAATTGACGGATACAAATTATTCAATGTGGAAATCCAGAATGGAGGACTACCTCAATTGCAAAGATTTGTGTGATCCAATTGAGGGTGACGACGCAAAGCCGAAGGATATGAAAGATCAGCAGTGGATAAAGTTGAAGAAGCAGACATTGGGTACAGTACGCCAATGGATAGATGCTAGCCTATACAACCACGTGAGGAACGAAACAGATCCCAAAGTTCTCTGGAAGAAGCTAGAGGATATGTACGAGTCTAAAAATGCTCAAGGAAAAGGGTTCATGATTCGCAAAGTCATGAACTTGAAACTGACAGAGGGACGCTCAATCACATAACACCTGAATGACTTTGAAGGATTCATAAGTGAGCTAGCAGTCACTGGTATGTCCTTGGATGATGAGATGCAATCATGTCTTTTGATGGGAACTCTACCAGATAGCTGGGATACTCTTGTTGTATCACTGAGTAACTCAGCTCCAAATGGTGTGGTAAAAATGTCTATGGTAAAGAATAGCCTACTTAATGAAGAACTTCGTAGAAGAGACGTTGGCAGTACCAGTTCACAAGCCCTTGCCACGGAAAACAAGGGTCGAAGCAAGAGTAGAGGTCGTGGGAATGGAAAATCAAAAGATAGATCCAAGTCCTAGGAGAAGAGGTCATGTTACCACTGTGGAAAGCAGGGCCATCTCAAAAGGAACTGCCGTTTCTTAAAACAAGAGAATGCAAATCGAAGTCATGATAATGACAAAAATACGTCTGCTACAGTCACAAAAGAAGATGGAGAGGTGGCTTTAGTATCTCATGATGCAGATTGTTGTCATGTTGGAGATGTACATTTTGAGTGGATTGTAGATTCTGGTGCATCATACCACTGTGTTTCAAAAAAGGAATACTTCTCAACATATAAAGCCGGTGATTTTGGTACTATTAAAATGGGAAATAATAGTGTCTCGCAAATGGTGGGAATCGGTGATATCTGCTTGAAGACAAGTGTCGGATGCACATTATCACTTAAAAATGTGCGACATATTCCAGATCTTCGGTTGAACCTGTTGTCTGTTAGTGTATTGGACAAGGAAGGTTATCACAATCATACAAGTAATGGAAATTGGAAACTCACCAAAGCATCGTTGGTGGTGGCGAAAGGAAGATTGTGTTGCTCGCTATACAAAACGCACGCAACAATATGTGCGAGTCAACTGAATACAGATGGAGATGATGCTTCACCAAATTTGTGGCATAGGCGACTGGCGCATGTTAGTGAGAAAGGGTTGAATATACTGGCTAAGAAGTCCCTCATCCCATTAGCCAAAGGAAAAATTAACCCGTGTGATCACTGTTTATTTGGAAAGCAACATCGAGTTTTATTTCAGAAAAGCTCTAGAAGGAGAAATAATAAGTTAGAGCTGGTACACTCTGACGTTTGTGGTCCCATGGATACAGAATTCATTGGAGGAAGAAGATACTTTCTTACCTTCATTGATGATTTTTCAAGGAAGACATGGATTTATTTGCTGCGCACAAAGGATGAAGTATTCAAGCACTTTCAGCAATTCCATGCAATGGTGGAAAGGGAGACTGGAGTGCCATTGAAGTGTTTACGCACAGATACTGGTGGCGAGTATATCTCCAAGGAGTTCAAGGATTACTGTAGTCAACATGGTATCAGGCATGAAAAGACAGTTCCTGGTACACCTAATCACAATGGCGTTACTGAACGAATGAATCGTACCATTGTCGAAAGAGTTAGATCCATGCTCAAAATGGCTACCTTACCTAAGTCATTTTGGAGAGAAGCTGTCAATACTGTTGTCTATCTTATCAACCGACTACCTTTAGCACCTTTGGATCTTGATATTCCAGAGAGGGTCTGGACAGGTAGAAATATCTCATACTCTCACTAGAGGGTATTTGGCTGCAAGGCATTTATGCATATTCCTAAAGAGCAAAGGCTAAAGCTTGATGATAAATCAGTTCCTTGCACTTTTGTCGGTTATGGAGATGAAGAGTTTGGCTACAGATTATGGGATCCAGTGAAAAAGAAAATTGTACGGAGCCGAGATATTGTATTTCACGAGAATGATATCATCGATGAAAGATCTACAAGTGACAGTGTTATTGATATAATACCAAAGAGCATTCTATCAGATGATGCCACGGAAAGAAGAATGCATCAATCAGAACAAGATGGAGAAGAAGAGTCAGTTGTGAGGGATCAAGATGCGATTGTAGATGAAGATACGAATAAAGAGGGTATTGAGTAGGGGGAGCCAGAGACCCCATTCTACCAAAGAAGAACCTCAATTAAGGAGGTCAGTCAGAGAATGCCAACCATCTACAAAATACTCCAGTTCTGATTATATTTTAATCACTGATGAGGGGGAGCCTGAAAGCTTCCAAGACGTGCAATCTTGTAATGATAAATATTATTGGATGAAGGCCATGCAGGAGGAGATGAATTCTTTAAAGAAGAATGACATGTACGAGCTGGTAAAACTCCCAAAAGGGAAGAGAACACTCAAGAAGAAATGGGTGTACAAGCTAAAAAAAGATGATGGAAACCTAGTGGGATTCAAATCTCGATTGGTTGTCAAAGGCTTTACTCAAAAGAAAGGTATCGACTTTGACGAGATTTTTTCACCAGTTGTGAAAAGGAGTTCCATTCGAGTTGTGTTGGGTCTTGTAGCCAGCTTGAACCTTGAGTTAGGACAGCTTGATGTAAAGACCGCGTTCTTGCATGGGGATTTAGAAGAAGAAATTTATATGGAACAACCAGAAGGTTTCAAGGTCAAGGGAAAGGAGGGCATGGTGTGTCGCCTGAAGAAAAGTTTGTATGGGTTAAAACAAGCCCCGCGACAATGGTATAAAAAGTTTGATTCCTTCATGGTGAATCAAGGATACAAGAGGACAGAAGCTGATCCATGTGTATATGTCCAGAAATTTCCTGATGAAAAATTTATCATTCTTCTCTTATATGTTGATGATATGCTAGTCGTTGGGCCAGATGCCAAAATGATTAATAAGTTGAAGTGTGATTTGTCTAAGGCGTTTGACAAGAAGGATTCGGGACCGGCAAGGCGAATTCTTGGAATGGAGATTATCCGAGATCGGAGGTCCAGCAGGCTGTGATTATCGCAAGAAAAATATATTGAACGGGTACTAGAAAGGTTCAATATGAAGAATGCTAAACCAATTAGCACTCCACTTGCCCCTCATTTCAAGTTGAGTAAGAAATCCTACCCTTCAACAGAGAAAAATAGAGAAGATATGTCAAATGTTCCATATTCTTCAGCGGTCGGCAGTTTAATGTATGCAATGGTGTGTACAAGACCAGACATCGCTCATGCAGTTGGCGTTGTGAGTAGATTTCTGTCAAATCCCCAAAAGACACATTGGTAAGCAGTTAAATGGCTCTTTAGATACCTGAGAGGAACTTCAAAGTTATGTTTAACCTTTGGAGGTGGAAAGCCAGCACTTGTTGGTTACACAGATGCGGATATGGCTGGTGACCTTGATGAAAGAAAATCTACATCAGGTTACTTATTTACATTCTCAGGGGGAGCTATTTCATAGCAGTCACGGTTACAAAAGTGTGTTTCATTATCAACAACTGAAGCAGAGTACGTTGCAACAATAGAAGCAGGAAAGGAAATGCTTTGGTTAAAGCGATTCTTTCAAGAATTGGGTGTGCAAGAAGAAGACTATATAGTTTATTGTGACAGTCAAAGTGCACTAGACTTGGGCAAGAATACTATGTATCATGCGCGGACAAAACATATTGACGTAAGGTATCATTGGCTCAGACTTGCCATTGAAGAAAAAGAGTTCAAGTTGCAGAAGATTCATACAAACAACAATGCCGCCGATATGCTGACAAAGGTCGTTCCAAACACTTGTGTGCCACTATTTTGTAATCTCTTTGTATACCTACTATTATTTTATAGTGGAGAATTATTCGGAGTTGGTCCCGTGGTTTTTCCCTAATTCATTTGGGGTTTCCACGTAAAAATCTTTATATCTTTTTATTCTGCTGCTATTATCTTTTCTCGTAATCTATTATTGAGCCTTACATATCTTATTTTATATCGGGGTTAGCTCAAATGGAATATGATGTGTTCCTTTTCTATTATTTCAATGTATTTTTTTCTTTAATCGAATTAATATATACGTTCAAATAAAATAAATTGTGTATTATATAAAATAATGTTACGTGATTCAGTAAATTTACACCCTATACAAAATCATAAACTTATTGCTAGCGCTTTAGATATAAAAATTGGAATCCCAATATAGAGTATCTGTGGCACACCATATCATCTACTCATCAAATCAATGAAATTATGCAAAATAAGTATATGTTAGGGTCTAAATTTTATGAATTACCATATGATATGATATATATATATATATATATATATATATATATATATATATATATATATATATATATATATGTGTGTTTTGTAACTATTAAATAACTAGTTAATTAATTATATATTAGTATTTTTTTATATTAGTTAAAATGTGAAATGTGATTACTAGTTTATTCACCTAGTAAAATTTTAAAGTAAAACCTTTAGCTAATTTAATTGAAATTCATATGCTGCATCGTTCAGAACTGATTAATAATATACATGCATTTACAAGTCTGTATGTTTTTTTATTTAGTTCAAAATTAAAATGATTGTAACATCAAATGATTGCTTTCTTTTCTATTTACAAATGTTTGCGTTAAAAATTGAAGTAATCCATATATTTTAAGATACACGGTGTAAAAGGTATTTAAGTAATATATTTCAGGTAGTCAATGGTTGGTATAAAATAACTACCCATCACCAATAGCTGTCGATTCAAAAAACAAATTATAAACTATTATAGTATTTTTGTTATTGTATGTGTTATAACTAGCTGACTTATTTGAGCTTAAAATAAATAGGTTTTTCGGCGGGTCTTATTAGATCGGATAATACATTCTTTATATCCATATTCATTAAGGTTTTGGATAAAAATATATCACTATATCCATATCCATTTAATGTTTTCGATAAAAAAATATCACTATATCCATAACCATTTAAAGTTTCTGGTAAAAAAATATCACCATATCTATATCCATTAAGATTTTGAGTAAAAATTTTTCGTCATTCCTCATCAGATATTTCCCATTACCCATCGGATATTCCTCATTACTCATTAAGAATAATAAAGAGCAATATTTTACAAAGTTTCTAAGAATAAAAAATAGTTTTTTATCACAAAATTAGACTAAATAATTAATAAACACAATTTATAAAGATAATAATTATAAAATTATTTAAGATCAAGGTTTTTCACTGCTAAATAAAAAGAAGAAAGATAAATATGAAATACATGTTCGTGAAAGAAAAATATGACTAATGAAATATCAATACCTACCTCATATTATTTATTAATAAATGCTAAATTGGTATTGAAAATATTGCTTGCACTTTATATTTCATGTTCATAGGGTCACCAATAACATCACATATTGAATATTGATATAAAATAGTACAATTAATTTTATATTTCAAGTATTATTCGGGGATATCCAATAGATAATTGGGTGGTCGGGTTTAGGTATTTTCGGGTTTGATACACATTCCCCATATCCATATCCATTAAAGTTTCGGTAATAAAAAATTCTTCATATCTATACCCATAAAAATTTTATGAGAGATTCTCCATCTCCATTAAATTTGGGGAATTCACGCCCATCGACAACCCTAAAAACAAATATATTGCTGTATGTTTTTTCAACATTTACTACTTGTAAAAGGGAAAGAAACAAGAAATAAATTTGTAATTAAAATGAATAGAACAATAAATAACGGGATTAAATGGTAACTATGGCACTACCGCGTTGCCAAGAAATAAATAGTGCGGCAATTACAGCAATGTCTTGCCAAATGAAAAACAATAAATAGATGGAAAATTATAGGGTGTACTGAGTTTTTTTAGGTCCTTTTATAATTAATGGCTCAAAATTAGTAGAAAGACATTTAATTGAAAAGAGAAAATATTTAATTAAGCCTATATTAAATATCAACCTTTAAATTATTTGATCCTAAAAAGATCTGATCTACCATATAAAAGCCCGAGTTTGTAATGCATAGTTATAATGGCATGTGTTATTACAAACGGTGATTTGGTTGACTAACTAGCACGTGCTCTTGTTGACGTTCATGGGCTATGTGGCCATTGCCCATTTATCTGCCAATTTTGTTGCCAAAGGAGAGGGATAAATTGGAATTGGTTTAATTGACGTGCATCTGTTGGGAAAATCGCGGTGTTACTTACTTTCGAATTAATGGGAATACGAAAAATAACTACGAAAAAATAACATAAATTTAATAACGGAGTTCGGCCAATTTCGCCTACCTCTTCGAAGTTGCTGCAGACTTTATTGAAAGAGAAAAGTAACACAGTGTTTACAAGCACTCACACCTGAAGCCCAAATAACTCCGAGAATTTAGACCAAAATTCTCTCAAAGAGAACCCACAATAGACATAATCAGAAGCTCAAAAATTATTAAATTTACTTTTTTGCTAAACCCGCTTTGATATTCCTCTTTATTGATTTTCCTAACTCTCTTTTCTTACTTATGCTATCAAATTTTCTAATGATTTTTCCCTTTACAAACCTCTTCTATTTATAGTGAAATGGATGAGAAAAAACCAAAGAAAAAACCCGGCACAAAATTAATATGCCGTATTCAATTTTCAACAAAATATTGCTTCTCCATTTGCCGCCTTTTTCTAGTCAATTTCCAGCCCCAATTTGGGACCTATTTTTGCTGCAAATTGAATGGTTGGTCCCTGTTTGTTGATTATTGACTTTTCTAACAGCATCCATACATGTTTCTTATCGACTTTATTAATATCAAATAGACCTAAGCATGGATCCGTTAATCTGTAAGGTCCGACAAACTATATCGGACAAACTATATGGGATGAATTAAGTGAGAAAATTGGAGTAACGGCTCGGTAGATTCGTTGTGACCCGATTAATGTGTGGGACTAGCCAAATTTTGTTAAGCGATTATAGCATTCCTCACATGATTGGTTCTTGTCGTAGCCTAGAATCCATCTTGGCCCAACTAATATTTCCGGATCTCTGGGTTATCCCTTTTCCCGAAACTTAGGTCATATTCTATTGGACTACAGATCACTTTAGTTCAGCTCAGATCACTTCAGTTCAGTTCAATTCAATTCAGTTATGTGTAGTTATAAATTTTACACTAAATAAGTTCAGTCCACTTTAATTCAGCTATACCTAGGTATAAATTTACACTAAATAAGTTCAATTCACTTCAATTTAGTTCAATTCAGTTCATTCGATTCAATTCAGTTCAGTTTTGAAAAGTTAAAAAAACATGAAATTACTCTTTATCTGATTTACATAAGTAGTTCTATAATAATAATAATAATAATAATAATAATAATAATAATAATAATAATAATAATAATAATAATAATGGAATTGTTTGAAGAAAGACAATGATGCCAAATCCTTTTTGTTACTAATATAAAGAAATAACTCTTTTTCTGCAGATCATTTTGAAAAATAATTAATGATAGTTTCTTAAAAAATAGTAATAAATTAAACATTAATGAAATTAATGTCTTTCAAAGTAATAATAAGAAAAAAATGGAAAAACAGAATTGATGAATATAAATTGGGCAATATAATTCTAAAGGCTCTACGCCCAGGAATTATCGGCAGGCCTGGCCTAAATCCAAGTATTTTGATAATTTCCTCTACACATTAATGGGGCTTTTAAAAACAATTAATTGGCTAATCATATTGAAACTCTTGTATGTTATATTATTTGGATGGAATAATACATATTATAGAGTTTTGATACCGAGACTTTATTTTTTTTCTTACTTTATCAATATTATTATTGGATTGATTTTTATACCGCTAATTTAATGATGATGAAGGGTAAAATAACTGTAATTTTAACTAGGAAGTGTTTTAAATATTAGGCTTAATGCATCAACAACATCCCTAACTTGTCACCAAAATCTTGCTACCTCCTTGAACTTTAGAATTGTTCCCGCACCTACCCCAACTTTTAAAAAATATACCACTTTGCTCCTTAAGTGGTACGCGTTAGCTTCTGGTTTGTTTGACTTTTCAAAGATATCATTTTTAAAGATTTTTCCTCTCGAATCAAAAGTTGACAGATGGCATTTAGGGAGCAAAGTGATACTTTCAAAGTTCAAGGAAGCAACAATATTTTGGAGACAAGTATGCACGTTGTTGATGCATTAGGCCTAAATATTACTATCAATGGTTACTTCATCTTCTACAAAATTATTATTACTTTATCTCTTATAAACATTGAATCAAATATTTTTCCACGTATCCAATGGTTTTTTTTAAATTTATCTTATTGGGCTTACAATAATAACAAATAATCATCTGTATATGAATTCGAACATGTAATCCCTAGGATTACAAATTTAAGCTCTACTACTAGGCTGAAGCCTTTGCCACATCCATATATCCTAGGGTTATAAGAAGAAAAATCATTGATAGTAATATTTAAAATACTTCCTAGTTTTGCCAAGTTACTTGGAAAAAAATATTTAATTGAACCAAGGAAAATAATTAACAAGTATGAGGTTGTGGGTTCAATCCCCACAATCTACAAAATTAATAAAATACCCTTGTTATTAAAAAAATACTTAATTGAACAGCCTCTTTAAAATGCAAGCTAAAATTTTCAAATTAATGTCTAAAAACAAATTAAATTAATTGTGACCGTATAAATTTTGACAACAAATTTTGTCAAACGTTGTTATCATTGATGTGGATTCAGTAACAATTTTTGGATGCCAATACTAAAATTTAAGTAGCAAAATTTGTCTCTTGCACAAACTTTTAAATTAGTTGTAGGGATAAATTCAGAAACTATTCAAGAAATTAACATGCAAGAACAGAAAGGTAAAATTTAGAAAGAAACAGTCTGATGTGATCGAACAAGACTGCTCAGCTTTTATTGATGAAGAAAGATCCAAACAACAACGATTACAATTTAGAATATTCAGGCTCTAAGACTAAACTATTCGCGTAACACACTACAACGTATAAAGAAAGAACACTAGCACTAGTAATCGCTCAACAATCTTACCAAAATACAGAGTATAAAGCTTAAACCCTAAATTGCTCTCTGAGATCTACAGAAGCAAAAGAAACCCACCTCAATATATACAACTCTTGAAGCCGTTACAACATCTGAAATATAGCTGTTGATAATCAGGATAATTATCAACGGATTGATTTGTAGATTAGGGGAGAATCATCGGAGATGAGAGGAACTTGGATTGAGAGCATTTGCGGCGGCTTAGTTTCTGAGCTTTGGAGAAATTAACCCTAACAGAGCGGATCAAACCCCTTATAAACACAGGCCGAAGAAGCTGGGCTTTGTAGTGAGAGTGGGCCTAAAAGCCACAAACTTAACATCAGTCAAACTATTTTAGCATTGCAAGTTAATTATTCATCATGTGGAATCTATTAATCAAACTACTTTGGTATTACAAATTAATAGCTCATTATACGGATTCGTTAGGGCCCTCAGCATATATAATTATGATCGTTTTTATTCTTCAAGAAATACAAAATTCAGAGATATTTTTTTGGCTAAAAGTTGTTACCACAGCTCTTGGAAGTAATAAAGAGTTATTATTGTTATAAAGTTGTGAAGATGAATACATTAGCTACTTCCTTAAATTTAAACTATCATTTTAACTAATGTATTACTTGGAAGTAATACATTAGTTACTTCCTCAACTTGAAATTGAAAATATGTAGACAACTTTTAAAAGTTTAAAGTATCATTTTAACTTGATAAAAACGATCAATTTAATCCTTAAATTTAACTAAAATGTACTATTAGCTTATCAAATTAGATAAATAGAGCTATGAAACGACTACATTTATCCTATATAAAACATAATAATTAAAAAATTGTCACATAAGTAACAAGAAATAAATTCGGTGCACTTGTTACAAGTTCTACATGAATACTCAAACTATTGTAATTCATTGCTATATCTGTTAAAAAAAAAACTCTCCAATACATCATAATTGAGCTTGAAAGTTGAAATTACTCGGCATACTTTGAAAACAAGCTTCTAAACATTTAACATAGCAATTTGTTTAACGAAAATCTTACCCTAATATTTGGTGGGCATATTTCAATCTACAAATATTTAGGGTCAGTTTGGCTTAACTTTTTTCAAGAGCTTTTTTAAAAATTTCATTTTCAAACTTTTCCTAAAGGCAATAAATTTTATTTTAAAAAAACAAATCATACAGTTCCTAATTAATTGGTATGAAGAATCAAAACGTGTTGTTCAAAGCAAAAAAATGTAGTTCTATTCAAAATTTGTGCGAGCAACTTATTTTGACAGCAGATTAAAAAATAATATCAAACTTACCTTTAGTTCATAAAAAAGATTTTTTTGAATATGGAAAATATATTTAAAAGAGAAATAGTTTGTACATAACGTTGCCGTCCAGTTTTATATGTTACTGTCGAAATTAAATGTGTATTTTAAAGTTTGGAAATTTTATCTTTTATTTTTTTATTTGCTTTCATGCTTTTTCATTTTTTTCTCGCCTCCAAATGAGGACTATAAATTTATTTCAGTTATTGTGATTTGGTATGTTAATACGATATAAAATTACTCGAATACCATGGGATCCAAACCAACTTGTATGTTAAATAACCGATTTTTTCATTCACATGGGAAGGATAGGAAGGAAATTTGATCTCCAATAACAAAACGTGAATGTTATATATATATATATATATATATATATATATATATATATATATATATATATATATATATATATATATATATATATATATATATATATATATATATATATAGACATTTCTCGCAAACTTGTAATGATATAATACGTATAATTCATTATAAAAAATAAAATTTTCAAGCGATTGTATATTTTGATTTTTTTACTGGTAAGAACACAAATGTCACCATTAATTGTTATTTCTCGGTATTAGATAAATCATATTCCGCTAATAGACTCTAACATAAACCATATAAACTTTTTCTTTTGGAATTAATACTTTCTTACAAAAATAGGTTAAATCAAGTTTTAAATTTATTGAGATTCAATTTTTTATAGTTAAAATTTACCGATTTACAATATTATGTGAGGCTCAATTAGTAATAAATATGAGAGTGCCTTTAAAGTTACCTATAATATATAGGAGGATGGGGTAATGGGATTCTTCTCAAAAAACCAACCATCACTGCCCGGGTGTAGAATGGGTGCCAATTACAATATTATTACCTGTATTTATCATGATGTGTCATATTTTACAAATTATTTACTGGAATGATGTGAAAATATTTCTTAGTTTTCCTATTCTTTAAATTTTATTTATATAATTGTCATATTGCTTGTTCTTTCGATTTTTTTAGTTACTTTTTATTTATCTCTCAAATCGTTTAGTTTTTCGACATGCCGCTCTAGAATTTTTTATTCGTTCTGTTTTTATATTCAAAATGATATCCACTGTTAATTTTTGAACTTTTTAAACCAATAAACATCTGTTAGATATTCAATAAGTATATAATATGTCTTAGTTTTAAAAGTTTTTTTAATGAAATCTTTATGTTAGTTTGTGTTGTTGGTTCTTCGACTGGATTTAGTGTTGCTTTTGGGTTTTGGGTGTGAGATTTTGCTCTATTTGTTGCTCGAATTGAGAAGCTTAAATCTGCTAATGTAAATTCTATGTCTGTACGTGATTAGGTCTAAATCTTTTGCTAATGTAAATTCTGCACCGGTCCTTGATAATTTAAAGCAAACCAACTGTAGAAGATTATACAATGTCGACGCATATTTATTTGGGAATTTAGAAATTCTAGCCTTAGGCGTTTGAACATCTATTAGACATCTATCAAACATCTATTAGACATGTAACATATATCTATCAGACATCTACCAGACTTATATTAGAAAATCTATTTTATAGTTGATATTATACATCCATACCAGTGTATTTTAAAGTTCTAATCTATAAAAAAAATCAATCTAGTGTCTTGAACTCAAGTTCATTTATATTTACTGATTTCTATTCGATTTATACTAGATATCTATTGGATACATGATAACTAAAAAAATGGAAAAAAAATACCACATTAGATGTCATTTTGAAGATAAAAAAGAGACGAACAAAATATTTTAGAGCAGCATGTAAAAAAAATGAACTGTTTGAGAGATAAATGTAAAATAAAGTAAAATAATTTACAAAAAAAACATGCTAATAGCATGTTGTTGCCTTTTGACTCAAAATTTGAGAATTGTTTGAAAAGGGACCGTAACTTTGACCCGTTTATTTGCAGAAAAATATTTTATAGGAAAATGTTTTCCCGATTTTCCTCTGTTTGTTTTGATTGTAAAATAAGTCAATAGAAAATATTAAGTTGGTCAATGGAAAATATGTTTACAAAAAATGGAAAATGTTTTCACCAAAAAGAAACAGGGAAATTTCTCTGTTTTTTTAGGCCCTGTTTATTTGCAGGAAAATATTTTGCAGGAAAATAAAATATTTTTCTGTGTTTGGTCACAATAGTGAAAATATTTTCCAACATTTGGTTGCAATGCTGGGAAATATTTTACGACCATAATAACATTGTATATGTCTATACTAAGATTTTAACTAAAACATAAATTGCAACATGGAAGAAACATTAAATTTTTTTATAAAGAAATAAAAAAACATAATAATAAAATTTTTAATTATGTCAAATGTGTTAGAAATCGACTATATATGCAAGGATATTGAAACAATAAAGAGAGAAAGCAGAGAGAGAATTTGAGAGAAACTTTTATTTCTTATTTCTGAGATATATGAAAATGAAGAAATTGAATTCCTATTTATAGAGAAATCCAATGGTAAGAATGGTAAATAGGTAAGAAACATTTTACAGAAAATAATAATGACAGGTAGAAAAGTAGAAAACATATTACATCAAATTATTAAGGAGGTGGACCCTACATCAATAATTTAATGACAAGGGTCACATCAAATAATTTAACACTCCCCCTTTTGATGTGTCATCTGCCGCGAATGGAACACTGCCTCGTTAAAAACCTTACTAAGAAAAAACCCTGTGGGATAAAAACCTTAGCTAAGGGAAAAAGAGTACAGTGTTTACTCCCCCTGTTCGCGAGTTGACTGGAGATCCTTAAGACGTCGCATTCCAATGCTGTAAGTTAATTTCTTGAAAGTTGAGGAAGGTAAAGCCTTGGTAAACAAATCTGCTAAATTATTACAAGAGCGGATTTGTTGAATATTGATTTCACCATTCTTTTCTAGATCATGAGTGAAGAAAAATTTTGGTGAAATATGCTTTGTTCTGTCTCCTTTAATATAACCTTCCTTCAATTGAGCAATACAAGCAGCATTATCTTCATATATTGTCGTCGGACCTTCCTTGACCGTAACTTTTTCACATGCTTCTTGGATATGTTTGATTAATGATCTCAACCACACACATTCACGACTTGCCTCGTGAATAGCTATTAACTCCGCATGATTTGAGGAAATAGCTGTAATTGTTTGTTTTGTCGATCGCCAAGATATAGCTGTTCCTCCATATGTGAATAAATAGCCCGTCTGAGATCGAGCTTTGTGTGGGTCGGATAAATAACCCGCATCCGCATATCCAACTAATTTAAGCTTAGATTCATGTGAATAAAATAAGCCTAAATCAATAGTTCCTCGAAGATAGCGCATTATATGTTTAATTCCATTCCAATGTCGTCTTGTAGGTGCAGCGCTGTATCTTGATAATAAATTAACAGAGAATGCTATATCCGGTCTTGTGTTATTAGCAAGATACATTAAAGCACCTATTGCGCTTAGATACGGTACTTCAGGACCGAGAACTTTTTCATTATTTTCTCTAGGACGAAAAATATCCTTTTTCACATCGAGTGATCGTACAACCATTGGGTTACTCAATGGATGTGCTTTGTCCATATTAAATCGTTTCAGGATCTTTTCTATGTAGTTTGATTGATGCACTAAAATTCCTTTTTTAAGGTGCTCAATTTGTAAACCAAGACACAATTTTGTTTTTCCAAGATCTTTCATCTCAAATTCTTTCTTTAAAGAATCAACTGCTTTTGGAATCTCTTCTGGAGTTCCAATAATATTCAAATCATCAACATAAATTGAGATGATAATAAAATTAGATCCTGATTTTCTTATAAAAACACATGGACAAATTGGATCATTTTTATATCCTTCTTTCAATAAATATTCACTGAGACGATTATACCACATGCGCCCAGATTGTTTTAATCCATATAAGGATCTTTGTAACTTTACCGAGTAAAGTTCTCGTTTGCCATATTTTTCTGGCAGCTTTAATCCTTCAGGGATTTTCATATAAATATCATTATCAAGCGAACCATAAAGGTAAGCTGTGACAACATCCATCAAGTGCATCTGTAAATTTTCTTGTACTGCAAAACT
This sequence comes from Euphorbia pulcherrima, assembly GCA_947683365.1. Lineage (NCBI taxonomy): Eukaryota > Viridiplantae > Streptophyta > Magnoliopsida > Malpighiales > Euphorbiaceae > Euphorbia > Euphorbia pulcherrima. Next base: position 76,089,041 of record CANTUS010000014.1, read on the forward strand.
AATAAGATATCTAAAAGTTATTGCATCCACCACCGGAGAATATGTCTCCTCATAGTCTATCCCGGGTCTTTGAGAAAAACCTTGTGCAACTAATCTGGCTTTATATCTTATTATTTCATTTTTCTCATTTCTCTTTCTAATAAAAACCCATTTATTACCAACAGGTTTTACGTCCTGTGGTGTTCGAACTACTGGTCCGAATACTTTGCGTTTTTCAAGAGAATTCAGCTCTGCTTTTGCTTCTTTCCATTGTTGCCAATCATTTCTACTTTGGCATTCTACAATAGATGTTGGCTCATAATCCACGTTTTCATTTTCAATATTGATCGCAACATTATATGAAAAAATATGATCTATAATTATTTTATTGCGACTCCATCTTCTTTCGTTAGTGATATAATTTATTTGAATTTCTTCATTTTCAATAGCTTCAGGTATTTGCACTTCAGGTGCTTGCACTTCTTCCGGAAGTGTATTTATATTTATATCCTCAATGGGAATATCATCACTATCAATAATTCTCCTCTTTTTAGAATTTTTATTCTTTGAACCAATTGGTCGTCCACGCTTCAGGCGTGATAGAGTATTATCCGTAGGTTGTTCTTCAGGAATCTCAATACGAATTGGCGCATTTACTGCTGGTATATGCAATTTTGTTACTCTTTTAGGATTAGCGAGTGCATCAGGCAATCGATTTGCTAAATGTTGAAGATGGATTATTCTCTGAACTTCTAGTTCAGAATCATTTGATTTAGGATCCATATGAGAAAGTGATGAAGCATTCCATATTATTTTCTTTTCCAAAATTGGGTTCTTATTCTCTCCCCCTAATTTTGGGAAAGTGCTTTCATCAAAATGACAATCTGCAAATCGTGCAGTAAACATATCGCCAGTTAATGGCTCAAGATATTTAATTATTGAAGGGGATTCATAGCCAACATAAATTCCTAATCTCCTTTGAGGACCCATTTTAGTCCTTTGTGGTGGAGCAATAGGCACATATACTGCGCAACCAAAAACTCTAAGATGAGAAATACTAGGCTCATGGCCAGAAGTTAATTGTAATGGAGAATAATCATGATAACTTACTGGCCTTAAACGTATAAGAGATGTTGCATGCAATATTGCATAACCCCAAACTGTAGTAGGGAGATTCGTTCGCAAAATTAGCGGTCTCGCAATTAATTGTAGACGTTTAATAAATGATTCTGCTAGACCATTTTGTGTATGAACATATGCTACAGGATGTTCAACTTTTATTCCAATCGACATACAATAATCATTAAATGATTTGGATGTGAATTCCCCAGCATTATCAAGACGGATTGATTTAATAGGATAATCGGGAAACTGTGCCCGTAACCTTATAATTTGAGCAAGTAACCTTGCAAATGCCATATTTCGTGAAGATAATAAGCATACATGTGACCACCTAGTTGAGGCGTCAATTAGAACCATAAAATATCTAAATGGTCCACATGGTGGATGAATTGGTCCACAAATATCACATTGTATGCGCTCTAAAAATGCTGGTGATTCGATTGCAACCTTACTTCTGGAAGGCTTTATTATTAATTTTCCTTGCGAACAAGCAGCACAAAATAATTCATTATTTTGAAGAAACTTCTGGTCCTTCAATGGATGCCCATATGAATTTTCAATAATTTTTCTCATCATTATCGAACTAGGATGACCCAGTCGATCATGCCAAATTTTATAAGTATTTGAATCTATAAACTTCTGGTTTATAGTTAAATTGGCCTCAATCATATTAATATATGGATAGTATAAGCCACATGAAAGAGTATAGAATTTTTCAAGTATACATTTCTTACTTAAAATTATTTTTGTAACATAAAGACATTCTTTATTGTCTTCGCTCACAGTTTCAATATGATATCCATTTCTGCGAATATCTTTAAAACTTAATAAATTTCTGTGAGAATTCGGGGAAAATAATGCATTATTTATAATAAGTTTTGTTCCCCTTTGTAATATAATACTAGCTCTTCCGGAGCCTTCAATCATTTTTGTTTGTCCCGATATTGTGGTAACAACAGTTTCACCCTTTTTAAGAATATTAAAATATCTTGCCTCTTTGAGAATAGTATGGGTGGTGGCACTATCTACAATACATAAATTTCCTTCATTTTCCTTCAAGTCATATAATACTGGGAAAGAATTCATTTTCTTCATTGAACAAATGAAAGATGCATTATTATTTATTTATAAATAAACATTGTATAAAAAGTACATTAAGCAGCAATAACAAAAGCAAACTAATAATAACATAAAAGTTACAATATATTAATTAAGCAAAATATATGGACTAATTATTCAAATTTTTCTTTGCCACTGGTGCTGGGTAACAGAAAATCATCCATCTCCATATTGGGGACATCAATAGGCTCATTATTTGGGGTATTATCATCCAATATGAAATTGGTTTCTGGTTCCGCATATTTCTTGAGAGAGGCTTGGTATAAGTTTACCAAATGTTTAGCGGTTCTACAAGTTCTTGACCAATGACCAGTCATACCGCATCTATGGCATTTATTTTCATCATTTTGACTGTTTTTTCTTTTATCAAATCTTTCAATTTGATTATTCCACTTCTGGTGGTTATTTGTATTTTTCCACTTCGGGTGGAAATTATTGCTATTATTATTATTTATATATTTTCACTTCTGGTGGAAATTGTTATTATTATATCCTCTACCACGCCCATTTCCACGACCTCTACCTTGACCACGACCACGACCATTTCTGCGGCCACGTCCATTAAAATTATTATGAATTATCGCATTCGCTTCAGGGAATGGATTTGTTCCGGTAGGTCGTAGTTCATGGTTTTTTAACAGGAGTTGATTTCTCTGTTCTGCTAGGAGAAGAGCAGTAATTAGTTCACTATATTTCTTATAGTCTTTTGCTCTGTATTGTTCCTGTAATACCATATTATTCAAATGAAAAGTAGAATATGTCTTTTCCAGTAAATCCTCATCAGTTATTTCCTTTCCACATAATCTTAATGTGGATGTAATTTGAAAAAGTTTAGAATTATATGCACTGAGAGATTCAAAATCTTGTAGCCTTAAGTTTATCCATTCATATTGGGCATTTGGTAGAGATATTTTCTTTAGGTGTTCATACCTCTCCTTTAATTGTTTCCAAAGATCTGCAGGATCTTTGACAGTCAAATATTCTGATTGAAGTGATTCATCAAGATGCCGGCGGAGAAAAACTAGAGCTGTTGCCTTATACTGAGATCCAATATTATTATTTTGAATAATAGTATTCTTAAGACCCATAGATTCTAGATGTATTTCTGCATCCAGCACCCAAGTAAGATAATTTTTCCCCGATACATCAAGAGGAGTAAATTCTAAACTTTTGATATTAGACATATTAAGAATTATATATATTTATAGAAAATAAAATAATTATGCCTTACTTTGGATTTATTTTGGTGATATCCTCAGTTGATTAGAGCAAGCTCGTGCTGATAACGTGTTAGAAATCGACTATATATGCAAGGATATTGAAACAATAAAGAGAGAAAGCAGAGAGAGAATTTGAGAGAAACTTTTATTTCTTATTTCTGAGATATATGAAAATGAAGAAATTGAATTCCTATTTATAGAGAAATCCAATGGTAAGAATGGTAAATAGGTAAGAAACATTTTACAGAAAATAATAATGACAGGTAGAAAAGTAGAAAACATATTACATCAAATTATTAAGGAGGTGGACCCTACATCAATAATTTAATGACAAGGGTCACATCAAATAATTTAACAAAATGCATATTATAAGGTCCAAACTTGAAATAAATGTCTTTAATCTGAATCAAAAAAATATCGATCCATCTTGTTCTTTCATCATCAATCATATTTCCTATTTGCTTAAAAATTCGTCAACCCATAATTTTTTGAGTTGTGGATTTTTAGCTAAAAAAGTTGTCGCTATCATTTCATACTCAATCAAATAATCAAATACATGAGAAATCAATCTCATCATAACCTTCCACATTCGTAACTTCTTTCAAAAGATTATCCACAAACAACTTTTGACCTTGTTTTGCGGATGTTCCAAGCTCTCGAATTGCAGAAGCAATATTGGATAGTCGTTCGTACATTTTTTTCATCACTTCCATTATCAACAGTACGACTTCTCTTCATGTGTGACCTTTTCCTAGAATTATTAGATAATTCAATTGCAATACCCTTTCGATTTGGTGTTGGCATCTCCTCTAACATAAAAATATCATCATCATCGTGCCCAATATCATCCAAATTTACGGTCTCATCCATGTTAACATCAGAGAAAGATTTTGCATAAACAGCTGTGGCAATATCTTTTCCAACAACAATTGCCATTTCATCGTACATGGCTATTTTTTTGTTTAAAAACTTTCCATGAGATGTATGTGCCTACATAAAATATAATAATTGTATATATTTGATAAGATAAATAATGAGATATATATATATATGTGTGTGTGAGACAGACAAAAACAATTTTATTACCGCAACTTCCTCATCACAAACTTGTTGCTCGGCAGTTATCATCTTCATGTTTTCATCTCATCCAAATCCACTCTTATTTTTTAGTGTTTCAATAATCCTCCAATCTTTCTTAATAGTTCTCAAATGATTTTTAACTCAGAAAGATAAGGTTCACCAAACTTTTCACTCACTTCTTTTGCAACACGGATAAATGAGGTAGACTTAAACGTAGATGATGGTTTGTTACCTTTCATTGCCTCGTCGACAAGTATTTGAAGAGCCAAAGTAGACATTGATATTGTCCATCTGAATTGTTTTCTTTTGCCCTTTGTCTCCTGATCACTCATTGACATAGGCTAAAACAATATACATATATGCAATTATTCTTTAAATTAGTAGTTCAATTTTGAAATGATACAAAAAAAGTAAATAAAATTCAAAATAATAAAGTAGTCTATCATTCTTTATTTTATCATGCTTTATCATACTTCATACCATCTCTTTCCTACTGGGTATCCTCTCTCAATTTTCGTATCTTAGAAATTAGGAAGTATAGTGTAGTAATCTATCAACTTTTAGCTAAAAAGGCTGTTAAAAGAAAGGAAATGCAATGTTTCTTTTTGCTATACTATGAACCTATCTGCTACTCAAAACTAAAGTCATAACAACTTGTAACAGAACAATGAGTTGCTGCAACTGGATTGTTGAGTTGGAAATTGGTTATTACCCCCTGTTACAAATCTAGATAGCTAGTTTATACACTTGTTTTACTAAAACCAGATTCATTGAAATCAATTGCTTAATTTGGATGTGTCCTAATGGATTAGGTTTCTCTAAAGTTGAAAAACAACTTTAGAGTAAAGTTGAGCAATATCTAACCATTCATCACATTTTGAATGGCTAAGATTGATTACACAACTCCCAACAAAATTCTTCTCTCACTTCTTTTATCTCTATCTCTCTCTGACTTTACTCTAAAGTTACTTTAGAGAATCCTTTCATCTCCATGCCTGAAACAACAAAAGAAGCTCAGCCTTCCTGGGATATATCCAATATGTCAATCAGTCCATCGCCGACCTCACAGCTATATGCAGACCGATTTTCAAGCTATCGAAGAAGTGTCAGCCGATTATAGAGGAAGAGCATCGTCGGATCATCTTCGACAGAATTATGGCTTATCTTTTCTTCGCCCACCCATTCTCAAATTTCCCACCCTCATGCAACATTGCCTTTTCCTAATACCCCGTCTCTTCGACCTGCATTATGTTAGACTCTTTTAAGGAATTCAACACATCTATTACAGAATGATTAGAGAAATAAGCTAAGGGAAAAGTTCATATGATAATAGCTTATTTGAATGGACCATTCATCTACACAAAAACTAACCTGAAGAAAACCCTAAAGGAAAAAAGAATCACAGTGGGTTGTAGGATTTACATAAAGAAAGAGCCATTAACAGATCGCCTTCAAGAAGTAATGAACTCAGAGAACAATCAATCACTGACATAAAACCTCATTAATCAACATATGAATTTGAGAAAGAAAAAACAACTTACAGAAATAAGATCAGAGAAGAAGTAGACTCAAAGCGACGGCGAAGAAAACGGCGAGAAGGCAGAGTGTGGTGGTGAAAAAGACGTTGTGTCTTGCTACGCTTATGAGAAACAGGGAGGAATACGTATCACGTTTAGCGTCTTTTGATTAGGGAAAATGTTTTCCCTGTTTTTGTAAACAAATATTTTCCCTTAACTTATTTTACAAATAAAACAAACATCGGAAAATTCAAAAAATATTTTCTTGAAAAATATTTTACATCAAACAAACACACCGCTGTCGGTTACAGCTCTCCCCTAACCCTAACCCTTATAAAATAGATTTTGATTTTTTGACAACTTTGTTAAGGGTTATTATTTTGGCCCAATTTATTTTATGGAGTAAAGCCTCTTATATAAAAGCTCCTTTTAATACAAAAATTGGGTTTTGACTTTTGAGAGGAGAGGTGGAAAGGAAAAACAAAATAATAGAAATAAATGGCTTTCTAAAATTTCAAAATTATTCTTCTACTACAACATTGCAAGTGTCCTCCTAATTTTCACTCGTAACAACACTAGTATATTTGGATGATGATACTTTGCATTTGAATAAAATGAAAGATAGGATTATTTTTTCTCTCCTTCAGCCATCAATTGCACATAATCCTGACAAGGCTTCATTGAGCAAGGATGTGAAAATTTGAAGCTCCAATTCAAAGGCCAATTCTTGTTTATCATCATCAAAATTCCTCCACTTACCATTTCTCTCCATATCTTTAATATAAAAATGCCTCTTATCCTTCACTTCCCAACCCAAATACATTTCTTCAGCCTCCCCATTCAACCATTTATTTGCTATCTCTATTTCTTCATCAAATTCCATGCTTCCCTTTTTCTCTACCATTTTTTCTTTGAAGAAATCTACCAGTAAACTGTCTGCTTTATACTGCAAGTGATTTTTTAATGGTAGTTTTGCCTTTACAACATTAAGAAGCTCGTTTGCGTATTGGTCTTCTTCAATTTGTTGTTCCAAGTTCACTGGGTTTATCCCAGCAATGCTCTCCAACTTTCTCGTCTTTACCAAAATTTTGTGTTTACTTCCTGTAATAAGTTGAATAAACATGTTAAAGTTCGTTATTTATTTATATTTATTTAATTTGATAAAATATTGACGCACCTTCAAGGCAAAGGAGACTACGCTGGAAAGGAGAGAGAGTATTTTCTTCTTCATCATCTTGGAATGGACAGTCCAACACAGAGACTGGACTTAATTGCTCCTTTTCTTCCTCATTTGTCCATTCCTGTACAAATAATTTAAAATGAAGTTTAAGGTATTAAACTTGATATCAGAGTTAATAATTCATCCTAAGGTTGTTTGTAAAAAAATGAATCTGGAACAGATAATCTAAAATGTTTTATTATAGTTTTTGTTTGGATTAAATTTAAGGGTTTAATATGTTTTATGACTAAATTTAGCTGAGTTTAGTTTGAGACAGTTCATATTTCCATTTCAAAATAAAAAAGCCTTAATAAGCCCTTATGGCCATACATATTGATGTTTTTCCCATGCCTCTTACTCAATAGCCTTAATAAAACAATATGACAATTTAACTACACATTTTTACTCTATTCTATAAAAAAAACAATATAACACTTTTTAAATGAATAATCAATCTTATCTTTTATACTCAAATCTTGCATTTTTTTTTTCGACAAATATAAATCAATATTCAGGTTGCATTAAGTAACCTTTCCCCTCAACTACCTTGAAGTACAGTTCTTGAAAAGAAATAAAACTTGCTATAATCTCAGTCATATTTGAGAGACGATCATTTGCATGGACAAAGTTCAAATGAAAGCAAAACTAAAGCTCGTGTTTTTTTTTGTTGGACAAGTCAACCCACTAGACGACAAATTTGGCACCTGTATTTTATGATTTTTATCTACTTCACTAATGCTATAATTTATAGAAGTTATGTAACCACAACAATAATCATATTTAACAAATAATGCTAACTAACCACAATCGACAGGAGACCAACCATAATCAACTCATCAGCCTCCCATTTTATTGAGGTAACTACCCCTATTCCACGTCCCCGACAAAGTTAAATTAAAAAAGGACAAAAAAATATATAGTACCCCCGTAAAAAGGCATTCCAAATCCACCCATTTCATAGTATTTTTTTTTCTTATTTATTAAGTGCTAAAAGTGGAATTCATTTATAAGAAATTCAAATTAATTACAGGTGTTATCTGAAGACCTATTCATCAGGTGCGGGCGGGCGGGCTTATGAGGTCATTCCCAAGTTAGGCCCAAGGTCTATAAATAATTTTTTGATAATTTTTTTTGTGAATTTTTTAAAAAATAATTTGATAAAATTATGTATAATTACATTATTTATCTGAAGTTCTTAATATATCATACAACTTATTGTATTTAAATTTAAAATTTTATTAGTATAAAATATAAAAGTTAAAAATAATTATTTAATATAATATATAATATACAAAAAAAATTGAATTATTATTCGTCGGATCGGGCTCGGGTCTAGCTTAAGTATTTATATAAAAATTAAGTCAGATCTATAAAATTTTGGACTTTAACAAACTCGACTTCGAATCGAGCCAGATAGGTAGCCCAACCTAGAAACAGGTTACATCTGATGTATGGAGCACTACCAAAACTAAATACTCCCGCGAGTAATAGCGCCGTAGATTCCACTCATGCAAAACACGTAGCGGAATCGTAGGCCTCGAAGAACTCCATATCGTTTACTCAATAGGACAATATATACCCCGCACGTGATAGTCATGCGACGGTTTCCAGCAATTGTTTAAACAATTTTGAAAATCCCTAATTAATCCTTTATAATTAACATTTTTTTTACTAAAAATTGGAGAAAACAAATGGAGTAGTTAACCAATCAAACAGATGCAACAACCGACAGTTGCAATATTTTTTGCTGCGTTGTACCTGATTAAAACTTTCAACTCACTGACCTTTGCGTTTTCAACTGAGTAGGCCACCGAATCGCCACCGACTGCTTCGCTAGCTCCGTCGCCGACTTTCTTCTCGCTGAGTAGGCCGCCGGCGTCGTTTCTGACCCGCAAACTCTCCGAGAATCTACTTTCAGTCCAACTGCTATCGCCGCTGTTACTGCATGAGCTACTTGTTGAGTCCCCGCTGCAGGTGAAACTACCGGCGGAGGAGATTTGGCCCGGCGAAGGTTTCTCCTCTTCGAGAAATTCTCTGAACGATTTCCATTCTCTGATCTCGCCGATTTCTATTATATGCTCAGCTTTCCTATTCTTAAACAGCTTCCTTGAAATGCTTCGAGGCAAAAGGCCGAGCACTCCTTTTCTGTTCTTCTTCCGATGAGAAACCGACGGTGACTTAACGGAAGAGGAGGAAGGAAAAGGAAGCAGTTTAACGGCGTTAACGAAGGCTTTGGATGCCTTTTGCAGAGCGGAGATTGTAGCTGAGGGCGCCGAGATACTCCGTTTGAACTTCGGATGTTGCGGCTGTTTGGGAATGTTGTTGTTGAGATCGATCTCGAGAAGAAATCGGACGGTGTTGCAGCATTGCCGGCGAGGGAAGGATTTGAAGCCGCTGGATGAGCAAGAGCTGAGATCATCAAGGAGATGATCCTTGAGCAGCATTAATGGCCTTTCCTGGATAAAAATGGACTTGTGGTTGTAATTGGAGGTGTTGATTATAGCGGTGGACGCCATAATCATAACGCCTATATAAATTCCAATTCAATCGAGAAGAAATACAGGTTTAATGTTGGAATCAAGTAGAAACAGAAGTATAATTACATTAAGGAAATGGAGGAAAATACAGAGAAGTTTTTATGGAGAAGAAAGAGAAAGGTGAAGATGTTATAAAGAGAGGTAGAAGAAGATGAAGAAGAAGCTTAGATGGTTCTTAATCTGCAGGTTTTGAATCTAAAGTTGGATTATTTTATTACTGTTAGTTTTGAATTTAATGACTTGTTAAGAAATAAAAAACTAGCCCGGATTACAATACTAGGAAGTAAATTAAATGGAAGTTGGCTGATTTGCACTGAAGTGAATTGAATTGAATTGAATTGAATTTATTTTAGAGTAAATTTAAAACTACGTATTGCTGAATTAAACTGAATTGAAATACAATAGACTGAATAATTGTAGTGTAAGACAACATGACTTTAGTACGAGATTTTTTTATCAAAAAATTACTTACTAACTGTAACGAACCGAAATTTCCAAAATTTGCTTATAATAAATTACTATGGTATTAAAAATATCATAGAAATTATTTTTATTATTATTGTTGTTATTGGATATAAGACATGAGGAAATAAGAGCTAATTATAGTAAGAAGGATGAATTGGACATTTAATTATTTGTCCAAGGGTAATATTGGAAATTAAAAAAAAAAACACACAAATACATTACAGCATCTTCATTTCCTTATCTCATTTCTTCATTTCCTTCTCCATTCTTCCTCTCTTTAATCAAAAATTTTCATAATCCAAAAACTTCCGATTTCTTCGATTCAACTTCGAATTCTTGTTAGAAATCGATCCTTAAGCCCTCTATCATCATCAATTTCAGTCAATCAAGACTAGAAGAGGAGGATTTCAGATTTTAAGGTTCGGATGAATAGTAATCCGAGTTTGAGGTGAGTGATTTTTGATGAAATTAAAGCTTAATTAGTAGAATTTATGGTATTAGGAAGTTTATTTATGCAATATCTTGATAGAATTATATATGGCTGTTGTAGAGGAAGCTATTGCAAGTAAATCAAAGGCAAAAGGGGTAGAAGAGAGCTAGAAAGAGCATAGAAAAAGGTTTGTGTCCCGAATTTCGATTTCTCGTTTTTCTCGGGAAATTTTCCAGATTATATACCTGTTTTGTTTTATTGTTTTCTCTCGTTATATAAATTCGATTTGAACGATTCTTGATTCTATTTATATCTACAGAAAGTAAGGAACATATGTTCTGAAGAAACCTTGTTGAATTTCGTTCGTTTTCAATGTGAAATTTTCGTTTGAAGTTGAGTCACAAAATCTGTTTTCGGAAAATCTCAGCTTTGTATAGTGTTTAGTATTTTGATCATAACTTTAGTTATAAAATTTGGATTTCTGTGATTCTGGTGGTTTTGGAAAGCTGAGACATGTGGCTAATTATGTTTAGAAGAAAGTTCTTCGATTGGATGATGTTTTGATAGTGAAAAATGCAAGGGAAGTCAGGTTATGAAACCTGGAAAAATTCTGGAAAGTATGATATTGGTTTTATTGAGTTTTAATTGAAGTTTGATGCTTAAAAATTTGGGATTTGGATTTCTTAATTACTGAAGTTATGTTGAATTATAATTGATGGTTTATACTGGAATTTTTAAGATGTTACTTTGATTTATTGCCCTTATTAAACGAGTAGAATACGGGTCAGGGTAGATTGGCGCCAATAAAGGGGGTACAGTACTGTACAAACAATTGAAGCTTTGGCTTCGGGCTTTGGCCGATATTATGATATATATATATATATTGATATTGAAGCTTCGGCTTCGGGCTTGACCGATATATTGATTTTTGAAGCTTCGGCTTCGAGCTTGACCGATATATTGATTTTGAAGCTTTGGCTTCGGGCTTGTCCGCTCCCGTGTCCATTTTACCGTTATTCAGGACTTGTTTACTTTGGGCAATATGTGGTTAAAGTATTTGGAAAAATTGGATATAAATTTGATTATACTTTGAAAGGATGACTATATAAGTTTTATGATTTGGTTCCATAAAGTTGGTTAATTTATTTTTGACTTATAAATATACTTTGTTTCTATTTTAAAAATATTCAAAGTTGTTATATTTTTTTTATGGACACCACTAAGCAAATTGCTTAGTGGTGTAGTTGATTTTCTACGCGTAGGTGGAGAACTTGTAGATAGCTTGGACCAAAGTGGTACAGGTGGATCAGCTTAAAGAGCAATTAAGGAAAGATTCGAGGTGGATTTATATTTTAATGTAATATTATGGTTTGTAGAATAATGGCATGTACTAGAGAGTGAGAAATGTAAAGTGACATTGAGAAATATTTGGAAAATAATTAGCATTTGGAGAATAATTTGGAGTTTAAAACTTTATATTGGTATTTGTACGTATTAAATCTATAAGTATTGAACTCTATATAGTGGAATAGAGATGTTTATTTTTACGGTGGCGCTCCCTATAGAGGGGCGTTACACTGACATAATATTCCGTTAAACTTTTTATTAAAATCAATAAATTATTAATTAAATAATTAAAAAAATTAATTTATCCTTTATAAAATTTTCGTTCTTTATAATTATCAACTTTTAATTTTAATAATACTTAATTTTTTTTAATTAATATAAAAAATATATTACAAAAGATAATATATAGTATATTAATAATTTAAAAGACCAATTATTTAGAATCAGGATAAAAAGATTAATAGATCATTGATTCTGAGGGTGAGAGCGAGACTGCGGTTGAGTTGAGTTGACCTTGAAATATCTTGACAAATCATATATCTGTATTCTTTGCAATAGTAAATGGGATGGTTATCGTTCACGCGCGTTAGCACGTGTGGTTGTCTAGAAGATATATAAACTCTACTTCTTATTGTAAGCGTGAAAAATGATCAACCGTTGAATCAATATTTTAACTCTGCTTCCCTTTGATCCACCGCTTTTAAATTTGAGTTTTTGTATTCTTATTTGTTTTCAAAGTTTTACTTTGCCCACCCTCATTATTTCATTAATGGTGTGAAAATTTAACAATGGTTATAAAGACTTTTGTATTTTATAACGAGGAAAGATTTATTTTTAAATATTTACAAATAACTTAATTGATGTATTTAGCGGAATGTAGGCCTTATTTTTGTTCTATTTGCTCCATTTGTATTGTCAAATTGCTATATTTTGTTGTTAGGTGGTCTTGAATTTTAAATATATTTAGTTAAGTTTAATTTAGTTTAGCTCCTTTGTATAGTTATAGATTCAAAATGAAATAAATTCAATCCAATTCAACTCTACCTACTTATAAATTTAAACTGAAATAAGTTTAGTTAAACTTTCATAAATTTAAAATAACAATTCAACAAGGCCCTACTTACAAGTAACATCAATTGTTAAAAAAAAACATCACTAAAATTTAACTCTTTTTTATATATAATTATTGATTTTTGTACAGGCTACATATTGAATCTAAAACCTCCCACCATTAAATTTATTGGTGTACCAATCTAACTCTGACATCTATAAAGTTGATACATCAGGACCCCTAAATTTGGCCATAAACGCTCCTTTATCACATGAACTTTCAGTTATTTCAAATAACCAGGTGGACTTGTTTAAAGTGCATCTATTAACTCCATAAACATCATATGTTAACTCCTGGTTGGAGAGAGATCATTAATCAGAAAAAATGTTATATTTGAAAAGTCAAATTATCAATGAAGTTGACACATGGCTTTCCATGGCGAACCGATGCATTTTATCGAAGTTAGGGGCGTTGAAACTGTGAAAAGTTCAGCTGAAAAGTAGGCTTTTAGAGCCAATTTAGGGATTATGATGTATTAGGCCGAGTTTATTTAGGATCTAAATGCTGAATAATTGTTTCCTTCCATATATCACTACAAGGCACTAAAAAAAATGGAAACTAAACCAATTGAAATTGGACTTACTTCAATTGGTACATCCACAAATGGTGAGGATGAGCATTGATCACTTCTTCAAAAACTCCTTTGAAGAATTGAAAAAAGTATGTTACATTATCATTTTTGGTGATATTTACAAGTATCTTCATTGATGTAATCTTGTTCGGGGCTTAGTTACAGTTAAGGCTCACCACCCATTCCAACAAGTGTATTTAGTAGGGATTTGAACCTTGTTCTCCTCTAACTTGCTCAACCTACGTTCCCAACTGAGCTACACCTTATTGGTAGTATGTTACATTATCTAAAACAATTGAAAAACTAAAAAAAAAAGATTACACTTTTTAATAATTTTCAAAATTTTTTGAAAGTTTTGAAAAAGAAGAGGGAATGTGGGGGCATAAGCGTGGATGACATATGATATGATTATGGTTAAAACATAGAGTAGAATTTTCGCAAAAATTTGAAGTGTGTTTAGGTTTTTAGCCATTGTCATTAAGTGCAGGCATTACATATGCATTGGCAGTGTGGTCCAACACCCATTGCACTGCCCTCTTTGTTAGGTTTCAATTATTACGGATTTTACATATTGGTTACATCAGAATTCAATTCTGAATAATATTTGTAAACGCAGCTAGCTTACACTATCTTTTCGGAATATGATTTTATTTGTAAGAGAAAATTAAGGTTTAATAAAATCTCACTATCACTTATTCACGTATCACGATATTAGTTGCATATTGTTTTATCAATGAGAAATGTAATAGTGAATGCAGAAAATTCTTATTGAGAGACTTGTCTACCACAATTAGGTGGGTGATCTGGGTCAGATCTAACTATAGTCGGAGTAAAACTCCAGTGAACCAGATAAAAAAAATGAGAAATGTAATAGAGCATGAAATTCATGTTACACTTGTATTCATTATAAAAAGTAGACATAATGGGTTAATACACATGACCCTCCTATAGTTGTTCCTAAAAATACCTCGGCATTCTGAACTTACAAAAGTTTCATATAACCCTCTGAACTTGTTATAATGGACCTTATAGCCCCCCTGAACTTGTTAAGGTGGATCTTGTAGCCCATTGAACTTGGTAAAAGTGAACCTTATGCTAACATGCCCAGTTTTAATACGGTAAATCAATCTGCAATTCAATCTTTGACGAAACAATCTTAAATTCAATTTCTAGAATAATAATACGTGGTAATATCGGCTTTAAGGGGCTATGAGGTTCACTTTTAATAAGTTCAAGGGCTATATGGTCCACTTTAACAAGTTTAAGGGGTTATGTAGAACTATTTTAAGTACATGAGGCTAAAGGATTTTTAGGAATAATTATAACGGGGTCTAAATATATTTGGCCTAAATTATCTATTTGATTTGAATTGTATTTCTCATCATTATAATATTATTAAAATAATGCTTCATTCGTTTATTTAAGTATTTATTTGTGATGATGAATAAGACAATTTTCTGATATTAAAATGACAGAGGAAATTATAAATCTATTATAGAATTATTTGTTAAATCTTAAAGAATGATTGAATAAAATATTTATTAAAGATATATACGTAGTTAGAAGAGAATAGATATTTATAAATCTATTACTCTCTTGTCTTTTTTAAGGATAGTTTTAGATTTTTTATTTATCAATATAAATCAATTATCAATTAACTTTCACCATTTTTATATTAACTTACCCTTATATTTATTAAGAGATCATAAGTTAGTATCGAAGAACAAAGATAATTTTGCAACTGTGATTTACAATTCAGTGATTGAGTATTGGAAGAAACAATCTGCAAGATCATCAAGTGCGTGCGTGCACGCAGCTCGACCTTTAGTTATTAGGCCCTGTTTATTTCAATTTATTTTCAGTTTATTTTAGTTCAATTTTAGAATGAGTATTCAGTATTCAGTAATCAGTATTCAATTAATTTCATTTTGTACATTATATAAATATTAATAATTAATATTATTAATAATACATAATAACAAAGAAAAATAATTAATACTAATATTTTTAAAATTATAAATGATACTTTTTACCAATATTTTTAAGACAAATAAAAGTAATAATATTTTGTAAATATTGATAACAATTGAAATAATAAAAATTATATGATTACAATCTAATCGAGAAACAATACAATCATTGCAACACATAGTTTTGCTATTACTTTTTAATTCAATCTTCTTCCATACTATCATTTTCATTATCCTCGTCAACATGTTAAAAATATTGCTTTATTTCGTTTCCCAAATTTATTGTGCAATGGAAGTTCACACTACAATATATTCATAATAATAATTGTAATGAAATAAAATATTATAATAACATTAATTTGTAATGTTAAATTTAATTATTAGTATTATTATTATAATGTTAAATTTAATTATTAATATTATTATTATTATATGTAATAATTGATTTTATTATAATATATAAATATTATTTAAAGTATTATTAATTATTTTTTAATATATATTAATATTTAAAATATTATTATTTATATTATTAATTTTTTTTCAGTTTTAGTATAGTATCATTCAGTTTCAATTCAATTTCAATATTTTTAGTTTCAATGTCATTCAGTTTAGTTCAATTCAGTACATCTACTTATAAGTTAAAAAAACAGGGCCTTAATCCAACTCATCTACAATTATTAGCATCATTCTTGAATCTGTTGAAAACTATTGAGAATAAAAGTTCTGAATTCTTTCTTAACACTAACTTCGGATCGATTTGATAATTGAAGTTTGGGATCTGACTTTTTGAGTTTGTAGGAGTTAAAAAAAATTGAATTAGACATGACTCTTTAATTTGATTTTTGAAAAATTGAAGTTTGTTTTGTTGGCGTGGCGAAGAGTTAGCCTAAGACCTGTTCAACGGTCGGGCAAATAAAAAATTACCTATGTTTAAGCTCAGTCTAGCCTGCATTAAAATATACATAGGTCGAGTCAGGTTGAGCCTAACTTTTGAACTTCATTCCCAAGCCCGGCCCCGACCTGCCCATTAATTAATAATATAAATATATATATTTTATTGGAAATTATTAATTATATATATTTTTATAATTGATAAATATATAAATAATTATTTTTTATTAAAATATATAAATTTTGGCCGGCCCTGGATTTTCATACAAAACTTAAGCCCAACCCATCATATTTTTGGGCTCGCTGTGCTTAGGCCGAGCCAAGCTCTTTACATAATATAGTGGTTGAACCTTGAAACTTGATTCTATAGGTTACATGTACGGGTAGGTAGAACATGGTTTTTCTTTTTTATTGTTTCGAGCCCCAAAATTTTTTTAAAAAAAGTTTGTTTTGTTGCTGGTGAGATCAAAATAATAATAGATAAGATTGTAGGTAAAATGCTAATGAATTTGTTTGATTCAAATGGATCGGTTTTTGGGTTCAAAGATGAAGAAAAACTGAAAACAAGCACGATGAAGTATTATAAATAGTCATGTAAACTATAAAATAAACTTGAGATAAATAGAATTTCGGTTTTTGTTTTCTTCTTGAAATCAAATCTTCTAAATTGTGGTGATTAGATTGAACTTGTGACTTTTAAATATTTGAGGTTCGAGTCACATTTAGAATAGAGCAGAGATTTTTTTTATTTAAT
This sequence comes from Euphorbia pulcherrima, assembly GCA_947683365.1. Classification (NCBI taxonomy): domain Eukaryota; kingdom Viridiplantae; phylum Streptophyta; class Magnoliopsida; order Malpighiales; family Euphorbiaceae; genus Euphorbia; species Euphorbia pulcherrima. The sequence goes on from CANTUS010000014.1 coordinate 76,106,376, forward strand.
AATATAATAGTAATTACACATTAAAAAATCTTTTGGGTTAACCGTTGGATATAATGTAGGCAATTAGGGCGATATATCTTAATTATGTAATGGTACGAATAATTTGTTTAATCTATAAAGGCATTTAATCTTTTATTTATATCAATATGCTTATGTGTATATATATATATATATATATATATATATATATATATATATATATATATATATAAAAGCTGGTTAAATATATATTCATTGATGTATGCAAAAATCCTTGACATATCTAGCATGAAGTCAGAAATTATAGTTGGACTATATTTGGTGGAACCTGCTTTATGTGCAATTATGATTATGTCTAAACTATCCCTAGTCATAGTTTCATCAAGAAAGGATATTGATGAAACGGAAAGACTAGCATGTGGTCAACTTTCTTAGAAAGGGTCCAAGCAGTCAATCTCCTAAAGACTGAAGGTGGTACCTTAAGTTTGACACATGGATATATCTGGGAGATATATTGGAGACCGCAGTAAGATAAACACTTGGTATATATATCAATGTGTTAGTGTTTATCTTCATGCAATAAGTTTTGCGAATATCCTCATACTTGAGATGCTAGCTACCTTGTGTGGTACTATTGCTATACTTTGGGTCATTACTATGCACTCATTAATTTAGGGTGCTACGGGTGATTACGGGTATAGTGATGACATCACGTTGGTAGGCTGATTAGTCGGAAAGAATCCAAAGCTCCAGATATATTAAGGAGTTGTACCTGGCCACTTGTTGAAGTGATGATTGCCATAAACCTCTGATCAGAGTATGTGTTTGATAGAAATGGTTTCTAGTCAAACACACTATGGTAAAAGGCAATATACTTCGGTAACAAGTAAATAAGTGGGATAGCTTGGAGCAACCTCGCTATTAGTGGGTTAACACTTTAACCGAACCCAATAAACCAGATGGTACTAATATTAAAGAATGGAAGGAATTTATCGCACTGGATAACTATTGCATTAACCGGGATTAAGTCATAAGCATAAATGACGTTTCGAGTAATGGGGGATGGTAGACCCTTGCTAGAGGCGTACTACAGTCGTTTAGTAATCGAGTTCTATCCACGGTCTAGAATATCGAGCCAATGGTTCCATTAGAACAAGGGTTGGTTAAGCCTTTACAGCTCAATACTTCGGAATCCTATAAGGTCACACATATTGGACCTTCATCGGACTAAGTAAAGAACTAATAGATTTATTCTATTACGAAAATATAACATAAATAATAATTGGATTATTATTTAATTGATTAAAATTAATTAGATTAATTTTGGATAGACCAAGGAATTTATTTTGACCGGTAACTAATTAATTAGAGTCATAAATAAATTATAATTGATTAGATCAATTTTGGTTAGACCAAGAAATTTATTTTGACCGGTAACTAATTTATTAGAGTCAAAAATAAATATTTATTTGAAAGGATTTAAAGGGAATTTTGCATTGGCGAGTTAAAACCGAAAAGTATGAAATATTTTGTACATAGTTCGGTTGTGCGGAGTACATTGAAAGGTGCGCGAACATGGCAGCCCTTGTTCATGGGCTGCTCAAAGGCAGCCCATAAAAAAGGGCACACATGCAACACATGTAGCACGCTGCATGTATTAATGGGATGAGAGTAATTACTCTCATTTCACATCGCTCACAGGGGGAGCAAAATGCCCCAAGCCTATATATAGGCTATCTCCTTTTCTTTCAAATTGTACCAAGCTCAAAGTATAAATCCTAAGCGAGATAATTAATCTCTCGGGTAATTGAGTAAGTTATTTTTGAGGAGCCTGAATTTATTTGGGCACCTCTAGTTTATATTTTTGGGTGAGGCTTCTAGAGTGGTCTAGCAACTACTCAAGGCTTCTTAGTTCTTCCTCCCGGGGAGGTTTGGGTTGGTGGGGTTCGTGTGGATACTGATAGAGGCTATCCTACGATTGGAGGCTTGTGCAAGAAGGTTCTGCAAAAGCATGCTTCAACTGGTAAGTCCTTTTTCTTTCTCTTTTAATTATTAAGTCTTTTTCTTTAAGTGTTTTTAGACTTAATAATTATGCTTAGGTTATTTTGCATGCTTAGTTTATTTTTATGCTTAGGTTATGACTTAGAGTTATAACATGCTTAGTATAAAAAAATATGCTATGATATAATTTAGAATTATGATATGCCTAGTCCTTTAGCATGCTAACCTAGGTAGAGAATTATTTAGTTAAGGCTTTATTTAATTTATATGCAACTAATAGGAGTTCCTGGGGACAAGGACAAAATTTTGAATTTCCGCCATGTCTCTTATGTATGTTCAATCTGACTGTCAGTTTCCAACAGTGGTATCAGAGCCTGCCTATTTAGTGCATAATTAAGTTAGAAGCAAACTAAATATTATTTTCTAAATGAAATGATTTGTTTATTTAATTGTTTGGAACAATATATAAACTTATGCTTTTCATTTCAAGGTTTGAAAATGGTTATGAATAATTTTGAATAAGCCTGCTCAACTTACTCAAATTATACAAGTGTCAATTATTTATTTAAATTACATGGGTTATAGATGCTCCCAATTTACATGAATTGGAAGAACGAAATTTATTAGTTCAAGAGAATCCATTGGTCTTAAAGTTTGTGCCCGTATTTGTTCTAGCTAAGGATTGGACTTGGTGTCTACTCCTCATAGGGCACCTCTCCTACCTGGGAACCTATATCGGTGTAATTTGAATTGACTAACTGGGGGATTAATATGAACTAATTTATCCTAGTATATAAGATGGTGCTTATATATGTTCCTATAACAGAGTAAAAAATTAAATTTATTGAATAAAACCCTAAAGGAAATGCAATATTAATATAACAAATAAAAGTGTTAATTATTTTGCATATAATCTAGGTTGATGAAATAATTATAATAAAGAGCTGAACTCACCTAAGGTTAGACCTTATAAATTAATTCTAAAATTCTCTGAATTAATACAAGTTATTATAATTTTGTCCTAAAATTCTCTGAATTAATACAAGTTATTATAATTTTGTCCATCTGATAAAATCCTAAATTTGGGTGAGACATTTAACACCAATAAAATCCCAAAGTAAATATATTAAGGCAAATTGTAGTCTTCCTTACTCAAATTTATAATACGGTCTATTTAGGCTATCAAAGTGCTACGCAAAGCATTCCTTCTAGTCCACATTGATTGGTTGTAAAGTTTGAGATAGGGTCTGCCTTAATAGAGCTGAGGAAGTCCACCATAAAATTGGGGGCTAGGCCTAGATCTGAGACATATTCAAGGAGATGCTAATATAAGAGCACACGTCCCTTGGGATTAGGGAACTTGAATGAATTAGCAATTGCATGTGATGGAAATGGAATGGGATTCCAACTATGACTTACTATTATGACTTGACTCATAAAATTAGGGGTTGTAATAGGCTAGTTATAGATGCTATCTACTTGGAAATATAGCTGGGCTAAAATTCACGAATTCAATAGAATGAGCTATTGTAAATTTCGAAGAAAATAGTTAGAAAATGTATTTAATTAAAAGTCCTCATATTAAATACATGTACTTAAACTAATATCTAAACACTTTTCTTTTCTTATATCTTAGGTTGAAAATGGCTTCCAATTTTAATCTCCGTATGTTACTTGACACCAAATTGAATGGCTTGAACTTTACTGATTGGTTCCGAGCCGTGAGAATGGTTCTCAGATCTGAGGGAATTGCCTATGTCCTAAGTGAAATTTTTCCTGTAGAACCTGATGTTGAGGATCATATGGAACATGATGCTTGGTTGAAGCACAGGAAAGATCGTGAGACTGCCATGTGTATTATGTTGGGGCCATAAATCCTGAGCTTCAGAAACAACATGAGAACATGCCCTTAGAGGATATGGTTCTCCATCTTGAAGAACTCTTTTCGGAGAAGGAAAGGACAGAGAGGTATGAGACCTCCAAGCTCCTTTTCGAGACTAAGATGCAGGCTAGCACCTCTGCCTCTCAGAATGTACTGAAACCCTTAGGATACCTTGAGAAATTGAATCTATTGGGATTCGAGATGAATCATGACTTGAGCATTGACCTTGTGTTGATGTCCTTGACAGATAGTTACTCAGGCTTCGTGACTAACTATTACATAAACATGATTAATTCTACTATCCCTGAATTAATCAACATGCTGAAAATAGTAGAACCTCAGATCAAGAAGGATCAGAAACCTCTACTGTTGGTTGAAAAAGGCAAGGCTTCTAAGAAGAAGAAGCAGACACTAGGTGCCAAGAAAAGAATCAGTAAGAAGAAGAATGAAAAGAAGGCATCTAAGTATGTCTACTTCCAATGTGGGAAACCGGGACATTGGAAGAGGGATTGCAAAGCTCCTACTTCTGAGCATTTGAAGAAGAAGCCTAAAGAGGCATCTACTTCAAGTATGTTTGTAATTGAAAACTTTGCTACTTTTTCGTGAGAATCCACTTGGGTATTAGATACTAGTTGTGGTTCTCATATCTGTACTTCTGTGCAGGGACTAAGGAACTGTAGAAAACTTGTAAAAGGGGAGATGGACCAACGCATGGGAAATGGAGCCAGAGTTGCTGCATTAGCCATAGGGAGCTTTAGTCTTTTTTTGCCAAGTGGACTTGTTTTAGTTTTGAATAATTGTTACTACATTCCAATTGTTACTAAGAATATTATATCTGTTGCATGTTTAGCAGCAGAGGGATTTGAAATTTTATTTTCGAATAATAATTGTCAGATTCGTTTGAATAATATTCTTTATGGTTATAGAATGTTGAAAAGTGGCATCTATGTTCTCGATACTAAAACAAAAGTTTTCAATATAAACAATGTGAATAAAGTTAAATTAGATAATGAGAATTCCTTCTACTTATGGCATTGCCTTTTAGGCCACATAAACAAAGATCACTTAACCAAGTTGCATAAGTGTGGAGACTTGGGCCCAGTAGACTTGGAGTCTTATGGTGATTGCAAACCTTATTTAAAAGGAAAATGATAAAGTTACCCTTTCAAGGAAAGGGTGAGCGAGCCACAAGTACATTGGAACTTATACATACTGATGTGTGTGGTCCAATGAGTGTTCAGGCACTAGGAGGATACTCCTACTTCAAAACCTTTATTGATGATTACTCATGATGCGGTTATTTGTACTTGATGAAGCATAAGTCTGAAAGTTTTAATAAGTTCAAACTATTTAGAGCTGAAGTAGAGAAACAGCTTGAGAAAAGTATTAAAACACTTAGATCGGATCGAGGTGGAGAATACTTAAGTTAGGAGTTTCAAGATTATCTAAACGAAAATGGAATAGTTCCCCAGTAGACCCCTCCTTATACACCCCAACACAATGGAGAGTCAGAAAGGAGGAATCAGACTTTATTAGATATGGTCAGGTCTATGATGAGCCATGCAGTTCTTAGTAAATCCTTTTGGGGATATGCACTGAAGAGTGCAGTTTATATCTTAAACAGAGTGCCCTCTAAATCAGTTGATTTTACACCTTATGAAAGATGGTGTAACAAAAGCATTTCTAAGTCACTTAAGTGTATGGGGCTGTCCTGCTATGGTAAAGAGGATAGCATCAGATAAGCTAAACGCCAAGGCTGACAAATGTCTGTTCATTGGATATCCAAAGGAAATAATTGGATATCTATTTTACCAACCCGAAGCATAAAAGGTATTTGTATCTCGGAATGCTCACTTTTTGGAAAATGAACACTTACTGGCAAAAGTCAGTGGGAGCAATATTGAACTAGAAGTTCAAGAGAAAGAAACAGATAATCAACTGATTGACCCCGTTCTAGATACACAAGAGAGTGTGATCCAAGAATAATCTGTCGAAACATAATCATTGTGAAGATCGGGTCATGTTCATAAGGGTCCCGATAGATATGGGTTTATCATCACTAATGATAAGGAACTATATCTTATGGAGGATGATGAACCAAAGACATATGATGAGGTAATGAAAAGCTCAGATTCTGATAAATGGTAAAAGGCCATGAAATCAGAAATGGATCCCATGTACGAGAACTAAGTTTGGAATTTGGTTGATGCACCGCAAGAGGTTAGACCAATTGGGTGCAAATGGGTCTTTAAGAAGAAGACAGACATGGATGGTAATGTAATTACCTATAAAGCAAGTTTGGTTGCGAAAGGTTATAGTCAACGGGAAGGTATTGACTATGATGAAACCTTCTCACCGGTAGCCATGCTTAAATCCATAAGGATACTCCTCACCATTGCTGCTCATTACGATTATGAGATCTAACAGATGGATGTAAAAACAACATTCCTAAATGGGGATTTAGACTGGAATGTGTATATGTCACAACCTGAGGGTTTTACATCTCAGAATGGCTCGTAGGTATGCAAGCTACAAAGATCTATTTATGGACTTAAGCAGGCATCCAGGAGTTGGAATATAAGGTTTGATCAGACAATCCGGGAACTAGATTTATGCCTAAAGGTAAATAAGTCTTGTGTTTAGAAGAAGGTTAGTGGGAGTGCAGTCGTTTTTCTAGTATTATATGTTGACGACATTCTGCTAATAAGAAACGACATTTTTCTTCTTTAAAATGTTAAAGTATTGTTGTCAAGAAAGTTCTCCATGAAAGACCTTGGTGAAGTTGCATTTATGCTAGGTATAAAGATCTACAGGGATTGATCTAAGAGGCTGTTAGGTCTTTCTCAAAGTACATATATAGATAAGGTGTTGAATAGGTTCAACCTTGAGCATTCTAAGAAAGGTTATCTCCCGATGACAAAGGGGATTAACCTATCTAAGGCTGAGTGTCCGAAGACAGCTCAGGAGAGAATGCACATGAAGGATATACCCTATGCATCTACGATGGGATCCATCATGTATGCTATAATATGTACTAGGCCTGATGTCTCTCAGGCTTTGAGCTTTACAAGCAGATATCAGTCAGATCCAGGTGAAATGCACTGGATGGCCGTCAAGGCAATCCTTAAGTACTTGAGAAGGACTAAGGATGAGTTCTTGATTTATGGAGAAGGTGACCTCACTATCAAAGGTTACACTGACGCGAGCTTTCAATCTGACTAGGATGACTTCAAGTCTCACTCAAGTTTTGTGTATGTGTTAAATGGAGGGGCAGTATGCTGGAAGAGTTCCAAGCAAGAAACTACTGCTGATTCAACCACAGAATCTAAATACATTGCTGCATGCGAAGCATTAAAAGAAGCTTTCTGGTTAAAGGGATTTATTGGTGATCTCGGTGTGGTGCCTGAGGCTGTTGATCCAATTACTTTATATTGTGATAACAATTGTGCCATAGCTCAGGCAAAGGAACCACGGTCTCATCAGAAAAATAGACATGTACCCAGAAAGTATCATATAATTAGGGAGATTGTTGATGCTAAGATAATAAGATTAGAATATGTACCTACTGATCAGAACCTCGCGGATGGTCTGACAAAGCCATTGACTCAAGTCAAACATGACCAGCAAGTTAAAGCATATGGATTAAAACATATGGCTAATTGGCCTTAGTACAAGTGGGAGTTTGTTGGATATGATGTATGCCCTAAAGGCAATTAGGGCGATATATCTTAATTATGTAATAGTACGAATAATTTGTTTAATCAATAAAGACATTTAATATTTTGTTTATATCAGTATGCTTATATATATATATATAAAAGCATACTGATATATATTTATTGATGTATGCAAAAGTCCTTGACATATTATAGCATGGAGTCAGAGAAATTATACTTGGACTATATTTGGTGGAACCTGCTTCATGTGCAATTATAATTATGTCTAAACTATCCCTAGTTATAGTTTCATCAAGAAAGGATATTTATGAAATGGAAAGACTAGCATGTGGTCAACTTTCTTGGAAAGGATAAAAACAGTTAATCTCCTAAAGACTGAAGGTGGTACTTTAAGTTTGACACATGGATATATTTGGGAGATATATTGGAGACCGCAGCAAGATAAACACTTGGTATATATATCAATGTGTTAGTGTTTATCTTCATGCAATAAGCTTTGTGAATGTCCTCATACTTGAGATGCCAGCTACCTTGTGTAGTACTATTGCTATACTTTAGGTCATTACTATGCACTCATTAATTTAGGGTGCTACGGGTGATTACGGGTATAGTGATGACAGCACGTTGGTAGGCTGAGTATTCGGAAAGAATCCATCGCTCCGGATATATTAAGGAGTTGTACTTTGCCACTTGTTGAAGTGATGATTGCCAGAAACCTCTGATCAGAGTATGTGTTTGATAGAAATGGTTTCTAGTCAAACACACTATGGTAAAAGGCAATATACTTCGGTAATAAGTAAATAAGTAGGATAGCTTGGAGCAACCTCGCTATTAGTGGGTTAACACTTTAACCGAACCCAATAAACCAGATGGTACTAATATTAAAGAATGGAAGGAATTTATCGCACCGAATAACTATTGCATTAACCGAGATGAAGTCATAAGCATAAATTACGTTCCGAGTAATGGGGGATGGTAGACCCTTGCTAAAGGCGTACTACAGTCGTTTATGGTAATCGAGTTCTATTCACGGTCTAGAATATCGAGCCAATGGTTCCATTAGAACAAGGGTTGGTTAAGCCTTAACAGCTCAATACTTCAGAATCCTATAAGGTCACATACATTGGACCTTCATCGGACTAAGTAAAGAACTAATAGATTTATTCTATTATGAAAATATAACATAAATAATAATTGGATTATTATTTGATTGGTTAAAATTGATTAGATCAATTTTGGATAGACCAAGGAATTTATTTTGACCGGTAACTAATTAATTAGAGTCATAAATAAATTATAATTGATTAGATCAATTTTGGTTGGACCAAGAAATTTATTTTGACTGGTAACTAATTTATTAGAGTTAAAAGTAAATATTTATTTAAAAGGATTTGAAGGAAATTTTGCATTGGCGAGTTAAAACCGAAAAGTATGAAATATTTTGTACATAGTTCGGTTGTGCGGAGTACACCGAAAGGTGTGCGAATACGACAACCCTTATTCATGGGTTGCACAAAGGCAACCCATGAAAGAGGGGACACGTGCAAAGCAACCCCACAATGGGCTTGCCTTGCCACATGCAGCGTGTTGTGCATGTTGCATGTATTAATGGGATGAGAGTAATTACTCCCATCCCACATCGTTCACAGGGGGAGCAAAATGCTCCCCCAAGCCTATATATAGGCTGTCTCCTTTCCTTTCAAATTTTGCCAAGCTCAAAGTATAAATCCTAAGCAAGATAATTAATCTCTCGGGTAATTGAGTAAGTTATTTTTTAGGAGCCTGAATTTATTCGGGCACCTCTAGTTTATATTTTTGGGTGAGACTTCTAGAGTGGTCTGGCAACTACTCGAGGCTTCTTAGTTCTTCCTCCTGGGGAGGTTTTGGTTGGTGGGGTTCGTGTGGATATTGATAGAGGCTATCCTACGATTGGAGGCTTATGCAAGAAGGTTCTGCAAAACCACGCTTCAACTGGTAGGTCCTTTTTCTTTCTCTTTTAATTATTAAGTTTTTTCTTTAAGTGTTTTTAGACTTAATAATTATGCTTAGGTTATTTTGCATGCTTAGTTTATTTTTATGCTTAGATTATAGCTTAGAGTTATAACATGCTTGGTATAAAATAAATGTGCTAGGATATAATTTGGAATTATGGTATGCATACTCCTTTAGCATGCTAACCTAGGTAGAGAATTATTTAGTTAAGGCTTTATTTAATTTATATACAACTAATAGGGGTTCCTGGGGACAAGGACAAAATTTTGAATTTTTGCCATGCCTCTTATGCATGTTCAATCTGACTGTCAGTTCCCAACATTAACTAATGGTGAAATCCTACAAATTGTTTGTCTTACCACTTAAGGAATGTGAATTTCTATTATACATGCCACATAATTATAGAATCAACAATCCATTGCATATGCTCTAATTATGTGCAAGAGTAATATTATATTTTGAAGGTTAACCATGGTATTTGACTCAGGAGATAAGTTAGGGCACGATTGTGTTGTTTGTGACTAGAGATGTGTTGTACTTGCTGCTCGTTTTGTCCCGATGCATAGGGATTGTAATTCTTTTGTAGCTGAGGCGATGAACTGTAGAGAAGCTCTCAGTTGGTTAAAGGACAACAACTTTAACAACATTATCTAAGAGTCAAATACTTTGAACGTGGTGCATGTTCTAAATAACAATATTTCTTTTATTTCGCCTATTGTTTTTATGTTTAACGATTGTTTAGAATTCATTAAATATTTTAGACAACTTCGTATAGTTTATGTTTCTCGTAATGCGAACCAAATAACACATTTACTTAGTAGAGCGACTAATACTATGACTAGTAAAAAACTTAATACTCATATTCAGTGAGAGCTAGGGATGGCAATGGATCCTGGACCCGGTTCGGATCCGTGGATCCGGATCCATTTTTACGGATTTGGATCCTACAATTATATACCCGTCGTATCCAAGTCTCAAAAAATGGATCCGGATACGGTATCGGCTTTTGTCAACCCGGACCCGTATATATACATATAAATTAAAAAACCCTACTCATCCCATCACTTTACAGCTCTCACCCCCCCATCTAAAATCCCTAAGCCGTCTCACTTTACGCCTCCATCTCTACCTCTCACCTTAAATCCCTAATCTGCTGTTCTCCTCTCCTCCAAACTCCTGATCCTTGTTTAGTTCGTTCTCTCCTTCCATACTCATTCTCCTCTTCCTGTCAGTCACATAATTATTTTATTCATAGTAGTATTTTTAGAACACTGGTTTTCTTTTGTTGCTGGAAGCCTGGAACTGAACTTCTGTGTTTTATAAAACATGTTTTTTCTATCTTGGCTCCTGAGTCTTGGGCATTCCATTAATTGATCTTCTCTTGTGATGCAACAAGAGGTAATCCTCTTATTTATTATCCACTGTTTGCATATTATGATATAAGAAAGTCTCTAAAGCTCCATTTCTTCTCTTATAATTTTTCGGCTATTATAAAAATTAAAAAATTCCAAAGTAAATGAAAGGTTCCCTGCAATTTTAATTAATGATGGCGAAATCGGCTCTTTTCTTGTTCTCATAATACTGAATATTCAGTTTTTCAGTTATAAATAGTGCTAGGTTGAGTGAGTTTTTTATTTGATGCATATTATAATTGACAATAATGAAACCTCATAATTTGGAGAAGAAACCTGGACATTAAATTATGAAAATAGGTACACAATGTATATATGAAATCACAACTTCATTCTGTCAAAACTTGAATCACTTATTAAATTTACTTGTTTATGCATATATTAAGACCACCAAGAAGATGAATAAATTGAGTGAAGCATTTATATCTTAAACTAATTGTTTTTAATTGTAAGTTCAAATTATGGATGAAAAATCTAGTGCTGATGGGGTTAGTTTCAAAGAAAGTGATGCCGCCTCAAGCCACCCTATTGAAGAGCAAATAGAAAAGCCTAGTTTAGAGGGTGATTCTGAAAAAATTGTTGATGTTGAGAATGATACTAATGAAGGAAAAGATATTGGGGATGAAGTTAAGAAAGGTAAGAAATTAACTTCCAGAGCAAGGAAAAATTTTGATTTGGTTGTGGTGAAAGGCATACAAAGGGCAAAGTGTAACCGATGTATGAGGGTTCTTTCTTACAAAGGTAGTGATGGAACTTCCCACCTAACCAAGCATGCTAACATATCATGTTCAAAAAGGCATTTCAATCTTACAGTTGGTCAATCACAGTTGAATGTCAAAAATCAAATTGATGGGTCTCCTACTTTGTCATTTAATCCGAAGCAAAAGAAAGAGGCATTTGATCAAGAAGTTTCAAGGAGAGAGTTGGTTAAAATGGTAGTAATTCATGAATATCCTTTGTCGATTGTGGATCACATTGATTTTAGGAGTTTTGTGAGGAGCTTAAATCCAGAATTCAGGATGATGTCAAGGAACACACTAAGGAGTGATATATTGAGTATATATGACAATGAAAGGGTTTCTCTTAAAGTTTTGCTGCAACATAATGAGGGAAGAGTGGCAATAACGACCGATATGTGGACTGCCTCCAACCAGAGGAAGGGGTATATGGCTATTACATCGCATTTCATTGATCAAGAATGGGTTCTACATAGTCGAACATTAAGGTATTATTCTTTGGTTTAATTGTTCGTAATTCTTAAATTGGTCTTTTCTTAATGTATTTAGTATTTATTTTAGCTTTTATTAATGTATTTAGTATATGTGGCTGTGCATTGGTTGTGTAGGTTCTGTTTTGTTCCATGTTCTCATACAAAAAATGTCATTGCCAAAGTTCTAATGGATTGTTTGTCTCAATATTCTTTGGAAAACAAGATATCTTTAGTGGTTGTTGATAATTGTACAACAAATGATGTGATGATCAATGTCTTGAATGTGAAATTGGAAAGTAGTTGTTTAGTGTTAGGTGGAAAATTTTTGCACATGAGGTGTAGTGCTCATATTCTTAACTTGATTGTGAAAGATGGTCTTGAAACTATTAGTGAGGCGATTGCCAATGTTCGAGAGTGTGTTTCTTTTGGATGTCAACTCCTAAGGGAATTGAAAAATTTGAGGAGGCTTGTCGTCTTTTGAATGTGATTAAGGCTAAAAGGATTAACATTGATTGCAAAACTAGGTGGAATTCGACCTTCTTCATGCTTGAATGTAGTTTGCCTTTCAAGAAAGTTTGTAATAAGTTGAAACTTTTGAATAAGAGGTTGAAATGTGTTGTTCCTAGTGAGGAAGATTGGAATCTAGCGGCTCTTGTTTGTCAAAAGTTGGAAATTTTTTATAAGGCTACTAAGGTTTTTTCGATTAGAAAGCATCCAACTGCAAATTTATTCCTTCACATTGTTTATGAGATTAGACTTTCTTTGAGGCGTTGGGTGGAAAATGATAATGATGAGGTTATTAGGGAAATGGCGGTGAGTATGGTTGACAAATTTGATAAGTATTGGTCACACGTTAATGGAATTTTAGCTGTTGCAACAATCTTAGATCCAAGAAATAAAATGGATTGTGTGGCTCAGGAGATTATATGGAAACGATGCCGATGGTGAACTAAAAAGAATTAGAAATATCCTTGATGATCTTGTTCTTGAGTATCAAACTAAAAGTGATAATGTGAATGAGGACTCACTTTTTAAGGGTGGTTTTAGTGAATGTAGTAATGAGGAGGATGATTTTGCTAGAGCGAAAAGCCAAAAAATTAGAGCAGTACCCTTGAGGAGTGAGGTTGATCAATATTTAGAGAGTGATACTTTGCCGGACAATAATGAATTTGATGTTCTTAATTGGTGGAAAAGAGATCAAATGTACCCTACTTTGCGAAAAATTGCCAAGGACATTCTTGCAATCGTAGTGTCTTCGGTGGCTTCAGAAAGTGCATTTAACATGGGTGAAAGAGTTGTTAGTGCTCATCGTTCTAGGCTTTATTCACAAACTATAGAGGCTTTAAAGTGCTTGCAAAGTTGGTTGGTTAATGATGTTAAAGGTACTTTTTTAACTTATTAATGACTACTCTTTTCTCATTTCCTTTAATTCAATATTTCATATAATGCTATAATGTATTGCTTATATATGACTAAGGCACTTCCTAAAAAACAAATGCTTGTTCCACTGTGGAAGATGATTGTGATGATAATGCGGAAGTGCTTGATATTATTGATATGGTATAAAAAAAGTTCTTATGTTATTACTAATTTACTTTTTGATAATTAAATTATTTTTTATGAACTTTTCTCTTTGATTTGTTGATTGTTTTAGGATGTTGATGATGTTAGTGGTGATGAAGCTTGAAGATTAAGTCCTCCATTTATGGTAAAGTGTAATTGTATTGACTAATAAAAAGTATGCATTATAGACTCTTAAAAAAATAGTGGAAATGTGATAGGTGATTGGTGTCGGAAAGATTGGAGCTTTGACCTTTGAAGGTAGCTGTTTGGAAGATTGGAGCTTTAACCTTTAAAGATTGTTGTTTCTTTAAAATTTGCATTCTGTTTCTTTTCTAATTGAAGGATAATTACACATTTTTATTTATCATTTTATTTGAACTTATTGGATAATTATCTGGATCCATGTAAGCCTAAAGAATTTGATTTATTAGGTTAGATTTAAGCAGAATAATATATATCCATTTTTAGATCCGGATCCGTGAAATTCGTCGAATTTGAATCTAAATCCTTATAATTTAAACCCGACAGATTTAGGATGAATACTAATCTAGTGTTTATAAACGAATTCAACTCGAATTCAACCTAAATCTGATTTATATCCGATTCATTGCTGTCCCTAAGAAGAGCTATAACTGGCTCTGATTATGATTAATTTTATGAAAATTTTTGTTCCGTAAAAAAGGTTAACCGAATCATATATTCGTGTAATTAATTGTTTTCTTACTTGAGATGAATTTAGTAAGTCAAAGAAATCATGCGCAGGCATCAAACTTCACTAAACGACATCGTATTCATCATTTGGGGGCTTAGGGCAACCCTCTCCTGTTAGTTCCTGGAGGCAGCTGTAACTAGCTTTAAGTCGGCTTAATTTTAATGAGTTTTCGCATCGTCTAGACGAAAGAAATCAATTACAGGAAGAAGAAGAAGAACTGTAATTTGATAATCTAATCGAAATATGCAGCACGATGAGGTTATATGGCAGGTTATCAGGCATAACCACTGCAGTTACATGGCTAAGTAAGTCACTTCTCAAATTGCAGCTAATCGTATATTGGTTTATTCGATCCTTTGTATAGGGTTGGAATCTATTGATTTCTTTGTTTGTTTTGCAGAATCACCACTGGTAATTTCTGTAGAAACCCCTATAACGCGACCGGTATTTGTAATAGAAGTTCTTGCCCTCTAGCTAACAGTCGATATGCCACCATTCGTGACCATGACGGTAATCTGAACTGATTTAATAGGATATGTTGATTTGTGTATAAATAAAAAGTGCAACATAGTTAATTGATAGTACAACATTGGGGAAGTCTTTAATTTCGAGAAATTGGTTGTTTTGATGATATGCAGGAGTGTTCTACTTGTATATGAAGACTATAGAAAGGGCTCATAAGCCAAATCAGTTGTGGGAAAGAGTAAAGCTCCCTAGAAATTATGAAAAGGCTCTTGAAATCATTGATAAACATCTTGTAAGGAAGATTAATTGTCATTGGTTTACTTATATGTTGCACTTTTTTCTCTTGATTCTGTTTTTTAATGCCTTTTTGCATTTACAGGAGTATTGGCCAAAGCTTTTGATACACAAAATAAAGCAGAGGTTGACTAAAATGACTCAGATGCGTATCCGAATGAGGAAACTTGCCTTGAAGACAAGGTTAGCTGATTGATGCTATTTTACTTTTTTTATTCGTATTGTCAGTTTTGTCTATGTCGGGATTTGTGCTTTAAAGATTCAAGGCCGGTTTGGTATTGCTTATTAAGCTGCTGTCAAAATAAGTTGCTCTCACAAACATTGGATAGAACTACGTATTTTGGCTTTGAACAACACATTTTGGTCATTCATATTAATTAATTAGGTACTGCCCGATTTGTTTTTTCCAAAATCAAATCTGTTGCTTATAGGAAAAGCTTGAAAATGGAGCTTTCAAATAACAATGAGCTTTGCAAATCAAAAATTGGTGTTCAATCTAGGAGAAAAGTTTCATAAAGATCTTTTCCCATCACTATCATTAAAAAGTAATATCACGTAAAAACTGAATGAAATCAATCTACGTTCTGCCAATTGAATAGTCAAATTAAAAATGACATTCTATACACCATTTCAAGCAGTGTCCCTTATAATAACCATTGAACTAAACCTTATAGAATTCAATTAATTGAACTTTCAACCAATGAAAAAAGCAAACCTGTGATGCCTGTATATTGCTGCTATGAGTAGATATGTTTCTACTTCCATTTGTTGTTAGGATAAATCATTTAACAAGTTCAATTCCCTATCTTTGCTTACCATTAAACCAAGCCAACTTGCATAGTAGTTCAAAGGGCAGAAGCTAAACATAATATAGTACCTGTAACTACTAAGTTATAGTTATTAGATTGTGTCTAGCTTCTGTTCTTGAACTACTATGCAAGTTGGCTTGGTTTAATCGTAAGCTAAGATAGGGAATTCTTAAAATGATTTATTCTAACCACAAATGGATGTAGGAAGATATCTACACATAGCAGCAATATACAGGTATCCCAGGTTTGCTTTTTCTTCGGTTGACATTCCAATTAATTCAACTCTAAACGGTTTAGTTCAATGGTTACTATTCGGGACACTGTTTGAAATGGAGTATAGTAATTAAATTTTACTTTGACTATTCAATTGGCAGAAGCTAGATTGATTTCATTCAGTTTTTACTTGATATTACTGGATTTTATTATCTTTTCTTAATGATACTGATGGGAGAATATCTGACTTTATAAAACTTTTCTCATAGTCTGAACACCGGTTTTTGATTTGCAAATCTCATTCTTAAAAAGATCCCCTACATAATTCTGGACACTTTTGTCAAACAAGTAAAAGCTTAGCCTGGGTATGAAAACTTGAAACTATCTGTTGACTTATCTAACGACATTGAAACAACATGGTTAAATCCTAATGACTAGCATATCCCCAAGCTTGACTAATGTGCCTATCCATCTTATTGACTATCATATGAAATTCCTTGTTTTTTTAACAGGGAGAAAATAATGACAACTCCGAGAAAGCAAAATAAAAGAGAGGCCAGAAGAGAGCAAAAGGCTGAAAAGGCAGCTTTGTTAGATAAGGTCATAATCCTACCTAGTTATGTCAATGCCAATCGATACTGTTACAATTTTTTATTGCTTCTTCTCTAATTGTTGATTCTTTTGCTACAGAGGATCGAAAACGAATTGCTAGAGCGCCTTAAGAAAGGAGTATATGAAGGCATATACAACATTGTTCCTGAGGAAAATTATGAAAACATACTGGATAAACTGCAGAATGAAGTTGAAAATGAGGAAGAAGAGGTACTTAATTCAATAACTATATTTTTCTTACTATCTGGGTGGCTGAAGTGTCATTATAGTACACCTTTATAAGGCTGAGACACAAGAAGTTATAAATGTCGTTGACTCATTTGAACTTTTTGTTCTTTTCATGGCTTACCAAGTTAAAATCTTACTGTTATCCTTGTTTGGTATTGGAAATCAGGAACATGAAATAGAATATGTAGAGGGATATGATGATCTTGAAGAGGAAGATGACATTGAAGATTTCGATGGCCTTGGAATCGATGAAGATGATGGTAAACATGTTATTGGATGTTTGAATTGGAGAAAATTTGAAATTAGCAATACACGGTCTATCAAAATGATTTACTCCCTACATGTTTTTAAAATAGGCTTTCTAGCCTAAAATTGGTTTGCCAAAATACTTGTCATTTACACTTTTCTAGGTATTTTTTCCATTATTTTTCCAACTCTACCCCTATAGTATTAATTACATTTGGTTGGAGAATTAAACCATTAATTTAACTACAAGGGTAAACTAGTATTTTCATACCCTTAATTAATTAATTGACTCATTAACTGTATGAGCTTGTCCATTATTTCGATGGGGCCAAAGATTCACCATTCTTTGGCTTTAGATTATAATGGACTAAACCAAAATGATTCATTAAACTGTCAGAGCTTCTTTTTATTGTGATGTCATGGATAGTTGTTTGCAACTCCACTTCAGGGTCAATTGGAAACAACCTCTCTGTAATTACAGTGGTAAGGTTGCGTACACCCGACCCCCCCTTACCCTGTTTGTGCGTGAGCCATTGGGGTAATGTTGTTGTTGTTGTATTACCTGTATGAGCTTCTTTTGTTGTGAAGTCACGGATAGCTGTTGTAACTTGACTTCAGGTCAATTGGAAACAACCTCTCTGTAATTACAAGAGTAAGGCTGCGTACTCCTGACCCCCCCTTACCCCGCTTGTGCGGGAGCCTTGTTAGGCATTGCGGTAATATTGTTGTTGCTGTTGTATTAAGAAGCATGAAACTTGAGGAAGACAAGTAAAAAAATATGGAAGGAGTATTATTTTTCACCGGACAGCTTGACAGTACATCCTTTCTTTTTGCTTGGAGGACTCACAGTTACATTTTTTTTATGTCAATGCAGTTGGAGTCGATGAAGATGATGATGCTGCTGCTGCTGCTGCTGCTGATGATGATGAAGAGATGAGAAGAGGCGATAGAAAGAGAGGGAGAAAAGAGTCATATTTGGCATTGAAAAAGCTTGCCAAAGATGGGTCGGATGCTAAATTGAAGAAGAAAACAAGAGTGCTTGTTGAGGTGAGATATTAGATAATCAATAGCATGATGGCCTATTTGTAAATTTTCTTGAAATTCGAACGATACAAAATATTGTCTCATATATATTGTTCTTGATCTTTCAGGTTGAGGATGAAGAAGCAGCTGAGAGACAAGTGGCTGTTCACTGAGTGCCGATTTTTTCGAGACTAGGTACCGATACAAACTGAGATTTTGATAATCTTTTATTCCATGTTTAATTGTAATCTGAATGCTGATGTGTTGTAGTTCTCCACATGTCAATGGTGATTGCTGCTGTCATTTTTGCTTAATTGCAGTTATAAAACACAAACTTGAGGAGGCAAATTAGTAGAGTAGAAAGCCAATTCCCAAAATTTGAAAATGTAATACTATTTATAACTTTTAGTTTTTGTTTTCAAGTTTAATTTGATTGAGTATTGTCAATATTCCGCCTGTGTGTTTACCTATATCATTTATGTTGATGTGCATATCACATAATAATGTTTTTTTAATATTTTCAAGTATCTTAGATAATATTGTTCAGGGCTTAGTCACAGCTAAGGCTCTTCAACCCTCCTAATAAGTGTATTTAGTAGAATTCTAAACTTGTTCTCCCCCAACTTGCTCAGACTGCGTTGTCAATTGAGCTATATCTTGTTAGTTCAATCTAGACCTGGGCATGAGCCCGTTGGCCCGCTTGTGCTCGTTGTTCATAGGATGGGCTTGGACACATAATTTATAACACAAGTCCGGCTCAAACTCATAGCCCGATTAATATATGGGCTGCGTTTGGTTTTAATATTAAAACTCAAGTATCTGGCCCGCTTGACCCTATATAAATTCACAATAAATTAATAATATATATTTTATTTATAATAAAATCAATTGAAGAGTATGCATTATGGCATTTTTTTAATAAAGGAAATAGTTAAGTAGAATGCATTATGCATTTTCGCCATTAGTATACTAGCTAATTACCAATGCAGATTACTAATCTAACTACTAATAAATAAATAAAAAAAAATCAATTATCTCAACTTTAGGTTATCTTTTCAACTTCTCATTTTATAGTTTTCACTATAATATATAAATAAAATTTCCTAATTCAAATCTAACTACAGTTCATACTAACATAATTTTGGAGTTGGAGTTAAGAGTGTTCTGTTTAATTTTTTTGTTTGGAATTTATTTAATTTGAATGTAAATTACAGTAGAGCAACAAATTTTTTTCAAAAGATATCCAATGGCCGGGCGGGCCGCATTTGGATTTTGATAATTTTATAAAGGGCCGATCCATATCAAGTCCGAGTAAAATTATTTACAAGCTCGGTCGGGCTTGGATTGCTAGTTTTTTAGCTAGGCCCGATTAAGTCCGGCTCGAATTCGGTGCATGCCCAAGTCTAGTTGAATCACATAATAATGTGATTTACTGTTAAGTTGCGTACTTGCATTCAAAGGGGATTGTTTTTTCAATCTTAATTAAGGGTTATTAGAAAATTGGTACCATGGCTATGTTTCTTCCACTTCCTAATTTGAACATCTACTAATTTTGGGCACAATTGCTTCAGAATTTAAATTGGAGTCGTCGTAGTCCATACACGTTAAGGGTTATGTCATGTAGCATTCAGAATTTAAATTGGAGTCGTCGTAGTCCATACACGTTAAGGGTTATGTCATATAGCATCCATTAAAAAGAACTATATAGCATTTTGATTCAATTTTTGAATTAATATTCGATAAATTAATAATCTCGATAAAATTAATAATTTATCCAGTCCTAACTTGGGACCAGTACATACTTGGACCCCAATCAATAAAATAATAAGATAATAACTTTTTTTAAAATTTCAGTATATATATATTGGTCCCAATGAAACTATAAATTAATAATTACTAAAAGATTTCAAATTTTAAGATTGTCTAGTAAAAAATGAATCTATAGTCACTTGTTTTTTTGTTGAACTTGAAATCTATATTGAGTTCATTTTTAAAATTCCTCACTGCACTTAAGAGTTGGGGCATTGTCTCCTCGTATTGTAATAAAAAGTTGTGAAGAGTTGTTGCCGCTTGCAATGCTTCTTTCCGAGTGACCGGTTCCAAAGCTATTAAATCATCCTCAACTTCGTCATTGACCGGATTTTGAATGGTATCCGCCACAATTTCTTCAATGCTCTGAACCTCGTAACATTCATTATTTTAAACCTCGCATAATAGTTTTCGTTGTTGATTGGTCATGGTTGATTTTTTAACACCTTTTAGTTTAGGAGCTTTAGTTAATGTGATTTTAAAAATTTTCAATGGACAGTTTATAGTGATCAATTTCTAACCATATTTAATGTACATGGAGAAGAAATGTGTCTTAAAACTTATTTTTGTAATTTATTTTTTAGTACCATGAACTAAGTTTTTACTTATTCAAAAATAATGAACTTGACAGATTCAATTAATTTGTAAAAGTACATTGGACTTGAAAATTTAAAGGTCATACATAAAACCTCTTTAAATTAATAAATTATTAATTTATCGATATAATAATGTCTTGCTAATAAAATATCTCGATCCCAACATTATTAATTTACAGAGATTTCACTGTATTGATTAATGACATTTCATACCTAAATTGGTGAATGAATGACACACATGTATAGAAAAATTAGTTTAATAACCACACTAATACATGAAATATAAGTTTAACTTAAAAAAACACATGTTAGAAATATGAATCAACTATTATGAGAATTACATATTGATAATTCAGAGTAAGGATTTGATCCTCACGCGTTGAACTTCGAGTATAACTTTGCTTGAATTCGGCTATGAGTAACCTGGAAAACAATAAATCAAAAGAAATGATCGGGGCTTGTTCCCCCGTGGGAGCTCCGATGCCTAAGTCACTACTCGTGTGTAAAATAGCAGAGTTTAAGCAAGAGACAGAGATTAAAAGATTACATCTTTTGTGGCTTTTTCTCTTATTTATAGGCACCAAGAGTAAGACTGCATGTATTAGGCAATTGGTTTTGAAAGTGGGATAATGATCCTGATTTTGTAGGGAAAATGGGCCCAAAATCCCCTTGTTTGTTGCATTCCTGTTTTTAAGGAAGGAAGTTCTGCTGTAAGTGGAAAAATGGAGCAGAAGCATTGACTTGGTAAACAAGCTGTTTAAGCACCGAGCTAGAGGCGCAATTACGAGCATGTCGTCTCGCTCTCGAGACGACAAGAAGGTTACGCGAGTGTTCGAGATGCGACAAGGAGGCTGTTTTTATCCAGGCGGTGTCAAATATGTGTTACACGCTTCTCGAATGTATATCCAATTATCTCCTTTGATGGCAATGGGCTAGCTAGGTAGCTCATCGTACGTCGTCTTGCTCTCGAGACGACATAGGTGTTGAGGTGTGAGGGATGGATCGAGGCGGCTTCAAGTGCAAGTAGTACACGTATCTCGAATATCCATCTAATTATTAGGAGGAATCAATGAGGCAGTATCAAGCGTGTGCCATACACGCGCCTCCAATATTCACCTAGTTATCACATGTGTAATATTTGTTAAATGGAGGACAAAACCAAACCATACAAGTGGGTTTAGTTTGATTCATTGGATGCAAAACTTAACGAGATCAAATTGGGCATGGGACTAAAAGAGTTCATTATGCAAAGGCATTTTTTGTGTTTATTAGTTGAAATTCAATCCTTTCAAATTGTTTTCCCTCCTTATAATCACCTACCAAATAGAGGAGACTGTAAGACCAAAGCCCACATGGGGTGGTAGGTCCCACGATTTAGTCCATGTAAGTATCCAACTTGTGCAATTATTTAATGTTTTCATGTTTTTGGTGCTTTCAGTTTGATTTCACTACTAGAAGCATTGGAATGAGCAAAGGACAAAGTCATGTTAACCAATGGAGCACTATGTAAGAAAATTACGAACTGCAACCAGAACAACTATCTTGAAACATTTAAAAGACATATCGGGGATTGGATTAAATTATTAATAATTATGCGGGTGAGAAATTGATTAGATTTGTTTATTGGACGGGTTGGGTTGGGCTTTATTGGGTTTTTGACTAAAAGTATCAACCCAAGACCGATTCGACCCACACTTTAGAATTTCAGGCTCGGGCCTGACTTTCGTAGTCATTTCCCAAGCCCTTAGATAATTTTTTTAATAATTTTTTTTGTAAATTAAAAAAAGTAAATTGACAAAATTATTTGTAACTACATTATTTATTTAAAGTTCTTAATATATTATACAACTTATTGTGTTTAAATTTAAAAATTCATTAAATAAAATATAAAAGTTGAAATTTATTATTTAATATATATAAAAAATTAAATTATTATTTATCAGTTCGAACTCAGATATTTAAACAAAAATTAAGCCCATCCCATAAAATTTTAGGCTTTATCAGATTTGGGGCTAGACTAAATAAAAAATAGGTACCCACCCATAGACGGAGCCGCCGCTTGAACAGGTCAAATTGATATAGATGAAAGAATTATTGTAAGTAAACGCCTAAGAAGTAAGAATTATAAAAAAAAAAATCAAAAAATAAAAGTAGATGACCAATTATTTAATTAAACAAACATAGGCAAGTGTAAGGACTAGATTAGAACTTTTGGCCACACACGGAGCCAACACATTTTAAGCCTCTTTATTTCGGACCCATTTCCTTTTTCTTCTGTGTTTCTTTTTCCAAGTACAAAAGGAAGCTACATAGCAAGTCAACACTTAAGCAGTATCAGTCAAACTACTGAATCTTCCACTTGTCTGCCCACGTGTTAGCTTCCAATTGCTTAATTACACAATAACTACCAGCTGTTTCAAACTGAAAACTTAACTAAAAAATCCAAAATCCTGGTACGAACCGCGGACCGCCAACTGGCATATAACTCGTGTTCAAATCTTTATCCAGTTCAGTGTCCGAGTTCTATTTATAGCAACTTCCACTTCTAATTACTTAAAACCAAAAACCCATTTTTACCAATCGAAAAAAGCCTCAATCTTTACATTAATTAGTCAATTTAATGGATTTCTATTTTTCCGATGTCAGTACTAGCAGCTCCGACGAAGAAATATGTTTAGCTATTAACAGGCCGAAAAAGAAAGCCGGGAGGAAAATATTCAAAGAGACTCGGCATCCGATTTACAGAGGTGTACGGAAGAGAAACGGCAATAAATGGGTCTGTGAACTGCGAGAGCCAAACAAGAAATCTCGGATTTGGCTCGGCACTTATCCTACGCCGGAGATGGCCGCCAGAGCTCATGACGTGGCGGCATTGGCTTTCAGAGGAAAATCGGCTTGCCTTAATTTTGCTGATTCTGCTTGGAAGTTGCCGGTGCCGGAGTCCGGTGATTCTTTGGAGATTAGAAGGGTTGCCGGCAAGGCGGCGGAGATGTTCCGGCCGGAGGAATTTGGGGGTTGCTATGGGAGTGGGATTGAGGAATTAAGACCATGTTCTCTTGAACTACAATTCAGTTCCATGTTCAGAAGTCGAAAAGAAAATGGCCTGGGTGAGGAAAGTAGAGGGGTGATTATTGATGAAGAAGAAATATTTGAAATGCCGAGGTTAATTGATGAAATGGCACAAGGTCTTTTGTTGTCTCCTCCATTTTGTTTTGATGGGGAATTGAGTTGCTCTCAGTATGATTTTGATGTTTCATTGTGGACTTGCTAATTACTCATCTGATTTTTTAATTAGTTGTTATGTACCGCTTTTTAAATGGTACAATTAGGTATTTTTATTTTAAAGAGCTTTACCATAGATACAAAGATAAATTAATTTATTGTTTTCCTTAATGTTGTATCCCCTTGAAGCATTTTATAGGGACAATTTGTAGACTTTCTTAATCTATATAGCAAATTTCTCTATGGTTGATTTTGTACTTAAGAGAATAGTTCTCCATAAGTATCATTGATAATGAAAGTACATGATATTTTTTTAAAAATAGGAACATTTTAATTTTTGAGGGATTTTGGGCTCGAATTCAGGACCTCGGATTTATCAATAATTTATTTTATAATTTTTAATACTCTATCTTATAAAAAATTATATCACTCTATGACAAGTATCACCATGTACCGTAATTCTATCCAAAAGTATTTAATGAACTCATTAATTATATTTATAGTTAATATGCAAGAGAGGTTGAATATAGAAACAAACCAAAAATTGTGATTTATTTTATTAATCATAAATTATTTGAGCATGATTAATACAAAAAATATTGATTATGCACGCTTGTTTGAGTTCTATTACAATACTTAGCTTATGAGGGTCCCGGAGTTACCTTTCGCAACACTTCGATTATGAACTGTTGTAGATGCTCGAATGGACACGTCTTTTCGCAACACTTCTGTTCTGAACAGATGCAACTGCTCGAATGGAAACGATTGTTAGCAACACTTTTGTCTTTGAAGCGTTGCAACTCCTCGTTTCAGGCTTATAAAAACCCCGCATTCACAACGTTTTCTATAAGTTTAGTTGCAGTCTGGTTCACTTTTCTTCACAACAAAAATTCATTCTAAGTTCTTGATTTTAATTCTGATTTTATTCGATTAATCTATTTGGTAGAATCGCCAAATAAGATTCAATCTGAAAGTGCAAATCATGACTTCAGAATTATCAAGGCATCATTCGATCGGATTTCTTTAACAAAGTTTGAGAGATATTTTTACAGACATTCAAGGCTTCATTCTACCGGAATTCCCCAATAAAGATTGATACTTTTGAAAGATCATTCGACCCTAAGGCAATCGGGGATCATAATTTACTCAATTCTAATTGAGGTACGCTTCCGTTTATATTTTAGTTGTCTTTCCTCGATGAATCAACATTAACAATCCTGACTTGTTTCGGATTCGGGAAATTTTTCTATCAATTGGTGTCAAAGCCGACTCGTGTTCTATTCACTGAGCATTTGCGTTAATTCCTTGATGCATTATGGATAAATTAGATTTGCAAATATTAATTAAAGTTTTCGCTAAGTTTCCGAATTGTAAAGTATGTTGTGGAAACTTAATGCATCGTTAATTGTTTCCATTAAATAATTTAATTCTAATTTCAAAACACAAATTGCTTTGTGTTGGATGGAAGTAATTATGAACTTGTTTATATGGATGATTGGTGCTTCTTGTATTTCGTATGTGTACGTGAGCTAATCATTGTAAATGTGAATGATAAAGCCCTGGTAATTATTAAGGTATGCGGCCAAGTCAATTTCTGGGAATAAATTCACCTTGTGAGTATTTATGTATATTAATATATCTAGGCTTCGTTCTACCGAAATTTCCAACAAAGATTGAATCTTATTTCTTTTAAAAGCCTGCATTTTTCTTGGTTCGTGAGTTTTATTTATGGAATTAATTTGGCGGTATCTTATTTATGAAATCTATTTTGATTTCACTCTCTCGGAAAGTATTTGATCAATTGCAATTTTTTTCATTACGGTAACGGAATTTGAATTCTAGAATTCTATTATGTCCTATTTTAATCCCATTTCGTACTTTCTTTGAATATTATATCGATATTTGCTCAATATTGAAATTTATTGGCAATATGAATGTTCAGTATCAGTTTTGCTAACATCCTATTCATAAATCAATTTTTGGGTGGAAGATTAATGGATAATTAATCTAATTTTGCCGTCAGACCTATGATTTGGGGCAATCGTGTTTTTTTCTTTCTTTGAATTTACAACTGATTCCATTATTAATTTGATTCTTATTCAGAATTACAAGTCGCATTGTATTCTGTAACACGGGAATATCATGTGTTATTTGTTAATTGGTTTGTTCATTTTGAAGAGATATCATGAGTTATGACTAATTACATTTATGGGTTTTACTTTTGTAATTAGTTTGTTCAATTTCATTTTGGAGAGATTTCTGAATGTCAGTAAGGACAATTGACAATTGATTGAATGAGTGGGTAATTAATAATGGATTTGATTTAATTTCATGATTTTATTGAGTTCGTAATTTGGTACCGAATAAAGTTAGATTGATAAAATAAAGATATTTTATTATCTAGTTGTGAGATGAAGAATTTGGGGGAGGCTGAAGTGATTCTTGGCATAAGAATTAAGTGGAAGAATAATGTTATTTCAATTTCTCAATCACATTATACTGAGAAGATATTGAATAAATTTAACTTCAAGAATTGTTCTCTAATTAGCACTCCAATGGTTTCCTTCAGTTATTGAAGGCTATTCGGATGCATGTTATATTTCTAACGAAAAATATAGTTCTTCCACAAGCGGATTGTTATCCCTTCTTGGGAGGAGGTGTTCCTTCTTGGAAAGGGTGTTATCTCTTGGACATCAAAGAATGATAGTGAAATAGCCTTGGTCAATGCTTATAAGTGTACAAAGACAGATATAGACATTTTGGTGTGAGACATAACATGGTCTGGAAGTACACCATACATGGAGTCATATCATTAGAGTTTATAAAAAGTGAGCTTAATTTAGCCAATCATTTAACCAAAGGGTTAAGAAGAGATCTTGTGTATACAATTCGGCTTTGGGGATGAGATTAAAGTCCATTTGAAATCTCTCATGTTAAGATACCCAATTCCCATCTGATATGATATTAGATGCTGAATTCAATGAGGAAAGCTTAACATCTAGAGATTGGAACACACTAATAATAACATCCCAAGGTGTGTGTTCAGAACTGCACGATAAAGAGGTTGAAGTTTAACTTCTTAATAGTTCTTTTGAAAAATTGTATATGCAGGTGCAAGAGTAAAAGAGCTACCTAGATAAGCATGAAGTTTAGCCGTTTCAAGAAGCTTGGACTTGGCTTTGATATGCTTATGAAGGATAAGGATACAAGGCTAGTAAAAGATAGTGTCAAGTAAAAATATGTTAGAATATTGACTTATGTGTATATTATCTTCGAGTATTCAAGATGGATAACAAATATTCAATCCATAGTGACACCTTTGGTACTCGAATATTTGGAATGTGTAATATACTAAGATGACATTCAATCGTCAAGAGGGTCCGGGAGCTACCTTTCGCAACACTTCTGTTATGAACTGTTGCAGATGCTTGAATGGACACATCTTTTCGCAACACTTCTGTTATAAAGAGATGCAATTGCTCAAATGGACATGACTTTTAGCAACGCTTGTGTATTTGAAGCGTTGCAACTGCTCGTTTCAGGCTTATAAAAACCTGGCATTGGTAACGTTTTCTGTAAGTTTAGTTGCAGTCTGGTTCACTTTTCTTCACCACAAAAATTCATTCTAAGTTCTTGATTTTAATTCTGATTTTATTCGATTGATCTATTTGGTAGAACCGCCAAATAAGATTCAATCTGAAAGTGCAAATTACGACTTCAGAATTATCCAGGCATCATTCAATCAGATTTCTTTAATAAAGTTCGAGAGATATTTTTACAGACATTCAAGGCTTCATTGTACCGAAATTCCTTAATAAAGATTGAAACTTTTAAAAGATCATTTGACCCTAAGGTAATTGGGGATCATAATTTATTTAATTTTAATTAAGGTACGCTTCCGTTTATATTTCACTTATCTTTTTTGATGAATCAACATGAACGATCCTCGCTTGTTTTGAATTCGAGAAATTTTTCTATCAATTGGTTTCAAAGCCAACCCGTGTTCGATTCATTGAGCATTTACGTTAATTCCTTGATGAATGATGGATAAATTAGATTTGCAAATATTAATTAAAATTTTCCCTAAGTTTCCGAATTGTAAAGTATGTGGTGGAAACTTAATGCATCGTAAATTGTTTCCATTAAATAATTTGATTCTAATTTCAAAACACAAATTGCTTTGTGTTGGATGGAAGTAATTATGAACTTGTTTATATGGATGATTGGTGCTTCTTGTATTTCGTGTGTGTATGTGGGCTAATCATTGTAAATGTGAATGATAAAGCCCTGGTAATTATTAAGGTATGCGGCTAAGTCAATTTCTGGGAATAAACTCATAGTAAATCACTTGTGAGTAATTGTGTATATTAATACATTCAGGCTTCATTCTAGCGGGATACCCAACAGTAATCTCCATAATTATGGTGAATGAGTAGTAGTGAAGAACGAGATAGGGAAAGTATGTCATCATGTCATGTCTATCAGTATTGGGTGTGGAGTGGGGTTTGAGTCACCCGCCCTGAACTCGCCCGTTGACATTCCTGATAGTTAGAGGTGTGCAGAGCCAAACCAAAATTGAAATTCAAACCGAATTGAACCGAACTTAATGTATTTTAGATCAATTTTGGTTTTTAAATTATAAAAGAATCGGGGTTTGATTTTGTTTCTAAAATCAAAATAAAACCGAACTAAACTGAATAAATTAATAATTAATATTTAAGTGTATATTTATATATATAAATTTCTAATATATCGACAGTGTGCGACACACTATTTAGGAAACATGAATAACAAATTGGGGATATTAGTATAAGTTCTATTTAAGAAAGAATTGATTTCCTTCACAATTCATTTAGTATTCATTATATATGCATGTAATGTCATTGGTATTAATATTTATATGGGTTACTTCAAAAAATACCATATCGTTTCACTCATTTGCAAAATAGGTATGAGAATTTTTTTTATGAGGTATGTGGTTTCATAAAATTGAATAAATGAGGATTCTCAATATTAAATTATGTCACGATAATGGATAATCTTGTTCATTTTTATCTAGAGTTTTGTAGATTTGTTGATAAAAATGTAATACACATCAGTGATAATTTTTAAATTTTTTTACTATTGTAAATATTTTTTTAATTAAAATATGATGATAAACTTTAAAAAATCATAAAAAAGGAAAAATCATTGAAACTTACTCCAATCATGATGTATAATTTTTAAACAATAAGTTTAAATTATGAAAATGTTGAATTGATTAAACTATTGTCTATAAGATCAGTATTTTGAACAAAATTTTTTAAATTTTATCATATTTTTGTCAAATTTTTAAAATCACAGACCCCATTTTGTAAGAAAAAAATTTCTCGTACCCCATTTTATAAATGACTGAAACTACATAATACTTTTTTGAAGCTTGCCTTATTGATAAGTGGAAAATGTACCTTGAAAATATGGAGAAAATGACTTTGGAATCACTTAATCTGGAGTTGTTTTATGGATTTTATGAGTGTTTTTGTAAAATATAAATTGCAGAAAACTAAGCCAGAAGAATGCAGTAGAGTTGCGAAAATGAAAGAGAAAAAGGGCATTTTGGAAGGTGATGATGTGGCGTAATAGGAGAGGACCTGAGAATATGGTTCAATGAGATGAAGAAAGGATCTTTTTGGAGGCAAAAGTGACGTACGAGAAGCTGTCATCTTTATTACTTAGTGGTCAAGTACTTAAAACTTGTGATTATTAATATTTTGTGATAGTTTATTATGTGCAAGTGACCAACTTACTTAAGTCTCTTAAAAACTACATAAGGAACCTCTTTTTGAAGGGTAGCTTAGGCTCACATTTTCATCTCCATTTTTTTGTTTTAAGTTCGATATGATGAATCTATGTTTTCTTACTTTTTGCATTTTATTTCTTTCATTATGTGCAACTAACTTCCCTATAAGCTTGCTAAGCTCTGCCGGCGGCTTGTTTGTGGTGTAGATCCTTCTAACTCTAACATGAATCTTTAATTAGATTGATTATTATTTTGCTTTAATGTCTTATAGGTTTGGCCAATCTATGTTGGAATCGGTAGTAAGTGCTTTCTTAGTCGGAGGAAGTCATTTGCAATCAAAGACCTCTTAATAATCGCTTGAGTTTACACGCACCAAGAGGATATTAAACTCTTGCTAAGGGTTCTTGGATTTATTCAAGATGCTTACTTAAACTTAATGCTTAAGATTGAGTTTGTTAGTGGATAGGTCCGTAATGAAGTCTTAAAGTACTAAGTGGTAGGATGGTATGCCGCACTTGGTTACAAGGGAAGCAGGTGAGAGACCTTAGATCTAGATACCTTAACATGTTAGAGGAAGAAGGGGAAGCACCATGAACATCGCCTAAAGTATTTGGTAAAACTTGTATTTTCATTACTGAATTCTTCATTCTGTTTGCATAAAGGTTACTGCAACCTTGTCACTGTTTTAATTTACATTGCTGCAATCTTGTTAAATTCCGTTTTTATCACCACAACCTTAAATATTGGAACCACTAGCCTACCAATCTGTCTATAAAACTTAAAAACTTCCTTACTCTCGTGGGAATGACACTTGGTCTTGCCTCATACTACTAATCACGATCTAGTGCACTTGCTAGGTCCATCGGGCATGCAACACCTATTTATATTTGTTATTGTAAATATAAATTCTAAAGTTTAAATACCATCAAATTTAACTCTATTTAAATAAAATTACTTTAAATCTCTCTTATATAAATCTAAAACTAAAAAAATTATATTTTATTATGTACATTATTTTTTAATGAAATTATTTTGTAAATTATAGAGTTTGAGTAATTTGGTGATAGCCAAAGCGGATTGAATCTAAACCGAATTATATTTAGTTCGATTTCGGTTTCATTTTAATTTGGGTTTTAGGTTGGGTAGATTTATGGACCGATCCGCCATTTACTGACCCCTACATATAGTGGCAAATCTAGAGATTTTTTTATCGTGGTGTCCAATAAATAAAAAAAATTACGAAAAATAATAATGAATAGTTTGGTTGCCAATAAACTAGTAGATAAAACGTCTAATCAACCAATAAACTATTTAATTTAGGAATTTTTTGATATTTTAATTAGTTTTTTTGATAATTTCTATTTTCTTAATGTAAATGGATAGTTTCAATATTAATATGGTGTTTAATTAATAATTTTTATGGTGTCTATTTTTTATATATAATTTTACCAATATTAATATGGTGTCCCACAAATAGAAAAAATCATATCTACATTTCAATTTTACGAACTGAAATATATAGAGATGGAGTACTATAGAATTTAAATGACGGTCAAATATGTTTGCAAAATGTTAATTGTTGTAAACATTTCTAAAAAGAACTCCATCCTCAACACCAATATGGGTTAGAATATAATTCATTTGGAGAATAGTTTGGAATAAATTTGAAAAGAATAATTTTTATTTAATTTTATTTGAATAGTATCTAGTTAACACTATTGAGATAAAGTTATAGAAAGAGTCTATTATTTAATTTGTTTTGGAAAATAAATATTCAACAACAATTTTACTGCTTTAGTGTTTATTTATTTATTTATAAATGTATAAGCTGCATTAGTCTAATTGAAAAAAAAAATAGTCGATAAAAAAAATAAGAAATATTTAAAATATGCTAAATGTTTTTTCATACTCTTAAGTTATGTATTTTTGCCTTTGATATATATAAGTTTTCAAGTGGATCTTTGAGGTATCTAAACTTATAAAAAGTAAACCTCCGTGTTATATGTGTCTGACGTGACAGGTGAGGTGTCCCCCTTTGACCAAAGAAGCGCGTGTTTGACTTAAAAAATAGTAAAAAATTAAAAAATTCAATAATTAGTAAAAACAATCTTAAAAAAATATCTAAATACTTTTTAAATTACAAAATGACCCTCTTCCTCCTTTAGGGTGTCTGGAAAGCTTATATTTTCTGAAATTTTTTTGCACCAAATTTATTTTCTTTCTTTTCAAGATATTTCATAATTTTTTTGGAGTTTCAATTTTTAATGAAATCGGGCATCGAAATGTATTTTCACATTTTCGGACACTTCCATAAACATTTTTTGTAAAATTCTTGCAACAAATTTATTTTCTTTATTTTCCGGATGTTTCATAATTTTTTGGGATATTTCAATTTTTTAGGAAACTGGCCCCGAAAGGTATTTTCACATTTTCGGGCACTTCCATAAACATTTTCTGAAAAATTCTTGCACCAAATTTATTTTCTTTATTATCCGGATATTTGATAAATTTTTGGCATTTTTTGATTTTCTACAAAAATAGACTCCGAATCATATCTTCACATTTTCAGGTCCTTCCATATGCATTTTTTGAAAATTTTTTGCACCAAATTTATTTTCTTTATTTTGTGGATATTTCATAATTTTTTGGGATTTTTTGATTGTTTAGGAAACCAGGCCCCGAAACGTATTTTCACATTTTGCCCTTCCATAAACATTTTCTAAAACATTCTTGCATCAAATTTATTTTCATTATTTTCCGGATATTTCATAATTTTTTGGGATTTTTCGATGTTTTACGAAACCTAGCCAAGAAACGTATCTTCACATTTTCGGGCCCTTTCATATACATTTTCTGAAAAATTCTTGCACCAAATTTATTTTCTTTATTTTCCAGATATTTCATAATTTTTTGAGATTTTTCAATTTTTATGAAAACTGGGCCCCGAAACGTATTTTCACATTTTCGGGCCCTTTCATAAATATTTTCTAAACATTTCTTGCACCAAATTAATTTTCTTTATATAATAAAAGTTATAGGTGCTTAAATGAATTTTATCAAGGTCTTTTTGAAATCCATTGTAGAAGATGGTGTTTTTGGCAGAATTAAAATTATATGGATTTAAAAGAAGTTTTGTCAAAATTTTTTTGAATTTTGTTAGTTTATGCCACGTGTCGTTATGTTGTTTGACTTTTCCAAATGTAAGGTGTTTTTTGGTTGAATTAAAATTACAGGGATTTAAAAAAAGTTTTGCCAAGGTTCTTTTTTAAATTTGATAGTCTATGCCACATGTCATTTACTCGTTAGTTTGACTTTTCCAAATTTTCCACCTTAGGAGCGAGTGTAATACTCTCATGGCTGCGACTGAGCAAATAGGATTAATGTAGCACGGAGATTCACTTTTTACAAATTTGAATACCTCGAAGGTCCACTTGAAAGTTTAAATATATCTACAATAAAAATGTGCAACTCGAGGGTATAAAAGAGCATTCGGCTTTTAAAATAATTTATCCATTTCAAAACACAAAAGTATAAAAATAAAATAAGAGAAATCGAAACGGTTTTAAACTTTTAAATGCAGGGGGGCTCACTCATTTGTAACAAATTAAAACTCTATCTTCACCTCCCTCTATCCTCTCCTTTCCTCCACAGTTCACCGTTAAAGGCCATTTTTTCCTACCGGAGAAGTTTTAAGTTTTCCGGCGGCTGGGGTGTGGCACGCTCTGCCGCCGTCCCTGCATTGGACCCTATATTAATCAAGGGGCGTTCGCCTATCTGTGCATACCAACAATGGTGGACCCTTTCCCAATATTGCATGTACTTTGAAACTATTTCTCATAAATATAGACCATTTCTAGACAACAAGAGGCCGAAAGTATTTTGCTGAGTAATGGACCTGGTGATTGACATATACCATTTGACCATGATGAATCCAAAAAAAAGGGAAGAAGACGGAAATTATCTGGCTTTGGCTTTGAGCTTCAAGCTGTATAGCTTTATTAGGAAATTGTGCAAGAGTGGCATACTCAAAATAAAAGCCATTAATTCCTTTTTATTTCTTTTATAGTCATTCCAGTTTTATAATTTTAGAATGGGCCTTAAATAAACTCTAAACAATTTCTCTTGTTAATAATATTATAACCCTAACCAACAAGATCGATTCCACAACCGATGTCGTTGCGCGCTATTGACATCAATTCCTCAAAGGAACCAATGCCGGTTGCGCACTAGGTTGAGCGCAAATGTGGCATCTAGATTCACTTATCCAATAGCGTGAAAGGTAAATTTAAAATACAGGAATATAATATAATCAAGCAAAATCAAATTATATTCATGAGCATAATACGGTGATAATGACATATTTTATGATTGGTTTTGGAGTGTGTCAGTAATTTATTGAAAATGCTAAATAAATCCCCTAACGTGAACAATGATCCAACTTACCAAAAGAGTTACATCAAAAGGTGAGGGTTGCCTCACATGTATAACAATACTCAAACCTTAAATAATGTGAGATAGCTAGCATATATATTACAATACTCAAACATCAAGTAATGTGAGATATCTAACATACCCCTGACACCCAAATCTATTTATTAGAGCGTGGAGAAAATATTAACGGTAGTCTAACATCATAACCAACTCTGATATCACGTAAATAATGGTCTAATTCACTTCAAAAGGTATCTCAATAGATGATTGTTGTCTTACATATACAAGGAACAATAATGCTCAAGTCTCAAGCAGTGTAAGATATCTAAAATCTGGTAATTAGTTCATATTTACTACTTAAACTCCTTATAAAAAAAAGAAACACTTGTACTGAATGCAATAAATACTCGTAAGATAAGCGACTATTTTATTAAGATATGATAAATACTTAACCATTGGATTGAGCAGGATACAAAATACTTGGCTGATATTATAATTACTCCAAAATAGCAATGTAGGCCTATTAAACTTTTGGGTTTCTTTACAGGGAGTCGGGTATTAGAACTACTCCTAATAACCGACATCTGTCCCATTAATTATAAAATGAGACACATGTTATCTGTTGAGAGCATGGTATTACAAATACCCGGTTCCACGTATAATTACCCTTTTAACTTTATGATACGTGCATACTTACATGGTTGAAATGTGAAGTTCTAGGAGCAATGTGGTTCACCTTTTGAAAGTTGAGGGAGCTACGAGGTCACTTCGACAGTTTAGCTAGAGAACGGATTTTATATTACAAGTTCATGTTGTTAGAAATGTTGGTGTGCCCTAGTTCTTAAGCATTGGTTCTTACATTATGTATATACTAATGGTGACACATTATAAAGACAATAATCTACTACATATATATCTTGTGCTATAATATGTGTAGAGTATCTATTGATTCATAATCATAAATGTCCCAAGTCTCTTTTAATCATGGGAATGAATAAGACGAAAGACTTGTATGTTGGATGATTTATAGCAATGTAGTTGCTATGCCACTTCGTAAGTAGATCATGAACATAGGCACATGTTGAGAACATGGGGTTGGAGCGATCCACACAACAAGGTCATATGGTTGTATGTTATAGACAGTTTGCTGAGTAGGTCTCAATAGTCCTCAGATTTGATTTCAACTTATTATCAATGTAGACGTGGGTATTCTGTGGCATATTACTAACGGGTCCTTAAATATTCGATTACAAGTATGGGTATGCTCGGTATATTTCATGACAATGTTTATAGTAGTGTTGAAGTGATAGGATTGCCATTCGGTTTGATAAACCGAAATGAATCACCGGCCACTTGATGAATAAAAGGGATAATGATGTCTAATAAGTCGTTGACTTATTTTATCATTTTATTCTAGATCAAGAAATAAGATGAACTGTGTAAGGGGATGACAAGCACCATGCCTCATGCTCATCATATTGATGCCAGCTGGCAAAGGACTTTGTGAGATAACTACTGGGTTCAGTATCTTTTAGAGACTGCTGTACTCTGTCCTAATTGGGGGCTATAATGGTTTGCCAGAATCCGCTTACAGTCTATGGGTAAAATACTCACTGCCAACATATGAACGGACCCAAAGGATCGTGCACTTAGAACTACTGATCTGGGATTCTTGTACATGCAATGTTACAAGACTTGATGAAGAATTGATTATTAATTAATTGACATGTCAAGTCAATGTAATTGAATAATATATGTAACTCCAAGATATTAATTTAGTTAGTGAAATAATATAATGTAGTTTATAATACTCATTAAAGTTAAATTAAGTTGATTAAATAAATTTACATATGGTACTTATTTAATTGAAAATTGAATAAATTCATATGTCAAATTATTTAATTGAATGTAATTTAATCATAAAGTATTGCATACTAAAATAATTAATTGACTAAAGTTTAGTTAAATTGATTGGTAGTATAGCAATTTATTTGATTAAATTTTAGCTTTTATTTTATCTATGGGTTAATTTGTGAATTATGAAAGTTGACCATTAAATTTATTTAAGAAATTAAACTATGAGGTTTAATTATTAAACTTAAAATTTATTGGGTCAAAATTATAATTATGTTAATCCTAACCCTAATAGACTAATTAGGGTATAAATAGAAAAATAAAACAAAAACCTAATTGACCTACCATAAGTAATTAACGTGAGCAGCCTTCCTGGAGATCTACAAGTTTTATTTCATATGAAAAAATTAGGGGACTCTATGGGGTTTTTTTTTCTTTAGTTCTTCGTTTCTACGGCTAGTATTGGTCTCGGTTCGAGAGTAATTTGTGTATGTGAGATTGGAGAGCTTTCACTTGCGAGCTTCATGGCATCCGTCTCTCAAGTAGATTTTACAATTAAGTTTTTATTTGTTAAAATAAAATCGTTTTGAAACCCTATCAATTTTTCTTGAAAAGATCCTATTCCAAATTTGAGAAAATTTTAACCGATAATTTTGTCTTTGCGGTTATATTTTCGATCGTAATTCTTTTCAATTGGTATCGTGAGCGAGGTTGTTTCAAGAAGATGGATGAGTTTCTTGATTCCTTAAGTGTTTTCAATTTTAATTGGAAAAAATTTGGATGAGTTTTCTTGAAATTCTAATATTGTTCTTAGATCAATTTTAAAGATTCTTATGGAATGATTTAATTTGATTTAAAGAAAGTTATATTAGCTTTTAAGATTCAAAAGGTTTTTTTATTTTGATGAAAATGGTTTAAAGAATTGTTCTTGAGGTTTTTATAATTTTTCTTCAAGTCGATTAATGGACAAGATTAATTTATTAAATTAATGCTTGTAATTAATCGGTGCTGAATTTAGTCAAAAGATCAAGTTTTTAATTAGTCAAAATTTTTCATTCGGTAGAAATGGTTACGGAATCGTTGATTTGGGTTCTTGTTATTTTTCCCAAATTACTAGTTTGATCTTGGTGGCTAGGTTCTTGAGTTGTTATTTGTATTTATTAGGGTTTTGATTAATTGAATTTATTTATTTAATATAACATAATTAATAAATAAAACTTAAATTAAAAAAAATAATGGAATGGATTCTGCCCACGCCACTAATGGTGGCGTCCTTATGGATGCCACATTAGTGCCATTGTGGACAGCCCGCTGCTGTCCACAGTGGCGTCCAATCTGTGGACAGCCGTCTACAGTGTGAAGTCTGCTGTTCACAGGACAGTGGGTCCGTCTTACGGGTCCACGGGTCCGGTGAGTACCGAAATAGTTTCTGATCATTGTTCGTTTTGATAAAACGGTTGGACCGGATTGTATTTTAAAATTGTCAGGTATTTTAAATTTATCCAGAGCCAATAACTTAAGTCGGATTGCATATTAAATTGAAGGAGCGTATTTTATAATCCGATGTTAAATTATAATGGTTGTTAAATTATTATAAGTTCGTTTTGAAAGTTTCAAACGGCTGACCCGAATTGAATTAAAATAAAGTTCCGATTATTTTATTAATTCGGGGTCACAAAATTTTAATATTTAAAATTATCCAAAGTTTGTTTGAAAGATTTCAAAGCGGCTAAACCATATTGTATCAAAATAATATTCGTGTTATTTTGTTAATCTAGGTTCATAGATTCTAATATTTTAAAATTGTTAATTTTAATTAATTAGAATTTAAAAGTTCAACTTGTTGCATTTATATTGAATAAAAGTTGAATATGTTAAATTTTAAAATTAGCCCCGTAAGTATCAGTCATAGTTGGGGTGCTAAATTTTGAATTAGTGACGCCCTAATTCGAGTGGGAGCAAAATTATATATTTTATAAAATGGTTGCTAAACCATTGGGCCTTGATAGGTTTTAAGTCACAATTGTCAAAACTTGGCGATTTCACCAAGTATCACTGCTAAATATAATAGATGTAATTATAATTGCCTTGATCATAAATCATATTGGTATATATAAGTATGACAGTTGGTTTGTTAAATTTATAATTGAGAATTCCATGGATCCAAATAAGATTTGGTTTAAATATTCAATATTTAATAATACCCGTAGAAGTTCTAAATTATGTTTTTGTACATTGAACCTCATTTTATATATGGAATATGGATACATTGTATCTAAAATAATTACATGAACCCGATTCATTATATAAGCCGACAATACTTGAATAATCCATAAAATATTGAGTCACTTAAAAGTGTTTCCCGGATTCGCACATGTGCCACCCATTGAAGCTATTATACCTTATGCTCAGTAGGGTGCATTATCTTATCAGTGGGCCACATACGGTTAGGATACTTTGGTATGGCTAACATATGGAATGGCGGTTTGACTCAACGGGTTTTTGTTCTAACTCAGTTTGGCCCAGAACACAGATGGGTAAAGTACTAATAAGCTCATCAACCAAGAGTCCTTTTGAGAAAAGGATTGGATAGTTTATCCTACTGGACATTCAATAATGAGTTTTTGTTCGAGCTCAGCTCGGCTCATTATTGGAGGGTTGTGGATCTTGGAATAAAGCTAATAAAATCATCAGCATAAATTAATATGGATTAATTAATTTGTTTAATGGCTTTAAAGACCTTTATTTTAACTTTGTACTGATTATTCTGTGTAGATAACAAATAAATTTCAGCAATAAAATAGTCAATCATTCAAACTACAATCCATCCTTAAAAGGACTGGCTCTCTAGGCAACACTTCCTTGATTAAGCTCAAGAGCTAATGGATTGTTTCGAGACACAGATCGAAGGAATGTGTGGTAGATAGGCCTAAGCCCACTGGCAGGGATACTATACCGACCCAATACGGGTGGTATGTAAATTCAAGAGGGATAGCTAGGATATGAAACACCTTGTGTTGGCTTAAAAGTTTCTTGAATTGTGCAAACGATTAGAGGAGTTACTAGCCTATGCTATGATTAGGTCTCTTAACGAGACGTTTCATAAGCAACTTCATCAAGAGAGGTTCTTGATCACTAAGGTATTTCAGTCCTACAAGATGTATACTATAATCTCTATGAGCACTTATGTGCAGAAGATGGAGAAACTCATTAAGGATTTTGTTCATCTTAGCACACTAGTTTCATGAGAGTTGATCGTTAGAACTGTCTTGGCCGTCCTATTTGAATCCCATGACCATTTCATTATGAGCTAAGGCCATAGATGAGTATGACTATAGTTGCACTACAAGAGTTACTTGAGCTAACTAGGAGTTTGGTAAATAAGACTCAGCCAGAGTTGATGGTGGATAACCGATTCAACTTTAGGACATAGATGAGACCTTGATGTTCAAGCGGCTCATGACTAAACAAGAAGTTAAGTTTATACTATGTCCAAAGGATACTCTTATCAAATACAATCAGATTGGAAATAGAATGAGAACATGTCCTTGACCACATGGGAACGTCTATGAATGCATTGAACGTTTTTCATTGAGGTATCTAGGTTATAGATATGATTATTTCTCTTCAACATTACAAGTATTTGATACTAGATGTGGTTCTAACATTGATAATGTGCAAGAACTTAAGATGAGAGGTAAATGGGATCTAGATAAGTGAATTCTTAAATAATAAATGGAGTTCAAATAGCGGCCATTAAGATTGAAGAATGTCACTTAAAGATGGTCGACTAGTTAGTTTGGGAATAACAATTCTCATATAATTGGTATATATGAGAATTGTTATTCCCAAACTTAAATGTTAGGAATAGTCGTTTCCTTGAGTTTATCAAAATGAATTTGATCTATAACATAAATGCAAATGGGATATGTTGGGAACTGACAGTCAGATTAAACATGCATAAGAGACATGGCGAAAATTCAAAATTTTGTCCCCTGTCCCCAAGAACTCCTATTAGTTGCATATAAAATAAATAAAGCCTTAACTAAATAATTCTCTACCTAGGTTAGCATGCTAAAGGACTAGGCATACCATAATTCTAAATTATATCCTAGCACATTTATTTTATACTAAGCATGTTATAACTCTAAGTTATAACCTAAGCATAAAATAAATTAAGCATGCAAAATAGCCTAAGCATAATTAATAAGTCTAAAAACACTTAAAAAAAGACTTAATAACTAAAAGAGAAAAAGGACTTACCAGTTGAAGCGTGCTTTTGCAGAACCTTTTTGCACAAGCCTCCAATCGTAGGATAGCCTCTATCAGTATCCACATGAATCCCACCAACCAAAACCTCCCCGGGAGGAAGAACTAAGAAGCTTCGAGTAGTTGCTAGACCACTCCAGAAGCCACACCAAAAAATATAAACTAGAGGTGCCCGAATAAATTCAGGCACCTCAAAAATAGCTTGCTCAATTACTGGAGAGATTAATTATCTCGCTTAAGATTTATACTTTGAGTTTGGTACATTTTGAAAGGAAAGGTGAATGCCTATATATAGGCTTGGGGAAGCAAAATTGCTCCCCCTTAGGCGATGTAGGAAGAGAGTGAATACACCACTCCCCATGTGGGCTTTGCCTTGCTTGCGGGCTGGGCCTTGCAGCCATGTCGCGAGCCCAGCCTGTGGCGAGCCCAACATGGGCTGGGCATGTTCAGCCCATTTTCATGGGCTCCCGCGAGCAATGCCCAGCATTGCTCGCACATATTTCGGTGTACTCCCGCGCACTCGAGCCTGTATAAAATACTTTTATACTCTTGGTCCAATTAAACTCGCCAATGCGAAATTCCCCTTTTAATCCTTTTTTCAAATATTTATTTTCTGACCCTAATAAATTAGTCACCAGTCAAAATAAATTTCTTGGTCTAACCAAAATTGATCTAATCAATTATAATTTATTTATGACTCTAATTAATTAGTTACTGGTCAAAATAAATACTTTGGTCTATCCAAAATTGATCTAATCAATTTTAACCAATCAAATAATAATCCAATTATTGTTTAAGTTATATTTTGGCAATAGAATAAATCTATTAGTTCTTTACTTAGTCCGATGAAGGTCCAATGTGTGTGACCTTATAGGATTCCGAAGTATTAAGCTGTTAAGGCTTAACCAACCCTTGTTCTAATGGAACCATTGGCTCGATGCTCTAGACCGTGATTAGACCTCGATTACCTTAAACGACTGCAGTACGCCTCTAGCAAGGGTCTACCATCCCCCATTACTCGGAACGTCATTTATGCTTATGACTTAATCTTGGTTAATGAAATAGTTATCCAGTGCGATAAATTCCTTCCATTCTTTAATACTAGTACCATCTGGTTTATTGGGTTCGATTAAAAGTGTTAACCCACTAATAGCCAGGTTGCTCCAAGCTATCCCAGTTATTTACTTGTTACCGAAGTATATTGCCTTTTACCATAGTATCTTTGACTAGAAACCATTTCTATTAAACACATACTCTGATTAGAGGTTTATGACAATCATCACCTCAATAAGTGGCCGGGTACAACTCCTTAATATATCCGGAGCAATGGATTATTTCCAACTACTCAGCTTACCAACGTGCTGTCATCACTATACCCGTAATCACCCGTAGCACCTTAAATAAATTAGTGTATAGTAATGACCCAAAGTACAGCAATAGTACCACACAAGGCAACTAGCGTCTCAAGTATGAGGACATTTGCAAAGCTTATTGCATGAAGATAAACACTAACACATTGATATTTATACCAAGTGTTTATCTTGCTGTGGTCTCCAATATATCTCCCAGATATATCCATGTGTCAAGCTTAAGGCACCACCTTCAGTCTTTAGGTGATTAACTGCTTGGACCTTTTCCAAGAAAGTTGACCACATGCTAGTCCTTCTGTTTCATCAATATCCTTTCTTGATGAAACTATGACTAGGGATAGTTTAGACATAATCATAATTGCACATGAAGCAGGTTCCACCAAATATAGTCCAACTATAATTTCTCTGACTTCATGTTATGATACGTCAAGTACTTTTGCATACATCAATGAATATATATTTAACCAGCTTTAATATATATATATATATATATATATATATATATATATATATATAAGCATATTGATATAAACAAAGGATTAAATGCCTTTATTGATTAAACAAATTATTCGTATTATTACATAATTAAGATATATCGCCCTAATTGCCTTAAGAGCATACATCATTTCCAACAAACTCCCACTTGCACTAAGGCCAATTAGCCACATGTCTTAATCTATATGCTTTAACATGCTGGCCATGTTTGACTTGAGTCAATGGCTTTGTTAGACCATCTGTGAGGTTCTGATCAGTGGGTACATATTCTAATCTTATTATCTTAGCATCAACAATCTCCCTGATTATATGATACTTTCTGGATACATGTCTATTTTTCTGATGAGACTGTGGTTCCTTTCTCTGAGCTATAGCACCATTGCTATCACAATATAAAGTAATTAGATCAACAGCCTCATGCACCACACCGAGATGACTAAAAAATCCCTTTAACCAGACAGCTTCTTTTGTTGCTTTGCATGCTGCAATGTATTCAGATTCTGTGGTTGAATCAACAGTATTTTCTTGCTTGGAACTCTTCTAGCATACTGCCCCTCT
Organism: Euphorbia pulcherrima; assembly: GCA_947683365.1. Taxonomy (NCBI): domain Eukaryota; kingdom Viridiplantae; phylum Streptophyta; class Magnoliopsida; order Malpighiales; family Euphorbiaceae; genus Euphorbia; species Euphorbia pulcherrima. The sequence continues at coordinate 76,149,077 of CANTUS010000014.1, forward strand.
ATTTAGCACATACACAAAACCTAATTGAGACTTAAAGTCATCGTTATCAGATTGAAAACTCGCGTCAGTGTAACCTTTGATTGTGAGGTCACCTTCTCCATAAATCAAGAACTCATCCTTAGTCCTTCTCAAGTACTTAAGAATTGCCTTAATGGCCATCCAGTGTTTTTCACCTGGATCTGACTGATATATGCTCATAGAGCTCAAAGCCTGAGAGACATCCGGCCTAGTACATATCATAGCATACATGATGGATCCTATCGCGGATGCATAAGGTATATCCTTCATGTATATTCTGTCCTGAGCTGTCTTTAAACATTCAGCCTTAGATAGGTTAATCCCCTTTGTCATCGGGAGATAACCTTTCTTAGAATGGTCGAGGTTGAACCTATTCAACACCTTATATCTAGATATATACTTTAAGAAAGACCTAACAGCCTCTTGGATCTATCCCTGTAGATCTTTATACCTAGTATAAATGCTGCTTCACTAAGGTCTTTTATGGAGAACTTTCTTGATAACCGTACTTTAACGTTTTGAAGAAGAGAAATGTCGTTTCCTATTAGCAGAATGTCATCAACATACAATACTAGAAAAATGACTACACTCCCACTAACCTTCTTGTAAACACAAGAAATCCAGTTCTCAAATTGTCTGATGAAACCTCATATTCCAACTCCTAGATGCCTGCATGAATGGATCTTTGTAGCTTGCATATGTTCGAGCCATTCTGAGATGTAAAACCCTCAGGTTGTTTCATATACACATCCCGGTCTAAATCCCCATTCAAGAATGCTATTTTTACATCCATCTGCCAGATCTCATAATCATAATGAGTAGCAATGGCAAGGAGTATCCTTATAGATTTGAGTATGGCTACCGGTGAGATGGTTTCATCATAGTCACTACCTTTCCATTGACTATAACCTTTCGCAACCAACCTTGCTTTATAGGTAATTACATTACCGTCCATGTCTTTCTTCTTCTTGAAGACCCATTTGCACTTAATTAGTCTAACCGCTTGCGGTGCATCAACTAAATTCCAAACTTGGTTCTCGTGCATGAAATCCATTTCTGATTTCATGGCCTTTTGCCATTTATCAAAATATGAGCTTTTCATTGCCTCATCATATGTCCTTGGTTCATCATCCTCCATAAGATATAGTTCCTTATCATTAGTGATAAACCCATATCTATCGGGACCATTATGAACACGAGCTGATCCTCCCAATGATTGTGTTTTGACAGGTTGTTCTTAGATCACACTCTCTTGTGTATCTAAAATAGGGTCAATCAGTTGATTGTCTGTTTCTTTCTCTTGAACTTCTAGTTCAATATTGCTCCCACTGACTTTTGCATGTAAGTGTTCCTTTTCCAAAAAGTGAGCATTCTGAGATACAAATACCTTTTGTGCTTTGGGGTTGTAAAATAAATATGTAATTGTTTCCTTTGGATATCCAATGAACAATCATTTGTCAGCCTTAGCATTTAGCTTATCTGATGCTATCCTCTTTACCATAGCAGGACAGCCCCATACTCTTAAGTGACTTAGAGATGGCTTTTTGTTACACCATCTTTCATAAGGTGTAAAATCAACTGATTTAGAGGGCATTCTATTTAAGACATAAACCGCGCTCTCTAGTGCATATCCCCAAAAGGATTTACTAAAAACTGCATGGCTCATCATGGACCTGACCATATCTAATAAAGTCCGATTCCTCCTTTCTGACACTCCATTGTGTTAGGGTGTATAAGGAGCGGTCCACTGGGGAACTACCCAATTTTCCTTTAGATAATCTTGAAACTCCTGACTTAAGTATTCTTCACCTTGATCCGATTGAAGTATTTTAATACTTTTCTTAAGCTATTTCTCTACTTCAGCTCTAAATAGTTTAAATTTTTCAAAACTTTCAGACTTGTGCTTATCAAGTACAAATAACCATATCGTGAGTAATCATCAATAAAGGTTATGAAGTAGGAGTATCCACCTAGTGCCTGAACACTCATTGGACCACACACATCAGTATGTATAAGTTCCAATGTACTTGTGGCCCACTCTCCCTTTCCTTGAAAGGGTAACTTTGTCATTTTTCCTTTTAAACAAGGTTCGTAATCACCATAAGACTCCAAGTCTATTAGGCCCAAGTATCCATGCTTATGCAACTTGGTTAAGCGATCTTTGTTTATGTGGTCTAAACGGCAATGCCATAAGTAGAAGGAATTCTCATTATCTAATTTAACTTTATTCACATTATTTATATTGAAAACTTCTGTTTTAGTATCAAGAACTAAATGCCACTTTTCAACATTCCATAACCATAAAGAATATTATTCAAACGAATCTAACAATTATTATTAGAAAATAAAATTTGAAATCCCTCTACTGCTAAACACGCAACAGATACAATATTCTTAGTAACAATTGGAATGTAGTAACAATTATACAAAACTAAAACAAGTCCACTTGGCAAAACAAGACTAAAGCTCCGTACGGCTAATACAGCAACTCTGGCTCCATTTCCCACGTGTAGGTCCATCTCCCATTTTGCAAGTTTTCTACAATTCCTTAGTCCTTGCACAAAAGTACAGATATAAGAACCACAACTAATATCTAATACCCAAGTGGATTCTCGCAGAAAAGTAGCAAAGTTTTCAATTAGAAATATACTTGAAGTAGATGCCTCTGTAGGCTTCTTCTTCAAATGCTTAGAAGCAGGAGCTTTGCAATCCCTCTTCCAATGTCCCGGTTTCCCATATTAGAAGCAGATATACTTAGATGCCTTCTTTTCATTCTTCTTCTTACTGATTATTTTCTTAGCACCCAGTGCCTACTTCTTCTTCTTAGAAGCCTTGCCTTTTTCAACCAATAGTAGAGGTTTTTAATCCTTCTTGATATGAGGTTCTACTGTTTTCAGCATGTTAATTAATTCAAGGATAGTAGAATCAATCCTGTTCATGTGATAGTTAGTCACGAAGCCTGAGTAACTATCTATCAAGGACATCAACACAAGGTCAATGCTTAAGTCAAGATTCATCTTGAATCCCAATCAATTCAGTTTCTCAATATATCCTAAGAGTTTCAGTATATGCTGAGAGGCAGAGGTGCCAGCCTGCATCTTAGTCCCGAAAAGGAGCTTGGAGGTCTCATGCCTCTCTGTCCTCTCCCTCTCTGAAAAGAGTTCTTCAAGATAGAGAACCATATCCTCCAAGGGCATGTTCTCATGTTGTTTTTGAAGCTCAGGATTCATGGACCCCAACATAATATAGATGGCAGTTTCACGATCTTTCCTGTGCTTCAACCATGTATCATGTTCCACATGATCCTCAATATCAGGTTCTACAAGGAAAATTTCTCTTAGGACATAGGTAACTCCCTCAAATCTGAGAACTATTCTCATGGCTCGGAACCAATCAGAAAAGTTTAAGCCATTCAATTTGGTGTCAAGTAACATACGGAGATTAAAATTGGAAGCCATTTTCAACCTAAGATATAAGAAAAGAAAAGTGTTTAGATATTAGTTTAAGTACATGTATTTAATATGAGGACTTTTAATTGAATACATTTTCCTACTATTTTCTTCGAAATTTACAATAGCCCATTCTATTGAATTCGTGAATTTTAGCCCAGCTAAATTTCCTAGTAGGTAGCATCTATAACCAGTCTATTACAACCCCCAATTTTATGAGTCAAGTCATAATAGTAAGTCATAGTTGGAATTCGATTCCATTTTTATCGCATGCAATTGCTAATTCATTCAAGTTCCCTAATCCTAAGGGACGTGTGCTCTTATATTAGCATCGCCTTGAATATGTCTCAGATCTGGGCCTAGCCCCCAATTTTATGGTGGACTACCCCAGCTCTGTTAAGGCAGACAATATCTCAAACTTTACAACCAATCAATGTGGACTAGAAGGAATGCTTTGTGTAGCACTTTGATAGCCCAAAGAGACCTTATTATAAATTTGAGTAAGGAAGACTATAACTTGCCTTATTATATTTACTTTGGATTTTATTAGTGTTAAACGTCTCACCCAAATCTAGGATTTTATCAGATGGACAAAATTATAATAACTTGTATTAATTCGGAGAATTTTAGAATTAATTTATAAGGTCTAACCGTAGGTGGGTTCAGCTCTTTATTATAATTATTCCATCAACCTAGATTATATGCAAAATAATTAACATTTTTATTTGTTATATTTATATTGCATTTCCTTTAAGCTTTAATTCAATAAATTTAATTTTAACTTTGTTACAGAAACATATATAAGGACCATCTTATATACTAGAAATAAATTAGTTCATATTAATCCCCGGTTGGTCAATTCAAATTGCACCGATATAGGTTCCCAGGTTGGAGAGGTGCCCTATGAGGAGTAGACACCAAGTCCAATCCTTAGCCAGAACAAATACGGACACAAACTTGGAGACCAATTATGGATTCTCTTGAACTAATAAAATTCATTCTTTCAATTCATGTAAATTGGGAGCATCTATAACCCATGTAATTTAAATAAATTATTAACACCTGTATAATTTGAGTAAGTTGAGGAGGCTTATTCAAAATTATTCATAACCATTTTCTAACCTTGAAATGAAACGCACAAGTTTATATATATTGTTCCAAACAATTAAATAAACAAATCATTTCATTTAGAAAATAATATTTACTTTGCTTCTAACTTAATTCTGTACTAAATAGGCAGGCTCTGATACCATTGTTGGGAACTGACAGTCAGATTGAACATGCATAAGAGGCATAGAGGAAATTTAAAATTTTATCCCTGTCCCCAGAAACTCCTATTAGTTGCATATAAATTAAATAAAGCCTCAACTAATTAATTCTCTACCTAAGTTAGCATGCTAAAGGACTAGGCATACCATAATTCCAAATTATATCCTAGCACATTTATTTTATACTAAGCATGTTATAACTCTAAGTTACAACCTAAGCATAAAATAAACTAAGCATGCAAAATAACCTAAGCATAATTATTAAGTCTAAAAATACTAAAAAAAGAGACTTAGTAATTAAAAGAGAAAAATGACTTACCAGTTGAAGCGTGCTTTGTAAGAACCTTCTTGCACAAGCCTCCAATCCAAGGATAGCCTCTATCAGTATCCACACGAACCCCACCAACCAAAACCTCCCCGGGCGGAAGAACTAAGAAGCCTCGAGTAGTTGCTAGACCACTCTAGAAGCTTCACCAAAAAATATAAACTAGAGGTGCCCGAATAAATTCAGGCTTGTGAGTGGACGACGTTTCAAGCGGCGACAGCGGGGCCGTGCCCCGGTCGGGTCGACCTCCTAAATGACGGGGGGATGCGCGTAAAGTGTTTGGAAAATGATTTTGCTTATTTTAGTGCTCAAAAGATACGAGATCGAAAGCCCGTACTTAAAATAGAGTCGCCACCCGGTTCAGCTCAACCGAAAAATTTTTGGTACGATTTTCCCATCGGATGGTTGGACCATACCTTAATTAGAGATTTCGAGTTCGGATGATGTTATCTATTTTTCATTAGGCCAAGTTAAGATACTTCATTCTTTCTTAATCGGTTTAATCCATCCTATTTATTTGTGTTTTTAGTTATTTTGTTGTTTTCGCGTTTATCCAGGAATTGAAGCAATGAATAAAATTTTTACGGCCATAAAAAAGTGCGGAAAGTAAAATTATTACAAGGGTTTCAAGTCCTATACATTTTTCTATGCAATAAATAAATACCTGAATATCCGATATACGTCCGCCAACAGAAGATTGTTAGCACGGGTATAGCATATTTTATTTACAATATTATAAAGCCCGGCCGGGTGGTTATAATGAGATTTGAACGGCGTTTTTGGGGAAATTCCATTTTTAATCAAATTTTGGGCTCAATCATTACTTTAACCGGATTATAAATGAAAAATACCCACACATTACGGGACGAGGTCTGTTTGCAAGAGATTTTGAACTTCTTCGTTACATTATGTGTTCTAACTTTGGAAAATAAGCTAATCCGGGAATAAATGAAAATAAAACTGCTATCCAGAAAGTCATATCACCGACGATACAATTGATGCCGCCGGCGACATCAGTTATGTCACCGGCGGTATCAGCTTGTAGACAACAGTAGTGGTAGTAAAAACGACCGAAAACCCAAAAATGAATATAAATTGACGAAAATTAACACAAATCAGTAATATTAATGCCTAAGAGCCATGAGACTCAGAATTTTTACTTCGAGGTCGTGAATCCACCTCTTCGTGAACCGAAAGAAACACCTCTGGGGAGCTTGTTACGATGATTTAGCAGCAAATTTAAGTGCTTTTGGTTTCTAAATTCAATTAAGTTGATTTTAACTTAGAGACTTTCTAATTTCAAACTCATAATCAGAGAATTCTAAGAAGAAAAACTGGGAAAAAATAGATCGGAATCCTTTTTTTCTGTTTTATCTAGTTCATATCTCACTAAGATATATTCCCACATTAAAAAAAATCCTAACCTCCAAATTCCCTCTTATTCCTCCCCTAAAATGCAGCTCAAGGTGTGCTTTTATAGGTGAAATGGGGTGCTTTTTGAGGCCTTTTTGACCGGGACCCTTTTCAGGCCATGCCACCGGCGGTATGGCTGATGCCGCTGGTGGCATCAGCCTCCAGCATACCGACAGCTAACGGGCCCAAAAGCCAAAAAAGTCGAGAAAAGTGGTTTAATAGTGGGTGGAAAGGCATCTTTTTGACTTTTAATAATATTTTAATGGGCATATATTATTTGGGTGCCAATCATGGGTTCAAGCTCCCACTGGACGCGTTATCGGCCCCGCCGAACTGTATTATACCAAATATAAAATTCGCGAGGAATATTATTTTGGTAATGAAAATTCTAAAATGGACTTTTATTTTGAGGTATTAAAATCAGGTACACGTCATCATCATCTCGCGAGAGGGACTGCAAAATCACATGCTCACAAGGCTCCTCAAAAATAACTAGCTCAATTACCCGAGAGATTAATTATCTCGCTTAGGATTTATACTTTGAGCTAGGTAAATTTTGAAAGGAAAGGAGAGAGCCTATATATAGGCTTGGGGGTGCAAAATTGCTCCCCCTTAGGAGATGTGGGATGGGAGTATATACTCCCATCCCCATGTGCACACAGCGTGCATAGTAAGATGTGTGCTACAAGGCAAAGCCCTTGTGGGCTTTGCCTTGCTTGCGAGCTAGGCCTTATGGCCAATGCCGCGAGCCTAGCCTGCGGCGCGCCCAACATGTGCTGTGCATGTGCAACCCATTTTTGTGGGCTACCACGAGCAATGCCCAGCATTTCTCGCACACCTTTCAGTGTACTCCCGGGCACCCGAGCCTGTACAAAATACTTTTGTACTCTCGGTCCAGTTAAACTTGCAAAATTCCCCTTTTAATCCTTTTTTCAAATATTTATTTTCTGACCCTAGTAAATTAGTCATCAGTCAAAATAAATTTCTTGGTCCAACCAAAATTGATCTAATCAATTATAATTTATTTATGACTCTAATTAATTAGTTACCGGTCAAAATAAATACTTTGGTTTATCCAAAATTAATCAAATCAATTTTAACCAGTCAAATAATAATCCAATTATTATTTAAGTTATATTTTTATAATAGAATAAATCTATTAGTTCTTTACTTAGTTTTATAAAGGTCCAATGTGTGTGAACTTATAGGATCCCGAAGTATTGAGCTGTTAAGGCTTAACCAACCCTTGTTCTAATGGAACCATTGGCTTGATGCTCTAGATCGTGAATAGAACTCGATTACCTTAAATGGCTGTAGTATGCCTCTAGCAAGGGTCTACCATCCCTTATTATTCGGAAAGTCATTTATTCTTACGATTTAATCCCGATTAATGCAATAGTTATCCAGTGCGATAAATTCCTTCCATTCTTTAATATTAGTACCATCTGGTTTATTGGGTTCGGTTAAATGTGTTAACCCACTAATAGCGAGGTTGCTCCAAGCTATCCCAATTATTTACTTGTTACTGAAGTATATTGACTTTTACTAGAGTGTGTTCGACTAGAAAGCATTTCTATCAAATACATACTCTGATCAGAGGTTTATGGAAATCATCACTTTAATAAGTGGCCAGGTACAACTCCGTAATATATCCGGAGCGATGGATTCTTTCTGACTACTCAGCTTACCAACGTGCTGTCATCACTATACCCGTAATCACCCGTAGCACCTTAAATAAATTAGTGTATAGTAATGACCCAAACTATAGAAATAGTAACACACACGACAACTAGCATCTCAAGTATGAGGACATTCGCAAAGCTTATTGCATGAAGATAAACACTAATACATTGATATTTATACCAAGTGTTTATCTTGCTGCGGCCTCCAATATATCTCCCAGATATATCCATGTGTCAAGCTTAAGGTACCACCTTCAGTCTTTAGGAGATTAACTACTTGGACCCTTTTCAAGAAAGTTGACCACATGCTAGTCTTTTCATTTCATCAATATCCTTTCTTGATGAAACTATGACTAGGGATAGTTTAGACATAATCATAATTGCACATGAAGCAGGTTCCACCAAATATAGTCCAACTATAATTTCTCTGACTTCATGTTATGATATGTCAAGGACTTTTGCATACATCAATGAATATATATTTAACTAGCTTCAATACATACACACACACACACACACACACACACACACACACACACACACACACACACACACACACACACACACACACACAGACACAAGCATATTGATATAAACAAAAGATTAAATGCCTTTATTGACTAAACAAATTATTCGTACTATTACATAATTAAGATATATCGCCCTAATTGCCTTAAGGGCATACATCATATCCAACGAACTCCCACTTGCACTAAGGCCAATTAGCCATATGTCTTAATCCATATGCTTTAACATGCTGGTCATATTTGACTTGAGTCAATGGCTTTGTCAGACCATCCGCGCGGTTCTGATCAGTGGGTATGTATTCTAATCTTATTATCTTAGCATCAACAATCTCCCTGATTATATAATACTTTCTGGATATATGCCTCAATCTCCCTGATTATATAATACTTTCTGGATATATGCCTTTTTTTTCTGATAAGACCGTGGTTCCTTTGCCTGAGCCATGGCACCATTGTTATCACAATATAAAGTAATTGGATCAACAGCTTCATGCACCACACCGAGATCACTAATAAATCCCTTTAACCAGACAACTTCTTTTATTACTTTGCATGTAGTAATGTATTCAGATTCCATGGTTGAATCATCAGTAGTTTCTTACTTGGAACTCTTCCAGCATACTACCCCTCCATTTCACACATACATAAAACCTGACTGAGACTTAAAGTCATCATTGTCAGAATGAAAACTCTCATCAGTGTAACCTTTAATTGCGAGGTCATCTTCTTCATAAATCAAGAACTCATTCTTAGTCCTTCTCAAGTATTTAAGAATTGCCTTGACGACCATCCAGTTTTTTCACCTGGATCTGACTGATATCTGCTCGTAGAGCTCAAAGCCTGAGAGACATCCGGCCTAGTACATATCATAACATACATTATGGACCCTAACATGGATGCATAGGGTATATCCTTCATGCATATTCTCTCCTGAGCTGTCTTCGAACACTCAGCCTTAGATAGGTTAATCCCCTTTATCATCAGGAGATAACCTTTCTTAGAATGCTTAAGGTTGAACCTATTTAACACCTTGTCTATATATGTACTTTGAGAAAGACCTAACAGTCTCTTGGATCTATCCCTGTAGATCTTTATACCTAGTATAAATGCTGCTTCACCAAGGTCTTTTATGGAGAACTTTCTTGACAACCATACTTTAATGTTTTGAAGAAGAGAAATGCCATTTCCTATTAGCAGAATGTCATCAACATACAATACTAGAAAAATGACTGCACTCCAAATAACCTTCTTATGAACACAAGGCACATTTGCATTTGGGCAGAAATCCAGTTCCCGGATTGTCTGATCAAACCTCATATTCTAACTCCTGGATGCCTGCTTAAGTCCATAAATGGATCTTTGTAGCTTGCATACCTTTGAGCCATTCTGAGATGTAAAACCCTCAAGTTGTGTTATATACACGTCTCGGTCTAAATCCTCATCCAGGAATGCTATTTTTACATCCATATTTCAGATCTGATAATCGTAATGAGCAGCAATGGCGAGGAGTATCCTTATGGATTTGGGCATTGCTAACTATGAGCATGGGATTTTGCAGTCCCTCTCGCGAGATGATGATGACGTGTACCCGATTTTAATGCCTCAAAATTAAAAATTATCCTTGGGATTTTTATTACCAAAGTAATATTCCTCGCAAATTTTTATTTAGTAGGATACAGTTTGGTGTGGCCAATTACGCGTCCAGTGAGAGCTTGAATCGATGATTGACACCTAAATAATAAATACCCTTTAAAATATTGTTAAAAGTCAAAAAGATGCCTTTTTACCCACTATTAAACCACTTTTCCCGAATTTTTTGGCTTTTTGTCCCACTAACTGTCGGTATGCTGAAGGCTGATGCCGCCAAAGGCATCACCCAAGCTGCCGGAGGTATCACCATACCGCCGGCGACATCACCATGTCGTCGGCGATAGGACCCAAAACGGGTCCCTTCACAGACAGCCTTTTCGGCCACTTTCGGCAGAATTATTAAAAAAGGCCCCAAAAAGCACCCCATTTCACCTATAAAAGCACACCTTAAGCTGCATTTTATGGAGGAAAGGAATTGGGGGAAGATTTTAAGGTGGGAATAGATTATAGTGAGATAAGAATTAGATAAAACAGAACAAAAGGGATTCCGACCCATTTTTCCTAGTTTTTCTTCTTTGAACTCTCTGATTGTGAGTTGAAATCGACAAGCCTTTAAGTTAAAATCAGCTTAATTGAACTTTGAAACCAAAAAGCACTTAAAATTATTGTTAAATCATTGTAACAAGCTCCCCGGAGGTGTTTTATTCGGTTCACAAAGAGGTGGATTCACGACCTCGAGGTAAAAATCCTGAGTCTCATAGCTCTTTGGCATTAATACTCCTGACTTGTGTTAATTTTTGTTAATTTATATTCATTTTTGGGTTTTCGGTCAGTCTTATTGCCACCGATGCTGTCCACAAGCTGATACCGCCGGTGACGTAGTTGATGTCGCCGGCGGCATCACCCATATCGCCAGCGACATCAGGCATGTCGCCGGCGGCATCAGTTATACCATCAGCGATATGACTTTCCGGACAACAGTTTTATTTTTCATTTATAATCCGGTTAAAATAATGATTAAGCCTAAAAATTACTTAAAAATGGAATTTTCTCGGAAAACACCGTTCAACTCCCATTTTAGCCATCAGACCGTGCTTTATAATACTGTGAATAAAATATGCTGTACCTGTGCTAACAACCTTCTGCAGGCGGACGTATATTGGATACTCAGGTACTTTATTTATTGTATAGAGAAATGTATAGGATTTGAAAACTTGTAATAATTTTACTTTCTGCACTTACTTTTCTTTTACAGTCGTAAATATTTTACTTATCATTTCAATTGCTTGATAAACGCGAAAATAATAAAATAACCAAAAATATAAATAAATAGGATGGATTAAACCGATTAAGAAAGAATGGAATATCTTGACTTGGCCTAATGAAAAATAGATAACATCATCCGAACTCAGAATCTCTACTTAAGGTATGGTCCAACCACCCGGTGGGAAAATCGTACCAAAAATTTCCTGGTTGAGCTGAACCGGGTGGCGACTCTATTTTAAGTACGAGATTTCGATCTCGTATCTTTTAAGCATTAAAATATGCAAAAATAATTTTTTTTAAATATATCACACTCATCTCCCTGACACACCAAAAAATGGGCCGGCCCCACCAGGGCCTGCCCCGCTACAGCAGCGCGAGGCATCGTCCGCTTATAGTTGCGACTCTGCTGGGGACCTTTCTTTAAACTTGATTCTTCTTTTATAGTTTAAAAGATTTTGATGATGTATTGAAATCATTAGCCAAATTGAAACTTCATTCTTTTCTTATGACGTTTTATCCTTACGCGTGTAGATAGTTCGGTAATTATAAGTGCCCTATTTTATCCGAGAAGCTTGTGAAGTATCACTCATGCCCTATTGGAATTGAGGATGCCTAGTGGCTGGATCACTCGTTTTAACCAACAAGTAAACTCCTACGATCTCACCTATTTAGGTAGTGGTTGATTAACGTGGAATCATGGTAAACGAGAACCTTCTACATCAACAACCCTATACCAAAGCCGCGCTAGAAAAAGCCTTAGCTCATCATTCCCCTTAGGATTAACCAAAACAAATAAAACAATTGGGATGCGCTTCTTTCGCCATTACCGGTGAAGCGGCCAAACTCCATCCTTCCAAAGAGACGTTACGCGGGAGTCATAAGGTTGGAAGAGGGACGATTCGCGTGCCATGTACTCTATGATCATGCACCCTCATGCATCGGCTCTAAGAGCCGATAATGAATCCGCTTACCCTTACCACTTCCACCCATGGAAGAGGTTTAGCAACATACATAGGACTTCTCTCATACCTCCGTTGTGTCACCACATATCGCTATGTATGATGTGAAGTACAGACGTCTCACGTATGTTGGAGGGATAAGCCATCATGTCATCTCTAACCATATCTACGTGCAGCCATACGCATTATACACCATTTCCAAGGCATGAAAGGCATGCATACCACGCATACCATTCACCAATCCATTCATAGTCTGATCCACTGCCTACCATTTCAGCTAGGAGGAGGCGCACTGACCGTCGCATCCTGGCTTGGAAAAGAATAGAGCATCGCCTGATACGTCATCCTCTGACCCCGGTTGCCGCCATAGAAGTTGAAGGAATTCCCCACACCGATTCCAGCGAGGAATCAGATTCATAACAAGTTCAGTTGAGCCAAAGTCCCTCTGGACCGACCATGTCTTTCCCAAGAAATGAAGGGACCCCTCCTCCAGAAGAGCCCTTTGGTCCTACTTCCAGCTCGGGAACAGGATCCCAACCACCCCCTGGTTTTTACTTTACCAATGCTATGATGCAATTCTTAAACTCAGATGCTTTCCAAGCCTCTATCCAAACTACGGTTCAGGCAGCAGTTAAGCAAGCTCTGGAAGACAGGAATTCCGATCGAGTATCAACATCTGACATCCAGGCCCCGAATGGTTCAACGTAAATATTGACCAGTTTAGTAGAGGTGAGACCCATCGCACATGTGTTTCAATCAACCCATGCCTTGACGAGTCCATTCTAGTTTGGATAGACTTCAGCTCTCTTATAGGTTTCAACCACACTACCAGTTGTGCCTTTCAACCTGAGACCCTTCACCCAAAGCTCCACTCCTCTGACATTCAATCACTAAAGCCCAGTATCTCGCCTACTACCCTCCTTCACGCCTCCACAGTTCATCGTAACTCCTAAAGGCACCACCTACCCCCAAAATCCATTTGCCAGCCATCTGACTATTTGCCCTACGCTGCCTCCGACATTCAACGACCAGGTCACGCAACCTCTGGGCGTGACACCTGATGTAGCCACTTTTATTCGGCAAATGATAGCTTCTCAAACCGTCAACCACCAGGTCGCGCATTCTTCGGGTGCGACACCTGAAGCCCCAACCATCTCGCGCGAACCGATCAGTGACCAGGTCACACAACTTTCGGGCATGACACCAGAGATCCAAGCTTATATCAACCGCCTCATCATTAATAAAAAAACCTGAAAGGGATGAGGATTGGGTCCCCGATAATTTTACTATGCCAAATATGGCTCATTATGATAGCTCAAAAGCACCCGCCTCTCACATCATAATGTATGAAAGGGTGATGCACGTAAAGAAGCTAAGTGATAAGGTGCTGGCTGAGATGTTTCCTTGTTCTCTTCGGGGACCTGCACTCGAGTAGTACCATACTTTACCGCAGCATATTGTCGCCGACTGGACTCTCTTATCTGAGGCATTGAAAGTGCATTATGGTTTTAATACTATAATGGAGACGACCTTCCAACATCTTGAGAAAGTCCATCAAATGCCCAACGAGACCTTTAAGCAGTACTTTAATAGGTGGATGTAAACTCAGGTCTTGATGAAGTCCAAGCTTAGCCTTGAGGAAATGATTTTTAAACTCCTCGAAGGATCTCTCCCTCTGTTCCGCAAGGAAATGGCTACAGATTCCTTTCTTTCTTACAAGGCTATGTTTGAGAAAGCTGAGAAAATCGAGCGTGAGGCAGAACGTTAAAAGACCAAGAGAGCGGGTAAACCATGGTTCATGGAGAACGAAGCTCAACCCTCAGCCTAGTGCCGGCTAAGCCAAAAACACCGGCTGCTATACAAGCCATTTCTCACGCCTCCTCTACGCCACTTACAACCAATCCGGCTCTATCAATGATTGCCACAGTCCAGCCTCCTCGCCCCCCTTTTATTTTGACCAACCCCTATAAATTGGCCCTGCGGGTCATCTTCCAACGCTTGAGGGAAGCAGGTTTTATACAGTCCCTTCAGGAATACAAGCCACCCAGACCTGAAGATAAGAATAACTTCTGTAATTATCATGTTCAGGTAGGGCACCAAACTAACAACTGCAAGGCCCTCCTTTCAGCTATTCAGCGGTTGGTTAGTGAGGCAAAGATTGCTGAACCAGATAAAGCCCCGAGCACCATGAATAACCCTTTATCGAACTTCAAAAGTAAGGTCGGAATGGTCCAATTTGGTTTACCTGAAGCCACAGTCTTTGATCTCCTTACTCGGGGTCTGGGCAGTAGTAACCCTATATTGGTCATCGGTTTAGGTCTACCATCTTGCTCAGTTTTTGACCTTATCAATTAGGCCAACCCTAGAGTCAACTCCACTCAGGGAATGGAAATTGATCCAAGCCAACCAATGCAAGAGAGTCACAGGCCTAAACCATTTATGGCAAAGAGAAAGAAAGCTAAGGGAAAGGCACTATTCAGCGTAGATTCTTTTGTTTTAAAGGAGAACTATTCTGATGAGGATGGGGAAATGGCTCGGGAATCTAAGGCCATAAGTACCAACTTGTTCAAGGTCGACCACCATGACCTTTTTAGTATAGATAAATATGAACTGTAAGACCCGGATTCAGACTCCGAAGAGCAACAGTAACTATTTGAGATGCGAGCCACCAAGAGCGTCTTACTCGATAATGTCCTCAATATCACCCAGAGTGGTCGCGTATATCAGCTAGAAGACCGGTATCTTCTCCTAAATAAAGACCCGATTCCTGGTAGGGTTGGAACTACTGTAAGGCCCCCCTTCTCCACCTCCGCCTGTCCCTACCAGTCTTGAGGTTGACCCCCTTATTACCCAGTTAAAAAACACCCAAGCCGGATACAACATCTGGGAACTGGTAATTGACTCTGAAAGGCATTGTAAGGGTTTGATCAAACAGTTCCTAGATCTAGAAGCTAATTCGACCACCTCGATCGTTGAGATATGTGCCACGATAGGAGAAGGCATTCCCCCGAGAAAAGGGCCTCAGATCGTGTTTGACAGTTTTGATCTTACACTTGAAGGAATGGATCATAATAGGGCCTTATTCATCCGGATTCAAATTCTCGATAAGGTCATCCCGTGCGTCATGGTGGATGATGGCTCCGCCCTAAACCTATGCCCTCTAAAGATCCTTCCTCATCTGGGACTGTCAGAGGACATGCTTAAAAGGTCTAGCACAATTATTAGAGCTTACGACGATTCAAAGCGCAATGTAATTAGGACCTTTGAGGCCGGAGTCACTATCGAAGGTGTCACAAGCAATGTACATTTTGTCGTCCTTGACATTCCTGTTACCTATTCACTGTTTCTTGGCCGGCCATGGCTCCATGCTTTAGGCGCAGTACCCTCCACACTATACTAAAAAATCAAGCTAATCCATGGTGATAGAATGGTAACTATAGAGGCCAATCTTGCTTCTGTTATGGCCGTTATGGATGCCGAAGCTAATCTAGAAAAAGGGCCTCCAGATTGCCATGATTAGTAAAGCTCAAAAATCCCCTCCCTTGGGCATAGCTACCTCCACGAGGGTATGGGCAAACTAATGAAGAAGTCTGGCTACAAGTCTGGAAGGGGTGGAGGAATACACGAACATGGAATTATTGAGGCGTTGGAACTAAAAATCCTCATCCATGGAGTTGGACTAGGATATAAGCCTAGAAAAGCCTATCGTTGCGTCCGTTACGGTTATTGCCGCATGGTCACTACTTGTGAAATCCAGGGAAAGAGGTCTTATAAAGGGGAGCCCGAACCAATCGAGCATGGCGGGAAAATGTGGCCCGACTTTGAGATCTTTAAAGATGTACATGACTTTGAGGCTGGTCATATGATAGTTTCAGCTGAACCTGAGCCTACTGAGTCTGACGCGCCTATCAATGTGATTTCTGATAAGGATAAGGGGAAAGACAAGATGTAGCCTGAAGATGAGCTTATTGATCCAGAAATTGAGGATGCCGTGGCGACCATGACAAAAGCTATGGCACTGCTACTGAAGAAAGGCTGGAAGGGTAACAGGAAAGAAGATGCCATAACGGCCATAGTGGAAAAGCTCGCTAGGGCTCTAACTGAAAAGGCTGACTTGTCTGAAGAGCCGTCGCTCACCACTACCCAAAAGACCACTTTGGAGCGCAACCTAAGCACCACCCTGATAGATGATACAGAGAACGCCTCTCCCATCGATGCTGCCACTGAAACCCCTCCGCCTGTGGAGGAGGATATGGATGATTTAATTTTTAATATTTCTGATGTTTTTGATACAAACAATGCCGCTTATGAGGCTTTTTACGCAATGAATAACTCCCATTTGGCTTACTTGTTTGATGTCTTTCCTGATGGGTCCATGCATTTACATAACGAAATGCATAATGTTTCTGGCATTAGTGAAACGCTATTAAGTGAAATAAACCTAAGTACGGATGACAATCCCAAAATGGTAACCATTTCTAAAGATTTAACTCCCGAGGAAAGAAGTGAGATCATAAAAGTTCTTAAAAATCATGTTAACGCTTTTGCCTGGTCGTGCGAAGACATGCCTTGGGTTGATCGATAAATCGCCGAACACAGGATCCTAAATGATCCTAAATTCTGACCTGTCAAACAGAAGCTCTGCCGGTTAAGACCTGAATAGGCAGAACAAGTTAAGACGGAAGTTTCGAGGTTGATTGAAGCTTAATTTATAGAAGTAGTAGAATACCCAACTTGGTTGTCCAACATCATCCCGGTATCAAAGAAGGATGGTAGGGCTCGAGTCTGCGTGGAATTTCGAGACCTCAATAAAGCCTCGCTGAAGGATGACTTCCCTCTCCCGCATATCAATGTCCTAATTGATAGTGCCGCTAGGGCGGCTATGTATTAGTTTGTGGATGGGTTCTCAGGATATAATCAGATTCTGGTTAATATTGCCGACAAAGTCAAAACAACATTCATCACTGAGTGGGGGGTGTATTGCTACAAGGTAATGCCATTCGGGTTGAAAAATGTCGGAGCCACTTATCAGCGAGCTGTAACTGCCCTCCTACACGACATGATCCATAAAGAAGTGGAAGTGTATCTGGACGACATGAAATCCGCCACTTGAGAGGAACACCCTGCTATTCTTGACAAGTTCATGACTCGCATTGAAAAGTATAATCTTTGTTTGAATCCAAAGAAATGCGTATTTGGAGTTACCTCCGGCAAGCTATTAGGACACGTGGTTAGCCAAAAAGGGATTGAAATGGATCCAGACAAAGCCAAAGCCATCAGGGATATGCCTCCCCCTAAGATGGAGAAAGAGGTCCGATCGTTTTTAGGGTCCTTGCAGTATGTTAGTCGATTTATTGCCCGCCTCACTACCATCTAGGAACCCATCTTTAAGTTGTTAAAGAAACAGCAACCCATGGTATGGAACAATCACTGCCAAGTAGCGTTCGACAGAATCAAGGCATACCTTGTCAATCCACCCGTCTTGACACCCCCCATCCCAAGGAAACCACTCATCCTTTATCTGGCCATTGAAGAAACGTCCGTCGGAGCCATGCTTGTCCAAGAACATGACAATAAGCACGAGCATGCCATCTACTACCTGAGCAAGAAGCTGTTAGATTATGAAACCCGATATTCGATTATAGAGAAGACTTGTGCTACAATGGTTTGGCTCACTAAGAAGTTGCGACATTATTTCCAATCCTATCGCGTCCAGGCCGTAGCCAAAACTGATCTAATAAAGTTTCTTTGTCAATCCCCTACTCTAGCCGGTAAATTATCCCGGTGGCTACTTCTCCTATCTGAGTTTGACATTGAATATGTAACCCGAAAGGTCATTAAAGGGTGGGCTGTAGCTGAATTCCTGGCTAATCAACCCCTTAGCTCCGACTATAGGGAAAGTTTGGAGTTCCCTGATGAACAGATTGCCTCTGCTACAACCCTTGACGATAATTGGACAATGTACTTTGACGGCGCTGTGAACCGCCGGGGGCAGGTCTCGGGGTCATCATCATCACACCAGTTAATGAGATAATCCCGTTGTCCAAACATCTAGAATTCAACATCACCAACAATGGCGCTGAATACGAAGCTTGCCTGTTCGGCCTCGAGGCTTTTCTTTAAGTTCAGGCCAGTGATATGTCTGTTATCGGAGATTTCGCTCTAGTTGTTCGTCAGGTCACTGGAGATTAGGAAGTTAAAGAAGAATCCCTCCGTCCTTATATTAAGCCTGTCCGCAAATTGTCTAAGAAATTTACCTCATGCTTGTACCGCCATGTCCCTCTAGATGAGAATTAAATGGCAGATGCTCTCGCCATTCTCGCGTCCTTATAGGAAGGACCCCAACAGTAACCCATCCGTCCCTTAGTTTGGCTGTCCATAAAGATCCCATATCATGTTCAATCGACTCCTCCAGTTCTCGCCATTTCATCCAAACCTTGTTGGTATTCTGACATAGTCCTATTTCTTCAGACCGACCAATACCCCACAGATTCTTCTGACTCGGACCGTACCACCCTACGGCGGCTTGCTACCCAATTTCATATTATAGATAATGACCTATTCAAGCGCACCAGCAACGGCCTACTTCTCCATTGCCTCACTAATTCTGAGGCTCAGAACATAATGATCCAGGTCCATGCCGCCGACTGCGGCCCTCATATGAACGGTCTTGCCCTGGCAAAGAAGGTCTAGCGACTAGAGTATTTTTGGCTCACTCTCACGGCCGATTGTATTACCTAGGTCAAACGATGCCACCAATGCCAGGTTTATAGAGATATGCGACATCTGCCACCGACCGAGCTCCATCACTTATCCACCCCTTGGCCATTCTCAGCATGGGGTGTAGATATAATTGGTGAAATCCGTCCTTCCTTAACAAATGGCCATAAATTCATTGTGGTAGCAGTAGATTACTTTTCAAAATAGGTTGAAGCCGAATCCTTCACCAATGTCACTGCCAGGCAGATGGCCAAGTTTATAGAAAAGTATATCTTTACTCGGTATGGCCTCCCACATCATATAGTCTCAGACAACGGAGTTCAGTTTTAAGGAGCAACTGATTCACTGATTGAGAAGTATAGAATCAAGCACTATAGGTCTTCTCCGTACAGACCACAAGCCAATGGAGCTGTTGAGGCAACCAATAAATCGGTAAAGATGATTCTTTCTAAGATGATAGCTGGTTACAGAGATTGGGCGGATAAGTTGCACTTTGCTATTTGGGGATATCACACCAACATACGTACCCCGACAGGCCAAACTCCGTTTTCCCTGGTCTACGAGATGGAAGCGGTCTTGCCAGTTGAAACTCAGGTGACCTCATTAAGAGTTGCTCTGGAGGCTAAGTTAGAAGAATCTGAATGGACTCGGGCAAGATTTGAACAGTTGAACATGATGGATGAACAAAGGTTGAAGGCCCTCGACAACCTCCAGATGTAGCAACAACGTATGGCTCGGGCATATAACAGTCGGGTAAAACATCAAAAGTTCCCCCTGAAGGTCGATGATTTGGTCCTCAAGCAGTTGAAACACTCTGCCACTGATGTGAGGGGTAAATTCAGGCCAAACTAGGAAGGACCATATGTGATAAAGAAGCTGCTTAGCAAAGGGGCAGCTAAACTTATGGACATGGATGGGAACGAGTTCATAAATCCCGTAAACTAAGACAGGCTTAAGCGTTATCATGTTTAATTAAAAAGAAATAAACCAGAAAAGCAGCACACTAAAAAAATACATACGTAATAATCGCCCGCCTTTCAGTCTTTTATTAATCGGGCAAAAATTAGGGTGATGCCCGACGATTGGTATTCTGCTAACCAACCGTGCAAAAATTAGGGGATAAGACAAACCCGCTAGATCGAAAACCTGAGAAGAGCAATCTAGGCAAAAGTTAGGGTATGTGAGCAAAGAGCGAGTGCCTTCTAGAAAACTGATCTCGGCTAGTCGGCACCGGGAGTTAAATCAATGGAAATGTCAACCAAACATCATGTACTTTATTTTATCTCAATTAATAAAAGTTCTCTTTTGTTAAAATCTAAATGCTTATGCTTATATGAATCCTGTATTCATAAGTTTAAGAAAACTTCGACAAGCTTTGAACAGGGTTCATTTTGTTCCATTTTAGAGTATTTGAATAAAATAAAATACAAAAAAAAACCCTGATGGTTCCGATAAAAGCAAGACTCAAAACGAACTTCCTGCATCATCGGCTCGATACCTAGAGATCCGCCTCGGTGTGCTAGTAGAAGAGGAATCTTCCCCTCGCTTCGCACATTCCCCCTCAAAACGGGCCCATGACCGCTTCCGACGGGTCTGTAAATCTCTTGTCTCGGTAAGCCATCCTCTGTAGTGTGTGTCAGTTTCAATGGTTTCTAGTTGATCGTAATCCAGAATCTCAAACACAGCCTCCCTGGACCACTTTTCCTGAATATGGTTGACCCACCTAGCTTTGTAAACTCTGATATAATTGTGGGGCAATTTGATCGGGACTCTCTGCCTTTTACCATACTGACGACATAGCCGGTAGGGGGTATAAAATGAAGATTTCTCCACACCTATCAATTGAACACATGCTCCCCAAGATTCTACGACCACATCCTGAATTCTCCACCATGGACTAACCCACTGGACCTGCATGTCAGTATACCCTTTCAAGATAGGCACCCAATCATCATATGTCAACTTATCAAAATCGGCCCGCGTAAGCCCTCTCTCCCTCAGATAGATGGGAAGATACTTTTTCGGATTCCCTCGGGGTGCCTCCCTCAGCTTTAGCTTCTCCATCAGCCAGTCCTATAATGCAAAACTTGGGTAAGGATGGGGGAAAGAAAGGTTTGGATTAGAAAGAACAAGCGATACCTATAATCATGTAAATTGATCCCCAATGAGTGACGAGTCAACAGAAGCAGCATCCACGTTTAACAAAACATTGGCCAACCCCACAGCCACGGGGGAAGCCCCTATCGACATAGGACCGATGAGGAAAATTAGCCTGAGCAGAGCAATCAGGCTCACTCCACACATAAAATCTACCATGAGTAGTAATGCCACCATGAATGGCTAAGCAGGATGGGATCGGGGCACTCCACGACACCACTCTAGAACTGCTTTGAGCTGAAACCCAGGTCTGTCAGGCAACTCAAATAGAAATGGGTTAATAGAATCTAAATTCCATAGCCCTCGTGGGATTCCATCTATGCCAAAATGAAAGTCCGATAATGCCAGCGAAACGCGTTTAGGACACGGTGTCCCTAAAATAGCATGGAATTCCTCAAGCAAGGGTCAAATCGCGAACGATGAAAATTGGAAAATGTGGTCCATTGGATCCTAAAAAGACAGTGCCGCTCGATGGAATTTGCGGCTTACGGGCCACGCTGCGACATATCGAAACCCCTAAAGCCTGAATTTTTTGAGCCTATTCCAGTCGACATTCCCCAGACTCTACAGAAAACCTTATAGTTTTTGATTATGGGTTGCCATGATAGAAATGGACAGAATGGTTGAAATCAGATTACTGGAAAATTAATGCCGCCAGCAATGTGGGTGAAGCCGCCGGTGATATGAGTGAAGCCGTCGGTGATGTAATTGATGCCGCCGGCGATATAGGGCCAATTTGGGCGATATCAGATGATGCCGCCGGTGATATGGACTTTCAGACAGCCCTGTATATATTATTTTAGCTCGATCAATTTGTGTGATATGGATCATGCCGCCGGTGACATGGAGTGAATTTTTCGGCGGCATCAGAAGCATTTCTTCCATTTCAGACCTATACAAAGCCTGTAAACAATCCTATGCTATGTTTCCAATGCCTTATCAAATAGCAATTCATTTTTTTTTCATTTAAAATAAAAGCTCGGAGGCACAAATCACTCAAAATATCCCAAAACCAAACCCCAATGTATCGAGGGTACAAACAAAGAGCTAAAAAAGCTAAGATAAAGTAAAACTAAACATGCCCGCCACTGCCGGTCGGGCGGGATGAAATGTCATCAGGGCCCACAAACCAGTCATCAATATCATCCTCATCTTCCTCCCTTCCCTCTATCATGGGTACGCTACTGGACTCTTCAGCCGTAGTAAATGCACGTCGGCCGGCGGACATCTTAATCCCCCTACGACTGGTGCTTCTGGGGTGCGCACAGTCTAAGTTTTGATTACTCCTCCGTTCCTGAGCGGTGGCTGCCAGCTGACCCTCGAGATCACTCACGCGACGCTGTAAGGCCGTAGTCTCCTCCTCATACCGCCGCCGAGCTGCGTCAGCATTAGACAAAGAAAGGGCCAAGAAATCCTGCAAACCGAAGAAAATATCAGCAGTGCATGTCATGCATAACATCCATACATACATCCCATCTTAACATGTGCATAAAATACCTGAACAAGGAGTGACTGTCCAATAAGGGCATCCCGGAGAACAAAATTATTCTCTGCAAGTTGCTCCACGTGACTCTGCACCACCTGGAAAATCCAAAAGGCAAATCCTCAGACAACCGCATCCAGGGCTTAAAAAAGAAAATAATTATTAGGCCTTACATAAGTAGTATTTTCAGGCATAAAAATTGGAGCTTACCGACTCGAGCCAACATTCCTATAAGAGAATTCGACTCGGGAGTTCATCAACAGGAAAGTGGTTTCCAACGGATAGACCAAATGCCCCTCCGCGAAGTTTATACCCTCCAGCACACCATAGTGCCGGGTCCCACTTTGGTTATCCCGGGCCCTCTTTCTCACGGGTTCATACAAAATATAAAAGCCACACGTCAACAACATCCCTAAACGACTTTAAAATCATACACACAAGTACGATCATACCTCAAAAGAGCGTTGCTCCGTTTGGGACATTGGCACGCTTCCGCCAGCTACGTCCGCACCCACCTCATCCTCTCCCTCAAAGTCGACCACAACATCCCCTTCAAGCTCCTCATCCTCATCATCCTCCTCCTTATCAACGTCCACAACACCTTTAAGGCGCCTCTTCTCATCCTCCAACCGTTGCTCGTTGTGATACTCAATTATATCGTTTCCATGGATGTAAGGACACACGGGGAGTAGACGCTGTAGAAGCTGCTCGTAGAGGCTAGGAACGCTAGGGATCGCTCGACCGTTTCCTTCAATATAATTAGCTTTGTCGGCCTCGAAAGAGATCACCAAATGGGGCCACCATAAGCCCTTGGAACCATCGGCAGGCACCGGTCTAGCAGCCACAGGGACAGACCTCTAGCCTCGGACGCGCTCACCTAGATACCACTGCTGGGACAGAGGGCACTCGATCACGAACCGGCGGTCGTCCACCTCCCTCCGGACCCTTGCGACCTCGGCCAAGTTCTCCACCCCATCGAAAGGGTCCAAGACGAGCTACATCAAAACAACCAATATAAGTCCATAGATGAAAAAATAAAAAAATAAAAAAATAAATAAAAAAATAAAAAATTAATTAAAAATAAATTAAAAAAAATTTGCATGCCGAGCTCAAACCGCACGCTCCTTAGGACCTCCCTATACTGCGTATGGTACTTGGCCTTCCCACCGATGCCGCCGCACCAGCGAGTAAGGAAATGAGAGCCCAGCGGCACAACCTTCTTAAACTCCACCGGCGGGAGGATCTGATGGTCGAAGGCCTAGGCCTGCATAAATGACGACCGATCAATTCAAAAAATGTCATGCAATAAATGAGAACGTATGCTATCAAGGGAAATATTTACAAAAAGTTATACCTGGAATAGCAGGTGGCAAAGGCGAAGGGCTTTCTACTTCTTTCGGGCTCCCACATCCAGCTCGTGGTACAACTGGGCCAAGATGGCCCTCGGCCAATTCTTTCTCCTGATTCCCGGCACATCTCCCACTGCGGTTATAAGCACGTAGTTGATCTTACTCCCCGAGATTGGGAAGAAAAGCACAGTGAGTAGAGAAATCATGAAGGAATGGACACAAGCCTCCCTCTCCTCCTCAGGCACCACGTTCACTCGGGTCCAGTGATGATACAACTCACCATAGGACAGCCGCCTAGAAACAGGCTTTAGACCGAAAAACTCCTTTACCCACCTTACCACGGGCCTCTCAACATGGTACTTATCCATGTAAGCATCAAAATGTATGACCTCATCCGTCCAAGGGAGGCCAGTCATGGCTACCACATCAGAGGGGGTAATTGTAGCTTCCCCAAAAGAGGAATGGAAGGTATGAGTGGTCTCAGCCCACTTTTCAGTTAGGGCCGTTACTGCAGAGTGAGGAAGCTTAGGCATTAGCATAGGCATTATCCTCGCTAAATCCTTAAACCTTGTCTCGTTAATCTCAAGCGCGAGCTCGGGATTGTTCTCTGAGATATGGTGCTACCATTCACCGATGGTGCCCATCCCCCCTGTGTAAGTTAGTTTATATGGCAGTAAAATTAAAAATAAAATGGATCAGTCCTGCTTATTTTTTTATCAGAAAAGCTACTGATGTCGCCTCTGTTGAAAGTGATGTCGCCGGCGGTATCAACCCATACCGCCAGTGGCATGGTTCATACCACCGGTGACATCACCTTAAGCAAAAGCAACATCAGACTCTCATCAGCCCTTTTGCAAGGACTGATGCCTCCAGCGATATCACTCATGTCGCCGGCGACATCACTATGTGTGGGCAGAACCAGTTTTCTCCCAAAATCGCACCCATCATGCCAAAATCATAAAAATCACAATCAATCGAATAATAAGCCTAAAAAATGGTAAAAATCGATCCTAAAGCATGCAATATAACTAGTCTATTTCACATTTAAACCCCTATCATAGCATGATTTCAAATCTAAAGCCAAATCAAATTGAACCTAAAAGGAAGAGATTCGGGATATTGTGAGATTACCTGGACATAACAGAGGTGTTTCTCCTTCTCCGGAGTCAAATTAGTGATAGGGGAGTTAATGCCATAGCCATACATTTTGGCCATCTCCTTCAGGCCATATGCAGTAGGAATGGAGAGGATTTTCAATCCCTCAACAGAAGAATCGGGCAGGCTCTCCCTAGCCTTGGATTTGCCCCTGAAAGCCTTGCTGATTCTCTTCATGATTTCAAAAACAAATGAAGAAATCAAAAAGATTTGGAGGAGAAGAGAGGGGGATGCGGTTTCTGAATAGTTAGGAAGAAGAGAAGTTCCATCCCTTTTTAAACTGCCGCACGAAATTCGAGGAGTTTTAATTTATCTAAAACTGTTCGTCCATGCCGCCGGCGACATCAACTCATGCCGCCGGTGATATCACTCATATCGCCGGCAACATCGCCTCTTTTAGTTCAAATTTTGAAATTATCTGACCAGTCAAAGCTGCCACATATCACTCATACCGCTGGCGGTATCAATCCATGCCGCCAGCAGTATATGTAATGTCGTCGATGACATCGCTCCTCCAAATCAGATTTTTACACAAGTCCGACCAAGGGATAATCTCTACAAAGCTGAAGTCCGACTAAGGGATAATTTCCCTAAAGCGCAAGTCCGACCAAGGGACAAACAATCTCCACAAAACAAGAAACCCGACCAAGGGGCATTCTCTACAAAGCTTAAGTCCGACCATGGGACAATCTCTACAAAGCTCGAGTCCAACCAAGGGATAATTTCCATAAAGCGCAAGTCCGACCAAGGGACAAATAATCTCCACAAAACAAGAAACTCGACCAAGGGGCATTCTCTACAAAGCTCAAGTCCGACCAGGGGATAATCTCTACAAATCTCAAGTCCGATCAAGGGATAATTTCCTCAAAGTATAAGTCCGACCAAGGGACAAACAATCTCCATAAAATAAGAAACCCGACCAAGGGGCATTCTCTACAAAAGCTCAAGTGCGACCAGGGGAAAATCTCTATAAAGCTCAAATCCGACCAAGGGACGATTTCCTTAAAGCACAAGTCTGACCAAGGCACGTATCTCTACAAAGCACAAACCCGACTAAGGGGCTATCTCTACAAAGCATAAACCCGACCAAGGGGCAATCTACAAAGCGTAATTTCGACCAAGGGGCAACCAATCCACAAAGCGTAAACCCGACCAAGGGACAAACCGGTCACCCATCAGGTATCATTCCTATCCCTTGCTCTTTCGTGTGATCATACTGACCTGTGGCAGCAGTGATCCCCCAAGGGGCAGCCTGTGAGCATGGGATTTTGCAGTCCCTCTCGCGAGACGATGATGACGTGTACCCAATTTTAATGCCTTAAAATTAAAAATTCTCCTTGAAATTTTTATTACCAAAATAATATTCCTCGCGAATTTTTATTTGGTAGGATACAGTTCGGCGTGGCCAATTATGCGTCCGGTGAGAGCTTGAATCGATGATTGACACCCAAATAATAAATACCATTTAAAATATTGTTAAAAGTAAAAAAGATGCTTTTTTACCCACTATTAAACCACTTTTCTCTACTTTTTTGGCTTTTTGACCCACCATGCCGCTAAAGGCATCACCCATGCCGCCGGCGGTATCACCATACTGCCGGCGACATCGGCCATACCGCCGGCGACATCACTATATCACCGGCGGCAGGACTCAAAATGGGTCCCTTCACAAACAGCCTTTTCGGCAACTTTCGGCGGAATTATTTAAAAAGGCCCCAAAAAGCACCCCATTTCACCTATAAAAGCACACCTTGAGCTGCATTTTAGGGAGGAAAGGAATTGGGGGAAGATTTTAAGGTGGGAATAGATTATAGTGAGATAAGAATTAGATAAAACAGAAAAAAGGGATTTCGACCTATTTTTCCTGGTTTTTCTTCTTTGAACTCTCTAATTGTGAGTTAAAATCGACAAGCCTTTAAGAGAAAATCAGCTTAATTGAACTTAGAAACCAAAAAGCACTTAAAATTATTGTTAAATCATCATAACAAGCTCCTCGGAGGTATTTTATTCGGTTCTCAAAGAGGTGGATTCACAACCTCGAGATAAAAATCCTGAGTCTCATAGCTCTTTAGCATTAATACTCCTGACTTGTGTTAATTTTTGTCAATTTATATTCATTTTTGGGTTTTCGGTTAGTCTTACTACCACCGTTGCTGTCCACAAGCTGATACCGCCGGTGACGTAGTTGATGTCGCCGGCGGTATCACCCATATCGCCAGCGACATCAGGCATGTCCCCGGCGGTATCAGTTATACTGTCAGCGACATGACTTTCCGGATAACAGTTTTATTTTTCATTTATAATCTGGTTAAAATAATGATTGAGCCTAAAAATTACTTAAAAATGAAATTTTCTCGGAAAACACCGTTCAACTCCTATTTTAGCCATCTGACCGGGCTTTATAATACTATGAATAAAATATGTTGTACCTGTGCTAACAACCTTCTGCAGGCGGACGTATATTGGATACTCAGGTACTTTATTTATTGCATAGAGAAATGTATAGGATTTGAAAACTTATAATAATTTTACTTTCTGCACTTACTTTTCTTTTACAGTCGTAAATATTTTACTTATCGTTTTAATTGTTTGATAAACGTGAAAATAACAAAATAACCAAAAATACAAATAAATAGGATGGATTAAACCGATTAAGAAAGAATGGAATATCTTGACTTGGCCTAATGAAAAATAGATAACATCATCCGAACTCAGAATCTATACTTAAGGTATGGTCCAACCACCCGGTGGGAAAATCGTACTAAAAATTTCCCGATTGAGCTGAACCGGGTGGCGACTCTATTTTAAGTACGGGATTTCGATCTCGCATCTTTTGAGCATTAAAATATGCAAAAATCATTTTTTTTAAATATATCACGCTCATCTCCCCGACACACCAAAAAACGGGTCAGCCCGACCAAGCCCTGCCCCGCTGCAGCCGCGCGAGGCGTCGTCCGTTCATATGCTACCGGTGAGAAGGTTTCATCATAGTCAATACCTTCCCGTTGACTATAACCTTTCGCAACCAACCTTGCTTTATAGGTAATTACATTACCGTCCATGTATGTCTTCTTCTTGAAGACCCATTTACACCTAATTGGTCTAGCCTCTTGCGGTGCATCAACCAAATTCCAAACATGGTTCTTGTACATGGAATCCTTTTCTGATTTCATGGCCTTTTGCCATTTATCGAAATTTGAGCTTTTCGTTGCCTTATCATATGTCCTTGGTTCATCATCCTCAATAAGATATAGTTCCTTATAATTAGTGATGATAAACCCATATCTATCGGGACCCTTATGAACACGACCTGATCTTCCACTTTGATTGTGTTTTGATAGATTATTCTTAGATCACACTCTCTTGTGTATCTAAAACGGGGTCAATCAATTAATAGTCTGTTTCCTTCTCTTGAACTTCTAGTTCAATATTGCTCCCACTGACTTTTGCAAGTAAGTATTCCTTTTCCAAAAAGTGAGCATTCTGAGTCACAAATACCTTTTGTGCTTCGGGTTAGTAAAATAGATATCCAACTGTTTCCTTTGGATATCCAATGAACAAACATTTGACAGCCTTAGCATTTAGCTTATCTGACGCTATCCTCTTTACCAACTTAGAGACGGCTTTTTATTACACCATGTTTCATAAGGTGTAAAATCAACTGATTTAAAAGGCACTCTATTTAAGACATAAACCGCGCTCTCCAGTGCATATCCCCAAAAGGATTTACTAAAAACTGCATGGCTCATCATGGACCTGACCATATCTAATAAAGTTTGATTCCTCCTTTCTGACACTCCATTGTGTTGGCTTGTATAAGGAGGGGTCCACTGAGGAACTATCCCATTTTCCTTCAGATAATCTTGAAACTCCTGACTTAAGTATTCTTTACCTTGATTTGATTAAAGTGTTTTAATACTTTTCTCAAGCTATTTCTCTACTTCAGCTCTAAATAGTTTAAATTTTTCAAAACTTTTAGACTTATGCTTCATCAAGTACAAATAACCGTATCGTGAGTAATCATCAATAAAGGTTATGAAGTAGGAGTATCCTCCTAGTGCCTGAACACTCATTGGACCACACACATTAGTATATATAAGTTCCACCCACTGACCCTTTCCTTAAAGGGGTAACTTTGTCATTTTTCCTTTTAAACAAGGTTCGCAATCACCATAATACTCCAAGTCTATTGGGCCCAAGTCTCCATGCTTATGTAACTTGGTTAAGCGATCTTTGTTTATATAGCCTAAACAACAAAGCCATAAGTAGAAGGAATTCTCATTATCTAATTTAACTTTCTTCACATTATTTATATTGAAAACTTCTATTTTAGTATCAAGAATATAAATGCCACTTTTCAACATTCCATGACCATAAAGAATATTATTCAAACAAATCTAACAATTATTATTCAAAAATAAAATTTCAAATCCCTCTGCTGCTAAACACGCAACAGATACAATATTCTTTATAACAGTTGGAATGTAGTAACAATTATTCAAAACTAAAACAAGTCCACTTGGAAAAACAAGACTAAAGCTCCCTACGGCTAATGCAGCAACTCTGGCTCCATTTCCCATGCGTAGGTCCATCTCCCCTTTTGCAAGTTTTCTACAGTTCCTTAGTCCCTGCACAGAAGTACAGATATGAGAACCACAACCAGTATCTAATACCCAAGTGGATTCTCGTGAAAAAGTAGCAAAGTTTTCAATTACAAACATACCTGAAGTAGATGCCTCTGTAGGCTTCTTCTTCAAATGCTCAGAAGCAAGAGCTTTGCAATCCCTCTTCCAATGTCCTAGTTTCCCACATTGGAAGCAGACATACTTATATGCCTTCTTTTCATTCTTCTTCTTACTGATTCTTTTCTTAGCACCCAGTGCCTGCTTCTTCTTCTTACAAGCCTTGCCTTTTTCAACCAATAGTAGAGGTTTCTGATCCTTCTTGATATGAGGTTCTACTATTTTCAACATGTTAATTAATTCAGGGATAGTAGAATTAATCTTGTTCATGTAATAGTTAGTCACAAAGCCTGAGTAACTATCTATCAAGGACATCAACACAAGGTCAATGCTCAATTCATGATTCATCTCGAATCCCAATCGATTTAGTTTCTCAAGGTATCCCAAGGGTTTCAGTACATGTTGAGAGGTAGAGGTGTCAGCCTACATCTTGGTCCCGAAAAGGAGCTTGGAGGTCTCATGCCTCTCTGTCCTCTCCCTCTCTAAAAAAGAGTTCTTCAAGATGGAGAACCATATCCTCTAAGGGCATGTTCTCATGTTGTTTCTAAAGCTCAGGATTCATGGAACCCAATATAATACACATGGCAGTCTCACAATCTTTCCTGTGCTTCAATAATGCATCATGTTCCACATGATCCTCAACATTAGGTTCTACAGGGAAAATTTCACTTAGGACGTAGGCAATTCCCTCGAATCTGAGAACTATTCTCATAGCTCGAAACCAATCAGAAATGTTCGAGCCATTCAATTTGGTGTCAGGGAATATACGAAGATTCAAATTGGAAGCCATTTTCAACCTAAGATATAAGAAAAGAAAATTAGTTTAAGTACATGTATTTAATATGAGGACTTTTAATTGAATATATTTTCCCACAATTTTATTCAAAATTTACAACAACCCATTCTATTGAATTTGTGAATTTTAGCCCAGCTAAATTTCCTAGTAGGTAGCATCTATGACTAGTCTACTACAACCCCTAATTTTATGAGTCAAGTCATAATAGTAAGTCATAGTTGGAATCCCATTCCATTTGCATCGCCTGCAATTGTTAATTCATTCAAGTTCCCTAATCCCAAGGGACATGTGCTCTTATATTAGCATTGCCTTGAATATATCTCAGATCTGAGCCTAGCCCCCAATTTTATGGTAGACTACCCCAGCTCTGTTAAGGCAGACCATATCTCAAACTTTACAACCAATCAATGTGGACTAGAAGGAACGCTTTGCGTAGCACTTTGATAGCCCAAAGAGACCGTATTATAAATTTAAGTAAGGAAGACTACAACTTGCCTTATTATATTTACTTTGGGATTTTATTGGTGTTAAACGTCACACCCAAATCTAGGATTTTATCAGATGGACAAAATTATAATAACTTGTATTAATTCAAGGAATTTTAGAATTAATTTATAAGGTCTAACCGTAGGTGGGCTCAGCTCTTTATTATAATTATTCCATCAACCTAGATTATATGCAAAATAATTAACACTTTTATTTGTTATATTTGTATTGCATTTCCTTTAAGCTTTAATTCAATAAATTTAATTTTTTACTTTGTTGTAGAAATATATATAAGCACCATCTTATATACTAGAAATAAATTAGTTTATATTAATCCCTGGTTGGTCAATTCAAATTGCACCGATATTGGTTCTCAGGTAGGAGAGGTGCCCTAAGAGGAGTAGACACTAAGTCCAATCCTTAGCCAGAACAAATACGGGCACAGACTTGAAGACCAATGGATTCTCTTGAACTAATAAATTTCGTTCTTCCAATTCACGTAAAATGGGAGCATCTATAAGCCATGTAATTTATATAAATTATTGATATTTGTGTGATTTGAGTAAGTTGTGCAGGCTTGTTCAAAATTATTCATAACAATTTTCTAACCATCAAATGAAAGACAAAGGTTTATATATATTGTTCCAAACAATTAAATAAATAAATTATTTCATTTAAAAAATAATATTTAGTTTGCTTCTAACTTAATTATTCACTAAATAGGCAGGCTCTGATACCACTGTTGGGAACTGACAGTCAGATTGAACATATATAAGAGGCATGGGGGAAATTCAAAATTTTGTCCCTGTCCCTAGGAACTCCTATTAGTTGCATATAAATTAAATAAAACCTTAATTAAATAATTCTCTACCTAGGTTAGCATGCTAAAGGACTAAGCATATCATAATTCCAAATTATATCCTAGCACATTTATTTTACACTAAGCTTGTTAAAACTCTAAGTTATAACCTAAGCATAAAATAAACTAAGCATTCAAAATAACTTAAGTATAATTATTAAGTCTAAAAACACTTGAAAAAGACTTAATAATTAAAAGAGAAAAAGGACTTACCAGTTGAAGCGTGCTTTTGCAGAACCTTCTTGGACAAGCCTACAATCATAGGATAGCCTCTACCAGTATCCACACGAACCCTACCAACCAAAACCACCCCGGGAGGAAGAACTAAGAAGCCTCGATAGTTGCTAGACCACTTCAGCAGCCTCACCAAAAAATATAAACTAGAGGTGCCCGAATAAATTCAGGCTTCAAAAAAATAACTTACTCAATTTCCCGAGAGATTAATTATCTCACTTAGGATTTATACTTTGAGCTTGGTACATTTTAAAAGGAATGGGAAAAGCCTATATATAGGCTTGGGGGAGCAGAATTGCTCCCCCTTAGGCGATGTGGTATAGGAGTAAATACTCCCATCCCCATGTGTACACAGCGTGCATAGAACGCTGCGTGTTGCAACGCAAAGCCCTTGTGGACTTTGCCTTGCTTGCGGGCTAGGACTTACAGCCCTTACCACGAGCCCAGCCCGCGGCTCACCCAACATGGGCTGCGTATGTGCAGCCCATTTTCATGGGCTGCCGTAAGCAATGCCCAGCATTGCTCGCACACCTTTTGGTGTACTCCCGCGCACTCGAGCTTGTAGAAAATACTTTTGTACTCTTGGTCCAATTAAACTCGCCAATGCAAAATCCACTTTTAATCCTTTTTTCAAATATTTATTTTTTTGACCAAGTATACCTGCTATCTGGGAAGCAGGCTCTTTCTCTTACTTGTTGATCTGTCTGTTCTATGGGATCTTTGGCTGGGATAGCTTGGAGAAAGGTTACTCTCTCGCTGAGAAGATAGAGCTAGTCTACC
Source organism: Euphorbia pulcherrima (assembly GCA_947683365.1). Taxonomy (NCBI): domain Eukaryota; kingdom Viridiplantae; phylum Streptophyta; class Magnoliopsida; order Malpighiales; family Euphorbiaceae; genus Euphorbia; species Euphorbia pulcherrima. The sequence goes on from CANTUS010000014.1 coordinate 76,182,335, forward strand.
TGCCATGGGCTGCCAATCTCTTCCTTAAACTGGCAGATTGGAGTCCAATAAATTAGTCACCAGTCAAAATAAATTTCTTGATACAACCAAAATTGATCTAATCAATTATAATTTATTTGTGGCTCTAATTAATTAGTTACGAGTCAAAATAAATACCTTGGTTTATCCAAAATTGATCTAATCAATTTTAACCAATCAAATTATTATTTAAGTTATATTTTTATAATAGAATAAATCTATTAGCTTTTTACTTAGTCTGATGAAGGTCCAATGTGTGTGACCTTATAGGATCCCGAAGTATTGAGCTGTTAAGGCTTAACCAACCCTTGTTCTAATGGAACCATTAGCTCGATGCTCTAGACCATTAATAGAACTCGATTACCTTAAGTGATTGCAGTACGCCGCTAGCAAGGGTCTACCATCCCCCATTACTCGAAACGTCATTTATGCTTATGACTTAATCTCGGTTAATGCAACAGTTATCCAGTGCGATAAATTCCTTCCATTCTTTAATATTAGGACCATCTGATTTATTGGGTTCGGTTATAAGTGTTAACCCACTAATAGTGAGGTTGGTCTAAGTTATCCTAGTTATTTACTTGTTACCAAAGTATATTGCCTTTCACCATAGTGTGTTGGACTTATGCTTCGCGGGGAAATTATCCCTTGGTCGGGTTTCGTGTTTTGTAGATTGGTCGCCCTTTGGTCGGACTTATGCAAAAATCTGAATTGGAGGAGTGATGTCGCCGGCGGCATGGGTGATATCACCGGCGGTATGTATCTATGTCGCCGGCGACATGATTACCTCGTGGCAGCTTTTACAGGTCAGATAATTTCAAAATTTGAACTAAAAGAGATGATGTCACCGGTGATATGAGTGATGCCGTCGGTGACATGAGTGCCACATGGTAGCTTTGACTGGTTAGATAATTTCAAAATTTGAACTGAAAGAGGCTATGTCGCTGACGACATGAGTGATGTCGCTGGCGATTTGAGTGATGCCGCCGGGGGTATGAAAGGATAGTTTTAGATAAATTAAAACTCCTCGAATTCTGCATGACAGTTTAAAAGTGATGTCATTGGCGATATGAGTGATGCCCTCGGCGGTATTAACGGACAGTTTTAGATAAATTAAAACTCCTCAAATTTCGCGTGACACTTTAAAAGGAATTGGAACTCCCTTCTTCGTCACTATTCAGAATCCGTACCTCCTCTTATTCTCTTCTCTAAAGCTTTTTGATTTCTTCCTTTGTCTTTCAAATCATGAAGAGAATTACCAAGGCTTTTAGGGGCAAATCTACCAAGGCTAGGGAGAACCTGCCCGACTCTTCTATTGAGGGATTAAAAATCCTCTCCGTTCCTACTACTTATGGCCTGAAGGAGACGGCCAAGATGTATGGCTATGAGATTAATTCTTCCATCTCCAATTTGACCCCAGAGAAGGAGAAGCATCTTTGCTACGTTCAGGCTATCCCATAAAACCCGAGTCTTTTCTTTTTGGGTTCAGTATGATTTGGCTTTAGATTTGAAATCGTGCCATGATAGGAGTTTAAGTGTGAAATAGATTGACCATATTGCATGCTTTATGATCAATTTTTACCATTTTTGGGCTGATTGTTTGATTGATTATGATTTTTATGGTTTTGGCACGATGGGTGTAATTTTGGGAAAAAATAGGTTCTGCCCGCTCATAGTAATGTCAGCGGCGACATGAGTGATGTCACTGGCAGTATCAGTCCTTGGGAAAAGGCTTATGGGAGTCCGATGTCACTTCTATTTAAGGTGATGTCCCCGGCGGCATGAACCATGCCACTGGAGGTGTAGAGTGATGCCGCCGTCGACATCACTTTTAATAGAAGCGACAACAACAGCTTTTTTGATGAAAAATAAGTAGGACTGATCCATTTTGTTTTTAATTTTGTAGCCGTATGAACTGACCTATACAGGGGGAATGGGCACCATTGGTGAACGGTGACATCACATTTCGGAGAATGACCCCGAGCTAGCGCTTGCCATCAATGACACAGGGTTCAGGGACTTAGCCCGGATAATGCTAATGCTGATGCCTAAGCTTTCTCATTCAGTAGTAACGAACCTAACCCAGAGGTGGTCCAAGATCAACCATACTTTCCGCTTCTCTTTCAGGGAAGCTACGATTACACCTTCTGACATCGTAGCCATGGCCGGCCTCCCTTGGACGGATGAGGTCATACATTTTGATGCTTACATGGATAAGTACCATGTTGAAAGGCCCATGGTGAGGCGAGTGAAGGAGTTTTTTGGTCTGTACCCCATTTTTGGGCGGCTGTCTTATGGAGAGTTGTACCATCACTAGACCCGGGTGGATGTAGTGCTCGAGGATGAGAGGGAGGCTTGTATCTGGTCCTTTGTGATTTCTTTGCTTACTATGCTGTTCTTCCCTCTCTTGGGGAGTAAGATCAATTATGTGCTCATAACTACTGTGGAAGATGTGTTGGGCATTAGGAGGAAAAATTGGCCGAGGGCCATCTTGGCTCAACTGTACCATGGGCTGGACGTGGGAGCCCGAAAGAAGGAGAAAGCCCTTCGCCTTTGCCACCTGTTACTCCAGGTACATCTCTTTGGAAGTATTTTAATTGATAATACACATTCTCATTTATTGTATGACGCTTTTTGAATTGATTGGTCATTATTTATGCAGGCCTGGGCCTTCGTGCATCAGATCCTCCCGCCGGTGGAGTTTAAGAGGATTGTGTCGCCGGGATCTCACTTCCTCGCTCGCTGATGCGAGGGCGTTGGTGGGAAGGCCAAGTACCCTATGAAATATAGGGAGGTCTTGGGGAGCTTGCGGTTGAGCTTGGTATGCAATTTTTGATTTAGTCTTTATTTTTACATTTAGACAAAACAAAAATCGCTTATGGACTTATATTAGTTGTTTTGATGTAGCTTATCCTAGATCCCGTCGATGGGGTGGAGAATCTGATAGAGGTCGCAAGGGTCAAGACGGAGGTAGATGATCACCGGTTCGTGATTGAGTACCCTCTATCTCAACAGTGGTACTTGGGTAAGCGCATTTGGAGCTGGAGGTCCATCCCGGTGGCTGATAGATCGGTGCCTGCTGATCCTCCTAGGGGCTTATGGTGGCCTCATTTGGTGATTACCTCCGAGGCTGACAAGGCTGATTACATTATGGGGAACGGCCGAGTGATCCCTAGCGTCCCTAGCCTCTATGAGTAGCTTCTGCAGCATCTACTCCTTGTGTGTCCTCGCATCCACAAAAATGATACAATTGAGTACCACAACGAACAACGATTGGAGGATGAGAAAAGGTGCCTCAAAGCCATTGTAGACATCTAGGGGGAAGATGATGATGAAGATGAGGTGCTTGAAGGGGATGATGCGATCGAGCCCGAGGGGGAGGATAAGGCGGGTATGGACGTAGCCGATGGGAGTGCGCCGATGTTCCAAGGGGAGTAACGTTCTTTTGAGGTATGATTGTGTATGATCTTGAAATTGTTTAGGAATGTTGTTGATGTGTGGCTTTTATATTTTTTAGGAACCCACGAGGAAGAGAGGCCAGGATAACCAGAGTGGGACACGACACTATGGTGTGTCGGAGGGTATAAACTTTGTGGAGGGGTGTCTAGTCAATCTGTTTGAAATGACAATCCTGCTGATGAATTCCCGAGGTGAATTCCTCCCTAGGAACATTGGCTTGAGCCGACAAGCTCTAATTTTCATGCCTGCAAATACTACTTATGTAAGGCCTAATAATTATTTTCTCGTTTAGCCTTAGATGCGGGCATCTAATGATTTGCCTTTTGGATTTTCCAGGTGGCGCGGAGCCATGTAGAGCAGCTCGCAGAGAATAATTTTGTTCTCCGAGATACACTCATCGGACAGTCGCTCCTTGTTCAGGTATTTTTTGCATATGTTAAGATGAGATGCATGTATGGATGTTATGAATGATATGCATTACTGATATTTTCTCTGGTTTGCAGGATTTCTTGGCCCTTTCCTTGGTAGCGGTACGAGGAGGATACTGCAGACCTACGGTGTCGCGTGAGTGACCTTGAGGGTCAGTTGGCAGCCACCGTTCAAGAACGGAGAAGTAAGCAAAACTTTAATCGTGCACACCCTAGTAGTACTAGTCGTAGGGGGATCAAGATGTCTGCCGGCCGACGCCCGCCTACCGCGGCTGAGGAGCATAGCTATATGCCCATGACAGGGGGAAGGGAAGGGGATGATGTTGATGACTAGCTTGTGAGTCCTGAAGACGTTTCATCTCGACCGGCCGGTAGTGGCGGGCATGCCTAGTTTTCTTTTCATTTTCATTTTGCTTTTTAGTTCTTTGTTTGTACCCTCGATACATTGGGGTTTGGATAATTTAGTTTTGACGTAGGCTAGATGTTTTGGGATATTTTGAGTGGTTTGCACCGTCGGGCTTTTTATTTTGAATAAAATGAATTACTATTTAAAAAGGCATTGGAAACATAGTATAGGATTGTTAACAGGTTCTGTACAAGTCTGAAATGGAAGAAATATTTTTGATGTTGTCGAAAAATTCACTTCATGTCGCCGGCGGCATAACCCATATCGCCTAAACTCATCCAGCCTAAATAATATATACAGTGCTGTCTGAAAGTCCATATCACCGGCGGCATCATCTGATATCGCCCAAACTAGTCCACATCGCCGGCGGCATCAGTTTTCTAACAATCTAATTTCTACTATTTTGTCCATTCCTGTCATGGCAAGCCACAATTAAAAGCTGCGGGGTTTTTTGTAGAGTCTCGGGAATGCAGACTGGAAGAGGCTTGAAAAAATCAGGCTTTGGGGATTTCAATATGTCACGGCATGGCCAGTAAGCTGCAAATTCCTTCAAGCGGCACTATCTTTTTGGGATCCAATGGAGTACATTTTTTGATTTTCATCGTTCGAGCTTTGCCCCTTGCTCGAAGAATTCCACGCTATTTTAGGGACACCTGTCTTAAACACGTTTCACTGGCGTTGTTGGGCTTTCATTTTAGCATAGATGGAATTCTACAAGGGCTATAGAATTTGGATTCTATGGACCTATTTCTGTCTTAGTTGCTCGATAAACCTGGGTTTCAGCTCAGAGCAGTTCTAGAGTGGTACCGTGGAGTGCCCCGATCCCATCCTGCTTGGCCATTTATGGTGGCATTACTACTCATAGCGGAGTTTATGTGCAGAGTGAGCCCGATTGCTCCACTCAGGCTAATTTCGCTCATCAGCCCTATATCGACAGGGGCTTCTCCCGTGGCTGTGGGATTGACCGATGTTTTGCTGAACGCGGATGCTGCTTCTATTGACTCGTCACTTATCGGAGATCAACTCATACTATTATAGGTACCCATTATTCTTTCTGATCCCGCATATTTCCTTCCCCAATCCTTACCTGAGTTTCGAATTATAGGTATGGCTGATGGAGAAGCTGAAGTTGAGGGAGGCGCCGCGAGGGAATCCGAAAAAGTATCTTTCCGTCCATCTAAGGGAAAGAGGGCTTATGCGGGCTGATTTCAACGAGTTGATATATGATGATTGGGTGCCTATTTTGAGGGTGTATATTGATGATCAGGTTCAGTGGGTTAGTCCATGGTGGAGAATTCAGGATGTGGTTGTAGAATCTTGGGGACCATGTGTTCAATTGATAGGTTTGGAGAAGTCTTCATTTTATACCCCTTATGGGCTGTGTCGTTAGTATGGTAAGAGGCAAAGAGTCCCAATCAAACTCGCCCATAACCAAATCGAAGTTTACAAAGCTAGGTGGGTCAATCATATTTGGGAGAAGTGGTCCAGGGAGGCTGTATTTGAGATTCTAGATTATGATCACATAGAAACCGTCGAAACTGACACACACTACAGGGGATGGCTTGCCGAGATAAGAGACTTGCCGACCGTCGAAAGCGGTCATGGGCCTATTTTGAGGGGGAAGTGCGAAGTGGGGAGAGGACCCCTTTTCTACTAGCACACCGAGGCGGATCTCTAGGTACCGTGATGATGATATGGGAAGTTCGATTTGAGTCTTGCTTTTGTCAGAACCATCAGGTCTCTCTTTTTTCCTTTTTTTTAAATGAAATAAAATGAACTCTGTCTGAGGCTTGCTGAAGTTCTTAATCTTATGAATACAGGATCCATATAAGTATAAGCATTTAGATTTTAATAAAAGAGAACTTTTATTAATTGAGATAAAATAAAGTACATGATGTTTGGTTGACATTCCCATTGATTGAACTCCCGGTGCCAACTAGCCGAGATCGGTTTTCCAGAAGGCACTCGCTCTTCGCTCACATACCCTGACTTTTGCCTAGATTGCCTTTTTCGGGTTTTCAATCTAGCGGGTGTGTCTCATCCCCTAATTTTTGCACGGTTGGTTTGCAGGATACCAACTGTCGGGTAATACCCTAATTTTTGCCCGATCAGTAAAAGACAGAAAGGCAGGTAATTATCATGTATGTATTTTTTGTGCTGCTTTTCTGATTTATTTCTTATGAATTAAACATGATAATGCTTAAGCCTATCTTGGTTTACGGGATTTACGAACTCATTCCTATCCATGTCCATAAGTTTAGCTGCCCCTTTGCTAAGCAGCTTCTTTATTATATATGGTCCTTCCCAGTTTAGCCTGAATTTATCCCTTGCATCAGTGGTGGAGTGTTTTAACTGCTTGAGGATCAGATCATCGGTCTTTAGGGGGAACTTTTGATGTCTACCCAACTGTTATATGCCCGAGCCCTACATTGTTGGTACATTTGGAGGTTATCGAGGGCCTTCAACCTCTATTCATCCATCATGTTCAACTGTTCAAATCTGGCCTGAGTCCATTCAGATTCTTCTAATTTAGCCTCAAGAGCGACTCTTAATGAGGTCACCTGAGTTTTAACTGGTAAGACTGCTTCCATCTTATAGACTAGGGAGAATGGAGTCTGGTCCGTTGGGGTACGTATCCGGGTGCGATATCCCCTGATAGCGAAATGTAGCTTATCCACCCAATCCCTGTAACCAGATATCATCTTAGAAAGAATAGTCTTTACCGATTTATTAGCTACCTAAATAGCTCCATTGGCTTGTGGTCTATAGGGAGAAGATCTATGGTGCTCGATCCCATACTTCTCAATTAGAGAAGCAATTGCTCCTTAAAATTGTACTCCATTGTCCGAGACTATATGGTGTGGGAGCCCATACTGAGCAAAGATGTTCTTTTCTATGAACTTGGCCATCTACCTGGCGGTGACATTCATGAAGGATTTAGCTTCCACCCATTTCAAAATGTAATCTACTGGTACCATAATGAATTTGTGGCCATTTGTTGAGAAAGGTCGGATTTCACCAATTATATCTATACCCGATGCCGAGAATGGCCAAGGGGTGGATAAGTGATAGAGCTCGGTTGGTGGCAGATGCTGCGTATCTCCGTAAACCTGGCATTGGTGGCATCATTTGACCTGGGTGATACAATCGGCTGTGAGAGTGAGCCAAAAATACCCCAATCGCTAGATTTTCTTTGCGAGAGTGAGACCATTCATAAGAGGGCCACAGTCACCGGCATGGACCTGGGTCATTACATTCTGAGCCTCAGAATTAGTGAGGCAATGAAGGAGTAGGCCATCGCTGGTGTGCTTGAATAGATCATTATCCATAATACGAAACTGGATAGCGAGTCACCGTAGGGTGGTACTGTCCAAGTCAGAAGAATCTGCGGGGTATTGGCCGATCTAAAGTAATAGGATGATGTCAGAATACCAATAAGGTTCGGATGAAATGGTGAGAACTGGAGGAGTCGATTAAACATGATATGGGATCTTGGTGGACAGTAAAATTAAAGGGCGGATAGGTTACTTTTGGAGTCCTTTCCATATAGACGTGAGAGTGGCGAGAGCATCTGCCATTTGATTCTCATCTCGAGGAATATGGCGGTATAGGCATGAGGTAAATTTCTCAGATAATTCGTGGACAGCCTCAACATAAGGACAGAGAGACTCTTCTTTAACTTCCCAATCTCTAATGACCTGACGGATAACTAGAGCCGAATCTCTGATGACGGATACATGGCATGCCTGAACCTGAAGAAGAGCCTTGAGGCCGAACATGTAAGCTTTGTATTCAGCGCCGTTATTAGTGATAGCGAATTCTAAACGCTTAGACAATAGGATTATCTCATTATCTGGTGTGACGATAATGACCTCGATACCTGCTCCCTAGCGGTTCACAACGCTGTCAAAATAAATTGTCCAATTGTCATTAAGGGTTGTAACAGAGGTGAGCTATTCAACAGGAAACTCCAAATTTTCCTTATAGTCGGAGCTGAGGGGTTGATTAGCCAGGAATTCAGCTACGGCCTGCCCTTTGATGACCTTTCGGGTTACATATTCAATGTTAAATTCATATAGAAGAAGCAGCCATCGGGATAATTTACTAGCTAGAGTGGGGGATTGACAAAGAAACTTCATTGGATCAATCTTGGCTACGGCTTGGACGAGATAAGATTGGAAATAATGTCGCAACTTCTTAGTGAGCCAAAGCATGGTAGTATAGGTCTTTTCCACAATCAAATACCAGGTTTCATAATCTAACAACTTCTTGCTCAAATAATAGATGGCATGTTAATGCTTATCATTATGTTCCTGAACAAGCATGGCCCCGACGGAAGTTTCCTCAATGGCCAGATACACGATGAGTGGTTTCCCTAGGATGGGGGTTGTCAAGATAGGTGGATCGACAAGATATGCCTTGATTCTATCAAATGCTACTTGGCAGTGATCGTTCCATACCACGGGTTGCTGTTTCTTTAACAGTTTAAAGATGGGTTTGCAAACAGTAGTGAGGCGAGCAATGAACCGACTAACATACTGTAAGGACCCTAAAAATGATCGGACCTCCTTCTCTGTCTTAGGGGGAGGCATGTCCCTGATGGCTTTGGCTTTGTCTGGATCCATTTCAATCCCCTTTTGGCTAACCACGTATCCCAATAGCTTGCCGGAGATAACTCTAAATATGAATTTCTTTGGATTTAGGCAAAGATTATACTTTTTAATGCGAGTCATGAACTTATCGAGAACAGTAGGGTGCCCCTCTCAGGTGGCAGACTTCATAATCATGTCGTCCATATACACTTCCACTTCTTTATGCATTATGTCATATAGGAGGGCAGTTATAGCTCGCCGATAAGTGGCCCCGACATTTTTCAATTCGAACGACATTACTTTGTAGCAATACACCCCCCATTCAGTGATGAACGATGTTTTGACTTTGTCGACAATATTAACCAGAATCTGATTGTACCCTGAGAACCCATCCATGAATGAATACATAGCCACCCTGATGGCGCTATCAATTAGAATATCAATGTGTGGGAGAGGGAAGTCATCTTTTGGCGAGGCTTTGTTGAGGTCTCAGAAATCTACACAGACTCAGACCCTACCATCCTTCTTCGGTACTGGGACGATGTTGCACAACCAAGTCAGGTATTCTACCACTTCTATAAATCGAGCTTTGATTAACCTTGAAACCTCTGTCTTAACCTATTCTGCCCATTCAGGTCAATATTAAAAATTACATCGTCCATATCCTCCTCCACAGGCGGAGGGGCTTTAGTAGCAACATCGACGAGAGAGGTGTCCTTTATATCATCTGTCAGAATGGTGTTTAGGTAATGCTCTAGAGCTATCTTTTGGGCAATGGTGAGTGATGGCCCTTCAGACAGGTCGGCCTTTTTAGTGAGAACCCTGATGAGCTTTTCTACTAAAGCTATCATAGCATCTTCCCCGATACCCTTCCAGCCTTTCCTCATCAGTAGCGCTATAGCTTTTGTCACGGTTGCCACAACATTCTCAATTTTTGGATTGATAGACTCTTCATTATTTCTCTCAGGCTCATCCTTAGGATACATTTTACCTTTCCCTTTAGCCTTATCAGAAACAACATTGACAAGTGCATCAGGCTCAGTAAGCTCGGGTTCAGCTGAGACTATCATGTGACCAGTCTCAAAGTCATAGACATCTTTAAAGATCTCAAAGCCGGACCATATTTTTTTGCCATACTCGATTGGCTTAGGCTCCCCCTTATAAGGCCTCTTGCCTTGGATCTCACAAATAGTGACCATGTGGCAATAGCAAGAAGGGATGCGACGGTAGGTTTTCTGGGCTTATACCCCAATCCAACTCCACGAATAAGGATATTCGGCTCTAATGCCTCAATAATTCCCTGTTCCTGTATTCCTCCACCTCTGCCAGGCCTGTAACCAGATTTTTTCATTAACATGCCCATACTCGCGTGAAGGTAGTTGTACTATAGGGGAGGAGGCTTCTGAGCTTTTCTAATCATGGCAATCGGAAGGCCCTTTTCTAGATTAGCTTCGGCTTCCATAATAGCCATAACAGAAGCAGGATCAGCCTCTATAGTCACCATTTTATTATTGTAAATTAGCTTGATTTTTTAGTATATTGTGGAGGGAACTGCGCCTAAAGCATGGAGCCATGGTCGGCCAAGCAACAGAGAATAGGTAACAAGAATGTTAACTATGGTGAAACGCACATTGCTTGCCACACCTTCGATACTGACTTCTGCCTCGAAAGTCCCAATCACATTGCATTTTGAATCATCGTAAGCTCTAGTAACCGTGTTGGACCTTTCAAGCATATCCTCTGACAGTCCCAGATGAGTAAGGATTTTTAGAGGGCATAGGTTTAGAGCAGAGCCATCATCCACCATGACGCATGGGATGACCTTATCGAGAATTTGGATCCAGATGAATAAGGCCCTATTGTGATCCCTTCCCTGGAGCGTAACATCAAAACTGTAAAACACAATCTAAGGCCCTTTTCTTAGGGGAATGCCATCTCCTATTATGACGCAAATCTCAACGATCAAGGTGGTCGAATTAGCTTCCAGATCAATGAGTCATTTGATAAAACCCTTGCATTGCCTTTTAGAGTTAATTACCAGTTGCCAGATGCTATATCGGGCTTGGGTGTTTTTTAGCTAGGTAATAAGGGGGTCAACCTCAAGACTGGTAGGGACAGGCGGAGGTGGAGAAGGGGGTCTTGCAGTAGTTCCAACTCTTCTAGGAATTAGGTCTTTGTTTAGGCGAAGATATCGGTCTTCCGGCTAATATACACGGCCACTCCTGGTAATATTGAGGACATTATCGAGTAAGACGCTCTTGGTGGCTTGCATTTCAACCAAGTACTGTTGCTCTTTAGAATTTGAATCTGGGTCTTATACCTCATACTTATCCACGCTAAAAAGGTCATGGTGATCAACCTTGAACAAGTTGGTGCTTATGGCCTTAGTCTCTCGAGCCATCTCCCCATCCTCATCAGAATAGTTCTCCTTTGAAATAAAGGAATCTACGCTGACTAGTGCTTTCCCCTCAGCTTTCTTTCTTTTTACCATAAATGGTTTAGACCTTACTTTGGTTGGTTTGGATCAATTTCCATTCCTTGAATGGAGTTGACTTCCGGGTTGGCTTGATTGATTAGGTCAAAGACCGAGCAAGATGGTAGACCTAAATCGATGACGGGATAGAGTTACTATTACCTGGCCCCCGAGCAAGGAGATCGAAGACTGTGGCTTTCGATAAACAAGATTGGATCATGCTGACCTTACTTCTAAAATTTGGTAAAGGATTACTCATAGTGTTTGGGGCCTTATCCGGTTCAGCAATCTTTGCTTCGCTAACCAACCATTGAATCGCTATGAGTAGGGCTTTGTAGTTATTGGTTTAGTGTCCCACCGGAATATGATAATTATAGAAGTTATTCTTATCTTCAGGTCTAGGGGGTTTGTATTTCTAAAGGGACTGTATGAAACCTACTTCCCTCAAGCGCTGGAAGATGACCTGCAGGGGTAACTTATAGGGGTTGGTCAAAACAAAAGGGGGACAAGGACTTTGGATTGTGGCAATCGTTGATGGAGCTGAATTGGCTATAAGTGGCATAGCGGGGGTGTGAGAAATGGCTTGAATTACAGCCGGTGTTTTTGGCTTAGCTAGTGCCAGGGCTGAGAGTTGAGCTTCATTCTTCCTGAACCATGGTTTCCCTGCTCTCTCGGCCTTCTCACGCTCTGCCTCTTGCCCAATTTTCTCAGCTTTTTCAAACACAGCCTTGTAAGAAACAAAGGAATCTATAGCCATTTCCTTACGATACAGGGGGAGAGACCCTTCGAGGAGTTTGACAATCATTTCCTTAAGGCTGACCTTGGACTTCATCAAGACCTGAGTCAATATCCACCTATTAGTATTGCTTAAAGGTTTTATTGGGCATTTAACGGACCCTCTCAAGATGCTGGAGGGTCATCTCCATCATGGTATCAAAACTATAGTGCACTTTTAATGCCTCAGATAAGAGAGTCCAATCGGCTAAGATATATTGCGGTAAAGAGTGATACAATCTAAGGGCAGGACCTCGAAGTGAGCAGGGAAACATTTCAGCAAGCACCTTATCACTTAGCTTCTTTACGCACATCACTCTTTCGTACATTATGATGTGAGAGCCAGGTGCTCCTAAGCCATCATAATGAGCCATATTTAGCATAGTAAAATTATCTGGGACCCAATCCTTGTCCCTCTTAAGTATCTTATTAGTGATGAGGCAGTTGATGAAGCTTCGATCTCGAGTATCACGCCTGGAGGCTGTGTGACCTAGTCGCGGATAGGCTTGTGAGAGATAGTCAGGGGTTCAGGTGTCGCGCCCGGAGAATGCGTGACCTGGTCGTTGATGGTTTAAGAAGCTATCATTTGCCAAACAAAGGTGGCTACCTTAGGTGTCACGCTCGAAGGTTGCGTGACCTGGCCATTGAGGGTCGGAGGTAGCTGAGGGCAAATGGTCAGATGGCTGGCAAATGGATTTTGGGGGTAGGTGGCACCTTTAGGAGTCACGATGAACTGCGAAGGCATGAAGGAGGTTAGTGGCCGAGAAACTGGGCTTTGGTAAGCGAATATCGGAGGAGTGGAGCTTTGGGCGAAGGGTCTTAGATTGAAAGGTACAACTGATGAAGTGGTCGAAGTTGACAAGAAAGCTGAAGCCTGCCCAAACTGGAATGGACTCGCCAAGGGTTAGGTTGATTGAAACATAGGCGCGACGGGTCTCGCCTCTACCAGAGAGGTCAATATTTGTGTTGAACCATTTGGGACCTGAATGTCAGATGCTGATACTCGATCAGAATTCTTATATTCAAGAGCTTGCTTACCGGCTGCCTAAACCGTAGTTTGGATAGAAGCTTGGAAAGCATCCGAGTTCAGAATTGTATCATAGCACTGGTAAAGTTAAAAATAGGTGGTGGTTGGGATCCTATTCCCGAGCTAGAAGTGGGGCTAAAGGGCTCTTCCGGAGGAGGGATCCTTTCATTTCTTGGAAAAGACATGGCTGGTCGAGAGGGACTTTGGCTCAACTGAACTTGCTCTGAATCTGATTCCTCACTGGAATCAGTGTGGTGAATTCCTTTGACTTTCGTGGTGACAACCGGGATCAGAGGATGACGTAGCAGGCGATGCTCTATCCTTTTCCAAGCCAGGATGCGATGGTCAGTGAGCCTCCTCCTAGCTGAAATGGTAGGTAATGGACCAGACCATGAATGGATTAGTGAATGGTATGCATGGTGTGCATGCCTTTTGTTCCTTGGGAATGATGTGAATTACGCATGGCTGCACGTAGATGTGGTTAGAGATGACGTGATGGCTTATCCCTCCAACATACGTAGGACAATTGTTCTTCACGTGATATATAGCGATATATGGTGACGCAATGGAGGTACAAGAGAAGTCCTATGTATATTGCTAAACCTCTTCCATGGGTGGAAGTGGTAAGGGTAAGTGGATTTGTTATTGGCTCTTAAAGCCGATGCATGGGGGTGCATGATCATAGAGCACATTGCACGCAAATCGTCCCTCTTCCAACCTTATGACTCCCGCGTAACACCTCTTTGGAAGGATGGAGTTTGGCCTCTTCACCGGTAATAGTGAAAGAAGCGCGTCCCAATTATTTTATTTGTTTTGGGTAATCCTAAGGGGAATGATGTGCTAAGGCTTTTTCTAGTGCAGCTTTGGTATAGGTTTGTTGATGTAGAAGGTTCTCGTTTACCTTGATTACACGTTACTCAACCACTACCTAAATAGGTGCAATTATAGGAGTTTACGTGTTGGTTAAAATGAGTGATCCACCCACTAGGCATCCTCAATTCCAACAGGGCATGAGTGATACTTTATGAGCTTATCGGGTGAAATAGGGCACCTATAATTACCGAACTATCTACACGCGTGAGGATAAAACGTTATAAAAAAGGGAATAAAGTTTTAATTTGGCCAATAATTTCAATACATCATGAAAATCTTTTAAACTTTATGAAAGAAAGTTCAAGCTTAAAGAGTTTCCCTAGCAGAGTCGCCACTGTGAGCGGACGACATTTCGCGCGGCGGCAGCGAGGCCGGGCCCTGGTCGGGTCGGCCTCCTGAATGACGAGGGGATGCGCGTAAAGTGTTTGGAAAATGATTTTGCATATTTTAGTGCTCAAAATATACTAAATTGAAATCCCGTACTTAAAATAGAGTCGCCACCCGGTTCAGCTCAATTGGAAAATTTTTGGTATGATTTTCCCACTGGGTGGTTGGACCATACCTTAATTAGAGATTTCGAGTTTTGATGATATTATCTATTTTTCATTAGGCCAAGTTAAGATACTTCATTCTTTCTTAATCGGTTTAATCCATCCTATTTATTTGTGTTTTTAGTTATTTTATTGTTTTCGCGTTTATCAAGGAATTGATGCAATGAATAAAATATTTACAGCCATAAAAAAAGTGCGGAAAGTAAAATTATTACAAGGTTTTCAAGTCCTATACATTTTTCTATGCAATAAATAAAATACCCGAATATCCGATATACGTCCGCTTGCAGAAGATTGTTAGCACGGGTATAGCATATTTTGTTTACAATATTATAAAGCCCGGTCGGGTGGTTAAAATGAGATTTGAACGGCGTTTTCGGGCAAATTCCATTTTTAATCAAATTTTGGGCTCAATCATTACTTTAACCAGATTATAAATGAAAAATACCCACACATTACGGGACGGGGTCTGTTTGCAAGAGATTTTGAACTTCTTCGTTACATTATGTGTTCTAACTTTGAAAAATAAGCTAATCCGGAAATAAATGAAAATAAAACTGCTGTCCAGAAAGTCATATCGCTAATGATACAATTGATGCCGTCGGCGACATCAGTTATGTCACTGGCGGTATCAGCTTGTAGACAGCAGTAGTGGCAGTAAAAATGACCGAAAACCCAAAAATGAATATAAATTGACAAAAATTAACACAAATCAGTAATATTATTGCCAAAGAGCTATGAGACTCAGGATTTTTACCTCGAGGTCGTGAATCCACCTCTTCGTGAACCGAAAGAAACACCTCCGGAGAGCTTGTTACGATGATTTAGCAGCAAATTTTAGTGTTTTTAGTTTCTAAATTCAATCAAGTTGATTTTAACTTAGAGACTTTCTAATTTCAAACTCACAATCAGAGAATTCAAAGAAGAAAAACCAGGAAAAAATGGATCGGAATCCTTTTTTCAGTTTTATCTAGTTCTTATCTTACTAAAATCTATTCCCATAATAAAAAAAATCCTAACCTCCAAATTCCCTCTTGTTCCTCCCCTAAAATGCAGCTCAAGGTGTGCTTTTATAGGTGAAATGGGGTGCTTTTTGAGGCCTTTTTGACCAATTCCGCCGAAAGTGGCCGAAAGGCTGTCTGTGGAGGGACCCTTTTTAGGCCATGCTGCCGGCGGCATGGCTGATGCCGCTGCTGGCATTAGCCTCCAGCATACCGACAGCTAACGGGCCCAAAAGCCAAAAAAGTTAGGAAAAGTGGTTTAATAGTGGGTGGAAAGGCATCTTTTTGACTTCTAATAATATTTTAAAGGGTATATATTATTTAGGTGCCAATCATAGGTTCAAGCTCCCACCGGACGCGTTATCGGCCACGCCGAACTGTATTCTACCAAATATAAAATTCGCGAGGAATATTATTTTGGTAATAAAAATTCTATAGAGGACTTTTATTTTGAGGTGTTAAATCAGGTACACGTCATCATCGTCTCGCGAGAGGGACTGCAAAATTCCATGCTCACAAGGCTCCTCAAAAATAACTTGCTCAATTACCCGAGAGATTAATTATCTCGCTTAGGATTTATACTTTGAGCTTGGTACATTTTGAAAGCAAAGGAGAGAGCCTATATATAGGCTTGGGGAGCAAAATTGATCCCCCTTAGGAGATGTGGGATGGGAGTAAATACTCCCATCCCCGTGTGCACACAACATGCATAGTATACTGTGTGCTGCAAGGCAAAGCCCTTGTGGGCTTTGCCTTGCTTAAGCCCAGCCTGCGACGGGCCCAACATGTGCTGCGCATGTACAACCCATTTTTATGGGCTGTCGCGAGCAATGCCCAGCATTTCTCGCACACCTTTCGGTGTACTCCCGCGCACTCGAGCCTGTACAAAATACTTTTGTACTCTCGGTCCAATTAAACTTGCAAAATTCCCCTTTTAATCCTTTTTTCAAATATTTATTTTCTGACCCTAGTAAATTAGTCATCAGTCAAACTAAATTTTTTGGTCTAACAAAAAATGATCGAATTAATTATAATTTATTTATGACTCTAATTAATTAGTTACCGGTCAAATAAATTCTTTGGTTTATCCAAAATTGATCTAATCAATTTTAATCAGTCAAATAATAATCTAATTATTATTTAAGTCATATTTTTGTAATAGAATAAATCTATTAGTTCTTTACTTAGTCTGATAAAGGTCCAATGTGTGTGACCTTATAGGATTCCGAAGTATTGAGCTGTTAAGGCTTAAGCAACCCTTGTTCTAATGGAACCATTGGCTCGATGCTCTAGATCGTGAATAGAACTCGATTACCTTAAATGACTGTAGTATGCCTCTAGCAAGGGTCAACCATCCCTTATTATTCGGAACGTCATTTATGCTTATGACTTAATCTCGGTTAATGCAATAGTTATCCAGTGCGATAAATTCCTTCCATTCTTTAATATTAGTACCATCTGGTTTATTGGGTTCGGTTAAATGTGTTAACCCACTAATAGCGAGGTTGCTCCAAGCTATCCTAATTATTTACTTATTACTGAAGTATATTGCCTTTTACTAGAGTGTGTTCGACTAGAAAGCATTTCTATCAAATACATACTCTAATCAGAGGTTTATGGAAATCATCACTTCAATAAGTGGCCAGGTACAACTCCGTAATATATCTGGAGCGATGGATTGTTTCCGATAACTCAGCTTACCAACGTGCTGTCATCACTATACCTATAATCACCCGTAGCACCTTAACTAAATTAGTGTATAGTAATGACCCAAAGTATAGAAATAGTACCACACACGACAATTAGCATCTCAAGTATTAGGACATTCGTAAAGCTTATTGCATGAAGATAAACAGTAACACATTGATATTTATACCAAGTGTTTATCTTACTGCGGTCTCCAATATATCTCCTAGATATATCCATGTGTCAAGCTTAAGGCACCACCTTTAGTCTTTAGGAGATTAACTACTTGGACCCTTTCTAAGAAAGTTGACCACATGCTAGTCTTTCCATTTCATCAATGTCCTTTCTTGATGAAACTATGACTAGGGATAATTTAGATATAATCATAATTGCACATGAAGCAGGTTTCACCAAATATAGTCCAACTATAATTTCTCTGACTTCGTGTTATGATATGTCAAGGACTTTTGTATACATCAATGAATATGTATTTAACCAGCTTTAATATGTATATAGACACACACACACACACACACAAACATACACACACACACACATACACACACACATGCACACACACACACAAGCATATTGATATAAACAAAAGATTAAATGCCTTTATTGATTAAACAAATTATTCGTACTATTACATAATTAAGATATATCGCCCTAATTGCCTTAAGGGCATACATCATATCCAACAAGCTCCCACTAACACCAAGGCTAATTAGCCATATGTCTTAGTCCATATGCTTTAATATGCTGGTCATGTTTGACTTGAGTCAATGGTTTTGTCAGACCATCCGCGAGGTTCTGATCAGTGGGTACATATTCTAATCTTATTATCTTAGCATCAACAATCTCCCTAATTATATGATACTCTCTAGATATGTCTTTTTTTTCTGATGAGACCGTGCTTCATTTGCCTGAGCTATGGCACCGTTATTATCATAATATAAAGTAATTAGATCAACAGTCTCATGCACCACACCGAGATCACTAATAAATCCCTTTAACCAGACAGCTTCTTTTGCTGCTTTTCATGTAGTAATGTATTCAAATTCCATGGTTGAATCATCAGTAGTTTCTTGCTTGGAATTCTTCCAGCATACTACCCCTTCATTTAACACATACACAAAACCTGACTGAGACTTAAAGTCATCATTGTCAGATTGAAAACTCTCGTCAGTGTAACCTTTGATTGCGAGGTCACCTTCTTCATAAATCAAGAACCCATCCTTAGTCCTTCTCAAGTACTTAAGAATTGCCTTGACGACCATCTAGTGTTTTTCACCTAGATCGGACTGATATCTGCTAGTAGAGCTTAAACCTGAGAGACATCCGGCCTAGTACATATTATAGCATGCATGATGGATCCTATCGCGGATGCATAGGGTATATCCTTCGTGCTCATTCTCTCCTGAGCTGTCTTCAAACACTCAGCCTTAGATAGGTTAATCCCCTTTATCATCGGGAGATAACCTTTCTTAGAATGCTCAAGGTTGAACCTATTCAACACCTTGACTATATATGTACTTTAAGAAAGTCCTAACATCCTCTTGGATCTATCCCTCTAGATCTTTATTCCTAGTATAAATGCTGCTTCACCAAGGTCTTTTATGGAGAACTTTTTTGACAACCATACTTTAATGATTTGAAGAAGAGAAAAGTCGTTTCCTATTAGCAGAATGTCATAAACATACAATACTAGAAAAATGACTGCACTCCCACTAACCTTCTTATAAACACAAGGCTCATTTGCATTTGGGTAGAAATCCAGTTCCCGGATTATCTGATCAAACCTCATATTCTAACTCCTGGATGCCTGCTTAAGTCTAAAAATGGATCTTTATAGCTTGCATACCTTCGAGCCATTTTGAGATGTAAAACCTTCAGGTTCATATACACATCCTGGTCTAAATCCCCATCCAGGAATGCTATTTTTACATCCATCTGCTAGATCTGATAATCATAATGAGTAGTAATGGCGAGGAGTATCCTTATGGATTTGAGCATTGCTACCGGTGAAAAGGTTCATCATAGTCAATACCTTCCCGTTGACTATAACCTTTCATAACCAACCTTGCTTTATGGGTAATTATGTTACCGTCCAAGTCTGTCTTCTTCTTGAAGACCTATTTGCACCTAATTGGTCTAGCCTCTTGCAGTGCATTAACCAAATTCCAAACTTGGTTCTCATACATGGAATCCATTTCTGATTTCATAGCCTTTTGCCATTTATCAAAAGCTAAGCTTTTCATTGCCTTATCATATGTACTTGGTTCATCATCCTCCATAAGATATAGTTCCTTATAATTAGTGATGATAAACCCATATCTATCGGGACCCTTACGAATATGACCAGATCTTCCCAATGATTGTGTTTTGACAGGTTGTTCTTGGATCACAGTCTCTTGTGTATTTAAAACGAGGTCAATCAATTGATTGTTTGTTTCTTTCTCTTGAACTTTCAGTTTAATATTGCTCCCACTGACTTTTGCAAGTAAGTATTCCTTTTCCAAAAAGTGAGCATTCCGAGATACAAATACCTTTTGTGCTTTGGGGTTAGTAAAACAGATATCCAACTGTTTATTTTGGATATCTAATGAATAAACCTTTGACAGCCTTGGCATTTAGCTTATCTGACGCTATCCTCTTTACTGTAGTAGGACAGCTCCATACTTTTAAGTGACTTAGAGATGGCTTTTTGTTGTACCACGTTTCATAAGGTGTAAAATCAACTGATTTAGAGGGCACTCTATTCAAGACATAAATCGCGCTCTCTAGTGAATATCCCTAAAAGGATTTACTAAAAACTGCATCGCACATCATGGACCTGACCATATCTAATAAGGTCTTATTCCTCCTTTCTGACACTCCATTGTGTTAGGGTGTATAAGGAGGGTTCCACTTGGGAACTATCTCATTTTCCTTTAGATAATCTTGAAACTCCTGACTTAAGTATTCTTCACCTTGATCCGATCGAAGTGTTTTAATACTTTTCTCAAGCTATTTCTCTACTGCAGCTCTAAATAGTTTAAATTTTTTAAAAATTTTAGACTTGTGCTTCATCAAGTACAAATAACCATATCGTGAGTAATCATCAATAAAGGTTATGAAGTAGGAGTATCCTCCTAGTGCCTGAACACTCATTGGACCACACACATCAGTATGTATAAGTTCCAATGTACTTGTGGCCCACTCACCCTTTCCTTGAAAGGGTGACTTTGTCATTTTTCCTTTTCAACAAGGTTCGCAATCACCGTAAGACTCCAAGTCTATTGGGCACAAGTCTCCATGCTTATGCAACTTAGTTAAGCGATCTTTGTTATGT
Source organism: Euphorbia pulcherrima (assembly GCA_947683365.1). Taxonomy (NCBI): domain Eukaryota; kingdom Viridiplantae; phylum Streptophyta; class Magnoliopsida; order Malpighiales; family Euphorbiaceae; genus Euphorbia; species Euphorbia pulcherrima. The sequence goes on from CANTUS010000014.1 coordinate 76,202,957, forward strand.
AGCCTAAGCAATATTGCCATAAGTAGAAGGAATTCTCATTATCTAATTTAACTTTCTTCACATTATTTATATTGAAAACTTCTGTTTTAGTATCAAGAATATAAATGCCACTTTTCAAAATTCCATAACCATAAAGAATATTATTCAAATGAATCTAACAATTATTATTCGAAAATGAAATTTCAAATCCCTCTGCTGCTAAACACGCAATAGATATAATATTCTTAGTAATACTTGGAATGTAGTAATAATTATTCAAAAGTAAAACAAGTCCACTTGGCAAAACAAGACTAAAGCTCCCTACGACTAATGCAGCAACTCTGGTTCCATTTTCCACGCGTAGGTCCATCTCCCCTTTTACAAGTTTTCTACAATTCCTTAGTCCCTTCACAGAAGTACAGATATGAGTACCACAACCAGTATTTAATACCCAAGTGGATTCTCACGAAAAAGTAGCAAAGTTTTCAATTACAAACATGCCTGAAGTAGATGCCTCTATAGGCTTCTTCTTCAGGGATCCCTTCCTGATCAGTATTAGCTTCACCATGGCATATTGCAAGTAACTTGGGGTTTTTAGGAAATAGGTAGAGAACTTATCCCCAAAGTAGTTCTCATGAAGCCGGAGCTTTGGGGTATAGTCAACACCCGTTTCATCTCCATCTTTCCTCATCAAGATTCCGGTGATGGTGATGTCCTTCCCTTGGACTTTTGAATGCAGGGCATCGTGGTGGTTATGCGTACAAAGATCCTCGTAGAATTCTCGGACGAGATCAGGGTAGGTGGGGCAGTTTATTTTTAAGAAATCACCCAGATTTTGATCCTTAATCAGAGTTGAGTAGGGGGTAGTTTTGAAGAGGTATTCATCACCCAGATAATTAGTGGGAATCACTAACTCAGTAGTTTTTAGGTTTAAGGGAGTGAAATCAGAATCTTTCAGATCAGACTCTTGAAAGATATTCTTGCTAGGAAGGATTTTAGGTGTTTGTGAGGTGTTGATTGCTGCCATTTGGAAGGATTTGAAGAAATTAGGGTTCTAAGTTTTCAAATTTGCAGAGTAACAGTAAGAGTATGTTGCTCGTGTGAAGATGAGGATGAACTTTGGGGGGTTTTATAGAGTCCTCAAAGTAAAGGTATTTTGGTAATTTGGATGACGATTGTTTGACTAGATTGATGACATGGCATTCAAAATATTTGGAGAGAGGTAATTTCAGTTTAACCTGAGAATGTGGATGGTTTATTTTGAAAATAACTGTCCAATTTACCGCGCGTGTAACCACCAATAGACTTTTGAAATTCAAAAAGTAACAGTTACCTTTAAAGCACTTTTTCTGCCATTTATCCTTGTCTGCTGACATGGCATACTTTCCTCCGGATTAGGCTTATATTAGCAATTGCCTCTATTCGGGATTATCTAGTTTGACAGGAGTCTTAATTGACCATGGATTTTCTTTTGAATTTTTATCAAATTGGATTTGACATACCAATGGCCTCCCTTAACTTCCTAAATTGATCTTTACTTAAGGGCTTAGTAAAGATGCAGCTCTCTGTTCATTAGTTGGGACATATAAAATGCAACACCCTTTTTCATTACGTGATCTTGGACGAAATGATGCCTTATATTGACATGATTCATCCTACTATGGAGCATCAGATTTTTTGACACATAAATAGCACTTTTGTTGTCACACATAACATCCACACATCCGAATTGCACTCCTAATCTTCAAGTTATTATTTGATCTATATGAGTTGAGCAACACAACTTCTAAATGCCATATACTCTGCTTCTGTAATGGTAAGGCAACTAAAGTTTGCTTCTTGCTATACCATGATACTAAGAAATCTCTAAAGAAATGGCAGCCTCCGGATGTACTCTTTCTCTTAAAAGTATCTCTACTATAATCTGCAGCAGTGAACCCTTAGAGTGTGAAATCTCCATAACTAGGATACCATAACCCAACCTTAGTGGTTCCTAGGATGTATCTAAGGATTCTTTTAACTGCCTTGAGATGGGAAACCTTAGGAATGGCTTGATACCTTGCATAGTAGTAAACTGCATAATGTATGTCAGGTCTGCTAGCTTTCAAGTATAAGAGTGAACCAATCATTCCTTTATAGACCTTCTGATCAACATCTTCTCCTTCATAATCTTTGGATAGATTGTGTCTGATCCCATTGGAGTGGACATAGGCTTGCTTTTGTCCATTTTGAACTTCTTCAGAATTTCCTTGGTATACTTTGATTGGTTAATGAAAATCCCATCCGGACTTTGCTTGATCTGTAGACCAAGGAAGAAGTTGAGCTCTCCTATCATGGACATCTCAAATTCCCTCGACATTTGAGAGTTAAATTCTTCACACATCCTTTCATCAGTGGCTCCAAAAATGATATTATCCATATAGATCTAGACTAGAATAATATCATTTTTATTCTTCTCGATAAATAGTGTGGTGTCTACCTTGCCTCTAGTATATCCCTTGGATATTAGCAATGAGGTTAAGCTTTTATACCATGCTCTTGGTGCTTGCTTTAATCCATAGAGGGCTTTCTTCAGCCTGTAGACATATCTGGATGCTTTAGATCTTCAAATCTGGGTGGTTGCTTAACATAGACTTCTTCTTGGATGATACCATTTAGAAATGCACTTTTGACATCCATTTGGTATAATGTGAACCCTATGAATGATGCAAAAGCACATAGGATTCGGATTACTTCTAGCCTTGCTACAGGAGCAAAAGTTTCTTTTAAATCAATTCCTTCTTGCTGGTTGTAGCCTTGGGCAACTAGTCTTCCCTTGTTTCTCACCACTATTCTGAATTCATCAAGCTTGTTTCAGAACACCCATTTAGTGCCAATGATTGATTTTCCTTTAGGAGAGGGCACAAGGTCCCATACATCATTCCTGATGAATTGATCTAGCTCATCCTGCATCACCATCATCTAGCTTTCATTGCCTTCAGCATCTTGAAATTTTTTTGGCTCTATGAGAGAGATAAAGGCAGTATGGCTCATCATTCCGTTGAGCTATCCTCTAGTTCTAACTGGATTCTGAACATCATCCAGAATATTTTCGATAGAATGATCTCTATGGGTCCGGATCTCTCTTTGTAGGCCTTCATATTAAACTGGGACTTGCTCCATTTCAGCTTCAATCATTCCTTCTTGGCCTTCATTAATGTCAATCTCTTGTGGGTTGAGATTAACTTGATGTACTTCTAGATCAAAGGATATTCCTTCATCTTCCTCTTTGTACTTCTTGATTTGAAATGAATCAGGAGTTCCTGCTTCCTTCTTTTCTCCAGATTTTTCAGCTTCCGGAACTCGATCTTTCAGAGTGTAGCTTTTCTTTCTTGCAGTGTTAGTCTCATTGAAGTCTACATGTATTGACTCTACCACAATTTGGGTTCATTTATTGAAGACTCTGTAAGCCTTACTATGTATTGACTAGCCAAGGAAAATTGCTTCATCAGATTTAGGATCAAATTTTCCTAGTTGCTCTCTATCATTAAGGATGTAGCATTTGCATCCGAATGCTTTAAAATACCTAAATTTGGGTTTTCTTCCCTTTCAGATTACATATGGGGTCTTATCGATGGTCTTTCTATATAGCATGCTATATTTACGGCCTTACCCCAAAAATATTTTGGCAAACAATTTTCACTAAGCATTATTCTAGCCATCTCAACTATAGTCATTTTCTTTCTCTCAACAACTCCATTCTGTTGAGGAGTGTGAGGGGCAGAGAAGTTATGTTCAATGCCCTTGGAGTCACAAAAATTAGCAAAATGCTTATTTTTTAATTCTCCACCATTATCACTCTGGATGCCTGCAATGCTTATGCCCTGTTCTACTTTTATTCGGATGAATGTTTTGGAGAATTGGTCAAAAGTTTCATCCTTGCTTTTTAGCAGGAGAACCAGGTATATTGAGAATATTCATCCATAATGACCATGGTGTATTCTCTTCTACCTAAACTCAATGGCTTGATTGGGCTAAAGAGATCAATATGTAAGAGTTGAAGTGCTCTTTTGGAAGGAACGTATGTGATGGAAGGGAAACTTTTCTTGTATTATTTTCCTAATTAACATGCAGTGCATAGATGATCCTTATCAAAAGCAACCTTAGGCAAACCCACAACCAATTCCTTTTTGGCTAGTTTGGACAGGAGGTTCATGCTGAGATGTCCTAACCTCCGGTGCCATAGCCATAATTCTTCTTCTTTAGACAACAAGCAGATATTCTTTTTATCATTTTTAATGTTTACAGAATAGACAATATTTACTCTAGGTGCATAGAGAATGAGTTGATTGACTTACAATCATAGATTGAGCAGCCTTCGAAATCAAAAGTGACTTTTCTTCCTGTATCACAGAGTTGGGCCACACTTAGTAAGTTGAATTTCAATCCATCAACCAATGAGACATCTTCTATTTTTAGTTCCGATCCAATGGTTCCATGGCTAATGATCTGTCCCTTTTGATTGTCTCTAAAGCTTACTTTGCCTCCTTTCTTCCTGGTTAATGTGAAGAATGCCTTCTTATCACTGTCATGTACGTTGAGCACCCACTATCAATATACCAAGTGTGTTGATCTACTGTAGATCTAAGGCATACCTGTAAAATAGATCAAGTGGGTTTGGGTACCAATCAGATTTGGGTCCTCTCGGGTTAATAACCATCTTAGGCTAAGGGTAAACATTATAATAACCATTCTTTAATCTACATGATTTAGTAATATGATTATTTTTTCCACAAAACCTATACCCCAAAATGGGTATGTTTTGCTTTTACTTCTCGCCGATCTTCTCCAGATTCTTCCTTCTATAGTTGCCTTTATACCCAGCTTCTTGCACACTAGTGGATGGTCTGGTATAAATCTAGAAGTTAGTTGGGGGTGCAACTTCAGCTTTGCAATTTCTTCTTTGTTTGATAGGCTGTTGGTTATAGGCTACCTTAGCCTTGAGCAGCGGTATATCTTTAAGCTTATGGCTGCCAGCTAACTTCATTCATTCTTTGATTAGGGGTCTTTTGGAATTTGTTCTGAGCAGAAGGATGATTATCTCTTCTTGGAGCTTTTGTCTCTGGCCACTTCCTGGATACTTCCTTTAATAGATTGATTTCTCTCTCCAGTCCCATTACATTTGCGATTAGGATCTGGACTTGATTCCTTATGAAGTTCTCCTCCACAACATCAATATGTTTGGTTGCTCTAACCAAATTAATGTCTTGTGCCATTACTTCAGCATCTTCTGCTAACTCCATTACTACTCTTTTAAGGGACTTAATTGCTCTTGAATTCTTCTTCGCACCGTTGATTACAATCAATAGAGCTCTAGCAAGATCAAGATTAGAGGCAGAATTAGAACAAGAATTTACCTCAGTGTTTGCTGTACCTAATTTTGATTCCTTGATTTGTACTATTTCTTGCTTGGAGGCATTCCTTTTGGATTGCTCTGCTTCTGGGTAAGTCAGAGCCATAAACGCACAGTTTACAGTCTCCCCTTCTTCTATTGAAGATGAGCTACTACTTTTTTTGCTGTTGCTCCAAATAGCAACCATTGCCTTTTTTTAACTTCTTAGTTCTCTTGAGCTTGGGGCACTTTATTCTAAAGTGGCCTTTCCTACCATATTCGAAACAAGCAGCTTCTTTCTCCGGATCCTTCTTTTCTTCCGGATACCTTCTGGGCTTGTCTCTTTAGGAGGTGCCTCCTCTTGGTTTCCGGGATTTATACCTTTTTTTATTTCCTTCTATCTTTCTTTTGTATGAATCGACTCAGCCTTTTGGTTAGCAGAGCAATTTGATCTTTGGTGCTAATTAATTCATTGATTTGCTCTTTCTCTCTAGATGAAGCTGATCCGGTGGATTCTGCCTTAAGTGCAAGGGCCTTCTTTTTCTCCTCAGGCTTTTTTTGTTGGCTATATCTCTCTAAGGACAATTCTTTGGTTAGAAGATTACCAATGAGTTCATCACAACTACAAAAATTTAAGTCATGAGCTTCCTCAATGGCAGTTTTTTTATTGTCTCATTCCTTGGTGACACTCTGAAGCACTTTCTTGACCATTTATACTTCTAGAATCTCCTTTCCCAGCCTCTTCATGCTACTGATTGATTCTTTAGGCTCCATCTTGAAGGATTCAAACTTCTATTGGAGTAGATCAAGCTTAGCTTCTCTTACTTTGGTGGTTCCTTCATAGGTTACTTCCAACTTCTCCCATATCTCTTTTAGAGTCTCGCATCCAGATATCCTGTTGAATTCAGCTGCACTAAGAGCATAATGAATAATATTAATAGCATTTACATTTTTACCCAACTTTTTAAAGTCATTCTCATCCCATATGCTTGATGGCTTTCTGGTACTCATACCCTCTACTTCATAAGTAGGCTCATATGGACCATCTTTAATAGTTAACCATGCTTGCATACTTTGTGACTGGATGAAGTTCTTCATCCAATTTTTCCAGAACATGTAGTGTTCACCGATGAAGAGTGGAGGATAGGTAACAGACATACCCTCGGGAAGGAGTAGCAAGTTTTGGAAACTCATTTTGATATATGAATTAAAATATATGGACCTTTAGCTTGAAATTGTTAGATCTCTAGTTTGAGCACGAGCTTTGATATCACTTGTTGGTCCATGTGAGGGTCTTTAAGAGGTCAAAGAGGGGTGAATTATCCTTTTTCGCAAAATATAAAGACTTTAAAAAGTCTTAGTATAGCGTGTTTGAATATGATCCGGATGATGCAGTTATGACAATATAAAGCAATTAATGAATGTTAAAGAAATCAAACACATAAGGTTTTTATCCTGGTTCGGCCCCGCCTACTCCAGTCCTCGGAGTTTCCTTCCTCCGAGCTTTTTAACTATTAGATTCCTTTCCAACTAGAAGGAATCAAGCCTTACAATTTATCTCTAGATGGTAACCCCTTCCAGATGTAGGATATACCACTAGAAGTACCAACTCCTAGCTGAGTCCTTTGAGTCTTTTGTACGATATACTACTTAGCCTTCTACCGCGAATCTAAGCCGAGTCCTATAAGGAGATCCCACTCAAAGCACCTACTTTAAGTTGTATCTCAATCTCACAACTCACCCAAGTTGGAGATTCTTACACTCTTGTTTTTCACAAAGGTTTTGGTTTTTGAATTTCCTTAAGTTTATAGTTCACTTAGGAATCCTTACAACAGATTTTGAATCAAAGGGTTCTTAGAGGGATTATATTAACTTATTGAATGAGTATTCTTTGTTACTTGCTTTTTGTAAATCAACCAGTTGACGTTCTCATTTGGTGAAGAGCTCCTTTTATAGGCTTTGATCATAAATGTAGCCGTTGTGGTTGGTGAGCTTTCATCCAATCTTCACCCTTGATCCGGTCGTGATGTGGAGCTTCCATAGCCGTTGATTAATCGGTTAGACTCTATTTTGACCCATTTGAAATCTTGGGATTGAGGCTAGAAAGTTGTATCGTTTTGCTTATCATTTTGTGATGCACCAACTTTTATACCGTTTGGTTTTTAGTGTGAGCTCCACGTGCGTCCTTATTGGTCTAGGTGAAAAAGTTATTTTTCTTTTTCTATTCAGTGTCAGTCCTTTTGTCCTTTCTCTGAAAATGTGAGCTGTCAATTTTTTGTCTTTCTAGAGGGGAAATGATCTTTGACTTGGAGACCAAAAGGATGGAGGGAAAGTTATATATTGTATCTTTCCCTATGATTGAAATATAGGTCTTCCAGATATCTTTTAGACCTATGTTCTCCAGATCTATCTTCTTCCGGAGATAGCTTCAATCAGTTCTTCCAAATGCTAGTCTTGAAGGACAAAAGTTTGTTTTCTTTCCAAACTTTGTTCGGATGATTTCCTCTAGTGCTTGGGTATTCATTTCTTCAATTGATGACTTGTATCTTGATCTTTGTCTGGATACTTCCATTTGAATTTGGGAGTATTACATATGTTGTTTTTGTTTCTTTCAAACTTGAGCCGGATTTGTTTTTAGATTGTTATCCGGATCATTGTTTCCCAATAAATTGATTATTAATTAATTGACATATCAAGTCAATGTAATTAAATAATCTATGTAACTCCAAGATATTAATTTAGTTAGTGAAATAATATAATGTAGCTTATATTATTCATTAAAGTTAAATTAAGTTGATTAAATAAATTTGCATATGGTACTTATTTAATTGAAAAATGAATAATTCATATGTCAAGTAATTTAATTAAATGTAATTTAATCATAAAGTATTGCATACTAAAATAATTAATCGACTAAAGTTTAGTTAAATTGATTAGTAGTATAGCAATTTATTTGATTAAATTGTGGCTTTTATTTTGTCTATGGGTTAATTTGTGAATTATGAAAGTTGACCATTAAATTTGTTTAAGGAATTAAACTATGAGGTTTAATTATTAAATTTAAAATTTATTGAGCCAGAATTATAATTAAGTTAATCCTAACCCTAATAGACTAATTAGGGTATAAATAGAAAAATAAAACAAAAAACCTAATTGACCTACCATAAGTAATGAACGTGAGCCGCCTTGCTGCAGATCTACACGTTTTATTTCATATGAAAAAGTTAGGGGATTCTTTGGAGTTTTTTTTCTTTAGTTTTTCGTCTCTATGACTAGCATCGGTCCTGATTTAAAAGTAATTCGTGCACGTGAGATTAGAGAGCTTCCACTTGCGAGCTTTATAGCATCTGTCTTTTAAGGAGATTTTACAAGTAAGTTTTTATTTATTAAAATAAAATCGTTTTGAAACCCTATCAATTTTTCTTGAAAAGATCCTATTTCGAATTCGAGAAAATTTTAACCGATAATTCCGTCTTTGCGGTTATATTTTCGATCGTAATTCCCTTCAATTGGTATCATGAGCGAGGTTGTTTCAAGAAGATGGATGAGTTTCTTGATTCCTTAAGTGTTTTCAATTTTAATAGGAAAAAATTTGGATGAGTTTTCTTGAAATATTCTTATGAAACGGTTTAATTTGATTTAAGAAAAGTTATATTAGATTTCAAGATTTAAAATGTTTTTCTATTTTGATGAAAAGGGTTTAAGTAATTGTTCTTGAGGTTTTTGTAATTTTTCCTCAAGTTGATTAATGGACAAGATTAATTTATTAAATTAATGGTTGTAATTAATCGGTGTTAAATTTAGTCAAAAGATCAAGTTCTTGATTAGTGAAAATTTTCGATTCGATAGAAAAGGTTTCGGAATCGTTGATTTGGGTTCTTGTTATTTTTCCCAATTTACTAGTTTGATCTTGGTGGCTAGGTTCTTGAGTTGTTATTTATGTTTGTTAGGGTTTTGATTAATTAAATTTATTTATTTACTATAACATAATTAATAAATAAAACTTAAATTAAAAAAAATAATGGAATGGGCAGAATCCATTAGTGCCACTGTGGACAGCCCGCTGCTGTCCAGAGTGCGGCCAATCTGTGGACAGGCCTGCTGTCCACAGTGTGGAAGTCTGCTGTCCACAGGACAGTGGCTCTGTTTCACGGTTCTACGGGTCTTGTGAGTACCAAAATAGTTTCTGACCATTGTTCGTTTTGATAAAACGGTTGGGCCGGATTGTGTTTTAAAATTGTCGGGTATTTTAAATTTATCCGGAGCCAATAACTTAAGTCGGATTGCATATTAAATTGAAGGAGTATATTTTGTAATCCAAGATTAAATTATAATGGTTGTAAAATTATTATAAGTCGGTTTTGAAAGTTTCAAACGGCTGACTCGAATTAAATTGAAATAAAGTTCCGGTTATTTTATTAATTCGGGTTCACAAAATTTTAATATTTAAAATTATCCAAAGTTTGTTTGAAAGATTTCAAAGTGGTTAAACCAAATTGTATCAAAATAACATTCCTGTTATTTTGTTAATCTAGGTTTGTAGATTCTAATATTTTAAAATTGTTAATTTTAATTAATTTGAATTTGAAAGTTTAACTTGTGGCATTTATATTCAATAAAAGTTGAATATGTTAAACTTTGAAATTAGCTCAATAGACCGTGGTACCAGTCATAGTTGGGGTGTTAAATTTTGAAATAGTGACGCCCTAATTCGAGTGGGTGCAAAATTGTATATTTTGCAAAATGGTTGCTAAATTATTGGGCCTTGACAGGTTTTAAGTCACAATTGTTAAAGCTTGGTGATTTCACCAAGTATCTCGGCTAGATATAGTAGATGTAATTATAATTGCCATGATCATGAATCATATTGGTATATATAAGTATGACGGTTGGTTTGTTAAATAAATAATTGAGAATTCCATGGGTCCAAATGAGATTTGGTTTAAATATTCAATATTTATTAATATCCATAGAAGTTCTAAATTATGTTTTTGTACATTGAACCTCATTTTATATATAGAATATGGATACATTGTATCTAAAATAATTACATGAACCCGATTCATTATATAAGCCAACAATACTTAAATAATCCATAAAATATTGAGTCGCTTAAAAGTGTTTCCCAGATTCGCACTTATACCACCCATTGAAGCTATTGTACCTTATGCTCAACAGGGTGCATTATGTTATCAGTGGGCCGCTTAGGGTTAGGATACTTTGGTATGGCTAACATGTGGAATGGCGGTTTGACTCAACGGGTTTTTATTCTAACTCAGTTAGGCCGAGAACACAGATGGGTAAAGTACTAATACGCCCATCAACCAAGAGTCCTTTTGAGAAAAGGACTGGATAGTTTATCCTACCAAACATTCAATAATGGGTTTTTGTTCGAGCTCAGCTCGGCTCGTTATTGGAGGGTTGTGGATCTTGGAATAAAGCCAATAAAATCATCTATCATAAATTAATATGGATTAATTAATTTTTTTAATGGCTTTAAAGACCTTTAGTTTAACTTTGTACTGATTATTCTGTGTAGATAAAAAATAAATTTCAGCAATAAAACAATAAATCATTCAAACTACAATCCATCCTTAAAAGGACTGGCTCTCTAGGAAACACTTCCTTGATTGAGCTCAAGAGCTAGTGGAATGTTTCGAGACACAGATCGAAGGAATGTGTGGAAGATAGTTCTAAGCCCACTGGCAGGGATACTATACCGGCCTAATACGGGTGGTATGTAAATTCAAGAGGGATAGCCCGGATGTGAAACACCTTGTGTTGGCTTAAAACTTTCCTGAATTGTGCAAACGATTAGAGGAGATACTAGTCTATGCTACGATTAAGTCTCTTATTTAATTGACATGTCAAGTCAATATAATTAAATAATCTATGTAACTCCAAGATATTAATTTAGTTATTGAAATAATATAATGTAGTTTATATTATTCATTAAAGTTAAATTAAGTTGATTAAATGAATTTGCATATGATACTTATTTAATTGAAAATTGAATAAATTTATATATCAAATAATTTAATTAAATGTAATTTAATCATAAAGTATTCCATACTAAAATAATTAATCTACTTAAGTTTAGTTAAATTGATTTGTAGTATAGTAATTTATTTGATTAAATTGTTACTTTTATTTTATTTACGGGTTAATTTGTGAATTATGAAAGTTGACCATTAAATTTATTTAATTAATTAAACTATGGGATTTAATTATTAAACTTAAAATTTATTGAGCCAAAATTATAATTAAGTTAACCCTAACCCTAATAGATTAATTAGGGTATAAATAGAAAAATAAAACAAAAACTTAATTGACCGACCATAAGTAATTAACGTGAGCAGCCTTCCCGGAGATCTACACGTTTTATTTAATATGGAAAAATTAGGGGATTCTTTGGAGTTTTCTTTTAGTTCTTCGGGTCTACGGTTGGTATCGGTCCCACTTTGAGAGTAGTTCGTACATGTGAGATTAAAAATTTGATAAGTAAGTTTTATATGTTAAAATAAAATTATTTTGAAACCCTATTAATTTTTCTTAAAAAGATTCTATTCCAAATTAGAGAAAATTTTAATCGATAATTCTGCGTTTGCGATTATATTTTTGATCATAATTTCCTTCACATGTAGGTAATGATGCATTTGGCCTAATTTTATTAGCCTTCTCATTCAACCAGCTTTAAGCCTAATCGTACACCAGAAATTAATCTTTTTCATTAGATTAGTGTTAATAAACACAAACTTAATCACGGTCGGATCCGGGATTGAATTTGAGGGAGGGGGCGAAATTTAATGGATATTGAGAAATTATGATAGGAACTGAATTTTGAGAGATGTAAGTAAAAAAGGATGAGAGAAAGGAAAAAAGTTATGGATTTAACCTGATATTTTAATTAAAATTCACCAGCTTATATAAGAAAATGGCACCACTAGGAATGGAAATGAGACCAACTGTTTGCCACCCCCCGAAGTTCAACCAACTCTACCACAACTTTCATGTTCTAACTCTACACTAGTATATATACCACAACTTTCATGTTCTAACTCTACACTCGTATATATTAATATACATTCTTTAAAAAGTGAGGGGGGGAAGACGGCGGTCCCCCTACCATTCCATGTAAATCCGCCCCTGAACTTAATTAACTAAATGTGAACGCTCACCCTAAGAGGACGCATGTCGCTTCTGTATATAATATACGAACATGAAAGTAAAATTAACATAGCTTATAATCTTTTGACCAAAAAACAATCATGTGAAATTTTATGTTAGCTCCTGGTATATTCTTCTTTTTTCAGAAATAGTAGATTAGGTTGTTTCATAAGCACTGGGCAATTAATCTTAGAAGCCATTCTTCTCATTCTTGTTCTTCTTTCAACATCCATTCTTTCCTTTCCTTTTCCATTTCTCTCATTCTTATTTCCTCCTTTTACAAACAAAATTAATCTCACTTCCTTGACCACTAAGATGTTAATATTTTAGTGTAATTGGATCAACTAGTTTTGACCAATGCTATCGTGACATTTCACCGAACAAGTATGGAGAGTGCGGAGTGCACACTTGTTCGGGTTCTGTTTACGATTTGGGGGTCCGGGGGCAACGCCCCCGAGTGCCGGGTCCAAGGGGCGGCAGCCCCTGGCGGGGTCTAGGGGCAACGCCCTTCGGCAGGGTCCGAGGGGCGGCAGCCCCTGGCAGGGGTCACCCCTGAACCCACACTTCCTTTGGAAAAATTCATCAGAAAATGAATTTTTGTCCGAAACAGTGTGTCTGTTGGACACAACTGAATCTCGGAATAAACATGTCTTTTGGACATGGCTGCTACCCCAAACAGCATGTCTGTTGATGTTTTGACTATTTATTTCACCAAAACGATATTGGCAACATACAGAAAAATTCGGTTGAAATTTCACTGCAAATAAAATTCTTGTTCTTGATTCTCTTTCTGATTTTATCCGATTGAAAATTTGGTAAACCGGCCAAATAAATTTCAATCTGACAGCGTTTTCACGACTTCAGAAATATCCAAATAATCCCCGATTTCCAACATAAGATCTATTTCATTTTTATCAAACTTGTTCAAATTGAAATCTCTGGTTGCCTCTTCCATATTCTTGTCATTTGTTGGTGATCCAACATCAATTATGTTTCATCTGTTGAATGGTTCTTACTCTTATTAGGCACAACAGTTTGGACACTGCCTCTGCTCCTTCAACTTCAATTTCTTCTTCAAAGGCCACTGCATTTTCATTTTCAAAATGCTTTCTAGTTCCTTCTCCCTCGCAGTGGCGTAGCCAGGATTTAAGTGCTGGTGGGGCACAAATTCAATTAAATAGCATCGACAATAGAAAGTCGATGGTAGTAGGCACTAACAATAGCGACAAGTTTTGAGTAAAAAGATGAAGTGATTTTAATCTTTCTTAATTAGCTGTGGTTTTTATGTTTCCACCTAAAAAAAACACAAAATACAGTTTTTTGGGAATAACAAAGTTGATGTTATGTCATATTTTTAATCTCTTTAGGCTATTAACATTGTTTTGACCTGAATGGTTAGTTGTCTTAACATATGCCTCTTCCCCATTTTTTGAAATTGTGTATAATGTATGTATTTTCTTCATAAGTCTCTAATTTCAATTTTTATACTATTTTAAAAATATCTGAAAAAATAAACCAAAATGAAATTATATTCTAATACAAAATACACTATATGGTAATTGTTGGGGACTCCAGTGCCGCACTTGAACTCCACATTAGTATGATATTATCGGCTTTAAGCCAAGCCCTCACGATTTTATTTTCAAGCTCCTTTCCAAAAGCCCTCATACTAATGGAGTTTAATGGACACTTATATATTACGTTAAGTTCCTCAAACCTTTCCATGTGGAATATTCCTTTGCTCCCAACAATCTCCCCCAAACTAAAGACCACGCATCCCTTGACCTCCCCTTCAGCAAAATCCATTTAATCTGCCAACCATCTTATACCGCCGCTACCATCGCGGGACATGCCGCCTGAACAACCACGCCTGGAAGATTTTCCACACAAGGCATCAACTGCAGATCTCAAATTTGCTAGGGCGCACATTTGGTCTCATTCATAATTTGGTGAACTTCTCACCCAATGCAGTCCACCATTCCTCTTGCTAGCCTCGAACCTTGGCTCTGATACTAGTTGTTGGGCAATGCTGCACCAAAACTCCACATTAGTATGATATTGTCCACTTTGGGCCAAGCCATCACAGTTTTGTTTTTGGGCTCCTTCCCAAAAGGCCTCATACTAATGAAGTTTAATGGACACTTATATATTGCTTTAAGTCCCCCAAATCTATTCATGTGGGATATTGGTTTCCTCCCAACAATAATAATAGTTACAATAACAATAACAATTATTATAATAATAGTAAGAATTTATAAGATAATAAAACCGAAATAGATACTCATATATGGTAGTGGAAAAAAGAAAATAAAGGTTGAAAATGCGAACATAATTTTTGTGAGCAATTTAATTACAATTTAAAATAAAATATTAGCATTCTAAATACTTTAGATTAGAACAATTATAAAATTGAAAATGTGATCGATTGAGAAAAAAATAAGGGATGAAATTGTAAAATATAACAAATTTACTGTATATATATAGAAATAATGTAATATTTGTAAAAGAAAAGAATGAATATGTGAAATAAAAATTAAAGTAAAATTTTACCTTCTTATTTTAACGTATTAGCAAAAGCTGATGGATTAATTTTTCTTATTTAGGCCCAACAAGAGCTGTACTGAAATAAGAAAAGTTCAGATTTTGGGGGTCACAATTCCCCCCAATCTGAATTACAGCGCCGGAGAGGGGGGATTTCTGGCTTTGGTGGGGCACGTGCCCCACCTGCGCCCCTCTCCCCCGCTACTGCTCCCTTCCTTGGGAATTGCAATTTGATTTGGTTTTTTTGCTTCTTCTTTTTTATGTAACTGGGTTTTAGCAGTGATTGTGTTTTATTTCTATGAACTAAATTTGGTATTTGATTTATAAATATTGATATAAACTCAGTCATGAGTTTTTATATTAGTTTCTTATGAATCTTTTTTTCCTGCCATTTAACATATTTCAAATTTTAAGATTAATTTTTAATATTTGTTTTGCTGCAGAAATGACACCCTCTACAAGAGGAAAAGTTGCAATACAAATATGTGCTATGATCTTGACGGGTGTCCTGAAGTTGATTCTGAAGATGTGCTGGAGCAAAAGGAGTGATGATCCAGCAAGACAAGGATCAACTCGAATGATAACTATTAATTTTTGTAATTACAAGTTAATTTATGCTTGCAATTTTTATTTTTATATCTTTTAGTCTATATAATTTTGGGTTAACTTTAAAAAAGTACCTTGTGATTTCAGTCATTTGCAAAATGGGGAACGGGGTCTCTGGTTTCAAAAAATCTGCAAATAAAGGATCCTCAATATCAAATTATATCACAAAAATGGATAATCTTGTTTGTTTTCAAATTTTTTAAATCGTGCATATATTTTTTTAATTAAATTATGATAACAAATTTTAAAAAGTCATAAAAAAATTAAAAAATCTCCGAAAATTACTCAAATTATGACGTATAATTTTTAAATAATAAGGTCAAAATGTTAAAAATATTGAATTGTTAAAAATGTAACACCACTATTCTGAATCCATAGGCCCCTTTTTACAAATTTTTTGAAACCACAGACTCCATTTTGTAAAAAAAATTCCTCATACCTCTTTTTGTAAATGAGTGAAACTATAAGGTACTTTTTTATTTTAAGATATCTACCCCACCCATAATTACAACAATTAGGCTTTGCATCTGAAAATCCGACCAAAATTTTCAAATGATTATCGTTATTTTCTTAGCTCCCAAAATATGATTTAATTGGTAGAGAATTGAGTTTCTTGTATTAATGATGCTCAAATAATTTCACTGGCTTGAACAAGCCAAAATCTTAATCAAACAAGCAGGGAAATAAGTTATTGGAAAAATTAGCAATCAAATTAATAGTTGGTATTTGGTAATCAATTTAATTCATAACTAAGAAATTAATTAGAAATGAGCAGACTATTAGTAAACTGGAAAGGTAATGCTGATTAACAGTTTGAAATATGCTTTTAGGTTAAAAGTTAATTTTTTTAACAAAAGCTGAGGGCTGGAAAAACGGGCTCTAATGTAGCATTAAAAGAAAAAGAAAAAAGAAAGAGCATACAAGATAAAAGAAGATATAAATAGGGGTGTTAAAAAATCGAACCTAATCGAAATAACCGATGAATTTCGATTTTTCTGTTTAAACGATTCGGTTTCGGTTCTTAGTTTTACATATTTTCGGTGAATACGGTCGGTTCTATTTTAATTGAAAAAAATCGATATAACTGAACAGACCAATTAAATTAAGAACTCTTAATATATATCTAATGTATTGTAACTAGATTATTAGGAAGTTATATATGAGTAATGAGTGATCCTTATATTCCTAAAATACTAAATTAACTACAATCCTACAATTAATCAAATTCCTAAACTGAATGATAATTGAAATTAACATTAATGCCTTAATCATAACAGGATGATGTCTTATTCCCATCCAAGAGGTTTATGGAGTTTCAAAATTATTATTTACTTTTTCTATCAATAGAGTTAAGGTGGTTCACCATGTAATAGTTTAGAGTTGTTGGAAATTATTTTCTTTAAATTGAAAACATACATGAATTCTTATTAACAATGTAGGGTTTGCTATTTATTATAACATTTCCTTCGATTTAACTGACCGAAACGAATTTAATTGGTCAACTCGGTTCGATTATTTTTTTATTTCGGTTCGATTTTGATTTATATTTTTATAGATTTTCAGTTTTCGATGATTTCAGTTTGATTCAGTTATTCAACCTAACCGACCGATGAACACCCCTAGATATAAAGCAACATGAAAATGCACACAAGTAGCATATTTGTGAAACAAACTTCTAGTAAAGAAAAATAAAAACAACCAAAACAACAAAACACATCTTATTGAGAATATCTGTTAGGTTCCCTGTGCGACTGCTGTGAATGTCTGGTAGCCATGGAAAATTTTTTCTATCTCCGAATATTGACATGCCGCGGAGTAATAGCATCCTACATTGCCTCATACCATGAGCTATCGTGCGATAAAAATGAAGAAACCCTCTTGATTGGAGTTGTTTTTCCAAGCTATCACCCAGAGGTTGCTTCCCCTGGGTGATAGCTTGGATATCATCTGCATGTTGTTGCAGCTCCTCAAATCGAACAATAGTTATAGAAATATCAGTAGCTAATTGCAAGTTACTATCCCTTAGTGCTTCAGTTTGTGGGGCTGCTTCCTTCTCACCAACATTTATAACCCTAATATTGATGTTCGTCGTTTGCATCTGAGATCGCCCGAGGGCCTCATCATCAATTGCTTTATCTTCACGCGTATTTAACATGTCAGCTCATGTATTTGCTGCGTTCCCTTCCCTTTGTTGATGAACTGTGACAACCTATTGAGAAGACTCCCTAATCGTGACATCAGTTTCCCTAGTTGGGTTGCGAGGAGTGGCTAGATTTCAACTCCATTCTTTAGCCATGCAACTATTGCGGGTATCCTGTGATTCCTCGCCCGGTTTGGGCTGCTCAAAGGGTGCATTGTTTTTTCTGCATATTGCTGAGATATGACGTATTGCATGACAGTTGGAACATAAATCAGATAAATTCTCGTACTCGATCGAGATCCATAATTTTTTATGATCTATATCAACATGATTCTGATCGTTCAGAGATCCTGCAAGATCTAATTCGGTAAGAATCCTCATATAGTGGTCAAGTTCTCCTTCAGTTGTGTTTTGATCAAATCATAAAGGCACACCGATTCCATGGGCAATATCTGCTAGAATCCGTTTGTCCCAAAACCCATAAGTGAGATTATAAAGGCGCACCCAAACATATGTTGTGGTAGGTCTAATATTATCCAGATCAAAACCAGGCTTCCATGCCGAGAATTGAATGACTCGGGGATATAGATTTAGATTACCTTTGCTCCGGATTTTAATGTAGCCTCAGATTGCATTATTACAGGAAAAGATCTCTTTACTATGGAAACTAATTTCCAAACATATGCAACTCCCATATCTGATTTAGTCTTTCCTTGAGCTGCATATGATTCCATGGGTTGTCTCTTCTAGCAAGAACAAGTCTTGCAATCACCGAAAATTTGTCAAACTGGATTCGATCCTCATATACCCTTTGCAAAATCTTTACTACCTTATAACCTCCACCAGTGTCAATAATAGCGCTGGCTGAAATCGAGCGTGTGGCTTCCAAAGTATTACCTACAACTGCTGCATATGTTAAGCATTGATTATTGAATAGATCGACGATGAGATTGGCGGTGGAAATGTCAGAAAACATGGTGAAAAAAGACCTATTTTTTGGGTTGAAATGGCTTTAGAATGACCTTTGTTTTTCTATGGTTATTCATTCAAATGATTTGAATAAGATTGATTCTATCTAGAAATTCCTCTTTGGAAATTGAAGAGTAGAATTTGTAGTTTTTAGTTGTTGCTGAGGAATTGACCTTGAATTAGGGCAAGCTGCTCTTGGGTGTTGATTTTGAGGTTAAGGGGATTGATCTTACTTTCAATTCATTGCTCGAGCTAAATCAAATGTCAAAAATTCATTATTTACAGCTGAATTAGTGATCTGATAAAGTTAGAAGTGAAGATTTTCTTATAAATAACATTTTCCCCTATTGGTATGGACTTTCTCATAATCAACCTTCAACAAAATCTTGCAAGTGTTACAAAGTACTGAATTTAAGACAAATAATCATCTATGCTACTGACGTTTCATATTTGAAAGACCGTTATGTCCTCGGGGACCAATTGGGATGGGGACGATTCGGTGTCATTAGGACATGCTCAAATATGTTGACCTTTGAGGTTCAGGATTGTAAATCTATAGCTAAAGACAGATTGGTCGCTCCGGGCAATGTTAGAAGCGTGAAACTCGAGATCAAAATCATGACTAGGTTGTCTGGACATCTAAATTGATAAGGGTTAAGAAGGCTTAGTGAAGCTTTTAACCACAAAAACCATCAAACAAGATGAGTTTGCAAGCTAAACTTGCTGGAAAATGGGTTTTCTAAGAACTTCTCAAGCTAAAACTTGAAGGTGTTAAACCTAAAGAAGAGAGAAAAATCTCAAAATTTGTATTGATAATTTGGAATGATTAATTCAATACAAAAGGTGGCCTTTATAGCCAAATACATCAATATAATATTACACAAGTGGACAATAAAATAACACAAGATAAATATAATTGGACATCTGATAAAAGGACAATAATGGAAGCTTCTCCACTTAGTTCAGCCAATCACATCATCGACTTGTTATCTTATCTCTACTGTGATCAGAGATTCAAAATGATTCAAAATGAGAAGACTAATGTTTAACTAAGCCGTCTATGTTGTTTGAGGTAGCCTTGACTCGGCATGTCTACAGACTAGGCGCTTGAGGTTTCCTTGTGCTCATTAAGGATGGCATTTTATGCTCTAGCTGTCTAAACTTTTAGGCGACCACATGATGCCTCGAAAGCTAAGCTGGAGGCTTTGGCTGAGACTTATTCTCCAGCCGTCCTTAGTGCTCCAATCAGATTGGTATTTTCAGTCGTCGTTAGTGTTTCGGGCAGCTTCATTCTAGGAGGGCTCAAAATTTCCTCATCATTCTTCTCATCTTTAAAAGAGCTGGACACCAACGGTGTATCCTGGGTAAGGTAAAGGTGCATCCTCCTTGTGGACAGATAAGTCTTTGATGTTGAATAAGGTAGACATTTTGCGTTGCCACAAGGGCAATTCAAGAGTGTATGCATTTAGACTTATCTTCTTATTGATCTGGAAGGGACCATACTTGCATGGCCTGATCTTGCTATTGGTAGCATTAGCAAGCCTCTCCTTGCCTAAGTAAACAAGGACTAAATCTTCTTTTAGCGGTGTTCATCCACCTACACTTTCTCAGGTGCTGTTCTTCTCAATTATGGCCCTTAGATCAGCATGCACCTCCTCAACTTCTCAAGCCATCCGCTCGAAAGGTAGGTTGAGCCATCCAGTCGTCTGTGTGCCAGCCAGATCTTAGGAATTGTTGGGCACGCTTGTATCACTGAATGAACTACTCTATTATAAGCGAATTCTGCCTGGGCAATCACAAAATCCCATGTCTTGGGCTTCTTTTTACAAATACTCCTCAACAAATTTCCCAAGGTACAATTGACTACTTCCATCTGGCCGTCCGTCTGAGGGTGAGCTGTTGTACTGAACTCAAGTTTTACAATGCTCTTGGGAACCCCATGCAACCTCACCACCTCTCGGAAGAATAACTTAGCAGTGGCTAAGGCATCATTTGTCTTCCTACATGCAATAAAATGAGCCATGTTGGAGAACCCGTCAACCACCACAAAGATTGAATCTAGCCCTATTTATGTCCTTGGTAACCCTAACATAAAATCCATAGACAAATCCTCCTAGATGATATTCGGGATAGGTAGTGGAATATGTAATCCAGTGTTATATGAACCACCATTGGCCGTCTGATAAATAAAGCATCTTTCAACAATGGTCGAGACGTTCTTCCTCATCTTGGGCCTGTAATAACGGCTACTAACCGCCTTAAACGTCTTGTTCCGCCCAAAATGACCAGCCAAACTTCCTCCATGTAAATCTCGAATAACCTTTTCCCTGATGGATATGGCGGGAAGGCACAGTTGGTTGCCTTTCAAAAGATATCCATCAAAGAGATGGTAATCTCCACTGTTTGAGCAATCTTGACAAGCCTTCCAGACTTCCCCAACATCTTTATCTTCTTCATAATCATCCTTTACATGCTTAAAATTCTCAACCTCAAGAGTGACAGTCTTGAGAAGGTTGATCCACTAGCTCAAAACATTAGCCACTCAGTTTTGTGTTCTAGACTTGTGGACAAGCTTCTAAGGAAACTTGTCAATGAAGGAGAACCACCTAGCATGCGTAGGACTCCTCAACTACTTCTGACTACTCAAGTACTTGAGTGCCTGGTGATCAGTATACAATATAAATTCTTGGCCAATCAAGTAATGCTCCCAAGTCTTGAGAGCCCTCACCACCGGATAGAACTCCTTGTCATAAGTTGACCATTTTAGCCAGGCTTCATTGAACTTCTCGTTGAAGTAGGCAATTGGTCTCTTCTCTTGCATCAACACGGCTCCTACTCCTAATCCACTAGCATCACACTTAACTTCAAATAACTTCTCAAAATCAGGATAAGCCAACACATGTGCGGTTCTTAGATTCTCCTTAATCAAAGCAAAACTTGCTTCTTGCCTAGGCCCCCACTTAAGGCCTCTCCCCTTCTTTAAAATTTGGTCAATGGAGCCGTGATCATGCTAAAGTTATGAATTAACCTCCTGTAGAAGGTTGCTAGCCCATGAAAACTCCTTACCACCCTAACATTACAAGCAGCTGGCCACTCCCTGATGGCCTTAACTTTTGAGCCATCCACCTGGATCCCATCACTACTGACAACATACCCGGATGCCCCCTCAAAAGTTTAAACACCTCCTTGAGATGCTCCCAATGTTCCTCTTTGGACTTGTTATGGATAATAATGTCATCAAAGTAGACAACAATAAATTTCCCAATGACTAGCAACATTTGGTTCAGCAACCGCTTGAAAGTACTGGGTGCATTGGTGAGATCGAATGGCATAACAAGCCACTAATGCAACTCATCTCTTGTCTTAAAAGCAGTCTTCCGCTCATCACCTGCTCAAATTCTAATCTAATGATAACCACTCCTCAAATCAAGCTTTGGAAACACCTTAGAGCTGGTTAATTGGTCCAGCATATCATCGAGGTATGGTATGGGAAATTTATACCGAATAGTGATCTTATTGATGTCTAGCATCCTCCAAGATCCATCCTTCTTGTGGGTTAATAGTGCCAGGATGGCACATAGGCTCAAACTCTCCGTGATGTGTCCCTTCTTCAATAACTCCTCAACTTGCTCCTTTAGAATCTCATTCTCCTTGGGACTAATCCTATAGTATGGCAAGTTAGGTAGGCTGGCGCCTGGAACTAAATCAATGTGATGTTGGATATCCCTCAAAGGTGGTAATCTAGTCGGTAGTTCCTTAGGAAAGACATCCCCATACTCAGCAATCAACTCTTTCAGCTTAATCAGGACGTCACTAGTTTCTCCAGCAAGCATCTGCTTTGAGGTAGTTGCAACAACCAGAAAGACCTGCTGGCTTTCTTGACACTTTTGGTAATGCAAATTGCAATGGTGCTTTTAGAGTCATCCAGGAGATCAGTTGGTAGTGGCGTCAGCACATACTTCACCTTATCCTTGGTGAAAGAATAAGTATTATTCCACCTAGAGAGTGTTACATCATTATCAAATTGCCAAGGCCTTCCCAACAGAATATGACATGCATCCATCTCAACAACATTACATTAAACCTCGTCAACATACCTCCCAATTATAATTGGCACATGACACTTATAAGTCACCCTTAGCTCACCAACATTCTTGATCCAGCCACTACCATACGGTTCTGGATGAGCTTCCAAAATCAGGCAAAACTTCTTCATGGATTATTAACTGATTGTATTCTCTTGGCTACATCCATCAATGATCAGGATACACTTCTCTCCTTGCACTAGGAAGATTATCCTAAACAATTAGTTGTGTTGTCTTTGCTCAGTGCAGTTGGACATCAACAACCGCCTGATGATATAGATGTTATGTTCACCAGCCACACCTCCTCCTTCAAGCGGCTCATAGTTTACCTACTTAACATCTTCCTCAGACTCTTCCTCCTCGCCATCATACCTCTCTACCATATTAATAGTCTTCCTTTTAAGGCACTCATTAGAACGATGGTCAGGCTCATTACATCAAAAACACCAGAATGGAGCAGGCTTGGCATAAGGATTATTGGGGTTAGGCGAAATGGAGCTCGAGGAGGCATTCCTCCTAGACTCCACAACTGGTGCCTTTCCCCAAGCGTGTTTACTTCCACTTCCACCTCCTACACTATCACCTAATTTAGGCAGCCTTTGAGAACCCCGAAAGGAATTAGGGTCTGTTTTAGCCATCTGCTAGTAAGGACGGCTCAAATCCATCTCTGCCTTGAGTGCTAAATTTCTAGCATCTTGAACACTCAATATTATCTGCACTCTAATCTTCTCCCTTATATTTTGTTGTAACCCATCAAGATAATGGGATGCTCTTTGTACCTCCATCTCAGATAAACCGGCTCTAGCTGAGAGCCTTAAAAACTCACCCATATACTCATGCACACTTCTACTTCCCTGACAACATCAATTGTAAGCCTGATAAATGTATTGCTTATGATCAGGCAGTAGAAACCTCCCTCTCAACATCGCCTTTATCCTTTCCTAGGATCATATAGGTTCCCTTCCACTCCTCCTCCTTTGTTCATTATTCTACTCCCACTACATGGATGCTCCATCTTTCAGCCAGTAGGCTACTAACTTCACCTTTCTATGATCCGAAACACCAGTATAGTCAAAGAACCTCTCCACCTCTTTAAGCTATTCTAGAAACCCTTCAATATCAAGGTCCCCATTATATGAGGGTAGGTTAACCTTGATCCTGAAAGTGTCATCCACCTTAAATCTCCTTCTACGCGGCACCTCCACGAATCTGCCTCCTCAAGGCCACCACCTCACACCATCCCTATAGTCATACCTGCCATAAATTGGGGCTTTCATCTCCCTTCACAAATGTTCAGGCGGGTTCTTTCTGCTATAATTATGAGCGGACGACGATCCGCGCGGCTGCAGTGCATGGCCGGTTTCGGTCGGGCCGGCTCATTTTGGCGTGTCGGGGGGATGAGTGTGATGTGGTTGAAAAAAAATGATTTTACATATTTTAATGCTTAAAAGATTCGAGATCAAAATCCCGTACATAGAATAGAGTCGCCACCCGGTTCAGCTCAATCGGGAAATTTTTGGTATGATTTTCCCACCGGGTGGTTGGACCATACCTTAAGTAGAGATTCTGAGCTCAGATGATGTTATCTACTTTTCATTAGGCCAAGTTAGGATACTTCATTCTTTCTTAATCGGTTTAATCCACCCTATTTATTTGTATTTTTAGTTATTTTATTGTTTTCGCATTTATCAAGCAATTGAAGCGATGAATAAAATATTTACAATTGTAAAAGAAAAGTAAGTGCGGAAAGTAAAACTATTACAAGGTTTTCAAGTCCTGTACATTTTCTATGCAACAAATGAAATACCCGAATGTCCGATATACATCTACCTGCAGAGGATGGTTGACACGAATATGGCATATTTTATTTATAATATCATAAAGCCCAATTGGATGGCTAAAATGAGGTTCGAATGGCGTTTGCGGGGAAATTCCATTTTTATCCAAATTTCAGATTCGATCGTTGCTTTAATCGGATTACAAGTGAATATACCAATCGTCGCAGGGTGGGTCTGTTCTCAAGAGGTTTTGAACCTCCATCGTTACACTATAGGTCCTAGCTTCAGAAAATAAATTAATTTGGAAACAAACGAAGACAATACTGCTGTCTAAAAAGCCATGCTATCGTCGGGCATCTGATGCCGCCGACGATATAGTTGATGTCGCTGGCGGCATGGATGATGCTGCCGGCGACATCGATTATGCCACGGGCGACATCAGCATGCAGACAGGCACAGGGCTTTCTGAGTACCTAAAGAAAGGGTCCCGTAAGAAAGCAATATCTCTGGGGAATGCGATGCTAACGACGGTATCAACGATGTCTCTCGTGATACGGGTGATACAGCCGGTAACATCACATATCTCTGATGACTTCAATTTCTTGCAGCAGCAGCGGTTTGCAGTTAAAGTGATCGAAAACTCAAAAATGAACACAAATCAACGAAAATTAGTGCAAACCAATAATAATAATGCCAAAGAGCTATGAGACTCAGGATTTTCACCCCAGGGTAGTGAATCCAACTCTTCGTAAACTGAACAATAACGCCTCCGGGGAGCTTGCAACGATAATTCGATTATTAATTTAAAGGTTTTAGGTCTCTAAGTCCTATCAAGTAGATTTAACCTAAAAACCCATTGATTTAGGCTCACAATCAGAGAGTTCGAAGAAGAAAAATCAGGAAAAATGAATTAGAATCCTTTTTCCTGCCTTTTCTAGTTCTTATCTCACTAAAATCTATTCTCTCGATTTCAGCCTCTCGATTGCCCAATTTTAGCTCCTTCCCTCTACAATTTCAGTCCCCCTTTTTCTTGTAGTTTTAGGTGCCTTTTATAGGCAAATTAGGGTGTTTTTCGAGACCTTTTTGACTTATTCCGTCGAAAGTGGCCAAAAGGCTGTCTGTGGAGGGACCCATTTTAGGCCATGTCGCCGGTGACATAATGCTGTCACCGGCAATATGGCTGATGCCGCCGGCGGTATAGATGATGTCGGTGGCGACATCATTCTCCAGCATATCGACAACCAACGGGTTAAAAAGCCTAAAAAGTCGGGAAAAGTGGTTTAATAGTGGGCAGAAAGGTATCTTTTTGAATTTTAATTATATTTTAATGGGTATTATTTAATTTAGGTGTAAATCATCGGTTCAAGCTCCTACCGAACGCGTTATCGGCCACACCAAACTGGATTCTACCAATTATAAAATTCACAAGGAATATTATTTTGGTAATAAAAATTCTAAAGAGAACTTTTATTTTAAGGTATTAAAATCGGGTACACGTCATCATCGTCTTGCGAGAGGGACTGCAAAATCCTGTGCTCACAGGCTGCCCCTTGGGGGATCACTGCTGCCATAGGTCAGTATGATCACACGAAAGAGCAAGGGATAGGAATGATACCTGAGGGATGACTAGTTTGTCCCTTGGTCGGACTTACGGTTTATCGATTGTTTGTCCCTTGGTCGAACTTAGGCTTTGTCGACTGTTTGTCCCTAGGTCGGACTTACGCTTTATCAATTGTTTGTCCCTTAGTCAGACTTATGCTTTGTCGATTGTTTGTCCCTTGGTCGAACTTACGCTTTGTTGATTGTTTGCCCATTGGTCGGACTTACGCTTTGTCGATTGTTTGCCCCTTAGTCGGACTTATGCTTTGTCGTTTATTTGTCCCTTGGTTAGACTTACACTTTGTCGTTTATTTATCCCTTGGTCGGACTAGTGCATTGTGGTGAATTTATCCTTTGTTCGGACTTTCATTTTGATGAGGTCGCACTTTAGTCGGGCTCATTTTGAAGAGATTGCCCTTCGGTTGGGCCCATTTTAAAGAGGTCGCCCTTCTGGTGGGCTTTTGTATTTTGATATAGTGATTGTCCTTTGGTCGGACTCTCGCTTCGAAGAGATCGCCCTTCGGTTGGGCTTACTTTGAATGAGGAGATTGCCCTTCAATTGGGTTTACTTTGAAGAGATTGCCCTTCGGTTGGGCTTAAGTTTTATATAGTGATTATCCTTTGGTCGTACTTTCACTTTGAAGAGATCGCCCTTCGGTTGGGCTCACCTTGAATGAGGAGATCGCCCTTTGAATGGGCCCACTTAGAAGAGATTGCCCTTCAGGCGGGCTTAAGTTTTATACAGTGATTGTCCTTTGGTCGGACTTTCACTTTAAAGAGATCGCCCTTCGGTTGGGCTTACTTTGAATGAGGAGAGTGCCCTTCGGTTGGGCTTGCGTGAAAATCTAATTTGAAGGGGTAATATCGCCGGTGGAATGACTGATATCGTCGGCGGCGTGGGTTAATATCGCCGGCGGGATGGATGCCACGTGGCAGTTTTAACTGGTCAGATAATTTCAAAATTTGAACTGAATGAGGCGATGTCGCCAGCGACATGACTGATATCACCGGCGACATGGGTTAATATCGCCGATGATATGGATGCTACATGGCAGCTTTGACTGGTCAGATAATTTCAAAATTTGAACTGAATGAGGCGATGTCGCCGGCAATATGACTGATATCGCCGGCGGCATGGGTTAATATCGCCGGCGGCATGGATGCCACGTGGTAGCTTTGACTGGTCAGATAATTTCAAAATTTGAACTAAAAGAGGCGATATCGCCGGCGACATGAAGGATATCACCGGCGGCTTGAGTTTATGTCGCCGGCGTTATGGACGAACAGTTTTAGATAAATCAAAACTCCTCGAATTCTGCGCGGCAGTTTATAAAAGGGAATGAAACTTCCCTTCTCCCTCACTATTCAGAAACCGCATTCCCCTCTCTTCTTCTCCAAAGCTTTTTGATTTCTTCCTTTGTTTTTGAAATCATGAAGAGAATCAGCAAGGCTTTCAGTGGCAAATCCAAGGCTAGGGAGAGCTTGCCCGATTATTCCGTTGAGGGATTGAAAATCCTTTCCGTTCCTACTCCATATGGCCTAAAGGAGAAGGCTAAAATGTATGACTATGGCATTAACTCTCCTATCACCAATCTGACTCCGGAGAAGGAGAAACACCTCTGTTATGTACAGGTAATCTCACAAAAAACCCGAATTCCTTCTTTTTGAATTCGATTTGATTTTGCTTTAGATTTGAAAACATGTCATCATAGGGGTTTAAAATGTGGAATAGATCAGTCACATTGCATGCTTTAGGATCGATTTCTACCTTTTTGGGCCTGTTGTTCGATTGATTATGATTTTTGTGATTTTTGGCACGATGGGTGCGATTTAGGGAGAAAACTGGTTCTGCCCGCAAAGAGTGATGCCGCTGGCGACATCAGTGTTGTTGCTAGCAGCATCAGTCCTTGTAAAAGGCTTTGTGGGAGTCTGATGTCGATTCTGTTTAAGGTGATGTCACCGACGACATGAACCATGCTGGTGGCGGTATGGGTTGATGCCGCCGGCGTTATCGCTTTCAACAGAGGCGATATCAGCAGCTTTTCTAATAAAAATAAGCAGGACTGATCCATTTTATTTTCAATTTTACAGCCATATGAATTGACTTACATAGGGGGGATGGGCACCATCGGTGAATGGTGGCACCATATCTCGGAGAACGATCCCGAGCTCGCGCTTGTAATTAACGAGATAGGGTTTGGGGATTTGGCGTGGATCATGCTTATATTTATGCCTAAGCTTCCTCATTCTGCGGTAACGGCCCTGACTGAAAGGTGGTCCGAGACCACCCATACCTTCCATTTCTCCTTTGAGGAAGCTACAATTACCCCTTCTGATGTGGTAGTGATGACTAGCCTCCCTTGGATGGATGAGGTCATACATTTTGATGCCTATATGGATAAGTACCATGTCGAGAGGCCCGTGGTGAGGCGGGTAAAGGAGTTATTCGGTCTGAAGCCCATTTCGGGGCTGCTGTCCTATGGTGAGTTGTACCATCATTGGACCTGGGTAAACGTGGTGCCCGAGGAGGAGAGGGAGGCTTGTGTCTGTTCCTTCGTGATCTCACTACTCACTGTGTTGTTCTTCCCAATCTCGGGGAGTAAGATCAACTATGTGCTTATAACCGCAGTGGAAGATGTGCCAGGAATCAGGAGAAAGAATTGGCCGAGGGCCATCTTGTCCCAATTTTACCACGGGCTGGATGTGGGAGCCCGGAAGCAGGAGAAACCCTTTGCCTTTGCCATCTGCTATTCCAGGTATAACTTTTTGTAGATATTTCCCTTGATAGCATGTGTTCTCATTTATTACATGACATTTTTTAAATTGATCGATCGTTATTTATGCAGGCCTGGGCCTTCGAGCATCAGATCCTCCCGCCGGTAGAGTTTAAGAAGGTTGTGCCGCCGGGCTCTCACTTCCTTGCTCGCTGGTGCGGGGGCATTGGTGGAAAGGCCAAGTACCCTACGCAGTATAGGGAGGTCCTAAGGAGCGTGCGGTTGAGCTTGGTACGCAAAATTTTTTTTATTTTTTTTATTATTATTATTTTTTATATTTTTTTATATTTTTTTATAGACTTATGTTGGTGTTTTGATGTAGCTCGTCTTGGACCCGTTCGATGGGGTGGAGAACTTGGCTGAGGTTGCAAGGGTCCGGAGGGAGGTGGATGACCACCGGTTTGTGATCGAGTGCTCCCTGTCCCAGCAGTGGTATCTAGGCGAGCGTGTTCGGGGCTAGAGGTCCCTTTCGGTTGCTGCTAGACCGGTGCCTGTCGATCCTTCCAGGGGCTTATGGTGGCCTCATTTGGTGATCTCTGCCGAGGCCGACAAAGCTGATTATATTGAGGGGAATGGCAGAGTGATCCCTAGCGTTCCTGGCCTCTATGAGCAGCTTCTTCAGCTTCTGCTCCCATGTGTCATCATATCCACGGAAATGATACAATTGAGTATCACAACGAGCAACGGTTGGAGGATGAGAAGAGGCGCCTCAAAGGCATCGTGGATATTGATGAGGAGGATGATGATGAGGATGAAGCGCTGGAAGGGGACGTTGCGGTCGACCCTGAGGGAGAGGATGAGGTGGGTGCGGACGTAGCTGGCGGGAGCGTGTCGATGTCCCAAGGGAAGCAACATTCTTTCGAGGTATGATTGTGTTTGTGTGTATGATTTTAAAGTTATTTAGGGACGTTATTGACGTGTGACTTTTATGTTTTACAGGAACCTGCGAGAAAGAGGGGCCGAGACAACTAAAGTGGAACCCAGCACTATAGTGTGCCGGAAGGTATAAACTTTGTGGAGGGGCATTTAG
The DNA here is from genome assembly GCA_947683365.1 of Euphorbia pulcherrima. Lineage (NCBI taxonomy): Eukaryota > Viridiplantae > Streptophyta > Magnoliopsida > Malpighiales > Euphorbiaceae > Euphorbia > Euphorbia pulcherrima. Next base: position 76,232,996 of record CANTUS010000014.1, read on the forward strand.
TCAATCCATTAGAAACCACCTTTTTATTGATGAACTCGCGAGGCAAATTCTCCTATAGGAATGTTGGCTCGAGTCGGCAAGCTCCAATATTCATGCATGAAAATACTACCTACGTAAGGCCTAATAATTATTTTCTTTTTCAAGCCCTCGATGCAGTCGTCTGAGGATTTGCCTTTTGGATTTTCCAGGTGGTGTGGAGTCACGTGGAGTAACTTGCAGAGAACAATTTTATTCTTCGGGATACCCTTATTGGGCAGTCACTCCTCGTCCAGGTATTTTATGCACATGTTAAGATAGGATGTATGTATGGATGTTATGCATGACATGCATTGCTGACATTTTCTCCGATTTGCAGGATTTCTTAGCCCTTTCTTTGTCTGATGCTGATGCAGCCCGGCGGTGGTATGAGGAGGAGATCGCGGTCTTACAGCGCCGTGTGAGTGATCTCGAGGGTCAGCTGGCAGCCACCGCTCAGGAATGGAGAAGTAAACAAAACTTGGACCGTGCACACCCCGGAGGCACCAATCGTAGGGGGATTAAGATATCCGCTGGCCGACGTGCGTTTATTGCGGCTGAAGAGTCCAGTAGTGTCCCTATAACAGAGGGAATGGAGGAAGACGAGGATGACATTGACGACTGGTTTGCAGGTCCCGATGACATTTTGTCTCGCCCAGCCTGTAGTGACGGGCATGCTTAGTTCTATTTTTAATTTTTGTTTTGCTTTTGAGTTCTTGGTTTGTACCCCCGATACATTGGGGTTTGGACAATTTGATTTTGTTGTGGGCTAGATGTTTTGGTACAATTTGAGCAACTTGCGTCTCCGGGCTTTTATTTTGAATGCGAAAATGAATTGTTGTTTGATAAGGTATTGGAAATATAGCGTAGGATTGTTTACAGGTTTTGTATAGGTCTAAAACAGAAGAAATGCTTCTGATGCCACCCAGAAAATTAACTCCATGCCGCTGGCGGCATCACCCATATCGCCTAAATTAATCCTATGTCATCGGCGGTATCAATTAAATCATCGGCGGTATCACTATATCCCCGGCGGTATGGCTGACATCGCCGGCGGCTTCAATCTTCGAGCAACCTGATTTCGACCATTCCGTCCGTTTCTGTAATGGCAACCCATAATCAAAAGCTATGGGGTTTTCTGCAGAGCCTGAGGAACATAGATTTTAGGCTCCAACTTGACCCTGTTGTTTGCATAGACTGTCCTTTCTGATTTTTGCCATAACAGACTTATTCCAACCTTTGAGCGCGTAGCGTCTTCGATTAAGCTTACTTATGATGTTTCCATCCTTCGATCGCCAGACATTCATACAATCACAAACACAGATGTTTCAGCACAAAAGACACTTTTATCGAGTGAATCTAATTTGAGTACAAGATGGTGGCAATCATTTCCATTAATGGAACCCCCGGTGTTAACCAGCCTTTACAGGTTTTCGAGTTAACATCTCACCATTTTTTTCTCTCGTGCCCTAATTTTTATCTGAACCGCCCTTTCGGGTTTTCAGTTTAACAGGCGTTATTGACTTATCCCCTAATTTTTGTATAGCCAGTTTACAGGATACCGATCGTCGGGTGTAACCCTAATTTTTGCCCAGTCAGTAGAAGACCGACAGGCGGGCGATTATTGTATTTTTTTTAGTGTGCCGTTTTTTCTGATTTATTTCTTTTATTTAGACATGATAATGCTTAAGCATGTTCTGGTCGACTAGATCGATGGACTCACCCTTGACTATGCTTATGACTTCGGAACCATCCTTAGCTATATGACAACCTTCTCAATCTAGTCTCGACTTTTCACTGGTATTGGAGGTCTTTGGATGCTTCAGTGCCAGGCCTAATTCTCGGTAAGGGCACTGAGTATCTGATTCACTGTTATGCGCCTGGTTGTGCCTTTACAGATATTCTTGGTGTCCATTCAATTTTTGCCTGGATCATCCAATTCATTCTATCTTGTTTTGATTTTGGTTAACCTTATTGCAAGCTGTTTAGGTTGCAGGAGTTTTCGGGGCTTACCCAGATCTTCATCGATTGGTTTGATTATGGTCCTGATCGCTATTTTGATTGCTCCTTCAGTTTGTGGTCCGCAGAGCCCTTCTTATTTAGTCCTAAATTTGCATTCTGTATCGGTGGTGATGGGTTTTGAACAAGCGATGTTTAGTTTAAGGACCTCTTATTTGGTGCTTTTGAAGTGGTCATTTGCTTTGTTGGTTTATCTGGCAAGCCGATTGCGACATTGGTTGCATGATCGTCTTCGTGGCTTGTGGGATGAAGGTGCTTGCCTTTAGACTTGGTGTTTTTTGGAAGTGGTTGCCCCCTGACCTTTGTTAGTTGAAGGGTTTGATGGGGTTGATTTATACCGAGTGAAGATGTGTTTCTCTTCAAATTTGGTCGTGCTCTTTGGTGGTGACATTGGTCTGAGATTTGGCTACAATGTTTATTTGATGGAGGTCGAGCTCCGTTGGGTGTAAGCCTTGATTCTCTATTTCAGGGGACCGGTTGATACTTCTTCGGTGGCTTGGAGGTGTACCGTTGCAGGGTCGTTGAGTTAATTCTAAAAGAGACCCATGGCGTTTCAACAATCCGATTATTGAACTGAGCAAAAGCATTATCATGGTCTTTAAGCACTTTATTATCTCACATGTGTTTGACAGGGTTTAAATTATTGGATTTGATTACCACATAATGTACTCAATTTAATTTCATTCAATAAAAATATATCTTAAATACTGAAAGCATCGTACGTGTATTCATATGAAGACGCTAATCAAAGGATACAGACATGACATAGGTAAGAAAAATGGAAGTTGCTCATGGAGCTAAAAAGCCTGAACTCTAAGGATTGTAAATTAAGATTCTTCGTCCTCACCGTCAGAGCGCGATTTTCCCCCACCAATTGAGTAGATGGCCTTGATGAGATCTCAAGGAGCATTGCACTGTTTAGAAAAGCTGGGATTAATCATCCGTGTCTAGTTGCCAGACTCTGGCAAGGGGTAGGATACCCTTTCAGGGTTGGTAGTCTTCTTATCATCCACCAGACGTTGAATGGTACGGACCAATGCTTTACAATGATTGGTGTTGTGACCCGACAACATGTGATATCTGCAAAAGCCTTTTCCTTCTTCTCTCATGGGGGGATTGAATTCGTGAAGAGGTTTAAGAATGCCAGCTTCCTTTAACCCTGTGAACATTGCATTAAGCGGCAGTTTCCATGGATTTATTCTATACTTCAGACCGTTGTTTGGCTGAATAATGGCAGCTGGTGCCGATTTCTGATAGGTCTCATGGTCCACCATGATTTGAGGTGGGGGTGTGGGTGAGTCAGTGTTTTAAAAGATCTGGTCTTCCTCTGATTGGACCCTTCCCTCTATCTGATAGCAGCCTACTGTCATCAATTGATGTGAGAAGTCTTCAACTTTGTGTTGCATGACTTGGTCGTATTGAGGAAGCATCGGGGTAGCAGGGATCTTGAATTGAGATGGAGTGACCAAAGTTGGTGGTAAGGTGTTAAAGAATGGTGGAAGAATTGGACTCTGGGCTCCTTCTCTTTATCCAGGGTAAGCGGTTGGCAGTGATTGCCAGAGTGTATCGCCATCGGTTGTCATGCCCGGAGATCGCATGACCTGGTCGAAGTCCTGACTTCCTAGGGCCGTCTTGACGGACATACATACTAGCTCCTAAATGATGTTACGGAACTGATCGGAGTTCAGAAACTGAAAGATAGCAGCGGTGATCTCCGATCCAAGAGACGGCGGGTGAGCTGTTGCCCCTATGGTAGGGGGAAGGTTAGCCTGTCCTCTGGATGAGGTACGGTTGTCATTGTGAGGAAGAGACATGGCTGGTTGTGAAGGTCTCGATTTAGGAGGAAGACTGTTTAGGATCATGAGCCGTGGGTCAGACCATGAATGGGCTATAAATGGTATGGATGGTATGTATGTATGCCTTTTTTTGGAAGCGGTGCGTTATGTATGGCTGTACGTAGACGTGGTTAGAGATAATATGTTGGCTTATCCCTTCAACATACGAGGGACATTTGTATCTCACGTCTTACATAGCGATATATGGTGACGCAATAGAGGTACAAAAGTAGTCCTACGTATGTTGCCAAACCTCTTCCATGGGTGGAGGTGATAAGGGTAAGTGGATTTATTTTCGATTCTTAAAACCGATGCATGGGGGTGTATGATCATAAAGCACATAGAATGCGAATCGGCCCTGTTCCAACCTTATGACTCCCGCATAACACCTCTTTGGTAGGATGGACTTTGGCTTCTTCACCGATAATGGCAAAAGAAGCGCGTCCTAATTATTTTATTTGTTTTGGGTAATCCTAAAGGGAATGATGTGCTAAGGCTTTTTTTTCTAACGCGGCTTTGGTATAGGGTTGTTGATGTAGAAGGTTCTCGTTTACCTTAATTCCACGTTACTCAACCACTACCTAAATGGGCGTGATCATAGGAGTTTACGTGTTGGTTAAAACGAGTGATCCACCCACTAGGCATCCTCAATTCCAATAGGGCATGAGTGATACTTTATGAGCTTCTCGGGTGAAATAGGGCACCTAAAATTACCGAACTATCTACACGCGTGAGGACAAGACGTCATAAGAAAAGAATGAAGTTTTAATTTGACCAATGATTTCAGTACATCATCAAAATCTTTTAAACTATGAAAGAAGATTCAAGTTTAAAGAAAGTCCCCAGCAGAGTCGCCACTCAGAGCGGACGACGATCCGCGCGGCTGCGGCGCGTGGCCGGTTCCGGTCGGGCCGGCCCGTTTTGGTGTGTCGAGGGGGATGAGTGTGATGTGGTTGAAAAAAAATTATTTTGCATATTTTAATGCTTAAAAGATACGAGATCAAAATCCCGTACTTAGAATAGAGTCGCCACCCGGTTCAGCTCAACCGGGAAATTTTTGGTACGATTTTCCCACCGGGTGGTTGGACCATACCTTAAGTAGAGATTCCGAGCTCAGATGATGTTATCTAATTTTCATTAGGCCAAGTTAGGATACTTCATTCTTTCTTAATCGGTTTAATCCACCCTATTTATTTTTATTTTTAGTTATTTTGTTGTTTTCGCATTTGTCAAGCAATTGAAGCGATGAATAAAATATTTACAATTGTAAAAGAAAAGTAAGTGCGGAAAGTTAAATTATTACAAGGTTTTCAAGTCCTGTACATTTTCTACGCAACAAATGAAATACCCGAATGTCCGATATACACCTACTTGCAGAGGATGGTTGACACGAATATGGCATATATTATTTATAATATCATAAAGCCCAATTGGATGGCTAAAATGAGGTTGAATGGCATTTGCGGGGAAATTCCATTTTTATCCAAATTTCAGATTCGATCGTTGCTTTAATCGGATTATTAGTGAATATACTAATAGTCGCAGGGCGGGTCTGTTTTTAAGAGGTTTTTAACCTCCATCGTTACACTATAGGTCCTATCTTCAGAAAATAAATTAATTTGGAAACAAACGAAGACAATACTGCTGTCCAAAAAGCCATACTGCCGTCGGGCATCTAATGCCGCCGACGACACAGTTGATGTCGCTGGCGGCATGGATAATGCCATCGGCGATATCAATTATGCCATGGGCGACATCAGCATACAGACAGGCACAGGGCTTTCTGAGTACCGTAAAGAAAGGGTCTCTCAAGAAAGCAAGATCTCTAGGGAATGCGATGCTAACGGCGGTATCAACGATGTCTCTCGCAACATGGGTGATACAGCCGGCAACATTACATGTGTCCGACGACTTCAATTTCTTGCAGTAGCAGCGGTTTGTAGTTAAAGTGACCGAAAACTCAAAAATGAACACAAATCAACGAAAATTAGTGCAAACCAATAATAATAATGCCAAAGAGCTATGAGACTCAGGATTTTCACCTCGGGATAGTGAATCTAACTCTTCGTGAACTGAACAATAACGCCTCCAGGGAGCTTGCAACGATAATTTGATTGTTAATTTAAAGGTTTTAGGTCTCTAAGTCCTATCAAGTTGATTTAACCCAAAAACCCACTGATTTAGGCTCACAATCAGAGAGTTCGAAGAAGAAAAATCGGGAAAAATGGATTAGAATCCTTTTTCCTGCCTTTTCTAGTTCTTATCTCACTAAAATCTATTCTCTCGATTTCAGCCTCTCGATTGCCCAATTTCAGCTCCTTCCCTCTACCATTTCAGTCCCCCCTTTTCTTGCAGTTTTAGGTGCCTTTTATAGGCAAATTAGGGTGTCTTTCGAGACCTTTTTGACTTATTCCGCCGAAAGTGGCCGAAAGGCTGTCTGTAGAGGGACCCATTTTAGGCCATTCCGCCGGCGACATGATGATGTCACCGGCGATATGGCTGATGCTGTCGGCGGTATGGTGATGCCGCCGACGGCATGGATGATGTCGGTGGCGATATCATTCTCCAGCATACCGACAACCAACGGGTCAAAAAGCCTAAAAAGTCGGGAAAAGTGGTTTAATAGTGGGTGGAAAGGTATCTTTTTGAATTTTAATTATATTTTAATGGGTATTATTTAATTTAGGTGTAAATCATCGATTCAAGCTCCTACTGAACGCGTTATCGGCCACGCCGAACTGGATTCTACCAATTATAAAATTCACAAGGAATATTATTTTAGTAATAAAAATTCTAAAGAGAACTTTTATTTTGAGGTATTAAAATCGGGTACACGTCATCATCGTCTCGCGAGAGGGACTGCAAAATCCCGTGCTCACAATAAGCAATACATTCCTCCTCACTACTATCACCATCATCAACCAACAGAATACCTCCATGCCTCACCTTAAAAATAGGGTTTCCTTGATGAACAATGGGTGGAATAACCTCATCTTTAACCCCTTGAATAAGATTGTTTTTAGGTGTTGGTACTTCATTCTAGGCATCTCCTCCTCCTTGAGGATTTATCTGATTGGGATGAGTAATCCCAAGGAGCTCTTGCCAAAAATCAGCAAAACCAATGGTAATAGTATTCTCAAGTTCTGAGTTTCGGTTCAAAACTCTTATCGGAATTCATCCATCTGTGTCTCAACTGTTTCTAGTTATTCTTCGATGGCTTTTTATTGCACCATGATTTCAAAAGGATTGCTAAAGGGAAACTTTAGGCTTTGATACCAACCGATAAGGATTAAGAAGGCTTGGTGAAGGTCTTAACAACAAAAACCAACGAAGAAGATGAGTTTGCAAGCTAAACTTGCTTAAAACTGGGTTTCTTAGGAACTTCTCAAGCTAAAACTTAAAGGTGTTAAGTCCAAAGAAGAGAGAAAAATCTCACAATTTGTATTGATAATTTGGAATAATTCAATACAAAAAGTGTCCTTTTATAGCCAATTATATCAATATAATATTACATAAGTGGATAATAAAATAATACAAGATAAAGATGATTGGACATCTGACAAAAGGACAATTATTGAAGCTTCTCCACTTAGTTTAGCCAATCATGTCACCCACTTATTATCTTATCTCTGCTATGATCAGAGATCATAAATGATTCAAAATGAGAAGACTGATGTTTAATTGACCCGTCCATATTGGTTAAGGCAGCCTTGACTCAGCATGTCTGTAGACTCGACGCTTGAGGTTTCCTTGTGCTCATTAAGGATGACATTTGGCCCTCCAGCCGTCCTCTCTTCTAGTTAGCCTCGTGATGCCTCGCAAGCTAAGATGGATGGTTGGGCTAAGACTTGTTCTCCAACCGTCCTCAGTGCTCTAGCCGGATTGGTGTTTCCAGCCATCCTCAGTGTTTCAGGCGGCTTTATTCTAGTAGGGCTCAAGATGTCCTCATCATAAATGTTGTGAATCTCAAGGCAGTTTACGATAATAGAGTTGTGTGTTGGAGAAGACCTTTTTCACCGACTAGAGAAATATGGGAGGTTTTTGGAAAATGATGGTTGGGTTATTTTCAGACATTTGATGCAAGTTGTTCAGTATTGTCACAATAATAGCATTGTTCATAGAGATTTAAAGCTAGGGAACATTCTATTAGTGAAAAAATCTTTGTCGTCGCTAATCAAATTAGCTGATCTTGGCCTTGCAACTGAAAAGTTAATTGACAAAGAGAATACACAAGATATTGTACAATGATAAACGTAAAAAAAGTACAATGATAGTGGACAATTCATTAAAAAACAACATTCAGTCGCTCTTTGTAAATAAATAAATTTTTAAATCAATCAAGCAATCAATCAACCATGACAAAAATCCCATGCTAGGTGAGTTTGAAATAAGAAAAAAAAAGGAAAAGGAGAAAAGCTATTACAGACTTGCAAATAACCTGAGCATAGGTAAGATGGTAATCTTGTAGCTTACTATCACACTAAATGCTAATGGAGAGGAAGATAGCTGACACACCATTCAACTTTTATTCATTGCCTTGAGCATTTTATGGCATTAATGTACTCCTGATCCTTTTCATCAGGCCATATAGGACTTTCTGCAACTCAGAACTGCCTTCTCCAAAAGCACCTCTCCATCAGTCTCTGCTAAATGGTCATGTTATTTCATCAAGCTGACTACCACTATTTCTTGTACCAAGTTATCCTTAATTCAACTTACTTGCATTAATAAGTCTGAAAACAACTATAATAATAATAAGTAAAAACAACTACAACATAATATTTGTTTTCCAAAAAAAACAAGCCAGCTTCTTAAACTCCTGAATCTCGACTTCGAATGATTGCTTATTGTTATGGGCATTAAACTTGAAAAGAAATAGCATAATGAACGAAAGTTGTTTAATGAAACTATATAAACTTTTCTTTCTGATAATTGAATATACACCCGAGGCGTACGCCATTCCTAGGTGTCACCGCCTCGAGCTTACCAACCACCAAGTGTTGTCTAAGTCAAGGCCATAACTCCCCACTCCCTAAAAATGAGGAACTAACAGGTTTTGACCAAGTCCTTCTACAACCTTGGGACCATGATCCCACATTCCAATCCACAACTACTAGATCATGGTTAACGGTCATAAGGAGGCCTATAAATACCCAATGCCTACTACTGTAATGGTAATCAATTTTACACTTACCTAAACTCTGCCATTTTCTACTTGTAATATACACTTCTAAATTACTGATTTAGGCATCGGAGGTTCCCCCCTGGGGATGAGCCCCGATCCTTTGACCTTTGATTGTTTTACAGGTTTTACTCCTAATAAACATCCGAATTAAGTATCTGAAGTTCTAGCATGAGGGATATTCACCAGTGGGAGAACTTTCAGTGGTGCAGTGAGCGTGGACCAAATTTACTTGGTTCATTCAAGTATTTTAGTTTGCCTTAAACACGAGAGTGATGGAAATCAATGACAGCCATCATTCTAAAACCGATACTTTCTAAAGCACCCCCGGAGGACTTCCAGTCCTTGAGGCTCCTCTACAACACCCCCACCACGAAGCGCCCTAGAACACATGTTAAAAATCTTTAGGGATTACAACATCCTACTGGAGCAACAACAGATCATCAGAACTGGATTTGTGGAGCAGTACAATATGATGGGGCTACCCTCCAAGGAATTCTCGATGATCGACCCAACTGCCAAGGTTTAGCAAGAGAGTTTTTTTCCCTCTAATGATAATCGCCAAGTGATCATCGCTACAGAAATACTTCCCATCATCCCTATTGCCTCAGCTCCCCACTCAGTGATGATGATTCCTCAAGCTAGCGTCGCCTCAAACCCGGTGATGCCAGCACAGATATTGGTAATGCCCTAAGACTTTAGTACCCCAGGCAGTAACCCCCTCTTCCCCGCTGGAGTGCCAGCACCAATAATCGGCCTGCAGATGCCATATTCATATAGAGCAACTCCATCCACCTGAATGAATCCATTCTCTCAGACACTAGGCGCGCCATCAGTGCTTCACCCTCCAAGCGTTGAGCCGATGGACAATGCGAAGAAAGGAGACAACGATACAAAAATTAACCCCAAGCTTAGGAGAAACCTCAAAAAGCTACTAAAAGACCTAGCAGTACCATACCAGGAGTCATTAGTGGAGAAGAGGCTCTCTCCATTCACCAAGATCTTAGGCATCCAGTTAAATCCGTATTTCATTGCTCCCATCTTCACAAAGTTATACGATGGCCACGACGACCCAGTGGTTCATCTAAGGCATTATGCGAATAGGATGGAGATGGTCTATACCCTGGAAGCCTATATATGCCGCTACTTTAAGCAGACCCTCACCGGTCCAACCGCGTACTAGTTCCACAAATTGAAACCCAATTCTATTAGCTCCTGGGACCAATTGAGCGAGATGTTCAACAAGCACTTCCTTGGGTCCACTCCAGACTCATATATAAGCCGATAACTGCATGAAGTTATCCAGGAGCCAGATGAATCACTCCTATCTTACATCTATCGCTTCAATGAAGTATGCATTAGCACGAATGATCTTGATTTTAGGACTGCTAAGGAAGCCTTCATTCGAGGCACAAGAAATTATAGACTCCGCACGGAAATCATTAAAAAAATGAGGCCCTGGGACACTACATAGATGATAGCCATGGCCAAGAGCATGATTGAGGTGGATGAAATGAAGTGATCTAGAAAGAGGAAAGTTGAAGAAAGATCTGGTGACTGAAGGGATGACCATCGCCTTAGAAATCCTTCAGGCGACTTCGATAGAAGCACCATCTCCCAAGCCAACGTCAACCGGCTGGCCCTGAATGCCCGCTCAGTTAAATATTGGTTACATAAAGAAGACCAATGATAAGAAAAACTTGAGGTTCCTATAAATTCGCGAGGGCTAGATAGTGGGCCGCGACCCTGAAAAATATTGTGAATTCTACAGGGTAAGAGGGCATCACATGGATGAGTGCAAGATGTTAGTGGATGAAGTACATGCCTTGATTTGAGCCAAAAAGTTTAGCTAATTTGTCAAAAGGGTCATGAGGGAAGAGAAGAAAGGCTCCCTAAAGACGTCGAAATTCGGAGATGATAGAGCACAAAAAGCTAAAGGATTGATAATGGTAATAGCAGGAGGACTGGGATTCGAGATGCCCCAAAAGAGACCTAAGGTAGTAGATTTAATGGGCTGAGATGCTGAACTTTTCAAAGCCTGTCAAAGGCATTCGCTGGTAAAAAAGGACCACGCGAACCCCCTGGTCATTCAGACGCTAACCGAAGGATACATAGTTAGAAGGGTCCTGATCGACACAGGAAGCTCAGTCAACTTAATAACCAAATCAGCGAGATGGCAGCTAGACATCCACCACAGTAGAGCCCAAATAGGATACATTCCCTTGTAGAACTTGAGGGGGCAAACTATCCCATCAATAGGATAAGTAACACTAGAGATGGAGATAGGAGACAAGGACTTGACTTGGAGAGGGGAAGTAGAGTTCACCATAGCAGACATTTTAGTGGGCTATAACATCATTTTGGGACAGCCATTCCTGGTGGGGTCGGAAGTTATCATCTCCATGAAATATCTAATGCTTCAAATCCCAACCAAGAAAGGAACAGCAGTAGCAGTAGGAAACCCGCAGGTAGCCCAGGAGACATACTTAGAGTCCTTATAGACTGTAACCATCTCTTGCAAGGCGAAGGATTGAGGAAGTGTAGAGCCAGTCAGAGATTTGGAAGTCCTTACCGTATGCCAGAACAGAATGCAAAAGATCGCGAAAGACTTGAGAGAAGATACAAAAGCTACGATAACAAAAGTATTGAGAGAGAAACAACACACTTTCTCATGGTATCCAGAAGACATTGACGGTGTGGGCCCTGAGGTCATATGCCACAAGCTGAACATAGACCTTTCAGCTCCCCCAGTAAAGCAAAAGAAATGTATGCACGCCCCTAAGAGGCAAAAGGCAATCAAAGTAGAAATCAAAATGCTTCTCGAGGTGGGTCATATACGATAAGTAACCTATCCCGCGTGGTTGGCCAATATGGTGCTAGTGAGAAAGCCTAACGGCTAGTGGCGAATGTATGTGGACTTCATGGACTTGAATAAAGCCTGCCCCAAGGATAGCTACCCCTTACCAAGCATTGACCAACTCATAGACTCAACAGCTGGATTTGTAGTCTACTCCCTGCTAGATGCCAAGGCAGGATATCATCAGATCCTAATGGACCCTAAGGATAGAGAAAAGACTTCCTTCATTATGCATGAGGGAACGTACTGCTATAAGGTAATGCCATTTGGGCTAAAAAATGTAGGAGCCACTTACCAGCGGCTCGTTTATGAGATGTTCAAGGGATAAATAGGTGAAAACATAGAGGTATATATAGACGACATGGCCATAAAAAACAAGGATAAGGCCAGCCACACAGCTGATATAAAAAAAGACTTTAAAGTGCTACAGAGGTACCGATTAAAGCTAAACCCAGAGAAGTGCACCTTTGGGGTGAAAAATGGCAAGTTCCTAGGTTTCCTCATATCTGAGAGGGGTATAGAAGCCAACCCCGAGAAAATTGATGCTATCATCAAAATTCAACCGCCCCAAAACCTGAACGAGGTGCAACGTCTCAATGGCCGGATCAACACCTTGGCACGGTTTATCTCCTCTTCTGCAAAGAGGTGTCTGCCTTTCTACAAGGCAATCAAGCAAGATAAAGCCTTCAAATAGGACAAGTGCTGCAACCTAGCCTTTGAAAACTTAAAAAATTCCTAGCCTCACCGTCATTACTCAGTCACTCTATCTATGGGGAGCCACTATACATCTATTTAGCAGCTACTGACGAAGCTGTTAGAGCGATCCTAGTAAGGGAATAAGATAATGAGCAATGCCCCATCTACTACACCAGCAAGGTACTAAAAAATGCGGAACTAAGGTACCCAAAGATCGAGAAGCTAGCCCTAAGGCTAATCTCTATATCAGTAAGACTAAGGCCCTATTTCCAGGCACACACCATAATTGTAAGAACCAGTTTTCCTTTGAAGAAAGTACTCCAGCAGCCTGATACGTCAGGTATAATGGCAGAATGGGCAATAAGGCTAGAAGAATTTGATATCAGATTCGAGGAAAGGCCGGCGCTAAAAGCACAGGTACTGGCTAATTTTATGGTCGACTTTTTGGGTCTCGAGCCAACAGAGATTGTTAGAATAGAACCCGCAGAGCATCCTTAAATGATGGAGCTGGCGTTGGGGTATTGATAAAAGGGCTTAATCGTATTCGCCTGGAATATACTGCTAAACTCGCCTTTCCAGCAATAAATAACGTCGCAAAATATGAGGCTATAATCAAAGGCCTCAAGCTGGTGACTGAAATTGCTCCTGACAGGGTAATCATTTGAAGCGACTCACAGTTGGTGTCCAACCAAATCAATAGAAACTTCGAGACAAAGGAAGGAAGCATGGTTAAATATTTAAATAGAGTATAAACTTTAGTGGGGAACCTAGAAAAGAAAGGGATGGAATGGAAGGTTGAGCACATTCCTAGAGCTCAAAATGAGACAGCGGATGAGTTAGCAAAAGCCGCAGCTAGCCCAGACGATTATAAAAGGCTAAGCTATCCGTACGAAGTTCTAGTCAACCCAAGCTGCGAAGAAGAGGTGTTTTGCATTGAGGAAGGGAGCAACAATTGGTGGCAGCCCCTAATTACCTATCTCAAAGAAATCAAACTTTCAGCCGATGGGGAAGAGGCCTCCAGAATTTTCCAAAAATCTATGAGATACTCCCTTAGGAATGATGAGCTCTACAAAAAGTCTTACCCGGATGCTTGGAAAAAATGTGTAACCCCTTCTTAAGGCAAAAACATCCTGGAGTAACTACACAAAGGAATTTATGGATCCCATCAGGCAACTTCCACCTTACTTAGGAGAATCAGCATGGCCAGCTATTATTGGGAGATAATAGAGGCGGACGCCACAGACTATGTTCAGAGTTGCCACCCATGCCAAGTCCATGCTAGAAAAACATACATCCCTCAAGTGAACCAGTAATCCATCATAATCGCTTGGCCTATCTCAACATGGGAAATTGACATAGCCAGAACCCTATCGGAAGCTAGTGGACAAAGGAAGTTTGTTATCGTCGCCATCGACCACTTTACTAAACGGGTCGAGGCCGCAGCCGTGAATACAATCACCCCTAAAAAAGTGATTGACTTCGTCTGGAAAAACATTATCATATGGTTTGGGATACCAAGGAAATCATGGCAGACAACAACACCCAATTCAGGTCAAAGAAATTCCTAGAGTTTTGCCAAGGTCTGAAGATAAATAACCACTTTTCCTCGGTAGCACATCTGCAGACAAATAGCTAGGCGGAGGTCACCAACAGGATGCTTGGAGAGGGATTAAAGAAGTGCCTCGAGATAGGAAAGAAAGGATCTTGGCCAGACGAGCTCGTAAGTGTTCTATGGTCCTACCGGACTACCCCCTACAGACCAAATGGCGAGACACCCTACTCCCTTGTGCACGGGGCAAAAGCCATGATCCCAGTAGAAATCGTGGCCATAACTGACATATTTATCTATTACTCTAAAGAACAGAGCGACATCAACTTAAGACACCATTTGGATAACCTCGAAGGAAGAAGAGAGCGAGCATGCATTAGAATGGCTGCCTATAAAGCTAAAATTGCCAAATATCACGACAGGATGGTCAGAAGCCTACAACTCAGAGAGGGAGATCTAGTCTTGAAAGACACTATCACCTCACAATATTGAAGGGCAATGGCAAAGGCAAACTTGGAGCTAACTGGGAAGGACCATACAAGATAACAGAAGTCTTGGGCCACGCAACCTATCGCCTCAGCGACCTCAAAGGCAGAGAATTACCCAGGACATAGAACATTCCTAATTTAAGGTCATACTACACAGCATCTAACGGCTAGGGAACCAGACGACCACACTCTTTTCCTCCCCTGGGATTTTTTCCCACTGGGTTTTTTCCTCGGGAAGGTTTTTAATGAGGTGGCATCCCCTAAGCCTTCACTGGCTAATAAAGCACCGAAAAATGTAATTACTTGTAATCTATTTATGCTCATCAATAAAGGCACTTTATTTAATTTCATTGCGTTTGCTATTATCTTCACTTAGCCTTTCATGGCAAATGTTTCAAAGGCCCAACTGTGGCCACCATTACGCCCCCCAAGCGGCGCAATGTAGCCCCAGATGACTATCATCTTTATATAACTAAGCTAATAAGACTTAGATAATCTAAACGAATATTCATAACTAAGCTAACAAGACTTAGATATTCTAAATGAATGTTTGTAACTAAGCTAACGCGCCTTAGCCAACCTAAACCATGGTTATAAGTAAGCATCACATCTAAGCTAACGGGCCTTAGAAGAATCATACAAAGCAAATCTTAGATCAATCTAAGTCACAAAAAGCCCCGAGGTGGGTAACCATACATGGAAATGCAAGCATTCATCCAATCAAGCGAACGCAAAACATGAAAATATGCCAAAGACAAAGAAGCATAAATCAATGAACTAAAATAAATACATTGGCATTAAATAAAATTGTCAATATGTTACAAGAGCTAAAAGCCCAAAACAAAAAGAAAAAGAAGGAAAATCTAAGCTAAGAGACATGACAGTCTTCATGTGGCACTTTAGACGAGCTCACTGGTAAAGCCTTGCTAACCTGGCTTCCTATAGAAGGATCCGCTTGGTCAGCAGGAGGGCTATCAGGAACTTCCTTAAAAGTGGGAAAGTTAACATTGCTCACCATCTCCTTTGAAAGCTCTGGCCAATGCTGCCAGACCGCCTCAGCAATCTTTGGCCAAACATTTCACCATCCTTCCTACGAGGCTATCTAGCTCGGCGTCCCATTCAATAATCTCTGCCTCAAGCTTTGCAACCTTCCCTTGCAACGACCTAAAATCCTTCTCCAAAAGGGTGTTGAAGGAGAGGATTTGGGTATGGGCGTCATGTAGGTTCTCAAGCTCTTTCTTCACCTCGTCCAGCACAGCCTCTATCTCTCGCTGCTGGCAGCCGTTGCCTCGGCATCTTCTCTAGCCTTTATGGCCTCAGCCTCCCTCTGCTTGGCCGTTGCCACCTCTTTCTTAGCTGCTTGGAGGTCAGCCTTCGCCGTTTAGAGGTCCGTCTTAACTTTGGCATGGTTAGAGGCCCTTCGATGCATCTCAACGCATCGAGACATAACCTATAAAAGTATACGCAATGTCACAAGTTGTATAAAAGAAATAATAAAATTAAAATTGGTCACATTCCTCAGAAAGGTGGTCCAGTATAATTCCAGTCGGGCATATACTCAACTCCTCCTTGTAAACCTCCTTCTCCCTTGGGAGAGGGAGGATGCTTCGGAGCTCCAGTTGGACTTGAGGGTTGTTTATCCCCCCTTGAGGACCGGTTAGCTCTAGAAAGCTCTCCTTAAAATGGGCAGAAAGAGAGACGGTGGTTGTGGAGACCGGTGTAATCGGCAACCCCTGCCGGTGGCTCAGGCTCGACGACTCTTGGCCCTACAAAGAAAGAAAGCAAGTTAGCAATGAAGCATACAAAGGAAACAAAGGTTAAAAAGATAGCGGGTTACCTAGCGCCCCTTTTTGGGCAGTGCTTCAGCCAATGAGGCGGCTTTCTCAGAAAGAGAAACCTCGTCCCTCGGCCTCTTCCTATCCCCGGCCTTCTTAGAAAGGGCAAGCTTCGAGGCGTCATCCTTGGTTAGGTCAATTATCTCCGCCTCCTTCCTCTGGTTCTCCCGGCCCAAATCTTTAGTACCTTTAGCTAGATGTTTGTTAAGGGCATTGTTAAGTTAAGACGACGACATCCTAACAAAGAAAACAAAAAGATGAGCTTATGAGGAATATTGACTTCCCCTTTATAGTACACGATATTTAGGTCGTCCCACCCAATGACATTGGTGTTATTCAAGTAGGCCCGGGCGATGGTTGCCAATGACCATCACCCCTACTCCAGCCGGCTGAAAATGTCGAGGCGGTTGTCCAACTTAAGCCCTTTAGTGGACATCGCCTCAGGAATATCTTCCCTCCATTGAGACAGAAACGGCAGATATTATGGGCTTATTTTCATCAGAAATGGAACTTACTGAAGTTTTGAACGGACTGCGGCAGTTCGAGAAATGGTAGAACCCGTCCTTGTGACTAAAGTGTAGATGATCCTCAAAGGCCTTCCGCCTGAAGGAAGCCAGCCAGCGAAAGAACCCAAAATCTAGGCCATAACACAAGTGGTAGTGCCCCACAATGTCTGACCAACAGTTGGGTGTATTTAAGCCGGACACACACCCCAGTCGGTTAAGAGCTTGGCGATCTCCTCGGGGGGTGGATACATGAAGCCGGCCTAAACTTGCTCCATGTATATGCTAAAGTAACCATCTGAGGGAGTATGAACCCGTTTATGGCGAGCTGGTAACAGACATGGCTTTCCGATCAGCCACTAATGCACATGTTCCTCGAACCTGATGTCCAACTCGTTGGAGATGGACACCATACTCTCGATTCAAGGTATGGGTCCCCTGGCGCGGCACTTCCTCGCCCGCCTGGGAGCATTCGCCGCCTTAGTCCTCCTTTATTTGGGAGCTTGTTGGGGAGACAACATGGCAACCTCTTGCATGGATCTATCCATGTCTATGGGACCGTTAACCCCCTCATACTCCTCTACGGCCCGAATCTCCGTATCGTCTGAGTTGATGGGGGGTCCATGACTTGGAAGTTGATCCCGCCTGACTAGTCATTATCCTATGCGCCCTTCGCTTAGTCCTAATAAAGGGATGCTGGTTAGTTCTATCAACAGTCACCGGCTGAGCTAGGAGATGATCCAAATCCTAATCAAGCCTCATAAGACGACCCATGGTCTCGGCAAAAAGGCCATCCCCACTTGAACCACTAGACAAGCTCATCCTAGGAAACAAGCAAAAGAAAGTCAAGCCCGGGGGCTCGAGACCAAAAGGGACACCGCCTTGAGGCCGCCATACTAAATTAGTGAGTGCCTAAAAATACCTTTTTCCCCAGAACGCTTGTCAGTTCAATGTTCAAACCTATGTCTATTCCCAGTTCATACAAGGGCGCGCAAAATACAAAATCACTCCTAGAAAAGCTTAGCTAAAGGGATATACAGGAATTATGGCAAAAAATAGAACCTATAAATGCTTATTGCAAAAAGGCACACTACAACCACTCCTAAGCATGAATCAGCACATAGAATTTACAAACAGGAGCATAAATCGAAGCAATTGGGGGTAAAAGACCGTTTACTTATAATTAGGATCGAACGGAAAAACCCTTGCCGTCGTAGAAGAGATGGAAGAAGCGCTGGAAAAAACCTGAAATCTCTACGCCGGAAAATGCTAAGCCAATAGAAAGTTGAATGTAAAATGGTAACTGTGGAAAAGAGCGACTTTTATAAGATTTTTTGAATTTAAACAGTCATCTTAGGGGGAGGATCCAGAAGCCCACGTGGCATATTTTTGTGGTATGGTACACTGCACGAGGAGTCTTGACAGCTGTTACATGAATTGAAAAGGCCAGGCCGTACCATCTTTGAGACGACGCCCGCTTCGAGATGACGGAAGCCTGAACACTTCCCATACTTGCGGGGGGACTCTTGATAACTAACTATACACTCGAGGCGTACGCCATTCCCAGATGTCACCGCCTCGAGCTTACCAACCACCATGTCTTAGCAATATCGTGCCATGTGCTACTTATGTTCGTCTCGATAGCGAGACGGTGCACGCAAGTGTTGTCTAAGTCAAGGACATAACTCCCCACTCCCTAAAAATGAGGAACTAACAGGTTTTGACCAAGTCTTCCTACAATCTCGGGACCATGATCCCACATTCCAATCCGCAACTACCAGATCATGGGTAACGGTCACAAGGAGGCCTATAAATACCCAATGCCTACTATTGTAATGGTAATCAATTTTACACTTACCTACACTCTGCCATTTTCTACTTGCAATGTACACTTCCAAATTACTGACTTATGCATCGGAGGTTCCCCCGGGATGAGCCCCGATCCTTTGACCTTTGATGTTTTGCAGGTTCTATTCCTAATAAATGTCCTAATCAAGTATTTGAAGTTCTAGCACGTGGGATATTCACCAGTGGGATAACTTTCACTTTCTAAAGTTCTACGTCCTTAATCCTTAATAATACATATTGCATCAACTTGATTCACCACAAAGTATTAATTCATATAGCTATTCCACCAGCTTCAAATCAGACATTTGTCCAGCAACCAACGTAATATGCATCAACCTTTATATCTTGAAGGTTTTAAAACCAGATGTAAATGTATCGTTTCAGTTTAATTTGATTTATTACTTTCCCTTAAACAAGTGTAGTTTGAGACTTGTGAGAAACCTAGAAACCATTAGTTTTTAGTTTGGTCAGAAAAAGTTCCATCTGCACTGACCAGACACTCCAGACCTCTATTAATGTTACTGGATTTTATTGTTCATAATGATGAATATTCTATATCCAAAGTGACCGTCACCGGAATATAAACAACATGCCGAAGTTTTTCCTAGTGCCAAGAGTTGATCCAGCACATGTCTAGTGAGTTTTCATCTAGCCTTTCGTGCAAATTACAAGTTGATTGATCCACTCGTTTAAAGAAAACATCTGAGAATGCCTTAGCAATTTCAAACTATACATGAATTGCCTGTCTGGAAGTATTTTATCTCTTTTCATAGCCGTTGGCAGTGTTGTCACAGGGGCGCCTTAGAGCTTTCTAGGCAACGGATATGCTCCTAGACTGCGCCCGGGCGCGCTAGGCCCCAGGGCAGTCTAAGCACACTTTTTAATAGTTTTTATTTATTCATTTAATATGTATTTTGTTGAAAAATAATATTACTAGTATCTAATATGTATTATAAGTCCAAACAACTATTTGCTTTTTGAAATTTACCCTATTAGCATTTATGTTAAGAATCTAAACTAACTAATTAGTTTTTAACCCTAATTAGTTTTCCTTTATTATGAAAATAAATTAACCTAATTTATTTAACTCTAATTAAGAATTGTTCATGAATAAGGACTATAAAGTCTAATGATGAGGAAGAGGATGAAGCTCAAGAAGACTCTATGGAGGAGGATTAGGTAATATTAGACGAAGAATTTGAGGGTGCTTTTAATAAAGCTGACGAATATGCTGAGTTTGATGACGACTTTGATGATTGATGAATCGAGTGTGCTGTTTTTTACATTAGTAGGAAAATTGATTATAATATTAAGAGTAATACACTCTCTCTCTATTTACTTGATGAACTTTTTATATTATTTTCATGGTTTTAACACAGCATAATTTATATTTTTTTTAGTTAGTACGCCTTAACGTCTGGACTGCGCCTAGCGCCTTGACAACCATGGTCGTTGGTAGCACTTTTCTAAATCCAAGAGTTGCTTCCTGCATTGGTCCAACGACAAAGTTTCTAAATTAGGGTATGATTGATTTTTGATTTTACAGAGAACAACCAATACAAGTCCATTGACTATATTTCTTCAACTATCAGATTATAAGAAACCTGCATCATTAACCACCATTATTCTATCCTAGGTAGGACGTAAACTCCTACGCACTAGCATTTCTACGTTTTATTTATGTTATGGAAATCGAAACTCACGAAAACTAGGTAGTAAACGGCCGTTTCACTAAATAATGAAAATTGGAAACTCATTTCTATAAAAATATGAAACCATTTCCGGATATTTATCCTAGAATTACTACCACTTAAGTAAAATCATTTTACAATTCATACGGTCAATTAGCAATTTGCAACTTTTCCATGCTTTCTTGTAGACTAAAATCATATTTTTATAAAATTACTGTGCTGATTTTCTATTTTTTAAAAGAAAAAAAATCATATGAATACGTATTTATAGGTTTTATACTTATAAACATACCCCTCTATTTTTATTATGTAAATGTTTCTCCAGATTATCAGAACCTATATTGTTCAGAAGTGGCGTTTTCCGGTCTCCGTTTTTTATTTCTGTAGTGGGTTCCGTTTCCGTGCTACCTTATTAACCCAAAATATGATACAAAATCTGAATCTAATCATGATTTAAACATATAAAAGAACATGGAGAAGAAAATGTCACAGCTCACAATGTCAAAATACACACTCTAAACCAACCCATAGTCTCATTTTCCATGCCTTATTGTGATCTTTAAATATTGTGTTGCAAACCCTTCCCAACTATTCATGCTTTCCCACTGATAAAATAAAGATTCAACAGCTGAGTCATAAAATTACATAAAAGATAATTTAATTTGTGGGGTAATTTTTGTACTTGTGACAAATTTATGGGACTTCTGTAATGTATTTATGTAGATATGACGGATATCGACCAATGTCCCTTTCTGTTGTTGTGTACTTTTGTTAAAGTCCTGATAACTATATATATATCCAATAGCCCGGAAGTGCTCACAACTTCTTATATACTTTTTTTTATAATAATTACATGTATCTTTATTGAGATAATTTTATTCGGGGCTTAGTAACAGTTAAAGCTCTTCAACCCTTCCAACAAGTGTATTTAGTTGGATTCAAACCTTGTTATCCTCCAACTTACTCAATCTACTTAGCCAACTGAGCTACACCTTGTAGGCGTAATTTAATTTGATTTGTACATTTTTTTAATTATTAACGGAGAAGCCAATAAAGTAGCAAGACATTAATTATAAGGCAAACTAGAAAAAGAAATATATACTGGGGTTTGACAACTAAACCCTTTGGCATTGTAAACAACATTTTACCTGAACTAAATTTCGGGTAATTGATTTGCTGATGGATTAAACGATGTTGAAATAAGAACCATAAAATTTTTTAGATAAAATGTACCACAAAGATATTGTCACATATAATACAGATTGGTCTAGTAAATAACCTCACAACAATTCCTAACCGATCCATCCAATATTTTCTTTTTCTTTCCGATGGACTTTATTTAACATTTGTTAACAATAGCTGATTAACTAAGCCTGTGACTACCTATATGATAGTATATAACTGCTTATATGGCAATCATTCAAATAGCGTAGATTATCCTAATTTCCAACCACAATTAAAAGTTTTGCCTTTAAAAAAAAGACAAAGTTAGTTTATAAATTTTGCTCTGATGCAAGATTAATTGACATTAATAAATGATTGAAATTTAGAGCAGTTGATGAAGTGCCAATTATGTAATAACGTGTATATGAAGTGCCAATTATGTAATAATGTGTATTTATGAAGTGCCAATTGGCATTTAGAAAACAATTCATAAAGGTATAGGGCTGTAAACGAACCGAGCCGAGCTCAAATACTGACTGTTCAAATTCTGTTCATTTAAATTTTAACGAACACGAACCGAGCTCGAGCTTGGTTAAACCGAGCTTCGAGCCTATCTCGAGCTTTGTTTAAATCGAGAGTTCAGCTTATAAAAAAGATAGAATCCGTAAGATGAAGAATCAGAGATGAAGGATCTAAACACCACAAATAATTTTCATTGTACTAAGAAGAGGAAGAGGAGTGTTGTATTGGCGGCTGCTTTTTTTAAGAGGAAAATGAGATTAGAGTTTTACCCAGCATATAGCGATTGATGAATATATATAGTAGGGATTGAATTGGATCCGAATTACCTTTGTTAGGCTTTATATCCATCTTTTCTCTTTTTTTTCTGTATATTTGATATATCACTTTTATACATATGTTTTCTTTATTATTAATTTTATATTTTTATATTTTTCTTTGTACGTTTTTATATCCATTTTATACATACACTATTTTATACTTATTCGTAATCTATCTATTTCATGAATATAGTGTATAAAGTTTTCAAATATGTTAACGAGCCTATTAGCGAACTAGTTCGCGAGCCTCTTATCAAGCATGTTCCCGAGCTTTCGAACCGAGTATTCCATTGTTCAAGCTTGGTTCGTTTACGATAACGAGCCTGAAATTTTATTCACGAACAAGCTCATTTATTAACAAACCGAGCTCGAACAAGCTTTGACCGAGCCGAACGCCGAGTAGTTCACGAGTAGTTCGACTCGTATACAGCCCTAGGTATGATGATCTAGTGTGGGCTGGGCTTACACATAGAGCCGTGGGAAATATGGGAAATAATAACCCATTTGCGGCCTGGTTATGGTTCATTTATATAAACGATCAGTTCTTTTAGATACCTGTCATTTATGTAGGGAAAATGGATCAAAGGATGTACAATTTCACCCAATTTTTATCTCCAATGTTTTTTTCTCAATTCAACTTCTCTCCTATGTGTAAAAAATTAAATCGAAGACATTATAATTACAACATACTTCATTCCCAATTTTCATGGAGAACTCTGTTTTCTCATCTCTTATAAACAAAAATCTCGGATTATTTTTAAAAAAAATGAATATATATGTACTATAAATTTGAGAGTGTAGAGTTTGATTTTATGAGTAACTATAAAACATAAACTAATTTGGCTTGTGTAAACTTCAAGTAAATTTAAATAAATTTGAACATTGGATTTCAAAATTGTATGAAATAGATTAATCTGTGGTTGAATGTCCGGCTCTATTTGTTGGGCCTTTTCGTGACAGAAAATATTCGGTCTCAAAAAATTGAATGACGTGATGAAAGGGAAACTTTTTATAATAATTTCAGTTAAAAAAGTAGTTCAAAATGCAAATCAATTGTAAATAGTAATCCAAAATTTTTTAAATCTCACCATAAAAATTTATTTCTCTTAATTATAATATTTTAATTTTTAAAATTTATTTTTACATGAATACAAGAACCCTCATTGTAACAACTATCTTTCTTAATTAATTTAATTTTTGTAACTTAAAAACGACTATATTTCATAAACCATTAATTTTTTTCGACACGAGCCTTTATAATATTTTGTTCGTCTTATTTTTATCTTTAAAACAAAATCCACATTGAATATTTTTTGAGCAAAAAAATTTTTTCGCATCTTATACTAATTTTACCAATGTTTCGTAAATTCTTATACCTGGTATAAGAGTGTTATGATATCTTTACAGCATCAGTTTTCCATTTAGTTCCAGATAGATGACATAAAAGATTAGCAATATTGTTTTATTTAAAGTAAAAAAAACTCTTATACTTAGTATAAAGGTTGTAAAAAACTAATATAAGACTACGAAATTTTTTTTTTGCTTTAAAAATATTCAATATGGATTTCATTTTAAAGATAAAAATAAGACGAATAAAATATTCTAAAGGCTTATGTCGAAAAAATTAACGATTTGTGAGATATAGTCATTTTAAGTTGAGAAAATCAAATTAAATATGAGAGAGAAGGTTGTGATAAAAAGAAAAATAATAACCTTAAAAGTAGTATAAAGCTGAAGAAAAAGAAAGTTTAATATATAAAAAATTATTCTATGAAAATAATATTTCCCTTATATAAACGACCCGACTTTTCAAATTTACTTTGGTAGCGCTTATTTTTCACCAAGTAAAGATTTAGTAAAATTAGATTGCTGCGGAACTGCTAGGTTTTGTCAGTACAAAAGTAAACTAAACAGACCTTATAGTTAACGATAGGGAAAGACTTTCATGTATCGTTTGCAGAACGAACGGAATAAGGTGGTCTTTGATGGTGTGGACACATCAGAGAATATATTTGTTATAAGTATTTATTATAATTAGTTTTTATTTACTTGTAAGCGGTGTAATATGAACTTCGTTATTTTTATTGTATTTACTTACGCGTAATTGCTAGTCTCATGTACTTGATTTAATTAAATACATCTTATAATTAATATTATTTATTTAATAAATATGTGGACCAATTACAGTAACTGTGCTCAGGGTATATCTATAAAAAAAAAACACATGTTTTACTGTGCCCTATTTCAATTTTCGAACCAAACGGGCCTCATGTTGAATTTATTAGAATATGGTTGGCTTAATTATAAATATTACGAGATAAAGATGTGTACGTGGGAAATTTACATTGGTCTTCATCAGAGAAGTTTTTTCTCGAGGACAGATAGGGAAACCTCTTCTATTTTTTATATATATATCATTGATAGAAAATAAGGGGATAAAATGAAAGAAGTTAAAGACAGAATTTATTTCGAATTTTCTAATATGTTTGCAAACATTTTAATTTAAATTATTTTTATTTCATTGAAATGTCAATTCAATAAAGTATTTCATCTTTTGTTTTCTATTAATAATTCAAATTTTTATATACGATAAAAGGTATTTAATATTTTTTTTAATTTAACGGTTAAATATTTATGAGAGATCATTTAATTAAGATAAAATAATAAATAAACACTCATGCATAGCTACTCAACTATTAAATTAAAGAATGAATGAAATATCCGGTATCATATATAATTTCCCATTAATCCATCTACCCATCATCCCTTCCTCTTTCTATTCCTTTCTTTTTCTATAATTTTCAACAGAAAAAACCATTTGCTGTAAGTTGATTAATTCATGATCCATATCATCCAAATAATTTTTATATTCATATTTATGGGTCGAGACATTTATCTTCCATGAGTAAAAAAAACACAATAACTAAAACGCAACAGAAAATTTGAAAAATGTGAAAGAATTTCAAGCTGATTTTAGGGATCCAAATTATGCATATATGAACCTAAAGTAGCTTCGATTTCGTCTAATGTGTCTGCAATAACTATATTACATGCTGAGAGAGTTCGGGACTTTCTTTGATGAGAAGGCGGCTAGGGTTCTCTTCTTAACCCTAGCAGCTCATATTTTTTTTACTGGCGTTTGGTCAGCGGTTTTAACAAAGTTGTTTGGATCTCTCTCTGTTGTTCAATAAAAGGGCGATCAGACGTCTTCTACCGGCATTTTTTCTTTAAGAGCTCTGGTGATTAGGCGGCTAGGGTTCTCTTGAATTCTAGCCGCCCAGTTTTTCTCCACCAGCGTTTGGCCGACGTTTTTTACAAGGCTTCTCCTTTCAACAGTAGGGCGATTAGACGGCTTCCACCGGTGTTTGGCCGGCTTTTCGCATATCGATTTTTCTACAAGAGGGTGATTGACGGCTAGGGTTCTGTTTGGTCCGCGTTTCGACTGGGGGTCGACGGTTTGTTTATCAGATTTCTTCTACCGACGTCTTTTCGGCAGTCCTTGGAGGGTCCAGGCGCTCCACCCCTTTTTCTTGCTTTCACCGGCGGTTTGGCCAGCAGTTTTCAACAAGGGTATCAGGTTTTTATGTCCTTTGGAGTTCATCGTTGCCTGCGGCGTTGCAGAGGTGGTGCCTTATCGGGCAATAGTGATTGCTGGTTGATGTTATTCATCATCACTGCCGCTAGGACTTATCATCTCAGCCTTTACGGAATTGACTATGGTGCACCACGGGAATCTTTTTCCCGCCGTTCACTTCTGTTATGGATCTTTAGATCATTAGGTTCACACTATGTTGTGATTGGGATCTTTATTTCATTATTATTGCACTAGGTTGCAAATTAGCATTGGATGTTTTTAACTTATCTTTTATTTTTCTTTTTTTGTTGGTACTTTTTCTTTTCCTTTTAAATAAATAGAGTCGATTTTCGCCGAGTTCAACCTTTACGTAAAAACTATGTTACATGCTAGTAATATATACTACTAAGGCTTAATATATTCAAAACATATGTTATTTACTCAATGTTATTGCCCATTCTTTGGGTTTATGAAATTATTCCTTTTCTGTGAAAAAGAGTGGGCCATAACTAAGAATGGTCCTGAATGGACCGTGCTTTGTGAGTTGCAATTGACAAAGACAAAAATGGAAATTTTCACAAGCAAGGCCGTCCAGCCGCAAAACAAGACTATTTGGTTGCCTGTCTTATGCTCTATATGTCCAAATACATGCACAAGTGTTTGTCACAATTAATTCAAAAGTAGCACATGTTTGATGCTTGCAGATGTTATATAAAGTCATGGAACTTTTGTTTAGTGGCAATAAAACTATTCTCCGGTACCATCGCAATTTAGTGTCAGAATGTCGATATGTTAAGTCAATGCTAAATCAGAATTTCCTCCACACATGGTTATTGTGACAAAAAAATTTCACACAGACTCGTAGGACAGTTGATTCATAGATTTATGTTAGCTATATGTTCATGATGATCCCATGACCAAACTCGTAGGCACCTAAAATTGTAGGACAATTTCAAATTCTGCATCCTTAGTTAAAGGTGGATTAGTCCCTACCATAACCACATCCTTTGAGCTACTTATGATCAACACACCATAAATTTGATTGAAATAGAAAATGATTTATGATAATTGTATTTTTTATAAGACTAATAATTATATCAATATTTAGTGTTGGAAATAATCAACCTGTATATCACGTCGATCTGGTCAAATGATCTTAATTAATTGATCAATTGGACTTCTTCTGTAATGACCAAATGAGATATTGTACCATTATCTTTATAAATTCATTCATTTAGAACGAAATTGAGTTAGTGAAAGAAATTTTCGTTTCTTTCTCACATTTTTAATCCTAAATTTTTTTATAATAAAAACGTTTTACACGTCATGCATAGTCTATCTTTTTTGACTTAAACACCTTGGTGGGGCTTATATTACTTAAATATTCTTTTTTATCTGTTCTATTGAAATTGCTTATTTGATACCTGACATAACAAATTTTAGTACGATAATTTAAGAGATCATTGAAGATAGACAATTCTATTCATGATCATCAAAATATATCCATACTCCAAATGATGATACATGTATTTCACATTTTTTATGTTGTTAAATGGACGTTCATGCATTAAAATTAAATAGATCATGCATTAAACAGTCAAATATTTAATAAGTTGGGTACTAAATGTGCAAAAAATGATTCCGTCTAGTTATAAAACATATACCAAAGAGCATTTTGAGTTATAAACAGGACACATAGGTATATAAGTTGATCTTTCTGCGCCCGAGAAGTCATGAATGAGAATATAATTATTATCCAATATACCACAATACAATCCCAACTTTTAGCATAATAATTAAATTTCTCCAATCCTGAATAAGGAATAGGTTACGATTTGAATCCATTTCTTATTGGCTCCCCTTTGCAATAATTTTTTTAAAATATTTGTATTATGTTTTTCTAAATATATTTATTTTATCTTCAAAAGTAAGTTATCAAAATTAAAGACAATCTATTAAAGATAATCTGCACCCGCCTTTCTCTTCTTTGAAAAACCTTAGTTGCGCCCTTTCTCTTTAGGCCTCTACTCAATTTTTTTTAACCTCTTGTTAAAGAGGAAGGAGAAAGTTTTAACTTTCTGCTTCCTCCCCTTAACGAATTTATAATATTTTTCTTTTATTTTGAATAATTCATTGCTATTTTTTTAGTTTCAATGACAGGATCGGTTCTTCAATCATAGATCTAATGCTACACATCTCAATCTTGATGGTTTATCATTAGGTTGTACTTAATCTGTCTTTAGACAAGATATTCGCATGATCTTTCACGGTGGGTATCCATATTTATCTCCTTTAAGCAAGATCGTTCTAGATGATTAATGATATGGAGTTGTTATTGGCTCTGATTTGATATAATGAACTATATTAAGAATCCTATATTAACATTTTTCTATATAGGATTATTCCTAATCAATTTAAATTAGGAATAATATCAATAATTAGGATTAATGTTGATTAGCTAGATTATTTACAATTAATTGTATTTATGTTGATTTATTTATTTCCTTTCCTCATAAGTGGTTTTGCATACTATAAATATATGTAAATATAGTTGATTATTTATAACTCAGAAACACAATATACAATTTCTCAATTTATCTTTTGTTCATATTTTTATCATGGTATCCGAGCATCGTTCCTATTACTCTTGAAGATCATCGACTATCTATATCAACAGCATGGCTTATTTGACTCAGTCATGTAAATAATGACATATATTCTAATGCGTCAGGTTTGTTATCTTATAGTGCAATAATTAATTCAGTTTTTACAAAGCCATGGATTCTTGACAGTGGTGCCACTGACCACATCATTTCTGGTCCCAAATATTTCACACAAAAACGTACACTTTCAGTTACCTCAGTGAATTTACCACTGGTTCTACTGCGCCTATCACATTCACAGGCATTATTCAATTTAATCATGATATTCGTTTAAAACATGAATTATGCGTTCCATCCTTCAATTTAAACCTTATTTCTACTAGCAAATTGACTAAATCTCTCAATTATCGTATTATTCTCTTACCTGACGGTTGTATCTTGCAGGACTTGGTTACAGGGAGGACGATTGGTTCGGGTGAGCAATGAGGCGGTCTATATTACATATCACCTTCCATTCCTATACTAAACTCCTCACAAACTTTTAATTCTTTCAATTTGTGGGACATGCTCCTTGGACAACCATCTTTAAAATGCCTAAAAATAACTTCTTCTTTACTATCATCCAATAATAAAATGTCATTTCATAACAATTGTAACATTTGTCCTATGGCTAAACAATCTAAACATCCTTTTTCATCCAGTTCAATAAAAACTAATTCTCCTTAAGATCTTATACATTGCGACATTCGGGGACCGCACAAAATTACAACTCATTCCAATGCAAAATATTTTTTAACAATTATCGACAATTTTCCTTAGTGTACATGGATTTTTCTTATGCAACAGAAATCAGAAACACAACGTTATGTCAAATCATTCATTACCTTTGCATCTACATAATTTGATAAATATGTTAAGAAGATTCGATTTGATAATGGTCCTGAATTCATTTCCATGCAGATTTTTGAAGAAAAAGGTATCGAATGCCCTTTTTCTTCTGTTTACACACCCCAACAAAATGGGGTTGTTGAACAGAAACACCATCATATCATTACTGTCGCTCGCTCTTGTTATTTCAATCAGGACTACCACTTCAGTTTTAGGGCGAAAGTGTTCTCACTGCAGTACGCCTCATAAATAGATTACCCACACTTCTTATTTCCGGCAAAACTCCCTATGAGAATTTACATAATAAGCTTCCCTCACATGACCATCTGCAAGTATTTGGGTGCCTATATTGTTCCACCGTTGTACAACCCAAACAAAAGTTTGACCCTAGAGCTCGTCAATCCATTTTTTGTTGGTTATCCATCTACTCATAATGGTTATAAGTTATATGACATTGCTTTTTCCACTTTCATCATTAGCTGAGATGTAATTTTTCATGAAACTACATTTCCATATCAACATCACAATCCCTCACCTACATCTCCACTTCTACCAAATTTAGATCTTGATCTTTCTCCTTCACCCGTTTTACCAAATTTGGCTCTTGATCTTTCTCCTTCACCAAATCTCAGTAATGAGCCCTAAAAATTATTGCCCTTAACTGAGTCATAACCCATCGATCAATCCCATAATATCGATCAGTCACACCATATTGATCAGTTGTATCCTGTCAACCAATTTCCTTCTCCACCTTTGGTTCGATAATCTTCCCGAAATCGCCAAGCTCCAGTGTGGCATTAAAACTACTTTGTTCTTACTCAAGCCAATCAGTCCATCATCGTTCCAATGTCCTCTAAAGGTACAAAATATCCTCTTTCTAATTTTTTATCATATTCAAAATTTTCACCCGGACAACGCACTTTCCTTGCTAACATCACAGTTCCAAAAGAACCCACTTCTTATGAATAGGCCAACCATGATCCTCACTGGCAAAAAGCCATGGCTGCAGAATTAAATGCATTAAAAGAGAAAAATACTTGGAGCATTGTGTCACTTCCTACCGGTCATAAACCTATTGGATGTCGATGGGTCTATAAAATCAAATACAATTCTGATGGGAGTATTAAGCGCTGTAAGGCGCGACTGGTTGCTAAAGGATATACACAAATTAAAGGTCTTGATTATAATGAAACATTCTCTCCAACTGCCAAACTTACCACATTACGGTGTCTCTTTTCCATCGTTGCAGCTCGTAATTGGTTTACATACCAGTTAGATGTACAAAATGCATTTTTACATGGTGATTTACATGAGGTGGTTTATATGGATCTTCCTCCCAGTCTTCACCGATAGAGGGAGAATCGGGTGTGTCAGCTCAATAAATCATTATACGGCCTCAAACAAGCCTCTCAGAATTAGTTCTCTACATTTTCTAAACTGATTTAATCAGCAGGTTACCAACAGTCCAAAGCAGACTATTCTTTATTCACAGAGCATGAAGGGTCCTCATTCACTTCCATTTTAATCTATATAGATGATATCCTTTTGACTGGAAATGATCTAAAAAAATGCAACGCCTCAAAGATTGCTTACTTCGGCATTTCCGCATTAAAGAGCTTTGAGATTTGAAATATTTCTTAGGGATTGAGGTTTCTCATTCCAAAACTGAAATATACATGTCCCAAAGAAAATATGCACTTGATATTTTGCATGATACAGGGCTCACAGGTGCTCGTCAAGAAAAATTTCCAATATAGCAACATTCAAAGTTAACTGTAGATGATGGAGAGCTATTGGAAGATCTATCCAAGTACATATGGCTTGTAGGAAGGTTAATATACCTCACAGTCACTAGACCTGATATAGTGTTTGCAGTTCAAACATTAAGCCAATTCATGCAATCTCCACATCAATCACATTGGGCTGCTACAAATTCGTATCCTTAAATACATCAAAGGATCTCCATGACAAGGCTTGTTATAGCCATCCAAAAATAATCTCACACTTAAGACATATTGTGATTCAGATTACAGGATGTCGAACAACTCGAAGATCAATTTTAGTTGCATCTTCCTTGGTTCTTCTCTTATTTCATGGAAGTTAAAGAAACAAACCAATGTATCAAGATCATCAGCAAAAGCAGAATATCGTGCAATGGCTAATGCATGTTTGGAGCTAGTATGGCTACGTTATATATTGCAAGATTTGAAAGTCTTGTGTGATGTTCCTACACCACTATTTTGTGATAATCAGACAGCACTACATATTGCAGCAAACCTCGTGTTTTGTGAGCGTACAAAGCACATTGAGATCGATTGTCATATTCTGCGAGAGAAGCTGCAGGCAGGAATAATCAGTCCTTCATATGTACCAACTCGTCACCGACTTGCAGACATTTGTACAAAGCCACTGGGGAAGGATCAGTTCTTAACATTGCGACACAAGTTGGAAGTTCAGAATATTCATTCACCAACTTGAGGGGGAGTATTAAGAATTCTATATTAAAATTTTCCTTTATGGGATTATTCCTAATAAATCTAAATTAGGAATAATATCAATAATTAGGTAGATTATTTACAAGTAATTGTATTTATGTTGATTTATTTATTTCCTTTCCTCATAGGTGATTTTATATACTATAAATACATATATATATATATATATATAATTAATTATTTACAACTATAACAAGCCTTGTCAACTCAAAATTACAATATACAATTTCTCAATTTATCTTTTGTTCATATTTTTATATAACTATATTCATTAGTAAAAAAAGTTATCAAAATTATTATTCAGCTTAATAATAATTTAAAAATGTATGCACAATATTTTATTGACCATTTCCATCTTTCAAACAAAATTAGGGAATAAATAGTACTACTTTCCTTCAATTCATGGAAACTAATGTTGCATGATTCCTACTTCACTTTTCCCATGGTTCTCATATTCTCTCTCAACAAAACATATTTGAGACTAATAAATCGTTCCCTCTAATTTTAGTTAAGTAAAATGAATGCATAAATAAAGGTGTTGGGGTGAAAAAAAATGAAAGAGTTGATAATTACCAAAATGGGAACAATAGATTACACATTATTTATTAGTAATTAATTTGTGTCAACACCATTAAATGCCTGTCCCCATCTTCTTCAAACAAATTATTATAGTATGAGTTTTCGTATCAAAGTTTATTGACTGGACCAGTCACTCAATTTTTATTTCTTATTGCTTCATATTTAATGTATATTTTCTTTCTGTTTCTCGCTTTAATTAGTTAACTATCCGATGGGGTAAAAAGTGAAGAATATTCCTGAAGATACAAAGTGATTAATCAATGTTGACCTAAGTGAAATAAAAATTTGGGTCACTTAGATTAAAAGTTTTTAGGTAAAATTAATAAATTTTAATAAATAATAAATAAAAAATATAATTTTTAATTTATTTTATTTTAGTCAACCATCTAATTCATTAACATTTGATAAATTTAAAAAAAATTTTAAAGTTTATATATATATATATATATATCCTTAACCTATAATGATAACCGACCCTGATAATTTCTTTCATCAGGTTTTGGTTTTTCCTACGTCTGTAACAATCTTTTCAGCAGTCATTTTTAACTATAAATAATGACTTTATCTATATAGTAAAAGAAAAGTTTTCTTACTTGTAGTACGGAATGTTTGATTAAGTTACAAATTTTTGAGGAGGGAAATGGAAAGAAAGTCTTCTGAGTCCAAGTTCAAAGCAATTAATTAAATTGATGATTTGATTTCTACAGAAAAACTTAATAAATTTTTTTATTATTATTATACAGTAATATAAAGTATAAACTCATCATTAATTTAATTAAGCAATGTCTTATCATAAAATATATACGTCAGAAACCACAACTAGTCGGCCAAATGAAGTGAATCGAACAAATATCTTTGGATTAAATCTGGTGATTAATTTGGTTTGGAGTGTACTTTTAATGGTTTTACATGTAAAAAGAGATCACTACCAACTGTATCACCTACCCTCAAAACTTAACCATCAGCCAACAATTGTCGGCCATGGACATTTCAGTTTGACTATAATAACTGGAACCGATTACAAGGAAGAGAGTTAATGTTGGAGTCATATTAAATACATTTAAAAAATAAGTGATTAATTTAAGTGTAATTATGGTTTATAATAATAATAAAATTAGTTGTTTTAATGTGGTCAAATATATTCAAACCTTATGTTACCATCAACTTTTATTTACTTCAGTTATCCTTAAATTTGATAAAGTGTATCAACTTGGTTGAAGAGTTAAATATCATAAAAATAACATTTTAAAATGTCAAATCAATCAAAAATTACATAACACCTAGCATATAAAAAGAAATTTACATATTTTTTATTAAATTTAAGGGGTTAATTAAAACTTTTATAATTTTTAAAATGGTATATCAAATTGAGGCATTAAAGTTTTATTAGTTTGCTGTATTTGATAAAGTGTTAAAGGGTCCACCTGGATATCAGAAAAGATGTTTGTCTCCCATGAGTTGAATAAGATTTAGAGGAACTTTACAAGTACTCATGTTTGCAATATATTTACAAAGAGCTTTTCAAACTTTAATTCATTTTCAGGGGCTAACATTTTTAAATTTTGATGGTTAATTAGTATGTACATCCATTTAATTGTATTTTTGGTCGCCTTAAAATTAGCAATTTGTTAGGAATCAATTGTTTAATTTCAAACCTTGCTTTATCACTTTTCACATTATTTTTTTTAGCTTAGAGAAAGAAATTTGTGGGGTTTGTTTAAGTTGATTAATGAAATCTACTTACAAAATAGATGAACCGCCTCAAAAGTTTTTTTATAAATTAACGATTACGTGAATCTTTTAATTACATTAGTACTCATCCAATATTATAAAGAAGCAAAATAATAGAAACTTAATAAAAACAAATTACCTTTAAAATTGATATATATTAAGTTCGTTGTTAGGCTTATAAAATAAACAAATAATAACAAATAATTCTAATAAATTTAAAATAGTAATAATAATAATAATATTACTATTATTATTCCTATAAAAACATTGCCCCAATATCTTACAAGGCTATGCACAAAATAGGATAAGAGGGATCGGATGTACTCAACCTTACTTTTGTAATTATAGAGAGGTTGTTTCCAAATAACCCTGAAGTAGAGTTGCAACAATTATCCATGACTTTACAACATAAAAAACTCATACAATTTAATAAATTATTTTTCTTTACTCTATTATAATCTAAAGTCAAAAAATAATAAATCTATGACATCATCAAAAATAATTGACAACTTATAGATTTATCAAATTGAAGGTGGGAACTTAATAATGTCACAATCTAGTATCATTTTTTTCTAGTTTTTGTACTATATAACTCATACGATTTGATATGATTGTTTCTCATTGAAAGAGGCATTAATTTGATTCAAACTTTTGATAACTCAGATGTTGACATTCCCTTTAAGGAAATAGACAATTTTGACTAGAAATCTCGAAACTCCAAAAGGATGCAACATTTTCATAAATTTGCCTTGTGACAGCCATCATTAAACTATTTTTCTTTTTTGACTTTTCCTTAATTTCAGACTAATTAAGATATTATGATCCATAAGAAAGGCAGATTTTCATTTTTCTCTTCTTTAATTGGTCGTTGCTTATGATATGCTTAAGTCAAGATTTTCAATTCTACAGGGAGGCTTACCTCTTTAAAATTTTAATATAATTCGAATGGATTCTCTGTTTCAATATTGTTTGGATAATTACTTTCACAAAGAACAATTCTCATTTTATGTGAAGACTTGAATAGGAAAGAAAGAATTCAAGTCAAAGGACTATTTATAATGAATGTTAAAACTTTATTAAATATATGATACAGTTTATTGTTGTACATTTTACCCCTACCAATGCTTAAGAAATAATTAAATAGAAAATATGATTTTTTTTACTCAGAGGATGACTTATTAATAATTAGATATGAGCAAGAATTATATCTTAAATAAAAGATAGTCAGATGGACATACAAATTATGTTGG
Source organism: Euphorbia pulcherrima (assembly GCA_947683365.1). NCBI lineage: Eukaryota > Viridiplantae > Streptophyta > Magnoliopsida > Malpighiales > Euphorbiaceae > Euphorbia > Euphorbia pulcherrima. The sequence goes on from CANTUS010000014.1 coordinate 76,268,637, forward strand.
TCTATGCATAAAAATATTTACAGCTTTGGGTAACATGTCAGCTGCCTGATTCACATATTCGCAAACAAACACATAAAAAAAGTATAAATCTCGAGCTAACATCCAACAACTATAAATCTCTAACTTCGTTGGAGAGTGATTTTTAGACTTTGAATTAATATGATGCACGGTATACGTTTGATTCATCTCCAATATATGACTATCAAAATACGGTTAATACTTAATAACCCTATTTGGCCTTATATATTACTCTGTCGGCTTTTTCATCAAAACATCAAAATTTGCATAAAAATTTATTACACTGTTAAAATGACTATTTTAAAATTTTATACTGTATTTTTATTTATTTATTTTTTGAAAAGGAGAATTGTATTTAAATCATAAAAGATGAGCAACACAATTTAGAGGAGAAGAGTTTCAAGTTCCGCTACCCCATTCAAGGAAGTAGCTCTGGCCAAAGTATAGGCCACAAGGTTATGGTCACGTGTTACCCTACTAAACATACATAAAATAAATTGTCCAGCAATGCTTTTACAATCCTCCATAAACGATCATACTTAAAAAAAACACAAACATCAAAGCAAATTAAAAGATCAAACAAAGTTTTGTTATCAGCTTCTATTGAGATATGAGTGTATGTAGATAGGGCTTCCCTTATAAATAAAAGAATAAATTCATTAAATTTCAGTTTGTCTCATAGAAATAACAGAATGTTAATATTGTCTCATTGAAAACCACTACAAAACACTGTACGCTTGTCTGAATCTTGCCCAATGAGTTAATTGTTTTTGATTTTGTGGGTGTTGCAAATAGCATATTAATTAATTTTTTCTTTATAATCTGAAGGAAAGACACATGTCAGCTAATCGTAAGCCATGACCTGTATGGTCCATTATCATTAATTTATAGTACCTAATAATTCAAAACATAAAATATTAAAAAGAAAAAAAAATAACAGGAAATTATTGATATGATTGAGAAGAACATCACAATATAATCTCGAACAAAACAGAAGCAAAGCAAGCCAAAATCTATATTATATTACGTAAAACCACCAACAGAAGCTCAAAAACCTCAATTATGCAAATTACAAAACACAAATCGTGAAAAAAAAACCAGTTCACTGTTTAATTTAGTTCATAATTCAAATTGATGTAATAATTTTGAATTTCCATTAATAGTAACTCCAAAGACTCTCTTCACCGGAAGTCCCAGCCGAGTCATCACCGGCAGCCATTCTGGGCGGAGAAAGCAGCATTCCCTCAGCCATATCCACCAGCAAATTAGGCATATCAAAAACCACTTCCTCATCAAGAAAATAATCCTCATTACCTCCAAAAATACCATCATTAGACTCCACAAATCCTCGATTATTATCATTATCCACATAATCACCCCTACTCAATTCGGCCATCTTAAAAGCAGCAGCAGCTTGAGCTGCATTACGAATATCAACAGCAGAAGAAGAAACCGGAACAGGATAGTTCCCAACCGAGCCAGGAAAATTAAGAACAGCATCATCCCCTTTTAGGGCTAGAGCTGCCACGTCATATGCCACGGCAGCCATTTCCGGGAGGGGATAAGTACCGAGCCAAATACGAGTAGTCTTGCGTGGCTCCCGGATTTCGGACACCCATTTGCCGCTCCGGCTGCGAATGCCTCTATACAAAGGGTGCCTTTTAGGTGAAGAGGCGGGCTTAGAATTATTAGGAGAAATTTGATTGGTGGATAGAATAGGGTCAATTAGGGTAGGGGTTGAAAAATTATGGTCAAAATTAGGAGGCAAAAAGGAAGGGTGGGTTTGTTGAAAATTATAGAACGTGTTGGTTTGGTCATTATCGGCCATAATAGATAATGATAAAAATGAAGGCTATAATAATTTAGGGGTTAGGACAGAGAGTAGAAGACAGAAGTGGTAAGTAAGTTAAGGTTGGTAAGCATGAGATATATAAGGCGGTCTTAAAGCGTGGGGAATTCGCGGGGAAGTCGACTTGAAATTAAGCTAGTGAGTGTTTAGCTGGGTTTTTTTAGTGTGTTAAGTGGAAAGTGGTGAACGTACTTGATGCTTACTTGATTACTACTACTGCTACTTGATTATGTTTTTGGTGTTGCTACGTACATTTATTTATTACTCGTATTCTTTTATTTGATTGCCGACTCACATGTCTTGGAGTTTGTGTTAGTCCAGTTAATTAGAACTTGAACTAGATGAGTATGTTGGTTTATTTGGAGATGTCCGATAGCAAGGGAAACCGCTATACATAGCTGCGGGTTTTTTGGGCTTAAAAAATCCGTAGTTTCTTTTCACTTTTGTACCTTATTTCCCCGGATTTGGATTCTCTAAAGTTTTGAATTGGTAAATTTATATATTTTATTCAATCTCAACCATTCAATTAGTTTTAATGGTTGAGATTGAGTTTTAGTGGTTGCAGTGAGATTAAATCTGAACCATTAAAACTCATTGAGTAGTTGAAATTAATTGAAATATACAACTTTTTCAAAAAATTGCATGGCTTGAGCTTATAATAATAATAAAAGAAAACCTTATCCCCACCTCGCCCGAATGTGGACTCGAACCTATAACCTCTAGGATCACAGCTCCAAGGCTCAACCACTATATCAAGCCTTTGCCACTGAAATATACAACTTCACCAAATCAAAACCTTAGAGAATCTAAATCCTATTTTACCTTTTGTTGTAAACGTCTTTGAAAGCTTGAGACTAAATTGTAATTTTCCAAATCTTATTGGGGTTGTAGGTTTATAATCTAGATATTTTAATTCTAGCTGCCTAAAACATTTAAAATGTGTTTTTTTACTCCAAATACAAATGTGTTTAAAACAATAATATCTTAGTTTTTTGTTGAATTTAAATTTCAGTTGTATTTTTCTAGTTACCTTAGAGAGTACATAAAATTTTTAGAAGAAACAACTTTCAGCATCTTGAGATATCAATGGAATTCTATTAGTTATATTGTTCGTTTTTGTTTCGATTCACTCCATTGCATCAACGGTAGATTTGATCATTAATTATATGTGTATATAGCAAAAAAATCATTGTTCTAGATCATATGGTCTAGAAAACTTTAGAATTTCACCAGATAGTTGTTACGGAAACGACTAGCAAATTTAAAATTAGTACTAACCAACCAATCAACCAAGCCTTAAATCCCACGCTATGTGGGGTCGGCTATATGGATCTTCCGACACCATGAAGCTCTATCAAAAGTCAAATTTTCGTCCATACCGAGTAAACGCATATCCTTAGAAATAGTTTCCCTCCAAGTAATCTTAGGCCTACCTCTCCCTTTACCCTTACTCTCTGTCCATAAGTTCTCACATTTTCTAACTGGAGCATCTATTGGTCTACGTAGCACATGTCCATACCACCTTAGTCGTCCTTCTCTCAGTTTATCCTCAATATGTGCCACACCGGTCTTTTGGCGGATGCACTCATTTCTAATTCGATCCATCCTTGTATGCCCACTTATCCACCTAAGCATCCTCATTTCCGCCACATTCATCCTTTGAATATGTTGCATCTTAATAGCCCAACATTCACTCCCATATGTCATGGCTGGCCTAACCACCGTTCTGTAGAATTTACCTTTCACTTTCAAAGGTATCTTTTTGTCACATAAGACTCCGGTAGCACTTCTCCATTTCATCCATCCTACATTAATTCTATGAGTTACATCATCATCAATCATCCCCTCCTCGTGGAAGATAGAGCCCAAATACCTAAATCGTTTACATTTTGGAACGATTGTATCTCCTAGTTTTACTTCTCCTTCGTCTCCTTTCCGTAAGCTGAACTTGGTGTGCAAATACTCCGTCTTACTTCTACTTAACTTAAAACCTTTACTCTCTAACGCATTTCTCCACACTTCTAACTTCTTGTTAACCCCTTCCCTTGATTCATCAACCAATACGATGTCATCCGCAAACAACATACACCATGGGATGTCGTCTTGTATTTTGGTGGTCAACTCATCCATAACTAGGGCAAATAAAAATGGGCTTAGAGATGATCCTTGATGCAATCCAATCGTGATGGGAAACTCCTCTGTCACTCCTTGTCCAGTTTTAACACTTGTTACCGCCCCTTCATACATGTCCTTTATTAAGTTTATGTACTTTACGTGAATACCTTTTATCTCCAATGCCCACCAAAGTACTTTCCGCGGCACTCTATCATATGCTTTTTCTAAGTCAATGAAAACCATATGAATGTCCTTCTTCTTCTCCCTATATATCTCCATTAGATTTCTCAGAAGAAAAATAGCTTCAGTCGTGGACCTACCAGGCATGAAACCAAATTGGTTTGCGGAAACCTTAGCGATCATCCTAAGACGGTGTTCGATCACTCTCTCCCAAAGTTTCATTGTATGACTCATCAGTTTAATATCTCGATAATTAGAGCAGTCTTGTATATCTCCTTTGTTCTTAAATATAGGTATAAGGGTGCTTCTTCTCCACTCGTCCGGCATTTTCCTCTCCCTATATATAGAGTTAAATAGTTTGGTTAACCAAACTATTCCCTCATCTCCAAGGCATTTCTAAGCCTCAATCGGTATGTTATCTGGCCCACATGCTTTCCCTACCTTCATCCTTTTCAGAGCTTCCTTCACTTCACTATGCGTAATTCTTCTTGTGTAATTTAGGTTTCTCTCAACTCCGCTTACCTCCAATCCTGCAATGTCATCTTCCTTTCCATCATTGAATAACCGATCAAAGTAGTTTCTCCATCTCTCTTTGATCTCTCTATCTCCTGACAAGACTCTTTGTGTTTCATCTTTAATGCATTTGACTCCATTCAAATCCTTTGTCTTCTTATCCCTCAATCGAGCTAGCTTGTATATGTCTCTCTCTCCTTCACGTGTTCGTAGCTTTTGGTACAAGCCTGCAAAGTATTTACCTCGTGCTTGACTAACAACCTTCTTAGCTTCTTTCTTAGCCCTCTTGTATTTCTCAAAAGCCTCACCATCAGTTGCTTTTGGTAACATCTTATACCAATACCTCTTATCCTTTATAACATTTTGAACCTCCTCACTCCACCACCATGCATCCTGAGGGCGAGGTCCTTGTCCCTTAGAAATCCCTAACACTTCACCTGCTACTTTCCTTACACGTTCTCCCATTACTTTCCATATTGAGTTTGTGTCGATTTCCATATCTCCCAATCCTCCATCTAATACCTTTTTCTTAAACTCCAACATCTTGATACCCTTAAGGGCCCACCATCTAATCTTCGGTTCCCTATATTCTTTTCTCTTTCTCCAAATATCCATTTTCTTGATGTCCAAGACTAATAGCCTATTTTGAGATGTTAGCGCTTCTTCCGGAATAACCTTACAGTCTTTGCACAAAGCCTTAATTCTACTTCTAGTAAGCAGAAAATCTATTTGGCTTTGGTTACCCCCACTCTTGTAGGTAATCAAGTGAGAATCTCGCTTTTTGAACCAAGTGTTGGCTATAACCAAATCATGAGCTAGTGCAAAATCCAAAATTGTATTGCCTTCCTCGTTCCTAGTGCCGTACCCAAAGCCTCCATGCACTCGCTCATAGTCTTCCCTATTATTCCCCATATGTCCATTTAGATCTCCACCAATGACAAGCTCGTGTTCATTTGGTACATTTTGAGTCACTACATCCATGTCCTCCCAAAACTTGTCCTTTATACTTCTATCTAATCCAACTTGGGGGGCATACACACTAACTACATTCAAGGTAGCTTTTCCAAGTATGAGTCTTAACATAATAATCCTATCTCTAAATCTCTTAACTTCCACCACATTATCCTTTATACTTGGTGCTACCATTATTCCAACTCCGCTTAAACCTTTATTTCCTCCAGAATACCATAGTTTATAACCAGTATTACCTATTTCTCTCGCCTTATCTCCCGTCCATCCAGTTTCCTGCAAGCAAACTATCTCCACCTTTCTTCTCTTTATAGTATCTACTAACTCCATAGTCTTTCCTGTAAGGGACCCAATATTCCAACTCCCTATCCTAATCTTCTCATGATGGACTAGCTTCTTTACTCGCACCCGTCCATGATGCGAGAACCCCGAAATTTATGAGGTTCGACCAATTTTGCCTATGTCCCCAGACACTGCCAAATTAATATTTCACTTAAAGAAATATTACAAATAGAGAAGAGAAAGAAGAACAAAGCCTTAAGAATGGGAAGACATTTGATTTTGGGATGAAGAATTTGTTGGGAACTGACAGTCCGATTGAACATGCATAAGAGGCATGGTGGAAATTCAAAATTTTATCCCTGTCCCGAGGAACTCCTTTTAGTTGCATATAAATTAAATAAAGCCTTAACTAAATAATTCTCTACCTAGGCTAGCATGCTAAAGGACTAGGCATACCATAATTTTAAATTATATCCTAGCATATTTATTTCATACTAAGCATGTTATAACTCTAAGTTATAACCTAAGCATAAAATAAACTAAGCATGCAAAAATAACCTAAGCATAATTGTTAAGTCTAAAAATACTTAAAGAAAAAGACTTAATAATTAAAAGAGAAAGAAAAAGAACTTACCGGTTGAAGCGTGCTTTTGCATAACCTTTTGTGCATAAGCCTCCAATCGTAGGATAGCCTCTATCAGTATTCACACGAACCCCACCAACCAAAACCTCCCTAGGAGGAAGAACTAAGAAGCTTCGAGTAATTGCTAGACCATTCTAGAAGCCTCACCCAAAAAATATAAACTAACGGTGCCCGAATAAATTCAGGCTCCACAAAAATAACTTACTCAATTACCCGAGAGATTAATTATCTCGCTTAGGATTTATGCTTTGAGCTTGGTACAATTTGAAAGAAAAGGGGACAACCTATATAGAGGCTTGGGGGAGCATTTTGCTCCCTATTGTGAGCGATGTGGGATGGGAGCATGTGCACACAGCGTGCACGCTGTGTGCACATGCAAGGCAAAGCCCTTGTGGGCTTTGCCTTGCTTGTGGGCTGCGCATGTGCACCCCATTTTTATGGGCTGCCGCGAGCAATGTCCAACATTGCTTGCACAGCTTTCGGTGTACTCCCGGCACTCGAGCTTGTACAAAATACTTTTGTACTCTCGGTCCAACTAAATTCGCTAATGCAAAATTCCCCTTTTTAATCCTTTTTCAAATATTTATTTTCTGACCCTAATAAATTAGTCACCAGTTAAAATAAATCTCTTGGTCCAACCAAAATTGATCTAATCAATTATAATTTATTTATGACTCTAATTAATTAGTTGCCGGTCATAATAAATTCCTTGGTCTATCCAAAATTGATCTAATCAATTTTAACCAATCAAATAATAATCCAATTATTATTTATGTTATATTTTCGTAATAGAATAAATCTATTAGTTCTTTACTTAGTCCGATGAAGGTCCAATGTGTGTGACCTTATGGGATCCCGAAGTATTGAGTTGTTAAGGCTTAACCAACCCTTATTCTAATGGAACCATTGGCTCGATGCTCTAGACTGTGAATAGAACTCAATTACCTTAAACGACTGTAGTACGCCTCTAGCAAGGGTCTACCATCCCCCATTACTCGGAACGTCATTTATGCTTATGACTTAATCCCGGTTAATGCAATGGTTATCTATGTGATAGATTCCTTCCATTCTTTAATATTAGTACCATCTGGTTTATTGGGTTCGGTTAAAGTGTTAACCTAATAATAGCGAGGTTACTCCAAGCTATCCCACTTATTTACTTGTTACCGAAGTATATTGCCTTTTACGATAGTGTGTTTGACTAGAAACCATTTCTATCAAACACATACTCTGATCAGAGGTTTATGGCAATCATCACTTCAACAAGTGGTCAGGTACAACTCCTTAATATATCTAGAGCGATAGATTCTTTCCGACTACTCAGCCTACCAACGTGTTGTCATCACTATACCCGTAATCACCCATAGCACCCTAAATTAATGAGTGTATAGTAATGACCTAAAGTATAGAAATAGTACCACACAAGGTAGCTAGCATGTCAAGTATGAGGACATTCGCAAAGCTCATTGCATGAAGATAAACACTAACACATTGATATGTATACCAAGTGTTTATCTTACTGCGGTCTCTAATATATCTCCCAGATATATCCATGTATCAAACTTAAGGCACCACCTTCAGTCTTTAGGAGATTAACTACTTGGACCCTTTCTAAGAAAGTTGACCACATGCCAGTCTTTCCGATTCATCAATATCCTTTCTTGATGAAACTATGACTAAGGATAGTTTAGACATAATCATAATTACACATGAAGCAGGTTCCACCAAATATAGTCCAACTATAATTTCTCTGACTTCATGCTATGATATGTTAAGGACTTTTTCATACATCAATGAATATATATTTAACCAGCTTTAATATATATATATATATATATATATATATATATATATATAAGCATATTGATATAAACAAAAGATTAAATGCCTTTATTGATTAAATGAATTATTCGTACTATTACATAATTAAGATATATCGCCCTAATTGCCTTAAGGGCATACATCATATCCTACAAACTCCCACTTGCACTAAGGCCAATTAGCTATATGTTTTAATCCATATGCTTTAACATGCTGGTCACGTTTGACTTGAGTCAATGGCTTTGTCAGACCATCCGCGAGGTTCTGATCAGTGGGTACATATTCTAATCTTATTATCTTAGCATCAACAATCTCCCTGATTATATGATACTTTCTGGATACATGTCTATTTTTCTGATGAGACTGTGTTTCCTTTGCCTGAGCTATGGCACCATTGTTATCACAATATAAAGTAATTAGATCAGCAGCCTCAGGCACCACACCGAGATCACCAATAAATCCCTTTAACTAGACAGCTTCTTCTGCTGCTTTGCATGCAGCGATGTATTCAGATTCCGTAGTTGAATCAACAGTAGTTTCTTGCTTGGAACTATACCAACATATTGCCTCTCCATTTATGACATACACAAAACCTGATAGAGACTTAAAGTCATCCTTGTCAAATTGAAAACTTGCATTAGTTTAACCTTTGATAGTGAGGTCACCTTCTCCATAAATCAAGAACTCATCCTTAGTCCTTATCAAGTACTTAAGGATTGCCTTGACGGCCATCCAGTGCTTTTCACCTGGATCTGATTGATATCTGCTCGTAAAGCTTAAAGCCTGAGAGACATCCGGCCTAGTACATATCATAGCATACATGATGGATCTTATCGTGAATGCATAGGGTATATCCTTCATGCGCATTCCCTCCTGAGCTGTCTTCGGACACTCAGCCTTAGATAGGTTAATCCCCTTTGTCATCGGGAGATAACCTTTCTTAGAATGCTCAAGGTTGAACATATTCAACACCTTGTCTATATATGTACTTTGACAAAGACCTAACAGCCTCTTAGATCTATCCTTATAGATCTTTATACCTAGTATAAATGCTGCTTCACCAAGGTCTTTCATGGAGAACTTTCTTGACAACCATACTTTAACGTTTTAAAGAAGAAAAATGTTGTTTCCTATTAGCAAAATGTCATCAACATATAATACTAGAAAAACGACTGCACTCCCACTAACCTTCTTGCAAACACAAGGCTCATTTGCACTTAGGCAGAAATCTAGTTCCCGGATTGTCTGATCAAACCTTATATTCCAACTCCTAGATGTCTGCTTAAGTCCATAAGTGGATCTTTGTAGCTTGCATACCTTCGAGCCATTCTGAGATGTAAAACCCTCAGGTTGTGTTATGTACACATCCCGGTCTAAATCCCCATTCAGGATTGATGTTTTTACATCCATCTGCTGGATCTTATAATCGTAAAGAGCAGCAATGGCGAGGAGTATCCTTATGGATTTAAGCATGGCTACTGGTGAGAAGGTTTCATCATAGTCAATACCTTTCTGTTGACTATAACCTTTCGCAACCAACCTTGCTTTATAGGAAATTACATTACCGTCCGTGTCTGTCTTCTTCTTGAAGACCCATTTATACCAAATTGGTCTAACCTCTTGCGATGCATCAACCAAATTCTAAACTTGGTTCTCGTACATGGAATCCATTTCTGATTTTATGGCCTTTTGCCATTTATCAGAATATGAGCTTTTCATTACCTCATCACATGTCTTTGGTTCATCATCCTCCATAAGAGATAGTTCCTTATCATTAGTGATGATAAACCCATATCTATCGAGAGCCTTATAAACACGACCTGATCTTTGCAATGATTGTATTTTGATGGGTTGTTCTTGGATCACACTCTCTTGTGTATCTAGAATGGGGTCAATTAGTTGATTATCTGTTTCTATCTCTTGAACTTCCAGTTCAATATTGCTCCCACTGACTTTTGCAAGTAGTGTTCCTTTTCCAAAAATTGAGCATTCCGAGATACAAATACCTTTTGTGCTTCGGGTTGGTAAAACATATATCCAATTATTTCCTTTGGATATCCAATAAACAGACATTTATCAGCCTTAGCATTTAGCTTATCTGACGCTATCCTCTTTACCATAGCAGAACAACCACATGCTCTTAAGTGACTTAGAGATGGCTTTTTGCTACACTATCTTTCATAAGGTGTAAAATCAACTGATTTAAAGGGCACTCTGTTTAAGATATAAATCGCGCTCTCCAGTGCATATCCCCAAAAGGATTTACTAAAAACTGCATGGCTCATCATGGACCTGACCATATCTAATAAAGTCCGATTCTTCCTTTCTGACACTCCATTGTGTTGGGGTGTAAGGAGGGTTCCACTGGGGAACTATCCCATTTTCCTTTAGATAATCCTGAAAGTCCTGACTTAAGTATTCTCCACCTCGATCTGATTGAAGTGTTTTAATACTTTTCTCAAGCTGTTTCTCTACTTCAGCTCTGAATAGTTTGAATTTTTCAAAACTTTCAGACTTATGCTTCATCAAGTACAAATAACCGTGTCGTGAGTAATCATCAATAAAGGTTATAAAGTAGGAGTATCCTCCTAGTGCCTGAACACTCATTGGACCGTACACATCAGTATGTATAAGTTCCAATGTACTTGTCGCCTACTCACCCTTTCCTTGAAAGGGTAACTTTGTCATTTTTCCTTTTAAACAAGGTTCACAATCACCATAAGACTCTAAGTCTATTGGGCCCAAGTCTCCACGCTTATGCAACTTGGTTAAGCGATCTTTATTTATGTGGCCTAAACGGCAATGCCATAAGTAGAAGGAATTCTCATTATCTAATTTAATTTTTTTCACATTATTTATATTGAAAACTTCTGTTTTAGCATCAATAACATAAATGCACTTTTCAACATTCCATAACCATAAAGAATATTATTCAAACGAATCTGACAATTATTATTCGAGAATAAAATTTTAAATCCCTCTGCTGCTAAACATGCAACAGATATAATATTCTTAGTAACACTTGGAATGTAGTAACAATTATTCAAAACTAAAACAAGTCCACTTGGCAAAACAAGACTAAAGCTCCTTACGGCTAATGCAGCAACTCTGGCTCCATTTCCCACGCGTAGGTCCATCTCCCCTTTTGCAAGTTTTCTATAGTTCCTTAGTCCTTGCACAAAAGTACAGATATGAGAACCACAACCATTATCTAATACCCAAGTGGATTCTCTGTAGGCTTCTTCTTCAAATGCTCATAAGCAAGAGCTTTGCAATCCCTCTTCCAATGTTCCGATTTGCCACATTGGAAGCAGACATACTTAGATGCCTTCTTTTCATTCTTCTTCTTACTGATTCTTTTCTTAGTACCTAGTGCCTGCTTCTTCTTTTTAGAAGCCTTGCCTTTTTCAACTAATAGTAGAGGTTTCTGATCCTTTTTTTATCTGAGTATCTACTATTTTCGGCATCTTGATTAATTCAGGGATAGTAGAATTAATCCTGTTCATGTAATAGTTAGTCACGAAGCCTGAGTAACTATCTGTCAAGGACATCAACACAAGGTCAATGCTTAAGTCATGATTCATCTCGAATCCCAATCGATTTAGCTTCTTAAGGTATCCCAGGAGTTTCAGTACATGCTGAGAGGCAGAGGTGCCAGCCTACATCTTGGTTCCAAAAAGGAGCTTGGAGTTCTCATACCTCTCTATCCTCTACCTCTTCGAAAAGAGTTCTTCAAGATGGAGAACCATATCCTCCAAGGTCATTTTCTCATATTATTTCTAAAGCTTTGGATTCATGGACCCCAACATAATACACATGGCAGTCTCACGATCTTTCCTGTGCTTCAACCAGGCATCATGTTCCACATGATGCTCAATATCAGGTTCTACAGGGAAAATTTCACTTAGGACACAGGCAATTCCCTCGGATCTGAGAACTATTCTCACTGCTCAGAATGAATCAGAAAAGTTCAAGCTATTCAATTTAGTGTCAAGTAACATACGGAGATTAAAATTGGAAGCCATTTTCCACCTAAGATATAAGAAAAGAAAAGTGTATAGATATTATTTTAAGTACATGTATTTAATATGAGGACTTTTAATTAAATACATTTTTCTACTATTTTCTTCGAAATTTACAATAGCCCATTCTATTGAAACTGTGAATTTTAGCCCAGCTAAATTTCCTAGTAGGTAGCATCTATAACTAGTCTATTACAACCCCCAATTTTATGAGTCAAGTTATAATAGTAAGTCATGGTTGGAATCCCATTCCATTTGCATCGCATGCAATTGCTAATTCATTCAAGTTCCCTAATCCTAAGGGACGTGTGCTCTTATATTAGCATATCCTTGAATATGTCTCAGATCTGGGCCTAGCCCCCAATTTTATGGTGGACTACCCCAGCTCTGTTAAGGCAGACCCTATCTCAAACTTTACAACCAATCAATGTGGACTAGAAGGAACAAGGAAGACTATAACTTGCCTTAATATATTTACTTTGGGATTTTATTGGTGTTAAATGTCTCACTCAATCTAGGATTTTATCATATGGAGGAAATTATAATAACTTGTATTAATTCAGGAATTTTAGAATTAATTTATAAGGTCTAACCTTAGGTGGATTCAACTCTTTATTATAATTATTCTATCAACCTAGATTATATACAAAATAATTAACACTTTTATTTGTTATATTTATATTGCATTTCCTTTAAGCTTTTATTCAATAAATTTAATTTTTTTACTTTATTATAGAAACATAAATAAGCACCATCTTATATACTAGAAATAAATTAGTTCATATTAATCCCCATGTTGGTCAATTCAAATTGCACCGATATAGGTTTTCAGGTAGGAGAGGTGCCCTATGAGGAGTAGATACCAAGTCCAATCCTTAGCTAGAAGAAATACGGGCACAAACTTGAAGACCAATGGATTCTCTTGAACTAGTAAATTTCGTTCTTCCAATTCATGTAAATTGGGAGCATCTATAACCCATGTAATTTAAATAAATTATTGGCACTTGTATAATTTGAGTAAGTTGAGCAGGTTTATTCAAAATTATTCATAACCATTTTCTAACCTTGAAATGAAAGGCACAAGTTTATATATATTGTTCTAAACAATTAAATAAACAAATCATTTCATTAGAAAAAAATATTTAGTTTGCTTCTAACTTAATTACGCACTAAATAGGCAGGCTCCGATACCACTGTTGGAAACTGACAGTCAGATTAAACATGCATAAGAGGCATGGCGGAAATTCAAAATTCTGTCCCTATTCCCAGGAACTCCTATTAGTTGCATATAAATTAAATAAAGCCTTAACTAAATAATTCTCTGCCTAGGCTAGCATGCTAAAGGATTAGGCATACAATAATTCCATATTATATCATAGCATATTTATTTTATACTAAGTATGTTATAACTCTAAGTTATAACCTACGTATAAAATAAACTTAACATGCAAAAATAACCTAAGCATAATTATTAAGTCTAAAAATACTTAAAGAAAAAGACGTAATAATTAAAAGAAAAAGAAAAAGAACTTACCAGTTGAAGCGTGCTTTTGCAGAACCTTTTGTTCACAAACCTCCAATCGCAGCATAGCCTCTATCAGCATCCACACGAACCCCACCAATTAAAACCTCCCCGGGAGGAAGAACTAAGAAGCCTCGAATAATTGCTAGACCACTCTAGAAGCCTCACTCAAAAAATATAAACTAGCGGTGCCCGAAAAAATTCAGGCTTCACAAAAATAACTTGCTCAATTACTCGAGAGATTAATTATCTCGCTTAGGATTTATGCTTTGAGCTTGGTACAATTTGAAAGGAAAGGGGATAGCCTATATATAGGCTTGGGGGAGCATTTTTCTCCCCCTTGTGAGCGATGTGGGATGGGAGTAATTACTCCCATCCCATGTGCACACAGTGTCCATGCTCTGTGCACATGCAAGGCAAAGCCCGTGGGCTTTGCCTTGCGTGTGGGGTGCGCATGTGCAGCCCATTTTTATGGACTGCCACGAGCAATGCCCAACATTGCTCGTACACCTTTCGGTGTACTCCCGCGCACTCGAGCATGTACAAAATATTTTTGTACTCTCTGTCTAATTAAACTCGCCAATGCAAAATTCCCTTTTTTAATCTATTTTCAAATATTTATTTTCTGACCCTAATAAATTATTCACCAGTCAAAATAAATTTTTTGGTCCAGCCAAAATTGATATAATCAATTATAATTTATTTATGACTCTAATTAATTAGTTACCGGTCAAAATAAATTCCTTGGTCTATCCAAAATTGATCTAATCAATTTTAACCAATCAAATAATAATCCAATTATTATTTATGTTATATTTTCGTAATAGAATAAATCTATTAGTTCTTTACTTAGTCTGATGAAGGTCCAATGTGTGTGACCTTAGAGGATACCGTAGTATTGAGCTGTTAAGGCTTAACCAACCCTTGTTCTAATGGAACCATTGGCTCGATGCTCTAGACCGTGAATAGAACTCGATTACCTTAAACAACTGTAGTACGCCTCTAGCAAGGGTCTACCATCCCCCATTACTCGGAACGTCATTTATGCTTATGGCTTAATCTCGGTTAATGCAATAGTTATCCAGTGCTATAAATTCGTTCCATTCTTTAATATTAGTACCATCTGGTTTATTGGGTTCAGTTAAAGTGTTAACCCACTAATAGCGAGGTTGCTCTAAGCTATCCTAGTTATTTACTTGTTACCGAAGTATATTGCCTTTTACCATAGTGTGTTTGACTAGAAACCATTTCTATCAAACACATACTCTGAGCAGAGGTTTATGCCAATCATCACTTCAACAAGTGGCCAGGTACAACTCCTTAATATATCCAGAGCGATGGATTCTTTCCGACTACTTAGCCTTCCAACGTACTGTCATCACTATGCCCGTAATCACCTATAGCACCCTAAATTAATGAGTGCATAGTAATGTCCCAAAGTATAGCAATAGTACCACACAAGGTAGCTAGCATCTCAAGTATGAGGACATTCGCAAAGCTCATTGCATGAAGATAAACACTAACACATTGATATATATACCAAGTGTTTATCTTATGGCGGTCTCCAATATATCTCCTAGATATATCCATGTGTCAAACTTAAGGCACCACCTTCAGTCTTTAGGAGATTAACTGCTTGGACCCTTTCTAAGAAAGTTGTCCACATGTTAGTCTTTCCATTTCATCAATATCCTTTCTTGATAAAAGTATGGCTAGGGATAGTTTAGACATAATCATAATTGCACATGAAGCAGGTTCCACCAAATATAGTCCAACTATAATTTCTCTAACTTCATACTATATTATGTCAATGACTTTTGCATACATCAATGAATATATATTTAACCAGCTTTAATATATATATATATATAGACACACACAAGCATATTGATATAAACAAAAGATTAAATGTCTTTATTGATTAAATAAATTATTCGTACTATTACATAATTAAGAAATATCGCCCTAATTGCCTTAAGGGCATACATCATATCCAACAGAATTAGCAAAGATCATAAGTCTATTTATACACATATTTTACCATCTTCCAACCATATTTAGCTACCTAATTAATTAAGCAACCACCCTTTAATTAGCCTCCAATTTAGTTAAGTCAACTTTTTACTTTGTCCTTGTTGGACTTTGTCACAATTTCTACAAATCTCCACATTGACAAAGTCCACATCTTCAATCTCTTATCTTCTGTAGTGTCTTCCAATACCGCCTTCAATTTTCAATAGCGAAGATCAAGTCCAAATAACATTGGAACTTGACCAAGCTTACAATATTTACCAAAATATCAGCTAAATTCTCCATGGTTCGAATTGCAACTCCACCTTCTTCGAGACCCTATTGTATAAAGTGGTAGCAAACATCGATATGCTTCGTCCTTGAATGATGATCTTGATTCTTAGCCAACACAATAGCTCTCTGACTATCACAATGCACCTTCACGTGCTTATGCCGAATCCCCAACTCATCAATCAACCCTTGAAGCCAAATTGCTTCTTTTACAGCCTCCGTGCATGCTATATACTCTACTTTTATCGTAAATAAAGCATCTAGTAACTGTAAAGTAGACTTGCAACACACTGGTCCCTTTGCCAAAGTGAACACATAACCAGTGTTTGATCGATGTTTATCCATATCACCATCTTTATCTTGCTATTACACCGACTCAACTTGTCCTAAGTGCATTTGCCACAATCCGACTGCTTCCAACACCTCGTCATTAGAAGCCAATTTAGCAATTCCAATAACAGAAGTACCCTGATAATGATACAACTTGTTACTCTTTCGAACTCCCTCCAACACCACCAGTTCACCAGAAATTATCCTCGTAACTCCACCTTCTGCTTGTACGATGAAACCTTCTTCTTTTAAGGCTTCCACAGAAATGAGATTCTTTGATAAATCTGGTACGTAGCGAACTTTCTTCAAAGTTCGCATTGATCCATCTTGATTTTTCAATCATATGGAACCAATCACATGTGTGGTAATAGGGATATCATTTGCTGCATATACTATTCCATCTTCTAGTTCTTTGGAATCATAAAACCATTCTCGATTAGGACACATATGATGATTGCATCCAAAATCAAGAAGCCAAACACTAGAAGAGCTGGTAGAACTCGATACAACAAGTGAACAATCTGAGTCCATATCATACTCAGCCACAGCAAAAGTCTTTCCTTTGTCAGATTGGCCTCTCTCCTTTAACTTAGGACACTCATTTTCCAATGCCCTTTTTCTATACAAAAGGAGAATTCATCTTTGCTCAACTTTGACATTGCCTTTGTTCGTCCCTTCTTTACTTTCGCCTGGTTCCCCGGGCATCCTCTGACAACCAAGGCTTCAGTCCCTCTGTTTTAGCTATCCAATTTATCCTTCCTCCCCAATTCATAGCTATACAAAGCTCCACAGACTTCACTGAAAGTTACAACAGCCTTCCCATGAAGTAGAGTCATTTTAAGAAACTCAAACTCCTCCGGAATGGATCCTGACAACATCAAGGCGAGATCCTCATCTCCAAATGTCACATCCAAGTTCAACAAATCAGCAACCAACTGATTAAAACTAGTGGTGTGATCGTTCATTGTGCTACCAGGAGTGAACGCAAATTGGAACAGTCTTTTTTTCATGTAAAGCTTATTTTGACTGCTCTTCTTTAGGAAATTCCCCTCCAATGCCGTCATTAATCTATTAGTCAAAGTTTCTTTGTAAAATGCATACTTCTGCTCTCTAGATTAGCGCGGCAGAATTATACCACAAGCCAACCGATTGAGGGTACTCCAATCTCCTTCTCCCAGTTCATCTGGTTTCTCTCTTTCAAGTGCAATGTCAAGACCCTATTGAAATAAGGCGTCCAGAACCTCACTTTGCCACATGCCAAAATGACCGCTACCATCAAAGATTTCCACTATCACTCTCGAATTTACTCCAGCAACTCTCTGAAAAATACTTGAAGTATTTGATGTGGATGCCTTCGTTGCAAATGAATTCTCCATTTTAGCCAGACCGTAAAATCACAAATAATAATATTACTCAAGTGTGCTAGAAAAAATTCCCAGGTAATTGATCGAGTCACAAACGGTCTCAGTTATACACCAATTTCCTTAGGCTCTTATCGCTTGGTGACAAAAAAATTTCCGTTTACCTGATACAATATACTATTAATATTCTAGATTTTACCAGATGAGTGTTTTAACAATAATTTTAAATTTGCTAAATGCCAATTAGATAACAGGATCGGAAGTAGAAAAAACTTTCTGATGTGCCGACCGTAGTACACCTACAGCGCATAGAGCATACTAATCACTCCTAAAACCAATGCTCTGGTACCAATTGTTGCGGAAACGACAAGCAAATTCAAAACTATTGCTAAAACCAAAATAAAATAGAGAGAACACCAACAATTTAACGAGGTTCGGTCAATTTTGCCTACGTCCCCGGACACTACCAAATTAATATTTCACTCAAAGAAATATTACAATAGAGAAGAGAAAGAAAAACAAAGTCTTAAAAATAGGAAGGCATTTAATTTTGGGATGAAGAATTAGCAAGGATCATAGGTTTATTTATACACATATTTTACCATCTTTCAATCATATTTAGCCACCTAATTCTTTTCATGTTGAAATTTGTTACAATTTCTACCGTAGTCGGTCACTAACTTATTATTAGGAGTAGAAGCTAACTGTATATATTGAATTATACATATAGAAAACTTCAAAAAATTAACAAGTGTTCTATAGCTATAAAAGCAACCCACTTGAACGATTTTCCACATAGAAAAATGAAGACATGTATGTCATATTTTGTAGTGCTACAGTAAGCAATCTTTCGCATATGTTATAGATTCTAATGGGTCCCATTTTATTGTATTGAATATTTAGAATAAAAAGTGCAAATGCAATTTTTAAAATTTAAAAAGAGTAGAGATACGGTTCTCTAGATATAAAAGGAATTGAATAAAATGGTTTGGACATTATTTAGCCAACAAGAAGCATTGTTTTATTAATGTGCCCTTCAGCCCACCAGCTAGGGTCCCTTCTGTTTGTCACACATTTTTATTGTTGAATATTCTCTACTTTGTGAGTCATTTATGAGCAAAAATAAAATCCCCAATTGGATTGCCCACACCCTTTTAAGATATGGATTTGTTGATCTTTATTATGTTTTTAAGCTGACATACAAAGAGAGCTCTCATTTTCAAGTTCGATTAGAGGTTTTTGTGTATCTAGGGGATGCATCTTCTTTTTTTTATTATTTTCTTACATTCTTTTTCAAATAAATTCAACATTTTCGTTTATTTCTGTTGGAAAAAGATTCCATACTTGATCATATGCCACTAGATCTAGTGAAGATTGCTCAGTTAAAAAAAAAACAAGATGATCACGTGTTTCTCTTTCATAACTTTAATGTTTTATATAATTCCGCATTAAACCATTTTTAGCTCTATGATTTCGTACTGATTTTGTTCCATTTTTCTTCGAGACATCAAGAAAGGCTTCCATCTCACAAAGCAACTTGAAATAAGGAAACCCTCTTGTTCTTATTTTTCTAACTTTTCTCTGAAAGTTAATATACAGAATCATTTTTCAGAAAAATAATATTAGTGTCCATTTTATGAATGAAAATAGATATACATGCCCATAATTTCCAAAAACCCACAGAGATCAAGAAAGAACAAAGACTATTAAACCGTTCCCAAGTTGCTAGTTTGAGGCCATAAAGAGATTTGTGCCGTAGAAGACCCAGACATAGTTTATAATTGTCTATATATGATTATATGAACCCCCATAGTCTATTGCATAAGTATTAATGTCTCAAACACATTAACTATCTCGTCATCTGAAAATGTTACTATTAACAGAATTGTATCACTGACGATCGTTTATACAAAAAAATAGTTGGTCCACGTTCTTTTAAAATAGACTTTTATATGAAGGAAATTATCAAAAAATATACATGTCCCACTAAAATATTTACAAAATTAACCATTAAGTTAAACTAATTACATATCTACTGTCCAACCATAAATAATTTATAAATTAACAAAAAAAGCGAAAATAATTATATGAAAATGGTCTAGTATTTATCTGATAAATATCTAGTATTCGTTTAGTAATTGTCTGGTAGTTATCTAGTAAATATTATTATGAAATTGTCATATGCACATCTATTATATATATATGTGTTAGGTGTCATTAGATCCATGAAAAACTGTCAAAATCATGTTATGTATATTTTAGAAAAATATTTGAAGTTATGATTTACCAGATAACTACTAGACGATTGCTAGATATTTAACAGATAAATAGCAGACTGTATTTTTCTAATTATTTACCCCTATTTTTTGTACTTGTAAATTATTTATGGTATCATCAAATTATTTTAATTGTTTGTGAGATTTTTGTAAGGATCCTTTTATAAGACATAAGGTTGGCACAACTGTATACCATAGGCCAATAACCCTGGGCCCAGAGTAAATAAGCCTTTAAAGGGCTCAGCTTGGCAAGAGATGGCCTAACATAATTTGTGTTGCTTAGGAAAGGCCCATAGCACTCTTTCTCTCGGTGGGAAGACAAAATTCTCTCTCTCAGTCTCTTTTAGATATCTTAAAGTAATCCGCGGCCTAACTGACTGATTCAAATCCGATTTTAATGGGCCAGGCTTTGACAAAGGTATTTTAATATAGGCTCGTCTATTTTCAAGCCCGTAAAAAGTTCGAACATATAATGTGTTGGGTTCAGTTAATATTTAAATCAAAATGATGGAAGGAGAGAAATGCAAATATAAGGCCGGACATTCATTATCATCAATTGGGTTTTGGTTGCGGGGCCTTCAATTCAATTATATATGTTTAGAATATATGGGCTATATCATGTTATATCTTCTTCTTTTTTTAAAGAATTAGGATTTGTGAACGAGTCAGAGTTTGATCCCTGATTATTCCCATCTAAATTAGTTATGAATATGTTATATATTATTAATAATATATTAATGATTAAATAATTTTTGTTTCAAAATTAATAATAATGTGTTAGGCGGGTAAGACTGGGCTTGAAAATGAAATTCTCTGTTTAAACCCGGCTCAACCCATGCCCGCATATTATTAATATTGGTTGGGTTGGCCTGGGCCGAGCCATATTTTTTGCCGCTCGAACCCAACCCAACTTGTCCATTGGACACCTCTACCCTCTCGAAACTCGTATAAGTATTATATTATAATGTCACTACTAATATATACTCATGAACAAACATAAAAGATAATTATTTATCAGGTTTTATCAATTCTCTTTAAAAATTTCTCAATAATATTTTAACAATCAATTGAAAATGAAATATTAACAATCAATTGAAAATGAAATATCTTATTACAGGTTTTGCTGTGTTTTTTATTTTCAACCTCTTTTACATATCAACATATTATAGGTAGAGAATTAAGATTATTGTATTGATTATGCTCAAATAAGTTTACTAGTTAATTCTAGAAAATAAGAAATGTAAACGCCAAAATAATAATCGAACTATCACGGACGAGCCTTGAAACTGTGATCGTATTAATTAAAATCTTTGTGAAACTCTGTCATTGACGGAGCTACACAACAAAATAATTAAAATTACCTCTCTGAGTATACATGTCATATATGAAGACTCTAAAGCTCTGATTGGGAACAAGTTTTGTAAGAATCATAAAGGAAAGAAAAAGTAAGAAAAGAAAATTAAAGGATGGTATTTGATAAAAACATAAAGGATAAAATAATATTGTGTTGACGAAGAAATGATAGATTTATAGAGTAAAAAAGGTATGAAAATACTTAAATGTCCTTATAATTAGAATTATTTATAAATAAAATGAAAATGCAGGTATATAATGGTAAAATGACTTGATCATCCTTCCAAATCCCACCAAGTTGGTGGGATTGAAGAATGAGCAAATGGTTGTAAACTGGAGAAAAGCATTCCAGTCAAATTCATTAAAAAACTTGAAGCCTTTGGTCTCAAGCAGGAATTCAAATTTATTTGCCATACCTTCATGTCAAAAACTTGCTCCCAAGCAATCCCTAAAGCATTCTGAAGCTTCCCTTGCTCGTCCAGATGGGCTTCGCCTCTTTTTTAGAACCATTTTATGCATATTTTGAGCCTTTTATTATGCTCCGTCATTAGCTGCAAATTCCCCTGCCATACCTGGAAAGATCCACATTTGTTAACAACCTATTAAGAAAGGGTAGCGAATAAACGAGATTCGACAATAAAAACAAGGAACACAACCTTGAAATCGATTTTCTTTGTTTTAAGCTTCTCATTGCCAAAGCTTCCACTTCTATGAAATCAACGATTTAGGTGCTGCCTATATCACTAGAGAACTGAACCTCTTTCCTTCCGGTAACGGGTACTAGTGCCTTCCGGTCAGTAGAGAATTCATAGGCCTCGAGAGTGTTGGGCTCGATAGGTGAGTGAGCATATAAGTGGAGTTGAGTCCATCTAACATTTCTATTATATTTCCAATGTGCCACCTTATATCTCCAACACTCCCCCTCAAGTGCAATTAGGCCTGGACCAGTTGTCACTTTCGAACATTCCTTGTCCTATCATCTCTAAGGCTCTAGGTCAACACCGGGTCTAGCCTTTCTCTGCCAGCCCAAATTCCACTATGACTTTAAACACGAACCTGGGATCTTCTGGCCGTTGGATCTTTTTCCGCTCTGATACCATGTAGAACTCCGAGCGGTGCCACCCGGGACTCCGCATTAGTATGATAAGTTGGAGATGTGAGGTGATATCCCACATTGGAAATATAATAGAAATGTGAGTGGTATATAAGTGAAGTAGATTGGGCTTTAACACAAGCAATTGGTTTTTGTGTTAGATGGGCTCAACCCCACTTATATACTTACTCACCTGTCGAGCCTAACACTCTCGAGACCCATGGATTCTCTACATGGTATCAGAGCCACGGTTCGGACATGGTAAAAAAGGAGCGGAGTGTAGGATGAAAGTTCTTAAACTATGACAAGGATGCACGAGTTGTGGTCCTTGGTTTAAGGGGGGATATTGGAAAGTTAAATCCAAATCCCACATTGGAAGATTCGAAGAACTAACAACAAAAAATAAGTGTCCACAAAGACTGATTACATTAGTATGAGGCTTTTTGAAGGATGGAGCTTCAAGAATAAAACCGTAAGAATTCGGTCCAAAGCGAATAATATCATATTAATGCAGAGTCCCGTGGGAGATCAACACAATCCTCCTACGCTTATCAATTTGGACGCCACCACCAACACCATCCTTCTACAACCAATTACGTTGCGCAAATTAAGGAATTTCAATAAGAAAAAATATATGGAACACTATCATCAACTTAAGAATAATCCCTAATATTAGAACTCTTTTAGTAGCAACCAAACACAATTAAAACTAAAGTAAACACGCTTAGCCAAAAAAGAACACTATATGCAGACATTGCTTACAATCCGAGGTTGTCTGTCCTTGCTCACTTTTGACAAATTTAGATACTTCTGAGGTTCACTTTAAAGTTTAGATATGTCTAAAGTAAAAGTGCACAAATTAGAGGTATTAAAGAACATTCAGCCTAAATAAAATAATTCAATTATATATTAAGACTAAAAAAAAT
The DNA here is from genome assembly GCA_947683365.1 of Euphorbia pulcherrima. Taxonomy (NCBI): domain Eukaryota; kingdom Viridiplantae; phylum Streptophyta; class Magnoliopsida; order Malpighiales; family Euphorbiaceae; genus Euphorbia; species Euphorbia pulcherrima. The sequence goes on from CANTUS010000014.1 coordinate 76,292,211, forward strand.
TATTAGAATTATATATAAAGACTTAAGATATCAAAGTGCTCTAGTTTACATATGAGTTTACTTACACTTTAAATTCATCATTACTAAAGAGTTGCAGAATGAAAGAATACACAACAACAATATATATTTTTATTCAAAACACATGAAAATTAATTAGTTGAGTTAATTATATTTTATTTTAAATTTTTCTTTAACTTCTATTAAAGTTGAATTTGTGTAAAATAATCAAAGTATTTAAGAATATGTTTTTTTGATTAAAAGTATATATTTAGTTGATAATATTTTTTTTAGTATTGAAGTTGGAAAACTTTAAAAAGTCAGGGTCCGGACCCCACGACTTACAACATGGGCCGCCCCTGCTCTTAAATGCTCCTATTGAACCTGTCTTATTATTGTAATGTGGCAAAGTCATTTCTCGTATTGTGTTTATTTCAATGAAAAAGAGAATCCATATCGGCATGGTTTGCTATAAAAGAAAAAGGTATCTTTAAAAAGGATTAAAATTTTCGGTTCAACTTTAGAGTAACGTTGTTAGTTATCTCTCTTATTAATTAATATAAGATAAGAAAATCACACTTTCAATTAAAGTCATTCATTTTTAATCCAATTGTTGGGATTGATACAACTTTACTCCACATTTCAAACCTAACTTTAGAGGATCTCAATCCGTTTAAGAAACTGAAAGCTTAAACTATACCACTACTACTGAGTATTTACTGAAACACGTATTTCAATTTTTCCACGCTATTTCTTTTTTATTATAATAAAGGAAACTTTTTTAAATTTATCTTATTATAAATTGCGAATACAATGTACCATAAATATAACATTAGCTATAAAATTAATTTATCTTACTACGTCCATTTGGTTCAAATTTGATTGTATGCCAAATTGATTATATTGATCTAAAAGAATATTGTCATCTAATCTAAATTAAAGGTTCTTAGACGTTATTAGTTTTCGAACCCAAGTACATTTGTCATGTTTTTGGTCTTGGAGTATTAAAGGATATTAAAAGACACGTGTAATCATTTTATCCACCCACGATCCACATGTAGAAATTTACAAAACCAACTTATCATATTTTTTAATTTTCTTATTCTTTTTTTCTCCCTCCCACTCCACTTCTGTCACTTTCCTCGATTTTGTCCTCTTTTCAGATTTTTCTTTGCACCTTCTTGTTTTATAAATTTCTTCAAATTGGTTTTGCAGCTTGTATAGGAACAACGAATTCTCGTGATAATTGAAGATGGACTGCCAATCAAAATTAAATGATGAAAAGAAGGGGGACGAAATGTTTTATCGGTGACAAACGAGATATAGACCGGTAAAGATTTCGGGCAGAGACAGAAGGTGGGCGCCACCACCTTCTACCTCGTGGCTCAGCCACTGAAACTAGAAGTAAACTAAACATTAACCAGAGCTTAACATTGGTTATATATATATATATATATGGGTCATTTCTATTCACCCATTTTTGTTGGTTTCTGGTTCGAACCTTCTTCTTTTGCAGAACCGCTTGAACAAAGCAATGGCTGATCCATGTAAGGTTAGTGCAATAGAAATGCAGCCAATATTCTCCTTTCCTATACTCTTGTTCATTGATGGTTGTGAAGTTGGATAAATAAGTAAGAAGAGAAGTAAGGAGTTACCTACAAGAAATTAAACAAGAAACTCAAACCAGCAAAAGAAAAACAAAAGAAATAACGTGTACATGGTTGATAGTCCATCTCTCCTTAGCTCTTAAACAAGGGCGGACGCAAGATTAGTTTTAGGGGGGGTTGGGGTTAGATTAAAATTTTTTTCTTCTAACTTAAATCAACTTGTTAAGTCCTTCTTGATGCATATTTTGAAATTTATTTTCTCAACTACACAAAAATTCGACCCATATTGTTCATTTAGACTTTGTTTTTAATAGATTCATTTTAAAATATTATTATTCACTTGAGTTAATTATGCTTTTTTTTTTAATTTGTCTTTGAAGTTGAATTGGTGTAAAATAATCAATATATTTTAGAATATAAGATTTTGATTAAAATTATTTATTTAGTTGATAATATTTTTTGTAGTATTGAAGTTGGAAAACTTTAAAAATAAGTAACAAAAATGGAATGAGATATAAATGCAAAAATATTAAGATACAAAATAGAAATAAGCAAATTTAAGTTTGAAAAAAAGAAATAGAAAAAGTTAGATTTTAAAAAAAATGTTTGGGAAGGGTTTGAACCCTGACACACGTTACACAATTACTTGAGCAACTTTTTTTTTTCCAATTTAGTTCACCGGTACTTTATTCTGATTATATTTGGATTCGACTTGGATTACGTACCTGGCTGTTAGGCTGTAATAGGTGAGTCTTTCAATAAAGACTTTTTACATTCATTAGAACTCAAACTTAAAATCTTACTGAAATAATATCAAGCCGCTTATTATTTAAAATAACCCTTATTAATTAATTACTCGACCAACTTAACCACCTCAATTGTAACTTTTAATTATCATTATCTAACAAATATATTTAATAATCAAAGTCAAGGGGGCGGAGGTCCAGACCCTCGTAGCCTACAACGTGGACTGTCCTGCTCTAAAATACTCATATTGAGCGTGTCCTATTACTATAATTGGGCAAAGTCATTTTTCGGATTGTGTTGACTCCAATGAAAAAGAGAAACAATATTGGCATGGTTTGCTATAAAAGAAAAAGGTATGGTTAACAAAGTGGAAGTTTAAACTATCACCCCTATTGAATATTAATTGCAACAAGTTTTTCACTTTTTCCATGTTTCTTTTTTATTACAATAAAGGGTACTTTTTTTTGAATTTATCTTATTATAAATTACGAATACAATTGTGTAGTTAGTCAATAAAGTACCATAAATACAACGTAGAATCTTTCTTATTATATTCACTAGGTTCAAATTTTATTCAATCATGGTTCAAACAATAAAAATTGGTTCTATGTCAAACTGATTATATTGATCTTGTTTGCGGATTGCTCCCTGAGCTCATAACCCGTTTCTAGGCCCATCTGTATCTCAAGCCCAGTTTAGCTTTTCTTTCCTGTATATAAGTTGTGTAATCTTTTAGGGTTTTATTATTCCCCTTTCTGTTTTCATAAGCCGCCTCTTTATTTTTTCTATGCTCTATCTCGCCTGAGTTTTTTGCATGGTTGTGATTCACCATTGATCTTCACTCCAGTGCGTCTGATTTAAAGCGATTATATCTCTCCATCCTCTTTGCTATAAATAGATCCCTAATCTTCTATTTTATGTATGCTTGTAATTTTTTGGATGTTATTCTGGATTTTTGAGATTTCTAGGGTTCTTGAGTTTTTCTTTCTGTAGAACAATTCCTTTTGCGCCTTAAGATCCATTAATAAAGCCTCTCTCCTTCTCCTGGGTAGTGACATCAACCCATCACCGGGTTTCCCTTTTAAAATAAGGATTGATGTAAGCACGTAAAATTTCTGTGTGTTGTTTATGTTTTCGCTAATCTTGAATGCTTTATTATTTGATTAAAACCTGGAAATTTGATATTATAAGCATCACATGTGGTATCAGAGCCTGTAGATTCAGTTTCTAGGGTTGCATGTTATGTTTCTTTAATTTACTGGCTTAGATCTGTTTGTCCTATTCTTGCTGGCGTTAGTTTAGATCTCTGAAAAACTTTCAGTGGATTTCCTTTTTTCAGTGATATCGTTTTTCAAAAGATTTAATTTCTTTTGATTTTTTGTTATTTGTTCGATTTACTGAAATTTGTGTATTTTTACCGCATGTAATATATGAAAATGTTTTTCTGTCTGTCTTCTGATATTTTCTTTTACTTACAGGAGCTTTTAAATTTCTTTGTCTCGCTAATTTTTCTGTTTGTTTGTTTTTTGCGAGAAAATTTTCTTTTGGGAAGAAACCAAAGGAAACTTCTTGGCTTCTCTCCTGATTGCTTCTTGAATGTAATAATTGAAACTCTATTTAGCTGAGAAAGAAATTTTTCCATCACTGTAAGTCTTTTCTTTTCCCTTAATCTTGACATTTCTTAGTCACTGTTAAAGGAAGGGCTTCTTTAGTAAGAAGTTGCATCTTGGTAAGGATTTTTTTTTTGTATTTTTGATTTTCTATGCATGCTTACAATCTATCCTATAGTCTTTGCATGATTAGAAGTCCTGTCAATTATTTCAAATTGATTGTTAGTGATTATTTTTTGTACTTGTTTGATAAACTTGACATTGTGTTTGATAATATTGATAGTTTACTCGAGAAATTGTATGTTTGCTCTCTTTTTGATTGCCTTTGTGTCTTTCTGAGTTTAGGTAGAGCTTCTTAAGGGATCTCTCTTATCTCTGATTATTTTAGGTTTTCTCTAGTTCTCTATTTCCCTTTCCATTATTTGTTTCTATGTTTAGTCCTTTTCTTGTCTTTCAAAATGTTTATTGCTAAAGTTTCTTTAGATTAATTTGATGGAAAAGGTGACTATTTTATTTGGAAACAAAAATTGAGAGCTGTTTTAGCTCAAACTAAATGTCATAAGGCTTTAGAAGGTAAGGATAATTTGCCTGCTTTCTTAACTGAATATGAGAAAGATGAAATTATGGATATGGCCTTTTCAACTATTTCTTTAAACCTAACTGACAATATTCTTAGGAGAGTTAGAGGTCATGATGATGTTGTTTCTCTAATGACTAAACTTGATGAATTGTTTCTAACTTCAAATACTGCTAAAGAAGCTTATTTGAAGGAGCAGTTGTTTAGCTTTAGAATGAACTCTCAAAAGAGTGTTGATGAAAACTATGATGATTTTCAGAAAATCATCACAGAACTTGATAGTGCTGGAGTAAAAATTGAAGATAAAGACCATACTATTCTTTTGTTAAATTCTTTGCCTGATAAGTTTAAGACTTTAAAAGAAGCTTTAAAATATGGTAGGGAAAATTTAATTGTTAATGATATCATTTCTGCCCTTAAAATGAAAGAACTTGAACTTAAAAATGATACATCTAAAAGTCAAGTTGGTGAAGGTTTGTTTGTTAAGGGTAAGAAGTCCGGTAAGTCTAAGTCTAATAAGTCAAAAGGTAAGACCAATCAGCAAGAAATTGGTAATAATTCCATTAGCAATGGGACTCAAAATGATCCTAGTAAAGCTAGGAAAGAGTACATCTGTTTCTACTATAATAAGAAAGGTCAAACTAAAATGTTTTGTAGAATCAGGTTAAGTTGTTTACCTCCTCCTACAGACAATAAAAATAATGGACCTAATAATAATATTGCTGAAGTTAATGATATAAAGGCTCTAACTATTGGGCAATCTAGGGACCTTGAGTCTTGGATTTTGGATTCTGGATGTACTGTGAGCGGACGACGGTTCGCGCGGCTGCGGCGCAGGGCCGGCCCATTTGAGTGACGGGGAGATGAGTGTGATATATTTGAAAAGTGATTTTGCATGTTTAAATGCTCAAAAGATACGAGATCGAAAATCCCGTACATAAAATAGAGTCGCCACCCGGTTCAGCTCAACCGGGAAATTTTTTGGTACGATTTTCCCACCGGGTGGTTGGACCATACCTTAAGTAGAGATTCCGAGTTCGGATGATGTTATGTACTTTTCATTAGGCCAAGTTAGGATACTTCATTCTTTCTTAATCGGCTTAATCCACCCTATTTATTCGTATTTTCAGTTATTTTATAGTTTTCGCATTTATCAAGCAATTAAAGCGATAAATAAAATATTTACAATGGCAAAAGAAAAGTAAGTGCGGAAAGTAGAATCATTACAAGATTTTGAAGTCCTGTACTTTTTCTACGTAACAAATAAAATACCCGAATGTCCGATATATACCCACCTGCAGATGATAGTTGACACGAATATGGCATATCTATTTATAATATCCTAAAGCCCGATTGAATGGCTAAAATGAGGTTCGAATGGCGTTTGAGGGGAAAATCCATTTTTGTCCAAATTTCAGATTCGGTTGTCGCTTTAATCGGATTACAAATGAACATACCACTTGTTATGGGGCGGGTCTATTTTCAGGAGATTTCGAATCTCCATCGTTACACTATAGATCCTAGCTTCAGAAAATAAATTAGTTTGGAAACAAACGAAAACGACACTGCTGTCCAGAAAGCCAAGCCGCCGATTGCATCTGATGCCGCCGACGAAATAATTGATGTCGCTGGCGGCATGGATGATGCCGCCGGCGACATCAACTATGTCACGGGCGACATCAGCATGCAGATGGGCATAGGGTTTTCTGAATACCGTAAAGAAAGGGTTTCGCGAGAAAGTGAGGTCTCCGGGGAATGTGACGCTAGCGGCGGTACCAACGGTGCCTCTCGCGACATGGGTGATACAGCCGGCAGCATTACATGTCTCCGGTGACTCCAATTCCTTGCTATAGCAGTGGTTTGTAGTCAAAGTGACCGAAAACTCAAAAGATCGTAAATGAACGAAAATTCTTACAAATCAGTAATAACAATGCCAAAGAGCTATGAGACTCAGGATTTTTACCTCGGGGTTGTGAATCCACCTCTTCGTGATCCGAATAAAACGCCTCCGGGGAGCTTGTTACGATGATTTAATAATGATTTTTAGTGTCTTTTAGTTTCTAAGTTCTACCAAGATGATTTTGACTTAAAGATTTGTCGATTTCAACTCACAATCAGAGAGTTCAAAGAAGAAAAACCAGGAAAAATGGGTCGGAATCCCGTTTTTTCTGTTTTACCTAATTCTTATCTCACTATTATCTATTTCTACCTTAAAAATCCCTTTTTTTTTCTTTTCTTTCCTCCTCTCCTTTTTTTAAGTGCAGCCCAAGGTGCCCTTTTATAGGTGAAATGGGGTGTTTTTAGGACATTTTTTAATAATTCCACCGAAAGTGGTCGAAAAGGCTGTCTGCAAGAGGACCCGCTTCGAGTCATGTCGCCGGCGGTATGATCCATGTCGCCGGCGGTATGGTCATATCGCCGGCGACATGGATGATGCTCTGGGCGGCATCAGCCTTCAACATGCCTTCAGTTAGTGGGTCAAAAGAAGCCAAAAAGCCGGGAAAAAGTGGCTTAATAGTGGAAAAAAGCATCTTTATGGCCCTTAACAATATGGACATTATTTAATTTGGATGTAAATCATCGGTTCAAGCTCCTACCGAACGCGTTATCGGCCATGCCGAACTGGATTCTACCAATTATAAAATTCACAAGGAATATTATTTTGGTAATAAAAATTCTGAAGCGAACTTTTATTTTGAGGTATTGAAATCGGGTACACATCATCATCGTCTCGCGAGAGGGACTGCAAAATCCCGTGCTCACAGGCTGCCCCTCGGGGGATCACTGCTGCCATAGGTCAGTATGATCACCCGAAAGAGCAAGGGATAGGAATGATACCTGAAGGATGACTGGTTCGTCCCTTGGTCGGACTTATGCTCTGTCGACGGTTCGTCCCTTGGTCGGACTTACGCTTTGTTGACGGTTCGTCCCTTGGTCGGACTTATGCTCTGCGATTGTTTGCCCCTTGGTCGGGCTTAAGCTTGGTCGTTCGTTTGTCCCTTGGTTGGACATACACTTTGTCGTCTGTTTGTCCCTTGGTAGGACTTACGCTTTATCGACTGTTCGTCCCTTGGTCGGACTTGCGCTTTGCCGACTGTTTGTCCCTTGGTCGGACTTGCGCTCTGTGGAGGATTCGTCCCTTGGTCGGACTTGTTCTTTGTAGATTGTCCCTTGATCGGACTTGTGCTTTAAATAGAGAGGTTTGCTCTCTACTTTGAATCGAGAGGTTTGCCCCTTGGTCGGGCTCTCGTTTGGTACAGTGATTATCCTTTGGTCGGACTTTTCACTTTAAAGAGAACGCCCTTTGGTTGGGTTTGTTTGAAGAAATTGCCCTTTGGTTGGGCTTGTTTGAAGAAATTGCCCTTCGGTTGGGCTTGTTTGAAGAAATTGCCCTTCGGTTGGGCTTGTTTGAAGAAATTGCCCTTCGGTTGGGCTTGTTTGAAGAAATTGCCCTTCGGTTGGGCTTGTTTGAAGAAATTGCCCTTCGGTTGGGCTTGTTTGAAGAAATTGCCCTTCGGTTGGGCTTGTTCGAAGAAATTGCCCTTCGGTTGGGCTTGTTCGAAGAAATTGCCCTTCGGTTGGGCTTGTTCGAAGAAATTGCCCTCCGATTGGGCTTGTTTGAAGAAATTGCCCTTCGGTTGGGCTTGTTTGAAGAAATTGCCCTTCGTTGGGCTTGTTTGAAGAAATTGCCCTTCGGTTGGGCTTGTTCGAAGAAATTGCCCTTCGGTTGGGCTTGTTCGAAGAAATTGCCCTTCGGTTGGGCTTGTTTGAAGAAATTGCCCTTCGGTTGGGCTTGTTTGAAGAAATTGCCCTTCGGTTGGGCTTGTTTGAAGAAATCTAGTTTGGAGGGGGAACATCGCCGGCGGCATGATTGATATCGCCGGCGGCATGAGTTGATGTCGCCGGCGACATGGATGCCGCGTGCAACTTTGACTAGTCAAATAATTTCAAAATTTGAACTAAATGAGGCGATATCGCCACCGGTTTGAGTGATGTCGCCGGCGGCATGGACTGATGTCGCCGGCGGCATGGAGGGACAGTTTCAGATTAATTAAAACTCCTCGAATCCCGCGCGGCAGTTTAAAAAGAGATTGGAACTCTCTTCTTCCCCATTCTTTCTCAAAACCGCATCTCTCTTCATCTCTTCTCCAATTTACCTTTTTTTGAAATTATGAAGAGAATTAGCAAGGCTTTTAGGGGTAAATCTAAGGCTAGGGAGAACCTGCCCGATTCTTCCGTTGAGGGACTGAAAATCCTTTCTGTTCCCACTGCATACGGCCTCAAGGAGACGGCCAAAATGTACGGCTATGGCATTAACTCTCCTATCACCAATCTGACTCCGGAGAAGGAGAAACATCTCTGTTATATCCAGGTAATACCATAAAAACCTGAATTACTTCTTTTTGAATTCGGTTTGATTTTGCTTTAGATTTGAAAACATGCTATGATAGGGGTTTGATATGTGGAATATATCAGTCATATTGCATGCTTTAGGATCGGTTTTTGCCTTGTTATTCGATTGATTGTGAATTTTGGCACGATGGGTGCGATTTAGGGAGAAAACTGGTTCTGCCCGCGTAGAGTGATGCCGCTGGCGACATCAGTGTTGTCGCTGGCGACATCAGTCTTTGCCAAAGGCTTTATGGGAGTCTGATGTCGCTTCTGTTGAAGCTGATGTCGCCGGCGACATGAGCCATGCCGCTGGCGGTATGGGCTGATGCCGCCGGCGATATCGCTTCTAATGGAGGCGACATCAGCAGCCTTATTGACAGAAATGCACAGAATTGATCCGTTTTGCTTTCGATTTTGCAGCCATACGAACTGACTTACACAGGAGGGATTTGCACCATCGGTGAGTGGTGGCATCATATTTCAGAGAATGATCCCGAGCTTGCGCTCGCGATTAATGAGACGGGGTTTGGGGATTTGGCTCGAATCATGCCTATGTTGATGCCTAAGCTACCTCATTCTTCAGTAACGGCCTTGACTGAAAGGTGGTCCGAGACTACCCACACCTTCCATCTTCCCTTTGGGGAAGTTACAATTACCTCTTCTGATGTGGTAGCCATGACCGGCCTTCCTTGGACGGACGAGGTTATCCATTTTGACGTCTACATGGACAAGTACCATGTTGAGAGGCCCGTGGTGAGGCGGGTAAAGGAGTTGTTCGGACTGAAGCCCGTTTCTGGGCGGCTGTCCTATGGTGAGTTGTACCGTTATTGGACCCAGGTGGATGTGGTGCCTGAGGAGGAAAGGGAGGCATGTGTCCGTTCCTTTGTGATCTCACTACTCACCGTGCTGTTCTTCCCAATCTCGGGGAGTAAGATCAACTACATACTTATAACCGCGGTGGAAGATGTGCCAGGAATCAGGAGGAAGAATTGGCCGAGGGCCATCTTGGCCCAATTGTACCACGGGCTGGACGTGGGAGCCCGGAAGAATGAAAAAGCCCTTCGCCTTTGCCATCTGCTACTCCAGGTATAGATTTTTTTTTTTTATATATATATTTCCCTTGATAACATGTGTTCTTATGACGTCCTTTGAATTGATCGGTCGTTATTTGTGCAGGCTTGGGCATTCGAGCATCAGATCCTTCCGCCGATGGAGTTTAAGACGGTTGTGCCACCGGACTCTCATTTCCTTGCCCGCTGGTGCGGGTGCATCGGTGGGATGGCAAAGTACCCTACGCTGTATAGGGAGGTCCTAAGGAGCGTGCGACTGAGTTCGGTACGGTTTTTTTTTTTTTTTGGGTCTATGGACTTATGTTGGTTGTTTTGATGTAGCTCGTCTTGGACCCGTTCGATGGGGTGGAGAACTTCGCTGAGGTTGTACAGGTTCGGAGGGAGGTGGATGACCGCCGATTTGTGATTGAGTGCCCCCTGTCCCAGCAGTGGTATCTGCGCGAGCGCGTCCGGGGCTGGAGGTCCCTTCCGGTTGCAGCTAGACCGGTGCCTGCCGATCCTCCGCGGGGCTTGTGGTGGCCTCATTTGGTGATTTCTGCCGAGGCCGACAAAGCCGATTATATTGAAGGGAACGGCCGAGTGATCCCTAGCGTTCCTGGCTTATATGAGCGGCTTTTTCAGCGTCTACTCCCCGTGTGTCCTCGTATCCATGGCAACGATACAATTGAGTATCATAACGAGCAACGATTGGAGGACAAAAAGAGGCGTCTCGGAGGCATTGTGGAGGATGATGATGAGGATGATGATGAAGATGAAGCGCTGGAAGGGGACGTTGCGGTCGACCCTGAGGGGGAGGATGAGGTAGGTGCGGGTGTAGCTGGTGGGAGCGTGCCGATGTCCCAAGGGGAACAACGTTCTTTCGGGGTATGATTGTATTTGTGTGTATGATTTTGAAGTCGTTTAGGGATGTTGTTGACGTGTGACTTTCATGTTTTGCAGGAACCTGCGAGAAAGAGGGTCGGGATAACCAGAGTGGGACCCGACGTTATGGCGCGCCGGAGGGCATGACCTTCGTGGAGGGGAGATTGGTCAATCCGTTGGAAACCACTTTCCTGTTGATGAACTCCCGAGGCGAATTCTCTCATAGGAATGTTGGCTCGAGCCGGCAAGCCCCGATTTTTATGCCCGAAAATACAACCTACGTAGGTCCTAATAATTATTTTCTTATTGAGTCTTAGATGCGGGTGTCTAAAGATTTGCTTTTTGGATTTGTTAGGTGGCGCGGAGTCATGTGGAGCAACTCGCGGAGAACAATTTCGTTCTCCGGGATACCCTTATTGGGCAATCGCTTCTGGTTCAGGTATTTTATGCACATGATAAGATGGGATATATGTATGGATGTTATGCATGACATGCAAGGCTGATACTTTCTCCGGTTTGCAGGATTTTTTAGCCCTTTCTATGTCTGATGCTGACGCAGCCCGGCGGCAGTATGAGGAGGAGACTGCAGCTTTACAGCGCCGCGTGAGCGATCTCGAGGGACAGCTGGCGGCCACCGCTCAAGAACAGAGAAGTAAACAGAATCTGGACCGTGCGCATCCTGGGGGTACCAGTCGTAGGAGGGTCAAGAAGTCTGCCGGCCGACGTGCGTTTACCGCGGCTGAGGAGTCTAGTAGTGTTCCCATGACGGAGGGAAGAGAGGCAGACGATGTTGACGATTGGTTCGCAAGTCCCGATGACGTTTCATCACGTCCAGCCGGTAGTGGCGGATATGCTTAGTTTTGCTTTTCCTTTTTGTTTTGTCTTGTTCTTGTTTGTACCTCCGACACATTGGGGTTTTGATATTTTTGTTATGGGCCAGAGGATTCGATACAATTTGAGCAATTTGTGCCCCCGGGCTTCTATTTTGAATATATAAAGATGAATATGATTGTTTACAGGTTTTGCACAGGTCAGAAATGTTTCTGATGTCGCCGGAAAATTCACTCCATGCCGCCGGCGGCATGACCCATATCGCCCAAATGGTTCGAGCTAAAATAATTTATACAGGGCTGTGTGAAGTCCATATCGCCGGCGACATCGTCTGATATCGCCCTAGTTGGCTCCATACCGCCGGCGGCATCAACCAAATCGCCGGCGACATCAACCACTTCGCCAGCGGCATCAACTTTCTAGCAGTCTGATTTCAACCATTCTGTCCACTACTTGTCATGGCAACCCATAATCAAAAACTACGGGGTTTTCTGCAGAGTTTGGGGAATGTCGACTGGAAGAGGCTCGAAAAATTCAGGCTTTGGGGTTATCGATATGTCGCGGCGTGGCCTGTGAGCCGTGAATTCCTTCGAGCGGTATTGTCCTTTTGGGATCCAATGGACCATGTTTTCCGCTTTTCATCGTTCGAGCTTTGCCCCTTGCTCGAAGAATTCCATGCTATTTTAGGGACTCCGTGTCCTAAGCGCGTTTCGCTGGCGTTACCAGATTTTCAATTTGGCGTAAATGGAATCCCACGAGGGCTATGGAATTTAGATTCTATCGACCCATTTCTATCTCAGTTGCCTGACAGACCTGGTTTTCAGCTCGAAGCAGTCTTGGAGTGGTGTCGTGGAGTGTCTCGATCCCATCCTGCTTGGCCATTTATGATGGCCTTATTACTTATGGCGGAGTTTATGTGTGGAGTGAGCCTGGTCGCTCCGCTGAGGTTAATTTCCCTCATTAGTCCCATGTCGACAGGGGCTTCCCCCGTGGCCGTGGGATTGGCCGATGTTTTGTTAAACGTGGATGCTGCTTCTGTTGACTCGTCACTCATTGGGGATCAATTCACATTATTACAGGTATCTCTTGTTCTTTTTGATCCCAGCATTTCTTTCTCCTATCCTTACCCGAGTTCTGCATTTATAGGTCTGGTTGATGGAGAAGCTAAAGTTGAGGGAGGCACCCGAGGGAATCCAAAAAAGTATCTTCCTGTCCATCTGAGGGAGAGAGGGCTTATGCGGGCCGATTTTGATGAGCTGACATATGACGATTGGGTGACTATCCTGAGGGGGTATACTGACACGCAGGTTCAGTGGGTTAGTCCGTGGTGGAGAATTCAGGATGTGGTCGTAGAATCTTGGGGAGCCTGTGTTCAATTGATAGGCTTGGAGAAATCTTCATTTTATACCCCATACCGGCTATGTCGTCAGTATGGTAAAAGGCAGAGAGTCCCGATCAAATTGCCCCACAACCAGATCAGAGTTTACAAAGCTAGGTGGGTCAACCATATTCAGGAGAAGTGGTCTAGGGAGGCTGTGTTCGAGATTCTAGATTATGATCAACTAGAAACCACTGAAACTGACACATACTATAGAGGATGGCTTGCCGAGATAAGAGGTTTGCCGACCCGTCGAAAGCGATCATGGGCCCGTTTGGAGGGGGAATGTGCAGAGCGAGGGGAAGATTCTCTCTCTACTAGCACACCAAGGCGGATCTCTAGGTACCAGGATGATGATGCGGGAAGTTCGTTTTAAGTCTTGTCATTGTCGGAATCATCAGTTTTTTTTTTAAATGGAACAAAATGAACCCTGTTCAAAGCTTGTCGAAATTGTCTTGAATTTATGAATACATGATTTACGTAAGCATAAGCATCTAGATTTTAACAAAAAACTTTTTATTAATCGAGATAAAATAAAGTACATGATGTTTGGTTGCCATTTCCATCGACTTAACTCCCGGTGCCGACTAGCCGAGTTTGGTTTTCTAGAAGGCACTCGCTCTGTGCTCACATACCCTAACTTTTGCCTAGATCGCCCTGTTCGGGTTTTCGATCTAGCAGGTTTGTCTTATCCCCTAATTTTTGCACGGTTGGTTCGCAGAATACCAATCGTCGGGTATCACCCTAATTTTTGCCCGATCAGTGAAAGACTGAAAGGCGGGAGATTATTATGTATGTGTTTTTTTTTCGTGCGCTGCTTTTCTGATTTGTTTCTTTTAAACATGATAACGCTTAAGCCTGTCTTGGTTTACTGGATTTACGAACTCGTTCCCATCCATGTCCATAAGTTTAGCTGCCCCTTTGCTAAGTAGCTTCTTTATCACATATGGTCCTTCCCAGTTTGGCCTGAATTTTCCCCTCACATCAGTGGTAGAGTGTTTCAACTGCTTAAGGACCAGATCACCGACCTTTAGGGGGAACTTTTGATGTTTTACCCGACTGTTATATGCCCGAGCCACACGTTGTTGGTACATCTGGAGGTTGTCAAGGGCTTTCAACCTTTGTTCATCCATCATGTTCAACTGTTCGAACCTTGTCCGAGTCCATTCGGATTCTTCTAACTTAGCTTCCAGGGCAACTCTTAATGAGGTCACCTGAGTCTCAACTGGCAAGACCGCTTCCATTCCGTAGACCAAAGAAAATGAAGTTTGGCCTGTCGGAGTGCGTATGCTGGTGCGGTATCCCCAAATAGTGAAGTGCAACTTATCCGCCCAATCTCTATAACCGGCTATCATCTTAGAAAGAATCTTCTTTACCGATTTATTGGCTGCCTCAACAGCTCCATTGGCTTGTGGTCTATATGGAGAAGACCTGTGGTGTTCGATCCCATACTTCTCGATTAATGAAGCGGTTGCTCCTTGAAACTGTACCCCGTTATCCGAGACTATATGATGTAGGAGCCCATACCGCGCAAAGATATGCTTTTCTATGAATTTGGCCATCTGTCTGGCAGTGACATTGGTGAAGGATTCGGCTTCAACCCATTTTGAAAAGTAATCTACTGCTACCACAATGAATTTGTGGCCATTCGTTGAGGAAGGACGGATCTCACCAATTATATCTATACCCCATGCCGAGAATGGCCAAGGGGTGGACAAGTGATGGAGCTCGGTCGGTGGCAAATGTCGCATATCCCCGTAAATCTGGCATTGGTGGCATCGTTTGACTTGGGCGATACAATCGGCTGTGAGAGTGAGCCAAAAATACCCTAGTCGCTGGATCTTCTTTGCAAGGGCCAGACCATTCATGTGAGGGCCACAGTCGTCGGCATGGACCTGGATCATTACGTTCTGAGCCTCGGTATCAGTGAGGCAACGGAGGAGTAGGCCCTCACTGGTGCGCTTGAATAGATCATTATCTATAATACGAAATTGGGTAGCAAGCCGCCGTAGGGTGGTACGGTCTGAGTCGGAAGAATCTGTGGGGTATTGGCCGGTCTGAAGAAATAAGACTATGTCAGAATACCAACAAGGTTCAGATGAAATAGCGAGAACTGGAGGAGTCGTTTGAACACGATATGGGGTCTTGGTGGATAGCAAAACCAACGGGCGGATAGGTTGCTGTTGGGGTCCTTCCCATAAGGACGTGAGAGTGGCGAGAGCATCTGCCATTTGGTTCTCATCTCGAGGGACATGGCGGTACAAGCATGAGGTAAATTTCTCAGACAATTCGCGAACGGCCTCAACATAAGGGCGAAGGGATTCTTCTTTAACTTCCCAATCTCCAACAACCTGACGAACTACTAGAGCCGAATCTCCGATGACGGATACATGGTGTGCTTGAACCTGAAGAAGAGCCTCGAGGCCAAACAAGCAAGCTTCGTATTCAGTGCCGTTGTTGGTGACAGTGAATTCTAAACGTTTGGATAACGGGATTATCTCATTATCTGGTGTGACGATGATGACTCCGAGACCTGCTCCCCGGCGGTTCACAGCGCCGTCAAAGTACATTGTCCAACTGTCAACAAGGGTTGTAGCAGAGGCTAGCTGTTCGTCAGGGAACTCTAAATTTTCCTTATAATCGGAGTTGAGGGGTTGATTAGCCAAGAATTCGGCTACAGCCCTCCCTTTAATGACCTTTCGGGTTACATATTCAATGTCAAACTCAGATAAGAGAAGTAGCCATCGTGACAATTTGCCGACTAGAGTAGGGGATTGACAAAGAAACTTCATTGGATCAATTTTGGCTACGGCCTGGACTCGATAGGGTTGGAAATAATGCCGCAACTTTTTAGTGAGCCAAACCATGGTAGCACAAGTCTTCTCTACAATTGAATATCGGGTTTCGTAATCCAACAGTTTTTTACTTAGGTAGTAGATGGCATGCTCGCGCTTATCATCATGTTCTTGGACAAGCATGGCTCCGACGGACGTTTCTTCAATGGCCAGATAAAGGATGAGTGGTTTCCCTGGGATGGGAGGCGTCAAGACCGGTGGATTGACAAGGTATGCCTTGATTCTGTCGAATGCTACCTGGCAGTGATTGTTCCATACCACGGGTTGCTGTTTCTTCAACAACTTAAAGATGGGTTCGCAGACAGTAGTGAGGCGGGCAATGAATCGGCTAACATACTGTAAGGACCCTAAAAACGATCGGACTTCTTTCTCCGTCTTAGGGGAAGGCATATCCCTGATGGCTTTGGCTTTGTCTGGGTCCATTTCAATTCCTTTTTGGCTAACCACGTGTCCTAACAGCTTGCCGGAGGTAACTCCAAACACGCACTTCTTTGGATTTAGACGAAGATTGTATTTTTCAATGCGAGCCATGAACTTGTCAAGAACAGCAGGGTGTTCCTCTCGAGTGGCGGATTTCACAATCATATCGTCCACGTACACTTCCACTTCTTTATGTATCATGTCGTGTAGTAGGGCAGTTACAGCTAGTTGATAAGTGGCTCCGGCATTTTTCAACCCGAATGGCATTACTTTGTAGCAATAAACCCCCCACTCAGTAATGAATGCTTGTAATTTTTTGGATGTTATTCTGGATTTTTGAGATTTCTAGGGTTCTTGAGTTTTTCTTTCTGTAGAACAATTCCTTTTGCGCCTTAAGATCCATTAATAAAGCCTCTCTCCTTCTCCTGGGTAGTGACATCAACCCATCACCGGGTTTCCCTTTTAAAATAAGGATTGATGTAAGCACGTAAAATTTCTGTGTGTTGTTTATGTTTTCGCTAATCTTGAATGCTTTATTATTTGATTAAAACCTGGAAATTTGATATTATAAGCATCACATGTGGTATCAGAGCCTGTAGATTCAGTTTCTAGGGTTGCATGTTATGTTTCTTTAATTTACTGGCTTAGATCTGTTTGTCCTATTCTTGCTGGCGTTAGTTTAGATCTCTGAAAAACTTTCAGTGGATTTCCTTTTTTCAGTGATATCGTTTTTCAAAAGATTTAATTTCTTTTGATTTTTTGTTATTTGTTCGATTTACTGAAATTTGTGTATTTTTACCGCATGTAATATATGAAAATGTTTTTCTGTCTGTCTTCTGATATTTTCTTTTACTTACAGGAGCTTTTAAATTTCTTTGTCTCGCTAATTTTTCTGTTTGTTTGTTTTTTGCGAGAAAATTTTCTTTTGGGAAGAAACCAAAGGAAACTTCTTGGCTTCTCTCCTGATTGCTTCTTGAATGTAATAATTGAAACTCTATTTAGCTGAGAAAGAAATTTTTCCATCACTGTAAGTCTTTTCTTTTCCCTTAATCTTGACATTTCTTAGTCACTGTTAAAGGAAGGGCTTCTTTAGTAAGAAGTTGCATCTTGGTAAGGATTTTTTTTTTGTATTTTTGATTTTCTATGCATGCTTACAATCTATCCTATAGTCTTTGCATGATTAGAAGTCCTGTCAATTATTTCAAATTGATTGTTAGTGATTATTTTTTGTACTTGTTTGATAAACTTGACATTGTGTTTGATAATATTGATAGTTTACTCGAGAAATTGTATGTTTGCTCTCTTTTTGATTGCCTTTGTGTCTTTCTGAGTTTAGGTAGAGCTTCTTAAGGGATCTCTCTTATCTCTGATTATTTTAGGTTTTCTCTAGTTCTCTATTTCCCTTTCCATTATTTGTTTCTATGTTTAGTCCTTTTCTTGTCTTTCAAAATGTTTATTGCTAAAGTTTCTTTAGATTAATTTGATGGAAAAGGTGACTATTTTATTTGGAAACAAAAATTGAGAGCTGTTTTAGCTCAAACTAAATGTCATAAGGCTTTAGAAGGTAAGGATAATTTGCCTGCTTTCTTAACTGAATATGAGAAAGATGAAATTATGGATATGGCCTTTTCAACTATTTCTTTAAACCTAACTGACAATATTCTTAGGAGAGTTAGAGGTCATGATGATGTTGTTTCTCTAATGACTAAACTTGATGAATTGTTTCTAACTTCAAATACTGCTAAAGAAGCTTATTTGAAGGAGCAGTTGTTTAGCTTTAGAATGAACTCTCAAAAGAGTGTTGATGAAAACTATGATGATTTTCAGAAAATCATCACAGAACTTGATAGTGCTGGAGTAAAAATTGAAGATAAAGACCATACTATTCTTTTGTTAAATTCTTTGCCTGATAAGTTTAAGACTTTAAAAGAAGCTTTAAAATATGGTAGGGAAAATTTAATTGTTAATGATATCATTTCTGCCCTTAAAATGAAAGAACTTGAACTTAAAAATGATACATCTAAAAGTCAAGTTGGTGAAGGTTTGTTTGTTAAGGGTAAGAAGTCCGGTAAGTCTAAGTCTAATAAGTCAAAAGGTAAGACCAATCAGCAAGAAATTGGTAATAATTCCATTAGCAATGGGACTCAAAATGATCCTAGTAAAGCTAGGAAAGAGTACATCTGTTTCTACTATAATAAGAAAGGTCAAACTAAAATGTTTTGTAGAATCAGGTTAAGTTGTTTACCTCCTCCTACAGACAATAAAAATAATGGACCTAATAATAATATTGCTGAAGTTAATGATATAAAGGCTCTAACTATTGGGCAATCTAGGGACCTTGAGTCTTGGATTTTGGATTCTGGATGTACTGTGAGCGGACGACGGTTCGCGCGGCTGCGGCGCAGGGCCGGCCCATTTGAGTGACGGGGAGATGAGTGTGATATATTTGAAAAGTGATTTTGCATGTTTAAATGCTCAAAAGATACGAGATCGAAAATCCCGTACATAAAATAGAGTCGCCACCCGGTTCAGCTCAACCGGGAAATTTTTTGGTACGATTTTCCCACCGGGTGGTTGGACCATACCTTAAGTAGAGATTCCGAGTTCGGATGATGTTATGTACTTTTCATTAGGCCAAGTTAGGATACTTCATTCTTTCTTAATCGGCTTAATCCACCCTATTTATTCGTATTTTCAGTTATTTTATAGTTTTCGCATTTATCAAGCAATTAAAGCGATAAATAAAATATTTACAATCGCAAAAGAAAAGTAAGTGCGGAAAGTAGAATCATTACAAGATTTTGAAGTCCTGTACTTTTTCTACGTAACAAATAAAATACCCGAATGTCCGATATATACCCACCTGCAGATGATAGTTGACACGAATATGGCATATCTATTTATAATATCCTAAAGCCCGATTGAATGGCTAAAATGAGGTTCGAATGGCGTTTGAGGGGAAAATCCATTTTTGTCCAAATTTCAGATTCGGTTGTCGCTTTAATCGGATTACAAATGAACATACCACTTGTTATGGGGCGGGTCTATTTTCAGGAGATTTCGAATCTCCATCGTTACACTATAGATCCTAGCTTCAGAAAATAAATTAGTTTGGAAACAAACGAAAACGACACTGCTGTCCAGAAAGCCAAGCCGCCGATTGCATCTGATGCCGCCGACGAAATAATTGATGTCGCTGGCGGCATGGATGATGCCGCCGGCGACATCAACTATGTCACGGGCGACATCAGCATGCAGATGGGCATAGGGTTTTCTGAATACCGTAAAGAAAGGGTTTCGCGAGAAAGTGAGGTCTCCGGGGAATGTGACGCTAGCGGCGGTACCAACGGTGCCTCTCGCGACATGGGTGATACAGCCGGCAGCATTACATGTCTCCGGTGACTCCAATTCCTTGCTATAGCAGTGGTTTGTAGTCAAAGTGACCGAAAACTCAAAAGATCGTAAATGAACGAAAATTCTTACAAATCAGTAATAACAATGCCAAAGAGCTATGAGACTCAGGATTTTTACCTCGGGGTTGTGAATCCACCTCTTCGTGATCCGAATAAAACGCCTCCGGGGAGCTTGTTACGATGATTTAATAATGATTTTTAGTGTCTTTTAGTTTCTAAGTTCTACCAAGATGATTTTGACTTAAAGATTTGTCGATTTCAACTCACAATCAGAGAGTTCAAAGAAGAAAAACCAGGAAAAATGGGTCGGAATCCCGTTTTTTCTGTTTTACCTAATTCTTATCTCACTATTATCTATTTCTACCTTAAAAATCCCTTTTTTTTTCTTTTCTTTCCTCCTCTCCTTTTTTTAAGTGCAGCCCAAGGTGCCCTTTTATAGGTGAAATGGGGTGTTTTTAGGACATTTTTTAATAATTCCACCGAAAGTGGTCGAAAAGGCTGTCTGCAAGAGGACCCGCTTCGAGTCATGTCGCCGGCGGTATGATCCATGTCGCCGGCGGTATGGTCATATCGCCGGCGACATGGATGATGCTCTGGGCGGCATCAGCCTTCAACATGCCTTCAGTTAGTGGGTCAAAAGAAGCCAAAAAGCCGGGAAAAAGTGGCTTAATAGTGGAAAAAAGCATCTTTATGGCCCTTAACAATATGGACATTATTTAATTTGGATGTAAATCATCGGTTCAAGCTCCTACCGAACGCGTTATCGGCCATGCCGAACTGGATTCTACCAATTATAAAATTCACAAGGAATATTATTTTGGTAATAAAAATTCTGAAGCGAACTTTTATTTTGAGGTATTGAAATCGGGTACACATCATCATCGTCTCGCGAGAGGGACTGCAAAATCCCGTGCTCACAGGCTGCCCCTCGGGGGATCACTGCTGCCATAGGTCAGTATGATCACCCGAAAGAGCAAGGGATAGGAATGATACCTGAAGGATGACTGGTTCGTCCCTTGGTCGGACTTATGCTCTGTCGACGGTTCGTCCCTTGGTCGGACTTACGCTTTGTTGACGGTTCGTCCCTTGGTCGGACTTATGCTCTGCGATTGTTTGCCCCTTGGTCGGGCTTAAGCTTGGTCGTTCGTTTGTCCCTTGGTTGGACATACACTTTGTCGTCTGTTTGTCCCTTGGTAGGACTTACGCTTTATCGACTGTTCGTCCCTTGGTCGGACTTGCGCTTTGCCGACTGTTTGTCCCTTGGTCGGACTTGCGCTCTGTGGAGGATTCGTCCCTTGGTCGGACTTGTTCTTTGTAGATTGTCCCTTGATCGGACTTGTGCTTTAAATAGAGAGGTTTGCTCTCTGCTTTGAATCGAGAGGTTTGCCCCTTGGTCGGGCTCTCGTTTGGTACAGTGATTATCCTTTGGTCGGACTTTTCACTTTAAAGAGAACGCCCTTTGGTTGGGTTTGTTTGAAGAAATTGCCCTTTGGTTGGGCTTGTTTGAAGAAATTGCCCTTCGGTTGGGCTTGTTTGAAGAAATTGCCCTTCGGTTGGGCTTGTTTGAAGAAATTGCCCTTCGGTTGGGCTTGTTTGAAGAAATTGCCCTTCGGTTGGGCTTGTTTGAAGAAATTGCCCTTCGGTTGGGCTTGTTTGAAGAAATTGCCCTTCGGTTGGGCTTGTTCGAAGAAATTGCCCTTCGGTTGGGCTTGTTCGAAGAAATTGCCCTTCGGTTGGGCTTGTTCGAAGAAATTGCCCTCCGATTGGGCTTGTTTGAAGAAATTGCCCTTCGGTTGGGCTTGTTTGAAGAAATTGCCCTTCGTTGGGCTTGTTTGAAGAAATTGCCCTTCGGTTGGGCTTGTTCGAAGAAATTGCCCTTCGGTTGGGCTTGTTCGAAGAAATTGCCCTTCGGTTGGGCTTGTTTGAAGAAATTGCCCTTCGGTTGGGCTTGTTTGAAGAAATTGCCCTTCGGTTGGGCTTGTTTGAAGAAATCTAGTTTGGAGGGGGAACATCGCCGGCGGCATGATTGATATCGCCGGCGGCATGAGTTGATGTCGCCGGCGACATGGATGCCGCGTGCAACTTTGACTAGTCAAATAATTTCAAAATTTGAACTAAATGAGGCGATATCGCCACCGGTTTGAGTGATGTCGCCGGCGGCATGGACTGATGTCGCCGGCGGCATGGACTGATGTCGCCGGCGGCATGGAGGGACAGTTTCAGATTAATTAAAACTCCTCGAATCCCGCGCGGCAGTTTAAAAAGAGATTGGAACTCTCTTCTTCCCCATTCTTTCTCAAAACCGCATCTCTCTTCATCTCTTCTCCAATTTACCTTTTTTTGAAATTATGAAGAGAATTAGCAAGGCTTTTAGGGGTAAATCTAAGGCTAGGGAGAACCTGCCCGATTCTTCCGTTGAGGGACTGAAAATCCTTTCTGTTCCCACTGCATACGGCCTCAAGGAGACGGCCAAAATGTACGGCTATGGCATTAACTCTCCTATCACCAATCTGACTCCGGAGAAGGAGAAACATCTCTGTTATATCCAGGTAATACCATAAAAACCTGAATTACTTCTTTTTGAATTCGGTTTGATTTTGCTTTAGATTTGAAAACATGCTATGATAGGGGTTTGATATGTGGAATATATCAGTTATATTGCATGCTTTAGGATCGGTTTTTGCCTTGTTATTCGATTGATTGTGAATTTTGGCACGATGGGTGCGATTTAGGGAGAAAACTGGTTCTGCCCGCGTAGAGTGATGCCGCTGGCGACATCAGTGTTGTCGCTGGCGACATCAGTCTTTGCCAAAGGCTTTATGGGAGTCTGATGTCGCTTCTGTTGAAGCTGATGTCGCCGGCGACATGAGCCATGCCGCTGGCGGTATGGGCTGATGCCGCCGGCGATATCGCTTCTAATGGAGGCGACATCAGCAGCCTTATTGACAGAAATGCACAGAATTGATCCGTTTTGCTTTCGATTTTGCAGCCATACGAACTGACTTACACAGGAGGGATTTGCACCATCGGTGAGTGGTGGCATCATATTTCAGAGAATGATCCCGAGCTTGCGCTCGCGATTAATGAGACGGGGTTTGGGGATTTGGCTCGAATCATGCCTATGTTGATGCCTAAGCTACCTCATTCTTCAGTAACGGCCTTGACTGAAAGGTGGTCCGAGACTACCCACACCTTCCATCTTCCCTTTGGGGAAGTTACAATTACCCCTTCTGATGTGGTAGCCATGACCGGCCTTCCTTGGACGGACGAGGTTATCCATTTTGACGTCTACATGGACAAGTACCATGTTGAGAGGCCCGTGGTGAGGCGGGTAAAGGAGTTGTTCGGACTGAAGCCCGTTTCTGGGCGGCTGTCCTATGGTGAGTTGTACCGTTATTGGACCCAGGTGGATGTGGTGCCTGAGGAGGAAAGGGAGGCATGTGTCCGTTCCTTTGTGATCTCACTACTCACCGTGCTGTTCTTCCCAATCTCGGGGAGTAAGATCAACTACATACTTATAACCGCGGTGGAAGATGTGCCAGGAATCAGGAGGAAGAATTGGCCGAGGGCCATCTTGGCCCAATTGTACCACGGGCTGGACGTGGGAGCCCGGAAGAATGAAAAAGCCCTTCGCCTTTGCCATCTGCTACTCCAGGTATAGATTTTTTTTTTTATATATATATTTCCCTTGATAACATGTGTTCTTATGACGTCCTTTGAATTGATCGGTCGTTATTTGTGCAGGCTTGGGCATTCGAGCATCAGATCCTTCCGCCGATGGAGTTTAAGACGGTTGTGCCACCGGACTCTCATTTCCTTGCCCGCTGGTGCGGGTGCATCGGTGGGATGGCAAAGTACCCTACGCTGTATAGGGAGGTCCTAAGGAGCGTGCGACTGAGTTCGGTACGGTTTTTTTTTTTTTTTGGGTCTATGGACTTATGTTGGTTGTTTTGATGTAGCTCGTCTTGGACCCGTTCGATGGGGTGGAGAACTTCGCTGAGGTTGTACAGGTTCGGAGGGAGGTGGATGACCGCCGATTTGTGATTGAGTGCCCCCTGTCCCAGCAGTGGTATCTGCGCGATCGCGTCCGGGGCTGGAGGTCCCTTCCGGTTGCAGCTAGACCGGTGCCTGCCGATCCTCCGCGGGGCTTGTGGTGGCCTCATTTGGTGATTTCTGCCGAGGCCGACAAAGCCGATTATATTGAAGGGAACGGCCGAGTGATCCCTAGCGTTCCTGGCTTATATGAGCGGCTTTTTCAGCGTCTACTCCCCGTGTGTCCTCGTATCCATGGCAACGATACAATTGAGTATCATAACGAGCAACGATTGGAGGACAAAAAGAGGCGTCTCGGAGGCGTTGTGGAGGATGATGATGAGGATGATGATGAAGATGAAGCGCTGGAAGGGGACGTTGCGGTCGACCCTGAGGGGGAGGATGAGGTAGGTGCGGGTGTAGCTGGTGGGAGCGTGCCGATGTCCCAAGGGGAACAACGTTCTTTCGGGGTATGATTGTATTTGTGTGTATGATTTTGAAGTCGTTTAGGGATGTTGTTGACGTGTGACTTTCATGTTTTGCAGGAACCTGCGAGAAAGAGGGGTCGGGATAACCAGAGTGGGACCCGACGTTATGGCGCGCCGGAGGGCATGACCTTCGTGGAGGGGAGATTGGTCAATCCGTTGGAAACCACTTTCCTGTTGATGAACTCCCGAGGCGAATTCTCTCATAGGAATGTTGGCTCGAGCCGGCAAGCCCCGATTTTTATGCCCGAAAATACAACCTACGTAGGTCCTAATAATTATTTTCTTATTAAGTCTTAGATGCGGGTGTCTAAAGATTTGCTTTTTGGATTTGTTAGGTGGCGCGGAGTCATGTGGAGCAACTCGCGGAGAACAATTTCGTTCTCCGGGATACCCTTATTGGGCAATCGCTTCTGGTTCAGGTATTTTATGCACATGATAAGATGGGATATATGTATGGATGTTATGCATGACATGCAAGATACTTTCTCCGGTTTGCAGGATTTTTTAGCCCTTTCTATGTCTGATGCTGACGCAGCCCGGCGGCGGTATGAGGAGGAGACTGCAGCTTTACAGCGCCGCGTGAGCGATCTCGAGGGACAGCTGGCGGCCACCGCTCAAGAACAGAGAAGTAAACAGAATCTGGACCGTGCGCATCCTGGGGGTACCAGTCGTAGGAGGGTCAAGAAGTCTGCCGGCCGACGTGCGTTTACCGCGGCTGAGGAGTCTAGTAGTGTTCCCATGACGGAGGGAAGAGAGGCAGACGATGTTGACGATTGGTTCGCAAGTCCCGATGACGTTTCATCACGTCCAGCCGGTAGTGGCGGATATGCTTAGTTTTGCTTTTCCTTTTTGTTTTGTCTTGTTCTTGTTTGTACCTCCGACACATTGGGGTTTTGATATTTTTGTTATGGGCCAGAGGATTCGATACAATTTGAGCAATTTGTGCCCCCGGGCTTCTATTTTGAATATATAAAGATGAATATGATTGTTTACAGGTTTTGCACAGGTCAGAAATGTTTCTGATGTCGCCGGAAAATTCACTCCATGCCGCCGGCGGCATGACCCATATCGCCCAAATGGTTCGAGCTAAAATAATATATACAGGGCTGTGTGAAGTCCATATCGCCGGCGACATCGTCTGATATCGCCCTAGTTGGCTCCATACCGCCGGCGGCATCAACCAAATCGCCGGCGGCATCAACCAAATCGCCGGCGGCATCAACCACTTCGCCAGCGGCATCAACTTTCTAGCAGTCTGATTTCAACCATTCTGTCCACTACTTGTCATGGCAACCCATAATCAAAAACTACGGGGTTTTCTGCAGAGTTTGGGGAATGTCGACTGGAAGAGGCTCGAAAAATTCAGGCTTTGGGGTTATCGATATGTCGCGGCGTGGCCTGTGAGCCGTGAATTCCTTCGAGCGGTATTGTCCTTTTGGGATCCAATGGACCATGTTTTCCGCTTTTCATCGTTCGAGCTTTGCCCCTTGCTCGAAGAATTCCATGCTATTTTAGGGACTCCGTGTCCTAAGCGCGTTTCGCTGGCGTTACCAGATTTTCAATTTGGCATAAATGGAATCCCACGAGGGCTATGGAATTTAGATTCTATCGACCCATTTCTATCTCAGTTGCCTGACAGACCTGGTTTTCAGCTCGAAGCAGTCTTGGAGTGGTGTCGTGGAGTGTCTCGATCCCATCCTGCTTGGCCATTTATGATGGCCTTATTACTTATGGCGGAGTTTATGTGTGGAGTGAGCCTGGTCGCTCCGCTGAGGTTAATTTCCCTCATTAGTCCCATGTCGACAGGGGCTTCCCCCGTGGCCGTGGGATTGGCCGATGTTTTGTTAAACGTGGATGCTGCTTCTGTTGACTCGTCACTCATTGGGGATCAATTCACATTATTACAGGTATCTCTTGTTCTTTTTGATCCCAGCATTTCTTTCTCCTATCCTTACCCGAGTTCTGCATTTATAGGTCTGGTTGATGGAGAAGCTAAAGTTGAGGGAGGCACCCCGAGGGAATCCAAAAAAGTATCTTCCTGTCCATCTGAGGGAGAGAGGGCTTATGCGGGCCGATTTTGATGAGCTGACATATGACGATTGGGTGACTATCCTGAGGGGGTATACTGACACGCAGGTTCAGTGGGTTAGTCCGTGGTGGAGAATTCAGGATGTGGTCGTAGAATCTTGGGGAGCCTGTGTTCAATTGATAGGCTTGGAGAAATCTTCATTTTATACCCCATACCGGCTATGTCGTCAGTATGGTAAAAGGCAGAGAGTCCCGATCAAATTGCCCCACAACCAGATCAGAGTTTACAAAGCTAGGTGGGTCAACCATATTCAGGAGAAGTGGTCTAGGGAGGCTGTGTTCGAGATTCTAGATTATGATCAACTAGAAACCACTGAAACTGACACATACTATAGAGGATGGCTTGCCGAGATAAGAGGTTTGCCGACCCGTCGAAAGCGATCATGGGCCCGTTTGGAGGGGGAATGTGCAGAGCGAGGGGAAGATTCTCTCTCTACTAGCACACCAAGGCGGATCTCTAGGTACCAGGATGATGATGCGGGAAGTTCGTTTTAAGTCTTGTCATTGTCGGAATCATCAGTTTTTTTTTTAAATGGAACAAAATGAACCCTGTTCAAAGCTTGTCGAAATTGTCTTGAATTTATGAATACATGATTTACGTAAGCATAAGCATCTAGATTTTAACAAAAAACTTTTTATTAATCGAGATAAAATAAAGTACATGATGTTTGGTTGCCATTTCCATCGACTTAACTCCCGGTGCCGACTAGCCGAGTTCGGTTTTCTAGAAGGCACTCGCTCTGTGCTCACATACCCTAACTTTTGCCTAGATCGCCCTGTTCGGGTTTTCGATCTAGCAGGTTTGTCTTATCCCCTAATTTTTGCACGGTTGGTTCGCAGAATACCAATCGTCGGGTATCACCCTAATTTTTGCCCGATCAGTGAAAGACTGAAAGGCGGGAGATTATTATGTATGTGTTTTTTTTTCGTGCGCTGCTTTTCTGATTTGTTTCTTTTAAACATGATAACGCTTAAGCCTGTCTTGGTTTACTGGATTTACGAACTCGTTCCCATCCATGTCCATAAGTTTAGCTGCCCCTTTGCTAAGTAGCTTCTTTATCACATATGGTCCTTCCCAGTTTGGCCTGAATTTTCCCCTCACATCAGTGGTAGAGTGTTTCAACTGCTTAAGGACCAGATCACCGACCTTTAGGGGGAACTTTTGATGTTTTACCCGACTGTTATATGCCCGAGCCACACGTTGTTGGTACATCTGGAGGTTGTCAAGGGCTTTCAACCTTTGTTCATCCATCATGTTCAACTGTTCGAACCTTGTCCGAGTCCATTCGGATTCTTCTAACTTAGCTTCCAGGGCAACTCTTAATGAGGTCACCTGAGTCTCAACTGGCAAGACCGCTTCCATTCCGTAGACCAAAGAAAATGAAGTTTGGCCTGTCGGAGTGCGTATGCTGGTGCGGTATCCCCAAATAGTGAAGTGCAACTTATCCGCCCAATCTCTATAACCGGCTATCATCTTAGAAAGAATCTTCTTTACCGATTTATTGGCTGCCTCAACAGCTCCATTGGCTTGTGGTCTATATGGAGAAGATCTGTGGTGTTCGATCCCATACTTCTCGATTAATGAAGCGGTTGCTCCTTGAAACTGTACCCCGTTATCCGAGACTATATGATGTAGGAGCCCATACCGCGCAAAGATATGCTTTTCTATGAATTTGGCCATCTGTCTGGCAGTGACATTGGTGAAGGATTCGGCTTCAACCCATTTTGAAAAGTAATCTACTGCTACCACAATGAATTTGTGGCCATTCGTTGAGGAAGGACGGATCTCACCAATTATATCTATACCCCATGCCGAGAATGGCCAAGGGGTGGACAAGTGATGGAGCTCGGTCGGTGGCAAATGTCGCATATCCCCGTAAATCTGGCATTGGTGGCATCGTTTGACTTGGGCGATACAATCGGCTGTGAGAGTGAGCCAAAAATACCCTAGTCGCTGGATCTTCTTTGCAAGGGCCAGACCATTCATGTGAGGGCCACAGTCGTCGGCATGGACCTGGATCATTACGTTCTGAGCCTCGGTATCAGTGAGGCAACGGAGGAGTAGGCCCTCACTGGTGCGCTTGAATAGATCATTATCTATAATACGAAATTGGGTAGCAAGCCGCCGTAGGGTGGTACGGTCTGAGTCGGAAGAATCTGTGGGGTATTGGCCGGTCTGAAGAAATAAGACTATGTCAGAATACCAACAAGGTTCAGATGAAATAGCGAGAACTGGAGGAGTCGTTTGAACACGATATGGGGTCTTGGTGGATAGCAAAACCAACGGGCGGATAGGTTGCTGTTGGGGTCCTTCCCATAAGGACGTGAGAGTGGCGAGAGCATCTGCCATTTGGTTCTCATCTCGAGGGACATGGCGGTACAAGCATGAGGTAAATTTCTCAGACAATTCGCGAACGGCCTCAACATAAGGGCGAAGGGATTCTTCTTTAACTTCCCAATCTCCAACAACCTGACGAACTACTAGAGCCGAATCTCCGATGACGGATACATGGTGTGCTTGAACCTGAAGAAGAGCCTCGAGGCCAAACAAGCAAGCTTCGTATTCAGTGCCGTTGTTGGTGACAGTGAATTCTAAACGTTTGGATAACGGGATTATCTCATTGTCTGGTGTGACGATGATGACTCCGAGACCTGCTCCCCGGCGGTTCACAGCGCCGTCAAAGTACATTGTCCAACTGTCAACAAGGGTTGTAGCAGAGGCTAGCTGTTCGTCAGGGAACTCTAAATTTTCCTTATAATCGGAGTTGAGGGGTTGATTAGCCAAGAATTCGGCTACAGCCCTCCCTTTAATGACCTTTCGGGTTACATATTCAATGTCAAACTCAGATAAGAGAAGTAGCCATCGTGACAATTTGCCGACTAGAGTAGGGGATTGACAAAGAAACTTCATT
Source organism: Euphorbia pulcherrima (assembly GCA_947683365.1). Lineage (NCBI taxonomy): Eukaryota > Viridiplantae > Streptophyta > Magnoliopsida > Malpighiales > Euphorbiaceae > Euphorbia > Euphorbia pulcherrima. The sequence continues at coordinate 76,321,489 of CANTUS010000014.1, forward strand.
GGATCAATTTTGGCTACGGCCTGGACTCGATAGGGTTGGAAATAATGCCGCAACTTTTTAGTGAGCCAAACCATGGTAGCACAAGTCTTCTCTACAATTGAATATCGGGTTTCGTAATCCAACAGTTTTTTACTTAGGTAGTAGATGGCATGCTCGCGCTTATCATCATGTTCTTGGACAAGCATGGCTCCGACGGACGTTTCTTCAATGGCCAGATAAAGGATGAGTGGTTTCCCTGGGATGGGAGGCGTCAAGACCGGTGGATTGACAAGGTATGCCTTGATTCTGTCGAATGCTACCTGGCAGTGATTGTTCCATACCACGGGTTGCTGTTTCTTCAACAACTTAAAGATGGGTTCGCAGACAGTAGTGAGGCGGGCAATGAATCGGCTAACATACTGTAAGGACCCTAAAAACGATCGGACTTCTTTCTCCGTCTTAGGGGAAGGCATATCCCTGATGGCTTTGGCTTTGTCTGGGTCCATTTCAATTCCTTTTTGGCTAACCACGTGTCCTAACAGCTTGCCGGAGGTAACTCCAAACACGCACTTCTTTGGATTTAGACGAAGATTGTATTTTTCAATGCGAGCCATGAACTTGTCAAGAACAGCAGGGTGTTCCTCTCGAGTGGCGGATTTCACAATCATATCGTCCACGTACACTTCCACTTCTTTATGTATCATGTCGTGTAGTAGGGCAGTTACAGCTAGTTGATAAGTGGCTCCGGCATTTTTCAACCCGAATGGCATTACTTTGTAGCAATAAACCCCCCACTCAGTAATGAATGCTGTTTTGACTTTATCGGCGATATTAACCAGGATTTGATTGTATCCTGAGAACCCATCCATGAACGAATACATAGCCGCCCTGGCGGCACTGTCAATTAGGACATCGATGTGCGGGAGAGGGAAGTCATCCTTTGGTGAGGCTTTATTGAGATCTCGAAAGTCTACGCAGACTCGAACTCTACCATCCTTCTTTGGCACCGGGACGATGTTGGACAACCAAGTCGGGTATTCTACTACTTCTATGAATCGAGCTTCGATCAACCTCGAAACTTCTGTCTTAACTTGTTCTGCCCATTCAGGTCTCAACCGGCGGAGCTTCTGTTTGACAGGTCGGAATTTAGGATCAGTTGGGATCCTGTGTTCGGCGATTCGTCGATCAACCCCAGGCATGTCTTCGTATGACCAGGCGAAAGCATTAACATGATTCTTAAGCACTTTTATGATCTCACATTTTTCCTCGGGAGTTAAGTCTTTGGAAATGGTTACCATTTTTGGATTGTCATCCGTACTTAGGTTTATTTCACTTAATAGAGTTTCACTAATGCCAAAAACGTTATGCATATTATTACGTGAATGCATGGATCCATTCGGAAAGACATCAAACAAGTAAGCTGAACGGGGGTTATTCATTGCGTAAAAAGCCTCATAAGCGGCATTGTTCGTATCAAAAACATCAGAAATATTGAATATTACATCATCCATATCTTCCTCCACATGCGGAGGGACTTCAGCGGTTGTGTCGATAGGAGGTGTATTCCCTGTATCATCTGTCGGGGTGGTGTTTAGGTTGTGCTCCCAGGTGGTCTTTTGGGTAGTGGTGAGCGACGGTCCCTCAGACAGGTCAGCCTTTTCGGTTATAGCCCTGGCGAGCTCTTCCACTATAGTTATCGTGGCATCTTCTTTCCCATTACCTTTCCAGCCTTTCTTCATCAGTAGTGCCATAGCTCTCGTCACGGTTGCCACGGCATCCTCAATTTCTGGATCGACAGACTCACCTTTGGGATACATCTTATCTTTCCCCTTATCTTTTTCAGAAATCACGTTGACAGGCACATCAGACTCTGCAGGTTCAGGTTCAGCTGAAGTTATCATGTGACCGGCCTCAAAGTCGTAGACATCTTTAAAGATTTCAAAGCCGGGCCACATTTTCCCATCATGCTCGATCGGTTCGGTCTCCCCTTTATAAAGCCTCTTTCCCTGGATTTCACAAGTAGTGACCATGCGGCAATAACAGTAAGGGACGCGACGATAGGCTTTTCTAGGTTTATACCCCAGTCCAGCTCCACGAATGAGGATCTTTGGTTCCAATGCCTCAATAATCCCCTGTTCATGTATTCCTCCACCCTTGCCAGGCCTGTAACCAGACTTCTTCATTCGCTTGCCCATACCCGCGTGGAGGTAGCTGTGCCAAAGGGGAAGGGATCTTTCAGCCTTACTAATCACGGCAATCTGGAGGCTCTTTTCTAGGTTTGCTTCGGCTTCCATAACAGCCATGACAGAAGCAGGATCGGCCTCTATAGTTATCATTCTATCACCATGGATTAGCTTGATCTTTTGGTGTAATGTGGAGGGTACTGCACCCAATGCATGGAGCCATGGCCGGCCAAGCAGCAGAGAATAGGTAACAGGAATGTCAATGACGGTGAAACGTACATTGTTTGTGATACCTTCGACAGTAACCCCTGCCTCAAAGACCCCAATTACATTGCGCTTTGAGTCGTCATAAGCTCTAATAATAGAGTTGGACCTTTCGAGCATGTCCTCTGACAGTCCCAGATGAGGAAGGATCTTTAAAGGGCATAGGTTTAGGGCGGAGCCATCATCTACCATGACGCATGGGATGACCTTATCAAGAATTTGAACCCGGATGAACAAGGCCCTATTGTGATCCCTTCCTTCAAGTGTAAGATCAAAACTATCAAACACGATCTGAGGCCCTTTTCTTGGGGGAATGCCTTCTCCTATCGTAGCACACATCTCAATGATTGAAGTGGTCAGACTAGCCTCCAGGTCAAGGAGCCGTTTGATCAAACCCTTACGATGCCTTTCTGAGTCAATTACCAGTTGCCAGATGCTGTATCGGGCTTGGGTGTTTTTTAACTGGGTAATGAGGGGGTCAACCTCAAGACTAGTAGGGACAGGTGGAGGTGGAGAAGGGGGCTTCGCTGTAGTTCCAACCCTGCCAGGAATTGGGTCTTTATTTAGACGGAGATACCGGTCTTCCGGTTGATATACACGACCACTCCGGGTGATATTGAGGACATTGTCGAGTAAGACGCTCTTGGTGGCTCGCGTCTCAAATAGGTACTGCTGCTCTTCAGAGTCCGAATCTGGGTCTCGTAGTTCATATTTATCCACACTAAAAAGGTCATGGTGGTCGACCTTGAACAAGTTGGTACCTACGGCCTTGGATTCCCGAGCCATTTCCCCCTCTTCATCAGAATAGTTCTCCTTTGAAACAAAGGAATCTACACTGAATAGTGCCTTTCCCTCAGCTTTCCTTCTCTTTGCCACAAATGGTTTAGACCTACGACCCTTTTGTTTTGGTTGGCTTAGATCCCTCTCCATTCCTTGAATGGAGTTAACTCCTGGGTTAGCCTGATTGATAAGTTCAAAAACTGAGCAAGATGGAAGTCCTGAACCGATGACCAGGACGAAATTACTACTGCTCGGCCCCTGGGCAAGGAGGTCGAAGACCGTGGCTTCAAGTAAACCAGATTGGACCATTCCGACCTTACTTTCGAAGCTTGGCAAAGGGTTATTCATAGCGCTCGGGGCTTTTTCTGGTTCAGCAATCTTTGCCTCGCTAACCAATCGCTGAATAGCTGAGAGTAGGGCCTTGCAGTTGTTGGTTTGGTGCCCCACCTGAACGTGATAATTACAGAAGTTATTCTTATCTTCAGGTTTGGGTGGCTTGTATTCTTGAAGGGACTGTATAAAACCCGCTTCCCTCAACCGTTGGAAGATGACCCGGAGGGGCAATTTATAGGGGTTGGTCAAAACAAAAGGGGGCCGAGGAGTCTGGACCGAGGCAATCGTTGATGGTGGCATAGCAGGGGTAGGAGAAATGGTTTGGATAGCAGCCAGTGTTTTTAGCTTAACCGGCGCTAGGGTCGAGGGTTGCGCTTCATTTTTCCTGAACCACGGTTTTCCTGCCCTCTCAGCCTTCTCGCGTTCTGCCTCACGCTCAATCTTTTCTGCTTTCTCAAACACAGCTTTGTAAGAAAGGAAAGAATCCGTAGCCATTTCCTTGCGGAACAAGGGGAGAGATCCTTCGAGGAGTTTGACAATCATTTCCTCAAGGCTAAGCTTAGACTTCATCAAGACCTGGGTTGACATCCACCTATTGAAGTACTGCTTAAAGGTTTCGTTGGGCATTTGACGGATCCTCTCGAGATGTTGGAGGGTCGTCTCCATCATAGTATTGAACCCATAGTGTACTTTCAAAGCCTCAGATAAGAGCGTCCAGTCGGCGACAATATGTTGCGGCAAAGTGTGGTACCACTCGAGTGCAGGTCCCCGAAGAGAACAAGGAAACATCTCAGCCAGCACTTTGTCACTTAGCTTCTTTACCCGCATCACCCTTTCGTACATTATGATGTGAGAGGCGGGTGCTCCCAAGCCGTCATAATGAGCCATGTTTGGCATAGTAAAATTGTCAGGGACCCAATCCTCGTCCCTTTCAGGTTTTTTTATTAATGATGAGGCGGTTGATGTAAGCTTGGATTTCTGGTGTCACGCCTGGAGGTTGCGTGACCTGGTCGCTGATCGGTTCGCGAGAGATGGTTGGGGCTTGGGGTGTCGCGCCCAGAGAATGCATGACCTGGTCGCTGACGGTCTGAGAAGCTATCATTTATCGAACGAAAGCGGCTACCTCAGGTGTCACACCCGGAGGTTGTGTGACCTGGTCGTTGAATGTCGAAGGCAGCGTAGGACGGACAGTCAGATGGCTGGCAAATGGATTCTGGGGGTAAGTGGTACCTTTAGGAGTTACAATAAACTGCGGAGGTGTGAATGAGGGTAGAGGCCGAGATGATGGGCTTTGGTGATTGAATGTCAGAGGAGTTGAGGTTTGGGTGAAAGGTCTTGGGTTGAAAGGTACAGCTGGTGGAGTGGTCGAAGTCGACAAGAGAGCCGAAGCCTGTCCAAACTGGAATGGACTTGTCAGGGGTTGGATTGATTGAAGTATAGGTGCGACAGGTCCTGCCTCTACCAAACTGGTCAGTATCCGAGTTATACCGTCCGGGGCATGGATGTCGGATGCCGATACTCTATCGGAATTCCTGTTTTCCAGAGCTCGCTTAACTGTTGCATCAACCGTAGTTTGGATTGAGGCTTGGAAAGCATCTGAGTTTAAGAACTGCAACATAGCATTGGTCAAGTCAAAGCCAGGAGGTGGTTGGGATCCTGTTCCCGAGCTGGAAGTGGGACCAAGGGGCTCTTCTGGAGGGGGGGTCCCTTCATTTCTCGGGAAAGACATGGTCGGTCGAAGGAAACTTTAGCTTAACTGCACTTGCTCTGAATCTGATTCCTCGCTGGAATCGGTATGGGGGATTCCTTCAACTTCCGTGGTGGCAACCGGGGTCGGAGGATGACGTATCAGGCGATGTTCTATCCTTCTCCAGGCCGGGGTGCGACGGTCAAGGCGCCTCCTCCTAGCTGAAATGGTAGGCAGCGGATCAGGCTATACGTGTATGGGTGAATGATATGCGTGGTATGCATGCTTTTCGTGCCCTGGGAGTGACGTGTAGTGCGCATGGCTGCACGTAGATGTGGTTAAGGATGATGTGATGGCTTAACCCTCCAACATATATGAGACGTGTGTACTTCACGTCATACATAGCGATATGTGGTGACGCAACGGAGGTACAAGATAATTCCTACACATGTTGCTAAACCTCTTCCACGGGTGGAAGTGGTAAGGGCAAGTTGATTCATTTTCGGCCCTGAAAGCCGATGTATGGGGGTGCATGATCATAGAGCACTTAGCATGCGAATCGGCCCTGTTCCAACCTTTTGACTCCCGCGTAACGCCTCTTTGGTAGGATGGAGTTTGGCTGCTTCACCGGTAATGGCGAAAGTAGCGCGTCCCAATTATTTTATTCATTTTGGGTAATCCTAAGGGGAATGATGTGCTAAGGCTTTTTTCTAACGCGGCTTTGGTATAGGGTTGTTGATGTAGAAGGTTCCCGTTTACCTTGATTCTACGTTTACTCAATCACTACCCGAATGGGCGTGGTCATAGGAGTTTACGTGTTGGTTGAAACGAGTGATCCACCCACTAGGCATCCTCAATTCCAACAGGGCATGAGTGATACTTTGTGAGCTTCTCGGCTAAAATAGGGCTCCTAAAATTACCGAACTATCTACACGCGTGAGGACAAGATGTCATAAGAAAAGAGTGAAGTTTTAATTTGGCCAATGATTTCAATACATCATCAAAATCTTTTAAACTATGAAGGAAGATTCAAGTTTAAAGAAAAAATTCCCCAGCAGAGTCGCCACTGTGAGCGGACGACGGTTCGCGCGGCTGCGGCGCAGGGCCGGCCCATTTGAGTGACGGGGAGATGAGTGTGATATATTTGAAAAGTGATTTTGCATGTTTAAATGCTCAAAAGATACGAGATCGAAAATCCCGTACATAAAATAGAGTCGCCACCCGGTTCAGCTCAACCGGGAAATTTTTTGGTACGATTTTCCCACCGGGTGGTTGGACCATACCTTAAGTAGAGATTCCGAGTTCGGATGATGTTATGTACTTTTCATTAGGCCAAGTTAGGATACTTCATTCTTTCTTAATCGGCTTAATCCACCCTATTTATTCGTATTTTCAGTTATTTTGTGGTTTTCGCGTTTATCAAGCAATTGAAGCGATAAATAAAATATTTACAATCGCAAAAGAAAAGTAAGTGCGGAAAGTAGAATCATTACAAGATTTTCAAGTCCTGTACTTTTTCTACGTAACAAATAAAATACCCGAATGTCCGATATATACCCACCTGCAGATGATAGTTGACACGAATATGGCATATCTATTTATAATATCCTAAAGCCCGATTGAATGGCTAAAATGAGGTTCGAATGGCGTTTGAGGGGAAATTCCATTTTTGTCCAAATTTCAGATTCGGTTGTCGCTTTAATCGGATTACAAATGAACATACCACTTGTTATGGGGCGGGTCTGTTTTCAGGAGATTTCGAATCTCCATCGTTACACTATAGATCCTAGCTTCAGAAAATAAATTAGTTTGGAAACAAACGAAAACGACACTGCTGTCCAGAAAGCCAAGCCGCCGATTGCATCTGATGCCGCCGACGAAATAATTGATGTCGCTGGCGGCATGGATGATGCCGCCGGCGACATCAGCATGCAGATGGGCATAGGGTTTTCTGAATACCGTAAAGAAAGGGTTTCGCGAGAAAGTGAGGTCTCCGGGGAATGTGACGCTAGCGGCGGTACCAACGGTGCCTCTCGCGACATGGGTGATACAGCCGGCAACATTACATGTCTCCGGTGACTCCAATTCCTTGCTATAGCAGTGGTTTGTAGTCAAAGTGACCGAAAACTCAAAAGATCGTAAATGAACGAAAATTCTTACAAATCAGTAATAACAATGCCAAAGAGCTATGAGACTCAGGATTTTTACCTCGGGGTTGTGAATCCACCTCTTCGTGATCCGAATAAAACGCCTCCGGGGAGCTTGTTACGATGATTTAATAATGATTTTTAGTGTCTTTTGGTTTCTAAGTTCTACCAAGATGATTTTGACTTAAAGATTTGTCGATTTCAACTCACAATCAGAGAGTTCAAAGAAGAAAAACCAGGAAAAATGGGTCGGAATCCCGTTTTTTCTGTTTTATCTAATTCTTATCTCACTATTATCTATTTCTACCTTAAAAATCCCTTTTTTTTTTCTTTTCTTTCCTCCTCTCCTTTTTTTAAGTGCAGCCCAAGGTGCCCTTTTATAGGTGAAATGGGGTGTTTTTAGGACATTTTTTAATAATTCCACCGAAAGTGGTCGAAAAGGCTGTCTGCAAGAGGACCCGCTTCAAGTCATGTCGCCGGCGGTATGATCCATGTCGCCGGCGGTATGGTCATATCGCCGGCGACATGGATGATGCTCTGGGCGGCATCAGCCTTCAACATGCCTTCAGTTAGTGGGTCAAAAGAAGCCAAAAAACCGGGAAAAAGTGGCTTAATAGTGGAAAAAAGCATCTTTATGGCCCTTAACAATATGGACATTATTTTATTTGGGTGTAAATCATCGGTTCAAGCTCCTACCGAACGCGTTATCGGCCATGCCGAACTGGATTCTACCAATTATAAAATTCACAAGGAATATTATTTTGGTAATAAAAATTCTGAAGCGAACTTTTATTTTGAGGTATTGAAATCGGGTACACGTCATCATCGTCTCGCGAGAGGGACTGCAAAATCCCGTGCTCACATGTACCTTTCATATGACATCCAGAAAGGATTGGTTCATTGAATATCAGTACATGAACGAAGGTAAGGTACTGATGGGCAATGACTCAACCTATGATGTCATGGGAATTGGTAAAATCCAATTAGTTGATCATAATGCAAAACCTATATATCTAACTGAAGTGAGACATGTACCTAACATTAAAAGGAACTTAATTTCTCTCAGTCACTTAGATAAAAAGGGATTTGAATTTAAAGCTCAAGGTGGAGTTCTTAATGTCATTAAAAATTCAAGATGCTTAATAAGAGGCAAATTGTTTAGTGGTCTGTATTATTTTGATGGGTCTGTCTGTGTTGGTTCTACTGATGTGGTGTCCAATTTTGATAAGTTTGTTCTCTGGCATAAAAGGTTAGGTCATGTTGGTCTTAAGGGACTTGAATCCCTTAAGAGCAATGATTCTTTAAGTCTGCCAAATTCAATCCATTTGGATTTTGTGAAATTTGAGAGTTTCCTTTTGTAGAGAGTTACATTTCCTACAAAAGAGCTTAAGAGAAGTTATGGGAGTAAATTGAGTACTTTCAGAAATACTACACTATTGGGTGTATGGGTTAATTTGAGTATTCCAATTTTTCTCCTAAAATCATTTTATACCTCAAGCTTGAGTATACTTGAGAGAGCTTATTGTATTCCCATTATTTATTAGTGGAGTTATTTTGGTGATCCGTGGTTTTTCCCTTTAAAGGGTTTTCCACGTAAATCTTTATGTCTCTTTTATTGCTCTATTTATTTTTATACTCATTTTTGCAATATCTATTTTAGTTAATACACATCACCTTGCTACCGAATTGATATATGGGACCCAACACTTGCTATCAGAGCTGTTGGTTCCATAAAAGGTGGTTGTATTAATTAAAATGGAAGGTTCTTCAACATCCATGATCAAATTAAATGGTTCAAACTGGTCAATTTAGAAGCCCGTGATGGAGGATATATTGTACTGTAAAGATATGTATGAAGCAATTGAAGGAGACACCGCAAAGAAAGACATGAAAGATCCGGATTGGAGCAAGCTGAATAGAAAGGCTATTAGAACTATTCGCCAATGGCTAGATATCAGCGTGTTCGGCCATGTCTCGGAAGAAACGTCTGCCCATGAACTATGGAAGAAGCTGTAAGATCTTTATGATCGGAAAACTGCTGAAAATAAGTTGTTCCTGATAAGGAAGCTTGTTAACATGAAATACAAGGAGGGAGCTCCTGTTGCCAAATTTTTGAACAACACTTGAAGATGAAGTCCAATCCTTATTGTTGTTCAGCTCTCTACCAGAAAGTTTGGATACCTTGGTGGTGTCTGTGACCAGTTCGGCTCCAGATGGAAAATTATCCTTAAACCACGTTGTTAGCACTTTTCTCAATGAGGAGACAAGGAAGAAAGTTACAATTGTCGAAAGTAGCCAAGCTCTTGTGACAGAACACAGAGGTCGGAGAAAAAATCGAGGTCCCAGCAATCCTGACAAATCCAAAGGAGGAGAAAAATTCAGAGGCAGATCTAAGTCTAAAGGTAGGGTCAAATGCTACTGCTGTAGACCAGAAGGCCATCTAAAGTGGAACTGTTGAAAGCTAAAGAGAGAACAGAAGGATGGCAATAACCAGGAGGAAGACAAGAACACCACTGCAGCAACTGAGGAGATTGTTGCTCTTTCCTTCAGTCATGAAGAACAATGTTTGCAAGTCTCAAGTCAAGAAGATACGGAATGGGTGATTGACACTGCAGCATCTTATCACGCCACTCCCAACAAGGAGTTCTTCACCATATACAGAGTAGGAAATTTTGGTGTGGTGAAGATGGGCAATAATGGCCATTCCAAAATCATTGGAATTGGTGACATTCGTGTTAAGACGAACACTAGCTGCACACTCATCCTTAAAGAAGTTAGACATATTCCTGATTTGAGGCTCAACTTAATATCTTGTGGTGTCCTAGATCGGGAAGGCTTCGAGAATTTCTTCAAGAGTAGGAAATGGAAGCTTACCTGGAATTCTTTGGTGATTGCGAAAGGTGCCATGTGTTGTACACTGTACAAAACATATGCAGTCATTTGTAAAAATGGGCTACATGCTATTGAAGAAGAGTCTTCACTAGATTTATGGCATAGAAGATTAGCTTACATCAGTGAGATAGGATTACAGATTCTAGCCAAGAAGGCGCTCATTCCTTCGGCTAATGGTGAACCATTATCTCCATGTGATTACTGCCTATTCGGCAAGCAACATAGAGTGTCATTCAATACATCATCAAGCAGAAAGTCAAGTGTTCTCGACTTGGTGCACTCAGATGTTTGTGTCCCCTTTGAATATGAGACCTTGGGAGGTAACAAGTATTTTGTTACTTTCATTGATGATGCATCCCGGAAGCTATGGATGTATTTCCTAAGAACAAAAGATTAGGTATTCCAGTATTTCCAGAAATTTCATGTTATGGTGGAAAGAGAGACAAATAAGAAATTAAAATGTCTCCGATTCGATAATGAAGGTGAATACACATCACACGAGTTTGAGAACTACTATTCCAGACATGGAATTCGACATGAAAAGACTGTACCTGGAACCCCATAGCACAATGGTGTAGCAAAAAGGATTAATCGCACTATTATGGAGAAGGTCAGATTTATGCTCAAAATGGCTAACTTGCCAAAGTCATTTCGGGGAGAAGCAGCACGCATAGCCTGCTATCTCATTAATAGGTCACCATCTGCAGCTCTAGATTTTGATATTTCAGAAAGAGTATGGACTAGAAAAGAGGTTCAGTACTCTCATCTGAAGGTGTTCGGTTGTAAGGCATTTGCGCATGTGCCTAAGGAGCAACGGTCAAAGCTTAATGATAAAGCAAGTCTATGTATCTTCCTTGGATATGGAGATGAAGAGTTCAGGTACAAATTGTGGGATCTAGAGAAGAAGAAGACCATCAAAAGAAAAGATGTAGTCTTTCGAGAAAATGAGACTATCGAAACCTTGAAGAAGAATGGCAAGTCAGGACTTGTGGATGACGTCATTCCCAGCCATGTTCCTTCATCGCCAAATAGTACCATTGGTGGAGATGAGGAACAAGTTCAGAACCACGATGAAATTCTAGAACTAATAGAGGATTATGAGCAAGAAGATGTGAGGCTGAACAACAGCATAGAAGATCCACCAGGGATCGCCAACCAACATTAATGTATCCTAGTTCTGAGCATATTCTCCTTACTGAGAAGGGGGAGCCGGAGAATTTTCAGGAAGTTCTAACTCATACAGATAAATAATTTTGGCTGGAGGCAATGCAAGATGAGATGAATTCCTTGCAGAAAATCAACACATATGAGTTAGTCAAACTTCCTAGAGGAAGAAAAGCCTTGAAGAACAAATGAGTTTTCAAGCTCAAAAGAGATGGCAATGGAAAGTTAGTGAAGTATAAAGCTCGTCTAGTAGAGAAAGGATTCCAACAACAGAAAGGAATTGATTTTGATGAAATCTTTTCTCCGGTGGTTAAAATGACTTCTATTCGAGTAGTTCTATGCTTGGTAGCAAGTTTGAATCTTGAGCTTAAGCAGTTAGATGTGAAAACTGCCTTCCTTCATGGCGACCTAAAGGAAGAAATCTACATGGTGCAACCAGAAGGCTTCGAAGTAAAAGGAAAATAGCATATGGTTTGCAAGCTGCAAAAGAGTCTGTATGGGTTGAAACAAGCACCCAGGCAGTGGTATAAGAAGTTCGACTCTTTCATGAGTAGTCATGGCTATAAGAAGACTCAGGCGGATCCATGTGTTTACTTCAAGAGATTCTGTGATAACAACTTTATTATATTGTTGTTATATGTTGATGATATTTTGATCTTGGGACAAGATGTTTCTTCAATTCGTAAATTGAAAGAACAGTTAGCAAAGTCCTTTGACATGAAGGACTTGGGTCCAGCACAACAGATTTTGGGCATGAGGATTGTTCGTGATCGAAGCAACAAGAGGTTGTGGCTATCACAAGAAAAATATGTTGAACGTGTGCTACAACGTTTCAACATGTTGAATGCTAAACCAGTTGTCGTTCCTCTTGCTAGACATCTAAAGTTGAGTAAGGAATCTTGTCCTACAATCAAATAAGAGAAGGAAGACATGAGAAAGATTTCATATTCCTCCGCAGTGAGGAGTTTGATGCATGCGATGGTTTGCACAAGGCCAGACATAAGCACTTCTTTAAACTTCCCTTTAAATATCTGGATGCGTTAAGCCAAAATAATATTAAAGAGCTAATTTGTCAAGCTTTGGACTTGCTTTTCTCGACCCCAAAACTCCTTGCGGTCTACTTTCTAAGGAGTGTTTAGAATCAAATCATGAAGGGATTGTAAAAGAATTGAATTAAATTTTATTGCTAGAATTCAAGTGAATTTAATTCTCACTCAATTTCTTATGTTTGGAAACACAATTTCATAATAAAAATTCAATCACTCATAAATTACTTTATTAACTGTAATTTCAATATTACCCTCATATGTAAGAGATACCTAATACAATAATTATCTTTACTAATTTAAATTATATTCATTTTGAGACTAAAACTCCAACAAAATTATTTAAAAAATTACAAAATTTTAAAAAATCATTAAAATGTGAATTAAAATATTTTAATATTTAAATTATCATAAAAGTTACTGTATTATAAAAGAAAAACTAATATAAATTATATATTTTAATTTTAAATTCGATCTTATAAATCAAATTCTACAAGTATCATGACATAGATCTTTGGACATAATTCGACTATAAAATCAAATTAATCTAGTAAATTATAAAAGTATTTAAAACTGAAAAACAACTAATCTAAACCCTTAATTTTTTTAATTTTCGACTTCACAATCTCATTTTTCCTTGTATTAACGTTAATCATTTTTCCTAAAATAATATATGGGAACACATTATATCACAGTTATAACTTTATACTTGAATAGTGGAATGGAAGAGGTCCTAAATAAACCCTAATCATTTATATTGAATAGCAATGTGTTAGCTGAACAATTCCATTTCAACATAGACAACAACAATGGATGTATAGTACAACACCAGCTGCATTAACATGACTGAACTTAGATCTTATAGCAATTTTAAACCAATCAATGTGCAAGTATTCTGGAACTGCAATCTTGGAAGCTATGTCACATGGCCTCTCCAAAAGAGTAGCTGCACCTGTGTCTGGTACATGGACATGCGGACATGGACACATAATCCGTGTCCGATCTGGCAGATAGCTCTCGGACACACCAATATCACGCACAAGATTTATTTTTAAATAAAAATTTTAATTAAGTATTTATCTAATTAATAAGATATAATCAAAATATTAAATTATCTTAATTGATTGAGTCTTAATTATTTAAATATTTATCTAATTTCCTATAATAAATGCATATTCCCAATTGATTACGAGAGTGATTTTTCCAATTTTATTAATAAATTGTCTTTTTCTGAATTGGAAATTAATGAAAAAGAATTTTTTGAAACGTCTTATGTCTATGAATTACCACTAATTAATCACTATTTACTAAATAGCATTTAGTTTTCCAATCAAATTATCAACTCATCAATATCTATTGCAGTCAAGAACTACTTAGTTTTAGGCCAACTTCTTGTTTTCAAATATGCTTTTGGCCAATCTTATAGACTACCAAGTGTGTTTTCGCTTTTCTATGTGCTTTTTACACTGGCTTTATACCAAATACGAACTGTTTACTTATATTTTCTGTTGAGTTTAATAACTATTTTATACTGACTGATATTTGGGTAAGATTTTATGCTTTCTTTATGATTTTGCTGGGAGACATGGACTTCCAAAATTACAGGAACACTTGTAGTTTCATTTAAATAAAGAAATGGCCAGAAGAGAGGCCTTTAATAAATAAAAACAATAATGAAAGGTTTTCATTTTCCTTATAACTCTAATCCAAAATTATTCAGATATGATGGTCTAATGGGAGGAATTCAAAATGATTAATTAGTTTCTTTTCCAGAACTGACTTACACAGAAGTTGGAGGACTAAAGCAAAATCTATGGATCGTGTGCTATACAAAGCTGCAAGATCGGGGGAAATCACATTCTTAGAAACATTAACAGCAGACCAAGAAACAAGGTATTTTTCTCACCTAAGACCATTAAACAATACCCTTCTTCATGTTGCAGCTGAATTCAAGCAGGCCGAGTTCTTCAAGAAAGTCTGCCTTAAATCCGATCCTTCACTGAGCTGGCAGCCGAATTCAAAGCATGAAACTCATTTACATGTTGCTGCTAGAGTCGGATGTCCCGAAATTGTTTGATTCTCAATAGTTGAACAGGAATCGCGTTATGTATCTGTTAATCTAGCAGGGAGACGACAGAACGTAATTCGACTGAAGAACAAGTATGGAGATACTGCTTTAAACTGTGCTGTTCGATATGGTCATAAGGATGTAGTTGAATGTTTAATGGAGAAAGATCCTGACTTTGTCTAGTTTCTCCAATTATGTCGATGAATCACCGCTTTATCTGGCAGTTTCGAATTCGTTCGTAGACATTGCAATGCTGATCATTCGTCTTTATAAACTCAAATTACTGGTAAAGAATGAAATTGTTAAACCTTGTTTGTCAATCCCAATCTATCAATATATCAATCAAACAGTATTATCAAACAAAATCAAAATTAAAAATGAAATTACAGTAATAAAGTGAAAAAGAAATACCCCAATTTGATTTTCAGACCCAAGAAAGCGATCAATGAAAATAAAAGCAATAGACTGAATATATGAAGACGATGCAAGACAATACAACTAGCATTTACCGGAGACGGCGGAGGCCGAGATGGAGCAGAAAAAGTGAGAGCGTGAAGGGAAGAAGAGAATCGGAACTCGTTAATAGAAAGGCATGGGTTACAATCACTGTGAAAGCGATAGAGGAGAATAGAACAAGGGTAGAAAGGTGTTGGGGTTCTGTGCAAGGTAAAGTCTTGGCCCAAAAGCCCAAGATGTGGAGGCATATTTAAGCTTCTTTTTTGCTGGTGCAATGGTTTTTTTATGAGAGGGTGCAGCCATTTTTGGAGAGAGAAAAGAAGAGAGGGATAGCAAAATTTCCAGCTTCTTTCTATTCCCACCAGCTCTATTCCGTTGCCGATCGCCGAAGATCAGACTATCAGATCGCCGTGAAATTTTGCCACAATGTTCCTAACATCCAACTCTTTCTTTTTACCGTTGGGTTTTGTAATCAAACCGTTGGATCAGATTTCATTGCGGGCAGAATATGGAGGAATGTTTGTTCACTTGAGGTTTTGTGTATTTTCCTCATTTTATTTGGCTTCTTCTTGTATTGTGGTGTTGTTGGTGGGTTGCAAACTCTTGTAAAACATTGTTGAGTTCTTTTCCCTCAACTTATCAATAAGAGAAGTAGGGGTGGACTCCGTTATCGGTCCCGTGGTTTTACTCTTCACATCGGAGAGGTTTCCACGTAAAAACTTTGGTGTTGTGTGGCTTGTTCATTTTCTTTGCATATTTGGTTGATTCTTGTAATTTCTTATTGATACTTATTGTTGCTATTCCGCATTTGCAACTTAGAGTTTTTGGGGCCTTGTGCTCAACAAGTGGTACCAGAGCTGATAAGATCAGTTTCGGGGTTAATATGGAGTCTGTTAGTAGTGGTTCCATGGTGAAGTTGACGTCAACCAATTATTCCATATGGGGACCCATGATGGAGGATATGTTATTTTGCAAAGATTTATATGATCCAATAGATATAAGCATGGCAGAGCTTGGTAGTTCTAAACCTGCCAAACCTGAGAAAATGGAAGATAAAGAATGGGAGAAGTTGAAGAGGAAGACTTTGGGGACTATTAGACAGTGGATTGATATAAGCATCTACAATCATGTTTCTAAAGAGTCCGACCTGTTTGAGTTGTGGAAGAAACTAGAAGGTCTTTATGAGAGGAAGACCGCTCACAACAAGGCTTCATTGATTCGGAAGCTTGTTAACTTGAAGTTGAAAAGTGGGAAGTCAGTGGCTGAGCATCTGAGTGACTTTCAAGATGTTATCAACAAACTTACCACTATGAAGATTGTTCTTGATGATGAGTTGCAGGCTTTGTTCTTGTTGAGTTCTTTGCCCGATAGTTGGGAAACTCTTGTGGTGACTATTAGTAACTCGGCTCCGGATGGTGTTCTTTTATTGAACGTGATTAAAGAAAGTATGTTTAATGAAGACTTGAGAAGAAAGGAGATAGGAGTTGAAAATTCACAGGCCTTTGATGTTGAGAATAGAGGAAGAGACAAGAGTAGAGGTCCAAAGGGGCGTGGTAACTCAAGGGGCAGGTCCAAGTCTAGAGAGGGAAAGGAGACCAGAACATGCCATTATTGTGATAAGCCTGGTCATATCAAGAAGAATTATTTCAAATGGAAGCATGAACAAAAGAAGAAACCAGATTCCCAATTAGGGGGAGATGACAGTGGTACTGCAGCAACCATAGTGAAGATTGTTGAGGATACCAGTTTGCTTTGTGCAGTTTATGAGTGTCGTCAGGTTGATGATTCAGCTTCAGAGTGGCTTGTTGATACTGGAGCTTCTTATCATTGTGTTCCTCGGAAGGAATATTTTTTAAACTACAAAGCTGGCGACTTTGGTAGTGTCAGAATGGGAAATGAGAGCTCAGCAAGGATTATTGGTATGGGTGATATCCGTGTGAAGACTGATGTTGGGTGTATGATGACATTGAAGAATGTGCGCCATATTCCTGATTTGCGCTTGAATTTATTAGCAGCAAGTGTTCTTAATCATGAAGGTTTCAGTCATACCTTCGATGATGGCAAATGGAAGTTGTCCAAGGGTTCAATTACAGTTGCTCGAGGCAAGTTGCGTTGCTCGTTATATAAGACATACTTTAAAGGATGTTATGGTGATATATATGCAGCTGAAGAGAAGAATTTTCCCAACTTGTGGCATCAAAGATTGGGACATATAACGGATAAAGGGATAAAGCACCTGGCAAGTAAATCCCTCATTCCTGTGGATAAATCTATTTCCATTGACCCTTGTGAGCATTGTTTGGCAGGAAAACAAAATAGGGCTTCATTTGCGGGAAAATCTACAAAGAAGGAAGGTAAATTGGAGTTGGTTCACTCCGATGTTTGTGGTCCGTTAGATGTGGAGTCTATTGGTGGCAATAGGTATTTTGTCACATTTATTGATGATGCAACTCATAAGACTTGGGTCTACTTATTGAAGCAGAAAAATCAAGTGTTTGAGACTTTTCAGAAGTTTCATGCCATGGTGGAAAGAGAGACTGGTGGAAAGTTAAAATGTCTCCGATCAGACAATGATGGTGAGTATACCTCTAATGCATTTAAGGTTCATTGCTCATAGCATGGCATTAGACATGTGAGGATAGTTCTAGGTACTCCACAACACAATGGTGTAGTTGAAAGGATGAATAGAACTATTATGGAGAGGGTGAGGTGTTTGCTGAGAATGTCTAATCTTCCTAATACATTTTGGGCTGAAGTAGTAAACACAGTGACCTATTTAATTAATCGCTCTCCATCTGTTCCTCTTGGTCTTGACATTCCAGAAAGGGCATGGAGGGGTAGCAATCCCACTTATGCATATTTGAGAGTCTTTGGATGCAAGGCATTTATGCATGTGCCGAAAGTTGAGCGATCAAAGCTTGATTCCAAGACTAAACCATGCATTTTTGTTGGCTATGGTAATGAAGAGTATGGCTATAGAGTCTATGATTTATAGAAGAAGGAAGTAGTGAGAAGCAAGGATGTAGTATTCTTTGAGCACGAGAGAGGTGCTGAGTTTCTGAGCAAAAGGTATAATTCTACCACAGAATCTTCTTTGGATACTACTGATGTTCCTCTTGTGTCTAGTCCTTCTTGTGTTGAGCAGCCAACAGGTGAGAATGTTGAAGCAAGATCTGATAATGTTAAGGAACAACCGATTGGTGTTGATGATACACCAGAACTTGTTGATGCTGATACGCATGATGATGAGAATGTTCAGTTTTATGATGCTTGAGATGAAGAGGTTCATGAGCGGGGGGAGCCGTCAGCCCCACAGGATGAACAAGCACAAATTCGAAGATCATCTAGAGAAAGAAAGCCATCTACAAGATATCCAAGCTCAGAATTCATTCTTGTCACAGAAGATGGAGAACTTGAAAGCTTTCAGGAAGCATTATCCAGTAAAGACAAAGGGTCTTGGTTGAATGCTATGAAAGAAGAGGTGGATTCTTTGAGGAAGAATGAGACTTATGAGTTGGTGAAGCATCCAAAAGATAAGAAAGTCTTGAAAAACAGGTGGATTTTCAAGAACAAGAAAAATGCCGATCAGAGTGTGAAGCGGAAAGCTAGATTGGTTGTCAAGGGATGCAATCAGAAAAAGGGGATTGATTTTGATGAGATTTTCTCCCCAGTTGTGAAGATGACTTCTATCAGAACCGTTCTGGGTTTAGCTGTGAGTCTTGACTTGGAGTTGGAGCAGCTTGATGTGAAAACAGCTTTCTTGCATGGTGATTTGCAAGAGGATATCTACATGGAGCAACCAGAAGGATTTGAGGAAAAGGGAAAGGAAAAGTTTGTTTGCAAACTAAAGAAGAGTCTTTATGGGCTGAAGCAGGCACCAAGGCAGTGGTATCGAAAGTTTGATTCTTTCATGACAACCAATGGTTATAAGAGGACATTGGCCGATCCTTGTTTGTATTTCAGACAGTTCCTAAATGATAAATTCATCATTCTTCTGTTGTATGTAGATGATATGTTAATTGTTGGACATGATGCAGATATGATTTGTGATTTGAAGAAGAGTTTGTCAGAATCATTTGCAATGAAAGATTTGGGTCTAGCTAAGCAGATTTTGGACATGGAGATAGTTCGTGATAGAAAGGCTGGCAAGTTGTGGTTGTCACAAGAAAAGTATATTGAACGGGTGCTTGAAAGGCTCAATATGAAAGATGCCAAGCCAGTTAGTCAACCATTAGCCGCTCATTTCAGGTTGAGCAAAAGAACTTGTCCGAAAACGCAGGAGGAGAAAGAAAGGATGTTGTCTGTTCCTTATTCCTCTGCTGTTGGTTCTTTGATGTATGCTATGGTTTGTACTAGGCCAGATATTGCCCAAGCTGTTGGATTTGTCAGTCGATTTTTGTCCAATCCGGGTAAAGTTCTAGGAAGCAGTGAAGTGGATATTTAGATACTTGCGTGGTACCTCAAAGCTTAGTTTGTGTTTTGGAGGTGGAAAACCGATTCTTGAAGGGTATACAGATGCTGACATGGCTGGTGATTTGTATGGAAGAAAGTCTACCTCAGGTTTTGTGTTTACATTTGCAGGGGGAGCTATTTCCTGGCAGTCTAAACTTTAAAAGTGTGTAGCATTATCTACTACAGAAGCAGAGTATGTAGCAGCTGTGGAAGCATGTAAAGAGCTGATTTGGCTAAAGAGATTCCTTCAGGAGCTGAGTTTGAAGCAAAGCGAGTATGTAGTATTATGTGATAGTCAAAGTGCTATGGATCTGAGCAAGAATACCATGTATCATTCTCGAACGAAGCACATTGACGTTAGATATCATTGGCTGCGGGATGTGATCGAGGAGAAAGAGTTGGTATTGAGGAAGGTCCACACCAATAAAAATGGAGCGAACATGTTGACAAAGATTGTTCCCTGAAGCAAGTTGGAGCTTTGTTGCAAGCTCTCCGAGATGTCATTTCGATGATGTTGATGTTGCACTATCTTCCCCGATTTGGGCTCGAGGGGGAGATTGTTGGGGTTCTAGCCCAAATTAGTGCAAGGTAAAGTCTTGGCCCAAAAGCCCAAGATGTGGAGGCATATTTAAGCTTCTTTTTTGCTGGTGCAAGGGTTTTTTTCATGAGAGGGTGCAGCCATTTTTGGAGAGAGAAAAGAAGAGAGGGAGAGCAAAATTTTCAGATTCTTTCTATTTCCACCAGCTCTATTCCGTTGTCGATCGCCGGAGATCAGACCGTCAGATCGCCGTGAAATTTTTCCACAATGTTCCTAACATCCAACTCTTTCTTTTGACCGTTGGATTTTGTAATCAAACCGTTGGATCAGATTTCGTTGCGGGCAGAATATGGAGGAATGTTTGTTCACTTGAGGTTTTGTGTATTTTCCTCATTTTATTTGGCTTCTTCTTGTATTGTGGTGTTGTTGGTGGGTTGCAAACTCTTGTAAGACATTGTTGAGTTCTTTTCCCTCAACTTATCAATAAGAGAAGTAGGGGTGGACTCCGTTACCGGTTCCGTGGTTTTACTCTTCACATCGGAGAGGTTTCCACGTAAAAACTTTGGTGTTGTGTGGCTTGTTTATTTTATTTGCATATTTGGTTGATTCTTGTAGTTTCTTGTTGATACTTATTGTTGCTATTCCGCATTTGCAACTTTGAGTTTTTGGGGCCTTGTGCTCAACAAAAGGGACTTCTCTATTTTATTAATTCTAATGAAATCAGATGGTTAGATCAAAAGTAGGATGTACGGTAGGGATTATAGGCTGTCAATAGTTGTCAATATAGCATGACCGTGTGTGTGTGTGTGTGTATATATATATATATATATATATATATATATATATATATATATATTGCCGTGTTCCCGCACCCATGTCCAAATTTAGACAATTGTCTATGTATCCTAAATTTTTGAACTTACCATACTAGACACGCGGATCTGTACCCCTATCCGATACTTGCAGACGAGTCCATGTGACGTAGCTTGGAAGTTGCACAATATTGAAAAGAAAATCTTAAGGGTTCTTTTCTTTCACAAAATCCGTACTAACTAGACTAGTGTAATGACAAACTTAATTTTTCAATAACTACATAAAATCTCGATTCAATTACATACTAAAGTGAATAACATGTAGCCCAAAAAAAGGGGCAAATCCAGACCTAACAAGATGGGGGAACCAACAAAATTGAGCTTCAGCATACAGAAACAAAGTAATGATCATTAATGCCATATATTATCTGAAAAAAACCCAATACTAATGATAAAACTATGCATTATATAATGTTATCCTGTTAAAACTATGCATTATATAATGTTGTGTTTATAAATCAAGTTCCGGGTCTGCGGCATTGCGGAGTTAAAACATTTCATAGTTCCTCAAATCCAACTACTTTCACCCTCTGAGCTCAATTTGTGAAAAAAATGATCAGAAAATATACCAAACGGTATTTGTTTAATTATATATTTAGGCAAGAATTCAAGTCACTAATTACCTACAAATACAACAAACTAAACTTATATCCAATTAATTAAATATTCAATGGCGTTTACTCAACAAACTAAACAGTCACACTAAAGTGTGAGGATTACTATAAATTGTTAAGATCAACTAAAAATCGAGTTTAGCAAGACAAGGTCACAAGAATATGGAAGACTCTGAGATACAACCATATCATAACAAAAACCGAGTTTAAGCATATTTTTGCTATCTTTTGAAACCAAATGCACCATTTTGAAACAGCCAAACCACAGTGCGTGTTTTTTAAGTTTGCCCTAAATATGCCCTTGCCTGTTTTATACTAAACAGAAAAAACTCTTTCCAATTCTAAGAAGGAAATTGTACCTTAATCAATTTAAGAAAATTGTATCTATTAGTAATAATTTCAGAAGTTACCTTACTGGCTACTACTAAAAGGGAAGAAGAAATAAAAGCATTTTCTGTTACCGTGATAAGTTGACACCTCTAACCTCAAATTTGTCTATTTAAGCCTACAATACAAAAATGTAAACAGAATTGTGTTTTGTATTTATTATATGTAGGCAGGCCTGTAAAGTGACTATGGTGGTTGGTAAATAACACCACTCAAATGCTAAGTGACTTGGTACCGCTTAAGTAAGGTTTTGAATTCGAGTTCTAGTGAATGCGAAAATTCCTTATTAGGAGACTTACTCACCATAATCAAATGTGTGGCCTGAATCGAATCTGAATGTAATTAGAGCAAAGTTGAATATTCTAATCCCCTAGCGCAGAGGAATCACAACAATTCATCTGGGAGTTGGTAGTGAGGAAAAAAAAAAGGAGACTAAATAACCTTTTCCAAGAATTTCAGTTAGAATAGTATCCCCTAAAAATCCAGATCCGCCCATTTCTCATTTTCTTTTTTATAATTACCAAGCACTTTTGCACTAAGATGAGGTTCTAGCAACCCATTACAAGGGTTCTCTTCTTTTCTACTCAATTAAACTTAACTAAATTCAATCATATTGTAACTTTTTAAACAATTTTATTCCTACCATCAAACATGAAATCTGAAGGATTTGATTCATAAACAAAAAAAAATCACTAGTGATAACAAAACAAATTATCGGCAGTACCATACCATATACCAACCATAACAATAAACAACTAAATTAAATTGATACAGTAGGTTTATAAAAAAGTATTATACAACTGTTTTTGTCTTCCTAGCATCAAATAATATTTCTAAATTATTAATTACGGTTGTTATGAACTATTTAAGAAATAAAAAGATATTTACAACAATAAGCGATTATCAATAATAATTAACAACAACCACAAAAACAAGTAAAGCAGCCATATTTTTTTATTTAAATTGTTTGTTAAAATGCCCGCCTAAATCACTAATAGTATTTCCATCCGTGCCCAACATTTTAAATATGATAATAACCAGTGTTATCAAAACCACGTTGTATCGGTTGATTTAATCGATTTTATTACGAATCAATTATGATTAAGGTAGATTTAATTAAAAATAATTTTTTAAATAATAACTATAACAACATACAAAAATATTATAAAAGACTAAAAAAAATTACGAAATACTTAAATAACATTGCAACACACTATATAAAAATAATAAAAATTAATATAATATCTAATAAATTAACAAAACCTTCACCAGTTACCCGTTTTAATAAAACTTATAATAACTCCTTATATGTCTCCATTCCTCGTTAACTCCATTCTTTCAAATCCCAAAAGTCCATCTCTCTCTCTCCTCCCTTCCATCTCTTTCTCTCTCTAAACTTTTAGTCAGACCAACCATGTTAGACTTGCAAGTTTTTTTTTCTCATGTATCCTAATATTTAGTGTCACTCCATAGATCAATTAACACTTACATCTACTTTATCACCCCTTTAAACTTTATTTTACTAATTAATAAAACATGTATCAGTTATTGTATGGATTGATACTTTCTACCTTGGACTACCTAAATCCATATAAAATTTCCGTAGACTTGCAAACAAAGTACAAAATGAACAACACCAACCTCCCTAACATGTTTAACTATTACTTTGCTCTCCAAATCTCCAAAATTTAATGTTAGGCCCAATAATAGATTACGAGAAAAGATAATAGCAGCAGAATAAAAAGACACAAAGATTATTACGTGAAAACCCCAAATAAATTAGGAAAAAACTACGGGACAAACTCTGAATAATTCTTCCACTATGAAAATAATAGTAGGTACATCAAGAGATTACAAAATAGTGGCACTCAAGTATTTCCCAATACCTCATTATTTTCTCTCTTACTCAATTCTTATGAACCCTTTTCCTAAGTCTCTCCGCATAGATTACATTTTTATCTATATTTCTTCTCTCTTGCTCTCTTCTGCTCTCTATTTTTTTATAATTTAATATTGTGAGTCCCATAATAAGGAGGGACACCACACAACAAATCTCCCCCTCCCGACTACATTGTAGGACTCTCCATCCCGGTTACTTTGATGCACTGATCGAACTTTTTATTTGGAATGACCTTTGTTAGCGTATCAGCAGCATTATCGTTTGTATGAATCTTCTGCAACTTGAACTCTTTTTCTTCAATGGTAAGTCTGAGCCAATGATATCTTAAATCAATATGTTTCATCCGTGCATGATACATATTATTTTTGCTCAAGTCTAGTGCACTTTTACTATCACAATAAACTATGTAGTCTTCTTGTTGCACATCCAATTCTTGAAAGAATTGCTTTAACCAAAGCATTTCCTTTCCTGCTTCTGTTGCTGCAACATACTCTACTTTAGTTATTGATAATGAAACACACTTTTGTAACAGTGACTGCCATGAAATAGCTCCCCCTGAGAATGTAAATAAGTAACCTGATGTAGATTTTCTTTCATCAAGGTCACCAGCCATATCTGCATCTGTGTAACCAACAAGTGCTGGTTTTCCACCTCCAAAGGTTAAACATAACTTTGAAGTTCCTCTCAGGTATCTAAAGATCCATTTTACTGCTTCCCAATATGTCTTCTGGGAATTTGACAGGAATCTACTCACAACTCTAACTACATGAGCGATGTCCGGTCTCGTACACGCCATTGCATACATTAAACTCCCGACCACTGAAGAATATGGAACATTTGACATATCTTCTTTAATTTTCTCTATTGAAGGGTAAGATTTCTTACTCAACTTAAAATGAGTGGCAAGTGGAGTGCTAACTGGTTTAGCATTCTTCATATTGAACCTTTCTAGTACTCGTCCAATATATTTTTCTTGTGACAGCCACAACCTGTTGGACCTTCGATCTCGGGTAATCTCTATTCCAAGAATTCGTCTTGCTGGTCCCAAATCCTTCATGTCAAACTCCTTAGGTAAATCACACTTCAACTTACAATCATTTTGGCATCTAGTCCAACGATTAGCATATCATCAACATATAAGAGAAGAATGATAAATTTTCCATCAGGGAATTTCTGGACATATACACATGGATCGGCTTCTGTCCTCCTGTATCCTTGATTCACCATAAAGGAATCAAACTTTTTATACCATTGTCGCGAGGCTTGTTTCAACCCATACAAACTTTTCTTCAAGCGACAAACCATGTTCTAACTCAAGGTTCAACCTGGATACAAGACCTAGCACAACTCGAATGGAACTCATTTTCACAACTGGTGAAAAAATCTCGTCAAAGTCTATACCTTTCTTTTGAGTATAGCCTTTGACAACTAATCGAGCTTTGAATCTCACTAGGTTTTCATCATCTTTCTTCAGCTTGTACACCCATTTGTTCTTGAGTGTTCTCTTCCCTTTAGGAAGTTTCACCAGCTCGTACGTGTCATTCTTCTTCAAAGAATTCATCTCCTCATGTATGGCCTTCATCCAACAATCTTTATCTTTACAAGATTGCACATCTTGGAAGCTTTTAGGCTCCCCCTCATTAGTGATTAAAATATAATCAAAACTGGAGTATTTTGTAGTTGGTTGTCGTTCTCTGATTGACCTCCTTAATTGAGGTTCTTCTTCTGGTAGAATGGGGTTCTTTGGCTCCCCCTGCTCAATACCCTCTTCATTCGTATCTTCATCTACAATCGTATCTTGATCCCTCACAACTGGCTCTTCTCCTCCATCTTGTTCTGATTGATGCATTCTTCTTTCTGTGGCATCATCTAATATAATGCGCTTTCTGGTGTAATATCGATAACACCATCACTTGTAGATCTTTCACTGATGATATCATTCTCATAAAATACAAGAAAGTATCTTCTTCCTCCAATGAATTCTGTATCCATGGGACTACAAACGTCAGAGTGTACCAACTCTAACTTATTATTTCTCCTTCTAGAGCTTTTCTAAAATGAAACTTGATGTTGCATCCCAAATAAACAGTGATCACACGGGTTAATTTTTCCTTTGGCTAATGGGATGAGGGACTTCTTAGCCAGTATATTCAACCCTTTCTCACTAACATGCGCCAGTCGCCTATACCACAAATTTGGTGAAGCATCATCTCCAACTATATTCAGTTGACCTGCATATATTGTTGCGTGCATTTTGTATAGCGAGCAACACAATCTTCTTTTCGCCACCATCAATGATCCTTTGGTGAGTTTCCAATTTCCATCGCCTGTAAGATTGTGATAACCTTCCTTGTCCAATAAACTAACAGAAAATAGGTTCAACCGAAGATCTCGAATGTGTCGCACATTTTTAAATGTTAATTTACATCAGACACTTGTCTTCACGCAGATATAGCCAATTCCCACCATTTGCGAGACACTATTATTTCCCATTTTAATAGTACTATAATCACCCACTTTATAGGTTGAGAAGTATTCCCTTTTTAGAACACAGTGGTATGAGGCACCATAATCTACAATCCACTCGGTATCTGCATCTCCAACATGACAACAATCTGCAACATGAGATACTAAAGCTACCTCTCCATTTTCTTTTGTGACTATAGCAGATGTATTTTTGTCATTATCATGACTTCGGTTTGCATTCTCTTGTTTAAAGAAACGGCAGTTCCTTTTGAGATGACTCTGCTTTCCACAGTGGTAGCATGACCTCTTCTCCTGGGACTTGGATCTATCTTTCGATTTTCCATTCCCATGACCTCTACTCTTGCTTTGGCCCCTATTCTCTGTAACAAGAGCTTATGAACTGGTACTGGCAATGTCCCTTCTATGAAGCTCTTCATTAAGTCGACTATTCGTTACCATAGATATTATTACCACACCATTTGGAGCTGAGTTACTCAATGATACGATAAGAGTATCCCAGCTATCTGGTAGAGTTCCCATCAAAAGACATGCTTGCATCTCATCATCCAAGGACATACCGGTGACTGCTAACTCACTTATGAATCCTTTAAATTCGTTCAGGTGTTGTGTGATTGATTGTCCCTCTGTCAGTTTCAAGTTCATGACTTTGCGATTCATGAACACTTTTCCTTGAGCATTTTTAGCCTCGTACATATCCTCTAGCTTCTGCCAGAGAACTTTGGGATCTGTTTCGTTCCTCACGTGGTTGTACAGGCTAGCATCTATCCATTGGTGTATTGTACCTAATGTCTGCTTCTTCAACTTTATCCACTGCTGTTCTTTCATATCCTTCGGCTTTGCGTCATCACCCTCAATTGGATCGTACAAATCTTTGCAATTGAGGTAGTCCTCCATTCTGGATTTCCACATTGAATAATTTGTATCCGTCAATTTGATCATTACACCGTCATTCGCAATGTCGAAACTTTAAAAATGGCAAAATTTTACTATTCATGTAAATAGCGACTGTATATGTAAATAGTGCCGTATACCTAAATAATACTTGTATATTGGAATCGTAATAGTATGTCTCCCGTATATTTAAATAATACTATTCATAAAATGACCAAATATGAATAGTATTATTCAAGTTACTATTTTATTAAGTTACTATTTTACTATTCACTCAAATTGCATATCTGCGACGGTTTTTCGAACGGATTGTGCCACCGGATTTGCCGTAATTTTCTCGTCGTCATGGTATATTTATTTTTGAAAATATATCCACGGATTCTACTGATAAAACAACCTTCGGCACTGATACCACTTGTTAGGCCCAATAATATATTAGGAGAAAAGATAATAGCAGCAAAATAAAAAGACAAAGATTTTTACGTGGAAACTCCAATTGAATTAGGGAAAAATCACGGGACAAACTCCGAATAATTCTTCCACTATAAAAATAATTGTAGGTACACCAAGAGATTACAAAATAGTGGCACTTAAGTGTTTTCTAAAATCTCACTATTTTCTCTCTTACTCAACTCTTAGGAACCCTTTTCCTAAGTCTCTCTGCACATATTATATTTTTATCTGTGTTTCTACTCTCTTGCTCTCTTCTGCTCTCAATTTTTTTTATAATTAATATTATGGGTCCCACAAGTTGGAGGGACACCACACAACATTTAATCCCCAATTCCAAAATCAACCAAACTCCCATTTTTTCTCTTCAGTCAAAAGCTAAAAACATAGCCAACATTGCCTTTCCTAACTATGATACTAAATGGTCTTTTACTTTATTCTCGCTCAATGATCTCTATGCTCTTTCTCGGCCGCCTCAGCGAGCTCGCCTTAGCCGGAGGCTCCCTCGCCTAGTGCTTCGCTAACATCACCGGCTACTCTATTCTCTCAGGCCTAGCCATCGGAGTGAAGCCAATTTAACCTTTTGGTGCTAAAAGATGTAAACTTCTCGGCCTTGCTTTACGAAGAACAATTCTTTTACTTCTTTTGGTTTCAATACCCATTTCTTTTTTATGGATAAATATGAAAAGGATGTAAGAAAATTATTATTTCTTGCGTATTTATCTAAGAACTCAATAGTAACTCTGCCATCAACATTTTGTGCAGCTTTTTCAATCCTTCTTTATATACCCATTGATTATTTTCTTGTTTCTTTTCTAAATCTTGGAATTAAAGGAGTTGCGTTAAGTCGGATTTGGACAAATTTCAACCTTGTTGCTTCATTATTCATATACGTTACTCTTTCTGGTGTTTACAAGAAAACATGGGGAGGGTTTTCACTACCGTGCTTTGAAAGCTGGAAATCGCTACGGAATTTAGCCGTTCCTAGTTGCATTTCGGCTTGTTGAAATCTGATTAAAAATCAGTAAAAAAAAATATTTTAGATATTTATTTTATTTATTAGGATAGATTTTATTTATTTGAATTTGAAATATTATCCTGTAGTTAAGGATTTATTATGATATGATTATCTTGTAAGCCGATTTAAAGTCATCAATTATTTTATAATAAAATGTTTCAAGGGGTGCCAAGGTTATTGCATTTCGCAGTATTCATTTCCTCACTTTTTCATTCTCTAAATCACTAACAGTGGTATTCAAGCTATATTCTTAAGGACCTGTGGATGAGTATACTGCCCCAATTGAAGAGCTGATAATTTTTTTAATGACGAGAAGTGCACCAAATAAAGCTTATGGAGAGAAGGGCTCCAATAGGCAAAGTTGATGAGTAGGGCATCAATCATGTTGAATGGTGAGAAGGGCATCATACAAATTGGAGAGAAGGGCTCCAAAAATAAAAGTTGATGAGAAAGGCATCAACATGTTGAATGGTGAGAAGTACATCATTCAAGTTGAAGAGAATGACTCCAAAAATTCAACAAATGGAGAGTAGGGCTCCATCAAATTTTCAATAATTATTTTTTATAGATTTTGAATCAAGAGGAAGTGATGAAATCTGATTAAAAATCAGTAAAAATAATATTTTAGATATTTGTTTTATTTGTTAGGATAGATTTTATTTATTTGAATTTGAAATATTATCCTCTAGTTAAGGATTTATTATGATATAATTATCCTGTTAGGCATCAAATATTCTATAATAAAATGTGCGAGGGTTGTCAAGGTTACTGCACTTTACAGTATTTCTTCCCTCACTTTTTCATTCTCTACATCGCTAACACGGTTTGCCTTGAATGGTGGTGCACACCAAATTATGATTTTATTATGTTTGTAAAGAGCTCTCATTTTCAAGTTCAATTGGAGGTTTTTGCGTACCTAGGGATGCATCTACTTTATTTTTACTATTTTCTTACATTCTTTTTCAAATGTATTCCACATTTTCACAATTTTCTGATGGAAAAAGATTCCTTGATCATATGCCACTGATATTTCGGAGTATTTGAGAAAATGTACGCTTTTCTTTTGCTATAAGAATGAGCTATCCAATCACTATTTCTCCTAGCAAAGTGGTGGAAAAGAGAATGAATACTGTCACATTGGAGATATACTTATAGATCTAACTTACTGTTCAAAAAATTTACTGCCCCCTAAACTTTTAAAGTGATCCCGTAGCTCTTTTAACTTTAAAAAAGTACACCACTTAGCTCCCTGAATTCACGTGTCAGATCCTGATTGGAGAGAAAAAAATCAAAAAAATGACATCTTTAAAAAGTCAAACCAATCAGAAGCTGACACGTGGCATTTAAGGAGCTAAATGGAGCCCTTTTTGAAAGTTGAGGGAGCTACGGGGTCATTTTAAAAGTTCAGGAGCAGTAAATTTTTTGGGATAAATTCAGGTAACTAGATATACATTAAGCCTAAAAAAAAAGAGGAAGAAATTTGATAGTTATCAATGAATAGCATAATGATTCACAGTTACGGCTACAAAGTTATTGGCTCCACCCCAACTCTCGAAAACCCTACTAGATTTTAGTTTTCCCCTTGATGGATTTAACAAGATGAGACGAACCACATAACCTTTTGGTAATATTCACAAAAATCTAAATATCTAAGCATAGTTTTCATCAAAATCTAATTTGGAGATAGATACAATGCAAATGCCTAATATAACTTTTTAGTTTTTATTTGCCCAATACCAACAATAATTTTCATTTGTACTTCCTTCCCATTTGTTGGTTACACGTTTTTCTATCATAATATTATATTTAGCATTAATATATTATAGCAGAGAAGAATTCTCTAAAATTGAGGTCAAAATTTAAAGTAAATTTTTTTTATATTAACATAGGAGAAGAAGTAAAATAAACATTTTTAATCTATGCCGTTTATTTTGAAATAAAAGTTTTGAATTAAACCAACTTTACTCTAAAGTTTGAGATAAACTTTAGACATTCCTTGTCCATTTTTAGCTTTGCTTTCGTGCCAATTTTCTTGCATTTCTCTTGGAGACATCAAGAAATATTTCCTTGGATGCCACTAAGCAACTTGAAATATGGAAACACTAGCTCTCAGCCTTATTCTCTCAAACTTTTCCTCAAAGTTAATCTAGAAAATCCTTTTCTAGAAAGGTAATATCAATGCCCGTTTTATGAATGAAAAGAGATGTATATGCACGTAATTTCCATAAACCTATAGTGACCAAGAAAGAACAAAGACTATTAAACCATTTCCGAGGTGCGCGCTCATTTGAGGCCATAAGGAGATTTGTGCCGTAGAAGACAAATGATCCAGTTGATCATTGTCTATGAAACCCACAGTCTCTTTTGCATATGTATTAGTGGTCTCAAACAAATTGCCATGTAAAAAAGTATTTGAGGCATCATATTGATTATCAATTGGCCAGTTGTCAGTGTATGCCGAGCAATGAAAGTGCCATAGATCACCACACTTAGTGTCTCCTTATGATCGTCTAAGTAAACCTTTTTCGAACTAGACGAGCTTCATATCTATCCATGTGTTGTCATATGTTTTTCACGTATGTGTAGAGAATCCATCAGTTTGAAGATTGTCAGCCAATAGGCATACAAATGGGGCTAAACACATCTAATACAAAACTAATTAGCTTGTGCTAAGGCTCAATCTACACCACTTATATACCACTCATTGTCATTTTATGTTTTTCATGTGGAATATCTCTAACACTCCCCCTTAAGTGCAAATGGGTCTAGACTAATTGTCACTTGTCAAACATTCCTTGGCCTATCTCTCCGAGACCTAGAGTCATCAACGGGTCTGGTCTTCTCTGCTAGCCCAAACTCCACCAGGACTTATTGAACCCAGGATCTTTCCGACTGTCATGCCTTCTTCTACTCTGATAACATGTAGAGAATTCGTGGGCCTTGTAAGTGTTGGGCTTGATAGGTGAGTGAGCACATAAGTGTGGTTGAGCTCATCTAACATAAAACCAAGGCCATGTTCTTTTCAACTTATAAGTAGCAGAATTGAACTGAACTGAATTGAACTTATTTCAGTGTAAATTTATATGTATGCAGTATTGAACTGAACTGAACTGGACTGAACTAAATATAAGTTGAAAAGAACATGGTCTTATGTTAAGGTCCAACCTACTCCACTTATATATCACTCATTAATATTGTTTATTTCTCATGTAAAATAAATATTTCCGGCCGTCGGGTCTTACCATTCTTCGAAATCATTTAGATAATCCGTAGGCTTGAAGAATGCCAGGCTTGATAGCTTGAGTGAGCGTACTAATGGAGTTGAACTCATTTAATATAAAACTAGAGCCGGCCTTAGAAAATTAGAGGCCCTAAGCAAAAAGAATATATATGCCAGGAATACTCTCATAATAAGATGAAATTAAATTTTCATTTTTTTAATACAAAATTATCTATCAAGCTTTTATATTCAAGCTTTGATGTTAAGTTTTTTTCAATAAAAATTATAGCTAATCCAGTTAATCCATTTATATCACAAAATCAAAACTCAAAATGCTTTAATTTTTGGTATATAACTTGTTAGCTTTGTACGTAAGGAAAAGTGGTCAGATAATCAAGTCAATCTAACCATATATATAGAGGGAGAGAGAGATAGCTAATACAAAAAATTAAAACAGCTAAAACAAATCCATTAATATTTTATTTAATGCTTAATTGGTTTAATCTGATGCTTAATTAGGGAGTATGTTTTTTTTAAGAAAGCAACAATTTAATGCTTAATTAGTCATCATTTAATGCTTAACTAGACTAATTAATTTAGAAAAAAAAGGAAAGCAACGGTGTGGAATTTATTTCAAGTAAAAGGAAAACAATTATATATATAATAACATAAATAATTTGGGCCCTTAAATTTTGGGCCCAAAGCAAAAGCCTCACCGGCCTTAATATTAAGGTCGGATCTGCACAAAATTAATTGATATGTGTTAAAGTTCAATCTACATCACTTATATATTATTTCTTATCATTATTCATGTTTTATGTGAAATTTCTCGGACAATATATAATTACTTGTATAGTGAGACTCAACATTCATATAGTTGGCCAAGTTATTTTAGTTTGCTTGAAAAACCACGATCATCTCATCATGCACAAGTTGGTCAAAAGGATTTAACTATTCATTTTATTCGATTGGACATTTTTTGCTTGAAATGAAACCTGAGGCAAGTCTAATCTCTCTAATGATATATATATCAATTTTTTTTTTAAGAAATATGAATTTTAAAAAGGCTAGATATTAAATCTAGGACCCCTCACTACTATATTGAGTGATGTATCAATTGAGCTACACTCAATTAGTACCAGTTATATATCAATGATTAAGGATCTTTTATAAAAAAAATATTCGGTCCAAGTTCTTTTAAAATAGACTTTTATACGGTCCTAGCTCTCTAATGATACATATATCAAGTTCTTTTATAAATTAGC
This sequence comes from Euphorbia pulcherrima, assembly GCA_947683365.1. Taxonomy (NCBI): domain Eukaryota; kingdom Viridiplantae; phylum Streptophyta; class Magnoliopsida; order Malpighiales; family Euphorbiaceae; genus Euphorbia; species Euphorbia pulcherrima. Next base: position 76,354,582 of record CANTUS010000014.1, read on the forward strand.
CCTTAAAGGGCTCAGCTTGGCAACAAATCCAAATACTTGTTAAATGGCCTAACCTAATTTGTACTGCGCATGCTTATGAAAGGCCCATGGCTCTCTTTCTCTTAATGGGAAGCCACAAAATTGGCACCAGAATATTAACTCTCTTTCTCTCTCTTTAAACTCTTCATAAGTGTATATTGTAATGTCACTACTAATATGCACTAATGAACATACCTTAAAGCTAATCATTTATCACTTTGATTTTGCTTCTTGTATCCTTGAAAATTCAGGTTGACACATCATAATAGTTATATATATGTTACTGAACATAAAAGTGTTCAAAGAGCAAAGAGCAAAGAGCAAGTGTGCGTGCCAAAAGTACTATTTGAGCCCAATAGTATTCCTTTCAACTCCATCGGTACACATGCTGGAATGTATGTCAAGTGTTCCTTTACACATCAAATCACTTAAGTCCTTCCTATAATTTCTATACTATATAAATGCTCCTTCATTGTGACTAAGGTGTTGGTCTGGTAGTTAATACTGAAGCTGCAACCTCTAAAAGTTCCAAGTTCGACTCACATCCGGAATAGATTGGAGATTTTTCTCTCCATTTAATGTAAGCCCAAATTAAGCAAAAACAAAAATTAAAACAAGTGATAGTTCAATTTAAAAAAGAAATGAAAAACATCAAGGAAGAAAAGCTCATTTATTTTGAGCATAGCTTGAAAATAAATATTGGGAGATTTATACCCATTATCACATCCATTTGATTAAAATTTAGATTTAGTCGTGGTTGAAACAATAAAAAGATGGTAGTATGCCAAACCATGTATATTAATCTAAAGAATACTTTAATCTAATTAAAGAAATGCTATCATTATAAAACCAAAACCTCTCAAGCTCTAACAGACCATTTAGTTGAGGTGTTCAGAAAAGGGAAAGAGAATCAGAATATTTAATTTTTTTTGTTGCTGTTTGTTTAGACAAGGAAATCAAATTCACTATCCATATTAAGTAATAGGATTACCCTCTTTAAAGTCTTTTCATTTCCCCCACTATCTACTAGATATTAGCGTTCCCTTTCTTTATCTTTTTTTTTATTATTATTATTATTATTATTATTATTATTAGTATTATTATCTTATCATTATTTTACAATTAAAATAATTATTATAAATATATGTATAATATAATAATACTATTATTTTTATTATTATATATTAATAGATATTATTATTATTATATTATAACAAATAATATTATTATTCTATACAACTAATAATAATAAATAAAAATAATTATTAATATTATTTATGTTATAATAATATTATCATAATATATATATATATATATATATATATATATATTAAATAATAATAATAATTATTATTATTATTATTAATATCAAATAATAATTTATATATTTAATTTTAATAATTATAAATATTATAAAATAATTATTAATAATCTTTATTATAAATGTAACAATAGTTATCAATTTATCATTTTATATTAAATTTAAATTTATTTATATAATAATTATTATAAATATAATAATAATTTATTATATAATAATTATTTTTAATATTAATAATAATTTTATTTTATATAATAATTCTAAAATAGTTTTATAAAATAATATTTACCACGTTTATTATTAATATAATTCAAATTAATAATTATTATAATACTAATATATATAATCATATTATTAATTAAATTTTATTTATTAATTATTAATAATATATTAAATAATAATAAATATTAATATTATAATAATTTATATTAACATTATTTTTATAATTATAATTATTATAAATATAATATTAATATTAATTAGTAGTAACAATTAATAAATTATAATTTTATTTATTATAATTAATTAATTAATATTATATATAGTTATAGTTATTATATTATAATAATAATAAAATAATTTTTTTTAATTTAAATAATAATAAATGAATCGAAGAGTAATCTCATTCCCTTTCTTGAGTATACAAAATGCATAAGTCAATTAAAGGGAATTACATTCCTTTCCATACCATTTTCATTTGTTAATTCCCTTTTCCTTTCATTATGTGAATCAAACGCCCCCTAAGTATTTAATTGTTTCAGAAACACATATTATTTATAACAATAAATAACAACAACAACAATAATCGGTAACAACAAAAATGAAACCGCATATTTATGAGACTCTTGATGTTTAATGATTACATTTGTTGTCCTCATAATAACTTATCAATTATTATTTCAATAATATAAATATAGTCATTTATCATAATTTTAATGGCAAAACGCATTTTAAGTCCTTTAAATTTTTATGGAGGTGTCAATTGAGTGAAGTGTGTCATTAATATCATCCAAACTTGGCATTAATATCATCCAAGCATGGCATTTTTTATTGAGTGAAGTGTAATTTTAAATAAAACTTTGGACTACAATGAATTAGAGCGAATCACATCATTTTCTAAGCAAAACTACAAGAGCTACGTATCTACATCGGTACTCCAGTTTGATTTCACACTGATTTTAACAATTGTGTCACGCGAGTATTAGATAATAAACAAAATCTCACATATGAGGCCAATAATATTCAAAAAGTAATTAATTGTCCAATTACAAATTAATTCTGTTCATTTGGACAATGTATAGTAGAATGAACATGAGGATTGGTTTAAGTGATTATAAGCGGTTGTATATTATTTAAGTAAAGTTTTAGGGATGAACCTTGTAAATATAAAAAATTCTCATTTGGGAGATCCGCTAGCCATAGTCAGATGCGTGATTCAGGTTGAATTTAAATATAATAAGAGCTAAGTTCCGGTGAACTAAATGAAAAAATCTGTTTAATCGAATGATTGGTTGTTAACCCCTACGATTTGTATAGCCCGTCTATTTTACTAAGTTAAAATAATCAATTTTCTTAGAAAAAGATATCACATTATTTTCAAATACTTGAAAAGTTGAAATCAAATGTATTTTGTTTACTTTTACTAGATAACTAGTATAGTGCCCGTGCTATGTACGGATAGGTCTTTTGTAATAAGTATATCAGTGATAAGTTTATTTTGTAATATATATATATATATATATATATATATATATATATATATATATATATATATATATAATAAAAATAGAAAATAGAAAATATTAAAGCTAAAAAATATTTTATATCGTGTATTAAATTAAATTGCATAAAACCTCTTTGTATACAATATTTACAGCTTCATCTATTACTTGTCTATCATCGTCAAGAGAGAAAAAAGGACAATGAGCAGTTTAAAGAGAAAAGAGGTAGAAAAGAGGAAGAATAAGAAATTCTTCTTGAGTTATAGCCATTTCTCATTCAAATATTTAGAGTAAATAATCGATAGGATAATATCTTTATATAAGAAATTAAATTAAATTTAAATTTTTTTTAAATATGATTATAATCAACATAATAGAATTAAATAAAATCAATAAAAATATTTTAAATTTTAAGAAAATAGATTTAAGAAATATATTAGTTGATAGATATACTTAAATGATAATTATAAAATTTGAATTCACTTAATCAAATAAATAAAAATAATTCATTATCTACTATAAAAAGGAGTTACTATTATAAAATTATTATCCATAAAAAGAAGTAAGAACTATTATAAAATTCAAATCTTTTTCTGAAATAGGATTATAATTTATATTTTTTTGCCAATATTTGATGAGGAAAAAAAGAGTCACACTGATTCTTAAATAAGAATGAGTAAGTACTATTACGAAATTCAAATTTTTTCTTAAATAGGATTATAATCAACAAAATTAAATAAAATCAATAACAACAAATTAAAATTTAAATAAATAGATTTATGAGATATATTAATTGACCTAATAATTTAAAATATTACAATATAGGAGTAAGTACTATTATAAAATTTAATTTAAGTACTATTATAAAATTCAATTTAAGTACTATTATAAAATTCAATTTATTTTTTCTTAAATAGGATTATAATTTAAAATTTTCTGCAGTTATCTTGTAATTCTATGTCAAATATTTGATGAGATTAAAAGAGCCACATTAATTCCTAAATCTATTTTTTTAAATTTTATTTATTGTGATTTTATTAAATATTTATTGTGATAATGATGGAATATTTATAATTATTTATCCATATTATCCATAAGAATGAGAAGGTACTGTTATAAAATTCAAATTTTTTTCTTAAATAGGATTATAACTTATACTTTTATAAAGTTATCTTATGATTCCTTGTCAAATATTTGATAAGGAAAAAAGAGTCACATTAATTCTTAGATAGGATTGTAATCAATAGAATAAAATTAAATAAAATGAAGAACAACAAATTAAAATTTTAAAACATATTTAGGAGATAAATTAGTTAATCAAATAATTAAAAATATTCCATTATTATCCAAAATCTATTTTTATAAATTTAATTGCTAAATCTATTTTTCAAAATTTAATTTTATTGCGATTTTATTAAATATTTCTTGTGATAATAATGAAAATTTTTTAATTATTTCACTTGATCAAATAATTATAAATATTCTATTATTATCCATAAGGAGTAAATACTATTATTAAAATTCAAATTTTTTCTTCAATAGACTTATAAATAATCAATCAGCAATGTTTTTTTTTCACTTTGGAGAAAATAATATAAAAATTGCGAAATTTACCCAAAAAGTTGGAAAGATAGAAATAGAAAGAAATAACACATGTTTAAAATGAAATAATCCAACAATAAAAAATAAATAATACATAACACCAGATAATTATTCTGCCAAGTTTGACATTGATTCAATAAATACTAATCTTTATTTAAAAAGAGATACACATCAATTATTCTTCTCCTTCTTAATCCTCATCCATTTTGCTCGATTGCTTGAAAGTTGTGCATTATCTTCAACTATCAATATTACGGTGTCAGATTTTTATTTCTTATCTCTATAGGTATGACAGGAGAATTAATCTCATTTTCTGATATCTAATCCTACCAAACAAAAATAAATAAATAAAAGATCTAATTCAAGTCATAAAAGATAATAAATTATTTGTACTAATAATATAAATGTTAGAAGTACCTTAAAATTTTCATTTACATCTAGAAATTGGTCAACATCAAAATCTGGATCATATTGTAAAAAAAAATTTAAAGTTAAAATATATATGAACTAAAATGTAAATAATACAACGTACTAATTTGAAGTTACATATAAAATAAAATTGATATTGATTCAGAAGTTGTTCATCCTCCATAAGTTTAATGATCGTGAACACTTCATCATGTGCAATAATATTGTTGTTCTTAACTTAAAGTTTGAACATAATTTCTCTTTCTATAATGTTCTCCAATTCCATTGGTATAGGTATTTCACCAAGTGCAACATATATCTAATATAATTTTAAAAGACAAAGAGCAATAAAATATGTTTAAAACATTATTAATGGAGAAAAAACTAAAATTAATTGGAATTCAAAGAAGATATATTATTAATATGGAAAAACTATGTACCTCAATTACTGTATCCCTCAATTCATTTGCAGTTTTTCCAATCAGTTGTTGCGCTTCACAGTTCCAAATTAGTAAAGAGATAAACCATGTGTCATCTATTACACGAACTTGAAGCTTATATATATGAAACCAATTTGAGTGTTTAATTCATTATAATTTTAATATCCAAATACATTAAATATATTAATTCAACAATTGAAAGCCAAATTTTAGATGTACAATGTTTACCTGTGGAAAGCCAAGTAATCAAAACAAAATGAACATCCGTCTTCAGTTGCACCCTAATTGGGTTGACATCATCCACCGAATTATGTTTCTACTTCAATATAATGAATACTATATTTTTTTACAATTATCTTGTGATTTCCTATCAAAATTTGATGAGAAAAAATAGTCACACTGATTTTTAAATAAGAATGAGTAACTACTGTTATGAAATTCAAATTTTTCTTAAATAGGGTTATAACTAATAAAATTAAATAAAATAAAAAACAATAAATTAAATTTTAAATAAATAGATTTAGGAGATATATTATTTGACCAAATAATGTAAAATATTCCATTATAGGAGTAAATACTATCACAAAATTCAAATTTTTTTCTTAATCATGACTATAATTTATACTTTTTTACGGTTATATTATGATTCCCTGTCAAATATTTGATAACGAAAAAAGTGTCACATTAAATTTTAAATAGGATTATAATCAACAAATTTTAATTAGTTAGTATTTGTAGTAAAGTGAAATATTAATTATTTTGATGAATTTTCCTTATATATGTCCGTGTGTATATTATTTTAAGGGTCAAATAATCATTAATTACTATAACAATTTTTCAATATAATTCTTATCAGTAATTATAAAATTATTTTACTGTGTAATTATAAAATTATTTTACTGTGTAATTATTGTTTTAATCGATTGTATGTTTAGTTTAATTTATTTCTATAATAATGGTATTTAAAATTGTTTAACATCCATAATAATCATAATAATATCAAAATATAATTCTATTGATTATAATCCTATTTAATAAAAAAATTTCATATTTTAAACTTTAATTAGCAATTAATTAAATATACGAATTTTTTGACAGATATAATTTATTTTTAAACAGATTTATAATTTAGAATTAATGTGACTCTATAAGAATTAATGTGACTCCTTTTTTCTCATCAAATATTTTATTATTACTGTTGTTGTTATTATTTTAATTTTATTTCAATTTTATTTTTTGATATTGTTATGATTAGTATGAATATAAACCAATTATAGTTTAAAAATATAGAATTGAAATTAAAATTAAAATAATAGTAAAAAATATATACATACCGAATAGAACATCTTCGTTGACTTTGTTTGAATCAAGCAATTCTGTATAGGGGACCAATTTGAAAAAATTCAAACTAAAATTTTGGTCATTGACCTCCCGAACCATCGTCCTCGACGACAATATTAACCTCCATTCATTTATTGTTGGCTTAGGTGTTTTGATATTCTGGTTGATATGAAGTTCCACATATTGTACACATTGAGTTCTTGAAGATTATCAACAAACTTAGAAATATTATTTTTTATTACCGTCGCTTGACTGTGATCTCCCTATTGCGATATTACAAAACATAAAAAAGAGTAGAATTTTTTGTTAGTTATCCAATTTTATTAAACATTTAGTGTGATACATTTTGTAATACTCAATTACAAATAATTTATTAACATACATTTTCGTCTTGCAAAACCATTTCAATAGTAAATATTGCATTTAGTTTATTTCGTTTTGGAATGGTCCAAAGTCGGAGAACACGTTTTTTGAGGGTCTAATGCATCTTAGTTAGATTTATATCACATATAAAATCTGTTTTCAGTTGCACCCTAAGTGGGTTGATATCATCCAGCGAATTATGTTTCTGCTTCAACATAATGAACAATATACTTTTTTACAATTATCTTGTGCTTTCTTATCAAAATTTGATGTGAAAAAAGGAGTCACATGTATTCTTAAATAAGGAGTAAGTACTGCTACGAAAGTCAAATTTATTCTTAAATAGAATTATAACCAATATAATTAAATAAAATCAAGAACAACAGTTTAAATTTTAAATAAATAGATTTAAGAGATATATAATATTTTGATTTGTTTCTCTAATTCACCCTAATTAATTATTTCCTTATAAAAAGTAGTTATTAATATTAATCATTATCATTTTTCTAAATCAAATCTATTCGAGAAATATATTAAAATCAAATTCATAAAAAATTCACTGTGTACGAGGATCCCCGCTAAGCATCCATGGCTGAATGGTTAAAGCGCCCTGTGAAATTTTTTTTGAAAAGAACTGTTCGAGGAACAAGTGATTCTCCTCTCGTTATTAGTCGATGCTCAGACTTATTTCTCTCATTTTATCAAACCAATCTTATTCTTTGATCTTGTTCATGAGATTTCGAAAAATCAATGTTTTTACGTATTCTTCTATGTGTATTAAACTGTTATAGTATCCTCTATTTTATTATTTTATACTTTATTCTTTCTCGCCATCTTTCTTCTAGGGCTAAGAAAATTATTTATTTTGGCTTTTTGACCCCATAATTCTGATTTAAATTCATGAAAAATATCCAATTTAATAATTATTATAGACGATAATAAAATCTGCTCATATATAGTGTAAAATTAATTAAAGTAAAGAAAGCTGTTATATGTCCACAAATAATTGAAAAAGTTAGCAATAATATATCAAATATTCACATTGGTAAAAAAAAGAATCAACTTCTAAAAAAAATTTCATAACAATTGAACAATATGAACAACAAATTAAAATTTTAAAAATATTACTCTATTGATTATAATCCTATTTAAGAGTTAATGTGACTCTTTTTTTCTCATCAAATATTTTATTATTATTATTATTATTATTGTTGTTGTTGTTATTGTTGTTATTATTATTTCAATTTTATTTCAATTTTATATTTTGGTATTGTTATGATTATTATTATGAATATAACTGAAATATAATTTTATTGTTTTAATATATAGATTTGTTATTTTGATTTTATTCATTAAAAAATACCATTAATATAGTAATATTAATGTGACTCTATAAGATGTGTCTACGCTAACCGCACCACTGAAAGGTAATCTAAGTCAGATGAGTTCAAAATATCATTACTATAGTAATATTTTTAAATAATATTAACCATTAATATGAGACCATTATTGTAATATTAATGTGACTCTGTCAGAATTAATGTGTATCTATAAAAATTAATTGACTACCTTTTACTTATAAAATATTTTATTATTGTTGTTATTATTATTATTATTATTATTATTATTTTGTAATCAATATGTATTATATTTTTAGTATTGCTATGATTATTATGAATACTAACAAATTTTAAATACTCATCAAATATTTTTATTATTACTATTGTTGTTATTGTTATTATTATTTTAATTTTATATTTTGGTATTATTATGATTAGTATGAACATTAACCAATTTTAATTACCATTATTACAAAGATATTAACCAACTTCTATAGTAATAGTATTTTATATATATATATATATATAAAAGAGTAATATAAATTAGAATAATATGATAATAAAATAAATTTAATAATAAAATGTTACTATTTTTTAAAAACGAGTAGGGGTGAAAAGGTAATTTAGGAATACCATTCTTTTATAATAATAATAATAATAATAATAATGATAATAATGATAATGATAATAATAATAATAATAATAATAATAATACTGAATTAGTTGTTGAATCAGTAATATGAGCCAAGGTTTTCCAAATTGACTTTAGAGCAATAATAATAATAATAATAATAATAATAATAATAATAATAATAATAGTAAGGTCACGGCAAGAGAAGAAAAGAAGTAAACAATAACAAATAAAAAAAATAAAATTGCAGGTTCAAATTGACCCAAAAACTTGGTTGAGTTAACATTTAGACATTTTGATTTGCAAATCAAAGTAAATATGTTGTTTTTAGAGAGTGAATAGACCGATAGAGTTTAGGTGGACAACTGGGTGACTATACAAGTGAAATTGCAGTCATTTGAAAAATATAATTGAAATTGTGGTAAGGCCAATACACACAACTTAGAGATTTTTATATAAATAAATAAATAAAATAATTTAGCTCAAATATTACAATAAAGGTAAAATAATTCTAAATATGTCATGTTGGTAAAATCATTACAAAACCCCTCCCATACCATTGATGCACTCACTGTATTCATTTTTTTTAATTTATTTTATTTATTTTACTTATATCTTTTAAATTATTTATTTTTTACATGCAGTTTTAGAATTTTTTATTCGTCTTTTTTTATCTTTGAAAGTAGATCAATGATGATATACTTCTATCGAGTTTTTTTTAACTGCCAGATATCCAATAGATATCTAATAGAAGTCCAATAGAAATCAGTAAAATTAGAAGACCTTTAAAAACACATGAATGTCCAATTTTAAAAGGTAGAGGATTCCTAAATTATACATGTAAAATATTAGCAATGGTCTCAACAGTAGCAGTTTATAAAGTTACTGTAAAACGATGGATACGACGAAATTTTTAGTGATCTATTAGATATCCATAGATGATCTATAGGAAATCTATTAGATAAAAAAATGACGAAAAGTCACGGTGGATGTCATTTTAAAGATAAAAATAAGATGAATAAAAAACTGTAAAACGACATGTCGAAAAAATAAATAGTTTGAGAGATTAACGAAAAATAAGAAAAAAAATTTAAAAAAAGCAATATAATAATTATATAAATAGAATTAAAAAAAGAAGGAAGTTAAGATATATTCAGTAAGCATGATAATTTTATTTATATTTTAATAAACTCATAATTAATTTAAAAAAAATACCCTATTATAATAAATTCTTTATGCATTATCTCTAATCTCACATAACATCTTAAATATAAAAGATCATCTATTTAATCTTTATAATTAAATAGAATGCAGACGTCATTTTAATAATATTTTATTAATAAAATTGATGTTCAATTCGAAAGATACGTGGTTTGCCACTCAATTTTCACAACATGTTCGTTGCTTTTCTTTTTGTATTTCATTTTCTGTGGACTTTATTATCCATCGTTTTCTCATTCTGCTGTCATTGCTATATATATTTTTCAATTTTTTTCCTACAAACCTTTCTTTATTTTGAATGATAGGATTTAAAAATAAAATGGAATGAAGACCTAACACAAACATTTTTTCCTCAATTACAAATTAAGGATGGGTGAGAACTATAGGCAGAGAGAAATTTGTCAAAGTAAAATGAAGAAGACAAAATCACGGATCTAAAATTTGATTAGAACATTAACAAAAAAAATTCAAATAGTGTGCAGTGTGCCATAAAGAGGAACAGAAGAGCTGGTACTTTAAAGTTTTTGATTTGAATTTGCTGAGTATGTAAAGAATTATTTACTAAATAGAACTTAAATGTTTTGTTTATTCATGTATTATTGACATATTATTAAATTAGACTTTTATTTTATATGACACTTAAGGTTAGAATTTATAATCTATTGGAGATGCTGTTAAGATGAGTTTTCATCGTATTTGGAGAACTCTGCTCCAACTACAACCCTATTAAAATCTCATAATCCATTGTATAATTTAACGATATTACTAATGTAACACTAAGAAATGTGAAAAATATCTCAACTTATTAATTAAAATTAAATTTATGACATTTAAAAGTCTTTGTATTCAAACTATTTTCTGAATGACCTGGCTAGTTGGGGATTTTTGGGCAAATGTGAAAAAAATAACCGTGGGAGATAAGAGCATACTAGAGGTGGATTTTCTTAATTGTCTGGTCAACCCTGTATTGTTACATGCCTTATATGACGCCATTGTTTTCAATTATCATACATATCAGCTATTGTAGAAATAAAATATCCGCTCTTTCCAAATTATTGTCCCTACTTGTCCTCCTTAAAGTAATGTTTCTTTAAATTATTTAAAGTTAAGAGATAATAAAATTTTTTTTTTTCAATCTTATACTTATTAATGAAAAAAATACATTTTAAAATACGGTTTTATCAATTAATAAATTTGTACACACTCCTCCAATTTTTTGTATTCGAAAAACTATTTGAGAATTTTATTTTTTTATTTGATTATTCTTTATCACATCTCAATGAGGTATACTAATTTTTATAAAGAATCAACCTTCCATTTTTTTTATGGTTATTTGGGTTTTTTTTGGAAACTGTGGGTTGAGTGATTATTTATTTGTGGAATATTAAAATTCATTTTTGCCTTTAAAAATATATATTATGTACAAATATATATTTATATCTATATTTTTGCCTTTAAAAATTCATTTTTATAAATATATGTATATATACACACATGGTTAGTTATAATAAAGTATTATATATGCAAATACAAGTAACAAGATAACATACTTAAGGGATGTTTTATGGTTACTTGAAGTAACTCTTGTTTTGCTTCATCAACATTGGATGAATGAATGGTTTTTTTAAATAAATGGTGATAAGAGGCAAGGTAATATATACTTTGTAAAAAAATAAAGTAACCATAGACTACATTAATTCTTACTTAAATAGCAAAAACAACTTGACCATATAGAACCGAAGAAAAATTGAACGAACGACCTTATCCAAATTTAGAAAAGAGACGGACAGTCATTTAAGGATTTAGATTCTCTAAGAGCAAGTTCAATCATATTCCCTATTTTTCATTCTCAAAATCCTATTTTAGTACAGTATTTTTTCTTCAACAATCTTCCCCATTTTTTATTTCCCATATTAAATTCCTCAAAAACAATAATATTCTATTATTATTCTATTAATAATTTTATATTATTTTTATTCTAATCAACTAATAAAATAATTAAAAAAATCAAAACTAAAAACAAAAATAATAAAATAATAGATTCCCTAAAATGGGGTTATCTATGGGAATGGTTGGAGACATACCATATAGAAAATAGTTGAAGTCAACCATTCTCCATATGTGTTCCCCATTTTAAGAAATTCCTCAAAATGAAAAACTATTAAAGGTGCCCTAAAATTTAAACTCTCTAAAATTATATATTTTATTAATCTCAACTATTTATTAAATTTTAATAATTTAAATTTAATTTTAATAATTTATGAGATCCACCTAATAAATTTATTGAGTTTTATTGCACTAACTAGTGTTTCAGTATCAACCCTTAAAAATATAGAAGAAAAGTAGAGAAAAAACTAGAACACACAACTTTTTCTTTTAATAATCATACAAAAATTAATTAATAATAAAAGGAATAATGATGCCAAAATAATAGAGAGAAAGTTAGGTTTGACTCTAGAGAAGATATTGCACGTGATTAATCATTTGATAAGCTATCATATCATGCACTGGAAATTGGCTGTATTATTTTTTAATACCTAATTATAAGAGTATATTATCTTTTTTCAGGAAAATGGAAATGTTACATTATAATTAAATATTAAATATGATAGTGAGATATTTGGAACTTAGTTATTTACATGAGATAATATACGCGTAGAATATTAATTTCAATGCTGACAAATACTGCTTTACTTTTTTATTTTAAAAATTAATCGCTTTGAAAATTTTATTTTAGTTTTTTTTTCATTTTAAAATATTTATGTAATTTTTAAAATTTTTTTTTACTTTACTCTTGTATTAATTAGTAAAGAGTATAGGTATTGATGAAATTATAAAATGATAATTAAGAAGAAAGATAATTTTATTAAGGATATATTAGTTATTTTAATTGTGTATTAAATTTTTATAATTTTTAATAAAAAATCTAAAAATGACTAATTTTAAAACCACTTATTAGTTAAAGCTGATTAATTACACTGAGGTAGGTGCCAAACGAAGTTAATTCTAGTAGTTTTACACTTTTACTACCATATGGTATTAATTAATTTCTGGCCTTGTCTTGGGTATTCTGTTGACTTACTTTGGATATTTTTATATGAATTTAGAAAGTTGAGGTTATGCTTGTGAAAAACTAGAATTTCTAACACATTTCCATATTTATATATAAAAATCATCATTATTATTGAAAGACTTCTAACATTTAACACTAAAAAAGAATAATAATTGATAGTGTATGTCAATTAACAGAGCAACTTCATTTTTTTTTAATTTTGTTCGGGGCTTAATCACAGTGAAGGCTGTTCACCCCTCCCAACAAGTATATTTAGTAGGATTTAAACCTTACTCTCCTCCAACTTACTTAACTTATGTTGCCAACTGAGCTACACTTTATTGGTGAGGAACTTCATTTTATGATATCAAGTAATATTGTGATTAAGCACGTGTTTATCTACTACTCTATTAAAGCGCTTAATTTTGTAAAAAAATATTTTGATTATATTTATATCTATGCTAAATTATAAGGTGTAGCGTAATTGGCAATACAAATTGAGTATGTGTGAGGAGACCGATCAAGTTTAATTCTCACAAAATACATTTGTAGACAGTAGTGAAAAGCTTTAGTTGTAACTAACCACGGAAAGAGATTATTTCAACGAAATTATTTGTTTCTTATACCAAGAAAAAATGAAAACAAATCGCATGCATGTGATGGGTAAAGCAAAGCAGTAGTTTGAGTTTGGCAAAGGCAGCACTACAAAAAAAAGGACTTTCGGGGACAACCCAAATTGTCTCCGAAAGTATGAAAAATCGTCCTCTAAACTTTTGAGGACGACTTTTTTATCCTCTATAGTCGTTACCAATTCCTCCGTCCCTGAAAATATAGGGGACAAAAAATAGCATTTCGTCCCTTTCATTTAGGACAATATTCGTCTCTAAGGCTATGGACGGATTTCGTCTCCAATGCGAGAGACGATTTTCGTCCCTATTATAAGAAGACGACTTTTGTCCATAGGTTTGGAGACAACTATTTGTCCTTAAAAATTGGGACAATTTTCGTCTTAATATAAAGAGACGACTTTTGTCACTACTTTCAAAGACAATTATTTGTCTTCAAACAAAGGGACCATTTTCGTCCTCAAACTAAGTAGACGAATTTCGTCCTATGAATAGAGGACAATTATTTGTCTTTAATTAAAAGGACAATAATTGTCCTTATGAATTGGAGACGACATTTGCCCCTTAGATTAGAGGACAATATTGTGTCCCTAATTAATGAGACAATTTTTGTCTCCACTAAAAGGAGACAAATGTCGTCCCTACACAATGGTGACGATTTTCACAGAATGACGACGATTTTCCTAAAGAACGCAGGACAATAATTTGTCTTTAATTAAGAAGACAATTTTAGTCTTTGCGCAAAGAAGACGTTTCCTTACTGGACAATAATTTGTCATCGAACAAATAAACAAAATTCATATATATTAAAAATAAAATAAACAATAAAGAAATAAATAAATTGTATTAATACTTTAATACAATATTTTTTATACCCCTTCATGTTAATACTTATAAAAGTAAATACAAATGGTTTAATTCCAATACAAAAACAGGACAACCAAAACATATTGAAATGAACTCCAAGTCTATGAATTGACTAAATTCAACAGAGTTAAATAACCAGTTTGTTAGTTTCTTAACCTTAGGTTTGTACAGAGAGCGACGGAGATTTGAGAAGCAACCATCATAAAGGCGCATACTGTTCCAAAAAAAATCATAAATTAAGTTAATACAACAAACTAGAATCATTTGGTTAATATAACAGTCTTCAGACTTCTTGAAAGGCGCCTATTGATCTAAAGTATAACACACTAAGACTATAAAAATATATAAAAAAATCAGTAGTTTTGTGGACGAGCAATAACAAAGAACAATATCTACAAATCAACACTTCTCTATCCTAAACTATAAGAAAAAAAAGTATATAGCTGAAAACTGACCTTGAGCCAGAAGAGCAGATAAAGGAAAAGAATTGCCATAATTCTGAAATGGAAAAGGACATCAAAAGTAGCAAGTATCGCTGTAGAAGGGAAATTTGTTAGGGAGCAACAAAAAGTACCAGCAAATGTCTCATATTAATTATCAATAGCCATAGTTCATTTTTCTTCATAATCAAATGACCATATGCTTAGCAATTGTTTAATCAAACAAAAAAAATCAACATCCAATACCAGTCTCAAACATTACAAGATATCAACACTATTTTCCCATATTTTTGTTTTTCTGGCAAAGAAGAGGAAATTAAAAGCAAATTTAACTTATTTGGAAAGAACTGGATCCAGTCTTTCTAAGGGGCACAAAACAAAGCAATAATAAGTAAGACACATGTTTAAGTGTACACAAGAAAGAAACAAAAACAAGGAAAATGGAAAGAATATTTCAACCATTTGAAATTTCAAAGTTGGGAACTATGATTTCATATATGTAAAAAAGAGGCAACAATTTGGACTATTTCTAGTGTCTGAAAAAAGTAAAATGATGACTTGCTTGGAGTGTTTCGTGAAACTGGTGATATTCTAAAGCTGCTTTTGATATAAATAAAAAGCAAAGGATGAAATTATTCAAACAACAAGAGCAATCTCCTCTCAAAACTCAAATTAGCATGAAATCTCGAATCTGCTCAAATCTTTTTCAACATAGTGTTGAAATTAAAAGAAACTAGACTGAAATAACTGAAAACCGATAAAATATCCCTAATCATAAAGGAAAAGTCCAAAATCTAAAAGAAGCGTGTTGCGAAGTTAAGCTTGTATGTATATTGGAAAAAGGCACAGAAAAAAAGTGAAAAAGAGGCATAAACAGAACAACTAAAGAAATCATACAAGAAGTTGATTATGAATTATCGTAAGACTAAAATTAGAGCTTAAGATAAAAAAAACTAATAATGGTTCGATTATAGTGAAAAAAAAAGTAGAGCAAAGGAGAAGAGTAACTCCTTACGATCCTCCATAAGAAGAGAGTAGAAAGAAAAAGAAATGAGGGAAGAAAAATGGAGATTTGTGAAACTTGAAATCTGCAAAGTTTCCATAATGGATGTTGATATAATGAAGATAGTGCATTAATATTCTAAAAGCCAAAAAATATATTTAGCAGTAAAGCAAGCGTTCTGTAACTATTAGAGTATTCCTAGATGCAAGCATTCTTTAGAAATCAATGTAACAAAAAATGCAATAAAAAAACATACAAGAAATTAGAGTATATAAACTAGCACCAATAGGTAATTATTGAAGTGTTATTTCCATAAGTGTACCTTGAAATAGTTCTCTACAAGTACTCATCCACGGAAAGACCTGCAATGGAGTTAAAAAGAAATAAAATATAATAAGACAACTCAGCATATTCAGAAAGAATTACTAATGAGTAACTATATATGAACATAAGGTTCTTGAAATGATCAAAGACTAATACAAAAACATAATTAGCTTAAATACATACTTTAGTCTTCATCTTCGTACTCATCAATTTCATCGTCATCGTCAATATCATTGGCATTTTTCTCTGTTTCACTTTCATTGTATTCATCATCATGAATATCAACATTTACTACGATATTTTCTTCGATCTGTTTAGCAATATCAAGGGGCACTTCTTCAAAATCAAGAACAACCTCATTGTCAATGAGCTCATCAACATCCAGTGGTACTGTTGCATGACCATCAGTAGCTACTTCCTCCTCCTGGAAAACCTCATCTTCAATATAGCGTTGATCTGTTCTATTGTGAAGCATCCAACTCTTGTCAATAGCCATGTCTATTCAAAATAAATAAATAAATAACTCTACAAATGTCAACACTAAAGTTTATATATAGTGAATAAACACCCATAAATTTCATTTACAATACTAAATTGGTTTTAATTTCAATTACGCTTCAACAATACTAAAATAATTTCATAAATTCAGTTTCAGTATGCCACTAATAATAAATTGGTTTCAGTTTAATACTGAATTCCAAATCTTCAATCTCAATTTCAATAATTTACCCTAAGTTCACAAATTGGAGAGAAACAAACCTTAATTAGAAGGGTGGAAAGAAACTGAAACCAAATTGGTGAATCCTTAACCCTAAATCGAAACCCATGAGTGAATCTAATATTAACCATAATTTAACAATTTCAATTTTCTTACAATATTTCACCTGATTACATATTAAATTCCAAATACTAAATTATGTTTCCCTATTTCACAACTTCAATCCACAGTGTGAAACACAGATTTAAAAAAGAAAACTTACATATATGGCAATTGGCGAAGCCGTGAACAAGTGAGAAGCTCCGGTGACGGCGAGGCGAATAAGAGACTTCACTCAACCGTGAAGCAATTAAATCAAGAAACTGAAAGAAATAGAAAGGGAGGCGATGAATTGGTGAGATAGATCGAAGAGATCAATGAATCGGTGAAATGAAACAGACGTTTCATCAAAAAAAAAAGAAATGAATAGGCTGAAGAAGAATTAGATAGAAGAGATTTTTAATTAGGCCAAGTGCAAAACGCTCCGTTTCTACATGCTGCTGCTACTACTATTATTATTATTATTACTATTATTATTATTATTATTACTACAGTAATATTCGATAAAATAGTATTTTTTTTAAATAAATATTTTTCTTCGGTCTCAACTTGGGCCAGTTATATTAAAATATTCTCGTTAAATACATTAGATGATAATTAAGATAAAATATTAAAGACCCTGAAAAAATGTAAAGTAATAATTACTAGAATAAATCACGACTTTATATATATTTTTAGACCAATAAGATAAGACCAACAACTATTTCTTTTTAACATATGAATCTATAGTTGATTGTTTTCTCTTCCCACCAAAACCAAAAGTAATCTCATCCTTCACTTTTTGAAGAGCGAACGCAATTTCCGGAATATATGTCGTACCAATAATTTAACAATTTAGTCATTGCTTGAAATGCCCCCTTTGATGACACATGTGGAACAATGTTATTATCATCTTGTTCAGGATCACTCTTATCATCATTATTTATTACAGATTGATCTTCCTCAGTAGGTAATTTCATAATACAAATAACTTACAATAATTAAACCAACCAACTAAGCCTTAAATCCCACGCTAGGTGGGGTCGGCTTATCAACTTACAATAATTATTCAAATATATGTAATATACAATATAGACTGCAACATATAATACCCATACTTACTCCAACACTACAGAAACGATAAGAAAATTAATGTCAATGCTGAGAATTGCCCAAACCAGTAGAAGCAAGTTTATTAACAAGAGCAAGAGCATTACTAGTAATTTAAGTTACCCTGTTACACTGCAGGCATCTCTTACATAATTGAAATTGCTTGAGATGTCACATGTACTTTTGTAATCACATCTGCAAAACCTCTTTAGGATTTGTTTCTACACTTTATGCAACTTTGCTCCACTCTATGTTCATTACGAGCTTGATTGAAAAAGTAAATAAGAATTAACAAATTAGGCTAGTAAATCAAATCAAGTGCAAAGAACATTCACGGAAGGTAAAAGAACACAAACAAATTAGGTTGTTTGTGTTGTCTTGCCAATTCAATATGACTTAAACCAGATTTCCCAAGTGCATTTGAGTACAGAACTTGATCATTCACTTTCCTCATAACGCCGTGCCAATTCAAGAAGCCTGGGACCTCAAAAAAATCACTTTCGTTATAAAGTCTTCAACTCCCCATGAGTACAACACAATCCGACGAGTACAGAACAATATATTTTTTTCAAAGTTTGTATCTCAAAATTCAGCCAAATCAGCAGCAACATTCATGCAACTCAACAAGATGAGATCCCCATCTAATTAAGGCTACTGACATAAAGTTGGCTATACACACACACACACACACACACATCAACTAAAGCCATTAAATGAAAACTTCACTGTACAAGAAAATAGGATATCAAGGTAGTAAATTTTGAGAAAAGTAAAAGGGCAGGAAATAAGTTGGCTCCCTCACCAGGTACTACGCTCAATAGCATCCTCAACAACAGCATCCATCATTTCAATCAAGCAGGGGTGAGCAAACGCAGTAGCTAAAGGCATGCCTTTAGGATACCTAGACTAGTTGGAGAGCAGGCCCACAATTTGCTCAGCATGAGAAGCTTTCTCAAAAACCTGCAAAAACTGAACAGGTTGGGAGATTCTAAGTTTGGTCAGGGTGTCATAGCTGATAAAAGAATTATACAGTGATAAAAATCAAATTTTTATTGGTATCCCATTATTCTGGCTTACAAAGGATAAAAAGATTATTGAAGTTCAGACCACCTTGTTTGTAATGAGATGGCACAATCAGCCTTCAAATCCATACTTATGTAGTGTAGATCTAAGTGAGTGGAGGAAATCAAAATCCTATTCCGAGATGGATTCTACATAGGTCGAGAAACAGGTTCAGCAGAGAGAAACAGAGGAGTCATTCCCTGCTTTAGTTCATATAAATTAGGTATTATGGCAATCAGGTATTTTGTCGCCTACTAATAACATGGTAATGTAAAAAGATAAATGTAAACTAAAAAATGTCCCTAGTTAATGTTGAACTTGAGAGAAATACCTTGTTTTAAGCCCCCTCAATCTGTTTGGAAAGTGCTTGTTTTTCCCGGCTGAATTCATCTTTGTCTTTGTCATATTTTCTCTACCATATATAACAGAATGTACGAAACATTTCAATAACATGGAAATTAGTTTATGCAAGGACTTCTAATACCATATATAGATGTAATAATAGTAAGAAAATATTTATAATTTATTTTTTTCAACAATAACAACAATATGTTTCATAACCTTCCACTGTATTACAATCCTCTTATGCTTGTTTAACTCAGATCTCAGAATATCCTGCAAGTAACATAAGCCCTTATTAACAATGCTTTTAGAAGCATCAAACTTTTGTGTTAGTAGAAAATATTGAGTTCTTCCACTTCTTCTTCTCCTCTCTTTCTCTTGGACATTAATTGCTAGTGAAATGAACAATTCCAATCAGATCATTCAGCTGTTGAAGTGAGTCAATAATGGTTGCAGAAGCCATAAGAGTACAGCTGCTTGACAGAAAATCAATACTAATTCTCAACCTGAAATAACACAAACGCACTTTCAACCACAAAAAAGTACATGCAACATGATCTACCCAACTCAATTAATTAACCCATCTTCACCAATTCAACAGAAGTTCATAATTAAACAATAAAGAAAATAAGATGAATTTCAAATACCTGGTGATTTGTAGAAATTATTATAATTGGATTCTTCATATGTCCAAACTAATACAGTAATTTTCAAGTAGGATAGCAAGGAACGGATCTCGACTCTGTTCATTTTTTAACCTAAAAACCTAAAAAGCTCATAGATGAGTGTCACACCTCTAGCTGCATCACCAACAGACTGAAAGCTGGAAAAATCAAATCCCAAAGAGGCACAATACCTGAAAATCAAGTCTTTTCTGGAGTGGCTATTTAACTAAGAACATGGTTTTTGCAGAGAAATGGGATGAAAGAGGATGGAAAAGAAAAATGGGTTTGCATCTAAAATTGAAAAGAATTGAAATTTGGAGTTGGTAAAATTGAGAAGTGGGGAGGAAGGAGAGGAGTTTAAGAGCATGCTTGTCTAGAATTAAAATTGGGGATGGATAAAAAGTGCGTCACTCAAGAAGAAAAAAATGAATATGGCTGAAGTAAGAGGAAGAGATGAGGAGGAGGAGAAAGACAGTTGTACATTGTGATATAAAATTAAGACAACTATAATATAAATTGTCCTCTCATCTTAATAAATTAAATATTTATTAATATTTAAAATATATAAAAAAAAAATTGTCTCCTATAACAATAAAGTATGGAAATGGGCACCATAAATATAGTTGTCTTCTATATTAGTTACATAATTGAAATATAAGACAATATAATGAAATTATCCCTCACTTTTTGTCTTCAAATATCTAATTTTTTGTAGTGCAGGCTCAAAGACATGTCAGATGCTAATTCATACCTGTTGTTCATTGTCTTTGGAGTAAAGCACCATTCCTTACTTCTTTGGGACCCCTTCTTTTCTTTAGGTCATAATTTATTTGGTATCTTAGTTTACATTGCTCTTCCAGTCACATTTTTAGGCTTACATCTAACATTTTGACACAAAAGTTTAAACTTTAAACTAATAGGTAAGACGCTCAGCTGTAACTTTTATATGATTTCTTACAACTCTTTCGTCCTGTATGAAATTCCCTCTCAATTTAAAGTGGATACAATGCATGAGTACTTTTTCATGTCATAAACAAATGAAGCTGTTAAAAAGTATATAGCTTGAACCTTAAAAAACTCTAATATTATGTCATTAAATCAATGTACCCAAAAACTAAAGTTGATAAGTGAAGCTCAACCGTAGATTCATATTATTCGCGCAATAAACAAATATAAAATTATGCTAACGTAATGAAAAAGATCAATGACATATGTATAGACTGATTTAAACAAGGATGTCAATTTTGTGGCAAAGGGCTTCGCTAGTGGTTGAGCCTTGAACTTATGATCCCAATTCATTGGTTCAAGTTTACATACGAGTGAAAAGGGATATAATTTTTCTTTATTATTATTGTAAGAATAGCAAAAAAAAATTTTAAAAAAAAACACTAAAATATCAATGTCGCTCGATGAGGCAGGTGATACAATCTTCACTCTATGTCCAATATTTTTTGAATATAATTTTGAAGATTCCTTACTTAGAGTTTCAATTTCACACTCATATTAGTAGTTATCCCAGAATTTCCCCCCACCAATAAATTTGAAGCATGCATGCTGACATGTTTGTTAACAATTATACTCCATTTCACACTACAACAGTGAACCCTAGCAATATAAATATTATTGCTCATTATCTCATATTTAGTACACTTTTTGTGATGTTCCCGTCGTCTCTACGTGGCACAATAGTTTTTATTTTGGATAAATTTAAAAACTATGATATATGGTTTGATCATTTTATAAAAAAATATTTATAAATATTTTTTTTTAAAAGGGTGTCTGTGGTTTTAAAATTTTTTAAAAGGGTGCCTGTGATTTGAAAATTACAGTGCTACACTAGTTATTTTAATTAATCAACATTTTTATATTTTAACTATATTATTTAAGAATTATATATCAAGATTGGAGTACGATTCGGAAAAGTTTCATTTTGTTTTAATTTTTAAAAGTTATAATCAAATTTTAATTAAAAAAAATATTAACACTTCTCAAAAAATTCTAAAATTTATCATAAATGTGTATTATATTTTCATTAACTAAACTGCAAAATTTCACTTCAAAATGGACAAGATTACCCTTCAAAATATGGTTTTAAAATCTCGGAAATCCTCTTTTTGCAAACTTTTAAAACCACAAGCACCCTTTTGAGAGAAAAATTCTATGAGCACTTTTTTACAAAATGACCAAACCACATAGTATGTTTTTTAAGTTTACCTTTTTATTTTTGCATATTTTTCTTGTCATGGCTGAAGAAACTAATATGAATTTGGGTTAGGGCCTAAAGCCCAGTTTGAATAATTGTATATTTTCCAATCCAGCCCCTTTAAAATACAATACCAGAATGTTGCATATCTATTGCTTTGGTACAAAATGGTTTAATTATCATAAATAATAATAACACTTTTATGCAATGGGGGCCCTTAAAGCCCCAGGGATAGATGGACTACCGGCTGGGTTTTTTCAAAAGCACTGGAATACAGTTAAAACTGGGGTATTAGACTTTGTCCTAGCATCCTTTGCTGGAGTAACGGATTTTTCAAGTATCAACGAAACTTTGATTGTCCTTATTCCGAAATTGGAGAGACCCATTAACTTTACCCAATTCCGACCGATTAGCCTATGCTCGGTGGTGTATAAAACGATTACTAAGATTATTGCCAATAGATTTAAACCGCTATTGCCCATCCTTGTTGCTCCAAACCAATGTAGTTTTATCCCTGGGAGATAGATTACAGACAATATCATCATTGCACAAGAGATTGTCCACTCAATGAGGGTAAAGAAAGGAAGGAAAGGCTTTGTGGCTGTGAAAATTGACTTGGAAAAGGCCTATGATAGGTTACGTTGGGACTTCATAATCGATACTTTAACTAGTATTGGGATTCCCGATTGAACTTGTACATAAATGTATCTCCACTTCTTCGATGAGGATTTTGTTTAATGGGTCTATGACCGAAAGTTTTAAACCGACAAGAGGCATCAGACAAGGCGATCCGCTCTCTCCTTACCTATTTGTGTTATGCATGGAAAGACTTGGCCAACTTATAAAAGCTAAAACGGAAGAAGGCTATGGAAGCAGGGGCGGTTCCAGGGGGCGGCTTGTAGAGGCAGCCGCCCACCCAACGGCCGGAAAACCCCATGAATATGGGGTTTCCGGCGAGATTTTGCCTCTGCAGGGCTATTATGGCTGCCCCCGCAGAGGTTGAAGACGAAATGTTGAACTGTTTAAAACCCATCTGTTTTATATTTTTAAAACAAAACGGTGTAGTTTCTTCTAGTTTAAAAAGTAAAAATTCCTTGTTTACTGTGTTTGATTGACTGACTAGTGAATAAATACTGTTTCCCTTCTCTCACATTCATCTTTCTTTCTCAATTTTTTTCCTTTTTATTTTATTTCTTTAAATAATTGTTTGATAAAAGTTACTCCTATGTTTCCCATTTCATATATATCTCTTTCTTCTCTTTTGTTTATTTTTTTCAATTCACTAACAAAAATGTATCTAGACTTTTCATGAAAATCAAAGGCATATTTTCATGGGATAGAAAAACTAAAATTTATCTCATGTTTTCAATTTAAAATCAACGAAGTGATTAAATTATTAATTTTTTATTTTTTATTTCTACATTTCACTATCCACTTTTAAAATAAACTTTAATTTTATTAAGGTAAATAAATGGAATTATAAGAAATTTAAAATTCATCTATGATTTTCAGTTCATTTATTTCTAACTATTATGTTTTTTTAACAATATAAACATTGTACAATATGTGGTGTTCTACCTTTTCTTCATTAATTATGCAATAACATGTTTAGATTTAGATGTTCCAGATTAATTTTAATTTATTTCTTCAATCAGTTAAGTTTTATTCACAAAATTAATTTCTTTAATCGGTTAAGCTTTATTTCATTTCTACTTACCATATTAGCAATTGTTACAAACCTATGCATTTCCACTCATTTGTCCAAAATATTATAACATTATCATCGTCGATCTACGGCCACCTATTATCTGTGTGAAATTTTGCCCCCCAATATTCGTGGCCTGGCTCCGCCACTGTGTGGAAGGGTATTAAATGTTCTAGAGCTAGCCCCCCAACCACCCACCTCTTTTTTTGCAGACGATCTCCTCCTTTTCAGCAAGGCATTTATGGAACAGACCGAGCTGATGAACGCATGCCTGGCTGACTTTTGTGAGATGTCGGGACTACGGGTCAGTCTTGAGAAGTCTAGGCTACGTGTGTCCAGAAATATAAATTCAACTGTAGCAAGAGCTTATAGCAATTGTTGTGGTATTCCGTTGTCTCCTTGTCTGGGTAAGTACTTGGGAGTCCCATTATTGGATGAAAGGGTTAATAAACACACACTTAGTTCAGTGGTAGAAAGAGTCCAATCTAAACTAGCTGGGCGGAAAGCTTCTAGTCTTTCCCTAACTGGACGTGCTACACTGGTTAAGTTAGTAACCAGCAATATTCTAAACCATTCTATGAAATCCAATCTTCTCCCAACATCTATCTTAGAATCCCTTGATAAAACTAATAGAGCTTTCCTTTGGGGAGGTAGTAATGGTGCTAAAAAGATCCATCTAGTACCTTGGGAGCAGGTTTGCAATAATCGTAATGACTGGGGCATTGGCATTTGTCCTAGCAAGATACACAATAGAGCACTTCTCATGAGAATTTTATGGAGAATCCTTAAGGAGACTGATGCTCAATGGGTCAGACTATTATGAGGTAAATATATGGGGCAGTCTAATCTTATGAGCTTTTGTGATACATCAGGTCGCAAGTCATTCATTTGGAGAAGTTTACTCAACATTCTGCCTGATTTTAAAAAAGGAATCAGATGGTCTCCTAGGAATGGGAACAATATCTGCTTTTGGACAGATTCGTGGCTGTCTGAAAAGCCCCTAGCCGAGTATGTGAGTGGGATTCCGGTTGAACATATGCATAGAAAAGTCAAAGAATATATCTCAGAAGAAGGAGAGTGGGACTGGCAGTCCCTTGTGTTAGGCCCAATAATGAGTTACGAGAAAAATAATAGCAGCAGAATAAAAAGACACAGATTTTTACGTGGAAACCCCAAATAAATCAGGGAAAAACTACGGGACAAACTCCGAATAATTCTCCACTATAAAATAATAGTACGTACACCAAGAGATTATAAAATAGTGGCACTCAAGTGTTTCCCAAAACCTCACTATTTTCTCTCTTACCCGACTCTTAGGAACCCTTTTCCTAAGTCTCTCTGCACATATTATATTTTATCTGTGTTTCTATATCTCAAATGAGGCAGAAAACCTCCCTATTTATAGAATGCAGAAGCCGTGTCCAACAGTCGTCCTAATTAATACCGTCAATTAAGGCACAAATTAGCACTCAATTTGGCCACCTACCATGCCACCTTTTCAACTTTGTATTCTTCTTCTATTTTATTTTCCTTTTCTTTTTTCTTTTTTTTAAAAATTATTTTAGTGGATCCCACAATGTAAAGGGACATCACTCAATAAATCTCCCCCTTCCGACTACATTGTGGGACTTTTCATCCCGGTTGCTTAAACATACTAGTCAAACTTTTCTTTTGGTACGACCTTCGTTAGCATATCAGGAGCATTGTTGCTGGTATGAATCTTCTGCAACTTGAACTCTTTTTCTTCAATGGCTACTCCGAGCCAATGATACCTTACATCAATATGTTTCGTCCATTCATGGTACATAGTATTTTTGCTCAAGTCCAATATACTTTAACTATCACAATAAAATACGTATTCTTCTTGTTGAACACCCAATTCAGAAAAGAATGGCTTTAACCAAAGCATTTCCTTTCCTGCTTCTATTGTTGCAACGTACTCTGCTTCAGTTGTTGATAATGAAACACACTTTTATAACCGTAACTGCCATGAAATAGCTCCCCCCGAGAATGTAAATAAGTAACATGATGTAGATTTTCTTTCTTCAAGGTCAACAGCCGTATCCGCATCTGTGTAACCAACTAGTGCTGGCTTTCCACCTTTAAAGATTAAACATAACTTTGAACTTCCTCTCAGGTATCTAAAGATCCACTTTACTGCTTCCCAATGTGTCTTCTAAGGATTTGACAGGAATCTACTCACAACTCCAACTGCATGAGCGATGTCTGGTCTCATACATACCATTGCATACATTAAACTCCCGACCGCTGAAGAATATAGAACATTTGACATATCTTCTTTATTTTTCTCTATTGATGGGACGGATTTCTTACTTAACTTGAAATGAGAGGCAAGTGGAGTGCTAACTGGTTTAGCATTCTTCATATTGAACCTTTCCAGTACCCGTTCAATATATTTTTCTTGTGATAACTATAGCCTGTTGGACCTTCTATCTCGGGTAATCTCCATTCCAAGAATTCACCTTGCTGGTCCCAAATCCTTCATGTCAAACACCTTAGACAAATCACCCTTTAACTTACTAATCATTTTGGCATCTAGCCCAACTATTAGCATATCATCAACATATAAAAGAAGAATGATAAATTTTCCATCAGGGAATTTCTGCACATATACACATGGATCAGCTTCTGTCCTCTTGTATCCTTAATTCACCATGAAGGAATCAAACTTTTTATACCATTGTCGCGGGGCTTGTTTTAACCCATACAAACAATTCTTCAGGCGACAAACCATGTCCTCCTTTCCCTTGACCTTGAAACCTTCTGGTTGTTCCATATAAATTTCTTCTTCCAAATCCCCATGTAAGAATTCGGTCTTTATATCAAGCTATTCTAACTCAAGGTTCAAGCTAGCTACAAGACCTAGCACAACTCAAATGGAACTCATTTTCACAACCGGTGAAAAAATCTCGTCAAAGTCGATACCTTTCTTTTGAGTTAAGCCTTTGACAACCAATTGAGCTTTGAATCTCACGAGGTTCCCATCATCTTTCTTTAACTTGTACACCCATTTGTTCTTGAGTGTTCTCTTCCCTTTAGGAAGTTTCACTAGCTCGTACGTGTCATTCTTCTTCAAAGAATTCATCTCCTCCTGCATGGCCTTCATCCAACAATCTTTATCTTTACAAGATTTCACATCTTAGAAGCTTTCAGGCTCCCCCTCATCAGTGATTAAAATATAATCAGAACTGGAGTATTTTGAAGATGGTTGGCTTTCTCTGATTGACCTCCTTAATTGAGGTTCTTCTTCTGGTAGAATGGGGTTCTCTGGCTCCCCCTGCTCAATACCCTCTTCATTCGTATTTTCATCTATAATCATATTTGATCCCTGACAAATGGCTCTTCTTCTCCATCTTGTTCTGATTGATGCATTCTTCTTTCTGTGGCATCATCTGATAGAATGCTCTCTGGAGTAATATCGATAATACCGTCACTTGTAGATCTTTCGTTGATGATATCATTCTCATGAAATATAACATCTCGGCTCTGTACAATTTTCTTTTTCACTGGATCCCACAATCTGTAGCCAAACTCTTCATCTCTATAACCGATAAAAGTGTAAGGAATTGATTTATCATCAAGCTTTAGCCTTTGCTCTTTAGGAACATGCATAAATGTCTTGCAGCTAAATACCCTCAAGTGAGAGTATGAGATGTTTCTACTTGTCCAGACCCTTTCTAGAATATTAAAATCCAAAGGTGTTGAAGGTAGTCGGTTGATAAGATAGACAGCCGTATGGATAGGTTATCCCCAAAATGACTTAGGTAAGTTAGCCATTTAGGGCATGGATCTAAATCTTTTGATAACGGTACGATTCATTCGTTCAGCAACGCCATTGTGTTGAGGTGTATTAGGAACTATCTTTTCAGGCCTGATACCATGTTGACTATAGTAATCCTTAAACTCCTTGGAGATATACTCACCACCATTAACTGTGTGTAAACACTTCAATGGCACTCCAGTCTCCCTTTCCACCATTGCATGGAATTGTTGAAAGTGCTTGAATACTTGATCCTTTGTGCGCAGCAAATAAATCCATGTCTTCCTTGAGAAATCATCAATGAAGGTAAGAAAGTATCTTCTTCCTTCAATGGATTCTATATCTATGGGACCACAAACGTCAGAGTGTACCAACTCTAACTTATTATTTCTCCTTCTAGAGCTTTTCTGAAATGAAACTCGATGTTGCTTCCTAAATAAACAGTGATCGCACGGATTAATTTTCCTTGGCTAATGGGATGAGGGACTTCTTAGCCAGTATATTCAACCCTTTCTCACTAACATGTGCCAGTCACCTATGCCATAAATTTGGTGAAGTATCATCTCCAACTGTATTCAGTTGACCTACAGATATTATTGCGTGCATTTTGTATAGCGAGCAACACAATCTTCCTTTCGCCACCACCAATGATCCTTTGGTGACTTTCCAATTTCCATCGCCTGTATGATTGTGATAACCTTCCTTGTCTAATACACTAACAGACAACAAGTTCAACCAAAGATCTGGAATGTGTCGCACATTTTTAAGTATTAATGTGCATCCAACACTTGTCTTTACACAGATATCGCCGATTTCCACCATTTACGAGACACTATCATTTCCCATTTTAATAGTACTATAATCGCCTTTTTATATGTTGAGAAGTATTCCCTTTTTAGAACACATTGGTATGAGGCACCAGAATCTACAATTCACTCGGTATCTGCATCTCCAACATGACAACAATCTGCATCATGAGATACTAAAGCCACCTCTCCATCTTTTTTGTGACTATAGCAGATGTATTTTTTGTCATTATCATGACTTCAGTTTGCATTCTCTTATTTAAAGAAACAACAGCTCCTTTGAGATGACCCTGCTTTCCACAGTGGTAGAATGACCTCTTCTCCCGGGACTTGGATCTATCTTTCGATTTTCCATTCCCACGACCTCTACTCTTACTTCGACCCCTATTTTCCATGACAAGTGCTTGTGAACTGGTGCTGGCAACGTCTCTTCTATGAAGTTCTTCATTAAGTAGGCTATTCTTTACCATAGACATTGTTACCACACCATTTGGGGCTGAGTTACTCAATGTTACGACAAGAGTATCCCAGCTATCTGGTAGAGTTCCCATCAAAAGAGATGCTTGCATCTTATCATCCAAGGACATACCGGTGACTGCTAACTCACTTATGAATCATTCAAAGTCGTTCAGGTGTTGTGTGATTGATTGTCCCTCTGTCAATTTCAAGTTCATGACTTTGCGAATCATGAACACTTTTCTTTGAGCATTTTTAGCCTCGTACATATCCTCTAGCTTCTTCCAGAGAACTTTACGATCTATTTCGTTCCTCACGTGGTTGTACAGGCTAGCATCTATCCATTGGCGTACTGTACCCAATGTCTGCTTCTTTATTTTTATCCACTGCTGTTCTTTCATATCTTTGGGCTTTGCGTCATCACCCTCAATTAGATCATACAAATCTTTGCAATTGAGGTAGTCCTCCATTCTGGATTTCTACATTGAATCCGTCAATTTGATCACTACACCATCATTCGCCATGTCAAAAATTTAAAAATGGCAAAATTTTACTATTCACAAATTTTACTATTCATATAAATAGTCCTTGTCTAATACACTAACAGACAACAAGTTCAACCAAAGATCTGGAATGTGTCGCACATTTTTAAGTATTAATGTGCATCCAACACTTGTCTTTACACAGATATCGCCGATTTCCACCATTTACGAGACACTATCATTTCCCATTTTAATAGTACTATAATCGCCTTTTTATATGTTGAGAAGTATTCCCTTTTTAGAACACATTGGTATGAGGCACCAGAATCTACAATTCACTCGGTATCTGCATCTCCAACATGACAACAATCTGCATCATGAGATACTAAAGCCACCTCTCCATCTTTTTTGTAACTATAGCAGATGTATTTTTTGTCATTATCATGACTTCAGTTTGCATTCTCTTATTTAAAGAAACAACAGCTCCTTTGAGATGACCCTGCTTTCCACAGTGGTAGAATGACCTCTTCTCCCGGGACTTGGATCTATCTTTCGATTTTCCATTCCCACGACCTCTACTCTTACTTCGACCCCTATTTTCCATGACAAGGGCTTGTGAACTGGTGCTGGCAACGTCTCTTCTATGAAGTTCTTCATTAAGTAGGCTATTCTTTACCATAGACATTGTTACCACACCATTTGGGGCTGAGTTACTCAATGTTACGACAAGAGTATCCCAGCTATCTGGTAGAGTTCCCATCAAAAGAGATGCTTGCATCTTATCATCCAAGGACATACCGGTGACTGCTAACTCACTTATGAATCATTCAAAGTCGTTCAGGTGTTGTGTGATTGATCGTCCCTCTGTCAATTTCAAGTTCATGACTTTGCGAATCATGAACACTTTTCTTTGAGCATTTTTAGCCTCGTACATATCCTCTAGCTTCTTCCAGAGAACTTTACGATCTATTTCGTTCCTCACGTGGTTGTACAGGCTAGCATCTATCCATTGGCGTACTGTACCCAATGTCTGCTTCTTTATTTTTATCCACTGCTGTTCTTTCATATCTTTGGGCTTTGCGTCATCACCCTCAATTAGATCATACAAATCTTTGCAATTGAGGTAGTCCTCCATTCTGGATTTCTACATTGAATCCGTCAATTTGATCACTACACCATCATTCGCCATGTCAAAAATTTAAAAATGGCAAAATTTTACTATTCACAAATTTTACTATTCATATAAATAGTCCTTGTCTAATACACTAACAGACAACAAGTTCAACCAAAGATCTGGAATGTGTCGCACATTTTTAAGTATTAATGTGCATCCAACACTTGTCTTTACACAGATATCGCCGATTTCCACCATTTACGAGACACTATCATTTCCCATTTTAATAGTACTATAATCGCCTTTTTATATGTTGAGAAGTATTCCCTTTTTAGAACACATTGGTATGAGGCACCAGAATCTACAATTCACTCGGTATCTGCATCTCCAACATGACAACAATCTGCATCATGAGATACTAAAGCCACCTCTCCATCTTTTTTGTAACTATAGCAGATGTATTTTTTGTCATTATCATGACTTCAGTTTGCATTCTCTTATTTAAAGAAACAACAGCTCCTTTGAGATGACCCTGCTTTCCACAGTGGTAGAATGACCTCTTCTCCCGGGACTTGGATCTATCTTTCGATTTTCCATTCCCACGACCTCTACTCTTACTTCGACCCCTATTTTCCATGACAAGGGCTTGTGAACTGGTGCTGGCAACGTCTCTTCTATGAAGTTCTTCATTAAGTAGGCTATTCTTTACCATAGACATTGTTACCACACCATTTGGGGCTGAGTTACTCAATGTTACGACAAGAGTATCCCAGCTATCTGGTAGAGTTCCCATCAAAAGAGATGCTTGCATCTTATCATCCAAGGACATACCGGTGACTGCTAACTCACTTATGAATCATTCAAAGTCGTTCAGGTGTTGTGTGATTGATCGTCCCTCTGTCAATTTCAAGTTCATGACTTTGCGAATCATGAACACTTTTCTTTGAGCATTTTTAGCCTCGTACATATCCTCTAGCTTCTTCCAGAGAACTTTACGATCTATTTCGTTCCTTACGTGGTTGTACAGGCTAGCATCTATCCATTGGCGTACTGTACCCAATGTCTGCTTCTTTATTTTTATCCACTGCTGTTCTTTCATATCTTTGGGCTTTGCGTCATCACCCTCAATTAGATCATACAAATCTTTGCAATTGAGGTAGTCCTCCATTCTGGATTTCTACATTGAATCCGTCAATTTGATCACTACACCATCATTCGCCATGTCAAAAATTTAAAAATGG
The DNA here is from genome assembly GCA_947683365.1 of Euphorbia pulcherrima. Lineage (NCBI taxonomy): Eukaryota > Viridiplantae > Streptophyta > Magnoliopsida > Malpighiales > Euphorbiaceae > Euphorbia > Euphorbia pulcherrima. Next base: position 76,387,063 of record CANTUS010000014.1, read on the forward strand.
CAAAATTTTACTATTCACAAATTTTACTATTCACATAAATAGTCCTTGTCTAATACACTAACAGACAACAAGTTCAACCAAAGATCTGGAATGTGTCGCACATTTTTAAGTATTAATGTGCATCCAACACTTGTCTTTACACAGATATCGCCGATTTCCACCATTTACGAGACACTATCATTTCCCATTTTAATAGTACTATAATCGCCTTTTTATATGTTGAGAAGTATTCCCTTTTTAGAACACATTGGTATGAGGCACCAGAATCTACAATTCACTCGGTATCTGCATCTCCAACATGACAATAATCTGCATCATGAGATACTAAAGCCACCTCTCCATCTTTTTTGTGACTATAGCAGATGTATTTTTTGTCATTATCATGACTTCAGTTTGCATTCTCTTATTTAAAGAAACAACAGCTCCTTTGAGATGACCCTGCTTTCCACAGTGGTAGAATGACCTCTTCTCCCGGGACTTGGATCTATCTTTCGATTTTCCATTCCCACGACCTCTACTCTTACTTCGACCCCTATTTTCCATGACAAGGGCTTGTGAACTGGTGCTGGCAATGTCTCTTCTATGAAGTTCTTCATTAAGTAGGCTATTCTTTACCATAGACATTGTTACCACACCATTTGGGGCTGAGTTACTCAATGTTACGACAAGAGTATCCCAGCTATCTGGCAGAGTTCCCATCAAAAGAGATGCTTGCATCTTATCATCCAAGGACATACCGGTGACTGCTAACTCACTTATGAATCATTCAAAGTTGTTCAGGTGTTGTGTGATTGATCGTCCCTCTGTCAATTTCAAGTTCATGACTTTGCGAATCATGAACACTTTTCTTTGAGCATTTTTAGCCTCGTACATATCCTCTAGCTTCTTCCAGAGAACTTTACGATCTATTTCGTTCCTCACGTGGTTGTACAGGCTAGCATCTATCCATTGGCGTACTGTACCCAATGTCTGCTTCTTTATTTTTATCCACTGCTGTTCTTTCATATCTTTGGGCTTTGCGTCATCACCCTCAATTAGATCATACAAATCTTTGCAATTGAGGTAGTCCTCCATTCTGGATTTCTACATTGAATCCGTCAATTTGATCACTACACCATCATTCGCCATGTCAAAAATTTAAAAATGGCAAAATTTTACTATTCACAAATTTTACTATTCATATAAATAGTGACTGTATATGTGAATAGTATCATATACCCAAATAATACTTATATATTGGAATAGTAACAGTATGCCTCCGTATACTTAAATAATATTATTCATAAAATGACCAAATATGAATAATATTATATATGAATACTATTATTCAAGTTACTATTTTACTATTCACTCAAATTGCGTATCTGCGACGGTTTTTCGAACGGGTTGCGCTACCGGATTTATCATAATTTTCTCGTCGTGGTGGTATATTTATTTTTGAAAAATATATCCACGGATTTTACTAATAAAACAACCTTCGGCTTTGGTACCACTTGTTAGGCCCAATAATGATTTATGAGAAAAATAATAGCAGTATAATAAAAAGACACAAAGATTTTTACGTGGAAACCCCAAATAAATCAGGGAAAAATCACGGGACAAACTCCGAATAATTCTCCACTATAAAATAATAGTAGGTACACCAAGAGATTATAAAATAGTGGCACTCAAGTGTTTTCCAAAACCTCACTATTTTCTCTCTTACCCGACTCTTAGGAACCCTTTTCCTAAGTCTCTCTCCACAGATTATATTTTATCTGTGTTTTTATGTCTCAAATGAGGCAGAAAACCTCCCTATTTATAGAATGCAGAAGCCGTGTCCAACAGTCGTCCTAATTAATACCGTTAATTAAGGCACAAATTAGCACTGAATTTGGCCACCTACCATGCCACCTTTTCAACTTTGTATTCTTCTTCTATTTTCTTTTTTCTTTTTTTAAAATTATTTTAGTGGGTCTCACGATGTAAAGGGACACCACTCAATACCTTGAAGCTTTGTTCCCTGATGAATTCCTATTGCACATTGTAGCTGCCCGTGTTTGTTCGAGGGAGGAAGAAGAAGACATTCTGAATTGGTCCAGGACCCCTCAGGCACGTTTACTATAAAATCTGCCTATCTTATGCTTTCCCCGCATAATGAGAATAATGTGGACTCTATGCTTCCCTAGGTCTGGAAATTGGAACTCCCTTTGTGCATCCAATTCCACATATGGCTAGCAATTCAAGGAAGGTTGTTAACTAACAGAGAAAGAAAGCGTAGACATTTGATTGATTATGATACTTGTTTCTCTTGTTCAATCGGAGCTGAAACAACCCTTCATGTATTTCAGGATTGCTTTCATAGTTTGCAAGTTTGGAAAGAGTTGGGAGAAGAAAACTTTTTGCCTAACTTCTTTAATTATTCTACGGATGAATGGTGGAAGCTTAATTTGAAGAGCACAAAATCTGAGGTTTGGAACTACTCTTGGAACCTTATTTTTTGCATAACATGCTTGTGGTTATGGAAATGGCGCAATGTTTGGGTGTTAAAAAATGCAGTTGATATTCCCCTGCACAAAGTTAGCACCATTAGAAGTTTTGCTGCTTCATGCCAATAGGCATAGTCTCCAATTCATTTCACTCAAACCCCTAGGCAAAGGTACTTATTGATAAACTGGGAAAAACCGCCTAGTAGCTGGGTAAAATTGAACTTAGATGGCGCTTGCGATATGCATTCAGGGTCAATAGCAGCAGGTGGTATCTTCCGAGATCAGTTAGGCTCATGGCAGCTTGGATTTTTGCATAACACTGGCAAAGGCGATCCTAGTATAGCCGAGGCAGGGGCAGCTTTAACGGGATTACAAGTGGCTATTTCTTAGAAATTTTCAAATGTTAACCTAGAATCCGATTCTCTCGAGCTCATTCAACTGATTACTAGTTTATCACCTCTTCAAATGGAATATCCCCTTTATAATCTGATAGTCTGATCAAAAACTTGTTATCCGAGATACCTGATACGGGGATAAATTTGGAAAGAGTGGTTGACCAGAATTGATGTTGACCTTGCTGTGTTTGAAGCTATAGATGTTGCGTTTAATACCTTAATTAGTTGTTATGTTTTATGTAGAGTTGAGTGTCATTTAGCTATTTTCTATATCTTGTCCCTTTACTTAGGCTATATAAGCTACAATCTCTGTAATTTCCAGATTACGATTATTAATAACAGAATCAGTTACATAGTTTCCTTTTCGCCGGATTTATCTCGTATCATTTGGTATCAGAGCGGTGGTTCCTTGTCAGAATCGCTTCCTGAAAATCTGTTGATGATGATCTCTGATGAAGCTTGGAATCAATTCGAAGTTGTCCTCCATGAAAACCTCGAGCTTGTTTTTGCCGATGAACCAGAAGCTGCTACGGCACCGGAGCTCAAACCGGAATTCGACGAAATGGAGTTTAAAGGTTTCAAATCTACTGCTGCCATTGAATCGCCGGACCTCAAGCCAGAATTTGATGAACTAAAGTTAGAAGGCTTCCAATTTTTGATTGAAGTTGAATCGTCGATCTTAGAGAACAATCTGAAAGATTTCGGTGGAGCCTTTGAGTCGTCATTCTGTTTGGCAATCTTATTTGGCCAGATAGAATTAGATGGTGAGCTGTTGAATGATGAAGCGCATGCTAAAGATCAGATTGAGAACGAAGGTGTTACATCGGAGTTAGATCCCGATCCAGGTGAAGGTGAATTAGATCTTGATTCAAGAGAAAGTGAGGGTGCTAATACGCTTGAAATGGTGATTGAACTGCATAATAGTGAAGGTGCAGAGACAAATAATGCTATAAGACATTGCAAATCATCAGCTAGCAGTGGTGGTTCTTGAAAATCATCACTTGGCAGTTGTGAGTTAGGTAATTTGAGTTCTAAGTTTTGTAATCTGATAATTGCTAATAGACTAGGGATTGAAAATGGTAGGGAAGAATCGAATCCGAGGCTTAGTTTAAGCTTGATTGAATTGTTTGATTCGAGTGTTGATGATCCTGAGCATAGTGTTGGTGATCTTGAAAGATTAAAGGAGTGTAATAAATTGAGTTTCAATGGGGTTGGGGATTTAAGAAGAGTTCCTAAGCTGTTCAAAGAAATGCTAGAGATAAATATAGAAGAGAAGATCGGTGAAACAGAGGCTGATTTTGTTGGGGATATAAGGAATGATGATCACTGCCAACTTAGGGACGCTGCTCATTCAGGAATGGTTCTCATGCACAAAGTCAAATATGATGCCAAGAGTGAATACGTGATGATACAGAACTACAAATTCCTTCAGGATGACTTCAATAAACTCAAGATCACTAAGCATATTGAGGTTCATAAGCTCAAAATTCCATATATTTTGAGTGTTGAATGTGTGGATTTTGTGTGTGCCTTGGCTGGTGTACTGAATGCAGGTGTAATTCAGCGGTTAGGGGGAATTTTGACTGATCATCCATGGAAGCCTACATGGGAAGAGCGCTGTTTGGACTCCAAAAGTGTTTTTAAGGTGGGTGAGAAGGAAATGAGATGGAACACTGAGATAGATTATACAGTTGTTGGGAGAAAGAGATTGATGTTAGTGGCACCTTTACCTTCAGTATTTCTGTTACGAATAAGGAGCCTGCTGCTGAAAATTGGATGGAAGGATAAGGAAAACCAGTTGTTTGCAAGGCAATTATCAAAGGGGAGGTGGCGAATAAGGTGTTGATACCAAGTGTTGCTTCACTAACGGAGTTGAAGATACCTAAGTATTTTAGTCACTCAACTGCTGTTGGAATTCTTAATGTTTGTAATGCACGTGCAGACAACAATATCTCTGTAATTTTCATAATGATGGAAGCTGTAAATCAAAATGATCTCCACATGTCAAAGCTCATTGCTATTTTTGAAAGTAAAATGATTTGGTTTTGTGAGCTCATAACCAAGGTGTCTGATGCTTCAAATGAAATCAAATTTGAGGGCTTAAGAGCAAACTTGAAGCTCAACTTCAATGTGGTGTTGAATTCTACACAGCTTCCTTGGTTATTGAGAATTTTATTATTGTCACCAAGCACACTGATGGTGTTGGCTGTAGCCTGAAGCTAGTTAACTGAGTACGACCTTGGGGAAGGGTCTTTTAAGGGGGAAGGATTGATACGGGGTAATTTTGGAAAGAGTGGTTGACCAGAATTGATGTTGACCTTGCTACGTTTGAAGCTATAGATGTTGCGTTTAATACCTTAGTTAGTTGCTGAGTTTTGCGTAGAGTTGAGTTTCGTTTAGCTATTTTCTGTATCTTGCCCCTTTACTTAGGCTATATAAGCCACAATCTCTGTAATTTCCAAATTATCGATTATCAATAACAGAATCAGTTACACAGTTTCCTTTCCGCCGGATTTATCTTGTATCAATACCCGAAGTCAGGGTGCAACACTGCTACCGCGAAGGTAATGTTTATGCCGACTTTATGGCTCATCAGGCTCTTCATGCCTCTCTAGGCATTATTCTGTTGGAGCAACCACCACCTGAACGCCTTCCCTTGCTGGATCGTGATTCTAAAAGTCTTGTTGTTCCGTAAATTGTTGCTGGGCAGCACCATGTGGTTCAATAATTGTTGGTCTTTTAGTTGTTTTATTTTGTTGCCTCTTGTTTAATTTCCTTTGAATTACAAAAAAAATAACACTTTTATACAACTGTTATGCCAGTAAAACATTTGTAATACATTTAATACGTGTATAATTTCTATTATACATCGATACAACTACTTGTAAATAATACGATACCTCACATTATTCTTTTTGCACAAAAAAATTAAATTTCCAAATATAGTACTTTTCTTAGGTGTCTTGTTTATTTATAAAAAGCACCACCTTAATTCAAGTTATTCCGTTGTTTTTTTTAAAGAAAAAATTTACGTAGTTGCTCTTACGTTAAATAGAAAGAAAAATTCTAACTCATATATGATTCGAACTAGAACTTCTTGAGGGCACAAATTCATTGTTAACCATGAGACTAACACTATCGCCACGAAAAATCATTTTCCTAACTATACCATTGTTATATATACCAAAGTACACATATTTGCTACAGATTGTCATAAATTTACTAGCACACATATAATTTTAATTTTCATATGTGATATGTTAGGTATTGGCTTAGGCCCAGCAAAAGTCCAACCCCAACAATCAAAGAGCCTGAGTATAAAATTTTTTTTTTCAGCTGAGTTACGGTTATTTCATCATAAATAGAAAACCCAGCCGCATCTCAAAAAGCTCTCTACTCCTCTTTCTTTTTTCTGGCGATTTCACCGAGTTCTTGAAGCGTTCCGCGTGTAATCAACTCGTTTACTAACAGATACTTTTCTAGCCGTTGTAACCGCCTTAAAATTGTATATAAGAGGTATTATGTATTCTATAATTTTAAGTTTTTAGAGAGCGATTACTGTTTTTAGGGTTTTTTCTGTATTTATGAGATATTTCTGTTTAGTAAGCCATTTAATGCTAGTTCATGTGTTGTTTTTATGCGTAGAAGATGAATACACATAGTTTAGTGCTAGGGCTTGTAATACAGTAGCATGGTTCATTGTTTTGGGTTCATTTTTCATCAATAAAACTTCCGTTGAAGATTGTTGCAAATCTGAGTTCTTCTAATCCTTTCTCTTTATATTTCTGTTCTTGCATTTGTGTTTTAAATCTTGAGTATTCTTGGTTTTAAATCCTACAAATTGGTATTAGAACTAGGTTTTACTCTAAGATTAAGATCGATTAAATTGATAAATGCATGTATCAGATTCATAGTTTTCAATTTTGTGAAACATTTAAAGTCTATTTGCATGATTATTTTTGTGTTCGGTTGAATAATCGCTGTATGCAAATGTATTTCTCTTTTTTTTTTAAATCTTGAAAATTGATTTAGAATATTTGATAAAGGCCTATGAAATGTTCCCTTGCTTAAATCTTCTATTTTCGTAAATTTCTTAATTCTGATATTTTTTTATTATTAACAGAATGCTTTCCTTTTGTTTCCAAATTGTTTGAATTCTTAATGAGTATTTTCTTTGTTTTTTAAGAGGAATTTATGATATTGTGAGGAACCTGAAGTAGATTTCTTTTTGGATTCGCTTTTATTGCTCAAAGAAACTTGAGGTAATATCTTTCTAAACTCCTCTCCTATAGCAGTGTCAAAAGAAGACCTACTCTGTAAGAATTTCTAAACTCTCCTCTTTAATTTTCTTGCAAATTGGCATGTCTAGTTATGATTTGTGGTAGAATTAGTAAATTGCATGATAAGGATTAGGTTTGTTATGATTCACTGTTTAAGATTGTTTCTGGATCTTTAATTCTATCCATGTTTAAGAAATTTCTGACTGAAAAATTGCCTGAATTGATATTTGATTGTAATAAATTACTTAATCAATATTTGAATCTTGGATTGCTTCCTAATTGTTTCTTGAAATCCTCTTTGAAATGTTCTTTAGGATTATGTTTCATAGCTTTACTTAGAGTTCTTTCTGGTCTAAAAATAGGATTCTCTAGAACCTTCTCTCTCTTAGGCAATTTTGTAAAGTCCTGCTGTCTAAATTTCTGTATCTTGATTAGTATATTACTCTCTATTCAAACCATGTCTATAGCAAGAATTAACTTGGAAAAGTTTGATGGTAAAATAGATTTCACATTATGGAAAAGTAAAATGAAAGCAGTTTTAGTCCAACAAAAGTGTCATAGGGCCTTACATGGCATAGATTCTTTGTCTGCTGATCTTACACCCGAAGAGAAGCAAGATATAATGGAGTTAGCATACTCCACTATTGTCTTAAACTTGTCTGATTCAGTGTTAAGGAGAGTGAGGGACTGTGATGAAGCCCCACAACTCTGGAGTAAATTAGAGACCTTGTATAAGACTAAAGACTTGTCTAAAGTGTCATATTTGAAAGAAAAGCTGTTTAGTTTTAAAATGAACCCCACTAAAAGTATTGATGATAATCTTGATGAGTTTTAAAAACTGATAATGGACCTAGAAAACACTGATGAGAAATTTTCTGATGAAAATCAAAATATAATTTTGCTAAATTCGATTCCTGATTCTTATAGAGAAATAAAAACTGCCTTGAAATATGGTAGGGAGTCTCTAAGTGTCAATGATATCATTAATGCTCTGAAATTAAGGGAACTTGAACTAAAAGGTGACACCAAAGGTAAAAATCAGTCAAGTGAGGCTTTGTTTGTTAAGGGTAAGAAAGGAGGTCATAAGAAAGGAAATAAAGGGAAAGATTCATTTAGTAATCAGAGTAAGCAGAAACCTAATAATGATCAGCCTAATCTTGATAATAATAATAATAATAGACCTAAATTACATAAAGATTTAACTTGCTATTATTGTAAAAAGAAAGGTCATATTAGGAGATTCTACAAACAAAGCCTAAATAATCAAAATGAGACCAATCAAATTGGAGCAGTTAATAATACTGCTGAATTAGGAGATATAGAAGCCCTAGTTGTTAGTAATAACAAGGATCAAGAGTCTTGGATTTTAGATTCTGGTTGCACCTTTCACATGACACCTAATAAAGACTGGTTTTATGAATATGAACATATAAATGGTGGCAAAGTCTTAATGGGTAATAACACAACCTGTGAAATTCTAGGAACAGGATCTGTGTTGCTTAATGTGAAAAATGGTAGTAGGGTTCTCTTGAAAGAGGTTAGGCACATCCCTGGGCTTAAGAGAAATCTTATATCTCTTAGTTTCTTAGATAGTAAAGGACTAGTGTATAAGGCTGAAGGTAGAGTCATTAAGGTCATTAAAAATTACAAATGTCTCATAGAAGGAAATCTAGTCAATGGTCTTTACTATCTGGAAGGGTCAGCCCTTGTCAATTCTGCCTATATCATAACCAGTAATGAAGAAACTGTGTTATGGCGTAAGAGGCTTGGTCATATTGGGAATAAGGGTCTCACTTGCTTTCAAAAGCAAGGAATCCTTAAAATTCTAGTTTCTGCTAAAATTCAGCCTTGTGAAACTTGTGTTATGGGAAAATCCCATAGACTGAGTTTCAGTAACTCTAGCAACACATCTAGTAACTACCTTGACTATGTTCATAGTGACTTATGGGGCTCATCCTATGTCCTTGAGTCTATTTCTGGTTCTCAATATTTTGTGTCCTTTATAGATAATTTTTCAAGAAAAGTATGGATTTATTTTTTAAAGAATAAAAATGATGTTTTTGATAAATCTTGGATTGGAAACAACTTGTGGAAAATCAACAGAATCTTAAGATTAAAATTCTTAGAACTGATAATGGCCTAGAATTTATCAATAACCAATTTAATTCATACTGTATTGAAAATGGTATTATAAGGCATAGAACTTGTACCTACACACCACAACAAAATGGTGTGGCTGAAAGATACAATAGAACCCTTTTAAACAAGGTTAGATGTATGTTGTTTGTGTCTGGTTTAAGTAAAAGATTTTGAGCAGAGGCTGCCCAAACTGCTTGTTACTTGATTAATAGATCTCCTAGTGCTGCCATTGATTTTAAATGGCCTAATGAGGTTTGGTATAATAAACCAATTAATTTGAGTCACCTTAAAGTGTTTGGGTGTGTTGCCTATATACATAATAAGGAGTCTAAGTTAGATCCTAGAGCTAAAAAGTGTGTTTTCATAGGCTATCCTTTAGGAATTAAAGGATATAAATTCTGGTCTTTGTCTGATAATAAAGTAGTTATAATTAGGGATGTTGTTTTTAATGAAAATGAGTTTCCTAAACTTGAAAATTACACTATTAATTCTCAGACTAATAATCAGCAATCTTGGTTTGAGGTGGAGCTCGATAGGATTGAAAATATTAATGAAAATATTAATCCTGTTAATGAACCTCAAGATTTAAGTAATAACTTGCATGAAAATGATTTAAATGATCAACTTGAAGTTATTAATTATGAGCAAAATGATATAAATTCTGGACCTGATAGTTATCAATTAGTTAGAGATAGACCTAGAAGAGAGATTACGCCTTCTAAGTATCTTGACTCTACTGTTTATGACTGTAGTTATTCTGAATTTATTGATTTTGCTGTAAATGTTGCTAATTATGTAGAGTATACTAAACCTAGAACATACATTGAGGCTAAACAATCTAAAGATTGGACTAAGTGGCAAGCTGCTATGAATAGTGAAATTGAGTCTTTGTATGAAAATCACACTTGGATTTTAGTTCCTAAACCTAAAAATAAAAGAGTTATTGGCTGTAAATGGGAGTTTAAAAGGAAACCTGAAATCCCAGGTGTAGAAAAAGAAAGATTCAAGGCTAGGGTAGTGGCTAAGGGTTTTAGTCAAGTTGATGGTGTAGATTTCCATGACATATTTCACCTGTAGTAAAACATGTGTCAATTAGAATCATTTTGTCTTTGACTGCTTTATGTGACCTAGAGTTGGAACAATTAGATGTTAAAACTACATTTCTCCATGGTAATTTGGATGAAGAAATTTATATGTCCCAACCTGATGGTTTTATAGAAAAAGGCAAAGAATCTTACGTATGTTTATTGAAAAAATCTTTATATGGCCTAAAACAGTCCCCTAGGCAGTGGTACTTTAGATTTGACCAATTTATGCTTAACTTGGAATTTAGCAGAAGTAAGTATGATTCATGTGTTTATTTCATGAGATTAAATTATGATTCTTACATTTACTTGATGCTGTATGTTAATGATATGTTAATAGCATGTAAAAATAAATCTGAAATTAACAAGTTAAAGCTTAAATTGAACTCTGAGTTTGAAATGAAAGATCTAGGTGAGGCCAAAAGAATTTTAGGAATAAACATTATTAGGGATAGAAATAAAGGAACTCTTTACTTAACTCAAACTGATTATATTGATAAGGTATTAAAACATTTTAGGTTAAGTGAAACTAAGTCAGTGTCAACACCTCTAAGTACACAGTTTAAACTAAAGGCTAGTTCAACACCATTAGATAAAGAAGAAGCAGAATTTATGTCTAAAATACTTTATCAGAATTTGGTAGGGTCATTTATGTATGCTATGGTTTGTACTAGGCCTGATTTGGCTTATGTTGTTAGTGTTGTAAGTAGATACATGAGCAATCCCAATAAGAGTCATTGGTTTGCTGTTAAATGGTTATCTAGGTACTTAAAAGGATTTAATACTGTTAGTTTACTGTATAAAAGAGTCCTTGATAATAACCTTAGAATAGAAGGCTATAGTGATTCTGATTTTGCAGCTGACCTAGATAAGAGAAGGTCAGTTACAGGCTACTGTTTTACACTAGGAGGAAACATCGTTAGTTAGAAGTCTAGTTTACAACATATAGTAGCCCTTTCAACAACAGAGGCTGAATACATTGCCTTGACTGAAGCAGTTAAGGAAGCCCTGTGGTTGAAAGGAATATTAACTGAATTTGGTATAGAACAGTCTAAGGTCAAAATACACTGTGATTCTCAATCTGCAATTCATTTATGTAAAAATGCCATGTTTCATGAGAGAACTAAGAATATAGACATAAAATTGCATTTTGTTAAGGACATTGTTAATTCTGGTTCTGTATGCATTGAGAAAATACATACAAATATTAACCCTGCTGATATTTTGACTAAGTCTGTGTCTGTTGCTAAGTTTTAGGGTGCTTTAAAGCAGTTGCAAGTGGTGCAATTCCAGACAGAAAGGTAATTAAAGGATGGTCCTGCTGTTGTTATTGCAGTCTTGTAAATTGTTGTTGTTTCCAGTTTATTTCCAGTCTGCAAATTTCCTGTTATTGTTCCGTACTTTATGCAATTATCTTTTGCGAAGCTTGAAATTGGTGAAAGATTGGTCTAAAGCCAAAGGTGGAGATCTGTTAAGTATTGGCTTAGGCCCAGCAAAAGTCCAACCCCAACAATCAAAGAGCCTGAGTATAAAAGTTTTTTTTCAGCTGAGTTACGGTTATTTCATTACAAATAGAAAACCCAGCCGCATATCAAAGAGCTCTCTACTCCTCTTTCTTTTTTCTAGCGATTTCACCGAGTTCTTGAAGCGTTCAGCGTGTAATCAACTCGTTTACTAACGGGTACTTTTCTAGCCGTTGTAACCGCCTTAAAATTGTATATAAGAGGTATTATGTATTCTGTAATTTTAAGTTTTTAGAGAGCGATTACTGTTTTTAGGGTTTTTCCTATATTTGTGAGATATCTCTGTTTAGTAAGTCATTTAGTGCTAGTTCATTTATTGTTTTTATGTGTAGAAGATGAATACACATAGTTTAGTGCTAGGGCTTGTAATGTAGTAGCATGGTTCATTGTTTTGGGTTCATTTTTTATCAATAAAACTTCCGTTGAAGATTGTTGCAAATCTGAGTTCTTCTAATCCTTTCTCTTTATATTTTTGTTCTTGCATTTGTGTTTTAAATCTTGAGTATTCTTGATTTTAAATCCTACATGATATTCTCCAATTTATCTTATTTAATAATAGCAATGAATCACATTGGTCTATGTTATACACACATTAAAAAAAATTTTATATCATAGTTATTTCTTCGGTAGACCTTTAATTATTCAAATAAAAATGATGAAAAACAAAGACTGAAAACAGTATATGCACACGGTCTAGTATAGCCTAGTAAAGTGAAAAAAAATTGTCTAAAGGTGTGCATGATAAATAGACTTATTCAATGAGCGGGTTCGATCGGGCTCAAGTCAGACTTAATTTTGTCCACTAAAAATTTTATTATTTAAGCCCAACACAACCCACAATAATATTATGTTGATTTTAATGGAGTCGGTGTTATATGTAGAAATCCATTCCAAATCACAATGGAGCCCGCACATATTTTATGAATTATAAAGCCTGTTAAAGTCTGATATTTTATGGATTAAGCTTAATTTATGTATATTTAAGTACGAGTCGATAAATAATAATTTAATTTTTATATATATTATATATATTATAATAAATAATTATTTTTAATTTTTATATTTTATATTAATAAAATTTAAAATTTAAATTAAATAAGTTATATGATATATTAAAAATTATAATATAATTATACATTATACATAATATATAATTATTACTTTTATATATATATATATAAACTTAACAATTCAATGATGACTTCAGTCTCGATTCAAATGTGAACCATTATTAGAGTTGTTAGATACCGAGTTTCATTTTGAAAGTTTATTATACTATTATTTTTTTTTTTGATCAAATTATACTATTATTTATTAAACATGACTTAAACGTAAATACTGGACAGTGACACTTATTATAGTCATTACAGATTTGAAAATGTCATGTAATAGATTCTTTGGTTAATTATATTATTAATATATAGATTAAATATATATAACTCGGGTCGGATCGGAATTGGATTTATATAAAACCAAGCTCAACCTGTTTTATGTTTAAGTTTTGGTGGGTTTGAGTCAAACTGAACCTATATTAAAATATGTGACGCAGCGAATATCAACACAAGAAAAAGTTTATAGTCCAAATTGGTGAAATCACAATAACAACGACTCTTCACAAATCTTTTAGAAATCACAAAAACTAAGAAGTATTGCAAAAGTTTTAATTTGAATTTATTATGATGTCAAAACTTCAAATTAAAGGTGTTACACGCCTATTTATAGTCTAGGGCAGCATGTGCAAAATGACAAAATAAAAAAATAAACACAAACTTTTAAAAAAATGTAATTTATTCCTTAAAACAAAAAAAATATAATATTGAGGGCCTAAACAATATTATTTGGCCGAAAAACGACGTAGCACATCACATAGCGATGAATTTATTCACAGGAACAATTCCGATGAAAATAGGGCAAGAATTTACCGAAATCTAAAACTTGAAAATCCACCCATATTGACGATCAATCCTTTTCAAATAGGTTAATGTCCTCTCATCTACATCAATATATTTATCCAAGCCCAATCAATAGACGTTGAGTTTGAACGAATCATACATGTCGCGAGTCAGTTAAACAGATTTAGGTAAATAAAATAAAACGATTGAAAGACAAATATGAATTACGACTAATATAGCTAGTCATAAAAAAAAAAGAACTAGGTAAAATGAATATAAAAAACTTCTTAAATTGTTTTCCCTAACTTAAGAGGGTGTGTTATATCTAGACCTGTTTGTGAGACGGGCTATCCGCCCGGCTCGAGTTCAGTCATATAGATTGGGTTTGAGCATATATTTTTTTACTAGGCCCGATCTAAATTTGAGCCTGTTAAAGCTTGATATTTTATGAATCGAGCTTGGTTTATGTATGTATACCTAAGTCCGGTCTGATAAATAATAATTTAATTTTTATATATATTATGTATATTATAGTAAATAATTATTTTTAACTTTTATATTTTATATTAATCAATTTTTTAATTTAAATACCATAAATTGTATGATATATTAAGAACTTTAAGTAAATAATGTAATTGTACATAATTTTATTAATTTATTTTTTCAAAATTTTAAAAAAATTGTTATAGAATTATCTACGGACCCTGGACCGGATATGGGAATGACCTCGTAAGCCGGACCCGAGTCCGACTCAAGCCCGAAATTTAAATGTTTGGGCTAGGCAAAACTTGGTCTGATACTTTTAATCAAAAGTCTGACGTAGCTCCGCCCGAACCCAACTCACCCTGCCCGACGAACAGATTTAGTTATATAAAAAAGAATTCACTCGAATAGTAATACTTATTTTCAATTCCTATTCTAATTACCTAACCAATATATATAGTTTGAATGCCGTACTATTAGAAAAATTAAAAATACTTGCATAAAAAATTATTCACAGAATGGAGACACATTCAACAATGTACATACAGAACTAACAATTGCACTGAACATTTAATAATGTTGTGGAAACGTACACACATCTTAATTGAAAATAAATACTGAAATTCAAACTCAAATATATTTATTTGAAACTCGAGGTCACAATTCTAATTAATTGAAAATTTTATCTCAAGGTCAGCACATGACGAATAAGTATTTAATAAGCAATAATTCTACAATACTTAAAAGGCACTGTAAAGCATCGTACCTTTATCCATAAAATTTTATTATAATATATTAATCAATCAAAAAGCATAATTGTGGAAGTTAATAAATTATATTATATTCTTTATTTACAATAAATTTAGACAAAAAATAACAAACCCACGTCCCTCTATATTTCATCATTTTTGTAGTTTATTTATAATTAATTATAATTAATAAATATTAGAGCATCTTTAGTAGATTATTCATTTTATCAATTGTCTTGACACATAAGTAAAAATAGATAATCAACTGAAAAATAACTCTACACTAGATCATCTATTTAATCATTCTAATATGATATGGCACAATAAATGTTGCACAATATCTATTTAATCTTTTACATGTAGACAATCAAATAGAAGCTTGCATAATTAATTTTATATTATTTTATTGATGAGAGAGACTATTTAGTAAGTTATTTAATTTTTTTTTATTATTAGTTTATTTTTAAAAAATTATGGTAGAAGATCAAATAGACAATCTACTATTGCTACTTTTTAAAATATTTTATCTATTTTACCACATCATCGATGTGATATTCTATTTCACATGCCACATAATCCTAAATCCACAATTTACTAAAGATGCTCTTAACCTCAAATTCACTAATCTCTCCAAGGATAGAAGTGGGATATCGTCAGAAGATAATTTTATCAAATTTTCTTAATATATATTTAAAAAATACATTATAATATTCAATAAACTAGTTCATTTTATCTCTATAGTATAGTAAAGTTTATCTTCTGATTATAAATTAAAATAAAATTTTTCATAACATATAAAAGAATCTACAAAAATCTATGTTTAAGCAACAAAGTTTTTGATAAAATTTTACAACATCAATCACTAAAGATTTTTTTATTTCATATGTATATCTTACTCTTTTGTTTGTTTTGCATATTCATTACTCGAGTCAATTTCAAGACGTATAATTCGAATACGTAACGCACAAAGGTATACACATATATGACAAAGAAGATGAACTTTTGTTTCTGTATTTTTATTACACCTGAGAAAGCCAGATATTTCATAATTTAAAATAATATTAACAGTATTGAGGAGAAGCTGAGATGAATACAATGCCTTCTAAAGTAGACCTGCTTAGGGGCGGTGGTACCCAGCCAGCCGAGCCTGCTCAAATGGGCTAGAGTTGGACACTCATTTTTTTACAAACCCCGTCACGATTCCAAGCCTACGAAAGCCTGAAAGTTTATGGGTCTTACTTTCTAATATAAATACCGAGGCCCCACTTCTATTTATAAATAGTTATATATCATATATAATAATTATTTTGGATTTTATGTTCTAATATATTGAATTTTTACAATATATCTTACTCTTTATTAAATTGTTTAAATATAAAATGTAAGTATACTTAGAATTTTAAAATATTTGAATAAAACTAATATTTATTACTCTTTTCCTTACCTAAAAATTTAAATGCAAATTACAAATGTGCTTCGGTTCGAGCTTGAGAATGGCCTCTTAAGCATGAGCTTAAAGTTTTAAAATACGAACTGGACTCGATTGATGTTTTTAGTAAAAAAATCTGGCAATGCCCGACCCAACCCACCCGACGAGCAGATTTACTCTAAAGTCCATGGAGTTTATTATGTTCAAACATTCTAACCACTTTATACGAATACCACTCCATGGAACTAGACAACTTCTAATAATGAAAAGACTGACGACATATGTTGAGTCGCTCTCTAACCAGACATGATCCCAACTATTTTATTAATACTAGTTAGTCTCAAGAAAAAAATTGTATTGACGCTTGTAATTTTATTTCAAAAATTTGGTAATTAACAATAAGAATATGCTTTTGATAATGAATTTAATGTATAAGACATTTGAAACGACTACATAATTTGTTTGGACGCAATATCAATAACTAGCAAAAATTCATGCATGATTTTCACTTTCATGATGTAAAGGCACATGTATCTACAAAAATATACAACTTTAATATAATTTAAGGGTCAGTTTGGTATTACTTATTAAGCTGATGTTAAAATAAGTTGCTCTCATAAACTTTAAATAGAACTACATATTTTAGTTTTGAATAACACATTTTGGTCATTCAAACTAATTAATTATGAACTGTCTGACTTATTTTTTCCAAAATCAAATTCCAAATTGGCCCTAGCTATGCACAACCCTAAACCCCAAAACTAACCCTAAACCCTAACCATACTATAAAATAAACAAATTGCAATAGAAATGCTAACCATGTCAATGTATAGAGATTTTCGTTATTTTAAAAGTTATTGATTTATAAAGTAGCATAAATGTAGACAATAGATAAAATTTTTGTGGATTAATTTGACCACTGACTTTGGCGTAGTTGATTTATATATATCAATATTCTGTATAATAAAAAAAATTATAAAAGAAATTTAAAATCATAAACAAATAGAACATAAAACTTTTGCTTATATATTTTACCATATCACATAAAAGTTTACAAAAAAAGCAAATATTGCTTAAACTCCATCTTTGTAGCTTTTTTTAAAAAACTGAACTTTAAATTAATGTATTCGATTTCATAGCTTAAACTTTTATACTAATGTTGTAATATAGTATTCAAAAATCTTAAATGCAAATATAAAAGTAAAATATGAAATACAATCTAAATTTAAAAATAGGAAAAAAATCTAAAATATAAAATTTTATACCCTAAAATATAATATTTAAAGAAAAAAAATATTATTGAGATAAAAATAAAAAAAATCTAAAACTTAATCTCATATCTAAAATAAAAATCTATAAAAAATAACAAAACTTAATTAGAAAAAACAATATAAAATATGAAATTTCAAATATTGTTTTAAATCTATAAGTAAAAACTTGAATTTTACCAAAAATTTTAAACGAAAATTAAAAAATCTAAAATTTAAAATCTATTATCTAAAACAAAAAATAAAAAAAAACAGCAATTGGATATAAAAAAAATCTAAACAAAAAATCTGAAATTTAAATTAATTTTTTAAAATTTATAAGATTAAATTTGAAATCTAATCTTAATTCTTTTAAAAAAAATTATATATCATTAATAAAAAAAATTAGAAAGCAACGATTGTGATAACAAAATCTGAAATTTAAAATAAAAAAATTGTGTTTTTAAAGAAACCACATCTCTCCTTTTTAATTGGATAATATATTGTAATAAAATTTAAAGGATAGAATTATAATACATTTAGGTGCCAAGTCAAGCATGGTATAATCATCCTTTAATAAGACATCTTAAACATTACTAGTACTTTATGCATTAATATACAGAGAAAGATTCATGTTTGTTGTACAACAATGACAAAACGTTTAAACATATTGAATTCAACAACCAAAAAACGTAACTAATGGTGGCTTTTGAAGCAGGGCAAATGATAACAAACAAAGAAATCGATATGATAATATTCTACTCGGTATCGCGGCGATGGGTATCATAAAGATATTTTATATAGATAATTGAGTGTTTTGACGTGAAAAAATGATTTTAATTACACATTTTACATGTGTTCTGATTGGTCCAAAATATTTTTGATTTCATCAACACAAATATTGAAATATGTATGTTCAACGTCAAATAATCTATTAGTATAATTTTCTATATCAAAATAATAGTCAAATAAATAAAAATAATCCATTATCTACTATAAGAAGGAGTTACTATTATAAAATTATTATCCATAAAAAGAAGTAAGAACTATTATAAAATTTAAATCTTTTCTGAAATAAGATTATAATTTATATTTTTTTGCCAATATTTGATGAGGGAAAAAAGAGTCACACTGATTCTTAAATAAGGAGTAAGTACTATTACGAAATTCAAACATTTTCTTAAATAGGATTATAACCAACAAAATTAAATAAAATTAATAACAACAAATTAAATTTTAAATAAATAGATTTATGAGATATATTAGTTGACCTAATAATTTAAAATATTACAATATAGGAGTAAGTACTATTATAAAATTTAATTTTTTTCTAAAATAGGATTATAATTTAAAATTTTCTTCAGTTATCTTGTAATTCCATGTCAAATATTTGATGAGATTAAAAGAGCCACATTAATTCCTAAATCTATTTTTTAAAATTTAATTTGTTGTGATTTTATTAAATATTTATTGTGATAATGATGGAATATTTATAATTATTTATCCATATTATCCATAAGAATGAGTAGGTACTGTTATAAAATTCAAATTTTTTTCTTAAATAGGATTATAATTTATACTTTTATACAGTTATCTTGTGATTCCTTGTCAAATATTTGATAAGAAAAAAAGTCACATTATTTCTTAAATAGGATTGTAATCAATAGAATAAATTAAATAAAATCAAGAACAACAAATTAAATTTTTAAAACATATTTAGGAAATATACTAGTTGATCAAATAATTAAAAATATTCCATTATTATCCAAAATCTATTTTTATAAATTTAATTCCTAAATCTATTGTTCAAAATTTAATTTTGTTGTGATTTTATTAAATATTTATTGTGATAATAATGGAAAATTTTTAATTATTGCACTTGATCAAATAATTATAAATATTCTATTATTATCCATAAGGAGTAAATATTATTATTAATATTCAAATTTTTTCTTCAATAGGCTTATAAACAATCAATCAACAATATATTTTTCACTGTAGAGAAAATAATATAAGAATTGCAAAATTTACCCAAAAAGTTGGAAAGATATAAGTAGGAAGAAATAACACATGTTTAAAATAAAATAATCCAACAATACAAAATAAATAATACATAACACCAAATAATTGCTTTGCCAAGTTTAACAATAATTCAACAAATACTAATCTTTATTTAAAAAGAGATACACATCAATTATTCTTCTCCTTCTTAATCCTCATCCATTTTCCTCGATTGCTCGAAAGTTGTGCATTATCTTCAACTATCAATATTACGGTGTCAGAGTTTCATTTCTTATCTCTACACGTATGACAGGACAATTGATCTCATTTTCTGATATCTAATCCTACTAAACAAAAAAAAATAAATAAATAAAAGATCTAATTCAAGTTACAGAAGAAAATGAATTATTTGTACTTATAATATAAATGTTAGAAGTACCTTAAAATTTTCATCTGCATCTGAAAATTGGTCAACATCGAAATCTGGATCCTATTGTAAAAAAATTAAAGTTAAAATATATATAAACTAAAATGCAAATAATCCAACGTACTAATTTGAAGTTACATATAAAATAAAATTAAACTTACAGTCATTGAATTTTGAGGGAGAGAAATATTATATTATTTCAGAAGTTGTTCATCCTCCATAAGTTTAATGACCGTGAACACTTCATCATGTGCAATAATATTGTTGCTCTTAACTGAAAGTTTGAACATAATTTCTCTTCTTATAATGTTCTCCAATTTCATTGGTATAGGTGTTTCACCAAGTGCAACAGACATTTAATATAATTTTAAAAGACAAAAAGTAATAAAAATATGTTTAAATTATTATTAATGGAGAAAAAACTAAAATTAATTAGAATTCAAAGAAGATATATTAGTGATATGGGAAAATTATATGCCTCAATTACTGTATCCCTCAATTCATTTGCAGTTTTTCCAATCAGTTGTTGCACTTCACAGTTTCAAATTAGTAAAGAAATAAACCATGTGTCATCCATTACATGAACTTGAAGCTTATATCTGTGAAACCAATTTGAATGTTTAATTCATTACAATTTTAATATCCAAATACATTAAATATATTAATTGAACAATTGAAAAACAAAATAAACATCCGTCTTCAGTTGCACCCTAATTGGGTTGACATCATCCACCGAATTATGTTTCTACTTCAACATAATGAACACTATACTTTTCTACAATTATCTTTTGATTTTCTGTCAAAATTTAATGAGGAAAAAATAGTCACACTGATTTTTAAATAAGAATGAGTAACTACTGTTATGAAATTCAAATTTTTCTTAAATAGGATTATAACCAATAAAATTAAATTAAATAAAAAATAACAAATTAAATTTTAAATAAATAGATTTAGGAGATATATTATTTAACCAAATAATGTAAAATATTCTATTATAGGAGTAAATACCATCACAAAATTCAAATTTTTGTCTTAATCATGACTATAATTTATACTTTTTATAGTTATATTGTGATTCCCTGTTAAATATTTGATGAAGAAACAAAAGTCACATTAATTTTTAAATCGGATTATAATCAGCAAATTTTAATTAGTTAGTATTTGTAGTATAAGTGAAATATTAACTATTTTGATGAATTTTCCTTATATATGTCCATGTGTATATTATTTTAAGGGTCAAATAATCATTAATTACTATAACAATTTTTTAATATAATTCTTATCAGCAATTATGAAATTATTTTACTATGTAATTATTGTTTTAATTGATTGTACGTTTAGTTTGATTTGTTTCTATAATAATGGTATTTAAAATTGGTTAACATCCATAATTATCACAACAATACCAAAATATAATCCTATTGATTATAATCTTATTTAATAAAAAATTTCATATTTTAAACTTTAATTAGCAATTAATTAAATATACAGATTTTTTTCAGATATAATTTATTTTTAAACAGGTTTATATTTTAGAATTAATATGACTCTATAAGAATTAATGTGACTCTTTTTTCCTCATCAAATATTTTATTATTACTGTTGTTGTTGTTATTTTAATTTTATTCTAATTTTATATTTTGGTATCGTTATGATTAGTATGAATATTAACCAATTATAGTTTAAAAATATAGAATTGAAATTAAAATTAAAATAATAATAAAAAATGTATACATACCGAATAGAACATCTTTATTGACTTTTTTGAATCAAACAATTCTGTATATAGGACTAATTCGAATAAATTCAAACTAAAATTTTGGTCATTGACCTCCCGAACCATCATCCTCAATGACAATATTAACCTCCATTCATTTGTTGTTGGCTTAGGTGTTTTGATATTCTGGTTGATAATGAAGTTTCTCATATTGTACACCTTGAGTTCTTGAAGATTATCAACAAACTTGGAAATATTAGTTTTTGTTACCGTCGCTTGACTGCAATCTCCCTATTGCGATACTACAAAATATCAAAAAGAGTAGAATTTTTTGTTAGTTATGCAATTTTATTAAACATTTAGTGTGATAAATTTTGTAATACTCAATTACAAATAATTTATTAACATACCTTTTCGTCTTGCAAAACCATTTCAATAGTAAATATTACATTCGGTTTATTTTATTCTAGAATGGTCCAAAGGCGGAGAACACGTTTTTTGAGGGTTCATTGCATCTTAGTTGGATTTATATCGCATATAAAATCCGTTTTCAGTTGCACCCTAAGTGGGTTGAAATCATCTACTGAATTATATTTTTGCTTCAATATAATGAACAATATACTTTTCTACAATTATCTTATACTTTCCTATCAAAATTTGATGTGGAAAAAGGAGTCACACATATTCTTAAATAAGAAGAGATAAGTACTGCTACGAAAGTCAAATTTATTCTTAAATAGGATTATAACCAATATAATTAAATAAAATAAAGAACA
Source organism: Euphorbia pulcherrima (assembly GCA_947683365.1). NCBI lineage: Eukaryota > Viridiplantae > Streptophyta > Magnoliopsida > Malpighiales > Euphorbiaceae > Euphorbia > Euphorbia pulcherrima. The sequence continues at coordinate 76,409,674 of CANTUS010000014.1, forward strand.
ACAAATTAAATTTTAAATAAATAGATTTACGAGATATATATTATTTTGATTTGTTTCTATAATTTACCCTAATTAATTATTTCCTTATAAAAAGTAGTTATTGCTATTAATCATTATCATTTTTCTAAATCAAACCTATTCGAGAAATATATTAAAACTAGATTCATAAAATTCTGATTTAAATTCATGAAAAAATATTCAATTTAATAATTATTACAGACGGTAATAAAATATGCTCATATATAGTATAAAATCAATTAAAGTAAAGAAAGCTGTTATATGTCGATAAATAATTGAAAAAGTTAGCAATAACATATCAAATATTTACATTGGTAAAAAAAAAGAATCAACTTGTAAAAAAAATTCATAACAATTGAACAATATGAACAATAAATTAAAATTTTAAAAATATTACTCTATTGATTATAATCCTATTTAAGAATTAATGTGACTCTTTTTTCTCATCAAATATTTTATTATTATTATTATTGTTATTATTATTATTATTGTTGGTGTTATTATTATTTTAATTTTATATTTTAGTATTGTTATGATTATTATTATAAATATAACTGAAATATAATTTTATCGTTTTAGTATATAGATTTGTTATTTTGATTTTATTCATTAAAAAATACCATTAATATAGTAATATTAATGTGACTCTATAAGATGTGTCGACGCTAACCGCACCACTGAAAGGTAATCTAAGTCAGATGCGTTCAAAATACCATTATTATAGTAATATTTTCAACTAATATTAACCATTATTATGAGACCATTATTGTAATATTAACGTGACTCTGTAAAAATTAATGTGACTCTATAAAAATTAATTGACTACTTTTCACTTATCAAATATTTTATTATTATTATTATTTTAATTTTGTAATCAATATGTATTATATTTTTAGTATTGTTATGATTAATATGAATATTAACCAATTTTAAATACTCATCAAATATTTTATTATTACTATTATTGTTGTTATTATTATTTTAATTTTATTTTAATTTTATATTTTGGTATTATTATGATTAGTATAAACATTAACTAATTTTAATTACCATTATTACAGAAATATTAACCAACTTCTATAATAATAGTATTATACATATATATATAAAAGAGTAATATAAATTGGAATAATATGGTAATAAAATAAATTTAATAATAAAATGTTACTATTTTTTTTGAAAGGTGTAGGGGTAAAAAGGTAATTTAGAACTTCCATTCTTTTATATATATAGATTATTTTATTCTTTTCAGTTTATCTTTCCTATAAATATGCTAAGTACATATCAAATGATGAATAGAGGAACATAAGAGGAGACATCAATTTGAGGTCAACAAATTTTATTCTATCGTAACATGAAGAATGACTTTCACATACAACCGTGCTTTAAATCTATAAAAGAGGGTTTTAGATTCTCTAAAATTGGGGAATGATAAAGTTATACATTTTTTTTTGTCAATCTTATACTTATTAATAAAAAATACAATTTGTGATGTGGTTTTATCAATTAATAAAAATGCACACTCCTCCAATATTTTCTATTAAAAAAGCTAGGAAAATTGTATTAAACGTAGGGATTGTGTAAAATATTTACCTCTTTATCCTCTACTTTTATAAATAACTGTTTGGTAAGCTTTTAAACTTTCTCTTTTCATTACATATGTTCCTCCCTATATATGCGATTCATTCCTTTTTTTATTTTTTTACTTTTTTTTACATCTATCTCGCAAACCGTTGATTTTTTTGATATGCCACTTTAGAGTTTTTTGTTCGTCTCGTTTTTATCTTTGAAACTAGATCGATGATGATATAATTTTTTCGAATTTTTATTTTATACCAGCATTTTACCAGTATTTTACCAACTCTGAAAAATCAGCATTTTACCAACATTATACAAAGTGTGAAAAACTAGCATTATACCAGATTTATATCAGCAAAATACTAGGTCTGATAAAAATAGCCCATAAACTTGCATTTTATGAAGAAATCAAACAAAAACCACTTTATACCAGATTTATACCAGCAAAATACTTGGTGTGATGAAAATAACCCATAAACTTGCATTTTATGAAGAAATCAATTAAAAACCACTTCATACCAGATTTATACCAGCAAAATAGTAGGTGTGATGAAAATAACCAATAAACTTGTATTTTATGAAGAAATTAAGCAAAAACCACTTCATACCAGATTTGTACCAGATGTATACCAGTAAAATACTAGGTGTGATGAAAATAACCCATAAACTTGCATTTTATATAGAAATCAAACAAAAACCACTTCATACCATATTTATACCAGTAAAATACTAGATGTGATGAAAATAACTCATAAACTTGTACTTCATGAAGAAATCAAACAAAAACCACTTTATACTAGATTTATACCAGATTTATACTACCAAAATACTAGGTGTGATGAAAATAACCCATAAACTTGCATTTTATGAAGAAATCAAATAAAAATCACTTCATACCAGATTTATACTAGGTGTGATGAAAATAACCCATAAATTTGCATTTTATGAAGAAATCAAACAAAAACCACTTCATACCAGATTTATACCTGATATATATGAGTAAAATACTAAGTGTGATGAAAATAACCCATAAACTTGCATTTTATGAAGAAATCAAACAAAAATCACTTCATACCAAATTTATACCAGTAAAATACTAGGTGTGATGAAAATAACCCATAAACTTGTATTTTAGAAATCAAACAAAAACTACTTCATATCAAACTTATACTAGATATATACTAGCAAAATACTAGGTGTGATGAAAATAACCCATAAACTAGCATTTTATGAAGAAATCAAACAAAAATCACTTTAAACCAGATTTATACTAGGTGTGATGAAATAACCCATAAACTTGTATTTTATGAAGAAATCAAACAAAAACCACTTCATACCAGATTTATACCAACAAAATACTAGGTGTGATGAAAATAACCCATGAACTTCCATTTTATGAAGAAATCAAACAAAAACCACTTCATACCAGTAAAATACTAGGTGTGATAAAAAATAACGCATTTTATGAAGAAATCAAACAAAAACCACTTTATACCAGATTTATACCAGATATATACCAGCAAAATACTAGGTGTGATGAAAATAACCCATAAACTTGCATTTTATGAAGAAATCAAACAAAAATCACTTCATACTAGATTTATGCCATCAAAATACTAGGTGTGATGAAAATAACCCATAAACTTACATTTTATGAAGAAATCAAATAAAAACACTTTATACCAGCATTTTACCATGTGTGAAAAATTAAACTAAATATAAACATCTATTTTATGAAAGAAACCAAACAAAAGTCACTTTATATCATCATTATGCAATCATTATACAAGCATTATATAAGGTGTGAAAGAACACAAATATAGGCATCTATTTTATGAAAGAAATCAAACGAAAACTACTTTACAACAGTATTTTATCAGCATTTTACCAGCAATATACCAGTATTTTTCCAGGTGATGAAAAGTTTGGAAAAAAAATAAATCACAATGGATGGCGTTTTGAAGATAAAAATGAGACAAACAAAAAAGTCTAAAATGGAATGTAAAAAAAACGGTTTGAGAGATAAATGAAAAATAAGAAAAGAAAATTAAAAAAAATATGTCTTGTGCATGAGCTGTTGGAGAGGAACCTATTTATATTATTTGAGGCTTATGGAATGTATTTATGTTGTTGAACCTTGTGGAATTGGACACTTATATTATTGACCAAATTTTTAGGACTTGGTACAATTATATACTTTTTTTTTAAAAAGACTATTTGAGATTTTTATTTTTTATTTGATTTATTCTTTATCACATCTCAATAAGGTATAGTAATTTTTATAAATTATCAACCTTCCATTTTTTTATGGTTATTTGGTTTATATTCAAAATAGTGGGTTCAGTGATTATTTATTTGTGAAATATTAAAGGGCTAACCACCTTTTTTGGCCCTGTGTTATTGGTAGTTTATCCTTTTGGTCCCTCTGCTATGCACGTTATCCTTTTACTCCCCGTGCTATTAATTCCGTTACCCAAATGATCCCTTTATTAATAGAGTTATAACTCCCAAGTCACATAGGATCTACGTGGCAAAAATAAGGATTATGTGGCGCCACATTATTTTTATAATAGAAACATAAATTACTTTAAGGACTAAATATTTATTTAAACCTCTTCTTCCTGACTCACGGTCTCTTAAAGCCGAACCCTAAAAATCTCAAACTTGGAAAGTAACCAAAATCCTCTAGATCAAAGAGAAAGAAGACATATGTTTTTGTAGGTTCGAAATTGCTCTTCTATATCGATTTCTTTAGGGTTTCTACTTTTCTTGATCAGTTCCATTGGATTGAATTAATCAATCCTTTAAAACTTGTGCAATTTTAGGAACTAGCTTTGAAAAAATTGGGGACAACATGAATATCAGATTGGATGCCATGGATACGAGGTTCTTCATCTAAATTTGTCGTTGGATTCGAAATTTGCATTCTATAACTCAATGGAAGTTGAAGTTGCTATGTTTTTTGCTTTTTTATTTATTGATAGTCCTGGAATACAAGAACTTGGTTTCTAATTTTGAGTTTCTTTTTGCTAGTGATGAACACTCTAGCTAAAATTTATCTGAGTTTTTGAAGGTAGAGAAATTTGCTACGAAAGTTGGTTCCCTTTTTCTAGTCAAACCTGTTTTAGAGCAGATAAGCAGAACATACAATGTTCTGAAATTTAATTTCATATAACAATAATTCTTCAGGCCCTCTTGTTGGTATTTGTTTATGAGATCTTTCATATGATCTTTTAAAGAAGACGTGACTAGCTTGGATTTGAGACTTGTGATTTTAAAGGCTTAGTGATATTGGGACTACTATTTAAAACCAGTATCCAGTTCACCAGTTTGATCTAAACGCACTATTAAGCAAAATTCAAATATAAAGATAATACAAAATCATTCAAGCTTTATGTAGTTTGTGTCCTATGAAAAAATAAATTTAGTTTTTCGTCTAACATCTTATTTATACCCATATCGAGTGAGGAAGAAGTGGTTTAAATGAATATTTAGTCCCTAAATTAATTTATTTTTCTATTATAAAATGAAGTGGCGCTACGTAATCATTATTCTTGCCATGTGGATCCTATATGGCGTGGGAGTTGTAACTCCGTTAACAAAGGGACCATTTGAATAACGGAGTTAATAGCACAGGGACTAAAAGGGTAACGTGTATAGCAAAGGGACCAAAGGGATAAACTACCGATAGCATAGGGCTCAAAAAGGTGGTTTGGCCAATATTAAAATTCATTTTTGCCTTTAAAAATATAAATTATATACAAATATGTATATGCAGTTAGTTTTAACATAGTTTTATATATGCAAATACAAGTAAAAAAATAATAATATACTTAAGAAATATAGTTACGGCTTAGTTGAAGTAAACTTTATTTTGCCTCCATCACCATTAGATGATTAAATGATATTATGATCAAATGGTGATAAGAGATAAAGCAATATATACCTTGTAAAAAAGAAAGTAACTATAGATTATAACCTTATTTAAATAGTTAAAACAACTAGACCATATATAGAATCGAAGAAAAAGAAAAATTGAACGGACTTGATCCAAATTAGTAGAAAAGAGACATAGAGTCATTTAAACTACACATATAAATACTACTTAAGAAGTAACAACAAAAGTACAAAACAAGAAAACATATTCCTAAACAATCAAAAAAGTATTTCATTATTTCTATTTATGTGTCAATCAATCCAAACAAAAGGTATTAACCTACAAAACATCTCATATGCCTAAAATTCAATCCTATCAATTTTTTTACAAATCTATACCGTTTCAATTACATAAATGAAATAAAATTTCTGCTAGGTAGCAAAAAGAATCTCAACAAGTCAAACCAATAAATCATTCTTATTTAACTAGAGGAAAAATTGTTTTGTGTCGTTATTCTCTTCAATTCCATCATCACTAGTGTCATTAAAATCACTGTAATCGATCATTTTCGTGAGCTCCTTAGCCCGTTGGGCTTGCCATTCCCAATCGGTTCGAGACAAAAACAACAACATGATCACAACACATGAGCCCTGCGCGGCTAAAAGACCGAGCCATAGCCCTTTAAAGTCGAACCCACCGTAAAAGCTTAACCAAACTGCAATAGGCATACCCACTAAATAAAAACAACCCAAATTAATATGAGCCCCCATTTTAGGCCTCGCACTTCCTCTTAGTACACCGCAGCCGGTGGTTTGCGGACAATTCCCAATTTCGCACAATCCAATTATAGGCAAAACCATTGAAGTTAATGTAATAATCTCTGCATCAGCTGTAAACATACTTGCCCAAATGTTCCTCACCGTAATTGCAAAAATCAATGCCGATAATCCCATAAAAAAGCTTAAAAGAAGACCGATAATTGCAGCCAATTTCGCCTTTTTGGGATTATTAGCGCCCAATTCATTGCCAACTCTTGTGGAAACACTGAAACTCAAAGAAGAAGGGAAAATGTATATCAAAGATGTGGTTTGAATTAAAATCCCCATTGAAGCAACTGTAGCTCTTGGATTTAACAACAACCCACAAAGTAAAATCATGATTTCATACCACCACCATTCCAGACAAACCGAAATGCAACTAGGAACGGCTAAATTCAGTAGCGATTTCCAGCTTTTAAAGCACTCTATTGAAACCCCTCCCCATGTTTTCTTGTAAACACCAGAAATAGTAACGTATATGATTAATGAAGCAACAAGGTTGAAATTTGTCCAAATCCCACTTAAGGCAACGCCTTTAATTCCAAGATTTAGAACAGAAACAAGAAAATAGTTAATGGGTATGTGAAGAAGAATTGAAAAAGCTGCACAGAACGTTAATGGCAGAGTTATTGATTGGGTTCTTAAATAAATACGCAAAGGGTGAAGAAAAGATTGAAGGATTAGATCAGGGAGTGAAAAAAGAATGTAAATTTGTGCTTGATTTGCTATATCTTGTTCTTGGCCACAAAAAAGAAGAATCTTTTTCATATTTAGCCATAAAAAAGAAATGGGTATTGAAACCAAGAGAAGTAAAAGAATTGTTCTTTGTAAAGTAAGGCCAAGAAGTTTATATCTTTTAGCACCAAAAGCTTGACCGCAAATTGGCTCCATTCCGATGGCTAGGCCGGAGAGAATGGAGTAGCCGGTGATGTTGGCGAAGCCAATGGCGAGGGAGCCGCCGGCTAAGGCGAGGTCGCCGAGGCGGCCGAGAAAGAGCATAGAGATCATTGAGCGAGAATAGAGTAAAAGACCGGTTAGTATCATAGGAAAGGCAACGCTGCCAATGCATTTAGCTTCTTTGAATGAAGAGGAAAAATGGGTGTTTTGTTGATTTTGGAATTGGGGATTAAATGTTGGAGATTTGGGGAGCAAAGGAGTAGTGAACAACACATTGTGAGATTGGTGTTGTTGTTTTTGTACTTTGTTTGAAGGATGCAAGTCTAACATGGTTGTTGTGAACTAAAAGTAGAGAGAGAGAGAGAAAGAGATGGAAGGTGGGAGAGAGAGAGAGATGGGTTTTATGACTTGCAAGAACGGAGTTAATGAGGTATAAATGGAGAGGTTTAAGGAATTATTTTCCTATTTAGAAATGTTGGGCACCAATGGAAAAACTATTACTGATTAGGACGACCTTTTTTAGCAAACAATTTAAAAAATTATGGCGGACTTACAGTTTATTGTTACAGTTACTGTCAGTTATTATAAATGATTGTTTACAGTTGATAATATCTTTTTATTTCTTAAATAGCTAGTTTGATGTTAAAAAGGTAAGGACTCTAATATAACTTTAGAATAAAGTTATTAGAGAAATATAGAATGTGAGAATGCGTGAGAAATATTAAAAAAAAAAGTGTATTGAATTTTAGCCCTTTAAAATAAAACTGAGAGCTTAAATTTATTTAAATGTTCTCTAAAATTAATTTTTTAACTTTAAAAAATCCTTATCTAAGAAGACAAAGACAACTGATGAATACCTTCTTATTAACCTACTATATCAATTTAATTTAGTTGTTTGTTGTAATGGTTGGTATACGGTATTACAGATAATTTGTTTTGCTATCACTAGTAAAAAAAAATTATGAATCAAATCTTTCAGATTTCATGTTTGATGGTAGGAAAAAAACTGTTGAAAGTGAGTTGAATTTAGTTGAGTTGAATTGAGTAGAAAAGAACAAAACCCTTGTAATGGATTGCTAGAACCTCATCTTAGTGCCAAAAAAATGAGAAATGGGTGGATATGGATTCTTAGAGGATACTATTCTAACTGAAATCCTTGGAAAAGGTTTTTCAGTGTCCTTTTATTACCGACCACCATAGTCACTGTATGGGCAGTAATAAATACAAAAACACATTGCCTTTTTCATTTTTGTATTGTATGCTTAAATAGACAAATTTGGAGTTACAGGTGTCAACTTATCATGGTAACAAAAAATGCTTTTATTTCTTCTTCCTTCTTAGTAGTGGCCAATAAGGTAACTTTTGAAATTATTAATATATGGTACAGTTTTCTTAAATTTATTAGAATTAGAAGGAGTTTTTCCCAATTAATAACAAAAAGAGGTAGGGGCATATTTGTGCATCCCCTGTACATTGACTTTACTAGTTTACTCTCAACTTATTATTTTCAATTCAATCTAACTTAATTTAATTCTAAATTATTTAATTGAGTTCAATTTCATTCACACTTTAATTGATATCAATAACTATAAATAATATATACTAATTTATAGCAACAATTTAATTATAATTTTGTTAATAAATAATAATAATAAAATAGCAATAAAAGTAAATTATTTTTAATAAATATAATATTAAAAGTACTTTATTTATAAAAATAATAATACAATTATTTTTATAAAAATCATGATAATTCTATTCTAAAATAATAATTATTAATTTTATTATTATTATAATAATAATAATAATAATAATAATAATAATAATTAATCATATTATAAAAAACTATTACTTATATTATTATTTTTATATTTTTCTTTTATAATAATAATAATTAATTTTGTTAATATGTATTAAATTTAATTATTAATAATAAAAATATTAAAATGTAAATTTGATCGTGCACAATTTATAATAATAAATTAGATTTTAATTATATTATTTTAAAAGTTATTTTATTTTAATTATTAAATATAATTAATATAACTATTATTGTTATATTTATGATTAATTATTTATATTTATATTAATTTTATTTAATATAATAATAATTATTTATTAATGTGTATTATAATATTTATATAATATTATTTATTATTATTTTTATACTTTAATTGTTAAGTACTAATGATTTATTATTTTTAATATTCATTTTATTAACTATTATTTTAATAATATTTATAATTATTAATATTTATTAATAGTTTCGGTTTAACACCGTTTAATTTAGTTCAGTTTAGTTAAGTCAGTTCAATTTATTTTATTGCAGTCTAAAATAGCAGAATCTTACTGGGTGAAAGAAATGTATCAAATAATAAATTTCGATCTTTTAAAATTGAATTGTTGGATAAGATATACCTAAATGTTCCCATAATAATTTTTATTAAAATCATGTACAATTTATAATTAAATCAGATATAACTTTTTTACCTATTTATAAAAATTTATTTGTGAGAGTTGAACATAAGTGAAATTTTACATGCTCATCCCGTAATTCTTTTATTCAACTACTAGTTTTTTTCGGCATTAATTAACAATTTTAATTATTTTGTAACAACTATTAAACACTCATTTTAGTTGCTTTGTACAAAAAAAACTTCCGCTAACAACAAAAAAAATCGATCAATAGTTGTTATAATTATGATTGCAATCGAGTTGAGTGATTCGCGGGTAGTTTGAGACCGGTTTAATTAAAGTTCGGTTAAAATTTAGCTCGATAAAGCTTGACTCGAGTTTGCGATCGGCTCGAGAAATTAACGAGTCAAACTGAATTTTTTAAGGTTTAGCTTAAAAGCTTGTTAGCAGGCTTGTATAATTTTTTAATCACTTTATAATATTAATAATTTCCTATATATTCATAAAAATATGGTAGGTTAGCTAATTTTAAATATTTTAATTAAAAAATTGTGTATCGTATTTTTAGCTAATTCTAAATATGTTTAAACAAATCGTATTCATATTCTAATTCTATCACTTTTAAAAAAAACTTTAACCTAATCATCTAATATAAAAAGACTTTGAGTTTGAATTTGGCATAAAGTGTGTATTTAGACATAATAAGCAAGATAGTTATTGGATAAATAAGGTTCATTTAGGTTCGTAAGGTCGCGTACTCGAGCCGAGTTTGTCTTTAAGCTCGAACCGAGCTAAAATATTCAAGGCTCGACGAGCCAAGCTGAGCTCAATCAATTTTATTTTTAAACCGAGTCAAACTTAAATAAGTTCGATTCCGATTCGACTCGTTTGCATCCCTAATTACAACAAATAATAATATATGTTATAGCTCTTAATTATATCACGTGGTATTATTTTCTATCATGGAAACTAAAAAACATCTGACAATTAAACCAAGCGGATTTCTTACATCACACAGTCTGATTTAAATCGCTCAAAAATATGTTATGTTGATTTGTATTCAAATTTGTCTTTTTAGCATAGACTTTCTATTAAATTATATATGTACGTGTTTATTGTTTGACACATTTAATGGCCTACATATTATCACTTTCTAGTTTCTATATTGTACCAATTATTATATATATGTTATCGCTTTCTATTCCGTAAATGTTGATATTGGTCATATGTGAACTATTGTCTAAAATGCTTTTATGGACAAATTTGAATTCAAACATATGGCATTTGAAAATTATAGTTTAATTCCTTTTTTTATATAATTAATATATTTAGAATATATACTCATGCTCATCAGTAGAATTTTTCATAAGTCCAATGAATATATTTTAGAAATGTTACAATACTAAAATTCATGGAGTTATTTGAAATTCGCATCTTAAATATACATTTGACATGATTTTATTTAGTTTTCTCTTATTCTTTATTTTGGATTATGGAAAATATATCAATATCTCTAAAAATTTCAAATATACAAATGAAATTTATAATATTATCATATTATTTATATAACTTTATACAACAATTAATTGGTTAAATCTCCAAAAAATATTATAATTAACACATTTAGGAATTTCATTAATGTTTGAATTTATTTATCAGTTCAGTACGTACAAACAAGATAGTTTAAAAACATTTGAATAAATTAATAAGAGTTGGTTCAAGTGGTAAGCGATTTGATATCGCTTAAGTAAGGTCTCGAGTTTGAGTCATAATGAATGCAGAAAATCCTTATTGGGAGACTCACCCACCACAGACAGGTGCGCGAAATTTGAACGTAGTCGGAGCAAAGCTCCGGTGAACTAGGTAGGCAAAAAAAAACCATTTGAATAGATTTTGTTAGTTATTAATATTCTCATAAACATTTAAATAACCAGTGAATGGTGGACCAAATAATTCATTAGTACTATTCTACACAAATATTATCTAAAAAAGTAAGAACATGGACTAATTATATATTTAAAGTGCTACCAATGTGATGTTAGTTATTTCACCTAAAAACTATTTATAACATTATCGTAATTATTATTGACAAATAATATATATATATATATATATATATATATATATATATATATATATATATTACTACTACTATTATTAATATAATTTTTATTATCAATAAGGCCCTAAGCTAGGTTAGGGTTGGGTTGTAGTTATAATAAGCAGTCCAACCCTAGCTAATATTTGTCTTCATTTTGGGTCGGCTCAATATATAATTTATTTACCTACTCCTCCATTGTTGAAATTAGATAATTAAAAAGATTTAATTGAAAATATGGAAATGGTTGATAAAATCTTAGGTATACGGCTCTTTGGCACTTTTCTTGTTGTCCGATTCAGCGTCTTGGCCTTCAACCTTGTATACAATACAAATTTGGAATGTTTTTTTTTTATTTTTGTTTATATATTGGAAAAAATAATGAGGAAAAAGGTTTCAAATAGGTTAGAACTTATATGTTCAATGCATTAAAATAGAATATTGGAATGAATTTAATGAAAATGTATTGTAACAAATTTATTTACTTATTGTACATGATGTGTTTTTATCAAGAAAAGAACGTCTTGTGAGTTTGGAGTCATTGTTATCTGCCTTTTCTTTCTTTTTTTTAGTGCCCATTTGATTCAGCAAAGCTTTACTAGATTCGACTCTAGTCGAGCACTTGGCTACGGTGAGTGAATATTTCAATGAAGATTTTTATAGACTCGGGTTGCACACCTGCTTTTTCTTCAACTGTGAGTTAGACCATTATCCATATGATATCAGAGCTCAGTTACGATGTTGGATCACGCGTTGATATTTACTCCACGATCCAAATCAATTTAGGCGTGAGGGAAGTGTGTTGGATGTCGTTTAGTGGTTAAGGCTTAAGCATTGTTGCTCTTTATATGTATAAGGACAATCATCAACCTTTGAGATATCTTTTGGGGTGAGTTAAACGAATGAATGTCAGTTAATAAATAAAAATAATAGTCACTTAAGTAACTTTACCCTTTTCATCACGAGTCACTACTTAACTCCTTACATACCCGAATGATTCAAAAATGTATATTTTAAGATACAGTATCTTATAAAAAAAAACTGTAATTCACCCAGTCAAGGAAATGTGAATGAACTATTACTAGAAGATCCTTAGCAATAAACTTAATTGCACAAACACAAAATTTTCAACGTAAAATCATTTGAATAAGGCCTAGGAATTACTCGAAGAATCATTCCATCAAACTTAATTTCAAAATAAAAGTCTTCACATTATTTAAAATTAATATTGTGCATAAGTTCCAAATCAAATTGACAAAACGAATCCCACAGTTTAGCTATATTTTCTAGTTACAGTTGTTAAAATTTGTGAATTTTGTTCTTGCCTGGATTGACCGGCAATCTCGCAAATGATTTTCTTTGAGTTTCTAGTAACTACATAATTAGACAACTATAAATTTTTATTGCTGGACTAATAATTGGTCGCACCGTGTGAAGACAAATATGGAAGTCTATGATCATTTTATTTCCAATATCACATTTGTAATTTCTTTTTCACATTAAGCGCAAAATTTTTCATGAATTTACAACTAAATTAGAATTGTTTTAAAAAGCGCTTGGCGCTAGTCGGGCGGTCGGGGCTTCAAAACGTCTAGGCGGGGCTTGAGCGGGGTTTAGGCGGATTTGATGTTTTTATTTTTTAAAATATTTATTAATATAGAAAAATATAAATTCAACTAAATGATAATTATAATAATATAAAATATTAAAAAAATATAATTTAGACTATGTTTTAAAAATTTGTAAGTGCTAACTGAATCCTAGGGACCTCCTTATTTGTGATATAGAGCATATTGTTTCTCAATTTGAGACTAAAAATGATAATTTTCTTGCGAGAACACTTTAATTTTTATCAACTAAACTACTTTTTATGTATAAACTATGATTACTATAAATATCAATATCTTAAACAATCAAATTTAGGCGTTGTCTAGGCGGAAAAAAAATCGGATTAGGCGGTGTCTAGATGGCAATGAATTGATCGAGCGCCTGATAACGCTATAGGAATAAAAAGTCAGATGACAAGCTTAAAAATAGCTCCTAAGGCAGGATGGGGCGGGGAATTTTAAAGCAGTGAGAGGGAAACATTGTAGATCCGCCTGATAGAGTTGGAAAATTCCTAAACACAATTCACATACCGTGTTGGAAATGAATTTGGGCACTAAAAATGCTACAAATGAATTTTTTTAAAATAATTTACTTTATATGCGCTTATAATAATTACAAAGGAAAATTTTATCTCACCCCACCCGAGTGTGAACTCGAACTTCCGACCTCTAAAATCACAACTTTAAGGCTCAATCACTTGATTAAGCTTTTGCCACAACACCAGAAATGAAATTGATAAACAAATGTTAGTAACAAACCATTACAATCTTAATTACGATTGATATTGCTAGTATAATTCTCAATCTTCAAGGCATAATAATCATTTTTCTTTGAACAATATTTCTTTCCAGAAATTGATATAAAAATTCGCTTACAAGATTCAAAAGAGATCAATTTTTTCCACATGCTTGCTTTTATAATTATGTAAACCAAATGTAATACATTTATTTTATATAGGTATGATTAGGAAAACAAAAAACATTACTCCATCTATCTTTTTAAAATAGACATTTTATATAAAATTGAATTATTAAAATATTTATCATTTATTCTTTTTTAAATACTTTTTTCATTATTCTTCCAACTATATCTTTAGTATTAATTGTATTTGGATTGAAAAATTAAGGCATTAATTAAAAATACAAGGGTAAACTAGTATTTTTATATCATTAATAAATGAGTTTATTAAAAAGTGTGAAACTTATAGAAAGACAAGTAAAAAAATATAGAAGGAGTATAAACTAATTATCAAACAACTGCTTTTCTATGAACTAATATGTGTCTCACGAACGAACACATCTTTTCAAATATATGAAGCATGTTACATTACAAATACATCTTAATTAAAAACATTTAATTCAAATATCTTATCCATAGTTTAATATGTTAAGAACATACACTTAATTACTATAAAATCTGAATTATCAGGCATAGGGTGGCAGTGGAGCTGTATTTCATCGATGAGTGAAGTGATGCATATGATTTGATTTGATTTGATTTTTGTAATTTGTAACATGTACTTTGATTTAATTTTTTTTGTATGAATATGATAGGTTTTGAGGAAAACTAATTAGTATTAATTTAATCGAAGATTATAAATCTCCCTGCTTTTATTTTCAAGGATTGACATTCCCACATCATTGCTGCTCCGTTTACACCTCTAAATTGAATTAGGAAATTTGGATGCATTTTATTTCTTTCATCCTCTCTTTAAAATATTTATTAATGTTTCTTCACTACTCCATATAAGATTTTATGGGCACCTGATTGTATTATGTTTGTCTATAATCTATATAGTTGCCCACGCTTGTATTTTGTAACAAAATAATATTATTCATATATTGTGTCCAGGATCATGTCAACAAGAAAAAAATCTGATCATTCCATTTTTGTGTTGATTTCGGTATCTTCTATTCATTTTCTGACATGCGATAATTTGCACGAGAGATAATGCGCAAACATGGGAGAAAGATAATAAAATATATAAAAATATAAAAAATTAACACGTGTCAAAAACTGAACTAAACACGCTGAATGAGACGTTAGAATGAGTACGTCAATTTTTTTTCTATGTCGACAACTATGGAACTTGAAAATCTGAATGTGAAACAAATGAATACAATAAGGACCAATAAAATAATAATAAGAAGAAGATCAATATATACAGTAACTAAGTTGTAATATATTAAATAGAGATCATTTTCATGGAATTACGATGTTGACTATTCTAATCGCATATTTGAAACATGAACGTTTTACAACAGTGTTATGAAATGAATATTCCAGTTATTTAAGTCTTTTCAACAAGGTCTATTTGTCTTAATTATTGGATTAAAATCAATTGTCCGATGTAATGTGTCTCGTTCAATTATATGATACATGTTAGAAATTTAACAAGAGACACGTAAATAGGTTAACTTATTTTAATCATTTTATGTTATTCATGTGTTATCAAAGTTGTCAATTTAAGGCATCTCTAACCTAACCCTAAAATAGGATTAGAGATGCAGAACAGAGCTTCAGTTTTCTTAAAATTTGGAGCAACACTGTTGCTCCCCTATCCATTATAATAGTATTTTTTTTACTTTTATATTTTCTTTTTCTTTTGTATTTTATTTAGTTGAGTTAATATTTATTTGTTAGGTAGAGAGGAATAAAATAATAATATTTATGTTTTGAAGTAAAAATTTAAAGTGTAGGATTGGAGAATGAACAATGTAGCCGCTTTAAATTGAACATGCATAACAGGCACGACGGAAATTCAAAATTTTATCCCTATTCCAGGAACTCCTATTAGTTGCATATTAAACAAAGCCTTAACTAAATAATTATCTACTTAGGTTAGCATGCATAGGCTAGGCATACCAAAATCCTAAATTATATCCTAAAATATATATTTTATACTAAGCATGTTATAACTCTAGGCTATAACCTAAGCATAAAATAAACTAAGCATGTAAAACAACCTAAGCGTAATAATTATTAAGTCTAAAACGCTTAAAGAAAAAGACTTCATAATTAAAAAATACCAGTTTAAGCATGCTTTAGCAGAACCTCTTTAACACTTCAAAATAGAAACCAAGATTTTTCATTAGTCAAAAATAAATTAACCAACTTTATGGAACCAAATCACAAAACTTATATAGTAATCCTTTTAAAGTACAATCAAATTTATATCCAATTTTTTCTAACACTTTAACCACATATTGCCCAAAGTAAACAAGTCTTGAATAACGGTAAAATGGATACGGGAGCGGACAAGCCCGAAGCCGAAGCTTCAAAATCAATATATCGGTCAAGCCCGAAGCCGAAGCTTCAAAATCAATATATCGGTCAAGCCCGAAGCTGAAGCTTTAATATCAATATATATATATATATATATCATAATATCGGCCAAAGCCCGAAGCCAAAGCTTCAATTGTTTGTACAGTACTGTACCCCTTTATTGGCGCCAATCTACCCTGACCCCGTATTTTGCTCGTTTAATAAGGGCAATAAATCAAAGTAACATCTTAAAAATTCCAGTATAAACCATCAATCATAATTCAACATAACTTCAGTAATTAAGAAATCAAAATCCCAAATTTTTAAGCATCAAACTTCAATTAAAACTCAATAAAATCAATATTCATACTTTCCATAATTTTTCCAGGTTTCGTAACCTGACTTCCCTTGCATTTTTCACTATCAAAACATCACCCAATCGAAGAACTTTCTTCTAAACATAATTAGCCACATGTCTCAGCTTTCTAAAGTCACCAGAATCACAGAAATCCAAATTGTATAACCAAAGTTATGATCAAAATACTAAACAGTGTGCAAAGCTGAGATTTTCCGAAAATAGATTTCATGACTCAACTTCAAACGAAAATTTCACATTGAAAACGAACGAAATTCAACAAGGTTTCTTCTGAACATATATTCCTTACTTTCTGTAGATATCAATAAAATCAAGAATCGTTCAAATCAGATTTATATAACGAGAGAAAACATTAAAACAAAACAGGTATACAATCTGGAAAATTTTCCGAAAAACCGAGAAATCGAAATTCGAGACACAAACCTTTTTCTATGCTCTTTCTAGCTCTCTTCTACCTCTTTTACCTTTGATTTACTTACAATAGCTTCCTCTACAACAGCCATATATAATTCTATCAAGATATTGCATAAATAAACTTCCTAATACCATAAATATGCTTAATCTACCATGAATTCTACTAATTAAGCTTTAATTTCACCAAAAATCACTCACCTCAAACTCGGGTTACTATTCATACAAACCTTAAAATCTGAAATCCTCCTCTTCTAGTCTTGACTGACTGAAATTGATGATGATAGAGGGCTTAAGGATCGATTTCTAACAAGAATTCGAAGTTGAATCGAAGAAATCGAAAGTTTTTGGATTAGGGAAAATTTTTGGTTAAGGAAATGTAAATGTGTAGAGGAAGAAGAAGATGAAAGATAAGAAGGGAAGATGCTGGATGGTTTGTATATATTTTGTTTTTTTTTCAATTTCTAAAAATGCCCTTGAACAATTAATTAAATGCCCAATTCATCCATCTTACTTAATTAACTTTTATTTCCTCATGCCTTATATCCAATAACAATAATAACAATAAAAATAATTTCCATGATATTTTAATACCATAGTAATTTATTATAAGCAAATTTTAGAAATTTCGGTTCGTTACAATTCTCCCCCTCTTATGAATTTTCGTCCCGAAAATTTCCTGAAAACAATTGCGGATATTGAGTTTTCATTGTATCCTCCGATTCCTAAGTTGCTTCTTCAACCTTACGATTCTTCCAAAGTACTTTTACCAGTGGAATAGACTTGTTTCTCAATTGTTTAACCTCTCTCGCCAAGATTTGTACCGGTTCCTCTTCATACGTCAGGTCGGGTCCGATTTCTACGACATCAGGAGATAAGATATGTGATGGATCTGATCTGTATCTCCTTAACATCGACACATGGAACACATTATGAATTTTGTCGAGCATCGGGGGTAGTGTCAACCGATAAGCTACCGGTCCAACCTTCTCTATAACCTCATATGGGCCAATGAATCTCGGACTGAGTTTGCCTTTCTTGCCAAATCGCAGGACTTTCTTTCAAGGAGATACTTTGAGAAATACTTTATCCCCAACTTCATAAGTAATGTCTTTTCTTTTTAGATCAGCATAAGATTTTTGTCTATCCGATGCAGCCTTCAATCTTTCTTAAATAAGTTTTACCTTCTCCTTTGTCTCCTGAATTAAATCCATTCCCACAATCTTGTTTTCACTAAGTTCGGTCCAATATAATGGAGTTCGACATTTTCTTCCATACAATGCTTCATATGGCGCCATTTGTATGCTTGATTGATAGCTGTTATTATAGGCAAACTCCATGAGGGACAAATACTTATCCCAACTTCCTTCAAATTCAATGATACAACTTCTCATCATGTCTTCCAACACCTGAATTACTCTTTCAGATTGACCATCTGTTTGAGGATGAAATGAAGTACTGAAATGAAGCTTACTACCTAAGGCTTCTTGCAACTTCTTCCAAAATCTCGAAGTAAATCTTGGATCTCGGTCAGAAATGATTGAAATAGGCACTCCGTGTAGCCTTACTATCTCATCTACATATAACTGAGCCAACCTATCAAGTGAATAATCCATCCTAACTAGAAGAAAATGGGCAGACTTTATCAATCTATCTACAACAACCCACACTGCATCATGTTTCTTCTATGTAAGTGGTAAAGATGTCACGAAGTCCATTGTGATTCTTTCCCATTTCCATTCTGGAATTGTTATAGGTTGCAACAATCCAGAAGGAACTTGATGTTCTGCTTTCACCTGTTGACAAGTTAGACATTGAGCAACATAGTTAGTAATGTCTTTCTTCATTCCATTCCACCAATAATGGCTCTTCAAATTTTGGTACATCTTGTTTGCTCCTGGATGCATCGCATAAGGACTACTATGCGCCTCATGTAAAATATTCTTCTTTAATTCTTCATTGTTTGGCACACACAGTCGATCTTTAAAATATAGACATCCATCTTCTCGAACCATATAGTTGTCTATGATACCCACTTGTGTCCTTGCTCGAATGATCTTTAAGTCACCATCTTCATTTTGTGCTTGCTTAACCTGTAGTAGTAGTACAGGTTGAATCTTTAATTCTGCAATTAAGGCTCCACTACTAGTAAGAGCTAACCCCGTATTCATAGCCCTTAGTGCCATCATTGTCTTTTTGCTGAGAGCATCTGCCACTACATTAGCCTTTCCTGGATGGTAATCAATAAGACAATCGTAATCTTTAATGAATTCCATCCACCTTCTTTGCCTTAAATTCAACTCTTTCTGTGTTGGTAAATATTTCAAGCTTTTGTGATCTGTGTAAATGTAACATTTTTCTCCATAAAGGTAATGTCGCCAAATTTTCAAGGCAAAGACTATTGCAGCCATTTCCAAATCATGAGTAGAATAATTCCTTTCATGATTCTTCAATTGCCTGGAAGCATAGGCAATCACTTTTCCTTCTTTCATCAAAACACACCCAAGACCACTATGAGAAGCATCACTATAGATTACAAAATCTTTTCCAGGCTCTGGTTGGGTAAGGATGGGTGCTTCTGTTAACATCGCTTTCAACTTCTCAAAACTTTTTTGACACTTGTGATTCCACTCAAATTTTGCATTTTTTTGAAGTAGTTTCGTCAGTGGGGCAGCAATGACTGAAAATCATTTCACAAATCTTCTATAATACCCTGCTAAGCCAAGAAAACTCCTGACTTCTATTGGGTTCTTTGGTGGTTTCCATTTGACAACTACTTCTATCTTTTTAGGATCCATTTTAATTCCTTCTGCAGAAACAACATCGCCTAAGAAAGAAACTTCTTCAAGCCAAAACTCACATTTGCTAAGTTTGGCATACAATTTATTTTCCCTTAAAGTTTGGAAGACTATCCGCAAATGTTGATCATGCTCTTCCCGTGACTTAGAATACACCAAAATGTCATCAATGAAAACTACTACAAACCTGTCTAAATATAAGTAAAAGACACAATTCATAAGGTCCATAAATGTTGTTGGTGCATTAGTTAGACCAAATGGCATCACCAAAAATTCATAGTGCCCATATCTGGTTCGAAAAGTCGTCTTTGCAATATCATCATCTTTCACTCTCATCTGATAGTAACCCGATCTCAAATCAATCTTAGAGAAGTATTTGGCACCCTTGAGTTGATCAAATAAGTCTTCAATCCTTGGCAATGGATACTTGTTCTTCACTGTCAATTTATTCAACTCTCGGTAATCAATACATAATCGGAGTGACCCATCTTTCTTCTTAACAAACAACACTGGTGCACCCCATGGGGATATACTCGGGCATATGAATCCTTTGTCTAATAATTCTTGCAACTGAATCTTCAACTCTTTCAGTTCAGCAGGCGCAATTCTGTATGGTGCTTTGGATACTGGTGCGGTACCCGGTAATACATCAATTGCGAATTCTACCTCTCTTTTTGGTGGCAACTCCAGTAGTTCTTCTGGAAATAAATCAGGAAAATCACATATCGTAGGAATATTCTGCAATTCTAACTCACCTTTCTTCAATTCTAGAGCAAAGATTAGGTAGGCCTGACATCCCTTCCTAACCAGCCTTTTAGTCTTCATAAAAGAAATTATGTTACAGAGGTAATCTGATCTTTCCCCCATGATAACTATTTCTTCTCCATCAGAAACTTGAAGTGACATTCTTTTGTTTTTGCAATCCACCACAGCTCGATGTTTCGATAACCAATCCATTCCTAAGATAACATCATAATATCGGAAAGGTAACTCAATTAAATTTGCATTGAAAAGTTGATATTGAATCATAATAGGGCAATTCATGTACACTTTGTTTACTATCACACTATGTCCTAAAGGATTAGTCACTTCAATATTTTCTCCTAATTCTTCTACATGCAATCCTTTCTCTTGTGCTAATGCAGTACATATATATGAATGAGATGAACCGGGATCTATCAAAGCATAAACATTATGGTTAAAGAATGAAAATTTACCGATTATAACATCAGTAGATTCCCGAGTCTCAGGCCCTCGGATTGCATAACTTCGTGCCATTCCTCCCGGTCTACCACTCTGCTGTGCTTGTTGAGCCACATTATGTCCACTTATCTCACTAGCATTTCCTCTTCCCCTTCCTCTTCCACCTTGCATTATAGGAGTAGGAACTACTATAGGTGCAGATGTACTTATCTGTCTTTGAGGACAATTTGCAATCAAATGTTCCCTCGAGCCACATTTAAAGCAGACTCTACCTTTTTCCCAACATTCCCCTGTATGCATCCTTCCATAATTAGAACATTGTGGAATATTTCCTCTACCTCAACCTGAAGGTATACTAGCCCGTACTTATGGTTTATCTCTGTGAAAACCCTCTGAAATGAGATTGTATTTGTTCTGATGTTCCCTTCTGTTTCTTACTTGGAGATTCTGAACTAGCTGGACCCTGCGATCCCTTTTGAAATCCAGACCTTTTAGCCATTCTTTGTTGCCTATCTGAATTGATCTTCTCAATGCCCGTAGCAGCATCAACTAAGTCATTGAACACTCTAATCTTTTGTGCAAGTAAATGCACTCTAATTTTATCATTCAACCCATCCTCGAATCTCTTACATCGCCTTACTTCACTATCAACGATATCACGAGCATACCTCTCGAGTTTGAGGAATTGAACTTCATATTCGGATACAGTCATTCGTCCCTGTCTCAAAGATAAGAACAATTTCCTCTGCTCATCCTTAAATCGTTCGCTAATGTATTTTTTGTCAAATTGTTCCAAGAAAAGGCCCCAAGTGATTTCTCCGGGTCGCCTTTCTCTCACAATATTATCCCACCACCTCCTAGCTTGTTCTTTGAGTTGACCTTGCACACAGTCTAATCTCTCTTCATCTGTAAAATGAAGCCCAGTCATACACCATTTAGTATGATCAAGCCAATCTTCTGCAAATGCTGGATTCACTGTATCCCCTTTAAAGTCATCAGCCGGAAGCTTTTTGATTCTTTCAAGAGGAGTTCTCTCCTCTCTTCTTTAAATGTGAGGTACTACAGGAACTTGAGGGATTTGTATGTTTCGTAGTACTTGTGTGATTACTTCAGTAGTCATATGCTGAAGTAAAGCAGCTTGTGCTGGAGTAGGTTGTTCGGGAAAGCCGTGAACTGGTAGAGGTTCACGTCTTTGTTCATCCCCTTGTCTAATACGGACCGTACTCTCAGCATCCTCTTCCTCACTCTGGTTGTGACTACTACTAGCCATAATTTATTCCTAAAAATTGGACCAAAGTGGATCAAATAACTAACATAACATATTTATATCCTAAATGACATGTACATACTAGTCCTAGAATAGCCTAAACCTCAGCTCTGATACCAACAAATGTAACACCCCCTCTATAGAGAGTGTCACGGTAACTATAAACACCCAATCAATAACTCTACTCCACAATATAAAGTTCAATACTTATAGATTTAATATGTACAAATACCAATATAATGTTTGAGACTCCAAATTATTTCTTAATGCTAATTATTCTCCAAATATTTCTCAATACCACTTTATATTTCTCACACTATCTAGTACATGCCATTATTCTACAAACTATAATATTATATTAAATTACAAATCCACCTCGAGTCTTTCCTTATTTGCTCTTCAAGTTGATCCACTCATTCCACTTTGGTCCAAGCTATCTACAAGTTCTCCACCTACGTGTAGAAAAAAAACTACACGCTAAGCAATTTGCTTAGTCGTGTCTATAAAAGAAATATAACAACTTTGAATATTTTTAACACTTCAAAAAAGAAACCAAGATTTTTCATTAGTCAAAAATAAATTAACCAACTTTATGGAACCAAATCACAAAACTTATATAGTAATCCTTTCAAAGTACAATCAAATTTATATCCAATTTTTCCTAACACTTTAACCACATATTGCCCAAAGTAAACAAGTCTTGAATAACGGTAAAATGGATACGGGAGCGGACAAGCCCAAAGCTGAAGCTTCAAAATCAATATATCGGTCAAGCCCGAAGCCGAAGCTTCAAAATCAATATATCGGTCAAGCCCGAAGTCGAAGCTTCAAAATCAATATATCGGTCAAGCCCGAAGCCGAAGCTTCAATATCAATATATATATATATATATCATAATATCGGCCAAAGCCCGAAGCCAAAGCTTCATTTGTTTGTACAGTACTGTACCCCCCTTTATTGGCGCCAATCTACCCTGACCCGTATTCTACTCGTTTAATAAGGGCAATAAATCAAAGTAACATCTTAAAAATTCCAGTATAAACCATCAATCATAATTCAACATAACTTCAGTAATTAAGAAATCAAAATCCCAAATTTTTAAGCATCAAACTTCAATTAAAACTCAATAAAATCAATATTCATACTTTTCAGAATTTTTCCAGGTTTCGTAACCTGCCTTCCCTTGCATTTTTCACTATCAAAACATCACCCAATCGAAGAACTTTCTTCTAAACATAATTAGCCACATGTCTCAGCTTTCGAAAGTCACTAGAATCACAGAAAGCCAAATTGTATAACCAAAGTTATTATCAAAATACTAAACAGTATGCAAAGCTGAGATTTTCCGAAAATAGATTTCATGGCTCAACTTCAAACGAAAATTTCACATTAAAAACGAACGAAATTCAAAAGGTTTCTTCTGAACATATATTCCTTACTTTCTGTAGATATCAATAAAATCAAGAATCGTTCAAATCGGATTTATATAACGAGAGAAAACATTAAAACAAAACAGGTATACAATCTGGAAAATTTTCCGAAAAACCGAGAAATCGAAATTCGAGACACAAACCTTTTTCTATGCTCTTTCTAGCTCTCTTCTACCTCTTTTGCCTTTGATTTACTTGCAATAGCTTCCTTTACAACAGCCATATATAATTCTATCAAGATATTGCATAAATAAACTTCCTAATACCATAAATATGCTTAATCTACCATGAATTCTACTAATTAAGCTTTAATTTCACCAAAAATCACTCACCTCAAACTCGGGTTACTATTCATCCAAACCTTAAAATCTGAAATCCTCCTCTTCTAGTCTTGATTGACTGAAATTGATGATGATAGAGGGATTAAGGATCGATTTCTAACAAGAATTCGAAGTTGAATCGAAGAAATCGAAAGTTTTTGGATTAGGGAAAATTTTTGGTTAAGGAAATATAAATGTGTAGAGGAAGAAGAAGATGAAAGATAAGAAAGGAAGATGCTGGATGGTTTGTATATATTTTGTTTTTTTTTTCAATTTCCAAAAATGACCTTGAACAATTAATTAAATGCCTAATTCATCCATCTTACTTAATTAACTCTTATTTCTTCATGTCTTATATCCAATAACAATAATAACAATAAAAATAATTTCTATGATATTTTAATACCATAGTAATTTATTATAAGCAAATTTTGGAAATTTTGGTTCGTTACACGAAATAAATGCGGGATGGGAACTTCCCTTGAGAAACAAGCGGATCCTAGTGGATCCACGTGATCCTCAAGCTAATCCGGCTTGCTCCACAAGTCGGGTTAGTTGGCTTGAACAAGGCAACCTCGCCCGCGAGCCCAGCTCGCGGATGGCCCTTTTAGGTTGTGCAAGCGCTGCTTGCGCAGCGCTTGCTCAGCCCAGGTCGCAGGCCCGCATAAGCGTGGCTTGCGACCCACGAATGCACCATGCACTTGTGTGGCCTTTTGTCACAGACCCCCACAAGTCCTTTCAGGCTTTCGGGGCCTATGTACGCAGGGTCCAACCCTCGCTTTGGCAATCCAATTTTTAGCTCTCCTCAATAAATCAATATTTTATTTTATGACTCTAATAAATTAGTTACCGGTCAATAAATAAATTCCTTGGCTTATCCAAAATGATCTAATCATTTTTAACCAATTAAATAATAATCCAATTATTGTTATGTTATATTTTTGTAATGGAATAAATATATTAATTCTTTACTCAGTTCGATGAAGGTCCAATGTGTGTGACCTTGTAGGATCCCGAAGTATTGAGCTGTTAAGGCTTAACCAACCCCTGTTCTATTGGAACCATTGGCTCGAGGTTCTAGGCCGTGAATAGAACTCGATTACCTTAACCGACTGTAGTACGCCTCTAGCAAGGGTCTACCATCCCCCATTACTCGAAACGTCATTTATGCTTATGACTTAATCCCGGTTAGTGCAATAGTTATCCAATGCGATGAACTCCTTCCATTCTTAAATATAAGTACCATCTGGTTTATAGGGTTCGGTTAAAGTGTTAACCCACTAATAGCAAGGTTACTCCAAGCTATCCCAGTTATTAACTTGTTACCGAAGTATATTGCCTTTTTACCATAGTGTGTTTGACTAAAAACTATTTCTATCAAACACATACTCTGATCAGTGATTTATAGCAATCATCACTTCAACAAGCGGCCAGGTATAATTCCTCAATATATCCGGAGTGATGGATTCTTTTCGACTACACAGCTTACCAACGTGTTATCATCCCTATACTCGTAACCACCCGTGACACCCAAAATTAATGAGTGTATGGGAATGACCCAAAGTATAGCAATGGTACCACACAAGGTAACTTACATCTCAAGTATAAAGATATTCGCAAAGCTTATTGCATGAAGATAAACACCAACGCATTGATATATACACCAAGAGTTTATCCTACTGCGGTCTCTAATATATCTCCCAGATATATCCATGTGTCAAACTTAAGGCACCACCTTTAGTCCTTAGGAGATTGACTGCTTGGATCCTTTCCAAGAAAGTTGACCATATGCTAGTTTACCGTTTCATCAATATCCTTTCTCGATGAAACTATGACTAGGGATAGTTTAGACATAATCATAATTGCACATGAAGCAGGTCTCACTAAATATAGTCCAGCTATAATTTCTCTGACTTCATGCTATGATATGTCAAGGACTTTTGTATACATTCATTAATGAATATATTTTAACCAGCCATAATATATTTACAAGCACATCGCTATAAATAAAAGATTAAATGCTTTTATTAATTTAAACAAATTATTCGTACCATTACATAATTAAGATATATCGTCTTAATTGCCTTAAGGGCATACATCATGTCCAACAAACTCCCACTTGCACTAAGGCCAGTTAGCCATATGTCTTAATCCATATGCTTTAACATGCTGGTCATGTTTGACTTGAGTCAATGGCTTTGTCAGACCATCCGCGAGGTTCTGATCAGTGGGTACATATTCTAGTCTTATTATATTAGCTTCAACAATCTCCCTGATTATATAATACTTTCTGGATACATGTCTGTCCTTTTGGTGTGACCGTGGTTCCTTTGCCTGGGCAATAGCACCATTGTTATCACAATAAAAAGTAATTGGATCAACAGTCTCAGGCACCACATCGAGATCACCAATAAATCCCTTTAACCAGACAGCTTCTTT
This sequence comes from Euphorbia pulcherrima, assembly GCA_947683365.1. Taxonomy (NCBI): domain Eukaryota; kingdom Viridiplantae; phylum Streptophyta; class Magnoliopsida; order Malpighiales; family Euphorbiaceae; genus Euphorbia; species Euphorbia pulcherrima. The sequence goes on from CANTUS010000014.1 coordinate 76,436,491, forward strand.
TGCTGCTTCACACGCAGCAATGTATTCAGGTTTCATTGTTGAATCAGCAGTAGTTTCTTGCTTGAAACTCTTCCAGCATACCACCCCTCCATTTAACATATAGACAAAACTTGACTGAGACTTAAAGTCATCTTTGTCAGATTGAAAACTAGCATCAGTGTAACCTCTAATTGTGAGATCATCATCTCTATATATCAAGAACTCATCTTTAGTCCTTCTCAAGTACTTAAGAATTGCCTTGATGGCCATCCAGTGCTTTTCACCTAGATCTGAATGATATCTGCTCGTAAAGGTCAAAGCCTGAGAGATATCCGGCCTAGTATATATCATAGCATACATGATAGATCCTATTGCAGATGCATAAGGAATATCCTTTATGCGCATTCTTTCTTGAGCTGTCTTCGGACACTTTGATTTAGATAGGTTAATCCCCTTCGTCATCGGGAGATAACCTTTCTTTGAATGCTCAAGGTTGAATCTATTCAGAATCTTGTCTATATATGTACTTTGAGAAAGACCTAACAGCCTCTTAGATCTATCCTTATAGATCTTTATACCTAGTATAAATGTTGCTTCACCAAGGTCTTTCATTGAGAACTTTCTTGACAACCATACTTTAACACTTTGAAGAAGAGAAATGTCGTTTCCTATCAGTAAAATGTCATTAACACACAATACTAAGGAAATGACTACACTCCCACTAACCTTCTTGTAAACAGAAGGCTCATTAATGTTTGGACAGAAATCTAGTGCACGGATTGTCTGATCAAACCTTAAATTCCAACTCCTGGATGCCTGCCCAAGTCTATAAATGGATCTTTGCAATTTGCATACCTTCGAGCCATTCTAAGATGTAAAACCCTCAAGCTGTATCATATACACATCCCTGTCTAGATCCCCATCCAGGAATGTTGTTTTAACATCCATCTTCCAAATCTCATAATTCTAATGAGCAGTAATGGTGAGGAGTATCCTTATGGATTTAAGCATGTCCACCGGTGAGAAAGTTTCATTATAGTCAATACCTCCACATTGACTATAAACTTTCGCAACTAACCTTGCCTTATAGGTACTTACACTACCATCCATGTCAGTCTCTTCTTTAAGACCCACTTACACTAGATAGGTCTAACCTCTTATGGTGCATCAACCAAATTCCAAACTTGATTCTCATATATGGAATCCATTTCTGATTTCATGGCTTTTAGCCATTTATCAGAATCTGAGCCTTTAATTACTTCATCATAGGTTCTTGGTTCATCATCCTCCATGCGATATAGTTCCTTATCATTTGTGATGATAAAACAATATGTATTGGGACCTTTATGAATACGACCTGATCTTTGGAATGCTTGTGTTTTGACAGGTTGTTCTTGGATCACACTTTATTGTGTATCTAGAACGGGGTCAATCGATTGATTATCTGTTTCTTCCTCTTAAACCTCAAGTTCAATATTGCTCCCACTGACTTTTGCAAGTAAGTGTTCCTTTTCCAGAAAGTGAGCACTCCGATACATAAATACCTTCTATTCTTTGGGGTTGGTAAAACAAATATCCAATAGTTTCCTTTGGATATCCAATGAACAGACAATTGTCAGATTTATCACTTAGCTTATCCGATGTTATCCTCTTTACCATGGCAAGATAGCCATACTGTAAGGTGACTTAGAGATGGCTTTTTATTACACCATCTTTCATAAGGTGTAAAATCAACTAATTTAGAGGGCACTCTGTTTAATACATAAATCGCGCTCTCTAGCGCTTATCCCCAAAAGGATTTACTAAGATCTACTTAGCTCATCATGGACCGAACCATATCTAATAAAGTCCGATTCGTCTTTTCAGACACTCCCTTCTGTTGGGGCGTATAAGGAGGGGTCCACTAGGGAACTATCTTGTTTTCTTTTAGATAATCCTAAAACTCCTGACTTAAGTATTCTCCACCTCAATCTGATTGAAGTGCTTTAATACATTTCTCAAGTTGTTTCTCTACTTCAGTTCTGAATAGTTTGAACTTTCTAAAACTTTCAGACTTGTGCTTCATTAAGTACAGATAACCGTATCATGTTATCAATAGAGGTTATGAAGTAGGAGTATCCTCTTAGTGCTTGAACACTCATTGGACCATACACATCAGTATGTATAATTTCCAATGTACTCATGGCTCGTTCACCCTTTCCTTTAAAGGGCAACTTCATCATTTTTCCTCTTAAACAAGGTTAGCAATCACCATAAGACTCTAAGTCTATTGGGCCCAAGTCTCCACACTTATGCAACTTGGTTAAGCGATCTTTGTTTATATGGCCTAAACAACAATGCCATAAGTAGAAAGATTTCTCATTATCTAATTTTCTCTTAGCGATGTTTATATTTGAGAATATGATTTTGTAATTACGAAATATCATTTCTCATATTACAATAAAATATTATTCATAACTTTGATAATACCTTTTATCAAATTGGAATAAAATTCCATCCGCTGTGAAGCAGGAAATAATATTTTATAATGACAATCAAATTTTACAAATTTTAGCAAAATGGAAATTTCAAGTTCCTACATCAATAGCAGCCATCAAGCTCTAATGATTTTCTGTAGGTACAATTCTCCTTTTTGCCAAAATTCTACTTCTCAATAATATCTATACTATCGTATGGATATACAATTCTAATTAGGTATTCCACACCAATTTAGAATTTCCTTGAGATGTAGAAATTCTCAATGTTAAACATCTTGAAGTGGAAGCTCTAAGCCTCCTCTTTTCATGCTATGAGACTTTAGCCATTTTGATCTTATTCCCAATATCCCATATTGAAATGAAGGTCTTATTTCCAATATTTCATATTGAAAACAATCATTTTGTCTCCTAGACAAAATTCTCAGTATTCTTTTTACTTTTTTCTTCACTCTGCTATATCCTGCTTCAAAACTGGACAACATGTATCCCTTTACCTCTTTGAGATATGAACCATTTAAATTTCTGACTAATTGGTCCTACCAATTTCTATCAAAATATTTTGGTTCAAATTTTCCACCATGGAAAATCATTTCTCTAAGATGTGAAGACATAAACTTTCAAGTCAATGATTTTATGATGCCCTTGTAGCTAAGGTAACATGGATCCTTACATTTAACTTGATGTTTAACCTTGTCTCCTGCCAACTACTTACATAAGGTAACAGGGATGTTAACAACCTCCAAGGTGTTGTATCCTAGTTTCCTTCATGTATTTCATGCATATCTATTTTAAGTAGAATTGCTTGCATCATGTTGTTTAGATTCGGGCTTATACAATGTACACGCCAAGCCCAAGGCTTTGAGGACTATCCTTACATTTCTAAACAAAAGCTAAAGCCAATCAAATTTAGTTATCAATGCGAACGTTTGTATTTAAATAAAGATTTCAACCGAGATATAAGAAAAAAATTATTATTCAGACATTAGTTTTAGTACATGTATTTAATATAAGCTCTTTAAATTAAATACATTTGTCCTACTATTTCCTTTGAAATTTACAATAGCCTATTCTATTGATTTCGGGAATTTTAGCCCAGCTAAATTTCCTAGTAGGTAGCATCTATAACTAGTCTACTATGACCCCTTATTTTATGAGTTAAGTCATATTAGTAAGTTATAGTTGGAATCCTATTTCATTTGCATCGCATACAATTGCTAATTCATTCAAGTTCCCTAATCCCAAGGAACGTGTGCTCTTATTTCAATATCTCCTTGAATATGTCTCAGTCCTGCGGCTAGCCCCCAATTTTATGGTGGACTACCCAATTCTGTTAAGGCAGACCCTATCTCAATTTTTATAACCGATCAATGTGGACGAAAAGGAATGCTTTGCGCATCACTTTTGTAGCCCAAAGAGATCGTATTATAAATTTGGGTAAGGAAGATTATAACTCATCTTAATATATTTACTTTGAGATTTTATTGGTGTTAAACGTCTCATCCAATCAGATGGACACATTTATAATAATTTAAATTAATTTAGGGAGTTTTAGAATTAATTTTAATGTCCAACCTCAGGTGAGTTCAAGCTTATTATTATAATTATTTCATCAACCTAAATTTTATGTAAAATAAGTAATACTTTTATTTGTTATATTTATATTGCATTTTCTTTAAGCTTTTATTCAATAAATTTAATTTTTACTTTCACAATAAGAAATTTAGCATTTTATGACGGTTTTTCCTCCTATGGACGTGATTTTGTCATAATTAGAAGCTTTATTATGACAAAATTAATATTTTGTCATTATTTTTATTTTTTCATGATAAATTTAATATGTGTCATTATGAATATTAACTTTTGTCACAATATGTATAATTATTGTAACGATAAAGATTATACAGTCACTTGTTAATTTGGAGGGAAAAAATTTTGGAGGGAAAAATTTATCATCACAAGAAAAAGTTTATTTGTGACAGATTCATCGTCACAATAAAATAAATTGTTACGACGTCTAAGATTCGTCATTACTCATAAAAAAATAAAACGACAAATTAAAATTTTCATGTACTTTATTTTTTAGCGACACTATTAAGTTTTTGTTATATATTCTAGTGTATTATTACGAAGATATAAAAAATGTTTGTGACGATAAAACAAATATTGTCACTTATTAATTTGGAGGTAAAAAATTTATCATGACATTTTAGATATTCGTGATTATCTTATAAATAATAAAATGACAAATTAAAATTTGTCATATATTTAAATTTTAGTGACACTATTAAGTTTCTGTCATATAGTTAAACGTGCTATATGATGATATACAAAAATAGTCACAATTATATTATCTAAAGATAATTTATTTCTTTTATGTGTATTATATTTCTTATGGGGACTTTTTTTGTCGAAATTAATAAAATAACATTACAATTTTAATTTTTGCATAAATCTTGATTTCGTCGAATATTTATTCTTTTTTTGGTCATATATTGTCTTTTTTTAGTGTATTTTGTGATGATTTATAACATATATATGTCCCTTAAATGTTTACAGATACAAGATATGTTGTTATTTATGAATTTTTTTTTGTGATCACACATACAACCGATTATTTAATTTCAAAAATATTTTCTATTTGTTCAAATTTTTGTATGAGAGCCAAATATATAGTGTTATGCCATTGAAATTAGTGGTATTCTATGGTTACTTAAATTAACCTTTACTTTGTGTCCATCATCATTGGATGAGTGGACGATATTTTGATCCAATGGTGATAAGTGGTAAAGTAATGTTTACTTTATAAAAATTAAAGTAACCGTAGCCTACACCTTGAAATTATTTAAAACTAAAAGGGAGTTGACGGTTTTCAATTTGGAAATCAATAAAAAAAATATTTTCCTTCTATTAATGTAAAGTTCTAAATAATGAAAAATTTCCCATCGATATATTATTGGGGAATATTTTGAACTTAATAGTTAGAAATAACTCATATTTTCTCAAACTATTTAGATTTTCTTATTACAAAAGTTCTACAGATTAAATTGGTGTAGTGAAGTAAAAAAAAATACATTAAAAGGAAATTGCCTGTTTAAAAGAGAGATAATATGGAAATAATTAAATTAAGGAATTTTATATAATTATTTTATTTTGTTCAAGGTAAAAAGCTCATGAATATGGAAGTAAAATATGTTAGATCATGGTAGTGTAGTATAATTATATTCTAAATATCTTTAATTAATTAAAATGTTTAGTCTTATAAGGGATGAAACGTGATTAGTGGGTGTGGAAGTTATCAAAATAGTGTTTAAAATCACGTAGAGTTTATCCTTTCCTCATTATCAACTAATTTCAATTTCAGTTATAAAAAAACATCGATTTGTGAAGATTTCTCTTCGACGCTAGTTGTTTGGAGACAATGACACAAAAATTCTTCTTTTGGCTGATAGCATATTGAGCGGAAAAGAGCATGTGTAGAGGATTAAGAGGAGAAATAGCATGAGAAGATCTGAACAAAAGATGCATAGACAAGAATTAACTATCTTCCTTCACCTTCTGGATATTTAAGGAAGATTTATCCTTTTCGAGGTGAATATGACTTTTAAATATTCAAAATGATTATTTGCCTTACGATTATACAAACTATTGTCAATGCTTGAGATATTCTTATGATAGTTTATAATTTTAGGTTATTTAAAATAGTTGCAATTTAGTTTTTTTGAAAATGATAATCTTTCTTTATTGTTATACTAATATATATTTTGGACTGTAGGAACAAAGGGCTCTTGGATGCATTTGGTTTAAGAAAATGAGAAAAGAAGTCTCTGATTATGCTTACTTGTCCTTCTACATTTACAAGAGTGCTCCAAATTTGTGTAAAGATTGTTTTGTGATTGTGGTGTAATTTGTAAGACAATGAATTCATGTTTTGCTTATTGGCATTCTCCATTGAGAAAGCTTCAAATTAATGTAAAACTTGCTTTATGACATTAATATTATCTCAATTTGTAAAACAATGGATTCATACTATTTTTCAAAATTTTATAATATAATTATTATTTATTGACAGACAATGTTTAAGATTGTCATTGTTTTATGTTTTAGATGACATAATACTTTGTCATATTTTCATTCAATGACAATATATGTTTTGTCATAAATGTTAAATTACGATTATAAAAATTGTCAATTATTATGTAACTATGATGATGAAATTGTACATTTCATGATGTAAAAATACTGTCATAACAAATATTTATACAATGACGATAATATTTTGTCACCAATTAATAAATTTTAGTGACAACTTACTTGTTATTCCGATAAACATGTGCATTATTTATGACAACTGCAACGTCACTATAATCTTATACATTTACTATTTACTTGTAATTCGTCACCATAACTGAAATTTTAGATGACAAAATACATGATTTGTCATTCAAATACTCAACTTTAGTGACGATAAGGAATATAAAGTGACAACAAAATTTTAATAAAATGACAAAATAAGCGTCATACAAATAGAAAAATTGTAGTGACATGTAATTTTTATTCATATAAACACAATTTTGATGGCGAATTATAAAATTGTCGCATTGACAAAATACGACGGACATATTGTGACGAAGTCTGCGACGATAATTTTTCATCACTTTTTATCTATGGTGACAAAATAACATGTTTTCGTGATGATTTTAGTGCGTCGTAAAATACCAAATTTATTGTAGAAACATATATAAGCACCATCTTATATACTCCCTCCATCTATAAAATATTATCAATTTAACTGAATTGTCAAGACAAATGAAAAATTTATTACACAATCAAAATGACTAATTTATCCTTTACTAAATTCTCTTTCTTCTTAATTACTCATTTATAATTTTAACAATACATAATCTCTCTCATAGTTAATACAAGGGCAAATTAGAGAAAAAATTATATAAAATGCATTGATAATCTAAATTGACAACTAAAAAGAGAATAAATAAAATGCCTAAAGAGACAATAATTTCTAGATGGAGGGAATACTAGAAATAAATTAGTCCATTTTAATCTCCCAAGTCAATTCGAGTTGCACCGATATAGGTTTTTAGATAGGAGAGGTGCCCTTGAACTGAGTAGACAACAAGTCCAAACCTTAGCCAAAACAAATACGGGCACAAACTCGAAGACCAATGGATCCTTTTGAACTAATAAACTTAGTTCTTTCAATTCATATAAACTGGAAGCATCTATAACCCATGTAACTTATATGTTTTATTGAGTCTTATATAATTTGAGTAAGTTGAACAAGATTATTCAAAATTATTCATAACCATTTTCTAACCTTGAAATGAAAAACATAGTTTATATATTTTGTTTCAAACAATTAAATAAACAACAAATCATTTCATATAGAAAATAAAATTTAGTTCGCTTCTAACTTAATTATGCACTAAATAGGCAGGCTCTGATACCACTGTTGAGAACTGATAGTCAAATTGAACATGCATAAAAGGCACGGCAGAGATTTAAAATTTTGTCCATGTCCCCAGGAACTCCTATTAGTTGCATATTAAATAAAGCATTAACTAAATAATTCTCTACCTAGGTTAGCATGCATAGGGTAGACATACAATAATTCTAAATTATATCCTAGCATATATATTTATACTAAGCATGTTATAACTCTAGGCTATAACCTAAGCATAAAATAAACTAAGCATGCAAAGCAACCTAAGCATAATAATTATTAAGTCTAAAAGGCTTAAAGAAAAAGACTTAATAATTAAAAACATACCAGTTGAAGCGTGCTTGAGCAGAACCTCTTTACACAAGCTTCCAAGTGTAGGATAGCCTCTATGAGTATCCACACGAACCCCACCAACCGAAACCTTCCAATGAGGAAGAACCGAAGAACCTTGAGTAGCTGCTAGGCCACTCCAAAATCTCACCCGAAAATATATATTGTTCAATTTTACCTTGCTTGAAGGATTTTCTATTGAACTGGTAAAATTAAACAATGAGAAGGAGCTCCCCTTCTATAGGGGGAGCAAGAGCTCCCCAAAATAAATGCGGGATGGGAAAATTCCCATCCCGCCCTTGAGAAACATGCGGATCCTAGTGGATTCGCATGATCCTCAAGCTAAGTTGGCTTGCTCCTCAAGCCGGGTTAGTGGACTTGCATAAGAGCCTGCCTTGCCTCGCGAGCCCGGCTCGTGGATGGCCCTTTTGGGTTGTGCAAGCTTTGCTTGCACAGCGCTTGCTTAGCCCAGGCCATAAGCCCTCGCAAGCTGGGCTTGCGTGGCTTGCGGCCCACGAGTGCACATGCACTCGTGTGGCCTTTTGTCACAGACCCCGACAAGTCCTTTCGGGATTTTAGGACCCATGTGCGCAGGATCCAACCCTCGTTTTGGCAATCCAATTTTTAGCCCTCCTCAATAAATCAATATTTTATTTTATTACCCTAATAAATTAGTTACTGGTCAATAAATAAATTCCTTGGATTATCCAAAATGATCTAATCATTTTTAACCAATTAAATAATAATCTAATTATTATTATGTTATATTTTCGTAATAGAATAAATCTATTAATTCTTTACTCAGTCTGATGAAGGTCCAATGTGTGTGACCTTATAGGACCCCGAAGTATTGAGCTATTAGGGCTTAACCAACCCCTGTTTTATTGGAACCATTGGCTCGAGATTCTAGACAGTGAATAGAACTCGATTACCTTAAATGACTGTAGTACACCTCTAGCAAGGGTCTACCATCCCCCATTACTCGAAACGTCATTTGTAATTTTGACTTAATCCCGGTTAATGCAATAGTTATTCAATGCGATGAACTCCTTCCATTCTTCAATATAAGTACCATCTGGTTTATAGGGTTCGCTTAAAGTGTTAACCCACTAATAGCAAGGTTGCTCCAAGCTATCCCAATTATTAACTTATTACCGAAGTATATTGCCATTTTACCATTGTGTGTTTGACTAAAAACTATTTCTATCAAGCACATACTCTGATCAGAGGTTTATAGCAATCATCACTTCAACAAGCGGCATGGTACAGCTCCTTAATATATCCGGAGTGATGGATTCTTTCCGACTACGCAGCTTACCAACGTGCTGTCATCATTATACCGGTAACCACCCGTGACACCCTAAATTAATGAGTGTATGGGAATGACCCAAAGTATAGCAATGGTACCACACAAGGTAACTAACATCTCAAGCATGAGTATATTAGCAAAGCTTATTGCATGAAGATAAACACTAACACATTGATATATACACCAAGTGTTTATCCTACTGGGGTCTCCAATATATCTCCCAGATATATCCATGTGCCAAACTTAAGGCACCAGCTTTAGTCCTTAGGAGGCTGACTGCTTGGATCCTTTTCAAGAAAGTTGACCACATGCTAGTCTTACCGTTTCATCAATATCCTTTCTCGATGAAACTATGACTAGGGATAGTTTAGACATAATCATAATTGCACATGAAGCAGGTCTCACTAAATATAGTCCATCTATAATTTCTCTGGTTTCATGCTATAATATGTCAAGGACTTTTGTATACATACATTAATGAATATATTTTAACCAGCCATAATATATTTACAAGCACATCGATATAAACAAAAAGATTAATGCCTTTATTAATTTAAACAAATTATTTATACCATTACATAATTAAGATATATTGCTCTAATTGCCCTAAGAGCATACATCATATACAACAGTATAGTGGTAGGACTAGTCCATTCTTAAGCAAGAATCAAATTTTGGGATGTGTATGGAGCAACCTTAAATCTTGGGGCCAGCCGTCCTGCCCTTCGAGGCACCCGCAAATTGGCGATCGGGGATTAATATGGATGTGGACATGGTTTAAAGGTACCGCCCACAGTTGAGACACATTCAGGACTATCTCGTGGTAAAAAAACCAAATATAAAAGTTGCCAACTTAGCATTTTTCTTTGTTAAGCCATGTTTCGAGATGATGGTATACTTTGATGATGGTTGTTGCCTATGGTTTGTAAGTTTTTTATTTGGGCAAATAAAAAAATATCTTGTGGTGGAGTCTGAATTTTTTTTTTTATAAAATAGGGTATATGAGTTAAAAAATTAGTAAAGAGAATTTTCAATATTAAATTATGTCACGACAATGGGTAATCTTATTTATTTTTATCCGACGTTTTGTGGATTTGTGAATAAAAATGCAGAACACATTAGTGATAATTTTTGAAAATTTTTAATTGTGCAAATATTTTTTTAATTAAAATATGAAGATAAACTTTAAAAAGTCATAAAAAATGAAAAAGACTCCGAAACTTACTCATATCGTTACGTATAATTTTTAAATAATAAGGTCAAATTATAAGAGTGTTGAATTAATTCAAATATTATGTAAGATCACTAATCTGAATAAAAAATATTTTTTTATCATCTCTTTGCAATTTCTTGAAATCACATACCCCATTTTACAAAAAAGAAATTCTCATACCCTGTTTTACAAATGAGTGAAAGCATATGGTACTTTTTTTAAGTTTACTTGTTATTATTCATAATTTTTTTGTCTACGAACCGAACCAAACCGAAAACACCAAAAACCAAAAAGCTTTAAAAATATAAACCGAACCGAACCAAAATAAAAAAAATAACCGAACTAAACCGACCAATTTAATTCAGTTGGTTCGGTCGATTATTTCGGTTTTTCTTTTTAAAATGTACATATGTTATTCACTTATTATTTGTAAGATTGTTTTGGCTAGGTTATTTGTAAGATTGTTTTGGCTGTCAGGTTATTTGTAATGTTTAGAAAATTCATAAATTGTAGGATCGTAATTAATTAATTGTTTTAGGAATATCAAGATTATAGATATATATCTTCCTATAAATCAAATATTAGAAATAATCAGGTTATATAATCTATATTTTTTAAGAGTTTTTAATTTAATTTATCAGTTCGATCATATTGGATTTTTTTAATTAAAATCGAACCGACCGTATTCACCGAAAATATATAAAATAAAGAATCGACATCGAACCGTTTAAATCGAAAGACCGAACCGAATAACCGAAATTCATCAGTTCGATCGGTTAGGTTCGATTTTTGAATACCCCTACGAACTAGAGGTATACACTACAATGTTATCAATATCGAACCGGGCATCAGACTGGTGAAGCTAATTGTACGCGGTATTACCGGTATAACCAGTATAATTAGTGATTTTTTTATTTTTAAAAGAATATGTATTATTTAGGACTTTCAATGGCTATTGCAACGTGTTTTTGGTCTCTTGCAACGCTTTTAGTATTGCCAGAGGGGCTTTAGAACGCTTCTGCATGTTTCCAGTGACTATTAAAACGTTTTTTGGTCTTTTATAATGCCTTATGGGTTTACAACACTTTTTAGGTCTATTGAACCTCTTTTTAAGTATCACTATAACCTTTTTTTAAAAAGCTGATTTTAATTAAACCGTACTGTAACTATAGTCGATTTACGATAAAATCAATTAAATTAACCAGTACGATATAATTTTAATAACTCTGATAGACTATAATCTTACTGGAATCATTTATTAGTATATAAAAAATAAATTTTCAAAATTGTAAGCATCCATATAAACAATGTTCACAATCAGCTACGTAAACTCCCAACACACTTCCCCATGCCCAAGCTTGAATTATCATTGACCCAACAAAAATAAAGTGTAGTATATAATGGAGAATTTATTATAAAGGAACATTTTTTTTTTAATTAATTATAAATTTATTATAAATATCTATAAGATTATTATGGTTATTAATATATTTTAACATTTTTTTTAATTTTATTTATATAATTATTATGTTGCTTATTTTTTATTTTTTTTTATTTTTCATTTCTCTCAAACCGTTTATTTTTTCGACATGCCGCTTTAGAGTTTTTTATTTGTCTTATTTTTATCTTTGAAATGATTTCTACCGTGACTTTTCGTCATTTTTTATCCAATATATTTCCTATAGATCATCTATAGATATCCAATAGATCACTGAAAATTTTGTTGTATCCATCGTTTTGCAGTAATTTTACAAACTGCTACTGTTGAGACCATTGCTAATATTTTACAGGTATAATTTAGGAGTTCTCTACCTTTTAAAATTGGACATTCATGTGTTCTTTAAAGATCTTCTAGTTCTAGTGATTTCTATTAGACTTCTATTAGATATCTATTGGATATCTGACAGTTAAAAAAACTTAATAAAAGTATATCATCATGGATCTACTTTCAAAGATAAAAAAAGAGATGAAAAAAAACTCTAAAGCGGCACGTCGAATAAATAAACGGTTTGAAAGATATAAGTAAAATAAATAAATAAAAAAGCCGAATGCTCTTTAATACCCCCAACTTGCGCATTTTTGCCTTAGACATACCCAAACTTTGAAGTGAACCTCCGAGGCAGTTGAACTTGTCAAAAGTGGACCTCTGTACTACCTATTTTCACTCGCCCAGTCGCAGCCTGGAGAGCGTATTACACTCGCTGCCAAATTTTAAAAAAATCCTTGACAAAACTTTTTTTAATTCCCTGTAATTTTAATTCAACCAAAAAACACCAAAAAATTAAGAAATATCCGAAAAATGAAGAAAATAAATTTGGTGCAAAAATTTTTTAGAAAATGTTTTCGAAAGGGTCCGAAAATGTAAAAATACGTTTTGGGGCCTGATTTCGTAAAAAATAAAAAAATCTCAAAAAATTATGAAATATCCGAAAAATAAAGAAAATAAATTCGGTGCAAGAATTTTTCAAAAACTGTTTCCGAGGGCACGAAAAAGTGAAAATACGTTTCGAGGCCCGCATCGAAAAATCCCAAAAAATTATGAAATATTCGAAAAATATAGAAAATAAATTTGGCACAATAATCTTTCAGAAAATGTTTCCGGAAGGGCCCAAAAATGTGAAAATACGTTTCGGGGGTTTCGTAAAAAATCAAAAAACACCAAAAAATTATGAAATATCCAGAAAATAAAGAAAATAAATTTGGTGCAAAGAATTTTTCAGAAAATGTTTTCGAAAGGGCCCGAAAATGTGAAAATACGTTTCGAGACCAGGTTACATAAGTAATCGAAAAAATCAAAAAAATTATGAAATATAATTTAAAAAATAAAGAAAATAAAATTGATGCAAGAATTTTTCAGAAAATTTTTATGGAAGGGCCCGGAAATGTGAAAATACGTTTCGAGGCCCGGTTTTGTAAAAAATTGAAAACTCTAAAAATTAATTATGAAATATCCGAAAAAGAAAGAAAACAAATTTGGTGCAAGAATTTTTCAGAAAATGTGAGCTTTTCAAACACACCCTAAAGGAGGCAAAGGTCAATTTACAATTAGAAAAGTATTTAGGGATTTTTTTAATGATTTTTTTATTAATTATTGAATTTATATAAATTTTTTTACCCATTTTTTAGGTCAACACGCGCCCCCTTGGTCAAAGGTAGCACGGAGGTCCACTTTTGACAAGTTCAGGTACCTCGAAGGTCCACTTATGATAAGTTTAGGTGCCTCGAAGGTCCACTTTAAAGTTTGAATATGTCTGAGGTAAAAGTGCGCAAGAATGGAATATTAGAGAGCATTCGGCCAAAAAAATGAAAACAGTGTGTGTCAAAGGTGAGGGGTTTTGTAATTATTTTGCAAGCATGAAATATTTGAAATTATTTTATTTTTATTGTGGCATTTAATTCAAATTATTTTTTTTTTACTCATTTATGTAAAAGCCCATAATGAATATGCAATTTATTGGCCCTAACCACCTTTCTGGATCATCTGTTATTATCAGTTTATCTTTTTTGTTCCTCTACTATGCATGTTACCCTTTTAGCCCATTTGATATTTATTCCGTTACCCATATAATCTTTTTTTAACGGAGTTATAATTTACACGCCACGCAGGATCCAAGAGGCTAACCTTTGATAACATAGACTAACTTAATTAAGAAAAAAAACATGTTAATATATTATAAGAATAATTATTCCAGTTGCACCCTCTTCTCCATCACCCGTTTCTGTTTTAAATCAATCCTAAAAATCTCAGTTCCAAAAAACCACGATCTGGTTAATTGGGAAGAATTTCCACTACAAAAAAATTAGGTTTTGAGGACAGCTGAAATTGTCCCCAAAAGAATGAAAAATCGTCCCCTTTACCTTTTGGAGAGAACATTTGCATGTCGTTATCAATTCCTCCGTCCCATATTCTATAGGAGACGAAATACAAGATGTTGTCCCCATTTTTGGAGACGATTCTCGTCTCTAGGAAGATAGACGAATTTCGTCTCTACTACAAGAGAAAGCTTTCATCCTTATGAAAAGAAGACGAATTTTGTCCATAAATTACGAGACGATTATGGTCTCTATACAATGGAGACGACTTTTGTCACCACTTAATTAGATGACAATTATTTGTCATCAAATAAAGAAACAAATATCACCCACATTCACTATATACAATTTTTGGATTGAAGGGAGGTAATATATAAATATATAGATATGTTAATTTGAATTTATAGTTGATCAACATTTGTTAATACAGAGCCTATATTGTATAAATTGCTAATCCTACATATATAAACAAATACTTTAAACATAACGATTGAGACTAAAGCCACCATAATCTCTAAAATACGCATATACTTAATACAATAGATGAACTGTGTAAGATTAATTAATTGGTCAATCAGTAAGTTCCTCGTAATATGATAAGATATCAAATCTTTTAACAAAATATCCCAAGAGGTAGCATGAAAGTAATTAACAAAATGAACCTTTTCAACAAGATGACCATTAGGAGCAATTAACCAATGCCTCACAGGTTTGAAGGTACCAAATGATGCATACGATAAATTCATATGGTGAATTTTAAGAATAGCAACTTTATATGGTGAAAGGATATTTACCTTCATTCTCTGAAATCTTATGTCATCTCCTTTTATTTTTTTGTCTCTTCCTGTAAATATAGAAGAAAGAATTAGCCCATGATCTGACTGAAGTCAGGGAAAGAACCTGAACATGTTGTTTTGTTTCTTACTTGATAATCACCCTTAGGACCTTAAAATAGATCAGGATCCAAGGATAGATCATAGATCCAGGAAGAATATATATTCACTTGGGCACAAAAAAGATTTTAATAATAAAGAACCAGAGGCTAGTTTAACCTTTTAACACTTCATGAAATGAATATACAAAAACTCACCTACATTGATAAGAAACAGAACTTTTCTAAAAGAAAAGCTGTCGAAATATATTAAACCCTATTGCATGTAGATATCAAGCAAACCCATTTGACCATAATGACCTATTTCCTTTCCTTAGAAAGATAAGCAAATCAAGATAGAACTAAAGATATTGATTTAAATTGAACAAACTCACATTCTAAACAAGAGATTGATCATAAATGAATTTTCCATTGACCTGCAATCTTTAAACCCGCAAGTTAAGAAGCAGTTTCTTAATAGAAAGTTCCACCATTACCACTCTCCTTCAACAACTTCAAAAAAGTAGCACATATTTGAATCATAAAAAATTTGGTGAGCTGAGATCAAATTGATTTCAGCTTTGTTTTATCTCCCAAACAACCAACCAATATCAGACATTACATATAGAAAAAATGGCTCATTGGGGTAAAATACAATGCACATCACTGAACTAGAAAAAAAGAGTTGCAAAGATATATAAGTACACTTACAGAGAATGAACAAATTATGATAGCGCCATTAAAGTGATACAATGATACCCAACACCCATATCAAACAACATTTCCATCTTTCAGAGTCTGCACAACAATGTATTACAAAGAAATAGGGTTATCAAATGCTCTTGCGATTTCTCACACAACAAAACAGGGTAATTTTGTTATAAACATGCTAAAGGGAGACTAGATTCTATACAAAAAATTTATATTCAACCTAATCACTAGCTTTAAAAGTTCTACAACTTAACCATTATGCACAATTTGAGTTCATAAAACCATTTAAATTTCAGTTTATTGAGATTAGTTGGCGAGTACCAGCAGAAACGCAAACTGGAATGACATTAAAGCGTAGAATGCACCTGGAAATCTAAGCTATTAGAAGAAAGCTGAATTTCTATTATCATCACAAAGAAATAAAAATCTCTAATGCCAATGCTGGTTAAAAACCTTGTGCAAGTGATATAATTATGAATCAATAGGAATAAATTAGCAATTAGGTGACTTTAGCAGTAAAGATACAATATTAGAAGAGATGCAACTTTAAAAGAAATTGACAGAAACCTGAAATTTGATAAACACATTAATGTCAAACAAAACAAGTCATAATCCCATCCGCAAGCTAACGAAAATCATAGGCAATCTACACGAATATGACATCTAAAACTAATTATTCTTTAAACAAATAGTCTAGTACTTGGCTTTCTCGTCTACTATTGCCAACTATGAATATCAGTATGCGTGATATAACACATGATATATACAAATACATTTGAAATCAAATAGCCTATTCCAACCAATAACAAATTTAATCTCACATCCATTTAAGGCAAATTGAAAATTTTACACATAGTAGAAATTTGAAAGTCTCGATAGTCCTAAACAAACAATTACATTTCATAAAAACAAAACAATGAAGAATATGTAAAATTCAGCAGGTATGAAATCAATGAGGAGACTTTAATTCCTGAATAAATTAAATAAACAAATCAACAATAAAAACAAGCAGAACAGAGCACAAACAAAATAATACAAAAAATTACACGATAAAGATAACCAACCTGCGTTTGGGGAAAATACCGGTGAGAAGATTAGGTTTTGGAAGACTAGCAACAACCAAAAGGAATTAAGCGGCTACCCATGGTGATGGAAGAACTGAAGATTGATATTGACCTAAGCTACACAAAAACAACCAGATACAATGGAGTGAGCATCTTCATCCTCAAATTTTTTTTGGGGGGGGGGGGGGGGGGGCAAAAAGAGACAGAGTAAGCGACAACGTGGTTTAGGGGAATTTACCGGCGTTGGATCCGGATCTCACACCAGACATCGATTGGGGGAGGAGAGAAAGCGGTAGAAGTCCGTGTTCGCATAAGGAGAGATATACGAAAGGATTCTTTAGATTTTATTTTCCCAAAGACATTTACTTCCATTTTAACTAGTATTATTTTATTTATTCAAATAATTATCAAATTATGTAACTGTCACTAATCCTAAATTCTATAACTTTTAGAGACCTAACTTATTTTCGTGCCCGATATTAATTATGAAATAAGAATCAAAGACAACTTATTTAGGTTGTCCACAAGTTTGCGTCCTTTAATCTCATATTTTTTTATAGTGTTCTTCATATTGTACAATTGTCGATTGTTATCACAGTGTTATGATTCTTGTCGGATCGGCTTGTGATGAAAATTTTTTTGCAACAAATTTCGGATATAAACTTTCCAGTAGTGTATTGGATGACAACAGCATAGTAATTCGGTATATTGAATCAACCGTGTCAAATATGTATGGATCTATAAACAATTGTGTATTCGAATGTGAGTAGAGGGAATTCGGTAGCCTTAAATTGAACATTCGTAGAATGCAAATTTTTCGGATCCAACTCAAAGACCAACTGCTTATATTAATATGCCTCTAACATCTAGTTAATCCACATTCTTTCGTATGTTTCTGATCCAACTCAAAGATTAACTGCTTTATATTAATTTGGCTTGGTAATTTTCTAGATGTTACTAATTAATCCCGATTTTAAGGATTTCTCTGAGAATTAAGATCCTTAGGGTATGTCCCGAAAATTGTAGGACTCGCTCTTATAAAACTCAAGCAATGGGGGAAGTTGTAAATTACAATCTCCAGATAATTAGATATTCTCCATTTCATAACTCCCTTGAAGTTTCCCAGCCAAGGATTAAGAGTATGTTATTAAAATTAGTAACTTGCAGGTTGAGGTAACTACCCTAGAATTTCTCAATCTCATTCAAGTTTGATACGAAAAAAGAGTTTGAGGGAAGAGTGTGCCAGCGGTATATTTTTCCTTCTATTATAACAAGCTGTGTATTCCCTTAATTAAGCTAGTCCACGTCATTAAAGGTTAGCCACGTGGATTTTATGTGCCGTTTAAATTATAACTCCGTTAAAAAAAAAATTATATGGGTAACGAAATAAATATCACAAAGACTAAAAAGATAACGTGTATAGTAAAGGGATTAAAAAGATAAACTGACAATAGCACATGACCCAAAAAAGTGGTTAGACCTAATTTATTGTAGAGGTTTTTCTAACTAAAATTTTATATCTACACATATGTCAAAAAAATAAACTTAAATAGATCATATATTAGACATGAAAACAGTGGGTGAGGATATATATCATTCCTCACCCTCAAACCCAAAAGTTTACATTAAAGTTTCCCGAATAATCCATGATAAATTTTAAAGTGATTTAAAAAGTAGCTGATAAATATATGACATCGATTACAGATTTAGTGACTATTATTTTGATATTAAAAATTAAATAAATCGAATATTTGATGTTGAAAATTTATTCTTAATACATATTTTGATATTTGTGCCGATGAAATCTAAAAACATTTTGAACCAATCAACACACGTGTAAAATGTATAATTAAAATCATTTTTCTAAATTAGTAAATTCAATCATCTATATAAAACATCGTTATGATACCCATCCGCGTAATATCAAGTAAAATATTATCCAATCGATATCTTTTTTTTTGTTATCATTTGCTTCAAAAGCCACCGTTAGTTAAGTTTTTTTTTTTTTTGGTTGTTGAATTCAATATGTTTAAACGTTTTGTCATTGTTGTACAACAAACATGAATCTTTCTCTGTATACTAATGCATAAAGTACTAGTAATGTTTAAGATGTCTTATTAAATACTTATTCGTTATGTGCTGACCTTGAGATAAAATTTTCAATTAATTATAATTGTGATGAGTTTCAAATAAATATATTTGAGTTTCAGTATTTATTTTCAATTAAGATGTGTGTACGTTTCCACAACATTTTTAAATGTTCAATGCAATTGGTAGATAGTGGAACGTGAAACACTTCATTCAAATCTTGATATTTTTATATTTAAATGTCTGAGTTAGTTATGTATGTACATTGTTGAATGTGTCTCCATCTGTGAATAATTTTTTTATGCAAGTCTTTTTAATTTTTCTAATAGTACGGAATTCAAACTATATATATTGGTTAGGTAATTAGAATAGGAATTGAAAATAAGTATTACTATTCACGTGAATTTTTTTTTAGATAACCTGTTTAATTGACTTGTGACTCATATGATCCGTTCAGGCCCGATATTTATGGATCAAACTTGATCAAACATATTTTAATATAGGTTGAATTTGACCCGAACCCATCAAAACTAGAACATATAATAGATTGGGCTTGATTTTGTATAAAAACTCAAACCCGATCCGGTACGAGTATATATATTTTTATAATTTATATATTAATAATATAATTAACAAAAGAAATATATTACATAACATTATCAAATCTTTAATGACTTTAATAAGTGTCACTGTCCAGTATTTAATTTCAAGTCAGGTTTAATTAATAATAGTATAAACTTTCAAAATGATATTGAGAAACTAACAACTCTAATAATGGTTCACAGTTGCATTTGAATCGAGACTGAAGTCTTTATTAAATTGTTAAGTTTATTTATATATTATTTAAGAGTAATAATTACTTTTATGAGCAGGCTCTTCAGAATGAAGTTTTAAATTTAGATCCGATCCGATCCAATCGAAACCCTTATAATATTATTATGAGTTAGATTGAACTTGGGCAATGTAATTTTTAGTCGGCTTGATCAAGCCCGACTCATCCAACCTGCTGAAGAGGTCTATTAACCATGCATACCTTTAGACAATTTTTTTTTCACTTTTACTATTCTATACTAGAACGTGTGCATATAGTCAAATACTGTTTTCAATCTTTGTTTTCCACCATTTTTATTTGATTAATTAAAGGTCTACCGAAGAAATAACTATGATATAAAAATTATATTTTTAATGTTTGTATAACTTAGATTAATGTGATTCATTGCTATTATTAAATAAGATACATTGGAGAATATCACATACGAAAATTAAAATTATGTGCTAGTAAAATTATGACAATCTGTAGCAAATATGTATACTTTGGTATATATAACAATGGTATAGTTAGGAAATGATTTTTCGTGGTGATAGTGTTATACTTAGTCTAGTGATAAACACTGAACTTATGTCTTGAAGAGGTCTTAGGTTCGAATCATATCTGGGATGGTTGAGATTTTTCTTTCTACTTAATATAAGTGCAACTGTGCATATTTTAAAAATAACAACGGTATAACTTGAATTAAGGTGATCCTTTTTGTAACTAAACAAGACAAAGAATTATGGGAAGTATTATTTACAATAGTTGTACCAATGTATAAGTAGGAATTATACAAGTATTAAATGTATTACAAATGTCTTACTTGCATAACAGTTGTGTAAAAGTATTATTAATATGATAGTTTATACCATTTTGTGCCAAAGCAATAGATATGCAACATTCCGGTGTTGTTTTCTAAAGGGGCTGGATTGGAAAACATACAATTATTCAAAGTGGGCTTTAGGCCCTAACCCAAATTCATATTAGTTTCTTCAGCCATGACAAGACAAATATGCAAAAATAAAAACTGAATCACTGACCAAATCAATAAATTATATTTTTATAATTAATGTGCCACGTAGAGACGACGGGAACATCACAAAAACTGTACTAAATATGAGATAATGAGCAATAATATTTATATTGCTAGGGTTCACTGTTGTAGTGTGAAATGGAGTATAATTGTTAACAAACATGTCAGCATGCATGCTTCAAATTTATTGGTGGGGGAAATTCCCCGACAACTCCCTAGATGGGTGTGGAATAGGTGCATAAAAAATCCTAGGATCCCGAGACCAGCCACCCTTTCTAACCGCCACACCCACTATCGTGACATCAACCACCACCGTCACACCCACCACCACGACATTAGCCACCGCCGCCCTCACTCCCACCCCAATTTCAACCACCGCCATCAATCTAACCACCAGAATACAGCCGCACCCCTATGGAGAAAAACCCTAGCCTCCACCGCCGCACCCCATCCTACACCGCAAACCACCTCAGCCGCCACTACAACCGATCCAACCCCCCCTTCGCCGACAGCCACCGCCACCACTACAACCGATTCACCCCCCCTTCGCCGACAGCCACCGCCATCACTACAACCGATCCAACCCCCGTTCTTTCCCCGCCAACCGTACCCATCGGACTTCTGAACCTCGCCAAGCCAACCTCTCCATACCCTACCGCCACCATCGCCTGGCTGCTGTCCATCGTCACAGCCGCCAGCCCGCCGCGACTCACCGCCGAAACCATAACCTTAATCCTAACCCCAACGCGGCTGCCCTCAACCACCGCTCAAACCCTAACCCCGAACCCGTCCCCACCAGATTCTATTTTGAAAATTTCCCAAATTCCTATGGAGCAGATTCTATGAGCAGGGTTTTCAAGAAGCATGGAATTTTGGGACGTGTTTATGTAGCTAGGAAAAAGAATGTCAGGAACCTTAACTTCGGCTTCATTACGGTAGATGACTCTCTGTCTGTTCAGGAAACGCTCCACAGGTTGAACTCAGTGAGCATTGGAATTATTCGTGTGAGCGCTTTCAAGGCCAAGTTCACGAACTCGGCTGCAGCTCCAACATCTCGACAATATCAGCCCAAGAAATCAGCAGGACAGATACCTAAACGACGGGTTAATTTCCGAGAATCACTACGTGGAGACAGATCGTATGCCAAAGTTGTGGCAGAATCACAAGTTCTAAACGAGGCCTCTTTTGCCACTCATAATTCAATCTCAGCGAACTCACCCAGGGGCCATGATTTTATTACAAATGTGGCCCCTTGGAAAGATAAGTCATGCTTAGTCACTAATCAATATCTTGAATATTCGGCTCACCTTTGATTTATTGCATGAACGTGGTTTTGATGTTTCTTTTGCTGCCCCTGTAGGCAAGGATAATGTTATTGTCTCGTTTAATTCAATACTGGCTATGAAAATTTTTGTAGGTGGTGATTGGAAGGTCATGCTGCATATTTTTAAGGATGTGCAGTCGTTGCCGGTTGATTTTATACCGACAGAATGCATCATGTACCTGGACTTTATGGGAATTCCCCCCACTCTGATTCGAGAGGAGCTGATCAGACACTTAGCGAGCTCCTTTGGCCGTGTTATTTCTGTAGACTTCAATTTTGATTTCCCGGATCGTCTGGATGTGGTTTCCTGTCTGGTTTCGGTCCCCTTTGGGACAACCAATCGCTCCTTCAAACTGTTGGTGAATACTAAAGAAGTGCTCATTCATACTAATCTGAGACAAGGTGCTGGCTGTGAACATTACCAAGATGATGATTCCGAAATTTCCGATGCCCCGTCCGATATCCCATCCGATGCTTCTTTTGACACCTCCAACGACTCGCGTAGTTCCGGCTGCCAGGAAGTGGAAAATGCAGATTATATTAGCCCGGATCTCCGAATTATCCCCCTCCCAAATCAATCAAATGATAATTTGAGTGTTGTCTCGGAATCAAACCCAGCTACACAGGAAGCTTTAATGGAGGCCGAACAACCTGTAAGGCTAGTCAACCCACAGATGGAAGCCAACCAGCCTGTTACTTCAGCTTCGTCAGGACCTGACATTTCTAATATGAATCGGGTGATCATTTTATCTCAGTCAAGGACATATCCGACACTCGAAAAAGAGCTGACTATGGAAATGGGGAAAAAACTAGGAATATTCTCGGAGAAAAATAAGCAAGCTGTTCTGACATCTATGGATAATTTAGTGAACTGATTAGTTCACATTCATCAAGGTATTTATTTTCTTCTATTATGTCGATGGATTTTTTATGTTGGAATTGTAGAGGAGGTGTCAATAACGGGGCAAAGCAGCAATTTGTCTCTTCTTGCATTCGTAAACACAATCTCCAATTTTTTGTCATGTTAGAAACAAAGATAGAAAGTATCTCTGAGCAAGTGGTCAAACGGTTCTGGGGGCACAATGACTTTGCTTATCACCATATCCCCTCTAATGGTCTTTCGGGTGGCATCCTATTTTCTTGGAACTCCTCGTTGCTTTCGGTTTCGGTTCTCCATTCTACTTCCCGATGGGTGTTAGTTAAATTTCCCCTTCAGCAGCAAGATTTGCACGTTCTTAGTCTCTACGCCCCAACAAATCATATGGATAGATATGATTTATGGCAGGAACTTATCCCGATTATTCGAGACTTTCAGATGATCTTGATTTGTGGTGATTTTAATGAGGTATTACATGTGTCAGAAAGGGCAAACGATCGCCCCTACCCTTCCATGTCGGCTTTTCAAGACTTTGTATTGCAATCTGAACTCCATGATCTACCCCTACACGGCCGTGATTATACTTGGTCTAATAGAGTTTCATTCTCTCGTATTGATCGTGTTCTAGCCTCGAATGGGATACTGCAGTTATGGCCTAACTTATCCATATCAACGGTGGACACCACCCTATCTGATCATTTACCGATTTTATTACGCTCCTTCGTTGCTCACTCAGCCGGCCCAAGACCCTTTAGATCATTAAACATGTGGTGGGATAAGGCAGATTTTTTGCCTTTCATTCGTAATAAATGGCACCTCATTTGTCAATCCTATGCTCACAAGGACCTATCTTATAAATTGACAAAGTTGGGTCGTGC
Source organism: Euphorbia pulcherrima (assembly GCA_947683365.1). NCBI lineage: Eukaryota > Viridiplantae > Streptophyta > Magnoliopsida > Malpighiales > Euphorbiaceae > Euphorbia > Euphorbia pulcherrima. Next base: position 76,460,727 of record CANTUS010000014.1, read on the forward strand.
AATCAGCCCTTGGCACTCGGAAAATTTTGGAAACCTACAGAGAAAGATTGGTGATTTAGAGGAAACTATATTGGCCCTTACATCGAGTAGTGTTCCTCGACCGCTCACCTCAACTCAAAATTCAGAACTAAATTGTAATCGCTCCCTCCTTCAGGAAAAGAGGGCTTATTTGGAAAAATTACGGCACCAACAATCAAGGGTAAATTGGACGCTATTGGGTGATAATAATACATCGTTTTTCCATCGTACCGCTTCAGCCCGATCTCGCAACAACCGTATATCGCAACTAGACATCGAGGGAGTAATTGTTACGGACTTGAAGGTCATTTCAGATACTATTTGCAGCTATTACGCCCAATTATTCAAGGCTGCCCCTATAACGCCATTCTCTCTTAGAAAGTTATGTTTCAACACTGTTACTTTGCAACAAAACGCAGCTCTTATCGCCCTTTTTAGGGCCGAGGAAATTTGGAACAGTATATGGGCGTGTGGGGAGAATAAAGCGCCGGGACCAGATGGCTTCAATTTTTTCTTCTACAAAAGGTTCTGGGACGACTTAAAACCCGAATTACTGCAAGTTTTGGATCGTTTTTATGCTACATCTCAGCTACCTGATTCGGTCAAGACATCCTTCACGGTGCTAATACCTAAAATCCCAGGTTCTTGTTCTTTGAACAACTTTAGACCTATCTCGCTCATCCATGGTATCTATAAAATTATTGCGAAATTGCTATCGATTCGTCTTCAGGCTGTTCTACCGTCTCTTATCTCAAATAACCAGTTTGCTTTCATCAAGGGTAGAAGCATTCATGAGTGTTCTTTTGTGGCTTCCGAGGTAATTCATGACCTCCACATTAAAAGGAAACCATGTGTGGTGCTGAAACTAGACTTTCACAAAGCTTTTGATAGCATTTCTTGGACTTATATTGACTCGGTTCTCCAAAGGATGGGTTTTGATCAGAAATGGATTTCATGGTTGTCAAATAGCAGGAAAAAATCCACTACTTCGATTCTAATCAATGGCTCACCAAGCCCTCCTATTCACATCCGTAGGGGGGTCAAACAAGGAGACCCTTTATCGCCTTTTATTTTTGTGTTAGCAGTGGAGGGCCTAAAACAGCTTATAGATTGTAGCATTCAAGTAGGCGTGCTACCTGGATTTCGTTTGGAGGAATCCCTTCCAGATATCTCTTTGTTACAGTTCACTGATGATACGATTTGCTTCCTTCCAGCAGAAGAATCCATAATTCCCAGTTTCATTCGGATCCTAAGGTGTTTCGAACTAATCTCAGGATTGCGTATCAACTACCACAAGAGTGCGATTATGGGAATCCACGTTAATGAAGCCTCCTTGGCCTCCTATGCAGCTCAATTGGGATGCCGAGTGGACAACTTTCCGATAAAATACTTAGGTACACCACTATGTATTAAACAGCCACATATCTCCGATTGGGATCCTTTGATCGCCAAGTTCAAGTCTCGTTTGGCAAATTGGAAAGGAAATTGTCTATCATATGCTGGACATACCATACTTATCAAAACGGTACTTTCTTCCCTTCCCATTTATTTAATGTCAATCTTCTACATGCCTTGCTCTGTATCTTCTTCACTAAATCAATTAATGCGCAATTTTTTGTGGCGAGGCGACTCTTCGATCAATGGCATATGCAAAGTAAGCTGGGTTACGATCAATTTACCATATCACCTTGGGGGATTGGCAATTCGGGATCTAAATCTTGTTAACTCCAGCCTACTCTTTAAATGGATTTGGAAAATGGGAGACCGCAATGATGACTCCTTGTGGTCAATGTACTGTGTTCGACGTTACGAGATTAGTTCGTGGCATGAAATGACTCTTCTCGACTCCAAGCTTGTCTCTCCATTATGGCGTGGAATTATAAAATGCTGCTTTAAAAAGGAGAGAATTTGGTCCTTCTTCTCATCACAGGTGCGTGTTCAAGTGGGAGATGGTCAAAACGGGTTGTTCTGGCACGATAACTGGACCTCGAACACTCCAATCAAATCACTCTTCCCCGACTTATTTGAGATTTGCAATAGGAAATTCTCAACCATTTTCGAAGGGTGTAGTCATATTTTTTCCAATCATTCCCAAACCCGCCCCTTTTGGAAAAGAAGCCTTCGCATTACGAACCAACAACGATGCAATGAACTGAAAACCTGGATATCAATTTCATGCCCAATGCTCTTCCAAGACCAGGAAACCGTAAACAGCCCCACCTTCTTCCTGAGAAAAGATTGCTTCCTATGGGACATTGGAGTTCAGAAAAAATATTCAGCAGCGTCCTTTTATCATGGATATTATCAACAACGATTATGGCCGAATCCATTGAGAGACTTTACACTCATTTGGTCCTCCCACATGCTCCCCAAGATAAAAAATTTTGGCTGGTTGGTCTTTCACAATAGGTTACCGACACGTGAGTTCCTTTTCCAGAGGGGATATCGTATGTTAACTAGCGCCGGTTGTCCGTTCTGTCCACTACCTGAATCTTTGGAACATAGCCTCTTTTTATGTCACGCGAATTATCAGATTTGGAGAGATGCATTCCGGTGGCTGGATATTCAGGTTGTGATGCCGAATGATAGTTACAACTTCCTTCTGTTATGGTGCACATTCTTCAAACCTGGAATCTCCCGTGAATTTGGTAGGTCTCTCTGGTTCATTATATCATGGAATCTCTGGAAGCGCCGCAACAAGAAGATTTTTCGAGATGAAACTGACGATGGGGATATTTTAATTGCGAGTATCAATTTTTGTTGGTTTCTTTTTCATTCCTATAAGCGCAATGTTAGCCTTTCGGTTTCTGATTTGTTTACGAACCCGAGGATTCTTATTATGTAACTTTGATGTACTTTTGGTTCTTGTTTCGAGAACCATTATTAATAAAAGCGGGGTGGGTGTTTTGTAGGTAAGCAGAGGAACCAACCTAGTTGGGTACTCTGCCCCGAAATTTTCACCCACTCCAATCTTTTAGCCGTTGGAGAGATACACTGTCTCTCCAAGGGTTTTTCAAAAAAAAAAGGAACCCTCAAAACTACATCCGAAACATTGGACATAGAGTGAAGGTTGTACCACCCACCCCGCCCAGCCCCATTGACATCTTAGTGTATTTTTTAAAAAAAATTGTCTCATTGTGCTTACAATAATAACAAAGAAAAACTCATCTCACCTCACCCATATGTGGACTCGAACCTGTGACCTCTATGATCACAGCTTCAAGACTCAACCACTAGGCTAAGTCCTTTGCCACAAAATTGACATCCTTATGTAAATTAGTTTTTACATAAGCCATTGATCTTTGTCGCTACGTAAGCATAATTTCATATTTGTTTATTCCGGCGAATAATATGAATCTACAATTTAGCTTCACCTATCAACTTAAGTTTTTGGGTCCATTGATTTGATGACATAATATTAGAGTTTTTTTTTTGTATTTAAAGGTTACTCTCTCGAATTTCGACAGCTTCATTTGTTTATGACATGAAAAAGTACTCATGCATTGTATCCACTTTAAATTGAGAGGGAATTTCATACAGGACGAAAGAGTCGTAAGAAATCATATAAAAGTTAGAGCTGAGCGTCTTACCTGTTAGTTTAAAGTTTAAACTTTTGTGTCAAAATATTAGATGTAAGTCTAAAAATGTGACCGGAAGAGCAATGTAAACTAAGATACCAAATAAATTATGACCTAAAGAAAAGAAGGGGTCCCAAAGAAGTAAGGAATGGTGCTTTACTCCAAAGACAATGAACAACAGGTATGAATTAGCATCTGACATGTCTTTGAGCCTGCCTTTGCCAAACTCAAACTACTGCTTTGCTTTACCCATCACATGCATGCGATTTGTTTTCATGTTTTCTTGGTATAAGAAACAAATAATTTCGTTGAAATAATCTCTTTCAGTGGTTAGTTACAACTAAAGCTTTTCACTACTGTCTACAAATGTATTTTGTGAGAATTAAACTTGATCGGTCTCCTCACACATACTCAACTTGTATTGCCAATTACGCTACAACTTATAATTTAGCATAGATATAAGTATAATTAAATTATTTTTTTATAGCCAATTAGGTGCTTTAATAGAGTCGGCAAATAAATAATAGTATATATAAGATCGGTTTGATATGAGCTTAGTCACAATATTACTTGATATCATAAAATGAAGTTGCTCTATCAATTGGCATACACTATCAATTATTATTCTTTTTTAGTGTTAAATGTTAGAAGTCTTTCAATAATAATGATGATTTTTATATATAAATATGGAAATGTGTTAGAAAATGTAGTTTTTCACAAGCATAACCTAAACTTTCTAAATTCATATAAAAATATCCAAAGTAAGTCTATAGAATACCCAAGACAAGGCCAGAAATTAATTAATACTATATGGTAGTAAAAGTGTAAAACTACTAGAATTAACTTCGTTTGGCATCTACCTCAGTGTAATTAATCAGCTTTACCTAATAAGTAAAACAGTATTTGTCAGCATTGAAATTAATATTCTACGCGTATATTATCTCATGATGATAACTAAATTCCAAGCATCTCATTATCATATTTAATATTTATTTATAATGTAATATTTTCATTTTTTAAAAAAAATACTCTTTTTAACTATAAAATATTATCTATTTAGCTGAATCATTAAAATTAATAAAAAATTTACTATACAATTAAAATGACTATTTATCTTTTACTAAATTCTTTTTCTTCTTAATTATTCACTTATAATTTTAATTATATATAATCTCTCGCATAATTAATATAAGGATAAATTAAAAAAAAAAATTTATAAAATATATTAATAATTTAAATTAATACCTAAAAAGAGAATTAATAAAATGATTCAATAAAACTGTACGGAGGGAATAATATACTGTTATAATTAGGTATTAAAAAGTAATACAGCCAATTTCCAGTGCATGATATGATGGCTTATCAAATGATTAATCACGAGCAATATCTTCTTCGGAGTCAAACCTAACTTTCTCTCTATTATTTTGGCATGATTATTCCTTTTATTTTTAATTAATTTTTGTATGATTATTAAAAGAAAAAAAACCGAAATACTACTTAAATAGCTTGCTTTTTTTTCCATAAAGTAAATGATTAAATAATACTGTAGTTACTTCATAACAAAACAAAATAACCATATTAATAAATGTTTTAGTTATGAATATCACAATTATTAATAAATACAAAAAAAATACATAGGCATAACAATTTTATTATTCACCATTTGATTTTGTTTGCAGTATATTAATGAAAAGCTTATACAAAAAAAAATGAAAAGATCAAGAATATCAAGATTTTTCTCCAATAAAAAATAATATACTTACAAAATCCATATTGTATGCACCATATGTCGTATAGTATATGCTATGTACAAGTTGGCCATAGAAAGTCAATGAAAAACAAAGGAAGAATAAGAAGAAGAAATATTATTAACTCCCAAAACACAATAAAAAGAAAATCAAAACCCTTTTTGAATCTAAATCTACTAACAAAGAACAATTGACTCATTTTTATTTCAAAATCCAATCCAATTCAATTATTTAAAAAAATATCTCATTTAATTTCCTTCAATTAATCAAATGTTTCCCATTTTGTAGTAATTACAACTGGCTCTGACTGTATTGAAACTTGCTTCTTTAATGCCACAACATCTTTCTTCTGCTTGGCATGCTGCTCTTTTGGGATTTTTCTTATTTTTTCTTTGGACTTCTTTATCTTCAACAAATCAAGTGTTTCTATGTATTTCTGAACTCTCCTTTCCTTCAATCAAAATGATATAATTATAATTTTTTTGGAGACCAAATTAAAAGACAATGTTGATACAAAGAAAAATTACCTGCATTTGTTTTTTCAATTTCAATTCACCCTCGGCAAAAATTCCATCTAATGTGACCAATTTATTCATCAAAATCCCAATCAAATTATCAATATCTGACTCTCCAATTTCCTCACTTTCTTCCATTGAAATCACCTGTTAAGTTTTTTTTATTGAACTTATAAGCTATTTAGGCCTAAATTGGATTGAAATTATGAGCATGGTTGCAATAAAAATACCTGTGATCTGAGCTTGTCAATTTGCAGAGTAATTTGCTGCAATAATTTTGAAACTTTTTCAAATTTAGCAGATTTAAGAGATTCAAGACAGCGCCTTTCGCGGCTTGTGATGTCTTCAATCATCATCAATTTGGATCCATTTTTAACTCCAACAACATCTAAAAAGGATTTTGAATCCCTTTCTTTCTTTTTGTATATCAATTTCTGGTCCAAATGATGGACTCCCGTTCTTTCTGCTACAATTTTCTTCAATTCCCCTGCAACAAACCCCAATATAAATCCATTAATTCAAAACAGAATTCTTTTTTTTCTGACCTGATTTATAAAATGAAATTTACCAAAGCTTGCTTGAGAATTGATGCAGATTTGAAAACAAGAAGGACCAAATTTGACTTTGACATTAATTGAGGGATTTGGGGGGAAATTTTCATAACGGGATTCCGAATTCCTCTTTTGAACCAACATTCCTCCTGGTCTAATTTCCAGTTCCTCCTTAATACTTCCGCCGGTTACAGAGCTCTTATTGGCGGCGGACGGCGGCGGCTTGAGTGTTTCTTTCATCTTTGACTTCATAAGCTCCATTTTTCAAGTATTCTAATTTCTAAAAGAACAAAAGATTTGAACCTTTTAAAATGTAGAAGAAAACCCAGAAGAGAAGCAAGATTAGATCTGCTGAAAGAGAGAAATATTTGGAATGTAGCAGTGAAGGACTTTAAAAACAAGAAAAGAATTTGCTTAGTTTGTGGAGCCAATGGAGGCAAACAAACATGTGGTTTCTGTTTTTAATAAAAAAAAAAAGGAAGGATTTGTGAGTGTTGCTAACAATTATGAAAACTAAATTAAAATCTTTTTAAAGAAAGAAGAGAAATAAAAAAAAAAAAAAGAAAGGAAATGAACCAGAAAAGGAAGAAAATGAATGGCCAGTGAAGGGAAAAGTGTGAATGCAGATTTTATTTGCAAAGGAAATAAGTAGGGGAAAATAATTGATCGCTTTTTTTTCTGGGTATTAAATATATTTGCAGTTTAATTTCGTTTTGATGATACAATCATAAACAAGTGTTGTCAATAATATACATTTTATTCATGCTCAATATTAAAAATTAGATGAAGTGAAAGTAATTAATATTTTAGCGGATGTTTTAGTCAAATAGTAAAGACTTTTCTTATGTTTAAAATAAATGTCAGGTGTCCAATCCACATTAAGACATTATAATTTTTTTTATTTAATATAAGTGTAATTATTCAATTTTTTAAATATTAGTATCGCTAAGTCAATTTATGCTATTAATAATACTGCAGCTGCTAATTATTGATGATAATTTTATGTTCTTGCTAACAACTTTTTACCTTTAAAATAGTTAAAAAAAATTGTGTACCAGTTGTTGTTTATAATGGAAATGGCAACACACATTGGTTGAATTAGCCTTCAAACAGTCAATGGAGATATTGTTCTTTACAGGACTTTATATTAATAAATTGTTTTACTTCGTACGGCTTTAAGAAAGTATTGAACAAAAGCCAAATTACCTGAGCATTGAAGAAATCATAAATTAACAGTGTTTCTAGTTTATGCCCGGTTATTTTTAATTTATATTCAGTCCAATTTAGTTCAATTTAATATTGCATACATATAAATTTATACTGAAATAAATTCAATTCAATTCAGTACTGCTACTTATAAATCGAAAACACCACCGCCATAGTTTGAAAAAGGCTGTATATAATAATTTGACTTGATATCCTGATGGGAGATTGGTCCTTTATTCTTTTGCTGTTTATGTTGGTAGAAAATTGATAAAATTTTACCTTCTTCTACTGACAAATTTCATTGTATTATTGTATTGATTTCAAAATAAAATGTTTTGGTAAGAGTCTAAGGACAAAAAATATATATATAAAAAATTGTTTCAGAGCTTAATAAGTTGTTATTCCAGTATTGAATGTTATTCCAATTCTCATTATATATATATATAGAGAGAGAGCACCAGTTTAGATTTACTAATCTGCTATACACCTCTAATATGATTTTTCAGAACAAAAAATCAATAACCAACTACTCAAAGGACATTTACATATTTTGGAATTTGTTCAATGTGAAAATAATAATGTGACTTGATATAGTAAATTCAAAAGCAACATAACTAGTTAACATTAACAACCATAAATTCCAGTGTTACCAAAACCGTACCATAGGCCGATTTGATTAGTTTTATCGAGAACCGGCCATAACTACGGTTCAATTGAAATCGATTTTTAAAAAAAGTTATGGTAATATTCAAAAAGTGTTGAAATAAGCCTAAAAATGTGTCGCAAGAAACTTAGAAAGCGTTGCAAAAAATCAAAAGCGTTGTGCAGAACTATTCAAAACCTCTCTGGCAACACGAAAAAAGCGTTGCAAAAGACCCAACGTTTTAAATAATTCTTTTAAAAATAAAAAATCGATAAACCACTAATTATACCAGCAATATCGCATCCTATTAACTTCATTAGTATGATGCCCGATCCGGTATTGATAACACCGATAAATACCAGTGCATTAATTAAAATTGGGTAAATGAAGTTACAAGAACTAATTTGCAGACAAGAAGTGCTATCGTAGCTGGACAAATCCCAATTAAGTGAGTCTAAATCAAGACAGGAACGAAAAATAGTGATTTAAGAGAGAAAAAGATTAAAAAAAAATGGGGCCACTTGTATCATTCAGAAATTAGGATGAAACAATCTAGAAGGAAGAAAGGAACAAGTAAAGGGCCACATCTGCCGACAGTTGGCATTTGTCTTTTGCCTAATTGTTCTCTTCGGTTAGACCGATACTGCTTTGCCTTTACTGCTCTAAACTATTTTACTTCATTTCTTTATTTATTTCTCTACTTATTTTTGTCATCATCTTACTAATTTAATATGCAACACCTATTCCGTTTAAGTATGCTTTAATAACACAAGAACTAATATAAACTTTATTTGAGAGCCACACACATTTAAACTGATTTTATTATAGTATAAATTGTAAACCTGAACTGAAATAAAATAAACTGAATTTTTAAATTATAAGTTCACAAGAACAAGGGCACAACATTATATGCATATTTTTATATCAAAGACGAGTTAATATAGGTAAATAGAGCAGATGAACTTGCTCAATCTCGTAAAGGCAAAAATAATCAAGATTTTCATTTCTTAAAACTCCATATCACAACATTTAACTTTAAATATTATGTATGTGCCAAAAATAAACTATGAAGCTTCACATTTTTATAGCCATTTGCTGCACTAAAATAAAAAGTTCCACATGAGAAAGAAAAAGTAGCAAAATATCAGTCTAAAATTATTGATACCATGAGTCTTCTCATATGTTTAAACATAATCCTACAATAACAAAACTTATATGCAACCTTCACTCCACCAGATTATATATATTTATTTACGAAGAGCTCGAAAAATTCTCTACAAAACTGAGAACTGGTCTAGTATACCTAAATATGTAAGTGAAGCAGCCAGGCAAGACCTCCTGAAAAATGTAACTAATTAAACCAAAAATCTCAAGCAATATCATTGTTTACCAGAACCCGCTCGCTGCAGTACACTGTTTGTGGCACTGCGTGTCCTGAATAGAAACGGTAACCAACTTGAACTGCCACTCTCTGTTTCATCTTTACCACTAATGCCATTAGAAATTCCACTGCTTGAAATCTCAGCTGCCCCTAAAAGACTGTTACTTCTCTGAAAATAGTTTTTTTGGGCATTGAGATGTCATTATGAAATTTAAAAAATACAAGGAAACATGAAAAAAAAAAAGAAACTAAAATACAATTCATGTTCAACCTGCTGGGATGTGGCTGAGGCAGAACTATGGAAACGGCGCTTTATCTACAAATAGAAACGAGTGAAATCAACTGATGGAAGGTTTGTAATAGTTCTGAATTACAGTTTTAGTTAAAGGGGCTATCTTTTATTGACCAAACTAGGTTTGAAAATTGGAAAAGAAGAAAAGAGAAACTACACATGGGAGTCACTGGGACATAGTTCTATACAATCTAAAAGTCACTATTCAGATCCAGACTCAGGTCACAGTCAAATGGTCGAAGTCAAACCCAATATATAGCAAGTGGAATAGAGCACATAGTTATCAGAATCTTACAATTCTCCGTACGAATATTACGATTTGATTTAACCCCAAATCGATTCGAATCTATGGGGTGAACCTAAATTGATCCTGAATCCCACGATTCAATACCGATCAAAGAATTCTATAACATGAATGAAGCTCCCAAACAAAGAATTTGTTTGAAAAAATCAATCCAATTGAATTCCATCAAGTGAATTCGTTTCAATTCTTTTTCATTTTCTTGTGGAATTGTTTTCAAACACACCCTAAGTCTCTCCGAATACTAATTGAAAAATAATCTTACCTCAAATAATAATTCATGTTCAACATCAACTTTTCAAATTCTAGATTATTTAACATAAAAAGTCGAAGCTAAACTTACTATGGACTAAAACTTTTTTAGGGATTATATATCCATTAGGTTTGAATTATAAGTACTTATTTGGTTACATAATTCTTTTAACATTAAACTTGAATATCTAGACTAATGTTTAATTTTATCTTTTAAGCTAAACATTATTTTAAGTGTTTTGTTTTTATAATTTTACGAACATGGACCAAATCTTACGATTCGATACGATTACTGATTCACATAATTAGGATTCCAAATCTCGATTCAAATACCAATTTGATAACTATAGAATGGAGTAAAAAGAGAATAAACCACCAAAGATAACACAACAAACCTCAAGAGATCCACTTGAAACAGAGGGAGGAGTTGATTCACCAGATGGTGGCGGCAACAAGTCCATCTGAAAAGGCACAAGATAATAGTGTAAATGTTAACTAAGGCTATTACGAATATGCACGGAACTCTAGTTTTGTACATGTATCTATAGGAAAAGATCTAAAAGAATTTTAAACATAGATATTTAAATCTACCATTAAAAGATAAATATTGATATTCAATGCCTCAAACTAGAAAGAACTGTTGAAAAGAAATTACCTTTGGTGTGAATGCAATCTGTGCTGCGGATGATGGAGCCTGCAAAATATGTGAAACATATTTAAGACACAAACTTGTGTACGGAACTGAAGCAAAAAATTGCATCTTAAATATAAAGTTGTAACCATTAGCAAAGTCAATGCCATGTGCAAAATTTTTCTTTTAAGATTTGGTGATATAAAAAGCAAGTGACTGATAATCTTCACTCACTAAACAAGCATTAGCTTTAATTATATAAGGGAAGCAAAGCCATACAAAACAGAGAGTACTAGCCTGATTATTCTCCTCAAACAAGTTGCTATCCAAGTTTTTGGCCACACCAACCAATTTCTTTATTCCTAGGTTCGTCAAGTCCTAAACATATGAATGGAATCAGTGACATTATTATGCCATGGCCCATGAGTAAAGACTGGATTTAAATTAATAACATATAATACTTACCTGCTTCCCTTCTATTCTATTGATTTTAAGTTCCTACAGGATTAAAAATACAATAAATTGAGAAAAGCTCTATTCAAGTTCAAAATTGTGCCATTACAGAATTAATAAAGAATCTTCAAGGTTGTTACCAGGTTTTCAACTGCATCACGAACATATCGAACATCATGACCAAACCTCTTTGATTCTCCCAACAGCTCAGTAACCTACGAAACCGACAGGACATTGTTCAAGTCTAACATCCATCAAAGAGAAAAGTTCCAATAGATCAATGGCCCACCTTTTCTTGTGTATTAGCAGTGAGTGAAGCAACCTCATTCAAATTAGAATCTACACGATCAATATTTGAAGATAATTCCCTCCTAGTTTTCTATATACAAAAAAAAGTCAGAGTAAGCTCATACTGCTGATATTAAATATCAGTGTACAGACAGGAAACAAATGAATGAAATGAGCAGTAGCAAATAGGAAATGGGAGGAATCTTTGAACACAAAATATATACCAAATTAATGGAAAAAAGTAACAAACAACATGGGAGTGATGTAGGGCATGGCTGCAGCTGGTAAGGAACATGATTCGAATGTAGCATTTTCCTTGTGAAGAAATAGAACACAAGAAAATAAACCCTCACCCTGATTGATGCATAAACATTTTCAAGTTGTTCGGCTACGGATGTGCAGGCATCAGATAGACTTCGTCTTGTTGCAAACATCATATCAGGAAGCTTCCAACCCTACAAACATTAAATTATTTCGGAATCAAGAAATAGAAGTAAAGGCGCTACTATTACAATATAATTGATCTTTTCTCTGCCAAATATGTATTCAGTTAAAATTATAAAACTACAATTTGACAGTGAATAAACTTGAAATTCAATAGTTGAACCAACTTATTCAGCAACACATCTCATCTCAGAAAAAGTTTCAAAATCCTAATTCTTAACAATATGTGTTTCAAAGTCTTGTATTCAACCATACAAAAACCAAAGCCAATATGGATCTTTGAAGTTCCAAAATATCCACAATAATTTCGGAAAAGTAGGTGATTCTGGCCTACAAAATGTAACCATATTACACATTTGTGGTTCAATTAAAAATTTTGGTTCTTGAAGTGAAATTAATTTTATTACATAAACAAATACAGACCAATGATTAGAAATGGAGTTTGGAAATCGAAGAAAAACCATGTGATCATTACGCTACGCTATCATAATCGCACTCTTATATATTTCAGAAAATAGAGTCAACTAGCCAAGCAAATTACAAAACAGGCAACTGAAGCAGCATAAACAGAAAAAACAAATAAAAAGCAATTTGGTCGTCGAGATGTCATCCATCAATCGCTTGTCTAGTTATTATGAGTAAAAACAAGATCAACAAGTCTATAGTTGTTACAAACCAGATACCTAGATAACGCAAATAGATCCAGGCATGATGTTGCCAAATTGTAATTAGCATGATATTTGAGTGCAAAATGCAATTCGGATGTTATGTAGCATGAATTATGAATGTGCATATTACTACGTATTAATTATTAGTTGGTACTGGTAAGAAACAAACTTTACCTTCCACCATACATAGCCATACCCGACTGTAACTACAACAATAATTATTCCATATTTGCTTGCACCTGCACAATATAAAAACGTCTAAGGAGTACTAGCAAGTAAGCAATTTAATATAAAGGAACTTCAATAAATATATTTTAGACGATTCATGTCCTTTAGCCCACCCAATAAAGCAGTTGATTACTTACAGAACCTAAAAGACTAAAAAATCTAGAAAACACAAAGCCTCATTGCATTTTTTCTCAAGGTATTCGTATGCTTTCTCTCTCTCTACCCCTTATTATGCATAATAGAAGGTACAAAACCCTTACCGTTCTGACTTGCAGTTACAATTGTCACTGATCTGTTCGAAGCTAAAATTTGCAGTTCCGTTCGAAGACTGTTAACCTGTAAAAAAAGAAAGACACAAATATATTCAAATTTTCTTTCATATGGTCAACAAAACATGATCTTATTGACGAAATGAACCACAATTGAGAAAAAAAGACAATTGAAGTAAAACAGATCTTTCAAGCTATGTAGCACGGAAACGGAAACGGAAACCGGGACACGCCATTTCTAAAAAATATAGGTTTGGAAACTGTGGGGACACGGACACGGATACGGAAACGCCAAAACGCCATGTAACCGGAGTTTCCGTGCTTCATAGCTTTCAAGTATCAAAACTCGATCCCAATTGATAAACTAAGCAGTGCATATTTTATAGAGAATGGCTCAGAGTACTTAGCACAAACAGACAAAACAAATTTTCTTCCTAAAACTTATGATAGGAGATATGGTCATTGATTTTTGTCAATAAATTTCTCTATGCTTTCCCCAGTCCTTAAAGTGGCTACTGGCTATACAAAATTTAATTCAGAAACACCATTTAGTAGGGATTGACTATTTTTACCAAAAATTAAACTGAACTTTTTCTATTTCTTTCCTTTTTTCTTCCATTTGCCTCTCTTTGCTGCATGAGTATCAGTGTATCACAATCCTAATCCAACCAAGTGTCTACTTTATTTCCAAAGTCTGCTAGCCAAGCCCCATCCTAAAAACTAGAAACAAACAGATGTCTTTTATCGCACAGGCACACCAATTCCACCCAAAAATCATAATCATAGAGGGCAAGAATAAAGAAGATAGCAAATCATCATCGAAGAAGTGCACAAATGCATAAATCATCAATACTCTGTATGAACACCCAAGGTACCAATTTTCATCTTTAATTAAACAGTTACATGAAAACCAACAACATAGACATTGACAGGCAAACCTGAGCCATTAAGGAGTCATTATGTGGCTTGCTGACTGATGAAGTAGAATCATCTCTTTTAATCTGCTTCAATCCAATCTGGAGTAGAAGAAAAATCAATAGCATTTGCATAGAGCTGACAAAGGCATTATTTGTGATAGAAAACTTACTGCTCAACCTTTCTAGAAATGCGTTGTTTAATTGAGAAACTAAAATTGAATTCACACTAAAAATTAAACTAAAATAATCTATTGCTAATAGTGCAAGTAACACAAACATAAAGTAATAGAAACCCACCAAGATAAAAAGCAATAGCTTAGTTCTACACATACCTTAAATGCACCTGAAACCATGTCGGAAATACTTGGCAAACGCCCCTCTTTTGCAAGAACCGAGCCAAGAATTCCTAATAGTATGACAAAATTAGTAAACAATGAATAACTTACAGCCAACACATGGAACAAATTTGACAAAAAAAAAAGAGAAAAAATTGAAGTAACAAAACAAACTAAATCAACCTTAAAATGGTGACAGAAGAAGGATAATTACTGTGACATGAGACCAGAAAAGTACATATCTCACCGAGTTCGGTCACACGCCAAACAATAATAGTGATCTTGCCCGATTAAGAAAGGCAAAAAAAGTTTGTGCAACCAGGAAAATAAGACTGAGAAATCAAGAGTTAGAAAGAGTTTAGAGCCATAGAGATACTGATAATTCTAACCACTAGAAAAAACATCAGCCCTGTTTATATGTGTCATGAGCATAACTCCTCTTTCAATAGGCATAAATTGGTTTACAGAAAATTTGCTAGCTAAAACAGCTGATATCGGTGATATGTAACACATATAATGCTCAAACATCAAGCTTTCAAACGCATATCAAAACTTAACCTAGGTGTTCAATAAAAATGCTCAATTTTAAGAGTACCATCAGATAGGATAATTGTACAGACCTGCACCAACAAGAATGCCTAACTTTCCGAGAGCAAGAGCCATCGCTCCAAACTTGTATCATAAAAATCGTCAGATACGGTACCAATTGCAATAAACCCCTGGAATCGCCCCTCTACACCATCAGACAAGCCTCAAACAGAGAAAACTGGAGTTTTTGGGAGCTGCGGCAATTGACAAGCCCGCGCTCACAATCGACAGCTATGGACTGGACTGAGAATGGAAAGAATGGAGAATTTCTGAATTTGTAATGATGGCGTGGGCGTCAAGCTGATGAACTTGAAATTATGGGTTTGGATTTATTCAGAGGAAAACAAGCAAATAATACAGCAGACACATAGCCGATTTCTCCTAATTAGGTTTTTGCATCCATTTACTTTCCCCATTTCGAGTAAATACGACGCCGTTTGAGTGCGGGCACAATACCTCGGTGGGTTGTAGTTAGGGGTAAATGAATCAGCCCATCGTGAATAATTCGATGATCGGCTAGCTAAAAGTTTGACTCGGCTCGATTTGATTTATAGATGAATAGTTTGTGGACATTTTTTTATAGCTCAAATTATAAATAAATTGAATATGAATAAGCTAAAACTCGGCTCGTTAACTCTTGAACAAACTCAATTATAGATTCGTGAACTGACTCGATAAATGTTCATGAACTAACTCGATTATTATTATTAAAAATAAAAAATAAAATTTTATAAAATTAAAATAAAGTATAACTATATAAAATTAAATTAATACCAGACCCCTTTAAATTATATATTGAATTGACAATAATATTCACGAACAAAAATAAACAAGCTTGCTTGCGAACAAATTAACGAATTGTTTACGAACAATATAAAATAAATTATTCGTGAACATCTCGAGAATAAATGAACACTCAAACGGACCAAATACGAACAGAATTTTGAACTCAAATTCGAGTTTGGCTCGTGTTCGATTAAAAATTAAATGAACGAACACGAACAGGTCAAAACTCGATTTGGCTCAAGACGTTTATAACTCTATCTTTGATTATACCCAAAGCTTTAAACCAGTTTTTCAAATTGAATACCTACAATTTTTTCAAAATGAATAGTCGAAGTAGGGATGGCAACGAACCATAACCCGATTTAAATCTGTTTCTTAGAATCTAGATCCTACTTTTATAAATCCACCGAATTCGGGTCTCAAAAAAAAGATCCAGACCTAATATCGGTTGTTGAAATAAGATCCATACCTAAACTCGAATATAAATATATAAAGCAAAATAAAACCCTTACAGGCCTCCATCCTCTCTCCCAACCCTAGTCCCACACTCCCTCCTATCCTGCCTCTTATTTCCCTTTCTCTTCCTCTCTCGGCACATCTCTCCTTCCTCATTCACGGAGGTCATTTAGGTGTATTTCTCATATCGTTGACTTTTAAATTAAAATTAGTTTATAAGTTGACTTTTTAAAAAATTTTAACATAAAATTTTTTTTTTAACTTTAAAATCTCTTATACGTTAAAAATAAGCTTTTAGAAATATTTAAGCTAATAGCTTAAAAGTTAAAACTGACATATAATCTAATTATAACATTTGAGAAACACCCTCTCAAACTCTGTTCTTTTCAGCTTCTAAAAGTTGAACTGAAGTTGGCTGAACTGAATTGAAGTGAGCTGAACTAAACTGAACTTATTTTAGTGTAAATTTATAACTACGCATAGTTGAACTGAACTGCACTGCAATGAATTGTACTGAACTGAATTAAACTACATTAAATTATAATCCAAAAGGAAGAGATTCTCCATTTGAATGCTGGGCTATGAAAGAAACTTAATATATCTAAATCCCCAATTCTATTCATTTATGGCAACACACCATTAATTTTGGCGGGAAATGGCAAGATCTGTTGATTTTAAACTGGAAGAATCGGATGATAACTTCATCTTACTTTCAACAAAAAGACCCCTTGAACGAGTTAGACCTGGTATGCTTTTCAATTTGGCTATGTTTGCTCTGAATTAACATCATTTCTGGCAAGTTTACTTAGAAATGAGCCTATTCTTCACTCTCATTGTTGTTTTGCTTGATAGAACTGTTTGAGCCGTGGCTGAGACTAAATGTTGAATTAAATAAACTGTTTGAAACAAGGTGAAGGGTACAGCCGTGGAAGATGATACTGAAAATTAGATTTTAACTATAATTTTATATACCCTTTTGGATCCGTGGATCTGTCAGCTGGATCTAGTTCCTAAAATTATGGATCCAATGGATCCAGATCTAGTACGTACAAACGGATTATACCCGTTGCCATCTCTAGAGTTCTCTACTTTCAATGAAATTAATCTCATGTTTTGCTGTTTATCTAGGAGAGTGAAATAGAGAGAGAAATTGCCGATGCTGCCTTTGAGGAGATACAAGAAGCAAGATCTAATGGGTCTTTATCTGTCTATGAAAAGCGGAACCAAGAGAAAAAGTCTGGTCGAGCCAACAAGAATAGGTACCGTAAAGAGTTTATGGTGACTCTTGATGTCATCTAAATTTCATTATACATGTTGGTTTTTTGATCTGTTTGTCGTGAGTTGTAATAAGTATCCATTTTTTGTTGGAGCAGGCCAATGGAGGCCAGTAGTAAGAAGCCTGTAAGTCGGTTCCGAGAGGTTGTTCAATGTCCTAAAAAGGTACCGGGTAAATTTCAAAACTAGTTTGAGCTATTTTTAAAAAGAGGGTCATAAAATTTTTATTTTTGAAATGAGGATTATAGTTTTAAAAGTTAATAAATAAATAAAAAAATTTATAAAATATCTATTTTTTAATATTACAAATGGTATTTTAATTAATTTAATATTTCTACAACTTAACCATATTATTTATGAATTATATATTAAGATTTGAACAAATTTCAGAGCTTTTTTTTATAATTTGATAAAATTATTATCGTCTTTTAACTAAAAAAATACTTAAACTTCATAAAAAATTCAACATTTATCACTTAAGTGTATTGTACTTTTATTAACCAAGCAAAATTTTAGTATAAAATAGACGAAATTACTCTTTTTCGTATCATAGTTTCAGATTGAGAATTTTTTTATTATTTATTTATTAACTTTTAACGCTCTAGTCTGCATTTAGAAAATAAAAATTTTATTATTATTTTTAAATGGTCAAATGATAACCTTATCTTTTCAACAACTTTTCAGTGTTATACTAGTTGGTAAAGGGTTTTTTAGAAATTTATGCTCAGTGACTGTATTGGGATTCTCCAAAGTGATGTTGTTAAGTTGGTGATAAAGTTGATATTAGGGGTTGAGATTTAAATTTTGGCTGTGATTGCTTAAACTTAACCAATTTACAAATTTAACAAAGGTCAGAAGCTACATATTTCTCACTTGAATTCATACATCCAATGCATCTTCTATTGCGTTTCGCTTCAACTAATCTGATGCTTCATGTTCGAAATCCAGTAACTTTCTGAACTGATATTTGTTTGTAATTTGTATGGGACTTGTAATGAAATGCTTGATAGTCGTGGACTCGTTGTATTCAAAACTCTCTTTTCGTTCACTATTGGAGAAGTTTTGGTGTAGAAATTACTAATGGGCGAGTTGTTGATGGCAACTTGGATCATTTGTATTCTCTTTGATCATTGGTGCCTCCCTTAAGTCCATCCCTTTTATGTGGTCTTTCAGGAAAGCTTTTTTCATTTATCTTAAAATACCATCCGGTCTATTTTACCATGCAAGTAAGCTGAGACTATCGGCTAAATGAATATTTGAGATTGCTTGTTTCTGTGTCAAAATAGGAGTATTCTCGGTAAACCCCGTTATAGATGGCCAAAGGTGATAGTACTGCTGTAGATGAGAAAATTATATCTCAAAAAATTTTGAAGTATAAAAGTGTCCAAATATTCATGAAACTCTGCAATTTTTTCGACCTATCTTTATCCATGTTACTGGGACTTTTAATTTCGGCCGACTTACCGGTGATCTGTGTCCGGTACACCGGAAAACATAACAATGGAGGGCTGTTAATCGTATTAGGTTTAAAACGAACAGGTCATGGAGGAGGAAGATACGGTTTACTGGGCTTGGGTTATTTTAATTAACCCTTCTTATATTGGGTATTTCACAACACATAATTAACCTACAGCTGTAATAATAATAAAAGTTACCATTGGAAAGTGATTTTCTTACTCAAAGGAGAGAACACATGAGAGAGATCAGATAGTTTAACAGAGTTATTGATAAACTCAATGACTTCAATAACCAACAGTTTTTTTTACCAAAAAAAAAATACCCAACAGTAAGTTCATTAATTCCTAATATATCTCTACACCTCTTACGGTAATTAGGTTAATTACTTTTTAATATGTTTCCTTACCAGAGCCAAAGGTTGAATTAGTCTCTTCTTCTCTCCTTTAGTCTCTCTCCATTCGTCCACCCAAGAGGCAGTGGCATTTAACTATTTTAGAAGTTCCACCTTATAGTTGCCTAGAGCTTTGGATGGACAAGAAGAACTCGTTCAGAAACGAATTATGAAACCGAAGAAGCGAGTTCCAAAAGCACCCATGTCCAAAACTAGGACCCCTGTATCCTAAAATTTTAAAAAATGCCGTCTCGAACACTCGAACCCGTACCCGAGTCCATGTAATCCCTATATTACTGTTTGAAATTTAATTAATGTGCACTCCACACTTTTAAATGATGTTGTATGCTTGTAATGTATGAAGGTCAAAGTCAATAGTTGCTATTGCATATTGGCATTATTATTGGTTTTGTTGACTATATGTTGGAAAAGTATTAGCTCTGTAATTTTTTAAATGGACTTATTATTGAGCAAATCAATTAAAACATATGATTTGTATTCCTTGAATTCAAATGGGTCTGTCGATCCTACTGCTTTTCTATCTGATAATTGTGTGATTAGTGATGCAAGCAACTAGTCTTGTTGTTGCAAATTCATGTTTTTGCTTCTTTAATAATTAATAAACATAAATTTGATGAAGATAATTGTTTTGCATTTCATAATTATTTAAATTTTCCCTCTAAAAGAGGTAAATTTTGTATATATTTCATAGACAATTTGTTGTACCTTCATTTTATGCATTCTGTTGCTTTCAAATTTTGAAAGTGAAGGAATAAAAGAAGCAACGGAAGAAATCCAGGGATCAAAAAGCTATCGGTCGGTCTTCCCTTTTTTTGCTCTATAAAATAAATACCCTCTTTTAACTCTATAAAGTGCTTCTGCCTTCTTCTGCGATTTTCTTGTTTCCAGAATTACTTTTTTTCTTACTTAAGTTAGCTATGTCTCTTCTTAGAGGTGAGCAAATGTCGGTTCGGTTCAAAAATCGAATCAAATCGAGAATCAAATAAAACAAATGTTAGAATTGAATACCAAATTGAATATGTTTCGGTTCGGTCCAAACCGATCTAAATTATCAGTTCAATTCGATTCGATTTAATCCAAATTAAAGTTTTTTATTTTTTAAATATAGAGTTAATATATAAAATGACTAAAAATATATATAAATATCTTTCAACATTAATTTGAAAAAAAAATCCTTATTGTCAAGTATAAAATGTAAATTGAATTCAATCATAGACAAATTAACGTGAAATAAATTAAAAAATTAAAACCAATTCGGTTCGGTTTTCGGTTTTTTTGGTTTTTGACTAAAAAAATGAACCAAACCGAAAATCGAAATAGCGAAAATATGTAAATAAAAAACAGAACCAAATAACTTTGGCTCGGTTCGTTCAGTTTCTAGGGTTTTTCGATTTTTGCTCTCCCCTATCTCTTCCTTTGTTTTCTGTTTCCAAATGCCCTCCTCCTTCGGCGAGTGATCTACTTCTACCGCTCGTTTGATTGCTACACATCAATGTTCTAATGCGGTCAGAGTCTCTTCCAACTTCTTTGCAATGGTTGAGAGTAATTTCTTCTATTTATGTATTGCTTTCGCGAATTCTTAACCTTCTGATAAATTCACTTGTCATCCACTAACATTCCTCTCAATATTTTGTACTCTCAATCGAACAAATATGAACAAAAAGGATTGTACCCTTCTTTCTAATGATTGTTTATTTTAAATCTTAGTTTGGATGACAATGATGTATACCAAAAACGTGCTGTAACGAATCAAAACTTCTAAAATTTGCTTACAATAAATTACTATGGTATTAAAATATTATAGAAATTATTTTTGTAGTTATTATTATTGTTATTGGATATAAGACATGAGGAAATAAGAATTAATTAAGTAAGAAGGATGAATTGGGCATTTAATTATTTGTTCAAGGGCAATATTGAAAATAAAAAAAAGAGTAAAACAATACACCATCCAGCATCTTCTCTTCTTCACTTTCATCTTCTTCTTCCTCTACACATTTACATTTCCTTTAACCAAAATTTTCTCTAATCCAAAAACTTTCGATTTATTCGATTCAACTTCAAATTCTTGTTAGAAATCGATCCTTAAGCCCTCTATCATCATCAATTTCAGTCAATCAAGACTAGAAGAGGAGGATTTCAGATTTTAAGGTTCGGATGAATAGTAACCCGAGTTTGAGGTGAGTGATTTTTGGTGAAATTAAAGCTTAATTAGTAGAATTCATGGTAGATTAAGCATATTTATGGTATTAGAAAGTTTATTTATACAATATCTTAATAGAATTATATATGGCTATTGTAGAGGAAGCTAGTACAAGCAAATCAAAGGCAAAAGAGGTAGAAGAGAGCTAGAAAGAGCTTAGAAAAAGGTTTGTGTCTCGAATTTCGATTTCTCGGTTTTTCGAAAAATTTTCCAGATTGTATACCAGTTTTGTTTTAATGTTTTCTCTTGTTATATAAATCCGATTTGGACGATTCTTGATTTTATTGATATCTACAGAAAGTAAGGAATATATGTTTAGAAGAAACCTTGTTGAATTTCGCTCGTTTTCAATGTGAAATTTTCGTTTAAAGTTCAGTCATGAAATCTATTTTTGGAAAATCTCAGCTTTGCACACTGTTTAGTATTTTGATCATAACTTTGGTTATACAATTTGGATTTCTGTGATTCTGGTGGCTTTGGAAGGCTGAGACATGTGGATAATTATGTTTAGAAGAAAGTTCTTCGATGGGGTGATGTTTTGATAGTGACAAATGCAAGGGAAGTCAGGTCACAGAATCTGAAAATTTCTAGAAAGTATAAATATTGATTTTATTGAGTTTTAATTGAAGTTTGATGCTTAAAAATTTGGGATTTGGATTTCTTAATTACTGAAGTTATGTTGAATTACGATTGATGGTTTATACTGAAATTTTTAAGATATTACTTTGATTTATTGCCCTTATTGAACGAGTAGAATACGGGTCAGGGTAGATTGACGCCAATAAAGGGGGGTATAGTACTGTACAAACAATTGAAGCTTTGGCTTCGGGCTTTGGCCGATATTATGATATATATATTGATATTGAAGCTTCAGCTTCGGGCTTGACCGATAAATTGATTTTGAAGCTTCGGGTTCGGGCTTGACCGATATGTTGATTTTGAAGCTTCGGCTTCGGGCTTGACCAATATATTGATTTTGAAGCTTCGGCTTCGGGCTTGTCCGCTTTCGTATCCATTTTACCGTTATTCAGGACTTGTTTACTTTGGGCAATAATTGTTTGAAAAAAATTGGGTACAAATTTGATTGTACTTTGAAAGGATTACTATATAAGTTTTGTTATTTGGTTCCATAAAGTTGGTTAATTTATTTTTAACTTATAAATATACTTTGTTTCTATTTTAAAAATATTCAAAGTTGTTATATTTTTTTTATGGACACCACTAAGCAAATTGCTTAGCGTGTAGTTTTTTTTCTACACGTAGGTGGAGAACTTGTAGATAGCTTGGACCAAAGTGGAATAAGTGGATCAGCTTGAAGAGCAAATAAGGAAAGACTCGAGGTGGATTTGTAATTTAATGTAATATTATGGTTTGTAGAATAATGGCATGTACTAGATAATGTGAGAAATACAAAGTAGCATTGAGAAATATTTGGAGAATAATTTGGAGTTTAAAACACTATATTTGTTTTTGTACATATGAAATCTATAAGTATTGAACTCTATATAGTGGAGTGAAGTTGTTTATTGGGTGTTTATATTTACTGTGGCGCTCCCTATATAGGGGGGCGTTACACGTGCGAGGGCTTATCTCCCACAGAAAAATGAATGAATAGATCGTCATGCGGCAAATGCCTTCGCTATCTTTGTGATGCAAATTGAATGGGGTTTCCGGCTTACCCTAGGTGGTCCTATGACTTTTGTGTTTTATGAATTTAGTTTGAGTTCATGACATTTATGTCATAATCCTTGGTTGGAGTTAGCCATGCTTAGTAAACTGTGTCTTAATTTGGATTTTTAGTTTGATGGTCGTATCTTTTGTTTTTTCTGACCTATACAGTAAAACTGTGTTAGCCAGATATACTAGAGTGCTATTTTTTCCCTAAAATTGGCTCGCATTCTCATCGAATCTCCTTCGGTGAGTAACTTCAACCATCAATGGTTCTATGTGGGATTTGATCCTCAAGCGACGACAGACTCTGAGGGGAATCGTGATAAGTAATGGTTTTTTCTGATCCTCTGGTATAGTACACGGTACAACTCCAGCTTTGGGTTACACGATAAGAGGTTGTACCGTTTGTTGTTCTATAGGATCGGAAAAGGTCATTGCTTATCACAATTTTTGATCCCCTCAGGGTCTGCCGTCGCTTGAGAATCAAATCTCACGTAAAACCATTGATGGTTGAAGTTCCTCATCAAAGGAGATTCAGTGTAAAGGTGGAGCAATTTCAGCGAAGAATCAGCACCCCAGTATATCAAGCTATCATAGTTTTACAGTATAGGTTGAAAAAAATGGCGGAACATAGGACCATAAATCTGAAGACCCAAATTAAGACAAAGCTTATTAAGAAGTCCTAACTCTAATCAAGAGTTAGGACACAATTGTCATGGACTTAAACTAAATTTACAAAGTAACGAGTTCATAGGACCACTTAGAGTAAGCCGAAAGCCCCAATATTAGCGAAGGCACCCACCCATTGCGGGGTGATATATTAGATAGGCTCTTCCACCTTTTTTAATACACATCATTGCCATCCAAACCTCTACTTCGGCTTGGGTTACAGAAGATTTAAGACGAACTTCGACATTAGGAAGAAGGATCATGTCCTTTATTTCATATTTGGTTGATTGAGAGCTCAAAAGGTTAGTAGAGAACGAGTGAATTTATCATGGGGGGTAATAATTCGTAGGAGTGATACATACATAGAAAAAATTACTCTCAACCATCATAAGGCCCTGAATACATTAGAACCATAATGTATAGCAAGAATTACCTCGGTTAGTACCTATGTCTCTTCCTCTGATTTCCATTTCCACATCCCTTCCTCCGGCGAGGGTTCCACTTTTAACGCTCATACGATTGCTATACATCAATGTTTTAATATGGTCTAGGTCTATTCCTCTATTCCAACTTCTTTGGACGGTTGAGAGTAATTTCTTTTGTTTATATACTGCTTTCGCGAATTCTTATCCTTTATGATAAATTCACTTGATCTCCACTAACATTCCTCTCAGTATATTGAACTCTCAATCAAACAAATATGAAAAAATGATTGGACCTTTCTTCCTATTGTCGATGTTTATCTTAAATGTTCTATACCCTTGCCGAAATAGAGGTTCGGATGGCAATGATGTATACCAAAAAGGTTTGAGGGCTTATCTCCCATAGAAAAATGAACGAATATATTGTCATGCGGTAGGCCCCTTTGCTAAATTTGCAAAGGCAAATTAAATGGGACTTTCGGCTTACCCTAGGAAGTCTTATGACTTCAGTGTTTGGTGAATTTAATTTGAGTTCATGACATTTTTGTCGTAATTCTTGGTTAGAGCTAGCCATTCATAGTTAGCTCATAATTTGGGTTTTTAGTTTGATGGACATGTCTTCCATTTTTTCTTACCTGTACATCATAACTGTGCTGGTTTGAAGTATTAGAGTGTTGTTTTCACTGAAATTGCCTCACATTTTCACCGAATCTACTTCGGTGATTAACTTCAACCATTAATGGTTCTATGTGGGATTTGATCCTCAGGCGACGATAGGCTCTGAGAGAATTATGAATCGTGACAAGTAATGGTTTTTTTCGATCCACTGGTTCAGTGCACACTACAACTCTAGCTTTTTGATTACCCGACATGAGGTTGTAGGAGTTCCAAATTTGCATTTTTGAATACTTGTTGAACATGATAGTAGCTACTGTATGTTAAGCAAGGATTCAACAGTGTGAATTTGGAACCCCTGCAACCTCATATCATGTAACTAAGAGCTGGTGTTATAGCATTCGTTATTCTAGAGGACTGAAAAAGGTCATTGCCTGTCACGATTTATGATCCCCTCAGAGTTTGTCGTCACGTGAGAATCAAATCTCATATAAAACCATTAATGGTAGAACCTTGTCATTGAAGGAGATTCAAGGTAAAGGTGGGGCAATTTCAGCGAAGAAGCGACACCCCAATATATTAGGCTACCATAGTTTTGCTGTATAGGTCGGAAAAAAACGGCGGAATATAGGACCATGAAATTGAAGACTAAAAATTAAGACAGAGCTTATTAAAAAGGGCTAACTCTAATCAAGAATTAGGAGAAAATTGTCATGGACTTAAATTAAATTCACAAACCAACGAGGTCATAGAACCACTTAGGGGAAGCTCAAATCAATTTGCCACGCAAAAATAGCGAAGGCACCTACTGCGGGTGATCTATTCGTTCATTTTTCTATAGTAAATAAGCTCTTGCGCCTTTTTTATACACATCATTCTCATGCAAAACTCTACTTTGGCAAGGGTTATAGAAGATTTAAGATGAACTTCGACATTAGGAAGAAGGGTCCTGTCCTTTTTTTCATATTTGGTCGGTTGAGAGTATAAAAGGTTAGTAGAGGACGAGTGAATTTATCATAAGGGGTAATAATTCGCGGGAGTGATACATAAGCAAAAGAAATTACTCTCAATCGTCGTGAGGAAGTAGAGGAAGAGGCCCCGAATGCATCAGAACCATGATGTATAGCAAGCGGTAGAAGTGGATCCCTTGCCAGAGGGGGATGTAGAAACAGAGTAAGAGACATAGGTATTGACAAGAAAAATGGAAGTAATTTTAGAGACAAGAAAATCGCAGACGCACTTTATAAATGCGAGGAAAACTGATAAAAAAGAAATCGTGGAGGGAGCAATTACCTAGATGTTAAACGCTGAGAATTTGCTAAATGCAAAACGATGTCGTTTTGCCATGGTTAGGGGTTTAAAGAAACAGAGAGGATAGCTATAAGCTACTTGCCCAGTTCTATCCTCAATCTACAAAGGGCCAAAATTCGTCTTCAAATTTTCCTTGCCAACCACACTGCCCTGTATTACTTATAAGGCCTGAGCTTAATAAAAACATATTTCCCAATAGAGTATTTGACAACAGAAATAATCACTAAACATATTTGTAACAGAATTGGGAGAGAGGAGAAAGAAAGTTTAGAGAGGGAAACCCTTGAGCTTACTTCCGTTCTTTTTATTTATATTTTGATTCATTAGAATAAATGATTGTATTTACTTCTATTGATTGCTTAAATCAATTTTCTTTCATTTTATTTGTTATTTCAATTTTGTGTAGATGTCTAAAATGAAAGAAACACAGTAGAATCTCCATAGATGAAGAGCACTTGTAGAAACAAATTTGTGCAGCTCAAGACCATTCATTCCCGTAAATCTCTCTTAGCTAGGTCATCTCATATTCTTCATGCTTTGGAAGAGAAGAGGATCTACTCGGCCCAAGAATCGCAATGAAAGAAATTACGATGAATTTAATAAAATAATAATAATATTAAGTTTGTATTCCTAATCCATCATGGAATATCTCTGACTATCTTGTATACATATGAACAGTAGACTGGACCACCACCACAACTCAAAAATTGGTGGATGTTCTCAGTAATTTATGCATGTGGATCAATGTTTGTTTTTACTTATTAGCTCGTATGGAAGCTATTGTGTATTGGAAGGTATACATACAACTGTAAAGAGAAAGAAAAAATTCATATACTTTAAATGATTTTTAGACAACCAAATAATGTTTGTAAAGTTCATGTCATGGTAAATGCAAAACATTTTTTAGTAGAAAAACCAATTATTCATACAAAACATGTTAATAAACAAGAAAATTATAGGGAGCAGTCAACTGGGAGACTTCCTCTCTTGACGATGATCTTCTAAAAAATTATAGGGAGGGGTCAATTGAGAAACCTCCTCTCTCTTGTACAATGGTCAGCAAGGAACAGGATATGAGTTTTGGGAAGGGGTCATCTAGGATACCTCCTCACTCTTTGGACGATGATCTCTTTCAAAAATGTTGGTCCTGGTGCGTGTAACTCAATGAGTCAAATGGGGTGAATGACTCACTTAGTAAAAATGGTGCTTGTTCGAGTTCTTTTTATGATAGATAAAACTGGGCTGAGCAGGTCAGCCATGCTGACTGGAATCAGTGGCAAAGGCTTGGTCTAATGGTTGAGCCGTGAAGCTGTGATCCTGGAGGTCGCAGGTTCAAGTCCACACTCGGGCGGGGTGGGATAAGGTTTTCCTTTATTATTATTGTAAGCCCATATGAGGCAATTAAAAAATAATAGTCGGGGAATAAGACATCGATTTTATACTGGTTTGACAACATGTGTCTACCCTAGTCCCAAGAGTGTCTTGAGTTTAATCCACTAATCTCAACTCCTTTACCTTAGGCGGAGAAGCCTTTCACAAAAATCTCCAATTACAAATAAGTACCCTCCTCACTATAATCATTCACCCTCTTCTATTAGCAACTCAGTTTTTTAAAAGATTGAAGGACTCAACTTATAGAAATATTGATCCTTTTACAATAACAGCTATTACAAAGATTATTTTATTCTAATCTCTCAATTTAAGTAGAGTGTAGGCTGAGTAATTGCTTCTATATTTGAATTTCTTGTAAACTGTGATTTTAATAGTGTTTCAGCTTGTAAGAAATTACAGGTTTAATCACCAAGTTCTAACACTTGCTTTCATGCTCCTTTTATAGGTTTGAAGCTTGAAATTAGTCGTTGAACTTGTTTGGCTTCTTCTTCCAATCTCCAGCTCATTTTGCCCGTTGCAACTTCAAATCGATTCGTTAAGAGATAGTATCACACCGTGTCATATTTTCATTCCACTGGTACTCCCATGAACTTGCAGTAGCACGCAGTGACATGAGGATACGCGCAATAGTTGATTCGTTTTGACTTGTCCTATTGCAGCTTTTCTCCTGACAACTTTTGTTGATTAGCGCACCGTTTTTTACCTTGTCCGTTGTAAATCCTTTTTGTCTTATTATTGGTGTGTAAAGTATAACATTAATTTCTGCAAGAATTAGACAACGAATATTCCTTTCTCCTGGTGTAAAGGTCAGCGCGCATTTATTATAAATAACTCAGCTTAATAAAATAGAACAACATAAACACAGCTGAGAAATGAACTAAATAACCTGCGTTAAGTGGATTTAACTTAGAATAAACTTCGAGATAAATGTCCAACATCAGACACACTGAGTTAAGACATAACCTAAGGTCAGCCATATTAAATGATCCTACCCTTGAGTACTTATTATACACTGATTAACTTAAGCTGATTGACTTAACATTATCATTGATTTGATAAGCGTTAATAGAGTAAATTTGACATTAATAAAACTATTTAACACGACTAAGTCAGCTCAATTGAATCAGTTCATCACGTGCTGGGTCCAACAAAAAATATGAGGATAATTCAACCGGGAGACCTATTCCCTCTTTGGTGATGATCTCCTCCAAAAAAAATGGGGAGAGATCATTCGAGAGACCTCCTTGCTATTATGATGAGGATCTCGTGAATATGTCTATGTTTGATTTAATTTGTAAGTTTTAAACTTTTCCATGAATTTTCTTTTTTATATATCATTTTAATAATATATTTTTAAATTTATGGTAATGTGTCATTAGCTTTATGAAAATTAAGAAACCTTTTATATAAGTTTTTTCCATGTTTTAATAGATTTTATAAAACTTAAAAATTTTGAATCACCGTAAATGTGTTCATGGTGGCTAATATGGGGTGCAGAGCGACAACCTTGGCTCAACATTGATGATGTGGCACATCCTTATTCGTTACAGTTGACCTAGGTCATCAAGCTTAGTCTCTTGTAGTTGGGTCGGCCTAATACGTGGAATCATTGATATTATCAGTTATAAATTAAAAAAACTAAAACAAAACAAGTAATTAAAAAAAGAGCAAAAATCCAAATTATTCATCAAGTCGGAAACAACCCCTATTTTATAAAGTTTGTCCTTCTTAGGATAAACTTTGAAAAATACCATATAATTTTATTTATTTATAAAATAGGATATACGATTTCAAAAAATTTATAAATAAAGAATTCTCAATATTAAATTATGTTACGAAAATGGATAATCTTATTCATTTTTATCTGAATTTTTATAGGATAGTTATTAAAAATACAATACATATCAGTAAAAAATTTTAAATTTTTTTTAGTAATACAAATATTTTTTTAATTAAATTATGATAACAAATTATAAAAAATCATAAAAAATAAAAAAAATCTTCAAAAATTACTCAAAGCCTCACGTATAATTTTAAATAATAAGGTTAAGTTATTAGAATGTTAAATTGTTTAAAATATTCAATGTAATACCGTTATTCTGAAACTATAGGCCCCATTTTATAAATTTTTTGAAATCACAGATCTCATTTTATAAAAAAATTCTTCAGACTCTATTTTATAAATGAGTGAAATTATAAGATACTTTTTTAAGTTTACCCTTTTTTTATTCAATTCCCTATCTGTGCTCGTAATTTGATATGTGAGCTGTTAGATTGAAGTGATCTACAATTTGAGGGAACTTTTGAGCTTGATAGTGACTAGAATATCCCCAATTAGTTTATATTAAAGGATAAATTTAAAAAATATACTCTGTGATTTGTTGTTTTATAAAATGGTTTATGTAAAATTTTTTATTTTAAAACGGTGCATGTGATTTTAAAAGTTAGTAAAAATATGCTTATCAAAATTTTGAAACCACATTTAGTAGGGTAATCTCAGTTATTTTAATAAATTCAACATTCATAAATTTTAACTATATTTTATGAGAATTATTTATCAAGATTTTAGTAAATTTAAAAAACTTTTCATTTTTTATGATTCTTTAAAATTATCGTTAATTTTCAATTAATATAAATATTTGTACTTCTCAAAAAATTCTAAAATTTATTACTAACGTGTATTGTATTTTTGTAAATAAAACTGCAAAATTTCATTTCAAAATGAACAAGATTACCCTTCTAAATGTGGTTTCAAAATTTTGAGAAGCATTTTTTGTGCTAACTTTTGAAATCACAGACATTCTTTTGAAACAAAAAATTCTACAAGTACCTTTTAACAAAACGACCAAACCACAAGATATATTTTTTTAAATTTACCCTATATTAAGGTGTATTAAAATTGTATCCACGTTTTATTGAAATTGTTGTTGGGTCTATTATTTCATTTGAACTAGAGTTGCCTTACATTTTCTCTACTCATATAGGGTTCACTATACAAGGCATCATTGTTTGCTATAACACAAAAAGTATTGATTAATTTGAGTGTAATTCACTCCAATGAATATGTTGTTTGATTGTCTTGTCTTAGGTTCGCTGTGACTTTGTCCTTGGAAGGAGATTACCATCAAGAGAACAAGGAGGTCCCCAGTCCGACCCCACTTCTAAGTACCTCATTTTAGAGGAGCTTATCATCAAAGAGAGCCAGAAGCTGGAGGAGTTTATATCCCAGTAAGACAAAGTAGAGATAGACAAGCTTTTAAATGTCCCCACACATGTAACGAAAAATATATATAATGTAAAAAATGCTTTACCGATGGATTGGCTTATTTCATGTAGCAGTACTTTAAGGGGTTTAGTCTATAAATGGAATGGATTTCCTGCTTATTGAGCTTTACTTGGATTCTAAATTACCCAATAAAAATGTGAATTGAGTGGCACTTTGCAAACGATTGAATGTTTATGATTCAATGGGCCTAGATTCAGTGAATGTTTATGATTGACTGAACTGAATTGTACAAGTTTATCACCTCTAAACTTCAGAAAATTCAAATCCACATGAATTTTATTAGTTAATTTCAATACCTAATCGAATCTGTAAAAGTCAATCCAACTAACAATAAAATTAAAAAAATATATATTGATTGACTTTGGTTTGTTGATATTTCGCCCCTACATTTATATATATTATAACCTTCCTAATTTTTGACCAAATGCAGAAGTACCTTCGTGTGTTTTATAAATATAATTTATAACTCATTAAATATTACTTTTATCATACTATGACCTCTTTATATTTTTTTTATATCTTTTTATATCGAGTTTTGTAACATAGTATATGTGTATTAACAAAAGTAAATCATATATATCATATCTTCATATATTATGAAAAAAATTGTTATAAAAAGGTCTTTTATTGTTATTATTTCAAGTACAATCATTCTTTCAAAATTATAAAATTATTTCATAATTTGTAAAAAACTATTTTTATGATAGTAAACTCCATGAAACTAATATAATAAGACTAAATTTATCAATAAATATATAATATAAAATTAATTTTAATTAAAAAAACACATAATAAGGTATAAACAAATTATTTTTTAAAATACATAACCGTACTAGTGAATTTGGTCTCAAAATTCAGGAAAATTATAATTATTTAGCTTTATATATATATGCTCAATGGAATCAATTTCACTTAAATAGTACTAGTTCAATACCACCGATTATGACTTATTACTTAATTTTGTAAAGCATAAAGTTAATAATTGAGTTTTTGACTAAGCTTAATGGACAAACTCAGATTCTGGTCAAATAAATGATTTAAGCAGAGGTTTCATTCGACCCTCAACCAAGCCTTTCTAACCTATTTTTAATATGTTAGATCATTTTTAGAGTACTCAGGACATCACTCTTTACTCTCTTTAAGGATCGTCATTCTCCAAATGGGGAGGTACTTAGAAAATATAGGGATGATTTGACAAGAGACCTCACTCTCTATCCGTGGAAGGGGAAGTAGTAAGAAAATTAGGGGGGGTCGGCTTGGAGACCTTCTCGCTCTCTTTTAAAATGAACATCCTCTGAAGAGTATGTAATTTTAAAATATGAAGAGGGGTCGGCCAAAAAACCTCGTCACTCTCCTTGATGATGACCATCCTCTGAAAGGGAAGGTTTTAAGAAAATATATGAATGATTCAACTAAAAGATCTATCTTTAAATATTAGCATCCCCTTCACCTTTAAGAAGAAAAAATATTAAAAAAATATGCTAATTCGTTGATAAAACAATAATAAGCTATTTGGGGACAAGGAGCCTTAAATATTTGAACGGGTTGTGTGTAAGCTAAGGCACCAGTAGAGGCAGGATCCTATAAAAAAGAGAGGTAATTCTGTTGGAGAAAAAAGATTTCGGGCAAAATGTTTTGTCACTCCTTAATGTTGCCTTTAACTAACACTCATATGTCTTATTCGAGTAGAATTTTATAGGTCAATTGTGCCTTGTGAGTTGACTAGGATCTATAGTTACATATATATTGCTTCCGTACTCGATCTTTGTATTAAAATCGAAACTATGGATAAGCTTACATAAGATTAAGATTATATCCATCTCTAAATTATCATAATGTGAAGTTTGTAGTTGTTGTTCAACTAAAATACTAGTAAAAAATTTAGTCACCTATAAATTAATATTTAAGTTCAATTAATTATATTTCACATTATAATTTTAAGTGTATAAGTAATTGACGGACTTAAAACATTAAACCTCCGTGAATTTATCCCTAAATACCTATTTATTTCTAAATTTTAAAGTGTTTGAGTTACCCTCTTAACTAGGGCAACTCCTAAGTCCTAACCCCTCAACATCGCACAACCAAAATAACACAAAAGTAATAACGTGAGAGCAAGTCCAACCATTTTTCTTATTTTATATTCTTCAAATCCTATTTTAGAAATCTAGAGTATTTTTATACCATCCATCTTTTCCATTTTTTAATTCCCATATTAAATTCTAAAAAATAATGTTATTTTAGATAAATTTTATACAAGACCGAATATTTAATACTCCTTCCGTGGAATGCTTAATATATATTCAGTTTTTATTATTATAATATATAAACTGTCAAACATCTAATGAAAAAGGTATGAAATAACCGATCTCATATAAAAAAATTCTAATATTTTATTATTATTATTAATAATAACTGAATAAGATAAAACTAATTAAAAACTCAAAATTCCTCCTTTCCTTTGATGTTCATCGGCTCCAACTAGTCTACTTTTTCAATCAAAAACCATTTTCCCATTTCAATCGTAAAAACTTCATTCCCCAAACTGAATTTCACTCCCAAACTAAAATACACAAGTAAATCACAATCACCCCCATTTTCTTCTTTTTTTATTCAAAATCGATAGCCTCATTCTCAATTAACCTATTTTTTATCCTTAGTTTCAGCCAAAATATGCACCATATCCAGTCAAACCTAAAAGTTCCCCTCTTTGACCTGGTTATACCCAAAGCTTCGAACCCTACTTTTTTTGAATTCCTGAATTTTTTCTAGATGAAGAATCGGAGTGATCAACTTGCTTCTTCTAGCAATGCCCAGCCCGCTGAAAGCGATGAAGACCGACAATCATCGTTGTCTTCTTCGGAGGAAGAGGTGGGGATGCTCAGTTTTCACATCAAAGTTCTCTGCTTTCAATGAAATCAATCTCGTGTTTTGCTTTTTTTCTAGGAGAGTGAAATAGCGAGAGAAATTGCTGATGCTACCTTTGAGGAGATTCAGAAAGCAAGATCTAATGGATCTTTATCTGTCTATCGAAACCGGAGCCAAGAGAAAATGTCTGGTCGAGCCAACAAGAATAGGTACTGTAACAAGCCTTTGAATTGTAAATTTCATTTTAGATATTGGTTTTTTTAATCTGTGAATTGTAATTGGTGACTTTGCCATCCATTTTTGTTGGAGCAGGCCCATGGAGGCTAGTAGTAAGAAGCCTGTAAGTCGGTTCCGAGAGGTCGTTCCATGTCCTAAAAAGGTACTATATTATCTTTTCATCCACTTTTTAGCGTTATAGTAGCTAGTAAAGAGTTGTTTAGAAATCTATATTCTGTTATCGTAATTGGGTTCTACAAAGTTAAGTTGTTAAGTTGGTGGTAAAGTTGATATTAAGGGTTGACATTTAAATTTTGGTTGTGATTGCTTAAACTTTACAAATTTACCAAATTAGAACTTTAGGGATTCCTAATCCGTGAATTTCGAAAAAAACTTGTTATGTTATCAAATGACATTGTATATGTTGGCAAGTGATTGCGTTTAACCTAACTCTATGGGCATTGAAATCTCTATATACAATCAATTGGCAGGTGGTGCATGATCCTCGGTTTGAGTCTTTGAATGGTGAACTTGATGTTGATGGGTAAGTCTTCACTCGTCTGTATATAAATGTATCATTTCAAACACCGTAATGTTAAAGGTCAGAAGTTGCATATTTCGTACTTATATTCTTACATCCAATGTATCTTTGAGATTGCTTACTTCTATGTGTCACAATGTTAATAAATAATGAATACTCTCGGTAACCCTCGTTATAGATGGCCAAAGGTGATACAATAGTACTGTAGTAGATGAGAAATTGATTTCTAAAACATGTTTGAAGTATAAGGCTGTCCAAATATTCATGAAACTCGGCAATTTATTTCGTAATATTGCAGTCCTTGTAGTTTAACTGGTTGAAATCTTATTTATGTGCATTCAGCATTTAAAAGTTGCTGTATGTTTGTAATATATAAAGGTCGAAGTCAATAGGGGCTATTGCACATTGGCATTATTATGGGTTTTGTTTTGCAGACGTGACTATATGTTTGAAAGATATTAGCTCTGTAATTTTTTTAATATACTTGTTGAGCAAATCAACTAAAACATATGACTTATGTTCCTTGGGTTCAAATGGGTCTCAACTATTTGCTTTTTTCTCTGTCAATCTTACTGCTTTTATATCTGACAATCGTGTTATTAGTGATGCTGGCAACTATTTTCTTTGTTGCAAATTCATGCTTTTTTTTAATTATAAATATAAATTTGATGAAGATAATTGTTTTGCCTTTCAAATTATTTCTCTTACTATGTTATTTTTAGTGTTCCATGGATTTTGTAGGTTTAGAAAAAGATACAATTTCCTATTCGAGAACAACCTTCCCGCTGAAAGAGAGGTAACCTTTTTAATTTGTTTTTATGTGTTCTGTTCTCTTGGCAACTGACAAGTTGCTTTCCATTTTGTAAATGAAGGATTTAAAGAAGCAACTGAAGAAATCCAAGGATCAGAAAGTTATCGATCAGTTGAAAAAACGTATATCCTCGATTGTAAGTATTTGCTACTGAATTGAAAATGAATGACATATTACTACTCTTAATTATGAACATATATATGTATATATACAGGTGATATGTTTGTCTAAAGCTTTTATTTTCTTCCAATTATGTATTGGCAGGATAAACAATTAAAGTATGAGTCGAGCAAACAAACTGACAGAGCTATTTTAGCAGAGCACGTGAGGAAAGAGAAAGAAGCAGCAAAGCAAGGAAAACAGCCCTTCTATTTGAAAAAATGTAACGCCCTCTCTTCTTTAGTCTTTATCATATTAAATCATATGTTTGGTATTGCTGTTTGAGCTGCTTTCAAAATAAGTTGTTCTCGCAAACTTTTAATTGTACAACATATTTTGGCTTTGAACAACACATTTTGATCTTTCGTACTTTATTTTTTCCAAAATCAAATCGGCAGCTTTCAAAAAAAGCTTGAAAATGGAGCTTTTCAGAAAAGCTGCTGAAAAAAGCTGCAAAAACTCACAGCCAAACTGGCCCTATTTCTATTGCTCACATGTTTTTATTTGTTGCAGCTGATATACGAAAGCAAAGGCTCATCAAGGAATACAACAAACTAAAGGTATGCATCCGATAAATTCATCTCTTTCATATCAGTTTATTTTCTTTTAAATTTTGTTATCTTAAAAAAGTATTTGTTATTAGGGATCTGGAAAACTTGAATCATTTATTGAGAAGAGGAGGAGGAAGAATGCTTCCAAGGACCATAGATACATGCCATATCGAAGGTCCAGTACCAACGAGCAATAAGGCCAATATTATATAAGTTTTTTGTTACAAAAGAGATGATTTTATTCGTTTAACTTTTTTCGGATACCTTTATTTGGAGGGTACAATGGATGCAAGTAAAGCTTTATGGGAAAAAACTACTGCATATTTTGTAGTAGTTATTTGTTATGAGGTTATATATATTTAAACTGATTCCCGTATAGTTCAGTGGATAATTGCTTGATAAGTTCAAATGGGAAGAAGTTGTACTTCAGCTGTTCAACAAGGACATAAATTCCACATTTTTTATATATTAAGGTTCGAAGTTAAGAGCATGATGGACTATTACTGAGCTGTTGATTACTTCATTCTTGTCCATTGTATCTAAAGAAAAAAGTAAATGATAATATTTAGCCATCTAAGAAAAATGCCTCCGTTAATCATGTATGTACATTATTCATTGCCTTTGAGATGAAGTAAAGCTCTGCTTTTTATGGGTAATTGAAAAATCTGGAAATTGTATGGCAATGAGAAAAAGACCTAAAATTATAGCCGTGCAACCTTTGGAATAGGTTGTGACTTTGTTTTTTTTTGGTTTTAATTGATGTCTGTATCTACTACTTCGTTTCTTCTTTTATCTTTTCGTTGGTTTTCTGCTTTTAAATGAAAATGACAATGTGACGGGAGAAAGCAACGAAAAGAGAGGTAGATCATCTGGTGTAGTAGTAAATAGTACTAGTCTCTATTATATTCAATTTAACCCTTTCGGTGATGTTTATTTTAACTTGTTTTTCGAAAGAAGTTTATTAAAATATTACGGACTGGTAGTTATGGCTTTTGGAAGCTCCGAAAGGCAAAAAGAAAAAGGGGAGGGTAGGGCTAAGGCAGTCCCAACAAATTTGTTTGTTTTCCAGTTATATGAGGTAGTTGTGAAGTTAGGACAGATATTTGATGTAGGCAACCTTTGTGTGTTGATTATGGTTCGTGGAATCTTGAGCTACTTCATTTTTTAGAGTGATAGCATGCAATAGTTGCACTTGTACAACTGCTGTCCTCTCTTTTCTTTTTTGTCTTTTTCATCTTTTTTATTTTCTTCCTTTGAAACTAATAGCGCTTTAGTTGTGTTGGTCAATCTGCAATTTTGGGTTTGTTTGTTAGTACGAGTACTGGGTAGTTGTATTTCCTTGAAAATTGAATGCCACGTGTTAATAACGATTTCAATTCTTAAAAAAATTAAGTTCAAAAATGCAATTTGAAATCTAGTCGCAGGGACAAGCCGGCTGCAGTGTTGGGGTGTACAAGTTACTTAATTCTAACCATAATTTTGACTAAATAAGACTATAAGAGATCGTCTGTAAATTTAAGTATGATAATGAGGAAATTAAGTTCATGTACCAAAGTGAAAAAATGTGTATAGTTGATATATGGAATAAAGTTGGCATATATAGCATCATTTATTTTTAAGCCAGCCTAAATATCTTATTCTGTTCATATGCAGTAGATATCCTCTTTCATTTTATTCCATTTCAACCGGCAATTTGATGTAATGCAACATTTGCAACATTAAACAAGACCAAACTTTGGGTCCATCCGAGGCATAAGAAGATGCTTGAATAAAAACATGGTCAAAACAATTTGAGTTCTCATCGTACATAGTTTTGTTCAAAGTATCATCATTATGTTTTTGTGCTTATTAGTAAAGCCAAAACTCAAATAAATACACCCCACTTTGCTTTCTTAGTCAAATTGTGAAGTGCCAAATAAGATACAACATCAGATTTTGCAAAACTGATAACGAAATTGGGAAAATTGCAGCAGAAAGGACCTTTCTAATTGGGTTATCTATAGAAAATGACAACGAAAAGCATTCCAACTTGATTGTTGATTTGATATGTAGATTTATGATATGTACATATCAAAATTTTCTATAGATATTTTTCAACTCGTGACCTAATTGCATTTAATTCAGTAAATACAAGGGTAAAGGAGTTGGTGGCAGTTTGCAACATCTCTTTGTTTACAGGGAGGGTATCATGGTAATGAAAGGAGCTGATGAATTTCAACCTCACACTACGATATTTATTTTGGCATTTAAGACATTTTTTCAAAATGAGGTCCATCTCTCTGGGTTCTATTTTAACCGTTATTTTATTTTTTAGAAAAATAGGCATATTCTATGGTTATTTTATTTAATCATTACTTTTTTATTAGATTAATAATTACTTTATAAAAAGTAAAATAACCATAAAAAGATACTATATTCTATCCCCTTTTCAATATACAATTAGTGTAGTACCCATGCAATGCGTGGATAGGTCATTTGTAATCTGTGCATCAAAGATAAATCACGAATGAATCACACTTCAATTTATAAATCACCAAATGATTACCAATTTTCATTTATTTCTTTTCGACAAATTCATTGATCACCAATGGTTTTGTCCAATTTGGAGAAATTTATATAAGAATTGCAAAATTTACCAAAAAAATTGAAAAGGTTAAAATAAGAGTAATAACATTTCACTTTAAAATAATACTCAAACAGACATATATAAGGAAAACTTATCAAAATATTTAACATTTCACTTTGAATATAAATATTAACTAAATAAAATAGTAATATAAATCATAGTAAACGTACAATGATTTATAACAATAATTATACATGAAAATAATTCATAATTTCGGATAAGAATTATATTGCAAAACAGTCATAGTAATTAATAATTATTTGACCTTTACAGTAATATTCAAATGGACATATATAAGAAAAACTCATTAAAATAGTTAACATTTCGCTTTAATATAATAAATTCTTATAAGAAAAACTCATAAATATAATAAATTATAATATAAATAATAACTAATTAAAATAGTAATATAAATTAGAATAATATGATAATAAAATAATTTAAATAGTAATATAAAGTAGAATAATATGGTAATAAAATAAAATAAATTGAATGATAAAATTGTAATATTTCTTTTGAAAATATAAGGGCAAATAAGTCATTTTGAACTTTATATATATATATATATATATATATAAACAAATCAAAGTAAATATACAACCAATTAAAATAATATTTCACATTAAAATAATCCATAATTGATGATAATCTATAATTCTTTTAAAATAATAATCAAACGGACATATATAAGAAAAACTCTTAAAAGAATTAACATTTCACTTTTAATATAAATATTAACTAATTAAAATAGTAATATAAATTAAAATAATATGATTTATTTGTATTATTATAACTATTATATTTATATATACAATATAACTTTTATTGTTTTCATATGTTTATTTGTTATTAAATTTATTCATTAAAAAGTAATTAATAAATTTATTTGTTATCAATACTATTTTTAGTTAGTTTTTATCATTAATTATTCATAGTAAGTAACGTCAATTAGTAATATATATATATATATATAAGGATAAAAAATTTAAAAGGTATAAGGGCAAAAAAATCTTTTAAAACTTCATTACTTTTATATATTAATAAATAGATTTATAATATTGTTGCATTTTAGTAATTTTTTACCTTCGACTTCTTTCCCCAAAGAAAACAAATTACTGGACATTAATATTTAAAAAGTGCGGCAAATGAGGGCAAAAGATGAAAACGTGGAAATAAATACATTGAAAACAGAAAATATAAAATATTCAAAATTTTTAAGGAAATAGAGACAAATATTTAAAAAAGGGAGGGAGTATGAAATAAACAATGGACTCCAGGAAATTTAAAATCTCTATTATCAAAAGTAAAGACCAATTTACTAAACTAATAAAAGAAAATAAAGGTTTAAAGCTTAAAGTAAGCTTAAATGGGATATCATACATGACTATAACATGAGGAAACAGTGAGTTAGGGAAAAAAAAAAAAAGAAACAGATATTATTATAATATCAAGTAAAAGCTCACTTAAATCTGTACTACAAATTTATAGCTGCAGAAAACTACAAACTTGTACCATCTTCCATTACAAATCACAGAACCTGAGCCTGGCAGTCCTTGTCCATTTAGCTAGTTGTTTACAGCAAATTCTCACACTGGTCCCATCAAAAAATATAAACAAAACCAAATAAACGTTGGTCCCATCTCCTGATATTTTCCATATACTTTCTGATCATACTAAGATTGATCTCCACAAATTCAATTATCACAGATACAAAGATCAAACCAAACCACAAACAATAGCTGAACTTCTGTTGAGAAAACAAAAACAAAAACAAAAATGGCAATATACACATTGAAAGTTTGCCTAAATAATACAACTAATGTGCTTCTCATAAAGCTGTCCTAACTCTCCTACATTGTCTAGAAGGTTGCCTGCAGATCAAAATTGCTTTAACCTTTCTATATATTTACAAGGGTATATAGCTACCGAATCCAAGCACAGACCGCCTTTTGTGTGTGTGCAGTCGATTTGAGTCATCGAGAATTTCAGGCTTGTCGATGTGTTGGAATTCTCGACAGTGAAGTTCCCAACATGATGGAGATTCCATTTCCCAGGATCAGTTAAAAAACACTGGGATGAGGCATGCTGACCGTCTGATGTCCACAGTTGAAATCGAACGGGTTTTATGTCCCAACCATGGACATGATCGGTGTTGCATACTTGGCGGCCGTATTTTCTTTCGGACCGGCCTAATTTTAGCCTGAAGTAGAGGCTGTAGGTTCCTGGAGGAAATGGGAATTCTAGGGTTCCATCTACCTCCAACCACCAGATTTGTTGAAGATATGCAACAGAGTGAAATCTGCTTCAAAAGAAAATAAAACATCAATTCATATTCTAAATGCATTTGATTAATTGTTAAACAATTGAATTAACTCCATTGAATCGCATTTAGGCTAAGCATGTTGTCACATCAGAATCCTCTTTGCTTGCTATATAAACATAAAAAGGGGAAAAACAAAAAATTGAACTACATATTCATAGCTCGAAGGATTTCAACAGGTTTGATCGAGTAATCTAGAAACATACAGGATTAAAAGCTAATGAACTTTCGATTTGGTTTTTGAATGAGTAAAAGAGAGATTTATTCTCACCTTGATTCCTCTGTAGGGATATGATTCCAGTATCTTCTATCATCAATTCCAGTTATAGCCAATCCCTTTGAAGAAATTGATAAACAGACCGCACCAGTAATCTTATCAAGCCATACTTTCTGCAGAATCCCCAAATTGTAGATCAATCAGTAACAGAATTAGAGAAATAGAACTATAAATATCTATGACAAGAATTTTCCATTGTTTTATCTACTAGAACTAGATCTTCATTTTAAGCCTAAAGGTTCCACCTTTCGAATCCTATCTAATTAGTAAAACTAAGGCCCTCTTTGGCTCATGGTTTTTTCATGGTTCATTGTAGTATGATACGGTTCTAATTAAAAATCTTCTGTTTGGTTGCATGATTTTTTTCCTAAGTGTGATTTTCCATGGTTATTTTCATGGTTCCAATTTGGTGGTTCACATGATTTTCCTTCAAATTAAACTAAAAACTTTATAAAACCGTACAATACCGTACCATCTATCCAAACAAAAACTTTTTAGTACGGTACCATACCATACCATACTTTAATGAAGTATGTGCCAAACAAAGCCTGAATCATTTTCGTTCACTGAATTTTCTCACCAGCCAAACAGAAACCCAGAAAAGTTCAACCAAAAACTTGCCCAATTAAGAACCAAAATAAACCGAATTTCAATCGAAAAAGAATAAAAGTTCAATCTCCAAAACCCTCAATTCAACTCTAACCTAGAAAGATCAATCCAACACATTCTAGGCATAGAAAAAAAGGAATTCGTTATTCGTCCGTACCTTGGTACCGCCATCAAAAGTGTTAGCCCTACAAAGCCGAGTAAAAATCTCTCTTTTACTCGATTTCCTCGGAAAATCATCACCGAGAACTCTCTGGAGAAGAGATTCATAATTGGCGGGCAATTTGGTCTCCCACACAAAATCCGCCCAAGAAGCCCCACGAAACGCTCTATTCAATTTCGCCAATTTGCAAATCTCCGGCGGGTCTAAATTAGCAATAACAGAAGCAACACAGCTCTCAGGCAAATCGCCCAGACATAGATTACTGGATTGAAATTGAGATTGAGAACCAAAAACAGCAGGGTCAAAGAAGATCGAGGACAGATTAGCACCCATCAGAATCCAAAGAAGGAGACACTAGAAAGTTCGAAGAAATCTTGAGAAAAAAGAGGGCAAGAAGAGAGGTGGTAAAGAGAGAAAGAGGGGGTATTTGAAGAGGGAAGCGTATACCATTAGAGGACAGAATACAAAGTGAAGCTTGTTTATTGTGTTTGTCTGTTGTGCTTTCGTTGGTATATTTCAGAGAAGACTCGTCACTTGTTTGATTTATTTTTTACATTTATTTTTTTATTATTCATCTAATTTATTAAAGCTTTTACTCGACTCGATTCGCTCACCTGATTATAATTATTAATTTTTAAAATAAAAATTTTTTATATTTATTAAAATTTGATTTTAAAACCTTAATTAAATAATTTTAAGCTCCTTATCACTCGAACCAACCTTTATTAATAATTTTTTTACAATTAAATAAAGGAGAAACTATCTTTTTTTTTCTTTTGATAATGTATCAGAAAGTTAATGTAAATTTCTAATGAGATTCCGATATCTCCATTTCCTTGTTTTTTTATATGTCCCGTGTTGAAAAATTGGTATGTGTTAATTTTTTTATTAATTTTTTATTTTTATTATTATTTTTTTTTAAATTGTTAAATGACAATTTTTTAATAAGAGACAGAAAAATGAGGATAACAGATTCAAATTCTAATAATACTAATTTTTTTTATATAGTATTAAAAAAATTACTTTATTTATTTTAAATCATAATTACTCATAAATCCGATAAATCTAGAGAATTTTCTAGAAAATTAACGAGATCTTCATAAAAAAAAACGTAAATATGGTAGAAGTGTGATTATAGATA
Organism: Euphorbia pulcherrima; assembly: GCA_947683365.1. NCBI lineage: Eukaryota > Viridiplantae > Streptophyta > Magnoliopsida > Malpighiales > Euphorbiaceae > Euphorbia > Euphorbia pulcherrima. Next base: position 76,504,268 of record CANTUS010000014.1, read on the forward strand.
AAAATTAAGGAAAATTTGTTGTGATCTCTTCTTTAAGAAATAACTTTATTTTTGTAAAGTACAAAGCTACTTTATTGGTTTGAATTTTTTTTTTTTGACGAAAACCATATTTTAGTACATACGTAAAGGTGTGGAGACGAGATAGAGTATGGTATACTTGTTTACGTATCCAAAAATTTTACAAGAATTTTTTCGTCTTAGTTATTGTGTTCGAAAATTTTCAATTGTTTGAAATATTAACTAAAATTTATATATGGTAAAAGTTTAATTTAATAGTTATATCTTAAAGTCATAATTTTAAAGATTAAAAATTAGAATTCACAAAGATAAAATTTTTTTTTATTATTATTTTAAATTTATTTAAAATAAAATTTATTGAAAACTAAAACTTATATTATACCAATAATATATCGCATTAATAAAAAAGTGTATTATAATCTTACAATAAGTACAACTGATGTTTGTATTTTTTTAATTTGATTTGTAACAGACTATTTAAATATTAAACTAATAATTAAAAAGTACAGACTAGTAAACGAAATCAAATGAAGATTTTGCTCAGTAGAACTCCAATTAGTTTTAGGAATAAATAATTATGGTTTTTTAAGGGGTAGGCTGTAGTTATTTTATTTTTATAAAATAAATATTATTTTATCTCTTATTATCATTAAATTAAAATATCATTCATTCATTAAGGTCACTTTAATTAATTGTATAAGTAATATCCATTTTTCCAAACAACAGAGATGGAGAATTCTCATCCCTTTTCATCAAATATTTTATAGAATAATATTTTTCTGTCAAATAAAATACATTTATAAAATAATTCAGTGATTTTTGACATAATTGTGTTTTTTTATAAGTATAAAACAATAACAATCTAGTGTAAAGTAATAGTTTAGTGATTAGGGTTAAATGTGTGGTTTCTAAAAGTTTCAGGCTCGAATCACATGCAGAGTAAATGAGAAATTTTTTTTTATTAAATGTAAATTAAAAAAAATAACAATAATCACTGAAAATTTTATTTATAAAAGATGATGAACCGATGTAAAGTTTTACAAATGTGACTACATTTATCATTTATAAATGACCTTCCAGGATAAGAAAAACTTTGGAAGTAGTTTGATAAAAATTATGTATTTATTCTTTAACCGTAATTATCATTTATCAAAAGCAATAAAATTGTAATTCCTTGTAACTAAAAGAATAATAATTGTAGAAAAGAGGATAATAATATTAACCATAAATACGAATATGAGAATATGACACATGGTATAATTCTTTTCTTTTGCTGCAATAACCCATCGACAGCTTATGGCAATCGATAACAGCAATGATTCTGTTAACTAACTTTTAAGAAAATACTAGTCCCTTTCCTTTGAGAACATGTATTTTAGACTGCAAAAATTATTATGTTATCCTTTAAGCTAATGCATACTATTCTATATTCCAAGAGCAAGCACATTGTAAATTAAAAAATTTTATGATAAAAGTATATACTCTTATAATGGAAAACAGTGAACAAAATCAAAATATTTAAATCGTAAGGGTAAGGGTGTAATTTAGTGATAGGGACTAGTCCATCCTTAAGCATTCATCAGGGATTAAATTCTAGAATATGTATAGAACAACCTTAAATATTGGAATCAAACATCATGGCCTTTGGGGCACCTGCAAATTGACGATCGAAGAATTAGTTTGGATGTGAACGTGGCTTAAAGGTGTCACCCACAGTTGAAAAGTGGTGAAAAAAAAATATTTAACTTACTAAATAAATAAAATAAATATTTTTATTGAGGAAAATCACCAGCATTTGTTCTTCTTTTGTCCTTTCTCCAAGTCTTTGGCAGATTGTGTTAGTAATTGGGTTCAACCTGGTGTCACCACACTCAGTTTCCAAGATTGGTCTCATTGGTTCGGTCAACTTAACACTTCTTGATTTAACAACAGGGTCCTTCTAGCTGCTCTTCAAGCCACTGCCTACATGGTCTGGAGTAATCGAAATTCATGCATTTTTTCATCTGTTTGTTTGGTAGTGAAGTTTTGTTTCTCGCAAATTCAATACATAGTTAGGAATAGGCTCTGTTTGCATAGAAAGAAGCTTAGAAAGTCCAGTGAGCTTGACGTTTACACAAGATTGATTAATTAGCTTGATAAGGTGCCTGGATATTCCAGGCTTGTATAGTTTCACACTCTGTAAATGTGTTTCTTGAGCTATAATATACAGAAATTTCCCATAAAAAAAATAAATATTTTTTAAAATCCATGCTAAAAGTTGCACAATGAAATTTAGGGCTAGTTTGGCTGTACCTTCCCAAGCTGCTTGTTGTAAAAGTTCTATTTTCAAGCTTTTTCTAGAAGCAGCAGATTTGATTTTGAAAAAAACAAATCAGACAATTCCTACTTAATTAGTATGAAGGACCAAAATATATTGTTCAAATCTAAAATATGTAATTCTATTAAAAGTTTATGAAAGCAACTTATTAAGACATTAGCTTGAAAATAAATACTAAACAAGCCCTAACATACACATAAAAAAATTCTACGAAATGAAAGAAACATTATTTTATTAAAATCATCCATGGTTAAAGAATTTGAAGTTTGTATATATGGTTAGTAAACTTAATTTATGCCAGTAGCATGACAAAATTTTTGTTTCATTATCAATAAAATCACTTTTGCATCTTACATTAAAATTTAATACTGGAAGTCTAATATATAAATGCAATAATGAATAAAAACTTGCCTGATAGAGATTACTTTTGAGTACTTTTTACAGCAGTGATATGACTGTTATTCACTGGAAAGCAATTATCAAAATACCCATTTAGATTTTATTTTTATTTATTGTAAGTTAGAGTAATGAATAAAAACTTTTTCCTCTAAATTTTTTGCTCAATTGTAAGACATAACAGACGAAAATTAGATTTTTTGTTGGGAAAACAGAAAGATAAGGTGGGCATACAGAATCCTATTATGTATATGCCGGCGTAATCTAGTTGTAATTAAAAACACTCTTATCCACTAACTAATGAATTAAGCTAATGATTTTCAAATAAGGATAAATTAAAAAAAAAAAAAAAAAAAGTATATTGTGGTTTCATTTGTGATTTCAAAAATTTTGTAAAAAGGGATCTTTGACTTTGAAATAGTGATGTTACATTGAATATTTTAAATAATTTAATATTCTAATAATTTAACCTTATTATTTAAAAAATATACGTCAGAGTTTAAATAATTTTTGAAAATTTTTTTATTTTTTATAATTTTTCTATAATTTGTTATCATAATTTAGCTAAAAAAATATTTACACTAATAAAAAAATTTCAAAATTTTTCATTGATGTGTATTATATTTTTAATAATCATTCCATAAAAATTCAGATAAAAATAAATAAAATTACTTATTTTTATGATATAATTTAATATTGAGGATCCTTTAGTTATAAATTTTTTAAAATCACGGATCATATTTTAAAAAAAAATTCACATAACCCATTTTACAAATGAATAAAATTGATACTTTGTTAAAGTTTACTATTAAAATAATCCACTTTTTAAAATAAATTATCTTCACTTTTGAATTATAACATAATCAAAAAATTGAGTACCACATAAGTTATGTACAATCAGCAATAAAGTAGAGCCACGTCTATGTGTGTCTGACTCAGCGCGACATGTCAACCACATGCCGTGGCTATGCCCACGCAGATACACGTGAACTTTAATGGATAAGTTTATATGAATGCAGCCAAAGACAACATTATTTACTTGAATAATTATGTTATTTAGTAGTGTAGCTAGTTGGAAACTAAAGTAATATTAGTTTATTTTGCTGTCAAATGACCACTAAACAACTAATTAATCCCACTTGATCATATCATTAAACAACAAAATCAATTTATGTGTGATTTTATTTTATGTTTGTTTTCACTGTTTTTTTTTTTGCGGAATGCATACCTAATTTTTTAAAATTAGATTTTAATTATTTTTAACTACTTTAAGCTTTTAAATATGACACTTACTTTTTTTTAAAGTTGATAAAATTGATACCGTTTACTTTCCTAATACTACGTGACATACTTAAAAGTTTGAGATAATAAAAAATAATTAGAACAAATTTTAAAGAGTCCGTATGTATTAGTCCTATTTTTTTTATATAGTATTAATTTTGATTTTTCTTGTTGCTTTTGCTTTTCGGTTAACACCAACGAATCATTGTTTTACCAAATATGTATTATGTTCACAAACTGATGTAAAATTGATTTTTTTTTGTTAGGGAGTAGACTAATAATGTCTAAATATAAACTTGTGACCCTTTTACATCTTTTTGGCTTTAAAATTCTATAATATATCATATTTTAAAACTCGTAATTCTAAACTGATGGTATAATTCTTATTTATATATAAATTAAAAGAAAAGTTGCTAAAGTTGAAATATTTATGATCACTAAACTTGTTATATGTGACTGATTATCTAAGCCAAGTGGTCGGATAAGGACTATATTATATATATAGCCGGCATAAATGGGTATGGAAATTGAATTTTGTGGGTGGTTTCTAATATTCAGACCATAATATGTCATGTTTAGGGAGGAAAATTATATTTTAGCTGGTAGGATTTTATCAACTTGCTTCATTATTATAGACTAAGTAATATATATCAAGTTGAATCAATTCTAATTATTTTGCAATTGAGTATGAGGAAATTTCTAGTTGTAACCGTTTGCCTTATATATGATATTAATGCAAGTTTTAAAATAGGGAAATTGGAAATTAAAGTATGAGAAAATAATGTGATAAATTCCAAAAAATATATAGGTGGTATTGTTATCATTAATTTTTGGTCAGTTCTTAAAATCAAAAGTTGACCCTTCAAATAATAGAGAATAATTAGCAATGTATTATTAGATTTTAAGACGAATCAATAGAGATAGATTTTAAGTTGATTCAATGTGTGAGAGAAGAAAATGAAGAAAAGAAAAAAAAGGAGAAGCTTAAATAAAATATAGTGAAATTTAAGAAAAAGAAAAAAAAAACAAATGAAAGGGGAAAAAAGTGAGAAGAAAACATGAAATGGTGAAGTGTTGGTTGTGTTTGTATTTGGGAAGCCAACTAATAAGCAATCTTCTTAGAATATGATATTTTTATACTCTAATTTAATTTAATTTATTTTAATTTAATTATATATAGTTATAAATTTATATTAAATTAAATTAAATTAAATTTAATTTAATTAAATTATTAAAAGTTAAAAAAATTTCAACTCAATCCTTAAATATTTTAGGGTTGTCGGAGTGCCATAGGTCTTAATAAGATTAAAGTTTATTTTTAGGTGTTGTACGAGGTCTTTATAAATTTAAAGTTTAAAATAATCAGTTGAAAATTTAATGAATATTATTTTTTCACCTCAACTAATATTCATTTATACAACTTTCCGATGTTATTGCTTTGAGATTGGTTGCCAGCTTCTCATATTTACGATTAAATAAGTTGTCAGATTCAGTTATTAAGCTATATTATGTTTAATTTATTTTTTATTTATTATAAGGTTAAATTTAAAAAAAATCATGTGATTTGATTGTTTTGCATAAAGGTTATTATAAATTTTTTTCTTTCAAATGAATGCACGTGGTTTTAAAAGTTAGCGAAAAACATGTTTCTTAAAATTTTGAAACCACATTTGGAAGGATAATCTTGTCCATTTTAAAGTAAAACTTTGCAGCTTTGTTTATAAAAATATAATATACATTATTGATAAATTTTAAAATTTTTTGAAAAGTATAAATATTTATATTAATTAAAAATTGACGATAACTTTAAAAAATCATAACAAAATGAAAATTTTTCGAAATTTACTCAAATCTTGATTAATAATTTACAAATAATATAGTTGAAATATAGGAATATTGACTTTATTGAAATAACTGAGATTACCTTCCAAATGTGGTTTCAAAATTTTGAGAAATATATTTTTACTAACTTTTAAAATCACATGCATCATTTTGAAACAAAAAATTTCACGATAACCTTCTTACAAAATAATCAAATCACGTGACGTATTTTTTAAATTTATCCTTATTTCAATTTATATTTAATAATTATAAATTTACATTAAAAATGAGTTACCAAGTTAATAGAAAAACAATATCTATTGTAAACTTCAAATTAATTTATTTTTTTCATTATTCTCAGCTTAGTGATATTGTTCAGTGTTTTTTCTTTCATTTCAAATTCTTATTATATTATTGCCAAAAAAAGAGTGTCATTGTACTTTTTATTATAAACAGTTTGTACGATGTTATTTGCTTTGCGTCGTTTATGATTAATTTTATGATTTTAAATCACATCATATAAGTTAAGGCCTTTAGCGCCTTATTTATATATATACAAGCTCGGTAGATCATCTGATAATGATGTGAGATTTATTTCTAACACACTTTCTTATCGCGATCGTGCTGACAACATGTTATAAACAACTTACACGATATTGTCCTATTTGGCGCCATTTACGGCCACCCTCACGCCTTTAAAATGCGTCATACACGTTAAGGCCTTCAGGTCCCTGTTATACAATGCGATAAGAGGGTGTGTTAGGAATTAATCTCATATCGCTCTTAGATGGTCTACTAGGCTTTTATATATAAACAGAGCCCTGAAGACCTTAACTTGAACGACGAATTTTAAGGTCGCGAGGTTAGTTGTAAACGGCGCCAAAGCAGATAATATCGTTCAAGCTGCTTATAACACGTTATCAAAATAATCTCGATGAGGAGGTGCATTAGGAATTAATCTTACATTACTTTCAGATGATCTACTGAGCTTATATATAAACAGGCCCTAAAAACTTTGACTTAAACGATTCATTTTAAAATAGTAAATTAACAGTAAATAATATTAAAATAAATAATATTATTTAAGTTGTTTTTAACACCTCTAATAATTACCAACCATTCTCACTTAATTTAACAATACACCATTTGTAATGTTACTTTCATATCATTTAATTAGTGTTTTAAACGGAAATATCCATTATTTAATGTACTGAAACAGAGTAGTATTTCCATTAAACTATTCAACGTGGGTTGAGGTGAAAATAAAGTCAAAACAAAACCGTGGGCATATACATAATATGGAGAAAAATATTACATGTGAAAAGCAAAACAAGTTTGACCTTGAATGACAATCCGAATAATAAGTTGTATTTTATCTGATAATGAAAATTAAATAAGTTAAATTTTAATAATATTAAAATTTTATTAAATATATTTATTGGAAAGGAAATGGATTATTTTAAGTTTGAATAAAAAATTATCTTATTAAAGATATTTATAAATATAAAAAAAAATGTAAAATGCCCCCAAAATTTATATATGGAAAGTAAATTTAAAATAAAGCAACTGTTATTTTGCTTTCCTACTATTATTAAATTTAAATGTTCACCAGCGAGAAGAAAATGACAAAAAAAAATGATTATTGTAGATTAAGAAAATGGAAAAAGATGGTTACAGTAAGATTTAAAGAAACCATTGATTACACCAACAATGTAAATAATTATGCTTATTATATTAAAAAAAATGCTTATTATATTCAACATGTGAACACCCATTACATTTAGATGAAAAATATGTCAATGCTTAAGTTTATTGAATTCAACATATGAAAATTCTTTTGAAACCATTGACAAGTACCAAGTTCTCATTTCTCAAAAGTACCACAATGTTCGATTATAATATTTGGAGGACTGATACAATTTCTTACCATTAACACACATATAATTTGGAAATGTGATAGTAACACAATATGCTAATATGATACTTAAATGCCCCATTTAGATGCAATGAAATAGGTCTTATTTTTGCTAAATGTAAGAACATTATTAGTTTGTTTTCTCCTATTCGTGTTGTTTATGTCAGTATTTAGAGTGAGTGTAAATTTTTTTTAATTTAATATAAGTGTATGTAATCTAAGAAAAAGTCAAAACAAAACCATGGGCAAATACCTAATGTGGAGAAAATATTCCGTGTGGAACGCATAATAAGTTTGACCTTGAATGAGTTATTTTGTTATACCTAAAAAATGCTTCCAAAGGTCATATATTGAAAATAGATTATAAAGTAAATATTATTTTACTCTTTTATCATTATTAAATTAAAATGTTTACTACTCATCTAACTGCAGGAAAATGATGAAACTAGTATTAACAGCCGTGCGTTTAAGGAATTTTTATTGCCGGTATTCAATACATTAAAAGAAATTTGTAAGTAGTAAAAGTCAATATTTTGGTTGTTACTATTTTTTCTATTTTTTTACTTATTTTTTAATATATTTTATATTTTTTAAGGAATTAATTAATTAAAATAAAAAAATATTATTTTATCCTCTAATTAATGTTTAACTTTTCATTTCATTGTAATTAATGATAATGGAATAAATGAGGGTATAATTGAAAAAATAATTCAAAAAATATCTAAATATTTGAGAATGACAAGTAAAAAAATATTTCAAAAAGTAACTAAAATATCTATTTTAAAAAAATAAAAGGAGTATAAAACATCAAATCAACTAAAACATTATCAAATTCATGAAATATTTGATCAGATTTTAGTTAGAAAGTTGTTCGATTAGAAACGAACAAGATAAAAATTTCTTGATAAATTATATTTTCTAAATATAATAAATAGTTTTAATATCAATAGGGTGTATAATTATTAGTTGTCATGTTGTTAATTAATTTTAGTAATGTGATTTATTATTTTCTGTTAAATTTATTGATTATGAAATTTAAACCCACAACCTTACACTTATTCATTTTTTTAATTAGGTGGTGACTATTTTATCTAATGATCACCACCTAGTTAAAAAAAATCTCATTACATGAAAAATATGTCAGTGATTAAGTTTATTGAATTCAACATGTGAAAATTCATTTGAAACCCTTGGCAAGTGCCAAGTTCTCAAAATTACCACAATGTTCGATTATAGTTTGGAGGACTGATACAATTTCTTACAATTAACCCACACACATATATATACACACACATATATAATTTGGAATTGTGATAGTAACACAATATGCTAATATGATGCCTAAATACCACATTCATGATTAAAACCTAAGAATGTCAAGGACTAATCATATTAATTTGGTATAGACATTTTAATTAGTACATGATTAATTAGGAAAATAATATAAACCAACAACATACCTTGAACCTGTTAAAATAGGTCGTAACTCCAATAATTCTTAATCTCTTTCACAAATATAAATTTGAGTAAGAGAGTATAAACACCAAATATTAAATTTATTTTCTTATTTTTTTTATGAAGAATTTATATTATAATATAAACTATATGCGTCTGTACTACCATAACTTAAATTGCCAAGAAAATAAAAAATAACTTGTTGTAATACATACATTAAAAAGTGATATCAATTTAAATGAAAGGGAGTCATCATAGAAAAAAATGAAAAGCAAAGAAGATGACCATAAAACTAAAATTAACCCATATTGGTGGAATATAATATTTCTTTTATCTCCCCTTTTGTTCCATCATTTAGAAAATCAATTCCAAAATAGATGAAAATGACATGTGATAAGAATAAGAAAATGACCAACATTTTGATGCAGACCTTATATATTATGATGCTGACATTACCGGCTTCAAAACAAGCATTTTAAGCTGTTTATTTGACATATCTTAGATATACATACTTTATTTTCTGATTTTTTTTTTATAGTTTTATACATAAATTTCATAATGCCCACTCAATTTTTGAATAATAATTTGGGATTGTATCTTAGAAATCGATACTCCATTTTATTCTTACGTGCAACTTAGCTAAATATAAAATTTTAAATTTTATAAATATCAATTTAATATTTTTTAAATTTCACCATAAAAACTTACTATTCTTAATTACCTAAATTCTTTCTTAATTACAATATTTTAATTTTTGAATTTTACTTTTACATGAATACAATAACCCTCGTTGTAACAACTCTCTCTATTAATTAATCTGATTTTTACAACTTAAAAACGACTATATCTCATAAACAGTTAATTTTTTCGACACGAGCCTTTAGAATATTTTATTCGGCTTATTTTTATCTTTAAAACAAAATCCATATTGAATATTTTTTGAGCAAATTTTTTTTTTCGCATCTTATACCAATTTTATCAATGTTTCATAAATTCTTATACCTGGTATAAGAGTGGTATAATGTCTTTATAGCACCAGTTTTTCATTTATTTCCGAGTTTATAATATAAAACATTAGCAACATTATTCTATTTAAAGCAAAAAAAAACTTTTATATCTGGTATAAAGGTAGTAACAAACTGGAATAAGACTGCGAATTTTTTTTCTTGCTTAAAAAATATTCAATATGGATTTCGTTTTAAAGATAAAAAAATATCAACGGTTTGTGAGATATAGTGGTTTTAAGTTGTGAAAATCAAATTAAATATGGGCGAAAAGGTTGTGGTAAAGAGAAAAATAATAACCTTAAAAGTGGTAGACAACTAAAGAAAAAGAAAGTTAGATATATAAAAAAATAGGCAAATTGTATGAAATGCACCATTATGACATTTATATTTATAAATTGCACCTTTCTGAAACCTATTTATTATATACTTTTTTTTAATAAACTATTCATCTTTATACCCACCTCAATTTTCAGTTATTTTTAGAATTCCTATTTTGTATATGATCACAATTTGATTATCTTGCGGCATTCAAATTCCTATTTCTTTCCTTTCTCATTTTTTAATTCCTAATTCAAAATCTGATTTATTTCCTATCTCATCTCTAATTTCTTTCCGTTTACTTTCTGACTTATTTCTTCCCTTTCGATTTCATTCCATTGAATATTCAAAATCTGATTTCTTTCTTATCTCAATTTTGATTCGAATTAATTCCTTTTTTTTCAATCCTTTTTTATTTCTATTTTTCAATATTCAAAATCTGATTTTTTTCCTATTTGATTCGAATTAATTCTTTTTTATTCCTTTTCGATTTCTATTTTCTCTTTCTTTTCTCTTTTTTCCTTTTAACGCCTACAACAACCATTTTTTTCGATTATAAAGTACCCATTGTATACACAATCGTATACTGTCAACCGTATATTGATACACAGTACTTGATACACAATTGTTCAATCTTGTATATTATTATGTAAATATTCTATATACTGATATACACTACTTGCATAAATGAAACTATATATTGTCAACCGTATATTGATATGCAATTCTTCTAATATTGTTCATGCATGCACAGTATCTTTTAGGGGCATGCACCTATATTGTACACCGTTACCAAGAGGGTTCATTTTGCCCACCCTAGGGTTTTAGTATTGTCATGCATCAATACTGTACATGCGTGCATGTACAATATACGGTTGACAGTATACAGTTTCATTTATGCAAGTAACATATATCAGTATATAGAATATTTACATAATAATATACAAGATTAAATAATTATGTATCAAATACTGTATATTACTAATAGGCATTTTCTATCCAGACTATATATCATAAATGCATCTGCATATCAGTAGTATACAGTTGAAAGGATAACTGGTATAATCAATATACAAATATTGGTATAATCCCCCCTTTTCCCCCTTTATATAATCCCTCCTTCCCTTTCCCCTTTCTGTAGTTCACCACTTTCTCTCTCTACTGCTACTATTTTACTCTCCCTTTCTCTTTCTAAAATTCCCTGATTTCAAAATCGGAGCTCTAAGTTAATCCGCCGACTCATCGCAGTCCGACTCTTAGTCTCAATCCTGGCGGTGTTCTAGATCGGCGCGTCGATTCGAGTCATTCCGGTGCATGGCGAGGCAGCCCAACGGCGGAAATCCTATATCGGTGGGACACGTATCGGTCTTCGTCGACGACGAGATGAGCGGTTTGTCATCGGCGGTGAGCTGCTGAATTTTGGTTTTGGGATTTCTTGATCATACACGGTTTTGGTAAGCTAGAAAATAGGGATTTCAAACAGATTACTATTTTTTATAAAATCGGATATTTTATAAATATGTTTCAGAGAAAGTGTTTTTTGTTAATTACCTATTTCTATTCTTTAAATTACTATCTCCTATAGGTGCATTCCCCTAGGTTACCCAAAAAAAATCCTATAAAGATAATATTTTCTTGTATTTCCCTTCTTATATTCGTCAATTGCTTGTTTTGATGCCGAAATAAGATGCAATCAGAGAAATCATGCTTTTTGCCCCCAAATAGATTTCTTAATCATCATTTATCCCCTCTTAATACCTATTCAACAAATACCCTTTTGTTAGTTATGATATTTATTAAATAACCCATATTTATCATCATTAAACAACTTCTCCCTCATTAATAAAAAAAAACTCCCCCCTCATGTTCAGTCATTGGAATTATCTAAACTTCCTTTCTGAACTTCCTTTTTGCAGTTTTTTCCATATTCAACGCATTCATCATTGTCTGTTTCAATTGGGGCTGATAATCGAGAATTCAATTTTATAGGTTGGTATTGGTAATCTCGTCTTCGGCGTCATCTCGTTTTGTTTTGTTCAAAGCAGTTTCTTATGGACAATTTAATTATTCTTATTCATCACAATGGTTTGTGGAGTTCAGACCATGTATTCATCGATTATAGTGTCCGGGGTGCTCTTATTCCTAACCAATCAAGTTTTTGTGATTTCTGGTCTATTTTATTTGATTGTTTCAAGTTGGATAAACTAAGCCATGATTTGCAGATTAAGTTTCAACTTATGGCCAAATATACTCCAATGGTGATTTCCGATGACACTTCACTCAGTTTTTTTCTGCAGCTAAGATCACAAACAGACAATGTAATGCAATATCCTCTTTGCACTAATTCTGTAACCATAGAAGAAGTTCTGATGGAAGGTAATCGTTAATTGGTTTATTTTTTTTGCTTAGTCAATATACTGTTGTTCTTTTCTTATTCTATAGCCCAGAATTCTATACATTGGCTTGGCAGAACACGCCAAATGCTAAAAAACAACTATTATTATGTCAACATGTCTATGTACTTTTTATTAGCTCTTTTGGTGTGAATTGTCAATCTACATCTAACTTCCTTCTTATTTTTTAGTAAACAATCAGATGTACTACAGACTCTATCAAAGACACCTGGATTTCTATTAATACAAACTCTGTATAAATCAACTTGTAAAATTGTAATAACCACCTAGTTCACAAAAGAGCTTTCGCGTAATTAAGCTATGCTAACAATGAACTGAAATCAGATTGAATCCATACATGTCCCATCCAGCTACTGAATTTGGATGATAGCGCTCTTAAAAGGGTTATGCTATTATTTTTATTATTTTTATTGTATATATATGCCATATTTGCAGCAATATAAGACGTGGTATTTTTTTCATTTTGGATGTTGCAGATGATGTCAACTTCAACCATGTTTCCTATGGTAACAATATAGATTTGTTAGAAAATACATCATGTATTGAGGCTGACACAATGCAAGATGATCATGACCAAATCATAAGATTTCTAGCAAATCATACAATGAATGAGATGAGTACATCTAGTGTAGAGCTGTATGAGGAGGGTGGAACTAGTGGCCCAGAGGTCTGTGACTCATCTGTTCGAAGTTTAGTCTGTTGGTCAGTTGTTTGAGGATAAAAGTACTGTGATTCAAGCATTGAGCTTTCATGCTATTAAGAAGCAATTCCAGTTTAAGACTACAAGGTATTGTTCAAAGAAGTATTTTCTGCGTTGTGTTGACGAGTCTTATTCGTGGACATTTAAAGCTTCTAAGACTGCTCATGGTAAAGTTTTTAAGGTCGGGAAATATATTGCAAAACATACTTGCGATATCAATACAAGGTGCGGTGAGAAGAGGCAAGCATCCAAGAGACTGATAGCTAATTGGATAAAACATTCTTACTTAAGGTTGAAGAGAATTATTACACCTGGTGATATAGTGGATGATGTTAAAAAGATTTTGGGTGCTGACATAAGCTATCAAAAGGCCTGGCATGCGAAAGAAGAGGCGTTGAAGTTGATTAGAGGTACGCCATCTAAATCATTTGGTAATCTTTCGAGCATTTTGTATATGATAGAAAAAACAAATCCGGGGACAAAGATTAAATTGAAGATAAATGGAGGAAGGTTTTTGTATCTTTTTATGGCATTGGTTGCTTCTATTCAAGGCTGGGTGCATTGCAAACCTATTTTTATTATTGATGCTACCTATTTGGGATCATGTTATGGAGGCACTCTCATTTTTGCTGCTACGCAAGATGCTGCAGGTTAGTTCACGGTTTTTTATTTACTTAGTATGGTTAAAAACACCTTAGCATGTACCTTTTATCTGTTCTTTTCTATTTTTTTATAATATCATTTTACTGAATATTGGCTTATTGCATCTATATTAAACTTTGTAGAGAAGCTCTTTCCACTAGCATATGCAATTGTGGACAGTGAAAATGATGCATCATGGAGCTGGTTTTTGACACAATTTAAATATACATTCGGGGTTAGAGAAGACATGGTTATTGTATCAGATCTTCATCCGAGCATTCAGAATGCGTGTGAGAGTGTATAACCAGAACTTCCGCATTATTTTTGCATTTATTGTAACAAACCAAAATTTCTAAAAATTTGCTTATAATAAATTACTATGGTATTAAAATATCATGGAAATTATTTATATTGTTATTATTGCTATTGGATATACGGCATGAGGAAATAAGAGCTAATTAAGTAAGAGGAATTGGGCATTTAATTATTTGTCCAAGCACAATATTGGAAATTAAAAAAAAAAACAAATACATTACAGCCTCTTCTCTTCTTCTCCATCATTTCTTCATTTCCTTCTCCTCCATTTATCCCTTATCAAATTCTCCCTAATCCAAAAACTTCCGATTTCTTCGATTCAACTTCGAATTCTTGTTAGAAATCGATCCTTAAGCCCTCTATCATCATCAATTCAGTCAATCAAGACTAGAAGAGGAGGATTTCAGATATTAAGATTTATATGAATAGTAACCCGAGTTTGAGGTGAGTAATTTTTGGTGAAATTAAAGCTTAATTAGTAGAATTCAAGGTAGATTAAGCATATTTATGGTATTAGGAAGTTTATTTATACAATATCTTGATAGAATTATTTATGGCTATTGCAAAGGAAGCTAGGGCAAGCAAATCAAAGGCAAAAGGGGTAGAAGAGAGCTAGAAAGAGCATAGAAAAAAGTTTGTGTCTCGAATTTTGATTTCTCGGTTTTTCAGAAAATTTTCCAGATTGTATACCTGTTTTGTTTTAATGTTTTCTCTCGTTATATAAATCCGATTTGAATGATTCTTGATTTTATTGATATCTACAAAAAGTAAGGAATATATGTTCAGAAGAAAACTTGTTGAATTTCGTTCGTTTTCAATGTATAATTTTCGTTTGAAGTTGAGTCATGAAATCTATTTTCGAAAAATCTCAGCTTTGCACACTATTTAGTATTTTGATCAAACTTTGGTTATACAATTTGGATTTCTGTGATTCTGATGGCTTTGGAAAGCTGAGACATGTGGCTAATTATGTTTAGAAGAAAGTTCTTCGATTGGGTGATATTTTGATAGTGAAAAATGCAAGGGAAGTCAGGTCACAGAATCTGGAAATTTCTGGAAAGTATGAATATTGATTTTATTGAGTTTTAATTGAAGTTTGATGCTTAAAAATTTGGGATTTGGATTTCTTAATTACTGAAGTTATGTTGAATTATGATTGATGGTTTATACTGGAATTTTTAAGATGTTACTTTGATTTATTGCCCTTATTAAATGAGTAGAATACGGGTCAGGGTAGATTGGCGCCAATAAAGGGGGGTACAGTACTTTACAAATAATTGAAGCTTTGGCTTCGGGCTTTGGCCGATATTATGATATATATATATATATATATATATATATATATTGATATTGAAGCTTTGGCTTTGGGGTTGACCGATATATTGATTTTGAAGCTTCGGCTTCGGGCTTGACCGATATGTTGATTTTGAAGCTTCGGCTTCGAGCTTGACCGATATATTGATTTTAAAGCTTCGGCTTCGGGCTTGTCTGCTCCCGTATCCATTTTACCGTTATTCAGGACTTGTTTACTTTGGGCAATATGTGGTTAAAGTGTTTGGAATAATTGGGTACAAATTTGATTGTACTTTGAAAGGATTACTATATAAGTTTTGTGATTTGGTTCCATAAAGTTGGTTAATTTATTTTTAACTTATAAATATACTTTGTTTCTATTTTAAAAATATTCAAAGTTATTATATTTTTTTTATGGACACCACTAAGCAAATTGCTTAGCGTGTAGTTTTTTTTCTACACGTAGGTGGAGAACTTGTAGATAGCTTGGACCAAAGTGGAATAAGTGGATCAACTTGAAGAGCAAATAAAGAAAAACTCGAGGTGGATTTGTAATTTAATGTAAAATTATGGTTTGTAGAATAATGGCATGTACTAGATAGTGTGAGAAATATAAAGTGGTATTGAGAAATATTCGGAGAATAATTAACATTGAGAAATAATTTGGAGTCTCAAACATTATATTGGTATTTGTACATATTGTAATCTATAAGTATTAAACTTTATATTGTGGAGTAGAGTTGTTTATTGGGTGTTTATAGTTACCGTGACACTCCCTATAGGGGGGTGTTACACTTATTGGTGTCAGAGCTAAGGTTTAGGCGATTCTAGGACTAGTATGTACATACCATTTAGGATATAAATATGTTATATTAGTTATGTGATCCACTTTGGTCCAATTTTCAGGAATAAGTTATGGCTAGTAGTAGTCACAATCAGAGTGAGGAAGAGGATGCTGAGAGTACGGTCCGTATTAGACAAGGGGATGAACAAAGACATGAACCTCCACCAGTTCATGGCTTTCCCGAACAACCTACTCTAGCATAAGCTGCTTTACTTCAGCATATGACTACTGAAGTAATCACACAAGTACTACAAAACATATAAATCCCTTAAGTTCCTGTAGTACCTCATGTTGAAAGAAGAGAGGAGAGAACTCCTCTTGAAAGAATCAAGAAGCTTCCGGCTGATGATTTCAAAGGGGACACAATAAATCCTCAATTACAGAAGATTGGATTGATCATACTAAATGGTGTATGACTAGGCTTTATTTTATAGATGAAGAGAGATTAGACTATGTGTAAGGTCTACTTAAAGAAAAGGCTAGGAGGTGGTGGGATAATATTGTGAGAGAAAGGCAACCCGAAGAAGTCACCTGGGGTCTTTTCTTGGAACAATTTGACAAGAAGTACGTTAGTGAATGATTCAAGAATGAGCAGAGGAAATTATTCTTATCTTTAAGACAGGGATGAATGACTGTATCAGAATATGAAGTTCAATTCCTCAAACTTGAGAGGTATGCTCGTGATATTATTGACAGTGAAGTAAAGCGATGTAAGAGATTCAAGGATGGGCTGAATGATGAAATTAGAGTGCATTTACTTGCACAAAAGATTAGAGTGTTCAATGCTTTGGTTGATGCTGCTATGGGCATTGAGAAGATCAATTCAGATAGGCAACAAAGAATGGCTAAAAGGTCTGGATTTCAAAAGGGATCGTAGGGTCCAGCTAGTTCAGAATCTCCAAGTAAGAAACAGAAGGGAATATCAGAACAAACACAATCTCATTTCAGAGTGTTTTCACCGAGACAAACCATAAGTACGGGGTCAGTGGCTAGTGTACCTTCAGGTTGAGGCAGAGGAAATATTCCACAATGTTCTAATTATGGAAGGATGCATATAGGGGAATGTTGGGGAAAAGGTAGAGTCTGCTTTAAATGTGGCTCAAAGGAACATTTGATTGCAAATTATCCTCAAAGACAGATTAGTACATCTGCACCTGCAGTAATTCCTACTCCTACAATGCGACGTGGAAGAGGAAGGGGAAGAGGAAATGCTAGTGGTTTAAGTGGGCATAATGTGGCTCAACAAGCACCACAGAGTGGTAGACCGGGAGGAATAGCGCGAAGTTATGCAATCCGAGGGCCTGAGACTCGAAAATCTACTGAAGTTATTGTCGGTAAATTTTCATTCTTTAATCACGATGTTTATGCTTTGATAGATCCCGGTTCATCTCATTCATATATATGTACTGCATTAGCACAAGAGAAAGGGTTACATATAGAAGAATTAGGAGAAAATATTGAAGTGACTACTCCTTTAGGACACAGTGTGATAGTAAGCAAAGTGTATATGAATTGCCTATTATGATTCAACATCAACTTTTCCATGCAAATTTAATTGAGTTACCTTTTCGAGATTTTGATGTTATCTTGGGAATGGATTGGTTATCGAAACATCGAGCTGTGGTGGATTGCAAAAATAAAAGAATGTCACTTTAAGTTTCTGACGGAGAAGAAATAGTTATCGTGGGGGAAAGATCAGATTATCTCTGTAACATAATTTCTTTTATGAAGACTAAAAGGTTGGTTAGGAAGGGATGTCAGGCCTACCTAATCTTTGCTCTAGAATCGAAGAAAGGTGAGTTAGAATTGCAGAATATTCCTACGGTATGTGATTTTCTTGATGTATTTCCAGAAGAACTATCGGGTTTGCCACTAAAAAGAGAGGTAGAATTCGCAATTGATGTATTACCGGATACCGCACTAGTATCCAAAGCACCATACAGAATGGCGCCTGCTGAACTGAAAGAGTTAAAGATTCAGTTGCAAGAATTGTTAGACAAAGGATTCATACGCCCGAGTATATCCCCGTGGGGTGCACCAGTGTTGTTTATTAAGAAGAAAGATGCTGCTGAACTGAAAGAGTTAAAGATTCAGTTGCAAGAATTGTTAGACAAAGGATTCATACGCCCGAGTATATCCCCGTGGGGTGCACCAGTGTTGTTTGTTAAGAAGAAAGATGGGTCGCTCCGATTATGTATTGATTACCGTGAGTTGAATAAATTGACAGTGAAGAACAAGTATCCATTGCTAAGGATTGAAGACTTAGTTGATCAACTCAAGGGTGCCAAATACTTCTCTAATATTGATTTGAGATACGGTTACTATCAGATGAGAGTGAAAGATGATGATATTGCAAAGACAGCTTTCCGAACCAGATATGGGCACTATGAATTTTTGGTGATGCCATTTGGTCTAACTAATGCACCAGCAGCATTTATGGACCTTATGAACTATGCCTTTTATTTATATTTAGACAGGTTTGTAGTGGTTTTCATTGATGATATTTTGGTGTATTCTAAGTCACGGGAAGAGCATGATCAACATTTGCGGATAGTCTTCCAAACTTTAAGGGAAAATAAATTGTATGCTAAACTTAGCAAATGTGAGTTTTGGCTTAAAAAAGTTTCTTTCTTAGGCCATATTATTTCTACTGAAGGAATTAAAGTGGATCCTAAAAAGATAGAACCAGTTGTCGAATGAAAACCACCAAAGAACCCTACGAAAGTCAGAAGTTTCCTTGGCTTAGCAGGGTATTATAGAAGATTTGTGAAGGGATTTTCATTGCTGCCCTGCTGATGAAACTACTTCAAAAGAATGCAAAATTTGAGTGGAATGATAAGTGCCAAGAAAGTTTTGAGAAGTTGAAGGCGATGTTGACAAAAGCACCCGTCCTTACCCAACCAGAGCCTGGAAAAGATTTTGTCATCTATAGTGATGCTTTGTATAGTGGTCTTGGGTGTGTTTTGATGCAAGAAGGGAAAGTGATTGCCTATGCTTCCAGGTAATTGAAGAATCATGAAAGGAATTATCCTACACATGATTTGGAAATGGCTGCAATAGTCTTTGCCTTGAAAATTTGGTGACACTATCTTTATGGAGAAAAATGTTATATTTATACAGATCACAAAAGCTTGAAATATTTACCAACATAGAAGGAGTTGAATTTAAGGCAGAGAAGGTGGATGGAATTCATTAAAGATTACGATTGTCTTATTGATTACCATCCAGGAAAGGCTAATGTAGTGGCAGATGCTCTCAGTAGAAAAACAATGATGGCACTATGGGCTATGAATATGGGGTTAGCTCTTACCAGTAGTAGAGCCTTAATTGCAGAATTGAAGATTTAACCTATACTACTGCAATAGGTTAAGCAAGCATAAAATACAGATGACGACTTCAAGGTTATTCGAGTAAGGACGCAAGTGGGTATCGTAGACGACTATATAGTTCGAGAAAATGGGTGTCTATATTTTAAAGATAGACTATGTGTGCCAAACAATGAAGAATTAAAGAAGAATATCCTATATGAGGCGTATAGTAGTCCTTATGCGATGCATCCAGGAGCAAACAAGATGTACCAAAATTTGAAGAGCCGTTATTGGTGGAATGGAATGAAGAAAGAAATTACTAACTATATTGCTCAATGTCTAACTTGTCAACAGGTGAAAGCCGAACATCAAGTTCCTTCTGGATTGTTGTAACCAATAACAATTCCAGAATGGAAATCGGAAAGAATCACAATGGATTTCGTGACGTCTTTACCACTTACACAGAAGAAACATGATGCAGTGTGGGTTGTTGTAGATAAATTGACAAAGTCTGCCCTCTTTCTTCCAGTTAGGATGGATTATTCACTTGATAGGTTGGCTCAGTTATATGTAGATGAGATAGTAAGGCTACACGGAGTGCCTATTTCAATCATTTCTGACCGAGATCCAAGATGTACTTCGAGATTTTAGAAGAAGTTGTAAGAAGCCTAGGTAGTAAACTTCATTTCAGTACTTCATTTCATCCTCAAACAGATGGTCAATCTGAAAGAGTAATTCAGGTGTTGGAAGACATGATGAGAAGTTGTATCATTGAATTTGAAGGAAATTAGGATACGTATTTGTCCCTCATGGAGTTTGCCTATAATAACAGCTATCAGTCAAGCATACAAACGGCGCCATATGAAGCATTGTATGGAAGAAAATGTCGAACTCCATTACATTGGACCGAGCTTAGTGAAAACAAGATTGTGGGAGTGGATTTGATTCAGGAGACAAAGGAGAAGGTAAAACTTATTCAAGAAAGATTGAAGGTTGCATCGGATAGACAAAAGTCTTATGCTGATCTAAAAAGAAAAGACATTACTTATGAAGTAGGAGATAAAGTATTTCTCAAAGTATCTCCTTGGAAGAAAGTCCTGCGATTCGGCAAAAAAAGGCAAGCTCAGTCCGAGATTCATTGGCCCATATGAGGTTATAGAGAAGGTTGGACCGGTAGCTTATCGGTTGGCACTACCCCCAATACTCGACAAAATTCATAATGTGTTCCATGTGTCGATGTTAAGGAGATACAGATCAGATCCATCACATATCTTATCACCTGATGTCGTAGAAATCGAACCCGACCTGACGTATGAAGAGGAACCGGTACAAATCTTGGCGAGAGAGGTTAAATAATTGAGAAACAAGTCTATTCCTTTGGTAAAAGTACTTTGGAGGAATCACAAGGTTGAAGAAGCAACTTGGAAACCGGAGGATACAATGAAAACTCAATATCCGCAACTGTTTTTAGGAAATTTTCGGGACGAAAACTCATAAGAGGGGGGGGGGGGAATTGTAACGAACCGAAATTTTTAAAAATTTGCTTATAATAAATTACTATGGTATTAAAATATCATGGAAATTATTTTTATTGTTATTATTGTTATTGGATATAAGGTATGAGGAAATAAGAGCTAACTAAGTAAGAGGGATGAATTGAGCATTTAATTATTTGTCTAAGGAAAATATTGGAAATTAAAAAAAAAATACATTACAGCCTCTTCTCTTCTTCTCCATCATTTCTTCATTTCCTTCTCCTCCATTTATCCCTTATCAAATTCTCCCTAATCCAAAAACTTCCGATTTCTTCAATTCAACTTCGAATTTTTGTTAGAAATCGATCCTTAAGCCCTCTATCATCATCAATTTCAGTCAATCAAGACTAGAAGAGGAGGATTTCAGATATTAAGATTTGAATGAATAGTAACCTGAGTTTGAGGTGAGTGATTTTTGGTGAAATTAAAGCTTAATTAGTAGAATTCATGGTGGATTAAGCATATTTATGGTATTAGGAAGTTTATTTATACAATATCTTGATAGAATTATATATGGCTGTTGTAGAGGAAGCTAGTGCAAGCAAATCAAAGGTAAAAGGGGTAGAAGAGAGCTAGAAAGAGCATAGAAAAATGTTTGTGTCTCGAATTTCGATTTCTCGGTTTTTCGGAAAATTTTCCAGATTGTATACCTGTTTTGTTTTAATGTTTTCTCATTATATAAATCCGATTTGAATGATTCTTGATTTTATTGATATCTACAGAAAGTAAGGAATATATGTTCAAAAGAAACCTTGTTGAATTTCGTTCGTTTTCAATGTGAAATTTTCGTTTGAAGTTGAGTCATGAAATCTATTTTTGGAAAATCTCAGCTTTGCATACTGTTTAGTATTTTGATCATAACTTTGGTTATACAATTTGGATTTCTGTGATTCTGATGGCTTTGGAAAGCTGAGACATGTGGCTAATTATGTTTAGAAGAAAGTTCTTCGATTGGGTGATATTTTGATAGTGAAAAATGCAAGGGAAGTTAGGTCACAGAATCTGCAAATTTCTGGAAAGTATGAATATTGATTTTATATAGTTTTAATTGAAGTTTGATGCTTAAAAATTTGGGATTTGGATTTCTTAATTACTGAAGTTATGTTGAATTATGATTGATGGTTTATACTGAAATTTTTAAGATGTTACTTTGATTTATTGCCCTTATTAAACGAGCAGAATACGGGTCAGGGTAGATTGGCGCCAATAAAGGGGGGTACAGTACTATACAAACAATTGAAGCTTTGGCTTCGGGCTTTGGCAAATATTATGATATATATATATATATATATATATATATATATATATATATATATATATATATATATATATATATATATATATTGATATTGAAGCTTCAGCTTTGGGGTTAACCGATATATTGATTTTGAAGCTTCGGCTTCGGGCTTGACCGATATATTGATTTTGATTACTTTGGGCAATATGTGGTTAAAGTGTTTGAAAAAATTGGGTATAAATTTAATTGTACTTTGAAAGCATTACTATATAAGTTTTGTGATTTGGTTCCATAAAGTTGGTGAATTTGTTTTTAACTTATAAATATACTTTGTTTCTATTTTAAAAATATTCAAAGTTATTATATTTTTTTTATGGACACCACTAAGCAAATTGCTTAGCGTGTAGTTTTTTTTCTACACGTAGGTGGAGAACTTGTAGATAGCTTGGACCAAAGTGGAATAAGTGGATCAACTTGAAGAGCAAATAAAGAAAAACTCGAGGTGGATTTGTAATTTAATGTAATATTATGGTTTGTAGAATAATGGCATGTACTAGATAGTGTGAGAAATATAAAGTGGTATTGAGAAATATTCGGAGAATAATTAACATTGAGAAATAATTTGGAGTCTCAAACATTATATTGGTATTTGTACATATTGTAATCTATAAGTATTGAACTTTATATTGTGGAGTAGAGTTGTTTATTGGGTGTTTATAGTTACCATGACACTCCCTATAGGGGGTGTTACACTTATCATCTCCTTCAGAATCTGAAACATCATTATAAGACCAATATCCCCGACATGTCCAAGTTTTTTTTGAAAACGTCATATTCATACATTGTGAAAGAATTTGAGGAGAACATGTTACAGTTGAAGAAAATAAGTAAAAATATTGCCAAATATCTTGAGGAAGTTGGGTTTTCAACATGGTGTAGGGTTCACTCATTCCATAATAGATTCAATGCAATGACCTCGAATGTCGTAGAATCCCTTAATTAATTGATCAAGCATGCAAAGGACTTGCCCATATCATCGCTGGTACTTTTCCTTCGAAACATGCTGCAAGATCTTTTTTATGAGCATAGGAATATTGGTATTCAGATGTTCACACCTGTAATAGAAAGGCATGAAGAGGAGTAGAGGGTGTCTTTTAGTAGTGCCTCAACAATGACAGTATGTTTACTTTTTTACATGGTTTATATGTTATCCAACCGATAAATCTTTGCATATTTGTGTTCAATTGATTTGATTCATATATGTGTTATCTATTCTATTTATATTGTGTCATAGTTTAATTAGGTATATATACAATTTCCTGAATCTATAGAGTACTTAAAGGTATAGTTTTCAGATTATTGTTTCGATCATAAATTGGTTTCTGTAGTTCAGATTATTTATTTGTTTCCCCTCTTAATTTATATGGTAATTTGAGTTCATTCCCATTTTTCTGTTTTTCATATCTTGTATGCTTATTGTTTATTTCTGTAATGTGCGAATTGCTTTTTTTGAGGTGATATTTTTTTATTGCCTCATTGTATATGTTATATATATTTTTGGTTTGATTGCTTATGTTTTTTATGTTTATTAGGTGCAACCTACCATCGGCCATTTGGTTACAGTATCTCTCCAAGCTTCCGATTTCATCGTTGATATGGAAAATAGGACTTGAACATGTAACCAATTTCAGCTTGACGGCCGCCCTTGTGCGCATGCTATTGCATACATCACCAAGTTTCATCATGATGTGCATGATTATTGTTGCAAGTACTTCACCAAAGATAGTATGTTGGCGGCTTATTAAGGTATCATATATCCATTGCCGTCAAGAGATAATTGGGACATACCATCAGCCATTTCAGTTACTGTACTACACATTTGCCGAAAGTGTATAGTTACATAACATTAGCATTTTCTAGTAGGAACACTCTAATTTTTATTACCGCTGTGTCTATTTGACGGGATGATGTTTCTTTTTTCTCATTCTTTACATTGTCATTGTCATACATGCTCTTTGGTAGGTGTTTTTCATCATCGTTTGAAGCAATCAGTACATTCTTTGTCATGTACCCCTATACAGTTTAGGACATATATGTTAGAAATGAATATATACTTATAGAAAATATGTATTCATTTTCTAGGTATGTTTACTTACCTACACATTTTATATAAAAATGTATAGGTTTTTTCAATTAGCAACACTACGTATTAACGAATATTATTTGTTTTTCGCACCTCTTTGTCACATGTTTCAAATCTGTCTTTCCTCCCAATTGCAATATAATCCCCTTCGCTTGCATCACCACCAACATCATCATTATTGTTGTCATCCATGGCATTACTATTACCTACATCACTATCAACCACATCAAAATTGTATTTTTCAGCATCTTCTTCCTCATCATCTTCAAACTCTTCCTCTACATCTGTATATTCCACTTCCACTTCCACATCTTCATCTTCATCTTTTTCTTCCTCATCTTCTTCCCCAAGTTCCTCTGTCATTTTAATTTTTTCTGTATCTTCAAAGTTGCTTATCTGCGAAACAGACTGACATGTTTTAATTTTTTATTAGGCATACAACAGAAACTTACAATAACTATAACGACATCAAGCTAATATTCCATACCTTCTTTTTCTCGATACTTCTTTTTTCAAGTTTACTGACTTTTTTATAGAGCAAGCCAATCTTTCTTGTCATTTTCACGTTCACCATTCTTATTTGTTCTTGTATTTGGTCAAATTGCCCATCCAAATACCGCTTAAGGCCATCCATGTTGCCTTGTATGAATTCCTTTCGCTGTGAATCCAACTCCTTAATATCATCTTCATTTGTTGTGTTCTCGGACTCTGATGTAGAAATGTCCTCCTTAATTTTGTCTTCCTTATGATTCATTTCTGTGTTACGTGTATCATTACTATGTATTTCAGAATCCAGTACCATGTTCCTTTCTTCGTTTTCTTCCAAGTTTTTGAGACAATAGCTTTGTAGAGAAAGTTCTTTCATGTCCGTTGTGGATGCTTTGATGTCTCGCAACTTCAACTATACAGAAAAAATAAATTCGTTCAACCATATATTTCAATTTCATATAACCGTCTATTTTATTTGTATTTTTTGCTAACATTGTACCGTGTTTATGTAACTGGGTACGTGACTATACTTTTTATCAAAGTGAATGTATGATGAACTATAACATAGGCATAACTTACCTCTTTCTTCTTCAGGCTGAATATATTTACGTTTAGAGAAATTTTTTGAAAGTTCTTCTTAAATGGCCTCCAGTTGAACACTCTTGGCTTGAATGATATATCTCTCCTCGTAACCTTTTCACATATGACATCCTCAGTTGTGCCACAAACGTCGTATAACCATACTTGATATATGTACAACATTCCTTCCAATTTAATAGAGCCAGGTTTTTTCATTTTTTGCCCCGATTTCTTTAGACCATTGATTGTCTCTTTATATGCTAAAACCCCCCATGCAACTTCTTTATATAAGCCAATGACCATGCAATCAAATATCCATAATGGTAAGCTAGAACACGGGTCTAAACCAAGAATGAAGTAACCAATGAAGTAAACAAGAGACAGTTGGAGGATTTCTGCCCCATTTTGGACCTTGTATTTTTTTATCACCATTCTTCTTTAACGAATTCTCAATGTCTAACCTTTTTATCGACTTAGGGGTTTTGAAACACTTGACTCGAAGTTGAACAGATTCTCCCGTTTCCTTTGGTTTTTCTTGGTTCGATGGAGTTCCTCTCAACCCAGAAATTAGAAGGAAATGTTCAATTTTAAACTCAATTTCCTCTCCTCCTATTGAGACCACAATGCAGTTCTTATCTTCTTAGTTCACCTCATGCAATATCATCAGGTGTAAAACCATTTTATGGATTCTAAACGGTGGGAGCTCAAGGAAATATCCAAAAATAGTCTCTTCGAACTTCTTCTTGACCTTTGTTGGTATACAATCAATGATGTTAATGATGTCATTTTTTGATGTTACTGAAACCTTGGGTGACCATTGTTGCAAGGCGGGGGTATTATAGATCAGTGATGCATTCTGCAATACAAAATAGCAACTTATCTAAGTTCCATAATACAATGTCGAAAAAAGTGGAGTGATAATATAAGTATAGTACTATTTTTATTAAATTATAGTTTCAACATATTAGTAGTAGAATGTACCTTTGTATACAAACTTACATATATTGCCTACTTCTAACCCTATCTCCTTGCAAAATAGTAATTGCGAACTACCTAATGTGAGCATGGGAATTTGCAGTCACTCTCGCAAGATGATGATGACGTGTACCCGATTTTAATGCCTCAAAATAAATGTTCTCTTTGGAATTTTTATTACCAAAATAATATTCCTCGCGAATTTTATACTTGGTAGAATCCAGTTTGGTGTGGCCGATAACGCGTCCGATAGGAGCTTGAACCGATGATTTGCACCCAAATGATAAATACCCATTAAAATATTATTAAAAGTCAAAAAGATGCCTTTCCACCCACTATTAAACCACTTTTCACGACTTTTTTGGCTTTTGGGCCCGTTAGCTATAGGTATGCTGGAGGCTGATACCACCAGCGGCATCAGCCATGCCACCAACGGCATCACCATACCGCCGGTGACATCAGCCATAGTCCCTCCACAGACAGCCTTTCAGCCATTTTCGGTGGAATTGGTCAAAAAGGCCTCAAAAAGTACCCCATTTCACCTATGAAAGCACTCCTTGAGCTGCATTTTACGGAGGAGAACAAGAAAGAGAAATAAGAAGGTTAGTATTTGAATGTGGGAATAGATTTTAGTGAGATAAGAACTAGATAAAACATAAAAAAGGATTCCGATCCATTTTTCCTAGTTTTCTTCTTTGAATTCTCTGATTGTAAGTTTGAAATTAGTAAGTCTTTAAGTTAAAACCGACTTAATTAGATTTAGAAACCAAAAGCACTTAAATTTACTTCTAAATCATCGTAACAAGCTCCCCGGAGGTGTTTGTTTCGGTTCACAAAGAGGTGGATTCACGGCCTCGAGGTAAAAATCCTGAGTCTCATAGCTCTTTGGCATTAATATTACTGATTTGTGTTAATTTATGTCGATTTATATTCATTTTTAGGTTTTCGGTCATTTTTACTGCCACCGCTGCTGCCGATAAGCTGGTATCACCGGTGATATAACTGATGTCGTCGGAGGCATCAGCCATGTCGCCGGCCATACCAGTTGTATCATCGGCAATATGACTTTCTGGACAGTAGTTTTACTTTCGTTTGTTCCCGGATTAGCTTATTTTCCAAAACTTGAATATATAATGTAATGATGGAAGTTCAAAATCTCTTGCTAATAGACTCCATCCTGTAATGTATGGGTATTTTCACTCATAATCCGGTTAAAATAATGATTGAGCCTAAAATCTGATTAAAAATGGAATTTCCTCGAAAATGCTATTTGAATCTCATTTTAGCCGTCCAATCCGGTTTCATGATACTGTAAATAAAGTATGCTATACACGAGCTAACAATCTTCTGCAGGCAGACGTATATCAAACACTCAGCTATTTTATTTATTGCATAGAAAGATGTATAGGACTTGGAAGCCTTGTAATAACTTTGTTTTCCGCACTTATTTTTTATTTTTATGATTGTAAATATTTTATTCACTGCTTTAATTGCTTGATAAACGTGAAAACAACAAAATGATTAAAAATACAAATAAATAGGATGGATTAAACCATTTTAAGAAAGAATGAAGTATCTTAACTTGGCCGAATAAAAAATAGACAACATTATCCGAAATCGGAATCTCTACTTAAGGTATGGTCTAACCACCCGGTGGGAAAATCATACCAAAAATTTCCCGATTGAGCTGAACCGGGTGGCGACTCTATTTTAGGTACGGGATTTCGATCTCGTATCTTTTGAGCATTAAAATATGCAAAATCATTTTCCAAACACTTCACGCGCATCTCTCTATCATTCAAAGAGGCCGGCCTAAAGGCCAAGCCCTGTTGCCGCCGCGCAAAACATCGTCTGCTCACAGTGGCGACTCTGCTGGGGACATCTCTTTAAACTTGAACTTTCTTTCATAAAGTTTAAAAGATTTTGATGATGTATTGAAATCATTGGCCAAATTAAAACTTCATTCTTTTTTATAACGTTTTATCCTCACGCGTGTAGATAGTTCGATAATTTTAGGTGCCCTATTTTACCCGAGAAGCTCACGAAGTATCACTCATGCCTTGTTGGAATTGAGGATGCGTAGTGGGTGGATCACTCATTTTAACCAACACGTAAACTCCTACGATCGCACTTATTCGGGTAGTGGTTGAGTAACGTGGAATCAAGGTAAACGAGAACCTTCTACATCAACAACCCTATACTAAAGCTGCTCTAGAAAGAGCCTTAGCACATCATTCCCCTTAGGATTCTTTCGCCATTACCGGTGAAGAGGCCAAACTCCATGCTTTTTAAGAGGCGTTACGCGGGAGTCACAAAGTTGGAAGAGGGACGATTCACGTGCTATGTGCTCTATGATCATGCACCCCCATGCATTAGCTTTAAGAGCCAAAAATGAATCAACTTACCCTTAGCACTTCCACCCGTGGAATAGGTTTAGCAACACATGTAGGACTTCTCTTGTACCTCTATTGTGTCACCACATATCACTATATATGACGTGAGGTACAAACGTCCCACGTATGTTGGAGGGATAAGCCATCACGTCATCTTTAACCACATCAATGTGTAGCCATACGCATCACACATCATTCCCAAGTAACAAAAGCCATGCATACCATGCATACCATTCACCAATCCATTGATGGTCTGATCCACTGCCTACCATTTCAGCTAGGAGGAGGCGCACTGACCGTCATACCCCGGCTTAGAAAAGGATAAAGCATCGCCTGATACATCATCCTCTGACCCCAGTTATCACCACGAAAGTCGAAGGAATTCTCCACACCAATTCTAGTGGGGAGTGAGATTCGAAACAAGTTTAGTTGAGCCAAAGTCCCTCTTGACCAGCCATGTCTTTCCCAAGAAATGAAGGGACCCCTCCTCCGGAAGAGCCCTTTGGCCCCACTTCTAGCTTAGGAACAGGATCCTAACCACCACCTAGTTTCGACTTTACCAGTTCTATGATGCAATTCCTGAACTCGAACGCTTTCCAAGCTTCTATCCAAACTACGATTCAGGCAGCCGTTAAGAGAGCTATTGAAGGCAGGAATTCCGATCGAGTATCGACATCTGATATTCAGGCCCCGAATGGTTCGGTATAGATATTGACCAGTCTGGTAGAGGCGAGACCCATTGCACCTATGTTTCAATCAACCCAACCCATGGCGAGTCTATTCCAGTTTGGGCAGACTTCAGCTTTCTTGTTAACTTCGACCATCCCATCAGTTGTGCCTTTCAACTCAAGACCCTTCGCCCTAAGCTTCACTCATCCGGTATTCACTCACTAAAGCTCAGTTTCTCGGCCACTACCCTCCTTCACGCCTCCGCAGTTCATTGTGACTAATAAAGGCACCACCTACCCCCAAAATCCATTTGCCAGCCATCTGACCATTCGCCCTCTGCTACCTCCGACACTCAATAACTAGGTCATACAACCTCCGGGTGTGACACCTGAGGTAGCCGCCTTTGTTCGACAAATGATAGCTTCTTAAACCATCAATGACCAGGTTGCGCATTCTCCGGGCGCAACACCTGAAGTCGCGACTATCTCTCACAGAGCTGTCAGCGACCAGGTCATATAGCCTCAAGACGTGACGCCTGAGATCCAAGCTTACATCAACTGCCTCATCACTGATAAGAAACCTGAGAGGGATGAAGATTGGGTCCCCAATAATTTTACTATGCTAAACATGGCTTATTATGATGGCTCAGGAGCACCTGCCTCTCATATTATAATGTATAAAAGAGTGATGTGAATAAAGAAGCTGAGTGATAAGGTGCTTGCTGAAATGTTTCCCTGCTCCCTTCGGGGTCCTGCCCTCGAATGGTATCATACTTTACCATAACATATTGTAGCCGACTGGACTCTCTTATTCGAGGCATTGAAAGTGCATTATGGTTTCAATACTATGATGGAGACGTCCCTCTAACAGCTTAAGGGGGTCCGTCAAAGGCCCAATGAAACCTTTAAGCAACACTTCAATAGGTGGATGTCGACTCAGGTCTTGATGAAGTCCAAGCTCAACCTTGAGGAAATGATTGTCAAACTTCTTGAAGGGTCTCTCCCCCTATTCTGCAAGGAAATGGCTACAGATTCCTTTCTTTCTTACAAGGCTGTATTTGAGAAAGCTAAGAAAATTGAGCGTGAGGCAGAGCGTAAGAAGGCCGAGAAAGAGGGGAAACCATGGTTTAGGAAGAATGAAGCTCAACCCTCAGCCCTGGCGCCGGCTAAGCTAAAAATACCAGCTTCAATTCAAGCCATTTCTCATACCCCCGCTACGCCACTTACATCCAATCTGGCTCCATCAATGATTACTACAGTCCAACCTCATCGTCCCCCTTTTATTTTAACCAACCCTTATAAATTGCCCCTGCGGGTCATCTTCCAGCGCTTGAGGGAAGCAGGTTTCATATAGTCCCTTCAGGAATACAAGCCACCTAGAGCTAAAGATAAGAATAACTTCTATAATTATCACATTTAGGTGGGACACCGAACTAACAACTGCAAAGCCCTGACCTCAGCGATTCAGCGGTTGGTCAGCGAAGCAAAGATTGCTGAACCGGACAAGGCCCCGAGCACTATGAATAATCCTTTACCAAACTTCGGAAGTAAGGTTGGTATGATCCAATCTGGTTTATCCAAAGCCACAGTCTTTGATCTCCTTGCTTGGGGGCCAGACAGTAGTAACTCTATCCTGGTCATCAGTTTGGGTCTACCATCTTGCTCAGTTTTTGACCTTATCAATCAAGCCAACCCGGGAGTCAACTCCATTCAGGGAATGGAAATTGATCCAAACCAACCATAGCAAGAGAGCCATAGGTCCAAACCATTTATGGCAAAAAGAAATAAAGCTGAGGGGAAAGCACGGTTCAGCGTAGATTCCTTTATTTTGAAGGAGAACTATTCTAATGAGGATGGGGAGATGGCTCGAGAGACCAAGGCCATAAGCACTAACTTGTTCAAGGTTGATCACCATGACCTTTTTAGCATGGACAAGTATGAGCTATAAGACCCGGATTTGGACTCTAAAGAGCAATAGTACCCGTTTAAAATGCGAGCCACCAAGAGCGTCTTGCTCGATAATGTCCTCAATATTACCCGGAGTGGTCGCGTATATTAGCCGGAAGACCGATATCTTCGCCTAAACAAGGACTCGATTCCTGGCAGAGTTGGAACTACAACAAGACCCCCTTCTCCACCTCCGCCTGTCCCTATTAGTCTTGAGGTTGACCCCCTTATTACCCAGTTAAAAAACACCCAAGCTCGGTACAGCATCTGGCAACTGGTAATTGACTCTGAAAGGCATCGCAAGGGTTGGATCAAACGGCTCCTTGATCTGGAAGCTAATCCGACCACCTCGCTCGTTGAGATGTGTGCCACAATAGGAGAAGGCATTCCCCCGAGAAAAGGGCCTCAGATTGTGTTTGACAATTTTGATCTTACGCTCAAGAGAAGGGATCACAATAGGGCCTTATTCATCCGGATCCAAATTCTCGATAAGGTCATCCCGTGCATCATGGTGGATGATGGCTCTACTCTAAACCTATGCCCTCTAAAAATCTTTCCTCATCTGGGGCTGTTAGAGGACATCCTTGAAAGGTCCAGCATGGTTATTAGAGCTTACGACGATTCAAAGTGCAATGTAATTGGGACTTTTAAGGCAGAAGTCACTGTCAAAGGTGTGGCAAGCAACGTGCTTTTCACCGTACTTGACATTCCGGTTACCTATACTTTATTGCTTGGCCGACCATGTCTCCATGCTTTGGGCGTAGTTCCCTCCGCACTACACCAAAAAATCAAGCTAATTCATGATGACAGAATGGTGACTATAGAGGCCGATCATGCTTCCGTTATGGCTGTTATAGAAGCCGAAGCTAATCTAAAAAAGGGCCTTCAGATTGCCATAACTAGTAAAGCTCAGAAGCCTCCTCCCCTTTGGTACAGCTACCTTCACGCGGGTATGGGCAAATTAATGAAGAAATCCGGTTATAGGCCTGGCAGAGGTGGAGGAATACATGAATAGGGAATTATTGAGGCATTAGAGCCGAAGATCCTTATTCATGGAGCTGGATTGGGATATAAGCCTAGAAAAGCCTATCACCGTATCCCTTCTTGCTATTGCCGCATGGTCACTGTTTGTGAGATCTAAGGCAAGAGGCCTTATAAGAGGGAGCCTGACCCAATCGAGTATGGTGGGAAAATATGGCTCGGCTTTGAGATCTTTAAAGATGTCTATGACTTTGAGACTAGTCACATGATAGTTTCAGCTAAACCCGAGCCTACCGAGCCCGATGCCCTGTCAATGTTGTTTCTAATAAGGCTAAAGGGAAAGGTAAGATGTATCCTGAGGATGAGCCTGAGAGAAGTAATAAAGGGTCTATCAATCTAAAAATTGAGAATGCTATGGCAACCATGACAAAAGCTATGGCACTACTGATGAGGAAAGGCTGGAAGGGTACCGAGGAAGAAGACACTATGATGGCCATAGTTGAAAAGCTCACCAGGACTCTCACCGAAAAGGCTGACCTGTCTGAAGGGCCATCACTCCCCATTACCTAAAAGACCACTCTGGAGCACATCCTAAATGCCATTCTGACAGACGATATAGAGGACACTTCTCCCGTCGCCGATGCTACTTAAGCCCCTCCGCCTGTGGAGGAGGATATGGACAATGTAATTCTTAATATTTCTGATGTTTTTGATGCAAAGAATGCCGCTTATGAGGCTTTTAATGCAATGAATAACTCCCATTCTGCTTACTTTATTGATGTCTTTCCTGATGGGTCCATGCATCCACATAACAATACGCAAAATGTTTTTGGCATTAATAATACATTATTAAATGAAATAAACCTAAATATAGATGACAATCCCAAAATGGTAACCATTTCCAAAGATTTAACTCCAGAGGAAAGAAGTGAGATTATAAAAGTGCTTATAAATCATGTTAATGCTTTTGCCTGGTCATACAAAGACATGCCTGGGGTTGACCGATAAATCGCCGAACATAGAATCCTAACTGATCCTAAATTTTGACCTATTAAACAGAAGCTCCGCCGGTTGAGACCTGAATGGGCAGAACAGGTTAAGGCAGATGTTTCAAGGTTGATTAAAGCTTAATTTATAGAAGTGGTAGAATACCCGACTTGGTTGTCCAACATCGTCCCAGTGCCCAAGAAGGATGGTAGGGTCCAAGTCTGTGTGGATTTCCGAGACCTCAATAAAGCCTCGCCAAAAGATGACTTCCCTCTCCCACACATCGATGTCCTAATTGATAGCGCCACTAGGGCAGCTATGTATTCCTTTATGGATAAGTTCTCGAGGTACAATCAGATTCTGGTTAACATTGTTGACAAAGTCAAAACAGCGTTCATCACTGAATGGGGGGTGTATTGCTACTAGGTAATGCCGTTCGGGTTGAAAAATACCGGGGCTAATTATCAGCGAGCTATAACCGCCCTCCTATAAGACATGATCCATAAAGAAGTGGAAGTGTATATGGACGACATGATTTTAAAGTCTGCCACTCGAGAGGAGTACCCTGCTGTTCTCGATAAGTTCATGAATCGTATTGAAAAGTATAATCTTTGCCTAAATCCAAGGAAATTCGTATTTGGAGTTACGTCCAGTAAGCTATTAGGATATGTGGTTAGCCAAAAAGGGATTGAAATGGATCCAGACAAAGCTAAAGCCATCAGGGACATGCCTCCCCCTAAGACAAAAAAGGAGGTTCGATCGTTCTTAGGATCCTTACAGTATGTTAGTCGGTTCATTGCTTGCCTCACTACTGTTTGTAAACCCATCTTTAAACTGTTAAAGAAATAACAACCCGTGGTATAGAACGATCCCTACCAAGTAGCATTTGATAGAATCAAGGCATATCTTATCGATCCACCCATCTTGACACCCTCCATCCTATGGAAACCACTCATCCTGTATCTAGCCATTGAGGAAACATCCGTCGGGGCCATGCTTGTCCAGGAACATGATGATAAGCATGACCATGCCATCTACTATTTGAGCAAGAAGTTGTTAGATTATAAAACTTGGTATTTGATTGTAGAAAAGACCTGTACTACCATGGTTTGGCTCATTAAGAAGTTGTGGCATTATTTCCAATCTAATCGCGTCCAAGCCGTAGCCAAGATTGATCTAATGAAGTTTCTTTACCAATCCCCTACTCTGGCTGGCAAATTGTCCCGATGGCTGCTTCTCCTGTCTGAGTTTGACATTGAATATGTAACCTGAAAGGTCATTAAGGGGCAGGCCGTAGCCAAATTCTTGGCTGATCAACCCCTTAGCTCCGACTATAAGGAAAATTTAGAGTTTCCTGATGAACAGCTCGCCTCCGTTACAACCCTTGGCGATGATTGGACAATGTACTTTGACGGTGCTATGAATTGCCAGAGAGTAGGTCTCGGGGCCATCATCGTCGTACCAGATAATGAGATAATCCTATTGTCCAAACGTTTAGAATTTACTATCACCAATAACGGCGCTGAATACGAAGCTTGCCTGTTCGGCCTCGAGGCTCTTCTTCAGGTTCAGGCATGCCATGTATCCGTCATTAGAGATTCATCTCTGGTTGTCCGTTAGGTCATTGGAGATTAGGAAGTTAAAGAAGAATCTCTCCATCCTTATGTTGAGGCTGTCTGCAAATTGTCTGAGAAGTTTACCTCGTGCTTGTACCACCATGTCCCTCGAGATGAGAATCAAATGGCAGATGCTCTCGCCACTCTCGCGTCCATGTGGGAAGGACCCCAACAGCAACCTATCCGCCCTTTGGTTTTGATGTCCACCAAGATCCCATATCATATTCAATCCACTCCTCCAGTTCTCGCCATTTCACCCGAACCTTGTTGGTATTCTGACATTGTCCTATTTCTTCGAACCAGCCAATACCCCACAGATTCTTCTGACTCCGACCATACCACCCTACGACGGCTTGCTATCCAGTTTCATATTATGGATAATGATCTTTTCAAGCATACCAGCGATGTGTCACGCACCAAAGTTTAACCACCATTATTGCATGACGACGCTATCAGAAGAGGGCATGCACTTAAGAAGAATCCTGTCGTTGGTAAATTGAGGGGTGGTGGCATCAGTGCTAGGGGTGTTCTACCTGTATGCGCATATGCCTGTCCGAGTTCAGGCATGCCGACCTAATTAGGTTTGGGGAGCTTATCGCTAGTCTTGGACTTAACTATGAAGGGGGCTTATGCGTCCATGCATGGCACAACTGGTCGATAGCTGTTGCCGCTATCCTGATGAGCCCTCGGTAGGACAAACTAGTGCATGTCTGTAAGGATCAAGCCTAGACTCGGGGTCATACAGGAGGACCTTGGGGCGCCACACGGGCAAAATGCTGCGCCAGACTCTCAGCCCGTGACAGATGGCATTAGAGCCGGATCGCGATAGAACGCTCCAAGCTGCAAGTCAAAGTGCTGGAACACTGCACGCCCTAATGTGAAGAGAGTAATGGCCTCATCGATGGGATGCGAGGAAGAATTCCACAGGGAAAGTCGGGTGACTCGCGAGTGAGTTTGAAGTCCAGGGGGACACTCGCGTAAGATGGGAGCGATGCACGTCCTTTGGGGAGAAAGTAATGGTTTCAGTTGACAAGCCGGATTAGGTCAGGGTGAAGACTCCACTCGAGGGAAGTAAAGTGAGTGGTGAACTCCTCTCGAGTCCAGTTGTGAAGGCATCCCATCTGGGATAGGATGGGAGGGCGACACACCTAGTCTGGAGTAGAAGAAGGTTGCTGTGGCAGAGGTACGACAGCGATGCGATCCTTAGGCGAGCGAAGTCCTTCTTCCCTTAGCACGAGGGCGTGCTAGATCTTTGGTGAGGGAGAATGTCACACACCAAATTTTAACCACCATTGTTGCGTGACGGCGCTATCAGAAGAGGGCATGCACTTAAGAAGAATCCTGCCATTAGTAAACTGAGGGGTGGTGGCATCAGCGCTAGGGGTGTTCTGCCTGTATGTGCATATGCCTGTCTGAGTTTAGGCATGCCGACCCAATTAGGTTTGAGGAGCTTGTCGCTAGTCTTGGACTTAACTATGAAGGGGGCTTATACGTCCATACATGGCACAACTGGTCGATAGCTGTTGCCGCTATCCTGATGAGCCCTCGGCAGGGCAAAACTAGTGCATGTCTGTGAGGATCAAGGCTAGCCTCGGGGTCATGCGGGTGGACCTCAGGGCACCGCACGGGCAAAATGCTGCGTCAGACTCTCGGCTCATGGCAGACGGCCTACTTCTCCATTGCCTCACTGATTCTGAGGCTCAGAACGTAATGACCTAGGTCCATGCCGGTGACTGTGGTCCTCATATGAACGGTCTTGCTCTCGCAAAGAAAATCCAGCGGCTAGGGTATTTTTGGCTCACTCTCACAGCCGATTGTATTGCCCAAGTCAAATGATGCCACCAATGCCAAGTTTATGGGGATATGCAGCATCTACCGCCCACCGAGCTCCATCATTTATCCACCCCTTGGCCATTCTTGGTATGGGGGATAGATATAATTAGTGAAACCCATCCTTCCTCGATAAACGGCCACAAATTCATTATGGTAGCAGTAGATTACTTCTTGAAATGGGTGGAATCTAAATCCTTCACCAATGTCACCGCCAAGCAGATGGCCAAGTTCATAGAAAAACACATCTTTGCTTGATATGGGCTCCCACACCATTTAGTCTCAGATAATGGAGTACAATTTCAAGGAGCAACTGCTTCTCTAATTGAGAAGTATGGGATCGAGCACCATAGATCTTCTCTATACAGACCATAAGCCAATAGAGTTGTTGAGGCAGCCAATAAATTGGTAAAGATAATCCTTTCTAAGATGATAGCCGGTTAAAGGGAATGGGCGGATAAGCTACATTTCGCTATATGGGGATATGGCGCCAGCATACGCACTCCGATGGGCCAAACTTCGTTCTCCTTGGTCTATGGGATGGAAGCAATCTTGCTAATTAAAACTCAGGTGACCTTATTAAGAGTCGCTCTAGAGGCTAAATTAGAAGAATCCGAATGGACTCGGGCAAGATTTGAATAGTTGAACATGATGGATGAGCAGAGGTTGAAGGCCCTCAACAACCTCCAGATGTACCAACTACGTATGGCTCAGGCATATAACAGTCGGGTAAGACATTAAAAGTTCCCCCTAAAGATCGGTGATCTGGTCCTCAAGCAGTTGAAACACTCCACCACTGATGCGAGGGGTAAATTCAGGCCAAACTGGGAAGGACCATATGTAATAAAGAAGCTACTTAGCAAAGGGGCAGCTAAACTTATGGACATGGATGGGAACGAGTTCGTAAATCCCATAAACCAAGACAGGCTTAAGCGTTATCATGTTTAATTCAAAAGAAACAAATCAGAAAAGCAGCACACCAAAAAAATATATGCGTGATAATTACCCGCCTTTCGGTCTTTTACTGATAAGGCAAAAATTAGGGCAACGCCCGATGATTGGTATCCTACGAACCGATCATGCAAAAATTAGAGGATGAGACAAACCCGCTAGATCGAAAACCCGAAAAGGGCAATTTAGGTAAAAGTTAGGGTATGTGAGCAAAGAGCGAGTGCCTTCTAGAAAACCGATCTCGGCTAGTTGGCACCGGGAGTTAAATCAATGGGAATGTTAACCAAACATCATGTGCTTTATTTTATCTCAATTAATAAAAGTTCTCTTTTGTTGAAATCTAAATGCTTATACTTATGTGGATCCTGTATTCATAAGATTAAGACAACTTTGGAAAGCCTTAGACAGAGTTCGTTTTACTTTCATTTTGGATATAAAAAAAAAGAAGTCTGATAGTTCTGACAAAATTAAGACTCAAATTGAACTTCCCGCATCATCGTCACAGCAGCTAGAGATCCGCCTCGGTGTGCTAGTAGGAAAGGGGTCCTCTCCCCACTCCCCATGTTCTCCCTCAAAACGAGCCCACGACCGCTTCCGACGGGTCAACAAGTCTCTTATCTCAGTAAGCCATCCCTTGTAGTGTGTGTTAGTTTCGATGGTTTCCATGTGATTATAATCCAGAATCTCAAATACAGCCTCCCTGGACCACTTCTCCCGAATATGGTTGACCCACCCAGCTTTGTAAACTCCGATCTGGTTGTGGGGCAGTTTGATAGGGACTCTTTGCCTCTTGCCATACTGACGACACAGCCGGTAAGAGGTATAAAATGTAGATTTCTCTAGACCTATCAGTTGAACACATGCTCCCCAAGATTCTATAACCACATCCTGAATTCTCCACCATGGACTAACCTACTGAACCTGCGCGTCAGTATACCCCCTCAAAATAGGCACCCAATCATCATATGTTAACTCATCAAAATTAACCCATATAAGCCCTCTCTCCCTTAGATTGACGGGAAGATACTTTTTCGGATTCCCTCGTGGTGCCTCCCTCAACTTCAGCTTCTCCATCAGTCATACCTATAATTCAAAACTCAGGTAAGGATTGGGGAGGGAAATAATCGGGATCAAAAAAGAACAAAAGGTACTGTAATAATATGAGTTGATCTCCGATAAGTGACGAAGCAAAAGAAGCAGCATCCGCGTTCAGCAAAACATCGGCCAATCCCACAGCCACGGGAGAAGCCCCTATTGAAATAGGGCTGATGAGCAAAATCAGCCTAAGCGGAGCAATCGGGCTCACTCTGCACATAAACTCCGCCATGAGTACCAATGCCTCCATAAATGGCCAAGCGGGATGGGATCGGGGCACTCCACGGCACCACTCTAGAACTGCTCTGAGCTGAAACTTGGGTTTATCGGGTAACCGAGATAGAAATGGGTCCATAGAATCCAAATTCCATAACCCCCGAGGAATTCCATCTATGCCAAAGTGAAAGTCCGGCAACGCTAGTGAAACGCATTTAGGACACTGTATCCCTAAAATAGCATGGAATTCTTCGAGCAAGGGGCAAAGCTCGAACGATGAAAATTGAAAAACATGGTCCATTGGATCCCAAAAAGATAGTGTCGCTTGAAGGAATTCGCGGCTTACGGGCCACGCCGTGATATATCAAAATCCCCATAGCCTGAATTTTTCAAGCCTCTTCCAGTCTGCATTCCCCAAACTCTGCAGAAAACCCCGTAGCTTTTAATTGTGGGTTGCCAAGACAGAAATGGACAGAATAGTCAAAATCCAATTGCTGCAAAATTGATGCTGCCGTCGATATGGGTGATGCCACCTGCGATGTAAATGATGCCGCCGGCGATATGGATCAATTTAGGCGATATCAAATGATGCCGACAACCCTGTATATATTATTTTGGCTGGATGAGTTTGGGCGGTATGGGTCATGCCGCCGGCGACATGGAGTGAATTTTCTGGCGGCATCAGAATCATTTCTTCCATTTCAGACCTGTACAAAACCTGTAAACAATCCTATACTACGTTTTCAATACCTTTCCAAATAACGACCCATTCTTATTCAAAATAAAAAGCCCGAAGGCAAAATTCTGAATGTCTAGACCACGAAATAAATAAAAACCCCAATGTATTAAGGGTACAAATAAGCGAATAATAAAAAAAAAGAGAGCAAAATAAAAAAAACTAGGCATGTCCGCCACTACCGGCTGGGCGGGATGAAATGTCATTAGGGCTTACAAGCTAATCTCCAACATCATCCTCATCTTCCTCCCTTCCCTCTGTCATGGGCACACTGCTACACTCCTCGACCACGACAGGCAGGCGTCAGCCGGCATACACCTTGATCCCCCTATGACTGGTGCTGCTAGGGTGCGCACGGTCCAAGTTTTGCTTACTTCTCTATTCCTAAACGGTGGCTGCCAGCTGACCCTCAAGGTCACTCACATGTTGCCGTAGGTCAGCAGTCTCCTCCTCGTACCGCCGCCGGGCTACATTAGCATCTGATAAGGAAAGGGCCAAGAAATCCTGCAAACTAGAGAAAATATCAATAATGCATATCATTCATAACATACATACATGCATCCCATATTAACATATGCATAAAATACCTGAGCAAGGAGCGACTGTCCAATAAGTGTATCCCGGAGGACAAAATTGTTCTCTGCAAGCTACACCACGTGGCTCCGCGCCACCTGAAAATTCTAAAAGGCAAATCATTAGACACACGCATCCAAGGCTAAATAAGAAAATAATTATTAGGCCTTTCGTAAGTAGTATTTTGGGGCATGAAAATTAGAGCTTACCGGCTCGAGCCTATATTCCTAGGGAGGAACTCGTCTCGGGAATTCATCAGCAGGAATGTGGTTTCCAACAGATTACCCAGATGCCCCTCCACAAAGTTTATACCCTCCGACATACCATAGTGCCATGTCCCACTCTGATTATCCCGGCCTCTCTTCCTTATGGGTTCCTAAAAAACATGAAAGCCACACGTCAACAATGTTCCCAAACAATTTCAAAAAATCATGCACATAAGCATAATCATACCTCAAAAGAACATTGCTCCCCTTAGGACTCTAGCACAC
Source organism: Euphorbia pulcherrima (assembly GCA_947683365.1). Lineage (NCBI taxonomy): Eukaryota > Viridiplantae > Streptophyta > Magnoliopsida > Malpighiales > Euphorbiaceae > Euphorbia > Euphorbia pulcherrima. The sequence continues at coordinate 76,545,754 of CANTUS010000014.1, forward strand.
TCCCATCGGCTACGTCCACGTCCATGCCCACCTCATCCTCCCTCCGGGCTCGATCCCAACGTCCCCTTCAAGCGCCTCATCTTCATCATCATCTTCCTCCCTGATGTCCAAAATGCCTTTAAGGAGCCTTTTCTCATCCTCCAACCGTTGTTCGTTGTGATACTCAATCGTATCATTTCTGTGGATGCGGGGACACACAGGGAGTAGACTCTGCTAAAGATGCTCGTAGAGGCCAGGGACGCAAAGGATCACTTGGCCATTCCCCTCGATGTAATTAGCCTTGTTAGCCTCGGAGGTGATCACCAAATAGGGCCACCATAAGCCCCTAGAAGGATCAGCAGGCATCGGTCTATCAGCCACCGGGATGGACCTTCAGCCCTAGACGCGCTCACCCAGATACCACTGCTGGGACAGAGGGCACTCAATCACAAATCGATGATTATCCACCTCCCTCATGACCCTTGCGACCTCTGCCAGATTCTTCACCCTGTCCAATGGATCCAGGACAAGCTACACCAAAAACAACCAATATAAGTCCATAAGCGATTTTTGTTTTACCTAAATGTAAAAACAAAGACTAAATCAAAAATTGCATACCGAGCTCAACCGCATGCTCCTTAAGAAGTCCCTATATTTTATAGGGTACTTAGCCTTCCCATCGATGCCCCCGCACTAGTGAGCGAGGAAGTGAGAACCCGATGGGAGGATCTGATGCTCGAAGGCCTAAGCCTGCACCAATAACGACCAATCAATTCAAAAAGTGTCATACAATAAATGAGAACGTGTACTATTAGTAAAATACTTCCAAGGAGATATACCTGGAGTAGCAGGTGGCAAAGGCAAAGGGCTTTCTCCTTCTTTTGGGCTCCCACATCCAGCCCATAGTACAGCTGAGCCAAGATGGCCCTCGGCCAATTCTTCTGCCTAATGCTCGAAATGTCTTCCACAGCAGTTATAAGCACATAATTGATCTTGCTCCCCCAGATTGGGAAGAACAGCACGGTAAGCAAAGAGATCATGAAGGATCAGACACAAGCCTCCCTCTCATCCTCGGGCACTACATCCACCCGGGTCCAGTGATGGTACAACTCACTATAAGACAGCTGCCTAAAAACAGGCTTCAGACTAAATAGCTCCTTCACCCGCCTCACCACGGGCCTCTCAATATAGTACTTATCCATGTAAGCATCAAAATGTATGACCTCGTCCGTCCAAGGGAGGCCAGTCATGGCTACAACGTCAGAGGGTGTAATCGTAGCTTCCCCGAAAGAGAAGTGGAAAGTATGGGTGGTCTCAGACCACCTCTCAGTTAGGGCTGTCACAGCTGAATGAGAAAGCTTAGGCATCAGCATTGGCATTATCCGGGGCTAAGTCCCCGAATCCTGTCTCATTGATTGCAAGCGTGAGCTCGGGGTCGTTCTCCGAAGTATGGTGCCACCATTCACCGATGGTGCCCATTCCCCCTGTATAGGTCAGTTCATATGCCTGTAAAATTAGAAACAAAATGGACCAGTCCTGCTTTTTTTCATCAAAATAGTTGCCAATGTCGCTTCTGCTAAAAGCAATATCGCCGGCGGCATCACTCTATATCGCCAGCGGCATGGATCATACTGCCGGCGACATCACTATAAATAGAAGTGACATCAGACTCCCATAGGCCCTTTCACAAGGACTGATGCTGCCAGCGACATTGCTCATGTCGCCGGCAACATCACTATGTGCTAGCAAAACCTATTTTTTCCCCAAAATCACACTCATCGTGCCAAAACCATAAAAATCGCAATCAATCAAACAATAAGCCCGAAAAAGGTAAAAACTAATCCCAAAGCATGCAATATAGTCAATCTATTACACACTTAAACTCCTATCATAGCACAATTTCAAACTTAAAGCCAAATCAAATCGAGCCAAAAAAGAAGAGATTCAGGTCTTGTGGGATTACCTAAACGTAGCAAAGGTGCTTCTCCTTCTCTGGCGTCAGATTGGTGATGGGAGAATTGATCCCATAGCCATACATCTTGGTCGTCTCCTTCAGGCCATAAGCAGTAGGAACGGAGAGAATTTTCAATCCCTCAACAGAAGAATCAGACAGATTCTCCCTAGCCTTGGTAGATTTACCCCTAAAAGCCTTGGAGATTCTCTTCATGATTTGAAAGATGTAGAAAAAAATTGAAAAACTTTGGACGAGAAGAAGAGGAGGTACGGTTTCTATATAATGGGGGAAGAAGGGAGTTTTAATTCCTTTTAAACTGCCATACGGAATTCAAGGAGTTTTAATTTATCTGAAACTGTCCGTTCATACCACCGGCGATATCAGTCCATGCCGCCAGCGACATCGCCCCTTTCAGTTCAAATTTTAAAATTACCTGACCTGTCAAAGCTGCCACGTGCATTCATGCCGCCGGCGACATTAATCCATGTCGCCAGCGATATCACCATACCTCCAGCGACATCACTTCCCCATTCCAGATTTTGCATAAGTCCGACCAAAGGTCAACCAATCTTAAAAACACAAAACCCGACCAAAGGACAATTTCTCCGCGAAGCATAAGTCCGACCAAAGGGCAACCAATCTATAAAACACAAACCCCAACCAAGGGACAATTTCTCCTCGAAGCATAAGTCTGACCAGAGGGCAACCAATCTACAAAACACAAAACTCGACCAAGGGACAATTTCTCCGCGAAGCGCAAGTCTGACCAAAGGGCAACCAATCTACAAAATACAAAACCCGACCAAGGGACAATTTCTCCGCGAAGCATAAGTCTAACCAAAGGGCAACAAATCTACAAAACACAAAACCCGACCAAGGGATAATTTCTTTGTGAAGCATAAGTCCGACCAAAGGGCAACCAATCTATAAAACACAAAACCCGACCAAGGGACAATTTCTTCGCAAATCATAAGTCCAACAAAAGGGCAACCAATCTACAAAAAACAAAACCCGACCAAGGGACAATTTCTCCGTGAAGCATAAGTCCGACCAAAGGGCAACCAATCTATAAAAAACAAAACCCGACCAAGGGACAACTCTCCGTAAAGCATAAGTCCGACCAAAGGGCAACCAATCTACAAAAAACAAAATCCGACTAAGGGACAACTCTCTGCAAAGCATAAGTCCGACTAAAGGGCAACCAATCTATGAAACACAAAACCTGACTAAGGGACAACTCTCCGCGAAGCATAAGTCCGACCAAGGGACAACCTCTCTACAAAGCACAAGGTCCAACCAAAGGTCAAACCGATCACCCGTCAGGTATCATTCCTATCCCTTGCTCTTTTGTATGATCATACTAACCTGTGGCAGCAGTGATCCCCTGAGGGGCAGCCTTAGAGCATAGGATTTTACAGTCCCTCTCGCGAGACGATGATAACGTGTACCCAATTTTAATGCCTCACAATAAAAGTTCTCTTTGGAATTTTTATTACCAAAATAATATTCCTCGCAAATTTTATACTTGGTAGAATCCAGTTCGGTGTGGCCGATAATGCGTCCGATAGGAGCTTGAACTAATGATTTACACCCAAATGATAAATACCAATAAAATATTATTAAAAGTCAAAAAGATGCCTTTCCACCCACTATTAAACCACTTTTCATGACTTTTTTTGGCTTTTAGGCCTGTAAGTTATCGGTATGCTAGAGGCTGATGCCACCAGCGGTATCAGCCATACCGCCGGTGGCATCACCATACCGCCGGTGGCATCACTATATTGCCGGCGGCTTGGTCCAAAAAGGGTCCCTCCATAGACAGCCTTTCAGCCACTTTCGACGGAATTGGTCAAAAAGGCCTCAAAAAGCACCCCATTTCGCCTATAAAAGCACTCCTTGAGCTGCATTTTGGGGAGGAGAATAAGAAAGAGAAATAGGAAGGTTAGGATTTGAATGTGGGAATAGATTTTAGTGAGATAAGAACTAGCTAAAATAGAAAAAAGGATTCCGATCCATTTTTCCTGGTTTTTCTTCTTTGAATTCTCTGATTGTGAGTTTGAAATTAGTAAGTCTTTAAGTTAAAACTGACTAAATTGGATTTAGAAACCAAAAGCACTTAAATTTACTTCTAAATCGTCGTAACAAGCTCCCCGGAGGTGTTTCTTTCGGTTCACAAAGAGGTGGATTCACGGCCTCGAGGTAAAAATCCTGAGTCTCATAGCTCTTTGGCATTAATATTACTGATTTGTGTTAATTTACGTCGATTTATATTTATTTTTGGGTTTTCGGTCATTTTTACTGCCACCACTGCTGCCGATAAGTTGATATCACCGGTGACATAACTGATGTCGCCGGCGGTATCAGTTGTATCGTTGGCGATATGACTTTCTAGACAGCAGTTTTACTTTCGTTTGTTCCCGGATTAGCTTATTTTCCAAAACTTGAATATATAATGTAATGATGGAAGTTTAAAATCTCTTGCAAATAGACCCCATCCTGTAATGTGTGGGTATTTTCACTCATAATCCAGTTAAAATAACGATTGAGCCTTAAATCCGATTTAAAATGGAATTTCCTCGAAAATGCTGTTTGAATCTCATTTTAGCCATCCAATCCGGTTTCATGATACTATAAATAAAGTATGCTATATACGAGCTAACAATCTTCTGCAGGCAGACGTATATCAGACACTCAGGTATTTTATTTATTGCATAGAAAAATGTATAGGACTTGGAAGCCTTGTAATAACTTTGTTTTCTGCACTTATTTTTTTAATGATTGTAAATATTTTATTCACTGCTTCAATTGCTTGATAAAAGTGAAAACAACAAAATGATTAAAAATACAAATAAATAGGATGGATTAAACCGTTTTAAGAAAGAATGAAGTATCTTAACTTGGCCGAATGAAAAATAGATAACATCATCCGAACTCGGAATCTCTACTTAAGGTATGGTCCAACCACCCGGTTGGAAAATCGTACCAAAAATTTTCCGGGTGGCGACTCTATTTTAAGTATGGGATTTCGATCTCATATCTTTTGAGCATTAAAATATGTAAAATCATTTTCCAAACAGTTCAAGCGCATCTTCCTGTCATTCAAAGAGGTCGGCCCAAAGGCCAGGCCCCGCTGCCGCCGCGCGAAATGTTGTTCGCTCACACCTAACTCTGAAACATATCATACGTATGCGGCAATATGCAAATTGATATTGTTAATAATAACATGTCCAGTATTGCATTTTGGTTTATCAAATAACTTCTGCCAACAAATAAAGGTATAGTATAGGAGATTGTACATTAATGTATAGTTTTGGTCAAATTTCATTTTAGTTTTTCACATATCGAATGATTCTATAGGAGTGCATACATTCCACAACATGAGCAATGTCAAGTGTGAAACCAGTAATATATATATATATATATATACTATTCTAGTGGGGCATAATTACACTTCCTATAAAGAACCTATTTTTAGTTTCAGCCACATGCATTTAGCGTCTGGACCCTTAGGCATCTAGGTGCGCACCTTTTGAATGTGAGCAGCCTGATTGGCATCGAGTCATTGAGCCCGTAGCCTAGTGAGCTCGGAGCATATGGCTCGACTGAGGCACGCTTCTGCAACTATAAATTCAAACAAAAGGTATGGTATAGGAGAGTACGCATTCAGGTACAGATTTGGGCCTGAACTGAAGCCAAATGGCTTGGCAGCACACGCCAAATGCCTTTGCCAAATATAGATTTGTTTATATTTAAATATATACCTTTATGGAAATCGCTTTCAGTTTACATTAACTACAAGCCTTTTCTTTCGAGTGAACAACTACCAACATATTTAAGTGTTAAGAAAAATTTATCGATCTAAGGTCTGTACGTCAAACGAAGCTATAGACATGTTTCAAGAGAATAATGGGTTCTAAAACAACCAAATAGAAATTTTAATATGGAATTTGTTACACTTTGAACTAGTTCTACGTGTCTTAGAACTTCCCAAAATACACATTCACGTTAGTCATATTTTTCTTTGAACAGAGCTTATTTAGAAAACCCTATGTCAGAAATTGTTAGATTCAAATTTCGATCAACGTCATATAAAAATCAATTTAATCATAACTAATTAAACATGCATGTAGATTATATATACCTTTGATGTTGATATCCCCACAGTCACTGCATTTGTACCCCTTTTGTCCACCTGTTAATTGTCAATGTATAGTTTTTAGGTGCACTCTTTCCACTCTAGAAAATTTCAAAACGAAATTCAAAATAAAACCATACAAGCGATTCTCTGTATTCGATTTATGTGATAACTATACATTCAAACATAGGTATAGTATAGGAGAGGGCACATATAGGTATAGATTTAGGCCTGAACTGACGACAAAAGCCTTGGCAGCAAATGCCAAATGCCTTTGACAACTATAATTTCAAACAAAGGTATAGTATAGGAGAAGGCGCATAAATGTACAAATTTGTTTATATTTAAAAATATACCTTTAAGGTAATCACGGTCAGTTTATATTAACTACAAGCTTTTCCTTTCATTTAATAGTTGTTTCAAGATAACAGCTGTCAACATATTCAAGTGTTAAGAATAATTTATCGATCTAAGGTCTGTACATCGAACGAAGCTACAGACATGTTCCTAGAAAATAGTAGGTTTCAAAACAACCCAATAGCAAATTTAATATGGAAATTGTTAAGCTTCAGACTAGTTCTATGTGTCTTGGAACTTCCTAAAATATACGTTTACTTTAGAACTAGTCATATTTGTTTTTGAACAAAACATATTAAGAATTTCCTCTGTCAGAAATAATTAGATTCAAATTTCAAACAACATCATATATAAATCAATTTTAACAGAAGAAATTAAACATGCATGTAGATTATATATACCTTTGATGTTGATTTCCCTATAGTTACCACATCTAGCACTAAAATGGGGGAGGATTGTTGGTATTTTAGTGCAAGTGGATCAACTAGTTGACTAATGCAGTCGTAATATTTCATCGAACAAGTTAGGAGAGTGTGGAGTGCACGCTTGTTCAAGTTCTATTACGATACTTAGCTTACGAGGGTCCGGGAGCTACCTCTAGCAACACTTTTGTTATGAACTGTTGCAGCTGCTCTAATGGACTTGTCTTTTTGCAACACTTCTGTTCTAAAGAGTTGCGATTGTTCGTATCAGGTCTATAAAACATGGCATTGGAAACACTTACAAAAAGAGTTTTTTGCAACGATTTCTGCAATTTTTGGTTCAATTTTCTTCACAATAAAAATTCATTTTAAGTTCTTGACATTTCTGATTTTATCCGATTGAACTATTTGGTAGAACCGCCAAATAAGATTCAATCTAAAAGTGTTCATCACAACTTCAGAAGTATCCATGCATCATTTTATCAGATTTCTTCAACAAGGATTGAGAGATGTTTTTTACAGACATTCAAGGCTTCATTCTACCGGATTTAAGGATCTGTTCTATAGGATCATACTTTTGTATCCTTGATCACTAAGGAGACAGGTCCTTAAATCCGGTAGAATGAAGCCTTGAATGTCTGTAAAAAACATCTCTCAATCCTTGTTGAAGAAATCTAATAAAATGATGCATGGATACTTCTGAAGTTGTGACGAACACTTTCAGATTGAATCTTATTTGGCGGTTCTACCAAATAGTTCAATCGGATAAAATCAAAAATGACAAGAACTTAAAATGAATTTTTGTTGTGAAGAAAATTGAACCAAAAATTGCAGAAATCATTGCAAAAAACTCTTTCTATAAGTGTTGCCAATGCCATGTTTTATAGACCTGATACGAACAGTCACAACTCTTCAGAACAGAAGTGTTGTAAAAAGACATGTCCATTCGAGTAGCTACAATAATTCATAACAGAAGTGTTGCTAGAGGTATCTCCCAGACCCTCGTAAGCTAAGTATCGTAATAGAACTCGAACAATCGTGCACTCCGCACTCTCCTAACTTATTTGATGAAATATTATAACTGCATTAGTCAACTAGTTGATCCAATTACACTAAAATACCAAAAATCCTCCCCCATTTTAGTGTAATCCATGATTAACTAAACAAAATCACAACAAATAACAAACTTATGCATAAATGAAATATCGTGACGATTGAATTTCATCTTAGTATATTACACTTTCCAAATAATCGAATACCAAAGGTGTCACTATGGATTGAACCTTGGCTATCCATCTTGAATACTCAAAGACAATATACATATAAGTCAACATTCTAACATGATCTTACTTGACACTATCTTTTACTAGCCTTGTGTCCTTATCCTTCGTAAGCATATCAAAGCCAAGTCCAAGCTTCTTGAAGTAGCTAAACTTCATGCTTATCTAGGTAGCCTTTTTACTCTTGCACCTGCATATGCAATTTTTCAAAAAGGCTATTAAGAAGTTAAACTTCAACCTCCTTTAATTGCAGGTCTGAACACACACCTTGGGATGTTTTAATCAGTGTGTTCCAATCTCTAGATGTTAAGCTTTCCTCATTGAATTCAGCACCTAACGTCATATTAGGTGGGAATTAGGTATCTAAACATGAGAGATTTCAAATGGACTTTAATTTCATCCCCATAACCGACTTTTACACAAGATCTTTCCTTAACCCTTTGGTTATATGATCAGTTAAATTATGCTCAGTTTTTACAAACTCAGATTCCATTATCGAATCACTCATACAAGTTTGTTTCTTAGACACCCAAGAAGTAGCACCTCCCCAAGAAGAAACACTCATCCACTTGTGGAAGAACTATCTTACTCATAAGAAAAATAACTTGTATCCTACCAACCTTAAAAAATCGAAGGAAGCCATTAGAAACGCACCATGTGGCATTATGTTAACCGGTCAACTTTGACTTTTGATTGACATGTATCAGTCAACCATTGACATGTCAACCCCAAAAGTTAAGCCAATGCCACATTAGATGACAGTTAAATTTGGATAAGGATAAGTTTTTGGCAACGCCTAATTTCACTGAAGTGTTGCCAAAACTGCTTCACTTACATTATTTCTTGCGACACAAAAAAAAATATTTTGGCAATGCTCTGAAAATCGTTACCATATCAACCAGTAGCCTTGTTTCTGGCAACACTCCTAACAGCGTTGCCAAAATTGCTACACGAAGCATCACGATAGATCATAAACCGTCACAAACGGTTGTTGCAAAAACTAACCGTCCTAACTTTTCATTTTCTGACGGATGCAGAATCCCTCCCAAACAACCTAACCGTCGCATTCAGAAACTGTCAAAACAAACCATCCATTGACTTTTCCTTTTGTGACGGAATCTCTGACGGAATCAGAATCCTACAGAATACTTCATAATGAACCATGAACTGCTGTAAAAAACAGTTGTCGCAAATGAACCATCGCAACTTTTTATCTTGCAACGAATTTGGCAACGGATACAGATTCCCTTGCAAACTGCAGAAAAATGAATTCAGATTTTAAATCATTTCAAAATCAATTTCGGCCACCGACAAAACCCCTCCTAAAGTTTTTTGAAGTCCCAAGTCCCATGGCTCTGTTCTTTTTACGAAAAAATTAACCTAAACATGTCGTTTACACAAAACGACTTGAGAATCAAGATTTTTTCTGAGAAAAAGAACTTTTATTTTACCATGAACAACCAAAAACAAAAATGGCCATCAGAAATAATTCAACATAACATCAAAAATTAAAAAATTCAAATCCTAAATTTTAAAGCATCAAACTTTTATTAAAACACAATAAAATCAACATTCATATTTTTTAGAATTTTCCAGATTTCATGACCTGACTTCCCTTGCATTTTTCTCCATTAAAACATCATCAAATTGAAAACTTTTCTTCTAAACATAATTAGCCACATGTCTCAGATTTCCAAATCCACCAGAATCACAGAAATCCAAATTGTATAACCAAAGTTATGATCAAAACACTAAACAATGTACAAAGCTGAGATTTTCCTAAAATAGATTTCACGACTCAACTTCAAACGAAAATTTCACATTGAAAACAAACGAAATTAAGTAAGGTTTCTTCTGAAAATATATTCCTTAGATTCTGTAGATATCAAAAGAATCAAGAATCATTCAAATCAGATTTATATAAAAGAGAAACCATCAAAACAAAACAGGGACAAAATCTGGAAGTTTTCCAAAAAATCGAGAAATCGAAGTTAGAGACACAATCAATCATCGCAAGAGAACGGATTGAATTCGTACCTTTTCGGTGAAAAAATCAGGCTTCGAGCGACAAAATAAGATTCAATCTTTATTGGGGGAATTCCGGTGGAATGAAGCCTTGAATGTCTGTAAAAAATGTCTCTCAGTCCTTGTTGAAGAAATCTGATAAAATGATGCATAGATACTTCTGAAGTTGTGACGAACACTTTCAGATTGAATCTTATTTGGCGGTTCTACCAAATAGTTCAATTGGATAAAATCAAAATGACAAGAACTTAAAATGAATTTTTGTTGTGAAGAAAATTGAACCAAAAATTGCAGAAATCGTTGCAAAAAACTCTTTTTATAAGTGTTGCCAATGCCATATTTTATAGACCTGATACGAACAGCCGTAACTCTTCAGAACATAAGTGTTGCGAAAAGACATGTCCATTCGAGCAGCTGCAATAGTTCATAACAGAAGTGTTGCTAGAGGTAGCTCCCGGACCCTCGTAAGCTAAGTATCGCAATAGAACTCGAACAAGCGTGCACTCTGCACTCTCCTAACTTGTTCGATGAAATATTACGACTGCATTAGTCAACTAGTTGATCTAATTACACTAAAATACCAACAACCTTTTCTTTTCCCTGTTAATTGTCAATGTATAGTTTTTAGGTTAACTCTTTCCATTTTCGAAAATTTCATAACAAAATTAAAACTAAACTCATACAAGCGACTCCATATAGTTGGTTTCTGTATGCTCTTACCTTTTTTCGAGCGGTTCTGCCTTTTTACTTGACGACTGTCTCATTTTCATGGCTGTTTGTTCTCAAAAATTGCAAATTCGGAGAAGAAGAAATAATCTGGGCAATGGAATCGGTGTTTGAATGTCGCGTTTGCATAAATAAAGGGACTGCTATGCCGTCGTGCGTTTTTTGAGTGTACCGATTTTGAAGGAGGAACTGGGACACTGACTGTTCAGAAGGTTTTTTTAAAAAATTTGGCAGCAGTTTTCTTTTTTTGAGCGGTTAAAACAAAAGGGGTATGTTTCGAATTCCATTTATTTGAATGAGATATATTATGAAATTTAAATTTGAATGGGGTATTTTATTAATTCATATACTCCAATTGTTAAAACCATATCTTATATAGGGGTGGTCGTATAAATTACCCACCCAATAAGTAGAGGTTGGGCTGGGCTGTGGCACTAAATGAGATATTATATTGGGCCTGTTTTTGGCCTTCTTCAAGATATCATTTTCAGGTTGAGCTGGGAGGATTTCACCACATGTATGTTGATGCTTAATTTTACATCAATTAGTCACGTTTTCTCACATTCAACTTCATTTATCCATTATCGTATTTGCTATAATTCAAGTTCATTATTTTATGTGTAGATACACAATCATGGTCTTCTTTTTACTACTGGATTTGGACACCTTTAGAAGTGAATAATTCAAGTTCGAAATTATTAAAAATATACATGTCCTACTAAAATATTTATAAAATTAATCATTAAGTTAAACTATTTACATATATACTGTCTAACCATAAAGAATTTATAAATTAACAAAAACAAAGAGAAAATAATTACATGAATACGGTCTAATCAGATAACTACTAGATGATTATTAGACGAATACTAGATATTTATCAGATAAATACCAGACGATTACCATACAATTATCAGATAAAAACCTGACCGTATTTTTGTAATTATTTACCCCTGTTTTTATAAACTTATAAATTATTTATGGTATCATCAAATTATTTTAGTTTTTTTAAGGATTTTTGTAATAACCCCTTCATTTTATAGGCGTGATTTTGATAGACTTGTTCAAGTGACCCGTAGTTCAACTGACCCCACTCAGGCCTGACTTTAATGAGTCGAGATTGGGCAAACATGTTTTAGTATGGACCCTGTTCAGGTCTGAGCACGCTGAAACCCGAAAATGAAATGGGTTGAGCTTAATTTCCATATAAAAACCTAAACCCGGACCAACCTGAATATATATATATATATTACTAAAATATAATTACTAATTAATATTTATAATACATTAGTTATAATTAACAGAAAGTAGATTAGGAAAAAAAACAATGATATGATTTTTTTAAATAATATATATAAATATATTTAAAGCTTTTTTTTTTATCAGTGCAGTGTTTCTACAGCTCTAATATGCATCATCTTTGAGTATTTCTTGTTTTGTATCCTCTCGGAATTTGTGCTGTTGCTTTGGTATTTCTTATTTACTCAAAAATATATAAATATATTTACATATTGTTAGAATTAATATCAATCAACAACAATATTTATGGATAAAGAGAATAGTAATAAAGAGAGAAAAGTAATATGAAATTTTATTATGTTCTCACTCTTATTGTATAGCTTACAATAACCTATATTTATAGGTAAAGGACTTGAATTTGTAAGGTCACAAATTACATAACATAAATATAAGTAAATGGTGGAGAGTTACATATGATCAATGAATGGACATCAATACTAATTGATGGTTGTAACATCAATTTTTAACACTCCCCATTTGATGTCCATTATTGCGAATGAGACAATGCCTCATTAAAAACCTTACCAAAGAAAACCCTGTGGGAGGAAAACTTTTGGTTAAGGGAAAAAAAGTACAGTGTTTGCTCCCCCAATTCGCAAGATTATTGAAAATCTTTTATACGACGCATTCCGATACTATAAAACTTCTTAAATGTTGCTGAAAGTAAAGCCTTTGTAAACAAATCTACCAAATTTTTGCATGAGCTGATTTGTTGAATATTGATCACACCATTCATTTTGAAGATCACAAGCTACGATAAATTTGGGTGAAATGTGCTTCATTATGTCTTCTTTCATGCAGTCTTACTTCAAATGAGCAACGCATGCAATATTATCTTCATAAATTGCTGTCGGATCTTATTTGACAATTAACTTACCAAATGCGCATTCAAATTGTCTTAAACCATGCATGGATGTGTTCAACTGTATAGAATAAAATTCTCATTTGCCATACTTTTTCCTGCAATTCTAGTCCTTGAAAAATTTTCATGTAAACGTCATTAGGTAAGCTATAACAACATTCATCAAGTGCATATTAACTTTTTCTTTCATTGTCAAAAAGACATGAAAAGGTTATTGCAACTTCCATAAAAGAATAAAATAATACAGATATGCAACAGCATAAACTATAGAAAATATAGTATGAGAAAGATAGAAATGATCATGTAAACAATATGTATATTTTCTATATTCATTGTCATATTATAGATAAAATATGGTCTACAACCATTTTATCTTTATTCCATATTTTTCGGTACTAAATATAATATATTCGAATATCCATATTTTGAACAGCTTGAGTGTAGGCACTTCAAGTGCTATTACTTCTGCAGAAAGTGTATTTGTACATTTATCCTCAATGGGATTATCTTTATTCTCGAGAATTTTTCGTTTTCAAGGATTTTTATCCTTTAAACCAATTGATCATCCACGCTTCAGGCTTGTTATAGCGTTATTTTGAATTATTTTTCAGGAATTTTCATTTTGCATCCCATTATGGTATCCATATAAATTAACGATGAAGCATTAGATAAATTTGTCTTTTCTAAAATTATTTTTTTACTTTTTCCCCCTAATTTTGGGAAAATGCTTTCATCAAAATAAAATTTGCAATCTTTGCAAAGAGCATATAATTTTATAAAGACTCAATTAAACATTGACGGAGATTTATCTAATATAAAATTATAATCTCCTTGAATGACCCATTTTGGTCCATTGTTATGGAGTTATGTGCACATAAACTGCATAACAAAAACTCTTAGATGAGAAGTAATGGACATATGACCAAAGCTAACAATAGGGGAAAAATAATCATAATAACTTTTTGGTCTTAAACATATATTGCATATCCTCATACAAATATAAAAATATTTATTCGCATAATCATGGTCGTGCAATAAAATGCAGACGTTTAATATATGGTTCTATCATACCATTTGAACCTGAACATCTTCTACATGATGTTCATATTTTAATCTCAATAGACATACAAAAACATACATGTGAGTTGTGACCATTTAGTTGAAGCATCAACTATAGGTGCTTGTACTTCTTCAGGAAGTGACAAAATTGAAAACTAAACGGTACAATCGTGGATGAATTAGTCCACATATGCATTTTGAAAATATTGAAAATTCGGTTAAAACCTTACTATTGGAAGGTTTTGTATTCATTTTTAACATTCAACACAAAAGAAATTCATTATTTTGAAAGAACTTTAGGTTCTTCAATGGATGCCAATGTGCATTATCTAGTATTTTTCTCATCATTATCGAACTATGACGGCCTAGTAGATCATGCCAAATTTTAATTAAGCATCCAAATCTATAAACTTCAAGTTTATCGTTAAACTGGCCAGAAAATATATGTAACATGAAGACATTCTTTAATGTCTTTACTCACATTTTCAATATAATATTCACTACCGCGAATAATTTTAAAACTCAACAAACATATGTGAGAAATTGAGGAATATAATGCATTATTCATAATAATCATCCCATTGGTATATAATATTGGCTCTTTCGGACCATTTAATAATTTATTTGTCCCCTTAACACATAGTATTAGCTCTTCTGGAGCATTCAACAAATTTTTTTAGTACCTTAATACTAGCTCTTCAGGAGCATTGGACAAATTTTATTCCTTTGGTACATTAATTCTGGCTCTTCTAGAGCATTTACAAAATGTGTTACTCGATATAATGGTCACATTCGTTCCAGTTATTTTCATAATAATATTTGGCTATTTTCAATATATAAAATTGCTTCGTTAGCCTTGACGTCAATAAATACCAGGAAATATTTATTCCCTTCTATCAAAAAGTTCAATTTATATTCCACTTCTGGTGGTGATTATTATCATCAATTTGATATTCCACTACAGGTGATTATTATCATCAATTTGATATTTCACTTTGGCGCCGTTTACGGCCAACCTCACGGCTTTAAAACGCGTCATACAAGTTAAGGCCTTCCGGGCCCTATTTTTATACAAGCTCAGTGGATCCTCCGAGAGATATGTGGGATATTTATTCCTAACACACCCCCTCATCGCGATCGTGCTGATAACGTGTTAGAAATAATATGAATCAACAAGAATATCCATTACATGAACAAAAAGAATAGTAACAAAAAGAGAAAGAAATATGGAATTCTATTATGTTCTCACTCCTTTTGTATAGCTTACAATAACCTATATTTATAAATAAAAGACGTGAACTTATAAGGTCACAAGTTATATAATATAAATATAAGTAAATGGTAGAGAGTTACATATGATCAATGAATGGACATCAATACTAATTGATGGTTATAACATTAATTTTTAACAAATATTATTAATTACTTTATCAGCGGGTCAAAAAGGTTTGAGAATAAGCTTTTATGTTTAAACTCGGCCCAACCCACATCCACATATTATTAAAGTGGACTAAATTGAGCCTGCATTGAGCTATATTTTTATCAACCCGATCAAGCCCGCCAATTGGACACATCAGAGGATTATTCCTAGAGGCCAAACTCTGAAACAAATTAGGCCATTGAAGCCCCTGCTTACTTTCAAAGTCGATCAATCAGCTTGAAAGGTTAGATAAAAACAAGTCAAAGAATATTTGCTTTGGTCCATTTTGTAGATGTTGACTTCATGCTTTCATAAAATCAAAATCAAATTCATTGTCAATAAAAAGTGCTTATTTCTGCAAATAACATATCGAACTTTATGATTCTTCCTGTCCATTAGCTTGAAATTTGAATTGAAATGCCATCCAATATCATAAATTACTAAATATGTACATAAAATTGATCAAAAGCCCAATTGCAACAAATTCCAGCCATAGGTCTACTTCCCTAGCAATGTTGAATGCATTCATCTTCCCCAAATTTATAACTTACTCCCCCAAATATAAATAAATCTCTGAAGGAGCAGATTTACACAATTTAAATTACGATTTTTTTCTATCGTTTCTATATCAACTCTAAAAATAAAGCTTCTTGTTTACTTGTTAAGCCCAGTTCATTCAGTGTCAGTGCGCTATCTTCATCACTGAAAGCTCGCCTAGGGTATGGTCTCACCTGCACATACATAAAATTAATAAGTTAGCTCCACTTTTACAAGTTAAGAATTTTTGACCATTTAAGAAAATAGAAGAGGAATTACCAGTCTATAAGAACCAGGCTTCACTGCCCTACCAACATCTATGAAGTCAAAAAGAGACTGCAAAGCAAATCACAGATATTGTTGAGTCGTGCGAAGCTAAAATATTGGTTTTGAAAGTTGAACACCTAATGCATCAGTGGATCCTTCAACTAGTCCCATTTCATCTATTGCCCCCTGAACTTCGAAAAGGTCCCGGTAACTCCCACAACTTAGCAAAAATGCACGAGTTTGCCCCTTGAATACTGCGTACCAGCTTCTGATTGGAGGGAGAAAAATCAGAAAAATAACATCTTTAAAAAGTCAAACAAACCAGAAGCTAACACGCGGCGTTAAAGGCGCAAACCATTGCACTTTCTGAAAGATGAGGGAGCTATGGGGATCTTTTCAAAGTTCAGGGGCATTAGGTGGAATGAGACAAGTTGAAGTAGCCACTTATGCATTAAGCCAAAGTTGAAACAAGCTATCAGCATAACTTACCTTTAGGTTGTTTGACTTCAGAAATCGGCGCCCTCGCCTGGTGCCATCAGGCATCCTAACTAATAGTGTAACGGCATTTTCGTCATTGGGCTCAGGTTCCTGAGGCAGTGAGGCTTCTTTTGCTGCCAACTGTCTTTCAAATTCCTGCAAGAAAGATCAATAAAAATTAAACCCAGAATCATTCCCCTAGTCCAAATTTTAAAACCTAACCTGCTCTTCCTCCAATTTCATGAGAGATTCTCTCTCTTTTCTCTTTTCTTCTACTTCAGCAGCTTCCCTAGCTGCTGCTTCTTGTAAACGACCAGCTTCAGCTACCTCCATGGCCTTCATTTCTTTTTCTCTATCAGCTGCCAATGAGGCTAGATACTCATCATCCTGCATCCACCAAAACAATTACTAGTTAGTCAAACGACGACTTAAATACCAATTTGGGTCCTGTTATATAACTCAAATGCCCTTTTGGTGTTTGATCTATTAAAATTGTCTATTTGGTACCTGGCAGATTCAATTGACGCCTATTTGGTGTTTTAACCAATCAAATTTTAGTAAATAACTAAATGAAGCATTTATGGTTCACTTGTCCATACATGGTTAACAACATATGTTCATGTTGTAAATGATAGTATTGGTTTTTCATGTTTATGTATTATTAGACGGACATTTAATATACTAAATTTGGGTAGGTCATGCACCAAAGAGGAGAAAGTTTGATAGGTCATATACCAAATATAAAAAATTTGAATAGGTCAGGTACCAAATACACGATTTAAATAGGTCAGACACCTAATGACGACGTGGTAAACCAGAAGTTGAACCTGTTGTTCACGGATCAAGCGCTGAGCTTGTAAGGATGGTGATGGAGGACGAGGAGCAGGCCGAGGATAAGAGCTTCCTTCAGTTTGCATGAACTGATGAGGTGCATATGGAAACCGATATGCAGTCCTTTCAGGAATTCCTCCGAACATGGCAGCTTCGAGCATGACAGCTTCATCATGTTCCAAAGAAGAGATGCCTCCCCACTACAAATTCAGTCCAGACATGAATTTCACAAATAATTAAAAAAATATATATATTGAACATTGGTACTCCAGATAGGTATTCTAATATTCTGAGAATCTACAAAAAGAAAAACCTCATCAGATGGGAAGGCAGTGCCATTGTTTGGCACATGACTGCTATTGTTATTCTGCCGAGGGCTAGATGGGGGACTATCTTCAATAACTCCAAATTCTCTAATAGATTCCATAGAGCCTGAAGATGTGTGTCTTGATCTATGGCTGACAAGTGGCTGTTCTTCCACATCTTCAGATCCATCTGGAATAGATAAGTTCTCAGTCCTCAACCTGAAACAGATACAAAGAAATCTATCAAATGTTTTACCTTCAAAAGTGGCTACTTAACCTGAAAAATTAAGTGTTCCAAACAAACAAAAATATTGTATTTAGCAGCAACTACAGATAAATACCTCCCATTTGACATCACCGATGTTCCCAGTTCCACTTCCTCTGACTTAGAAGCCCCCATTTCAGACGCTCGAACTTTTCCCTTCAGCTCCCGCAATGCTTTCTCTTGCTCCAGTGCCTAAATTCGTTTCAAATTTAATTGAGTCAATCTTTCCAGTAAGTGCAGCGCCAATGAAAGAATGGGACTGGGTGGACAGAGACAATAAGGATAATAAAATTAGGAGAAAATTGCATTTCCTCGACAAAAGATCAAGGGTATCTTAATGCAGAAGGCTTTATAAATTGTGCGTCTGCATAGTTTAGACTGATAAAATTGATATTAAATTGACAAAGAAACCTCAAGGGCAGTTCAGGCTTCTCTACTTGAACTTGCAAGTAAACAAGCATATACCTAAGCAAAACGAAAACCGCCAAAGATCATTCAATTGGGGCACATTTTGAGATTGACTTCTAAAGCTCACCTTCTACTGTATTAAACCCAAAAGGCAACCAGCAGAGTCCAACATCCACAGGTATATTTAACATTTTACTACTAAAGCATATATGTAGCAGCACACATGAAAAAAAATTAAGCCAAATACATGTTCACCCCCTCCAACTTGGAGGGTTTTGCCAAGTGCCGCCCTCAACTCACACATGTCCCTACTAACCCCCTCACTTGGCAAAAATGCGCACTCGCAAGTCCATGGATACTACATGTCAGTTTCTGGTTGGAGAGAGAAAAAGCAGGAACACAACATCTTTGAAATGACAAACCAATCAGAGGCTGACATGTGGCATCCAGGGGCTCGCGAGTGCATTTTTCCAGCACTAGGCAAAACTTGTCAAGTTGAGGGGTGTAAACATGTATTATGCCATTAAGTAAACATCATAATAATCTCATGCTTCAGAAATTTCTGGGTTAGCTCACCTCAGCCTCAAGTTTTGAGGCCTCTATTGCAGCTCTAATCATTTCTTCTTCTATATCATTGCCATAATCTGGTGGATTATCAAATTCAGGAGCACTCGGTGTAGTATTTCTATTGCGAGCACTGTCAGTAGAACCATCAGCTCTCAGCTCTCTCTGTGGCACGTCTCTTCCACTTAAAACAGCAGGAAAATCATCATCATCATCCTCATCAACTACGACAGTACCACGAATACCTGGGTCTTGAGCAAGTTCAGTTCCAGACACCTCACTTCCATCCTTGACCTCTATAGGTCTCTCTCTCCTCTCTCTAGGGTGTGAAACAAAAGGTTCACGGATTGAAAAATCAGAACCCCCATCAAATACACCTCTGTGAAAGTGAGGATCAAGGAGAGAAAATGGGTTCATTATACTAGACTCGGACAACAATGACATAGGATTCCTCCTAGGTGCAGCTTCAGTTGGATCATCTATATCCATGAGATCACCTTGAGAAGGAACAACAGAAGTCTCTTGCACACTGGTGAAGAGAAAATAAAATTCAAAAATTCATAATATACTTGCAGGATTAAAAATCAAAGAAACTTAGGCATTTGCTAAATATTAAGAGGGCGAGAATAAATGGAATGTCATATAGCAAAATGACTAACTTGCTTCTATCTCCCTCACTGAAATGTGCATTTATGGCTGCATTGAGATCGCCACGATGCTCCTAATAAAACCAAGAACTGTGTTAGATGCACAAGAAATTACCCTCTTAACTCTTGAGCAATTTTATTTTAAAGAAAATTAGAGCTAGGTATATAACTACTGGAATTGCATAATTCCCAAAACTAGAAATTGCAAGGATGGGAAAACCAAAAAAGCTAATTAAAAAAAGTAACTGGAGTAGGGAGAAGCAAGAACATAAATATAAGAAAACAGTGTTGCTATTGTATTGATATTTTCTATCCAACTATATATTCCTTTGTAAATCTCTCCCGCCCTCTCTCTCTCTCTCTCTTAAGTTTTAATAGTCCCTAGAACCATGATAATGCTTTGACAATCAATGTTCTTTAAAAACTTAGCTTTATCTGTATATCGTTTTTCTAGTAGACATTTCCAGGCTTAAATAAATAGAGGAATAAGAAACAATACATGGCAGTGACAAGCAATCATATTAGATACTATGAAAATATTAAGGCTCATAAAAAAACCTTTAGCAAAAATTCTACTGTGCATTGACATTCAAAAGAAAATTGGCATTATAGCATCATGCCTCTTAAAGCAGAAATTCTAAAATTGCCAAATGCTAGAAATTTCAAACAGATTATCCGCTTTATCTTGAAAATAAAACGAATCCAATGCGCACAGACCTCAGTAACAGCAGCAACTTACACATAAGATATTTCATATTTCTATCAAGGTGGAAACAAATAAGACATTGTTTCACTATCAGTTTAAGCTACACTAAGCCAACAGTTTGAAAGTACAAGCACGGAAATTTCTAGACACTAACGTTTCCCATTTCAGTTAATGCGTTTCCGGAAATCGGAAACGTTTGGTTTCCCATTTCCGTGCTACATAGATGAATACACTTGAGAACAAGTACAAAAACAGTTATTCTGGATTAATCCAACTCCTTACAAAGACTCATAAAGTATTCATCTAAACTCAAAGTCAACTAATTTGACCCAAAATCTATATTAGTTTCATCCGTACGCAGAAAACATCTTAAACCTAACCAGAAACTCAAACATAAATTAGTCAAACCAACTCACTATCCTCTAAAATCAGCAAAATACAATCAATTATGTTAATGCAGTATCGAAGAAAACCTAACAGAAAAAAGCAGAATTGCGAATTCCAGCATCTATCAGAAAACATAATAGGACTAACATTACAGTAATTTCAACAACCGCATCTCGAAACAAAGATAAAAAAGCAGATCATCTCAATTTAAATAAAAAGAAGAACAATAAAACCTCGAGTTTTTGTAAGGCGGTAGATTCAGAGGCGCCAGTGATGCTCACAAAAGTGTCGATTGCTTCCTGAGAAGGCGTGGCCATGTTGTAGGAGTAAACTGGACAATTGTGGGAAATCAATCTGATATAATGAATTGGGGTTTAAAAGAAAGGGAACAAAATGCTTGATCGGGGAGAATTAGAAGAAGACGGTGAAGAGAAAAGGAACAAGTCGCTTGGAGATTCTCCAATATTCCACGCTTCTATTCTGAAAGTGGATTATATAAGGGATTTGGGCTTCCACAACCATAGCCTGACTTCATGTACAAGTCGCTCTGCCCTCCCCGTAGCTCTGCTTTGAGTGATATTAAATTAAATTAAACTTTATAATATTAAATTGAATTAAATTAAATAAAAAATAAATAATTATAAATAATTAATAATATAATGTATAAATATAAAAATAATTAATAATAATTAATAATAATGACTAATAATATATTAATAATAATAATTTAAATAATATTATATTTTATAATATTTATTAATTATTAATTATAATAATTAAAGTTATTATTAATATATTATTATTATTATTATGTTTTATTATAATTATTATTATAAATATTATTATATGGGTTTTTTTATTTTAATAATTATAAACATTATTGAGAATATAATTGAAACATTATCACTGTTTTCATTATCATATAAAATTATTCACTACATAGAATAATAATTAACACTTTTTAAAATATTATTAATATTATTTTTAGTCACTTTTTAGTGTTTATTATTTATAATTATTAATATTAATTAATAATATAGGTACATTTTATATGTTGAAATTTAATATATACCGAAACTGAACTGAATTTAATGATATTGAACTGAATTGAATGGTACTGAACTGAATAAAATATAAGTTAACAAAAATAGAGTCTATATCGAACTGAACTGAAACTTAATACTTTATGCTGAAACTGAACTGAATTTAATGATATTGAATTGAATTGAATGGTACTGAATTGAATGAAATATAAGTTGAAAAAAATAGAGTATATATGCTGCTATCTTTTCTTTTCTTTGCTTTCTATCTTCTCAAAATCATTTTCAAATTAGTTGATTTTTAAGAATTAATATTGTTATATAATTGTTATATTTCATACAAAGTAACTACAATAAAAGGGCAAAACAATTGCAAGCAAAACAATAGTCTACTTTTTAATAAAATAAGCACCAAGATTAATATTGTGAAATGTTTTAATATTGATAACAATGTATTAATATGGAAATTTTTGTATGAATCTCGATATTTTAGGGTGGAGAAGTGTCACTCCATACATCAACCGACATATGTTCTATTCATGTTTGAAAAAGTGGATATAGCGGGACAAGTGTTAATTGATATATAGAGTGACACTTTTGCAATTTAGAATACCGAAACCTGTATAAAAGAACTCATATTAATAGATACTCAAATATGTTCATAATAGATCAGATAGTTATTTTGAATAATAAATTGCAATGGTGCAATGTTTTGGGAAACAAGAAAAATATTTTTAAGAAGTTCTCTGAAATATAACTTCTAAAAAAATTTTTATTTTAAATAAAGATTTTAATTTAATGATGAATTTATGGAAAAAAATCTTTTGCCCCCAAATTTGTATGATTTTTTTGAGAAACATATAAACATACACCAACATGATAACAACACATTTTGTCCAACACTTGCGACCAAATCTGTATTTTTTTTTTGTGTAGAAGTAGTAAAACAACTTTAATTAAAGAATTTAAGTAAATGTTTATATTATCAAATATATAAAAGAAGACATAAAGAAATGGGACACTTGTTCAACATGGAAATGTAAAATATTAAGGTACATTTATGAATATAACCAATGTCACAATATTGTTTGTTTTAGGTACACTTGTAAAATGGTGAATCAATATTCGTGGAAAGAAGGATTGGTATACAAGTTATTAGGTGACAATGAAGTCACTTTCATTGTTAGTGACAAAGGAAGTTGCTAATACAAGTCTAAACATTTTTTACCTTTACTAATTATTGGCTAAATGCATCAAAACCATTATTAATTTGATTTAAATAGTCTATTGCCTCCTCCAACTCTTAAAAAGACTTATTATATCTTTAATTTGATAATTATGCTCCTATTATCCACCCCAACTTGACAACTATGCTTCTATTACCTCCCTCAATTATCCTTTTAAAAGTTGGGGCGGATAGTAAGAACATTGTTGCCAAGTTAAGAAGGTAATAGACTGCTATGGAAGAAAATTTATCTTTAGTCCCTTATTTTACTAGTTATATATCTCTGTTTTGAAGCAATCTGGGACACTAATTTGAAAACTGTAATATAATATGCTATGATATGAATAGAATTTTCAATTTTGATTGTTTGTTTTATTTTCTTATTATCAAATCATTCGGTTTCAATATAATTTACAACTATAATAACATTCATAAGTCCTTATTTTCATATTTAGCAACTACTATGTTGAGTTATAAAACATTTATCCATTTTCGGAAATGTCTCCCACTATAGAGCAAAAGGCAAGCAAGCAAACAATAGTTTTCCTTGCATTAGTACTCATCACAATATATTGAGCACCATCCTCAAGGCTCTGCTGGATAGAGGTGTTCAATGGGCCGTCTGGGCTGGGTTCGGGCCGGACTCAATCGGGCCGACTAAATTATAACTCTGTCTAGGCCCAATCCTGCCCGTATTAATGATATGCGGGCTTGGGCCAGGCCGGATCGGGTTTGAACATAAAACTTTATTTCCAAGCCCGGCCCTACCCAATCCAACCCAACCTATCTATCAAATGATTATTAATTTTTTTTTAAATATATTAATAATTATATATACGAAATTAGTAATATATGAATCCTGGAAAGCTTGAATGAACTCATCAAGAGTAAAGGCCACAAGCCACGAACATTAGCATATGTAATAAAAAATCTCCAGACCATCAGAATACTGCCAATGTTTTCCTTTGAATCCATCCAAGGTTGAAATGCAAATGGTTTGGTTACAATATTTGGATGTCCTTTGGGATTACAAGCAAATTAATTCCATAAGAGAAATATATATATATGCATGTGTCTGTTCGTTTGGGCTGGGTCGGGCCTGAGTTTTTACATTAAAAATCAAGCCCAATCCATAATATATTCGGGCTTTGGCAGGCTCAGACATGGGAGGACCCATTTTAAAATATCCGACTCATAGAACCAGGCTTGGACGGGTCAGGTGGGTCACGGGTCACTTGAGCATGTCTAATGCTGCAGTGGCGGAGGGAGAGGGGGGGGAGGTGGGGCATGTGCCCCACCAACCGCCGAAAATCTCCCCCTACACCTCCTTTGATAACCCCTTGAGTGCAAGGCTCGGTGAGGAAACACCAACATGAAAAGAACACTAGAGAATGATAAGGGAAGCAGGTAGTTTGGGCTAGTAATCAATAGAATAAAAATGGAAAGCAAAGCATCAACAAGAGAGACATGTTCGACTTCATCGGCAATAATGGAGTTTCTAAGTTGTGAATAGTAAATAATATAACAAGAACATATTAGTCCCCTCTTTTTTGTGTTTTCTGTTTATGTTAAATGTTATCTAACTCATTTTTTAATTCAACACGTGTTAAGTATTAGGAGACGTGTCATTTGCATGACATATTCTTTTTATTTTTGTTTTTCACTTTATCCCTTTTAACCTTTCAGTCTTCTTCTTTGCTAATTTTTATTTACTCTTTAACTTCTATTCTTATGACTTATAAGAGCTAATGGAACCTTCTCTAATATTCACACTTAATTTACTTTCCAATCCATCGTTGGGTTGCACAAAATCTAAGTTGTTATTTGGTTCATGGTTTTTTCATTGTATGCTATGTAACTAATTTAAAATTCCTTTTTTTTCATGTTTTTAAGAATTACAATATTCGAACTATGAATTTGGTAGTTTTTTTTTATCAAATTAACCTAATATCCAAATGAGAATTAAAAAGACATACCATACTATATTCATATTTTACTTCAGAGAACTATATAAAAACGTCCACTATTTTTTTATAATGATAACTTTTTAGTAAATTTCATGTGTGTGCATTTTGTTAATATTTTGCGATATATTTATCAATTGAATGCTATATTGTTCGATTTTTTTATCGCTTTTTATATGAAATCGTGCCCCAGCTAATCTAAAATCCTGGCTCCGCCACTGTAGTGCTGGACCAAGAAAGACAAAGTCAAACCCAATAATAATGGTTTAATGAAGATAACAAACATTAGCTTTTGCAATAAATTCTAGTTTTGTTTTCAACTTAGTAAATAATGTTAGTAATATATGGTTTCTCCTAACTATGTGCTCCTAATTTATATTTATGAGTCTGGCAAGGTGAGGCTTTAGGTCCCTTAAGCATCTCCCAGTTATCACAAGCTCGATCTTTGGAAATATGAATGGAGTAAACTAAGTTGGAAGGGTCGCCCCTATATGGGCCTCTGTAGTACCCAATCTAGATTAGTCGAGCAGTGGGAGTGAAATGAGGCATTTGATCATTTAGTGAAATCCAAGGATAAACTGATATAACTCGAGTTCAATTGTCAAGTGTATTAAACAACATTTAATTGTGCGAGCTGACTACATACGTATCTTACCAATCTCGAATAGATTTATAGTGTCTGCTAGTTCAATCTCGAACAACCTAGCAGATTACGCAATCAAAGGATAGTTATTGGATAAGGGCTCCAGTTCGACTGCTAGTGCACTTGGCGTAACTTAATTGTGAAAGCGGCTTCTTTAAAGAGTCAATTTACCCCTAAGAATGTTAAGTAATGTGCAACAAGGTAGGATACAAATTACCAAACACGGTTGGGTTGCAGCTCCTAAACTTTCTAATAAGTATGTCCCAAAGTCTACTTCACTACTATGAATTCTCAAAAAAAGGAGTAGCATGTATTTACTAAATTAATGGAATACTAATATCTCCAAAATATATGCAAAAATCGTTTACGAGATCAGCAAAAACTTTGCTAAAACTCTGAATTCTCTATTTTGGTAGTTTTTCACCGAGCTTAATATAGTACAACCATTTTCTTTCTATTGTCTACAGACAATTATGTTTAGAGCCTCAACAAACCAGGTTTGTCACGAGAACACTTCAAAGACCTATACTTTGACTCTTAGTCATTTTGTTTATAAGATGATCTTCATGTCGAGCCTTGATTAGTCTCCGCACTAAGCTAAAGTTCATGACAATTTTAGATAACAAAATTTTCACCATATATAGTTTTTTCTACCCTTCTATGTTTGTGACTATCCTTGTTAATATGGATACTTGATGCATGCCCATGTTCAGTAGTGTTAGTCCACATGTTTAGCTAAATATACATTCAAAATACAGGGAGTACAAACTTTAATTTGGCTCATTGGAAACAACAAACAGCGCAAAAGCAATAACCTTAAAGTTGGTTTTTTTTTCTTATATTTGCTTGTTCAAACTTTCAATAATGATTAAAATATCATAATTAGCATGC
Organism: Euphorbia pulcherrima; assembly: GCA_947683365.1. Lineage (NCBI taxonomy): Eukaryota > Viridiplantae > Streptophyta > Magnoliopsida > Malpighiales > Euphorbiaceae > Euphorbia > Euphorbia pulcherrima. The sequence continues at coordinate 76,572,429 of CANTUS010000014.1, forward strand.
AATTTGAAAAGAATAGGGTGAATTTAAAAAATATACCCTGTGATTTTGGCCATTTTCTAAAAGGGGACAATAAAATTTTTGTTTTCGAAACGAGGACTATGGTTTTAAAAGTTAGCAAATAAAAGAAAAAATTTATAAAATGTCCCTTTCTAATGTTACAATAGTATTTTAATTAATTCAATATTCCTATAATTTAACCATATTATTTATGAATTATATATCAAGATTTGAATAAATTTCAGAGATTTTTTATTTTGTTATAATTTTTCAAAATTATTATGGTCTTTTAATTAAAAAAAATACTTAAACTATAATGGAAATTGGCCTTTCGGATGGGCAGGTTCAAACCAATGACAATTAAAGCGAACAGGAGGAGTGAGTGAGAGATGACGACCATGAACGAAGAAATCCTTCGACACCAACGACGACTCAATAAGAGAGGGGTGAGAGAAATATTAGGGTTTAGTATTCGTGAATGAGAGGCGGTTTGAGGATTGAGAGATAACTAGGGTTCATTGTATTTGAAAAAAGAAAAACAAATGGCTATAATTAATTTTAATTTTTACCCAAAGTGGTATCAGAGTCAAGGTTTGACTGGGCTTGAGTATGGTGTAGTGCTCAAGGGAGAGTAAGGCCGGATCTCGGGTGTGGTGATACTCATAATTGAGGGGGAGATTGTTAGGGCGATTGCGAGTCAGAATATCCCACATGAAAAATTAATGAGATAAGTGAATGATATATATTTAGAAAGAGCTGATAAACATACTACTTAAAGGTTTTGTGCATGATCTTGAGGTAGTCGGGGCAAAGCTCCAGTGAACCATATGAGCAACCAAAAAAAAGGTTTTGTGTAGGATGTGGTGCCAAGTCCATTAATATATCATTAACTTTGATTCTTGTCTCTCCCGGGCCGGAGCTCCGGATCCTGTCAAAAACTCAAAAGAGTAAGTTTTAGGTTGCTTAATTTTTTAGCTTGGACTGATACATATTATTCTTAGAAACAAAATACAAACTACAAGTTAACTGCTCACCAAGTATGTGGTTAGGTAAAAATTTATAAGGAACAACCCACCATCTACCAGTTTTAATATTTTACCATCTTTTTTCTTTTTAATTTTTTTTACCAAAAATATATTTAATAGTTAGAATGTAGAGTGTGTTACTGACATGTGTAATTATTATTATGACGAGTTTCCAACAAGCATTGATAACAAAAATAATGATTCATAAAAAAATTTAGAAAACCTAACACCAAAAAATTGAAATAGGAACGAAAGGAAATGTAAAATGAAAATTGGCCTTTTGCACGAGCAAGTTGAAACAAGCAACAATTACACTGGAAAGAAGAAGGAGGGAGTGAGAGATGATGACCATGGAGGAAGAAATCCTTTGACGCCAACAAGACCAACAAGAACTGCTTAACAGAAAGGAAAGGTGAGTTACGTTGTAAAATTCGCCAATGAGAGGCGATTTGAGGACTGAAATATAACTAGGGTTCAGTGCATTTGGAGAAAGAATCTAATGATTAGGATTGATTTTAATTATTACCTAAAGTGGTATCAGAGCCAAGAAATGATATTATATCAATAAAAATAATTTTAAAAATCAATTTTAACACTTTTTTAAATAAGCTTTACAACTATAAATGCAGTTATAAATCACACTTTTCATATTTTACATAATCGAATTTGTATAAACATAGCTCATTTTTATTTTCTACAAAAATAGCTCATACATTGGAAGAGAAAATGAGCAAACGACTATGACTCTCATTATCTTGGTAATGACTACAATCTTGACGACTATCGTTACAATCATGTTGAAGAGGTTATAAAATAAGAAAAATATACAATAAAAACATCTATAGTTCAAAAAACATGCCAATAAAGTTCGACGATTTCACCTTTTATATTAATTTATGTTTTGAACTTTATATAATATGTGTGGTTTTACTTATGGATCGAGGAATACATGTCGCATCACTTTTTGGATACAGCTTGGCAAGGTATATAAATATATACTAATAATAATGTTATAATTAATTATTCACACATTCATTAATTTAAATTTTGAACAATGTTTTTTAATTAAAAATTTTGAATAAAACATGATACACATAAAAAGATACTTAGTAAATTGGTAAGAAAAAAGCTAAAGATTATGTAGAAAAAGAATAAAAAATTAATTTTAAATGGAAACTATGTAACAAGAGAGTAATTCTTTTTTGTGTATACCAATTAATAATGGTGTGGATTTCCATGTACACTTGAAATGACATGTTTTATAAAACCATAAAATTGAGATTGCTTGTTTTAATAAAATAAATAAAAGGATTTAATGGCTTTTAATTAAGTCGTCATTCTTGCACAATTTCCTAAGAAAGCTAAACAGTGTAAAGTTAGAGCATGTTCAACCATTTTTCAAACCCCAATTTGTGGTATTTTACAGTGTTTTTGCTCTAACGATATTTCCCATTTTTCATTCCCCATATAAGATTTTCTAAAAACAATAATAATATTATATTATTATATTAATTTCTTTACATCATTTTTATTTTGATCAACCAACACAATAATTTTAAAACTAAAAACTAAAAACAAATATTAATATAATATGGGAAACCCCATTTTGAGATATATCATATTGTGAATGGTTGGTGTTGGAAAACAATGATCCGGAATCTAATTTAAATTAAAATATCCGGATCAAGTTTGAAAGACATAAAAACTTAAACAAAGTATCTCCTAAATCCAAATGGAAGCATCCGGTCAAGATCCAGCTACAAGGATATCCATTGGAGACCATAATTACCTAAGCATATACTGGAAACATTAGGTTAAAGTTTGGAAAGGAAACAAACTTTAAACCATCCAAGACTAGCATCCGGAAGAATAGATTGCACTTGTTCCGTAAGAAGACAGATCCAGAGACTCTGAGTCTGGAAACATCCGAAAGACTCACATATCAAAACAATGGGAAAAGTCTCAAAGATAACTTTTCCCTCCACCTTTTTGGTCTACAAAGTCAAAGACCCTTTCCCCATGAGCAAGATAAAAGAGACAGCTCGTACTTTTCAGAAAAAGGACAAAAGAACTGACACCGGACAAAAAAAGGAAGCAACCTTTTTCACCTAGACTAATAAGGAGGTGTGTAGAGCTCACACCAAAAGGCTAATGGTATAAAAGTTGTTGTGACACTAAAAAACAAGGAAAACAATCACTGACATCTTTTCAGCCTCAATCCCAAGGATACAAATGGGTCAAATTACTGTCGAACGGATTGATCAACGGTTCCAGAAGTGCCATATTTCACCTGATCAACGATGACTATTAATTATAGCTTACCAACCCACAACGACAACATTTATGATGGAAGCCTATAAAAGGGAAGCTTCACAAGTTGAGAAGGCGCTGAATGATTTCACAGAAAGCACATACAAGAGAACTTGCTAGAGAACAATCAGATTCAAAAATCCCTCCAAGAACTAAGTCATTCAAAATCAGTTTGTAAGGATTCCTAAGTGAGTTATAAACTTAAGGAAGTCCAAAATCAAAACCTTTGATAAAAACCAAAGTGTAAAAAATCTCTTACTTGCATGAGTAGTGAGATTGGGATATAGCTTGAAGTAGGCAATTTGAGTGGGATCTCCCTGTAGGACTCGGCTTAGACTCGGGGTAGAAGTCTAAGTGGTATATCCTGCTAAAGACAAAAGGACTCAGCTAGGAGTTGGTGCTTCTAGTGGTATGTCCTACATCCGGAAGGGGGTACCATCCGGAGATAAACTGTAAGGCTTGATTTCTGCCAGTTGGAAAGAGATCACACTAGTGAAAAAGCTCAAAGGAAGGAACCTTTGGGGACTGGACGTAGACGGGGCTGAACCAGTATAAATTATTGTGTTTGTTTTTCTTTAACTCTTTATCTTATTTGCATTATATTTTATATTTGCGTCATCCGGATCCATAACATCTGGAAGCCATCAAACACGCTACACAAGACTTTTTAAAGTCTGTTAATTCCGTGAAAAAGGGTCATTCACCCCCCCTCTGACCTTATATAGACCCTCACAGGGACTAATAAGTGGTATCAGAGCCAGTGCTCAAACTAGAGATCTAACCATATCGAGCTAAAGGTCCATATATTTTGATCTAAGAATCAAAATGAGTTTCCAAAACTCACAGCTTCTTCCGGAGGGTATGTCTATTACCCGTCCTCCACTCTTCACCGGTGAATACTACACATTTTGGAAAAACTGGATGAAGAATTTCATTCAGGCTCAAAGCATGATGGCATGGATGGCCAATAAAGATGGTCTGTATGAGCCTACGTATGAGGTAGATGGTTTAACCACCCTCAAGCCCTCGAGCTTATGGGACGAAAATGATTATAAGAGATTGCGTGAAAGTGCAAGTGCTATTAACATGCTTTATTATGCTCTTAGTGCAATAGAATTTAACAGGATATCCGGATGTGAGACTGCACAAGAAATCTGGCAGAAATTGGAAGTCACCTATGAAGGAACCAATAAAGTAAGAGAGGCCAAGCTTGATCTTCTCCAGTAGAAACTTGAAACCTTCAAGATGGAGCTAAAAGAATCAATCAGTAGTATAAACACTAGATACACAAATCTAGTGAATGAAATAAAGAGGCTTGGGAAGAAATTCCTGAAGTAGGTATGGTCAAGAAAGTACTCCGGAGTCTCACCAAGGAGTGGGACAACAAGAAGACTGCCATTGAGGAAGCTCATAACTTGAATTTCTATAGTTATGATGAACTCATTGGTAATCTCTTGACCTAAGAATTATCCTTGGAAAGATACAGCCAACAAGAGAAGAAGCCTGAAGAGAAAAAGAAAGCTATTACACTCAAGGCAGAATCCACCGGATCAGCTTCATCCGGAGAGGAAGAGCAAGTCAATGAATCTTAAAGTACCAAGGAGCAACTAGCCTTATTAACTAGACAGCTCAATAGGTTCCTATAAAAGAAAGAAAGGAGGAAGTCCAGAAGATATGAATCCCGAAGACCAAGGGAAGGCACATCCAGAAGAGAAAGCCTAGAAAGAATTCGGAAGAAAAGAAGGGTCTAAAAAAAGAAGCTGCCTGTTTTGAATGTGAGGAGAAGGGCCACTTTAGAACCAAATGCCCTAAGCTTAAAAGAACCAATAAGCACAAGGAGAAAGCAATGGTGGCCACCTAGAGCAACAATGAGGAAAGTAGCAGCTCATCTTCAACAGAAGAAGAAGAGACTACCAACTGTTCATTCATGACACTGACTGATCCGGAAGCAGAGCAATCCAGAAAGAATGTCTCTAAGCAAGATACAATGCAAATCGAAGAATTAGAATCAAAAACAGCAAATACTGAGGTAAATTCTTATTCTAATTTTGCTTCAAACTTTGACCTTGCTAGAGCTTTAGCTATTGTGATCAAGAGTGTGAAGAAGAACACAAGAGCGATCAAATCTTTGAGAAGACAAGTGATGGAGCTTGCTAAAGATGGTGAAGCATTGGCACAAGATATCAACTTGATAAGAACCGCCAAGCATATTAATGTGGTTGAAGAAAAATTCCTGAGAAATCAAATGCAGATGCTGAGTGCTAACTTGATGGGGTTAGATAGGGAGCTAACCCTAATAAAGGAAGCATCCAGAAGGAGATCAAACCCTCCTCAAGCAAGAAGGAATCCAAGGCAGAATACACAAAGGAATCAACACCAAGCTGCCAAAGGAAATCAAAAGCCTTTAAATCAAAAGGTGAAGGAGGTTAGCAGGCAACCACAAGCCCAAAGATATACTGTTGTACAAAAAGGAAAGGATAAGGCAGTATACAATCAACAACCTGCCAAACAAAGAAGGAATAATACAGCAGAAGTTGCTCCTCTAGCCAGCTTCCAGACACACACCGGACCATCTATAAGTGTACAAGAAGCTGGATACAAAGGGAACTATGGGAAGGAATATCTTGAAAAGATTAAAAAGAAGTAGGAGCAGAGCAGACCCATCTCAGGGTGCAGGTTTTATGGGAAAAACAATTATATTACTAAATTATGTAGATAAAAAATGGTTATTATGATGTCAATCCTTGGCTTGAGATGGTTATTAACCCGAGAGGACCCAAATCTGATTGGGTACCCAAACCCACTTGATTTATTTTACAGGTATGCCTTAGATCCACAGTAGATCAATACACTTGGTACATTGATAGTGGATGCTCAAGGCACATGGAAGGTGATGAGAAAGCCTTCATCAAATTAACCCAAAAGAAGGGAGCCGAAGTAAGCTTTAGAGATAATAAAAAAGGACAGATCATTGGACATGGAACCATTAGATGTGAATTAAAAATAAAAGATGCCTCACTGGTTGATGGACTGAAGTTCAACTAACTAAGTGTCGCCCAACTCTATAACAAAGGAAGAAAAGTCACATTTAATTCTGGAGGCTACTCAATCTATGATAGTAAGTCTAATCAACTCATTCTTTACGCACCTAGAGTAAATAATGTCTACTCTGTTAACATTAAAATGAGAAAAAGAATATTTGCTCGGTGTCTAAAAAAGAAGAATCATGGCTATGGCACCATAGGTTGGGACATATTAGCATAAACCTCCTATCCAAACTAGCCAAAAAGGAATTGGTAGTAGGTTTGCCTAAGGTTGCTTTTGATAAGGATCATCTATGCACTGCATGTCAATTAGGTAAACAACATAAGAAAAGTTTCCCTTTCATATCATACATTCCTTCCAAAAGAGTACATGAGCTTTTGCATATTGATCTCTTGGGTCCAATCAAACCATTGAGTTTAGGTAGAAGAGAATACACCATTGTGGATGATTAATCTCGACATACCTAGGTTCTCCTGGTAGCAACCAAGGATAAGGCCTTTGACCAATTCTCCAAAACATTCATCAGGATAGAAGTAGAATAGAGCATAAGCACTATACGCATCCAGAGTGATAATGGTGGAGAATTCAAAAATAAGCATTTTGCTGATTTTTGAAACTCCAAGGGCATTGAACGCAACTTCTCTGCCCCTCAGACTCCTCAATAGAATGGAGTTATTGAGAGAATGAATAGGACCATAGTTGAGATGGCAAGAACAATGCTTAGTGAAAATTATTTGCCAAAATATTTTTAGGGTGAGGTCGTAAATACAACATGTTATATATTGAATAGAGCTCTCATTAGAAAGACTATAGAAAAGACCTCATATAAAATCTGGAAGGGAAGAAAACCCAAAATTGGGTATTTTAAAGCATTCAGATGTAAATGCTACATCTTGAATGATAGAAAGCAACTAGGAAAATTTGATCCTAAATCTGATGAAACAATTTTCCTTGGCTACTCAACATATAGTAAGGCTTACAGAGTCTTCAATAAATGAACCCAAACTATGGTTGAGTCAATACATATAGATTTTAATGAGACTAACACTACAAGAAAGAAAAGCTACGCTTCGAAAGATCATATTCTGGAAGTTGAGAAATCTGGAGAAAAGTAGGAAGCAGGAATTCCTGACTCATTTCAAATAAGATGTACAAAGAGGAAGATTAAGGAATATCTTTTGATCTAAAGGTACAACAAGTTAATCTCAACCCACATGAGATTGACTTTAATGAAGGCCAAGAAGGACTGATTGAAGTTGAAATGGAGCAAGCTCCAGTCCAACAAGAAGGCCTATAAAGAGAGATCTGGACCCACAGAGATCATTCTATTGAAAATATTCTGGATGATGTTCAGAATCCAGTAAGAACCAGAGGTCAGCTCAATCGGATGATGAGCCATGCTACTTTTCTCTCTCTCATAGAGCCAAAGAAATTTCAAGATACTGAAGGCGATGAAAGCTGGATGATGGCAATGCAGGAAGAGCTAGATTAATTTACCAGGAATGATGTTTGGGATCTAGTACCACCTCCTATAGGAAAATCAATCATTGGCACCAAGTGGGTGTTCCAGGACAAGCTTAATGAATTCGGAGTGGTGGTGAGAATAAGGCAAGACTAGTTGCCCAATGCTATAACTAGTAAGAAGGAATTGATTTCGAAGAAACTTTTGCTCCTGTAGCAAGGCTAAAAGTAATCTGGATCCTATGTGCCTTTGCATCATTCATAGGGTTCACATTATACCAAATGGATGTCAAAAGTACATTTCTAAATGGTGTCATCTAAGAAGAGGTCTATGTTAAGCAACCACCAGGATTTGAAGATCCAAGACATCCGGATCATGTCTACAAGTTAAAGAAGGCTCTCTATGGATTAAAGCAGGCACCCAGAGCCTGGTATGAAAGGTTGACCTCATTCCTTATATCTAACGGTTATATCAAAGGTAGAGCAGACACTACCTTATTCATCAAAAAGAAGAAACATGATATCATTCTAGTCCAAATTTATGTGGATGATATCATATTTGGAGCCACTGATGATAAGATGTGTAAAGAATTTAGCTCTCAAATACAGAACGAATTTGAGATGTCTATGATGGGAGAACTTAACTTCTTCCTTGGTCTACACATTAAGCAAAGTTCGGATGGGATTTTCATTAACCAATCAAAGTACACCAAGGAGATCTTGAAGAAGTCTAAAATGGACAAGAGAGGGCCTATGTCCACTCCAATGGGATAAGATATAGTCCTATCCAAGGATTATGAAGGAAAAGATGTTGATCAAAAACTCTATAGAAGGATGATTGGCTCACTCCTATACTTAACAGCTAGTAGACCTGACATACACTATGCAATTTGCTACCGTGCAAGGTATGAAGCCAATCCTAAGGATTCTCATCTCAAGGCAGTTAAAAGGATCCTTAGATACCTCCTAGGAACCACTGAAGTTGGGTTATGGTATCCTAGTAATGAAGATTTCACACTCTAAGGGTTCACTGATGCAGATTGTAGCAGAGATACTCTTGAGAGAAAGAGTACATCCGGAGGCTGCCATTTCCTTGGAGATTGCTTAGTATCATGGTATAGAAAGAAGCAAACTTCAGCTGCCTTATCCACTATAGAAGTAGAGTATATGGCAGCTGAAAGTTATGTTGCTCAACTTCTATAGATCAAGCAATAACTTAAAGATTATGGAGTTCAATCCGGATGTGTGGATGTGATATGTGAAAATAAAAGTGCTATTGATGTGTTAAAGAATCCAGTACTCTACGGCAGGATGAAGCATGTCAATATTAGGCACCACTTCATCAGGGATCATGTGATGAAAAAGGACATGGCATTGGTTTACATTCAAACTAATGAGCAAAGAGTTGATATCTTTACTCAGCCTTTAAGTAAAGATCAATTTGGGAAGCTGAGAGAGTCAATTGGAATGTCAAATCCAATTTAAGGGGAATCCGGAAGACAACTTTAAATTAAGCCGGATCCTAAGCTGAAAACTCATTCCGGAAGACAAGGAGTATTAGAAGGAGGTCTACTCTAGAAGATTGCCCCACCATCCTATAAGAATGACATATGGCCGTAAAAGTGCCTAAAGGTAACAATTACTTTTTGAATTTCAAAAGTCCATTGGCTGTCACGCACGGAAAATGTGACAGTTATTTTAAAAATAAACCGTTCTCATTCTCCGGTTAAATTGACTTTACCTTTTTCCTAAAAATCCGATTGCCATGTCATCAATCTAGCCAAAATAGCCGGAGTTTGGATTACCAAAATGCCCTCACTTTGAAAAATCAATATAAACCCCTTAAAATCCCCTTTCTTCTCCACGCGAGCAACTACTATACTGTTACTCTGCAAAAACCAAAACTCAAACCCTAAATCCTCAAAATCCTTCTAAAATGCAAGCAATCACCAACCAAGAAACTAAAAAATCACAAACCCAAAATCTCTTCTCCATTTCTGATCTTAAGGATAATGATTTTGAGCCATCTAAACTCGAACCTATTAACTCTGTTATCCCCACAGATTTTCTAGGAGACAACTTCCTTTTTGAGACCACTCCATTTTCAACCCTTACAGATGATCAAAATCTGAAGGATTTTCTCAAAATCAATTGCCCCACATATCCAAAACTAGTAAGAGAATTCTATGACATTCTTCAAGCCCACAAGGAGCTTGATGCCCTTCGAACCAAGGTTCAAGGGAATGAGATTACAATTACGCCTGACTTCTTTGAAGATAAGCTCAACATGAAAAACTCCAGACTTTAATTACGGACTAATAGAGATGGAGCAGAGGTGGAATATAACCCAAAACTATGGCTGCATCCCAATTATTTCAGGAATAAATTCTCCACTTATTTTCCAGAAACCCTCAAACTCCTACAGTACGCAATGGCAAAACTCATCCTGATCCAGAAGGGATCTTAACAATTGTGTTTTCTCTACAAAACTGCATCCTTCAACACTGGATGGGTAGTGTAGAAATCAATTAGCCAGTACTAATCATTAGCTACCTTAAGAGCCATGTTAATACCCACGGGGCTTTGATCACCCGAATTCGCCTAGCAAGTGAAGTCAATATAACTGGATTCCATGTTGAAAATGGAAAGAAAATTCTCAAAAATAATTTTATAAGATTAACATTTAGAGAGGAATGGAACGAGGAGAAAGTGAAAAATCTAAGGGATGATAGAAAGATCAAGGCCCGGAAGACTGCCAATCTGGATGTTCTTGCCCCTGCTCTTATAAAGGCAAGAACACAGAAACCTAAGGCAGTAAAGCCCTTAGCTCAGGTTCTGGTAGAAAAAGCAGATGATGAAGATCAGCAGATAATCTCTCAACTTCTAAAAACTTCCCTAGTCAAGCCAAAGCCAAGGGGAGGGCTAGTCAAAACTGATGATCTCTTAAAGAAATAGGTGTGCGATTCGGAGGCCAGGGAAACCATTGCAGTCGCCACAACTATGATCTGAAAGGGATACCAAAAGGGGCAGAAGAGGAAAGCCTATAAGTTATTGAAAGGGGGAGATGGGTCGGAAGAAGAGACAGAGGATGAAATGCCTGCTCCCAAGATGCAGCTCACCCGAAAGGGGTGTACTTTTGATGAGGCAGTAAAGGCCTAAAAGCACCAAAAGAAGCCTGTCAAAAAGCCAACCTCCATAGTAATTAATAAGGAGGCTGCGAAAAGGGTTGTGGTGGAGGAGCTGGCTACAGATAATACATCAAAGGGGAAGAATGTGCCTGGAAGCAATGAGGCAATTCTCCCGGAGAATCCTTAATATGAGGAAATGATGGCCTTTGTGGAAGATAACTATAGGGCCAATAGTATAGCCATTGAAGGACCCGGAGGATTATCAAATACTCCAATTCATATTGATGAGGATGACTTGGCTGAACTAGAAAAACTTTTGAAAGCCGGATCGTTCAATTTCATGACAAACACAGAATCTCTTCTAGAGTACCTGTTGCTTCCGAAAGCCGAGCATCCTTCGGAAATAAGTCCTTGAAAGGCATTGGAGAGGGCATTGAGGACATTACCAATGAGCTTGGGAGAGATAACCTAAGTCCTGAAAAGGCACTTGTAAGGGTGATTGAGGATAGTTCCAATCATCCGGGGGTTGAGGTTGGAAGAAAAGAAGAGAAGGAAGCCTCTTGCATCCATGATCCATCTTCACTAAATTAGGTACTTCCTACCACATCCATTTCTACCCCTATTTCTAATAATCCTGCTGGTAATGCCACAACAGATTCTACAAAGGACAACTTGGATACACAAGTATCCAAGGAAAATTTGCCTAATCGAGATAATGCAATTCTAGAGGAGGGACACTATCTAGGACCCAATGAGCACACTCTTAGAGTGGACTCAATAGGCGAGGCAAGTTCAGAGGATAGGTTAGAGGAAAGGGAAGAAGCTAGAGAGGAGAATGAAAAGGAATCAACACCTGAACCCTCCGGAAGTAGCTCAAGCTCTGGAGAGGAATCTTTCAGTTCATTTGATGAAGAGGACTTCCCTCCTAAGGTCGGCCCAATGAGAGTGCCTACAAATAATATAGTTAAATAAAAAGTATCTGTCGTACTCCATCTCCTCAAGGTAGCCGCTCAGGAAGAAAATGTAGACGGTTATGTCAAACAGAGTCTCCGGACTATCTGTGCCCATCTTAGGGGAGTTGAGAGAGAGCTGCTAAGGCAAGCAAAGAATCTAGAGTTAAGGCAGGAGCTGGGAGAAATCAAGAACTCTGTAAATATTATAAAGGAAAAAGTCTTGGATTTCTCGACTCCCGGAGCCATAACTAAAGCCTCTCTCTCCCATGTAACTCCAATTCTCAACCAGCTTAAGGAGAGTAGCTCCACAGGAAATAGAACAGCTGATCAAGCGACCACTTTGGCCTCAAATAATTGTGGGATCATGCTTTACAAGATAACATCCTCTTCCTCGAGCAAACAGAGGAAGTAAAAGCCTATCTAGATTCCAAGTTTGAAATCTTGTCAAAATTCTTAACAGAAAAAGATCCATCTCCAGTAATAAAAGACTTGAGGGTAGATCAACAAGTCACCCAAGAGATGTTTATGCGCTTCATCAAGAAATCCTTCCCCAAGCTCAAGGAGAAAATGTTGGATGAAATGGGTGATGAGCTTTAAAGTCACATATCCTGACCTGAAAATAAAATAAGTGAATGGAAGGCCTCCATCTCCAAGGAGCTATCTCTTTAAGTGAAAACCAAGCATAATGTCCAGAAGGGACTCAGTGAATAAATCACCCTTTTCTGAATCAGTATAAAAAACCTATCCTTATCCGGATCTTCCTCCTCCCCTGCCATTCCGAAAAGCCAACTCCTTCCGGTATTCCATAATCTTGTCCAAGAAATTGGGGACTCCGGATTCTTCGGCCAAAAAGGTATGACAACTCTTTTAAAGGTACTCTTCCCTTCCAAAAGATCAAGAGCTTGTCCTGCTCATTCATCCTTCCATCAAGTAGTCATATGATAATCTGAAGAAGACCATCCGGCCCTATTATCTCACTCCTACAATAGTTGACAAAATCATTGAAGAAAGGTCCAAGGGGAGTGCTGATTATGCAATCTATTCAAATGCTTGCAAGCAGCTTGGGATAATAAGTCATACATGGTAATAGACCCCTAAGCTGGAAATAAAAAGGGGGAGAAAAGCATACAAGAGCATGAATCCGGCATAGGAAAGGATAAGGAGGGAAGTTCATCCGAAAGGAATATCTAAATTAGACTAGCTATCAATCCTTGTAAAATTTTTGTAATAGCAGATTCACTATTATATATTTCTGTAATCTGTAATCCGAACTTCATTAATGTTAACTATTGTTAACAACAGAAGTATATAGATAGTGAAATATCTAATTCTCAAAATTTACTTTAAAAAGTATTATCTATAATTGTACTAAAACAAACTTAGAAGCTAGAATTGGAAAACTTTGGGGGAGCTAGGATGCTAGAATTATGGGGAGGTAAAATCTATAAATGTCTAAGTATCAAAAATCATACTTAGTATATATATACTCCATTCCCTTGTGCTTAGTTTGTTTCCATCAAATGGGGGAGATTGTTCGGAAATAATGATCTGGATCACAAAATTAAATCAATCTGGATCAGGTTTGAAAGAAACAAAAACTGTCCCAAGAAACAAAGACTTAAACTATATAAATCCCTAATCTAAATGGAAACATCCGGATAAAGATCCAGCTATAAAGCTATCAATTGAAGACATCAAATACCTAAGCACGTGGAATAATCAAAGTAGAGCTTGGAAAGGAAACAAGCTTAAATCCCTCAGGAACAGCATCCAGAAGAGCTGATTGCTATATCTCTGGAAGAAGGTAGATCCGGAGAATATAAGTCTAAAGACATCTAGAAGACTCATGCTTAAGGATAAATGGGAAAAGTTTTAAAGATAGCTTTTCCCTCTACCTTTTAGTCTATGAAGTTAAAGATCCTTTCCCCAAGATAAAGACAAAATGACAGCTTCCATTTTTCAGAGAAAGGATAAAAGGACTGACACCGAACTGAAAAAGCTGAAAACCTTTTTCTCCTAGACCAATAACAGAGCGCGTGGAGCTCACATAAAAAAGCAAATGGTGTAAAAGTTGGTGCATCACAAAATGCCAAGTAAAACAATCACTGACCACTTTTCAACATCAATCCCAAGGCTTCAAACGGGTCAAATTATAGGCTAATGGATTGAACAAAGGTTCCAGAAGCGCCATCTATAACCTGATCAAGGGTGAAGATTTATTACAAGTTCAACAACCCACAACGGCTACATTTATGATGGAAGCCTATAAAAGGGAAACTTCACCAAATGAGAAGGTTGGTTGTTTGATTGACAAAAACAAGTAACAAAGAACAAGCATTCAATCAGCTTACAAATCCCTCCAAGAATCAATTAAATTCCACATCTATTGTAAGGATTCCTAAGTGAACTATAAACTTAAGGAAATCCAAAAACCAAAACCTTTGTGAAAAACAAGAGTGTAAGAATCTCCAACTTGGGTGAGTTGTGAGATTGGAATACAACTTAAAGTTGGTGTTTTGAGTGAGAACTCCCTGTAGGACTCAGCTTAGATTCGGGGTAGAAGGCTAAGTGGTATATCCTACAAAAGACTCAAAGGACTCAGCTAGGAGTTGGTGCTTCTAGTGGTATATCCTACATCCTGAACCGGTTACCATCCAGAGACAAATTATAAGGCTTGATTCCTGCCAGTTGGAAAGGAATCCACTAGTGGAAAAGCTTAGAGTAAGGAAACTCTAGGTACTGGAGTAGGCAGGGCCGAACATGGATAAAAATCTTCTGTATTTGATTTCTCTAACTTTTATCTTTTGCATTATATTATCATAACTGCATCATCTGGATCCATCATCCAGTTCATAATCAAACACGCTACACTAAGAATTCTTAAAGTCTTTATATTCCATGAAAAAGGGTCATTCACCCCCCTCTGACCTTGTAAATACCCTCACATGGACCAACAATTTCTTTCAATCCTTAAAATGGCTGTTATCATGACAAGTAAAGGACCCAAAATGCTACCAACCGAAAACATCTTTGCAGAGTCTAATCTTCAAGATAAAGACTTCAAACCCCTCAAAATGAAAACCAGTGACTCCATTATTCCCACTAATTTTTTTAGGAGATAAATTCCTATTTGAAACTGACCCCTACTCCAAATTGATTGAGGATCAACACTTAACTGATTTCCTCAAGATTAACTATCCTACCTACCCGAATTTGGTTAAGGAGTTCTACGACAATCTCAAAGCCCACTCCTTCCACGATGCTTTGAGAACTAGGGTACAGGGAAAGGTGATTACGATTACCCCGAAATTTTTTGAAAAATTCTTGAACATGAAGAATGATGGGGTCCAGCTGAGAGTTGATGGAGATGAGCAGAAAGTGAAGTGTGAACCAAAGATGTGACTGCATCCTAATTATTTTGGGATAAATGTTCAACTTATTTCCCAGAAGTGCCAAGAGTCCTCCCTAGCCAAAATGGTGTGCATCTAGAAGGGCTCTCTTACCACAGTATCATCCTTCCAAAATTGTGTGCTACAACACTGGGTTGAAAGCAGAGTAGTCAATATGCAAGTCTTGATCATCCACTATATGAGGGAGCAAAGGAACTCTCACGGTGCCCCGATCACCCGGATCTTGATTGTAAATGAAGTAAATCTAACCAAATTCCAGTCAATTACTGGAAAGGAAATTCTAGAGAAAAATTTCAAAAAGCTAACCTTTAGGGAAACCTAGAACGAGGAAAAAGCCAAGAAGCTTCGAGATGACAAGAAAAGCAGGGCAAGAAAAGCAGTGGATCCGGTGAAAGCTCTGGTTCCCAAGAAAGCAAGAACTAATAAGCCAAAGGCACAGAAGAAGCTTGCCTTAGTTCTGGCTGGGGAAGTCAATGAGGATACTTTATCCTTCACCCAGCTGTTGGCCAAATCTCCAGAGAAGCCTAAGTCTCGAGGAAGACTAATTAAGGCATGATAAAGTGAAGAAGCCAGTCCGTGACCTGGAGGCAAGGGAGTCTATTGCAGTGGCTGCTGCTGCATTTAGAGAGGGGTACCAGAAGGGTCAAAAAAGAAAGGCAACAGATATGCTAATAGAAGAGCATGGGTCTGATGAAGAAACAACGAATGAGGCTCTTATGCTTATAAAGCAATTCACCCGGAAGGGGTGTATTTTTTATGAGGCTGTGAAGGCCCAAACAGCTCAAAAACATCAAAAAAGAAAGCTAAGAAGCATGCGGGCATAATAATTAATGAAGAAGCTGCTAAGAGGGTAGTAGTGGAAGAATTAGCTAAAGCCAAAGTTACTAAGGGCAAGCATGTGCCCTGATCCACTGAAGAAATTGATCCGGAAGACCCTCAATATGATACAATAAAGGAGGCTATAAAGGACAATGATAAGATAAAAAAAGACACTATAGAAGGACCCAGGGGCTCTTCCGGTGTATTACTAATACTTATTGATCTAGTGGATATGAAAGCGATAGCCCGTAAATCGAAAGCTGACAATTTCACCTTTCTACCCAGATCTGGACCCCTTCCGGATAATCTACTATATGTGGAAGATGAAATCCAAACTGAAGTAAGTCCTATAAAGGCACAAGGAGAGGGCATTGAGGACATTACCAATGCACCTGGACGTAAAACTTAAAGTTCTAAAAAGGCATTTATAGGGGTGATAGAGGATATTTCCTGTCATTTGGGGGTTGAAGTGGAAGTAGATGCAAAAGAAAGAGAAGCTAAACCAGTACAAAATCAAACTCTAATTCATGAGTTAATTCCCGACACTGTCCCATTCAATATTAATGATAATACCTCTGCTACTGCTATTGAAATAGCGAAGGACAACTTGGATATACAATCTCAAAGTTCATCCAAGGAAAACTAGTCCAGCCCGGGAAATACCATTCTAGAGGAGGGATTTGGTCTGGGTTCCCAAGAGCACGCTCCTAGAGTGGACTCAAGGGGCGAAGCCAGTTTGGAGGATCGGTTGGAAGAAGGAAAGGAAGAAGAGAATGATGAATCCGTTGAGGCAGAATCTTCCGAATCAACTGATACTAGTAGTAGTTCTAGATCGAAGACTCCACTAGCTAGCCCAATCTAAATACCAAGTATAAATGTTAATCCTGTAAGAGCCAAGAAAATATCCACTACACTCAAAATCCTTCAGGAGGCTACTCATGAGGAACATAAGGAGAGCTATATCAAGTAGAGCCTACGGAATATCTGCAAACATCTAAAGTCCATGGAAAAGGTACTCTTGGCAGAATTACATCCTCTAGATTTGAAGGGAGAACTTGGGGTGATTAAAAGGAGTGTATAGAAAATTGAAGAAAAGGTAGAAGACCTTCCAACTGTTTATCTGGTAGCAGAAGTCTCTCTGGCCAAAGTCACTCCGGCCCTTAATAAGCTCAAAGCTAGCGTAATAGAAGCAAAGCGCTCTACAGATCAAGCCAACACAGGGGCTACTAATAATTTAGCAACTCTCATGGATAAAATAACTTCCTTATCTACTGACCTGTCCACTAAAATAAAGGAGTATATAGATACCAAGTTTGAAAACTTGACAAAATTCATAACTGAAAAGGAAGAGAAATCCCCTCTCCCAAGCCTGAATGAATCACAATAAACCATTCTCAATAAGCTGACCAAGTTCATAGAAGAGGGTCTTCCAAAGCTCTTTACTACGCAATTAGCTGGTATTGCATAAGAGGTGTGTGGGCAACTAAATGGACAAGATGCTGTCATTGAAGGAGCAAGAGATGATCTTCGTAAAGATTTGACTACAATAAACTCCAGCATTCATAATATCTGTGAGGATCTGGGTAAAGACATTCAAAAGCTATAGTCTAGATTATCAAGCCAATCCATCTCCAGATCCTCCTCCTCTCCATCAATTCCTGAAAGCCAACTCCTTCAGGTCTTCCAGGATTTAGTCCAGTACATCAAGGATACCAAATTTTTTAGACCCAAGGCAATCACTACTCTTCTCAAAGTGTTATTTCTATACTTTGATGAAAAAGATAGAGATTATGTGCTCCAGATGCATCCCTATATCACCAGATCCTACACACAGCTCCGGAATCACTTCCGCCCCCTGCACTTATCTTCGGCAATTGTAGATCATATTCTGGAGCAAAGAAAGCAAGGTAATTTGGACTACTTAATCTATTTAAAAGCCTAGCAAGAAAAGTGGGACGGTAGGACTTATATGGTGATTGACCCCCTTGCTAAAAATAAAAAGGGGGAGAAAGATAAAGGCAAAGAAAAGGAAGGAGGAGCGTCCGGTGCATCTGGGAAGAAATGATTTTATAATAGATAGATTAGCTATGGTATTCATATGTAAAATTTATAATAGCTAGCTTCACATTTTCACTTATATATTTTTGTATTTGTAATTCTACAATCATTGATGTTAACTATTGTTAACAGCAGAAGTATATATATAGTGAAAATCTATTACAAAATTGCTTCTAAATTACAATCTGTAATTGTACTATAAAAACATTAGAGGCTAGAATTCAAAAATATTGGGGGAGCTAGGATGCTAGAATTATGGAGTAAAATTGTAAATGACTAAGTATCAAAAATCATACTAGCTTATATAACTCCTTTTACCATATGCTTAGTTTTTATTTCCATCAAATAGGGGAGATTGTTGGAAAACAATGATCCAGAATCTAATCTAAATTAAAATATCCGGATCAAGTTTGAAAGAAACAAAAACTTAAACAAAGTATCTCCTAAATCCAAATGGAAGCATCCGGTCAAGATCCAGCTACAAGGAAATCCATTGGAGACTACATTACCTAAGTATATACTGGAAATATTAGGTTAAAGTTTGAAAAGGAAACAAACTTTAAACCATCCAAGACTAGCATCTAGAAGAACTGATTGCACTTGTTCTGGAGGAAGAGAGATCCAGAGACTCTGAGTCTGAAAACATCCGGGGGACTTGGATATCAAAACAATGAGAAAAGTCTCAAAGATAACTTTTCCCTCCACCTTTTTAGTCTATAAAGTCAAAGATCATTTCCCCATGAGCAAGACAAAAGAGACAGCTCACACTTTTCAGAAAAAGGACAAAAGGACTGACACCGGACAGAAGCAACCTTTTTCACCTAGTCCAATAAGGAGGCGCGTGGAGCTCACACCAAAAGTCTAAAGGTATAAAAGTTGGTGTGGCACTAAAAAACAAGAAAAACGATCACTAACATCTTTTCATCCTCAATCCCAAGGATTCAAATGTCAAATTATTGTTTAATGGATTGATCAACGGCCCTAAAAGCACCACATTTCACCTGATCAACGCTGAAGATTAATTACAGCTTACCAATCCACAACAGCTACATTTATGATGGAAGCCTATAAAAGGGAAGCTTCACGAGTTGAGAAGGTGCTGGTTGATTTCACAAAAAGCACATACAAGAGAACTTGCTAGAGAACAATCAGATTCAAAAATCCCTCCAAGAACTAAGTCATTCAAAATCAGTTTGTAAGGATTCCTAAGTGAGTTATAAACTTAAGGAAGTCCAAAACTAAAACCTTTGATAAAAACCAAAGTGTAAAAAATCTCCTACTTGGGTGAGTAGTGAGACTGGGATATGGCTTGAAGTAGGCGCTTTGAATGGGATCTCCCTGTAGGACTCAGCTTAGACTCGGTGTAGAAGTCTAAGTGGTATATCTTGCTAAAGACAAAAGGACTCAGCTAGGAGTTGGTGCTTCTAGTGGTATATCCTACATCCGGAAGGGGTTACCATCCGGAGACAAACTTTAAGGCTTGATTTTTGCCAGTTGGAAAGAAATCACGCTAGTGGAAAAGCTCAAAGGAAGGAATCTTTGGGGACTGGACGTAGGCGGGGCCGAACCAGTATAAATTATTATGTTTGTTTTTCTTTAACTCTTTATCTTATTTGCATTATATTTTATATTTGCACTATCTGGATCCATAACATCCGAAAGCCAACAAACGCGCTACACAAAACTTTTTAAAGTCTATTAATTCCGTTGAAAAAGGTCATTCACCCCCTTCTGACCTTATATAGACTCTCACAGAGATCAACTGTTGGACTCAACTATTTTCATATATGTTCCCTATTTTAGGGATTGAGGAACCATTAGACTTGCTCTCAAAAGCAAAAGTCATATCAACACATTTCCAACTATTTGCGTCCTTTTCTTTCACCACGTTCCTTATTTTCCTTTGTTTTTTTTTCCATCAATCATGGTCAGATTGTCTTTTACAATCACCATTACTCATCAAAACATTTTTGGCCTATTGCTGTCTAGAAATGGTTTATATTTATGAGAAACAATTTCAAAATATCTACAATATTGGGAGAGGGTCCATTGTTGGTATAGTACACAACCATTAGTTAAGTTCCACTTGTATAAATTATGGTGTCTATTTGAGGAAATAAAAGAAGCAAGAAAAAAGCTTAACATAAGGAAGAAAAAGAAGAAAAACTCAAGTAGTAATAAAAAAAATAGAAAAAGTGTGTAATTTAGATATGCAATTCTAGCTATCAATCACCATCTTTTTTTCGTAATACTGTAGCTCCTTTATTGTAGAATAAGTCTTAGGTTAGGTTGCCTTTTTTTAAGTCACTTATAAAAAATAAAGTAAAATTTAATTTCTATTTATTTATATGCCTTTAATGGGTTAGAATTGAAAATTTGGTTGAAATAGTGAAATAAAAGAAATATAAAGGTTAAAATTGGCATCAAGAGCAACTAAGGCTGTAAGGTTATGACCCCACCCGAGATTTTGGTACAATATATTTTAAGTGTAATAATTTGACAAAATCCCCATTAAGGGCATATAAATAAATAGAAATTAAGGGGAATCGTAACAAGCCTGTCTTCTTAGGTTCAAGTCCCCACTCCCACCTTGGTCTTAGTTTTCTTTTTTCTAAAATTTTTAAGCAATATCTCTTTTTTTTCTTAATTTTTCCTCTTAGTTTTCCTTTTTTCTCAAAATTTTTCCCCAAATTTTGCCCCTCACATTTAATTTTGGGTTCGTCCCTAAATCCCGTCTTTTCCCAACTTCAAGCAGAGCTTTTCCAACTCAAGCAGAGCTCAAGAAATTCGAACACAATCACGAAGATGAAACTATCAGCTTTGTGTACCCTTCTTTATTCTTCTTAGCTTCATTTCATTTTTTTTCTGCAAATTAAAATGGGTAAACTTCAAAAAAAAGTACTAAATAGTTTCTCTCATTTGCAAAACGGGGTTTGAAATATTTTTTTCAATACGGGGTGTGTGGTTTCAAAAAATTGGCAAAAAGAGGATACTCAATATTATTTTATGTCACGTGAATGGGTAATATTATTTGTTTTTATCCAAAATTTTATGAATTGGTTAATAAAAATGCAATACACATAGTTGATAATTTTTAAAATTTTTTAGTAGTGTAAATATTTTTTTAATTAAAATAAGATTATAAACTTTAAAAAATCATAAAAAAAATGGAAAAATCTTTGAAATTTGCTCAAATCATGACGAGTATTTTTTAAATAATAAGGTCAAATTATGAGAATATTGAATTGATCAAAATATATTTTGTAACATCGCTATTCTGAACAAACAGATATTTTTATCCTCTTTTTGTCAATTTTAAAACCACAGACCCCATTTTGTCAAAAATAATTTCTCAGACCCCATTATTTTTTTTATCCTCTTTATATCAATTTTCTTATTCCCTTTCTCACATGCTTTCATTTAATTTGTGTTCTCATTTAACAAGCCTCATCGTACATTAAAAATTAATCATTTTTCTTACCATACTAAAAGACAAAGTGATATAATTAAATGTTCATAGAAATAGAATAATCATTAGTATTATTAAAAACCAACTAAATTAACTACATGTGAACTGAACTAGTTCACCGTTAGAGGACACATGTCATCTTCTATTTAAGGAGCATGAAAGCAACATGGAAGGAACATTAAAGAAGTAAAGAGTTTATAATCTTTGTTAAGAAAAAGAATCAAATCATGAAGAAGATCACTATGTTGGCTCCTGGTAACCTGTTATCCAGTTATATGGAAAATACTAAGGGAGAATCCCACATTGCTTAGAAAAGCCAAGTGATATGGGTTTATAAGTTAATTGGGTCCTCTAACCCATTGGACTAGTCTTTCGGGATTAATTATTTCAATGAGCTTATAACAATTGGTATCAGAGCAACTCAAAGTAGTGGACTACGTAGTGGTGACCCACGTAGTGGTAACTGCGACCAATGTAGCCGTGACCAACGAGGATGTCAGTCTTGAAGGAGGGTCGAATGTTATGTGAAAAATACCAAAAGAGAATCCCACATTGCTTGAAAAAGCCAAGTGATATGGATTTATAAGTTAATGGATCCTCTAACTCATTTGACTAGTGTTCCAATTAACTTATAACATATCTCCAATTCCTTCCTTGATTTCATCTTCAATCTTTTTTCTGTTCTGGCATCATTTGTTTGTCTAAATGCAAATGGGAATTTGTAATTTGATTTGGGAGATTAGGCTTCATAAAACCAATTTAAAGGGTTTTCGTTTTTATACGATTGGTAGAGAACTAAGTTTTTAATTCTTACCCTCATTTCTTATGAAATTCATACACCCTCATTCTTATTTTTCTAATCGACTTCTTTGGTTCTTTTCTAGGTGCAATTTGGAGATTGGAAATTGATTTGGCGAAACTGGGTTTTAGATTGGGGTTTTTTTTGTAATATTTACAAGTATCTTCATTGAAATAATCTTGTTCGGGGCTTAGTAACAGTTAAGGCTTCTCACCCCTCCCAACAAGTGTATTTAGTGAAATTTGAACCTTGTTCTCCTCCAACTTACTCAACCTACTTAGCCAAGTGAGCTACACCTTATTGGTTTAGATTGGGGTTTATTTAGGTGTGAGCACTGGATTTTAACGGTCATTCTCACGAAATGATGATGAAAGCTATATAATGCATTCTTCTACTGGTGTTGTCTACTTGGTGTGGTTCCAATGATGATTGGTCAAGCTTTGTCAAATCTAAACCTGAAAAAACTAGTGCCTAAGCCCTAAAAGGTCAATTCTGGTCCATTTTAGTCAAAACTGGTCAAAACTAGTCAAAATCGGTCGATTTCGGGTATTTCCGGATGCTTTCTGGCATTTTCGGTCAAAATCGATCGGACCGGCACGTACGGATCCGTACGGGTCAACCAGACTCGTACGGGTCACTTGGACTCATACGGGTCCACCCGATCCATACCGGCCCGGTATGATCCAAAATGGCCCATACCGATCCTACTGGGACCCGTACGGGTCCAGGCCACCTGTAGAGGTCCTTCACACGCCCAAACAGTCTGTTTAGGCGCATAAAATCAACCATAAATGCATAAAATCAGCCATGAATGCATAAAATCATCCATGAATGCATAAAATCAATAATAAATGTCATTTAATGCATTCACACATGATTTTTACCTATATAATAAAGGAGCATTTTGCTTCATTTCAAAGGAGAAAAATAAAGAGAAAATCATTACATTACAAGAAAGTCATTTCCAACAAGATTTTAAAGGTATAGGCAAGGTATAGTTGAAGATTGGGGGGAGGGTGGGGTACTACTCAAACTAAATCCCCAAACAGTCCTTAAACCATGTAGTTTCTGTTCTTCTACTTTGACAAAGTTTCCATTTGGCATTGGAATCGCTCTAAAGTGGATTCACCACTTAAAGGTATATTCCTGAGTTTCAAAGAGATTCACATCTCATTTATTTTATTGTCATTCTCTATTAAGTTCTAGCTGTTCTTTTATTCCTGTTTTGGGTCTGGTCTTGACCCATATGGGCCTTGTTGGTACCTTTATGTCCTTAGGGATATTAAACTGGTGCACCATACCCATATGGAAGGAAATCTCATTTTATTATGTTTCTTCTCCATAAATCTGCTCTTGCTAACCGAAGAGATTCTGTTTGGGTCCAAACATGACCCATACGGGTCCCACCCCACCCATACGAGTACTGGCCCCCAGGCAGAATCCCAGTTTCTCAATTAATCCATAAAACAAACCAACATCACCATTTGCCATGCGATCAATTAAACTAGTAATCCGGTAAATCAACCCACAAAAGTTAAAATGTGTTTTCATAACAAAATGCATTGAAGACCCGTTATTTCTCACCAACCCTAGAAGTCGTCCGGGCACTATCGATCGCAAAACCCCCATATTAACATAATCACATTTTCTCAACAAAATGCTGACTTATGATGTGCTATAAACTGTGCTAATCTTTTTGGATGTAGGTGAATTTATTTTATTTTTATTTTGTAACTTAGAACAAATGTATAGGCTCTTTTGCAATTCCCCCATGTTCCCCCGGTTGTAATTTTTATTTCCCCAGTTATTGCTTGTACTTTATCGTAAATTGTAATCGCATGAATCGAGTGAAAGAGTGTAGAAAATAGGATTCCCGTAATAATTCCCCAAATGATGAAAATAAAATGGTATTACGCGGCGAATGTTATTTTGAATTAACTAAATGAGAAATAAGTGACTCTTCCGACACCCGAATCTCAGATCCAAAAGGTATGAGTCTCCCGCCCAATGAAAACTATACCAAAACTCTTTCCCAAGTAGATAACTTGGGTGGCGACTCTATCATTTGTATCGAGATTTGGGTCTTGATTCTTCTATTCATAAAATTGGTTAAAATGTGGAAACTTGAACTAAATGATTTCATCACGCCTAAATCAACTAACCACCCAGTGGGCCTCGGCTTCAACCAAGGCGCCAAGGGAGACCCACACGTCATCGACACCTCACATTAGGTTTACAATAAGAGCACTTTATTCACTTTGATATACTGATTTAAGTTTAGTGCATTAAATATTCTAAAAATTCATGTTTGAAATATTGATTGGGTTTCATTTCTACAAATCGGATTTGGTATTTGATTTAGGGACATTGATATGAACTCAGTTATGATTTCAAGATTTTCTCTACTTCTCAGTTCTCACCCTTTAGAAAGTTGGGTCTTAGTTTCATTTGGTACCTAAAAATTGGGCAACTTATGTAAATGCCCCTATAGGTTATAGGGATTTACACACTAGAGTTTCATAATTATGAGAATACCCTTGTAGGGATTATTCATAAAATACCCCTTTTGTAAACATAATACCCCAAAATCCAAAATTGATTGAATCCCTGATTAATCGCTGCCTATTTTTCCAATTTCAAAATCGCTACCTAATCGGGATACTCTGATTTCGTTTATGCATTTGCCAAAGCCCACTCAAACACGAATTGAATTTCTTCGTCTACTTTGCAGCGTCTTATGTTCAAAATTTCCGCCTTTCATCTCACAAGAAATCTACAAAACAAGGGCATCGACAACCAAAAATAAACAGAAAAATATTAGACTAGAGAACAAAATAGAATTACCAAAGGTATTAGCCAGTTTTTAAGTAATCGTTTTTGTTACGATTTTGATGGCACGAAGTAATAATTTCTGATTTCATAAATATTGCTAATTTTTCAAAATAAAGTCGACAAAGGGAAGAAGAAAATAGGTTGATTCGAACATAAAGGCATTGAAAAGGTAAGCCTGTGCATATTGGATTACGAAAATTGATATACGTTGTATATGGGTATTGAAAGCATTGTGTAGATTGAAAGCCATTTATTGATATACATTATCTGTGTATATTGAAAAGGTAAGCACTTGAGTTTCTAAAACTACATTTAAACTCACATTTGAGTTCTTAATTTGGTTTTTTGAAATTTTGAAATGAGAGACTCACTGGGGTAAAAGAACCTACGTCAGTCCATTCGGGACCTCCCCGGGAGTCAGTCCTTAAATGGGACCACTATTGCCCCAAATGGACCAACAATGCTCCTTTTTTCGGAAATAACTCTTTTTATTTTCATTTTTATGTCTCTAACATCTTTCTAAGTGTCCAGAAGCAGTAGCAATGCATTCTTACGATGGAAAAACAACATTTTTCACCATCACAACATCTTTGTTCACAATTTCACCGCGAAATCAAGATAAAATGGGGTTATCTATGTCCCCATTTTCTTTCAAAAATTCTTTTTCTTTTTGTACTAACTATCATCTTGCATGTCAAGAGCGAAAATCCAGGTTCTATTTATTTCGTTTATACGCGATTTAATTTCAGAATTTTGTTGCTTGTTTGTTGCTTTCCCGCATGACATTTTATATGAAAATACTAAATAAAAATGTGAAATACATGAATAAAATTTATATTAGGTAATATTATATTGCAGGTGAAGAAAATGGTTTTGTTTTCATAAACGGGTAATTGTACTTTAATTGATGGAAAGTAAGCGGTTCGTGCGGACTCGAATCTCTGTTTAAGGTATGGCTTCCTCGTTTGGTAGGGAGCACTACCAGAATTTCTCATTTGAGTTGATCCGAGTGATGACTTTATTCTTTAGACAGATGATTTCGAGTTTTGAGTCTTTTGGAATGAAATCAATATTTCTTTACACAAGATCATAAAATGATTTTCCAAAATATCACTCAAAACGTTTTCAAAAGTCTTTATTTTACAAAATTCACTCAAAACTTCCATAAGACAAAAATGGGTTTAACCAAAATGTTTTAGCATGGAAAATCTCTCCGGCCCGTTCCCTAGGTCGTGTCGTCTCTACTCTATCCCTTACAAAATGAGGTGTAATAGAAAATTTTGCATTCAACCAAACGTGCAAATGTCTTGCACCAGATGAAAAAATGTCGTCCGCTCACGTAAGTAATTATATTTTAACATATAAAATGATTAAGGAAAGCAATCCGCCACTAATCACGTAATTTCAGAAAATTAAAGAACTATTATCATCAATACATGATTGGAGTGAACTCCCAAATTAATTATCTTTGCAACAACTACAATTAAAGAATGAATTCATGTAAATATATCACTCATGCTAAGGTGGTTACATATAATTGAGTAAAATAATTAAAAAAGAGGATGATATTATTTGATAAAGTAAAAATTGAATATTCTCAGGTTTGCTATTTGCATGTTTAGGGACCTCTAATTTTTCGTTTGTTTTATTTCCCAAACCAGATGTTGCTTTTAATTTTACATAAATAATTAAGCTTGGAATTCATTAATATATATATATATATATATATATATATATATATATATATATATATATATATATATATATATATATACTCAAGAGGCTCAATCTAACTCGTGTCTTGCATTAAAATTTTTTTTTTTTTAACATTTGGATCAGGTTTGGACTACTAAAATTTTAACTTTGTCCGGGTCACCCCACGAGGACACATGTTGCTTCTATTTACGCACCATTATACAAACATGAAAAGAACATTTTCAAGCTTATTCTTGTTAAGAAAAACAAAATCAATCATCACTCACCAGGAATTCCAAGAAGATTAATATGTTGTTGGCTCCTGGTAATCTTATTCTTCTTTCATACCAATTGATTTTGAGTTTTCATTTCAGTTTAATATTTGACTCCGATCCATTAATTTTCAAGGCGATGTATCGTTCCATAATATTCTAGTGCTAGAAATTTCAAATACTTGTTTATTTTTTAATTCTTTCTCTATTTGGCCTCATTTTTCTTTTTCTTAGCGCAAAGTGGAATTTGTAATTCTATTTGGGAAATTAGATTTCATACAACCATTTCAATTTGAAAGAGAAATGAGTTTTTAATTATTACCCTCATTTCTTATGAAATTCCACTTCCAACCCTCATTTTTATCTCTTAATTTTCTAAGTGGCTTCTTTTGATTTTTATTGTGCAATTTGGAGAATGGAAATTGATTTGGGGAATTGGACTTTAGAGAACCTGTTTATTTGGTTTTTTTTTTGCTTGTGTTTGATTTTTGAAATATTGATTGAGTTAATGTAATAAATATGCTAAAAATTCATGTTATTTGAAATACTGATGGTTTCATTTTTGAAAACTCAATTAAGTCTTTGATTTAGGAAAACTGTTATTAGCTAAGTCATCATTTGTTTTATTTCTCATATTATTTTCATTTGGTAGGTAAAGGGGCAGACGCAATATCAAATGTGAGGGAGGCTAACAACTAGCAGACAAATATTAAAAAGTTATATATACTATTAATTATTATGATACATGTGAATCAAATACAATAATTAAAATTAATATTTAAATAATTAATAATACATATTAACAATTAAATAATAAAATTTTAAAAATATTTATGTCACTATTAGTTTTTGTTTTTGACTGAATGTGACTATTAGTTAATTGGACCTTTAGTTTTAACCAATTTTATTTAAAAATAATAAAATAATGGTATATATTTTTTCCATATTTGAAAAACATTGTATACAAATAAATTATAACAATTGGGGGCAGAGTAATTAGGGTTAACAAAAAATTGAGATAACCAAAAAATTTTAGGAAATTCAACGGATTTTGATTGCTTAGTTGGTTAACATTTTGGTATAATCCAACCCATCCCATCAAACACAATTTTTTTTATAAAATAATTGCTTTAGGACTTGAAACGACGTCGTTACTTGTGGGAGTTGCCAGGAATTGAACTGGGGCCAGTTCACACAAAAACTAACACTTCAGCCAACTGCACAAGCAGGAATTCTCAAAAGAATGAGCAGGATTGTATATATTACATTAAGTTTATAAAAGTTAGGGGGCTGGAACCCCACTCCACTTCACGTGGGTCCACCCCTGGGTACCTAATAATGTTGGTGCATGTTAATTCCAATTTAGTTCTCTTTTACCTGCAATTTGAAAATTGAAAATTGAAATTTGATTTGGGTAAAATGGTTTCACAGCATCAATTTAATTTAGATTTTCTATTTATTTGATTTTCATTAATTAATTATGGTAAAAGTAAAATAATGGCCTATAAAGTCATCTATGAATAACATTTTTTTTGAAACTACTTAACATAATCCAAATCATAAAAACTAAAAACTCTTCTCAAATTTTGTTATGATGTAGAAATGACTCCCACTGTAGAAGACCAAACTAAGAGGCAGATGTGGATTCTATTACTCTTGATAGTAAGCATCATTTTAACTATCATCTCAACGAATGTGTTGAAAAAGTGCGGGAAAGGAAAAGACAAAGATAAATCAGATTACAATAGTTCCATAAAGATAACAACCATTAAATTCTACGATGCATAATAATGTTAATAATACTTAGTAATTTATAGAAATTAGTTAGCACTTATTAATCATAGTGATAATTAATTATCAACCATCAATGTTTGAAATATTACATCTTTCTCTTTTTATGTATTCAATATTTATTTATATGTTCAAAAGCTTAAGTGAGGCCTACCCATATTCAACATGGCTTAAAGCTATAAATATTAGCTATGAAATGTGCTTAACATTTTCCTAATTAAAAAACTAAACTCTAAATCTAACAACAAAAACATGTTTTTCATGCACAAACTTTAGCCCTTTCAAGATTTTATGGTGCAAAATTAATTATCCACACATTATTAGTCTATGTTTAACATTACATCTCATATAGTAAACTAAAATTAAAAAAAAACCCAAAAAAGGGAAAAAATAAGAACTAGTTATAAACAAGAAAACGATTTCCTATTATGTAAATTACTTTATATTTTCCTAAAGTTTGCCTTGGGTCATACAATTTGAATTACTATTATATTCTCCTATATAATATCTTTACTATACTCGAATTTATTAAAAAATAGAGGAGGTTTGTTAAATTGATTATCAAATGCCAACTGATAATTTGATTAATAATTTGAGCAGGAATACTAATTTTGTTGATAACTTATTTCCCTAATAGTTTGATTAAGATTTTGGGTTTCAATAATCAATAAAATTATTTGAGCATGATTAATGCAATATACTCAATTCTCTACTAACCAAATCATAATTGGGTGGAGCTAAGCAAATAAAAATGACAATAATAATATAACAAAAAATAGAAATATTTAAATTAAAATTAAGATACTGATGTAAATTTTTCGGTTCTTAAAAAATATTTTCATATGCAAAAGAAGTTGAAAAAAATCTACCGAATAAAATATATATTATTTGTCTTTATCAAAAATTTTAAAAAAAATAGACAATTTTGAGTTTACAAACACATACAAGTTAGAAAATATTTCTATTTTCTAACTTGTAACTACTCTCTTTCATTTTTTTTACTACTGTAACTACTCTCTTTCATATTAATTAGTATACTCCAATCATCACATTATTCCACCCTAAATAAAAATATACATAATGGTGCAAATTTTAGCCCTTTTAAGATTTTATAGTGAGAAATTAATAATACACACATGAGACACATTATAGTTTAAGAATGGCTTAATGCATTCGGTAGAAGAAGGGTAAAGGATCTGATGATTGAGACTTTGCCAAGGAAGCAAATCGGATGGGATCAGAAGGACTTTGAGCGAAAAGCTGTACAACTTAGAGGATGACCGCTGCTTAAAACTTTTTAGAATATATTTTATGTAATCTTGTGCTTTCAATGTAAACTTAGTATAGTTTAACCTATTGTTGATCTATGTTAGTCATATATATAAAGAATTACTTATTCTATTCTAAGTTAAAATCTTCTTAACTTTTCTTGTTTTAGCTGCTATTTATGTCACTAACATTGCAGAAAATAGTGAGAAGTATCTATGAGTGCTGACCTGAAATGAAGTCAATCATTATGGGGGAGTTAGAATTTACTCTGAGTAAAAGAATGTTGGACCATGGGGGAGTCTGCATCTACTCTTAGGTAACATTATCTCTAAATAACTTGTTGATTTAATTTATCGCTCAGTTTTTTGCCATTAATCAAAATGGGGGGATTGTTGAATCCAACATGAGTTGAACTGACTCGGTTGTGTTAGTAAGTTTTGATCATGTCAAATTAACTCAGTTAGAATAATTGAATCAATAATGATGTTATGTCTAGGGGTGTGCAGAACCGAACCAGAACCAAAACCCAAACCGAAATCGAATAAAAGAACCAAACTGAACTGAATTTATTTAAAATTCTTAAAAAATTGGGTTTTGATTCGGTTCATTTTTTTTATAGAAACCGAGCCGAATTAATATATATATATCCTAAATTTCTAATCATATTAATTAATAAATAGTCAAAATAAATAGGAGATTTTCACTTAAATATTCCTAAATCCTAATTAAAAAAGAATTGTTTTGCTATACAACTTAGAAATTTTAAACCTACTAGAAATAAAACTATAGAAAATTTTAACTCAAACATTCCTAAATTCTAATTTAAAAAGAATTGTTTTCCTATACAACTTGAGAATCCTATTCCTACTAGAATAGGATTTATTAACTAATTCGATTGGTTAATTACAATCTCCATATATCCAGAGAATTACTTATATTATTATGGATTCTTAGTTTAAATCAGTTTGTTTGTCTAAGGAATTTGAATAAAACAATTAATTAATGTGACTCTAAGATATTATGTTCTTTTAAACTAGCAATAATATATAACAGTTATTAATTTGGGTTTCTTTCATGGTTATTGATCTCTTGGTTGGAATCCTTTAGATTGAACTTCAAAATTTTTTTTTGTTTGTCATAAAAATTCTTAAACTTGTTTGTTTGTGACAAAAAAAATTTATATTAGCGTTTAATTATAAATTACTAATCTAAATTTAAGAGCAATTTGATTTTGATTACAAAATTAAATTCGAACCAAAATATATTTGGCTCGATTCACACGAAACTGAACTGTATTCAGTTCAGTTTCGATTTTTATATTTTTGCTAATTTAGGTTTTGGTTGGGTCGGTTCAATTTTTTAATCGAACAGACATTTGCTCATCCCTAGTTAGGTTAGTTAGACTAAGTTGTTTAGCTTATTAAATTGACTCGGGGGTATGGTTATTTAATTTGGCTAACTTAATTATGTGACTTAGGTTAGTGTGTCTTGTGTTGAATAAGTTACTTTATTGTTCTGGACCGAGTACCTCACGTTATTTAGTAGATACTTTAACTGTGTTGTTTGTTATTATCTTTGGCTAAGTTAACTATTTTTACATGTGCGCATTGACTTGTCTATTTGTGGGAAAATAGAATATTCTTGTTTATCTCCTTTTGTAGAAATTAATGTTACACATCATCAATCAGGTAAGATAAAAAGAATTAATTGGCAACAAGGTTCTGCACAAACAAACAAATTTTGTCTGGAGAAAAGCTGCATCAAGACAAAGTCAAAATGGCTAAAAAGTTGCATGAATCTCCTGTCACCGTATGCTAATGCAATTGCATCACAGTACCAGAAGGAATAATTGACACATAGCACTAGCATCGCCAAATCTCTCTAAAGAATTTCGACATCAAGCAGACAAGAGATTCAAAATTCCAGCAAAGACTCAATCCCTCTCTCAACGGATTGATTTCAATCTCACAACGGTGAAATTCTATCTCCTAACGAATCGATTTGAAGAAGCAACGGGTTAATTGCGGAGCTGGAGTTTTTCAGAAGATGCCATTTCAAGTTCAACGATTATTTCGAACTTCGCACTATAAAAGGAGCAAGAAGGCAAGCTTCAGAACTTGATGATTACACCTAAATTTCTACTAAGCTGAAACTCTGTCCAAATCACAGCTCTAAAAAATTCAAGCAAACGGAAGCATACACTCAGCCCAGATCTTGCTTAAGTGAAAGAGAGAGATTAGTATCGAACTATAAATTGTAATACCAGTTATTGTAACAGGATCAACGTTTTTATAAGTTGAGTCTTGATTCTTTTAGAGCTCTGAGTTTACTAAGTAGAAGAGCGTATTCTACTCAGCTGTGAGTGATTACAGTGAGGAGGGTACTTACTTGTAATTGGGGAATTTATGAAAGGCTTCTTCGTCTAGGGTAAAGGAGTGGTTTAATGGATTAAAGCCAAGACACACTCTTGGGACTACAGTAGGCATAGGCTGTCGAACCAGTATAAATTCATTGTATTCTTTACTTATCTTCTCAAGCTTTCACAGTTTCACTCAGCCAGCTGACCAGCTCAGCGGAGATCCATCTCTCGCAAAAAGGTATACCAGATTAAGGAAATGAGTCATTCACCCCTCCTCTGACTCACTTAGTTATTCGCACAGGGCCAACAAATACATTCTTGAGTTTTAATTTTGGTGATAGTAGCACATCACCTATATTTTGTACTATTTGACTTCTGCCATTAGGAAGCAACATTAATTGTTTATTATGCAATGCCTCGTATGTTTGAAATAGTTATAATGATGGACTCATATGACTAGTTGCACCACTATCAATTATCCAATAGGCACTATTATCACTATTAAGCTGGAAATTAAGGCAGTGAGAGGAGGCATTACCAGAAAAGCCTGAGAATCCAGCAAATGCAGAGAAGTTTGGCTGTTGACTCTTTGCATTGCTTTTCATCATTTTATACAATTCATGGATCATATGTTTTGTGTTTGGTGACTCACATTCCTCTTCTTCATTCTCTTAATTTTCATTGGAGTGTATATC
The DNA here is from genome assembly GCA_947683365.1 of Euphorbia pulcherrima. Classification (NCBI taxonomy): domain Eukaryota; kingdom Viridiplantae; phylum Streptophyta; class Magnoliopsida; order Malpighiales; family Euphorbiaceae; genus Euphorbia; species Euphorbia pulcherrima. The sequence goes on from CANTUS010000014.1 coordinate 76,605,816, forward strand.
ATTTTGCCTTTGACAACATTAGCTTTGGCAATATGCATTTTCCCTTTCCTTTGGAACTGTTTCCGCTTAGCACCTTTCTCTTCTTGTTTGGCCACCATTCCAGGTAACCAACTACTTTGAAACACTCAGCCTTAGTGTGCCTCCACCTCTTACAAATCTCATAATACAGATTGCTCTTGTCCTCACTTCATTCCTCCTGATTTAGTTTTATACCAAAATTCACAGATCCAATATTAGGAGTACCGGTTTTGACAGAATAGTTTGCAAATTGCACGTGAGTTTCATTTGCTATCTCCTCTTGTTTCTAAGTTTTCATAATCATGGAATAAGCCTTGTTTACACCAGGTATAGTCAAGAAGCAAAATCCGATTAATGACATACTCATATTGCTCATTCAAGCCACTCAAAAATTCCATTACCTTATCTTCTTCCATCATATCAGTAAATCTAGTATAAGCATTGCAACTGCATTCAGCAACTGCTCCGCAATGGCATTCAAGTGTTGGCCTTAAAAAGAATAGCTCAACCCAAAGTCTTTTAAGAGATGTGAAATAATCGCAAACAGACATGTTGCCTTGATTCATTTTTCTTAATTGCCTTTTAACCTTGATTAACATTGGAGAATTGTTATCTCCATATCTTTGTTCCAGTTCTTTCCAAAGAGATCTGACGGAGGTTGGGAACACAAAGGATTCAGAGTAATCCTTGTGTATCGCATTCAAGATCCAGACAATAACAAGGCAATCTGCCTCTTTCCAAGCCTCATATTTTGTTGTTTCTTTCATAGGAGGTGGTTTATCAGATTCAATAAACTTTAATTTTTTTCTTGATTGTTAAAGCTCTAATCATAGCATGTTTCCAAGTAAAATAATTGCTAATCGTTAGTAAAGAACTTACTAGAACAACTCTTGGATTAATATCTTTCGTAGTCATTTTTACTACCTTTTCTAAATTTCCTTCTTCAAGCTGCGAAATTGATTTCCTTCTCTAGGCTCTATCTGCGAGATCTGTTAATTGATCTGCAATGACCTCTATTTCTTCCTAACCATCTCGCTTTGATACCATATTAAACGCAGGAATGGAGAAGAATGAACAGCTCTATGATTGATCATTTGATTAGAATTGGTTAGTGTTCAATACAATACAACTTTCACACTTATATACTACATAGAGATGATGGTGAGCTGGCTAAACATGTTGTGTGAGTGAGCTCACTCACGAACAGATTTCTCGCCAAAGTATAACAACCAAATAATCGAGTTCATGAGTTGTGCTCCTGTGTGATTGAGCTCATTGTAGTACTTTGTTGCTTCACTTGAGCTACCTTCACTATGATTCAGGCCTTGAGTTTAATAACCGAGTCCAGATCTATCTCTATCTCTCTTAAGCATGATCGCTCTAAATCTGTAAATTCGGTTGATGTTATGGCGTATGCATGTATTTTAATGATTGTGGGTATTCGAGAATGTTAGTTCAAGGTTAAAAAATATAGATTTCAACGTTTATCTATATTCTCAGTTGCTTATGTTTGTCTTATTGCTCCACTCGTCATGGTATTTTGTTTCTCTAAATATGGTAGGGTATTTTGTTTAATATATGTAGTTTCTTTTACTCATGTATTAATAACAATATAGTCCATAGTTCATTATTTATAATATAATTCCTTTGGCTTAAAAAACCTACTCAATTAATCCAAGGTTCAGATCCTCTGCAGTTGGAATTCCAACTGCAGAGAAAAGTTGTGAAATCTGAGACATCTAATTTGAGATGGATAGCTCAGATTTTTTTATATAAAATTAATTATAAAATTTTAAAAAAATTTAGGTCATCCATTTTAAATTAAATGGCCCTGAGAATCCTAATCCATTAATCCATACCAAAATTACATTTTCAGGTCCATGAGTTCCTTAAAAGTCGTTGATTTCTTGTTCCATAGGCACGCCTTGTACCTATCGAATTTGCAATTTTTAAAACAATTTGCAACCATCGTTTTAATTAATATGACATATGGTACCGATTAAATTTAGGGCAAATTTAAAAAGAGTAGCATTTAATTTCACTCATTTATAAATGGGGCTTAAGAATTTTTTTTTTATAAATAGGGTCTGTAATTTTAAAAAATTGATAAAAAAATAATTCTAAATATTAAATTCTGTCTTCTTTATTTAATTCTTATTTATATGTTTAAAAGATTAAAGATGGTCTGCCCATATTAAATATGAGTTACAACTATCATATATTACCCACAAAATGGGCTTAAGCTTTTACTAAATAAAAAACTAAACTTAAAATATAACAATAACTAATTAGACTTGATATAATTGATACAATCATACGGTATGGGTGGAGATGACCCATAATAAATACGTGACTCTTATAAAAACTTTTATTAATAAAAAAATATAATAATAAAATTATATTGAATCCTGAAGCCCATTCAATAAATACCAATTTTCCGATAGCTTATTTCCTTCATTATTTGATTAAGATTTTGGCTTCTACTAATTAGAAAAATTAATTGAGCATGATTAATACAATAAACTCAATTTTCTACCAAACAAGTAATAATGACAATAATAATAGAACTAGAAAATAGAAATATTTGAATTAAAATTGTTGAGATATTGATGTGAGTTTTATATTCTTGGTAAAAATTCATATGCAGAAGAGGTTGAAAAAAAAACTTCTGAGTAATATACATATTAATTGTCTTTATTGGAAATTACTAAAATTAGAAACAAACCATAAACTGTGATTTTACAAATTACAGCTTAGAAAATAGTTGTCGTTATTTTTTACTAGTGTAACTAATCTCTTTTCATATTAATTATTGATAAACTATACTCCGATAATCACATTAATTATTTCACCCCAAATGAAAATATATCATTATGGTGCCAATTTCATCCCTTTCAAGATTTCTTGGCGGGGGAACTGATGACCCACGCACGAACACATTATAACCTATGAAATTAACAATCAATAGTTAATACTTATGGCTCATTTAATTCATTGAATTACTAAATCAAATAAAAAAATGTTAAAAATAATAGAGCATTTGTATAGAATTTAATATAGGATGGAATAGTTTTTTTTAATTGAAGGATGGAATAGTTATTTCTAACTATTATGCATCTCATCTCATGAAATAACTATTTCTCTTTAAAATAAAGGGATTGTTATTTCATGAGATGTATAAAGGTTAGAAATAGTTATTTCATGAGATATAAAATAGCTAGAAATAGTTATTCTAACCACTAGACTTGGTCTAGTGACCACAACATCCTCCCAAAATAGAGAAAGAAGTTGGGGATCCTGGGTCTAGTGACCACAGGATCCTCAAAAAATAAATGTTTCTAATTCTAAAAAAAAATTGCTATTCTATCGGATATTATATTCTACACAAAACTCTACCATTTTTTACCTTTTTTCATTTATTTTTTTCTACTCCATAAAATAACCATTCCACGAAACAAACATCACCTTACTGTTTAAGGTATTAATTCCAGTTTGATTATCCACCCAGGATTACAATAGTGTACCTGTATATCTAAAAAACAACAAAATTTACAAATGATTAGTATATGAAAATTAGAATACAAGTAAATCTCTATAAATTAATATTTGATAAATTAATAACCCCGATAAAATTAATAATTTATCTAGTCCTAACTTGGAACCAGTATAAAATTGGACCTCAATCGATAAAATGATAAGATAATAACTTTTTTGAAATTTCAGTGTATATATATTGGTTCCAACAAAACTATAAATTAATAATTACTAATACAAGAAAACAGCAGATCTCTGACGGCAAACTCCGTCAGAAAAGCACTTAAAATCCGTCACTGAAGCACTCTCTGACGTCCTCCCTGACGGTTAGGGACCATCAGAAAATCGTATGTCAGGAAATTTCTGATGACTATGCTGACATATATTCCGACGGTTTACCATCAGAAAACCGTCAGCACTTACTGACTCCTTTGCTGACGGTTCGATAACAGAATGTACTGATGGAATTTCTGATGGTTACCCGTCAGTACATCCTGACAACTACAAGCAAAAAAAGACGAACTCCATCAGAGTTCTGCTTTATTAAAAAAAATAAAAATCAAATTTAAATTTTGGATTGAAGGGAGCTACAAATACAAATAACAATGCAATAGCACTAAAAAATCAAAGTTTTCAACAACAATGATTAATAAAAGTAACCACAACATTACTCATATGACAAAGAACAAAATCCCAAGATTCAATATAAAATAAACATTGTGATAAGTGTTATGAATTTCCCTAATATGGTAGCTACTAGATTTGCAGTAATTAATATTGTTAACAGGCCAACTCACTTAAATAACAACTGTTCCTGCTTCCAGATTCTTGATCTCTTGCATCATCCCCTTCCTCTTCCTACACCTGTAATGTAACCGAGCAAAACAATAAGCATTTCCCCCTAATATTTTTTTACTATCGATTTGCATATGTTAATTTATAATTAAACTGCATAGATTTGGCTGTGTGAAAAATACAAGGGAAGTTTAAAATGTCAGTATAGTAATAGAGTCCCAAGAATTTAGGAAGAAAAATTACCTGCCCAGATGGGCTAATCCAATGTATACCATACTGCACCAGTTTGACCTTCGTTTTTAACTAGGACAACTACATAATCCAAAATAGTACTTTTTAGATTATATCCCAATCATATATTGTTAATTAATATGGTTATTTCACATCCATATACAAAATACAGAAGAAAATTTAGTTTGTACTTCATAAAGAATAGAAAGAGAAAGAGAAAGAGAAAGACACACTAATTAACTATTCACTTCACACTATTGTATAAATATAATAGCAGCCTGAAACATGGTATGGTGGACATTAGCTTGCTTAGAAACCTAGGATGAAGGCTACGCTAATATGTGGTCGAAATTACTAGTCAATAAATCTTGTTGAAACTTGAAAGTTGAAACTAATCCATTTCATGTCAAAGCTTTATAGAAGCAGCACATCTGTAATAACAATAAGCCTAAATATTTGATGCTAGGTATTAGGCTATTAGCCATGGCATCAACATGAACTAAAGGCCATGAGACTTGAAATTTGAAACTAATCCATTTCATTCCAACTTGTTTGTCGAGTAAATTAGAGAATATGTACGGATGAACCAAATCCATTGCATTTCATTAATTATTTGGAAGTTTATCATAATAAAGGAGAAGACAGATGCCTTTTGTTTTACATAGCTAATGAGTAATGTTGATACCTAGATCGTTAATTTAGACATGTTCTTCTCTTGCCACTTACTTTTTGGTCTTAACACAATTTTAAAATAGTTAAACAGGACAGTGATACAAAATCTAACATGACCAGATGAGAGTTTTTAACTTACCTCCAAAATTACTATACCAAGAGCAACCCACAAGTAAGCCACAAGAACGAAGAGACGACGACACCTTACCTGCAACGTCGAAGACGGTAAGGGTGAACAGTGAGGAAAAAATTAGAGCAGCACCACTCTGACCTAACTTGTTCAATACCTCAAAGAGGTCGCGATATTTAGAAGGGAGGGAATTGCTCAATCAATTTCTTCGGTAATTCAAAATGTGTTTTGTTCATAATCGAATAGCATAAAGACAATGAATATTCATATATGAAGTATGCTTCAAAACACATTAAATTAGACAAAATGGTTGGATATACTATGAAATCTATCATTCTCTCAGAATTATCATTCAACAAATTTTAAAAAAACAATATTGAGACAGTGCAAATATAAACACTTAAATTCAAAGAACGGGGAGTAGATATATAGCAGACCCGACAACAAAGGAAAATAATAAAATAGTGAAATATAAATAGTAAAGGCAATCGACATCAAACACATAAATTACTGTTGTGTAAAAACTAGAATAAAACAAAGCTCTCTATGAATCTACACAAAGGCGCATTATGTTAACCTACTAATATTTGCTAATAACAAACGATTTAGTTATAAGTTAACCTAATTTACCTCGATAGGCCAGAACTGTGAGCAACGTTACGCATACATGAGATGTAGGTGGTTTTGATGTTGTAGAAGTCGCTTCAGTGGCAGCTTTCGGCCAGTGGAGGATCCAGAACCTTTAAATACAGGGGACAGACTTTCATAGAAGTTATATGTTGAAAATATTTTCGGGAAAATCTTATCAATATATATTTCAAAATAAATTAGAGAATTTATTCTTAAGATCAAGGCATCCAAAACAATCAATTAACTCTATACATTATTTAATAACCTAGCAATTAAAGAAGAGTTATTAGCAATATATGTTGTTCATGACAATACACGTTTTATTAGTAGTAACTGAACTCACAAATATGAAATATTTTCCTTCAATTCAATCGGAAACCATATATATAAACACTTTAGCTTTTATTAATATAATTGCTTTGATCTCAGTAATTGCCAAAAAGTCAAGGAGCTGCTCAAGCTTTTCAATGTATTCATCTTTAATATTTGGACAAACAAAGACTTGTAACCTAAAAAACAAATTAAGGCCCAAATTATGAAAAAAAAAAACTAAACCATGGAATGCAATCTCATCATCAAATTCCTCCCTAGAATAGCATCAACGGCAACTCATAATGCATCTTGTCCTTTAAACATACCATTTAGCACAATTAAAAAACTTAACAATATTCAATTGAAAAAATAGAATTCTAAACTGAAAAAATATACCATTTATATAGACTACACTCTTTCATATAAAACATAAAAATTAGAACTCTACTGCTGTATAGTGCATATACAAAAAACCAACAATGCAAAAGAATAATTAACCTGCTGCCTTTTGTGGTCTCCGGTGTTCGAAGCTTTACCGTCAACGGCGAATCAAAATATCATCATGTCGTGAGCAGAGCATGTGAGGTTTGCAATATCGAGTAAATCAAATCCAGCTCACCTAACCAAACGAAATCGTACAAGTCTTTCAAAATTAGAAATTAGGGCAAATGAAATTAGGAAAAACCCAGTATCTGAGAAGTGAAAAGAACGGAAGGGTTGTAGACCTACTCAAAAACAAAGGCGGCGCGAGATGAAAGTATGGGACATATGAAGAGGGGGTCTAATTTCTCCGGTAAAGAGTGTGTTATGGGCTCCATTGATGTTGAAAAGATTACAAGAGGATGAAATTGATATCATTGAAAAGCAAAAATAGCTCGAAATGTGGGGATCTCGTTGGGTGAATTGGAAATCAGAGCCAAAAATATGAAAGATGATGTTACAAATGACAATGAAGACATCGGTGAGTAGAAGAGAAAGGATAGTGATAGGAGGTTTGAGGAAGGAGAGTGAGAGATTTAAGGGAAGAAGAGAAGAGGGAGGCGGCAGATGAATGGAGAAGCAATTTAGGGTTAATGTGTTGGGTTCAGATTTTAGTATTTATATTATATAATATTACGATGGAGAAATAGAGCCTATCAGCAATACCGTCATAATTTTCTGCGGGTCACTGTCCGTCTGACAAAATCCGTCAGGAAATCTCATTTTTCCTTTAGTGAAAGATTCCAAATTTTAAGATTGTCTAGTAAAAAATGAATCTATAGTCACTTATTTTTTATTGAACTTCAAATCTATATTGAGTTGATCTTTATATCTCCTCATTGCACTTAAGAATTGGGGCATTGTCTTCTCGTATTGCAACAAAAAGTTTGATATTATTCCTTGACTAACTTTCAAATCGAAAGTTTTGTCAACCCACTACACCAAACCTTGATGAGTACGTCCTTGGTGATCTCTCTTATACTGGCATAATAGTTTTCGTTGTTGATTGGTCATGGTTGATTTTTGAATACATTTTAGTTTAGGAGCCATAGTTGACGTGATTTTAAAAACTTTCAATGGACATATTATAATGATCAATTTCTAACCATGTTTAATGTACATGGAGAAGAAATGTGCCTTAAAATTTATTTTTGTAATTTATTTTTTGGTACCATGAACTAACTTTTTACTTATTAAAAAATAATGAACTTGACAAATTCAATTAATTTGTGAATGTACATTGAACTTGAAAATTTAAAAGTCATACTTAAAACCTCTTTAAATTAATAAATTATTAATTTATCAATATCTCACTAAATCAATAAAATATCTCACTCCCAACATTATTAATTTATAAAGATTTTACTGTATAAACAATTCAATACAAAATTTTCAAAAAAAAAAATATTATTGAAAAAGTTTAAAAGAATTTAATAAAAGGATAACCTATATGCTTCCATGGCACATTCAAAGAATAACACAAACATTTTGGTGTTAATCTACATGAACAAAGATTTCTTTCATTTTTATTCCCATAGGATTTGAACCTTGTTCTCCTTCAACTTGATCAATCCGCATTACCAATTGAGCTAAACCTTATTGATATAGAAAGATTGTCTATTATGTGAATTGTTATGTATATTTTCCTAAAGTTTGTCATGGTATTCTTATAGGTTAAATGAAAGAGTTAAAGTCCAAAAGACTCGCCCAATGAGTTAAAAGACCCGATCTATAAACTCTACAACACTTGTGATTACAAGCAATGTGAGATATTTCTCTAGTATTCACTGCAATAATCGACCACTTTTAGGGCCAACGTCCTCATCGATCATGGCCACGGTGTTCATACAATGTGAATTAATATTATATTTTTGTATACAATAGGTTTCACTGTTTACTAATAGCCTAATGCTCAACTTGTTTCTAATTAATTTTTTTAGTTATACAAAAGAGGAAGTTTAATAAAATTGATTACTAAATATCAACTGTTAATTTGATTCATAATTTGAATATGGAATAGTAAATTCCCCAATAGCTTATTTCCCTAATAGTTTGATTACGATTTTGAGGATAAATCAATAAAAAAGTTTTGAGCATGATAAATACAATAAACTCAATTCTCTACCAATCAAACTATAATTGGAGGAGCTGCGCAAATAATAATGGTAATGATAATATATAATGACAATAACAATAGAAAAAGAACATATAGATAACTGAATTAAAATTGAGACACGGATGTAAGTAAACAATCCGAAGAAAATATAATCATATGTGAAAGAGGTTTAAGTAACTATGCTGATAAAAATGTATATTAGGGTATGGTTACCTAAAGTAAATATTTTTATTTTTGCCTCTTATCACTATTAGATTAAAATGTCAATCACTCATCTTGTGGTAATAGATGCATAGTAACTTACTTCAAGTAATTATATACATCCCATATATTAGTTGTCTTAATCAAATATTAGAAATAAAGAAGAACTGTGATTTTACAAAAATGAATAGGTTAGAAAATAATGTGTTTATTTTTTAGGGCGGAATCACATACTTCACAATGAAGTTATTCAAATTGGACCGGATTAGTTCTCGGCTTCACCAATTCAATCGGATTCAACCGTGTTTCAGCCGCTTATTTGATATTTTTTAATAAATACTTAAATAAAAATATTTATCCATCAAAACATCAAATATATATTATAAATAATTACAGAACACCTAAAAATGTTACTCTATTGAGACAAATACAATATGAAAAAAAGTAAGTTTAAAACATACTTAACCAATACAAAAACTGAGTTTTGAGCGGTTCAGCAGTTTTTTGTAATAAAGACTTAGGGAAATAGTCGTTACTCAAATCTCAGAAGGTATCTCAATCTCAAACTCAAAAGGGAATCCCGCAAGTAATGTACGCACAACATGTCGCTAACTTCTAATACAACAGGCATATGATTTCATTCATTACTATTGCGTATCACGCAAATCTACAGTTATCTTTCTCTATATCTTCTGTAATTTGCGATGCGCATTTTGTGGATTTCAAGTTATGACTTTTGATAGAATGCATCTTCTTAACCATATTAGCTACTAACTGTGCATACATTCTGCTTTTTTGCCGGAAATGCGAACTCTTACGTTGCAATTGCTTATATTTTCCCCCTTATCGAAGAAGTCAAAGCCCTATTGGCCTTCGTCTCCTTTTTAATTTTGGTCCAACTTGAGCTAGGTCAAAATAAAATAATTTACTCATAAACAAAAACTGATTGGTAATTCTAAAAAAAAAATACATGGATTGGATTGAGTTCCTTAATAATTTTGCAACAACTAAAACTAAAGAATGATATGATGCAAAATTGCAAATATAAATGATGCTAAACTATTTACATATATTTTGAGTAAAATAATTTTTTTAATAAAAGAGAGGATGTTATAGGATAAAGTAAAAAATGAATATTAGCTGTTGGATAGTGACAGATTGACTACTTGCACGCTTGCATCCCTCCAACTCTTCCAATTTTCAGCTTTCACAGTATACTGTCCCTCTAATTATTTGACTTTTTGATTCAATTTTACATAAACAATTAAACTTGCTTAAATTCGTGTATATATATTTATCAAATTATCAGGAAATATATTGACAATTTAAGTTCCTATATAATTGATATCTAATTTCAAAATATTTTGTTACCAATCCATTTGAAAAAATATTCATTTTCTTTTGAAATTATTTGGTATTTCAATTTTGAAATTATACATCAAGTAGTATTCTATTGGGAAAATGTACCATGAAGTATGAACTATTCGAAATTTTTTCCCCAAATCACAAACAATTCTTTTATTATAGTTATTTTATTAGTTTTTATCCAGACAAGGAGAGAGGACGTAACACATTATTCACTATCACCAATTACACATTTTTAAAGTGATGGCTACTATGATTTCCTTAAAAAAGGACTAAAATTCAAGTATAATAATGATATAATTCATTTCAAAAAGTATTTTAAAGAGTAAGGGTTGTTTCACACATTTAACGAGCAACATTGCTCAAGCATAACTAATGTGGGATATCTAATACACCCCTTCACGCTCAAATTTGTTTGGAGCGTGGAGCTATCATCAGGTGACCCAACATCATAATTAGGCTTTGATATCATGTGGGTCACCCTTTGATAGCTCTACGCTCCAGATAGATTTGAGCGTGAGGGGATGTGTTGGATATTCCACATTAGTTGTGGCTTGAATAATGACACTCCTTATATTTGTGAGGGAGCCCTCACCCTTTAAAATACTTTTTTTTAGTGAGTTGGCCATAATTAGACCTTAATTTATTGTCTTTTCATTTGCATATAATTCAGTGAATACGAGACATGATAAGCAATGTTGGCTACTTTAGTCATTGTGTACCACAAGAATCATACTTTATTCGATGTTTTCTTTATGTAAATATAGATTTATTTTTAAAAAAAATGTAAATATAAATTTTGAAGAGGTTTTGAACCCATTTTTCAACAATCAAAATTCTATAAAGTTAAAAAATCAACTTTTAAAAAATACTTGAACAAATTAATCTAATCACTTCATTCAATTTTAAAAAGCTAGAATTAAAGACATATTTTCGAAACTAACTTTTCTCACCACATCTCTCTAGATTAAATTAGAGTATGATATGTGCCATATGAAAAAAATAAGATAGTAAAAATTAATTGCAGATAGTTTAAATGCATACTAATTAGATAAGTAGAAAAAAAAATAACCACACATAAAACGTCCCTTTCTACCAGTTTCAATATGCTATCATCTTTTTCTTCTATATTTCTCACAAAAAGTACATATATTTTATAGTTTAGCATTTACACTGTGTCGGTGCCATGCTTAGTTTTTTCTATAAAGAGTTCCAAAGATGCAAATATTGTGATTTTACAAAAATTGTTATAATTAACAGAAAAAATTCTGTAAGTTGTGTAAAAATTTTAGGAAGAATTACAAACATTGTGCTTTATTTTTATTTAAACGAAACTTCCACCATATGCAAATTGTTGAATGCTTTGGGAAAAGACTCCAAGCGGCCAAAGGCAAAAGATTCCGAATCTATTGGAGCTTTAGGAAGACAGAGGATATAAAGAAACAATCGTTTCAAAGGTTATGGAACAAATGCTGGACGAAAAAAGACAAAGATGAGTCAAACAACAATAGTTCAATACAAATGATAACCATTAATATCTGTAGTTACTAGTTTATATTTTAAATAATAATGTTAATAATACATGATCTATACTAATTAATTAACTCTTATTAATTACAGTTATCAGTCAATATTAAAATTTAGCTCGTGTTGTGCTCTATTTAGATGTAATTAATTATTATGGAATGATATACTTTGGACTATTTAAATATTATTAGTTTTATATCTTTATATCTTTGCTTTATTTAATTTTTATTTCTATGTTTAAAAGATTAAAGATGGCCTGCCCAAATTAAAGAGCTCTTTACATAAATAGACTTAAAAAGAAATTTTTAGCTCAAAGAATTAACAAACAATAATAAAAGATAAAAAGGGGGAAAAATATAAGAATACGTTCTGGTAAAAGAAAAATCTAAATACCAATTACTTGCGCGGGTATTGTTTATTGATTTTTTTAAAATTTTTTTATTTTGTATTTATCTCTCAAACTGTTTATTTTTTCGACATATTATTTTAGAGTTTTTCTATCGTCTCTTTTTTATCTTCAAATCGATATCCACTGTGATATATTTTTCTGAACTGTTAGATACAATATATATCCAATGAATATCCAATATATGTTCAATAGAATTTCAATAGATGTTTGGTGGAGTCTAGTATATGAGAAAACATAAAGACCAAATTAAATAACTAATTGATATCACAAACACAACAAACAAAGAAAGAGAAGAAGCAAGAAATCAATTGCAAAAACTTGCAGAATCAACTCTTCAATCCATTTTTTAGCCATATCGACTCAATTCTCGTTCATCATATTCTCTTTTGATCTTTTCAATTGAAAGAAGACACTACCCCAACTGTGGTCCAAGTGCTTCTTTTTTTTCAATTTTATGAATTATTCCTTTGAATATGCCTTTGAAAATATGCTCACCGCCTTCAAATTTTGTTTATTACCTTGGAATCTTTCATCACCATATAGACGTCCAATATATATCCAACTGATGTTCAATATATATCCAATAAATGTCCAATCGCTTATGGCTTGAATTGCTAAATTCCCAATGGTTTGCTTCAAAAAATTAGGAATGAGTGCATAAGCTACATCAACAAAAGATTTGGAGCCAAAATTGGAAAACACAAATGAAGAATAACAATCAAACTTCTCCATTTCAACAAGAAATAGATAAAAATCTCACACCAAAACCCAAAGTAGAACTAGTCCAGTCAAGTAATCAACAACACAAACTAATATAACGATTCCATAAAAAATGCCAAAACTAAGATATATCAGATATCTATAAGGTGTCTATTCGATATCTAATAGATGTCTAACCGATTCAAAACCAACATGATTATGATTTAGGTCACTAACCAACAACGATCTGAGCCTTAATTTGGAATACAAGCACACCATAAAAAAACTGCCAAAACTAAGATATATTAGATATCTATAGGATATCTATAGGATGTCTATTGGATATCTATAGGATGTCTATTGGATATCTAACCGATGCCTAACAGATTCAAAACCAACATGATTATAATTTAGTCACCAACCAACAACCATCTAAGCCTTATTTTGGTATATAGGAATAACTTTCAATATCAAAACTGTTTGCTCCACCAGCAGCCTAATTAAATTGGCCATTAATAACAAAATAGTTACCTTAGCATTTTATCAAACACATGGTGTGCACTTCAAGTTTAACAAATAGAATGTTAAAAAAATTACATAATGAACTATAAATTGTCAATTAAAGACAATAGATGAACTACACAATGAACTACAAAAAATGAAATCAAAAGAATGAATCAAGACATTGAAATGTTCCATTACTTATAACATATCGAACTACAAATCTCGAAATCAAAAGAATGAGATAAAAACAAAAACAACTTCAATTGAGGATTCAACGTATAGAATAAAAAATGCAGATGCAAAATAGGTAAAATAACGATCAATCAATGCGAAAATCAAAAAGAAGAAGAAGAGGATAAAATTACTCAAACAAAGAAGAAGAAGACGCACATGATGAAGAGAGAAACACTGAAAAAGATGAGAAAAAAAACCCTTAATGACACTTATATACAACGTATTTATGTTAATTAAATGTTAAAAAATGAAAAGCGAAAAATGTTTAGATGTCATTCCAAATTTATAATTATTTAAAAAAAAGTGACTCATCTTGACAAATTCCTCATATTAAATATGGGTTACAACTATGAAATATTACCCACAAAATGGGCTTAAACTTTTACAAAATAAGAAACTAAACTAAAAGTATAACAACAACCCATTGAACTAGGGTGTGATGAGGATGACTAAAGATCAATGTTTGACTTCTACAAAAACTCCATTAATAAAAAAAATATAACAAAATTATATTGTAGATGCCAATTCTAAGATAGCTTATTTCCTTGATTGTTTGATTAAGATTTTGGAAACAAATTAATGGCTACTAAACTATGAAATGTAGGAGGAAAGGGAAAGAAAATTAATGAATATTCATTTATTATTTATTATTCTTGTAAAATTATTTCACTTGCTTGACTTTTCAATATTTATCAAATCATCAAGTGGTGCATTTTAGATAAGTTTAAGAAAGTGAGATGAATTTTTTAGAGTTCAGAGAGCAGAAGCTATTAGGAACAAGTTTGGGGCGGTGATGTATTAGGCCTATTTTAAAAGAGAAAAAATAATATAATTCCCATTTTCTTCTCCTATTTTATTTCATATAATTAATTAGTGGTCTTATCTCCTTATTTTATCTCACAAATTAATTAGTGCTCCAAATCTCTCTTTATTTTATTCCGTCCATTCTATATCTCTCTCTGACCCTCTTCCATTTAATCCCCTTTAACTGCAATTTGATCTCTTTGCCATTAACATTAACTTCTCAGTTGATATGGGTGGCTAGAATTTGTGATCACTTAGTTTGTATCAGAATTCGTGATCATAATAACACGTACTATTGTAATAGTTATTTGTCAGTAAGCCTGATTACATAATAAAGATTAGAATTGTTGAAGTGTATATTGATTGGTTAGTTTGTTGGTTCTAGTTATTGGGAATTCAACTTGAATTTCTAGTAGTGTATCTTTGTGATTTTGGAAGAGATAGAAGTTTGAGAACAAGAACCAAGAGTAATTCATTGGCAATAAGAAATGGTGGGACAACAATGAGTAATAATAATAAGCAAAATTCATATTAGTTCCACCAAAACAAGTTGATATTGGAAAAGAAAATGGCATATGAAGATCACAAATTACACAGAATACTAAGTAAAAAATTACTGACTTCTTTAAAGTGTTCCACAACTGATTATGCAAACAACTCCAAAATGGTGATGAATAGAAGTTAGGCTGCCCTTAAAATGAAAGCCTCATAACTAACACTAATTTTGTTGCAGTCAAACACCATCTAAGGTGAATCTTACTCTCTTAAAAAGCATCAAGTTTAAAATTTCCTCCCAAGATCTTGAAACATTCATTCCGCAACATATAAACGAAACTCTCAATAAAAGAAGACTAATGTATCCAGAAAAGTCGCCAATAAGATTATCTCTTAGAAAGTTATCTTCGGAGATTGTAGTTCTATGTTCAAGGCCCATTATCACTTCGTGCCATAGAAACAAAGGCGAGGAACTTTTTCCATTTATGGATGCATTATTATTTTCAATCCCAGTACAAGAAGCTAAAAAGACTATGTGGTGTCATCAAAATAAAATATATCACAACTAATCTCAATGTAACAACAATGTCAAACTGACCCTTTATAGTTTCTACTTTCTAGTAATGAAATTTTAGAACAATTTGATATTATCAACCATCAAATATTCTTATTTATGACTGATAATGTTATGTCTAAGGAAAATAATATCGCCTTATCGGACCTTAAATTTATACTAAGGAAGATTAAACTCTTCTTAATTTGTTTTGCTTATTATATAAGGAAGAGATAAATAAAAATTAGTAGATTAGTCACTTTTAAATTTGAAAACGAAATCATGGGCCGTGACAAATTAATAATTGAAAATGAAACAAAAACTTAAAAACTAGTTCTACATTAAACTAATTATCAAGCCCGAAGCCCATGTAGGTTAATACCCAATATACAAAATCTACTAAACATCCCCTTATTCATCAAACCCTAAAATATACATCAGCCGCCAAACGCCTCTTCTCCCTCTCCTAGACCCAAGTTTCTGATCTCTACTCATCTAACCACCCTCATCAACCCTTTTGCTTGAATTCATAGTTTCTATACTATCTATTGGAAAGGCACCGAAAGGTATCATATTAATCCTCAATGAAAATTGCATTCTCATGTCTCTTTTATCTGATTGCTTGTCGGTTAGATGTTGTTCTTCTATCAATTTAATCTTGTCTTTCTCATAGTTATAGCGTTTCGTGGCAATTTTCACTTTACTTAATCTTACTCCATTGAGATCCATTACTGTTGATAACCGTTGTATTGTTACAGGCTTACAGCTTAAGATATGTAAATTGGAACTGAACATAGATTTATGTTTTGAAATGGCTTTTCATGATTTCAATAAAAATTGAACATAGCATGATTGGGCTTGTGCTTTATATCTTGTTCTGTTTTAAACTAAGTGTTAATAGGGTGTTCTTAAATACCGCCCAATTTTTCTTAGTGCGGTCCACAACAATGACAAGTTTGCCCTAAAAAAAAAGCTGAATTTGCCTTAGACATTTTGGCTGAAAACTTGTACCACTGGACAGACTTGAAGGCAAAACGCCTAAACCAGTCGGTAGGCTTTTTTGCAGAAAGTCTACCCACTGGTTTAGGCATTTTGGCTGAAAGTTTGTCCAGTGGTACAGACTTTTAGCCAAAATGCCTAGGGAAAACGATTTCCATATTTCATCAGGCACGATTTCCAGATTTCAGTTCCGAGTAGTTGCAAATTTTGGGTCGGTTTGCCGTCCATTGCTGGAAATCCGAGTGCTTTTGCTGGTGGTGAGGATGAGCTTTAGATTTATGAGATTTGTGGTGTTTTACATGAGATAGAGAGGAAGAAGATGGAGGGGCAGTCAAAAGGAGTGTTTTTCTTTGAGGGCAAAACTGATTTTTGTGTGGGCAGCAAAAAGAAAAAATGGGCGTTAAATAACAACCCAGGTGGTTATAATATCATGTTAGGATTGAAATCCCACATCGCTCTCCATGTATCCACTGAGCTTGTATATAAACAGGGCCCTGAGGGCCTTAACTTGAACGACGCGTTTTAAAGCCATGAGGTTGGCCCTGAAGGCGCCAGAGTGGATAGTATTGTTCGAGCTGTTTATAACACGTTATCAGCACGATCGCGATGAGGGGGTGTGTTAGGATTGAAATACCACATCGCTCTCCGTGTATCCACTGAGCTTGTATATAAACAGGGCCTTGAAGGCCTTAACTTGGACGACGCGTTTTAAAGCCGTGAGGTTGGCCCTGAAGGTGCCAAAGCGGACAATATCGTTCGAGCTGTTTATAACATATTATTCCATTCTTTTGAATTATTTTCAAATTGGAATTAGCTTTATTGCAGCTGTGTGTACACCATACGCAAACTTGTGCTTGTTGTTCCTCTACTTTTTCTTTGCAACCTTGTTTTGCCAATAGTTTGTACTGTAAATTTGTGCAAATGCTAACCAACATGTATTATTTAGGGTTGAATTTGATGGGAGGAAAGAAATATGAGAGGTTTTTGGAGATTCAAGAACAGTTGCTATCAATGGCATGGATGGAATTGGGAAATTTATTTTACAGGTATTTCCATGACTATTTGATTTGCATGATATGAAAGTTAGAGTTTTGTTTTTATCTTTTTCAAAAATAACATGAACAAAAGAAATTTAAACAGTTGGATATGAGTATCCGCCCCTACAATATCATGAATCGAATTTGGCTTAAATTATAATTATGTTGAACTATGGATAGAATGTAGCTTAAATGGGTTTTGCTTAAATCATAATTATGTTGAACTATGGAAAGAATGTAGCTTAAATGGGTCTTGTTTTACTCAAGGAAAAACCGAAACAAAAGAATTTCGTTTTAAATTGAAATGCTGCCTAATTGCTGTTGTTTTATATTAGAATAGCCAGTGTTTTAAAAATCGGTGGGATTTTTCATAACACTGCCGCGATTTTAGGTAATCGGGCGGTCCTAGGCGGTTAACTGATTTAGGCGGGGCTAGGCGGTCTAAGGCGGAGACCCCGCCTAGACGTTTTGAAGCCTCGACCGCCTGATTAGCGCCTAGCGCCTTTTAAAACATTGAGAATAGCAACCAGTGGATATGTTGGAGCAGCCCTTGCCACAAAACAATGTTAGTGCACTTGACTGATTATTGCTAATTAGAACCGTGCAAAAAGTAACCTAGTTTAATTAGGCTTCCAAAAATCCAATCAACTTGTTCAACGTTCTCGGAATAAGTTATTATAAAAATTGATGAGGAAAACAATTGATTGTTGTTAATGCCTTGATACAAAAATAACTTGAGATAAATAATGACTGATACAAAAATAAATTGAGGTAAATAATGACTAATGAAGAGTGAATTTACTTGTTTCCGTTTGATTTCCTCGTAGTTGACCATTATAGACATAATATCAAAATTATCAATATATTCTAAAATGTATATCATTAGCTTAAGATGTAATGTGTCAATATAAACTATTATATTAACAAATTAAAAACAGAGCAAAATTTGTGGATGAAATAGACCCTACACGATACGTTGTAGTAGGAGGAATAGGCCATCAAGGACTTACGAATCAAGAATGCTAGAGAGATACTTGATTTAGAAGATCCGGGATGAGGGTACAATGGAAGTAGGTTTATCCTGGCAACCACTATCATACGGTATCTAATCATGCATCCCATCCCATGAACTTACATTTCTGCAGGTTAAGGCTTTGAGACTAAAGTAACAAAGTATCAAACCTTTGAGACTTTTGAATGAATAGACTCAACCTTATCGTGAATTTGTTTTGTATTAGACTCGTCCTTGCTTCTTTATGAATACTATATCACCATTCAAAATTTTTTGGTTATCATAGAAGGTTTTAGTAGTTTAAAATTTGGTCTAAGCTCGGTCTATGGAGGGGGTGCATGTGTCGGGCTAAGCAATTAACTCTGTTTGTGAACATATTCAACTCATACTAATTTAAAATCTTGTAAATGTTTTTTTCATCTTCAAAGTTCGAACTTGCATGAAATACTATTCAAGGAGGAGAAGTTTATTAATACTACAAGAAGCGGTTGTTGGTATAGGACACACTTAAATAATTAAAGCGAAACTAATAAGATATAGCTCAGTTGGCAACGCATGAAGTTTGAAGAGATCAAGGTTTTAATCCTACTAATTAAATACGCTTAGCCCCAAATAAAATTATTTTAATATAGATGCTTGAGAATATTAAAAAAAATTTAAATAGAAGCGAAGATTTCAAAATAATTTGTATTGAAATTAAAATATAAAAATACACGATAACCAAAAAGAACTTCTCAATTTTGAATGGTGACATAGTTTCATTTAGGGTCAATAGCTTAACATTAAGGAATAAGGGGTAACAAATAAGTAATGTGAAGATTGATCTACAGCTTAACAATAATTTTTTTCTGAAAAGATTATGCCCACGAAATAAAAGAGGCAACTATTTTGGGAGCCACACATTTTTTTGGATAAATCACAAATTTTTTGTTCTGTTTTTTTATTTGCAAATCTGCTTATATTATTGAATGTAACCCCAACTCACCACGAATATGCTTTGAATATGTGACCTCTAAAATTATAAATTTATTGTGAACCACTCGATTTTTAATTTGTTAAAATAATAGTTTTTCTATTAAATTAAAATAATAGTTAATATTAACACATTACATCATAAACTATTGATATCCATTTGAGGATAAAAAATTTTGAAAAAGAGAAGATATATTGATAATTTTGATTTTATGTGTATAATGGTAAACTACGAGAAAATTAAAAGAGTAAAATATTGCAGCTTTGAAATATTTTTATATTAAAATTAAGTATAAAAATACATAATAACTAAAAAACATATGAATTATGAAATTTCATGACTTTGAGTCCTATTACTATAATTGGAAAAACTGAAATTTTTGTTGTAGGCATCAATCATGCTAGGATACACGCCACGTATAGTAATAGCATAATCTTATCCTATAAAAGGTCTAATGGATTACCAACCCCCTGAATTTGTCTCTAATAACCCGCATTCCTTAGAATTTCAAATTTTAAAATGTTCTCCCCCCACTTAGATTTTTTCCAAAGTGTATCTCATAACCCCCTAGAGCGGGTTACAACAGTCTTACCACATAGAGTGTAGTACACTCGTCGATAGATGTTACAGTTTGAAAAGTCAAATTAATGACTAAATGACATGTGCCATACAATGTAAAAGTTATAAAAAAAAAATATCTATTATAATTTCATTAAAGTCCTTGTTTCTTGTTTTGTTACAAAAACACCTTCTATATTTCCTATTTCCTTTGAACTTAGAAGTTGAAACATCGCTCTTGTTTCTCAAACTTTGGTTAAAGGATTTTGATGATGTGCCTAAATCGTTTTTTAAATGAATGCTTTATTTCTTATGTCTTTTAAATCCACCGCTTTAGTTAGATTCAAAGTTTTAAGGTGCTATTTCATCACCTCTGTGAAGCTTACTTGCATGCCTCATACCCGTCAGGGATTGGGGATATTCGTGGGTTGAACACTCGTTTCAACCAATGTGTCATTCCTGCGGTTGCACTCATTTGAGGAGTGGTTGAGTTACACGGAATCAAGGTAGACGAGACCCTTCTACAGTGTTCACGACATCAGCAGTCTGAGACTATGAACTGCGATAAAACTAGTCATAACAACTTCCCTTCAGGTTCACCGGAACAATCTAAATTTAGGTCGCATACTCTCTTGCCATTTCCTAGTGCTAGAATTAACCCCAGACTACAAATTGGCGTTATGCGGGAGTCATAAGGTTGGAAGAGGTTTATTTGCTTTCGTGTGCTACTTGTGTTGTGCTCATTCATGCGAAGCTCATGCATAGGCCGCCTGTGGCCAATCTTTATTTTCGATTCTTGCTTGCCTCTACTCTCCCCTCGCTTGAAAGAGGAATTTAACAAAATGCCTAAGATCGTTTGAGTCCTGACGACCCATACCTAGTTCACTAGGCATAGTTAGGAATTCGCACGTCTCACGTATTTTGAGGTTAAGCTTCGCATCATAAGCTCTTCTGCTATCTACCTCTCTAAACCACCCGTATGTATAGCATTCATCACTCGAATGTTTATGTTATCATCCATCTCATTCATTGTTCAATTCGGGCCGATCATCTTTCGGTTTAATCAATTAGGTCAAGACGTCCCCGCCGCTGAAGCCCTCTTTGGTTGCGATATGACCGTTGTTTAGTTCGCCGTACAGTGTCAGAACCAGTTATTCCTACCGTGCTTAATATTCCTCCGTCTAGCGAGTTTTCGACCGAGGGCATTCCTCCGCCTGTCTCTTCTCCGTCGGTTGATCAGGGGCAATCTCAGTTGAGTTCAGAGTTGGCTAATGCTATGGGTATGTTCCTCCAATTGGATATGTTTCGGGCCACTATTCAAGAGCAAGGTAGATCCGCTCTCAGGGAAGAAAGGGAGTCTTAAAGGCTAGCGGGGCCTATAATTCAAGCTCAGGGATAGATCGTTGGGAATATAGCTAGTCAGTCTCCGCTAGTTCAGAAACAGTTTCCAATACCGCCGCCTCCCCCTGTTCCTCCTATCCAGTAGAGCCAATTTCAGTTTGGTCAGAGTTCTTCTCAGCCACCCTTGTCATTCGCTGCACCGACCTTTGGTTTTCCTCCCCCTGTGCACCCGAGGCCCCCTCTCCAGTCTCCTCTTCTCCCCGCTTTCTCAGGGGGGTCTACTCCTCCGATGACAGTCCCCTCGGGTGGCTTTGTTGTTACTCCGGTGCTGCCAACTATTTTCACACCCTCTCCCGTGGTCACTCCCCGCGAGGCCACTCACCCTTAGAATCCTTTCTCTCGCCCCTAGTTCGAAACCCCGGCTCCTCCGCCTTTCTAGTTCGGTTCATCTTCATGCGACCAGGTCACGCAGCCTTCGGGTGTGACACCCGAAATGGCGGCTTTCTTCAGGCAACATCTGAATAGGGGCGAGGATAAGGAAAAGTGAGAGATGATGATTGGGTGCCCAAGAATTTTTCATTGCCCCGCATGGAAGCTTATTCAGGTGAGGGACCTCCCAAGTCCCACGTAATAATGTATGAGCGGATCATGCATGTCCAAAAGATTGGGAATAAAGTGTTGGCTAAGTTATTCCTGTGTACCCTGTCAGGACCTGCTCTCGAGTGGTACAATACTCTTTCGGAGTCCACAATCCTGGATTGGAAACTCCTATCTGAAGCTTTGATTGCCCATTATGGATTTAATTCTACAATGGAGACCACCATTTAGCACTTTGAGGCAGTCAAGCAAAAGCCGGGTGAATCCTTCATGTCATATTTCAACCGATGGATGGCCACTCAGGTTCTCTTAAAGCAAACGCTTAGCCTAAAAGAAATGATCCCAAAGTTACTTGACGGGCCTCTCCCGAAGCTCCGGAAAGAAATGGAGACTGACTCTTTCGAGTCCTATCGGGAAGTTTTTGAAAAAGCTGAGAGGATCGAGCGCCGGGAGGAATAGGAAAGGGCTAGCAAGCGAAGTGGCGGCAAACCCTGGTTTAACAAGAGCAATGATTCTCAGTCTTTTGGAGTTGCTTCGGTTCCGACCTAGGACAGGACAGCTGCAGTTCAAGTTGTCACTCAGGAGAATGCATCCACAGCTTAAGCCGCGCCTGCTCGGACACCTGCTTAGAAAGCATTCGTGTCTCCGTGGAAGCTTCCCCTTAGTGTTCTGTTTGCCAAGTTGCTCGAGAAAGGCTTGCTTACCTCTCTTCGTGAATATTGTGCTCCCGCACCTGAAGAAAGGGGAAACTTTTGTCGTTCTCATGTTCAGGGAGGACACACAATAGATCAGTGCAAGCCTCTGGGCAGGGCCATTTGGCGTTTGGTGCGAGAAGGGAAGATGGCTCAGCTTGCTAGGAAGACCGATGCTGAGGAGAAGCCATCACCGAGCCCGGGCGATGAAGTAGGTATGATCAATTCCGGTCTCCCCGAAGATATAGTATTGGCCATGGTCTCCTCCAGTTCAGCCAACACCCCTATGCAAACCAATTTTGCCGCCAAATCTGACAAGAATCCCTCGAGGTCTCTAGCGGATGAAGGAGACAAGTTATCAGCCGAGCAAGCAAAGGTTTTGAACTTCGTCTTGGACGACGCTCCAATGAAAGCTACCAAGGATGATTAGTCTACCGGCTCTTCCAATCAAGACCCTTCGCCTGTGGAGGATGATTTTTCAGTGATGTAATTTTCTTTCTTTATGTTTCTAGTGTTCAGATGTGATCACTTCTGCCTTTAAGGCACTTTAATTTAGTGAAAGACTTTGCATTTGCTTATTTATTTGATGTTTCGCCGGCTGGGTCCATGCATTCATTTTATCACAAGCATAATGTGTTCAGTTTTCATGATGTTACTTTAATTGGAATAAATTCGAGTACAGAGGATAATCTTAGATGATGAGCTGATAAGCACCCTCCGAAGATGTCAAACAAATGCCAAAACTCTCGTAAACCGAGCACCTTTCTCCTTTGTCTATGGAATGGAAGCGTGCTGCCCACCAATGTCGAGATGAAGTCCTCAAGAGTCGTAGTCAAAAGGACCCCCGTGGACTAAAGCGCGGTTCGAACAGCTTGAACAGTCTTCAGATGCATCAAAAGTGCACAGCGAGGCCGAGCAACAATTGTGTTAAACATCATGAATATTTGTCAAAGGCCAGCGATCTGATTCCGAAGTTGGCAACGCCCATCAGCGCTGGTCCAAGGGGGAAGTTCCAACCAGATTGGGTAAGACTTCGCGTATTCAGAAAAGCACTCGGTGCATGGGGCATGATTATCAATGGTAATGAGCTCGTAAACCCTACTAATCAAAGCAGGTTGAAGCGTTATCATATCTAACAAAAAAAAGAGAATCAAATCCAGAAAAGCGGCACATAAAAAAAATAAATAAAATCAAATCACCCGGCTTCTAGTCTTTTACTGCTCGGGCAAAAATTGAGGTGTATCCCGCTGATTGGTATTCTACAAACTGGTTAGGCAAAAGTTAGGGTGCAAAAATAACCCGCTATACTGAAACCTGAAAAGGGCTGTCTAGGCAAAAGTTTGGGCAAAAGTGAGCTACGAGAGTGTGTTAGCTCGAAAACCTTCATAGGCTAGTTAGCACCAGAGTTTGGGTCAATAGAAATGATTATCATCATCATGTACTCAAACTTAATTCAATTAATGGAAATATAACTTTTACTGAGTCCTTTATGTTTGGGCTTGAATGAATATATTGGGCCCAAAGGGCGAAATGTTGCAAGTCGAATGTAGGGTTCCGTGTAGTCAACTCAATTCCTCGAAATAAAACAAAGATAAAAGGCAAAAATCCTGATAGACTGAAAAGAATCGAGGTCTATGCAAAAGCTAGGAAAAATCCGTTGGATTGAAAACCCGAAAAGGGTGGTCCAGGCAAAAATTACGACATGAAAGCAAAAATAAACAAGTCTGATAGGCCCAACACAATGTTCGGGTCTATGCAAAAATTAAGACAACCAAATCAAAGATAAATGACTATCGTCGATCACATCAAGATACCCGCACTGTCGTCATCATCGTCGTAGTGCCTGAATATCCTCTGCAATTTGGTGGACTCGCATGGCTCAAATCCGTCCTCTACTCGTGTCCACTCCAATCTCGACCGTGACCGAGCATCTCGAGTCCGTAACGTCCTAATCTTCTGAAGCCATCCTTGGTAGAATTCATTGGTAGTGATAGCGCCCGGTCGTTCGTTATCCAGAATCTTGAGCTTTGCTTCGTGCACCCCCTTGTCTCCGTCATGCCTGATCCAGCAATCAATTGGCAGTTAAATCACTGCGGCTTCCCTAGTTCTCTACTAGGGGCATCCCCACCTAATCTGCGCAACATCCTTAATCCTCTATCAGGGGCATTCTTGTCTTGTTCGTACTACAAAGCAATTCCATGTATCCTCCCTTTTCAAGCAAGCCGATCTTTCCCTGATCAAAGTCGATCAAGCAAGTTAATAAGTCATCTTGACGATGACCAGTCCGAGTTTCCCATGCATTCATACATACATGCATAATGTTCATAAAGGTCATGTGTATTATTTTGTGCTGAATTCTACAGGAAACATAGTAAGGAAAAATATCCTCGGGCTATGCGCTCGACCTCCAAGCAAGAGCTTGTATCAAGGGGCATATCATTCTGTCCTACATTCGAAGACAGAATTTCTCCCAAGGGCACATCAGCTAGTCTCAGTTCTCAACATTGGCAGTTTCTCCGCCTCCCGGAAATCTCAACTCTTATTTCTTTTTCTTCCGTTTTTTATTGCTTAATTGAAAGGGCAAAAAATATTTTTGTTCCACAAAATCAATCAAGCAATAAAAATGCGATTTATATCCCTTACTAATGCTTTAATGCCTTCTTGACAGGTACACCATGGGGCAATTCAAAAGGACAACCAACCCGATGGATCCTAAAATCAGAACTCAGAAGTTTCTCCCAGGGGCACCTCAATGCAAATACCTAGGGGCGCCTTGATGCAAATACTCAGGGGCATATCGATAAAGTCACTAGGGGCATCCCTACACATGTTTGAAGCTGCATTCAAGGGGCATATTAGCCAGACTTGGCGCTCGACCTCGACAATCTCTTCGGACTCCCGGAAATCTCAACTTTATTTCAGTTTCATTCTTTCGTTTTTGTTGCTAATTGAAGGGGGTAAAATTTTTGTGTCTCGGTAAAATCAATTAAGCAATAAAAGCGCAACTCATGTCTCTCTAATATCTCAAAACTTCAGTGGCAGGCACACTGCGTTTAGTCCAACGGTCTCCTCGGGCGTTTTCAGCAACACCTTCCAGTTAAGTTCTTGGTGTGCGTTCCAGTCTAGAGATCTCGTTTGATATTCTCGGCATGCGATTCAAGCCAAGCAATTCCCAGTCCGAAGAAGTTCTTGGCACCTTCCAATTAAGTTCTTGGTGTGCGTTCCAGTCCAAGGATCTCGTTTGATATTCTCGGCATGCAATTCAAGCCAAGTAAATCCCAATCTGACCTTGGCACCTTCTAGTTAAGTTCTTGGTATGCGTTCCAGTTTAGGGATCTCATTTGATATTCTCGGCATGCGATTCAAGCCAAGCAGATCCCCGTTCGACATCGTTAGAAGTTCTCGGAATGCGATTCAAGCTAAGCAAATCTCAGTCCGATCTCGTTAGAAGTTCTCGGCATTTCTCAGTGAAGCCCTCGGCGCTCTCGGCATTCCCTTTGTCTTCGACATGCCTAATTCAACCTCTACCCTCTGATAGAACCGTTGATGATGCGTCCTATGACCATCCGTAGACAACCGCCTCAAGAAATCCCTACTCCTTTTTTCCTCGAAGCAACCAACCAATCCATCCCAAAATCGTTTGGGGCAATGAAGGCTATAATGAATCAATCTTTAAGTCAATTTCGTTCTTGATAGGTTTGTTTATGGCAATGCCAGAAGACAACCGGTTCAAGAATCTGCGTGTCAGGTATATCTTTCTATCCCTCGCTCTTTCGTGAGATCACATTTGACCAGTCAAATGATAATCTCACGAGGGGCAGCCAGTGAGCACGGGCTTTTCGGTGACCCTCAGAATGATGATGACTTTTTGCTCTAACTTTTTATTAGTCCAGTTGTTCCATCCTTTTAGAATCGAATTGCGATTAAAATGTTAACCGCTTCCTTTCCCCTCGCGCGCAGTAATTTGTTTCGCGATTTTTTCCTTAAAATACGGACATTTTTAGCGAGTCTCATTTGCATCGTTAGATTCTTCACTCTCCAAGCTTTCCAGAATGTCAAGAATCGCCCTGATCAGATGCCCGTAGTGTAAGCTGTTTGCGTTTCAGGCCCTATCCCTCGTCGGGCCCCTTAGGCCTTCCCCCCTGGTGCCCCTAATTTGGCGGCTGGCGTCGCCGCTGGAGTGAGAGGCCGCGGCCTAGATTGGGCCGCGTCATGTGACGCGGCCTGGGCTGGGTCGCGTGACGTGAAGCGGCCCACCTCGTCACGTGACGCATCCTCGGACCGGCTGCGACACTGATGCAGCCTTCGCTTGGGGATTTCTGTAGTCGGTGTTTTCCGGGTTTTTCTTGGCCACCAAGTCTGGTTTTAGGATTTTTCCGTCAAATTTTGACATTTGGGGGATTTTTAGGATTTTTCCGTCAAATTTTGACATTTGGGGATTAATTCTGAGATTTTGCATTTGGAAAGTCTATAAATACCCATCAAAATTCTGATTTTAGGACTTTTTTTTGCTGATTTTCTATACAATTGAATTCTTGGAATTTTCTAAATTTTAGGGAGAAAGAGCTTAATAATATGGTGAAATCTAAATCAAAACACTTGGTTCTTGATTTCTAAATCTTATTAGGCTTAATCTCTTATGTTAAATTACTAAAATCTATTTGAAATCTTAGGTAAAAATTGGTTTAGGTAAGCTTTACGGACTTTTTCCGTACAAATCACTAAATCCCTTGCTAAAGCGGTTATTGTTTCGTCGGGTTTTCGTCTCAAATCCATTATAGAGCTTGTCAAGCATCCAGTTCGAGTCTCAAGAGTGGATTCACGGCCTTTAGGTAACTTTCTGAGTTTCAATCTATTTCTTTTTTGTTATTTATTTCTGCTGCTGTGTTTTTGGTTGTTTTTAGGGCGTTTGGCACTTTTCTTCGTCTTTTTTGTGATTTTCCGTAAAAACTCCTGCTGATCGTTCCGGCAAACGTCAGGCCGACTGAACGTCACCTAGGCCACCTTGCTGAGTCGGCCTACCACCTCGTCCAGTCGGCTTACGGGTCGCTCAAGCGGCCAATTATTATTTTGTCGGATTTTTTTGGTTCTTTTTCCCCAAATTGAAAAATCCAAGTTATTTAAGCATTTTAAGTCCGAATCTACTATAATAATGTAGGAAACAACTTGAAATTTTAGTAATCTTGGGTTTTCAGGCGTAAAAATATTGATTTCAGCTTGTGTAGACACTTTTTCCGGCAGGCCACTTCAATGGGATGAAGGCCGATTGAGTGTTATCTAGGCCACCTCGTTGAGTTGGCCTACCACCTCATTGAGTCGGCCTATTAGTAAAAATATCCGAATAGTCCCTGTTTGCTTTAATCTGTTGTTTTAGGCCTTGTTTTTGTCGTTTTTTTTATCTGGCTTGTCATTTTAATGCTTTTTCAGTCCCATTTTTTCACTCGAAAATCTCTTAAAATCACAAATCATCTAAAATTAATTAACTTAATTTTTATAGCTGTTGGAAGTGTTTTGTTTTTTTCAATGGGTTTATTTCCCTTTTAATGGCTTAAAATGATTTTTTTAATTAAATAAATCTAAATGAACCTTTTTGCCATGGTTAAAAATCCTAAAAATATTATGAAAATATGAAATTGTTGAAAATCAATTATTAATACAAAGGAATTGTAACAAGAATAAAGAGAATTGAAGAAGAGAAATTTTATTATTATTTTTATTGATGTATGAAAGAAGAGAAAGGGTTACATATTTATAGTAGAAATTGAGGGACGTGGGTTTAACTGTAACGAACCGAAATTTTCAAAATTTGCTTATAATAAATTACTATGGTATTAAAATGTCATAGAAATTATTTTTGTAGTTATTATTATTGTTATTGGATATAAGACATGAGGAAATAAGAGTTAATTAAGTAAGAGGGATGATTTGGGCATTTAATTAATTGTTAAAGGGCATTATTGAAAATTGGAAAAAAAAACCAAAATACATGCAAATCATCCAGCAACTTCTTTTCTTCAATTTCATCTTCTTCCTCTACCAATTTACATTTCTTTTAACCAAAATTTTCTCTAATAAAAAAACTTTCGATTTCTTCGATTCACTTTAGAATTCTTGTTAGAAATTGATCCTTAAGTCCTCTATCATCATTAATTTCAGTCAATCAAGACTAGAAGAGGAGGATTTTAGATTTTAAGGTTCGGATGAATAGTAACCTGAGTTTGAAGTGAGTGATTTTTGGTGAAATTAAAGCTTAATTAGTAGAATTCATGGTAGATTAAGCATATTTATATTATTAGGAAGTTTATTTATACAATATCTTGATAGAATTATATATGGCTGTTGTAAAGGAAGCTAGTGCAAGCAAATCAAAGGCAAAATAGGTAGAAGAAAACTAGAAAGAGCATAGAAAAAGGTTTGTGTCTCGAATTTTGATTTCTCGGTTTTTCGGAAAATTTTTCAGATTGTATATCTGTTTTATTTTAATGTTTTCTCTCGTTATATAAATCCGATTTGAACGATTCTTGATTTTATTGATATCTACAGAAAGTAAGGAACATATGTTCAGAAGAAACCTTATTGCATTTCGTTCGTTTTCAATGTGAAATTTTTATTTGAAGTTGAGTTACGAAATCTGTTTTCGGAGAATCTCAGCTTGGTACACTTTAGTATTTTGATCATAACTTTGGTTATAAAATTTGGATTTCTGTGGTTCTGGTGGCTTTGGAAAGCTGAGGCATGTGTCTAATTATGTTTAGAAGGAAGTTCTTTGGTTGGGTGATGTTTTAGTAGTGAAAAATGCAGGGGAAGTCAGGTTATGAAATCTGGAAAAATTCTGGAAAGTATGAATATTGATTTTATTGAGTTTTAATTGAAGTTTGATGCTTAAAAATTTGGAATTTGGATTTCTTAATTACTGAAGTTATGTTGAATTATGATTGATGGTTTATAGTGAAATTTTTAAGATGTTACTTTGATTTATTGCCCTTATTAAACGAGTAGAATACGGGTCAGGGTAGATAGGCGCCAATAAAGGGGGTACAGTATTGTACAAATAAATGAAACTTTGGCTTCGGGCTTTGGCCGATATTATGATATATATATTGATATTGAAGCTTCGGCTTCGAGCTTGACCGATATTTTGATTTTGAAGCTTCGACTTTGGGCTTGACCGATATATTGATTTTGAAGCTTCGGCTTCGGGCTTGACCGATATATTGATTTTGAAGCTTTGGCTTCGGGCTTGTCCGCTCCCGTATCCATTTTACTGTTATTCAGGATTTGTTTACTTTGGGCAATATGTGGTTAAAGTGTTTGGAAGAATTGGATACAAATTTGATTGTACTTTAAAAGGATTTCTATATAAGTTTTGTGATTTGGTTTCATAAAGTTGGTTAATTTGTTTTTGACTAATGAACAATCTTGGTTTCTATTTTAAAAATGTTCAAAGTTATATTTCTTTTATGGACACCATCAAGCAAATTGCTTAGTGTATAGTTTTTTTTTTCTACACGTAGGTGAAGAAATTATAGATAGCTTGGATCAAAGTGGAATAAGTGGATCAGCTTGAAGAGCAAATAAGGAAAGACTCGAGGTGGATTTATAATTTAATGTAATATTATAGTTTGTAGAATAATGACATGTACTAGATAATGTGAGATATAAAATGGTATTGAGAAATATTTGGAGAATAATTTAAATTTTGAAACACTATATTTGTATTTGTATTTGTACATGTTAAATCTATAAGGATTGAACTCTATATAGTGGAGTAGAGTTGTTTATTGGGTGATTAAAGTTACTGTGACACTCTCAATAAAGGGGGTGTTACACTTGTTGGTATTAGAGCAAGGTTTAGGCGATTCTAGGACTAAGTTGTATATGCCATTTAGGATATAAATATGTTATGTTAGTTGTTGATTGGTCCAATTTTTAGGAATAAGTTATGGCTAGTAGTAGTAGCAACCAGAGAGGAAGAGGATGCTGGGAGTACGGTCTGGATTAGACAAGGGGATGAACAAAGACGTAAACCTCCACCAGTTCATAGCTTTCCCAACAACCTACTCTAGCACAAGCCGCTTTACTTCCGCATATGACTGCTGAAGTAATCACACAAGTACTTCGAAAAATATAAATCCCTCAAGGTCCTGTAGTACCCTATGCTGAAAGAAGAGAGGAGAGAACTCCTCTTGAAAGAATCGAAAAGCTTCCGGCTGATGACTTCAAAGCGAATATAGTGAATCCTGTATTTGTAGAAGATTGGCTTGATCATATCAAATGGTGTAGACCAGGCTGCATTTTACAGATGAAGAGAGATTAGACTGTGTGCAAGGTCTACTCAAAGAACAAGCTAGGAGGTGGTGGGATAATATTGTGAGAGAAAGGCGACCCGGAGAAATCACCTGGGGTCTTTTCTTGGAATAATTTGACAAGAAGTACGTTAGTGAACGATTCAAGGATGAGCAGAGGAAATTGTTCTTGTCTTTGAGATAGGGACGAGTGACCGTATCAGATTATGAATTTCAATTCCTCAAACTCGAGAGGTATGCTCGTGATATCGTTGACAGTGAAGTAAAGTGATGTAAGAGATTCGAGGATGGGCTGAATGATGAAATTAGAGTGCATTTACTTGCACAAAGGATTAGGGTGTTCAATGACTTGGTTGATGCTGCTACGGGCATTGAGAAGATCAATTCAGATAGGCAACAAAGAATGGCTAATAGGTCTTGATTTCAAAAGGGATCACATGGTCCCGTTAGTTCAGAACCTCCAAGTAAGAAACAGAAGGGAACATCAGAACAAACACAATCTCATTTCAGAAGGTTTTCACCGAGACAAACCATAAGTACGGGATCAGCGGCTAGTGTACCTTCAGGTCGAGGCAGAGGAAATGTTTCACAATGTTCTAATTGTGGAAGGATGCATACAGGGGAATGTTGGGGAAAAGGTAGAGTCTGCTTTAAATGTGGCTCGAGGGATCATTTGATTGCAAATTGTCCTCAAAGACAGATAAGTACATCTGCACCTGCAGAAGTTCCTACTCCTACAATGCAAGGTGGAAGAGGAAGGGGAAGAGGAAATGCTAGTGAGACAAGTGGACATAATGTGGCTCAACAAGCACCGGAGAGTGGTAGACCGGGAGGAATGGCGCGAAGTTATGCAATTCGAGGGCCTGAGACTCGAGAATCTACTGATGTTATAGTTCGATAAATTTTCATTCTTTAATCACGATGTTTATGCTTTAATAGATCCCGGTTCATCTCGTTCATATATATGTACTGCATTAGCACAACAGAAAGGGTTGCATGTAGAAGAATTTGGAGAAAATATTGAAGTGACTAATCCTTTAGGACACAGTGTAATAGTAAGCAAAGTGTATATGAATTGCCCTATTATGATTCAACATCAACTTTTCCATGCAAATTTAATTGAGTTACCTTTTCGAGATTACGATGTTATCTTGGAAATGGATTGTTTATCGGAACATCGAACTGTGGTGGATTGCAAAAATAAAGAATGTCACTTCAAGTTTCTGATGGAGAAGAAATAGTTATCGTGGGTGAAAGATCAGATTATCTCTGTAACACAATTTCTTTTATGAAGACTAAAAGGCTGGTTAGGAAGGGATGTCAGGCCTACCTAATCTTTGCTCTAGAATTGAAGAATGGTGAGTTAGAATTGCAGAATATTCCTACGGTATGTGATTTTCCTGATGTATTTTCAGAAGAACTACCCGGGTTGCCACCAAAAAGAGAGGTAGAATTCGCAATTGATGTATTGTCGGGTACAGCACCAGTATCCAAAGCACCATACAGAATGACGCCTGCTGAACTGAAAGAGTTGAAGATCCAGTTGAGAGAATTGTTCGACAAAGGATTCATACGCCCGAGTATATCCCCGTGGGGTGCATCAGTGTTGTTTGTTAAGAAGAAAGATGGGTCACTCCGATTATGTGTTGATTACCGTCAGTTGAATAAATTGACAGTCTAGAACAAGTATCTATTGCCAAGGATTGAAGACTTATTTGATCAACTCAAGGGTGCCAAATACTTCTCCAAGATTGATTTGAGATCAGGTTACTATCAGATGAGAGTAAAAGATGATATTGCAAAGACGGCTTTTCGAACTAGATATGAGCACTATGAATTTTTGGTGATGCCATTTGGTCTAACTAATGCACCAGCAGCATTTATGGACCTTATGAACCGTGTCTTTTATTTATATTTAGACAGGTTTGTAGTGGTTTTCATTGATGACATTTTGGTGTATTCTAAGTCATGGGAAGAGCATGATCAACATTTGCGGATATTCTTCCAAACTTTGAGGGAAAATAAATTGTATGTCAAACTTAGCAAATGTGAGTATTGCTTGAAGAAGTTTCTTTCTTAGGCCATGTTATTTCTGCAGAAGGAATTAAAGTCGATCCTAAAAAGATAGAAGCAGTTATAGAATGGAAACCACCAAAGAACCCTACGGAAGTCAGGAGTTTCCTTGGCTTAGCAGGGTATTATTAAAGATTTGTTAAGGGATTTTCAGTCATTACTGCCCCACTGACGAAACTACTTCAAAAGAATACAAAATTTGAGTGGAATCACTAGTGTCAAGAAAGTTTTGAGAAGTTGAAAGCGATGTTAACAGAAGCACCCATCCTTACCCAACCAGAGCCTGGAAAAGATTTTGTAATCTATAGTGATGCTTCACATAGTGGTCTTGGGTGTGTTTTGATGCACGAAGGGAAAGTGATTGCCTGTGCTTCCAGGCAAGTGAAGAATCATGAAAGGAATTATCCTACTCATGATTTGGAAATAGCTGTAATAGTCTTTGCCTTGAAGATTTGGTGACACTATGTTTATGAAGAAAAATGTTATATTTACACAGATCACAAAAGCTTGAAATACTTACCAACACAGAAGGAGTTGAATTTAAGGCAGAGAAGGTGGATGAAATTCATTAGAGATTACGATTGTCTTATTGATTACCATCTAGGAAAGGCTAATGTAGTGGCAGATGCTCTCAGTAGAAAGACAAAGATGGCACTTAGGGCTATGAATACGGGGTTAGCTCTTACCAGTAGTGGAGCCTTAATTGCAGAATTAAAGATTCAACCTGTACAACTAGAACAGGTTAAGCAAGCACAAAATGAAGATGATGACTTGAAGGTTATTCGAGCAAGGACACAAGTGGGTATCATAGACGACTATATGGTTCGAGAAGATGGATGTCTATATTTTAAAGATAGACTATGTGTGCCAAACAATCAAGAATTGAAGAAGAATATCTTACAAGAGGTGCATAGTAATCCTTATGCGATGCATCAAGGAGCAAACAAGATGTACCAAAATTTGGAGAGCCATTATTGGTGGAATGGAATGCAGAAAGACATTACTAACTATGTTGCTCAATGTCTAACTTGTCAACAGGTGAAAGCAGAACATCAAGTTCCTTCTGGATTGTTGCAACCAATAACAATTCCAGAATGGAAATGGGAAAGAATCAAAATGGACTTCGTGACGTCTTTACCACTTACACAGAAGAAACATGATGCAGTGTGGGTTGTTGTAGATAGATTGACAAAGTCTGCCCCTTTCTTCCAGTTAGGATGGATTATTCACTTGATAGGTTGGCTTAGTTATATGTAGATGAGATAGTAAGGCTACACGAAGTGCCTATTTCAATCATTTCTAACCGAGATCCAAGATTTACTTCGAGATTTTGGAAGAAGTTGCAAGAAGCCTTAGGCAGTAAACTTCATTTCAGTACTTCATTTCATCCTCAAACAGATGGTCAATCTGAAAGAGTAATTCATGTGTTGGAAGACATGATGAGAAGTTGTATCATTGAATTTGAAGGAAGTTGGGATAAGTATTTGTCCCTCATGGAGTTTTCCTACAATAACAGCTATCAGTCAAGCATACAAATGGCGCCATATGAAGCATTGTATGGAAGAAAATGTCGAACTCCATTACATTGGACCGTGCTTAGTGAAAACAAGATTGTGGGAGTGGATTTAATTTAGGAGACAAAGGAGAAGGTAAAACTTATTCAAGAGAGATTGAAGGATGCATCGGATACACAAAAGTCTTATGCTGATCTAAAAAGAAAAGACATTACTTATGAAGTTGGGGATAAAGTATTTCTCAAAGTATCTCCTTGGAAGAAAGTCCTGCGATTTGGCAAAAAAGGCAAGCTCAGTCCAAGATTCATTGGCCCATATGAGGTTATAGAGAAGGTTGGACCGGTAGCTTATCGATTGGCAGTACCCTCGATGCTCGACAAAATTCATAATGTGTTCCATATGTCGATATTAAGGAGATATATATCAGATCCATCACATATCTTATCTCCTGATGTCGTGGAGATCGAACCCGACTTGACGTATGAAGAGGAATCGGTACAA
Organism: Euphorbia pulcherrima; assembly: GCA_947683365.1. Classification (NCBI taxonomy): domain Eukaryota; kingdom Viridiplantae; phylum Streptophyta; class Magnoliopsida; order Malpighiales; family Euphorbiaceae; genus Euphorbia; species Euphorbia pulcherrima. The sequence goes on from CANTUS010000014.1 coordinate 76,641,128, forward strand.
ACCTTGGCGAGAGAGGTTAAACAATTGAGAAACAAGTCTATTCTACTGGTAAAAGTACTTTGGAAGAATCATAAGGTTGAAGAAGCAACTTAGGAACCGGAGGATACAATGAAAACTCAATATCCGCAATTATTTTCAGGAAATTTTCGGGACGAAAATTCATAAGAGGGGAGAATTGTAACGAGCCGAAATTTTCAAAATTTGCTTATAATAAATTACTATAGTATTAAAATATCATAGAAATTATTTTTGTAGTTATTATTATTATTATTGGATATAAGACATGACGAAATGAGAGTTAATTAAGTAAGAGGGATGAATTGGGCATTTAATTAATTATTAAAGGACATTATTGAAAATTGAAAAAAAATAAAATAAAATACATACAAACCATCCAGCATCTTCTCTTCTTCACTTTCATCTTCTTCTTCCTCTACACATTTACGTTTCCTTTAACTAAAATTTTTTCTAATCCAAAAACTTTCGATTTCTTCGATTCACTTTCAAATTCTTGTTAGAAATCGATCCTTAAGCCCTCTATCATCATCAATTTCAGTCAATCAAAACTAGAAGAGGAGGATTTCAGATTTTTAGGTTCGGATGAATAGTAATCCGAGTTTGAGGTGAGTGATTTTTGGTGAAATTAAAGCTTAATTAGTAGAATTCATGGTAGATTAAGCATATTTATGGTATTAGGAAGTTTATTTATACAATATTTTGATAGAATTATATATGGCTGTTGTAGAGGAAGCTAGTGCAAGCAAATTAAAGGCAAAAGAGGTAGAAGAGAACTAGAAAGAGCATAGAAAAAGGTTTGTGTCTCGAATTTCGATTTCTCGGTTTTTCGGAAAATTTTCCAGATTGTATACCTGTTTTGTTTTAATGTTTTCTCTCATTATATAAATCCGATTTGAACGATTCTTGATTTTATTGATATCTACAGAAAGTAAGGAACATATGTTCAGAAGAAACCTTATTGAATTTCGTTCGTTTTCAATGTGAAATTTTCGTTTGAAGTTGAGTCACGAAATCTGTTTTCGGAAAATCTCGGCTTGGTACACTGTTTAGTATTTTGATCATAACTTTGGTTATAAAATTTGGATTTCTGTGATTCTGGTGGCTTTGTAAAGCTGAGACATGTGTCTAATTATGTTTAGAAGAAAGTTCTTTGATTGGGTGATGTTTTAATAGTGAAAAATGCAGGGGAAGTCAGGTTATGAAACCTGGAAAAATTCTGGAAAGTATGAATATTGATTTTATTGAGTTTTAATTGAAGTTTGATGCTTAAAAATTTGGGATTTGGATTTCTTAATTACTGAAGTTATGTTGAATTATGATTGATGGTTTATACTGGAATTTGTAAGATGTTACTTTGATTTATTGCCTTTATTAAACGAATAGAATACGGGTCAGGGTAGATTGGCGCCAATAAAGGGGGGTACAGTGCTGTACAAACAATTGAAGCTTTGGCTTCGGGCTTTGGCCGATATTATGATATATATATTGATATTGAAGCTTCGGCTTCGAGCTTGACCGATATATTGATTTTGAAGCTTCGACTTCGGGCTTGACCGATATATTGATTTTGAAGCTTCGGCTTCGGGCTTGATCGATATATTGATTTTGAAGCTTCGGCTTGGGGCTTGTCCGCTCCCGTATCCATTTTACTGTTATTCAGGATTTGTTTACTTTGGGCAATATGTGGTTAAAGTGTTTGGAAAAATTGGATACAAATTTGATTGTACTTTGAAAGGATTTCTATATAAGTTTTGTGATTTGGTTCCATAAAGTTGGTTAATTTGTTTTTGACTAATGAACAATCTTGGTTTCTATTTTAAAAATGTTCAAAGTTGTTATATTTCTTTTATGGACACCACTAAGCACATTGCTAGCGTGTAGTTTTTTTTTTCTACACGTAGGTGGAGAACTTGTAGATAGCTTGGACCAAAGTGGAATAAGTGGATCAGCTTGAAGAGCAAATAAGGAAAGACTCGAGGTGGATTTATAATTTAATGTAATATTATGGTTTGTAGAATAATGGCATGTACTAGATAATGTGAGAAATATAAATTGTATTGAGAAATATTTGGAGAATAATTTGGAGTTTGGAACACTGTATTTGTATTTGTACATATTAAATCTATAAGGATTGAACTCTATATAGTGGAGTAGAGTTGTTTATTGGGTGATTAAAGTTACTGTGACACTCTCAATAAAGGGGGTGTTACATTGACATATTAATGACTTTTTGTAAATGTTTACAAATTATCACATAAGGTTAGAATACTATTTAAATGGTGGCTAAGAAACTATTTAAATGGTGGCTAAGTAAAAGTTCAACTATAATTCACATCAATTTTACAACAAATTTTAAAACTCCCACTTTGATGTGGATTATTGTCAATGAGGCATTGTCTCATTAAAAACCTTACTATGGAAAAATCATATGGGACAAAAATCATAGTTAAGTGAAAAAGAGTACAATGTTTACTCTCTGTTCGCAAGTTGACTGAATGTCTTTAAGACGCGCATACCAATGCCGTAGAAAAATTTCTTGAAAGTTGAGGAAGGTAAGGACTTAGTGAATAAATCTGCTAAATTGTTACGAGAGCGGATTTGTTGAATACTGATTTCACCATTCTTGTCCAGATCATGAGTGAAGAAGAATTTTGGTGAAATATGCTTTATTCTATCTCCTTTAATGTATCATTCCTTTAATTGAGCAATGCAAGAAGCATTATCTTCATATATTACCGTCGGGTCTTCTTTAGTCTTTACTATGCCACATGATTCTTCGATATGCTTAGTTAATGATCTCAACCGCACATTCGCGATTGGCTCCATGAATCGCAATTAATTCAGCATGATTTGAGGAAGTAGCTGTGATAGTCTGCTTTGTGGATCGCCAAGAAATAGCTGTTTCCCTATGTGAATAAGTAGCCCGTTCGAGATCGGGCTTTGTGTGGGTTGGATAAATAACCCGCATCCACATCCAACTAATTTAGACTTAGATTCATATGGATAAAATAAGCCTAAATCAATAGTTACTCGAAGATAGTACATTATGTGTTTAATTCCACTCCAATGTCTACGTGTTGGTTCTGAATGTCTACGTGTTGATGCTGAACTGTATCTTGATAATAAATTAACAGAGAAGGCAATATCCGACCTTGTATTGTTGGTAAGATACATTAATGCACCTATTGCGCTAAGATACAGTACTTCTGGACCATGAACTTCCTCATTATTTTCTCTAGGACGAAATATATCCTTTTTCACATCACGTGATTGTACAACATTGATTACTCAATGGATGTGCTTTATCCATATTAAATCATTTTAGGATCTTTTCTGTATAATTTGATTGATGCACCAATATTCCCTTTTCCAGGTGATCAATTTGTAAACCAATACATAGTTTTATCTTTCTAAGATCCTTCATCTCAAATTCTTTCTTTAAAGAATCTACGGCATTTGGAATCTCTTCTGGAGTTTCGATGATATTCAAATCATCAACATAAATAGAGATGATAACAAATTTAGGTCTCGATTTTCTTATGAAAATGCAGGGACAAATTTGATCATTTTTAAAACCAACCTTTATTAAATATTCACTAAGACGGTTTATACCACATGCGTCCAGATTGTTTTAATCCATATAGAGATCTTTGTAATTTTATCGAGTAAAGTTCTCGTTGACCATATTTTTCTGGCAGTTTTAATCCGTCAGGGATTTTCATATAAATATCATTATCTAGCGAACCATATAGATAAGCTGTAACATCCATTAAGGGCATTTGCAAATTTTCTTGCGCTACCAAACTAATAAGATATCTAAAAGTTATTGCATCCACTATAGGTGAATATGTCACCTCATAATCAATTTCAGGTCTTTGAGAAAAACCTTGGGCAACAAGTCTGGCTTTATATCTTACTACTTCATTTTTCTCATTTTTCTTTCTCACAAAAACCCATTTGTATCCCAGAGGTTTTATACCTCGTGGCATTCGAACTATAGGTCCGAAAATATTTCGTTTTTCAAGAGAATTTAACTCTATTTGAATTGCATCTTTCCATTTATGCCAATCATTTCTATTTTGGCATTCTTTAAGAGATTTTGATTCATAATCCAAATTATTATTTTCAATATTTACTGCAACATTATATGCGAAAATAAGATCTATAACCATTTTATTCTGATTCCATCTTCTTTCATTACTGATATAATTTATTTGAATTTCTTTATTTTCAATAACTTCTGGTATTTGCACTTTAGGTGATTGCACTTCAGGTGCTTCTACTTCTTCTAGAAGTGTATTTATATTAGTATTTGATTTTTCAACGAGAGTGTCCTTATTATCATTAACTCTCTTCTTTCTAGGATTTTTATCCTTTGAACCGATAAGTTGTCCACGCTTCAGGTGTGTTATCGTATTATTATTTGGTTGTTCTTCAGGAATATCAATACGTATAGGCGCATTTTCTGCTGGTATATACGACTTGGTTACTCATTTTGGGTCAGCAAGTGCATTAGGCAACTGATTTGCTAAATTTTGAAGATGGATTATCTTCTGAATTTCTAGTTCAGAATCTTTTGTTTTAGGATCCATATGAGTAAGTAATGAAGCATTCCATAAGATTGACTTTTTCAAAATTGCCTTTTTGCCTTCTGCCCCTAATTTTGGAAAAGTGTTTTCATTAAAGTGAGTCTGCAAAATGTGCAGTAAACATGTCTCCAGTTAATGGTTTGATATATTTTGTAATGGAAGGAGACTCATAGCCAATATAAATTCTCAATCTTCTTTGAGGACCTATTTTGGTTCGTTGTGGTGGAGCAATTGGTATATATATATTGCACAACAAAAAACTCTTAGTTGAGAAATATTAGGCTCATGACCAAAAGCTAATTCCAAGGGGGAATAATCATGATAGCTTGTGGGTCTTAAACATATAAGAGCTGCTGCATGTAATATTGCATATCCACATACTGATGTAGGAAGGTTTGTTCGCATAATCAATGGTCGTGTAACTAATTGCAATCTTTTAATAAATGATTCTGCCAGACCATTTTGAGTGTGAACATGTGCTACTGGATGTTTCACTTTTATCCCAATCGACATGCAATAATTATTAAAAGTTTGGGAAGTAAATTCTCCAGCATTATCAAGACGAATCGATTTGATTGTGTAATCGGGAAATTGTGCTCGTAATCTTATAATTTGAGCAAGTAATTTCGCAAATGTCACATTGCTTGATGACAATAAGCATATATGTGACTATCTACTTGAAGCATCAATTAGAACCATAAAATATCTAAATGGTCCATATGGTGGATGAATCGATCCACATATATCACATTGTATGCGTTCTAAAAATGCTGGTTATTCAATTCTAACCTTAAGTTTTGAAGGTTTTATGATTAATTTTCCTTGCGAACAAGCAGCACAGAAAAAGTCATTATGTTGAAGAAACTTCTGGTTTTTCAACGGATGCCCATGCGCACTGTCTATAATTTTTCTCATCATTATTAAACCAGGATGACCCAGTCTATTGTGCTAAATTTTATATGTATCCGAATCTATAAACTTCTGGTTTATAGTTAAATTGGCTTCAATTTCATTTATAACTCTATAGTACAAGCCAGATAGAAGAATATAAAATTTTTCAAGTAAACACTTCTTCCGAAAAGTTATGCATGTAACATACAGACATTCTTTGCCGTCTTCATTCACAGTTTCAATATGATATCCATTCTGCGAATACCCTTAAAACTTAATAAATTCCTTTGAGAATTTAGGGAAAATGATGCATTGTTTACTGTAACTATCGTTCCCCTTGGTAAAGTAATATGAGCTTTTTCGGAGCCTTTAGTAATTTTCGTGTTGCCCGTTATTGTAGTAACGTTTGTCTCACCCTTTTTTCAATGTGGAAAGATATTTTGAATCTTTAAGAATAGTATGGGTGGTAGCACTATCCACAATACATATATTTTCTTCATTAGCCTTGATGTCAATTAATACCGGAAAAGAATTTATTTTCTTTATTTAAAGAAATAAACTAAATTATTATTTAATCATGATTAAATATTACATAAAACATTAAAAAGAAAATAAACACATATATTAAAAGTACTATATATATATATATATATATATATATATATATATATATATATATATATTCAACCATTATTCATATTTGTCCTTTCCACTGGTGCTAGGTAAAAAGAGATCCGCCATATCCAAATGTGTAATATTACTGGGCTCAACATTAATAATGTAATTTATTTCCACATCAGCGAGTTTCTTTAATGATGCTTGATAAAGGTCCACTAAATGTTTTGCGGTTCGACTGGTACGTGACCAATGCCAAGTCATGCCACAACGGTGTCATTTGTTTTCATTATTTTGAACATTTTTATTTTTATCAAAATTATCATTTTGATTTTTTCACTTCAAGTGGTCTTTGTTATTTTTCTACTTCAGGTGGAAATTGTTACCGCGCTCATATTTACGGTCACGACGACGACCATTTTCATAGCCAAATCCACGGCCACGACAATGTCCATGACCATTAAAATTATTATTATCATAAGATGTTACATTCACTTTAGGGAATGCCACAGATGCAGTGGGACGTGATTCATGATCTTTCAATAAAAGCTCATTATTCTGCTCTACTGAAAGAAGGCAAGAAATTAATTCACTGTATTTCTTAAAGCCTTTTTCTCTATATTGGGTCTGCAGGACCATGTTAGATGGATGAAAAGTTGATAATATTTTTTCCATAATATCCTCATCAGTAACTTTAACTCCACATAATTTTAAAGTGGATGTAATTTTGAACGCAGTAGAATTATATTCAGCTACAGATTTAAAATCTTGTAGCCATATTTGAATCCAATCAGATCGAGCTTTTGGTAACGATATCAATTTTAAATGTTCATACCTGTCTTTCAGTTGCTTCCAAAGATCTGCGGGATTTTTGACAGTTAAATATTCAGATTTCAAACATTCATCAAGATGTCGTCTAAGAAATATCAAGGCCTTAGCCTTTTTCTGCACTGTGGCATCACTCTTTTCATTTATCGTTTTTCTAAGACCTATTGATGCTAAATGAATCTCGGCATCCAGCACCCAGGAAAGGTTATTTTCCCAGTGACATCAAGTGCTACAAACTCGATATTTGCAAGTTTCGACATATATATCATATTAAGATTAATTAGAACAAATATATTTATAAACTTATAACAAATAGAATTGATACATTTTTTTTGACTGATAGAGCAAGTTCGTGCTGATAACGTGTTGAAAATCAACTATTAATACAAATAAATTGTAACAAGAATAGAGAAATTTTCTTGTTACTTTTGTTGGTGTACGGAAGAAGAGAAAGGGTTACATATTTATAGTAGAAATTGATGGACATGTGGGTTCAACATATTAATGACTTTTAGTAAATATCTATAAATTATTACATAAGGTTAGAATACTATTCAAATGGTGGCTAAGTAACTATTTAAATAGTGGCTAAGTAAAAGCTCATTAATAATTTACATCAAATTTACATCAAATTTTAACATAAATCTGATTTTAGGATGTTTAGTTGATTTATTTCACATTTTTAGGTTGTTAGAGTATGAACACCAGAAAATTATGTTTTTGTTCCTAAAAATCCAAAAATATATTTTCTTCATACTGGTTTATTTTCCGTATTTATTTATTTATGAATATTCCTGTATATCTCTTGCCTCGTTTGGAGCCGGGTCCGAGTCGGTAAGCTCGGTTAAAACTCGGTTTCGCTCGTTCATTTTTTTATCGCTTTATTTATTTTTCTGCATTAGAAAAATAAATAGGTATTTGTAAAGCTTTATAATAATTTTATTTTTTTGCTTTGTTTATTTATCGCTTCCTGTGTGATGTATGGCATATAAACCGAAAATACTAAACAAAAAACTGGATTTAAATCGCATAAGAACTAAAGAAGTGTTTATTAAAATATAATCGGCTTGATTTAAAAATTAAAAAGTAAGTAGCATCATTCGGGCTTAGAATCTCTGTTTTGAGGTACGGTCTAACCATTCGGTGGGAATATCGTACCCAAATTCCCGATGGAGCTTAACCGGGTGGCGTCTCTATCTTAAAATACGGGATTTTAAGTCTCGTATCCCTTAACACTTAAATCGGACTAAATTTCAATTTCAACGTCGCTTTCATTATTCGTTTTCATCACTCTAAAATAAGGATTATCCCTTGGCACGCTTTAAATCGCTCCTTGTTTCTCTGCCCCACGTTGAAGAGCATTAATGTTTACCTTGCGGGCGGGGGATTCGGTCATCAGCTCACAATGATTAAAACTGATTTATGGCAACACTAGTTAAAAAAAAAAGATTGCATGAGTAACGTGACATCCTGTTACACTTTTTCAAAAAATATATCAAAAAATATATTTTCAAAAAAATAACGCAATTTATTTCTGCTTAAAGAAATGCATAATTTTAAAAAATTTAATAACATCATAATATTTTTACTATAATCCGTAATCGCTCTCATTTTGTCTCTTTATATGTTTTATTCTATGTAATTTCATATTCATCACAACTCTTGTAAAGAAGCAGCAAGTTATTATAAATCACCATTTTACAAATTATTATCGTAAATGAATAATTATTACTCACTAATCATGTATAATTAATTTTTTTTCACTTATTTATTAACTACAACAATTAAACAAATATGTTTGCGAGCTTTCGAGACGAACCTTAGAAGGCTTGGCTTAGTTTGTTAATATCTCAAGTCGATCACGAAATCGGGTTGAGGTCCATCGAGTCGAACCCTGATCGAACTTTGATTAAGCTGAATCTTGAACAGTTTGCAAGTCACCAGACTTGTTAACATTCCTAGTTGGCAATGACAATCGTTGCCAGGACTCAGCTGAAGAACCGCTGGTCCAGTTAATAGACTCTACATTCGGTATATAATCTTCGTTGTCTCTGATTCAACTCGGTCCTTCCTCCCCAATTCCAATTGATAGCCGACAAAAAAGTCAAATTATCCACTTAAAAATCAACTTTCCAGTTTCTGTATCTTCAGAAATTAGATTCCATGGAAGAACAAAATGCATAACACAACAACATGCAAAACTATTAATCAAAAATTTCAATGGGCTCAGTAGACAATTTTCTTCGATAAAAAAAATATTAATGGGTTTAATCTTTCACAATTGAAATGTGAAATTTTGTTTGATTTTCATCTGTCTCGGACGTTATTCGTCCAACTCTATGAGTCCAGATGTTGGGGAAGTAATCTAGGATTTCATGAGATAATGGCACAATCACTCCACCAGAGGGAAATTTAGAGTTTAAAATAACAAATCTTAGAACTAAAATGTCCCCAAGCCTTGCTGATTGCAACTCAAGAGGATCCTCTCCAAGTTGCCCATTTGTGCTAAAGCCTGATATGGCTCTCGGCTCATTAGTCTTAGCTGCTTGGCCTCAAAATCTTGAAGCTTTTAGGATCAAATCTGGGCCCTTATTCAACAACTTCAGTATCTCGATTGAGAGTCCGTAGTGGAGCCGAAAAAGAACAGCTAATTAACATATAAAATTAGCCTTTGGGATCGGAAATTAAAATGCTTGAGAAGTCTGATTTCTCGGAAGAGCTATGGAGGAGTCTGATTTTGCCGGAGAAACAAATTGATGACAACTAAACTATGAAATGTAGGAGGAAAGGGAAAGGAAATTAATGAATGAATATTAATTATTTGTTATTCGTGTAAAAGAATTTTAATATCATGACTTTTTAATATTTGTCAAATCACGTCAATATAAAGGAGTTATTAAGTGGTGTACTTTTGTAAACTCGTTGGTATCGAAATCTCTCCTTATTTTATTCCGTCTATTCTATATCTCTCTCTCACCCTCTTCCATTTGAACCCCTTTGACTGCAATTTGATCCCTTTGCCGTTGATATTAACTTCCCAGTTGAGACAATAACACGTATTGATTGTGATCACTTAATTTGTATCGGAATTTGTGATCACAATAACACGTATTATTGTAATAGTTATTTGTCAGTAAGCTTGATTACATAATCAAGATTAGAATTGTTAAAGTGTATATTAATTGCTTAGTTTGTTGGTTCTAATTATTGGGAATTTTACTTGAATTTCTAGTAGTGTATCTTTGTGATTTTGGAAGAGATGGAAGTTTGAGTACAGGAACAAGATTAATTCGTTGGAAATAAGAAATGGTGGGACAACGACACATGAGTAATAATAATAAGCAAAATTCATATTAGTTCCACTAAAAAAAGTTGATATTGGAAAAGAAAATGGCATATGAAGATCACAAATTACACAGAATACTGAGTAAAAAATTATAGACTTCTTTAAAGTGTTCCACAGCTCATTATGCAAACAACTCCAAAATGGTGATCAGCAGAAGTTAGGCTGCCCTCAAAATTAAAGCCTCATAACTAACACCAATTTTGTTGCAGTCAACACCATCTAAGGTGAATCTTACTCTCTCAAGAAGCATCCACTTTAAAAAATCCTCCCAAGATCTTGAAAAATTCCTTTCGCAACATATAAACGAAACTCTCAATAAAAAAAGGCTGGTGTATCCAGAAAAATATCGAGTAAGATTCTCTCTTAGAAGGTTATCCTTAGAGATTTTTGTTCTGTTTTCAGGGCCCATTATCACTTCCTTCTATAGAAACAAGGGAAATTGTAAGGATTGTAGCGTTAGATAAAATATTGACATACTTTCCCTCTACTTTTGTAATTAATATTTGTGTGTGTCTCTCATTTTATATGTTCCTCCTTCTCATGCCTGCCTAAATTTTTTATTCCTTTCTTTTTTTACTTTATTTTTTATTTATCTCGCAAATCGTTGATTTTTTTTATATGTCGCTTTAGAGTTTTTTGTTCGTCTCATTTTTAACTTCAAAACTAGATCTATGATGATATACTTTTTTCAAATTTTTATTTTTGCAGATATGTAACAGATGATATAAACATTATACCACCTTATACCAGCAAAATACCACCTCATACCAACAAAATACCAGCAAAATACTAAACATAAGCATGTTTTTATGAAATAAATCATACAAAAACCACCTCATACCAGCAAAACATCAGTTCTGAAAAATTGAAATCGAACATAAGAATGTTTTTATGAAAGAAATCATAACAAAAACTACTTCGTACCAGCAAAATACCAGTTCTGAAAAATTGAAACTAAACATAAGCATGTTTTTATGGAAGAAATCATACAAAAAACAGTTCATACCAATAAAATACTAGGTGTGATGAAAATAATCCATAACTTGCATTTTATGAAAGAAATCATACAAAAACCATCTCATACCAGCAAAATACCAATTCTGAAAAATTGAAACCAAATATAAGCATGTTTTTATGAGAGAAATCATACAAAAATCAGTTTATACCAGTAAAATACTAGGTGTGAAGAAATAAACTAATAAACATGCATTTTATGAAAGAAATAAAAAAAAATCACCTCATACCAGCAAAATACTGGTTCTGGAAAATTTAAACCAAGCATGTTTTTATGAAATAAATCATACAAAAACTAGTTTATACCAGTAAAAATACTAGGTGTGGTGAAAATAATCCATAAACTTGCATTTTATGGAGAAATCAAACAAAAACACTATACCAGATTTATACCAGATTTCGAAAAGTTTAGAAAAAAAGTCAAAAAAAGTATATAACAATGAATGGCGTTTCGAAGGTAAAAAAGATACGAACAAAGAAGTCTAAAGCGGCATGTCAAAAAAAATAAATGGTTTGAGAGATAAATGCAAAATAAGAAAAGAAAATTAAAAAAAATATGTCTTGCTCATGCTGTTGGAGAGGAGCATATTTTATGTTGTTGAGGCTTGTGGAATGTATTTATATTGTTGAGGCTAGTGGAATTAGACACTTGTATTGTTGACTAAACTTTTAATTGAAATTATTATTGGGCTTTTAATACAGTTATGTACTTTTCCCAAAAAAAAAATGCGAGGAACTTTTTCCATTTATGGATGCGTCATTACTTTCAATCCCAGTACAAGAAGCCAAAGATACTAGGTGGTGTAATCAGTTTGTGAGAATAACTTATTTTAAAAGCAGCTCAAACAGCAATGTCAAACTGGCCCTTTATAATTTCTACTTTCTAGTAATCAAATTTCAGTACAATTTGACATTATCAATAATCAGATATTTTTATTTATGACTTATAATGTTATGTCTAAGGAAAACAATATCACCTTATCTTACCTTAAATTTATACTAAGCGTCTTGAAGAAGATTAAAACTCTTCTTAATTTTATTTTGTTTATTATATAAGGAAGAGATCAATAAAAATTAGTAAATTAATCACTTTTAAATTTTAAACGAAATCATGGGCCGTAACAAATTAATAATTGAAAATAAAACAAACTAGTGCTACATTACACTAATTATCAAGCCCAACAACATCTGGCCAAAGCCCATTTAGGTTAATACCTAATATATAAAATCTACTAAACACTCCCTTGTTTATCTAACCCTAACATATACATGAAACTCTTAATAAAAGAAAGGCTAGTGTATCCAAAAAAAAAAAAATCTCCAATGACATTATCTCTTAGAAAGTTATCCTTGGAGATTGTTATTCTGTTTTCAGGGCCCATTATCACTTCCTGCCACATAAATAAAGACGAGGAACTTTTTTTATTTATGGATGCATCATTATTTTCAATCGCAGTACAAGAAGCTAAAAAGACTAGGTGGTGTCATCAAAACAAAATACATCACAACTAATCCCAATGTATGAATTATCTGGAGAAACAACATACCGAAACTTTATATCTTGTTTTCACCTAAATTCGGTTAGTAAAAATTCAATTGTTTGATGCCAAAGTCCAAAAAAGTGGAACCTAAGAGAAAACATTAACTATTTGTCCTACAATAAAAATCCAAAGCAAGAAAAAAAAAGAACAAAAATAGTTGAAAACTGCATGAAGCACGTTATTCATTTGTACTCTGGTCTGATCCATTAATTTTCAAGGATATGTATTATTCCAGAACTTAAACTCTACACATTCTAGTGCTAGAATTTCAAATACAGTGAATTGTTTAAAATACAAATAAAGCATTGCATTGCATAGCAAAAACGACATACCAATCACCTAGAAATTCGATACAGTGTGCAATATTACTCATCATCTTGGGAAACCGACATGGAAGTTAGTTGAGTTAATCTTTCTGGTAAGTGCAGCACCAATGAAAGGATACCTCTTTTTACAGGTGGGATTGGGTGGATAGAGACAGTGTTGCAGGATATTAAAATCAGGAGAAAGGTGCATTCCCTCTTCAAAAGAACAAGGGTGTCCTTGTTAAATTAATAAACTTAATTTCATAAATAAAAGGAATAATGCATATGTAGAAATATGGTTGGACAAGAAATTAGGAATTGTGTGGTTAGAATTTGAGCATTGTTGCCACAATATTGGCCTAGTTAGAATGAGCATTGTTGGCATAATATTGGCCTAGTTAGAATGAGCATTGTTGGCACAACATTAGCCAAGTTAGAATGAGCATTGTTGGCGCAATATTGGCCAAGTTTGCTTTGGCTCCTTACACTATCAATAGAGAGCAAAGGATGTATCAATTCATAGCATAGAAAGTAGAGTGAAAAAGAAATAGAGAGTGTGAGAAAAATAGAGAGAAGAGTGAGCATTGGCTTTGTAGTGCCTTGTATAAATAGAAGTGTAATGTTTGTTAGAGTTTCATAAAAATTATCTTTGTATGATTAGAGTTGTTAATTATCATCTTTACTCCAATAAAGTGGTATCAGAGCCATTTCATATCTAATCCCCTTTCCAAAAATTTTCGAGTAAAAAAGTCGAGTTTAAAGAGTTTCAGACGCAGCCTAGAAAATGTCGCAATAGGCTGTCAGAAGTGTTGCGAAAAACTGCAGAAAGTGTCGCAGTTTACGTAGTGTCGCTAATACTCAAAAAACGTTGCAATAGCCTCTGTACTTCCTTTCTGGAAAATTTTCAAGTTCATCTAAAATTGCAAGGAAATATTTTCCCTTGCTGTTCTCCTTGCAAAATCTGTCTGAAGGGTAAAGCGACGCACCAAAGTGTTGCAATAGACTCTAAAGCGTTGCAACAACCCCTGTACGCTTTGAAACAAAATTTCCTCTACAGAAATGAATCTCAATGGTGTTTCCTTCATTTTCTCTCAACTTACTAAAACCAATTACAAAAATTGGTGTATCAAGATAAAAGCCATTCTAGGATCCCAAGATGTTTGGGATATTCTTGAAAAAGCCTACGAAGTCCCAGCTGCAGATGCACAACTATCTCAAGCAGAAAAAGACAGTTTGTATAAGAGTCGTCATAGTGACCAGAAGGCTCTTAGTATCATCCATCAAGGGTTAGATGATGTTATGTTTGAGAAGGTGACAGAAGCGACCACCTCCAAGCAAGCTTGGAACATACTACGAGTTTCTCTTCAAGGAGAGGAGAAAGTACAAAAAGTTTGGCTTCAAATGTTGAGAGGAGAATTCGAGATGATGAAGATGAAGGAAACAAAAGCAGTTGTGGATTATTCCTCACGAGTAAAATCTGTTGTCAATCAAATGCGACAATATGGCGAAAAAATCGAGGAATCGAGAACTGTAGAAAAACTTCTACGGTCACTACTATCGAAGTTTGACTACATGGTAATGGCCATAGAAAAGTCGCGAGAAACAAGTGCAATGACCATTGATGAACTTGTTGGCTCATTACAAGCACGTGAGGAAAGACTGAATAGACAGAAAGATGAGTCTATTGAACAAGTCTTGGAGGCAAAGGCTTCATTAAAAGAAGGTGAAAATAGCCAAGCTGCTAGTCATTTTAGTCGAGGATGCGGTAGAGGTCGTGGAGGAAATGGAAGAGGAAGAGGACGTGGCAGAAATCAATAACATGGGAGAGATGAAAATGATGGAATCAACCAGTCCATAAGAGGCAGAGGTTGTGGATTTGGACGAGGAAGAGGAAGAGGAAACTGGAGGCAGAATGGTGGACGTGACAAGTCTAATGTCCAATGCTTCAATTGCTCCAAATTTAGCCACTATGCAGCAGAATGTCGGAGCCCACCAAAGCAAATAGAGGAAACGGTGAACAACATCCAAGAAGAGGATATAACTGACACGGTATTACTAACCCCGTGAAGGTGAATTCAGTCAAGAAAACAACATATGGTATCTTGACAACGGTGCAAGTAACCATATGTTTGGAGATAAGAAGATGTTCGTAGAGCTGGACCAATTGTTCAGTGGAAATGTTGTTTTTGGGGATTCCTCGAAGGTTCCTATTTGAGGAAAAGGAATAATTCTTATTCGTTTAAAGAATGGAGAGCACCAATTCATCAGCAATGTGTATTATGCTCTAAACATGAAAAGCAACATTTTAAGTTTGGGACAGCTGTTGGAGAAAAATTACCAAGTTCACATGATGAACCGAAAGCTGGTGTTACTGAATGAGAAGAAGGAGCTGCTTATAAGTATGCCTATGTCAAAGAACCGGATGTTCACTCTCAACATCAAGATAGATGTTGCAAAGTGCTTGAAAGCATGCGTGAAGGATTCTCATTGGCTTTGGCATTTGAGATTTGGGCATCTCAATTTCAGAGGTTTAAAACTGCTAAGCCAAAAGAAGATAGTGCATGGTCTTCCCCCGATTGACAAACCCTATCAACTTTGTAAAGGATGTCTTGTTGGAAAATAATCCAGAACTAGTTTTCCAAAAGAGTCCATGTCAAAAGCTAAGGCGCCCCTTGAGCTCATTCATACCGATATTTGCCAACCAATGACACCAACATCATTGGGAGGCAACAAATATTTCTTGCTATTCATTGATGATTATAGTAGGAAGATATGGGTTTACTTTCTAAAGGAGAAGTCAGAAGTGTTCGAAGCTTTCAAGAAGTTCAAAGCATTGGTGGAGAAAGAAAGCGGCTATTACATCAAAGTTGTAAGATCCGATAGAGGGGGAGAATTCATATCTAATGAATTCAAAAGATTCTATGAGTATCATGAAATCCGTCATTTCCTGTCAGTCCCGAGATCACCACAGCAAAATGACATTGTTGAAAGAAAGAACATAACGGTGATGGATATGGTGAGGAGCATGCTGAAGAGCAAAATTTTGACAAAAGAATTATGGACAGAAGTGGTTGGTTGTGTAGTCTATATCTTAGACCGATCCCACACGATAAGTGTTTCAGATATGACACCCCAGGAAGTATGGAGTGGGAGAAAGCCAACTATGTCTCATTTTCGTGTCTTTGGGAGTATTGCACATGTTCATGTTGCTGATGGAGAACGAAGAAAGTTAGATGACAAAAGTAGAAAATACTTGTTCGTTGGTTATTCTGAATTTTCTAAAGGTTACAAGATGTTCAATCCCGATACGGGAAAGACAATTATAAGCAGAGATGTCACCATTGACCAAGAAGCCACTTGGGAGTGGAATAGTTTTAAGAAAAATTATAGCTTTTATCCTTTCATCATGGATGGAAACAATGAGCATGATCCGGAGGAACCAACCACAACATCAACGTCAAGCAGTCCTATTTCAGTTGCATGTCCCGAACAAGAAGAAGATGAAAGTGAAAGTCCAAGACAACAATCGAGAAAGTTTCGCCGTATTGAAGATCTTTATGATGTTACCAGAGATCTTAGCGAAGAATTAACTCTTTACTGTCATCTCATTGATAGTGAGCCCATTGATGCTGAAGAGGCCATGAAAGATGAAAACTGGAGAAAACCCATGGATTAGGAGATCCAAGCAATTGAGAAGAGTGAGACATGGGAGTTGACCAAACTTTCAGTCGATAAAAAGTCCATTGGAGTCAAATGGGTGTTCAAGGTGAAGAAGGATGCAAATGGAAAAATTGTTCGACACAAAGAAAGGCTCGTTGCAGAAGGATATAGTCAAAAACCCGGTATTGACTATGATGATGTATTTGCACCTGTTGCAAGAATGGAGACCATCAGACTGGTGATCTCAGTTGCTGCTCAAAATGGATGGAAAATCCACCAAATGGATGTAAAGTCAGCATTTTTGAATGGCTACTTGGAAGAAGAGATCTATGTCCAACAACCGTCTGGGTACATTTTCAGCGGACATGAAGGCAAAGTGTTGAAGCTAAAAAAGGCGTTGTACGGACTTAAAAAAGCACCGAGAGGTTGGAACAACCGTATTGACAAATATTTTTAGGAGAATGGATTTATCAAGTGCCCACATGAGTATGCCTTATACGTAAAAGTAAAAGGTGTAGATATACTGCTTATTTGCTTGTACGTGGATCATCTTATTTTTACCAGGAATAATCCTCAGATGTTTGATGATTTCAAGAAGACGATGACTCGTGAATTTGAAATGACTGACATTGGCCTGATGTCTTATTATCTTGGCATTGAAGTGAAGCAGAATGATGGTGGCGTTTTTATTTGTCAAAGTGGCTTTACTTAGGAGATCTTGTAGAAATTCAAGATGGAGAATTACAATCCCGTCAGCACTCCAATTGAATGCAGTTTGAAATTGACCAAAGATGAAAATAGAGTAGGAGTCAATCCGACAAATTTCCGAAGTCTGATCGTGAGTCTCAGATAATTGACGTGCACAAGGCCAGACATTTTGTATGCAGTTGGACTAGTGAGCAGATACATGAAAGCACCAAAGGAGTCTCACTGGAATGCAGCAAAAAGGATACTCCGCTATGTCAAAGGTACAACTAATTTTGGATTGCATTATTCAAAATCTGATGAATTCAAATTAGTTAGGTATAGTGATTCTGATTGGGCTGGAGATAAAAATGATCGGAAAAGCACTAGCGGATTTGTATTTTTTCTCGGCGAAATAGCTTTCACTTGGAGTTCAAAGAAGCAACCAATTGTGACACTATCAACCTGTGAAGCTGAATATGTTGCTGCAACCTCATGTGTGTGTCATGCAATATGGATACGAGGATTGTTGAAGGAACTACAAATGACACAACATGATCCAACTGATATTTTTGTCGATAACAAGTCAGCCCTGACATTAGCGAAAAATCCTGTGTTTCATGATCAAAGCAAGCACATCGACACGAGATTTCATTTTATACAAGAGTGTATTGAGCAAAAGGAAGTCACATTGAAGTACGTGAAAACACAAGATCAAATTACTGATATTTTTACGAAGCCACTGAAGTATAAAGTGTTCAGTCAGTTACGAGCATCGTTGGGAATAATCGAGAATTAAGTTTAAAGTGGAGTTTTAAATTAATAAACTTAATTTAATAAATAAAAGGAATAATGCATATGTAGAAATATGGTTGGACAAGAAAATAGGAATTGTGTGGTTAGAATTTGAGCATTGTTGGCACAATGTTGACCTAGTTAGAATGAGCATTGTTGGCACAATATTGGCCTAGTTAGAATGAGCATTATTGGCACAACATTAGCCAAGTTAGAATGAGCATTGTTAGCACAATATTGGTCAAGTTTGCTTTGGCTCCTTACACTATAAATAGAGAGCAATGGATGTATCAATTTATAGTATAGAAAGTAGAGTGAAAAAGAAATACAGAGTGAGAAAAATAAAGAGAAAAGTGAGCTTTGGCTTTGTAGTGCCTTATATAAATAAAAGTGTAATGTTTGTTTGAATTTTATAAAAATTATCTTTGTGTGATTAGAGTTGTTAATTATTATTTTTACTCCAACAATCCTAATCCAGATGGCTTAATAAATTGTAGGTTTAGACTAATGAAATTGATATCAACATCGACAATGAGACCTCAAGGCTAGTGCATACCTCTCCACTTGAGCATACAAGTAAACAAATTTCTCAAGAAATATGTAAACTTCCTAAGATCATTCAATTGGGGTACAAGAACGGCATTGCCATGATGCTCCTAATAAAACCAAACGGCATTGCCATGATGCTCCTAATAAAACCAAGAATTGCGTTAGAAGCACAAGAAGTTACCCTATTAAGGAGTGGTTTAGCATTTATTTTCAAGAAAATTAGACCTTAGAACCTTGATTGCATATTTCTTGAGGCCTAATATATCACTGCCCCCTAAACTTAGCTTCAACCGCTGTATGTCACCATAAAGTTATAAAAGATCATGTTAGCCCCCTTAATTTAGCAAAAATGAAACACTTAACACCCTTAGGTCCTATTCTTTTTAATTTATAAGTAGCAGTACTGAATTGAACTGAACTTATCAGTACTTATTTCAGTGTAATTTTATATTTATGCAGTACTGATAAGTACTGAATAGTACTGAACTGAACTGAATATAAGTTGAAAAGAAAAGGATTAATCCGAGTTGGCAGATGAGTTGACTTTTGATGACTTTTAAACCGATTGAGACTTCCTCTCTCCTCACTCACTTTCTTCTCTACCTCTTTTCCTAAATTTTCATTTCCTCTGCAAACACAAATCAAATACAACAATAAACTCAAGCCAACTACAACTCTGGAAATCAAATGAAATAGTTTAGATTTCCTTTTCCTTTGCTCAAATTTCGTTCAATTAATTCATCAATTACAGTTGCCAAATTCGAAATCCAATCATCAACAATTTCATTACAGCTACAGAAAATCTTACCCCAAATCAAACCCCAAATGAATAGCAACAACCACCACCACGCCAACACAATGAATCTCCTCCCTCCGTATCTCTGATGAACTCCCTCTTCAAGATGAACAAAAAGAGAAGATGAATTTGTTCACCTAAGAATATAGGGATTTAGAAATATGTTTAGTAATGAAGAAGATGAACAAGAGGATTTGTACAATAAGACAAATGCAACAAAATGCAAGAAAAAACTAGAATATAAAGTGACCACAGTGGTGGCAACAGCATCACCGCCGGCGACGAAGGTAAAGGCGGGAGGGAGAGAGATGGATTTGGATTTGTTTTTGTTTTTGTTGATTTGTTTTTTCTTTGTGTTTTATTTAGGATTTTGGGCTGCCAAAATGAGTTTTGTTGCTGTGTTGTTTGCAAATTTATCAAAGATATGACCGATTGTGCTAAGCATAGGGTGGAATATTTGAACATTCAGAGGAATTTGGGGGAAAATGGTATGAATGTAACTATAAATTTAGACTTAATTGAATTCTTTTGCAGGGACTTTTTCTGAATATTTTCCTACAAATGCCACGTATCATGCTTCCAATAGTTTTACTTTTCAAAATTTTACACGTGGCAGCTGCTGTACTCTCTTTAATATGCTACTAGTTAGATTGTATTTTAAAGTTTTATCAAGTTAAAGAAGCTAAATAGATATTTTTATAAATTTAAGGTGACATCCGACTTTTAAAGCTACGGAAATGATACATTAGGCCTATCCCAAAACTAGAAATTGCAGAGATGGAAAACCAGAAGAGTTAATTAAAAAAAAAGTAATTGAGTAGGGAGAAATAAGAATATAAAGATAAGAAAACAGTAAAACATGTACATGTTTAACGGGGATCTGAGTCAGGCCGGATTCAGCCAGATTTTATTAGGCTTTCTAATAAATACTTTAATTTAAATTTGGCTCAGCCCATACTTTAGAACTTTAAATTTGGATCGGGCTCAGATTATGAAGTCAATTTTAAATCTGGTCTAAGGTCCATAAATAATATTAGCTATTAAATTTTTTGGTTGATTATATATAAAAAATAAATTTTTACATTAATCTTTAAAATAATTTTTTTGGTAGTACAATAATTTATATAAACAAATATGCCCAGTAAGGGTCAAAAGCCAAAAACAACAAAAGAGAGTATTCAACGTCCAGAATACAAACTGGTAAATTGCCCGAGTGAATTCTTTAATATGTATACCATATAGCAAGACTAGTTGTAGTTAAGCTAAAAATTACAATAAGATAAAATACAAATATTTTAAATAATTATATAATAAATCAAATTATTGTTCGTCAGGCCAGACTCGGGTCGGACTTGTATATTTTACAAAAATTAAGTCCAGCCTATAAAACTTCGAGCTTTAGCGGGCTGGACTCAACTTAATAAAAAATAAGTGTTCAAGCCCGGTCCATAGGAGCGAGCTCAGGCCGGACCCGATGGATAGCTTGACCCTTGTTTAGGTCTAAAAGTGCCCCCAAACTATGCTTGCTTTCAATTAGCACTACAAGAGGATGAAGACGTGTGTCTTGTTCAATGCATTATAACAGGCTTCTCCTTCACATGTTCAAATTTATCTGGAATTGATAAGTTTTCGGTCCTTAACTAACACAAATCTATGGAAATTTGTCAAATGAGTGGCTACTTAACCTCAAAACTTGAGTGGTCTGAATCTATTTTTCGGATATGGATCTTCACTCATTTAGATCCGCCGGATTCGGGTCTAAAACTGATACGGATCTAATACAGGGTTTTATAGTTGGATTCGGATTCGGACATAGATCCGTATGTATGTGTATACAATGAAAACCCTAAATTTCTAACTCTATTTGCAGCTCCCTTCTCTACTTTCAGATCCCTTCATACTTCTCAACACTCTCCTTCTACCTCTTCCTTCCTCATTCTTAGCTCCGGTCTCTCTCCTTCAACACAGATTACATCAGTTCTTAGGTAATATTCTGTTTTTACGTTTTTAGATTTGTTATACATACCTATAGATTTGTTTGAATGGTTGACAAAAATGTACAGTACGATTCTGCTATGTTTTGTTTGATTTGTTGACAAAACCATGGCTAATCCTAGAAGAGAGGAATGTAAACTTCTGAGAAAGATTGATGAGTTAGTTGAAATTGTGAGGATTTTAAGTTGTCATGGGAGTATGTTATGGGGAAAATTTCGGCGAACGGAGATCGGCGAGAAATTGATCGGAAAAGAGTAAGAGTAGCAGAAATTGGGATGAGAACAGAAGAAATTCTAAAGGGGAGAAAGAGATTCAGTTCTTCATTCAAAATAAGCATAACTACAATCCTGGATTCTAGGGATTAATATAGCTACAATCTCTCCTTTGCTAATAACAGCTCAAAACGCAAAGTAGTACACAGTGCTAAACGACAAAAACAATTCAACAGAAAATATAGCCTAAAATGACCACTAAATTATCAAAATGTAGAAATCTTTGAAGTCTATATTTTTCTCGTAACAAACCACTCCCCTTCAGAACCTTGTCCTCAAGGTTCATTAACCATTGTCAATCATCGTTCTGTATAACACAACTACATTCCTGTGAGCTCATTAATCGCCGCTTGTTGAATGTATACCATTTTCTTGAGTTGAGCTAACTGCTTGATGTCTCCGAAATTCGCCTTGGAATGGTTGCTACTCTGGTTAGAGAAAGATAGCCAAGAAGAACTATGAACAATGACTAGGAACAAGTCCTTTTTTCGAGTATAATCTCTTGCAAAGGTAATACCAAGTGCAAACTCACAAAGTTTTGGATGCAATATTTCAGCTTGTAAAATGACTTTCCATAGCTCACCCAAAAACAACTGAACATATCTATTATCTGCAACTTTCCTCTCCACGCATCCATGAGTAGATTCCCGTTTCACTTCGTTCTTAATCACCATCTTCATAACTCTAGCAGCTCTTTGTTTTTGGAAATCAAATGTACAAACAAGTCCTATAAGAGCTACAACCACCACAAGTGATGTTAAAGACCCGCTACCAATTTTAAACTCAAGTACTACACAACCAGGAACTATCTCCAAGTATGTAATAAAAAAGAAATTATCATCAACATGTAGAGATCCAATAGCCTTCGTTGCATCATGATTCTCAAAGACAATAACAAAAATCTGCATTTATAATGAAACGTGTAAAAGATAATGTATTGGGTGGATCGTTAAGCACCATTTCAAAACAATGAATCTTTTTCTTGGACTCAATCAACGGCTTGATATATGCCCAATTTCTATTTGCAAACTCTTAGTCCACCTTATACTTATCTGCCTCCTTGGAGACTTCCATAAACCTTGCAAAGTCTGTGCCCAAAATTTTCCTTTTTAAGTCGACAACACTGCTTGTAAATATTTGCGGCTTGGTCTTCCCCTGTGATGAGCTTACCTATCCCTCAATCTCTACTTCTTCCATAAATTGTTCAAATAGTACAGAGCTTTATAGTATGTTCTGAGAGCCATCTCATAGTTCCCTTTCTTGTAGCTATGACTTTCAGAAACTTTGATAGAAGCCATAGCAACCATCCAACAAGAAAGCTCATTAGGACTATCAATAGCTAGACAATAAGGATATGTATCACTATTCTCCTTTGGTGGTGACACGACAATCTTGTTAGGAACATCTTCTAGTGGATCAAGAGCAATGATCAACTCGTCTGTGTGTTCTTCAATTTCAACATTGTTATACGAACAAGCATACCTCCTTAATGGCTTCCAAAGTTGAGAATACCAAACATACCCTACAATTTCATTAATACAACCACATTTTCCAAGAACACTAATGACCCCCAAATCATGTTGCATCCCTAGATTGTTTCCAAAATCATTCTCCATTGATTCAAAATGTAAGGAAGCTTCTTCTACCACATTTGCGTTACCACAAACATACCCAACCACAAGGAAAGTTTCCTCAGAGGGCTTGAACACTAATATCTCCATTTGACCAAACCATTGCAAACCTATATCTCCTATATTATTTTTGACATCTCCATTAACTTTCAAATGCCAGAACCTATTTCATTCTCAGCCATATGGTAAAATACTCTCCTAGCATCAGTCATGCTTCTACTTCTCTCACATATTTCAAGCAATGTATCAATCAACTTAAAATCATCTCTACATTTCAATTGGAGAATCATTCTTTTAGTATCCTCGTATTTTTAAAACATCGAACCAATGATAGAGAAAATTAGCATCAAATTTCTCACCACATATTAATTCACCACCTTGCACTATAGTTTCTATCATAATAGGATAAATTCGACATACCTTGCAATAGATTGAGACACAAGTCTGAGAGCTGATTCCTTCCTCAGAGTGCAAAGAGCTTTGAATTTTTCAGCAGTTAATATGCCTTTTATAAGGATGATAAGATCTCTAAAAATTCCAGCAGTAGGTACAACCTTCAAAAAGGCTTCTACAACTCTAATTCCTTCTAGCTCTTTGCGTATGCTAATATCTAACTCTTGCTTGATGTCATTTCTAACTATATACACAAGTTCTTCAAAAATAACTCCACCCTCACCTTCACATTCTCCTGGATCGGGATCTATCTCACCCACATCACCTTCACTCTCTATTTCGAGATCTCCCTCCACATATCCTTCATCTTCCTCTTCAACCTTTCCCAGATTTTTCAGTTCACCGTCAACTTCATCCTTGAAGCTCAAATCAGTCCAATAGCTCTCAGATCTGATCTCCGGAACAAGCTCATCTTTAAATAGATCAGTCCAATAGCATTTAGATCTAACCATTGGAGCAGACTCATAGGTTCCACTGTTCATCAGTTTGTAATCTTCTCCAATTAGCAGTTGGAGCTCAAATCCTTCACCGGTTGGAGGTTGGAGCTTTGTTCCATCACTAGTACAAGGCAGAAGCTCGGAGTTTGGTTGCAACTCTGTGGCTGGATGTAGCAGAGGCTCAAACTCTTCTTTTTCTTATTCAACATAAAATTTGGAGAGCCCTTCAACAATTATAGCTGCGATTGAATAACTCAACTTCAAACTCATCTCCTTATGGCGTTTATCCATTAATTCCATTAGGTCGTCAAGCATCATCATCGTCAAAGCTGGATCCGAGGAACGACAGCTCTGATACTAAATGTTACGAGGAAAATTCTGGCGAACGGAGATCGGCGAGAAATTGATCGGAAAAGACTAAGAGTAGCAAAAATTGGGATGAGAACAGAAGAAATTATAAAGGGGAGAAAGAGATTCAATTCTTCATTCAAAATAAGCATAGCTACAATCCTAGATTCTAGGTATTAATATAGCTACAATCTCTCCTATGCTAATAACAGCTCAAAATGCAAAGTAGCACACAATGCTAAACGAAAAAAATAATTCAACAGAAAATATAACCTAAAATGACCACTAAACTATCAAAATGCAGAAATCTTTGAAGTCTTTATTTTTCTCATAACAGATTAGCCCACAAATCAGTACTTGTAATTATGATATAATATGTAGTGTTTGCAAGTGAAAAGGATCTTTAACTGGTTATGGGATTTTTATGGAGGTTTTTGGATTGAGGGATAGTGCAAAATGGGGCAAAGAGAAATAGGATCTTTAACAGATGTATATTTTATTTTTGCTTTCTTCATGTTGTCTTTTGTTACTGAAGATTAATTTAACATTTTATTGTTTATTTCCTTACTAATTACTTGATTGTTCATATCAACCATACAAACCCATCCGCGAGATCCATTTAATCTCGATATCAAAATTTTAGATCTGACAGATCCGGGTCTATTGAACGTTGTCATCCCTAGCATTAAAAGTTAATGAAATATATTGAGAATCAAACCTTCAATGGCCTCTGGGTGTCTTAAATCCTAACCAATGTTCTAAAACTGATTTCCTCCCTTTCCAAGCCTCTTTATTTTCCCGACTTCTTCAAGTTACATAACTCCAACTTCCACATTTTAACCACAAATATAAGAATGCTACATAACTCGAACTCCCACATTTTAACCACAAATATAAGAATGGCCATTTCACACCACTATATTTAACACTTGTTATGTAAGATGAATGATAGTAAACATGCCAAACACTTCATAAATATATGACTATGCATCACCAATGTCATAATACAATTGTCTCAAACTACAGGATTAGTCAAATAGCTAAAATGCTAAGACCAATTATAATAAGAAAAGGGGTTGTTTTATTAGATTTTCCATCATTTAACAAAGAAGGAAGCAGAGAAGGGAACAAAGAATGTAAAAATGCCAAGGAATAATCAGGTGAGACTGAGCACCAAAAAATGACCAGTTGAACATCATATTGACTTATTAGATAGGCCCATTGTACTGCAATTTGGACTCTACATCGAAAACTCTTTAACTAATTATGAACCCTAAATTTTACATAAACTAACTATTCAAAACCCTGACCAAATAAATTGCGATAAATTAAAAAAACACAGACCTGCTCTAGAGTCGGTGCAGCTAAAATCTCATGGCTAAGACATTATTAAATTCGTTGATCGGGGAGGAACAGATGAAATAGCATACAAAGGTAGATAAATGGAGATAAAAGGGATAAGATGGCTGAAACTAGTTATTAGTGGAGGGAGGAAGTTGAACGACGTCAATGGGAGGAGACGGTAGACGAGGGGCTTAATTTCACTCATAATACATCAATTATATGTAGTCTCACTTTCATACATAAACTATGTTTTATTCCATTATCATACATGAACTTGTATATCACCTTCTAATATAGTCAGTTTACCCAAATCTCCAGGTTTCATGACTGAAATGGGTCCCACTTATATTTAAATTACCCATAATACCCAATTTCTCTTCCAAATCATCCCTGCCCACTACTCATATTATTGCTTAAATAATTTTTTCCTAATTATCTTTCACTTTCTTTCTCTACTCTCACTTCTCTGTATCATTTCAATTTTCTTTTTATCTATGGTAATTATTTTTTCTTCAATTTCTTATTTGCTAACGATATCTCCTTCTCTTTCTACTCTATTATTTTTAGGTTTTAAATTTCTTACTTTGCTGCATTTCTATTTTCTCCTCCATCCACTTCTCTGAAAACACTCAGCCTAGATGATTATGGCCTTTTAGAAATTTCAGACAGCTTGGGCTCCTTAAAGTCGTTGTATGGATTGTATTTGGGTGGGAATAATTTGAAGAAGCTCCCTACCACCATCAATCAGCTTTCCAATTTGACAAATATTTATTTAAGAGACTAATATATACCAAAACTTCCAACATCACACTCACAATTCTCAGTCCAAAACTGCTCTGGTTTTGAATTATTATCAATTTATCATCATTCAAAAATTACTTCAAAATAATCATCATTCATAAATGTGCAATTGCTACAATGGCTAGATGTTAGAGATTGTATTAATTTGGATTGCAACTAGCGGGAAAATTTAATGGATGATATGTAGTATGCTGCTGAGAATTAGAAACATGTTGCCTTTGTGGAGAAATACCGTAAACTTGAAGTGGTGCTGCTCTCCTGGCTTTCATCTTTTAAGTATATCTATGTATGTTCATGACCAATGATATTTATATTGTATAGGTATTTTCCATGGGGGTTCTTGTTTTATGTTTAGATATTGTGTTTTGTAAATTGAAACGATGCGGGGAATAGAGAGTAGAGAAAGAAATGGGAAGATTATTAGGAAAAAATTAATAGAAATATGATTAGGAAGAGAAATTAGGGCATTATGAGTAATTTAGTATAAGTAGGATCCGTTTCAGTCATGAAACTTGAAGACACAGATAAAATGACCATGTTAGAAGGTTACATATAAGTTCATGTCTGATAATGGAATAAAGTATAGTTCATGTATGAAAGTGAGACTATAAGTATAGTTGATGTACTATAAGTGAAATTAAGCCGCAGAGGAGGGGTACTTCTCTTTCGATTATAAAGATTAGGTTATCCAAGAAGGAGAGCAATGATTAAGGCCCCTTTCTTTTAGAACTACAATTCAGATCACTTTAGTTCAGTTTAATTTATTATAGTTCAGTTCAGTTTAGTTAAGCATAGTTATAAATTTATACTAAAATAAGTTCAGTTCAGCTCACTTCAGTTCAGTTCAGTCCAATTCATCCTACTTCAATTCAATTCAACTCTTAAAAGTTGAAAAGAACAGGGCTTAAATGCATAAATGAGGCTGGGAATTGGGGATTTTATACCATGCTCTGGGAGCATGCTCCCTACTCCTCTGCATGAGTAACAAGTGTACCAAAAATTAATTTATACTATTATTTTTTATTATTTTATTAATTTCTGAGACACTTGTCACTCATGTAAGGGAGTAAGGAATATACTCCCAAAGCATGGTATAAAATTTCTGGAAATTGGGATTCTGATTAGAATAGCACTTCTTGGATTTTATTTATCGTGTAAAACAATTTTATATTTTATTTATTATTATTATTATTATTATTATTTTATTATATAAATATCAATAAATAATGCAGCTGTCTACAATACTAAAATCAAAAACATTTGGCGACCATACACTTGTTTTGGTCCTCAGAACTAGTTACAGAATTAGAATTAATGACAATTTATTTAAGTTGTCTCTTAGTTTTTGTCCTTAAAAGTCTAATTTTTTTTTGTAGCGACGGCTGAATTTGATTGTATTGGTAAAGTTGTGAACTAATTCGGTCCAATTTTGATAATTTCAATGTAAAGTATGAATTTAATTGAACTGGTGAAGTCGTGAATTAATCTGGTCCAATTTCAATAACTTTAATGTAAAGTATGTAATTGAAAGACTCATTCACCACAGTCAGATGTATAATTCGGATCGGATCTGGATATAGTCAGAGCAAAAATTTGATAAATCAGACAAAAAAAAATGTAAAGTACGTAATTACACCTATAAAATAAATAAAAGCATTATTTTATAACCCATACATTTTTTGTAAAATCACAGTATGCTTTGTTTCTAATATTTAAGTTAGACTACTAACATATGAGATATTATATGTTACTTGACCCTGAATGAGTGAATGATATCTTAATCCAACTATAATAATAGATAAAATAATGTTTATTTTATAAAAAAAATAAAGTAACCATAGACCCACATCCTAATATACATTTTGATCAGCATAGTTCCTTAAGCCTCTTTCACATATGATTGATTATATTTTCTTCAAAATGTTTACTTACATCCGTTTCTCAATTTTAATTTAGTTATCTATATATTCTTTTTGTATTGTTATTGTTACTATATTTTATCTTTATCATTATTATTTGCGTTAGCTCCTGCAATTATAGTTTGATTGGTAAATTGAGTTTATTGTATTTATCATGCTCAAATAATTTTATTGATTAGTCCTTGAAAATAATGAAGTTAAAAGCCAAAATCGTAATCAAACTATTAGGGAAATAAACTATTGGGGAATTTACTATTCCATATTCAAATTATGAATCAAATTAACAGTTGCTAGTTAGTCATCAATTTTATTAAACTGTTCCTCTTTTGTAACTAAAAAAATTATTAGAAACAAGTAGAGCATTAAACTATTTGTAAACAGTGACACCTATTGTATACAAAAATATTAATTCACATTGTATGAACACCTTGGATAAGGACGTTGGTCTTGAAAAAGGGTCGATTATTGCAGTAAATACTCGAGAAAAATCGCACATTACTTGTAATCTCAAAGTGTTGTAGAGTTTAGGGTAAACTTAAAAAACATGCCCTGTGGTTTGATCGTTTTGCAAAAAAGGTACTTGTGGAATTTTTTTTTCAAAATGGTGCTTGTGGTTTCAAAAGTTTTCAAAATGGTGCATGTGGTTTGAAAATTATAGTGCTACACTAGTTATTTCAAGAAATTCAACATTCCTATATTTTAACTATATTATTTTAGAATTATGTATTAAGATTTGAGTAAGATTTGGAAAATTTTCATTTTATTTTGATTTTTTAAAGTTATAATCAACTTTTAATTTAACAAAATATTAATACTTCTCAAAAAATTCTAAAATTTATCACAAATGTGTATTATATTTTTATTAAATACGCTGCAAAATTTTACTTAAAAATGGACAAGATTACCCTTCAAAATGTAGTTTTAAAATTTTGAAAATCATCTTTTTACAAACTTTTGAAACCACAGTCACCCTTTTAAGAAATTTTTTTTTCACAAGTACCTTTTTGCAAAACTACCAAACCACATGGTATGTTTTGAAGTTTACCCTAGAGTTTATAGATCAATATTGGATCTTTTAACTCATTGGACTGATCTTTTGGACTTAACTCTTTCATTTAACCTATAAAAATACCATGGCAAACTTTAGGAAAATATACATAAGAGCATCTTTGGTACATGATGTATTTTATTATTTTTCTTGACACATAAACATAAATAGACATTTAATTGAAAAATAATTCTACATTAGGTTATCTATTTATTCTTTTAAGTATGATATGTCATCATTAATTATAAACATCGTCTATTTGATCTTCTACAAATAGACAATCAAATAGAAGGTTGAATCATTAATTATATAATATTGTAATAATAAAAGAGAATTATTTAGTAGTTAATATAATATTTTTGCTATTATTATATTTTGAAAAAATACAATTCACACTCAAGTAGATATTCTGTTGTGGCTCATTTTTCAACTATCTTGTCTATTTTACCACATAATCAATATGAATGTCTATTCCACATGCCACATCATCGAGGAATCCACAATCTACTAAAGAATCTTCTTATACCAACAAGGTGTAGTTCAATTAATAATTCTGACTGACCAGGTTGGGGAGAACAAGGTTCAAATCCTACAAAATACATTTTAACTAAGTTTTAAATAAAATTATCTCTATGAATATATGTGTAACTACTAAAAAAAAGACAATCTTCGTATTTTTTATATTAGTTTTTATTTTTTCTTTCTTTTTTTGATTTTTAGTTTTTGTTTACTATGTGAGAAGATTTATTGTTGTTAAGGAAAAGTCAGATTTTAATCAATTAGTAAGAATCAGATTTATTTTGGTAACAAATTAAAAACAGATCAAAAGAAGTATACTGGAAGTTCTAAAACATTGAAAATTCCAATTATCCAATTTAGTAACGATGAAATCTATTGGTTTTTAAATTCAAATTTTTAATTAGGAAATTTATATATTTTTTTTCACTGAGAGGAAATTTATATAGTTGTTCTGAATATATTAATCAAATTAGAAGAAATAGGAATAAATCTCCTTAATAGAAAATTTGTTTATTTGTTAATTAGTTTTTACTCCTATAAATATATAGATGGTTTTAACAATCAATTTAGAATGCAATCTCCTATTACGGGAATAAAAATGAAAAAAATATTTATTCATGTAGATTAACACCAAGATGTTTGTGTTGTTTGTTGAATCCATTCCATGGAAGCATACAGGGTATTCTTTTATCAGTTCCCTTATAAAGTTTTTCAATAATATTCTAGTTTTGAAAATTTTGTGTTGAATTGTTTATATGCTAATTTTCATTTATTAATCATTTGTAAATTTTGTTGGTTTTTTTAGATATGTAGATCAACTATTGTAGTCATGGGTTGATAATCAAACTGTAAATAACTTAAACACCAGAGCGATGTTTGGATTATGGAATGGTTATTCCATGGAATAGAAAAAAAATGAATGAAAAAAGATTAAAAATGGTAGAGTTTTTGTGTAGAATATAATATCGGATGGAATGGTTATTTCTAGCTATTATACATCTCATGGAATAGCTATTCCTTTATTTCAAAGAGAAATAGTTATTCAATGAGATGTATAATAGTTAAGAATAGCTATTTTAATTAGATTCTAGATAAATGCTCTATTATTTTAAACTTTTTTTCATTTATTTTTCTTTTATGTTATAGATTAGTCATTTCATAAACTAAATGAGACATAAATATTAATTTGATTGTTAAGTTCATCCTAAACTATAATGTATCTCGTGTGTGGATCATCAATTTCCTACCAGAAAATCTTGAAAGGGCTGAAATTGACACCATAATTATATATATTTTCATTTGGGGTGAAATAATGTGATTATTGGAGTATAGTTTCTTAATAACTAATATTAAGAGAGATTAGTTACGCCAGTAAAATAAAAAGACAACTATATTCTAAGCTGTATTTTGTAAAATCACAGTTTTTGGTTTGTTTCTACTTTCTAATAAAGAAAACTAATATGTATATTACTTGGTATTTTTTTCAACCACTTCTGCATATGAATATAATTTATTAAGAATGTAAAACTTACATGATTATCTCTAATTTGAATTCAAATATTTCTATTTCTAGTTCTATTATTATTGTCATTATCATTTGATTGGTAGAAAATTTAGTTTATTGTATTAATGATCTTCAATTAATTTTTCTAATGAGTAAAAGCCAAAATCTAAATTAAACGATCAGGAAATAAGCTATTGGGGAAATTGGCATTTACTGAATGGGCCAAATTTTGTTCAGGAATCAATATAATTTTGTTATATTTTTAGTTTAGTTTTTTTTTATAGTGTAAGAGTTTAACCCATTTTGTGGATAATATATCATAGTTGTAGCCAATGTTTAAAATGGGCAGGCGTTCTTTAATCTTTTAATTTTTAAACATATAAATAAGAATCAAATTAAGAAAGAGAGAAAGATGTAAAACTAATAATATTTAAATAATCCAAAGTATAACATTCCATATAATAATTAATTACATATAATTAGAGCACAACACAAACTAAATTTAAAATATTGACTGTTGATAACTATAATCCATAAGAGTTTAGTATAGATCATGTAATATTAACATTATTATGCATTATAGATGTTAACTGATGTCATTCGTATGGAACCGACATAATTTGGTTTTTCTTTGTTTCTTCCTTTACAGCAGTTTTTCAACACCTTTTTTAAGATGACTGTTAAAATGATGCTGGCTATTAAGAGTAGCAGGATCCATATATACCTTTTAGTTTGGTCTTGTATGATGGAAGCCATTTCTGCAGCATAACAAAATTTGAGAAGTGTTTTTAATTTTTACAATTCGGATTATATATGTTAAGTTACAAAAAAAATTAAAAGTTGGATTCATGGATGTTTGTATAGGACATTATTTTTACTTTTATCATAATTAATTAATTAATGAAAATGAAAATAAAATAAATAGAAAATTCAAATTAAATCGGTTCTGTAAAATTCATGGATGTTTGTATAGGACATTATTTTTACTTTTATCATAATTAATTAATTAATGAAAATGAAAATAAAATAAATAGAAAATTCAAATTAAATCGGTTCTGTAGAATCCAAACTACAGGTATAAAATAACTAAAAGAAACTGATCAGAAACAAGAAATTGAGTTTTCAAAAATGAAATCCATCAGTATTTCAAATAACATGAATTTTTAGCATCAGAATATTAAACACAAACAAAAAAACCCAAATTAAATAGATTCTCTAAAACCAAATTTGCCCAAATCAATTTCCATTCTCCAAATTGCACAAAAAAGGAACCAAAAGAAGCCACTTAGAAAATTAAGAGATAAAAATGAGGGTAAGAAGTGAAATTTCATAAGAAATGAGAATAATAATAGAAAAAACTAAATTCTCTGCCAAATTGAAATGGTTTTATCAAATCTAATTCCCAAATTAAATTTCAAATTCCATTTTGCACCAAATGAAGCCAAATAGAGAAAGAATTAAGAACTTTACAAGTATTTGCAATTCTAGGACTGAATGTGTAGAGTTCTGGAACAATACTTAGCCTTGAAAATTAATAATTGCATAAAGTGTCCTAATGGGGTGACATGGGCAAAGTTAAAATTTTAGTAGTCCAAACATGACTTAAATGAATTCTATCGAAAATTGTAATTATAAAAGAAAACAGAAAACAAAATTCTACCTATTTATTATAGGTTATTCACACTAATCACTACTAAAACATAGAATATATATGAAGTAAAACAAGTGATCAAAGGGGAATTTTAAGCATAATTAAATAATTAAACTTAGGTCTTATTTGAAACCAGTATTTCAAACTCTATGATCTGACCGAATCAAACACAAATTTAAAACCCAAATTAAATTGGGTTTCTAAAACCCATTTTCCTTGATTAAAATTCCAATTTGTAAATTGCAGGAAAAAGAGAATCGAAAGAAACCAACCAGAAATGGAAACGAGGGGATGAAGTCAAATTTTCTAAAAATGAGAGATAACTCAAATATTAGTTCATATTGTAATTTTTAGAAAAAAAAAAGTTCATTTTGTAATTATGTAGAGTAAAAAGAAAAGAAAAAAACAGTACCTCAATGTCATTTTAAAGCCCAATTCTATGCCAACCGGAGTAAAGTGAAAACCCAAATTAAATTGGTTATATAAAACCTAATTTTCCCATATCAAATTCCAAATTGCATAAACCAAATGATTATAAAAACCAAATTCAGTTTGCAAAAATAAAACATAATAACTATTTCAACAACATGAATTTTTAGCATATTTAATACGCTAAACTTAATCAGTATTTTTAAAGTGAATAAGATGAATTTTAAAAATTCGGTTCTAAAAACCCAATTTTATGAAACCTAATTTCCAAAATCAAATTACAAATTTCAATTTTCATTTAGAAAAACAAATGAAGCCAGAAGAGAAGAAAGATTGAAGGTGAAATAAAGGAAGGAATCGGGGATAATAATTTATTTGGAGCCAACATATTGATCTTCTTCATGGTTTGATTTTTTTTCTTAATAAATATTATAAGCTCTTTACTTCTTTACTGTTCATTTTGTGATGCTTTAATGCTGCTTTTCGACTGGTTTCGATTGATTTTGACCGGTTTTGATTAAAACTAACCAGAATTAACCCTTTAGGGACTTAAACACTGATTTTCTGAGGTTTAGATTTGACAAAGCTTGACCAAACAATATTGAAACCACTCCAAGTAGAAAACGCCTGTAGAAGAATGCATTATATAGCTCTCATCATCGTTCCGTGAGAAGGATCGTTAAAATCCAATGCTCACAACAAGTTTTCAAACTTGGAATCCAGATAGTCCTTTATTTCAGTTTTGAGTTCCGTGGAGGTTGAGGTAATATGGCCCAAGACATTTGCGCAATTGTTTTCTGCTCCGGTTGCAGCTTGTGATGTTGACCTATTAGCTGTAGTGATTTCAGAGGTGAGTTAATTAAGTGTAGGGGTGATCTGAGAGAGACATGTGTGAGCACAGGATTTACGGTCCCTCCCGCGAGACGATGATGATGTATACCCGATTTTATTCCTCATGATAAAAATTCTTTTTTGGAATTTTTATTACCGAAAAAAAATTCGTTACGAATTTTATTTTTGGAAAAATTCAGTTCGACGTGTCCGATAACGCGTCTGGCGGTAGCTCAAACCGATGATTTGCACCCAAAAAATAATTTAGTCCAAAATACCCATAAAAAGTCAAATAGACCCTAAAATATTGAAGTCATCCCGCTGAAATAGCTTTTGGCCGGATTTTCTTACTTTTCCCGTTTTCAAACTTGATTCATGCTTGCTTTTCAGACCTTTCAGGAGAATGAGGCTGCTGGCGGCATGAGTTTTTGCTGCAGAACAGTTGTGTGCCTTTTCGCTAGATATCCGCCGGATAATTGATCAAAGTCAATTTCCACAAGATTTTAGCCTATATAAGGAGGCATTTTCAGGTGGAGAAGGCGTTCAACACTTGAGACTTGAAATCTTATAGAGATTTTGAGCGTTTAGCTAGATTTAGTGGGATAAAGTATAGAAAAGGTAAGGAAAAAGGATTTAATTCATCTTTTCTTGGTTTTTCTTAACTGAACCCTCTGATATTTAAGTAGATTTTAAGGTTTAGAATCACCAAAATAGAATTTAGAGACTTAAATCACCCTTTTACTTCCCAAATCATCATTTAAGCTCCCCAGAGGTGTCATTTGGATCATGAAGAGGTGGATTCACGGCCCCGAGGCAAAAATTCTGAGTCTCATAGCTCTTTGGCTTTTATTTTACTTGTTTGTCGTGTTTACTTGCTATTTTGTGCTTAGTTTTAGGTTTTTAGTCGCTTGCCGGCCGAAAACAGTTGCTGCAAGAAACTAAAGCCGCCGGAGGCATTTGAAGCCACTAGCGGTATCAACCATGTCGCCTGCGGCATCGTTGAAATCGCCAGTGGCCTCATTTACCCCCAACGGCTCTATTTTCTTGTAGGACCCTTTCTTTATGGTATCCAGAATGTCATACATCCTGCCTATGTAAATAAGATCGCCAGCGGCATCAGTGATGCCACCGACGGCCTCATTCATACCGCTGGCGGTATGGAGTTCTAGACAGCAGTTTTATTTTTATCTTATTTTTGACCTAGTTTAATTTCTGAAGCTAGGATGTACAGTGCAACGGCAGGAGTCCAGAACTCCCCAAAAATGGTCCAAACCCCATAACTTGTGGCATTTTCACTAATAATTTGGTTAAAATAACGATCGTGTCCAAAATGGACTTTTCCCCAAAATTTGTTCGAAAAATGAATTTTTTAAAGGGAACTTATATTCTAAAATCAATCCCCAGCTAGGGGCTCTGCCCCCAGACCCTGCCCGAGGCATTGCCCCATGACCCCGCAACGGGCGCTGCTCCTTGGACCCCGCAAGGGGCTACCGCCCTCCGACCCCACTATCGGCGATGCCATTTTATGTGATATACCTTGTATATATGTCGTATCTGTGCTAACCATGTCATGCAGATAGATTTAAGTTAGATGTATGTCTAGGCCTTCGGGTATTTTATTCATTGTATAGACACATGTATAGGATTTGAAAGCCTTGTAATAATTTTAATTTCCGTACATATTTTTGGATGACTGTAATAATTTATTTATCGCTTTGAATGCTTGGTAATGCGCTAACAACATATAATTGAAAACACAATAAATAGGTTGATTAAAAACTGATTAAGAAAGAATGGAACCTTTTAACTTGGCCGATGTAAAATAGATAACATCATCCGAACTCGGAATCTCTACTTAAGGTATGATCTACCACATAGTGGAAAAATAGTACCAAAATTTCCCGGTTGATCTAAACCGGGTGGCAAATCTATTTTAAGTACGGGATTTCAATCTCCTATCGTTTGGACATTAAAATATGTTAAACCATTTTCATCATCGCACCCAATATTTTCAAGAGCCCGGCTTCGAAGCCCGTCACGTAAAATATCATCCGCTCACAACAGGTTTCTGCAACTTGTTCAGTAGTTGGAAATTGATTCACCTTCTTCTCCAGATCATTCAGCTTTGATTTAATCCCCTCAATCTCACTCTTTATGTCTGGATGAATGACTGGATTCTGGATCAAATCTTCCATGGATGTTAGCCGTTGGCTAATGGCCTCGAGCACGGGTTTGAATTCCTCATCTCTGTGTCCTTCCAACGCTACTTGTTCTAGTAAGCTCAGCCCCATTCTCACCTTTTTAGTTTTGGTAGCGATGAAGTTTAGTGCAATTTTTTCTTTAGGTACTCTTTTCTTTGCCTCACTATCTGTTAAGGATTCTTCCTCCAATCCGGAGCTGCTTCCGGTGTCAGTTTCTGAGCTAGAAGATTCCTCAACTTTATCATCGTTCTTTTCTTCACTCCTTTCTTCCAACCTATCCTCCGGAATGGCCTCGGCCTGTGAGTCACTATAGTAGTGTTCTTAGTGGGTCTCACACCATTTCCCTCCTTCGAAGCATTAAGCTTTGGGTTAGGCTCAACTACCTTAGATGCATTTTGAGTTGCATCTAAGTTGCCTTATTTTTCAGCAACATTATTATTATCAGCAACAATATTAGAGGTAGAATTAGGAGTTGCCTCTGTATTAATTTGCTCTATTAGTTCTATTATCTCATCAACCCTTCCATCCTCAATTTCTGAAAGATTGGTATTTTCCTCAATCTCCCCTTCATTTGCCTTTTCAGGACTTTTAGTTCTCACTTCATTGATTTGTTCAGGATTATTGTTAGTGTCCTCAAAGTCCTCTCTAAATGCCTTTATAGGACTTATAATTGTAGCTGTTTTACCCTCAGTAAGAAGAAGAGAAGTAGGGAGAGGATCTGTTCTGGTTTTAAAGATGAATAAATCTTCTTCACTACTTCCCTCTTGTAGAGCTTATAGATCAGAGGGAGCAATTAGAATAGAGGGAGTGGAGATGTATGGAGGAGTGGTTTGCTTGGTTGATCTAAATGGGCCTCTTGATCCTTCAGTAGATCAGAGTGACTTATTTGCTTCTTGATTGGCATTAATGACAGCCATCATCTTATTGTACTCTGTATCCTTTTAATGAAGAGTGCTGGCATTGATCTCAACTTACTTTCCCTTACTTTATTTTTTCTTTGCCATATCCTGTACTTTTGAGGGTTTGGGAGTTAATTCCTGAATGGTAAATCCAGCAGCAGCCTTCTTAGGTTCTAATTTTGCTCTTTGGGCCTTAAGAGCTTCACTAAAGTTTGATCCCTTCTTTTGTAGTTGCTTTCTTTTTAGGCTAATGTCTTCTTCTTCTTCTTCTTCTTACGTCTCACTGCTTTCATTCTGAGCATTTTCTTCAATAATATCTTCCAACGTTTGAGCAGCACCCCTTTTTCTTCTGGATCTAATAGCAACAGTAGTAACTCCTATTTACTCAGTGGCCTCTAAGTTTACCAAATCAACAGTTGTCTTCTTTTTAGCTGCAGCTTTAATGAGCCTTCTTCTTGGCTTTTCCGGAGTCTTATTTTCATAATTTGAGTGAAGGTTAGGCCATCCTTATCAATTTCCTCTACTTCTTCTACCACATGCTTCATGGGTTTGGTGGTTCTGGCTCTCTTTGCCTCCGGAGCCTTTTCAACTGAGTTTCCATCCTTCTGGACCCTATTCTTTTCTTGTTTCTCCCTTATTTGCCTGAGGGCTTTCTCTTCATCCCAAACTTTGTCATGGGCCAGCTTGAGGAAGTTTTTCTCTAAAATAGCCTTTCCTTGCACTGATTCCTCTCCGAATAGATCAATGCCATTTTCAGTAAGTATCTTGGTGATGAGTGCACCATGGGAGTTTTTGTGCTGCTTCATGAAGTGCATAATTAGGACCAGCATGTTTAGGACTCTACTTTCTACCAGTGCTGGAGAACGCAGTGTTGAAAAGAAGATGCAGTGGTGAGTGAGCCCTTCCGGATCAATACAAATTTTGCCAGTACAAATTATAGCAGCTTGAGGGTTTCTAGCAATGAATGGAGCATTTATCTCCGAAGAATCTTTTAGGTAGCCATAGCTTGGGATTATACTTTACCTTTAGCTCGTCGCCATCGTTTCTCATAATTACCCCTTCATTTTTCATTTGAAAGTGAGTCACAAAGAACTCAGGAGTGACAATGATAACTTTGCCCTACACTTTCATCCAAAGAGCATCATAGTAATAATGGACCATGAGATTAAATTCTCTTACAAGATTTGGGTAGGTGGGATTATTCATCGTAAAAAATTCATCAAGATGTTGGTCTTTTAAAAGTTGGGAATATAGCTTAGTGTTGAACAGAAAGTTATCGCCCAAATAGTCTAAGAGGATTATGGTATCTAGGCTTTTGAGCTTGAGTGGAATGAAATCCCCTTTCATAAGATTAGTACTCTTAAATATGTTTATAGGAGGAGGGATTATTTGAGATTGGTTGTTTGCCATTCGAGAAAGTTGAGCGGAAAGAAATTTGGGAATTTAGGGTTCTGAAGGAAAAATTGTAGAGTAACAGTAGATTAGTTGCTCGCGTGAAGAAGAATTGAAATTTGGGGTTTTTATAGAATTTTGAAAGTGAGGGTAGTTTGGTAATCCGAAAGTAGTTAAAACTAACTGGATCGATGATGTGGCAGTTAATCTTTGGGAGAGAGGTTAATGGCGTTTTAACCGGAGAATGGGAATAATTTTATTCTTTTAACAGTTGTAATTGTTGGTCCCTATGAGGGTCTTTATAAGGTCAGGGGGGTGAATAACCCTTTTTCGTGGAATAAATAGACTTTAGAAAGTCTTATTGTAGCGTGTTTGATTATGATCCGGATGATGCAGTTATGACAATATAATGTAATAAATAAAGAGTTAAAGAAATCAAACACAAAGGATTTTATCCTAGTTCGGCCCTGCCTACTCCAGTCCCCGGAGTTTCCTTCCACTGAGCTTTTACACTCGTGGATTCCTTTCCAACTGGTTGGA
Source organism: Euphorbia pulcherrima (assembly GCA_947683365.1). Lineage (NCBI taxonomy): Eukaryota > Viridiplantae > Streptophyta > Magnoliopsida > Malpighiales > Euphorbiaceae > Euphorbia > Euphorbia pulcherrima. The sequence goes on from CANTUS010000014.1 coordinate 76,680,973, forward strand.
ATCAAGCCTTACAACTTATCTCTGGATGGTAACCCCTTTCGGATGAAGGATATACCACTAGAAGCACCAACTCCTAGCTGAGTCCTTTAGTCTTTAGCAGGATATACCACTTAGACTTGTACCCTAAATCTAAGCTGAGTCCTACAGGGAGTTCCCACTCAAAACACCAACTTTAAGTTGTATCCCAATCTCACAACTCACCCAAGTTGGAGATCCTTACACTCTTGTTTTCAAAAAAGATTTGGTTTTAGATTTCCTTAAGTTTATAACTCACTTAGGAATCCTTACAACAGATTTGGAATTATTTGATTCTTTGAGGGATTGTAAATTGATTGATTGCTTGTGCTTTTTTACTTGTTTTTGTAAATCAAACATCCAACCTTCCCATTTGGTGAAGCTTCCCTTTTATAGGCTTCTATCGTAAATGTAGCCATTGTGGGTTTTTGAGCTTGCATTAAATCTTCACCCTTGATCAGGTCGTATGAGGTGCTTTCGGAGCCGTTGATCAATCCATTAGACAAAAATTTGACCCGTTTAATTTCTTGGGATTGAGGCTGAAAAGATGCCAATGATCGTTTTTCTTATATTTTAGTATTTCAAAAAATTTTACACCCGTAACTTTTTGGTGTGAGCTCCACACGTCTCCTTATTGGACTAGGTGAAAAAGTTTGTTAACTTTTTCAGTCCGCTGTCAGTATTTGGTCCTTTTATATAAAAAGTGCAGGCTGTCACTTTTGTCTTATTCATTGGAAAATGATCTTTAACTATGTAGACCAAAAAGGGTGGAGGAAAAAGCTGTCTTTGAAACTTTTCCCTTTGTCTTGATATCTGAGTCTTCTGGATGCTCTTAGACTCAGAATCTCCGGATCTCTCTTCTTTCGGAGATAGTGTAATCAGTTCTTCCGGATGCTAATTTTTGATGGATTAAAGTTTGTTTCCTTTCCAAACTTTATCCTAATAGTTCCAGTGTATGCTTAGGTACTTGATGTCTTTAATGGATGACCTTGTGGTTGGATCTTGTCTGGATGTTTCCATTTGGATTTAGGAGATTAAGTTTTTGTTTCTTTCAAACTTGATCCGGATATTTTAGTTCAATTTTATGATCCGGATCATTGTTTCCCAATAATCTCCCCCATTTAATGGAAACAAAAACCTAAGTCAACTAAGCATGATGAAAGGGGTATATGATCTAAGTATGATTTTTGATACTTAGTCATTTACAGTTATTCCCTTATAATTCTAGCATCCTAACTCCCCCCACATTTTTCAGTTCTAGCTTCTAAGTCTTTTTTAGTATAATTACAGATTGTACTTTAGAAGCAATTTTTGAGAATTAGATTGTTTCACTATATATACTTCTGTTGTTAACAATCGTTAACATCAATAAAGTTCCGGATTATAAAATATAGAAATATATAATAGTGAATCTCACTATTATAACATTTTACAAAATTATAGCTATTCTAATTCCCACTAGTTGGTCCTCCTTCCTTTTCCTTGCCCTTACCGGATCCAAATCCTTGTTGACTTATTAGACTCATCTTCCCATTTTTGTTTGCTGCTTGGGGATCGATTACCATATAGGTTCTGTTATCCCAGGCTTCTTGCCAAGCTTTTTAGTATACAGAGTAGTCATAATTACCCTTTGCTCCTTTCTTCAATAATGTGATCAACTATTGCTGGAGTGAGGTAGTAGGGTCGGATGGTTTCCTTAAGTTGAGTATAGGCCTGTTTGATTGTAGGATGGATGTGGAGCACAAACTCTTGATCCTTTTTGTCGAATTAGGGGAAGAAGACCTTTACCAGAGTTGTCACTCCTTTTTTACCAAAGAATCCAGAATCCCCAATGGCTTGGACCAAGTTATGAAAGACCGGAAGGAGTTGGCTCTCCAAAATGGATGGTGCAGAGGAGGATCCAGATAGTCACAAGCTATTAATTCCGGTTTGCAGGAGAGTTATTTCTTCACTGATTCCTCTTCGGATATTATGAATGGTTTCTGATTGGAGCTTTACTTCTTTTGTGATTGAGGCTTTCCAGTCATTAATTATTGTTTCCGGTCCAGCCAAGCGAATGCCCATCTCTTTACCCATCTCATCCAGCATCTTCTCTTATATCTGGGGGAGAGATTCATCCAGAAAAGTTTTAACCATTTCTTGGACTACTTGCTGATCTATACCTAGTTCCGTGATTGCCGGCTTGGGATCCCTTTCTGCCATGAATTTTATCAAGTTTTCAAACTTGGAGTCCAGGTATGGCTTTATTTCATCTTATAGCTCGGAGGAGGAGGAAGTAATCTTATCAAGCACTGTTCTACAGTTGTTTAATGCCAAAGTATTGGCTTGATCAGCAGTCCGGTTGGCTATGGTAATACCATCCTTAAGCTCAGAGATTATTGGATTTATTTAGGACAAGAAGGCTTCAGCTATTGCACTAGGAGAGGGAAAGTCTTGAACTATATCTTCTTTCTGCACTGATTGCTTTATTTCTCCCAACTCTTGCTTTAAGTCCAGAGACAGGAATTAATCTAGAAACAATTTTTCAACGGTTTGTAAATGTTTGCAAATGTTCCGGAGACTCTGTTTGACATATCTTTCCTCATTCTCTTCAAGAGCAGCTTCTTATAATAGTTTAAGCGCGGCAGTGACTTTGGCTTGTTTGGTATTACTTACAGGATTTTTTATGAGACTAGCAACTTGAAGAGGTTTATCTCCGGATGAGCTGGAGGAGTCATCTCTAGATCTAGAACTGCTTCCTGAGGGCCCATTATCTTCTTCCTTATCACTCCCTTTCGAGCTTGAGGGATCCTTTTCTTCTCTGCTTTTATCCGACCATTCCTCCGAGCTAGCCTCGACCCTTGAGTCTACTTTAGAAGTGTGCTTGTGGGAACTTAGACCAAGTCCCTCCTCCGGAACAATATTATTTGAGTTAGGCACTTGTTCCTTAGACACATTTTGATTTTTAGTGCCTAAGTTATCCTTGGTTTTATCTGCTGTGTCATCGCCAACAGCAGGATCATCATTAATATTTAATATAGATGTGGTAGGAGTTACCTCATTGATTGGCGCTTGGGACAGGATGATTGCATCTTCTATGATCACTTCATTTCCTTTCACCTCAACCCCCGGATGACAGGAAATGTCCTCTGTCACCCCTTTGAATGCCTTTTCAGGACCTTTACTACCTCCCCTAGGCATGTTCAAAATGTCCTCAACACCCTTTACAATTGCCCTTATAGGACTTCATTCGCCTTGGATTTCAGCTTCCGGATTTACCAGGTTCTCCGGAAGAGGTTTTGTAATTGCTTGGAAATTAAATGACTCTTCTGGAATCTTTGACAATTCAGCCATGGCAGTTTGATCTACAAGAATGGGTATGGTAGAGGATCCTTCGGGTCCCTTAATTGTGAGCTTTTTATTGATGGCAATGTTTTCTTTTATGGCTTACCTTATTTCCTCAAGCTGTGGATCATCCGGTTGTATCACTTCAGTGGATCCAGGCATATTCTTCCCTTTTGTAATCCTGGTCTTAGCTAATTCCCCCATCACTACTTTGGTGGCTACTTCCTCATTAATAACAATAGCAGCAGCCTTTTTAGCCTTCTTCTTTTGGTGCTTTTGATCCTGGACTGCTTCATCAAATGTACACCCCTTTCGGGTGAATTACTTCTTTGGCAGAGGGGTCTCATCCTCAGCTTCCTCCTCATCAGACCTATTTCCCTCTGTCAGTATTTTCATTATCTTTCTCTTTTGCCCCTTCTGATAGCCTTTCTTAATCGCAGCAGCAGCTATTGCGATTATCTCTCTTACTTTCGGATCACAAACTGGTCTCCTCAACTTATCAGCTGTTTTAATCAACCTTCCCCTTGACTTTGGCTTTTCTAGAATACCCTTTAAAATTTGGTTTAGGGTGCGTGCATCCTCATCCACATCTTCCTCTTTTGGAATTATAACCAATGCTTTTGAGCACTTGGCTTGGTGGTTCTTCGCTTTTTAGGAATAGAGCCGTCTCCTACCGGATTAATGGCCTTTCTTGCCTTATTCTTCTTTTCCTCTTTCTGTCGTAGGGCCTTGGCTTCATCCCACTCCTTATTAAATCTTAGGATCAGGAAATTCTTATTCAGAATTGCTTTGCCATTTATGCCCTGGAATCCAATGAGATTTACCTCATTTACTTGAAGGATCCGGGTGATAAGAGCCCCATGGGAATTCCTATAGTGCTTGAGATAGTGGATAATAAGTACTGGCATGTTGACTTCTCTTGATTCTACCCAGTGATGGAGTACATAGTGTTAAAAGTAGGACACTGTTGTTAGAGATCCCTTCCAGATGAGTACTAACTTGGCAAGCATATGTTATAGAATTCTTGGTCCCCGTGGCCAGTAGGTGGAGAATTTTTCTCCAAAATATCTCTCTAGAAGCCATAACTCTGGCTCATACTTCACCTTCAATTCATCACCATCCACTCACATCTGAACTAAAATATTTTTTATGTAGAGATATTTTTTGAAGAAATCAGGTGTTATCGTGATTTCCTTGTTCTGAACCTTAGTTCGCAGTGCATCAAACTTCTTGTGGGCACGGAGGTTATCATAGAATTCGTTTACCAACTTTGGATAAGTTGGGCAGTTGATCTAGCAAAATTCTTTCAAATGTTGATCCTCGATCAATTTGGAGTAGGGGTCCATTTTGAAGAGGAATTTGTCACCCAAATAGTCAGTGGGTACGACAGAATCAGTGTCTTTGGGTTTAAGAGGTTTAAAGTTTAGATCAAATTCTGTAAAGATGTTTTGAGTTGGAAGCATCATGGAACCGGCTTCTGTCATGATTGCTGCCATTTCAGAGAGTATGAAGAAATTAGGGTTCTAGGTTTTTAAATTTGTAGAGTAACAGTAATTAATTGCTCGTGTAGAGAAGAAGGGTGATTTTGAGGGGTTTATATAGAATTTTCAAAGTGAGGGCCATTTGGTAATCCGAAAGATGGTAATTTTGCTGGATTGATGACATGGCAATCGAATTTTTAAGAGAAAGGTAAATTCAGTTTAACCGAAGAAGGGGAACTGTTTATTTTAAATGATAACTGTTAAATTTACTGCGCGTATAACCCCTAATAGACGTTTAAAATTCAAAAAGTGATAGTTACCTTTAAGCGCTTTTACTGCTATATGTCATTACTGTCTGCTTACGTGGCAGTGTTTCTTCTGGAATAGATTTCTTTCCAATGCTTCTTCCCTTTCGGGTTTGTCTTGCCAAGGATCCAAATTGATTTTGGATTGTCTTCCGGATTAACTTTAAATTAGATTTGACATACCAATTGATTCTCTTAGCTTCCCAAATTGATCTTTACTTAATGGCTTAGTAAAGATGTTTACTCGCTGCTTATTTGTTGGAATGTTTACTAAGGCAATATCCTTTTTCATCACATGATCTCGGATAAAATGATGCCTTATGTTTACATGCTTCATCCTGCTATGGAGTACTGGATTCTTTGACACATCAATAGCACTTTTGTTGTCATACATAACATTCACACATCCGGATTGAACTCCATAATCTTCAAGTTGTTGTTTGATCTATAGGAGTTGAGCAACACAGCTTCCTGCTGCCATATATTCTGCTTTTATAGTAGATAAAGTAATTGAAGTTTGCTTCTTGATGTACCATAATATTAAGCAGTCTCCAAGGAAATGACAACCTCTAGATGTACTCTTTCTCTCAAGAATATCTCTGGCATAATTTGCATCAGTAAACCCTTAGAGTGTGAAATTTCCATTTCTAGGATACCATAGCCCTACTTCAGTGGTTCCTAGTAGGTATCTAAGGATCCTTTTTACAGCTTTGAGATGAGAGTCCTTAGGATTGGCTTGATATCTTGTAGAGTAATAAATTGCAAAATGTATGTCAGGCCTGCTAGCTGTCAATTATAGGACTTAGCCAATTATCCCTCTATAGAGCTTCTAATCAACATCTTTTCCATCATAATCCTTGGATAAGATAGTACCTGATCCCATTGAAGTGGACATAGGTTTGCTATTGTCCATTTTAAACTTCTTCAAGATCTCCTTGGTGTACTTTGATTGATTAATGAAAATCCCATCCAGACTTTGCTTGATTTGTAAACCAAGGAAAAAATTTAGTTCTCCCATCATGGACATCTCAAATTCCTTCTGCATTTGAGAGGAATTCCTCACACATCCTTTCATCAGTTGCTCCAAATATGGTATTATCCATATAAATTTGGACTAGAATAATATCATTTTTCTTCTTTTTGATGAAGAGTGTGGTATCCGCCTTGCCTCTAATATATCCCTTGGATATAAGGAATGAGGTTAATCTCTCATACCAGGCTCTGGGTGCTTGCTTTAATCCATAAAGAGCCTTCTTCAGCTTGTACACATGATCCGAATGCTTCAGGTCTTCAAATCCAGATGGCTGCTTCACATAGACTTCTTCTTAGATAACTCCATTGAGAAATGCACTTTTGACATCCATTTGGAATAATGTGAATCCCATGAATCACTCAAAAGCACATAGAATCTGGATTGCTTCTAATCTTGCTACAGGGACAAATGTTTCTTCAAAGTCAATCCCTTCCTGTTGATTGTAGCCTTGAGCAACCAATCTTGCTTTGTTTCTCACCACTACTCCGGATTCATCTAGCTTGTTCCGGAATACCCATTTGGTGCTAATAATTTACTTTCCCTCTGGGGGAGCCACTAGATCCCATACATCATTTCTAATAAATTGATCTAACTGTTCCTGCATTGCCATCATCCAACTTTCATCTCCTTCAGCATCTTGAAATTTCTTTGGCTCAATGAGAGAGACAAAAGCAGCATGGCTAATCATCATGTTGAGTTACCCTCTGGTTCTGACTGGATTTTGGACATCATCCAAAATAGCTTCTACCGGATGATTCTTGTGGGTCTGGATCTCCGTTTGTAAGCCTTTGTGTTGAACTTGAACTTGTTCTACTTCGGCTTCAACTATTCCTTCTTGACCTTCATTAAAGTCAATCTCTTGTGGGTTGAGATTAACTTATTGTATTTCTTGTTCAAAAGATATTCCTTCATCTTCTACTTTGTACTTCTTGATATGGAATAAATCCGGAACTTCTGCTTCCTTCTTTTCTCCAGAGTTTTCAACTTCAGGAACTAGATCTTCTGGAGTGGAACTTTTCTTACCTACAGGGTTAGTCTCATTGAAATCTACATGTATTGACTCTATCATAGCTTGGGTTTATCTATTGAAGACTCTGTAAGCCTTACTGTGTATTGAGTAGCCAAGGAAAATTGCTTCATCAGATTTAGGATTAAATTTTCCTAGTTGTGTTCTGTCATTTAGTATGTAGCATTTACATCCAAATGCCTTAAAGTACCCAATTTTAGGTTTTCTTCCCTTCTAGATTTCATATGGGGTCTTTTCTATGGTCTTTCTAATGAGAGCTCTATTCAAAATATAGCATGCTGTGTTCACGGCCTCACCCCAAAACTATTTTGACAAACAATTTTCACTAAGCATTGTTCTAGCCATCTCAACTATGGTCATGTTCTTTCTCTCAACAACTTCATTCTGTTGAGGAGTGTGAGGGGTCGAGAAGCTATGCTCAAAGCCCTTAGAGTTATAAAATTCAGCAAACTGCCTATTTTCAAACTCTCCACATTATCACTCTGGATACGTCCAATGGTTATGCCCTGTTCTACTTCTATCCGGATGAATGTTTTTGAGAATTGGTCAAAAGCCTCATCTTTGCTTGCTAGCAACAGTACCCAGGTATATTGAGAATAATCATCCACAATGACCATGGTGTATTCTCTTCTACCTAAACTCAATGGTTTGATTGGACCAAAGAGATCAATATGCAAGAGCTTAAGTACTCTTTTAGAATGAATGTAGGTGATGAAATGGAAACTTTTCTTATGCTGTTTACCTAATTGACATGCAGTGCATATATGATCCTTATCAAAAGCAACCTCAGGCAAACCCACTACTAGTTCCTTTTTAGCTAGTTTGGATAGGAAGTTCATGCTAATATGTCCTAACCTCCGGTGCCATAGCCATGATTCTTCTTCTTTAGACACCAAGCAGACATTCTTTTTCTCATTTTTAATGTTAACAGAATAGACATTGTTTACTCTAGGTGCATAAGGTATAAGTTGATCATACTTACTGTCATAAATTGAGCAGCCTCTGGAATCAAAGGTGACTTTTCTTCCTTTGTCACAGAGTTGGGCTGCACTTAGTAAGTTTAACTTCAGTCCATCAACCAGTGAGACATCTTTAATTTTTAATTCAGATCCAATGGTTCTATGTCCAATGATCTGTCCCTTTTGATTGTCTCCAAAGCTCACTTTGCCTCCCTTCTTCCGGGTTAATATGATGAAGGCCTTCTCATCACCTGTCATGTGCCTTGAGCATCCACTATCAATGTACTAAGTGTGTTGATCTACTATAGATCTAAGGCATACCTGTAAAATAAATCAAGTGGTTTTGGGTACCCAATCAGATTTGGGTCCTCTCAGGTTAATAATCATCTCAGGCCAAGGATAAACATCATAATAACCATTTTTGAATCTACATAATTTAGTAATATGATTGTTTTTCCCATAAAACCTGCACCCTAAAATAGGTCTATTCTGCTTTTGCTTCTCTTTAATCTTTTCCAGATCCTTCTTTCCATAGTTTTCTTTATATCTAGCTTCTTATACACTTGTGGATGGTCAGGAATGTGTCCGGAAGCTGGTTGGAGGTGCAATTTCTGCTATATAATTCCTCTTCTGGTTGGCAGGTTATTGATTGTAAACCACCTTAGCTTTTGCCTTTTAAGCAGTAGTATATCTTTGCTCTTGTGGTTGCCTACTAACCTCCTTTACCTTTTGATTTAAAGGTTTAGGTTTCCCTTTGGCAGATTGAGGTTTATTTCTTTATGTAGCTTGTCTTGGGTTTTTCCTTCTTTGCGGAGGATCTGGTCTCCATCCGGATGCCTCCTTTATTAGGGCTATTTCTCTATCCAGCCCAATCAAATTTGCAGTTAGCATTTGCACTTGATTCTTCAGGTAGCTCTCTTCAACTTCATCAATGTGCTTAGCTATTCTTATCAGATTGACATCTTATGCCAAGGCTTCATTATCTTTAGCAATCTCCAACACTTATCTTCTCAAGGACTTGATTGCTTTTGCATTCTTCTTTACACTCTTCATCATAATAGATAAAGCTCTAGCAAGGTCAAACTTAGAAGCAGAATTAGAATAAGAGTTTACCTCAGCTTTTGCTGTTTCTGATTCTAATTCTTCGATTTGCACTATTTCTTGCTTAGAGGCATTCCTTCCGAATTGCTCTGCTTTCGGATCAATCAGTGCTATGTATGCACAGTTGGCAGTCTCTTCTTCTTCTGTTAAAGATGAGGTGCTACTTTCTTCACTATTGCATTAGGTAGCCACCATTGCCTTCTTTTTAGACTTCTTGGTTCTCTTAAGCTTGGGACATTTTGTTCTGAAATGGCCTTTTTCTCCACATTCAAAATAGGCAGCTTCTTTTTCCGGATCCTTCTTTTCTTTTGGATTCTTTCCAGGCTTGAATCTATTGAGTTTTTTGGTGAATAGAGCAAGTTGATCTCTAGTGCTTAGTGATTAAGTGATTTCCTCTCCTTCTCCAGATGAAGCTGATCCGGTGGATTCTGCCTTAAGTGCAATGACTTTCTTCTTCTCCTCAGGCTTCTTTTCTTAGTGGCTGTATCTCTCTAAGGATAACTCTTGGGTTAATAAATTACCAATGAGCTCATCATAACTATAGAAATTTAAGTCATGAGCTTCCTCAATGGTAGTCTTCTTGTTATCCCATTCCTTGGTGAGACTCCGGAGCACTTTCTTTACCATCTCTACTTCAGAGATTTCTTTTCCGATCCTCTTCATCTCATTTACTAGATTGATATATCTAGTGTTCATGCTACTGATTGATTCTTTGGCTCTATTTTAAAGGTTTCAAGCTTTTGCTGGAGTAGATCAAGCTTAGCTTCTCTTACTTTATTAGTTCCTTCATAGGTTACCTCCAGCTTTTCCTAAATTTCCTTTGTAGTCTCACCTCCAGATATCCTATTAAATTCAGCTACACTAAGGGCACAATGAAGCATGTTAATAGCATTTGCATTTTCACGCAACTTTTTAAAATCATTCTCATCCCACATACTTGATGGCTTTTGGGTAGTCATACCCTCTACTTTATAAGTAGGCTTATATAGGCTATCTTTAATAACTAACCACACTTGCATGCTTTATGATTGGATGAAGTTCTTCATGCAGTTTTTCCAGAACATTTAGTGTTCATCGGTGAAGAGTGGAGGACGGGTAATATACATACCCTCTGGAAGAAGTTGTGAGTTTTGGAAACTCATTTTGATTCTTAAATCAAAATATATGGACAGTTAGCTCGAGATTGTTAGATCTCTAGTTTGAGCACTTGCTCTGATACGACTTGTTGGTCCCCTGTGAGGGTCTTTATAAGGTCAGAGGGGGTGAATAACCGTTTTTCGCGGAATAAACAGACTTTAGAAAGTCTTAGTGTAGCTTGTTTGATTATGATCCGGATGATGGATCTGGATGATGCAGTTATGACAATATGATGCAATAAATAAAGAGTTAAAGAAATCAAACACAAAGGATTTTATCCTAGTTTGGCCCTGCCTACTCCAGTCCCCAGAGTTTCCTTCCACCGAGCTTTTCCACTTGTGGATTCCTTTCCAACTTGCAGGAATCAAGCCTTACAACTTATCTCCGGATGGTAACCCCTTCTGGATGTAGAATATACCACTAGAAGCACCAACTCCAAGCTGAGTCCTTTAGTCTTTTGCATGATATACCACTTAGACTTCTACCCCGAATCTAAGCTAAGTTCTACAGTGAGTTCCCACTCAAACCACTAACTTTACGTTGTATCCTAATCTCACAACTCACCCAAGTTGGAGATCCTTAAACTCTTATTTTCATAATGGTTTTGGTTTTGGATTTCCTTAACTTTATAACTCACTTAGGAATCCTTACAACAGATTTAGAATTATTTGATTCTTAGAGGGATTGTAAACTGATTGAATGCTTGTGCTTTTTTACTTGTTTTTATAAATCAAACAGCCAACCTTCTCATTTGGTGAAGCTTCCCTTTTATAGGCTTCTATCATAAATGTAGCCATTATGGGTTATTGAGTTTGCATTAAATCTTCACCCTTGATCAGGTTGTATGTGGCACTTCCGAAGCCATTGATCAATCCGTTAGATAGTAATTTAACCCGTTTGATTTCTTGGGAGTGAGGCGGAAAAGATGTCAGTGATCGTTTTCATTGTATTTTAGTGTTTCACTAATTTTTGTACCAGTAACTTTTTGGTGTGAGCTCCATACGCCTCCTTATTAGTCTAGGTGAAAAAGTTTGTTAACTTTTTCAGTCCGATGTCAGTACTTTTGTCCTTTTATTTGAAAAGTGCAAGCTGTCACTTTTGTCTTATTTATGGGGAAAGGATCTTTAACTATGTAGACCAAAAAGGGGTGGAGGGGAAAATTGTCTTTGAAACTTTTCCCTTTGTCTTGATATATGAGTATTCTGAATGCTCTTAGACTCAAAATCTCCGGATCTGTCTTCTTCCAGAGATAGTGCAATCAGTTCTTCCGGATACTGATTTTTGAAGGATTAAAGTTTGTTTCCTTTCCAAACTTTATCCTGATAGTTCCAGTGTATGCTTATGTACTTGATGTCTTTAATGGATGACCTTGTGGTTGGATCTTGTCCGGATGTTTCCATTTGGATTTAGGAGATTAAGTTTTTGTTTTTTTCAAACTTGATCCGGATATTTTAGTTCAATTTTATGATCCGAATCATTGTTTCCTAACAGTAATTTTTACTGTGAGTTAACTGCCTAATAGACATTTAAAATTCAAAACGTGTACAGTTACTTTTTCGCGCTTTTACCGCCATTTGTCACTCCTTGTTTGCTGAGCTAGCAATATTCCTTCCGGATCAAGAGTTAACTCACTTTCCTTTCTTCCTTGATTCCTTAATTTTGGGAAGACCAAAATAAATTATGTTTGTCTTCCAAATTCTTCTTCAAATTGGATTAGACATTCCAATTGCTTTCCTTAACTTGTTGAATTAGTCTTTACTTGATGGCTTAGTAAGGATGTCTGCCCTTTGGTCATTTGTTGGAATATAGACCTAATTTACATCCTTTTTCATGACATGATCTCTGATGAAATGGTGCCTGATATTGACGTGCTTCATCGTGCTATATAGTATCGAATTCTTTGACACATCAATTGCACTTTTATTGTCACACATAACTTCAACACATCATGCTTGAACACTATATCTTCCAGTTGTTGCTTGATCCATAGGAGTTAAGCAACACAACTTCCTCCTACCATATATTTGCTTCTTGTATCAATGAATGAGCACCATTTGGAGTCAAATATGATTTTCTCCCTTTATCACAGAGTTGTGCAATGCTAAGCAAGTTGAACTTCAGTCCATCAACTAATGAGACATCTTCTATCTTTAAATCAGATCCAATGGTTCCATGTCCAATGATCTACCCCTTTTGATTGTCTACAAAGCTTACTTTTCCACCTTTCTTTTGGAATAAAGTGATGAAGACTTTCTCATCACCAGTCATGTGCTTTGAGCATCCACTATCATTGTACCATGTTTGTTGATCTTTGGTGGATCTAAGGCATACCTTAATACTTTCTGATTATGATTCCTCAATTTGCTCAGTGATCTACTTTGACCAGATTGTTCTGCTTCCGGCTTAGTTAGTGACATGAATGCGCAATTTATAGTTTCTTCTTCCTCTGTGGAGGATGAGCTACTGCTTTCTTCACTATCACTCTATGTGGCCACCCTTTTTTTCTTCTTGTATTTTTTTTATCCTTCTTGAGGTTGGGGCACTTCGAGTTGAAATGTCCTTTTTCTCCACATTCAAAGCATGTTGATTCTTTTTCTAGATCTTTCTTATCTTCTAGAGCATTTCTTAGCTTGTCTTTTCTGGAGGAGCTTTCCTTCATCCTTCTAGAATTATATATTCTATAACTTCTTCTCTCTTTCTTTCTCAGGAATCTGTCAAATTGTTTGGCAAGCATGGCCATTTATTCTTTGTTGTATTGAGATTCCTTCGGATGCTTTTCTATTCCAAAGGAGGCTGATCCGGATGAGTCTACCTTGAGAACAATAGCTTTTTTTCTTTTCCTCAGGCTTCTTCTCTTATTGGCTATATCTCTCTAAGGATAGTTCTTGAGTTAAGAGATTACCAATGAGTTCATCACAACTGTAGAATTTCAAGTTATGAGCTTTCTCAATGGTAGTCTTTTTATGTCCTATTCCTTAGTAAGACTCTGGAGGATCTTCTTTACCATCTCCTCCTCTGTGATCTCTTTTCTGAGCCTCTTCATTTCATTCAGTAGATTGGTGTATCTAGTATTCATGCTACTGGTGGATTCTTTGGGCTCCATTTTGAAGGTTTCAAGTTTCTGTTGTAAGAGATCAATTCTTGTTTTTGACTTTGTTGGTTCCTTCATAGGTCACTTCAAGTTTCTGCCATATCTTTTATACAGTTTCACATCCGGATATCCTATTAAATTCAACTGCACTAATAGTAAAATGAAGCATATTAATAGCATGTGCTTTTTTCCGTAATTTCTTATAATCGTTCTCATCCCATTGATTTGATGGCTTTCGGGTAATGATACCCTCTACTTCATAAGTAGGAACATATGGACCATCTTTAATGGCCATCCATGTTAACATTCTCTATGTCTGAATGAAATTCTTTATCCAGTTTTCTAGAACATATAGTATTCACCGATGAAGAGTGGAGGACGGGTAATAGATATACCTTCCGGAAGAAGCTGTGAGTTATTAAAACTCATTTTGATTCTTAGATCAAAATTGGACCTTTAGCTCGAGATTTTTAGATCTCTAGTTATGAGCACTGGCTTTGATGAGTATATATTTAAGGTTAGAGGGGGTGGATGACCTCTTTTCGCGGAATTTATAGACTTGTAAAAAAGTCTGTGAAGCGTGTTCGAAATGATCCAGATATATTGGATCCGGATGATGCAAGTATGAATTAAAATGTACTTAAAGTAAAGATGAGGTAAGTAAATTCAAACAATGAGATTTATACTGGTTTGACCCCGCCTACTCTAGTCCCTAGAGTTTCCTTCATCTTAGCTTTGTCCACTTGTAGGATTCCTTTGAATCAGGGAGGAATCAAGCCTTTACAATTGTCTATGGATTACATGATATACCACCAAGCTAACTACTCTGGCTGAGTCCTTCCAGAAATATGATATACCACCAAGGCACCTACCTTAGCTAAGTCCTCTTCAACTTGTCTCCAGAAATTCTTCTCCGGATGTAGGATATACCACTAAGGCACCAACCTTAGCTGTGTCCTTTTCCCTTGGGATTTTCCACTTAAACTCTCTAGTCTAAGCTAATCCCCTATCTCAATACTCACCCAAGTATGAGATATTACACACTTGTTTTATCAAATGTTTTGGGTTTTAAATTCTTTAAGTTTATAACTCACGTGAGAATTCTTACAAACAGATTGAAGTGTTTAGTTCTTCGAGGGATTTTTGTTTACTGATTGAATCTAGCTTGATATCTTAATGTAATAGCTTCTTGTAAAAACAACCAGCTAGGGATGGCAATGGACCGGGTCTAGCTTAGACCCGATCCGGATCCATGTTCAGCTATAAGACCCCGGATCCGCCCCGGATCTGTCGGGTCCATAATTGTAATATCCATATTCGGATCCAACGGATCTCGCCGATCCAAGTCTAAAAACGGGTACGAAATGGGTCTAAGGCAATATAAGGAGTTTCATCTCATCTTGCTAAATTAAAGAATTTCAACAAGCATAATTACAACTAACAGAAGATCTAAATCTCATATATGCTCAAGAAACAATGTATAATTAAAATTTGGCAAAAATGGACAAAGATATAACTCTTTTTTTAGGTGAATCTAGGAAAGTTACAAACAAAAAAAGGCAAGAAAGTAGAAGAAACAAAACATGAAAAGGATGACGCAAGCTATAACAAAACCACAGCAGATTTGGGTCGCAACCTAAAGCATGGGTCCCCTTTACAGTCATTCTAAGCAGCAGATGTAAAGTAGTAGGACTTTGCTCCAAAACATGAACTCCAAGCGTTAACATTTGAACACCAAGACCTAAAGGTAGATAAGTTAGCGGATGAATTGAAAGTAGAGAGAGGAAAAGAATGGAATTAAGACTTACAAAGCAATAGAATGGGACTTGGAAGGGAGTTTGGAGGATAATGATGAAGGTAAAATGAGAGGCAGAGAGGGAGGCAGCATGAGGGTGAGTAGATTTTAGGGTTTTTATCTAGTATATATATACATATATACTACAAAGATCCGGGTCCAGGTACGGATATTAAATTGAGATCCAGTCCCGTATCCGGACTCATTTTTCTAGACCCGAATCCTACCCGGATCCGACGGGTATGAAATTTTAGGATCCATATCCTAAAAAAGGGATCCGGATCCACGAATTTGGGCCGGTCCAAGATCTATTGTCATCCCTACAACCATCACCTTCTCAACATGTGAAGCTTACCTTTTATAGGCTTTGATCATAAATGTAGTCTTTGTATATCGTTGAGGTTGATCTTGAATCTTCACCATTGATCAGGTATGAGGTGACGCTTTTGGAGCCATTGATCAATCCGTTAGACTCATAATTTATCTCGTTTGAGTTGTTGGGATTGATGCAAAAAGTTGTCAATAGTCATTTGTTTGGCTTTTTGCACACTACCAAATTCTAGGCGAGCTTTGTGAGCTCCACGCGCTATCCAATTGGTTTAGGTTAAAAAGGTGGTTATCTTGTTCTTTTTCCAAGTCAGATGTTTGTTCTTTTCTGAAATGCGTGCAACTTGTCACTTTTTCATTCTCTAAGGCAAAAGAAACTTTGGTTTCAGACCAATGTGGAGGGAAAAGCTAATTTTAAACTTTTTCCCTTTTGTCTTGAAAGTAAAATCTTCCTGATGTCTTCAGACTCTAACTTATACGGATGCTCTTCAATCATCTTATCTCCGGATACTATCTTTGAAGGGTTAAAAGTTTGTTTCATTTTCAAACTCTAACCCGATGCTTTTTATATGGTCTTAGGATTTTATTATCTTCAATGAGTGTCCGGATGCTCTTCTTGGACTTAGAGGTTTTGTTTGCTTCAAACTTGATCCGGATTGTTATTGATGTAAATCTTCCGGATCATTGTTTCCAACATCCCATACATCCCAGTAAAAAATTTTGAAATTTTATGAGAAGTGAAAATATTTTTTAAATTAAAAGTTGATGATAACTTTAAAAAATCATAACAAAATGATAATTTCTAAAGTTTACTCAAATCTTAATATATAATTCTTAAATAATATAATTTAAATATATTAATGTTGAATTTATTAAAAATAATTGGCGTAGCATTAATAAAAAAAAGCTAATTTTAAAAAATAAACCCTAAGTTCAACCTTTAATTTCTAACTTTTAAAACCACATACCCTATTTTAGAAAAAAATACATCACTTTACAAAATGATCAAACCATGTGTAAATTTACACCGGATAAAATAAATACTCTGGTTTCAAAATGTATGTCATTTTAGAAAATATTTTATTTTCCCTTTTGTTCATTTTAGAATTTCAGTGCAGCATTCAACACATTTTTTTTTCTAATTTACTCTTATATTAATTAGAGAAGAGATTAAATATAAATAAAGTTATAAAAAATAATAATTAAGAAGAAATAAAATTTTATAATAAAATTAAAGAATAAATTAATAATTTTAATAATAAAATAAATATTTTATTAATCTTAATAAAAAACCTAAAAAAACATACATTTGGAATCGGAGGGGTAACCTTATTAAAACACCAAAACCACGAAACATTTAATTTCTACTCTAATAAAGAAAAGATATATAGTTGCAGACGCAACAATCGATGTACCACTCAACCACTGTACCAACAGAAGCGTGGAAATCTGCCAGTGATTTTATTAACCCAACTACCCCTCAATGCCTCTAATAACAATTTCAGCTACCCCATTTGATAGGATTTAAAATCAAAGAAACTTAAAATGGTTGCTTAAAAGCATTTGCTAAAAATTAACACGAATATGGCTGTAAATGAACTAAGTTACTTGTGAGCCGTTCGGTGTTTGGTTTTATAAAAGCTCGTTTGAGCTTGGTTCGTTAATAAATAGACTTATTTATAAATAAAATTTCACGCTCATATTCATAAACGAATCAAGCTTAAATATAAAAATACTCAACCTAAAAGCTCATGAACATACAATCAGGCTCCCAAACATATTAGAGAATAGGGAATAATATTTTTATAAAATAAGTTATGAAAAATATTTAATATATTATATAATAATAAAGATATTATATATTTAATTAACCTATAATTATTTTCTCAATACAAGATAAAAGAAAATAATATAAGTGTAGAAACAAAACACCTTAGTCATCAATCCCTAGTGACTAGTGAAGCTTAGCACCGTTGGATGAACGCCTAGTGACCCTAGACAAAATGCTTTTTTCAATCTCCCGTTAATTGAAAAACAAAGAAGACAACTTTATCATCTGCTTTAAATAAACACGAGTAATCGGCAGAGGTAGAGAAACCGTTTTTGCCGCTCAGTGTAGAAATCAATCCAAGGCTTGATCTTAAAATTAGAAATCTTCGGCAAAGAGGAGGGGGCGGCGACCACCCAGCACAGTACCACAAGCCGCCATCTAACACCGTAAGTCACCATTTCTCTTTCTACTCGTGTTTTTACTGTTGACACTTCCAATCTCAAAGTCGCCTGTTCTCATCCTGGCGTTTCAATCACTTTCCATCTCCCATTCGTAGCGATCTGAAATAGTTGGGGTTCTATTGAATTAAGCAGATATGATGACATTTTCTCTCAGATCTAAGGATTTTGAAGTAAGATCTTTTTAATCTTACAAAAACTCATATATGTTGGCATTCTCAAGGGGTTCATGGTTTTTTAGTTGAAGTCTAGGTTCTTAGATTATACATTTTTTGACTTTAATTTGTTTCTGGGCATATCATTGAGTTTTGAAGTTAATTATTGGAGTTTGTGGGTAATTATTATTTTTAAGTTTCTTTATGTTTTGTTTATGAAAGATATTGGACCCCTTTTTGTTGTCAATCTTTGCAATTACAGGTCGTCTAATTGTAACCGTTTTAAGGCCCCTTAGGACCCGGATCTGGATCATAACTTTACAGATAGGTCTGAATCTGGATCTCGCCGGGCCGGTCTAGATTCGACCCGTAGCCATCTCAACTGTGCACAGACTTGTGCTTATTGTTCCACTACTTTTTCGTTACAAACTTATTTTGCTAATAGTTTGTAGCGTAAATTTGTGTAAAAGCTAACCATCATGTATTGCTTAGGGTTGAATTTGATGAAAAGAAAGAAATATGAGAGGTTTTGTGGAGATTTAAGAACAATTATACTATGTGGCATGGATGGAATCGGGAAATTGTTTACAAGTATTTCTGATGCTGAACTTATTTGATTTGCATGATATGTGAGTTTAGCGTTCATGGTGATTAATTTTATTTACATGTATTTTTTCTCCACTCTATAATTACAGAACTTATTTGATTTGCATGATATGTGAGTTCATGGTGGATTTTTATTTATCTTTTATTTCTATTTTATTTTATATGTGAGTTTAGAGTTCATAGTGATTGATTTTTTGAAAACTAACATGAACAAAAGAAATTTAAACGTTGGATTTGAGTATCTGTCACCACAATATTTGTGAAACTTGGTATTCAAGGGCTGTTAATACAACTTCGCTCGAGAAGCAAATCGACGAGGAGATGCTCTCAAGTGGTGATGATAATCCGGCCTCTTCTAGTCGCAAGAGGAAGGGGAAGAATGAGGTTTCCGACGGGTCCCTTCCCAAGAAAGGGTAGATATTTACAAGAACCCCCAAGGGTGGGGAGTTAGCTCATCCGATCCCACCGGCTAGCGGCGTCTGTATCTTGTCCTTAAAAGAGGTACGATCCCCTCTTTCCTTTGTAAATGATTCTTTTTGAGCTTTTATTTATTTGTCTATTTGGTTTTATTCAGGAATGGATAACCCTTTATGGGGAGGACATCCAGGCCGATGATTCTGAAATTGTTCATATATAGTCGTGTGCTGCTAAATCCCCATTGTGCTCCAAATGCATAAAAGGTCGATGGGCCCCCTGGTGACGAGTCTTCTATATACTCATTATTCTCGAAAGGAACTTGAGGTCCTCCATAATTTATAAATAACGAATGATCTGGAAAATTAATCAATTTGTTAACTTCACAGCCCAGTTTACTTGGTGTAAAAGCAGGTAATAGATAAAAAATGCACTCTCAACTTAACAGATTGACATAAGTAACTAATCATCAATCATCAACATTACCCTAATGCCTAACAGGGCTCCCACACAAGTGGGGTAAGGGGGGGTCGGGTGTACGCAACCTTACCTCTGTAATTGACATAAGTAACTAAGTCCGAATTAAAATTTTGGCTAGAGCCGGATACCTCCACTTTCATTCCTAGAAAAAATTCATCAAATATGGCAAGTGTGGCATTTGGAAACTGGCACATGAACAAAAAGATAATGGATTTTTATAAATCGAATCATTTCTGGACAAATTTTGTTCAACATGCAAGTTGATTCGGTATTGACCTGGGTCTAGATGAGTGAATCAACTTTCCAGTTGGGGGATTTTTCTAGGAACAAAAGTTAATCTAGACTTAGTTATTATAGACGGTCAAGCTAAGGGTTAGCCCGTGTAGAAATTGTTGATGTTACACTCGTATTTGGGGTTTCTAGGACAAGTAAGTCCCTTTTTCATGCACCACAAAATCCTACAAGATGGCATATATTGATTGTTAATAATCTTACATCTACTATTAGAATAAAAACAAGATTGAGAAATCTCAGTAATTAACAACTTACTCATTGCTTGCAGAGGAAGGAAAGCTAGAAGCTAAGTTATAGTATGTCAAATTGCAGAGGAACTCACGGACACCAAGGCGGACCTTCAACTGTAATTTCTTTTATTGTGTGCTGCAATGGCAGATGGGTCGCACGCTACCATGGAACGTTTATGCTTATATTAAATAAAATGAAAAATCTTCACTCAATTTTAGATATATCTCAGACTTGTGACCGAGGTGGCTAGGTTAAAACATCACGCCAATAAGCAGCAAGCAGTGTTATTAACAGGCGCTGAAGCGCCCAGCCGAGGCGGTGCGATGCCGGAGCGACTTTCCGGCATCTAGTCGCCACCCCTTACCGGAGGCGTCGCTTAAGCGAGCTCGTCAGTCTAAGATTGGGGCGCCGAAGTCGGCGCCTCAGGGAAACTTAGGGGCTTTAGACATTGTATGAAAGATTTGAGCTTGAACTTGCCGGGAAAAATGGCGTGTGTGAGGTTGAAGAACACTACGTTTTCTCTTTCCTTTTTCTAATATTAATATATTATTTTAACAGTTTATATCATTAATGAGTATTCAGACGTGTTGTATCACTACAAGAAATTCCACTTTTAGTGGCAAATATGTAGTGGCGAAAATAGATTTGCCACTAGAAGTTGTATTTTAGTGTTCGCCACAAATAGTACACTATAGTGGCAAATTATTTTCCCGCCACAAAAAGTATATATTTAGTGCGAACTTGTGCATTTCGCCACATTGATATAAGATATAGTGGGGAAATGTGCCTTTGCCACTAAAACATACAAATTAGTGTCGAAAATAATCTAGCGCCACTGATGATGAAGTTGATAGTGGGGAACTATATAGTCGCCACTATAACATACAATCATATAAATATGTATAAAAAGTTGTAGATTATTTAAAATATTATATAAAAAGTATTAATGTCTTGTTATCTTAGACTACAATTCAATGTAGTTCAGTTCAGACAACTTCAGTCCAGTTCATTTCACTCCAGCTATGCGTAGTTATAAACTTACACTGAAATAAGTTTTTTTAAACTTTTAAAAGTTGAAAAGAACATGACCTACAATCTATACATTATTTACGTAAATTAATTATATTACTTAGTTTTAATTTAATTATTATTTTATTGATTATTAATATTAATTGTCATTGATAATAATAATAAATTTAAATCGGACACAATAAAATATAAGTTAAAATAAATTAAAAATAATAATATGTAATTATTTAATAAACTGACATATGTTAAAACAAAAACTAGAATGAAAATATATTTGGAGGAAAAATGTTGCAGCCCCAAAACGCAATAAACCCTAGGTATCCTTCAAGTCTGAAAGCCGCCTCCCACCCACGGATCCACTTCCATCCTCTCTAGCCTCATCCCTTCTCTTGGCTCCTCCTCCTCCTCCCCCTCATCATCATCGTCACTGTCTACTTTGAAACTGAAGGCAACACAGTTACAGACGAATCCTTGTTTTTCTCCATTGTATTTGAGAAACGGATTATCCCGTAGATACACACAGAGAAGGAGAAAGCACAGGAGATCAGAGGTACGTGCAGTTTAGGCCGAGTTTTGGCGTTTTCTTACTCCTTAAAGCCGCTATGCTTTTGCGATTCTTTAATTCACAACGGTTCAGTGGTAGTTTTGAGCAGATTTCGAACTCAATTTGAACTCGAAGTGGCGATCTATGCTTCAAAGCAGGACTCTTCGTCTTTTATGGCATCTTCTGACTTAGATTCAACAGACAAAAGCTACGCGAGGTAATTTCACTTGTAAAATATTACTGGTTGATCTTCTGTTTGGTTAGATCGACCTTGGAGGATTTAACCCGAATTATTATTTTTTATTTGGCTATTTGAAATGTAGTGTTTGCATCAATGAAGGATCTAGACGATACTAGACTTAACTAAAATAAAATCACGTCTCTCTTTTACCAACCTCTGTCTCCCTTGCTTGTCAAATGTAAATCACCAAAAGTCACCCATATATACAAGCACATTGAGGTTGTTGCTCAGGTAAATAACTAACTTCATTGTTCTAGTTGATTGTGACTTAATAAAAAATCTGATTCATTTGTTTTGATTTTGAGTTGATGATGTAGTGTGATATTTTTTATACATGAGTACAAACTAGCTGTAATTACATATGATGCTGATTTCTTTTTTACCATTTCAATTTTAGAAAGAAACTACAAGCTATGTTACTCAGAAACTACCTTCTCTAATTAATTTTTAATTCAGTTGTCTGTTTCTCATCATCTAAATTCCAAATCCCTAAATTTGACTGAAATGGCTAAGAGAAAGATGACAGAAAGCAGAACATAAAGAACTTGAACTCCATTGTTAATTTACAAGCTTTCTCAAAGCAACCTAGAAACCTTGCTCCCAAATTGAGTTAAGTAATAATAGAATTTTGCTTGTGAACCACTTTTGCCTGATGATTCTGGTGATAGCCGTAGGACTCGAGCTCTATTAGAAGGTGATATCTTTTTATGACTATTTATAGGGCTAAGGGTAAGCATAGGACTGAAGCAGAATTTAAGTAATTTGGTTAGTCAGTTGGTTTCTCTGTTTTCAAAGCATACTATATCGATAAATTTTATATTGTTTTCTTGTTCTTGAAACAAGTATATAGCTTAATTAGGTTGACATGAAAATTTTTTGTTTTGTTTATTAAACAAAGTTAGAATATTATGAACCCGTTTCCCTTCCTATCAAATTATGATTCCATTACCTCAATTAGCTATTATAACTTATAGCTTGTTGGTAAGACTATTATATATGTAAAACATGCACAAATTATTTAATACAGTCACACAAATACTGGTGTGGCGAGGCATATTGTTCCATTAAGAATCTCAATACAATGTGTAGATGTACAGTCTATTTTCTAATTAGTTCAATAGCTCGCATAGGATCTTTGGAAATAACTCTTCACCTTATTTGATCAATGGATAAGATAAGCTGAAAAGTGCTCATGAGAGAGGAAACTTGGTAAGAATAAATGAGTTTGATGGATAAAAAAAAGAACAAACTTTTAGTGAATGAGTCTAGAATTTATTGTCATTATTTGTCAATAGATAGAATGTTAGAGCTGATAATGAATTCTTGATTGCTTTGGTTGCAAATCTTTGTAATTTTACCAATAAATTAAAATAGATGTCAATGGAAAATGGATCATGTATCGATCATTAATCTTAGTGTGTGGCATGTGCCTCTCGATGTCTTTCTTTCTTTCAACCTCTCTTCCGAGCTCACATCTTTGGAGCTCTGCCTAGCGAGCCTAATATTTTTTTTTGAAATACTTGATGTTGTAATTTCTTGACATTATTGTGATCTTTAATTGAAATTAGTTAGGGGGAGATGGTTTTTGGTAATTTTCATAGTAGTCAAGGGCGCGAGGTGCACGTAAGGCGCCAGGGTCTCGCCTGTCGCCTAAGAGCAAGGGGCAAAAAAAACGCTAGCCCCAAACAGAAAAAGTTCACTAATATAAAAATATAAATAAATATTATTGGTATAAAAAATTCCTGAAATATAACACTTAAACTAAAGACAATTAACTAAAATCAATTCAGAATATTAATTAAATAAATATAAAAGTTATAAACAATATTTGTCTTCCATACTCTATCAACCCAACAAATGCTTCAATGAGCTTCAGTTTAATCCCTTTTAAATTTCCAAGACTAATCTAATCATCCTTTCCCCACCATCTAATTGCCATTTACCCGAAATCTTTTATCCGTCTCTGAGTTTGCTTTCTTCTTTAAACAGGTACCTTAAGTCATTTAATTTCCTCTTCTTATTTGTTTAATGGATTATAAAATGTTTTAGGCTCTTTTTCCACTTTGTCCATACTGTTCTTCTCCCTCCCTGTGTTCATAATAATTTCTTAAAAAAATTCTTTGATCCAGCACTTTATTTATAAAGGCGCAGTGCCTTGCGCTCCTCACACCTGGCAAAAGGCGCATCGAGGCGCTCGCCTTATCAGATTCCTATGCCTTGCATTACATCCAGGCGCAAGGCTGGGCCTAGACGCGCGCCTCACGCGCCTTTAACTACTATGGTAATTTTGAAATTAAGGTATACGGTTCTTGCTTATGTATGAATCCTTTGCCCTTATTACATATTATAAGACATAAAAGACAGTCAATTGTAAAATTAGTCATAGCATAAGCTCTTTCACCTATTGTTAAGTTTGTGATTTTCTTTTCCTTTTTTTTATTCATATGAATGTTTAAATTTATTGTTTCTACTGATGTTGTAATTCTTTTATCTTAGATTTTTTTTTATCACATTTGGTGTTTTTTTGCCACCAATTCATCAGTCCATGGATGCCCCACATTACATGTGAATTCCTAAGCTCTCTGTTTATTCCCAATTTTATAAACAGGGGAATTCCTACGCTCTAATGAAGCAGAGAGAATCAAGGCCATTGAGAACTACCAAGATATGAATATGAAGCAATTAGGCGAGCAGGGGAAGCTTCCAGGGGTTTCCACCACCTGAACTAAGAAGGAATTATGGGAAAGGCTTTGCAATGAGTTATCGGAGAATGACAATTCTCACCATACTCTTTAAGGTAACTTTCTAATTGAACTAAATATATTTTTGTAGGACTGTTAATGCGGTTTGCATTTAAAGAAGAGGAGAAAGTTGTCACCTCCACCAAGAAGGGAGCCGCTGTCTTGGATCAGTATATGCTTAGAGGAGATAAAGTCGCATTATTATTATTATTATTATTATTATTATTATTTACACTAGTTTTGTTTGGTCATTTTAAATGCGATTACTTTTTTTGTATGTAACGTACAAGTTTGAGCACTGCTCTAATTCTGTACTAATATGCTTTGAGGAGATGATGCATTTGAGTTGAGGAGTATTAGTAGCTCCCTTCAATCCAAATTTTATTTGTCTTTTATATTAAAAATTATTTTTTGTTGGATAATATAATCTACTGGGGCAAAAATTTCCCCTCAAAAAGACAAGATTTTTGGTGGGGAAAAATTCCCCCACAAAAGCTTAGGCTGTAATGGCGACTAAATTTGCCACAAATGTACCCCTACTGTGGCGAATTATCTCGCCAGTAATTCATTATGTTTAGTGGCAAAGTATTTTTGCCACAAAACAGTGGCGAACAAATTTTTTCTCACCGAATTCTTTAGAGGCGCAGCAACAGCTGCAACTCTAATATTCGCCACAAAAGGGTTTAGTGGCGAAAAAATAGCTTTTAGTGGGCAAAAACTTCCCCACTAAAAATCCAATTTCTTGTAGTGTATCAACATCACAACTCATAAAATTGAGTCCCATGAGTTCCACTTATTCTCTCTCTTTATCTTTTCATAGACAAATATTACTTTTTCACTTGGACCAAGATGATAGGAAAGTAAATTTATTAAATTTATTCTATATTTTTATTTGGTAACTTTTTTATACTGATTCATATCAAAGATAATGATCGCTCTAATCAAAGGTGGATAGGAATCAATTCAAATCCCCCAATCTGTCGAAAAATCAGCTGCCTTAGCTAATAAATGAGCAGCTTAATTCGCAGACGTAGCAGCATACACAATTCAAAGATTAACAAAAGAAGACATAAGTTCTAACCAGTTTTGTAAAATAGAGCCTAAAGGAGAACAAATAGGAGAAAAGTTATTTAAAGCAGACACAATGTTAAGGGCATATAGCTCCAGAATGACATTGTCAATCAATGATTTCTTTAGCCAACTCAAAGCCTCACGACAGCTCATTGCCTCGGCTGACACTGCCTCACCCTGTCCAAGGAGTAGAATTGTCCGAGCTGCGATGAATTCCCCCAAATGATTCCGAAGGATACAATCATGACCCAACCTCTTTCCTTGCTCAAAGGCACTCCTATCAATGTTGCACTTCACTCGACCCTCATGTGGCTTTCTCTATTTGGTACCTTGGTCCCTTCGTACGTCATCATTGATTGCTTTGTTCACAACTCGCCACTCGATGAGGAACCCTAGCCCGTGGCGCAAAACTTGTGAGGCAGCACGAAACTGACCATTCCAAGTCCAATTGTTATGATGAGCCCAAATAGCACGTGCAACGCATGCTGCCTGTGGGCTAGTGACCAATTTCCCACCCGCGAGGATCGCTGAGATGCGTAACACGGGGGGCGGAAAAACAACGAGCGTTGTGAAGCATGCTAAGGGAGAATCCTTATTTTAGGCGTGATGAAAATAATGATAAAAATGATGTTAAAGTTGAGTTTGAGTCCAATTTATGTGTTAAGGGATACGAGACTTGAAATCCCGTATTTTAAGATAGAGTCGCCACCCGGTTTAGCTCTATCGGAAATTTGGGTACGATATTCCCACCGGGTGGTTGGACTGTACCTTAATTTAGAGATTCCAAGTTCGGATGATGTTGCTTACTTTTCAATTTTTAAATCAAATCATTTTTATTTTAATAAATGCGACTTTAGTTCTGATGCGATTTAAATCCGATTATTGTTTGAGAGTTTTTAGTTTATATGCCATACATCACACGAAAAGCAGTAGATAAAGCAAATAAAATAATTATTACAATGCTTTAAAAATACCGATACATTTTTCTAATGCGGGAAAATAAATAAAGCGATAAAAAAGAAAACGGGCGAAACTGGGTTTTAACCGAGCTTACCAACTCGGACCCGACTCCAAACGAGGCAAAAAAATATATGAGAATAATCACGAATAAAGCATAAATAAATAAATTGCAGAAAATAAACACATAATATAGAGAAAACATATTTTTGAATTTTTCGGGACCAAAACACAATATTTGGGTATTTAAATAAGCATCTACACAACCTAAAAATTATTTAAATAAACTAAACAACCTCAAATATGTGAAGAAAATTTCAGAAAATATTTTGGGATTTTTAGTTATTGGAAAGGGTTTATTTAGATTTATTAGGTGAAAAACTTATTTTTAAGCCATTAAATAGACATTTAACTAGTTTAATAATTTATAAAATAATTTCAGTAGATTAAAAATTAATTTAATTATTTTCAGATTATTTGTGATTTTTGGAGATTTTTTAGGTGAAAATCGGGGCTGAAAACGCATTAAAACGACAAAACATGGCCAAAAACACAAAATAAAATAAAGAGAGACATTTGGACATTTTTTACCAGTAGGCCGACTCAGCGAGGTGGTAGGTCGACTCAGTGACATGGTAAGCCGACTCAGCGAGGTGGCCTAGATGACACTCAGTCAGTCTTCCACCCACTGGAGTGGTCTACAGAAAAAAGTGTCTCAATAAGCCAGAATCGACATTTTTTTACCTGAAAACCCAAGATTATTGACACTTCAAGTCGTCTCCTACACTATTATAGTAGATTTGGACTTAAGATGCTAAAATAACTTTGGTTTTTCAGCTTGGGGGGAAAGAACCTAGAAAATTCGGTGAAATAACGATTGACCACTTGAACGATACGTAGGCCGATTGAGCGACGTGATAGGCCGACTCGCTGAGTCGGCCAGCCATGTCTCTTAGGCGGCCTGACGTTCGCCAGAACGGTTAGCCGGAGTTTCGCCAGAAAATCACAAAAAGTCAAAAACAAGGGCCAAACGTCCGAAAAACCAGCCAAAAACACAGCAAAAGACAAGAAATAATCAAATGAAATAGATTGGAACTCAGAAAGTTACCTAAAGGCCATGAATCTACCCTCGAGACTCGAACCGGACGTTTGGCAAGTTTTGTGACGGATTTGGGATGAAACCCGACAAAACAGTGACCAATTTAGCATGGAATTTAGTGATTTGTAAGGCAAAAGTCCCTAAATCCTATTTAAATCAGTTTTTTACCTAAGCTTTTAGTTGATTTTAATTTTTTAAACTAAGGAATGAAGCCTAATAATGCTTAGGAAATTAAGATGATTAGATTTCCACCACTTTATGAGACTTATTCTCCCTAAATAGATTAAACTCTAAGATTAGAATTTCTTTCAAAAAATGAGCAAAAGTCCTTAAAATCTAAAATTTTTGGTGTTTTTGTAAACCATAGAAAGTGCAAAATCTCACAATTAATCCCCTAATTGTTTGGATTTGACGGAAAAATCGCGAAACCCGACTTGCTGGGCAAGAAAAACTCAGAAAAACGCAGATCCTAGAAGACCCCGCGCCAAGCCCGCGTTAGCGATGCGGCCGGGCCAAGGCCGCTTCATCTGACGCGCCCAAATCTAGGCCGCGTTAAGTGACGCGGCCAGATCTAGGCCGCGTTAAGTGATGCGGCCTAGGGGGGGACACGACACGGTCTCCCACGTGCCGGAGATCGTGCCGGGCCTCGTGAGCCACGCGGCCCTAACCTCCGAAGATGACGCCGACCGCCATTGCCAGAGCGGGGGTACTGACGGGAAAGAAAAGGGCTAGGGTACACGGTCCCGGTGAAGGTTGGACTTAAACGCTCAAAACTTACACTACGATTATCCGATTAAGGCGATTCTTGACATTCCGAAAAGCTCGGAGAGTAAAAAATCCAACGATATAAATGAGACTCGCTGAAAATGTTCGGATCTTATGGAATATTGTGAAACAAATTACTGCGCACGAGGGGAAGAGAAACGGTTAATTCTAAATGCAAGTTAATCATTTTTAATCGAGGTCAAAGGCACAAATTCGTCAACAAAGAACTTGCCAAGCGCGATTCAATTCTAAAAGAATAGAACAACTAGACCGATAAAAGGTTAGAGCAAAAGGTCATCATCGTTCCGCGGGTGATCGAAAAGCCCGTGCTCACAGGCTGCCCCTCGTGAGATTACCATTTAACGGGTCAAATGTGATTTCGCAAAAGAGCGAGGGATAGGAGGTTATACCTGATTTGCGAATTCCTGAGATGATTGTTTACTAGGGTTGCCATCAACAAATATTTTAAGAGGAACAAGATAGGAATAAAAGTGAAATTCCAGAAACAGTTGTCTATGGACGGTACAGGGATGCATCATCAACGGACCAGTCGAGGATAGAAAATTATTTGAGTTGGTTGTCTATGGACGACACGGGGATGCATTATCAGCGGACCTTTCAAAGCCAAAAATCTCGAGTTGGTCATTTACTGGCGGTTTGGGAGCGCACCATTGACAGACTAATCAAGAATTAAAAATTTATGAGTTGTAGGAATTCTGAATCGGTTGGTTTTTGGGTTTGCCATCGACAGACCTATCAAGAATTAAAATTGAGAAATTAGTATGTGATATATATGTGCCTTTTTTTATTGCTTAATAGATTTTGTGAAACAAAAATTTTTGCCCCTTCAATTAACAATAAAAAAGGGAATATAAAATAGCAGAGATTAGAGATGTTTGGAAGCCAGAAAGAAATAACCGATCGGAGGATTTTGTCCCTTGCTAAAAGGAATATTTCAAAGAATATTCTATACACTAAAGGATAAAAAGGAATATATTCCTTTTTCTTTTCTTTTCTTTCCTGCATCTTTCTTTTTTGTTTCTTTCATTCTTCTTCTTTCCTTTCTTCCATTCTCATTCTCCTCTCCTAACAAAATCTGAGCCATTCCCCGATTTTTGAGCTAAAAGCAAGATGTACAGTAAGAAAGGGCTTAAGAGGTCCAACAACCTCAATCATGACACGTTACCGCGAGGAGAGGACAATCGGCTAATCTGCCCGGTTCACTGGGCATACGATTGCGGGGGTTCAACACCTATATGGGATACACGTAGACTTCTCAGGTTCAGATATTCACGAACTTGGCCGGGCATGCTTCTGACCTTCAGGTAAACCGCTAAAACCCAATTTTTACCGAAATTTCCATAAAATGCCATGAACTTGATTTGGATTTTAACGGTGTTTTAGACTTTAAATTAGGTGAAATGGGTTGAATAAAGATGTTTAGGATGCATCTAGGTGTGTTTTGGGAATGATTTGGACGAATTTGGACCGAAATTGGGCTTGAAAAGGCGAAAAAAGGGGTTTTATGGGGATAAGCCGCCGGCGGTGAGAGGCTGGCCACCGTTGGGGTGCATTGCCGACGCGGGCTACCTCCTCAGCAAGGCGGCCGACTGCCTCAATGAGGGGGGCTTTGGCCACCGATTGCCGGCGACGGCCGCTGGCGGCCGGATAAATAAGGGGACAAGCTCCGGGGGAAATTGAGGGGCCGATTTGGACCATTTTTTTGCACTGAGTCCGATTTTGCAGTTAAAATTTAGATTTGAGATAGGCTAGATGCTGAAAATTTGACGTATTTCTGATTTTGCACACTTTAACTGCTAGTATTAATGCTTGACATGAATTTTTGCAGCCATAGGGTCTTAAGCCGATGGGTTCACTACAGAGATGTGCTAGGTGGTGGGGTCAGATCAAAGACCGGGCTGACAACTTGCTAGTTGTGGCTATCCGTGGCATGGGGTTAGAGCGGATGCTGGATTCGCTGACAGCTTCACGCCGTCTGATGAGCCCGGATATATTAGGGTGTTTCGTCGAGTGATGGAGTGAGACTACACACACGTTCCACCTTCCGATCGATGAGATGACCATCACCCCGTACGATATATACGCTATGACCGAGATGCGATGGGAGGGCCACCCGATGATATTTAATGTCTATCCTGACAGCTTTTGCCACGAACCGGAGGCTCATGCCCGGGTGTTGGCACTTTTAGGGATTTTTATGTCGGCCGACGATAAACTGAGATACGCAGAGCTACATGAGCATTTAGTTGCAGCGACTGACATTAGCGGGGTGCACTTCGACTAGTACCTTCGGTCATTTCTCCTGACCATACTGACATGGTTATTCTTTCCCTCTTCCTCGAGTACGACCTCATTAGGATTACTATACGCTCTTAAGGATTTGGGTAGCTTCACTATTTTGAACTGTCTGAGGGCCATTCTTAGCCAGATATACTATACTCTCGACTGCTCGGCGTGAGGGAAAGTCGCTGAATTTGAGGCAGGTCAACTATGGGTTTTGGTAATGGATCCTCTTTAATTGAAATCCTTAACATATGCTTTCTCTTTCAAATGCTTTCTGAGCTTCTTTATTCATTTCATTTACAGATGTGGGCTTTTGAGTATCGGATTATCTATCCCCCTAATTTGGAAGATCAGCCACCACTCGGGTCACATGCCATTTCCCGATGGATGGTTGGTTGGTCGAATTTTGATCGAGCGGGCGGACCATGTTGGTACCGAGAGTATTTGAGGGAGCTCCATCATCATTAGGTAACCTTGCTTTCTGCATATTTAGTTCAAACATTAGTTCAAAATTGTATTGACAAAAAGAGCAAGATACATTGGTTATTAGTGCGGTTTTTTTATTCTTATTTTGCAGATCGTTTCCAAGCCGTGGAAGAAGTTATCAAACTATGAGCATGTGAAGGAAGTTCAGGGGACTGTAGACGGGTGTTAATTTATATTGGAGTGCCTGTTCAGCTTAGAGTAGTATTTTAGCGAGCGAGTCCGTCGATAGAGGACCAACACCACTGCTCGGAGGAGAGTCCCCCTTGATGTTCCCATTGGTGTCTTTTGGCCTCACTTTATGTCGTCAAAGGACCAGGTGCGATTTAGGGAGGCGACCAAGTCCGGGTGGCCTCGGTTAGTAGAGATTATGATGCCCATCTGAGGTAACTGATTCCTTCTTGCCCTATAAGGGCACGAGATGATGTAAGGCAGAAGTTTGAGTTTGGTGATGATGGGGTCCAGACAGAGGGTAGTACTGGAATCGACGGGATTGATGACGATGCCGATGACGTTCCTTCTGAGGACGGTGATGGGATGGCTGATATAGACCTGTACGAGATGCTTTCTGGCGATACTAGGTCGGGCATTGAGCCACCTGCCCCTAGGCGGGGGCACTGAGGGGTACACCTCTCAAACTTCTAGCAAACTCATCATAATTACTGAAATCATTACATTACTCTGACTCTGATTTAACTGACCGATATACCTTTTTTCTTGATTTCAGGGGACCCGAAAAGATAGTAGAGGAGCCCCCGTGTCAATACTGAAGCGTACCCAGGGCCTTCACAACAGTATACGACCAATCCAGAGACCGTTTCTGTTGGACTAGCTCCTCCTACTAAGAGAGCATTTCCACCGGGATTTATTGAGGGAGTGTTGGTAAATCAGCTGGATACCTCTTTATGCTTGATGACTCATCCGGGAGCATTGAGGAGTACTGCACCTTTGACCTTTCCCCCACCGGAGACCACACATGTAAGAATCTAACTCATGCTTCACTTTGTTGAATCTTATATACTGCTGTCGTTCAACCATGGTGATTGGTTGGTTCTGCTTTTGATTGTGTAGGTACCAGTCTCGGAGGTTGAGTGCTTAACCAGAGGGTGCTTTAGCATGAGGGACTTGGTCATTGCATAGGATTTTGTAGGCTGGTTAAGATTCTGTCTTACGACCTATTAAGATTTAAAATAAGAAAAGCATATAGGATATTTGTTAGCTTTACACATGTATGTTATGAATTCATGAATTATTGGGCTGATCACTAATATTTGCAGCTCTTGGTCGGGATGGAGCAAGACAAGTATCAGAGCGAGCAAGAGGAGCGGATGCTGATTGAGCACGAGTACGCGGATTACCAGAGCTGGCAGGATCGAGAGAGGACAGATTATGAGGGTCAGCTAGCCTGGGAGGCGACAGACTACGAGAGGCGACTAGATTAGTAGGAGGAGCAGTATACGCGAGAGATGGCAAAATTGAGGGGCTATATTGAGAGGATAGAGGAGCAGCAAAACCAATTAGAGAGGGAGGCAGAAGCTCGCGATGGCAGCCATAGCAACGAGGGAGACCATATTGAGATAGCCATGATTGACGCGAGCTAATTTGTGCACTTTTAGGCTACCTTAGAGACGATGAGCTTTGCAGGGATACGACCTATGGGTCCGGTTGCCCCACACGGACCTAGTGCGAGTTGAGCTTCAAGGCCTGCTACCTCAGAGGGGAGGTTCAAGGGCCACCTCGGATGAGCCCTTACTCTTATGCATTTTTATTTTTCTTGATGCACTGGTGAACTTGTGGATGATTTGATTGGGTTATGCTTGGCTTGTTTGCTTGTTTGATTGCGTTGCTTGCCCACTAGATGAATGCTAGGTGCGATAGATGCTTGACTAGGAATGAACTAATTAACGCTTATAATCTCCTGAATTAACGAATGCAACCTTATTTGACAGCCAATTAGCAGAGAGGGATCACTGATAGAGACACACAATGCTAGGCTGAGGCAATTTATGCGCACTTTAGTGAGCTTTGATTGGGAGAGGCCGGAGGTTTTTGGATTAGCAGGGCTTTGATATATTGCCAGCAGGCCGGTGAACGTGGCCTTTCTCCATGCAACATTCCTCTATTGGGACTCGATGGACTATGTATTCCTTTTCTCAAGCTTTGAGCTGTGCCAGAGAGAGATCATTGATGGAGACACATAATGCTAGGCTGAGGCAGTTTATGCGCACTTTAGCGAGCTTTGATTGGGAGAGGCCAAAGGTTTTCAGATTAGCAGGGCTTCGATATATTGCCAGCAGGCCGGTGAATGTGGCCTTCCTCCGTGCGGCATTCCTCTATTGGGACCCAATGGACTATGTATTCCATTTCTCAAGCTTTAAACTATGCCCGATGGTGGAGGAGTACCATGCTATTCTCGGGATGATATGCACTCGCGGGATGTGATTTACTATGCTAGAGGTGCATTTTAGGGCTGAGGATCAGCTGAACCGGTTATAGAACCTGGATGCACGTACTACTTTTCTTTCCCGAATTCCTAGATCACCGAGATTCGATCTCAGTAGGGTACTTGATTGGTGCCTAGCCACTCACAGGTTGCATATTTCTTATCCTTTTATGGTGACTCTATTGCTTATAGCTGAGTTTATCTGTGGGTTGGTACTGTTGCCCTATTTTGGCTAGTTTCGATCATTGGACATGCCTCAGAGGGCATGTCTCCATTATTTCTAGGGTTAGCTGAGACCCTATTCTATCTGGATAAAGCTGCCGGTGATCCTGATTATATCGTAGACCACTTCTCTATACTATGGGTATTCCCTTAAGCGACTCTAAACCTAAAATCGATATTGAATCTGAATCTAAAACTGAAACTGAATCTGAGACTGAATCTGAATCTGAAACTGACACTGAATTTAAATCTAAAATTGAAACTGACACAGAATCAGAATTTGAATCCAAATCCGAATCTAAATCTGAAACTGAATCTACAGGTTTAGCTCCTAGAGAAGCTATCTTTGCTTAAGGATCCTCGGGGAGATCTAAGACGATATAGGCCCAAGAATTATCATAGCAGGGCTCACATCACTGCCGACCATGATTCTCTGATAGCTGATAATTGGACGGCAATAATGGAGGGTTTATTCGATGCGGACAATCACTAGGTCTACCGCTGGTGGGAGATTTCTGATGTTCTGGTGGACACTGGTAGAGGCAAGGTTTAACTTGTAGGGTTACGGTACTTTAATCATAACTCACCTTATTGCTTTTATCGACAGTGGTGATAATGACAGAGGGTCCCACTACACTTGGGTGATTTCAAGGCCTGGTCATTCTTAGCCCACCTTCTTGGCTATGCTAGAGAGGTATGGGCCCGCCGAGCGAGCTATGAGACCTTAGATTATGATCGAGTGGATGCTATCACTACCAATGGATTCTACCGAGGATGGCTTCGACAGGTTGGAAGATTATAGAGTCGGGTGAAGCACCTACGCTCATGGTTTGAGTGGAGAGACAGGCAGGCTGGACGCGATCCTTTGTTAGCGGAGGAGAAGTTGGTTCGAGCTTTTGACTATGATTACGACAATGATGATGTTGATGAGGGTGCAGGGCCTTCTGGGTGATTGATGATTACGCTATCTTTACTTTTATTTGTCTTTACTTTTGCATAGGCTTGAACATTGTGTTAGGCCCATCAGACTTTTATTTTTTGTTTTTTTATGTCCTAACTTTTATGTGGACCGCCCTTTTTGGGTTTTCAATCCAGCGGACTTTCCGGCTTTTGCATAGGCCTAGATGTTTTCAGCCTATCAAAATTTATGCCTTTTTATATTTCTTATGATTTTTATTTCATCTGGTGCGCAAGACTTTGAGTTAAGTGATACCCAAAATTCAACTTATCTATAACATTTCACCTTTAGGGCCCAATATATTCATTTGCACATAAACATAAGAGCTCAGTAAAGGTGACATTTCCATTAATTGAATTAAGCTTGAGTATATAATGATGATAACCGTTTCTACCAACTCAAACTCTGGTGTTAACTAGCCTATGAAGGTTTTCTAGTCAACAAACTCTCATGACTCACTTTTACCCTAATTTCTGCCTGAGCAGTAAAAGACCACTCGCCAGGTGATTTGATTTTATTTATTTTTTTATGTGCCACTTTTCTGGATTTAATTCTTTTGATTCAGATATGATAACACTTTAATCGATCCTGATTGATAGGGTTCGTGAACTCATTACCATCCATATCCATGATTTTCATTCCGCCTTTACTGAGAACCTTTTTAATCATATAAGGTCCTTCCCAATTTAGTCGAAACTTCCCCCTCGGGTCGGTAGGGGTAGGCTTTACTTGCTTCAGGATAAGTCACCGGCTTTGAAAGGATACCTATGATGCTTGACCCGACTATTGTAAGCTCTTTCCATGTGCTGCTAAAACATTATGAGGCTATCCAAGGCTTTCAAGCATTGCTCGTCTAGTATATTCAGCCGCTCAAACCTTGCTTTTGTCCATTCAGTCTCTTCAAGCTTAGATTCGAGTGCCACTCTAACTTCATTTCAATTTCAACAGGTGAAACTGCTTCCATACCATAAACCAGGGAAAAGGGGGTTTGACTTATGGGAGTTCTGATGCTTGTTCGGTACCCCCAAAGAGCAAATGGTAACTTAGCGACCCAATCTCAGCAACCGGCTATGGTCTTAGAAAGGATTTTCTTAATGGACTTGCGTTGGGAATTGACAGTCAGATTACACGTGCATAACATACATAGCGGAAATTCAAAATTTTATCCATGTCCCCATGAACTCCTATTAGTTGCATATAAATTAATAAAGCCTTAACTAAATAATTCTCCACCTAGGTTAGCATGCAAAAGGGCTAGGCATACCTTAATTCTAAATTATATCCTAGCATGTATATTTTATGCTAAGCATGTTATAACTCTAAGCTATAACCTAAGCATGTTATAACTCTAAGTTATAACCTATGCATAAAATAAACTAACCATGTAAAACAACCTAAGCATATTATTAAGTCTAAAAATGCTTAAAGAAAAAGACCTAATAACAAAAGAGAAAGAAAAGGGAACTTACAGTTTGAAGCGTGCTTTAGCAGATCGCTCTTGCACAAGCCTCCAAGCATAGGATAGCCTCTATGAGTATCCACACGAACCCCACCAACCAAAACCTCCCCGAGAGGAAGAACTAAGAAGCCTCGAGAAGTTTCTAGACTACTACAGAAGCCTCACCTGAAAATATAAACTAGAGGTGCCCGAATAAATTCAGGCTCCTAAAAAATAACTTGCTCAAATACCCGAGAGAAAAATATCTCACTTAGGATTTACGCTTTGAGCTTGGTGCACTTGAAACAAGAGGAGGGGAAGCCTATATATAGGCTTGAGGAGCAAAAAATTGCTCCCCAAAAGCAATGTCCCATCCCTATACGGGTCATACACGCGAATCCAAGGGATTTGCGTGTTGACCCCTATGCACGCTATGTGCTGCAAGACAAAGCCCGTGTGGGCTTTACCTTGCTTGTGAGCTAGGCCTCGAGCGCATTTAGGCATGTACAAAATACTTTTATACTCGGTCCAATTTAACTCGCCAATGCAAAATTTCCCTTTTAATCCTTTTCAAATAAATATTTATTTTTCGACCCTAATAAATTAGTTACCAATCAAAATAAATTTCTTGGTCTAACCGAAATTGATCTAATCAATTATAATTTATTTATTACTCTAATTAATTAGTTACTGGTCAATATAAATTCCTTGGTCTATCCAAAATTGATCTAATCAATTTTAACCAATCAAATAATAATTCAATTATTATTTATGTTATATTTTTATAATAGAATAAATCTATTAGTTCTTTACTTAGTCCGATGAAGGTCCAATGTATGTGACCTTGTAGGATCCCGAAGTATTGAACTGTTAAGGCTTAAGCAACCCTTGTTCTAATGGAACTATTGGCTCGAGGTTCTAGACCGTGAATAGAACTCGATTACCTTAAACGACTGTAGTACGCCTCTAGCAAGGGTCTACCATCCCCCATTACTCGGAACTTCATTTCTGCTTATGAGTTAATCTCGGTTAATGCAATAGTTATCTAGTACGATAAATTTCTTCCATTCTTTAATATTAGTACCATCTGGTTTATAGGGTTCGGTTAAAGTGTTAACCCACTAATAGCGAGGTTGCACCAAGCTATTCTAGTAGTTTACTTATTACCAAAGTATATTGCCTTTTACCATAGTGTGTTTGACTAGAAACCATTTTTATCAAACACATACTATGATCAGAGGTTTATGGCAATCATCACTTCAACAAGTGGCCTACAACTCCTTAATATATCCTGAGCGATGGATTCTTTCTGACTACTCATCTTACCAACGTTCTGTCATCACTATACCTGTAATCACCTGTAACACCCTAAATTAATGAGTGTATAGTAATGACCCAAAGTATAGCAATAGTACCACACAAGGTAACTAGCATCTCAAGTACGAGGACATTCGCAAAGCTTATTGCATGAAGATAAACACTAATACATTGATATATATACCAAGTGTTTATCTTAGTATGGTCTCCAATATATCTCTCAGATATATCCATGTGTCAAACTTAAGGCACCACCTTCAGTCTTTAGGAGATTAACTACTTGGTCCCTTTTCAAGAAAGTTGACCACATGCTAGTCTTTCTGCTTCATCAATATCCTTTCTTGATGAAACTATGACTAGGGATAGTTTAGACATAATCATAATTACATATGAAGTAGGTTCTACCAAATATAGTCTAACTATAATTTATCTGACTTCATGCTATAATACGTCAAGGACTTTTGCATACATACATCAATGAATATATTTTAAGCTATAATATATATACAAACACATTGACATAAACAAAAGATTAAATGCATTTATTGATTAAACAAATTATTCGTACTATTACATAATTAAGATTTATCGCCCTAATTGCCGTAAGGGCATACATCATATCCAACAACTTGTTGGCTACCTCCACCGCACTATTGGCCTGAGGATGGTAGGGTGAAGATCTATGATGCTCAATACCATATTTCTCAATCAACTCCGCAGTCGCCTCTTGGAACTGAACCCCATTATCTGATACAATATGATGAGGTAGACCATACCGAGCAAAAATGTGCTTCTCAATAAACTTGGCCATTTTCTCGGCGGTAATGCTGGTGTACGATTCAGCTTTCACCCATTTTGAGAAATAATCCACTGCCACAATGATGAAGCGGTGACCATTAGTTGACAATTGCCGAATCTCACCAATTATATCAATCCCCCACGCCGAGAATGGCCAAGGAGTAGATAAACTGTGAAGTTTGGTAGGTGGAACATGCTGAATGTCTCCTTAAATCTAACACTGGTGACACCTCTTAACCTCGGAGACACAATCGGTGATTAGAGTTAACCAGAAGTACCCCATTCGCTGAATCTTCTTAGCTAAGGCCAAGCCATTTATGTATGGTCCGTAATCACCCACATGAACCTCTCCCACGACCCGATGAGCTTCGGATTCAATCAAGCATCGGAGCAACAAACCATTGGAAGTTCGCTTGAAGAGATCATTATCCATAATCCTGAATTGAAAGGCCAACTTTTGCAGCGTAGCACAATCGAATTTGGTAGCGCCCTCGGGATACTGACTGTTTTGGAGAAATTGCATAATGTCCGAATACTAGCAGGGTTCGTCACTCATGGTGAAGACTTGGGCGATATTGCATGAATGGTAGGGAAACTTTGCCGAAACTAAGATCAAAAGGCAAATGGGTTGGCGCTGAGGACCTTCCTATGTCGAAGCCAGTGTGGCTAACGAATCAGCCATCTAATTTTTTTTATCTTGGGGGATATGCTGATATAGACACGTCTCGAATTTAGCTGATAAATCCCTAATGACATTGACATAAGGATGGAGAGACTCTACTAGCAATAGGGCTTCAAAACCAAATAGACAAGCTTCGTATTCGGCCCCATTATTAGTAGTGGGAAACTTTAAGCGGTTGAATAGAGGGATAACTTCATTGTCGGGTGTGAATAAGATGACTCTAAGGCCAGCTCTAAATTTGTTCATGGCACTATCGAAATACATAGTCTACATTGGTTTAGCTATATCAATCATAGCCAATTGCTCGTCGGGAAAGTCCAAGTTCTCGATATAATCAGATTCGAGGGCTTGGTTTGCCAAAAATTCTGCAATTGCTCTACCTTTGACAACCTTCGTCGTGACATACTCAATATCGAATTCAGAATGCAATAGTAACCATTCGGACAACTTACCGGATAAGGTTGGCAACTGACAAAGATATTTCATTGGGTCAACCTTAGCAACGACTTGAACCTTGTATGACTGGAAGTAGTGGTGTGACTTCTTAGTTTACCAAACTATGGCAGCACACGTCTTTTCGACAATCGAATAATGAGCTTCATAATCCAAAAGTTTCTTACTTAAGTAGTACACTGCATGCCCCTTCTTACTATCGTCTTCCTGAACCAACGTTGCCCCTATGGCGGAATCATCAATTGCTAAGTATAAGATCAACAGCTTCCCTGGGGTAGGTGGACGAAGGATGGGTGGGTGAAGAAGGTAAGCCTTGATTTTTTTAAATGCGATCTGACAATGATCATCCCAAACAATCGGCTGATGCTTTCTTAATAACTTAAAGACTGGCTCAAAAACGGTGGTGAGGCGAGAAATGAACCTACTGATATATTGAATGGAGCCAAGGAAAGAAAAGACTACTTTTTCTATCTTCGGAGTGGGCATGTCCCTGATCGATTTAATCTTATATAGATCCATTTCAATCCTTCTGTGACTGACCACGTGGCCCAATAGCTTTCCCAATGTAAGCCCAAATATGCACTTGTTCGGATTAAGGCGTAAGTTGTATTTCTCAATGAGAGTTATAAACTTATCCAAAACCGTGGGGTGCTCTTCGTTGGTAGCAGACTTAACCAACATGTCATCCACATAGACCTCTACTTCTTTGTGGATCATGTCATGTAAGAGAGTGGTGACAGAGCACTGATACGTTGCTCCGACGTTTTTAGACTAAACAGTATAACCGGATAGCAGAATACTCCCTATTTTGTGATAAAAGCTATCTTAACCTTCTCGATTATGTCCAACAGAATCTAATTTTACCCTGAACGACATAACCCGATATCAGAATACTCCCCATTCTGTGATGAAAGCTATCTTAACCTTATCGATTATGTCCAATAGAATCTAATTTTACCTTGAGAACCCGTCCATGAATGAGTTCATTGTGGCCTTGGCAATGCTGCCAATTAGCATATCGATGTAAGGTAGAGGAAAGTCGTCTTTTGGTGAAGCCTTATTCAGATCTCAGTAATCCACACAAACCCTTACCCTTCCATCCTTCTTTGGAACCGGGACAATGTTGGATAACCAGGTCAGATATTCAATAACTTTAATGTGCTTAGCCTCTATCATATTAGCAAACTCTGCCCTAACCTTGTCGGCCCACTCCGGTCTCATTCTTTGAAATTTCTGCTTGACAGGATGTAATCTAGGATTGGTTAGAATGCGATGCTCGGCGATATAGCGATCGACACCAGACATGTCTATATGCGACCAAGCAAAAACGTTAACATAATCTTTTAGCACTTTAATTATCTCAGTTTTTATCTCATGGGTTAAGTCATTAGAAACGGTTACCATTTTAGGGTTATCATCTGTACTCAAGTTTATTTCAGTTAAAGAAATATCATGAATACTGAACACATTATGCTTATGATTAAATGAATGCATAGGCCCGTCGGGCGAAACATCAAGCAAATAAGCGAAATCAGAATCTTTCATTGAATTAAAGGCCTTATAGGCTACATTGTTCT
Source organism: Euphorbia pulcherrima (assembly GCA_947683365.1). NCBI lineage: Eukaryota > Viridiplantae > Streptophyta > Magnoliopsida > Malpighiales > Euphorbiaceae > Euphorbia > Euphorbia pulcherrima. The sequence continues at coordinate 76,722,099 of CANTUS010000014.1, forward strand.
CATAAAAAACACTGGAAATATTAAAAGTTACATCATCATAGATAGAGTCGTCCTCCACAGGCGGAGGGTCTTGAGCAGCGGCATCAGCAGAGTTGACACCCTCGGTAGGTTCCATAAGCAGGCCGTCAAGATCATAATCCAGGGCTTTCACTTGATCGACGGACAGCATACCTTCGGTAGCAAGAGACTGAGCGAGCTTCTTCTTAGCTTCGGCCAGAGGATTGGCTTCATCATTCTTCTTCCATTTCTTCTTATGTAGAACAAATATGGCCTTAAGATATAGCAGCCACAACATCTTCAATCTCTGGGTTTACAGGCTTCTCTTCATCTGAATCAGAAAATAGCTTCACCTTATCTTTTACATTGGATGCAACAGCAGATATTGGCTTAATCAGGCTCTACTTCTTCTCAATAAAGCAATTCTTCTCAAAGTCATATACGTCCTTGAAGATATCAAAACCCGGCCAAACTTGACCATCATGCTCAATAGGCTCGGATTCTCCTTTATGGACACTCTTCCCTTGAACTTCATAAATAGTCACCATATTGCAGTAGAATCGATGAACATGCCTGTAAATCTTCTTTGGAGTGTACCTGAAACTAGCTCGCTTGGGGTGCTTCTTGATTAGGACAAGATCGACAATTCCCTAAAGCGCTTGCCTAAACATTGCCTTAGCTCATGGCCATGTTTCATGAACTTCCTCGCTATAGACGAGTAGCACTTATAGCAAGGGGCCTTAGGTTTCTCATTATTGATAACAACCATTCAAAATCTGGACTCCTCCTCGGCTTTTATAATGGCCATGACTGAGGCATGATCAGCTTCAATAACCTTAATATTTCCATCTTTCCCCACGACTTTGATTTTTTGATGGAATGTCAATGAGACAGCTCCCACAGAATGAAGGCAGGGTCAACTCAATAGCAAAGAGTAAGTGACGGGGATATCAATGACGGTAAATTGAACCTTAGCAAAAATTTCCCCCGTAGTCACTTCGGCTTCAAAAACCAAAATCATATCCCTCTTTGAATCATCATAGGCATGGATGATAGTGTTGGCTTTCTCGAGCATTTCCCTGGATACCCCAAATGAGGAAGAACCTTCAGAGGGCAGAGATTTAGGGAGGAACCGTCATCAACTATAACGCACGGTACATTTCTGTCGAGGACCTAGGCACGGATAACAAGGCTCGGTTATGAGAGCACCCCTCAGGTGAAAGGTCTTGATTAGAGAACATTATCCGATCATCCCTTCTCGGGAACGGTATTACTTTCCCTATCATATTGCATATCTCAATAATAGAAGTAGTAAGGTTTGCTTCAAGCTCCAGAAGCCTCTTAATTAGAGCCCGTCGGTAATCATCAAATCTAAGAACTAATTGCCAAATGCTGAAATGGGCTTGAGTCGTCTTCAACTAAGTAATCAAAGGATCAATATCAGGACTTATCTCAACCTGAGGAGATGGTGCCAATGGCTTAGCTACATTTTTAACGGGGTTTGGGATCATATCATTCTCAATATGGAGATGATTTTCCTTAGGCTGGTACACTTGATCACTATGAGTGAAATGCAGAACCCCATCAATTGATCCAATTTTCATGGTCGAGGTTTCAAATGGATACGGCGGTTCCTCATATACCAATGATGAGTCTCGAAGCTCATACTCATCCACATTGAAAGCCTGGAACTTTTCATCAGAATACTCTCCCTTCAGAATATAATCATCAACATTGAACAACGCTATTTTGACCATTTCCACATCTTCGGTTTTGGTCTCCTCTTCTTGCCCCATTTCTTCAATTTCCATGGAGCTTACAATAAGATTAGACTATGAGATCATATCAAATATAAAGCTCGAAGGGAGACCAGAGCAGATAACCATTACAAAATCCCCTAATATCATTTCCTAAACATACTCTTCCTTAGTGCCAGAACTGATCATAGAGACCTTGCCCCCAAAATTAGGCAAAGGGTTTTCCATAGTGCTCGACTTCTTGGCCGGCTTGGCCATTTTTCCTTCTTTGACAATACCGGCGATAGTGGAAGCTAGAGCCTTATATTGATCGATTTAATGCCCCTTTTGCACATGAAACTTGTAGAAATTTCCCTTTTCATCTGGTCGATGAGCCCAAACATCGCGCAGAGGCTTTAGCTGGCCGCTTCATACATCTTAGTAGAAATGACACCGAGGGGCAATTTCTACAGAGAAAAAAATGGTTGCTAAGAAGGGGGAGAGACTTGATCTACTGATACTTCCTCTTGAGCCACGGTTTTCACCGCAGGTAACTTACCCTTAGCAGGAGCTGGGGCAATTTCGCTAGATTCATTCTTCTTAAACCATGGTCGATTCCCACTCAACTTGTTAGCCATTTCTTTTTCCTCCCAACTCTCGACCGTCTCCGCTTTTTTGAAAACTTTTTGATAGGACTTGAAAGAGTCGGTCTCGATTTCTTTTCGAGCATTGGGAGAGCCCCGTCAAGCAACTTTAGGATCATTTCTTTCAGGCTGAGCTTTTGCTTTAAGAGAACCTGAGTGGTCATCCATCTATTGAAATATGACTTGAAGGATTCACGTTGCTTTTGTTTGACTTCCTCAAGATGCTAAATGGTGGTCTCCATTGTAGAATTAAATCCATAGTGGGCAATCAATGCTTTAGATAGGAGTTACCAATCTAGGATTGTGGACTCCGGGAGAGTATTGTACCACTCGAGAGCAGGTCCTGAAAGGGTACACGGGAATAACTTAGCCAGGGCTTTATCCCCAATCTTTTGGACACGCATGATCCACTCATACATCACTATGTGGGACTTGGGAGGTCCCTCACCTGAATAAGCTTCCATTTGGGGCATTGAAAAATTCTTGGGCACCCAATCATCATCTCTCACTTCTTCTTTATCTTCACCCCTATTCAGAAATTGCCTGAAGAAAGCTGCCATTTTGGGTATCACGCCTGGAGGTTGCGTGACCTGGTTGCATAGTATCACGCCCGGAGACTGCGTGACTTGGTCGTTAAGCACTGAAGATGATCCAAACTGAAATAGTGGAGGAGCTAGGATCTCGATCTAGGGGCAAGCAAAAGGATTCTGGGGGTAAGTAGTTCCGTGCGGGGTAAACACAAAATTGGGGGGAGATGGCGCAACGACATTGGTGGCGTCGAGGACTTGACAAAACCGCTAGATAGAACAACCATTTTATGGGGTAAACCCTGAGAAAATTGGGAATATAGGAGCTTGGATAATGGGCCTCGAAGGTACAGGGGGAGGAAAACCAAAGGTTGGTGGAGCAAATGACAGGGGGGGTTGAGAGGAACTCTGACCAAACTAAAATTGGCTCTATTGGATAGGACGAATGGGGGGAAGTGGCAGAACTGAAAACTGATTCTAAACTAGCGGAGACTGACTGGCCATGTTCTGAATGATTTCTCCTTAAGCTTCAATTATAGACCCCGCTAGCCTTTGAGTCTCTCTTTCCTCCTCAAGAGCCGATCTAACTTGCTCTTGAATAGTGGCCCAAAACATATCCGATTGCAAGAATATATCCATAGCATTAGTCAACTCAGAACCCAACTGGGATTACCCCTAACCTTGACTCTGATGTGGTGGGGAGGGAGAAGGGGGAGGGGTGCTCTCATGAGGTGCATCATTGAAACGCGGATCAGACATGGTAGGAAGAATTAATTCTAATATTAAACTTACTGGCTGGTAGATTAAAAGGTGATCTAGGCACAACCAAAGAGGACTGCAGCGATGGGGACGTCTCGACCTAACTAGAAAAACTGAAAGATGATCAGTCCGAATTGAACCATGAATGAGATGGATGATTACATTAATATTTGAGTGATGAATGCCAAATATACGGGGGTGGTTTAGAGAGGTAGAGAGTAGAAGAGCTATGATGCGAAGCTTAACCTCAAAATACGTGAGACGTGTGGATTCCTTGCTATCCTTTGCGAACTAGGTGCGGGTCATCGGGACTCAAACGATCTCAGACATTTTATTAAATTCCCCCTTCAAGCAAGGGGAGAGTAGAGGTAAGCAAAAATCAAAAATAAAGGTCGACCACAGGCGGCCTATGCATGAGTTTTGCAAGAATGACCACAACATAAGTAGCACACGAAAGCAAAGAAACCTTTTCCAACCTTATGACTCCAGCGCAACGCCAATTTAGAATCTGGGGTTAATTCTAGCGCCAGGAAACAGCAAGAGAGTATGCGACCTAGTTCTAAATTATTTTGATGAACTTAAGGGGAAGTTACTATGGCTAGATTTATGGCAATTTATAGTCTCAAACTGCTGGTGTCGCGAACGACATTGTAGAAGGGTCTCGTTTACCTTGATTTCGTGTAACTTAACCACTCCTCAAATGAGTGCGACCATGGGAATTACACATTGGTTGAAATGAGTGTTCCACCCACAAATATCCCCAATTCCTAGCGGGCATGAGGTATACAAGTAAGCTTTACGGGGGTGATAAAAATGGCACCTTAAGACCTAGAATCTAACTAAGTGGTGGATTCAAAAGGTATAAGAAATAAAGCGTTGATTTAAAAACGATTTAGGCACATCATAAAAAATCCTTTAATGAGACAAAAATGAAAGCGATGTTCCAAATTTAAGTTAAAAGGAAATCCCCAGCGGAGTCGCCACTGTGGGCTAGCGATCAATTTCCCACCCGCAAGGACCGCGTGAGATGCGTGACACGGGGGGCGAAAAAACAACGAGCGCTATGAAGCGTGCTAAGGGAGAATCCTTATTTTAGGCGTGATGAAAATAATGATGAAAATGATGTTAAAGTTGAGTTTGAGTCTAATTTGAGTGTTAAGGGATACGAGACTTGAAATCCTGTGTTTTAAGATAGAGTCGCCACCCGGTTTAGCTCTACCAGGAATTTGGATACGATATTCCCACCGGTTGGTTGGACTGTATCTTAATTCAGAGATTTCAAGTTCGGATGATGTTACTTACTTTTCAATTTTTAAATCAAACCATTTATATTTTAATAAACGCGACTTTAGTTCTTATGCGATTTAAATCCGATTATTGTTTGGAAGTTTTCAGTTTATATGTCATACATCACACAAAAAGCGGTAAATAAAGCAAATAAAATAATTATTACAAGGCTTTACAAATACCTATACATTTTTCTAATGCGGGAAAGTAAATAAAGTGATAAAAAAATAAACGGGCGAAACCGGGTTTTAACCGAGCTTACCAACTCAGACCCGACTCCAAACGAGGCAAAAAATATACGAGAATAATCATGAATAAAGTAAATAAATAAATGGCAGAAAATAAACACATAACATGGAGAAAATATATTTTTAGATTTTTCGGGAGTAAAACACAATTTTTGGGTATTTAAATAAGCATCTAAACAACCTAAAAATTATTTAAATAAACTAAACAACCTAAAATATGTGAAGAAAATTCTAGAAAATATTTTGGGATTTTTAGTTGTTGGAAAATGATTTATTTGAATTTATTAGGTAAAAAATCCATTTTTAAGCCATTAAATAGACACTTAACCAGTTTAATAATTAATAAAATAATTTCAGCAAATTAAAAAAATAAATTAATTAATTTCAGATTATTTGTGATTTTTTGAGATTTTTTCGGGTGAAAATCTGGGCTGAAAAATCATTAAAACGACAAAACATGGCAAAAAATACAAAATAAAACAAACAGGGACATTTGGACATTTTTTACCAGTAGGCCAACTCAACAAGGTGGTAGGCCGGCTCAATGACATGGCAGGACAACTGAAGTGGTCTACCGGAAAAAGTGTCTAAATAAGCCAGAATCGATATTTTTGTGCATGAAAACCCAAGATTATTGACACTTCAAGTCGTTTCCTATACTATTACAGTAGATTTGGACTTAAGATGCTAAAATAACTTTGGTTTTTCAGTTTGGGGGGAAAGAACCCAGAAAATCCGGTGAAATAACGATTGGCCACTTGAACGACACGTAGGCCGACTGAGCGACATGGTAGGCCGACTTGCTGAATTGGCCAGCCATATCGCTCAGGCGACCTGAAGTTCGCCTGAACGATCAGCCGAAGTTTCGCCAAAAAATCACAAAAGGTAGAAAACAAGGGCCAAACGCCCGAAAATCCAGCAAAAAACACAGCAAAAGATAAGAAATAATCAAATGAAATAGATTGGAACTCAGAAAGTTACTTAAAGGCCGTGAATCCACCCTCGAGACTTGAACCGGACGTTTGGCAAGCTTTGTGACAGATTTGTGACGAAACTCGATGAAACAGTGACTAATTTAGCAAGGGATTTAGTGATTTGTAAGGAAAAAGTCCCTAAATCCTATTTAAATCTGTTTTTTTACCTAAGATTTCTAGTTGACTTTAATTTTTTAAACTAAGGAATGAAGCCTAATAAACTTAGGAAATTAAGATGATTAGATTTCCACCACTTTATAAGACTTATTCCCCTTAAATAGCTTAAAACTCTAAGATCAGAATTTCTTTCAAAAAATGAGCAAAAGTCCTTAAAATATGAATTTTTTTGGTTTTTATAAACCCTCAAACGTGCAAAATCTCACAATTAATCCCCTAAATGTTTGAATTTGACGGAAAAATCGCAAAACCCGACTTGTGGGGCAAGAAAAACCTAGAAAAATGCAGAACCTAGAAGACCCCGAGCCAAGGCCGTGTCACACGAAGCGGCAGGCTGCGTCACTTAACCTTACCAGATCTAGGTCGCATCAAGTGACGCTGCCTAGGGGGGACACGGCATTGTCTTCCACGCTCGGGAGACCGTGCTAGGCCGCGTGAGCCACACGGCCCCAACCTTCGGCGACGGCGGTCGGCGCCGTCGCCGAAGCAGGGGCATCAGTGGGGAAGAAAAGGGCCAGGGGATACGGTCCCTGGGAAGTTTGGACTTCAAACACTCAAAACCTATACTACAGTTATCCGATTAAGGAGATTCTTGACATTCCGGAAAGTTCAGAGAGTCAAAAATCTAACAATATAAATGAGACTCACTACAAATGTTCAAATCTTATGGAAAATTGTGAAACAAATTACTGCGCGTGAGGGGAAGGGAAACGGTTAATTCTAAATGCAAGTTAATCATTTTTAATCGAGGTCAAAGGTACAAATTCGTCAACAAAGAACTTGCCAAACGATATTTAATTCTAAAAGAATAGAACAACTATATCGATAAAAGGTTAGAGAAAAAAGTCATCATCATTCTGTGGATCACCGAAAAGCCCGTGCTCACACTGCCTCTTCTACTCGACTTTTCTCATGACCTCGCACCCATTTCAACCATGCAGAAATTGTAGTAACCAAGGTTGGCCAATCATTACCAAAAAATTCAAACCATACCATCATAGCAATAGGACAAGTGACAAGGGCGTGATAGGTTGATTCCGCGCTATCTCCATATAAAGTCCATGTAACTTCCACTTGGAAATGCTTTGTTAGAAGCCTCTGTAGCGACGACAAGCTATTAATAGCAACTTTTCATAAGAAAATAGTGACACGAGCTGGAAGTTTAAGGTCTCATAAGCCATTCCAACATGGATCAATGTAGTTGGACGGCAAGACACTCGTTGGACTGCTTTGAAGAAAGGCATAGTAGCATGATTTGACCATGAAATCCCCAGAGCTTTCGAAATGCCAATAGAGTGAATCCAATTTGTTGAGCCAAGGTAGTTGTATCCTTTTAATTAGATCCAACTCAAGTGGAGAAAATAAAATTTCAAGCTGCCTTCGATTCCTAGTACCCGTCTTATCGTTAATCAGCAAGCTGACGGCGGCTTCTTCGAACCCAAGGGGTGGCTGTGTACTGATTCTAGTCATAATAGTAGACGGCAGCCAGTTGTCACCCCATATTCTAGTGAGCCTTCCATTCCCTATTCTCGATCGAACCGCTCGCCGTAAAATATCCTAAGATGCCATGATGCTATGCCAAATAAAACTGGAATTTGCAGGAACTGTAGCATTAAGGAAATTACCATTCGAGTAGTATTTGTGTTGAAAAACCAGACTGACAAAGGATTCAGGTTCTGTTATAAATTTCCAGCCTTGTTTTGCCAATATAGCAATATTAAATTCTCTCATATTCTAAAAATTCAGCCCCCCTTATCTTTTCAATGACAATCCTTTCCCACCTCATCCAGTGAATTGAAACACCCCACCAAAAATTTGCAAAGATCTTTTCAAGATTAGCAATGACATGATTCGGTAATTTGAACACCTGCATAGCGTAAAGTGGAATAGCTTGGGCCACAGACTTGAGCATAACCTCTTTGTCCCCCATAGATAGTCTCTTTCTTTTCCATCCCTGGACCCTTTTATGAGCTTTCTCAATGATGTAGTGGAAAATTTGTTTCCTCAACCTTCCAATAAGAGAAGGAAGGCCTAAATATATCACGTAATCCAAAGCCTCACAAACGCCAAGGCAATGCACAATCTGATATCTAACTCTCGTGTCTACATTTGGGATGAATGTAATAGAGGACTTTTGAAAATTAATCCGTTGACCTGAAGCAGCTTCTTATAAGGCAAAACATTCTTTCATCACATTACCTTCCTCAGTCGAAGCTTTAAAAAAAGAATAAGATATCATCAGAAAAAAGTAAATGTGAGATATAAGGAGCTGAAGGGGAGAGCTTACAGCCATGAAGTGAGCCTAAAAGGGATTTTTCTTAAATTAAGGCAGATGGACCCTCTGCGCAAATGAGGAAGAGATAAGGAGAAAAACGATCTCCCTGTCGTAACCCCCTTTGTGGATGGAAAACCTAGAATTCCCCATCTTTGTGAGTCAACTTGTAAGACACCGTTGTAATAGACAACATGATAATTTCAACAATAGAGGGAGGAAACCCAAGCTTTCTTAACATGCGATGAATAAAAGGCCATTTAACTCTATCATATGCTTTCGACATGTCTACTTTAAGTGAGCATAAACCTATTTTGCCTAATCTCTTCCTGTTCATATAATGACTAACTTCAAAACCTAACAAGATGTTATCGGTGATCGCCCGCCCAGGTATAAAAGCACTTTAGGCCTCTGAGATTACCAAATTCATAGACGGCTGAATTCGGTTAGCTATCATCTTAGATATAATTTTGAATACGACATTACATAAAGAGATAGGCCTGGGATTGGATACAGAAATAGGCTTTTTCTTTTTAGGACTAAGCACGATATTGGTTCCATTAAGGTCAGCAGGGAAACAACAAGTGTGAATACAATGAATGCAAAATTGGGTTACCTCATCGCCCATAATGTGCCAAAACTTCTGAAAAAATCCTGGGTTGAAGCCATTAGGTCCAGGGGCTTTATCAAGATACATCTGGAAAAGTGCTACACATATGTCATCTGCCTCATAAGGTCGTAATAGCTCACTGTGTCTGCTAACTGGAACACAAGCCTGAATTAAATTGGTAATCGCACCACAATTCGCTCCTGTTGTTTGAAAAAGCTTCAAGTAGAAACCCTGCACTTCTTCCTGAAGACTAGACCCCCAGGTTACCCAAGTTCCATCCTCCTTTTGGAGTTATTGAAAGGAATTTTTCCTATTCCAATTTGAGGCCGATTGATGAAAGAATCTCGAATTTTAGTCGCCCGATTTTAGCCAATTATTCTTGGCCCTTTGTTTCCAATAGCTTTCCTGCTGATATAAAAGCTCACCTAATTCCTTCTTCTTAGTGATAAAATCATCCGCATTTTCCATCCCGAGCGCTACTTTAAAATTGCTAAATCAGCCATACATTGCCGCGACTTAGTCTTAAAAAGATTATGTTGTTTCCGTCCCCATACAGCTAACTCAGTAGCCAATAAAGCAATCTTCTCAGTAACTGAAAGATCACCGTAACTACTCCACCCCTTCTTGATGATTTCTTGACATTCCGGGTTAAGAGTCCAACAGTTCTCAAACCTAAAAGATTGTGGCTTCCTAGGCTAAAAAGTCTTATAATGTACCACATATGCATTGTGATCGGATTCTATGGTACACACATTTTAAACCCAGGCAGCATTAAAGGTTTCGGACCAAGAGACATCTGCCACCGCTCGATATAGCTTTTCAGCCATCCAGTTATCCGTGCCCCTACTACGCTCCTAAGTGAATTGATAACTAGTAATACCCAAATCTGACAAACCACACCGAGAAAGCGTTTCCTGAAAGCCATTGATCAAAGAAATTGCACGTGGTCTCCCTCCAATCTTTTCATCTCTAGATAACATATCATTAAAATCACCAACTACGCACAAGGGAGATTGCAAAGGCGGTGTAATCGAGTAAGGCAGACCCATGACTCCTGCCGTCACCTTCTGCTATTCTCCGAAAAGCCATAAAATCATGTAAGTCTCCATAACTCTTTATCATCCTTGATAAAAACATCAATGAAATTCCTAGCATATTTATGAAGTTGAACAAGATCAGACTGCTTCCATAACAGTGCTAGGCCGCCACCGTTATTAATATGGGGAACGTAAAACAAACCCTCAAATCGAATTCTCCTATAAACATTCTCTAAAGCTTTTCTATCTACCTTGACCTCCATAAGAAAAACAATACTGGGTATGTAGGAAGATACTAGATCTTCTAGCTCTTGAACTGTAGGGTCCACACCCAAACCTCTACAATTCCAGCTCAAAATCCTCATTCGCCCTCGCGAGCTCTTAAGGGGGAGCTCGCTTCATCATTGTTGGCATGGCTTTGTGAGCCGTCAATTAACATAGGGGAAGAAGTTAAGGCTGTACATTTCCTCTTTGTATCAATAGGAATGCTCCTTTTTTCGCGAACATTGTGGTCCTCAAGTTGGTTCCATGCTGCATGGAGTTGCATAGAGATATCTTCCTCCAATTATGGCATTAACTGGCTAGGGACTACAGAATCTTTTGAATTGATCATGGAGCCATCTTCTTCTCAAAGCCACTTATCGTCATCCGCCGGCAAATAAATATGTTGAACTGCTCGAATATTCTCATCATACAGCCTGGATGGAGCGCCTATACTAGAGTAAGCAAGTGGGCAAAAGCTCTCTGTATGTTTAAACAGACCATAAATCATGCAAAAAGAAGGCATCCTTTCATATTGGAAGTGAATCATGACATCCGTGCTAGCGTTAACTCTGATTTTCATTCTCCTCTTGATCGGCTTGTTCAAATCAATGAGTGCCCTAACCTATAAATATAAAGGACTAGCCACCTTAAAGTTATTTTCATCCATATCAAGGAACGTACCTAGAAACTTGCCGATGGCCTCACAGATATGGTGGAAATGTAGCTAAGTGGTACACCAAAAGCTTGGACCCAAAAAGGAGAAGAATTGATCGGGATATTCTCAGGGTCCTCCCCAACCATTAAGGGAAGCAAGGCTTGCAGTTTATAATTGAAAGACCAAGGGGTGCCTTTCCAAACTCGCTCATAGTCAGTGTTGTGAAAAAACTTAATGAGATATCTATTGCACTGCCTGAGTTTTTTTAATATTCATACCTTCTTTCGGTCTCTATAGTTTAACCAAGGTCCTCCTCAGGTGCAGCTCGTTCGCCTCCTTATCCTACTGAAGTTGTCCGACATACCAGAATTCAGGTTTAAGGATTGCAGCTTTCGGGATTTGAACCTCAACGCTAGCCTCCTCGTCTAAAGCCAAAGTCTCGTACTGCCTTCTAATAGCCTCCCCGTCATCCATATCGAAGCTACAAACACACACGAGTAAAGTAGAAAACAATCTAACAAATCAAAATCTCACAATCAACTGGCAAAACACCAGACGCATGAACCCTAGGGCATAAACCCTAGACTTTTTATATTTACATTTAGTAACTTAATATAGTGTCAATTGCTTTTAGTTATAAATTTGAATAAAATTTTAAGTACTAATAAATTAAATTACTTTTGTGATAATAAAATCTTTAAGTGTTTATCTTTCATATTTGTGTTAATTAGTTTTTGAATTAATTTATATTTATTTAACTATTTATATTTTATTTATATGTACTATATAAATGAAACTATATAGTTATAATTCAATTATTTTACTACCTAATTGTTGAATTATTATATAGTTATTTATTTATATTTTATTATATGTTTTTTATATAATTATATATAAATAATTAGAAATGAACAAAATGAAGTGTAATATAATTATTTATTTAATTATTTTATTTTTTTGTTAATTTTTATTATGTAGCGCCTCACTTCTTTCGGGGTGAGCGCCTTAGGCAATTTGAAGCTGTAGCACCTCGAGGCGCCTAGCGCTTTTAATAACACTGGCAGCAAGAGGCGGAGTTGGAGTTGACATCACTTCGAGCCAAAGTCGCTCCAATAGAGAAGGAACTCACGGACACCAAGGCGGACCTTCAACGGTAATTTCTTATATTGTGTGCTGCAATGGCAGATGGGTCGAACGCTGCCATGGACCGTTTATGCTTATATTAAATAAAATGAAAAATCTTCACACCATTTTAGATATATCTCCGACTTGGGACCTCTAAAATAATATATTCATCTTAATCACGGACCCAAGAAGTTTACTATCTAAAAAATACGAAGTTAATATATAGTGTTGAGTTTATTAGCGTGGAAATTTAGATGTATAAAAAAGGGGTAGACCACCATATGTTAATATATTTTAATGATGGCAAATATATGCTCCGTTTACTCTTTTTAATCTGTTTTTTAAAATAATGAATATGGCTTTTTACATAACTCTGAGTATTTTATGTTTTTTTCTTATATTAATTTTCGTCACGTGGTTTTGAGCATTATTTGTGAAACTTCGGATTCAGATAGATTTATAGAGAAATTACTAATAGACACTCTTGATCAACGATTATTTTAGCACCTGAATTATTTTTTGGATTGTTTCTAAATAAAATCTTTTTCTGAGTAGATAGGAATGAGATTTATTACATTTTCAAACTTTCATAAATATACTTATATGTTTATTAGTGAAATAGACATAAAGATTAAAATTAATTGAAGGACAAAAGAAGAGCGTCTCCATGTTACTATCCGCGTCTACATCTACTAAAACACCTACCCTCTCTAAAATATATTTATTTCTTCATTTAACCTACTTTAGATTTTATCTTTATTCCTTTAATTTATTATTTTAGAACATCATTGCAACTTTTAAAACTTTTTTTTAATTTGGCATTGTATTATTTGAAAAATACGTTATGTATTGATGAAATTATAAATTGGTAACTAAGAAGAAATAACGTTTTATCAAGGATAAATTATTCATTTTAATGTTATCTTAAATTTTTATTGGTTTTGATGAAAAACCTAAAATGACTAATTTTTGGAACTAGAGGGAGTAAGGTTTATGCACATCCGTTGTTGGACCTATCATTGTATAAATTTTGATCCAATTTTGATAATAGACAGTAGTTGTGATTTTATAAAACAAAGTAACTAAAGAATTTATTTGAATATCAGTCACAGAGTTTATTAATGCATTTTTTTAATTAAAATTGGAAGCCAGTAATTCGGGCTTATATATTATTAAAATAAAAGAAAAACAAGCAAGAAAAGAGAAAAAGATAAAAATAAACTAAAAAGGAAAAAGATAAAAATGAAAACAAAACAAAACAAAGAACAACGGGATAAATAGCATTCATCTCAATAAAGAGACTTTTTTGAGGTGGGTTGTTTGAGTGTTGTGGCTCTTTACGTCTTATTTCTTCTTTTTGACCTTTACCGATGGTAAAGGAAAAATATTTTCCTCATCGCATCATAGTTACGATGAATATTCTAAGTCACCAAAATGTTCATGAAAGGTGATATTCCATTTTGCTCTCGTTAAAGCAATTTGGTGACACTTTTAGTTAAGCTAATAACTACCTGCAATTCTTTTTTCATGTTATTCTAAGTCTCATATCACATATGGCATGACTTTATAGGTTAACGTTGTCGTTCTTACACGAGGTTTGATTGCGGTATACTTATCTTTGGATTCTATGAACTTTAGAATTATCTCATTCGATTCTTACTAGGTTTGAATAATCAACTTAAGATTGATCTTAAATTTTCAAGTGTTCGAAAGGTTAATGTTTTGTCTATGTTCGAGGCTGTGTGAAGTTCTGATGCATTGGTTTTTTGATATGTTTGCAGTAGCCGAGTCCGGGTTAGCTGTCCAGTGGGCCAGACGCTGGCCACGAAAACAAAAAATAAATGAGGTATTATTTTAGGACAATAGTTGTGCGAAAAAGAAGGTATCAACTCAAATAAATGAGGTATGGAGACGCCAGAAAGTAGAATATCGTAGAGATTTTATTAAATCCACTCCACCTCCTGGGAAAAAATTTTCATACGAAGATGAATATTGCACCAAGGAGGAATGGGATGAGTTCGTTGCTTACTGCACAACTGATGAATTCAAGGTAAATAGAATTGTCATTTTAATTTAAGAGTTATATATGTGTGTTGTTACAATTGAAAACACATTTATGTAGATCAAAAGTGAAATTGGCACTGCTAATAAGGAAAAGGATGTTCATCCTCGTAATATGGGAAGAAGGTCTTTCACTGAAAATGAGCAGATCTGGTTTGAAGCAGGGGCTTATAGCTCGGATGTAACGAGTTCCACTGTTATATTTCCTAGAAATGAGAGTTGAATATTAGCCAGAACAAAAAGAAATGAAAAAGGTGAAAAATTATACCCAATGAGAACACAAGACGAGTGAAAGAACTGTTAGATGTTTGACATTTTCAGCTCCTATTTTCATGCTAACAGATATTCTGTTCCAGCAAATCAATATCTCTTTCTTTTAAATTGCTAAAAATCAGATTAGAGTTTGTTTCAGCTGCTATTACTTAGGAAAGTTTGTTTTGTTTCTCTTGTATTTAAAGACTGCAAGTTAATGAAATATGTATGCTGGTTTTTTACTCTCAAATACATCTTTTAGTTCCTGTATTTTTTTTGCACTTTTAGCTTTTGATTTAACAGTGGTAATCAGAGCTACAATAGATCTTACAGGGCAAAACTAATGGCTTCCAGCAGCCTTTCTTTGAATCCACTTGTCATTTTCACCGGTGAAAACTATCATATTTGGTCGGTGAAAATGCAGACTTTTTTAGAAGCCTATGATCTGTGGGAAATTGTAACAGAAGATAGGCCAATTCCTCAACTACCAAGAGATCCTACTATGGCTCAAATCAAACACAACAGTGAAGAGAGAGCAAAGAAGTTTAAAGCCAAGTCGCTCCTTCAAAATTCTGTGGCAGACTCGGTTTTCTACCAAATCATGGCGTGCAAAACGGCAAAAGAGGTGTGGGACAGGTTGAAGGAGGAATACCAGGGGAGTGATAGGACAAGGCAAATGCAAGTCCTAAACCTGAAACGAGAATTTGAAGCTCTGAATATGCAAGAAGATGAAACTATTGGCAAGTATACTGATCGAATTTCCTTAATTATCAATAATATCAGACTTCTTGGAGAGGATTTTCCTGAAAAAAGGGTTGTAGAGAAAGTTCTTGTCACTCTCCTTGAGAGATTTGAATAAAAAATCTCATCCCTAGAAGAGTCCAAAGATATCAGTACGATTTCGTTGGGTGAATTGATGAGCGCTCTCCAAGCACAGGAATAAAGAAGAACTCTAAGACAAGATAGAGTTACTGAAGGTGCCTTTGCAATGCAGAAACAAAACAAAAAGGAGAATATGCAATTCAAAAAGGGTCACAAAGGAAAGTCTGAAGGGAGCAGCAGTAATTGTCCAAAACATAATCCTCTTCCACCTTGCAAACACTGTAAAAAATCCACACATCTGGAGAAATATTGCTGGAGGAGGCCTGATGCAGTTTGTGGTAATTGTAAGCAAAAAGGGCATGTATCAAAAATCTGCAAATTCATGAATAAAGACAACAAATCTTCGCAGGCACAATTAGTAGAAGAAGCTGATGTTCAGGAGGAGCAGCTCTTCGCAGTTACGTGTTTCTCAACGAACAACTTTGTCGATGCTTGGCTAATTGACAGTGGTTGCACACACCACCTGTGCAATGATCCTGATATGTTTCGAGTGCTTGATACAACCTATAAATCCCGAGTAAAAGTGGGAAATGGTGAATTTGTGCAAGTCAAGGGAAGAGGTACAGTTGTTGTTTCTACAACTTCAGGTATCAAAATTATTTCTGATGTTTTGTTCATACCTGAAATCAGCCAAAATCTCTTAAGCGTTGGGCAAATGCTTGAAAAGAATTATTCATTGCAATTTAAGGATCATAAATGTGTTATTTTTGATCCATTTGGAGCTAAATTATTTTTTGTCAAGATGAATAACAGAAGCTTTGCAATTACTTGGAAGAAAGTGACTGATCATTTCCTTGCTTGTGATACAAAATCAATTACAAATTTATGGCACAAAAGGCTTGGCCATTTCAATTACAGAAGCATTTCTGAGATGAACAAGAAGGGGCTAGTGGAAAACTTACCTGAAATCAGTGGTGATGCAGAAACTTGTGAAGCCTGCCAACAAGGTAAGCAAACCAGATTACCGTTTCAAGCTAATCAAGCATGTAGGGCTAATCAAAAGCTCCGGCTTATACACACTGACGTGTGCGGTCCGATGAAAACAGAATCCTTGAGTGGTAATCGTTATTTTCTTCTCTTTATTGATGATTATACCCGGATGTGTTGGGTTTATTTTATTAAATTGAAAAGTAAAGTCCTTGATGTTTTCAAACAATTTAAAGCTTTAGTTGAGAATCAATGTAATCTTAATATTAAAGCTTTAAGATCTGATAATGGTGGAGAATACACTTCTCGCCAGTTTGCTGAATTTTGTAAAACTACAGGCATCGAGCATCAATTCACGTTACCATATAGCCCACAGCAGAATGGGGTATCCGAGAGAAAAAATCGAACAATTATGGAGATGGCCAGGTGTCTTTTGATTGAAAAGCAATTACCAAATAAATTTTGGATGGAGGCTGTTAACACCTCAGTTTATTTGCTGAATAGACTTCCCACAAGAGCTGTGCAAGACAAGACTCCATATGAAGCTTGGAGTGGTGCCAAACCAGCAGTTGACCACCTTCGAATATTTAGCAGCCTATGCTACTTTCACACACCGTAACAAAAATGCAGCAAGCTGGACAACAAAGCAGAAAAGGGAATCTTCATGGGCTATGGCCCACATTCAAAAGGCTATCGAATTTTTTGTTTTAAAACAGAAGATATAATCTTGAGCAGAGATGTGAAGTTCGATGAGGCTGCTGCCTGGCGATGGGAAAATCAAAACAATGTCGATGCGAATCTCAATTGACAAGATCAACCTGAACTTGTAGCTGATGATTTGGTGGATGACGTTCCGGTTAGAGGTACTAAGTCTCTACAGGACATTTATCAAAGATGTAGCTTGGTTGTCCATGAACCAACAAGCTATGTTGAAGCAAAAGAATATGAAGAATGGAGGAGAGCTATGCAAGCATAAATTGACATGATCAACAAGAATGAAACTTGGCAACTTGTTGATAGGCCTGCAAACAGAAAAATAATTGGAGTTAAATGGGTTTTTAAGATAAAACTCAATTCTGATGGCTCAATCTCCAAGCACAAAGCGCGATTGGTGGTGAAGGGCTATGCTCAACAATATGGCGTGGACTACCAGGAGACCTTTGCTCCGGTAGCAAGGTATGATACAATCATGCTACTTATTGCCTTTGCAGCTCAAAAATCATGGCAGATTCATCAACTTGATGTTAAATCTGCTTTTTTGAATGGATCTCTTGCTGAAGAAATTTATGTAGAGCAACCTGATGGCTTTATAGTTGCTGATAAAGAAGATCAGGTGTATCTTTTAAAGAAGGCATTGTATGGCTTGAAACAAGCTCCAAGAGCTTGGTACGAAAAGATCGATAGTCATCTCACTCAACTTGGATTCTGCAGAAGTCTAAGTGAAGCTACTTTGTATGTTAAGTCAAGTGGAAGTGATGTTTTAGTAGTTTCCATTTATGTTGATGATATGTTTGTTACAGGAAGTCAAATTGAGCTAATCGTAGAGTTCAAGAGAAAGATGGAGAAATTTTTTAACATGACTGATCTTGGAGTGATGAAGTACTTCTTAGGCATGGAAGTGGTTCAATTCAATGGTGGCATTTTCATTTGCCAGCAAAAATATGTGTCTGACATTTTAAACAGGTTCAAGATGCAAGATTGCAAACCTGTAAATACTCCAATGCCAACTGGTTTGAAGCTAGGCAAAGATGAAGAATCTAAAAAAATTGATGAAAACATGTACAGAAGTTTAATTGGCAGCCTCTTATACCTCACGGCAAGCAGGCCTGATATTCTATTTACTGTGAGTATGCTCTCCAGGTTCATGCATTCACCTAGAGACACTCATTTTACAGCTGCAAAGAGGGTGCTCAGGTATGTTAAAGGCACAAAGTCATTTGGAATATTTTTTCCAAAATCTGCAGAAAAGACTTCGAAGCTTGTCGGCTACACTGATAGTGATTGGGGTGGATGTGTTGATGATTCAAAAAGTACATCAGGTTGCTTGTTTTCTCTAGGGATTTGTTTTTTCTGTTGGAGCTCGAGGAAACAAGAAACTACTGCTCAATCGACAGCCGAAGCCGAGTATATCGCTGCTGCCTCTACTGTAAATCAGGCCATTTGGTTAAGAAAGATGTTGAATGATTTGGGAAGTGAACAAATAGAAGCTACCAACATTATGTGTGATAATGTTTCAGCTGTCTCCATCTCAAAAAATCCGGTGTTACACGGACGAACAAAACACATAAAGATCAAGTTTCATTTCATTAGGGAAGTTCAACAAACCAATGAAGTGATGCTTGTACATTGTTCATCAGAAGACCAGCTAGCCGACATTTTCACCAAGCCGCTCCCAAAGGAAAGGTTTGAAGACTTGAGGCTAAGAATTGGTGTTTCTCACAAAAATGCCAAGGAGGAGTGTTAGATGTTTGACATTTTCAGCTCCTATTTTCATGCTAACAGATATTCTGTTCCAGCAAATCAATATCTCTTTCTTTTAAATTGCTAAAAATCAGATTAGAGTTTGTTTCAGCTGCTATTACTTAGGAAAGTTTGTTTTGTTTCTCTTGTATTTAAAGACTGAAAGTTAATGAAATATGTATGCTGGTTTTTTACTCTCAAATACATCTTTTAGCTCCTGTATTTTTTTTGCACTTTTAGCTTTTGATTTAACAAGAACATATCATAAGGATCTTTGTAAATTCTGCATTTACTGTTTTGTCAGTCATTTCAAATTCAACAATACCCTAGAAACAGAAGTTGGTTAATGTTGTTCACTGATTGTTATTAATTTGTGAATTTGCAAGATGAATTGCTAGTGAAGGTTCAAGAGGGAGGGTTAAAGCCAGATTGGACCAAAGATCTATTAAATATTGCCCTTGGCAGAATAGAGCACAGTGGACGGTCACTTGGCATAGGATCCCATACCGGCTTCTCACTTGTATCATAATTCTGAACGGTCAAGATCTTCACAGAAACAGCCGGTATATCATACAGAGGATGCAACATTTCAGGCTCTTATCTGTCAACATGTAAATATGGTATGTAAATATGGAACTCTGCGGCTCTTATCCGTCAACATATATATATATATATATATATATATATATATGGGACTTAAATATTGTTTTGTGTTCTTGACACTATGTTTTGTTTTTCTGGTGCATTCTTTATTTTTTTTAACATTCTTTAAACTATCTGAGCTTCTTTTATTGTGAAGTCACGGATAGTTGTTACAACTCCACTTTAGGGTCAATTGGAAACAACCTCTTTATAATTACAGAGGTAAGGTTGCGTACACCCAACCCCCATTTCCCCACTTGTGCGGGAGCCTTGAAGGCATTGAGTTCATTAATCAACAGTCAATCTGCTAGATTATATTATATTTTAAACATGATATATTTATTACTTGATGAAGATAATAAAACTTTACTTTTTCATTTTAAAACTACGCTTAGAAAATTTGAAATGATGAAAATCACTTGATACTTCATAGTTAACTGTTGTAATTGCATCTGCTTTTGTTTCATGTGAACTGAATTTGAATGTGGGAGTCAAAGAGGCACGGTTTTTGGGTACCATCCATGTTTTGTTTCCATCTGCTTTCATTGGATTAAGCTTTGTCTAGAATAGGGATGTTAATGAGTCGAACCGAGATCAAATATATCTAGGCTCAACTCGGCTCGAAAGGGAAAATGGCCGGGCTCGGCTCGGTTCGAGCTTGCTAACTTACGAGCCTCAACAAGCCTCCTTTATTGGGTTAAATTCTTGTCTATTAATTTCTAGATAAAAATATTTGACAAATTAAAATTTTAATAATCCAAAAACATGAAGCTAATATGAAATAAAAAAAAACATGGCTTCCAACCAGTGTTTTAAAAAGTGCTAGGCGTTAGTCGGGCGGCCAGAGCTCCAAAGGGCCTAGGCGGGGCCTAGCGGTGGCCTAGGCGGATTTATATTTTTTTAATTTTTTATTATTTATACATAAAAATATAATTTCAACTAAAAAATAAATTATTAAAAAAAATATAATTTGAACATGTTTTAAAATTGGAAATGCGACTTTTATTGTGAGAACACTTTTATGTACTTTCATTTTACTAACTAAGCTATTTTTAGTAGGTTAAGAATATCAAACTATAATTATTATAGATATCGATATCTTAAAAAATTGAATTCAGGCGTCGTCTAGGTAGAAAAAATCGGAATAGGCGGTGTCTAGGCGGCAATAAATCGGCTAGGGGCCTGGGAACGCCATGGAAACGTAAAATTGGGCGGCAAGCTCTAAAATAGGGCTTACACAAGACCTAAACGGGACAAGTGAGGATTTTTAAAACTGAGCTTCCAACAAACATTAAATCAACATAAACTACATATTACATATCCAATTATGCTTAAAAACTTTTATTTAATAAATAAACTTAAAGCCACAACCCAAGTTAAAATATAATTTTATATCATAATATAGAAACATAAGAAATTAGTTACTACATATATCATATATAACAATTATACGAGCTTTCGAGTCGAACCTTAGGAGGCTTGGCTTGGCTTGCAAATATCTTGAGCCGACCTTGAATTCGAGTCAAACTTTGACCGAGTCGAGCTCTGGTCGAGCTTTGACCAAGCTGATCTCGAATTGTTTGAGAGCCATTGGGCTTATTAACATCCCTAATTCAGAAAATATTGATAAAAATGAATGATATTTGTAATGAGTTGGTCATTTCAGAAATGTCCTTCAATCGACTTTATTGCAGGTGCTTGATGATCAGAGTGTACATTCCCCTGCTGAACCTCCCATACATTTCAAAAGCAGTTGCCATTCAAGAGGGGTGGATTTTCTTGCCGGCATAAAGGTACTCGGAATTAGCAACATTTGATCTCAACATTGACGAGTTAGAAATAGAAGAAGAGCTAAATATTCCAACTAGTTATTCAATTACATTTCTTAATAATTTATAGTTTATAATAGGCAAATGCAGCCTCTCAAATGAAATTGGTATGGATATGCAACTGGTCTCATATTAGCTCTTTTTAACACGTTGAGAATATAATCTTAATATTTTTATGGCATTTGTCCGAATTTTAATACTGTTAAGAAGCAATTGCCACAATTTTGAAAACTTAAAAGAAAATTTTAGAGCACTGAAGATGTGAAATTTGTATGTGATTTGGTTGTATTTGATCATTTTGAAACATAGCATATACTTAAGTAGACGGAATATTTATATATTCCGTCTACTTAAGTGTATGCTATTTTGATATTCAGTGGTTTATAATCCTGGAATTAGTAGTTCTGAGTTGACTGGAGAATAATAATGTAATTTATATTATAAGATATAATTTATATGAATAATATAAATAATGTAAGATGCTATAACTACTATGTCAATTAGGTAAACATACGGTTATAATAATATGTATCGCTTTACAGAGAATTGTAAAATGCAATTTTGCAATATTTATTAGAGGCCAAAAAGTGGAAGTTGCCTATGGGACATTCGACTTGGAAAGGGTTGAACGACATAATACTCCCATCGCTCCTGAAAATGTGTGTGTGCATAGACGACTATGATGAGCGCTTTGCTGTATCTAAGACAACTTCTTTCTTGCAATGGCCGAGGGAGTTAATGACTCCCGCCAATGTAAGTGACTAATTGTAGTTATGTACATGAATTTACTCTATTTTTCATAATTGATGATTAATTAGCTTATACATGTTTAGGATGGCAACGGCATGTCTGCCTCCTTCGATCAAGGGTCTTGTAGCCTGAAATCCAAATCCTACGAATCCAAATCCTATGAATCAAACTCTCGCAAATCCAAGTAAGATGTGTGAATTGTTGGAGAGTTTGTTGTTACACCGCAACAATGCAGATGTGAGATAGAAAAAAGTACATCACTCATGTTAATATAGCAGTGAAGAGGGTGTCTGAATCTTCCCACAAGCTATCAAGGAGCTGATCTCAGAGCTTATGATTGAATTACCTAGTTTAGAAATTTTCATTGTGCAAGTGTATATAACTTAATTAATTCAATATTATACTATTTCAAACATATATGTGTTGATTTGACAATTGTGCACCAGAACTTCATGCAACCTCGGAGATAAAAAAACTTTAATAATTCGAACACACGAAAATTTAAGATGGTCTTAACTTCAATATTCAAACCTGGTAAAAATCAAATGAGATAAATCTCAACTTCATAGAATCCAAAGATAAGTTGTCTGTGGGAACATTGGCCTTCAACGGGTATGGGAACATTCACCTTTTTTCCTTTTTGTTTTCGAGGCCGGTGTGTGGCCCATTGACCAACTAATTCGAACCCGGGTATTGCAGACATATCAAAAAACCAATGCATTAGAACTTCACACAACCCCGGACACAGGCAAAACATTAATCATTCAAACGCTTGAAAATTCAAGATCAATCTTAACTTCATTATTCAAACCTAGTAAAAACCAAATGAGATAATTCTAAACTTCATAGAATCCAAAGATAAGTATACCGCACGCAAACCTGGTGTAAGAACAACTATGTTAACCTACAAAGTCATGCCATATGTGATGTGAGACTTGGAATAACATGGAAAAAGAATTGCAGGTAGTTATTAGCTTAGCAAAAAGTGCCACCAAATTGCTCTTATAACATAGGCTCAAAATAGAACAAAGCCTACTGATAACATATGTAATAGAATTGGCCGCAAGTAAGCGGAAAAAAACACTTCACAATTTGAATTAACAAATAAAGTTTTAAGTTATATTAGAGATAGGATTCAGTTAAACTTCGTAAGAGATAAAGTCCCAATGTCCACTGTACCTATGTCCCCATATAAAATTTTTCATGCATTGTTCCAAATTTTAATCCGTTCAAAGTTTTAGCAAAAGTCTCCCCAAAATAAACAGATATAGATGCAATAAATGTAGCAAACATAAAATCAATAATAAAAATGGGAACTTTTGATTCCTGTACCAGCAAAAGCAATAGGTAGATGATGAACATTAGTTGAAGTCGTCATAACATAAGTCTTCTCTATTTGGCTATTGGATGTGGGGTCATGTTTTTCGGTTTCTTTATAAATCGATTTGATACTGCGGGTTTTCACTTTTTTTGTTGTTTTGATAAAATCTGTTTGCATGTACTTCCTTAGAATTTTAATTCGAGTTACAATAGAACATGAAAAATTAAAAACAACAATAATATATAATAACAACTCCTCAAATTATTCACTTGGAACAAAAAAAATATGTATATTACAAAATCCTTTTTATAATTCATGATTTAGTTAAAGGTCCTAACTATTTGACTGAAATTTGTCACATTAATTTTCAATTTACTAATAATATATATATATATATATATATATATATATATATATATATATATATATATATATATATATATATATATAATACTAGTATAAACTACATAAATAATATTTTAATAAAATTAGAGTCACTGTTGATATATATTCAATAAGTTTTGTAGTATAAAATTAACATGATTAAAGGATTCACATTTTTCTGGTTGACCCAATCAAATAAAGAAAAGATCTAGAAGAAGAGTATCAAGGATGAAATTTGGGGACTCACCTCCCTTTCCCACCGGCTCCCCCATTGGTAACAAACACAAACAATAAATAAGAACTAAGGAAGAAGAAGAAGAAGAAGAAGAAGAAGAAGAAGAAGAAGAAGAAGAAGAAGAAAGCAATACCATTTTAGCGAATCTTAATCTTCTTTCTCAAATGCATAGATTTAGAAAAGAAGACAAGGTGGAGTGGTTTTATAGATCATTACTTAATCATGTTTTGCTGGTCTAAATCAAGTGCAGACATCCGAATATTTCTTCCATAATTATCAGCTTAATGTAGAACTATTTAGTCTTGAATTTTTCCCAAAATGTGTATAGTTTTCGGTTGCTATAGTTTCCAAATAAAGAAAGCGGAAAACACGTCACTCTTGCTTTTATTTTTACCATGCTACATTCTTCCAGCTTCTAGCTGATATGATCAGGACTTAATTACACTATTTAGATTTGAGAGATTAATAATAGAGTAATTTTCTTTTAAGAGATAAAATATAACAAGATGTTAGTAACTGAAATTATGAAAATATGGTAGTAAAATATTTAACAAAATAATAAATACCGAAATAACCTTTTAACCGTGAAAGGATTCTGTTGAGGCCCGAATTGGTTTCCTTAAGACAGAATTTGCCCCGTATGAACTACTGTCTCCCAGGATACAACAACAGACGTTGGATGAACTCCACCGAGCGTAGAATATCACCGAGATGAAAAACTAAGGAACTAAGAATGAACTTAAGACAAAGGCAATATTATGAACATGTAAGAGCTAGCAAAGGAAAGCACCAATTCTCAATTTTCTTGTGTCTTTCCTCTACTAAAATCAAACCATATATATAGCCAAGGAAAGGAATAAAATTGGCAATAATAAATTACTACCAAGTTGGCAAATGGCATAGCAATTATGATTGCTATTCAATAATGAAAGTAAGATGTATTATTAAAACCAAAACTTCCCCATTAAGTCATTATTATTATTCTCGTTATTATTATTATTATTATTATTATTATTATTATTATTATTATTTTATTTTTCAACAATCCCCCGCATAAAAGAAAATAAGAAAACGAAGACTCGATTCGGTGATAATTTCTACATCAATATTTGCATAGGATAGGTGGACTCAACCCTTGAACCTTCCCTTATGATAATATATTTACTTTACTAGCTGACTAGTAGACGCGATGTCCTTGAACTATTCTTCCGTTTGTGTAAACGATAATATACACCACACAAATATTAATCTAACTCGGTTTTGGTTCTCATAGTTATGTTCATTATGGTCGAGAACATCTCCTGATTCTGCAAGAGTTTCGGATAACTAAGCCCCATTAGTTTCCTTTGAAGCGAACTCACTTCACTCTCACATAGGAGATCTCTTTTGCTCAAACTTTGATGCACAAAGAACCATTAAAAGCATTGCTTAACCTTAACCCGTTTTATCACTATTTACATCATAGGAATGGACATAGGGTTACCTCTACAATGACCCCACAAGTCTATGCAATTAGGTTGTCCCATTGAACCAAGAGCTTGGGATCTCCAGTCAAACATGGTTGGGTTTTCCTTTACATGGCACCTCAATTATTCATGGGCTTTAGTCCCATTCCTTTAGATGTCTTATCAACTTGACCTCGATTTAACCCTTTGGTTAGCGGATCCGCAACGTTATCCTTTGATTCTACAAAATCAATAGAGATAACTCCAGTTGAGATCAATTGTCTAATGGTATTATGTCGACGACGCATGTGTCTCGACTTACCATTATACATATTATTTTGTGCTCTCTTAATCGTTGCTTGATTATCGCAATGTATACAAATTGTAGGCATATGTTTGGGCCATTCAGGAATATCCTCTAAGAAATTTCATAGCCATTCGGCTTCTTCACCAGTTTTGTCCAAGGCTACAAACTCAGCTTCTATTGTGGATCGAGTTATAATTGTTTGTCTTGAGGATTTCCATGACACTGCTCCTCCTCCTAGAGTGAACACATACCTAGTTGTACCTTTAGAATGCTTAGTGTCAGCTATCTAACTAGCATCAGAATATGCTTCTAGTGCAGCAGGTTCTCTTGTGTAGTGTAGTCCATAATTACGAGTATACCGCAAATACCTTAGTATTCTTACGATCGCTCCCCAATGACTTTTGCCTAGGTTACTCAGAAATCTGCTTAAACTGCTTATAGTATAAGCAATATCAGGCCTTGTACAACTTGTAAGGTACATTAGACTGCCTATAACTCTTGTATATTCCACTTGGTCTATGCATTCACCTCTATTCTTAGACAAGTGTTGACTGATGTCTAATGGCATTTTGGCTATGCCATAATCCTCTATATTAAACTTGTTAAATATCTTATCCACATAGTGAGACTGAGTTAATATGAGACCGTGAGGTGAACGTTTAATTTGGATGCCTAAAATTACATCCGCTAGTCCCATATCTTTCATGTCAAATCTAGAATTCAACATATCTTTGGTACTTTTTACCATCTTTTCATTGCTTCCTACAATGAGTATGTCATCAACATACAAACATAGAATAACATATCCTTCATTTGTAATTTTGACATAAACGCATTTATCACACTCATTTATACGATATCCACTAGCCATCATGACATCATCGAATTTCTTATGCCATTGTTTTGGTGCTTGCTTTAACCCATATAAAGATTTCACCAATTTACAAACTTTCCTTTCCTGACCTAGAGCTACACAACCTTCAGGTTGCTCTATGTAGATTTCTTCTTCAAGATCTCCATTTAGAAAGGCAGTTTTCACATCCATTTGATGTACTTCAAGATTCTGCAAAGCGACAATTGCAAGTATCATTCTAATGGAGGTTATTCTCGACACTAGAGAATACGTATCAAAGTAATCAAGGCCTTCTTTTCGTCTATAACCTTTTATGACCAAACGTGCCTTATACTTATCAATTGATCCATCAGCTTTTAGCTTTCGTTTGAAAATCCATTTAGAACTTAGTGGTTTTGTTCCTGGAGGAAGGTCCACTAATTCCCATGTATGATTTTGCAAAATGGAATCAATTTCACTCCTTATGGCTTCTTTCCATAAAGGACTCTCTGTAGAGCTTACAACTTCTTTATACGTTTGGGGTTCCGCTTCAACCTTATATGTTAAGAAATCCAGACCATAGGACTTTTCAACCCTTGCCTGTTTACTTCTTCTAAGTTCCACCTTATGATCTGTATTACTCTCTTCTTGAGAATATTGATCATCTTCTTCAATCATTAATTGAAGATTTTTATTGTTATCAACATCTTGTTGATCAACTTGACCATTGTGAGCACTGGATTTTGCAGTCCCTCTCGCGAGACGATGATGACGTGTACCCGATTTCAATACCTCAAAATAAAAGTTCTCTTCAGAATTTTTATTACCAAAATAATATTCCTTGTGAATTTTAAATTGGTAGAATCCAGTTCGGCGTAGCCGATAACGCGTTCGGTAGGAGCTTGAACCGATGATTTACACCCAAATAATAAATACCCTTTAAAATATTGTTAAAAGTCATAAAGATGCCTTTTTTCCACTATTAAGCCACTTTTCCCGACTTTTTAGGCTTTTTGACCCGTTGGTTGTCGGTATGCTAGAGAATGATGTCGCCACCGACATCATTCATGCCACCGGCGGCATGAACCATACCGCCGGCGACATCATCGTGTCGCCGGCGATATGGCACGAAAATGGGTCCTCCACAAACAGCCTGTCGGCCACTTTCGACGGAATAAGTCAAAAAGGTCTCGAAAAATACCCCAATTTGCCTATAAAAGGCACCAAAAAACTGCATTTGAGGGGGGGACTGAAATTGTGGAAGAAAGGAGCTAAATTGGGCAATTAAGAGCTGAAATCGAGAGTAGATTTTAGTGAGATAAGAACTAGAAAAGGCAGGAAAAAGGATTCTAATCCACTTTTCCTGGTTTTTGTTCTTCGAACTCTCTGATTGTGAGCTTAAATCGGTGGGTCTTTGGGTTAAATCAACTGAATACAATTTATAGACCTAAAACCTTTAAATTAACAATCAAATTATCGTCGCAAGCTCCCCGGAGGTGTTATTGTTCAGTTCACGAAGAGTTGGATTCATTACCCCGAGGTGAAAATCCTGAGTCTCATAGCTCCTTGGCTTTATTATCATTATTTTTGCACTATTCTTTGTTGATTTGTGTCTTAAGATTTCGGTTATTTTAACTGCAAACCGCTGCTACTGCGAGAAATTGAAGTCGTCGGAGACATGTGATGTTGCCGACTGTATCACCCATGTCGCGAGAGACATCGTGGATACCGCCGTTAGCATTGCATTCCCCGGAGACCTCGTTTTCTCATGGAACCCCTTTTTTATGGTGCTCAGAAAGCCCTGTGCCTGTCAGCATGCTGATGTCGCCCGTGACATAATTGATGTCGCCGGCGGCATCATCCATGCCGCCAGCGACATCACCTATGTCATCGGCGGCATCAGATGCCCGACGGCGGCATGGCTTTCTAGACAGCAGTATTGCCTTCGTTTGTTTCCCAATTAATTTATTTTCTGAAGCTAGGACCTATAGTACAACGATGGAGGTTCAAAACCTCCTGAAAACAGACCCGCCCCGCGATGAGTGGTATATTCACTTGTAATCCGATTAAAGCAACGACCGAATCTAAAATTTGGATAAAAATGGAATTTCCCCGCAAACGCCATTCCAATCTCGTTTTAGCCATCCAATCGGGCTTTATGAAGTTATAAATAAAATATGCCATATTTGCGTCAACCATCCTCTGCAAGTAGATGTATATCGGACATTCGGGTATTTCATTTGTTACGTAGAAAATGTATAGGACTTGAAAATCTTGTAATAATTCTATTTTCCGCACTTATTTTTCCTTACATTTGTAAATGTTTTATTTATCGCTTCAATTGCTTGATAAACGCTAAAATCACAAAATAACTGAAAATACGAATAAATAGGGTGGATTAAACCGATTAAGAAAGAATGAAGTATCCTAACTTGGCCTAATGAAAAGTACATAACATCATCCGAACTCGGAATCTCTACTTAAGGTATGGTCCAACCACCCGGTGGGAAAACCGTACCGAAAATTTCCCGGTTGAGCTGAACCGGGTGGCGACTCTATTCTAAGTACGGGGTTTCGATCTCGTATCTTTTAAGCATTACAATATGTAAAATCATTTTCTTTTCAACCACATCACACTCGTCTCCCCGACGCACCGAAAAGCGAGCCCGCCCGACAGGGCCCAGCCCCGCGCCGCAGCCGCGCAAACAGTCGTCCGCTCACAACCATCACTTTTAATAAGTTCACGAGACCTTTTAGATCCAAATCTTTCACTTATTTCCTTACATGGAAACACATCTTCAAAAAATGAAGCGTCCTTTGACTCTATCAAAGATTTCTTGTGTATATCCAGATTTTTCGATTCATGCATAAGAAACCTATATGCGTTGCTATTACTAGCATATCCACTGAAAATACAATCCACTATTTTTGGACCTATTTTCATTCGTTTAGGTAATGGAGCAATTACTTTTGCAAGACACCGTCACACTTTCAAGTAATTATATGAAGGTTTTCTTCCCTTCCATAACTCATAAGGAGTTTTATCTTGTTTCTTACGTGGTATCTTATTTAAAAGATAATTTGCTGACAAAATTGCATCGCCCCATAAGTTTTGTGGTAAACCAGAACGGGTTAACATTACATTCATCATCTCTTTTAGAGTATAATTTTTGCGTTCAGCTACTCCATTTGATTGAGGGGAATATGGTGGTGTTACTTCATGACTAATTCCATGTTGGGAGCCAAACTCACCAATTGGTGCAACGTATTCACCACCACGATCACTTCTTACCTTCTTAATTTTCTTATTAAGTTGGTTTTCTGCTTCTTGCTTATAGAGTACAAATTTCTCTAAAGCTTCATCTTTACTTTTAAGCAAATATACATAACAGTATTTTGTGCTATCATCAATGAAGGTAATAAAATATTTATTTCCTCCCCTTGATTGAACAAATTTCAAGTCACAAATATCTGTATGTATCAAATCAAGTGGTTCTGAATTTCTTTCAACAGAGTGAAATGAAGATCTTGTTAATTTTGTCTCAACACAAGTTTCACATTTATGTGTTTTATCAATATGAAATGTGGGAATATGGTTCAAGTTAATTAAACGTCATAACATATCAAAATTAACATGTCCAAGTCTACTATGCCATAAATTAGAAGACTCAACCATATAAGCAGAAACGTTGTTCTTATTCATATTAATAGAACCATGCTTACAAGAGATACAATTGAATTTAAACATTCCATTACATTCATATCCCTTTCCCACATACATGCCTCCTTTTAACAAAATAAATTTCTGAGATTCAAATACCATCTTGAATCCATGTTCACTCAAGAGGCTTCCAGAAATTAAATTCTTTCTTATGTCAGGTACATACAAGACATTTTGCAGTTTTACTTCTTTGCCAGAAGTCGTTTTCAAAATCACAGTTCCATCTCCCTTGACCTTGGAAGCAGCAGAATTTCCCATGTAGAGCTTCTCCCCGTCATTTGTAAGAGTCAGTCCAGCAAAAGACTCTTTGTCACAACACACGTGATGAATAGCACCAGTATCGAGCCACCACTCTCTTGGGTTTGAGTCAATCAGGTTGACCTCAGAAATTACCGCACATAAGTCGATGTCATACACATCTTTAGTAATTTTAGCAACAACATTTGTCTTATTCTTGTTTGCTCTTTTTTGGCAGCCTGCATTCAGAGGACTTATGCCCCATCTTATTGCAGTCGAAACATTTTCCATTAAACTTAGTTTTCTTGGAAATGCCTCCTTTTGGTCCCATTTTGGACTTGGGTTTAGCATAATGCTTACCCTTCTTGGAGTCTTTAAGGACCTCCACCACGTTGGCTTTCGCCATAGCTTGATTAGCAACAAAAAATTTCTTTCCAAATCTTCTATTGTCCTCCTCAATACGAAGTCGGACAATAAGATCCTCAACAGACATTTCTTTTCGTTTATGCTTTAAGTAATGTTTAAAATCATTCCAACTCGGTGGTAATTTTTCAATAATTGCAGCCACTTGGAATGGCTCACTAGTATGCATATTTTCAGCTTTCATCCCATGGATTAGTAGCTGGAGTTCCTGCACTTGACTTACAACAGGCTTGGAATCAATCATTTTAAAATCAAGAAATTGGCCTACTAAGTATTTCTTAGCGCCAGCATCCTCAGTTCGATATTTCTTATCTAAGGATTCCCATAATTCTTTTGCAGTACGTTTTACTGTGTACACCTCATATAAATTGGGTACTAAACCATTTAAAATATGGTTTCTGCAAAGAAAATCAGAAAATTTCCAGCCATCAATAAATTTCTGAACAGAAGCATCAGTTACTCCATCGGGAATAACAGGAGGATCTTCTTTTAGAAAATTTTGAAGTCCCACACTAGTTAAGTAGAAAAATATTTTTGTTGCTAAACTTTAAAATTCACACCATTGAATTTCTCAGGCCTTTCAGGTATCGTTATAGGGTATAAACCTGAAGCCCCATGACTATTAGGCATAACAAGCCCAAAACTCGAAAGTCCATTTCCATTTAATTCAAAACCATTAGGACCAAGTTGTCCATTTTGGTTAAGTCCAAACTATTAGGACCATTTTTTCCATTTTAGTTATTTTGACCATAAGTAATTTCAGGGCCATTTCCTTGAGTACGACCATAACTCGTAGATCCAAAAGCAGTTGGCCTAGAAGCTGCATAGCCAAAAGCATTTGGTCCACCTATAAGTACAGAAGCAATCGGTGTTGAACTAATAGGCTCGGAACCAATATGACTAAGTTGTCCATTTTTGTTTTCTTCATTCTGGCCTTGAGCAATTTCAAGATTAATGTCTCTATGATCAGCCATGATAAATTCTAAAAATTTCAAACAAACGAAATTAGAACAATTTAAAACAGTAAATAAAATAGAGTACTAAAATTGTCCGTATGATAATTTTGATTTAATTAAATTTTTTTTTTTCACTTTTTAGTATATATATTATCCAAATTAAGTCCCAGTGTCCAAAATAAGTCCTTATTATTCATAGTCCAAGTATTTGTCCAAATTTAGGTATTCCAAGTTTTGGTAATCCAAGTCATGGTATTCCAAGTTATGAAAATCTGTTCGTCTCTTTTAAAGGAGCATAGTTACACCATCAAATAGACATAAAAATTTTGTCTTAAGATTGTTAGATTTGAGAGATTAATAATAGAGTAATTTCCTTTTAAGAGACAAAATATAACAAGATGTTAGTAACTTGAATTACAAAAATATGGTAGTAAAATATTTAATAAAATGATAAATACTGAAATAACCTTTTAACCGTGAAAGGATTCTGTTGAGGCCCGAATTGGTTTCTTTAAGACAGAATTTGCCCCATATGAACTACTGTCTCCCAGGATACAACAACAAACGTTAGATGAACTCCACCGAGCGTAAAATATCACCGAGATGAAAAACTAAAGAACTAAGAATGAACTTAAGATAAAGGCAATATTATGAACATGTAAGAGCCAGCAAAGGAAAGCATCAATTCTCAATTTTCTTGTGTCTTTCCTCTACTAAAATCAAACCATATATATAGCCAAGGAAAGGAATAAAATTGGCAATAATCAATTACTACCAAGTTGACACATGGCATAGCAATTATGATTGCTATTCAATAATGAAAGTAAGTTGTATTATTAAAACTAAAACTTTTCCATTAAATTATTATTATTATTCTCATTATTATTATTATTATTTTATTTTTCAACAAACTGAACTTACCTAAATAAAGTATGAGCTGAACTTAACGTACTTGAATAATATTTATTAATAAATATAATAATATTTGCTAGATTTATTTGTATTTAGTACGAACTATATATAATAGAATTATATAATAACTTGTGTAAGTACACACTATAGTTTTTTTACGGCCTAATGCATAGATAGCTATCTGAACTTATCTCAAAAAATTCACTGCGCCTCTGAACTTATAAAATGACCCCGCAGCTCCCTCATTTTCTAAAAAGTGCACCGTTCAACTCCTTCTTCCTCACTCAACCACTCAACAAATGGAGAGTGAAAGCCACTCTCCTTTCACCTCATCAGGTTGACAATTCAACCCTATAACAACGCGACACGTGACGTTTTTACAAAAAAATTAAAAAGTAAACATTTTCTTCTTCTCTTGAAAGTTTTTTTTCCTTTTTTTCTTCTTTCTTTTTTCCTCTCTTCTTCTTCTTCTTCTTCTTCTTCTTCAATGGATTTCCCTGGAAGAAATTTTTCGGGAAAAATCATGAATATTCTGGGAAAATCACAGATCTCGGGAAACAAACAAAATCGATGGCCAAATTTGGTCAACATTTGATCCAAAAGTCAAAGGGAGCCATGTCATCTGCCATGTAGGACGGATGGGGTTGAACGGTGCATTTTTTAAAAAATGAGGTAGCTACGGGGTCATCTTGAAAGTTTAGGGGCAGTAATTTTTTGGGACAAGTTCAGGTAGCTACCTATGCATTAGACCTTCTTTTATAGTTTTCTCAAATTTTGTCAAATTGATGTAATTGTGTTTAGTTTTATTATAGTTTACTTATAGTATGTCAAATTGATGTGTTTATGTTATTTTTATGTGTATTTAGTTATCTATTCCTTGTAAGTTAACTATATGAAAACTTTAACAAAACTGTAGAATATCTGGGTCACAAATTAAGATTAAAAACAATTAATTACATGTTATGCATGGAGGAAAGTCAGAGTTATTGTGGAAGGTATATTTAAAAAGTGTAAATTTGAAACTCGAAAATGTTTTCTATATTGTAAGACAAAAGTTTGGTCCAGAACCATATTATGTCATTGGATCATTTGTGTAAAATGCCCAAAACTAAATAAGGAAAAACAGGGTTTTGATAAAGTTTTGATTAGAATGTAAATTGGGTAATATTTTTAATAAAGGGGTGGACCTGTGCATTCCCCTATTACATTGTAGTCTTAAGCTTGTCATCATTACTGTGAGATCGATGTGACGAAAATGATGGTTCTTAATTAATGAATGTACCTATAAAAATCGATCGATTAGAAATAAATGTATGTGTCTAAGACTGATGTTGCGCATGTATCAAATGTAAAGTAAGAGCATGTCAATTAAAGTAGTATGAGTACTAAGACACATGTATGATCAAGTTATCAAATGTTGATACGCCATACCGATAGGTTGAGTTAGATAAGGAACTCAACTTTTTACGTATTAATACCAGTGTTGGCTTCATACTGGCAAAGTCATGGTATGCGGTATAACTAGTATTATTGGTATAATTTGTGGTTTTACCGGTTTTTATTTTTAAAAGAATATATATTATTTATGATTTTCAATGGCAATTGCAATGCTTTTTGGGTCTTTTAGAATGCTTTTGGGTGTTGTCAGAGGGGTTTTGAAAAAAATATATATTATTTAGGATTATCAGTGGCTATTGCATTGCTTTTTGCTTGTTGCTAGAAGGTTTTTAGAAAAATCGGGTTTGAACTGGTACGCCGGTTTGCCGGTTCTTTCCAGCTCAACCCAGTTCTCTCCAATTTTTTATTTAAACCAATTTTTAAGTATACTGTACCGTAGCCATGACCGATTCGCAGTAAAACCGATCGAACTGGCCGGTACGGTATTAATAGCACTGATTAATACGGATTCAAACTATGGGGACGTATATAAAGAAAATTGAATTGGAAAGATTACCCCTTAATTAGGACTCTGCAATACCGAGTCTAATATGATCGATTAGTAGACCAGACACCCGTCATAAAAAAAAAAAGTTAAACAATGAGAATTGAGAAACATGTAGACAGTAGACCTAATCTATTGCAGAGTATAATAAACCTAAATATATATGTGGTTGCTTAACATTGATAAATAGTGGCTTTGGATAGGACTCCCATGGTTTTGAAATTCAGACCGGGTTCGACTAGATTCGGTGCCTTGTTTGATTCGGTTTTACTGGATTTTGATAAAGTCAAGAATCGGTCAATGACCAGTTGAACTGACTGTTTCAACCAAATACCGATTGATTCAACCAGTAGCTAGTTTTTGGTTCAATTAAATTATGTTAGTGAGAATTGAACACAAAACTTCTAATTATTGTTTCATGTACCTTATCAATTGAGCCACTATACAAAAATAATAATATATTCTCATTTTATTTTTTATATTATATATTATTAAATTTTAAATTATTTTAATAAAATTTTGTTAAAAAAACCACAATAAATATATTTTTTTAATTTCATATACGACTTTATTAAATTTGAAAATATCTCTATCAATTACAAATTTGAATGTTTTACACAACTAAATAAAATTAAAAAAATTTAATAACATTAACTCTAAGTTATTTGCTTAAAATTTATACTAAATGGATATAAAAAATTTTATATTTTATATAAAATTTTAATTTTTTTTAATATGTAATTTTTATATATCATAAATTAATTTTATTAATTTTTTAATCTAATCTATACAATATATTATATGGTTTGCATTATTTCACTAGTTTATATTAGCTATTATCATATGTTTTATTTTTATTTGAAATATAACTTTAAATTATAAAATATATTATTTAATATTATTAGTTGTTGTTGGAGTATAACTTATGTTACATGTTTAATATGAATTATTAAAAATATTTAGTATTTTCACATATTTTAAGAAAATCCGATTCGACCACCGATTTAATCCGGTTGAACTTTAAATCTATAAACAGCTCCCTTCACCGGTTCGATAGCCGGTCTGGGTCTGAAAACTATGGAATTTATATAACTTGCCACAGGGAACATTGTATTATTGTACATTGTTTGAGCTAATGTAGCGTTTAAATTCTCAAAGAAACTAATTACCAATATACTATCTAGTACTAAGTTAAAATTTAGTAATTCATTTGTAAGAAACACATTTCAAGGCAACAATTGTAGTAGACTAGAAGTATAGGACGACAATGGTAAATTACGATATTATAGGAGACAAATAGTTAAATTCCAACAATTTAGTAGATGGAACGGAATTATATAAATAGGAGTATAGGCGTTACAAAGCTACATCAATCCGAAAGATAAGTAGAAAACACAAATACTAATGTATAGAAAAAAACACACCGAAGTTTAACCTTATAGGTGATATAATATACTTTTGGATTCTCGGTAACCATTATGTATATAATTATGTGAACATGTTGTAATTTTTGTGTTAGTATCACAACTTATGTAAATTCACTAATCTTCTTTTTGTAGTCTATAGATATTGGTGAGCAGATATCTTTTATTTTGCAACAAGTGAGTGGCAGTTCTTGGCTATGAGAGATGGCTAGAAGGCCTTTTTTTTTGCTTTCTGGAATTGCATAAATAGACATTAATTTAGGTTTTCATACACTTTTAGTTAAAATGATATATTTGTGCCAATGCCAAAAAAAAAATTATTAAAAATAAACAACAAAACAAACTCATCCTTCATTGAACTACTATAAAAAAACGCCAAAGACGTATTTTTATATTTTTGGAACTCTTAGTAAAAGTACTAATAATATACATACTGTTGATATAAACATTGAAAAAACAAGATTAGCACTTCTATAATGCAATTGAGGAAAAAACAAGACCACACCTAGTTTATGTGCAATTTTTTCAATCGTAGAACCAATAATTAAATTAAAAGAATTCATTTTATTTTATCCATTAATAGCAAAATTATGAAAATAATTCCGACTACTATATAGAAATGATGATTAGATCCGACCCGGATCGTGCATGTGGCTGTGGTGGGTGAGTCTTACAGTAAGGACTTTTTTGCGTTCATCAAGACTCGAACTCGAGACTTTGCTCAAGCGATACCAAACCGCTTACCACTTGAACCAACCCTTATTGGTGGTACATGAACTTTACTACTATTAATATAATGATATATAAACTTTAAAACTTGACATAATGGTATATCAACTTAACACTTTACTAACGTTATGATAAAAGTCATCTTGAATATAAAAAATTACCTTTGACTCAATCTATAACCTAAACAATTCAAATTCCCGAACTTCTAATTATACCCTCTGTCCTTTCATAAACGTGCCATTAAAGAGCTTTCTTTAAAAAAATTGGTTTCTCCTTTTCCCAATTAACACTTACAGAACAGATTTACTCCCTAATTCCACCATTATCATCGATTCATTCTCTAAAGCCACCAAATAAGCTGAAACACAAGCCCTCTTCCTTCCTCTCATGACAAGCAAAAAAAACTTCAATGGCTATATCAAAGAACACTGATAAAAAAAAGGGTTCGTACATCTCTATTCCATCGCTTGTTATCATTTCAACTTCTTTCTTAAACTCTGCTTCTCTGTCGGAAAAAGCCAGTAATAAACATGTCCCTAAGTTGGGGCTTTCACAGAAACCTCATTGTTATGCTCCGTGATTGGGTTCTCCTTGCATTTTTGGTTCGATCGAAGCTCTGTTTGAATCTTTACCTCTCATTTACTTTTTGTCATATACTCAAATTCAGGTTATTTTTTATCCTAACTTAAAGCTTGTGTTGCCTTCATACTCGAAAGGATCAATTTCATGGGTCAAAATCCGATGTTGAAAAATACGAGGAAATGTGATCAAACGTGTGAATTTAAAAAGTGGACCAGAGGATGATGAAGATTATAATAGTTTCTACTTTTTTCATAATATATGACATAATGGTTTTGGGTTAGAATTACAGTAGAATTGGAACGAATTTTCTCTTCATTTTTTCAGAATAAGAAAAGGGTATATAATGGGCTTAATTAGATTGACGTGGCATTTTAACTTGTTAAAGATTGAGTCAAAGGTAATATTGGTAGTCAAAAGATAACTTTTACCATAATGTTATGGAAGTCCAAAGTTGATGTATTATTATGGCAAGTATTAAAATTTATGTATTAAAAATAGGCTTAAAATTATTAATGGTACAATAACTTTACCATTAAAATTTATGTACCATTGATGATTTTAAGCCCATTTTTCTACCTATGTTCCCTTAATCACATCAGTATCATTTGTCATATGGCTCAAATTTCAGTCACAAAATGAATCATTTCCAAAGAGAATAAGTGAAAAAGAATATCGACCTTCATGCCTAACCCTAGCCTCCGGCGTTCTGCCGCCGACCCAACCTACTCCCATACACCTTCCCTACCGTTCGTCACCGCTCCTCGGCGACAACCACAAACCATCACAGATCCAGTTTCACTCACACTCATCCCCAACCCGCTACCCAACACCCAATCCCTTTTGCACCCTGTCGAAAGCAGCAGACTTACACCCCCTCAACGCAACTCCTTTTCATCGACCCTGCATTCTGAGAGGATTTATTTCGAAAATTTTCCTAACCTGTATAAATAGATGGCCATGAAAAAGGTCTTTTTGAAATATGGTGTCAGTGGATGAGTGTATGTGGCGAGAAGGAGGAACGCTAGAAACCTCAGTTTTGGTTTTGTTAGTTGTAAGCACTGGATTTTACAGTTCCTCTCGCGAGACGATAATTGCGTATGCCCGATTTCATTCCTCATGATAAATATCCTTTTTTGGAATTTTTATTACCGATATACAATTTTCTACGAATTTTATTTTTGAAAAAATTCAATTTGGCGTGTCCGATAACGCGCCCGGTGGTAGCTCAGACCGATGATTTACACGCAAAAAATAATTTAGTCTAAAATACCCATTAAAAATAAAAAAAATAAGCCTAAAATCTGAGTTTTTCCGTCAAAATCACCTTTTGCCGGATTTCCTCACCTTTTCCCCGATTTTGGGCACGAATCGTGCTAGCTTTTCAGACCTGTTAGGAAGGTGAGGCCGCTGGCGGTATCATCCATGCCGGCGGCGGCATCATTTTCTCTGTACACAGCTATGTGCCTTTTTTGCTCGATATCCGGCGGATAATTGACCAAAGGCAATTTCCAACAGATTTTTAGCCTATATAAATAACATTTTACAGCCATTTGAGGGGTTCCACTCTCCCTCAACTCAAACTTTCAAGCAAATTTTAAGTATCTTAGCTAGCTTTAGTGGGATCAAGTTTAGAAAAGGTAAGAAAAGAGGATTCAATTCATCTTTTCTTGGTTTTTCTCTACTAAACTCTCTGATATCTAGGTGCATTTTAAGTTTAGAAATCACCAAAATTAGGATTTAAAGACTAAATCACCCCATACTTTCCAAAATCATCATTTGAGCTCCCCGGAGGTGTCATACGGATCACGAAGAGGTGGATTCACGGCCCTGAGGTAAAAAATTCTGAGTCTCATAGCTCTTTGGCTTCCATTTTACTTATTTGTTGTGTTTTAGTTGCTGTTTATGCTTTTCGGGTTTTTGGTCGCTTTCCGGTCAAAAATAGCAAAATTGAAGCCGCCGGCGGTATCAACCATGCCGCCAGCGACATCGTTGATACCGCCAATGGCCTCATTTGCCCCCAGTGGCCCCATTTTCTTACAGGACCCTTTCTTTATGGTATCCAGAAAGTCATGTAGCATGCCTGTATAGCATCATCCATGCCGCTGGCAGCCTCAGTCATGCCGCCAGCAACATAGCCTTCTGGACAACAGTTTCATTTCATTTATTTTTCGA
The DNA here is from genome assembly GCA_947683365.1 of Euphorbia pulcherrima. Taxonomy (NCBI): domain Eukaryota; kingdom Viridiplantae; phylum Streptophyta; class Magnoliopsida; order Malpighiales; family Euphorbiaceae; genus Euphorbia; species Euphorbia pulcherrima. The sequence continues at coordinate 76,761,836 of CANTUS010000014.1, forward strand.
ACTAGTTTAAATTTTCAAAGTTAGGATGTACAGTGCAACGACGAAGGTCCAGAACCTTCTAAAAACAGACCCCATCCCATACCATGCGGCATTTTCACTAATAATCCAGTTAAAATAACAATCGAGTCTAAAATATGGACATAACAAAAATTTCCCGCAAACGCCGTTTAAATCTCACTTTTAGCCCTCCAACCGGGCTCTATACATTGTAAGTAAAATATGCCATGTTCAGGCTAACTCAGGTCTTGTTTTGTTCACTAATTATGCATATTATGTGATATTTCCCGTACAACGTGTCGTACTTGTGCTAACCGTTTTGTGTAGATAGATTTAGGTTAGATGAATGCTAGGCCTTCGGGTATTTTACTTATTGTATAGAAAAATGCATAGGATTTGGAAAGCTATGTAATTATTATTTTATTTTCTGCATTTTTTTTGGATAACTGTAATAATTATTTATTTACCGCTTTGAATGCTTGATAAACCCGAAGACAACATATAAACCGAAAACACAATAAATAGTGTGGATTAAAACCAATTAAGAAAGAATGAAATCTTTTAACTTGGCCTAATGAAGAATAGATAACATCATTCGAACTCGGAATCTCTACTTAAGGTATGGTCCACCACCCGGTGGGAAAATCGTACCAAAATTTCCCGGTTGAGCTGAACCTGGTGGTGACTTTATTTTAAGTATGGGATCGTATCTTTTGGACATTAAAATGTGCAAAACCATTTTCACTATCACAATCATTATTTTTCAGAGACCGGTCCTCCGGCCCAGCCTCGCAACGGCGACTCTGCTGGGGATTTATCTCATCTCTTTAAACTTGAACGTAAAATTTTCAATAAGTTTAAAGGATTTTGATGACGTATTGAAATCATTGGCCAAATTAAAACTTTATTCTTTTTTATAACGTTTTATCCTTACGCGTGTAGATAGTTCGGTAACATTAGGTGCCCCATTTTTACCCTAGAAGCTCGCGAATGTATCACGCATGCCCTGTTTAGAATTGAGGATGCCTAGTGGGTGGATCACTCGCTTTAACCAACACGTAAACTCCCACGATCGCACCTATTTGGGGAGTGGTTGAGTAACATGTAATCAAGGTAAACGAGAACCTTCTACATCAACAACCCTATACCGAAGCCACACTAGAAAAAAGTCTTAGCACTTTATTCCTTTAGGACTACCAGAATAATGAAAATAATTGGGACACACTTCTTCCGCCACTACCGGTGAAGAAGCCAAACTTCATCCTTTCCAAAGAGGCGTTATGCGGGAGTCGTAAGGTTGGAAAAGGGATGCTTTGAGTGCTATGTGTCACGTACTCATGCATCACCCATGCATCGGCTTCAAAAGCCAAAAATTCACCAACTTACCCTTACCAATCTTTGTTCATGGAAGAGGTTTAGCAACATCCGTAGGACTTCTTTTGTACCCCCGTTGAGTCACGACATATCACTATGCATGACGATGGGTACGAACGTCCCACGCATGTTGGAGGGATATGTCATCGCATCATCACTAACCATATCTATGTGTAGCCATACATTCCACGCATCGATTATTAAACTAAAATCATTCATACCATCCATACCATTTACAACCCACCCATGGTCTGACCTTCGATTCATGATCCGAACAGTCTTCCTCCCAACCTATGCAACCAGCCATATCTCTTACTCACAACGATGACAACACCGCCCTGCCCAAAGATCAGACTAGTCCTACCCCTACCTCGGGAATAGCTCCTCCACCATCTCTTAGCTCTAAAATCGCCGCCGCCATCATCCAATATCTGAGCTCAGATCAATTACGAAGCATCATTCGAGAACTGATTCAGGCAACTGTACAGACATCCATCAAGTAAGCCCTTGAAAACCAGAACTCTGACCAGGTCACACAACATCCGGGCATGACACCCGTTGCTGCGGCTACCCTACAACAGTCATCTATCCCCCGAGCCAACGACTACGTCATGCAATCTCCGGGCATGACACGCGATGATGAAATATACTTGCAATCGTCGTTATCCGCTTACCAGGGGCAAAGGCAAGGAGCCCAGAGTCCAATTCCCCCGATGTTGGTCACTCCCTCACAATTTATGCTACCTCCAACCTTGAAACCTCCTCAATACGACCAGGTCATTCAATCTCCGAGCATGACACCCAAGGTTGAGACCCTCTCGCACTAGTTGATAGCAGCTAATTATGATCAGAATGAGCCAGTTTCCAAGAACTCCGGCATGCGCTTATTGACTCGTAGTGGTAAAACATGCGTATCCCCCTCCCGAATGGGTAAAAAAGCCTCTCAAAGGCCAACCCCAACTGCTACTACCCAGCCAAGTAGCAGTCCTGCAGGTAGCGTGAGCCCATAGATTTTACCTCTTAATCCAATATTTGCCAAGTTAAGAAGGGACAGTCTCCTCAAATCTCTCCGCGAGTACAAACCTCCCACGAGAGACGAGAGGAAGAACTTTTGCGGATATCATATCTTGCTAGGTCACCGCACTAATGAATGTAAGGCTCTACTCAATGCCATACAACGTTTGATAATGGATAAGAAGTTTGGGGAACCAGAAAGGGCGCATAGCAATATGAATTGCCCCCTACCGTAGTCCGACAACCAGACATAAATGACCAATTCCAGCTTACCTAATCAAGGGAATGGGCCACAAGAACTCATCAAGGTCATCTGCTCCAAAGGCAAGGGGAAGTTGTGCCCCAACAGCGAGGACGAGGAGTTAAACCAAGAAGAGGCCAAGGAGGTTATAGCCACCATGATCAATGCCATGATAGTTTTAGCAAAGAAGCATGGTCAAAGCGAAGCGAGGAGTCAAGGCCATAAGGCAGCTCACCAAGGTCCTCACAGGGGAGTCGAGTCAAGTAAGGGATATCTAGCTAAGTACCAAGCAGAACGAGACTCAGCTCGCCGCCGGCATCAACAAAGAAGACCCTCCGCCTGTGGAGGATGAAAAGCCTTGATTTGTAATCTTTAGATTTCTTTATGCTTTGAACAATGTCATGTTTCTAACTCTCAGCTCCACGAGCAGCTTTCTATTTTGTTACTTGTTTCATGTTTTGTCCAATTGATCCACGCATTCATAGGAACATACGCATAATACTTTTGGCATTCAAAATACTTTACTACATGAAATTAATTTGAGTACAAATGGAATCTCCCGAGTGGTAATCATTTCCAATAATTTTACTCCTGCCAAAACGCATGTGAGATAACAAAGTGCTTAAACACCGTGATAACGCTTTTGCTTAGTTATGCTCACAAGATATGCCCAAGATCGATAGTCAAATTGCCAAATATCTCAGAAAGAGGAGACCAGGCTCTTCTGGAATTAACTCAGCAGCCTCACGACTATGCGCAAACTCACACCAATGTTACCACCTGAAAAAAGAAGCCGAATTTTACACCAACGTCACCGCCAAGGAAATGACCAAATTCGTAGAGACACACACCTCCACCTGACATGACTTAACCCACATCAAACCCATCAAGCAACGAAGATCAGTTCCAAGGGGGCGACTGCCACCAAGTAAAAGTCCCCCGAACCAAATATCACTTGGTTTATAGAAACAAGATACAATTAAAACCCTCCACCACCAGTGCAAGGGGCAAATTCAAGCCTAAATAGGAAGGAAAATACAAACCACAGATTAAAGAAGCAATCAGAACTACAGTTAGACCAATTGAGAATGCGCTTATCAAGCACCAAAACTCCCACAAACCAAACTCCTTGCAATGTGGCCAAACGAAATCGAAGTAAGGTTACCCGATGTAACTTTGAAGGTCAGAATGAGTGGAATAATCTAGTGTGATAGTCGAACGGACACTAAAAGCCTTAGACAATCTACAAAGGCGGCCAATCACACAACTAAAGTCACCAAAAGTTGTAGACCCGGCATTAAGGCATCTAGAAGTTTCCAACACCGACGACAAGGAGAAGTTCATATCATATTGGGGAAGCCGTCGTGTGGTTAAAAAAGTACCGAATGAACGATGCGATCAAGATCATAAGCATGGACAAGAGCGAGTTCATCGACCTAATCAACTAGGACATGCTTAAGCGTTATTGTGAGCGGACGACGCTTCGCACGGCGGCAGCGAGGCCGGGCCGGTTGGGCCGGCCTCTTGATGAGACGGGGGGAGATGTGTATGATGTGATTGGAAAATGATTTTGCATATCTTAATGCTCAAAAGATACGAGATCGAAATCTCGTACTTAAAATAGAGTCGCCACCCGGTACAGCTCAATCGAAAAATCTTTGGTACGATTTTTCCACCAGGGTTGGACCATACCTTAAGTAGAGATTCCGAGTTCGGATGATGTTATCTATTTTTCATTAGGCCAATTTAAGATACTTCATTCTTTCTTAATCGGTTTAATCCATCCTATTTATTTGTGTTTTCAGTTATTTTGTTATTTTCTCATTTATCAAGCAATTGAAGTGATGGATAAAATATTTACAACCATAAAAAAAATAAGTGCGGAAAATAAAATTATTACTAGGATTCCAAGTCCTGTACATTTTTCTGTGCAATAAATAAAATACCTGAATGTCTGATATACGTCTATCTGCAGAAGATTGTTAGCATGGATATGGCGTATTTTATTTACAGTATTATAAAGCCCAATCGGATGGCTAAAATTGGACTTGAACGGCGTTTTCAAGGAAATTCCATTCTTAACCAATTTTTAGGCTCAATCGTTACTTTAACCGGATTATAAGTGAAAATACCCACACATTACGGGGTGGGGTTTGTTTACAAGAGGTTTTGAACTTCTTCATTACATTATATGTTCTAGCTTCAGAAAATAAGCTAACCCGGGAATAAATGAAAATAAAACTGCAGTCTAGAAAGTCATATCGCCAACGATACAACTGATACCGCTGGCGACATCAATTATGTCACCGACGATATCTGCTTGTAGGCAGCAGTGGTGGCAGAAAAAAATGACCAAAAACCCAAAAATGAATATAAATCGACGAAATTTAACATAAATCAATAATGTTAATGCCAAAGAGCTATGAGACTCAGGATTTTTACCTCGAGGCCGTGAATCCACCTCTTCGTGAACCGAAAGAAACACCTCTGGGGAGCTTATTACGACGATTTAGAAGTAAATTTGAGTGCTTCTGGTTTCTAATTCTAATTAAGTTGATTTTAACTCAAAGACTTACTGATTTCAAACTCATAATCAGAGAATTCAAAGAAGAAAAACCAGGAAAAATGGATCAGAATCCTTATTTTCTATTTTATCTAATTCTTATCTCACTAAAATCTATTCCCACCTTAAAATCCTAACCTTCCATTCTTCTCTTAAAATGCATCTCAAGGTGTGCTTTTATAGGTGAAATGGGGTGTTTTTTAGGCCTTTTTGACCAATTCCGCCGAAAGTGGCCGAAAGGCTGTCTGTAGAGGGACACGTTTTGGGTCATGCCGCCGGCAACATGATGATGCCGCCGGCGGTATGGTTGATGTCGCTGGCGGTATGGTGATACCGCCGGCGGCATGGCCGATACCGCTGGCGGCGTCAGCCTCCAGCATACCGACAGCCAACGGGGCCCAAAAGCCAAAAAAGTCGTGAAAAGTGGTTTAATAGTGGGTGGAAAGGCATCTTTTTTACTTTTAATAATATTTTAATGGGCATTTATTATTTGGGTGCAAATCATCGGTTCAAGCTCCTACCGGACACGTTATCGGCCACACCTAACTGGATTCTACCAAGTATAAAATTCGCAAGGAATATTATTTTGGTAATAAAAATTCTAAAGAGAACTTTATTTTGAGGCATTAAAATCGGGTACACGTCATCATCGTGTCGCGAGAGGGACTACGAAATCCCGTGCTCACAAGCTGCCCCTCGGGGGATCGCTGCTGCCACAGGTCAGTATAATCACACGAAAGAGCAAGGGATATGAATGATACCTGATGGGTGACTGTTTTGCCCCTTGGTCGGACTTTGTGCTTTGTAGAGAGATTGCCCCTCGGTCGGGGTTATGCTTTGCGGAGAAATTGCCCCTTGGTCGGGCTTGAGCTTTGCCGAAAGGATGCCTTTTGGTCGGACTTATGCTTTGTGGAGAGTTTATCCTTTGGTCAAAATTATGCTTTGTGGAGAGATTGTCCCTTGGTCGGACTTTTGTTTCGTAGATTGGTTACCCCTTGGTCGGGCTTGCGCTTTATGGGGAGTTTATCCCTTGGTCGGGTTTTATGTTTTGTAGATTGGTTGCCCCTCGGTCGGGCTTATGCTTTGCAGAGAAATTCCCCCTTAGTCGGGCTTGAGCTTTGTGGAAAGGACGCCCTATGGTCGGACTTATGCTTTGAGGAGTGATCGTCCCTTGGTCGGACTTATGCTTTGTTGAGAGATTGTCCCTTGGTCGGACTTTGTGTTTTATAGATTGGTTGCCCCTTGGTCGGGCTTGCGCTTTATGGAGAGATTGCCCCTTGGTCGGGTTTTGTGTTTTATAGATTGGTTGCCCCTCGATCAGGCTTATGCTTTGCGGAGAAATTGCCCCTTGGTCGGGCTTGAGCGTTGTGGAAAGGACGCCCTTTGGTCGGACTTATGCTTTGTGGAGTGATCGTCCCTTAGTCGGACTTATGCTTTGTGGAGAGATTGTCCCTTGGTCGGACTTTGTGTTTTGTAGATTGGTTGCCCCTTGGTCGGGCTTGCGCTTCGTGGGGAGTTTGTCCCTTGGTTGGATTTTCACTTTGAAGAGATTGCCCTTCGATCGGTCTTATGTTTTGTGCAGTTATTATCCTTTGGTTGGACTTGTGCAAAATCTGAATTGGAGAAGCGATGTCTTCGACTAAATGATGTCACTGTCGACGGCGACATGAGTGCCACGTGGCAGCTTTGACTGGTCAAGCAATTTCAAAATTTAAACTGAAAGGGGGCGATGTCGCCGGCGGCATGAGTGATGTCGCTGGCGGTATAGCGTGATGCCGCCGGCGGCATCGCTTGACAGTTTCAGATAAATTAAACCTCCTTGAATTCCGCGCGGCAGTTTAAAAGGAAGTAAAACTCCCTTCTTCCTTATTTATTCAGAAAACCGTACCCCTCACATCTCATTCTTCAAATTCTCTGATTTCTCTTTCGTTATTCAAATCATGAAGAGAATCGCCAAGGCTTTCAGGGGTAAATCTGCTAAGGCTAGGGAGGACCTGCCTGATTCCTCCGTCGAGGCATTGAAAATTCTTTCCATTCCTACTGCATATGGCCTGAAGGAAACGACCAAGATGTATGGCTATGGGATCAATTCTCCCATCTCCAATCTGACCCTAGAGAAGGAGAAGCACCTCTACTATGTTCAAGTAATCACGCAAAATTCGAATCTCCTCTTTTTGGGTTGGATTTTGATTTGGCCTTAGGCTTTAAATTGTGCCATGATAAGGGTCACAAGTGTGAAATAGGCTGATTATGAACTGATATCACATGCTTTAGGTTCGATTTTTACCTTTTTTAGGCTTATTGTTTAATTAATTGCGATTTTTGTGGTTTTAGCACAATGGGTGCGATTTTGGGAAATAACAGGTTCTGCCCGCAGGTAGTGATGTCGCCGGCGACATGAGTGATGTCGCTGGCGGCATCAGTCCTTGCAAAAGGGGCCAGGGAAGTCTGATGTTGCTTCTGTTTGAAGCGATATCGCCGGCGATATCATCCATGCCGCCAGCGGTATGGGATGATGTCGCCGGCGATATCACTTCTAGCAGAAGCGATATCAGGAGCTTTCTATCAGATTTCAGTGGTGAGAAAATATACAGGACCTATCTATTTTATTTCTAATTTTACAGCCATATGAACTGACCTATACAGGGGGGATGGGCACGATTGGCGAGTGGTGGCACCATATTTCGGAGAAAGACCCCGAGCTTGCGCTTGCCATCAATGAGACAGGATTCAGGGACTTGGCCCGGATTATGCCAATGCTGATGCCCAAGCTTTCTCATTCAGCGGTGATAGCCCTAACCGATAGGTGGTCTGAGACCACCCATACTTTCCACTTCTCTTTCGAGGAAGCTACGATTACACCCTCCGACACCGTAGCTATGACCGGCCTCCCTTGGACGGACGAGGTCATACACTTCCATGCTTACATGGATAAATACCATGTTGAGAGGCCCGTGGTGAGGCGGGTGAAGGATCTGTTTGGTCTGAAGCCCATTTCTGGGCGGCTGTCTTATGGTGAGTTGCACCATTACTGGACCCCGGTGGATGTAGTGCCCGAGGATGAGAGGGAGGCTTGTGTCCGGTCCTTCATGATTTCTTTGCTCACCATGTTGTTCTTCCCAATCTCGGGGAGCAAGATCAATTATATGCTGATAACTGCAGTGGAGGACGTGGCGGGTATTAAGAGGAAGAATTGGCCGAGGGCTATCTTGGCTCAGCTGTACCATGGGCTGCACGTGGGAGCCCGGAAGAAGGTGAAAGCCCTTCGCCTCTGCCATCTACTACTCCAGGTATATCTCTTTGGAAGTATTTTCCTTGATTGTGCGCGTTTCATTTATTGTTGATGCTTTTTGAACTGATTGGTTGTTATTTGTGCAGGCCTGGGCCTTTGAGCACAAGATTCTCCCGCCGGTCGAGTTTAAGAAGACCGTGCCACCGGGCTCTCACTTTCTCGGCCGCTGGTGTGGGGGCATTGGCGGGAAGGCCAAGTACCCTATAAAATATAGGGAGGTCCTGAGGAGCGTGCGGTTGAGCTCGGTATGCAATTTTTAACTTAGTTCTTGTTTTTACACTTTAGAACAAAACAAAAGCATTTATGACTTTATATTGGTTATTTTGGTTGATGGTTGGTGCAGCTCATCCTGGATCCATTCGACCGGGTGGAGAATCTGGCAGAGGTTGCGAGGGTTAGGAGGGAGGTGGACGACCGCCGGTTTATCATGGAGTGTCCTTTATCCCAGCAGTGGTATCTAGGCAAGCATGTCCGGGGTTGGAGGTCCGTTCCGACTGCTGATAGACCGATGCCTGCTGATCCTCCCAGGGGCTTATGGTGGCCCCATCCGGTGATCACTTCTGACGCCGACAAGGCTGATTATATTGAGGAAACGGCCGAGTGATCCCTAGCGCTACCGGCCTCTACCAGCAGCACTAGCAGCGTCTGCTCCCCTTGTGTCCCTGTATCTATAGGAATGATACGATTGAGTATCATAATGAGCAGTGACTGGAGGAGGAGGAGAGGCGCCTCAAAGGCATCGTGGACGTTGAGGAGGAAGAAGACGAAGATGAAGAGCTTGAACATGGTGTTAAAATCGAGCCTGAGGGGAAGGATGAGGCGGGTGCGGATGTAGCCGGCGGGAGTGCGCCAATGTCCCAAGGGGGACAGGGTTCTTTTAAGGTATGATTGCGTTTATGTGCATAATTTGTAATTGTCCAGGGATGTTGCTGACGTGCATTTTTCGTGTTTTTCAGGAACCTGCGAGGAAGAGAGGCCGGGATAACCAGAGCGGAATGCGGTACTATGGTGTACCGGAGGGCATAAACTTCGTGGAGGGACGTCTGGTCAACCCGATGGAAACCACATTCCTGCTGATGAATTCTGGGGGCGAGTTCCTCCCCCGGAATATAGGCTCGAGCCGACAGGCTCCAATTTTCATGCCAAAAAATACTACTTACGTAAGGCCTGGTAATTATTTTCTTGTTTAGCCTTGGATGTGAGTGTCTAATGATATGCCTTTTAGATTTTTTAGGTGGCGCGGAGCCATGTGGAGCAGCTCGCAGAGAACAACTTTATTCCCCGGGATACACTTATTGGGCAGTCGCTCCTTGCTCAGGTACATTCCCTATTTATGCCTATATTAAGATAAGATGCATGTATGGATGCTACGAATGATATGCATCGTTGATGTTTTCTCTAGTTTGCAGGATTTTTTTACCCTTTCCTTGTCAGATGCCGATGCAGCCCGACGGAGGTACGAGGCAAAGACTGCAGACCTATGGCGTCGAGTGAGTGACCTTGAGGGTCAACTGGCAGCTACCATTATGGAATGGAGAAGCAAGCAAAATCTGGACCGTGCGCATCCTGGTAGTACCAGTTGTAGGGGGTTAAGATTTCTGCCAGCCGATGCCCGCCTACTGCGGCCGAGGAGTCTAGCAGTGTGCCCATGATAGAGGGAATGGAAGAGGATGACATTGATGACTGGCTTGTGAGCCCCGAAGACATTTCATCTCGCCCGACCGGTAGTGGTGGGCATGCCTAGTTTTTCATTTTCATTTTGTTTTTTTTATTTCCTTGTTTGTACCCTTGATACATTGGGGTTGGCATAATTTGGTTTTATCATTGGGTTTTGTTTTTTCGTGGTCTAGACATTCAGAATTTTTGGATGGTTTGTGCCTTCGGGCTTTTTATTTTGAATAAGAATGGATCGCTGTTTGGAAAGGCATTGGAAATGGGTTACAGGATTGTTTACAGGTTTTGTACAGGTCTGTAATGGGAAAAAATGCTTCTGATGTCGTCGAAAAATTAACTCCATGCCGCCGGCGGTATGACCCATATCGCCCAAACTCATCCAGCTAAAATAATATATACAGGGCTGTCTAAAAGTCCATATCACCGGCGGCATCATCTGATATGGCCCAATCTGATCCATATCGCTGGCGGCATCATTCATATCGCCGGCGGTATCAGTTTTCCAGTAATCTGATTTCGACTGTTTTGTCAATTCCTATCATGGCAACCCACAATCAAAAGCTACGGGGTTTTTGCAGAGTCTGGGGAATGCAGACTGGAAGAGGCTTGAAAAATTCAGGCTTTGGGGGTTTCGATATATCGCGGCGTGGCCCGTAAGCTGCAAATTTCTTCGAGTGGCACTATCTTTTTGGGATCCAATGGACCACGTTTTCCGATTTTCATCGTTCGAGCTTTACTCCTTGCTCGAAGAATTCCACGCTATTTTAGGGACACCGTGTCCTAAACGTGTTACGCTGGCGCTGCCGGACTTTCATTTTAGCATAGATGGAATTCCTCCAGGGTTATGGAATTTGGATTCTGTGGACCCATTTCTGTCTCGGTTGCCCGACAAACCTGGGTTTCAGCTCGGAGCAGTTCTATAGTGGTGCCGCGGAGCGCCCCGATCCTATCCTGCTTGGCCATTCATGGTGGCATTGCTACTCATGGCAGAGTTTATGTGCGGAGTGAGCCCGATTGCTCCGCTCAGGCTGATTTCACTCATCAGCCCTATGTCGACAGGGGCTTCTCCTGTGGCTGTGGGATTGGTCGATGTTTTGCTGAACGTAGATGCTGCTTCTGCTGACCCATCACTTATCGAAGATCACCTCATATTATTACAGGTACCTTTTATTCTTTCCGATTCCGCACATTTCCTTCCCCAATCCTTACCTGTGTTTTGAATTACAGGTATGGCTGATGGAGAAGCTGAAGTTGAGGGAGGCGCCACGAGGGAACCCGAAAAAGTATCTTCCCGTCCATCTGAGGGGAGAGGGCTTATGCCGGCTGATTTCGACGAGTTGACATATGATGATTGGGTGCCTATTTTGAGAGGGTATACTGACGCGCAAGTTCAGTGGGTTAGTCTATAGTGGAGAATTCAGGATATGGTTGTAGAATCTTAGGGAGCATATGTTCAACTGATAGGTCTGGAGAAATCTTCATTTTATACCCCTTACCGGTTGTGCCGTCAGTATGGCAAGAGGCAAAGAGTCCCAATCAAACTACCCCACAACCAAATTGGAGTTTACAAAGCTAGGTTGGTCAACCATATTCGGGAGAAGTGGTCCAGGGAGGCTGTATTTGAAATTCTGGATTATGATCACATAGAAACCATCGAGACTGATACACATTACAGGGGATGGCTTGCTGAGATAAGAGACTTGCTAACCCGTCGAAAGCGGTCATGGGCCCGATTTGAGAGGGAACGTGCAGAGCGGGGAGAGGAGCCCTTTTCTACTAGCACATCGAGGCGGATCTCTAGGTACTGTGACGATGATGCGGGAAGTTTGATTTGAGTCTTGCTTTTATCAGAACTATCAGACCTTTTTTTTGCATCTGAAATAAAATGAACTCCGTCCAAGGCTTGCTGAAGTTGTCATAATCTTATGAATACAGGATCCACATAAGTATAAGCATTTAGATTTCAACAAAAGAGAAACTTTTATTAATCGAGATAAAATAAAGTGCATGATGTTTGGTTGACATTCCCATTGATTTAACTCCCGGTGCCAACTAGCCAAGATCGGTTTTCTAGAAGGCACTCGCTCTTTGCTCACATACCCTAACTTTTGTCTAGATCGCCCTTTTCAGGTTTTCAATCTAGCGGGTTTGTCTCATCCCCTAATTTTTGCACGGCTAGTTTGCAGGATACCAACCGTCGAGCGTCACCCTAATCTTTTTGCTCGATCACTAAAAGACTGAAAGGCGGGTAATTATTATGCATATATTTTTTGGTGTGCGGCTTTTCTGATTTGTTTCTTTTGAATTAAACATGATAACGCTTAAGCTTGTCTTGGTTTACGGGATTTACGAACTTGTTCCCATCCATCTCCATAAGCTTAGCTGCCCCTTTGCTAAGCAGCTTCTTTATTACATATGGTCCTTCCCATTTTGGCCTGAATTTACCCCTCACATCAGTGGTAGAATGTTTCAGTTGCTTAAGGACCAGATCACCAGCCTTCAGGGAGAACTTCTGATGTCTTACCCGACTGTTATATGCCCGAGCCATACGTTGTTGGTACATCTGGAGGTCGTCGAGGGCCTTTAACCTCTGCCGTCCATCATGATCAACTGTTCAAATCTCGCCCGAGTCCATTCGGATTCTTTTAATTTAGCCTCTAGAGCGACTCTGAATGAGGTCACTTGAGTTTCAACAGGCAAGACTGCTTCCATCTCGTAGACTAGGCAGAACGGAGTTTGGCCCGTCGGGATGCGTATGTTGGTGCGATATCCCCAGATAGCGAAATGTAGCTTATCTGCCTAATCCCTATAATCGGCTATCATCTTAGAAAGGATCGTCTTTAGCGATTTCTTGGCTGCCTTAATAGCTCCATTGGCTTGTGGTCTGTATGGAGAAGATCTATGGTGCTCGATCCCATACTTCTCAATTAGAGAAGCAGTTGTTCCTTGAAATTGTACTCCATTGTCCGAGACTATATGGTGTGGGAGAGCATACCGAGTGAAGATGTGCTTTTCTATGAACTTGGCCATCTACTTGGCAGTGACATTGGTAAAGGATTCGGCTTCCACCCATTTTGAGAAGTAATCTACTGCTACCATAACGAATTTATGGTCGTTTATTGAGGAAGGACGGATTTCACCAATTATATCTATCCCCCATGCCAAGAATGGCCAAGGGGTGGATAAGTGATGGAGCTCGGTGGGTGGCAGATGCTGCATATCTCCGTAAACCTGGCATTGGTGGCATCGTTTGACCTGGGTGATACAATCTGCTGTGAGAGTGAGCCAAAAATACCCCAGCCACTAGTTAATTTATTTTGACTAATGAACAATCTTGGTTTCTATTTTAAAAATGTTCAAAGTTGTTATATTTCTTTTATGGACACCACTAAGCAAATTGCTTAGCGTGTATTTTTTTTCTACACGTAGGTGGAGAACTTGTAGATAGCTTGGACCAAAGTGGAATGAGTGGATCAGCTTGAAGAGCAAATAAGGAAAGACTCGAGGTGGATTTATAATTTAATGTAATATTATGGTTTGTAGAATAATGGCATGTACTAGATAGTGTGAGAAATATAAAGTGGTATTGAGAAATATTTGGAGAATAATTAGCATTGAGAAATAATTTGGAGTCTCAAACATTATATTGATATTTATACATATTAAATCTATAAGTATTGAACTTTATATTGTGGAGTAGAGTTGTTCATTGGGTGATTATAGTTACTGTGGCACTCCCTACAAAGGGGGTGTTACATTTGTTGGTATCAGAGCGAGGTTTAGGCGATTCTAGGACTAGTATGTACATGCCATTTAGGATATAAATATGATATGTTAGTTGTTTGATCCACTTTAGTCCAATTTTCAGGAATAAGTTATGGCTAGTAGTAGTCACAACCAGAGTGAGGAAGAGGATGCTGAGAGTACGGTCCGTATTAGACAAGGGGATGAATAAAGACGTGAACCTCCACCAGTTCATGGCTTTTCCGAACAACCTACTTCAGCACAAGCTGCTTTACTTCAGCATATGACTACTGAAGTAATCACACAAGTACTTTGAAATATACAAATTCCTCAAGTTCGTATAGTACCACATATTGAAAGACAAGTGGAGAGAACTCCTCTTGAAAGAATCAAGAAGCTTCCGGCTGATGACTTCAAAGGGGACACAGTGAATCCTGCATTTGTAGAAGATTGGCTTGATCAAACTAAATGGTGTATGACTAGGCTTCATTTTACAGATGAAGAGAGATTAGACTGTGTGCAAGGTCTACTCAAAGAATAAGCTAGGAGGTGGTGGGATAATATTGTGAGAGAAAGACGACCCGGAGAAATCACCTGGGGTCTTTTCTTGGAACAATTTGACAAGAAGTACGTTAGTGAACGATTCAAGGATGAGCAGAGGAAATTATTCTTGTATTTGAGACAAGGATGAATGACTGTATCAGAATATGAAGTTCAATTCCTCAAACTCGAGAGGTATGCTCGTGATATCGTTGACAGTGAAGTAAGGCGATGTAAGAGATTCGAGGATGGGTTGAATGACGAAATTAGAGTGCATTTACTTGCACAAAAGATTAGAGTGTTCAATGACTTAGTTGATGCTGGTACGGGCATTGAGAAGATCAATTCAGATAGACAACAAAGAATGCCAAAAGGGATCACAGGGACCAGTTAGTTCAGAATCTCTAAGTAAGAAACAGAAGGGAACATCAAAACAAACACAATCTCATTTCAGAGGGTTTTCACCGAGATAAACCATAAGTACGGGGTCAGCGGCTAGTGTACCTTTAGGTCGAGGCAGAGGAAATATTCCACAATGTTCTAATTGTGGAAGGATGCATACAGGGGAATGTTGGGGAAAAGGTAGAGTCTGCTTTAAATATGGCTCGAGGGAACATTTGATTGCAAATTGTCCTCAAAAATAGATAAGTACATCTGCACCTGCAGTAGTTCCTACTCCTACAATGCAAGGTGGAAGAGGAAGGGGAAGAGGAAATGCTAGTGGTTCAAGTGGACATGAAGTGGCTCAACAAGCACCGCAGAGTGGTAGACCGGGAGGAATGGCGCAAAGTTATGCAATCCGTGGGCCTGAGACTAGAGAATCTACCCAAGTTATTGTCGGTAAATTTTCATTCTTTAATCACGATGTTTATGCTTTGATAGATCCTGGTTCATCTCATTCATATATATGTACTGCATTAGCACAAGAGAAAGGATTGCATGTAGAAGAATTAGGAGAAAATATTGAAGTGACTAATCCTTTAGGACACAGTGTGATAGTAAGCAAAGTGTATATGAATTGCCCTGTTATGATTCAACATCAACTTTTCCTTGCAAATTTAATTGAGTTACCTTTCCGAGATTACGATGTTATCTTGGGAATGGATTGGTTATCGGAACATCGAGCTGTGGTGGATTACAAAAACAAAAGAATGTCACTTCAAGTTTCTGATGGAGAAGAAATAGTTATCGTGGGGGAAAGATCAGATTACCTCTGTAACATAATTTCTTTTATGAAGACTAAAAGATTAGTTAGGAAGGGATGTCAGGCCTACCTAATCTTCGCTCTAGAATTGAAGGAAGGCGAGTTAGAATTGCAGAATATTCGTACGGTATGTGATTTTCCTGATGTATTTCCAGAAGAACTGCCGGGGTTGCCACCAAAAAGAGAGGTAGAATTCGCAATTGATGTATTGCCGAGTATCGCACTAGTATCCAAAGAACCATACAGAATGGCGCTTACTGAACTGAAAGAGTTGAAGATTCAGTTGCAAGAATTGTTAGACAAAGGATTCATACGCCTGAGTATATCCCCGTGGGGTGCACCAGTGTTGTCTGTTAAGAAGAAAGATGGGTCGCTCCGATTATGTATTAATTACCGGGAGTTGAATAAATTGACAGTCAAGAACAAGTATCCATTGCCAAGGATTGAAGACTTATTTGATCAACTCAAGGGTGCCAAATACTTCTCCAAGATTGATTTCAGATCGGGCTACTATCAAATGAGAGTGAAAGATGATGATATTGCAAAGACGGCTTTCCGAACCAGATATGGACACTATGAATTTTTGGTGATGCCATTTGGTCTAACTAATGCACCAGCAGCATTTATGGACCTTATGAACTGTGTCTTTTACTTATATTTAGACAGGTTTGTAGTGGTTTTCATTGATGACATTTTGGTGTATTCTAAGTCACGGGAAGAGCATGATCAACATTTGCGGATAGTCTTCCAAACTTTGAGGGAAAATAAATTATATGCCAAACTTAGCAAATGTGAGTTTTGGCTTGAAGAAGTTTCTTTCTTAGGCCATGTTGTTTCTGCAGAAGGAATTAAAGTGGATCCTAAAAAGATAGAAGCAGTTGTAGAATGGAAACCACCAAAGAACCCTACGGAAGTCAGAAGTTTCCTTACTTTATGGGGGTATTATAGAAGATTTGTGAAGGGATTTTCAGTCATTGCTGCCCCACTGACGAAACTACTTCAAAAGAATGCAAAATTTGAGTGGAATGACAAGTGCCAAGAAAGTTTTGAGAAATTGAAGACAATGTTGACAAAAGCACCCATCCTTACCCAACCAGAGCCTGGAAAAGACTTTGTAATCTATAGTGATGCTTTGCATAGTGGTCTTGGGTGTGTTTTGATGCAAGAAGGGAAAGTGATTGCCTATGCTTCTAGGCAATTGAAGAATCATGAAAAGAATTATCCTACACATGATTTGGAAATGGCTGCAATAGTCTTTGCCTTGAAAATTTGGCGACACTATCTTTATGGAGAAAAATGTTATATTTACACAGATCACAAAAGCTTGAAATATTTACCAACACAGAAAGAGTTGAATTTCAGGCAAAGAAGGTGGATGGAATTCATTAAAGATTACGATTGTCTTATTGATTACCATCCAGGAAAGGCTAATGTAGTCGCAGATGCTCTCAGCAGAAAGACAATGATGGCACTAAGGGCTATGAATACGGGGTTAGCTCTTACCAGTAGTGGAGCCCTAATTGCAGAATTGAAGATTCAACCTGTACTACTACAACAGGTTAAGCAAGCACAAAATGAAGATGATGACTTCAAGGTTACTCGAGCAAGGACACAAGTGGGTATCGTAGACAATTATATGGTTCGAGAAGATGGATGTCTATATTTTAAAGATAGATTGTGCGTGCCAAACAATGAAGAATTAAAGAAGAATATCCTACATGAGGTGTATAGTAGTCCTTATGCGCTGCATCCAGGAGCAAACAAGATGTACTAAAATTTGAAGAGCCATTATTGGTGGAATGGAATGAAGAAAGACATTACTAACTACGTTGCTCAATGTCTAACTTATCAACAGGTGAAAGCAGAACATCAAGTTCCCCATGGATTGTTGCAACCTATAACAATTCCAGAATGGAAATGGGAAAGAATCACAATGGACTTCGTGACATCTTAACCACTTACACAGAGAAACATGATGCAGTGTGGGTTGTTGTAGATAGATTGACAAAGTCTGCCCACTTTCTTCCAGTTAGGATGGATTATTCACTTGATAAGTTGGCTCAGTTATATATAGATGAGATAGTAAGGCTACACGGAGTGCATATTTCAATCATTTCTGACCGATATCCAAGATTTACTTTGAGATTTTGGAAGAAGTTGCAAGAAGCCTTAGGTAGTAAACTTCATTTTAGTACTTCATTTCATCCTTAAATAGATGGTCAATCTGAAAGAGTAATTCAGGTGTTAGAAGACATGATGAGAAGTTGTATCGTTGAATTTGAGGGAAGTTGGGATAAGTATTTGTCCCTCGTGGAGTTGGCCTATAATAACAGCTATCAGTCAAGCATACAAATGGCGCCATATGAAGCATTGTATGGAAGAAAATGTCGAACTCCATTATATTGGACCGAACTTAGTGAAAACTAGATTTTAGGAGTGGATTTAATTTAGGAGACAAAGGAGAAGGTAAAACTTATTCAAGAGAGATTGAAGGCTGCATCGGATAGACAAAAGTCTTATGTTGATCTAAAAAGAAAAGACATTACTTATGAAGTGGGAGATAAAGTATATCTCAAAGTATCTCCTTGAAAGAAAGTCCTGTGATTTGGCAAGAAAGGCAAGCTCAGTCCGAGATTCAATGGCCCATATGAGGTTATAGAGAAGGTTGGACCAGTAGCTTATCGGTTGGCACTACCCCCGATGCTCGACAAAATTCATAAGGTGTTTCATGTGTCGATGTTAAGGAGATACAGATCAGATCCATCACATATCTTATCTCCTGATGTCGTAGAAATCGAACCCGACCTGACGTATGAAGAGGAACCGGTACAAATCTTGGCGAGAGAGGTTAAACAATTGAGAAACAAGTCTATTCCACTGGTAAAAGTACTTTGAAAGAATCATAAGGTTGAAGAAGCAACTTGGGAACCGGAAGATACAATGAAAACTCAATATCCGCAATTATTTTTAGGAAATTTTCGGGACAAAAATTCATAAGAGGGGGAGAATTGTAAAGAACCGAAATTTCTAAAATTTGCGTATAATAAATTACTATGGTATTAAAATATCATGGAAATTATTTTTATTGTTATTATTGTCATTGGATATAAGACATGAGGAAATAAGAGCTAATTAAGTAAGAGGGATGAATTGGGCATTTAATTATTTGTCCAAGAGCAATATTGGAAATTGAAAAAAAAAATCCTAAATCTATACGTAACCTCTCTTCTCTCTTCCCTTCATCTTCTTCTCCAATTTTCTCTCTTCCTAAATCCTTTATCAAATTTTTCCTAATCCAAAAACTTCCGATTTCTTCGATTCAACTTCGAATTCTTGTTAGAAATCGATCCTTAAGCCCTCTATCATCATCAATTTCAGTCAATCAAGACTAGAAGAGGAGGATTTCAGATTTTAAGGTTCAGATGAATAGTAATCCGAGTTTGAGGTGAGTGATTTTTGGTGAAATTAAAGCTTAATTAGTAGAATTTATGGTAGATTAAGCATATTTATGGTATTAGGAAGTTTATTTATGCAATATCTTAATAGAATTATATATGGCTGTTGTAGAGGAAGCTATTGCAAGTAAATCAAAGGCAAAAGAGGTAGAAGAGAGCTAGAAAGAGCATAGAAAAAGGTTTGTGTCTCGAATTTTGATTTCTCGATTTTTCGAAAAATTTTCCAGATTATATACATGTTTTGTTTTAATGTTTTCTCTCGTTATATAAATCCGATTTGAACGATTCTTGATTCTATTGATATCTACAAAACGTAAGGAATATATGTTCAGAAGAAACCTTATTGAATTTCATTCGTTTTCAATGTGAAATTTTCGTTTGAAGTTGAGTCATAAAATCTGTTTTCGGAAAATCTCAGCTTTGTACACTGTTTAGTATTTTGATCATAACTTTGGTTATACAATTTGGATTTCTGTGATTCTGGTGATTTTGGAAAGCTGAGACATGTGGCTAATTATATTTAGAAGAAAGTTCTTCGATTGGATGATGTTTTAATAGTGAAAAATGCATGGGAAGTCAGGTTACGAAACCTGGAAAAATTCTGGAAAGTATGAATTTTGATTTTATTGAGTTTTAATTGAAGTTTGATGCTTAAAAATTTGGGATTTGGATTTCCTAATTACTGAAGTTATGTTGAATTATGATTGATGGTTTATACTGAAATTTTTAAGATGTTACTTTGATTTATTGCCCTTATTAAACGAGTAGAATACGGGTCAGGGTAGATTGGCGCCAATAAAGGGGGGTACAGTACTGTACAAACAATTGAAGCTTTGGCTTCGGGCTTTGGCCGATATTATGAAATATATATATTGATATTGAAGCTTCGGCTTTGGGCTTGACCAATATATTGATTTTGAAGCTTCGTCTTCGGGCTTGACCGATATATATTGATTTTGAAGCTTCGGCTTCGGGCTTGACCGATATATTGATTTTGAAGCTTCGGCTTCGGGCTTGTTCGCTCCCGTATCCATTTTACCGTTATTCAGGACTTGTTTACTTTGGGCAATATGTGGTTAAAGTGTTTGGAAAAAAAATTAGATACAAATTTGATTATACTTTGAATGGATTACTATATAAGTTTTGTGATTTGGTTCCATAAAGTTGGTTAATTAGTTTTTAACTTATAAATATACTTTGTTTCTATTTTAAAAATATTCAAAGTTGTTATATTTCTTTTATGGACACCACTAAGCAAATTGCTTAGCGTGTAGTTTTTTTTCTACACGTAGGTGGAGAACTTGTAGATAGATTGGACCAAAGTGGAATGAGTGGATCAGCTTGAAGAGCAAATAAGGAAAGACTCGAGGTGGATTTGTAATTTAATGTAATATTATGGTTTGTAGAATAATGGCATGTACTAGATAGTGTGAGAAATATAAAGTGGTATTGAGAAATATTTGGAGAATAATTAGCATTGAGAAATAATTTGGAGTCTCAAACATTATATTGGTATTTGTACATATTAAATCTATAAGTATTGAACTTAATATTGTGGAGTAGAGTTGTTCATTGGGTGATTATAGTTACTGTGGCACTCCCTACAAAGGGGGTGTTACAGGCATGGACCTGGGTCATTATGTTCTGAGCCTCGGAATTAGTGAGGCAACGGAGAAGTAAGCCGTCGCTGGTGTGCTTGAATAGATCATTATCCACAATATGAAACTGGATAGCGTGCCGTTATAAGGTGGTATGGTCCGAGTCAAAAGAATCTATGGGGTATTGGCCGGTCTGAAGAAATAGGACGATGTCGGAATACCAACAAGGTTTGGATGAAATGGCGAGGACTGGAGGAGTCGATTGAACATGATATGGGATCTTGGTGGACATCAAAACCAAAGGGCGGATAGGCTGCTGTTAGGGTCCTTCCCACATGGACGTGAGAGTGGCGAGAGCATCTGCCATTTGGTTCTCATCTCGAGGGACATGGCGGTACAAGCACGAGGTAAATTTCTCAGACAATTCACGGACAGCCTCAACATAAGGACGGAGAGATTCTTCTTTAATTTTCCAATCTCCAATGACCTGACAGACAACCAGAGCCGAATCTCCGATGACGGATACATGGCGGGCCCGAACCTGAAGAAGAGCCTCAAGGCCGAATAGGCAAGCTTCGTATTCAGCGTCGTTATTGGTGATAGCGAATTCTAAACATTTGGACAATTGGATTACCTCATTATCTAGTGTGACGATGATGACCCCGAGACCTGCTCTCCGGCGGTTCACAGCGCCGTCAAAGTACATTGTCCAAACGTCGTCAAGGGTTGTAACAGAGGCGAGCTGTTCATCAGGAAACTCCAAATTTTCCTTATAGTCAGAGCTGAGGGGTTGATTAGCCAGGTTACATATTCAATGTCAAACTCAGATAGGAGAAGCAGCCGTCGGGACAATTTGCGAGCCAGAGTAGGGGATTGACAAAGAAACTTCATTGGATCAATCTTAGCCACGGCTTGGACGCGATAAGATTGGAAATAATGTCGCAACTTCTTAGTGAGCCAAACCATGGTAGTACAGGTCTTTTCTACAATCGAATACTGGGTTTCATAATCTAACAACTTCTTGCTCAAGTAATAGATGGCATGTTCGCGCTTATCATCATGTTCCTGGACAAGCATGGCCCCGACGAAAGTTTCCTCAATGGCCAGATAAAGGATGACTGGTTTCCCTGGGATGGGGGGTGTCAAGACGGGTGGATCGATAAGATATGCCTTGATTCTGTCAAACGCTACTTGGCAGTAATCGTTCCATACCATGGGTTGCTGTTTCTTTAACAGTTTAAAGATGGGTTCACAAACAGTAGTGAGGCGAGCAATGAACTGACTAACATACTGCAAGGACCTTAAAAACGATCGAACCTCCTTCTTTGTCTTAGGGGGAGGCATGTCCCTGATGGCTTTGGCTTTGTCTGGATCAATTTCAATCCCTTTCTTGCTAACCACGTGTCCCGACAGCTTGCCGGAGGTAACTCCAAATATCCATTTCTTTGGATTTAGGCAAAGATTATACTTTTCAATGCGAGTTATAAACTTGTCGAGAACAGCAGGGTGCTCTTCTCGAGGGGCGGACTTCACAATCATGTCTTCCACATACACTTCCACTTCTCTATAGATCATGTCGTGAAGGAGGGCGGTCACAGCTCGCTGATAAGTGGCCCCGGTATTTTTCAACCCGAACGGCATTACCTTGTAGCAATACACCCCCCATTCAGTGATGAATGTTGTTTTCACTTTGTCGACAATATTAACCAGAATCTGATTGTACCCCGAGAACCCATCCATGAATGAATACATAGCCGCCCTAGCGGCGCTATCAATCAGGACATTAATGTGCGGGAGAGGGAAGTCGTCTTTTGGCAAGGCTTTATTAAGGTCTCAGAAATCCACACAGACTCGGACCCTACCATCCTTCCTCAGAACTGGGATGATGTTGGACAACCAAGTTGGGTATTCTACCACTTCAATGAATCGAGCTTCGATCAACCTTAAAACCTCTGTCTTAACCTATTCTGCTCAATCAGGTCTCAACCGGTGGAGTTTCTGCTTGACAGGTCAAAATTTAGGATCAGTTGGGATTCTATGTTCGGCGACTTATCGGTCAACCCCAGGCATGTCTTCGTACGACCAGGCAAATGCGTTAACATGATTTTTAAGCACTTTTATGATCTCACTTCTTTCCTCGGGAGTTAAATCTTTGGAAATGGTTACCATTTTGGGATTGTCATCTGTACTTAGGTTTTTTCACTTAATAATGTATCACTAATGCCAAAAACATTATGCGTATTGTTATGTGAATGCATGGATCCATCAGGAAAGACATCAAACAAGTAAGCAGAACGGGAGTTATTCATCGCATTAAAAGCCTCATAAGAAGCATTGTTTGCATCAAAAACATCAGAAATATTAAAAAATACATCGACTATATCCCCCTCTACAGGCGGAGGGGCTTCAGTAGCAAAGTCGATGGGAGAAGTGTCCTCTGTATCGTCTGTCAGAATGGCACTCAGGTCTTGCTCTAGAACTGTCTTTTGAGCAATGGTGAGTGATGGCCCTTCAGATAGTTCGGCCTTTTCGGTGAGAGCCTTGGCGAGCTTTCCTACTATAGTTGTCATAGCGTCTTCTTCCCCGGTACCCTTCCAGCCTTTCCTCATCAGTAGTGCCATAGCTTTTGTCACGGTTGCCACAACATTCTCAATTTCTGGATCGATAGACTCTTCATTACTTCTCTCAGGCTCATCCTCAGGATACATCGTACCTTTCCCTTTAGCCTTATCAGAAACAACATTGACATGCGCATCGGGCTCAGTAGGCTTGGGTTCAGCTGAAACTATCATGTGACCAGTCTCAAAGTCATAGACATCTTTAAAGATCTCAAAGTCGGGCCACATTTTCCCGTCGTACTTGATTGGCTCAGGTTCCCCCTTATAAGGTCTCTTGCCTTAGATCTCACAAACAGTGACCATGGGCAGTAGCAAGAAGGGACGTGGCGATAGGATTTTCTAGGCTTATATCCCAATCCAACTCCATAAATAAGGATTTTTGGCTCCAATGCCTCAATAATTCCCTGTTCGTGTATTCCTCCACCTCTGCCAGGCTTGTAACTAGATTTCTTCATTAGTTTACCCATACCCGTATGAAGGTAGTTGTGCCAAAGGAGAGGGGGCTTTTAAACTATGCTAATCATGGCAATCTGAAGGCCTTTTTCTAAATTAGCTTCGGCTTCCATAACAACTATAACGGAAGTGGGATCGGCCTCTATAGTCACCATTCTGTCTTTATGAATTAGCTTGATTTTCTGATGTAGTGTGGAGGGAACTGCGCCCAAAGCATGGAGCCATAGTCTGCCAAGCAATAGAGAATAGGTAACAGGAATGTCAAGTACGGTGACCCAAATTGATGACCAGGATAGATCTACTACTGTCCAGCCTCTGAGCAAGGAGATCAAAGACTGTGGCTTCGGATAAACCAGATTAGACCATGCCGACCTTACTTCCGAAATTTGGCAAAGGATTATTTATAGTGCTTGGAGCCTTGTCCGGTTCAGCGATCTTTGCTTCGCTAACTAACCGTTGAATTGCTGAGAGTAGGGCCTTGTAATTATTGGTTTGGTATCCTACATAAACGTGATAATTACAGAAGTTATTCTTATCTTCAGGTCTAGGTGGCTTGTTTTATTGAAGGGACTATATGAAACCTGCTTCCCTCAAATGCTGGAAGATGACCCGCAGAGGCAACTTATAAGGGTTGGTCAAAACAAAATAGGGGCGAGGAGGCTGGATTGTGGCAATCGTTGATGGAGCCGGAGTGACTGTGAGGGATGTAGCGGGGGCATGAGAAACGGCTTGAATTACAGTCGGTATTTTAGGCTTAGCCGGCACCAGGGCTGAGGGTTGAGCTTCATTCTTCCTGAACCAGGGTTTCCCCGCTCTCTCGGCCTTCCCACGCTCTGCCTCACGCTCAATTTTCTTAGCTTTCTCAAATACAGCCTCGTAAGAAAGAAAGGAATCTGTAGCCATTTCTTTGCGGAACAGGGGGAGAGACCCTTCGAGGAGTTTGACAATCATTTCCTCAAGGCTGAGCTTGGACTTCATCAAGACCTGAGTCGACATCCACCTATTGAAGTATTGCTTAAAAGTTTTGTTGGGCATTTGACGGAAACTCTCAAGATGGTGGAGGGTTGTTTCCATTATAGTATTGAAGCCATAATGTACTTTCAATGCCTCGGATAAGAGAGTCTAGTCGGCGACAATATATTGCGCCAAGGTGTGATACCATTCAAGGGCAGGACCCCGAAGGGAGCAGGGAAACATTTCAGCAAGCACCTTATCACTTAACTTCTTCACGCGCATTACTCTTTCATACATTATAATGTGAGAGGCAGGTGCTCCTAAGCCATCATAATGAGCCATGTTTGGCATAGTAAAATTGTCGGGGACCTAATCTTCGTCCCTCTCAGATTTCTTATCAGGGATGAGGCGGTTGATGTAAGCTTGGATCTCGGGTGTCAGGCCCGGAGGCTGCGTAACCTGATCGCTAACCGGTTTATGTAAGATAGCCGGGGCTTCAGGTGTCGCGCCCGAAGAATGCGCGACCTGGTCGTTGACAGTTTGAGAAGCTATAATTTGTCGAACAAAAGCGGCTACCTCAGGTGTCACGCCCGGTGGTTGCATGACCTGGTTGTTGAGTGTTGGAGGTAGCGGAGGGCGAATGGTCAGTTGGCTGGCAAAAGGATTTTGGGGGTAGGTGGTGCCTTTAGGAGTTACAATGAACTGCGAAGGTGTGAAGGAGGGTAGTGGCAGAGAAACTGGGCTTTGGTGAGTGAATATCGGAGGAGTGAAGCTTTGAGCAAAGGGTCTTGGATTAAAAGGCACAACTGATGGGATGGTCGAAGTTGATAAGAAAGCTGAAGCCTGCCCAAACTGGAATGGACTCGCCATGGGTTGGGTTAATTGAAACATAGGTGTAATGGGTCTTGCCCCTACCAAACTGGTCAACATCTGTGCCGAACCGTTCGGGGCCTAAATATCAGATGCCGATACTCGATCGAAATTCCTGTCTTCGAGAGCTCCCTTAACGGCTGCCTGAACCATAGTTTGGATAGAAGCTTGGAAAGCGTCCTAGTTCAGGAACTGTGTCATAGCACTTGCAAAGTCGAAACCAGGTGGTGGTTGGGATCCTGTTCCCGAGCTGGAAGTAGGGCCAAAGGGCTCTTCTGGAGGACGGGTCCCTTCATTTCTTGGAAAAGACATGGCTGGTCGAGAAGGATTTTGGTTTAACTGAACTTGTCCTGAATCTGACTCCCCACTGGAATCGGTGTGTGGAATTCCTTCGACTTTCGTGGTGACAATCGGGGTCAGAGGATGATGTATCAGGCGGTGTTCTATCCTTTTTCAAGCCGGGGTGCGACGATCAGTGCGCCTCCTCCTAGCTAAAATGGTAGGCAGTGGATCAGAGCATGAATGGGTTGGTGAATGGTATGGATGGTATGCATGCCTTTTGTTCCTCGGGAGTGATGCGTGATGCGTATGGCTACACGTAGATGTGGTTAGAGATGACGTGATGGCTTATCCCTCCAACATACGTGGAGCTTTTGTACCTCACGTCATACATAGCGATATGTGGTGACGCAACGGAGGTACAAGAGAAGTCCTACGGGTGTTGCTAAACTTCTTCTATGGGTGGAAGTGGTAAGGGTAAGTTGATTCATTTTCGGCTCTTAAAGCCGATGCATGGGGGTGCATGATCACAGAGCACATAACACGCGAATCGTCCCTCTTCCAACCTTATGACTCCTGCGTAACGCCTCTTTGGAAGGATGGAGTTTGGCCTCTTCACCGGTAATGGCGAAAGAAGCGCGTCCTAATTATTTTATTTGTTTTGGGTAATCCTAAGGGGAATGATGTGCTAAGGCTTTTTCTAGCACGGCTTTGGTATAGGGTTGTTGATGTAGAAGGTTCTCGTTTACCTTAATTCCACGTTACTCAACCACTACCCAAATAGGTGCGATCGTATGTGTTTACGTGTTGGTTAAAATGAGTGATCCACCCACTAGGCATCCTCAATTCCAACAGGGCACGAGTGATACTTCGTAAGCTTCTCGGGTGGAATAGGGCACCAAAAAATACCGAACTACCTATAAGCGTGAGGATAAAACATTATAAAAAAGAATGAAGTTTTAATTTGGCCAATGATTTCAATACATCATCAAAATCGTTTAAACTTTATGAAAGAACGTTCAAGTTTAGAGAGAAGATCCCTAGCAGAGTCGCCACTGTGAGCGGACGACGCTTCGCACAGCGGCAGCGAGGCCGGGCCGGTTGGGCCGGCCTCTTGATGAGACGAGGGGAGATGCGTATGATGTGATTGGAAAATGATTTTGCATATTTTAATGCTCAAAAGATACGAGATCAAAATCTCGTACTTAAAATAGAGTCGCCACTCGGTTCAGCTCAACCGGAAAATTTTTTGCTACGATTTTCCCACCGGGAGGTTGGACCATACCTTAAGTAGAGATTCCGAGTTCGGATGATGTTATCTATTTTTCATTAGGCCAATCTAAGATACTTCATTCTTTCTTAATCGGTTTAATCCATCCTATTTATTTGTGTTTTCAGTTATTTTGTTGTTTTCGCGTTTATCAAGCAATTGAACCGATGGATAAAATATTTACAACCATAAAAAAATAAGTGCGAAAAATAAAATTATTATAAGGGTTCCAAGTCCTGTACATTTTTCTGTGCAATATATAAAATACCTGAATGTCTGATATATGTCTACCTGCAGAAGATTGTTAGCACGGATATGTTACAGTATTATAAAGTCCGGTCGGATGGCTAAAATGGGACTTGAACGGCGTTTTCGAGTATTCTTAACCAATTTTTAGGCTCAATCGTTACTTTAACCGGATTATAAGTGAAAATACCCATTACGGGGTGAGGTTTATTTTCAAGAGGTTTTGAACTTCTTCATTACATTATATGTTCTAGCTTCGGAAAATAAGCTAACCCGGGAACAAATGAAAATAAAACTGTTGTTCAGAAAATCATATCACCGACGATACAACTAATACCGTCGGCGACATGGCTGATGCCGCCGGCGACATCAATTATGTCACCGGCGATATCAGCTTGTAGGCAGCAGTGGTGGCAGTAAAAAATGATCGAAAACCCAAAAATGAATATAAATCGACGAAATTTAACACAAATCAGTAATGTTAATGCCAAAGAGTTATGAGACTCAGGATTTTTACCTCGAGGCCGTGAATCCACCTCTTCGTGAACCGAAAGAAACACCTCCGAGGAGCTTGTTACGACGATTTAGCTGTAAATTTGAATGCCTCCGGTTTCTAATTCTAATTAAGTTAATTTTAACTTAAAGACTTACTGATTTCAAACTCACAATCAGAGAATTCAAAGAAGAAAAACCAGGAAAAATGGATTGGAATCCTTTTTTTCTATTTTATCTAATTCTTGTCTCACTAAAATCTATTCCCACCTTAAAATCCTAACCTTCCTTTCTTCTCTTAAAATGCAGCTCAAGGTGTGCTTTTATAGGTGAAATAGGGTTTTTTTAGGCCTTTTTGACCAATTCCGCCGAAAGTGGCCGAAAGGCTGTCTGTAGAGGAACCCGTTTCGGGTCATGCCGCCGGCGACATGATGATGCCGCCGGCGGTATAGTGATGCCGCCGGCGGCATGATCGATACTGCTGGTGGCATCAGCCTCCAGCATACTGACAGCCAAGGGGCCCAAAAGCTAAAAAAGTCGTGAAAAGTGGTTTAATAGTAGGTGAAAAGGCATCTTTTTTACTTTTAATAATATTTTAATGGGTATTTATTATTTGGGTGCAAATCATCAGTTTAAGCTCCTACCGGACGCGTTATCGGTCACACCTAATTGGATTCTACCAAGTATAAAATTCGCAAGGAATATTATTTTAGTAATAAAAATTCTAAAGAGAACTTTTATTTTGAGGCATTAAAATCGAGTACACGTCATCATCATCTCGCGAGAGAGACTGCAAAATCCCGTGCTCACAGTTATCACACCTAATCAAAAGAAATAAATTAGAAAAAGCAGCACAACAAAAAAATAGATATAATAAATCGCCCTCCTTTCGGTCCTTTACCGATCGGGCAAAAAAATTAGAGGGACACGCAATGGTCGATATTCTGCAAACTCTTCACAAAATCGCCCGCTAAACTGAAAACCTGAAAAGGGAGGTTCAGGCAAAAATTAGGGCACGAGAGAAAAATAGTAAGATGTTAGCTTGAAAATCTGTAAAGACTGGTTAACACCAAGAGTTCGATTAATGGAAATGATTGCCAACATCTTGTACACTGATTAAATTCGTTTAGTAAAATTATCTTTCATGATGAAATCCTTATGCTTATGACTGTATGAATGCCTGACAGTCAAATGGTGAAAACATTGCAAGCTAACTTAATAGAGGTACTCAGAGCTCGTCTGTATAGTGCGTAACAGTTTAAAAAGATAATAAATCCAGATAGACTGAAAACATCCAGGTCTATACAAAAGTCGGAATAAGTCTGCTGAATTGAAAACCCGAAAAGGGCGATCCAGGCAAAAGTTAAGACAAGGCTCGATATATTGATAACCCCTAGGGGCAGTCTATGCAAAAGTTATCAAAAGAGAAAGAAAATAACAGGAAAAATAAAAAGGGAACAAAGTCAGAAATCTGTAATTCCAGAGCTGATACCGCCGGCAATTTAGTAATGCCACCCACGAGCATGGATGAAACCACTGACGACATGAGCCAAGCCGCCGACGGCATGACACCTCCCTTACGAATTTCAGACCTATTTCAGGCCATTTCAAGCCCGTCCATAACCTGTAAGAGTCCCTGTAACTTGTTCCCAGAAGCAGTTCAAATCAAACATCCATTTTTATTCAAACCAAAGTCCCGAAGGTGCACAAGTCATCCAAATATCCAAATCCAAAACCAAAATAATCCAAAAAATCAATCATCCAAGCCTAGTGTATCATAGGCATACAAAACCAAGACCAATAAAAAATGAGCAAAAGCAAAAGAAATCAGATCAGCAGGTGAGCCTAAGATTGGTTGCCACCATCAGGCGGGTGAGATGAGAAATCCTCCTCACTGAGAAGGTAAGTATCGACGGCATCCTCTTCGGTCCCCGCTACGCTCCATGTGCTCGCGGGACCAACTCCATGATGGCAACTGGATGCCACCTTCTTCCTTCTACGACTCTGCTCACTCGGGGTCGCACGGTCCATATTGTGTTTGCTCCTCTGCTCATGCAAAGTAGCATCCAGTTGGTTCTCTAGCTCGCTCACGTGGTGTCGAAGCGCCACATTCTCTTCCTCGTACCTCTACCGGGCCGCATCGGCATCCGACAGTGAAAGGGCTAGGGAATCCTGCAGTCAAAAGAGACAACAATAAACTACATCATTCATAACATCCATACATGAATATCATTGTAGGAAATATACCTGAACAAGCAAGGATTGACCAATAAGGGTGTCCCTGAGAGCGAAGGCATTCCCGGCCAACCGCTCCACCTCGGCACGAGGAACCTGAAAAATCCAAAAGACAATCTAAAGGCATTCGTAGAAGGCTTTTCAAATGATTTGTTCACATTTGCACAAGACTTACATAAGTAGTGTTTTCTGCCGCGAAGCTCAGCGAATGGCTGCTCGAGCCTCTCTTTTTAAGTCGGAAATCGCCTCTCAAATTCATCAGTAGGAATTGGGTCTCCAAGGCGGACGAGAGGCTCCCCTCGACAAAGTCGACACCCTCGGGCATGCCATAACATCATCCACCACTATCATCAGCCCGACCTCTCTACATGAAGGGTACCTGAAAAATCCAAAAAGAAAGCATAAGCTACCGTTTTGATCAAAGCATACAACATATATATAAGTATAAAAAGGGGGAAAGGGTGCGATCTCACATTGGAAGAATTATGCCCCTCCTGAGCCATCGGTACGTCCTGGCCGACCTCGGCCTGCCCCTCGGGATGGTCCTCACCGTCGCCGCTCCCTTCTTCATTATCATCCTTAACGACAATATCGTGCCTCTGCCTTTTCAGCTCTTCCTCCTTCCTGTGGAAGGATATAGTATCATTCTTGTGAATGCGGGGGCACATAGGGAGCAAGAGTGATATTTGACCATTGTAAGGACCGGGGACACTCCGCACCACTCGACCGCTCCCCTCCAAATAATCGGCCTTGTCGGCCTCCCAGGTAATAGTCAAATAAGGCCAATAGAGGCCTGCAGGAGGATCCGCAGGTACGGGTCCGACAGCGGGCATAAACTCTCTCTAGCCTCGAACTCTCTTCCCCAAGTACCAGGGTAAGGCTAGGGGGCACTCCATGACAAATCGGCGGTCATCCATCTCCCGCTGGATAGTGAGAACATCGGCTCGGTTGGACACCTCAAAAGGGTCCCGCATAATTCAAATCCATAAATATGTTTTTGTTGACTAATGGTTTGTTGAATGTAAGACCAGGCAAAAAGTCAAAGTAGCATACCGAGTTGATCTGTAGGCACCGCAACGCCTAGTGGAGTACTTTCCGAGCCCCCCAACGCTCCCGTACCACCGGGCAAGGAAATGAGAACCCGGCAGTACTGTAGTGCCAAACTGAACAGGAGGGAGAATCTGGTGTTCAAAAGCCCACACCTGTACAATTAACCAATCAATCCAAAAGGTCAACATGCCCAAAAGAAAAAAATAGCTAACCGTAATAATACAGCATTATCCAAAAGGGTATACCAGAAGTAGAAAGTGACTCAGGCGAAGGGCCTTCTCTGTCTTTCGAGCGCCTATGTCCAGCCCATAATACATCTGCGCCAAAATGGCCCTAGGCCAATTCTTCTCTTTGATAATCTTGACATCCTCAACTGCCGAAATCAACCCATAATTAACCTTGCTGCCCGAAACCGGGAAGAAGAACACGCTCAATAAAGAAATAACAAATGACCGGACACAGGCGTCTCGATCAGTCTCGGTTGCCTCTCCGACCCCCTTCTAGTACTCGTGCAACTCCCCATAGCACAACCGCCCCGCCTTGGGCTTCAACCCGAACAGCCCAGTCACCCTCTTCACCCTCTCCATATACACATCAAAATGAATCACCTGCTTAGTCCATGGTAGCCCCGTCATCGCCACCATATCAGAAGGGGTAATAGTGACCTCCCCAATCTGGAAGTGAAAAGTATGTGGGGTCTCGGACCACTTCTCGACCAAGGCGGTCAAGGCTGAATGAGAAAGCTTTGGCATCATGAGGGGCATGATACGGGCTAGATCTCCAAATCCTATGTCGTCGATTGCAGCCGCAAGCGCCGAGTCTTTCTTTTCTATATGTTGCCACCACTCGCCCATGGTTCCCATACCTCCAGTGCAAGTATGGGTATGTGGCTGCAAAATCAGAAAGGAATGAATCAGTTAAGTTACCCAAATTCTATGTCGTTTTACTTCTAAAAAGTTGTTGATGCCGTTGCTGGGGCAATGATGCCACCGGCAACATCGCTGAATCCAGCAGCGATATGGCATACTTTCCTCTTATTACAGGCTTGAGGCCACTGGCGACAATGGTGATGTCGCAGGAGCACAGATTTTGCCCAAAATCGCACTAATCACCCAAAATCACAATCAATCAATTTCGAGGCATAAAAACGGCATAAGTCTAGTAAAACTGAGCCTATATCATGCATTCTAACATGTATCGATTATTTTTAAACCTTTAATCTACAAGTTTTCGAGTCTAGATCCGAAATCTTCAAATCGAAACAAAAAGGGTTTAAGTTTTGTAGGATTACCTGGATGCTAGAGATGTGATTCTTATCCGGGACGAGATGGTCAATTGGAGCCGCTATCCCGTACCCCAAAACAATGTCGGACTCCTTAACGTCGTACCCCACGTGAACCGGGCAGAGTTTCAGCCCCTCAATGGAAGAATCGGGCAATTCCTCAGACTTAGAGCTGCTAGATTTGCGTCCAAAAATCTTCTTCATGGTCGAAAATCGAAGGAAAGCAAAAGGATTTGAGTTTGCTTGAAGGGGAGAAGAGAGAGTAAAGAGTTTTCGGCTACTATAAGACAGAGAAGAAAAGGGAGTTTTTACTCTGCGAAATTCGAGGAGTTTAAATTAATCTGAAATTGCCCGTCCATGCCAGCGGCGTCAACTTTCCCAGTTTGAATTTTGAATTTCTTTAACCAGTCAAAGGCGCCATGTGGCACCCATATCGCCGGCGGTATCACTCCAGATCGCCGGCGGGATCAACAGGCCACCGGCGACATCGAAACTTCCCTCTGCATTCCTCAGCAAATCCGATGGAATCCCAGCTCCAGCCCCGACATCCTATGACTTCTGATTATACTTTTATTTATTACGTTTTTACCGTTGATCGAAGGGGCAAAAATACTTTTGTTTCACAAAATCGATCAAGCAGTAAAAATGTCATTTAAATTGTCTAATCTTGTTTCTCGTACTACTCATTGTAGGTACAAACCACAACCGGAAACCCAATATACTCATTCTGTATGCCAATCGGAGATTACGGCATAGCCCTGTACATACTGATCTTCGGGTTCATCCCCTGGAACATCATTGGAGATTATAGAATGACCCTGTACATTCTGCTCTTTAAGTTCACCCCTTGTACGGTAACCGGAGATTACTGCATGACCCTGTACATACCGATCTTCGGGTTCATCCCTTGGAACATCATTGGAGATTATGGAATGACCCTCTGTACGTTCTGCTCTTCAAGTTCACCCCCTGTACGTCAACTGAGGGTTTCGACATGACCCTGTACATGCCACCCTTCGGGTACAACCGCCATCAACAAAGCCCAAGCCTAACCAAGGGGCAACCAAATCTACAAAGCCCAAGCCCGACCAAGGGGCAACCAAATCTACAAAGCCCAAGCCCGACTAAGGGGCAACCAAATCTACAAAGCCCAAGCCCGACCAAGGGGCAACCAAATCTACAAAGCCCAAGCCCGACCAAGGGGCATCCAAATCTACAAAGCCCAAGCCCGACCAAGGGCCAACCAAATCTACAAAGCCCAAGCCAGACCAAGGGGCATCCAAATCTACAAAGCCCAAGCCCGACCAAGGGGCAACCAAATCTACAAAGCCCAAGCCCGACCAAGGGGCAACCAAATCTACAAAGCCCAAGCCCGACCAAGGGGCAACCAAATCTACAAAGCCCAAGCCCGACCAAGGGGCATTCAAATCTATAAAGCTCAAGCCCGACCAGGGGGCAAATCCACCTCGAAGCCTAAGCCCGACTAGGGGACAAATCCACCTCAAAGCCCAAGCCCGACCAAGGGACAAATCAACCTCAAAGCTCAAGCCTTACCAAGGGGCAACTCAATCTCAAAGCCCAAGCCCGACCAAGGGGCAAATCAACCTCAAAGCTCAAGCCCGACCAAGGGGTAACTCAATCTCTAAGCCCAAGCCCGACCAAGGGGCAAACCAGCCATCCATCAGGTACAATTCCTATCCCTTGTTCTCTCGTGCGACCATACTGACGTGTAGCATCAATGATCCCCCGAGGTGCAGCTTGTGCGCACGGGATTTTACACTCCCTCTCGCGAGACGATGATTACGTATGCCCGATTTTATTCCTCGTAAAAATTCTTTTTTGGAACTTTTCTTATCGATATAAAATTCTCTAAGAATGGTGGTAACTCAGACTGATGATTTACATCCAAAAAATAATTTAGTCCAAAATACTCATTAAAAATCAAAAAATAAGCCTAATATCGGAGTTTTTCCATCAAAATCACCTTTTGCCGAATTTCCTCTCCTTATCCCCCATTTCAGGCACGAATCGTGCTAGCTTTTCAAACCTGTCATGAAGGTGAGGCCGCCGGTGGCCTCGCCCATATCGCCGACGGTATCATCCATGTTGCCGGTGACATCATTTTCTTTGCAGACAGCTGTGTGCCTTTTTTGCTCGATATCCGACGGATAATTGACCAAAGGCAATTTCCAACGGATTTTAGCCTGTATAAACAACATTTTACAGCCATTCGAGGGGTTCCACTCTCCCTCAACTCAAAGTTTCAAGCAAATTTTGAGTATCTTAGCTAGCTTTAGTGGGAAAAAGTTTAGAAAATGTAAGAAAAGGGGATTCAATTCATCTTTTCTTGATTTTTTTCTACTAAACTCTCTGATATCTAGGTGCATTTTAAGTTTAGAAATCACCAAAATTAGGATTTAGAGACTAAATCACCCCTTACTTTCCAAAATCATCATTTGAGCTCCCCAGAGGTCTCATACGGATCATGGAGAGGCGGATTCACGGCCCCGAGGTAAAAAATTCCGAGTCTCATAGCTCTTTGACTTCCATTTTACTTATTTGTTGTGTTTTAGTTGCTATTTGTGCTTAGTTTCGGGTTTTTGGTCGCTTTCCGGCCAAAAACAGCTGCTGCAAGAAACTGAAGCCGTCGGAAGCATTTGAAGCCGCCAGCGATATCAACCATGCCGCCCTCATTTGCCCCTAGTGGCCCCATTTTCTTGCAGGACCCTTTCTTTATGGTATCCAAAAAGTCATGTAGCCTGCCTGTATAGCTGAGATCGCCAACGACATCATCCATGCTGCCGCTGGCCTCAGTCATGCCGCCGGTGGCATGGCCTTCTGGTCAGCAGTTTCATTTCGTTTATTTTTCGACCTAGTTTAAATTTTCGAAGTTATGATGTACAATGCAACGACGAAGGTCCAGAACCTTCTGAAAACAAACCCTACCCCATACCGTGCGGCATTTTCACTAATAATCCGATTAAAATAGCAATTGAGTCTAAAATATCGATATAACGGAATTTTCCCGCAAACGTCGTTTAAATCTCACTTTTAGCCATCCAACCGGGCTCTATACATTGTAAGTAAAATATGCCATGTTCACGCTAACTCGGGTCTTTGTTTGTTCACTAATTATGCATGTTATGTGATATACCCCGTAGAATGTGCCGTAAGTGCCTAACCGTTTTGTGCAGGTAGATTTAGGTTAGATGAATGCTAGGCCTTCGGGGTATTTTACTTATTGTATAGAAAAATGTATAGGATTTGGAAAGCCATGTAATTATTATTTTATTTTCCGCATTTATTTTTTTTGGATAACTGTAATAATTATTTATCTACTGCTTTGAATGCTTGATAAAAGCGAATACAACATATAAATCGAAAATACAATATATAGGGTGGATTAAAACCGATTACGAAAGAACGAAATCTTTTAACTTAACCTAATTAAAAATAGATAACATCATTCGAACTCGGAACCTCTACTTAAGGTATGGTCTACCACCCGATGGGAAAATCGTACCAAAATTTCCTGGTTGAGCTGAACTAGGTGGCGACTCTATTTTAAGTACGGGATTTCGATCTCGTATCTTTTTGACATTAAAATGTGCAAAACCATTATCACAATCACTATTTTTCAGGAGATCGGTCCTCCAACCCGGCCTCGCAGCCGTCACGTAAAATGTCATCCGCTCACATTAGTCTTGATGGATCATTACCATTCTATGAAGCTCTTTATAGGTTGAATTCTGCGGTGATTGGAATTGTGAGATTGAGAGCATATAGAGCTAGGCTTTCTCAAGCAAAACAGTTGAGTGTTAATATTCGACCAAGGAGGACTGTTCCTAAACAGACTTTTGAATTTCGTGATTCGCCTCGCGATAGTAGATCTTAGACGGCTGTTGTGACCAATGTTCGTGGGCCTAGTGCGGATTCAACACTGAATTCCAACTCGGAGAGTAATTCGAGTAGGAACAATACCTTGCCTAGCGCGGAGACGGTGATTCAAGTGGCTCTGTGGAAGGTTAAATCTTACCTCATTCGTTTGAAGAATTTGGCTTATATTCGCAATATTTATGATTTATTATGTGATCATGGGTTTGATGTTGCCTTTGCTGCCCCGGTGGTTGGCGATCATGTCATTATTTCTCTTATTAACGTGGAGGCGATGACTAGCTTTATAGAAGGCGAGTGGACTGTGGTGAGCCACTTTTTGTCCATAATTCAATCTGTTCCGGCAGATTTTACACCATCAGAGTGTATCATGTACTTAGACCATATAGGAATCCCCCCGACTATTGCGTGTGAACCTGTGATTCGTGAGATGGCAGGGAAGTTTGGACGAGTTGTAGCCATCGATCGTGACCTTGAGAGATTAGATCGTCTCGATGTTGTATTGTGTCTAGTTACGGTAACGTTGGGAATTACATGCCGTAAGTTAAAGATTACAATGGGTTCTTTTGAAGTGACTATTTTTACCAATCTTCGTCAAGGGGTTAGATGTCAACACTGTCAGGAAATGTCTTCTTATGATTCGAGTGAGTCAGATGAAGTGGTTGAGTCGGATGATGCGGTTTCAAATTTGAGAAAATCAAATTCGAAGGAGAATTCGGTGGACTTGGATGGGATGGGCGAGTTTAAATATTTTAGTGGGGAGAACCATTCTGCGCAGCTGGTTGATCTTAGTGGGAATTTGGCTATGAGATCCGAGAATGGGGGTGCGATGATCCAGGGTTTCTCGACTTCGTTAGGCCCGGATATTTCAAATATGAATTGCATTATTCTTAGCACGGAGGCAAGGGGGTCGAGTGAGAGTGAAGAGATGTTGATTTTCAAGGTGGGAAAAGA
The DNA here is from genome assembly GCA_947683365.1 of Euphorbia pulcherrima. NCBI lineage: Eukaryota > Viridiplantae > Streptophyta > Magnoliopsida > Malpighiales > Euphorbiaceae > Euphorbia > Euphorbia pulcherrima. Next base: position 76,799,129 of record CANTUS010000014.1, read on the forward strand.
GCTTGAAATGTTCAATGATCAACATAAGGAACGAATTGTGGAGGCTCTACAGTCGCATTGAGTGGTGTCGTTTCTCGAGGTTGGTGAATTTTTATAATGTCTTTAAGCTTGTTAAGTTAGAATTGTAGTGGTGGGTTGACTAATAGTGCGAAGCAGTATTTTATTCGATCTTGTATTAGAAAGTGGCGATTGAAGATTTTTATTCTTATTGAAACAAAGGTGACTGATGTTTCAGAATTAGTAGTTAGAAAATTCTAGGGGCACAATAATTTTCTGTTTTGTTGTATTCCTACTCGGGGGTTATCAGGGGCTTGGTTATTTCATGGAATACTCGGTTGATTAATGGAACAATCACTCATATTTCGAATAGATGGTGTATTTTACATGTTTCTGGCCAATTTGAAGCTCATGTGTTATGTTTCTACGATCCTACCAACTCTGCTCTTAGACATCTATTGTGGCAGAAATTGATGCCCCATATCCAGGGTCTTGATAGAGTATTAGTTTGCAGGGATTTCAATGAAGTGTTGTACTGTTCGGACAGGCTGGGGAGAGGAGGGCCTATTTCAAATTCCATGGCTCAGTTTCAAGATTTTGTGAATCCATGTGTGTTGTATGATGTTCCTTTACATGGCAGGGATTACACTTGGTATAATAGTGTCGCTTTCGAGAATTGATAGAGTATTGCTTTTGTGTGATCTTATGGACTTATGGCCGAGAATGAATTCGATGACTGTTGATTCTTCACTATCTGACCACTTTCTGGTTTTATTTCAGTCGCATGCAACTAGACACGTGGCTAGGTAGGGGTGTGCATTCGGTCGAAATCGAATCGAACCAAACCGAACTGAATTAAACGAACAGCAAATAAGGAAAATATTGTTAACCAAACCAAACCAAATAAGAATCAAAACCGAATTAACCAAACCGAAATAAATTATTCGATTCGGTTAAAAACCAAACCAAACAGAAACTTTAAATTAATTAAGTAAAATTCAAATTCCAACACTTAAAATACAAAATGCACATCCAATATAAGTATTACAATAGATTAAATGACTTATTATACACACATAAAGGAATAAGATTGAATTTTGGAAAAGAGGAATAAGTGTGATGTTAAAAATAATTACTATATGAACATATTTTAAATTTTTATTATGTGTAATGTATATTTCGGTTCGGTTCGATTTTTTTGATTTTTTCTACACAAAAATCGAACCGAACCAAATAACCGAAATATTCAACATTTTACAAACCAAACCAAACCGAATTTTTGAAATAACCGAACGGAATTAATATTTCAGTTTGGTTCGGTTCTGTAATTCGGTTACTAAACCATTTGCACACCCCTATGGCTAGGTTTATTTTCTGATCATTGAATTGTTAGTGGGACAAGGATGACTTCTTACCCTTTCTGAGATCTAAATTGTGTGATATACGTTTGACACATTCAAATAGGGATATTGATTATAAATTGGGAAGGCTTAGGGAGTGCATCCGGCCGTATCGCTCTGCGAATTTTGGGTGTCTTCAACGTCGCATCAAAGAGTTAGAGGATCGGGTAATTGGCCTCACGGCAAGTTCAGTGGTGCAGCCAATTGATGTGTCAGCGGGATCGGAATTACAGGTGGCGAGGGCCTCTTTGGCTGAATGTCGACGAACTTTGGAGAAAGTTCGACATCAACAATCTAGGGTGAATTGGACTAGTTTCGGGAATGATAACACGACATTTTTTCATCACGTTGCTTCGGCATGGTTGAGGGGGAACAGAATAAGTCAATTGGAGATTGATGGATCCTTGACCACTGACCCAATTATTATTACAACTATCATCCGAAATTTTTATGTGAAATTTGTTCTCTAGAGCTATTGAAGTATCATTTGATTTAAGTGGTTTGCAATTTAGGTCTATCTCTGATGCGGACAACGATCAGTTGGTGGCTCCATTCACTGAGGAGGAAATTTGGTCTGGTGTACGATCTTGTAACGAGGGGAAGGCACCGGGTCTGGATGGTTTTAATCTTTTCTTCTATAAGCGCTTTTGGGGAGAGATGAAGTATGAGGTTGTGAGCTTTTTAATATGTTTCATGAGTCTGCTTATCTGCCGGCCTCCATTAAATTCTCGTACACTGTGTTGATTCCTAAGGTGCCTGGTTCATCTTTGCTGAGTAACTACAGACCGATTGCTCTGATTCATGGGACCTATAAAATTGTAGCTAAGGTGTTGGCTAATCGGCTTCAACCGCTTCTATCTGATGTAATTTTAGAAAATCAGTTTACGTTTATAAAAGGCCGTAATATCCATGAGTGCTCTTTTTATTGCTTCGGAGGTCATCCACTCTATTCATCAGAGGCGTCAGTTGGGCTTAATTCTGAAACTTGATTTCCATATAGCTTATGATAGTATATCGTGCTCCTATATCGATGTGGTATTTCGAAGGATAGGTTTTAATGATAGGTTGATTCGATGGCTTACGAGCTGTAGGGAAAACTCGATCACTTCTATTCTTATTAATGAAAGTCCGTGTGATCCAATCCGATTAGGTAAGGGAGTCAAGCAAGGTGATCCAATTTCTCCATTCATTTTTGTTCTTGTGATTGAGGGGTTGAAACAACTTTTTGAAGCTAGTGTTCAAAAAGGCCTTTTACCTGGGTTCCGTCTAGAAGGTTCGGATATTGATATTTTGCTACGGCAATTTGCTAATGATAAGCTATGCTTCTTACCCGCAGATGAGTCCCTCTTAACTACATTTATTCGTATTCTTCGTTGCTTTGAATTAATTTCGGGTTTGCATATTAATTACCATAAGAGCTCTATCATTGGTATTAATGTTTGTGATTTGGTGGTTCAATCTTACAAGGGGAAGTTGGGATGTAAGGTCGAGAGTTTTTCGATTACTTATTTAGGTTCACCACTTAGTGTGAAACGCATTCCCATGTCTTATTAGAACGTATTGATTGGTAAGTTCCAAAATCGTTTATCTAGTTGGAAAGGTCACTCTTTGTCATATGTCGGGCGAGTTGCTCTTATCAAATCGATGTGGCATCTTTACCTATATATTTGCTTTCGATGAATAAGCTACCATCGACGGTCAATAATAGGCTTGTACAGCTTATGCGGAATTTTTTGTGGAATGGTGATACAAATGTAAGGTGTATTAGCAAAGTTAGTTAGGAGACTATTTCGTTGCCAAAGAACTTGAGGGGACTATTTATTAGAGATTTTAAGCTTGTTAATTGTAACCTTCTCTTAAAATGGCTTTGGAAATTGAGGGTATCGGGCCATGGGTCTCTCTGGTTTATTGATTGTCAAAGCCATATATATATATATATATATATATATATATATATATATATATATATATATATATATATATATATATATATATATATATATGACTAAAAACTAATTTCTTTTTTTTTTAAATTGCCTCATCAACCCACCCCAGATATGACTCAAACCTGAGACATCTAAAGGTCACAGCTTCAGTCTTAACCTCAATCACAATAAAAATTAAAATATAAATAAAAAACTATTCTATTAAGGAGATTTGTTTCTATAATGTCTAATTTGATAGATCATGTTAAGGAAATAAAAATATTCCCAACCACCATATAAACTACCCAATGGAAAATTTACATTTAAAAAACCAATTAATTTCTTGGTTACTAAATAGGCTAAATTGAAATTTTCAACGTTTTAGAATTTCCTCCATATTTCTTTTGATCTGATTTTTTCCCCTTAATTCTTACAAAATCTCTCAACTTTAGAGTAATTAAAATTAACATAGAAAACCTCAATTTTTTTATAAACAAAAGATAAAGGGAAAGTGTTGTATAATGGTCGGCCGACCATTTTAAGCCAGGATAATTATACAAGTACAACAAAATAATTAGACATGATAAAGAATCGTATAATGCTAACCAACCAACATTTGTTCAACATTTTTAAATTAAAGGAATTTTTATTAACACAAAGACCCGAGAATTGCTAATTTTCATGATTAAAAGGGTAACTTAAAAGATTAAAAGAGTTTATATGACTGATTTAATAAATGTAAAATGTAACCGAGTTTACATGCTACCTAGAATCACATTACCATAAACGCATAATCACATAAGGCATAAGCACAATGCAAAAGGTATAAAGAGAGTACAAAATATATAACAAGAGTTTCAAACATGTATAAATATCTAATCGAAAGCGATTATAATAACACATTCAACCCAATATTACACTAACTAAACTTACTTCGCGTATACCAAATAACTAACTCCATACCACAAACAACTCCATCAGAAAAATATATAAAATGTAAATTAAAAAATGCATGGACTAAACATAATCAATATAAAAATGAACACTGCAAAATAATATTTATAAATAGAATGAAAACTCACCAAAAGTTTCCCGACGCCACCCATGCCACATGTTGAGCAAATTTAGCTCACCATTTTCATCATCGTCATCATCATCCATTTGAATTCCCAATTGTTTTCTCAATGATATTAAAGCTTTTGCCACAAAATAATCACATAATTGTCAAAAAGTATGTTAATTTGAATACATACATAGTTTCTAACATATTGATTCATTTAAAAGCACTAATAATATACTTTAGTAAAAAAAAGGCACTAATATTGTAAATCATCCATTTCTTTTCAACCATACGAATCGTATAATAACCTAAAATCAAACATTATAAAATATCAAATATGTAGAAAATGAAAGCAAGAAACATGGGAAAAAGATTAGAATTAAACATGATAAAACATTAGATATGCAGATCTTACCTAGTGATAGCCGACCTTATTTGTTTCTAAATAATATATTCGTCAAGCTCACCCAGCACTAGCAGAGAGCCGATTCTGGTTTGTGGAGAATGGCAGCTGAGAGAGATCTGGGGTTTTTCACTATGATAAATAGAAGGGAGAGGCCTTAGATATAAATAATGAAAATTTTGGGCTATAGACGGGCTGACTACTATCGGGCCGTTAAAATTTATCGTAGATGGTCACTTCCTGCCAAGAAAACAAAGACAAGGAAGTTTTTCCATTTATGAATGCATCATTAACTTCAATCCCAGTACAAGAAGCCAAAAAGACAAGGTGGGTATCATTAAAACAAAAGTATCACAACTTTAGAGCAAAATCAGAGAAAATACCATTTAATCAACTCAGTTTGAAAATAAAGCAGTATAAAATTATCTGGGGAAACAACATGCTGAAACTTTATAGCTTGCTTTTACCTCAATTAGTACACGATACACCAAATCAAATTGTTTGCTTCCCAATTCCAAAAACATGGAACTTAAGAGACCCAAGACAAGAAAAAGTAAAAACAAGAACAGTTGAAAACGGCACTAAGCAGGTTATTTATATGTGCTGTCAGAAAGTCCCAATTCCGAACAGCTTATAGCATCCAGTAGGTAATAAAATCAACAAAGTTTGATTATTTGCAGATAACATACCCTACAAAATTCGTTGGAAAAAGTTTTCACGTCTTCTATTGTAAAACATTTTGCTTCTTGTAACAAATTTCAGTTAACCCGTAAAGACCATAACACTACTGCAATGTTTTTTCAAAAGTAGTATTAAAGAATATGGGAAAACTATGATAGCTTGAAAGGAGCATTAAGCAAAAGTTTTGAGTTTCAAACCATTTTAGGCTTTAGAAAAGTGAAACAACAATATATCTCTCCCTTCAGAACCAAAACAATACAATAAACACGTTCATTCCTAAACACGCATGAAAAGGGGTAGAATGAACATATAAGAGCATTAAGTGGACATTCTAGCCTAGCAAGACATGCCGAAGTAATAGGACTTCCCTTCCATTTAGCTTAGTTCATAGCTTATTCATTCGAAATGTGAATTCTCCTAAAACTAATTGAAAATAAAACACGTCCTATTTTATTAACACCTCACATCAGAAATAAAAGTAAGAGGAATACAATACCAGCAACGGAAATCCACATCAACAAATTTGCTAATTCAAAAAACTAAATGTTCAAGTGTAACTCCTAAAATACAGAACACCGTAAGTTCTTTGAAAAACCCAATCCAATGAACTCCACAAACAACGTAATGAACATCGAATTTGCTTATTCACCTCACCCCAAATCACAACCAAACTTAATTTTACAAGAAACACACTAAAATTCCTTATCGAAGACAGAAAAATAAGAAATTAAAACAATAAAAACTGAAAACCCTAAAACCTGAGGAAACTTGCAGGAGGGAATCTGACCTGAAAACGACGACGAAATAGCACTCTGAACGGCGACGGCGAATTAAAGCGGAGAAGAAGCGGAACAGCGAAGAAAATCAACGAAGAACAGGTTATAATTAATTAGGCGTGGTTTTATTGAATTGCAGTGGCTCTGAGATGAAACGATCGTGCTCCAAGACTAATTAGGAGTTTTTCTTTTTAATATTTGTGTGTTGGGGGTATGAAATAAAAAACAGGGGTATTTAGTGAATAAGATATTTTAGTTGGGGTATTTTATAAATAGAATAATTCTCGTTAGTTACACCATATTCTACATGGGATAATTACATATAAGTTCCGCTATCTATAGGAGGATGAATGGATTGTTGGGCCTTTTATTGGCCTTTCAGTAGTTTAGTGGTTATGGGCTTTGTAATACCCTTTTCCATTGGAAAATGTAAGGGCTTTTATCATAAATGTACAAGAAAAATAAATAAATTTAGTTAAAAAATAAACAAACAACATGAATAAGAGAAATAGGAGAAATTATTTCCAATTACACACTTTAAGACTAAACAAATAACAAGCATTCAAAAAATACGGTGCTTTCAAATTTAATTCCAAACTTGTTACGCACTGTTTGTAATTAATAAACTTTTTTTCTCTATTTTACATTTATCTTTTAAATCGTTCATTTTTTTGACATATTGCTTTAGAATTTTTTGTTCGTCTCTTTTTTATCTTCGAAACGACATCCACTGTGATATATTTTTTAAATTTTTTTGAACTATCACATATCCTATAAATATCCAATAAAAGTTCACTAAAATTAGTAAATGTACAAGAACATTGATTCAAAATATTAGATTAATTTTTTTTATAGATAAGAACTTTAAAATATATTTGTAAATATAGAAGAACTTTAATTCAAAAAATTAGGATAATTTTATTGCATTTGAATTATATACTAAAATAAGGTTTTGTTGATGTAACCATTTTATCCTAATTAAAGCAGTTTTTGGACTAGATGATGACTTCTGATATTGCATGTATCCATCAAGCATCAAATAGATTACTAATAGGCATTTGATAGAAATCCAATAGACATCCGATATAAATCAAGTAGACAATTGATGAAACATCCAGAATACAACAACAATAACAACAACAACATTACCCCAATGCCTAACAAGGCTCACGTGCAAGCAGAGTAAGGGGGGTTGGGTGTACGCAACCTTACCTCTATAATTATAGAGAGTTGATTCCAATTGACCCTGAAGTGGAGTTGCAACGCTATCCGTGACTTCATAATAAAAGAAGCTCAAACAGTTTAATGAATCATTTTGCTTTAGTCCATTTTGCTTTAATGAAACATCTAGAATAATCTAACAAAATACTAAAGACAACCAACTGTTTTCCAATAGACAACCAATAACGAAAAAAAGAAACAGTAACTAAAAGGGACCAATATTCAATATACAAAATATCGGATAACAATATATTAGAAATCTAAACGCCAATTAAAAACGCACAAGTCAATTACACATACTAGTACAAATGTCTAATATCAATTTCAAAACAAGTGACAACCGAATCCTAAAATATTTGTACATATGTTTATTACCAATTTCAAAATAGATTTTCTAAAAGAATTCTTATAGATGTTCAATAGATGTCCAATACATACTCCAAAAAATTATTTTGAGCTAAACTGATGTTGTTAACCACTGCCTGAAAAGCCCATCTTAGAACACCAACAACCAGTGATGTTGCTAGTGACGCAAACATTGCTGCAAACAAAATTGAACCATACCATATATCATCAAAAATGAATGAATTAAAGATCAAGCTGTTGGTTTCTAAGATTCAAGCCTAATTGAAAAAGTAGCAACTAATACATGATGGGAATAAATATTAAAATAGATAGCCAATCTTTGCAACACCAAAAGTATTTGTGATCTAATTGAATGTCTTGTCATAAACGCTGAGACTCCAATAAAATTGTATCGTTCTTACATTTAAGTCAGAAGCATATCATTAACAAGTACTGATTAAGAGCTTCTTTGATTAAAACCAAATTTAGACTAAAGTTCAATAATATCCAATAGATGTCCAATAGATGTCCAATATATGCCCTATATATGTCCAATAAATATCCAATAGATTTTCAATATTGATATCAAAATAACTACAAGCCACTATCTTAGTATCTTGACACTACAAGCCACTATCTTAGTATCTTGAAGCTTATATTTGTTCAATTCATCATTATACCTGCCATCGAATGTCAATATTTCATCTGTTCAATCTCAAATGACACTGACTGTTAAGGTCCTTTATATAAAAATGAAGTTTGATTAATGAGTATTTTATTTATATTGGATGTCTATGAGATTTATATTGGATATATGTTGGATTTCTATATGTTCTTACATATTATTAATTCCTTATCAGGTTCTATAGTTGAGGAAAATGTGAATTATATTGTTGTTTTTATTGAATAGGTGGAAGAGGTGCTTGAGACACATATAGATAAAAGTGCAATAAATATTAGTTGTTGCCACAAACAAACCTTCATTTTTGCATTGAGGCGCACCTGATGAACCTCGCCTAGCCTGACCCTCCACGAGGCACTAACCTTGAGCCTCGAGTGCCTTGATCCCGAGGCGCGCCCACCCATAACAACTATGTTATACCTGTCATCAAATGTCAATATTTCATCTGTTCAATCTTAAATAACACTAACTATTAAGCTCCTTTATGTAAAAATGAAGTTTGATTAATGAGTATTTAATTTATATTATATGTCTATAGGATTTATATTAGATGTCTGTTAGATTTTTATTGGTTCATATATATTATTAATTCATTGTCAGGTTCTATAGTTGATGGAAGTGCGAATTGTATTATTAACAAGCAGTCTCTATTATGCAAGCCAGGCAATTTTCACACTCTATTCAGCTTGAATTATATAAATTCAAATATTTTGAAACTGAAAAATGCGTTCTTTTTTAATTTATATGAAGCCTTTCAATCATAAGTGATATTTTTTAGATCAAAACAACGATTCAAGTTTCCTGCTTCATATGGCAGGTTTGTCAACTTGAAAGCTTAAACAACTTGGCAAACACGACATCATACGTGGCATGACATTGTATAGGTTCTGGTTGACTTTTTGGAGATAGCAACTGCTATGGTTAGGGCGCTGGCTTACAAATCGAGGCCTTAATTTTCAGATTCTTGTTATGCGAAATGCTGGAAGCCTCCTAAACCGAAGATTGCATTTCCACTGTTGAATAGGTTTCTTTACAAGTTTGTAACGAATTTCAGCAATCCGTCAAGTATATTGGATGTATACAGAATGTCTATTGGGTCTCTGTTAGATTTCTTTTCGTTCTTTATTATTTTTAATCCATTGTCAGGATCTGTAGTTGAGCAAGAACCAATCCTAGATCAGCTTCATGTCCAAATCCACAAAACACGGTTGGCTAGCTTTGAGGTTATACAAGCATAGAAGGGAACATCTAGAAAACAAACTTGAGAGCCACGAGCAGTATATCGACACAATAGACGATCAATAGAGATAGTATTGATGATCAATTATGTTTGAATTCAGGAAATCTTGTGTAATTAGGGATCTAAGTAGTTGGAATTGATGTCCTTTTGAACATATTCGAAGTTTACAAGATATGGAATTGTCTTCTTCTACCTTAATAAAATATATGTTTCGCAATTCAATTGAAAAAGTATGACACTTACAGTAGATATCAGACATGTTCAACATATGAAACAGAAAGTTAGAAAAACTTTCAAGAATGACAGCAATACACTTATATCAGTAGGGATCATATACAATGCCTATAGAAAACCTATGGAAACACATTATACATCCTATAGAAATCCTATAGACATTAAACTTTTATCAGTAGACAGCAAAAGCATATCACTTAATTCAAATAAAGTAAAAAACACAAACAGTAACTAAAAATTATCAATATTCAATATACAAAATAACAAATGACAATTTATTAGAAAGCCATTGAAACGTTAATTGAAAACACACAAGTCAATCACATATACTTGTACAAATGTCTAATATCAACATCAAAATAAGTGACAATTGAAATTTAAAATATACTTCAACATATATCGAATATCAATTTCAAAACAGATATTCTAATACAATTCTAGATGTCCAAAAGATATCTGATAGATGTCCGATTCCTGAAAAGCACATCCTAGAAGACCAGCAATCGATGTTGCTGCTAGTGACGCAAACATTACTGTAAAATAAAATTGAACCATACCATATGTAACGCCCCCCCTCTAGGGAGCGCCACGGTAACAATAATCACCCAATAAACAACTCTACTCCACTATATAGAGTTCAATACTTATAGATTTAATACGTACAAATACCAATATAAAGTTTTGAACTCCAAATTATTCTCCAAATGCTAATTATTCTCCAAATATTTCTCAATAATATCTAGTACATGCCATTATTCTACAAACCATAATGTTACATTAAAATATAAATCCACCTCGAGTCTTTCCTTAATTGCTCTTTAAGCTGATCCACCTGTACCACTTTGGTCCAAGCTATCTACAAGTTCTCCACCTACGCGTAGAAAATCAACTACACGCTAAGCAATTTGCTTAGTGGTGTCCATAAAAAAAATAACAACTTTGAATATTTTTAAAATAGAAACAAAGTATATTTATAAATCAAAAATAAATTAACCAACTTTATGGAACCAAATCACAAAACTTATATAGTCATCCTTTCAAAGTATAATCAAATTTATATCCAATTTTTCCAAACACTTTAACCACATATTGCCCAAAGTAAACAAGTCCTGAATAACGGTAAAATGGATACGGGAGCGGACAAGCCCGAAGCCAAAGCTTCAAAATCAATATATCGGTCAAGCCCGAAGCCGAAGCTTCAAAAATCAATATATCGGTCAAGCCCGAAGCCGAAGCTTCAATATCAATATATATATCGGCCAAAGCCCGAAGCCAAAGCTTCAATTGTTTGTACAGTACTGTACCCCCCCTTTATTGGCGCCAATCTACCCTGACCCGTATTCTACTCGTTTAATAAGGGCAATAAATTAAAGTAACATCTTAAAAATTCCAGTATAAACCATCAATCATAATTCAACATAACTTCAGTAATTAAGAAATCCAAATCCCAAATTTTTAAGCATCAAACTTCAATTAAAACTCAATAAAATCAATATCATACTTTCCAGAATTTTTCCAGGTTTCGTAACCTGACTTCCCCTGCATTTTTCACTATCAAAACATCATCCAATCGAAGAACTTTCTTCTAAACATAATTAGACACATGTCTCAGCTTTCCAAATCCACCAGAATCACAGAAATCCAAATTTTATAACCAAAGTTATGATCAAAATACTAAACAGTGTACCAAGCTGAGATTTTTCGAAAACAGATTTCATGACTCAACTTCAAACGAAAATTTCACATTAAAAACGAACGAAATTCAACAAGTTTTCTGCTGAACATATGTTCCTTACTTTCTGTAGATATCAATAGAATCAAGAATCGTTCAAATCGGATTCATATAACGAGAGAAAACATTAAAACAAAATAGGTATATAATCTGGAAAATTTCCCGAAAAAAATGAGAAATCGAAATTCGGGACACAAACCTTTTTCTATGCTCTTTCTAACTCTCTTCTACCCCTTTTGCCTTTGATTAACTTGCAATAGCTTCCTCTACAACAGCCATATATAATTCTATCAAGATATTGCATAAATAAACTTCCTAATACCATAAATATGCTTAATCTACCATAAATTCTACTAATTAAGCTTTAATTTCACCAAAAATCACTCACCTCAAACTCGGGTTACTATTCATCCAAATCTTAATTTCTGAAATCCTCCTCTTCTAGTCTTGATTGACTGAAATTGATGATGATAGAGGGCTTAAGGATCGATTTCTAACAAGAATTCGAAGTTGAATCGAAGAAATCGGAAGTTTTTGGATTAGGGAGAATTTTGGTTAAAGGAAAGGAAGAAATGGAGAAATTGATGAAATGATGGAGAAGAAGAGAAGTGGCTGCAATGTATTGAGTTTTTGTTTTTTGTTTTTTTTCCAATTTCCAATATTGCCCTTGGACAAATAATTAAATGTCCAATTCATCCTTCTTACTATAATTAGCTCTTATTTCCTCATGTCTTATATCCAATAACAACAATAACAATAAAAATAATTTCTATGATATTTTTAATACCATAGTAATTTATTATAAGCAAATTTTGGAAATTTCGGTTCGTTACACCATATATTAGCAAGAATGAATGAATTACAGATCATGTCATTGGTTTCCAAAGATTTAAGCTTAATTGAAAAAGTAGCAACTAATTCACCATGGGATTAAAACAGATAGTCAATCTTTGCAATCAATCACCTAAACGATTTGATATCTAACTGAATGTCGTATCATATATGTTGAGACTCAAATAGAATTATAATGTTCTTCCATTCAATATATGCCCAATACATGTCCTATATATGCCCTACAGACATTCAATAGACATTCAGTTTCACACCACAACTTTCTTCAACATTCTATCGAACAGTTGGTGTGCACCTCAGATTCAAAAGCCAACTATATACATCAGCAGTTGTTCTGAATGATTTAACCTGCAATTTATCAGCCAAACTTAGAGAATTCATAATGTTTGGCACAAAATAGTTTAAGTACAATTTTTTCAATCTACTCAATCATCACTTCAACTAGTTTTCGCACAAGCAAAACCAACATATCCAATCATAAGAATTCTAGTTGCGTAGATTCGATATTTTATTTTCCATTTCTTGTTGAAATCAACTGAAAACAATTCCTCTTTTCATATTATTCCCATCCAAAAATAGTACTAAATGAAAGATATCAATCATTAGTACCAAAATTAGGTATGAAAAAAAAACAGCAAATGAACAGCAGTGCATCAAACAGTATAATACAGCTGAACGGAAAAGATTCTCTCCTAGATCATACCTTTTTGGACGGAATCGATCTCTAAGGGTTATTAGCCAAAATGGAGCTGACAATACGATTAACTCTCACGATGTCGTTTCCGCTCCAAACAAAGTCAAAACACGGTGGGAGAAATCGGCGGCGAGACAATTGCGTGAGGATCCAGAACACAGAGAATGAGCAAAAAACCAAAAATAAAGAAGAAGAAGAAGAAGAAGAAGGAGGAGGAGGAGGAGGAGGAGGAGGAGGAGGAGGATGAACAAAAGCTGGTAGTACATAAAATATAACTTAATTATGTAGATATTTAGGAAAAGATGCTTTAGTTGGGAAATAATTAGTTTACATGGTAAATGTGTAACTATTTTAGAAATACTGTACAATTATGATAAATATCCAAAATGTAAAAAATACATATGTATCATTAAAATATTTATAAAATTCACCATTAAATCAAATCAATTACATATATAAAAAAACATAAACAATTTATAAATAAACAAAAATAGGAGAAAATAATCACATAAATGTCACGTAGTAGTTATATGATAAATATCAAGTAATCGATCTACTAGATGTCTATCACATATCTAATACCGATCTACTAGATGTTTACTAGATATATACTACATATCTATTACTGATCTATTAGATATTTATTAGATAACTACTAAACGGTTACTAGATATTTACCACATAACTGCTATATGATATTTTTGTAATTATTTTATATTATTTTTATTAATTTATAAATAGTTTATAATGTGGCCAAATTATTTTAATTTTTATGAATATTTCTATAATAAAACCCTTTTCGATTGGGCATTTCCAATTATAACCTCAGACTATTACTGCATCGGTAAATCTTTAAGTAACAGGCATGCCACAAAGACTAAATAGACAAAGAGATTATAACACGCTACTTTATAATTTCTCCTTACCTAAGATGTAATGATGTCGGCAAATATACACCTAATATTTATTCCCTAGCAAATAAATTTAATTTTATGCTTCATTTATAATTGGTCAGTTGAGAAGTTAATTTTGCTAAGCAGAACTAACAATCAAACTCTAATAAAGGAATTAAAATTGCAAGAACAAGAACCTGTTGTTAGATAGTTCAAAAATTATATGTGAACATCAATAGCTTACCACATGGAGTCATGAAATTTTCAAATCACCATTTTGTGCCAAAAATTTTCAATTCCCTTTTGAGCCAAGCCGAGTCCAAACAAGTTCAATCTTGATTCAATTCGTTAACATCCGTAGTTGTAAACCATGTTGAATATGTGTTGGCTTTACTTTCATAAACTTTTGAATATATAAACAAAAAGTCAAAAACTGAATAAAGAAAATGAAAAAATATGTAATACTAATAATATTCAAATATAAGAAATCACATGTGTGATTACCACACATATTTGAATAAATAAATCAAACTATACGCCCGTGTGTAGTTAATTGCGGTTAACTAGACAAGCATGACGTACTAAATTATACTACAATTATCAACTATTCATAACTATAATTTAAGTGTATTACTGACAATATTTACTAAATTGAAAACAGAAACTATAATTTAATGTAGTAGTTAATGTTTGTTGTCATTACTGAAACATTATTATCGGTGTCTATATTCACCGGTGTTTCGCTCTAATTACGTTTAGATTCGATTTGTGTCGCCATCTGATTACAGTGAGTGAGTCTTTTAATAAAGATTTTTTATATTTACTAAGGCTTAAATTCAAGATCTTACTCAAATAATATCAAATCAGTTATTATTTAAATCAACCCTTATTTTCAACACATTTTAACATTTTATTTTTGTACTTCCACTTTCTCCATGTGCACGCCTATCTTCTTTTCCCATTCGTACGAGTTGTATTATCTCTGTCGTTTTCCCCCAAACGCATATGCTTCCAAACATCTCTTTTTTCTCCATCTATCATCTACTTTTTCCTCTTCTATATTCCCTATATTATTGAATATGTAATTATCAATTTAATTAAATTATTAAAATTAATAAAATATTTATTACATTATCAGAATGATTAATTTATCCCTTACATTTTTATATAAATATTCTATTTCTTTTTAATTATCGACTTATAAGTTTCATTTATATACAATCTCTCTCATCATTAATATAAGGATAAATTAAAAAAAAAATAATAAATATACTGATAATATAAATTGACAACTTAAAAAAATTAAAAAAAAATTAAAAAAATAATAAAAATTAGATAGAGGAAATACTAAGTTTCAAGAGTTCTGAACAAAGCCGGGTGCGCATTGTGCACTCCCCCTCCTAAAAGCATTTTCTCTTCTATTTTACAATTGTGTTCTTCGATTAATGATTAATGGAATTGTGTCCATTGTACTGTGAGGATATATGTTTGTTGACCATTTATGCCATTTTGTAGCAATTAATTTTATTTCCTCTAAACAGTGGTTTAAAGTCTTCTTTCTTACTATTATTCCGGCTGGTTCCAAAAACTAATCGTTTCAGGCTTTTATTTTTAGTTTCTTTTAATTATCATTATAAAATATTTATGCGACTTTCACAATTTTTTTAATTTACCCTTATATTAATTAGGAAATAGATTACATGTTGATAAAATTATAAATCGGTAATTAAGAAGAAAGGAAATTTTATCAAGGATATATTAGTCATGTTAATAGTGTATTAAATTTTTATTGGTTTTAATGAAAAATTCAAAAACGACTGGTTAATAAAATTGTATTCAACTCTTCAACTAGTTGAATTTTGGGTACATAGCAATTGAAAATTGTTGTACTTTATCTCCTCGTCTTACTATATAAATAGCATGATTTTGGATGAAATAAGATATAGACAAGCAATCCTTCTTGTTATTTCTCCGCTCAAATTCTCATTTTCTGTTCCTTAGGTTCTTAGCTATCCATCCTTTGGAGATAATATTTTACACTTGGTTGAGTTCGCTTAACGTCTGTCGTTGTATCCTGACAGACAGTTTACCAATACGGGGCAAAATATATCTTAAGAAAACCGATTCGGGCCTCAACGGAACCCTCTCATTTTAATTGACGGTTAAAGGTTATTTTAATACTTTATTATCTTATATTTTATGTTTATGTATTTTATTTCCATATCATTATAATTCAAGTTACTAATATCTTATTTGTTGTATTTTATCTTTTAAAGGAATTACTTTATAATTAATCTCTCAAATCTAGCATTCTTAAGACAGACTTTATCTCTATTTGATGGTGTAACTATGTTCCTTCAAAAGAGACGAACAGAATTTCATAACTTGGAATACCGTGACTTGGATTATCGAAACTTGAAATAATTAAATTTGGACAAATACTTGGACTTTGGACAATAAGGACTTATTTTAGACATTGGGGCTTAATTTGGATAATATACATATTAAAAAGTGACAAAAAAAATTCATTAAATCAAAATTGTTATATAGACAATTTTAGTACTTTATTTTATTTATTGTTTTAAAACTGTCCTAATTTGATTTATTTGAAATTTTCAGAATTTATCATGCCTGATCATGGAGACATTAGTCATGAATTGCTCAAGGCCAAAATGAAGAAAACCAAAATGGACAACTTGATCCTATTGGTTCTGAGCCTATTAGTTCAACACTAGTTGCTTCTGTACTTGTAGGTGGACCAACTGCTTTTGGCTATGCGGCTTCTAGGCCAACTGCTTTTGGATCTACGAGTTCTGGCCCTACTCAAGGAAATGACCCTGAAAATACTTATGGTCAAAATAACTAAAATGAACAAAATGGTCCTAACGGGTTTGGACTTAACCAAAATGGACAACTTAGTCCTAATGGTTTTGGATTAAATGGATATTGACTTTCGAGTTTTGGGCTTGTTATGCCTAATAGTCATGGGGCTTCAGGTTCATACCCTATAATGATACCCAAAAGGCCTGAGAAATTCAATGGTGTGAATTTTAAAGTTTGGCAACAAAAAATGTTTTTCTACTTAACTAGTGTGGAACTTCAAAATTTTCGGAAAGAAGATCCTCATGTTGTTCCCGATAGAGTAACTGATGCTTCTGTTCAGAAATTTATTGATGGCTGGAAATTTTTTGATTTTCTTTGCAGAAACCATATTTTAAATGATTTAGTACCCAATTTATATGAGGTGTATACAGTAAAACGTACTACAAAAGAATTATGAGAATCCTTAGACAAGAAATATCGAACTGAGGATGCTGGCGCTAAGAAATACTTAGTAGGCCAATTTCTTGATTTTAAAATGATTGATTCCAAGCCTGTTGTAAGTCAAGTGCAGGAACTCCAGCTACTAATCCATGGGATGGAAGCTGAAAATATGCATACTAGTGAGCCATTCCAAGAGGCTACAATTATTGAAAAATTACCACCGAGTTGTAATGATTTTAAGCATTACTTAAAGCATAAACGAAAAGAAATGTTTGTTGAGGATCTTATTGTCCGACTTCATATTGAGGACAATAGAAAATCTGAAAAGAAATTTTTGTTGCTAATCAAGCTATAGCGAAAGCCAATGTGGTGGAGGTCCTTAAAGACTCCAAGAAGGGTAAGCATTATGCTAAACCAAAGTCCAAAATGGGACCAAAAGGAGGCATTGTGAGCATGAGCTTTTCGGTGACCCTCGGAATGATGATGACTTTTCGCTCTAACCTTCTATGGTTTAGTTGTTCCATGATTTTAGAGTCGAATCACGTTTGGCAAGTTCTTTGTTGACGATTTTGAGATCTTTGATTAAAAATAATTAAAATTGCATTTAATATGAGCATTTGTCTTTCCCTCATGCATTAATTTATTTTGGGGTTTTATGGAAAATTTGAACATTTTCAGCGAGTCCGATTATTTATCCTACATTCTAGACTCTTTGAGGTTTCCGAAATGTCAAGAATCGGTTGAATCGGATAACCGTAGTGAAAGTTATGATTTTTTAAAGTTAACGGTTTTTTCAAATCTTGGTCGTGTCTCGCCCCGATGACCTGTACCCAGTTCGCTAGGCATAGCAAGGAATTCACACATCTCACGTATTTTAGGGTTAAGCTTCGCATCATAAGCTCTTCTGCTCTCTGCCTCTCTAAACCGCCCCTGATATGTATGGCATTCATCACTTGAATTATTATGTAATCATTCATTTCATTCATGGTTTGATTCGGGCTGATCATCTTCTGATTTATCAGTGAGATCCGGACGTCCCCGTCGTCGCAGTATTCTCTGGTTGCATCTAGATCGTCGTTTAATCTACCATCCAATAAGTTTAGTATCAGAATCTGCTCTTCCAATCAAGTCTGATCTGCGTTTGAATGATGCTCCTCATGAGAGCACTCCTTACCCTTCTCCCTCTCCTCCTCATCAGGGTCAAGGTCAAGGGAATCTCAGTTGTGTTTTAAATTAGCTAATACTATGGCTATGTTCCTGCAATCGGATATGTTTGGGGCCACTATTTAAGAGCAAGTTAGATCCACTCGCAGGGAGGAAGAGAGTCTCAGAGGCCAGCAAGGCCTATATTTCAAGCTTTGGGAGAGATAGTTCAGTCTCGCTAGTTTAGAGTCAGTTTTTAGTATCGCCGCTCCCCCCTGTTCGTCCTATCCAGCAAAGCCAATTTTAATTTGGTCAAAGCTCTTCTCAGCCATCCTTATCATCTGCTCCACTAACCTTCGGTTTTTATCCCCTTGTGCACTCAAGGCCTGTTCTCCAGCCTCCTATTCTTCCAGCTTTCTTAGGAGGATTTACTCCTCAGATGATAGTCCCCTCAAGTGGCTTTGTTGTTCCTCCGGTGCAACCGACTATTTTCACACCCCCTAGGTTTGTGGTCACTCCTCGCGAGGTCACTCACCCTTAGAATCCTTTTTCTCGCCCCTAAATCGAAACCTTGGCTCCTCTGCCCTTTCAGTTTGGGTCATCTCCATGCAACCAAGTCACGCAGCCTTCGAGAATGACGCCCTAAACGGCGACTTTCTTTAGGCAATTTCTGAGCAGGAGCGGGAATAAGGAAGAAGTAAGAGGTGATGATTGGGTGCCTAAAAATTTCTCAATGCCCTAAATGGATGCTTATTCAGGCAAAGGCCCCCCCAAGTCCCGTATAGTCATGTATGAGCGAATCATGCGTGCCCAAAAGATTGGGAATAAGGTGCTGGCCAAGTTATTCCCGTGTACCCTTTCAGCCCCTGCTCTCGAGTGGTACAATACTCTTCCGGAGTCCATAATCCTAGATTGGAAACTCCTATCTAAAGCTTTGATTGCCCATTATTTATTTAATTCTATAATGAAGACCATAATTCAGCATCTAGAGGCAGTCAAATAGAAGCCCAGTAAAGTTTTCAAATCTTATTTCAATCGATGGATGGCCACTCAGGTCCTCTTGAAGCAAAAGCTCAGCCTTAAAGAAATGATCCTAAAGTTGCTTGACATGGCTCTCCTACTCCTTCAAAAAGAAATGGAGACCGACTCTTTTGAGTCTATTAAACAGTTTTTGAAAAGGCTGAGAGGATCGAGCGCCGGGAAGAGAAGGAAAGGGCTAGCAAGCTAAGTGGCAAACCCTAGTTTAACAAGAGCAATGAGTCCCAGCCTTTTGAAGTCGCTCTTGTTTTGATCGACGAAAAGACAGCTGTAGTTCAAATCATCACTTAGGAGAATGCTTCCATAGCTCAAACCACACCTGCTCGGACACCTGCTCAGAAAGTATTCGGGTCTCTATTGAAGCTTCCCCTTAGTGTTCTATTTTCCAAGTTGCTCGAGTAAGGCATGCTTACCTCTCTTTATGACTATCGTGTTCCCACACCCGAAGAAAGGGGAAACTTTTGTCCTATCATGTTCAGGGAGGACACAATAGATCAGTGCAAGCCTCTAGGCAGGGCCAATTGGCGTTTGGTGCGAGAAGGGAAAATGGCTCAGCCTGCTAGGAAGACCGATGCTGAGGAGAAGCCATCATTGAGTCTGGGCAATGAAGTAGGTATGATCAATTCCGGTCTCCGCAAAGATATTATATTGGCCATGGTCTCCTCTAGTTCAGCCAATATCCCTATACAAACCAACTCTGCCGCTAAATTTGACAAGAATCCCGTGAGGTCTCTAGCAGATGAAGGAGACAAGTTATCAGCTGAGCAAGCAAAGGTTTTGGACTTCGTCCTGGACGACGCAATAATGAAAGCTACCGAGGATGATTAGTCTACCGACTCTACCAATCAAGACCCTCCACCTGTGGAGGATGATTTTTCTATGATGTAATTTTCTTTCTATTTCTAAAATTTTGATGTGAAAAATTCTTCCTTTAAGGCACTTTAAAGACTCTCTTTTTGCTTATCTGTTTGATGTTTCACCTAATGGGTCCATGCATTCATTTCATCACAAGCATAATGTGTTTAGTATTCATGACGCTTCTTTAACTAAAATAAGTTTGAGTACGGATGATAATCTAAAATGGTAACCATTTTCTAATGACCTAAACTTTGATAGAAAATGAGAGATAATGAGTGCTTAAAGATCATGATAATGCTTTCACCTAGTCATACCTAGACACCCAGGGTTCGTCATCGGATTTCCAAGCATCTCATCTCTATGCCTGAAATAGCAAAAGAAGCAATAGATCTAATATGTCAGTCGGTCCATCGTCGGCCTCACGACTATAAGCAAATCGATTTTTAAGCTACCGAAGAAGTGCCAGCCAATTATGGAGGAAGAGCATCGCTGGATCATCTTCGATAGAGTTATGGCTTATCTTTTCTTCACCCACCCATTCTCAAATTTTCCACCCCCATGCAACATTGCCTTTTCCCCCTATCCATTCCCTTATACCCTCAAACCTTCCATGTTTCTCTCCTTCTTAGCCATTCTCAGCGAGGGGGATACATATGATCGGCAAGATTTGACCCTCATCAGTATAGGGGGAAGCTGACCCTTTTCATCGATATTACCATTGAGAAGATGGCTAAGTTCCTCGAGAAACACGTCCTTGCTCGGCGTATCCTGCCCCATCACATCATTCCAGTTATTGAGGTTTCAATCCTAAGGGGTACCCCCTAATCAATAAAAAATTTAGGTCTGAGCCCCACAGATCTTCACCGCACTGCCCACGAGCTAGTAGGACAACTAAAACTAAGAGTCGTATTGAACCCAGCGTGAAAGAGACCCCCATGGACTAAGGCGCAACCTGAGTAGCTTAAATAGTCTTCAAATATATCAAAAGCGCATAGCAAGGTTGAACAATAACAGCGTTAAGCATCAAGAGTATCCATTAAAGGCCAATGATCCTTTTCCAAAGCAGGAAAAGCCCACCAACGCCGATCAAAGGGGGAAGTTCCAACTAGATTGGGAAAGACCTTATGTAATAAAAAATATACTCAATTCAAGGGGCATGAAGATCCTAGAAGGTAATCAGATTTGCAACCCCTATCAATCAAATCAGGTCAAAGCTTTATCATAGCTAACCAAAAAGAATCAAATCCAGAAAAGCGGCATACAAAAAGCATATATAAATCAATCACCCAATGAGTGGTCTGTTGGGTATGATGTATCTCTCAAGGCAATTAGGGCGATATATCTTAATTATGTAATAGAATGAATTATTTATAAGCGGTTAATCTCCTAAAGACTGAAGGTGGTGCCTTAAGCTTGACACATGGATATATCTGGGAGATATATTGGAGACCGCAGCAAGATAAACACTTGGTATAAATATCAACGCGTTAGTGTTTATCTTTATGCAATAAGCTTTGCAAATATCCTCATACTTGAGATGCTAGTTGCCTTGTGTGGTACTATTGCTATACTTTGGGTCATTACTATGCACTCATTAATTTAGGGTGCTATGGGTGATTACGGGTATAGTGATGAAAGCACGTTGGTAGGCTGAGTAATCGAAAAGAATCCATCGCTCCGGATATATTAAGGAGTTGTACCTGGCCACTTGTTGAAGTGATGATTGCCATAAACCTCTGATCAGAGTATGTGTTTGATAGAAATGTTTTCTAGTCAAACACACTATCGTAAAAGGCAATATACTTCAGTAATAAGTAAATAACTAGGATAGCTTGGAGCAACCTTGCTATTAGTGGGTTAACACTTTAACCAAACCTAATAAACCAGATGGTACTAATATTAAAGAATGGAAGGAATTTATCGCACTGGATAACTATTGCATTAACCGGGATTAAGTCATAAGCATAAATGGCGTTCCAAGTAATGGGGGATGGTAGACCCTTGCTAGAGGTGTACTACAGTCGTTTAAGCTAATCGAGTTCTATTCACGGTCTAGAGCTTCGAGCCAATGGTTCCATTAGAACAAGGGGTGGTTAAGCCTTAACAGCTCAATACTTCGGGATCCTATAAGGTCACACACATTGGACCTTCATCTGACTAAGTAAAGAACTAATAGATTTATTCTATTAAAAAATATATATAACTTAAATAATAATTGGATTATTATTTAATAGGTTAAAATTGATTAGATTAATTTTGGATAAATCAAAGTATTTATTTTGACCGGTAACTAATTAATTAGAGTCATAAATAAATTATAATTGATTAGATCAATTTTGGGTGGATCAAGAAATTTATTTTGACTGGTGACTAATTTATTAGGATCAGAAAATAAATATTTGAAAAAGGATTAAAAGGGGAATTTTGCATTGGCGAGTTTAATTGGACCGAGAGTATAAAAGTATTTTGTACAGGCTCGAGTGCACAGGAGTACACCGAAAAGTGTGCGAGTAAGAAGGCTTGTGGAAGAAGGTTATGCAAAAGCACGCTTCAACTGGTAAGTTCTTTTTCTTTCTCTTTTAATTATTAAGTCTTTTTCTTTAAGTGTTTTTAGACTTAATAATTATGTTTAGGTTATTTTTGCATGCTTAGTTTATTTTATGCTTAGGTTATAACTTAGAGTTATAACATGTTTAGAATAAAATAAATATGCTATGATATAATTTGGAATTATGGTATGCCTAGTCCTTTAGCATGCTAACCTAGGTAGAGGATTATTTAATTAAGGCTTTATTTAATTTATATGCAACTAGTAGGAGTTCCTGGGACAAAATTTTAAATTTCCGCCATACCTCTTATGCATGTTCAATTTAATTGTTAGTTCCTAACAGTGGTATCAGAGCATGTCTATTTAGTGCATAATTAAGTTAGAAGCAAACTAAATATTATTTTCTAAATGAAATGATTTGTTTATTTAATTGTTTGGAACAATATATATAAACTTGTGCCTTTCATTTCATGGTTAGAAAATGGTTATGAATAATTTTGAATAAGCCTGCTCAACTTACTCAAATTATACAAGTGTCAATAATTTATTTAAATTACATGGGTTATAGATGCTCCCAATTTAGATGAATTGGAAGAACGAAATTTATTAGTTCAAGAGAATCCATTAGTCTTCAAGCTTGTGCCCGTATTTGTTCTAACTAAGGATTGGACTTGGTGTGTACTCCTCATAGGGCACCTCTCCTACCTGGGAACCTATATCGGTGCAATTTGAATTGACCAACTGGGGGATTAATATGAACTAATTTATTTCTAGTATATAAGATGGTGCTTATATATGTTTCTATAACAAAGTAAAAAAATTAAATTTATTGAATAAAAGCTTAAAGGAAATGCAATATAAATATAACAAATAAAAGTGTTAATTATTTTGCATATAATCTAGGTTGATGGAATAATTATAATAAAGAGCTGAACCCACCTAAGGTTAGACCTTATAAATTAATTCTAAAATTCTTTGGATTAATACAAGTTATTATAATTTTGTCCATCTGATAAAATCCTAGATTGGGTGAGACGTTTAACACCAATAAAATCCCAAAGTAAATATATTAAGGCAAGTTATAGTCTTCCTTACTCAAATTTATAATACGGTCTCTTTGGGCTATCAAAGTGCTACACGAAGCGTTCCTTCTAGTCCACATTGATTGGTTGTAAAGTCTGAGATAGGGCCTGCCTTAACAGAGCTGGGGCAGTCCACTATAAAATTGGGGGCCAGGCCCAGATCTCAAACATATTCAAGGAGATGCTAATATAAAAGCACACGCCCCTTGGGATTAGGGAACTTGAATGAATTAGCAATTGCATGCGATGCAAATGAAATGGGATTCCAACTGTGAGCATGGGATTTTGCAGTCCCTCTCGCGAGACGATGATAACGTGTACCCGATTTTAATGCCTCAAAATAAAAGTTCTCTTTAGAATTTTTATTACCAAAATAATATTCCTCGCGAATTTTATACTTGGTAGAATCCAGTTTGGTGTGCCCGATAACGCATCCGGTAGGAGCTTGGACCAATGATTTATACCCAAATTAAAAAATACCCATTAAAATATCATTAAAAATCAGAAAGATACCTTTTCACCCACTACTAAACCACTTTAGGTGACTTTTTAGGCTCCTAAGCCCGCTGCCTGTGGGCATGCTAGAGGCTGATGCCCCCAGCGGCATCAGTCATGCCGTCGGAGGCATCACCATGTCACCAGCGGCATCATCCATACCGCCGGATGCATGAATTGAGACAGGTCCCTGCAGAGACAGCCTTTCGGCCACTTTCGGCTAAATTGGTCAAAAAGGCCTCGAAAAACACCCCATTTCACCTATAAAAGCACACCTTGAGCTGTAATTTAAAGGGGGGGAAGTATCTAAGGTTAGAAGTTCAATGTTAGAATGAGAAAATAGATTTTTGTGAGTTGAGAATTAGATAAGGTAGAAAAAAAAAAAGGATTCCGATCCATTTTTCTTGATTTTTTCTTCTTTGAATTCTCTGATTGTGAGCTTAAAATCAGTAAACCTTTTAGTTAAAATCAACTTAATTAGATTTAGAAATCGGAAGCATTTAAATTTACTACTAAATCGTCATAACAAGCTCCCTGAAGGTGTTTCTTTCAGTTTCTGAAGAGGTGGATTGACGGCCTCGAGGTAAAAATCCTGAGTCTCATAGCTCTTTGACATTAATATTACTGATTTGTGTTAATTTTTGTTGATTTATATTCATTTTTGGGTTTTCGATCATTTTTTACTGCCACCACTGCTGCTGCAAGAAATTAAAGTCACCGGAGGCATGTGATGTCGCCGGCGGTATCACCCATGTTGCCAGAGACATCACTGATACCGCCAGTGGCATCACGTTCCTTAAAAACTTCACTTTCTTGTGGTACTCAGAAAGCCATGTAGCCTACCTACAAACTGATGTCGCCAGTGACATAATTGATATCCCCAGCGGCATCAGCCATGTTGCCAGCGACATCAACCATGTCGTCGGTGGCATCAGTTGTATCGTCGGCGATATGACTTTCTGGATAGCAGTTTTATTTTCATTTGTTCCCAGACTAGCTTATTTTTTGAAGTTAGAACATAAAATGCAATGATGGAAGTTCAAAACCTCTTGAAAACAGACCCCACCCCATAACGTGTGGCATTTTCACTTATAATCCGGTTAAAGCAACGATTGAACCTAAAATCTGATTAAAAACGGAATTTCCCCGCAAACGCCATTTAAATCTCATTTTAGCCATCCGACCGGGCTTTATAATACTGTAAATAAAATATGCATATCTGTGCTAACAATCTTCTGCAGGTAGACGTATATCAGACATTCGGGTATTTTATTTATTGTATAGAAAAATGTACAGGACTTGGAAGCCTTGTAATAATTTTATTTTCCGCACTTATTTTTTAACGGCTGTAAATATTTTATTCATCGCTTCAATTGCTTGATAAATGCAAAAATAACAAAATAACTGAAAACACAAATAAATAGGATGGATTAAACCGGTTAAGAAAGGATGAAGTATCTTAACTCGGCCTAATGAAAAATAGATAACATCATCCGAACTCGGAATCTCTACTTAAGGTATGGTCCAACCACCCGGTGGGAAAATCGTACCAAAAATTTCCCAATTGAGCTGAACCGAGTGGCGACACTATTTTAAGTACGGGATTTCTATCTCTTATCTTTTGAGCATTTAAACATGCAAAATCATTTTTCAATCACATCACTCGCATCTCCCCTGTCACCATAAGAGGCCGGCCCACCGGCCCGGCTCAGCATCCGCCACGCCAAACGACGTTCACTCACACCAACTATGACTTACTGTTATGACTTGACTCATAAAATTGGGGGTTGTAGTAGACTAGTTATAGATGCTACCTACTAGGAAACTTAGCTGGGCTAAAATTCACGAATTCAATAGAATGGGCTATTGTAAATTTCGAAGAAAATAGTAGGAAAATGTATTTAGTTAAAAGTCCTCATATTAAATACATGTACTTAAACTAATATCTAAACACTTTTCTTTTCTTATATCTTAGGTTGAAAATGGCTTCCAATTTTAATCTCAGTATGTTACTTGACACCAAATTGAATGGCTTGAACTTTTCTGATTAGTTCTGAGCAGTGAGAATAGTTCTCTGATCTGAGGCAATTGCCTATATCCTAAGTGAAATTTTCCCTGTAGAACCTGATGTTGAGGATCATGTGGAACATGATGCCTGGTTGAAGCACAGGAAGGATCGTGAGACTGCCATGTGTATTATGTTGGGGTCCATGAATCCTGAGCTTCAGAAACAACATGAGAACATGCCCTTGGAGGATATGGTTCTCCATCTTGAAGAACTCTTTTCGGAGAGGGAGAGGATAGAGAGGTATGAGACCTCCAAGCTCCTTTTTGGAACCAAGATGCAGGCTGGCACTTTTGCCTCTCAGCATGTACTGAAACTCTTGGGATACCTTGAGAAGCTGAATTGATTAGGATTCGAGATGAATCATGACTTGAGCATTGACCTTGTGTTGATGCTCTTGACAGATAGTTACTCAGGCTTCATGACTAACTATTACATGAATAGGATTAATTCTACTATCCCTGAATTAATCAATATGCTGAAAATAGTAGAACCTCATATAAAAAAGGATCAGAAACTCTACTGTAGGTTGAAAAATGCAAGGCTTCTAAAAAGAAGAAGCAGGCACTGGGTGCCAAGAAAAGAATCAGTAAGAAGAAGAATGAAAAGAAGGCATCTAAGTATGTCTGCTTCCAATGTGGGAAACCGGGACATTGGAAGAGGGATTGCAAAGCTCTTGCTTCTGAGCATTTAAAGAAGAAGCCTACAGAGGCATCTACTTCAGGTATGTTTGTAATTGAAAACTTTGCTACTTTTCCACGAGAATCCACTTGAGTATTGAATACTAGTTGTGGTTCTCATATCTGTACTTCTATGCAGGGACTAAGGAACTATAGAAAACTTGCAAAAGGGGAGATGGACCTATGCGTGGAAAATAGAGCCAGAGTTACTGCATTAGCCGTAGGGAGATTTAGTCTTGTTTTGCCAAGTGGACTTGTTTTAGTTTTGAATAATTGTTTGTTTTAGTTTTGAATAATTGTTACTACATTCCAAGTGTTACTAAGAATATTGTATCTGTTGCATGTTTAGCAGCAGAAGGATTTGAAATTTTATTTTTGAATAATAATTATCAGATTCATTTGAATAATATTCTTTATGGTTATGGAATGTTGAAAGGTGGCATTTATATTCTTGATACTAAAATAGAAGTTTTCAATATAAAAAATGTGAAGAAAGTTAAATTAGATAATAAGAATTCCTTCTACTTATGGCATTGCCGTTTAGGCCACATAAACAGAGATCACTTAACCAAGTTGCATAAGCGTGGAGACTTGGGCCCAATAGACTTGGAGTCTTATGGTGATTGCAAACCTTGTTTAAAAGGAAAAATGACAAAGTTACCCTTTAAAGGAAAGGGTGAATGAGCCACGAGTATATTGGAACTTATACACACTGATGTGTGTGGTCTAATGAGTGTTCAGACACTAGGAGGATACTCCTACTTCATAACCTTTATTGATGATTACTCACGATACGGTTATTTGTGCTTGATGAAGCACAAGTCTAAAAGTTTTAAAAAATTCAAACTATTCAGAGCTGAAGTAGAGAAACAGCTTAAGAAAAGTATTAAAACACTTTGATCGAATCGAGGTAGAGAATACTTAAGTCAGGAGTTTCAGGATTATCCAAAGGAAAATAGGATAGTTCCTCAGTGGACCCCTCCTTATACACCCCAACACAATAAAGTGTCGGAAAGGAGGAATAGGACTTTATTAGATATGGTCAGGTCCATGACGAGCCATGCAGTTCTTAGTAAATCCTTTTAGGGATATGCACTGGAGAACGTAGTTTATGTCTTAAATAGAGTGCCCACTAAATCAGTTGATTTGGCACCTTATAAAAGATGGTGTAACAAAAAGCCATCTCTGAGTCACTTAAGAGTATGAGGCTGTCCTGCCGTGGTAAAGAGGATAGCGTCAAATAAGCTAAATGCCAAGGCTGATAAATGTCTATTCATTGGATATCCAAAGGAAACAATTGGATAACTGGTTTACCAACCAGAAGCATAAAAGGTATTTGTGTCTCGGAATGCTCACTTTTTGGAAAAGGAACACTTACTTGCAAAATTTAGTAGGAGTAATATTGAACTGGAAGTTCAAGAGAAAGAGACAGACAATCAACTGATTGACCCCGTTCTAGATACATAAGAGAGTGTGATCCAAGAACAACCTGTCAAAATATAATCATTATAAAGATCAGGTCGTGTTCATAAGGGTCCCGATAGATATGGGTTTATCATCACTAATGATAAGGAACTATATCTTATAGAGGATGATGAACCAAGGATATATGATGATGCAATGAAAAGCTCAGATTCTGATAAATGGCAAAAGGCCATGAAATCAGAAATGGATTCCGTGTACGAGAACTAAGTTTGGAATTTGGTTGATGCACCGCAAGAGGTTAGACCAATTGGGTGCAAATGGGTCTTCAAGAATAAGACAGACATGGAAGGTAATGTAATTACCTATAAAGCAAGGTTGGATGTAAAAGGTTATAGTTAACAGGAAGGTATTGACTATGATGAAACCTTCTCACCGGTACCCATGCTCAAATCTATAAGGATACTCCTCACCATTACTGCTCATTATGATTATGAGATCTAGCAGATGGATGTAAAAATGACATTCCTGAATGGGGATTTAGACCGAGATGTGTATGTGATACAACCTGAGGGTTTTACATCTCAGAATGGCTCGAAGGTATGCAAGCAACAAAGATCCATTTATTGACTTAAGCAGGCATCCAGGAGTTGGAATATAAGGTTTGATCAGACAATCTAGGAACTGGATTTCTGCCCAAATGCAAATGAGCCTTGTGTTTGCAAGAAGGTTAGTGGGAGTGCAATCATTTTTCTAGTATTGTATATTGATGACATTCTATTAATAGGAAACGACACTTCTCTTCTTCAAAATGTTAAAGTATGGTTATTAAGAAAGTTATCCATGAAAGACCTTGGTGAAGTAGCATTTATACTAGGTATAAAGATCTACAGGGATAGATCCAAGAAGCTATTAGGTCTTTCTCAAAGTACATATATAGACAATGTATTGATTAGGTTCAACCTTGAGCATTCTAAGAAAGGTTATCTCCTGATGACAAAGGGGATTAACCTATCTAAGGCTGAGTGTTCGAAGACAGCTTAGGAGAGAATGTGCATGAAGGATATACCCTATGCATCCATGATAGGATCCATCATATATGCTATGATATGTACTAGGTCGGATGTCTCTCAGGGTTTGAGCTTTATGAGCAGATATCAATCAGATCTAGGTGAAAAGCACTGGATGGCCGTTAAGGCAATCCTTAAGTACTTAAGAAGGACTAAGGATGAGTTCTTAATTTATGGAGAAGGTGACCTCACTATCAAAGGTTACACTGACGCGAGTTTTTAATCTGACAAGGATGACTTTAAGTCTCAGTCTGGTTTTATGTATGTGTTAAATAGAGGGGCAGTATGTTGGAAGAGTTCCAAGCAAGAAACTATTATTGATTCAACCACAAAATCTAAATACATTATTGCATGCGAAGTAGCAAAAGAAGCTGTCTGGTTAAAGGGATTTATTGGTGATCTGGGTGTGGTGCCTGAGGCTGTTGATCTAATTACTTTATATTATGATAACAATGGTGCTATAGCTCAGGCAAAGGAACCACGGTCTCATCAGAAAAACAGACATGTATCCAGAAAGTATCATATAATGAGGGAGAATGTTGATGCTAAGATAATAAGATTAGAATATATACCCACTGATCAGAACCTCACAGATGGTCTGACAAAGCCATTGACTCAAGTCAAATATGACCACCATATTAAAGCATATGGATTGAAACATATAGCTAATTAGCCTTAGTGCAAGTGGGAGTTTATTGGATATGATGTATGCCCTTAAGGCAATTTGGGCGATATATCTTAATTATATAATAGTACGAATAATTTATTTAATCAATAAAGGCATTTGTTCTTTTGTTTATATCAATGTGCTTCTATACATATATATTATAGCTGGTTAAAATATATTCATTGATGTATGTATACAAAAGTCCTTGACATATCATAGCATGAAGTCAGAGAAATTATAGTTGGACTATATTTGGTGGAACCTGCTTCATGTGCAATTATGATTATGTCTAAACTATCCTTAGTCATAGCTTCATCAAGAAAGGATACTAATAATATGGAAAGACTAGCATGTGGTCAACTTTCTTGGAAAGGGTCGAAGCGGTTAATCTCCTAAAGAATGAAGGTGGTGCCTTAAGCTTGACACATGGATATATCTAGGAGATATATTGGAGACCGCAGCAAGATAAACACTTGGTATAAATATCAACGCGTTAGTGTTTATCTTTATGCAATAAGCTTTACGAATGTCCTCATACTTGAGATGCTAGTTGCCTTGTGTGGTACTATTGTTATACTTTGGGTCATTACTATGCACTCATTAATTTAGGGTGCTACGGGTGATTATGGGTATAGTGATGAAAGCACGTTGGTAGGCTGAGTAGTCGGAAAGAATCCATCGCTCTGGATATATTAAGGAGTTATACCTGGCCACTTGTTGAAGTGATGATTGCCATAAACCTCTGATTAGAGTATGTGTTTGATAGAAATGGTTTCTAGTCTAACACACTATGGTAAAAGGCAATATACTTCGGTAACAAGTAAATAACTGGGATAGCTTGGAGCAACCTTGCTATTAGTGGGTTAACACTTTAACCGAACCTAATAAACCAGATGGTACTAATATTAAAGAATGGAAGGAATTTATCACACTGGATAACTATTGCATTAACCGGGATTAAGTCATAAGCATAAATGAAGTTCTGAGTAATGGGGGATGGTAGACCCTTGCTAGATGCGTACTACAGTCGTTTAAGGTAATCGAGTTCTATTCACGGTCTAGAGCATCGAGTCAATGGTTCTATTAGAACAAGGGTTGGTTAAGCCTTAACAGCTCAATACTTCAGGATCCTATAAGGTCACACACATTGGACCTTCATCGGACTAAGTAAAGAACTAATAGATTTATTCTATTACAAAATATATATAACTTAAATAATAATTGGATTATTATTTGATTGATTAAAATTGATTCAATTTTGGATAAACCAAAGTATTTATTTTGACTAGTAACTAATTAATTAGAGTCATAAATAAATTATAATTGATTAGATCAATTTTCGTTGGACCAAGAAATTTATTTTGACTGATGACTAATTTATCAGGATTAGAAAATAAATATTTGAAAAATGATGAAAAGGGGAATTTTGCATTGGCTAGTTTAATTGGACCGAGAGTACAAAAGTATTTTGTACATGCTCGAGTGCGCGAGAGTACACCAAAAAGTGTGCAAGCAATGATGGGCATTGCTTGCAGCAGCCCATGAAAATGGGCTCCACATGCACAGCCCATGTTGACTTGTGGCACACAGCGTGTACACATGGGATGGGAGTAATTAATTACTCCCATCCCACATCGAATAAGGGGGAGCAATTTCGCTCCCCCCAAGCCTATATATAGGCTATCCCCTTTCCTTTCAAATTGTACCAAGCTCAAAGCATAAATCCTAAGCGAGATAATTAATCTCTCGGGTAATTAAGCAAGTTATTTTTGTGGAGCCTGAATTTATTCGGGCACCGCTAGTTTATATTTTTTTGGGTGAGGCTTCTAGAGTTGTCTAGCAACTACTCGAGGCTTATTAGTTCTTCCTCCTGGAGAGGCTTTGGTTGATGGGGTTCGTGTGGTTACTGATAGAGGCTATCCTACGATTGGAGGCTTGTGCAAGAAGGTTCTGCAAAAGCACGCTTCAACTGGTAAGTTCTTTTTCTTTCTCTTTTAATTATTAAGTCTTTTTCTTTAAGTATTTTTAGACTTAATAATTATGCTTCGGTTACTTTTGCATGCTTAGTTTATTTTATGCTTAGGTTATAACTTAGAGTTACAACATGCTTAGTATAAAATAAATATGCTAGGATATAATTTGGAATTATAGTATGCCTAGTCCTTTAGCATGCTAACCTAGGTAGAGAATTATTTAGTTAAGGCTTTATTTAATTTATATGCAACTAATAGGAGTTCCTGGGGACAGGGACAAAATTTTGAATTTCCGCCATGCCTCTTATGCATGTTCAATTTTACTGTCAGTTCCCAACATGGTCCTCTATTGCTCGGGCAAAAATTAGGGTTTATCCCGCTAATCGGTATTCTATAAACTGTCAGGCAAAAGTTAGGGTGCAAGAATAGCCCGCTAGACTGAAAACCCAAAAAGGGCGGTCTAGGCGAAAGTCAGGGTAAAGTGAGCTAAGAGAGTACGTTGGCTAGAAAACCTTCATAGGCCATTCAACACCAGAGTTTGGGTCAATAAAAATGATTATCATCATCATGTACTCAAACTTAATTCAACTAACGAAAATGTCACTTTTACTGAATTCTTTATGTTTGTGCTTGAATGAATATATATTGGGCCCTAAAGGCGAAATGTTGCAAGTAAGTCAAACGTAGGGTTCCGTGCAGTCAACCCAATAAATCAAAAGAAAAGAAAAAAGAAGATAAAAGGCAAAAATCCTAATAGACTGAAAAGAATCAAGGTCCATGCAAAAGCTGGGATAGTTCACTGGAATAAAAACCCGAAAAGGGCAGTCCAGGCAAAAATTAGGACATGAAAGAAAAAATAAGCAAGTCTGATAGGCCCAACACAATGTTTGAGTCTATGCAAAAATTAAGACGGCCAAACCAAAGATGAATGACTACCATCGATCATATCGAGATATTTGCATCATTGCCATCAGCATCAGAATGCATGGATATGTTCGTCGGTCTAATAGATTCGAATGACTCAAATTCGTCCTCCGCTCGTGTCCGCTCAATTCTTGATCGCAACTGAGCATCTTGATTCCACAATACCCTAATCTTCTGAAGCCATATGTGGTAGAATTCATTGGTAGTGATAGCGCACGGTCGTTCGTTATCCAAAATCTTGAGCTCTGGTTCATGCACCCCCCTTGTCTCCGTCATGCCTGATCCAGCAATCAATTCGCAGTCAAATCACCGCGGCTTCCCTAGTTCTCCACCAAAGGCATTCTCACCTAATCTGTGCAACATCCCTAATCCTCCTCTAGGGGCATTCTTGTCTTGTTCTTATGGCAAAGCAATTCTATGTATCCTCCCTTTTCAAGCAAGTCGATCTTTCCCCGAATTAAGCAAAGTCGATCAAGTAAGTTAATCAGTCAGCTTGAAGATGACCAGTCTGAGTATCTCATGCATTCATACATTCATGCATAATGTTCATGTCTATTATTCTATGCTGAATTCCACAGGAAATAAAGTAAGGAAAAATATCCTCGGGTTATACGATCGACCTCCAAGTAAGAGCCTGTATCAAGAGGCATCTCAGAATTGTCTTCTGTCCTACATTTGAAGACAGAATTTCTCCCAGGGGCACAACAGCTAGTCTCAATGCTCAACATTGGCAGTTTCTCTGGCCTCCCAGAAATCTCAACTCTTATTTCTTTTTCTTCCTTTTTTACTGCTTAACTAAAGGGGCAAAAAGTATTTTTGTTCCACAAAATCAATTAAGCAATAAAAACGCGATTATATGGCTTACTAATGCTTTAAAGCCTTCTTGACAGGCACACTATGGGGCACTTCAGAAGGACGACCAACCCAGTGGATCCTAAAAACAGAACTCAAAACTTTATCCCAGGGGCACCTCAATGTAAATGCCTAGGGGCATCTTAATGCAAATACCCAGGGGCATATCAGCCAGACTCGGCGCTCGGCTTCGACATTCTCTCCGAACTCCCGGAAATCTCAACTTTATTTCAGTTTCATTCTTCTATTTTTGTTGCTTAATCGAAGGGGCAAAAATTTTTATCTCGGTAAAATCAATTAAGTAACAAAAGCGGAGCTCATGTCTCTCTCTAATATCTTAAAATTTTTATAGGAGGCACAACGCCTTTAGTCCAACAGTCTCCTCAGGCATTTTTCAGTAAATCCCAATCCGACCTCGTTAGATGTCCTCGACACCTTCCAGTTAAGTTCTTGGTATGCGTTCTAGTCTAAGGATCTCGTTTAATATTCTCGGCATACAATTTAAGCCAAGCACATCCCATTTCGACCTCGTTAGAAGTTCTTGGCACCTCCCAGTTAAGTTCTTGGTGTGTATTCCAGTCTAGGGATCTCGTTTGATATTCTCGGCATGCGATTCAAGCCAAGCATATCCAAGTCCGACCTCATTAGAAGTTCTTGGCACCTTCCAATTAAGTTCTTAGTATATGTTCCAATCTAGGGATCTCGTTTGATATTCTTGGCATGCGATTCAAGCCAAGCATATCCCAGTCCAACCCCGATAGAAGTTCTCGGCACCTTCCAATTAAGTTCTTGGTATGCATTCCAGTCCAAGGATCTCGTTTGATATTCTCGACATGCGATTCAAGCCAAGCATATCCCAGCGCGACCTCGTTAGAAGTTCTCGACACCTTTCAGTTAAGTTCATGGTGTGAATTCCAGTCTAGGGATCTCGTTTGATATTCTCGGTATGCAATTCAAGCCAAGCAAATCCTAGTCCGATCTCGCTAGAAGTTCTCGGCATTTCTTAGTGAAGCCCTCGGTGTTCTTAGCATTCCCCTTATCTCCGACATGCCTGATTCAACCTCTGCCCTCTGGTAGGTCCGTTGATGATGCCTTCCATAACCATCTGAAGACAACCGCCTCAAGAAATCCCTACTCCTCTTTTTCCCGAAGCAACCAACCAATCCATCCTAAAATCGTTTGGGGTAGCGAAGGCAATACCGAATCAATTTCTCAGTCAATGTCATTCTTAATAGGTCTGTTTATGGCAATCCCAGAAGACAACAGGTTCAAGAATCCGCGTGTCAGGTATATCCTCCTATCCCTCGCTCTTTCGTGAGATCACATTTGACCCATCAAATGATAATCTCATGAGGGGAAGCCTGTGAGCACGGGCTTTTCGGTGACCCTCGGAACGATGATGACTTTTTGCTCTAACCTTTTATGGTCTAGCTGTTCCATGATTTTAGAGTCGAATCACATTTGGAAAGTTCTTTGTTGACGATTTTGAGATCTTTGACCCCGATTAAAAATAATTAAAATTGCATTTAATATGAGCATTTATCTTTCCCTCACGTGTAGTAATTTGTTTCGGGGTTTTATGGAAAATCCAAACATTTTCAGTGAGTCCGGTTATTTTTCCTACATTCTAGACTCTTTGAGGTTCCCGAAATATCAAGAATCGCTTGAATCGGATAACCGTAGTGAAAGTTATGATTTTTTAAAGTTAACGGTTTTTTTGGATCTTAGTCGTGTCTCACCGGGGACCACAGCTGCCGCCGCCCGCGGCTGGAACTCTGGTGGATGCTGCCTTGGCAGCCACCATGTGGGGGCCACTTTACCTTGGAGGTAAAGTTGGCCGCTTCACATGAAGCGGCCTAGATTTAGCCGCTTCATGTGAAGTGGCCTTCCTTTGGCCGCTTCAGCTGACGCGGCCCAGATCTGGCCTCTTCAGCTGACCCGACCTGCCACATTAGTGATGCGGTCCACCGCGTTACTGAAGCAGCCTTGTTTCGGGGACTGTACTTTCTCGTTTCTGATCTTTTTTCTGTCAAAATTTGAATTTTCACCGATTTTTTATCCACAAAATTCATGTTTTCAAGGGACTAAATGCATTATTTTCATAAATTGAAGCCTATATAAACCCCCAAAATCACTAAAAATAGGACTTTTTGCTGATTTTTCAATACATTAGAATTCTTAGAATTTTCTAAGCTTTAGGGAGAAAAAGTTTAATAATATAGTGAAAATCAAAACCAACACACTTGGTTCTTGATTTATAAATCTTATTAGGCTTAATCTTTTAGGTTAAATCGTTAAAATCTATTAGAAATCTTAGGTAAAAATTGGTTTAAATAGGATTTAGGACTTTTTCCTCAAAAATCACTAAATCCCTTGCTAAATCCGTTGTTTCATCAGGTTTTCATCTCAAATCCGTCACAAAGCTTGCCAAATGTCCGGTTCTAGTCTCGAGAGTGGATTCATGGCCTTTAGGTAACTTTCTAAGTTCCAATCTATTTCTTTCTATTATTTACTTCTGCTGTTGTGTTTTTTGTTATTTTTTCGGGCGTTTGGCCATTTTCTTCGTCCTTTTTGTGATTTTCTGCCAAAACTCCGGCTGACCATTCCGGTGAACATCAGGCCGACTGAACGTCACCTAAGCCACCTTGCTGAGTCAGCCTACCACTTCGTTCAGTCAGCCTTTCGATTGCTAAAGCGGCCAATCGTTGTTTTGTCGGATTTTCTGGGTTCTTTTCCCCCCAAACTGAAAAACCAAAGTTATTTAAGCATTTTAAGTCCGAATCTACTGTAACAGTGTAGGAAATGACTTGAAATTTTGGTAATCTTGGGTTTTCGGGCGCAAAGACGTCAATTCCTGCTTGTTTAGGCACTTTTTCCGACAGGCCACTTCAGTGGGACGAAGTCTGACTAGTATCATCTAGGCCACCTCGTTAAGTCGGCCTACCATGTCACTGAGTCGGCCTACCAGTTCACTGAGTCGGCCTACTAGTAAAAATGTCCAAATGGTCCATGTTTGCTTATTCTGTTGTTTTTTGCCCTATTTTTGTCTTTTTAACCGATTTTGGTCATTTTAACGAGTTTTCAGTCCCGTTTTCACCCGAAAAATCTCTAAAAATCACAAATAGTCTGAAATTAATTAGATCAAGTTTTATCGCTGCTGGAAATTATTTTATCTAGTATTTAACGGGTTAAATGACTATTTAATGGCTTAAAAATAGCATTTTTAACAAAATAAATCTAAATAAATCGTTTTCCACCAACTAAAAATTCTAAAAATATTCTGAATATATTAAATCTTATTTTATGATATTTAGTTAATTTATTTCACCCTTTTTAGGTCGTTAGATAATTAATTAAGGCCCAAAATTATGTTTTTATGGCGCAAAATTCAAAAATATATTTTTCTTCATGCTATGTGTTTATTTTCTGCATTTCTTTATTTACGCTTTATTTATGATTAGTCCCGTATATCTCTTGCCTCATTTGGAGCCAGTCCGAGTCTGTAAGCTCGGTTAAAACTCGGTTTCGCCCATTTATTTATTTATCGCTTTATTTACTTTCTTGCATTAGAAAAATGTATAGGTATCTGTAAAGCCTTGTAATAATTTTATTTTCTTGCTTTGATTATTTATCGCTTTTCGTGTGATGTATGGCATATAAACCGAAAACACCAAACAATAATCGGATTAAATTGCATAAGAACTAAGGTCACGTTTATTAAAATATAATCGACTTGATTTAAAAATCGAAAAGTAAGCAACATTATCTGAACTTAGAATCTCTATTTTAAGGTACGGTCCAACCACCTGGTGGAAATATCATACCTAAATTCCCAGTGGAGCTTAACCGGGTGGCGACTCTATCTTAAAATACGGGATTCTAAGTCTCGTATCCCTTAACACATAAATCGGACTAAATTTCAACTTTAACATCGCTTTCGTTATCCATTTTCATCACGCTAGAATAAGGATTATCCCTTAGCACGCTTCACAGTGCTCGTTGTTTCTTTGCCCCACGCTGAAGAGCATTAAAGCTTACCTTGTGAGCGGGAGGATCGAGGGTCGTCGGCTCACAGGCATTTTAAGAAACTTAAGTTCAATGGAAAATGCTTCAACTGCATTAAGATGGGCCATAAGTCCTCTGAATGCTGGCTGCCAAAGAGGGAAAACAAGAATGAGGCAAATGTTGTTGCTGAAATTACTAAAGATGTGTTTGACATCGACTTATGTGTGATAATTTCTGAGGTCAACCTGGTTGACTCAAACCCAAGAGAGTGGTGGCTTGATACTAGTGCTACCCGTCACGTATGTTGTGACAAAGAGTCTTTTGCTGGACTGACTCTCATAAATGATGGGGAGAAGCTCTATATGGGTAATTCTGCTACTTCCAAAGTCAAAGGACATGGACCAGTGATTCTAAAAATGACTTTCGGCAAAGAAGTAAAACTGCAAAATGTCTTATATGTACCTGACATATGGAAGAATTTGGTTTCTGGGAGCCTTTTGAGTGCACACAGCTTCAAAATGGTATTTGAATCCCAGAAATTTATTTTGTCTAAAGGAGGTATGTACGTGGGAAAGGGATATGAATGTAACAGAATGTATAAATTCAATTGTATCTCCAGTAAGCACAGTTCTATTAATATGAACAAGAACAACGTTTCTGCTTATATGGTTGAGTCTTTTAATTAATGGCATAATGGACTTGGACATGTTAATTTTAGTTTATGCTCTACTATGCTTTAATTTATTATGGTTCATGAATCGACTGAATCGTAATATTTAGCCGATTCGCCACAGAATCTGTATTGAATCGTAGAATCATGGTAAATTTAGATTCATCCCATAGATTCGAATCAATTTGGGGTTGAATCAAATCGAATCGTAACATTCGTATCGAGAATCATAAGATTTTGGTAACTATGCTAATATTCTTTTCTTTTTCTCATTTCTCCTTGCTAAGTTTTTTGAACAAGAGCTTGAAGGAGCCTTTGAAAAGGATGGTCCAAAGGGATTTCACTCTTGTTTTAAGTGCCTGAATCATATCCATAATGGTGTTGATATCTCTCGATAATAAACACAAAGAGAACCCAATTACGAAAAAAGAACAAGAAGAAGAAACAATATTTTCTCCAAAACTAATGTCAAATTCAAATTTGCAAAAAAAAAAAATTGGTTGTTATGATTGTCAAATTTCTTGTGTGCGAAAGCATTGATGAGATAAGGCGCAAATAATCAGCTTAAGCACCATACGAAGATGGAAAAAAGTGATGTGAGAATACCTGATTAAGAACAGCACACACTGTATATATCCTTTTCATCTTAATATATAAATACTTCAATTAAGTCAATCAACCGGATGCTCTAAAGTATAAACAGAGTCTACGTATGTTAATATTGTCAAATTAACTAGATTTAACACGCATACAGAAGGAGAAAAAAATGGGTCAAATGAAAAACTAGCAATAAGCTTTGACTATTTTCATTTACTCTGTCCATCTTGATATCTACAAAATATTTTGGCAATGTATTATGCACATGAATATATAACTATAGAGAAATACCGCATCTGTTGCAAAATTGCTTGCCACAGAACAAGAATGCTTATAAGTCTTACACTCAAAAGCTTATAAAACACAAGCCGTGGGTCTTATTTTCTCATCAGATAAACGTTCAAACAACTCTTTTGAATGATAATTGGTAGTACTTTCATGAGAATCTAAGCACGAGTAAGAATATGACATGTCTAATTGTCTGCTCACCACAAAATCATGTATCAAGCTTACATCCCCCATATATTCTCACTCTATCTAAAGTCCCTAATTTTCACTGAAGGGGTGGCGACCGAATGCCGGAAAGTCGCACTGCCTGGACTGGGCGCTTAAGCAGGGGGCTCCAGCGCATGTTAATAACACTTTGGGGACCGCAGTAAAAGGTGAAAATTCAATTTTAATAATTTAAAGTTATGTTAGGGGCAGTTTAGTTTAGTATGAAGAAGATATTGTAGGGTCAGATTCTCAAATCCAAAAGTTTATATTTCTTCTGTTCAAGGTATTGTTAAAAAATCCAGCCGCCCATTTTTTTCTTTGTACGGCCCACAATATAGTCCTCTTTGCCCTTAAAATAAAAAAGCTGCTCAATAACGCCCCCCGACCCATCTTCACGACCATATTCCCTTCTTATTCCCTCTTAAATCCAAAAAATTGACCTCAAACCAAATCAAAACAAGTGGGATTTGCAGGCTCACACGTAAAATAAAATGGAAAGAAAGATAAAAACAAATTCAAATCAAATAAGTTAAGCATAAGTAATTATAGAGTGGAAAAAACACCTGTAAAAAATTCTCGATTCCATCCATGCCATAGATAACAAATGTACTTAAATCTCCAAAAAAAAGCCTCTCATATTTCCTTCTTTTCATCAAATTTGACCCTAACTCTTCATGTTTCGAATCTAATCGAACACGGTGAACAGGATTAGAGGAAAATGAAAAAATGGCTCATAGATTCAATTTCCCATCAAAGTATAATCAGAAGCAACAAAGTCAAAACTAACAAATTCACACAGATTCAATTTCCCATCAAAAGCTACAGTTGACAATACAATTACGATGAAATCAAAGTTGTAAAAGAAAAATTAAGCTTCAACATTATCAAATTAATCCAAATTAACTAAGTAACAAAACAAAATGGCTACCTCTTTTGATCAAACAGAGAAGATGTTAGGCTCAATAATAGATTACGAGAAAAATAATAGCAGTAGAATAAAAGACAAGCAGATTTTTACGTGAAAACCCCAAATGAATTAGGGAAAAACCACGGGATCAACT
This sequence comes from Euphorbia pulcherrima, assembly GCA_947683365.1. Lineage (NCBI taxonomy): Eukaryota > Viridiplantae > Streptophyta > Magnoliopsida > Malpighiales > Euphorbiaceae > Euphorbia > Euphorbia pulcherrima. The sequence goes on from CANTUS010000014.1 coordinate 76,840,173, forward strand.
CCAAATAATTCTTCCACTATGAAAATAATAGTAGGTACACCAAGAGATTACAAAATAGTGGCACTCAAGTATTTTCTAAAACCTCACTATTTTTCTCTCTTACCCAGCTCTTAGGAACCCTTTTCCTAATGCTCTCTACACAGATTACATTTTTATCTGTGTTTCTTCTCTCTTGCTCTCTTCTGCTCTCTGCTCTTAAAATGAGCAAAACCTCCTCTATTTATAGGAGATTTAAAACACGTATGGCCGAATTATGCACAGTAATTTTAATGTGCACTTTTTTAAAAAAAACCTTTTGCCGACATGCCTCTTTTTTTTAAAATTTTTTAATTAATTCAGTGGGTCCCACAATAACGAGGAACACCACTCAACAAATCTCCCCCTCCCGACTATATTATGGGATTCTCCATCCCGGTTGCTTTAATGCACTGGTCGAACTTTTCTTTTGGAACGGCCTTCATCAGTATATCAGCAACATTTTTATTTATATGAATCTTCTCCAACTTGAACTCCTTTTCTTTAATGGCGAGTCTGAGCCAATGATACCTTACATTAATATGTTTCGTCCGTACATGGTACATAGTATTCTTGCTCACGTCTAATGCACTTTGACTATCATAATAAACTACGTATTCTTCTTGTTGCACACTCAATTCAGTAAAGAATTACTTTAACCAAAGCATTTCCTTTCCTGCTTCCGCTGATGCAACGTACTCTGCTTCGGTTGTTGATAACGAAACACATTTTTATAACCATGACTGCCATAAAATAGCTCCTCTGAGAATGTGAATAAGTAACCTGATGTAGATTTTCTTTCATCAAGGTCACGAGCCATATCTGCATCTGTGTAACCAACAAGTGCAGATTTTCCAACTCCAAAAGTCAAACATAACTTTGAAGTTCCTCTCAGGTAGCTGAAGATCCATTTTACAGCTTCCCAATGTGTCTTCTGGGGATTTGACAGGAATTTACTCACAAGTCCAACTGTATGAGCGATGTCTGGTCTCGTACACACCATTGTATACATCAAACTGCCGACCGCTGAAGAATATAGAACATTTGACATATCATTTTTATTTTTCTCTGTTGAAGGGTAGGATTTCTTACTCAACTTGAAATGAGCGGCAAGTAGAGTGCTAACTAGTTTAGCATTCTTCATATTGAACCTTTCTAATACTCATTCAATATATTTTTCTTGTGACAACCACAGCCTGTTGGACCTTCGATCTCGGGTAATCTCCATTCCAAGAATTTGCCTTTCTAGTCCCAAATCCTTCATGTCAAACGCCTTAGACAAATCACACTTCAATTTACTAATCATTTTGGCATCTGTTCCAACGATTAGCATATCATCAACATATAAAAGTAGAATGATAAATTTTCCATCAGGGAATTTCTGGACGTATACACATGGATCAGCTTCTGTCCTCTTGTATCCTTAATTTATCATGAAGGAATCAAAAATTTTATACCATTGTCGCGGGGCTTGTTTCAACCTATACAAACTTTTCTTCTGGCGATAAACCATGTCCTTCTTTCCCTTGACCTTGAAACCTTCCAGTTGTTCCATATAAATTTCTTCTTCTAAATCCCCATGCAAGAACGCGGTCTTTACATTAAGCTGTTTTAACTCAAGGTTCAAGCTGGCTACAAGACCTAGCATAACTTGAATGGAATCCATTTTCACAACTGGTGAAAAAAATCTCATCAAAGTCGATAACTTTCTTTTGAGTAAAGCCTTTGATAACCAATCGAGCTTTGAATCTCACTAGGTTTCCATTATCTTTCTTCAGCTTGTACACCCATTTGTTCTTGAGTGTTCTCTTCCCTTTAGGAAGTTTCACCAGCTCGTACGTGTCATTCTTCTTCAAAGAATCCATCTCCTCCTGCATGGCCTTCATCCAACAATCTTTATCTTTACAAGATTGCACATCTTGGAAGCTTTCAGGCTCTCCCTCATCAGTGATTAAAATATAATCAAAACTGGAGTATTTTGTAGATGGTTGGCATTCTCTGATTAACCTCCTTAATTAAGGTTCTTTTTCTGGTAGAATGGGGTTCTCTGGCTCTCCCTAATCAATACCCTCATCATTCATATCTTCATCTACAATGGTATCTTGATCCCTCACAACTGGCTCTTCTTCTCCATCTTGTTCTGATTGATGCATTCTTCTTTCTATGGCATCATCTGATAGAATGCTCTCTGGTGTAATATCGATAACACCATCACTTGTAGATCTTTCACTAATGATATCATTCTCATGAAATACAAGAAAGTATCTTCTTCCTCCAATGGATTCAGTATCCATAGGACCGCAAACGTCAGAGTGTACCAACTCTAACTTATCATTTCTCCTTCCAGAGCTTTTCTGAAATAAAAATTGATGTTGCTTCCCAAATAAACAGTGATCACACGGTTAATTTTTCCTTTGGCTAATGGGATGAGGGACTTCTTAGCCAGTATATTCAACCCTTTCTCACTAACATGCGCCAGTCACCTATGCTATAAATCTAATGAAGCATCATCTCCAACTATATTCAGTTGACCCGCACATATTATTGCGTGCATTTTGTATAACGAGTAACACAATCTTCCTTTCGTCACCACCAACGATCCTTTGGTGAGTTTCCAATTTCCATCGCCTGTATGATTGCGATAACCTTCCTTGTCCAATACACTAACAGACAACATGTTCAACCAAAGATCTAGAATATGTCGCACATTTTTAAGTGTTAATGTGCATCCGACACTTGTCTTCACACAGATATCGCCGATTCCCACCATTTGCGAGACACTATTATTTCCCATTTTAATAGTACCATAATCGCCCGCTTTATAGGTTGAGAAGTATTCCCTTTTTGGAACACAGTGGTATGAGGCACCACAATCTACAATCCACTCGGTATCTGTATCTCCAACATGACAATAATCTGCATCATGAGATACTAAAGCCACCTCTCCATCTTTTATGGTGACTATAGCAGATGTGTTTTTATCATTATCATGACTTTGATTTGCATTCTCTTGTTTAAAGAAATGGCAGTTCCTTTTGGGATGACCATGCTTTCCACAGTGGTAGCATGACCTCTTCTCTTGGGACTTGGATCTATCTCTGGATTTTCCATTCCCACAACCTCTACTCTTGCTTCGGCCCCGATCCTCCATGATAAAAGCTTGTGAACTGGTACTGGCAATGTCCCTTCTACGAAGCTCTTCTTTAAGTAGACTATTTTTTACCATAGACATTGTTACCACACCATTTGGAGCTGAGTTACTCAATGATATGACAAGAGTATCCCAGCTATCTAGTAGAGTTCCCATCAAAAGACATGCTTGCATCTCATCATCCAAGGACATACCGGTCACTGCTAACTCACTTATGAATCCTTCAAAGTCGTTCAGGTGTTGTATGATTGATCGTCCCTCTGTCAGTTTCAAGTTCATGACTTTGCGAATCATGAACACTTTTCCTTGAGCATTTTTAGCCTCGTAAATATCCTCTAGCTTCTTCCAAAGAATGTTGGGATCTATTTCATTCCTCACGTGGTTGTACAGGCTAGCATCTATCCATTGGCGTACTGTACCCAATGTCTGCTTCTTTAACTTTATTCACTGTTGTTCTTTCATATCCTTCGGCTTTACATCGTCACCCTCAATTGGATCATACAAATCTTTACAATTGAGGTAGTCCTCCATTTTAGATTTCCACATTGAATAATTTGTATCCGTCAATTTGATCATTACACCGTCATTTACCATGTCGAAACTTTTTTAAAAGGCAAAATTTTACTATTCATGAATTTTACTATTCATATAAATAGTGACTGTATATGTGAATAGTATTGTATACCCAAATAATACTTGTATATTGGAATAGTAATAGTATGTATCCGTATAGTTAAACAATACTATTTATAAAATGACCAAATATGAATAGTATTATTTAAGTTACTATTTTACTATTCACTCAAATTGCGTATCTGCGACGGTTTTTCGAACGGATTACGCCACCGGATTCGCTGTAATTTTCTCGTCGTCGTGGTATATTTATTTTTGAAAAATATATCCACGGATTCTACTGATAAAATAACCTTCGGCTCTGGTACCACTTGTTAGGCCCAATAATAGATTACGAGAAAAATAATAGCTGTAGAATAAAAGACACGCAGATTTTTACGTGGAAACCCCAAATGAATTAGGGAAAAACCACAGGACCAACTCTGAATAATTCTCCACTATAAAATAATAGTAGGTACGCCAAGAGATTACAAAATAGTGGCACTCGAGTATTTCACAAAACCTCACTATTTTTCTCTCTTACCTAGCTCTTTGGAACCCTTTTCCTAAGGCTCTCTACACAGATTACATTTTTTTCTATGTTTCTTCTCTCTTGCCCTTTTCTGCTCTCTGCTATTAAAATGAGCAAAACCTCCTCTATTTATAGGAGATTTAAAATGTGTTGAATTATAAACAGTAATTTTACTGTACACTTTGAAAAAACCTTTTGCCAATATGCCGCTTTTTCTTTTTTTTTAATTTTTTTAATTAATTCAGTGAGTCCAACAATAATGAGGGACACCAGTCAACAGAAAATTAGCCTATTTCTCCGCTCTCTTGTTTAGAATCAAACGTCACTCTGTTTCAAAAAATCACAGCAAAAATTAGAGAAAAATCATGAAGAGCCAAAACCATAAATCAATAAATTAATAAAGAAAAAACTAACCAACAACTCTCTATTGATCAGAAAAGGAACAACAAAGGTCTACAGAGAACACGGTGGTGGTACCCATATAAATGGGCAATACCCACTAGCCCACCAGAAGTCCAATAACTACCCACAAACCCATTATAAATACCCCTTCATCCCTACACCCAAGGTACATTCTACATCTCTTCTACTCTCTCCATACCTGTATTTCTCTATATCTATTCCATACCTGACTTAAGCATTGTAGCGATTTCGGCCAACCCCTGGTGTCCTCTTCTAATTGTACAGATCACAAGTACAAGGGCCTTGGAGGAGACGTGCTCCACCATTGGTGTGGTGAGCATAGACTACATAGCGTCCACTGAAGATTTTCGGTTTGAAATGTTGATAAAGCATATTGTTAGACCACTATGAAGTTTGTGATGCTAGAACTCTCCCTCTTTACTAACTTGATCTGAGAATCATGTCCCGGTTGTTATATCCTGCCAGAAGATCGGCTCACCAACTATTTTTCACCGATTTGGTCTAAGAAGCAATGACTACTTATTTTCTGCATTATTGACAATTGGACTTTTGTTTGATACCTGCATTATTGCTTTCGGAGAGAAATCTATAAAATCCTCCACTATGATGAAGATTAAATGCCATTTTCTTTGGTTTGGAATGGAGCAGAACAGTACAACTCAAATCAACCATTTGACAAGTAGTACCGTGAAGGAGCCTGCAAATTTTTAAAAGTGATTTGAATTTTCGATAATCTTGACGATCAATGCGGAGATCCACTAGTCATTCGTGCACAATCTAAATGAGTTCGGTAAACACTTGTTCAATCAATTTTTTATTTGTTGAATCCTTCTATAAACACTTCTCTGATGATAGTTATTTGGGATTAAGCATTGATTGTTTGAGATAATAATTAATTTCACATGTAAAACAAAAATGGTTCCTTGATGAGATAATGATTTTTATCCGTCATAATATGTTGCTTACATAACAAAACCCACATACGTTCCATATACTTCCAGTTAATTAAGCAACTAGTTGAGCTTGATTAATTAATTTATGGGGGACAGATTTACTGAACCTATTCTGATGATGACCTGCAATGTTCAAAAGTTAATTAATGCATGCATTAGTGAAGCTTACTTTTTTTGCATGAGGACACATGTCTAAAGAGAAATGAGGTGGCACTCTTGCACACTTGTACTTAAATGCAAAGCGTATACATGATTTAATTATTGCAAGTAAAATGGCTCCATGTAGCATCAACTAAAGCTAAAGCTCAGCACAACCTCAACTGCATCGATCTAGGTATTTAACGGCCGATATACATAGTCTAAATTGCATGTAAGGCTCAACATGGCCTCAACTATATTGCGGGCTCCACATATGGCCTAGATTCCATCTATTGCTTTATATAGCCTCAATCTCATCCAAGGCTCAACATGGCCTCAACTGCATCTAAGGCTCTACACAGCCTTGCTCAACAACTTCAGTCATATGATCAAGGCTTTACATTACTTAAGCTGCACTTACGGCTCACTTGAGACTTTACACCAAGTAAAGCATCTCTAGACACCCTGCACAAGATCTAAGATTTTACATCAAGTAAAATAGCTTTAGATAACCAGCAACCGCATCCAGAGTACTGCATAAATCCAACCACAAATATTCAGCTTATACTAAATCGAAAGAACAAGACTCTGCATAGCCTCGACTGGATCCAAGGGTCTAAACTACATCTAAAGACTATACATCAAGTTAAACGGCTCCAGAAAACATCATAACACATGCGCATTTGCAATGATTAAATTCCTCTTCACCTTTGACATAGGAAATCTTCATGAGTAAGAAGATGCAACACCTCTAGTTTGATCGCTCGAAGAATAGCTCTCAATGCTTCTTGAATTTACTAGTACTAAAGCATTACCTTGTTCCTAAAGCCTCTGAAACTTTATAGTGTCTAAAAACCAACTCTTGAACTGCCCAACTAGGCATTAACATCCAAAGTATTCCATGTCACCATGACACTTAGCAAATCATGAGGGGGATGTGAAGAATAAATCTCACAACATACGACGACGTCCTACTGCTACAATCCAACACTGAGGTAGCCACTATCAAAATGACAGAAGTATTGTTGTCTTTTGAAATCTACATATGCTCTTTGATCTAAAGGGATCCATCACCCTGGATCCATTCTATGGTGCCAATTTCTTTGCTAATTCTTCTACGTTTTCACTACAAAGACTTTAAGAAGACCGCAAGATCTATTACTCTCCACAAGCTAGATTTAGATCTAACTCTCGACTATAAGGCAGATCTATGTCCAACGCTAACCATGTTGTGTCATATATATCTAACGCTCACCATGGGCTAGATTCAGATTTCTCTCACGAGCTAGAATCATATGTTGGGCCATCTATATCTAATGCTTAATATAGGCTAGATCCAGATTTCTCCTCGTGAGCTAGAATCCTCCTAGAAGATCTAAGTCTCTCGCCCATCAATTTCGCACTTGTTTGGAAATTTGTGATAAATTCTTTGGGATCATCGTAAACAGTCACTGAATTAGAGAGTTAGATCGCTTCAACGACAAATACGTAATCAAGATCTAAAACTCTCTGGGAGTTAGATCACTTTGATGACAAACTCATCATCAAGATTTAAAAATCAACATGAGTTAATTTTCTCACTAAGAGCTACATCAGTATGGACGCCTATCACACTATCCATATTTAACTCTAAATGAGCTAGAACTCTCAAAGGTTAATGTATCGTACATATCTATCACTCCTCAAGAGCCAAAGTCTCAACCACATCTAGATTCCTCAAGAGCTAGACCGCTCTAAATCCTCTCTAACTCCAAGAATTCAAATAATCCTATATACAAGAAGCGCTCAAGCAAAGTCTTATCGCACAAATCTTAATCTCTAAATCCAATATGATCCAGATCATTACAAGAGCACTAAAACTTAGCCTTACTTGTATCACGCATACTTCATCACTACAAGGCCTCTCAAACTTATCAATAACCCAAGTTTCAACTAATTCTACCCGGATCCAAAATACCACATGAGCTAGATCCCTCACCCTATTAGAAGATTGGGAATGTAGTGTTGTGAGTCATTTGAAGTTGAAAGAATAAGTGTCTCTTGCTCTAATGATTCTAGAGATGCAATTGTGTGGATTTATGATATAGTGGAGAAAGTATGCCTCTAACCCATCGGTTTCTCATGCGTTCTTGATCTCGAAACACTCAAACACTTACAAAATTGAGAAAATCTCAAACACTCAATTGGTTGCCATATACAAGCCCTCCTGAAGTTTAAATCCAAATCTAGGGCTCGCCAAGAGATCCATTTAAGGGTTAACACGTAATCCAACACTAGAGCTCACCAAGAGCTAGATTTTTTCAATGGCTAACAATCATATCTAACTCTACTAGAGCTAGACCCCTCTAAGGGTAAAACACATCCAGCTCTTATTGTTCATGATCAAAATACCCCAATGGGTAACACAACATTAAAAAGCATGTAGAATCATTTCAGATCTATAGGCATTCCTCATCCATTAGCCAACGTTTGATCCACATGCATTCCAGATCCACACGCCTTCATTCGATCAATAATGTATACCAATCAGTTCAACATCTAAAACTCATATTCAACTCTCATATCCGAGAATACTTCATAACTGATTTTGATGCATACTAAACTATCAACGAAAATCTAGAGCAGTACAAGCTTGATCCCTCCCTATAACTTGAAGAACCCACCAAGCAAGTTTGGATCTATTAAAAGCTAGAACATCATAACTCAGATTTACTCATATCATGCGCACTTGATCATAACATCCAGGCCTTTAAATTTCTACAAGTTAGATCAATGTCAGCTCCACTATCCACAACATTTAAAGCTCATCAGCTTTTCCTAGGTTTCACAACTCAAACCTTTGATGACTTTAAAAGTTATCACCCTGTAATAGAAGATCCATAATATTGTCAAGACTAATGAAGAACTAGTCTTAGATAAATCTAAAACCACTTGAGCAAGAGGGAAACCACTAGTTCCCAACTAGTTTGACGCTGCCATGGTACTCATCGTTCATGCAATCTAGGTGAAGTCCTCATCTAAATCCATTCAATCCAAGAAACATCTTTGCTTTCCAAGTTTAGCTCCAAGTTTGCATCACTTCCAAGAATTACATTAATAAGTCTTCCTAGATTCCTTATTTGTGCATCTTAGAACTCTCTAACTGCCAAAACCCTAACTTATTTCCACAAGATTTTTATACAACATACGGACCTCTGCCACCTTGCAATGTCCAAATTCCATAAGGGAAGTCCTTGCAATATCCAAGACATCCTCTCAACCATATAGAAAGATTACACATAACTCTAGGACCAGCAGCAAAGCCCTTCACAGGCTTAAAGCCCTGTGGCGTCATCCAAATTCTAGAACTCTATTAAAATTGTTTAAAGACACTTCGACATGTCTGAACTCCAAAACTTTTGACATTAATCGAAGTCCATCCTAAAGACCCTTGCAAATTTTGAAGCCCTTATGACGATAAAGCAATAAGCATCCAAAAAGCATTAAGCCATCTACAAAAGTCACAACTCTAAGGCTTTTATTCAAAAGAATGTGAATCCCTCTTCAAAAGGCACTACGACCTTTCCCTCAGGAAGTAACTAAGACTCCATAGAAATACCATCTAATTCCATGAAAATATCTCATTGTCTACATCATATTAGATCATTTCCAACCCTAGAGCATCATTAATTTCATGTTTGCTAACTCTACATGCTAACTCCTTGCTAACTCTGGATTTCCATTGACCCTATTTTGAAGATGATCGATTAAAGTTGAAGGCGTGCTAACACGAGCTCCTAAGCTCTCTAGAAGACCATTTGCACCTAGCAAAGTCTAAATTCAAATCCGTTCACACTATGTGAAAACTAGTCTTAGAAACATCTAACACTAGAAGCCCTCCATACATCGTTGATACCTAAATTGTAACACCCCGTTTATAGGGAGTGCCACAATAACAATAATCACCCAATAAACAAATCTACTCCACTATATAAAGTTTAATACTTATATATTTAATATGTACAAATACAAATATAATGTTTCAAACTCTAAATTATTCTCTAAATATTTCTCAATGCCACTTTACATTTCTCACACTATCTAGTACATGCCATTATTCTATAAACCATAATATTACATTAATTACAAATCCACCTCGAATCTTTCCTTATATGCTCTTCAAGCTGATCCACTTATACCACTTTGGTCCTAGCTATCTACAAATCTCCACCTACGTACAAAAAAAAACAACTACACGCTAAGCAATTTGCTTAGTGGTGCCCATAAAAGAAATACAACAACTTTGAACATTTTTAACACTTTAAAATAAAAACAAATTATGTTCATAAATCAAAAATAAATTAAACAACTTTATAAAACCAAAACACAAAACTTATATTATAAACCTTTCAAAGTACAATCAAATTTGTATCCAATTTTTCCAAACACAATTAACCATATATTGCCCAAAGTAAACAAGTCATGAATAACATTAAAATGGATAGGAGAGCGGACAAGCCCGAAGCCAAAGCTTCAATATCAATGTATCGGTCAATCCCAAAGCCGAAGCTTCAAAATCAATATATCGGTCAAGCTCGAAGCCGAAGCTTCAAAATCAATATATCGGTCAAGCCCGAAGCCAAAGCTTCAATTGTTTGTATAGTACTATACCCCCCTTTATTGGCACCAATCTACCCTGACCCGTATTCTACTCGTTTAATAAGGCCAATAAATCAAAGTAACATCTTAAAAATTCCAGTATAAATCATCATACATAATTCAACATAACTTCAATAGTTAAGAAATTCAAATCCTAAATTTTAAAGCATCAAACTTCAATTAAAACACAATAAAATCAATATTCATATTTTCCAGAAATTTCCAGATTCGTGACCTTACTTGCCTTCAATTTTCACTATCAAAACATCATATAATCGAAGAACTTTCTTCTAAACATAATTAGCCACATGTCTCAGCTTTGCAAAGCCACCAGAATCACATAAATCCAAATTATATAACCAAAGTTATGATCAAAATACTAAACAGTGTACAAAGCTGAGATTTTCCAAAAACAAATTTCATGACCCAACTTCAAACGAAAAGTTCACATTGAAAACGAACGAAATTCAACAAGGTTTCTCCTAAACATATATTCCTTACTTTCTTTAGACATCAATAGAATCAAGAATCATTCAAATCAGATTTATATAACAAGAGAAAACATCAAAACAAATCAGGGATACAAATCTAGAAAATTTTCCGAAAAACCGAGAAATCGAGAAATCGAAATTTGAGACACAAACCTTTTTCTAAGCTCTTTCTAGCTCTCATCTACCTCTTTTGCCTTTGATTTGCTTGCACTAGCTTCCTCTACAACAGCCATATATAATTCTATCAAGATATTGTATAAATAAACTTTCTAATACCATAAATATGCTTAATCTACCATGAATTCTACTAATTAAGCTTTAATTTCATCAAAAATCACTCACCTCAAATTCGGGTTACTGTTTATCCGAACCTTAAAATCTGAAATTCTCTTCTTATAACCTTGATTCACTGAAATTGATGATGATAGAGGGCTTAAGGATCGATTTCTAACAAGAATTTAAAGTTGAATCGAAGAAATCGGAAGTTTTTATATTATGAAAAATTTTGATAAGGAAGAGGGAAATGGAGAAGATGAAGGTGAATGAAGAGAAGAAGCTGGATGGTATGTATTATATTTTCTTTCTTTTTTTCAATTTTTAATAATGTCCTTGAATAAATAATTAAATGCCTAAACCATCCCTCTTACTTAATTAACTCTTATTTCCTCATGTCTTATATCTAATAATAATAATAACAATAATTACAAAAAAATAATTTTCATGATATTTTAATACCATAATAATTTATTATAAGTAATTTTGAAATTCCGGTTCGTTACATAAACATACATGTCCTCATGCCTTTCGAGGATAATCAGACCTAGAATTTTGAGATGATGATACACTCAGACAAAGGTTCTCGACAACTCCATAAAATAAATGTCCTAAAGGACAAACACGCTCTTAGAGCCATCCTAGATCATCATATTGAATAGTTTCCCAGATTTCCCTCGACCTTAGCAGTATCTAGCTCTACTTTCAGCTCACCTTTGACTTATCCTCTCTTCACCTCATCAAAGACCTTTTTCGACTTCAACTTCGATTTAGATTGGTTCCTGGCAACTCATCAGCTCTAAACAAGGCAAAACATCACCAAGACCTTTCACACCATGCGAAGCATGCGAAAGATCTCTCGAATACTTATAATGGTAAGACTTAGAAGACACCCTCAAAGATCTCGCACCATATGAAGCCCTTCTAGAAGACTCTTTGCACCATGCCAAATTTATCTCCAAGATCTCGCATTATGCGACCTTTTGGAACTCTTTGCACCATGCAAAGTCAATTTTTTTGCGCCATGCCAAACTTACCCTCAAGATCTCGCATTATGCGAAGAACGTCCATAAGACTTGGCATCTTACAAAGTTACATTCGTTCATACAATGCAAAATCTATCTCAAGATCTCATACCATACATCTCTAGAAGATAACATCATACAAACTTTGTACTCAAGATCTCGCACAATGCGAAGAACGTCTAGAAGACTTTGTACCTAGGATGGTCACATCTCGAATAATGAAAAATCTATACGAAAGCTCTCTAGAAGACTCTTGACACCATGCAAAGTCATTCTTCTGCACCATGTAAAAACCCTCCCAGAACCATTCAATGTCTAACTTAATTAACTTTGAGATCTCTTGAAGACCCCTTGCACCAAACAAGATCCCTCGAAAATCTTTTTTCCCCATGCAAAGACATCAAAATCCTTATATCAACGGGATCTCGCATCCCTTCACACGTTGCTCCAGAGTACCTCTCCAACTAAAATTAATTAAAAGAAATAAATGAAACTTATTGCTCCAGAGGACACGACTGATGAGAAAAAGAGATTATCTAAATTAGGAGTCATTAGCGGTATCAAGTATGAACGTTCAGAGAGGATTTTGGAAATTGAATTTAGAGTTTAGTTGGGAGACGTATTTAAAGTAGACCTGTTCATCGGACGGGCCGGATCGGATTTGGGCTAGATTTTATTAGACTTTTGATTAAAAATATCAACCCAAGTTCGATCTGGCCCACACTTTAAAACTTCGGGCTTGGGCCGGGCTTACAAGGTCATTCCTAAGTCCAGCTTAAGGCCCGTAGATAATTTTTCAATAATTTTTTTTTGTGAATTTTTAAAAAATAAATTGACAAAATTATGTATAACAATATTATTTATTTAAAGTTCTTAATATATTATACTTTTAAATTTAAAAATTCATTAGTATAAAATATAAAAGTTAAAAATACTTATTTAATACAATTATAATATATATAAAAAAATTAAATTATTATTCGTCGGGTCGGGCTCAGATATACAAAAACTAAACTCGACCTATAAAACTTCGGGCTTTAGTGGGCTCGGACCGAGCTTAATAATAAAATAAGTGTCCAAACCCGATCCATAGGATTGGACTTGGACCGAGCTGGGCGGATAGCCTGGCCCGCGAACAGGTCTAATTTAAAGGTAGAGGCAAAGTAATTGAGCTTTAAACAAATGAGCCAATATCCATGTCCATATCCATTATTATAATATTTTATATTGGATTTAAATCTATTTTGTTGGATCCACATCCAGTCCAAATCCTACAGATTTAAAAAGATGAGGATTTGGATCCTATAAAGACTTAAATAGATTCATGGATCTGGATCGGATTTAATATTCATCGTGATCCCGGGTTGTGACTTACGTATATTTGCTAAAGAGATATACACATCACTACGTTAAATACTAAATGATATAAAACTTGACCAGAAAAGAAAATGCGAAGTGGCTACAGAATGTGAGCTGATATTCCGTCCATCAGCCTTATTTTGGTAATGAAGCTGCGAGTAATATATAATAACACAATTATACTATATATTTTATGTAGGAGTAACAGGTTCTACATTTCAAACTATAAAAAGAATAATAAATAAATCCTTTAATTATTAGTTGGACTGAACTCGGGCTTCTATATATATAAAAATCAAGTGTAGCCCATCAAACTTCAGAATTTATTGGGCTCAGGCTGAACTTCATTAAAAATGAGGCTTCAAGCCCGGCCCATAAGAGCGGACTCAGGTCTGACCCGATGGGTAGCTTAGCAAGTCAACAAGGTCTATAAATAGAAGTTAATTAAAAAGATAAAAAGAATTTATATGACTAATTTAGTAAATGCAAAAAATAAACCCTCAACATTTAGGTTTATCATATCATAAAAACGTTTAATCTAAAAGTTTAAGCTGATAGATAAAGATCATTTATATTTTTCATGACACATGATTTTATGCCATACATGTCATCTTCTTCCATTTTTGTAAATTTTAATTAAAATTTAAAGGAATTTTCCTAAATTGGATATATCACTAGTTTTTCAATTTTTCAATTTGGATATTATGTCATACACAGAGTCACATTCTATGATCACTCTCACAAGCTACAGCGTGGTCCAAATCATTCTACCTAAAAAGACTTCCTTAATATATTCTGCAGTTCAGCTTATTCTCCTTTACTTTCTTGTTTTTACTGCAAAAAATGACAAATATTTTGCACAAAGTGCACGCCAGAAAAGTCCGTGCAAGTGAAAACTAGTAATCAAGAGTTGAGTTACAAGAGTGACCTTATAAAAAAACACAGGTTCATGATATGGAGTGAATTACCCAAGGTTAAAGAAAAGTTAATATATTCTTCCAACAAATATTGGAATTTGGCATTTCATTTGGGAAAAATGATACGAAACCATACGTGGGTCATGATTTGTTTTGTTTCTCATTATTTAGCTCAATTCGACCCACACTATTAGAACTACGTACAATGTCATTCCAAGCCCCGCTTAACCTAGACCATTAGAACTACATGCTCGGATGTGACTTGCAATGTCATTCCCATACCCAACTCGACCCACGCTATTAGAACTACAAGCTTGGATCGAACTTAGAATGTCATCTCCATACCCGGATCATGACCCATTAATTATTTATCTGATTCATTTTTCATTTCCATGTGTGTGGGTGTCCCTTTTAGTCATTCTCAGTTCCATCTAAGTGGACATGCTGCTTGGCTCTAGATTTTTTTACTGCTACGGTGCTAACATTTATCCTTGTGAACATGGTGAAAAGGTAATAGCTATGTTGTTGACGAGTGCTTCGCTTATGCTTGTGGAGTTGTGCTGCCTTGCTCCTAACTCTTGATGATGACGATGGTTGTCTATTTAAGTAGTTATATCCTAATTAGGATTTATATCTTGGTGCTTGCTTGCACAATTAAATAACTTCTATGAAGATTGAAGTTAACAAAAATTAGACATGTTATTCTAGTAAAAATGTATACAAGCAAAATCAAATTATAGAACACAATACAATGCCAATGAAAATGACTTAAATTATACGATTGCTTAATCAAAGTACAATTTTAAAGCTTATCAGGTATTTACCTAACACTAAGTATGAAAACAAAATAGAAAATGAAACAAAGGTTATTATTATTCGTCCGGTTCCAGCCGATGGAAGTTGTTAACCGGACAGGTATCATCTAAGCCCATGAACAAGTCTAGTCCTTGTATACTTTCTTTTCATTTGCATGCCTGTGGTGTCCTATTGCGTCATTATGGGTACCATCTGAGTGGACATGATGCTTGGTTCTCGATTTGTGCTTACTTTTATCCTTTTGAACATGGTGAAGGTAATAGTAATAATCAGTTTCCCTTTCTTGATGAGTGCTTCTTCGCTTATGCTTGTGGTGCCTTGCTCCTGACTCGTGATGTTTATGACGATGATAATGATGTATATCCATGTTATGTCTTGCTATATGTCCGGTTCTATGGTTATAATCATCCCATACATGATATTCCCACCAATCACAAACAGGATCAAACAGTCCTTTCTGATGTAAAAGCCACACTAACACAACCACTGCCATTTCAAAATGTACTATTATTACTTTCAGCTGAATTTCGAAAAACAAGCGAATTAAACGGAATATTTACCTATTGGGAAAATAGCCAAAAGCAAACCGAACATCACCATCCAACTCATGCATATGTATTGTATGTGGCAACCGAAATCAAAGAAACTGCTGCACTTCCTTCTGCTTTCAAAAACAAAAACACATCTTATGTACATAATATAACCCCAAATATTAAATTTCACTACTAATTCCGCAAAAGGGGCACATATATGGAACACCTGCATGATTTTCCCGTGATGAAGTCTACCAAACCTTCCCAAAATTTGGTCCAAATGATTTCTATAGAATCTATGAAACCATTAAAACCATGTTTTGGAGGTTGAAATGGAGGTACCTGCAAAACATTTAATATTTAACCGTTCCGCCCAGGTTTACATATAAACTTTGAAATGACTGAAGAATTATCACATAATATAATATTTTATGGAAACTCCATGAATATGGAATTACAGAAACCTGTGATCCATTGTTAAGGACGGTAGCTGTAGTAGAAAATTGACATTCAGCTCTATCTACTTCATTGAAATTAGAATCCTTTAGAATAGCTGCATCAAACCACAAAGAACATAAAGATTTCAGTCTCTACACCCACCATTAAAAAAACGGTTGAGTAAAACCAAGCATTCTCTATACCTGCACAGACATATTTTGCAGCTTGATCAGTGGTTGGGTAGAGTTTAAACGACTGTGTCGCCACTCCATTTGGCTTCATGATGAAAAATTGTTCCTGTCAAAATTCACAATTTTAATAGAAATTCATTGTGTATAAGCAAGACTGCAAAATAATAGTGTACAAGGTTCCTGCACAATTATTGTTGAATTGAGATGCGTCTCACAACTTGCCTCCATAAGGGACACACCTTTTGAGCAGTCAAACTGCAAATACAGCAATAGCCAACATTTCATTAGAAGTTGAACAGGTCCACAAATGACTGTAATCCAAATTACAGTCCATGATGTGCCCTATGATAAATTGCAGTTTGAGTTTTTGCCTTAGAATCTTTTGACTTCAGCAGTCATATTTCAAGATCTTAACATGATATGACAAGCATTAGAATACCGTTAAGCTATATGATGCTTCCAGTTCTCCAGTATTCTTAGCTGTGATTGTAGCAACTCCAAATCGAGTAAGGGCCTCAAATGTTGGGATAGTGACATTTAAGATTTTTCCAGGGCTCCTATAATTTGGGAAAATTGCACACATAAGTAATTACAACTTTACTAATGAAGTAAATTTTATCAGAAGCTATGCCTTCGAGAAATATTAAAACAAGCTCTATTATTATGCGTGTTTACCTTTGAAAAACAAATTCTATGTCATCTGCTCTAAGCTCTAGTAACAGATTTGTATTAAGAACTTCAGTAATTCCTATAGAGAATGAATGAGTTCCTGCATTCTGCATAAAAGTCAAATAGCTCACAAACTCGAATAACCAGCATATTATTAAATATCAAATGTAAATGGCGAAACGTAACTGGATGCTGGTTTATTCTTTCAAACCTTCCTTCCACACTGTACAATGGTATTTGCTTTCTCCCTATTCGATTCTGATCAGCCTGAAAAAGGTTGTTATTAGTTCCACTGAACCACTGAAACAAGTCTGCATAAAGAAAATTGGAAAAGTAAAGGCATATGAAGAGTACAAAATACAGAGAATACCAAGTAAAAAATTACTGACTTCTTTAAAGTTCCACAACTGATTATGCAAACAACTCCAAAATGGCGATGAACAGAAGTTTGGCTGCCCTTTAAAAGCCTCGTAACTAACACCAATTTTGTTGCAGTCTACACTATCTAAGGTGAATCTGACTCTCTCGAGAAGCATCCACATCGAAAAATTCCTCCCAAGATCTTCTGGTTGGCCAGGACCACCCTTCCGCAATTTATAAACGAAAGTCTCAGTAAAACCAAACCAGTGCACATAGAGATAAATGATGAACTTGTGACATGGCTAAATACATCGCATGATATATCAACAAGTGTGTAGGCATACATCGCATGATTACAAGCTTTAATTCATTACAAGCATCAAGCATATGAAAATATTCATCAAGAAATTGGAATGGATTCATAATATATAACCTTTCCTATAGTTTCAACCTATGAAGCACGGAAACTCCGGTTACATGCCGTTTCGGCGTTTCCGTTTCCGTTTCCGTATTCGTTTCCCCACAGTTTCCAAGCCTATATTTTTTAGAAATGGCGTTTCCCGGTTTCCGTTTCCGTTTCCGTATCCGTTTCCGTGCTACATAGGTTTCAACAAGATTCCAATTGCATTATAGCAATGCAGGTAGTTAAATTGCCTAGTGAACTTATAGTATGTTCCTTTTATCTAAGTATTCAGAGAAAACCATCAGCTAAACTTTCTCATACCATTCTTCCTAAACAACAATGTTGAACAATCCAGAACTCTCAACTACATGCCTATATTAATAACATCAACTTTTTCACTAAAGAAATGATGGAAACAAGACTTAAGAGTGAAACCATATTACCTTCAATATGAGCTATGACAAAGCTCGAGGTTTAACAGAGTACAGTTGCCAATATAGCTTATAATTTTGTTAAGAACTTGCAACCTAGAATCAATAAGCAACGGATAAATAAAATGGTCACGAGCCAACTATCTTTTTGTTTCACTGATAGATATGAATATAGGTTATGAACCATAATCAATATTCCATACTTCTTTATCAATAACATTTATGTTCATGTCCACCAAGGAAACGCACCTGCCTAGGAATAACCAAGTAGTAGTCTTCAAATGAAGGAAGGCTAGTGTATCCAGAAAAATCTCCAATAAGATTAACTCTTAGAAAATTATCTTTGGAAATTGCTGTTCTATTTTCAGGGCCCACTATAACTTCCTGCCATTATGAATGCATCATTATTTCCAATCCCAGTACAAGAAGCCAAAAAGAGTAGGTGTGAAACGCTAAGAGTTGCATGAAATATTAATCTAAAAAAACAAGTTTATGCAGAAGCACTAGCCTCAGGTTTATAATACAATGGTGTCATCAAAACAAAAGATATCACAACCCAATGTAGAGCTAATAGCAGTATAAACTTATATGGAGAAACAAAATACCGAATCTTTATATCTCGTTTTCACCTCAAATTGGACACTAAATCCAATTTATGCTAAGAGAGAATTAATTGAAAAAGTACTGAGATATAAAGTTACATGGAGAAACAACATACCGAAACTTTATATCTTGTTTTCACCTCAATTCGGACACTAAATCCAATTAGTATAAACAATATTAAGCTAAGAGAGAATTAAGGATATCCTGATCCGATAGAAGCACCAAGATGTCCATTGACACGAAATAAGGAAATAGAAAACTAATAACTGAGATTAGAAGTTGAGAGGAATCATCAACAACAGATCTAATAAGCATTTTCAGTTTCAAGTTTCAAGAAGTCAATTTGTTATCAATGAATTTCACTGTCTTGTCTCTAATGATGCAACTCAAAGACTTGAAGCGTTTTTTAGCAAGTTTGGATTAGGCAATAGAATGATAATCAGCACACTTTTCCATGGGATCAGTTTCACAAGCAGTAATTAGATTAGTGAGAGAGAGAGAAAGAAATGAGAAGAGAAAAATGTTTCTAAAGGTCAAGCAAAAAGAGAGACAGTTTGACATTTTTTGTTCTGGATGTGATTTACTTATTTTATACACGTGACAGTTAAAACCTCAATATGTCATAGACAACACGAGAAGAAAATGGGCTTTGCTTTAACAAATAAGCACTCAATCATCAGCATATATAATGTGAATTACTAACCCCATACAGGCAATGGGGCTGCACAAACAATACCAGCATTCTTGCTTCGAGAATATGATGTCCCTTTACGGCATCACTTTTACTATTCTCTAGATCACAATCTAGTCTAAAAGACCCAAGCAAAACAAATATTATTGGGAGGGAACTTCCTCCTCTCAAAACTCTAACGATACTTTCTAATATGCATATCTTATCTGGAACACCGACACGACAAGGCATAGAATCCCTACGAGAATTCCCAACTATCTTAATCACATGAGAAGGCATAGTATATCTGATTGATCAATAATAAGTAATAACAATCCCTTTCTTTTCAATAATAGTGGAAAAAAATCAACAGATAAGATGTCCCAAACTGGGATATCACAACCCAAAGTAGAGTTAATAGCAGTATAAACTTATATGGAGAAACAACATACCGAAACTTTATTTCTTGTTTTCACCTCAATCCGGACACTAAATCCAATTGTTCGCTGCCCAATTCCAAAAACATGAAACCTAAGAGAAAAACATCAATTATTTGTTCTCAAATAATAATCTAAGACAAGAAAAATGAGAATAAAACATTTGAAACGAAGTTATGCAGGCTGTATATTTGTACTCTCATCCATTAAATTTTCAAAGCTATGTATTATTCCAGAACTTGAAACTCCACAAATTCCAGTGATAGAATTTCAAATACAGAAAATTGTTTAATATACAAATAAAGCATTACATACGGACATTCAACTTCCAATGATTTAGCAGGATCTTGTAGTAAGGCAGAATCAAACTAAAACCGATAGCAAGAATGGCATACCAATCACCTGGAAATCTGACACAGTGTGCAGTATTAGCCTTTCCCTTCAACATTTTGTCAACTGGTCAAAATTATATCAATCACAATGAGATGCAATCTTCATAAAACACACTAATATATGCAAATGCTAAATATTGCTAAAATCACTTACAGAAGTTTCCACATGACGAGGGTACTCGCCGTTGAGGCCCACAAGGGCAACAGGTTGGCTAAGATGAAAGAACCGAAAAAAAAGAAATAAAGACATGAGAAAAATGCTTATACTATCGTCAAGAAAGTGCCAATCATTAACTCATATGCAAAAATTGGCTGCAACATAAGTAAAACAAATGTATTAATAGTAATACTCCATATAAGTGAAAGCAGACATGCACATATGAAAACAACAATATAAAAGACCTTGAAGAGTGAAAGTTTCCACCTCAGTATACTCAATAATGTGGCCATTTTCATCCCGCAACCTAGAAAATAATATGAAGAACAAGTGAGTTAAGAAATTCAGATGTATTGAAAAGATCGACTTAAATCTCTCTTTCTGGAGGATAAAAGGTTCGGTTACTCTTCCGAAAAACTGGGCCAAATATTTTGGGATACAACATCATGCATTAAATGTGCCCAACAGTATATATAAACCATGCTTATAGTGAAGATTAATTCCACACTAGACAGTCAATTATAATCTCGAAAAATTTACTCAGTAGCAAGCACGATAAGAAACCCGTAAAACTGGAAAAACAAATCATACATAAAAGAATGGTGAAATAGCCTTGCTATGAGAAAATTGAATACATTATACATGATGCTAGCAAGATCAAGACCATTTCCAACTGCTGCACAGCACTCAGTCAATCACTAATGAAATATGAAATCCAATATTTTTTTCACGTGCATTAAAAAGTATATATTAAATTATTCAAGCCAAAAAACGATATAAATGTTAGACTACTTGCCTCTCACATATCTGTACAACATTTGCCCCAGCATCCGGCTCACATTTGCGTGTCTTAACAGAGTATTCTTCAGGTTTATAGGCAACATCCTGAATATAAGTTCAACAATAGAATTGCAGTAGTTAATGTGATCATCAATAAGAGATTTACACGACTGAATCATATCCCAATCTTTAACCAACTAAGCTCACATAAAAAGGATTTAATCACTAAGAAATCAAGAAACATACGCGTATATATGATAGTTCGTATTGTGCATAAGCAGATGATTTATTGATAGTTATCAACGGTGGTATTCGCAACGTTTTCATGTTGTTGGTCGAATTCTCCTCCACCTCCACTATCTCTGCAACAATTGATGCTTCTCCCCCACTCTATACATTAACAAACAACAAATTGAAGTAGAAAAAGGAAAACAATAAGAAAGACGATTAACGGATCCAATGCTTTTTTTTTTGTAGATTGTAACTTACAGAACCGCTGGGAACGGCCATATTCAAGACGATTTTGGAAGTGCAGTTAAGCGCACCAGAATCAGAGCCTTTCTCGCACTTTTGGAGCTTCGATTTCGAAAGAATCTCTACTCCAACAACACTTTGCACAGCTAAATAAATCACAATGCAGCAGATAATTAGCACTACCCCTTGCGCCTCCATTTGTTGTCCTCTTAATCGAATTCCTTCTTCCTTTTCAGCATTGAAGGCGACTCGAATGAATTGAAGCGAGTTTGGCGGGATTCACTCCGGTTTTCAAATACTAACCGCCTTTGACAGTTGGTTTCAGGCATGTTGTTTGCGAAGAGCAAAGGGCAAATTATATTGTGCACCGAATTACTTTTACGTCACTGAAAACATATGTAACAGAAAGATACACAGAAAATGTTTATTTAAGTTTTTATTAAATATTTGATTTTGGATTATTTTATCTTAAAAGATCTCGATCCATTCCCCTAAAGCAAAGAGATTGAGCAACGAAATGGTGAACTCTGTACCGTTGATTCAAAATTAGACAAAATCTATACCGTTAACCCATTTAACTGCTATTCACTTTTGACGAACACCTAATTGTACTCTATCTTCTCTACTTCAGCAGTCAAAAATACGGTACGGCAGGTTATGAGAGTTTCCTGTAGTTGTTTGATTCTCTTTGGACGGTAAAGTTTCCTATCTTTTCAATTTTTGCATTTACATAGATACTAAATTTAAAAAAAAGTAATTTGTGAGAAATTTTTTTTAAATGAGATTAGAAATTTCACACCATGGACTTTTAACTAATATTGTTAACAGTGACGTGGCAAGGAGAGTTATGAAAAATTCAAATCTTCTTCATCTCCTTCCTCTCTTTAAACCTTAACATCAAGTCTTGCTTTGAATGACATCTAGAATATCATCAGATGGGAATTACTTGACCAAGTTGGGCGAATGCTCTTCGTTCTCTCCTTCTTCTTTTTCCCATTGCAAATTGCACCCTAATGGTTGCTAAAAAGAATTTTCAAGTTTGTGCCTTATTTGACGATCTTGTGCACTTACTCAAAAATCGGCGCAACAATTTGAATTTCTTCTGAAGAAAGAAAACTCTTTGAAGATCAAATTAAGAGCCAACATCAAAGATGGGCTTCTGATGTTCGTCTCTGCAAAGATCAAATCTCACAGGTCTTCTCGATTGTTCAATAAATTTCTTACCCTATGGATGAAAGTTAGGGTATTCTCTTTTTTTAATTTGGGGTTTCGGAATTGATGGTTGGATTGAAGCACATAGAGGCTTCTTTTCTCAAATTGAAATTAGGTTATTTTCTGTGTTAATTCATCTTCTAGCTACTCGTGGTGAGGGGAATTGAAAATTTTGTATCAATTAGGCATTTTGGGGAAAATTGGTTATAGTGGAATTGTAGGAATTTACATGGCTTTGAAACAAAATTTTAATTGCTTACCTTCTATAATTTGCAGAACAAGCCGAAGATGAATTGTTAAATTTCAGAGCTAGTTTGGGAAAGAAAATTCCAAAACAGTGGGATGATTTTGCTGGTTTAGTGGAAGGAGAAGAAAAAAAATGGGATTTCCCAGACTGCCCTTTGCCATGTCAATACTATTAACGGTGTTAGCCAAAAATCTCTTAATTGCTAACGTTGTGAAATCTCAGACCCTATTTAAAAAAAAAAATTTTAAACCCCATTTTATAAAGTTGAGAAATTATAAAGTACATTTTTTTAAGTTTACCCTAGCAGATATACGAAGATTTGTGTTTGATTCTTTTTTCTATAATCTCTTTGAATTAAGCATTTGCTCTTGAATGCCCTTAATTTGACTTGTAAATACATGTTTGCCACCGCGGGCTGACCCGGATCAGACTTTTAATAAAAGCATCAATTCAAACTTGTCCCAACCCACTAAATTTTCAGGATTGGATTGAGCTTAAGATGTCATTCTCAGGCTCGATCGAAAGCCTATAAATAATTCTTCTTTAAAATTTTTGATAAACTAAAAATGATAATTTTTGTTGAAAATATGTCTAAATCTTATATATAACTATATTTTTTCGTTGAATAATTAAATATATAATAAGAATATTGTAAAAGTTCATAAATTTAAGATATTTGTTATATATAATATATAAATATTTAATAAATAAAATTATTATTTATTAGGCCGAGCTTGAATCGGGTTTGAATATTTTATTTATATAAAAATTAAGCTTAATCCATCAAATTTCGAACTTTAGCTGGTTTGTACTGAGCTTTGTATAAAAGGAATGTTCAAACTTAACTCATTGGAGCAAACTCGAATTGGGCAGTACACTGATCCGTGAACATAGTGTACTTGTAACCTTTTGCTGCTTATTTCAATTGTTAGGCTTTCAATCTGTAGCCATGGAGTTGTTTTTCTTTTCTATAAATTTTTCTTGACTAGTTCATTTGATAAGCACTGACTTTCTATTCCATACAATATAGATTGGTATATTTGTTGTATTTTTAATTGATATTTTGATGGCTAAGTTAACAAAGTTAAGTTTTGTGTGGCTACCTATTACTTATAATTTGTTTTGTTGTCTCTTGCCTTTATCTTGATAACTAAATATCAATACATATTAAGACTATGGCGACATCTTATTAATGGAATGATTATTCTATAGGAATAGAGTATAATTGAATAAAAAATGTGAAATAATAGTTTATTGTCATGAAATTGTGACAGATTTTGAAATAAAATAAAGTATATTCCAACTCTTATGAATTAATTATTTTTAAGTAAAATAAAAGAATTTATATTTCACTATTTAATGAAATAATTATTATATAAGTAAATATTTATTTTCATCATATTTCACATTTTTTTAACCAAACGGCAGCTATATATAATGCAACTGAGAGAAGAAAAAAAAACCACACCCTGTTTATATGTATTTTGGTATCCTATAGAACCAATAATTAAATTAAAAGAGTATTTTATTTTTATTTTGGCCATTAACAGCAAACTTATGATTCAATGGAAGTATCGTCACGATTGGTTAATTTTCACAAGCTATAACTTCTTTATCACGTCACATCAAATTAAATAAAGTTTATATAGACAGGCAGGAGCACATAAATATCTTGATTAAAAAAGTTTCTAAAAATGACATATAACAACACACTTATTTCTATAGCTCACTCTTTGTCTAATCTCTGTCATACCAACACACATATCATGCTTTCATGTATTGCCTAAAAATGTTGCTTGCGATTTTAGCATTTTTCTACACATTTTCCGCAATCACATCAATATCATTTGTGTCATAAAAATGGGATTAACAATTTCCGGATGAAGTTTATAAAAAAAAATAATTTCCCAATGAAGAATACTAATTAGAAATAATTTATTATAAAATTTTTAATAAATTTTTAATTCAATTCATTTCATCCCCATATTATAACCAAAAGTCAAATCTATAAAAAATAAAAAATGAAAGTCAAAGTTATAATTAATGTTAATTGGTTGAGAAGGATCACAAAAGCTAATTGCAGGATTAGCAGCAGAGGATAAGATCCCATGATATTGACCAGTTAATTAAGCCATGCATACAAGTTGCCAAAAAATGACGATTAAATAAGAAATTGAGTGGAAGCAACCTCACTCTATCTAACTGGCTTTGTGTATCAAATTCAGCAACAATCTAAGTTGTCCACCCCATTTGATATTGACCATTCATTTAATTAAAAACAATAAAAATATAATCCCACACCTCTGATCAACGTTTTAAAAATTGACAGTGCTATTCGAAACGGTCGGGGCTTTAAACGTCTAGATAAGGTTTAGGTGAATTTATAAATTTTTTATTTTTTATAATTATTAATAGATAATAGTATAAATTCACCTAAAAATTAAATTATAATATAAATATATTTTTTTAAAAAAATAGTTTAACATATGAAAATATAAGTCTTAGTTAATTTTTATTTAAAAATATATCAACATTAAAATCAATTTA
The DNA here is from genome assembly GCA_947683365.1 of Euphorbia pulcherrima. NCBI lineage: Eukaryota > Viridiplantae > Streptophyta > Magnoliopsida > Malpighiales > Euphorbiaceae > Euphorbia > Euphorbia pulcherrima. The sequence continues at coordinate 76,866,060 of CANTUS010000014.1, forward strand.
TTAAAAATAAATATTCTCACTAATTTTTTTAATTTATATCGTATTATTTCTCGGTTCGAGATTCAAAATGAAAATTGTATGGTGAGAATATTTTGTTATACATTAATTTTACCAACCATACTACCTTTTTTGAATTGAAAAAAATTGGGGAAAAAATCGGACTAAGCGGTGCCTAGGTGACAATATGTCGGTCCAACGCCTGGTAGCGCCCGAAAAATCAAAAGTCAGACGACGAACCTCAAAATAGCGCTTAAGTGGTGTCTAAACGGAGTAGACGGGAAGTTTTAAAACACTGCCTCTAATCCAATTTGGAGCATGCGGGGGCAGAGTTATAAATTCAAATATTAGAAAAACTAAAAATTACATCTTACAAGCAATATTATCAAAATCTTACTAGATATTATATCGGTTAAGATTTTGATACGCAGTATTTATTGGTACTATTGATATAATTAATGGTTTTATTCATTTTTTATTTTAAAAAATTATATATTATTTAAAAATATTAATTTATATATGAGTAAAATAAACAGATTCTATGTATATTCCTAACTAAATATCCCTAAATTATTGAGCTAATTCGGTTAAAATAACTCTAAAATTATTTAAAATCATTTCAGCTATCACAGAGACCTCTAATAACTATTACAATGTTTTCTAGATCATGTACACATTGAAAAAATTGGTTTATGTTATTTCTAAACATATTTTTTTAATCCTATTATTTTAATAACTGAAATATGTATAATTAGATTGTATTTATGTGTTTTATTACCAACGGCTAATTATCTTTTATTAGCCATTTCAATGCAATCTATTTTGTGATTTTAATTTCTATAAATATTTAAGTTACAAAACTATTTTGTTAACAGTCCTTTTATTGAACTTAAAAACTGGGTTCAATGCATTTTGAACGGCTCTATTTAAAACCCCCATATGGAGTTCATGTGTTTGCAAGTAGATGTGTGCACAGTTCTTCTGAGTACTTGTTTTTGTAAACAATTACTTTTTCTCTCCCAACTTATTTTATTCTTTTGTTTTCTAATCTCTCTTTTTTTTATATAATATTACATTTCTGTTCATGATCCAATCACCTGATTGAAGAAGTTATTTAATTCTGGAAGGAACTGCAAATGTCTTTTAAGGATAATATCTTAGACATGACAGCTTATCGGTATTTACGTTCCTTTGACTTGTTTATAATTCCCATTATATTTCTATGTTATTTTATCGATTAAGTGTATCTATTGATGCAAGGTGGAGACCAAAACGCACTCTTTATGACGGATATTACAACAAGTTTGACACCCCTACATCCGAGAGAGGAAAAGAGAGAATCGAAGATTTATATATTTATTTATATTTTATAATTATTTTCTAACAGTACATGTTTTGAGTCTTTGGCAACGTATTTTAGATCTTTTACAACACTTATGTATGTCGTTATAGCCTTTTTATAAAATTATTTTTAAGTTAAATCATACCGTATCTATAATCAATTTACAACAAAAGCCGTCAAATTGGCGAGTACGGTTTTCATAACATTGCTTACAAGTACAACTCTTTAAGTAGCTCGTCTCTATCTAGCTTGCCGACATCATTATGCATGGATTATAAATGGACAAATAAATTTTAATATATTTTTGACTGAAATAAATTTCAATATTGGTTTATCACAAACCTACATAAATTCGAAAATATAATATATTAGGTCTGCGCATAATTTAAAAATTCAAATTCAGTCTAGCCATCCAATTATATATGCAATTTTAATTTTTTTTTTTAAAAATTTATCTTGTATGAGCTTACAATAATAATAAAAAAAAATTTTATTTCATCCCGTCAAGTATAGACTCGAACCTGCAGCCTCTTAAATTATAACTTCATAAATCAATCACTGGATCAAGTATTTACCGTAAATATGATTTTAAATTAATATTTATTTGATAAATAGAGTAAGTCACACTTATGAATAGAGTTTTGAGCCCAAACTTGGTCGGCTTGAGCTAGCATATTCGTGTTGCGGAAGTTGGACATTGACAAATTACGTTTTGACAAATCAATCAAGTTCAGGCCAACTTGCATCTTGAACATGTCTAATTACATAGTAATTTTTAGTGTTTAAAAGTTGGTAAACTAGTTGATTATAAGCAGGTTAAAAACATATAAATAATTTTATAAAAATGTATCTAATGACGTAATAATAAGTAACTTATAAGCTAAAAATTATAATATGAATATAATTAAGTGCATCATGACTTGATTATTAACTTATAAGTAGTTTAAAGGCTAAAATTTTTATTAGTATTATAGTCAAACAACAACTATAAACTTGCATGGTGATAAATTAGAGATGGATCATAGTGATATACTTCAGTGTTGTTAGATCCGGTCCGGTTCATTCGATCGGATCAGAAAAATTTAAATTTAATGATTAAAACGGATCGATTTATATAAAAACCCAACTATTAGATGACCCACTAAAAACTCGTTCACCTAGTTGGTTGAACCAGTATCCCACTGAATTAGGGTGGGTTAGTGGGTCAAGGGTTTGAATTTTTTTTTGTTTAATGGTTAAACAAACATATATTAAATTATAGTGTTGAGAGCCTATACTATTTCAAACTTTAATAAATTTAATTTCAACTAATCTTTTACTCTTATTGTCCATTTTTTCTTTAAAAATCATGATATTAAAATTTTAATAATTTAATTTATATATAATCTCAAAACCAATAATTTTGATATTTTTTAGTCTTAACTATTAGTTACAAGGTTTTTATCTTATTTTATGGTTCCCTTTTTATTATTTTTTACTTTTCAATCTTGGATAGATTAATTTAATTTAATTTTCAATATAAAAATAATTAATTTTATGGTTAACAAGTTATTGTATTGTGTTTTAATCTTTTAAATATTAAAAATAATAATTTTTTAATATTTTTATTCTAATCAGTTGAGTCTGGTTCAACCTCAGTCAACCCATCACCTTTAATCCTCTACCTTTATCGGTTCGAGGGGCCGGACCGGATTTAACAACCATGATATAATCTCAATTATAGATTATGCATGATTATCCATGATTTTAATGTTAATAAAAAGGTTTACCCAACAAATTAAATTTTACTCAAATAATATATGATGGGTGTTAGGGTGTAAATTATCGATTGATGAATGGGTGTTAGTCAAAGGCAGAGTTAAGGAGTAATGTAAAAGTTTTTTTTCCAAAAAATTATTTTATGAAAATTTGTCTCTTTTTACGAGATTATAGCTCTAGCAGTGTCTCAACTCTCACACCACCCGTTCGAAGAGGCTCATTGTAGACCATGTAGCTTATAATTATTTCATGACGAATTAGTTTACGCTTACTGATTGAAAGATTAAGTTTTTATAAGAGTTAGAAATTAATTATCATTTCCATCCATACTTTATGGATATATTAATTATATCAAATTCAATCGGTGCATAACCTACTTATGAACATTTCGCCCTATTATATACTATTAATAATTTATTTTTAGTCTCATAATTTGAAACATATGTACATATAGGCCGACCAACATGTATATATAGCTAAATGTGTTGTTCTTTTATTAGTTTAACAGGTTAACTAAAAGGAAGATTATTAAAAAAACATACAAAAGTATCAATCAAAGTCAATTATAGAAGAGAACCGACATTCATAGGAAAAAAATATGTTATTCTGTTTTTTTATTCTTTTAAGTATTTTTTACTCAATATTTGACACATAAATTATGTATAGGTGAGAGAAAAAGAAAAGTAAAAAAAAATAAATATATGTGTAAAAAAAAATTATGTGTCAAATAGTAAACCAAAGGACCTTCGATAAAATATAAAAACAGTGACAACAAATTTTCTTCCACATTTATGAGCATTTCTGCATTATCTCCATTTTGACTTTTGAAAAAAAAAACTCATAATATAATTAGAGGTAAATTATCTAATTATACAGTAAAACTATTTGATTATTAAACACAAATGTCACTTAACTTAAATCAACATGGTGACTCAAACTAACAGAATTCAATATTTACAAACTTTGTCTTAAGACTTAAAAGATGATCACGGATCACAAACTCTTATTATTTAGAAAAAATCACATGTCAATTTAGTTTAATAAGAATCATATAAGATATGTGATGTCATATACAGTAAAAGAGTTACCATCAATGAAATCTTTTATACAGCTCTCGGTATTCTGATGTGAAAAAGTATCGTTTCATATATCAATCGATATATATTTCACTATAAGACATGTATCGATTAATGTATGAAATAATATTTTCCGATCCTAAAATACCGGACTTGTATAAAAATTTCCCAACATCAACATCAAACAGACGAAGAAATAAACCAGTTCAACCAATAGGAACGCATGCCTTACTATAGTTTCCTTATTGGATCATCAAAATTACTGATGTTACATCTGTCCACACCGGATAGCGCCCGCATGCCGGCCACTAAATACGTGGCCAAACTTCCTTTAGAGTGAAGAATCTTAAATAAGAAAATAAAACGATCCAACCATATGGAGGAGACCCCCTTTCTTCAATAAATATAAATATAATATTATAAACCAATCTCTCTCTTTTAACAGAAGCAGCAGCAGCGCTGAAAACTTTTGCGCTTCTCTCTTCTCCGAGTCTTCAAAATGGCGGGAGACGAGTCAGGGCCGAGTCTCTACAGAGACTTGGCGGATCGGTGCTCGAGCCTGGAAGCGAGTTATGTGAGGCTTAAAGAGGAACTCTGTGAGCTGGTCGACGAGAAGAATAAGAACAGTATTACTTCTAGGAGGATGATAATGATGTCAAATTCTGATTATGTGACGTCAGATTCCGGACCTGGATTAATTTCTGGTTTCTTCAAGGACGGGGCTCCTTACAAGAAGCTGCTCAATTCCATTGGACATGCTATTATCGTGTGTACTGCTGCATCTGGAGACATTATATTCTGGTAAGATTATTATCTAATTTGCGTATTTTGAATTTGACTGATTGTTTAGTTAGCTACTTTGTTTCCGTTTCTGGCTTACTTCTTCAACAGCAACGATAGGCTTGCTATTACGCATTAGAGTTTTTCTTATTTAATTTGTATAGTACTGGCTGGCGTTGGCTATTTTGTGGAGCATTTTAAAGCTTAATTCAATCTGGAATTCAATTCGTTGAATGAATGTATATTAGATGTTCGAATACTAGTTTGTATGAAATAGAACTTTCTGTATACTAATTCTCCTCCAATTTTCATAAATTAGGAATGAGATGCTCTTTCTAGATTTTAGGCAGGAAGCTGACTTAGCGCTGGGGATGGTGTTATTACCAATTAAAGGCTTATTTCTTAAACTTTCATTACTGTGGAGTTGGCTTTCCTGGTCATTTTAGCGTAGGGAAGAAGACTAGTGGATTTGCTTAAAGTTGCGTCAATATAGATGGTTGAATGGCCTGACTTGTTGTAACATATTTTAGATAATTTTGAAATGTTACCAATCTCCAGTCAGTCACAGTCTTTGATGGAAGGTCAAATTGTGGTTTTCCTGCAATTTCACATATCCTTTCTTTTTCTCTGGTCATAATATACTTGGGTACTATTCAACGAGCGTTACTGTTACATATATGCATTGTTGAAATTCTTATAAATTTATGTAATATGGAGTGTATTGATGCTCAGATAGCATATAACTTCACATATAACTGCTTTTTGATATGGACTAGCTGGTCTTAGCATAAATATCATTTTTAAGTCCTATTTCTTAGTCTGGAAACTTAAAGTTAAAAGTGCACGTATGCACAAAAAGCAAAATCATTGAACAAATATTGACAATGGTTTCCATTTTCTTGTATTGGAACTTTGAAACTTAAACATGAATATAGCCAAAAGAGGCATTCGCCCCAAAGATTTGTCAGTTGGTAAGTCATTGCCAACACATTAGCTAGGAAAACAACAATATAGAAGATGGTAATGATAGTAAACCAACAGATGCTACTGTATGTATGATGGATGAGTCTTTCAATTTGGCCCTATTACTTTACCTATTCTATCAGTAACGCATGCAGGAATATAGGAGGGTTCGAAATTTGGAATGACTATTATATATGCTGAATTGCTAATAGATTGTGGATAGGCACAATTCCAATGATGACCATGTGTAAGATGCTTCTGTCCCAGATAATTTATCAGCTAACACAGCTTGCTCTATACTTGCACATATTGATGAAGCCAGTATTTTAATATAGAAAAATGAGAACAGTCACAGTGGCTGATTTTGATATATTTGGTGTCATGGCCAATGAATTTCGTTTGATGTTTTGATAGAAGGCAGTTTATTATACTTCTTTTAGGGTGATAGTTTGTGAACTCAATATTGTTTCCAGGATTCATCCTGATACACCAGTTTCCCTTATGCATCGAAAAAGAAAGGTAGTCTGGATCGTTTGAAATGTATTGTTTGCAATGAAAATAAGGTTTATGTGGTATAGAGGTAAAATTTTACTTAGTAACGGATCAAGAATAATTTGTACCATTGGTGTGTTATAAATGGCTATAAAATAATCTATTCTGAAAGTTTGTGTAATTAATGTATAAAGATATCCCTGAAATTAGGATGGGTTTATCCTACTGTAATTCTTAGTTTCTTGTTTACCATTGTTTCTATTAGGAACCGTTCTGCTGAACGTCTTTATGGATGGAAGGACTATGAAGTTCTTGGAGAAAATGTTGCTGAACTTCTTGTGGCTGAAGAATATTACCAACCTTTCAACACAATTGTTGAAAATTTGCTGTTTGGGCAGTCATGGACAGGCCAATTTCCTTTCAAGAGGAGATCTGGAGAAATATTCATGGCATTGGTCACAAAAAGCCCAATGTATACAGATGGTAAGCTTTCTGGTATTGTTACTTGTTCGAGTGATGCAGAAACATTTAACGCTGGAAATCAAAGAGCATATCGAAATCGGGATAGAGCATACAAAAATAGAATTCAGTGGAATGCACGCCCACAAATTGCATCGTCAGTTTCCAATCTGGTGCTTATGTACTACATTATTAAAGAATTTTCCTAAATTGGGCATTTCTGGTTTTGTTTCATTCCAAGAGAATTTATGCATTTGTAATGTTCTTATTAATTAGGGCTTGAAACTTAAGCAACACAAGCATGACGATGATACTTCTGATGCACATGAGAATTCCAGAGATCAAGAACATGCTACAACAAAAGTTAAGGATGTTAAACAGACATTGCCCGGCACATTAGTAAGTCTAAATTAACTTAAACTTTAGGCTCAATTTATGTTAAGAGCAACTTTTAAGATCAGGGAAAACTTCACTCTAAACTAAATCCACTGGCCGAAAATACCACAGCTGAAAGGAGCTGGACTCCGGAAGGGGTGCCTATCTGTTTGTATTTGCTTCACTTCATAAATTTCTTAGTTTTTATTTGTCATCTAAGGAAATACTTCTGGCAACACCGCTGCTTCAGAATACTATATGCCTGATAGTGTGTGGATAACCATATGCTCGACTAATTTATCCTCTGATTAGTTATGAGTCTGAAGTATGATTGAGTTGATCTGTCAATCTTACTAAAACTAATACAATATGATTTTCTTAACTAATTCATCACATTTGAAAAAGGAATGAGTTTGACTTGAGTGTTCGGTTGTTTCTCAGTTTAAGTTGCGTTCATTCGTTCATATTCATTTTTTTGAACTAGTTTATTTGATATAACAGGCAGCAAAGGTGTTAGCAAAGTTTAGAGGATTTGGCAACAGTGAAAAAGAACATAATGCCACTGATCAACAAAATGGAATATGTGATAACACAGTTAGCTACGGAACAATGAATGACAATTGTAGAAGCTCAGAGCCATCGAGTTCTAAAGGCTACTCAGTTCATGTTCAATGTAGGAGAGAAATTCATTACAGTAGAAATTCATCAGATGCTGCTAAAAGTGTACATTTAAATGCAAATGCATGTAGGAATTTTAGTGCTTCTGATCAATCCTCTCCATTGGAGAGCAGGGGAAGTATTCGGTTAGCTAAACAAACAGAATCATTGACCAGATTTGTTCTCTTAGAGGAAATGGATGAGATGGAGCTTGAAGAACGAAACTTGGATAACCCAGAGAATAAAGATGAAGCACAAAAAGAACAAAATGGTAAGAGGTTTCCTAGTTCAGGGGAGAGCTCTGGTAGCTCAGGAAGTTCGGCAAACAAAGAAGATAAGGAGTCAAAAGCTTTGGTGGATTGTGAAATTCGATGGGATGACCTTCTGTTGGGGGAGGACATTGGACAAGGTAAATTTCAGTCTGGACTGACAGTCTTATTATAGCAGGTTGCAAATTCCTGCTTTTTGAAAATGTCAATCTCTCTAAAGTTTATGATTCTAGTATGCACATGATTGAGAGGGAAACATTAGTATTTTAATGATGAAACATGAAACATAATGGCTTTTTTTTCTACAAGATACTGAATGCATGTATGTTTGTAATGAATTGCAGATTAGCATAGATTGTAAATGGAAATAGTCTTCTTTTAACATATAAATATTGAGGTTTTCTGAAGATTGTGGTCCTTCCTCAGTACAAATATATTAACATTTTTTTTGGCTTTCCAAGCTTGTATCATCCTTTCTTTAATTTTCATCCTTTTTTGCCCCACAGGTTCATTTGCGGTTGTTTACCGTGGAATTTGGAATGGATCGGTAAGTTACTAACAATCACTCTAAGTTCTTGCTTTAAGTTTGGAAGTTATTTTTATCCAATTTCCGTTGCTTTCTCCAGGATGTTGCTGTTAAGCTTTATTTTGGAAGTGAATACAAAGAGGAAACATTAAAAGACTACAAAAAAGAGGTTCTTAATATGCTCCTTTTTCGTGTAATTTATGGTATTTTATTTAGAAGCAGTATGTGATTTTCTAATTGGAGGATTTCGCTTTCATAGATTGGTATGATGAAGAGACTTAGACATCCAAATGTTCTATTATTCATGGGAGCGGTCTTTCCACTAGAACGGCTTGCCATTGTCACAGAGTTCATGCCCAGGTGAAAAGAGAGTGATCATGTGATTAATTGTATTTCAAGACTATAATAAAATTTCTGTTTTGATTCCTTTGTTCGTTTTTTATATGATTGCACCTATTTCTCGTCATATGCTTATGTTGCATGGTTCCAGTACACGGCTGAAATTTTGTCTGACTATTGGGAGATAAAATAAGTCTTGCATCAATTCAATTTCTCATGGTAGGGGGAGCCTTTTCAAAACACTTCACAAGAACAATCAAGCACTGGACATTAGACGACGCTTAAAGATGGCTCTGGATGTTGTAAGTCTGGCATTTAGCACGTATTCTGTTAGGACTATTAACTATTAAGAGATATTCAAGAAAACTAATTAACTTTATTTTCTTTTTTGTAGGCCAGGGGTATGAACTATTTGCACCACAGAAATCCACCAATAGTGCATAGAGATCTAAAATCTTCTAACCTTCTTGTTGATAAAAACTGGACTGTCAAGGTATTATGTGCCAACCACATTCCTTCTTCCTTCTTCCAGTTGATAAAAGAGTCAATCTAATCGCTTTCTCTCAGGTTGGAGATTTTGGCTTGTCGAGATGGAAGAATGCAACCTTCCTTTCTGCCAAGTCTGGACATGGAACTGTAATGGCCTCTCTCTCTCTCTATACCCTTCATCCATATTTGACTAAGTTCTTCAGTTTGTCATTGCATGCTTCCAATATGTTTGGGGCAGCCTAGTGTTCTGAATTTCCTTTCTGACTTTTTTCCCCTTTTACATGCAGCCTCAGTGGATGGCTCCTGAAGTCCTCAGGAACGAACCTTCAAACGAAAAGTAATTTTCTGAAGCTGTTTTTTTTTTGTTGTTGTGATACCCTCTTGCTTTTTCTAATGAAACAAAATGTAGAAATTACAACAGTCCTGGTTGCCTGTTCGTATTCATTCGAATTTGTTTATTACAGTAATTTAATCAATAATCAGCATACTAAACCTCTCACTGAAACTCATTACATCATTAAGGTTGTTCTTTTGATTCTACTTTGACCAAGATCTTCCTTCTCACTGAAACATCCTTGCATTTTAATAGGTCTGATGTGTTCAGCTTCGGCGTCATACTATGGGAGCTTATGACAGTTTCTGTCCCATGGGCCAATCTGAATTCCTTACAGGTCTTAATTTTTCGTTGCACTCAACAAATGAATATTATAGTTCTCTTTTATTTCAACAAAATGAACTTAACCCACCATTCATATTCCATTCAACAGGTAGTTGGAGTTGTAGGTTTCATGGACAGAAGATTAGAAATACCAGAAGGCTTAGATCCCAGGATAGCATCAATGATCCGTGAATGTTGGCGAAGGTGATTATTACAACCTACACTAATCCTTATTTCAAACCTCAATTTTTGGCTTGATTATAAAAAAAATCTGAATGTTGTTTACTATTTGAATTAAAACAAGCAGTGATCCAGGACAACGTCCATCTTTTGAAGACATAATACATCGTGTGACGGTTATAATGCAAAGAGTTAATACATCACCAATTCAGAGGGCTTTAACTACATAGTTTATAACTTAATGGCAATATACACGAATAGATAGCTCGTAGTTGGATAGAAGCTAATTAGGGTAGAAAATCATGTGGTGTAGATATTTGTTGTTGTGATGGGCTAATTCATGAATATGTATAAATCAATAATGTATACAGTTTTGATAAAACAACTCTGTTATTTTAGGCATGCTTTTGTGTCCATATGTATGCCTATAAATGGCAATTAAATGCAACCCCTTTATCTTTGCCGTTGGGCCACAAGAGTGAAAACTGTGCAGTTTGCTACAGCTATAGAGCAACAATAGCTAAATAATGCAGCAAAACTAGTTCATGATTTAAGCTATACATTTCGTATGGATTCATTTTTTTGGCATTCTAAAAATTTGTAGTACAGATGTAAAATTCCAGATTCACATTATTGTTAATAATTACTAGTTAGGGCTAAAATTTACCATTACGTATTCTTCAATATAAAAACAAGTTATATTGAAGAATACTTTCTGAGGTGAAGTTTGGATTACTTAGTGGTACTTTTTTTGAAAAACTACTTAGTGGTACTTAGTGTTGCTACATGTTATTTCTCTGATTTGAATAGATAAAAAAAGGAATTCGGCTAAAGGTGGCTAGAAAGAATTTCATATTTTGATACTTGTTACATGACTTTTCAAAGGGCTAAATTAACTCTTGAAATTGCTTTGTGATTTTGGTGAGTAAATTTAATCTGTGTTAGTTTCATTCTTTAATTGGTTAGTACAAAATTTACTATTTTTAAAGGATTTCTGTCATATTATGAATTACATTTTCATATATACCGATTGTAGAAAATGAATCTCAACAACAATCTTACTACTAATAGTAATTTGAAAATCTAATTTTGTACTGTGTAATCGTATATCCATTGGCATTTTATGGGATGGTGACGAATAACCTATATTTCCAAACGGCTTTACCCACCAATAGCTATATCATCATTCTAAATGCCACTTAAACACAAAGCTAGTTGGTTATCTCCGCAATGCGTTGAGGTACAACAGTCGACTGTATATCTAAAGCTGAATCACTCTTTCAATGCATGCTGCGAGAGCGCTATTAAGGAAAACTCTAAATACTAGATATGATCTCAAAATAACAGAATCAAAGTCAGCTAATAAAAAATGCAGACTAAACAAAATTGTGATCCGACACATGAAATTAGTGGTCAACTTTTCTCAATGAAAACATCGGTTTGTTTCTTCTGATATTATTTGGGCCTGCCTGCCGCCTACATAATTTATTGTACCCTTATGCATTTTGTGATTTGTATCTTAACTGTTAATATTTTTATTTTATCGAAAGTGAAAAATGAAAGACAGTAGCTTTTTTATATAGAAAACCGGATTCTTTCACATTCCACATATTTCCGCCAAATTTTATATGGCCCAACGTATTAAAAATTTTGTATGTATGATTTCCATGAACATTGACTCAGCATCTAAACAAGGAGCAGATAATGTTGACCAAATTGTCAAAAATCAACACCCGTCCGGTGACCCACCCTACACCTGCTTTCTTTAATTTGACCAGGTCTTTTACGTTGACTCCCCCTCCCCAACACGTGTCACAATCACAATGGTTAGGTAGAGCATCAAATACCATGATGACGATTACGAATGGACGAATAATAGCAGGACGTCGGTGAGATTTGTTTTGCTATTTAACTGTAGATTCTGGAAAAGATTTGTTATGACGTTATGATTGTTTTTTTGTTTTCTTCTCATCCCCAAATCTTAAACACCGACTGCTTCCCTCATTTTTATTCTGGCCTGAAGTTGTAATTTTATAAGTTATAGGTTCGGGTCGACGTTGATGTAAGTTTTTATTATTATTATTGTCATAAATTTAATAAAGCAAATGTTTTTTAAATAAAATAAATATATATTGTTCAATGTAACATTGTACTTAACATTTGTAAGTTATGAGTTATAACTGTTAAAATCCGAAGTAATTTATTGAGATCCCCTAGTGCGTAGAAGAATGAAAATTTGTCCTAAATGTGTGAACAAAAGTTAATTGAGATTTGAAATTCATGTGTTAAAAGGTCAAATACATAAAAAAAATTATCATAAACTTTATTCAAATAGCCTATTATTTTCCTTACTTTTTAAAAGGACCTATTATTTCCTCAACTTGATAATTATACATCCGTCACAACTTTTAAAAAGACCTATTACATTCCTTAATTATGCTCCATTAACTCACTGTATGTTAACTTTAAGCATGTAGTAGGATCATAATTATCAATTTAAGAGAGATAATAAATCTTTTTAAAATTTGAGGGAGAAAATATGATATTAGAGCTAAATTTAGAATGATTTCGTGTGAAAATAATTGAAAATGGTACCTTTCAAAAAAAAACTAAAGTTTAGGGAATTTAAGACATACTTTGGCCAATAATGAAATAATAATAATAATTAGTAAATTAAAAAATAAATTAGAAGAAAAAAGAGAAAAGTAGTAAGTAGGAAGAGACGAGTTGACACAACATGGCAGGCTATTGAAATATAGGGTTTCGTGATAAGAGTGAAACATTTCTCATAAACAAATTTACTTTTTTTCTCTTTTTTCACTATCTTTTTCAGTGTCTGGCACTTTACTTCACAGTTCACAATTAACGCCCGTGAAGTGAATCTTCAAAAAAACAGCAGAAAGGAATAATCATTACTCATGGAGGACCTTGTTTGAAGTAGCTATTTTAAATTAAATTAAATTTATTTTTATATAAATTTATATATATATAATATTAATAAATATTAAATTAATTTAAATTAAATATAAATTAGAAAAAATAAGGGCTAAATCCATGTTATATTTATCAAAAAATAAGGGTGAAAGCCTAATTGTAAAATAAAATGACCAAAAGTCTAGGTTTTTAGAATGTGTTTATTGACTGAAATCATGTATGTACCATCAAGGTGATGAATCGAAGTGGTGGCCCACTTGGTATTGTGTCGGAATAGGGCAGTGGGGTCAATCAAATGTCAAGTATATTGACTGGATTGGGCAGATGAACATAATGATTCTCTTGAAAACTCCAAGGGTAATTCTGTAGTTTCATATTTTGCATGGACTAGTCTCACAACTCTTAACTCATTTGTTTAATTGAGTGGAACTAATTTAAAGAGTTGATTGTTAGGTACATCAACCGGTTATAAATTTTAAGTATATTCTTTTCTTACAATTTTATCATCAACTTAAGTTTGAATAAATAATTTGATAAAAAAAAAAGTTTGAATAAATAATATATATATTAATTGATAAAAGAAAGCTAGAAGTAAGCTCAATTACGTTTATTTGAATTGAGCATGGGAGGTAGTTATTTTGCGTTGTGTGTGAGTTGGAAATTTTCTACAAAATAGAAAGACAAAAATTTGTATAATTATAGATGATAGCCAAAAGTGAAGTGGCTCTAAGGTCTTCACATCAAAACGATATTATTTGAACAAAGCCAAACGAGCAATGCAAGTAGAATTTTCATTTCAAATGTATATGCGTCCGTATTAAATACAAAGAAAAATGCTAGCTCATCCTTTTGTGTGGCTCGAATTTAAGATCTATAAAATTATAATTTTGATCTTAAACATTATACTACCACAATTTTAATATAAATAAGATTATCAAAAATTTTCATTATGAAATTTTTTTTGCTAGATTGTTACTATAAATAATATATAATAAATACTTGAAATCATTATTATCTTTTTTTTATATAATTGAGAAACTTAAGCGATTAAAGAACTTGAAAATGCTTTACTTTTATACTATTAAAGGGGTGGTTAAAAGGAAGGAAGGTGTAAACTTGAAAGAGTGACTATCCAAGGAATCGAACCTGCGTCTTGAGTTTGTTTGCAGTGCAATGCTCGTGCCATTGAAACACCATGTGATATATATATATATATATATATACTAAAATAATTCCAAAACTCCTTTTATTCATGGCTCTGAGCGGTCGCTCACTTTAGTTCTGCTTAGGGCTGGCCCTATTTGCTTTCATATATTTGGGCAGTCAAAAATCTTGCTTACATACTTGGTTTCTATATAGTAAAAAATCTTGCTTCACTACCATATCCACTTCCATACCTCTTATTTTAATTATTTACATGTTTGTTACATGTAAGAGAGAATTCAATAATTAGGATAAACTTTAAAAATAGTATCTCGTGGTTTCACTCATTTATAAAATAGAGTCTGTTATTTCAAAAAGTTTGTAAAAAGGGTTATATGGATTTAGAATAGTGGTGTTGTATTGCATATTTTTAACAATTTAATATTTTAATAATTTAACCTTATTATTTAAAAATTATACGTCATGATTTGAGTAATTTTTGGAGATTTTTAATTTTATTATAATTTTTTAAAGTTTGTTGTCAAAATTTAATTAAAGAAAATATTTGCACTATTTAAAAAATTTTAAAATTTTTTACCGATGTGTATTGTATATTTAATAACCATCCCGCAAAAAATTCAGATAAAAACGAATAAAATTACCCATTTTTATGACATAAATTGATATTGAAGATCCTTTACTTGTAAATTTTTTGAAACCACGGACCCTGTTTTATAAAAAAAAATTTCTTAGACCCTATTTTATAAATGAGTGAAACTACAAAATACTTTTATAAAGTTAGCCTCTCTGCCAATAAAAAAAATTGAATGAAAACATTAAACTGGATGCCAATTTTCTTGAAAAACTTAGTAGTTTAAATTTTTTCTATAATAGTTGGTGTTGAAAAATTGATAACAAATAAATTTTTTTAATTATTATTAAAGGTTAAAATCTCTTCTCCAATTGTTTTTATAAAAAGTTTAGGAGTGAATCTTGTAACAACTCCACTGGTAACAACAGAGGCGACACTATACAAAAAAAAAAAGTGAAATGCACGCTCTAAACAAAGCGAATGGGGCTAAAACCTTAAAGAAACTCCGTGGATGAAGATCTCCACCCCTACCCTCTAAAATTGCATCACATATATTGACATGACACACTCTCCCCTCCCCGCCCCGCCCCATTCTTCACTGCTACCGCAACACCTCTCTTCCTCTCTCTATATCTATAATCTAACTGCATTACTCCACCTAATAACCATGGGCAAAGCCTCCAAGTGGTTCCGCTCCCTTCTCGGCCTCAAAAAACCCGACCCCTCCTCTCCCTCATCTCCCAACCAAGACTCTCGCCCCAAAGACAAACGCCGATGGAGTTTCGTCAAATCCTACCGCGAAAAAGACCAACGCCGCACTCCTAAACACCAGGCCTCGTCTCTATCGTCGCACTTCGACGAGGATCCGAATCTCCATGCAATTGCAGTCGCCGCTGCGAAAGCCGCTGTTGCCGAGAAAGCGGTTGCGGCGGCCAATGCTGCCGCCGAGGCCGTTAGATTGATGAACAGTGGGAGGAGTACTGTTAGTGTTATTCCTCTAACGGCGTACGGTGCTGGGAGCCGTGGATGGCGTGACGATCTCGCCGCCGTTAAAATCCAATCGGCTTTTCGAGGTTACTTGGTTAGTTAACTTAATTCTCTTTTTTATTCCTTTTTGTTTTCTAGTTAGCCATGGGATTCGGTTTGGTATGATCTACGGGATTATCACCTCTCTGCAATTTGCTGATTAATTAATTAACTAATTGATCTCCGTTTAATTGAAGGCAGTAGCGTTTGTCTCTTTTGTGCTGTTGTTTTCATGTAATCGTTTGATCTCTTTCCATAGTACTGGCTTCCGTCTCAAGTTTTCAAAGGTAATTTTATTAAGGAGCTAGTAGCACATTTGGGATCATTCTGTTTCCAGTCTAAAGAAATAGCCTAGAATTTATAAAGTGAAAGAAATGGACGTTTCCTGCTTAATTTAGTACCCACAAGATTCGAGGTTTATCTGGAATCTGTGCCTTGTGTATTTCCACTTTCTCCATGTGCAGCAAAGCAACGCTATTATCTTCTTTTTCCCATTTGTATGACTTGTTTTTATCCCTGTCGTTTTCCCCTAAACGCCTATGCTTCTAAACATCTCTTTCTTCTTCACCCATCATCTACTTTTTCCTCTTCTAAATTCTCCATTATTGAATCCTATCAGTAAGTTTCAGGAGGGTGCGCATTGTGCACTCCCCCCTCCAAAAAGCATTTTAGAAATTCAATCTGGCTTGTTTCTTTAATTAAAGAATAATGGAATTGTGTACACTGTACTTTGAGGATATATGTTTGTTGACCATTTATGTCATTTGGTAGCAATTAATTTGGTTTCCTGTAAATAATGGTTTAACAGTGGATATGTGTCTTTGTTTTTATGCACAAATTACATATACCTACCATACATTATTATAGTACCGTAAAGGTTTACTAATTGAATACTGCAAGTCCAACCATCCCCATTCTCCAAAATGAATAATGAATAATAGAAATAGGTTAATTCAATCATTCCTCGTACAGTATTTTTTTTATTCTAAAAATTAGTCATAAATTTTAAGAAATAATTAATGGAGGATATAAAATTACTTGTTTACCTTTAAATTAACATTAATTAAGTAATATGTATATTGAAATTGAGCTACAATTAATAAGGGTATAATAGAGGAAAATGAATAAAAGCTTACATTAAAAATAAAGAATAATAAATAAAAATAGTGAAGCTAATTTTTTAAACTGAAAGGAGTATTTTTCAAAATGTAGATTCCGTAACTATGGGAATCTTAATTTCGGGAAATGATTGTAATAATAATAATAATTCTTTATTTTTTAAATATTTTGTTAATTTTATTTTGGTAAATATGATGTAAAAAATAAATATCAAAAGAATGAAAAGTGGGGAAGAAGATTGGAAGATTCTCGATTATGTGAGAAATATCCTATCAATTTTAGTACTAATCTTTTAGCTTGGTGGAAAATTAGTGCAGGTTTCCGTAAGTGCATTTAAAAGACTTTTGGGGTTGGGTTGAAGTAAAGGTTGGTTGGGTCTTTTATTATTAGAATTATTATATGCATTTATAGTCGGATACCGTGGATTGGCTCTTTTGCTTTATTAGGGCGGCTAGTGAGACGTCTCTATTAGTTTGATGTATGCATTATTGTTTGATGTATGCATTATTGTGTGGCATTCTTTAAAGTCTTTGGCTGGAAAGTACATTTCTTTCTTTTGATAAGCTTTCTCTTTCTTTTTAATATTTCATGCTTTTTTTGGCGCCTTAATTACGTGGTGGCCTTTCAAATTGACCTCAATCCCTGAATAGAATTCTGGCACTTAATAGGTTATTAAATGTATAAAAATCAACAGTCAACTTGCAATTGTTCAACTTTGGGCCTACTATGGCTGTAATTGATGTGTTGACACTTGAAACTTGGAAGTTGATCACCTGTTCTTAATGTTGAGATTTTCATCACTTTGTGCCTGTTAGTAATAATCCAAATATAATTGAAGTTGTGGTTTTGAACTATTGGTACTTCCTACAAGGACCAGTGAAATTATTATTGTTTATACAATTTGCCTTCGTACAAATGTTAATTTTAGATATCCCTTTGTTTAGGCAAGGAGGGCCTTGCGAGCTTTGAAAGCGTTAGTTAGGCTCCAGGCATTGGTAAGAGGTCACATTCAGAGGAAACGAATGGCTAAAGAGGCTCAAATGATGCAGTCAATGATGAGAGTTCAGGCAAGGGCACGTGCAGGACGTGTCCAAATCTCTGAATCTTCACATTCGAGTAGCAAGTCTTCTCACCTACATCATCACCCTGTAAGATATATCCAAATTACGTTATATTGCTTAAACCTTGCTAGGATTAAACTAATATGCTTTGTTTGAATTACAACTTCCAAGTCCATTAATACATGTTGACTATGTATATATCTGAACTACTTTCAGGGTCCACCAACTCCTGAAAAATTTGAACATGCAATTCGAGCTAGGAGCGGGAAATACGAAAAACAGTCATCAATGCTTAAGGTAACCTGGTTGGTTTCTCCTAGTAATTTATTCATACGGACCGATCCCGAATTAAATGCGATTTCAAAAATGCAGAGAATAGGATCCAAATCTAATGGCCGAGAAATAAGTGATGTAGAAAAAACACTTGCATCCTTTGATGATAAGAGTGACAAGATCCTTGAAGTCGATACAGTCAAACCCCATTTCACTCCAAAACAACGAAGAAACCCGTTCCGTTCCTTGGCTTCAGATCAATACAGTTACAGCTTCACAACTTCAAAAGACTCCCATCAATCAATTTTTAGTGCGTCATCTGGAGAAGTCCAATCGGTAACTCCATTGAAGTTTACTCGCGAGGAAGACGAGGCCTATTGCACTGCTGAAAACAGCCTACAGTTCCACTCTGCATCGTCAAGGGGTGCAAGTGGTAGAAGCCAAAGCCCCTTTACTCCTAGCAAGAGTGATGGCTCAGCGAGTTTTCTGAGTGGCTACTCAGACTACTACTACCCGAGTTACATGTCGTATACCGAATCTTCAATGGCTAAAGTCCGATCTCTTAGTGCTCCAAAACAGAGGCCTCAGTATGAGAGATCGAGTTCAGCAAAGAGATACTCGGCTAATGGACTGGGCGAACCGAGATCAAGTAGTGCGCAGAGGGGTTCCACTTTGCGCGTAAACTTTACTAGTAAGGCGTATCCTGGCTCGGGTCGGTTGGACCGGCTTGGAATGCCAATTGGTCAAGGGTTTTAGTTTTAGGTTATGTAGTAGCTTCTAATCTAACTTATGTCGACCTAATGGGAAACTTAATTTGTAATGTCTGAAATTGGATTCAGAGGATATCATATTAATTCAAATGGGTATGTAATATTAAGTTAAGTATAATCAAATTTACTGGAAATGAATTGCGAGTTAGAATAAAATATGTAGGAGAATGTGTAGGAAGATAATGTCGGTTGTTGGGGGTGTTATTTGAGCTACTAAATGGTCCTTTCATTAATTTAGTTACGGATAGTACTGTAGCTATGGTGTAGTCAATTAATGGGTATGATCAAATCAATACAAAGTAGGGTATAGGATATAGGGTTGGGCAGTTACTGATTCAGCTCTTTAGGCCTCGTAGGCTGATAACCTGTACCTCTCAATCATTTTGTACTTTGCTTATTCAAATATCTGTTTTATGAAATTTTTCTCTCTTTTACAGAAAGGACAGGGTGTAAAGCTTAGCTACTTTGCTGGAGTTGTTTGCAGCAGCTATGCCAGCTTCTAACATTAATTTTTAGGCTAAAAACTTCTAGTTATTAGAATTGCAATAGCCAATGGTTACAAGGTAAACATAAATTTACATGAGAAATCTTATTTACAATATAGTACTATCTACAGCTAAATCAGATTCCAATAAACAACTATGTCAAGCAGATAAAAGTTTTTGAAGTTATAGTGATTCAATATGTTCTTGTTAATAGGATTCCATGGCTGGAACCATTAGCCTTAATAATAAAAGTAACACACACACACATACACACAACTTAAATACTGAATAAATGCCGCCTGCATTTTAAGAAAGCATCAAATGCCCAGAATACTAGAAGGGTGATGAGAAAACAAAATATATTAATCTTACATGTACTAAAAATGTACGAGTGTGGAATCTTAAACAAACAAATAGACAAATATACAGGCAATCAACACAGGAAAAATCAATACCTACAAAAAGATTACAAACCCCTCCAAATTTTGTGCACATAAAAGAAAGCCTAACATTAATTAGTTATCACATTTCCATTTGCTGGTAGGCACACAACTCAAGTAATGACACCAACTGCAGTGATCATTCCCATTCACTCCTCTAAACACCATCACCAATCCAACTGTAAAACTGCATTATACAAACAAACAAACAAATCTTAGTTTCTCGATTCGTAAATTGCAATAAGATACAAAGACATGTATTAGTTTTAGTTTAATATTAGAACTTACCCCGCAACAAGTAAAGCAACGGCAACCACCAACAGCACATGTTGGTAAGCCTTGAATTTGGATTTCACACGAGCGCCAGCTGGCAGATTCCGACTTTCATACCACCCGAATTGTGGACGAAGTAGTATGATAAAACCGAGAAGAAAGCCAGCCAAAAAACCTCCTATGTGTGCAAAGTTGTCCACATGCGGTAGAATTCCAACAGCCAAGTTGATGACAATGATGATCACGAGTGTCAACAGAGCCGCTATCTGTAAAGGCACGCGGCGTTATGCATATTATTCCTTGTACAGAAAAATGTTGGCAGTCAAATCTAGTATTTTTATATAATACCTTGTTGCTATAAATAGTCCAGTTTGTAAGAAGCTCGGATAACATTGCCCCGAGAAGGCCAAACAAAGCACCCGATGCACCCACTGAAATGTTCTTATGGATAAAGAGAGTAGACATAATACTTCCTCCAAATCCCGATAAAAGGTAGATTATCCCGATGCGTACTGAAAGAATATACAAAACATGTTAGAATTTTTGGATTTGATGCCGGGGTTTGGATTCTCTAAAGTTGAAAAGTTTGACCAATCTCAACCATTGATTATATTTAAATGGTTGAGATTTAGTGCGTTGTAGGCCCCACAGTGCAAAAAAAATTTAAGTTCTAACCTTTAATCGCAACTTTACCACCAATTTAACTTTAAAGAATCCTAGTCCTGCTATATATGATGCAAAAGGGAAGATACTTGAGGGAAGGAAGTATACCGAATCCAAATTGTTGTTCAAGGCGAATACCGATAAAGACCAAGCTCAGCATATTAGCAAGAAGATGAATAATGCCTGCGTGCAACCACATACACGCGACGAGTCTCCATCCTTGATGCTGATGCACTACTTTGTCCCAATCTAGGGCTCCCATTTTTTCCAATCTGAACATTTTAAACAAGATTATGTTATTTTATATTCATAGTTCAAGTTGTTCTTCTATCACCGAGGGTTGAAAATAGGAGCAAAATCCCAAATGTTCGAGGCGCAAATTTTAACAAAAAAAGGCTTTTGAACAATTATGTCTCGTTTCGTTACAAAATAACAAGCAACAATAAACAATTATATATTCACAACATCAGTACTGCAATGCAACAGTCATACATCTCTTAATAGATACAATACAAATATGTAATGTGACACGAAAGGAGAAGAAGATAAAAACATCCAGTTACAATTTTCTTCTCAAAAATGAAATGAATTCAGAAGTATATGAACGCAAATCAATTCAATGAACTCAAAATCGATTGGATCAATCTTTGAAATAAGTTCAAGAGATCTGAGTTCAGTTCATGTTTTCTGCTAAATTCAAAGCTCCATACATGCTTGTTGATTATCTACTAGGGTAATTATAAATGAGCAAGAACACAGCAACAAATAAGAGAAAAGGCAGTAGATCAACTATGTAAAACTTCTATTTTACAGAAATGTTATGTTTTTCGACAGGATTTCCTCTATGGGACCTTAAAGTCAGTAAAACAACACATCTCTGTAAAAAAAAAGTAAATTGAACATAACAATGTCAGTTAACAATATCCAAAATTGGGATGCACAAAAAAGAGACACAGAAAGCACAAAAAATCCTTTTGAAATTTCAAGCAAACATCAAACAGTTGTGGGACACAAAAACACCCTAAAACCTCAATCATGAAACGTCCTATGATTAACACAATAAAGCATAAAGGAGAGCACACTGTAATCGGAAAACCAAATCCACAAAGTGAGAAACAGGACAGATACAACAGAAAAAGATTTCCTTTATCCCTATTGGATAGCAACTGAATTTGAATTAGGAAAGCTTAAATTGCAAAATTCAAATCAAGAAACAATCCAAATCAAGAAACCAATCAAAACCTAAAAAAAAAAAAACTAATAATCAATCAATTCAAGTTCCAAGCCAAAAAACAATTGAACTTACGCATCGGAGGAAGGACCAAACAATGGATTCTCTTTCAAAGGCTGAAACGAAAACCTGCCGAGAAACTTGGCAACGCAATCGCCTTCAAAACCGAGATTATTTTTGGGGCAATTGTTGACATACATAACCGCAACGAAAACAGCAATATTAGCGACGATAAACATCGGAATCAACCAGGAAGTCCATTGCTTATAGGAGGTACCCTGGTAATAAAAATTAGGATTGCTAGCGTAGTACCCTCTATTCTTAATTCCCCTCTCTGGATCCTCACTACCCATGATCACTTGTCCAAAATCAAATTCGAACAAATTAAATTCTTCTGAGGCTGAAAAATTGGAAGGAGTTGGAGTAAATTTATATGGGTGAGAGATGGTAGAAGAAGTGACTTGAAAGGGAAACCCAATTGACAGAAGGAGAAGGAGAAGGTTGTTATAACTTTGTGAGATAAGTTATATTGCTGTCATGTACTTACTACACAATGGAAAACAAAATCGAAATCTTCTGGGTGTCATATAGTGGGATCTAAACGTCGGCTTACGATTTTTTTCATGAAATTTTATCTTAATAACTATTTATAAATATAAATAAAATACGGTGTTCAGCCAGCAGTATTTTAAAAGTGTTACTTATTAGTCGATTGGCAGAAACTTTAAAATACCTAAGCAAAATTTGAGTGGGTCTGGACGAAACCTACGCGAAATTAACTTTTTATTATTAAATATTTATTATATATATAAAAATATAAATTAAATTATAATAATCTAAAATATTAAAAAGATATAATTTAGATCATATGTTAAAAATTATTTAGTGTTCGTTGAACGATAGATACCTTTTTATTAGTGGTACAGAGCACACTGTTTCTCGGTTTGAGATTCAAAATGATAATTTTATTGTGAGAACTTTAATGTACTATAGTTTTATCCATTAAATTACCTTTTATTGATAAACTATGATTGTTATAGATAATAATGGCATCATAAAAAATCAAAATTAGGCGCCGCTTAGATGAAAAAATCGGACTAGACAGTGTCTAAACGGCAATAAATCAATCTGGCGCTTGATAGCGCCTTAGAAATGAAAAGACGGACAGCTGCCTGGGCGGGAGTAGGCCTGAATTTTAAAACATTGGTTGTGATTAATTTTTTTTATTACAAATTAATAATTCTCTTTTTATAATAGAATTTATAATTCTTTAATTAAAACGAACTAGCTATAGAAAAACTAAAGAAACAATATGACTTTTTTTAACTTTATATTTGAGAACAAAAAATAATCATCTCGGACAAAATGTGTTTTCTTTTAAAAAATATACATGAAATGTCATTAACAATTGGATACCCATCTATTTTGACATAAATATATAGGTACAAGGTGCCAATTAACTAGCAATTGATGTATTTTGCTCAAATGGCTAATTTTTCAATTAATTTACGTGAATAATTGTTCTTAAAACTTACTAGCAGGTTTGACTGCAAAATGGATTATTTTAATATATACCAACAGGCACGGGTAAATCCAGAATTCTTTTATCAAGGTGTTTATATGTATATATATCATAAATTTTTTTAAAAAAATTATTAAAATTATAAATTTGGGAACAATAAAATGTTATAGTATTAGATAAAATTTTATAGATTTAAATAGGCTTTTTCTTTAAATATATAAAGAGGCCCAATTATAACTTATAATGAGATCTAAATACAATATACTAATAAATTTATATTATTATTTAAAAAAAATTAGGGTTCAAAGACCCCACATGCTAATATGCGCCACTGCTAAATAAAGAGATTTATTATTAATAACATGTTATCATGCGTTGATTTAATGATGTAAATTTCATTGATAAAAAAAATGATGTAAATTTCTTGTGGGATTAGTTTTGAAACCTATTCATCAGAATTGGAGCATCTACATTTTCTTAAATAAGTGAATTTGTTGATATGAATGTTTCAGTTCAGTTGTAATGTTTGATTAGCTAAACTAATTAAATAAAAAGGACAAAGCATTGGTCCACGCGGTTTTTCCATATGGCAGTAGTAGATAGAAAGCAAATGGAGTTGGAGATCTCAATATCTACAAATATACTTGGTATTTGTTAAATTATTTGATGTGATTGTTATTAATGTAGGGTTCACCTTCTTAATAATTTGATGTAATATGTTTTTTATTTTTTTACCTGTTATTATTATTTTCTGTAAAATGTTTCTTACCTATTTACCATTCTTACCATTGGATTTCTCTATAAATAGGAATTCAATTTCTTCATTTTCATATATCTCAGAAATAAGAAATAAAAGTTTCTCTCAAATTCTCTCTCTGCTTTCTTTCTTTATTGTTATAATATCCTTGCATATATAGTCGATTTCTAACACGTTATCAGCACGAGCTTGCTCTAATCAACTGAGGATATCATCAAATAAATCCAAAGTAAGGCATAATTATTTTATTTTTATAAATATATATAATTCTTAATATGTCTAATATCAAAAGTTTAGAATTTACTCCTCTTGATGTATCGGGAAAAAATTATCTTACTTGGGTGCTGGATGCAGAAATACATCTAGAATCGATGGGTCTTAAGAATACTATTATTGAAAATAATAATCTTGGACCTCAGTATAAGGCAACAGCTCTAGTTTTTCTCCGCCGGCATCTTGATGAATCACTTCAATCAGAATATTTGACTGTCAAAGATCCTACAGATCTTTGGAAACAATTAAAGGAGAGGTTTGCACACCTAAAGAAAATATCTCTACCAAATGCCCAATATGAATGGATAAACTTAAGGCTACAAGATTTTGAATCTGTCAGTGCATATAATTCTAAACTTTTTCAAATTACATCCACATTAAGATTATGTGGAAAGGAAATAACTGATGAGGATTTACTGGAAAAGACATACTCTACTTTTCATTTGAATAATATGGTATTACAGAAACAATACAGAGCAAAAGACTATAAGAAATATAGTGAACTAATTACTGCTCTTCTCCTAGCAGAACAGAGAAATCAACTCCTGTTAAAAAATCATGAACTACGACCTACCGGAACAAATCCATTCCCTGAAGCGAATGCGATAATTCATAATAATTTTAATGGACGCGGCCGCAGAAATGGTCGTGGTCGTGGTCAAGGTAGAGGTCGTGGAAATGGGCGTGGTAGAGGATATAATAATAACAATTTCCACCAGAAGTGGAAATATGTAAATAATAACAATAGCAATAATTTCCACCCGAAGTGGAAAAATACAAATAACCACCAGAAGTGGAATAATCAAATTGAAAGATTTGATAAAAGAAAAAACAGTCAAGATGATGAAAATAAATGCCATAGATGCGGTATGACTGGTCATTGGTCAAGAACTTGTAGAACCGCTAAACATTTGGTAAACTTATACCAAGCCTCTCTCAAGAAATATGCGGAACCAGAAACCAATTTTATATTGGATGATAATACCCCAAATAACGAGCCTATTGATGTCCCCAATATGGAGATGGATGATTTTCTGTTACCCAGCACCAGTGGCAAAGAAAAATTTGAATAATTAGTCCATATATTTTGCTCAATTAATATATTGTAATTTTTATGTTATTATTGGTTTGCTTTTGTTATTGCTGCTTAATGTACTTTTTATGCAATGTTTATTTATAAATAAATAATAATGCATCTTTCATTTGTTCAATGAAGAAAATGAATTCTTTCCCGGTATTATATGACTTGAAGCAAAATGAAGGAAATTTATGTATTGTAGATAGTGCCACCACCCATACTATTCTCAAAGAGGCAAGATATTTTAATATTCTTAAAAAGGGTGAAACTGTTGTTACCACAATATCAGGACAAACAAAAATGGTTGAAGGCTCCGGAAGAGCTAGTATTATATTATAAAGGGGAACAAAACTTATTATAAATAATGCATTATTTTCCCCGAATTCTCACAGAAATTTATTAAGTTTTAAAGATATTCGCAGAAATGGATATCATATTGAAACTGTGAGCGAAGACAATAAAGAATGTCTTTATGTTACAAAAATAATTTCAAGTAAGAAATGTATACTTGAAAAATTTTATACTCTTTCATGTGGCTTATACTATACATATATTAATATGATTGAGGCCAATTTGACTATAAACCAGAAGTTTATAGATTCAGATACTTATAAAATTTGGCATGATCGACTGGGTCATCCTAGTTCGATAATGATGAGAAAAATTATTGAAAATTCATATGGGCATCCATTGAAGGACCAGAAGTTTCTTAAAAATAATGAATTATTTTGTGCTGCTTGTTCGCAAGGAAAATTAATAATAAAGCCTTCCAGAAGTAAGGTTGCAATCGAATCGCCAGCATTTTTAGAGCGCATACAATGTGATATTTATGGACCAATTCATCCACCATGTGGACCATTTAGATATTTTATGGTTCTAATTGACGCCTCAACTAGGTGGTCACATGTATGCTTATTATCTTCACGAAATATGACATTTGCAAGGTTAATTGCTCAAATTATAAGGTTACGGGCACAGTTTCCCGATTATCCTATTAAATCAATCCGTCTTGATGCTGGGGAATTCACATCCAAATCATTTAATGATTATTGTATGTCGATTGGAATAAAAGTTGAACATCCTGTAGCATATGTTCATACACAAAATGGTCTAGCAGAATCATTTATTAAACGTCTGCAATTAATTGCGAGACCGCTAATTTTGCGAACGAATCTCCCTACTACAGTTTGGGGTTATGCAATATTGCATTCAACATCTCTTATACGTTTAAGGCCAGTAAGTTATCATGATTATTCTCCATTACAATTAACTTCTGGCCATGAGCCTAGTATTTCTCATCTTAGAGTTTTGGTTGCGCAGTATATGTGCCTATTGCTCCACCACAAAGGACTAAAATGGGTCCTCAAAGGAGATTAGGAATTTATGTTGGCTATGAATCCCCTTCAATAATTAAATATCTTGAGCCATTAACTGGCGATATGTTTACTGCACGATTTGCAGATTGTCATTTTGATGAAAGCACTTTCCCAAAATTAGGGGGAGAGAATAAGAACCCAATTTTGGAAAAGAAAATAATATGGAATGTTTCATCACTTTCTCATATGGATCCTAAATCAAATGATTCTGAACTAGAAGTTCAGAGAATAATCCATCTTCAACATTTAGCAAATCGATTGCCTGATGCACTCGCTAATCCTAAAAGAATAACAAAATCGCATATACCAGCAGTAAATGCGCCAATTCGTATTGAGATTCCTGAAGAACAACCTACGGATAATACTCTAACACGCCTGAAGCGTGGACGACCAATTGGTTCAAAGAATAAAAATTCTAAAAAGAGGAGAATTATTGATAGTGAAGATATTCCCATTGAGGATATAAATATAAATACACTTCCGAAAGAAGTGCAAGAACTTGAAGTGCAAATACCTGAAGCTATTGAAAATGAAGAAATTCAAATAAATTATATCACTAACGAAAGAAGATGGAATCGCAATAAAATAGTTATAGATCATATTTTTTCATATAATGTTGCGATCAATATTGAAAATGAAAACGTGGATTATGAGCCAACATCTATTGAAGAATGCCAAAGTAGAAATGATTGGCAACAATGGAAAGAAGCAATTCAAGCAGAGCTGAATTCTCTTGAAAAACGCAAAGTATTCGGACCAGTAGTTCGAACACCACAGGACGTAAAACCTGTTGGTAATAAATGGGTTTTTATTAGAAAGAGAAATGAGAAAAATGAAATAATAAGATATAAAGCCAGATTAGTTGCACAAGGTTTTTCTCAAAGACCCGGGATAGACTATGAGGAGACATATTCTCCGGTGGTGGATGCAATAACTTTTAGATATCTTATTAGTTTTGCAGTGCAAGAAAATTTACAGATGCACTTGATGGATGTTGTCACAGCTTACCTTTATGGTTCGCTTGATAATGATATTTATATGAAAATCCCTGAAGGATTAAAGCTGCCAGAAAAATATGGCAAACGAGAACTTTACTCGGTAAAGTTACAAAGATCCTTATATGGATTAAAACAATCTGGGCGCATGTGGTATAATCGTCTCAGTGAATATTTATTGAAAGAAGGATATAAAAATGATCCAATTTGTCCATGTGTTTTTATAAGAAAATCAGGATCTAATTTTATTATCATCTCAATTTATGTTGATGATTTGAATATTATTGGAACTCCAGAAGAGATTCCAAAAGCAGTTGATTCTTTAAAGAAAGAATTTGAGATTAAAGATTTTGGAAAAACAAAATTGTGTCTTGGTTTACAAATTGAGCACCTTGAAAAAGGAATTTTAGTGCATTAATCAAACTACATAGAAAAGATCCTGAAACGATTTAATATGGACAAAGCACATCCATTGAGTAACCCAATGGTTGTACGATCACTCGATGTGAAAAAGGATATTTTTCTATAGAGAAAATAATGAAAAAGTTCTCGGTCCTGAAGTACCGTATCTAAGCGCAATAGGTGCTTTAATGTATCTTGCTAATAACACAAGACCGGATATAGCATTCTCTGTTAATTTATTATCAAGATACAGCGCTGCACCTAAAAGACGACATTGGAATGGAATTAAACATATAATGCGCTATCTTCAAGGAACTATTGATTTAGGCTTATTTTATTCACATGAATCTAAGCTTAAATTAGTTGGATATGCGGATGCGGGTTATTTATCCGACCCACACAAAGCTCGATCTCAGACGGGCTATTTATTCACATATGGAGGAACAGCTATATCTTGGCGATCGACAAAACAAACAATTACAGCTATTTCCTCAAATCATGCGGAGTTAATAGCTATTCACGAGGCAAGTCGTGAATGTGTGTGGTTGAGATCATTAATCAAACATATCCAAGAAGCATGTGAAAAAGTTACGGCCAAGGAAGGTCCGACGACAATATATGAAGATAATGCTGCCTGTATTGCTCAATTGAAGGAAGGTTATATTAAAGGAGACAGAACAAAACATATTTCACCAAAATTTTTCTTCACTCATGATCTAGAAAAGAATGGTGAAATCAATATTCAACAAATCCGCTCTTGTAATAATTTAGCAGATTTGTTTACCAAGGCTTTACCTTCCTCAACTTTCAAGAAATTAACTTACAGCATTGGAATGCGTCGTCTTAAGGATCTCCAGTCAACTCGCGAACAGGGAGAGTAAACACCGTACTCTTTTTCCCTTAGCTAAGGTTTTTATCCCACAGGGTTTTTCCTTAATAAAGTTTTTAACGAGACAGTGTTCCATTCGCGGCAGATGACACATCAAAAGGGGGAGTGTTAAATTATTTGATGTGACCCTTATCATTAAATTATTGATGTAGGGTCCACCTCCTTAATAATTTGATGTAATATGTTTTCTACTTTTCTACTTGTCATTATTATTTTCTATAAAATGTTTCTTACCTATTTACCATTCTTACCATTGGATTTCTCTATAAATAGGAATTCAATTTCTTCATTTTCATATATCTCAGAAATAAGAAATAAAAGTTTCTCTCAAATTCTCTCTCTGCTTTCTTTCTTTATTGTTATAATATCCTTACATATATAGTCGATTTCTAACAGTATTGACATTTGAAACTATCTTTTGCCCATTTTAATTATAAAATTTAAATTCGATTAGTTGGCACCATACGCTATCTGAAAAAATATATGGTTGTGAGATTGGTGCCACTCATGTTTTGGCAAATATTAAATAAGTAAAAATTTATTACTCAAACAAATTAAATAACTGAAATCCAAATGAAATATCATATTCGGTTTTATTGAAAGCAAAATTGAAATAAAATTATAACTTACCAAAAATGTTTACATACAATCGACTCAAATATTTCACATCTCAATTTACACAATCGGAAAGTCAGCTGAATTAGGATGTGGCTATTATATCATTATTTGAGCTGAATTAGGATGTGGCTATTATATCATTATTTGAGCTAACGTTTGTCTTATAGAAGACTATATTTTATTTTTTTTATTATACTTCCAGTTTTAAAACTTTTTTACACCAAAACCAAACCAAACTGAAAAATTGATGATATAATAATAATGCTTTGCAAATTGAGCAAAACCAGATAGCAAAAACAACTGAACCAAATTAATAATTTAGTTTTTTTTGTTTGGTAATTCATCTGTTATTATTTGCACACCCTTAGACATAGATATGATTGATAAGGAAAACAAAACTCTTTTTATCTTTTGGTTTTGTACTTCTTTTTTCAAATTTTAATTGCTTTTATGTCTTTTGGTATCCCGACTCCTTTTATCTTCTGGTTTTGTTCAGCCTGTATGGAAAATCTTCTCAAATGTGTGAGACTTGATTAATTGCAATGAGGATTCAGAGGTCTAATATATATATATATATATAAAACAAATTAATAAACAATCTACAATCTACAAAATTCATAAATTCCATATTTTGTTTTGACAACTTTCTGATATCACCAAGTCGCAGTTCTTGGAGGCTTTCGGAGAGAGGTTTTTTTGCACCTGCAAAATATTAATTTGAGCTAGGCCGAGGTTCCTGTGAAGCCCATCTGATGCTTAAGTTAGTTCTTAAGATGGGTGAAGATAAAGAGTAATGTGTAATTGAACTTCAAGTTACCTTATAGTGGAGAAGAGTCCATGGTCATAATTTTCTATTGGGCATATGGTGGCTGCTGCGTTGTAGGACGACAAAGTCTTGTCTTGAGAGGGTGGCATGGTGGTCTTTTCTCATTGAGAGGGTGGGTTCCATGGCACAATTTGGCTTGTTATTAGATTTCCCCCTGAAATTATGTAGAGGCTCTTTAGGGCCGACACTCCTCACTCTTTGTGAGGATGATACTTGAAAAAATTGAGGGAGAGGTCGTCATGAGGAACCCCTCACTCTGTTTGATGATGACCTTCCTCCGGAATATGAGGTACTTCGAAAAATTTCGGGGCAATCGTCATGAGGAACCCCTCATTTTGCTTGATGATGATGTTTCTCTAGATAATGAGGTACATAGAAAAATTTAGAAGGGGTCGTCATGAGAAACCACTCACTCTGATGATGACCTTCATCCGGAGGAGGAGGTATTTAGAAAAAATTGGAAAGGGTCACCAGAGAGACCTCCTCGTTTTATTGAAGATTTAGAACATCTTGGAATGGATCATCAGGGGCCTCTTTCTCTCTATTGAAGACTTAGAACATATCGAGAGGGGTCGTCACGAGGAACCCCTCACTCTATTAAAGAGTTAGAACATATTGGGAGGGTCGCTATAGAGACCTCTTCTCTCTCTTGAAGAATTAGAACATTTTGGGAGGGGTTGTCAGCCTCTCACTCTCTTGAAGGGTGAGAACATATACGGAGGGGTCGTCGTCAGACCCTTCTCACTCTTAAGGATGGTAATAAGAAAATTTGGATAGGGTCGTCGTCATACCCTTCACTCTTTTTGATGGCGACCATCCTCCGAAGAAAGAGATACTTAGAAAAATTTAGGAGAAATCATCATGAGGAATCGCTTACTCTGCTGGATGATGACCTTCCGCCGGAGAACGATGTACTTCAAAAATTTAAGAGGCGTCATCATGAGGAACTCCTCACCCTGCTTGATGATGACAAGCTTACAGAGAATGAGGTATTTAGAAAAATTCGGGAGTCATGAGGAACCACTCACGCTATTTGATGATGACCTTCCTCCGGAGTAGAAGGTACTTAGAAAAATTTGAAAGCAGTTGTCATGAGTAACCTCTCACTCTACTTGATGATGAACTTCCTCTAGAGGAGGAGGTACTTAGAAAAATATCGGTGTGGTCGTCATGAGGAACCCCACACTCTACTTGATGATGACCTTCCTCCGGAATAGGAGGTGCTTAGATAAATTTGAGAGGGGTCGTCATGATGAACTCCTCACTATGCTTGATAATGACCTTCCTCCAAAGGAGAGTTACTTAGAAAAATTTGGAAGGGGTCGTCATAAGAAACCCCTAGCTCTGATGATGATCTTCATTTGGAGGAGGAGGTACTAAGAAAAAATTGGGAGGGGTCGTTAGAGAGATCTCCTTGATCTATTTAAGATTTAGAGTATCTTGGGAGGGGTCATATGAGAGCCCTCTTTCTCTCTATTGAAGACTTAGAATATATTGAGAAGGGGTTGTCACAAGGAGCCACTCACTCTGTTGAAGTGTTAGAACATATTAGGACAGTTCGTTAGACAAACCTTCTCCTCTCTCTTAAAAAATTAGAACATTATAAGAGGGGTTGTCACGAGGAACCCCTCACTCTCTTGAAGAGTTAGAACATATTCAAAGGGGTCATCATCAGACACTTCTCGCTCTTATAAAGATGGTAATAAGAATATCTGGAGGCGAGTCGTCATCGAACTCTTCACTCTTTTTGATGGTGGACTTTCTCTGGAGGAGAAGATACTTAGAAAAATTTAGGATAGGTCTTCATGAGGAACCCCTTACTATGCTTGATAAAGACTTTCA
The DNA here is from genome assembly GCA_947683365.1 of Euphorbia pulcherrima. Classification (NCBI taxonomy): domain Eukaryota; kingdom Viridiplantae; phylum Streptophyta; class Magnoliopsida; order Malpighiales; family Euphorbiaceae; genus Euphorbia; species Euphorbia pulcherrima. Next base: position 76,899,008 of record CANTUS010000014.1, read on the forward strand.
CCCAGAGAATGAGTTACTTCAAAAAATTAGGGAGGGGTCATCATGAGGAACTCCTCACTCTACCTGTTGATGACCATCTTGAGGAGGAGATACTTAGAAAAATTTAGGAGTGATCGTCATGAGGAACCCCTCAATTTTTTGATGATGACCTTCCTTCGGAGTAGGAGGTACTTAGAAAAATTTAAGAGGGGTAGTCATAAGGAGCCTTTCACTCTACTTGATGATAACCTACTTGGAAAAATTTGTGCGAGGTTGTCATGAGTAATCCCTCTCTCTACTTGATGATGACTTTCTCTCAGAATATGAGGTACTTAGAAAAATTTAAGGAACCCCTCACTTTGCTTGTGGCCTTCCTTAAGTGGATGAGGTACTTAGAAAAATTTGTAAGTGGTCGCCATTAGGAACCCCTCACTCTAATGATGACATTCATCCAGAGGAGGAGGTACTAAGAAAAAATTGGGAGGGGTCGCCAGAGAGACCTCCTTGATTTATTGAAAATTTAGAACATTTAGGAGGGGTCATCAAGGAGACCTCTTTCTCTCTGTTGAAGACTCAAAATATATTGACAGGGGTCATCACGAGGAACCCCACACTTTATTGAAGTGTTAGAACATATTGGGAGGGGTCATTAGAGAATCCTCCTCTCTCTATTTAAGTATTAGAATATTTTGGGAGGGGTTGTCACGATGAACCTCTCACTCTCTTGAAAAGTTAGAACATATTAGGAGAGGTAGTCGTCAGACCCATCTCGCTCTTGCAAAGATGGTAATAAAAAAATTTGGGGAGGGTCGTCATCAGACGCTCCACTCTTTTTGATGGCGACCTTCCTCCTGAAGGAGGAGATACTTAGAAAAATTTGAGAGAGGTCGTCAAGAGTAACCCCTCACTCTGCTTAATGATGACATTCACCAAGAGAATGGGGTACTTTAAAAAATTTGGGAGGGGTCATCAAAATCACTTTGACTAATGATGACCATCTTGGGAATGAGGAGTTACTTAGAAAAATTGGGAGGGATTGTCCTGAGGAACCTCTCACTCTATTTGAAAATGACCTTCCTCCAGATGAGGAGGTACTTAAAATTTTTTGAGAGGAATCGTCATGAGGATCCCCTCACTCTACTTAATCATGACCTTCCTCTAGAGGAGGATATACTTTGAAAATTTGGGAGAGGTCGTCATGAGGAACCCCTTACTTTACTTGATGATGACCTTCTCCCAGAGAATGAAGTAAATCAAAAAATTTGGTAGGGCTCGTCATGAGGAACACCTCACTCTACCTGATGATGACCATCTTACAGAGGAAGGGGTACTCACAAAAATTTGAGAGGGATCGTCTCGAGGAACCCCTCACCCTTTAGGATGATGATCTTCCTCCAAAGTATGAGGCAATTAGAAAAATTTAGGAGAGGCGTCAAAAGGAACCCCTTACTCTTCTAGATTATGACCTTCCTATAGAGGAGGAGGTACTTAGAAAAATTTAAGAGGGGTCGTCATGAGGAACCCCTCACTCTGCTTGATTATGACCTTCCTCAAGAGGAGGGGGTGGTTAAAAAAATTTGTACAGGTTCTTCATGAGGAACCCCTTGCTCTGATATGACCTTCATCTGGAGGAGGTGGTACTTAGAAAAAATTAGGAGAGGTATCTAAAGAGACCTCTTTGCTCCAGTGAAGATTTAGAACATCTTTGAATGGGTCATCAGGGAGACCACTTTCTCTCTATTGAAGACTTAAAACATATTGAGAGGGGTCATTATGAGGTACCCCACACTTTGTTGAAGTGTTAGAACAAATTATGATGGGTCATTAAAAATACCTCTCTCTTGAAGAATTAGAACATTTCGGGAGGGGTTGTCATGAGGAACCTCTCACTCTCTTGAAGATTTAGAACATATTCGGAGGGGTCGTCGTCAGACCCTTCTAGCTCTTATAAAGAGGGTAACATGAAAATTTGGGGGAGGGTCATTGTCAGACTATCCACTCTCTTTGATGGTGACCTTCCTCCTGTTGGTCCCTGTAAGAGTATTTATAAGGGCAGAAGGGGGAGAATGGCCCTTTTTCGCGAAATTAGCAGACTTAGAAAAGTCTTAGTGTAGCGTGTTTGATTATGATCTGGAAGATGGATCCGGATGATGCAAATGTGTGCAATTAAGTAAAAGAGAAAGAAAATCAAACATAAGTATTTTATACTGGTTCGGCCCCGCCTACGTCCAGTCCCTGGAGTTTCCTTCCTCCGAGCTTGTCCACTAGTGGATTCCTTTCAAACTGGCAGGAATCAAGCCTTACAAATTTATCTCCGAATGGTAACCTCTTCCGGAAGTAGGATATACTATTAGAAGCACCAACTCCTAGCTGAGTCCTGTTATCTTTAGTAGGATATATCACTTAGTCTTCTACCTTAAATCTAAGCTGAGTCCTGTAGGGAGATCTCATTCAAAGCACCTACTTAAAGCTATATCCTAATCTCCCAACTTACCCAAATTAGAGATTCTTACACTTTGGTTTTTAACACAGGGTTGGTTTTTGGAGTTCCTCAAGTTTATAATTTCACTTGGGAGTCTTTACAAATAGATTTTGAATTAAGGGTTCTTAGAGGGATTATATCAACTGATTGAGTAAGTGTTGCTTTGTTACTTGCTTTTGTAAATCAATCAGTTAATCTTCTCATTTGGTGAAGAGCTCCTTTTATAGGCTTTGATCATAAATGTAGCCGTTTGTGGTTGGTGAGCTTTCATTCAATCTTCACCCTTGATTAGGTTGTGATGTGGAGCTTTCAGATCCGTTGATCAATCCGTTAGACTATATTTTAATCCGTTTGAAATCTTGGGATTAAGGCTAGAAAGTTGTTAGTGATCGTTTTGCTTGTCATTTTGTGATGCACCAACTTTCATACTAATTGCTTTATGATGTGAGCTCCACGTGTGCCATTATTGGTCTAGGAGAAAAAGTAGATAACTTTTCTCTGTTCGATGTCAGACCCTTTTGACTTTTCTCTGAAATATGCAAGTTGTCATTTTGTCTTTGTCTTAGTGAAAAGGATCTTTGATTTTTATAGACCAAAACAGGTAAAAGGAAAGATATATTTGAGACTTTCCTTAGATTGCAGATATAGGTCTTCCGGATGTCTTTTAGACCTATATGCTCCGGATCTTCCTTTCGGAGATGACTTCAATCAGTTCTTCCGGATGCTGTTCTTGAGGGGCAGAACTTTATTTCCTTTCCAAATTTTGTCCGGATGATTTCCTCTAGTGCTTAGGTTTTTAATTTGTTCAATGGATGACTTGTGCCTTGATTTTTGTCCGGATAGTTCCATTTGGATTTGGGAGAACTATATATATTGTTTTTGTTTCTTTCAAACTTGATCCAAATTTGTTTTTAGATTTTATTATCCAAATCATTATTTCCCAACAATCCCCCCCATTCGATGGAAACAAAAACCTAAGTCATCTAAGCATGGGTGTATGAACTAAGTGTAATTTTTTGTTACTTAGTCTTTTACAATACTCCCCCATAAGTTTAGCATCCTAACTCCCCCCTTATTTTATGATTCCTGCTTCTAAGTTTGTTTTAGTACAATTACAGATTGTACTTTAGAAGTAGTTAAGAATTTTTCACTTCATATATACTTCTGCTGTTAACAATGGTTAACATTATGTAGTTTAGTATTACAAGCTACAGAAATACATATAAAGTGAATCTAGCTATTACAAGTATTATAAGATCATCTAGCTACCTTAAGTATCTCTTCGGATGGACCACTCTTCTAGACTTGCAGTGTTTTTCCTTTCCCCCTTCTTTCTCCTTAATGACTCTGATATTCCTCCCCCTTATTGCTTCCATTAAGGGGATCAATAACCATATAGGTACGCTTGTCCTAAGATTGCTGCAGGGCAGAGGTGTGTCTTTATTACCTTTTGCCCGCTCATTAATAATATGATCCACTATAGGCGGAGTCGAATAATAAGGATGATGGGACCTCTGGAGTTGATCATAGGATTGTGAGACTTGAGGAAGAATTCGCAGAATTTGCTCTTGGTCCTTGGGATCAAAATAAGGAAACATAGCCTTGGTAAGAGTAGTCAAACCTTTTTGGCTCATGAACCCTGAGTCCCCTATAGCTTGAATAAGATTGTGCAGGACATGAATGAGCTGACATTCTGGAATAGCCGAAGGCGAGGAGGATCCGGAGATAAATAATTTATTTATTCTGGCTTGAAGGAGGGTGATTTCATCGCTAATGCCCTTCCGGATATTGTGGATAGGTTCTGTTTGATCTTTTATTTCTTTGGAGACAGTCTTCTTCCAATCATTTATTGTCTAGTCAATGCCAGAGTTCCTAGCTTGCATCTCATCGCCCATATCATCTAAGATTTTCTCTTTAAGCTTGGGGATGGTTTTATCTATGAAATTGGCAAGCATTTCCTGAGTTACTTACTGATTAGTCTCCAGCCTCAGCAGAGTAGGTTTCAGATCTCTGTCCTCCATGTTTGTCAATTTTTCAAACTTGGAATCAATATAGTCCTTGATTTTTGTTGATAGATCAATGGTGGATGAGGACATTCTTTTTAGGACTGTTGCACAGTTATCAGAGGCCAAAGTATTAGCTTGACTGGCATTTTAATTTGACTGAGAGGCGCTTTCTTTTAGCTCATTGAGAAGAGGCTGGACTTCAGATAAGGAAGTTGCTGCTATAGCTCCAAGAGTTGGGAAGTTTATGACCTATTGCTCAATTTTGGGGAGACATTTCAGACTTTCTTTGATCTCTCCCAAGTCCTTTTAGACTGCTTTATTAGTTTTATGCCTGAGCAGTTCCTTCTCAACTCCTCGAAGATGATTGCATATAGTTCGGAGACTTTGCTTCATATAGCCCTCTTCACTTTCCTCTTTAGCAACCTCCTTTAGGAGTTAAAGCGCAGTTGTAACTTTGGATTTTGAGGTGTTATTTATAGGTACCCTCATGGCTGGAACCCTTAGAGGGAATTCCTTATCAGATGAGCTGGAGGAAGTCTTATCCTCACTACCTTCTTCAGACTTCTCTTCCATCCTTTCTTTCGGATGAGCCTCCCCCCTAGGGTCCACTTTAGAAGTGTGCCATTTGAAGTTCAGACTCTCTCCCTCCTCTGGAGTTATTTCATCTGGGTTTGGCACTATATCCTTAGCTACATGATGAGAGATTGTAGCCAAGTTATGCTCTTCACGATCAGAATTGAGATGAAAGAGATCAGGGGTTACCTCTATGGTTTGTAGTGTCTAATCCTGATGGTCTTCATCATCCTTCTTCGCTTCTTCCAGCCTTGCCTTCAGATGGTTGGAACTGTCCCAACGACTGCCTTTTTAGGAATTTCTTTTCTTCCCTCAGGCATGTTGGCATTTTCCTCAATAGCCTTCTCCAGTGCCTTTTCAGCACTTTCAAGATAAATGATTTCATTTCCGGATCCAAGCAGATTCTCCGAAAGTCGTCCTGTTCTATCAGCAAATATGAATTCATCAGCTTCCGGAATTTCAGACAATGAATCCATATCTTGTGAATCTATAAGGATTGGGGGAACTTGAGATATTCCTCTGTGGCCTTTAGTTTTCCCTCGATTTATTTGATTATTTTCTTTTATAGTAGCTTGAATGATGTCGTATTGGTCATCATCTCTTCCCACGATTTCTGATGCCCCGAGAACATTTTTCCCTATATTGGACTTAGCTTTTTCCACAGCAGCTTTCTCCCTATACTGCCTAGCTTCCTCATTCAGAATTAATCCAGTGAGCCTTCTACCTTCACTAGCTTTCTTTTATTGGGCAACAAGGGCCTCATCAAAAGTGAGTGCTTTTCTCCTGAGCTACTTTTGAGGAGGAGCCTCATTCTCTGTTTCCTCATCATCTGCCTCCTCTTCCATTTTAGCCAATGTTCTTTTGGCTTTCCTTTTTTTGACCTCAATTTCCTTTACCAAAATTTGAGGTAGACCCACAGCAAGCGCAAGCTGTCCCTTCTTAGCTGCAGCTTTGATCAGTCTACCCCTGGGTCTTAGCTGTTCGGAGCACAGGATTTGGGTGAGGGCAAAGTGTCCTCACAAATCTCTTCATGAACCATTTCCACTTGCTTTTTGGCCTTGGCTTTGTTGGTTTTGGGCCTTTTGGGAACCGAAGCATCCTCTTCCAAATCAACTATCTTCCGGGATTTAATCTTTCGCTCATCCCTTTTCAATATTGCCTTTTCTTCATCCCATTCCTCATTAAAGCGGAGATTGAGGAAAATCTTCTCAAGGATGCGCTTTCTATAAATCCCTTTAAATCTGGTCAGATCCACTTTCGCTGCTTGGAGAATTCTTGTGATCAAGGCTCCATATGGGTTTACATGAGTCTTGAGATAGTGAATGATCAAGACTGGCCAGTTTACTTCCACACTTCTAACCCAGTGCTGCAGGATGCAGTGCTGGAGGGAAGAAACTATAGTCAATGACCCCTTCCTTATCAGGATGAGCTTAGCCAGAACGTGCTACAGGAATCTGGGCATTCTGGGGAAGTACGTTGAGAATTTATTGCCAAAGTAATTCTTATAGAGGCACAGTTTAGAATCGTACACAACTCCAGTTTCATCTCCATCTTTTCTCAATACTATTTTGGAGTTCTTCATGTGTAGATTATTCTCAAAGAATTCAGGAGTGAGAATTATCACCTTCCCCTGGACCTCAGTGCGTAAGGTATCAAAATGGTTGTGAGCACTGAGATTTGAGAAGAACTCCTTTACCAGCTTAGGATAGGTAGGGCAATTTATCTTTAGAAGATCACCCAGACTTTGATCTTCAATTAAGGTGAAGAAAGGAAGAGTTACGAATAAGTAATCATCTCCTAGATGATTAGTAGGGATGACAAAGTCGGAAGTTTTAAGATTTAAAGGTTCAAAATTAGCATCCTTCAAGCCAGATACTTGAAAGGGATTTTTGCTAGGTAGGATTCGAGGGTGTTGGAGGTGTTCTTGGTTGCCATTGTAGAGAAATTTTTAGAGATGGAGTTTTAGGTTTGAGTTTTTGCAGAGTAACAGTAGAGTAGTTGCTCGCGTGAAGAAAAAAGCGGATTTTGAGGGGTTTATATAGAATTTTTGAAGTAAAGGTATATTGGTAATCTGGACTCCAACTATTTTGACTGGATTGATGATATGGCAGTCAGAATTTTAGGAGAGAGGTGAACTCAGTTTATCCGGAGAGTGGGAACTGTTTATTTTTAAATTAACTGCTGTATTTACCGCAGGTATAACAGCCAATGGACTTTTAAAATTCAAAAAGTAACAGTTACCTTTATGGGCTTTTACTGCCATATGTCATCTTTGTCGGCTGACGTGTCAAACTTCCGGAATAGATCTTCCCAATACTCCTTGTCTTCAAGAGTGAGTTTTTATCTCAAGATCTGAATTGGTTTAAAAACTATCTTCCAGAGTTTTTCTAAATTGGATTTGACATCCCAATTGATTATCTCAATTTCCCAAATTGATCTTTACTTAGTGGTTTAGTAAAGATGTCAGCTCTTTGTTCATTTTTTGGGATATATACCAAAGCAACATCCTTTTTCATTACATGATCCCAGATGAAGTGATGCCTTATGTTGACATGATTCATCCTGCTATGGGGCACCAGATTCTTTGGTACATCAATAACACTTTTGCTGTCACACATTACATTCATACATCCGGATTTTACTTCATAATCTTTAAGTTATTGTTTGATCCATAGAAGTTGAGTAATACAACTTCCAGCTGCCATATACTCTGCTTCTGTGGTGGATAAGGCAACTGAAGTTTGCTTCTTGCTATACCATGAGACTAAGAAATCCCTAAGGTAATGACATCCTCCGGATGTACTTTTTCTCTTAAGAGTATCTCTACCATAGTCTACATCTGTGAACCCCTAGAGTGTGACGTCTCCATTACTAGGATACTATAACCCAACTTCAGTGGTTCCTAGGAGATATCTAAGGATCCTTTTTACAGCCTTGAGATGAGAATCCTTGGGATTGGCTTGATACCTTGCACAATAGTATACTGTATAGTGTATATCAGGTCTGCTAGCTATCCAGTATAGGAGTGAGCCGATCATTCCTCTATAGAGCTTTTAATCAACATCTTCTCCTTCACAGTCCCTGGATAAGATTGTGTCTGAACCCATTAGAGTGGATATAGGTTTGCTATTGTCCATTTCAAACTTCTTCAGGATCTCTTTGGTGTATTTTGATTGATTGATAAAGATCACATTTGGACTTTGCTTGATTTATAGACCAAGGAAGAAGTTGAGCTCTCCTATCATGGACATCTCAAATTCCTTCTGCATTTGAGAGCTGAATTCTTTGCACATCTTTTCATCAGTTGCGCCAAAAATGATATCATCCATATAGATCTAGACTAAAATAATATCATTTTTCTTCTTCTTGATGAAGAGTATGGTATCTGCCCTGCCTCTAGTATATTCCTTGGATATAAGGAATGAGGTTAATCTTTCATACCAGGCTCTTGGTGCTTATTTTAATCCACAGAGAGCTTTCTTTAGTCTGTAGACATAATCCGGATGCTTTGGATCTTCAAATCCGGGTGGTTGCCTGACATATACTTCTTATTGAATGACACCATTTAGAAATGCACTTTTGACATCCATTTGGTATAATATGAACCCCATGAATGATGTAAAATCACATAGGATCCGGATTGCTTCCAGTTTTGTTACAAGGGCAAATGTTTCTTCGAAATCAATTCCTTCTTACTAGTTGTAGCCTTGAGCGACTAGTCTTGCTTTATTTCTCAATACTACCTCGAATTCATCAAGTTTATTCCAGAACACCCATTTAGTGCCTATAATTGATTTTCCCTTAGGAGAGGACATAAGATCCCATACATCATTCCTGGTGAATTGATCAAGCTCTTCCTGCATTACCATCATCCAGCTTTCATCCCCTTCAGCGTCTTGAAATTTCTTTGGCTCTATGAGAGACACAAAAGCAGCATGACTCATCATCCAATTGAGTTGACCTCTAGTTCTAACTAGATTCTGAACATCATCCAGGATATTTTTGATAGAATGATCTCTGTGGGTCCGGATCTCCCTTTTCAGGCCTTAATGTTGAACTTGGACTTGCTCCACTTCAGTTTTAGTTACTCCTTCATCAAAGTCAATCCCTTATGGATTGAGATTGACTTGTTGTATTTCCGGATTAAAGGATATTCCTTCATCTTCCTCTTTGTACTTATTGATTTGAAATGAATAAGAAATTCCTGCTTCCTCCTTTTCTTCAGATTTTTCAGCTTCTGGAACTTGATCTTTCGGAGTGTAGCTTTTCTTTCCTGCAGTGTTAGTCTCATCAAAATATACATGTATAGACTCTACCGTAGTTTGGGTTCATTTATTGAGGACTCTGTAAGCCTTACTATGTGTTGAGTAGCCGAGGAAAATTGCTTCATCAGATTTAGGATCAAATTTTCCTAATTGATCTCTATCATTAAGAATGTAGCATTTATACCTAAATGCTTTGAAGTATCCAATTTTGGGTTTTCTTCCCTTCCAGATTTTATATGGGGTCTTTTCTATGGTCTTTCTAATGAGAGCTCTATTTAAGATGTAGCATGCTGTGTTTACGGCCTCACCCCAGAAATATTTTGCCAAGCAATTTTCAATAAGCATTATTCTAATCATTTCTACTATGGTCCTATTCTTTCTCTCAACCACTCCATTCTGTTGAGGAGTATGGGGGGCAGAGAAGTTATGTTCAATAGCCTTAGAGTCACAGAAGTCAGTAAATGCTTATTTTTGAATTCTCCACCATTATCACTCTGGATGCGTGCAATGCCTATGCCCTATTCTACTTCTATCTGGATGAATGTTTTGGAGAATTTGTTAAAGGCCTCATCCTTTCTTGTTAGCAGGAGAACCCCGATATATCGAGAATAGTCATCTACAATGACCATGGTATATTCTCTTCTACCTAAACTCATTAGCTTAATTGGACCAAAGAGATCAATATGCAAGAGCTCAAGTACTCTTTTGGAAGGGATGTATGCGATGGAAGGGAAACTTTTCTTATGCTATTTACCTAGTTGGCATGTGGTGCATAGATGATCCTTATCAAAAGCGACCTTAGGCAGACCCACAACTAATTCCTTTTTGGCTAATTTGGATATGAGGTTCATGCTTACATGTCCCAACCTCCGGTGCCATAGCCATGATTCTTCTTCTTCAGACACTAAGCATATATTCTTCTTATCATTCTTAATTTTTACAGAATAGACATTATTTACTCTAGGTGCATAAAGAATAAGTTGATTAGACTTACTATCATAAATTGAGCAGCCTCTGGAGTCAAATATGACTTTTTTTCCTTTGTCACATAATTGGGCCACACTTAGTAGGTTGAATTTTAGTCCATCAACTAGTGAGACATTTTCAATCTTAAATCCAGATCTAATGGTTCCATGACCAATGATCTGTCCCTTTTGATTGTCTTCAAAGCTTACTTTGCCTCCCTTCTTCCAGGTTAATGTCATGAATGCCTTCTCATCACCTGTCATGTGCCTTGAGCATCCACTATTAATATACCAAGTGTGCTGATCTATTGTGGATCTAAGGCATACCTCAGTGTTTGCTGTATCTGATTCTGATTCTTTAATTTGCACTATTTCTTGCTTAGAGGCGTTCCTTCCGGATTGCTCTACTTTCGGTTCAGTTAGAGCCATGAATGCATAATTAGCAGTCTCCTCTTCCTCTGCTGAAGATGAGTTGCTGCTTTCTTCATTGTTGCTCCAGGTAGCAACCATTGCCTTTGTTTTGAACTTCTTGGTTCTTTTGAGCTTGGGACACTTTGTCCTGAAGTGGCTTTTCTCACCATATTTGAAATAGGTAATGTCTTTCTCCGGATCTTTCTTTTCTTCCGGATTCCTTCTGGGTTTACTTCTTCTAGAGGTGCCTTCTCTTGGTCTTCGAGATTTATACCTCTTTCATTTCCTTCTATCTTTCTTTTATATGAATCGATTTAGCCTTCTAGTTAGTAGAGCCAGTTGATCTTTGGTCCACATTGATTCATCGATTTGATCTTCCTCTCTAGATGAGGCTGATCTAGTGGATTCTGCCTTAAGATCAATGGCCTTCTTTTTCTCCTCAGGTTTCTTTTCTTATTGGCTTTATCTTTCCAAGGACAATTCTTGGATTAGAAGATTGCCAATGAGTTCATCATAACTGTAAAAGTTTAAGTTATGAGCTTCCCCAATGGCAGTCTTTTTATTGTCCCATTCCTTGGTGAGACTCCGGAGCACTTTCTTGACCATTTCTACTTCTAGAATCTGCTTCTCCATCCTTTTCATTTCATTCACTAGATTTGTGTATCTAGTGTTCATGCTGCTGATTGATTCTTTAGGCTCTATCTTAAAATATTCAAGCTTTTGTTGGAGTAGATCAATCTTGGCCTCTCTTACTTTGGTAGCTCCTTTATAAGTTACCTCCAGCTTCTCACATATCTCTTTCGCAGTCTCACATCTGAATATCTAGTTAAACTCAGCTGCACTAAGAGCACAATGAAGTATATTAATACCATTTATATTTTCACACAATTTTTTAAAGTCATTGTCATCCCACATGTTTGATGGCTTTCGGGTAGTCATACCCTCTACTTCATAAGTAGGTTCATGTGGGCCATCTTTAATAACTAACCATGCTTGCATACTTTATGACTGGATGAAGTTCTTCATCCAATTTTTCCAGAACGTGTTGTGTTCATCGGTGAAGAGTAGAGGACGGGTATTAGACATACCCTCGGGAAGGAGTTATGAGTTATGGAAACTCATTTTGATATGTGAATCAAAATATATGGACCTTTAACTCAAGATTGTTAGATCTCTAGTTTGAGCACTTGCCCTGATACCACCTGTTGGTCACTGTAAGAGTATTTATAAGGGCAGAGGGGGGTGAATGGTCCTTTTTCGCAAACTTAGAAAAGTCTTAGTGTAGCGTGTTTGATTATAATTCGGAAGATAGATCCGGATGATGCAAACGTGTGCAATTAAGTAAAAGAGAAAGAAAATCAAATACAAGTATTTTATACTAGTTCGACCCTTCCTACATCCACTCCTCAGAGTTTCTTTCCTCCGAGCTTGTCCACTAGTGGATTCCTTTCGAACTGGCAGGAATCAAGCCTTATAAATTTGTCTTCGAATGGTAACCCCTTCCGGAAGTAGGATATACCACTAGAAGCACCAACTTCTAGCTGAGTTCTCTTATCTTTAGTAAGATATACCACTTAGCCTTCTACCTTGAATCTAAGCTGAGTCCTACAGGGAGATCTCACTCAAAGCACCTGCTTCAAGCCATATCCCAATCTCCCAACTTACCCAAGTTGGAGATTCTTACACTTTGGTTTTTAATAAAGGGTTGGTTTTTGGCGTTCCTCAAGTTTATAATTTCACTTGGGAGTCCTTACAAATAGATTTTGAATCAAGGGTTCTTGGAAGGATTATATCAACTGATTGAGTAAGTGTTGCTTTGTTACTTGCTTTTGTAAATTAATCAGTTAACCTTCTCATTTGGTGAAGAGCTCCTTTTATAGGCTTTGATCATAAATGTACCCGTTTGTGGTTGGTGGCTTTCATTCAATCTTCACCCTCGATCAGGTTGTGATGTGGAGCTTTCGGATCCATTGATCAATCCATTAGACTGTATTTTGATCCGTTTGAAATCTTAGGATTGAGGCTAGAAAGTTGTCAGTGATCGTTTTGCTTGTCAATTTATGATGCACCAACTTACATACCAATTGCTTTATGATGTGAGCTCTATACACGCCTTTATTGGTCTAGGAGAAAAAGTAGTTAGCTTTTCTCTGTCCGATGTCAGACCCTTTTGACTTTTCTCTGAAATATGCAAGCTGTCATTTTATCTTTGTCTTGGTGAAAAGGATCTTTGATTTTTATAGACCAAAAAAGGTAAAAGGAAAGATATATTTGAGACTTTCCTTAGATTTTAGATATAGGTCTTCCGGATGTCTTTTAGACCTATATGCTCTGGATCTTCCTTCCGAGATGACTTCAATTAGTTCTTCTGGATGCTGGTCTTGAGGGGCAGAAGTTTGTTTCTCTTCCAAATTTTATCCGGATGATTTCCTCTAGTGCTTAGGTTTTTAATTTGTTTAATCGATGACTTGTGTCTTGATTTTTATCCGGATAGTTCCATTTCGATTTGGGAGAACTACATATATTATTTTTGTTTCTTTTAAACTTGATCCGAATTTGTTTTTAGATTTTATTATTTGGATCATTGTTTCCCAACACCTCCGAAGGATGAGTTACTTGGAAAAATTTAGGAGAGGTTGTCGTAAGGAACCCCTTACTCTGCTCGATGATGACATCCCCTCAGAGAAAGAGGTACTTTAAAAAATTTGGGAGGGGTCGTCATGAGGATCTCCTCACCATTCCTAATGCTGACCATCTTGTGAAGAGTAGGTACTTAGAAATATTTGGGAGGGATTATCATGAGGAACCCCTCACTATGTTTGATGATGAACTTTTTCTAGAGAAGGAGGTTCTTAGAAAATTTTGGGAAGGGTCAACATGAGGAACCCCTCACTCTACTTGTTGATGACCTAACTCTAGCGGATGAGGCACTTAGAAAAAAATTTGAAAGGGTTCGTCATGAGGAACACCTCACTTTGTTGATGATGACATCCTCCAGAATAAGAGATACTTAGAAAAATTTATGATGGGTCATCATGAGGAACCCCTTACTTTGCTTAATGATGACCCTCCTCTAGAGGAGGAGGTACTTAGAAAAATTTGGAAGGAGTCTTATGAGGAACCCCTCACTCTGATGATGACTTTCATTCGGAGGAGGAGGTACTTTGAAAAAATTTGAAGGGGTCGCTAGAGAGACCTCTTCAATCTATTAAAGATTTAGAACATCTTGGAATGGGTCATCAGAGAAACCTCTTTCTCTCTATTAAAGACTTAAAACATATTGAGAGGGGTCGTTACAAGGAACCCCTCACTCTACTGAAGAGTTAGAACATATTAGGAGGGGTCGTTAGAGAGACCTCCTCTCTCTCTTGAAGAATTAGAACATTTTAGGAGGGATTTTCTTGAGGAACCTCTCACTCTCTTAAAGAGTTAAAAGATATTCAGATGGGTCGTCATGAGGAACCCCTCACTCTTCTTGATGATGACCTTCCTCCAAGGGAGTTGGTACTTAGAAAATGTTGGACGGGGTCATTTTGAGGAACCCCTCACTTTGACGATGACCTTCATTCAGAGAGTAGGTACTTAGAAAAAATTTTAAGGGGTCGCCAGAGAGACCTCCTTGCTCTATTAAAGATTTAAAACATCTGGGAAGGGGTTATCAATGAGACCTTTTTCTATCTATTAAAGACTTAGAACATACTAGGAGGGGTCTTCACGTGGAACTCCCCACTCTATTGAAGAGTTAGAACTTATTAGGAGGGGTCATTAAAGAGACCTTCTCTCTCTCTTAAAGAGTTAGAACATATTCAGAGGGGTCATCATGAGGAACCCCTCACTCTTCTTAATGATGACCTTCCTCTAGGGGAGTAGGTACTTAGACAAATTTGGACGTGGTCGTTATGAGGAACCCCTCACTCTGATAATGACCTTCATCCGGAAAGTAAGTACTTAGAAAAAAATTTGAGGGGCCGCCAGAGAGACGTCATCTTACTATTAAAGATTTACAATACCTTAGAAGGGGTCATCAGCGAGACCTCTTTCTCTCTATTAAAGACATAGAACATATTGGGAGGGGTCGTTACGTGGAACCCCTCACTTTGTTTAAGAGTTAGAACTTATTGGGAGGGGTCGTTAAAGAGACCTCCTCTCTCTCTTGAAGAATTAGAACATTTTGGGATGGATTGTCACGAGGAACCTCTCACTCTTTTTAAGAGTGAGAATATATTAAGAGGGGTCATCATGAGGAACCCCTCACTCTGATGATGACCTTCATCCAGAGAATGAGGTACTTAGAAAAAATTGGGAGGGGGTCGCTAGATAGACCTGCTCTCTCTATTGAAGATTTTGAATATCTTGGAAAGGGTCATCAGGCAAACCTCTTTCTCCTTATTAAAGACTTAGAACATATTGAGATGGGTCGTCATGAGGAACTCTCACTCTGTTGAAGAGTTAGAAAATATTGGAAGGGGTCATTAAAGAGACCTCCTCTCTCTCTTGAAGAGTTAGAACATTCTGAGAAGGATTTTCACGAGGAACCTCTCACTTTGTTGAAGTGTTTGAACATATTATGAAGGGTCATTAGAGAGACCTCCTATATCTCTTGAAGAATTAGTACAATTTAGGCGGGGTTGTCACGGAGAACCTCTCATTCTCTTAAAAAGTTAGAACATATTAGGAGGGGTCATCGTCAAACTCTCCTCGCTCTTGTAAAGAAGGTAATAAGAAAATTTGGGAGAGGGTCATTGTCAGAATTTACTCTTTTTGATGGTGACATTCCTCCGTAGGAAGAGATAATTAAGAAAAATTTAGGAGATTTCGTCATAAGGAACCCCTTACTCTACTTGATGATGACCTTCCTTAGGAAAACGAGTTACTTTGAAAAATTTGGGAGGGGTAATCATGAGGAAATCCTAACTCTACTTTATAATGACCATCTTGCAAAGGAGGAGGTACAAAGAAAAATTTGGGAGGGATCACCATGAGGAACCCCTCACTCTATTTGATGGTGACTTCCTCTAGAGTCAAAGGTACTTAGAAAAATTTAGGAGGAGTCTCCATGAGGAACCCCTCACTCTACTTGATGATGACCTTCCTCCAGAGGAGAAGGTACTTAGAAAAATTTGGGCGGGGTCGTTAAGAGTAACCCCTCACTCTGCTTGATGATGACCTTCCTCCGGAATAAGAGGTTTTTAGAAAATTTGGGATGGGTCATCATGAGGAACCCCTCACTCTGCTTGATGATGACCATCATCCAGAGGAGGAGGTACTTAGAAAAATTTGGCAGGGGTTGTCAAGAGGAACCCCTCACTCTGATGATGACCTTCATCCGGAGGAGCAGCTACTTAGAAAAAATTAGGAGGGGTCGCCAGAGAGACCTCCTTGCTCTATTAAAGATTTAGAACATCTTAGGAGGGGTAATCAGAGAGAACTCTTTATCTCTGTTAAAGACTTAAAATGTACTAGGAGGGATCATAATGAGGAACCCCTCACTATGTTGAAGAGTTGTAACATATTATGAGGGGTCATTAAAGAGACCTCCTCTCTCTCTCTTGAAGAATTAGAACATTTTGGGAGGAATTTTCACGAGGAACCTCTCACTCTTTTGAAGATTTAGAACATATTCAGAGGGGTCGCCATGAGGAGCCATTCATTTTGATGATGACCTTCATTCGGAGGAGGTGGTACTTATGAAAAATTGGGAGGGGTCGCCAGAGAGACCTTCTCAGTTTATTGAAGATTTAGAATATCTTGGAAGGGGTCATCAAGGAGATACCTTTCTCTCTATTAAAGACTGTGAACATATTGAGAGGGGTCGTCACAAGGAACCCCTAACTCTGTTAAAGAGTTGGAACATATTGTGATGGATCATTAGAGAGACCTCCTCTCTCTCTTGAAGAATTAGTACATTTTGCGAGGGGTTTTCACGAGGAATCTCTCACACTCTTGAAGAGTTGGAACATATTAGGAAGGGTCATTGTCAAAACCTCATCGCTCTTATAAAGATGGTAATAAGAAACTTTGGGTGAGGGTCGTCGTTGGACCTTCACTCTTTTTTATTGTGACCTTCCTCCGAAGGAGGGGATACTTAGAAAAATTTGGGAGAGGTCGTCATGAGGAACCCCTTACTTTACTTGATGATGACCTTCCACCAAAGAATGATGTACTTTAAAAAATTTAGGAGGGATTAACATGAGGAACCACTGACTCTATTTGATGATGATCAACCTTCGGAGAAGAAGGTACTTATAAAAATTTAGGAGGGGCCGTTATGTGGAACCCCTTACTTTGCTTGATGATGACTTTCCCTCGGAGAATGAGGTACTTCGAAAAATTTAGGAAGGGTTGTCATGAGGAACTCCTAACTCTACTTGATGACCATCTTGCGAAGGAGAAGGTACTTAGAAAAAAATTGGGAGGGATCGTCATGAGGAACTCCTTACTCTATTTGATGATGACCTTCCTCCGGAGTAAGAGTTACTTAGATAAATTTGGGATAGGTCGCCATGAGGAACCCTCACTTTACTTGATAATGACCTTCCTCTAAAAGAGGAGGTACTTAGAAAAAATTTTAGGTGGGGTTGTCATGATGAACCCCTTACTCTTCTTAATGATGACATTCCTCCGGAATATGAGGTACTTAGAAAAATTTGGGATGGGTCGTCGTGAGGAACCTCTCACTTTGCTTGTTGATGACCTTCCTCCTGAGGAACTTAGAAAAATTTGGAAGGGGTCGTCATGAGGAACCCTACTCTAATGATCACCTGCATCCGGAGGAGGAGGTACTTAGAAAAAATTGAGAGAGGTCGCCAAAGAGATCCCCTCACTTTATTGAAGATTTAGAACATCTTGGGAGGGGCCATCAGGGAGACTTCTTTCTCTCTATTAAAGATTTAGAATATATTGAGAGGGGTTATCACGTGGAACCCCTCGCTCTGTTGAGGAGTTAGAATATATTGGGAGGGGTCGTTAGAGATACCGCCTCTTGCTCTTGAAGAATTAGAACCTTTTGGGAGGGATTGTCTCGAGGAACCTCTCACTCTCTTGAAGAGTTAGAACATAATTGGAGGGGTCGTTATGATGAACCCCTCACTCTTTTTGATGATGACCTTCTTCGAGGGGAGTAGGTACTTAGAAAAATTTGCAAAGGGTCATCATGAGGGACCCCTCACTTTGATGATGACCTTCATTCGGAGGAGGAGGTACTTAGAAAAAATTTTGAGGGATCACCAAAGAGACCTCCTCCCTCTATTTAAGATTTAGGACATCTTGTAAGTGGTCATCAAGCAGAACTATTTCTCTCTATTGATGGATTAGAACATATTGAGAGGGGTCGTCATCAGGAACCCCATACTCTGTGGAAGTATTAGAAAATATTGCAATTTGTCATTAGAGAGGCAATTTCTCTCTCTTAAAGAATTAGTATATTTTGGGAGGGGTTGTCATGAGGAACATCTTACTCTCTTAAAGAATTATAACATATTAGGAGGGGCCGTCGTCAGACCCTCCTCGCTCTTATAAAGATGGTAATAAGAAAATTTAGGGGATTGCAGTTGTTAGACCCATCACTCTTTCTAATGGTGACCTTATTCCAGAGGAGGAGGTACTTAGAAAAAATTGGGAGAGATTGTTATGAGGAACCCCTTACTCTGCTTGATGATGACCTTCCCTTGGAAAATGAGGTACTTCAAAAAATTTGGGAGGGGTCATTTTGAGGACCTCCAAACTCTGCATGATGATGACCATCTTGCTAAGGAGGAGGTACTTAGAAAAATTTGGGAGGGGTCATTTTAAGGAACTCCAAACTCTGCATGATGATGACCATCTTGCGAAGGAGGAGGTACTTAGAAAAAATTAGGAGGGATCATTTTGAAGAACCCTTACTCTATTTGATGATGATTTCCTCCGGAGTAGGAGGTACTTAGAAAAATCTCGGAGGGGTCGCCATGAGAAACCTCTCGCTCCACTTGATGATGACCTTTCTCTAGAGAAGGAGAAACTTAGAAAAATTTTAGGAGGGACGTCAGGAGGAACCCCTCACTCTGCTTGATAATGACCTTCCTCTGGAATAAGAGGTACTTAGAAAAATTTTCGAGGGGTCGTCACGAGGAACTCCTCACTCTGCTTGATGATGACCGTCCTCCAAATGAGGAGGTACCTAGAAAAATTTGGTAAGGGTCATCATGAGGAACCCCTCACTTTGATGATGACCTTTATCCAAAGGAGATGGTACTTAGAAAAATTTGGGAGGGGTAGCCAGAGAGTCCTCCTTGTTTTATTGAAGATTTAGAACATCTTGGGAGGGGTAATTAGGGAGACCTCTTTCTCTCTATTAAAGACTTAGAACATATTGAAAGAGATCGTCAGAAGGACCCCTCACTCTGTTGAAGAGTTAGAACAAATTGGGAGGGGTCAATAAAGAGACCCCTCTCTCTCTTGAAGAATTGGTATATTTTGGAAGGGATTGTCACAAGGAACCTCTCACTCTTTTGAAGGGTTAGAACATATTCGGAGGGATCATCATGAGGAACCCCTCACTCTACTTGATGATGACCTTCCTCCTAGGGAGTAGGTACTTAGAAAAATTTGAATGGGGTCATCATGAGGAAATCCTCACTCTGATGATGACCTTAATCCGGAGGAGGAGGTAGTTAGAAAAAATTGTGAGGGGTCGCCAGAGGGAGCTCTTCACTCTATTGAAGATTTAGAACATCTTGAAAGGGGTCATCGGGGAGATCTATTTCTCTCTATTGAAGACTTAGAACATATTATGATGGGTTATTAGAGAGACCTCCTCTTTCTCTTAAAGAATTAATACATTTTGGGAGGGGTTGTCACGAGGAACCTCTTACTCTCTTGAAGAGTTAGAATATATTATGAGGGGTCATCGTCAGACCTTCCTTGCTTTTATAAAGATGGTAATAAAAAAATTTAGGGGAGGGACGTCGTCAGACCTCAACTCTTCGGAGGAGGAGATACTTAGAAAAATTTGGGAAGGGTCGTCATGAAGTACCTCTTACTCTACTTATGATGACCTTCCCCCTGAGAACAAGGTACTTTTAAAAATTTAGGAGGGGTCGTCATGGGGAAATCCTCTCTGTACCTAATGATGACCATCTTGTGAAGGAGGAGGTACTTTTAAAATTTAAAAGACATCGTCATGAAGAACCGTTCACTCTATTTGATAATGACCTTCCTCTAGTGTAGGAGGTACTTAGAAAAATTTGGAAGGGGTCATTATGAAGAACCCCTCACTCTGATTGATGATGACCTTCCTCCAAAATAGGAGATACTTAGAAAAATTTGGGAGGGGTCGTCATGAGGAATCCCTTACTCTGCTTGATGATGACCTTCCTCTAAAGGAGAAAGTACTTAGAAAAAATTGGGAGGGGTCGCTAGAGAGACCTCCTTGCTTTATTGAAGATTTAGAACATCTTGGGAGGGGTCATCAGGGAGACGTCTTTCTCTCTATTGATGACTTAGAATATATTGAAATGGGTTATCACGAGGAACCCCTCACTCTGTTGAGGAGTTATAACATATTAGGAGGGGTTGTTAGAGAGACCTTTTCTCTCTCTTGATGAATTCGATCATTTTGGAAGGGGTTGTTATGAGGAACCTCTAACTCTCTTGAAGAGTTAGAACATATTCAGATGGATTGTTAGAGAGACCTTCTTTCTCTATTGAAGACTTTCAACATAATGGCAGGGGTTGTAATGAGAAACCTCTCACTATCTTGAAGTGTTAGAACATATTGGGAGGGGTCGTCGGGGAGACCTCCTCGCTCTATTGAAGACTTAAAATGTATTGGGGGGTCGTTAGAAAGACCTCATCTCTCTATTGAAGACTTCGAACATATTGGGAGGGGTCATCACGAGGAACCCCTCATTCTCTTAAAGAGTTGGAACATATTGGGAGGGGTTGTAAGGGAGACCTCCCCTCTCTCTATTGAAGACTTAGAACATATCAAAAGGGGTCGTAATGAGGAACCCCCCATTCTCTTGAAGAGTTAGAACATATTGGGAAGGGTTGTCATGAAGACCTTGTTGCTCTATTGAAGACTTAGAACATAATGAGAGGGGTCGTTAGAGAGACCTCCTCACTCTATTGAAGACTTAGAATATATTGGGGAGGGGAGGGGAAGGGGGGGGTGGGTCATCATAAGGAACCCCTAACTCTCTTAAAGAGTTGGAACATATTGAGAGGGGTAGTCAGGGAGACCTCCTTCTCTCGCTCTCTTTCTCTTAAAATGATTGATGGAGGGATTAGATTTCTCTCCACTTTATCATTGAATGAAACTTCTCCGGATAATATCCACATATTTGGGAAAAGGGATAATAAATCGTTGTTGGGAGAGTAAGCCATAAGATTTATCAATCCGATGAATGATAGTGAGTTGAAGGCTTTGCATGCTAAAACTCGATGTAATCACTATTCACAACAAGTTCACGCTCACCGCACCGTTTGATATCGCCAAATTGCTGTTCTTGGAGGCTTTCTTGGATCTGCAAACATTAAGGTGAATTGGGCCGGCCGGGGGTTTTGACGAAACCCCTCCGATTCTAAGTTATTTCTTAAGATGAGGTAAGATAAAGAGTAATGTATAATGGAACTTCAAGTTATCTTATGGTGGAGAAGAGGCCTTTATAGGCAGGTGAGTGATGATAGTTGTGAGGTCCATGGTCATAATTTCCTATTGAGCATAGGATGACTGGTAAGTTGTAGGGTGGCATGATGTTGTCTTCTCTTATTGAGAGGGTGGCATGGTCATGTCTTTTCTCATTGACGGGGTGGAATCCATGATACTATTTGACTTGTTATTAAATAAATTATTTTACTTTATGATAAAAGCTTGGTCTAGTGGTTGAACTATGAAGCTGTGATTCTAGAGGTTGCAGGTTCGAGTCCACACTCGAGCGAGGTAAGATAAGGTTTTCCTTTATTATTATTGTAAGCTCGTATAAGACAAATTTTTAAAAAAAAAAAAATTAAATTACTTCATTTGCAGATGATGAAACTAATAGTATAGTTTACATATACGATAGTACGGAGAACCATTTGACTTAAAGTTTAATGTTTTTATTTATTATCAATATTATTTCCATTGTTTTAAATAAGACACCAACTCCACAAGGGAGACAAGTTTTGACTAAGTTTCTGTAACCAAATTAATAAGATGG
Organism: Euphorbia pulcherrima; assembly: GCA_947683365.1. NCBI lineage: Eukaryota > Viridiplantae > Streptophyta > Magnoliopsida > Malpighiales > Euphorbiaceae > Euphorbia > Euphorbia pulcherrima. Next base: position 76,920,866 of record CANTUS010000014.1, read on the forward strand.
CAGATCATAAGAATCAAGACATTGATCAGTATAATAATATGGTGTCATTGTTAGATAGAATGATGGTTTTTTTCTTTACAATATTACATTGCAAACTAGATGTGTACTCTGCCTGTAAGTACATAGGCATGCTGAATTTTCCTTCTACAACATTAATGTAATTGGATGATAACTATAAAGTCAACTTAACAAATACTAACAACCACATAACTAATTACCAACTGCACTCTTCTTTGTTTATTTTGGTATTTATATAGTTCCTAAAATCAATTTTACTTTGTTGCATTTTTTTTAAGCATATGATTTATTTAATTTAGGCTTAATGTATCTCCAACTATCTGAATTTTTTTTAAAAAATCTATTGCCCCCTAAAGTGATTCCATAGCTCCCCCAATTTTTAAAAAGATGTCATTTTTCTGTTTTTTTTTCTCCAATCAGGATCTGACACTTGACATTCAGGGAGGTGAGTGGCGCACTTTATAAAAGTTAAGGGAGCTACGAGATCACTTTAAAAATTTAGGGGGATAGTAAATTTTTTGAAATAAATTTAGATAGCTATATATACATTAGGATTTTAACTTATTTTACTTTTGATATAAATACTCCTATATATGTAACGAAGTTTTATGTTATTACTTTGTTTTTTATAAAAATAACTCTCACTTTGCTGCTTTTCATCATTTAATCGAATCTCACATTATTTATCCAATTGTAGAAATTTAAAATAATAAAATAATAGTTATTTTATAAAAAATAAGGGCTTTTGTTTAGCCTCCTTTTTACACTCATAATCACAACAGCTTAAAATGCTTGCATAAAACTAATACTCCTTTATAATTCTTGTAAGTTCTAACATTCTAAAAACTGAATTAAACTAAAATCTAGAATCCAAATGAACTTTATTGAATTAAATGTAATTTTATAATTCTAAGTTAAAAAAAATAGTATTTAAGATAAAATATTTTTTTTTAATTAGTACTTTATTACTTTAATATTATTGAGTTTGACTTAAGTTTTAAAGTCACGACAGAACTATACAACGTGAGAACTTACCTCCCAACTCATACTTAGACCTGAGCATGAGCTAAATTGGATAAGGTTCAAGCGAATCTTATTAAAACTGAACTTATAATAAATAAAATTTAAGTCGGAATAAACCTTAATAAAAAAATCATATTCCAAGGCCCCCACGACCCTATCAATTAAATTTTTAAGGAAAAATAAAATCTTTAATACTTAACAAACATTTACTTGTATATATAATTTTGTTTCAAGCATTACTGACAAAACAACTACAAATTTCGTATCATTATCAAAGATGCGTCTACAGTACACTTAGTGTATTAGAGTGTATGTTAATTATATCCACTTAACATTTATTATAATTTATGGCCCAATCAAAACCTAGAGTCATTTAAGTATATCATTATTTATTTTAATATATAAAACTGCACATTCTCCTCGCACCCCTCCCTCTCTCCATCGTCTCCCTCACCCTTTCACTTTTTTCTCAGGCAACAGGAACCATCTTCCGCTCCAAGCTTCCTGACATTTCAATCCCAAATAATCCGCTCCAAGATTATTTTCCCTTGTAATCCTGGCCTCGGTTCTCTTTTGGAGTATCGCCTGCGTTCTTTAGTTGAGCCGTCGCCGGTGACGGTCCCGCTGCCTAGTTTTCCTGTGTTTGGTAGGAGGAAGGAAACGCTTCCGCTTCCGCCGTCGTATCCGCCGAGGGAGTTTCCTAGCTCTTCTGAATTGACTCTCAACCTTGAAAATGTTGCTAGTTTTCCGTCGTTGTTGCCGGATTCCACAGTGCCACTGCCGATAGTGAATCAGTACTCGTCGAGCTGGGTATCGACTCCGGCGCTGACTAGCCAGCATACAACAACAGCAACAAGGAAGCAGTCCGTCGTCTTCTTCAATTACACCGTTAAATCAAGGCCAGCAACTGCCGCAATAGAGAAATCAACCGGAGTCGGAGAAATCCTCGTCGGCGGAAACAGAACAAGCAGCCTCAACTCCGACGCCTACACCTAGAGAGAAGAAAGAGGAGCAAAGGCAGCAAAAGAGAGACGAAGAAGGCTTGCATCTCTCAACCTTACTTCTCCAAGCCCAGGTGTTGGATGAATAGTTCTTCCCCTACTCAATTTGACTAGCTATGAATCCGGCGGATTTGAATGCTAAAGGAGCTTTGGATTTGAACGGCGGAACTGTATTCAGTACTGGCGGAGTTGATTCCAAGACCAAAAAGGGAAATGTGAGTTTGAAAACCAAATTGAAAATCACTAGAATTTTTTAGCTTTGATGAATTGTTGTTGGAAAATTCGCTCTTTGAAACTAGCGGCGGAGCCTCTCTTGGATGGAGACAACGCTTTTTTCATTAACTGTTGCAGTTGCTTAAAATTGGGTCAGAGACAACACTTAATTGTTTTAAATATGTTGCAATAGATTCGTACGCAACACTTCTGGAGGCAATACTTCCGGGTGAAAATTGGTTCAGGTAGGCAAACTGAATGAAAGGCAACCCTTTTTAGAAACTGTCTCAGTAGTTCTGAAATTGGACCAAAGGCAACGCTTTGTTGTTCAGAATTTGTTGCCGTAGATCCGGATTCACATCTTAGGCAACTTTTTACTCAAATGAGGCGACACTTTCTGCTGAAACTGAATATAACCTTCAAAAGATGTAAACAATGATCTTAACCACTTGGAACATCACTGAAACAACAAGAACAAACTTTTAAGTGTTAGGATGAGTTGAGTCACATAAGAGACGCTATCCTTAAAGGATAATTCATAGTTCCTTCAAAGATTAAAGAACTCATTCAAACTCGATTTGAGTTTGGGTACAGAAATCAGAAATGCTTATTATATTCAGAAATTTTGGGAGATAGAAAAGTATAAAATTTGGTTCGTTCTCATATCATATGAAAAAATCCACCAACCTTTTTATAGGTAATAAAATAATTGTTATAAAACAATAAATAAAAGCTATTAAAACCGTAATCGACTGCAGTTTCAAAATATTAAATAAATGTAACCGTTGGAGAATTAAACTCACTTAAACTCGCTTTTATAGAAAAAATAAATTTTTATAACTTCCATCACATACTATTTAGATCACAAGATATTTTTCTTAATAAAAATATCATAAAATATTCTTTTAAAAATAATATAAAATTTTTATTTTTTCAACAATTATTTTAATTTTTTTTATCAGATTCATGGAGTATTGAATGCTGTGAGGTGGGGGATTTTGTTTCCATTGGGGATTATAATTGCTAGGATTTGATGACTTTTCAATGTACCATCCATAAATATTTAAGCTCATTCTATCCAATAAAAAAAATATATTAAATACTTTTATTATTATTTTTAGGTAAGTTTATTATACATTTCAACACCTTCAGGTATACTGTAGAATTTTTGCATTGTTAAATATGAAAATAACTTGAACAGTTCTACCAAAAAAAAGAACTTGAACCGTTGTTTTATGCTTTTGTACAAAACCAAGTAAATAAATTCACAGTAACAATTCTCAGCGGCCAATAACACTAATGACATTGAAACTTGAGATAATTAATTTTTATTAATCCAACACTCTGAATTAAAACAATTGAATTACTTGTATTTTTTTTAAATTACCTCGTTAAAATTATAATAATAATAAAAAAAATATTATCTCATTTCGTTTATATGTGAATTTAAATTTGTGATTAAGAGGGACACAGCTTTAAAGTTCAGCCACTAATTAAGCCTTTGACACCAATTACTTGTGTGTTTAATTTCAAAATGCATTGGTAGTTACTAATTACAAATCATTAGTAATTACATATCACTTCTATCATAAATATTAATATATGTTATTTACTTATATCGAGCGGGCGGCCGGACTTGAGTTTTAATATCAGAATCAAACTCAATTCATATATTAATCGGGTCATTACGGATTTAGATCGGGTCAGATCCATATAATAAATTGTTTGCCCAAAGCCCATCCTTTAAAGGGCGGCCTCACGGGCTTGTGGGCTCGTGCCCTCATCATGCTCCACTTTTTGGTAATTGAATAGTATTGTCTATTATATAGAATCAGAATCAATTATTGCTCTAATCAAATGTGGACAAAGATAAAGTCAGAGTCCCCCTACATATCGAAGAATCAACTGCTCTAGCTAGCAATTGTGCAAAATGATTCGTAGACCGATAAACACAGACAAGCCTAAAAATACTAAAAGCAGTTTACAGGAATTAAAACACTGGACAAAACACACAATTATAACACAAACACACAAAAATTGCTATTGTCGTAAGACAAACATGCCCTTAGGCAAGATTTAATCTAAATACAAAATATAAAACGCAGCAACCTATATTTTCTTAACTCTCAACTAACGATTTCAAATATCCACAACCATAATCTGCTTATGCCATAACATCAACCAGTAGTACATATATGAAATGATCTTGTTGTATGGAGATAGATTTGAGTGTCTTTTATGAAAGATCAACAAATATCATACCTATGGGCGAATGAAGTTCAATCCAGCTGTAAAACTCTCAAAATTGAGATATGTAGCAACAAATTCGTATTTGAAGATGACGATCGTGTAGTGGATGATAAGAAAGTAGTAATTACTTTTTATATGACATTAATCTCACAAAATACATTAAAATTAAAAAAAAAAAGAAAGACGAGGGTTAGACTTTTTCTCCCTCCCTCCCTCCCTCCCTCACTTCCCTAGCATAGAATTTAGTAATTACTTTTTGTGTGACATTGTTTATGTTTTAGTTTGATTATCAAAAACATTAAAAGTAAATAGAGTAGCCAATTGCATAAGCTTGGGATTAATGTTGTACGCATGACTATGGATTAATGTTCTAAGGTTGGTTTGGATTCATCCCTCAAATTAATTTGTATACAAGCTGAATGGGATTCGGACAAACATTTTATATTATCAAAGTTTTGCGAGTTCACCCTTTAAAGCAGTCTATGTTTTGAATTTTTTAAACAGTATGGGTTTTTTTGATAGGATACAACAATGTGTTTAGTTTTAGACGTGGTAATTAGGTCCAATTAGTGAGCATTGTGGTTTATTAGTGTTAGTTGCATTTATAATTATTATTTGTAATTTAGATAATAGCATGATTTGAAATTGAAAGTGGTTTTGTTAGTGGCCACTTTCGTAGGGATCAGACAAGAAGTAGTTACTTCCTCTAGCTTGTGTTTAAATCCATTGAAATAGAATGAAAGGGGAGAGTGAATAGCCCAAAGAGAATTTTACTTATGGAATGAGAAATATGAAATAAATTGCCTCACTTTTTGGATGCAGCTTGGCACACGTTGTGTAGCCAATTATTACTCATAATAATGTTATAATTAGCAGTTTATTCAATAATTTAGAATTTAAAACAATGTTTTTTAACTGAAAAATCACGGTAAAAAGCCTACATCAAATATAGGCAAGAAAGAAGCTAAACATGGGAGCATCTTTAGTAGATAGTGAAGATTATGATTATGTGGCATATGAAATAGATATCTGTTAGGTCTAAATTAATTTAGAGGCTAATTAATTCAATCAATTTGCAGGTTAATTAATTGCCAATAAATAAGGTGGGAAGATGGTAGTTAGTAATTGGCACATTAATTGCCAATTAGAAAGTTGATGCAACTTTTTGTGCCTATAAATAGGCATTCCCATAATCCAAATTCATCCAAGTAAAAATTGAGTTTTCTTTTATAGAACATTTCCCACAAAAAGAGTTTAAGAGAAATTAGGGGAGTGAGTTGAGTAGTTTGAGAAACACAACACTATTTGAGTGTAAGGGTTATTTTTTTTGGGCATTCCAACTTTCTCCTAAAATTATTTTATACCTCAAGTTTGGGTATACTTGAAAGCGGCTTTATTAGTGGAGTTATTTTTGGTGTCCCGTGATTTTTCCCTTTCAAAGGATTTCCACGTAAATCTTTGTGTTTCTTTATTGCTCTATTTATTTTTATACTCATTGTTGCAACATCTATTTTAGTTAATACATATCACATTGCTACCGAATTGATATACGGGACCCAACAAGTGGTATCAGAGCTGTCGGTTCCATAAAGGTGGTTGTTTTAATTAAAATGGAAGGTTCTTCAACATCCATAATCAAATTGAATGGTTCGAATTAGTCAATTTGGAAGACCATGATGGAGGATATATTGTACTGCAAAGATATGCATGAAGCAATCGAAGGAGACACCGCAAAGCCCAAAGACATGAAAGATCCAGATTGGAGCAAGTTGAATAGAAAGGCTATCGGTACCATTCTCCAGTGGCTAGATTTCAACGTGTTCGGCCATGTCTCGGAAGAAACGTCTGCCCATGAACTATGGACGAAGCTGCAAGATCTTTATGATCAGAAAAATGCTGGAAACAAGTTGTTCCTGTTAAGGAAGCTTGTCAACATGAAATACAAGGAGGGAGCTCCTGTTGCCGAATTTTTGAATGAATTTTGAAGTGCTATTAATCAATTATCTTCTATGCAAACAACACTTGAAGATGAAGTCCAATCCTTATTGTTGCTCAGCTCTCTACCGGAAAGTTGGGATACCTTGGTGGTGTCTGTGACCAATTCGGCTCCAAATGAAAAATTATCCTTAAACCACGTTGTTAGCACTTTGCTCGACGAGGAGACAAGGAGGAAAGTTATGATTGTCGAAAGTAGCCAAGCTCTTGTCACAGAACACAGAGGTCGGAACAAAAATTGAGGTCCCAACAATCCTGTCAAATCCGAAGGAGGAGACAAGTTCAGAGTCAGATCTAAGTCTAGGGGTAGAGTCAAATGCCACCACTGTGGACTAGAAGGCCATCTGAAGAGGAACTGTCAAAAGCTGAAGAGAGAATAGAAGGATGACAATAACCAGGAGGAAGACAAGAACACCACTGCAGCAACTGAGGAGATTATTGTTCTTTCCTTCAGTCATGAAGAATAATGTCTGCAAATCTCAAGTCAAGATAATACGGAATGGGTGGTTGACACTACAACATCTTATCACGCCACTCCCAATAAAGAGTTTTTCACCACATACAGAGCAGGAAATTTTGGTGTGGTGAAGATGGGCAATAATGGCCATTCCAAAATCACTGGAATTGGTGACATTCGTATTAAGACAAACACTGACTGCACACTCATCTTCAAAGAAGTTAGACATGTTCCTGATTTGAGGCTCAACTTAATATCTTATGGTGTCCTAGATCGTGAAGGCTTCAAGAATTTCTTCGGGAGTAGGAAATGGAAGCTTACCAGGAATTCCTTGGTGATTGCAAAAGGTGCCATGTGTTGTACACTGTACAAAATAAATGCAGTCATTTGTAAAGATGGATTGCATACTATTGAAGAAGAGTCTTCACCAGATTTGTGGCATAGAAGATTGGCTTACATTAGTGAGAAAGGGTTGCAGATTCTAGCAAAGAAGGCGCTTGTACCTTCGGCTAATGGCACACCAATATCTCCATGTGAATACCGCCTATTCGGCAAGCAATATAGAGTGTCATTTAGTAAGTCATCAAGTAGAAAGTCAAGTGTTCTTGACTTGGTGCACTCCGATGTATGTGGCCCCTTTGAATATGAGACCTTGGGAGGTAACAAGTATTTTATTACTTTTATCGACGATGCATCATGGAAGCTGTGGATGTATTTCCTGAGAATAAAAGATCAGGTATTCCAGTCATTCTAGAAATTTCATGTTATGGTGGAAAGAGAGACAAACAAGAAATTAAAATGTCTCCGATCCTACAGTGGAGGTGAATTCACATCACACGAATTTGAGAGCTATTGTTCTAGACATGGAATTCAATAAGAAAAGACTGTACCTGGAACCCCACAACACAATGGTGTAGTAGAAAGGATGAATCGCACTATTGTGGAGAAGGTCAGATGTATGCTCAAAATGGCTAACTTGCCAAAGTCATTTTAGGGAGAAGCAGACGCACAGCCTGCTATCTCATTAATAGTTCACCATCTACAGGTCTAGATTTTGATATTCCAGAAAGAGTACGGACTGGAAAAGATGTTCAGTACTCTCATTTGAAGGTGTTCGGTTGTAAGGCATTTGCGCATGTGCCTAAGGAGCAACGGTCAAAGCTTGATGACAAAGCAAATCCATGTATCTTCCTTGGATATGGAGATGAAGAGTTCGGGTACAAACTGTGGGACCCAGAGAAGAAGAAGACTATTAGAAGCAGAGATGTAGTCTTTCGATAAAATCAGACTATCGAAAGCTTGAAGAAGAATGGCACATCAGGACTTGTGGATGACATCATTCCCAGCCATGTTCCTTCATCGCCAAATAGTACCATTGGTAGAGATAAGGAGCAATTTCAAAACATTGATGAAATACAGAGCTAATGGAGGATTATGAGCAAGAAGATGTTGATGAGCAGGGGGACCAACCCAACCAGTAAGCTGAGGCTGAACAATAACTTAGAAGATCCACCAGGGATCGCCAACCAACATCAAAGTATCCTAGTTCTGAGTATATTCTCCTTACTGATGAGGGGGAGCCAGAGAATTTTCAGGAAGTTCTAACTCATGCAGATAAAGAATCTTGGTTGGAGGCAATGCAAGATGAGATGAATTCTTTGCAGAAAAATAACACATATGAGTTGGTCGAACTTCCTACAGAAAGAAAAGCCTTGAAGAACAAATGGGTTTTCAAGCTCAAAAGAGATGGCAATGGAAAGCTAGTGAAGTATAAAGCTCGTCTAGTAGTGAAAGGATTCCAACAACAGAAAGGAATTGATTTTGATGAAATCTTTTCTCCGGTGGTTAAAATGACTTCTATTCGAGCAGTTCTAAGCTTGGTAGCAAGTTTGAATCTTGAGCTTGAGCAGTTAGATGTGAAAACTTCCTTCCTTCATGGTGACATAGAGGAAGAAATCTACATGGTGCAACCAAAAGGCTTCAAAGTAAAAGGGAAAGATCATATGGTTTGTAAGCTGCAAAACAGTCTGTATGGGTTGAAGTAAGCACCCTGGCAATGGTACAAGAAGTTTGACTCTTTCATGAGTAGTCATGGCTACAAGAAGACCCAGGTGGATCCATGTGTCTACGTCAAGAGATTCTCTGATAACAACATCATCATATTGTTGTTATACATTGATGACATGTGGATCATAGGACAAGATGTTTCTTCAATTCATAAATTGAAAGAGCAATTAGCGAAGCCCGTTGACATGAAGGACTTGGGTCCAGCACAACAGATTTTGGGCATGAGGATTATTCGTGATCGAAGCCATAATAGGTTGTGGCTGTCAGAAGAAAAATATGTTAAACGTGTGCTACAATGTTTCAACATGTTAAATGCTAAATCAGTCAGCGTTCCTCTTGCCGCTCTATCGAAGCTGAGTAAGGAATCTTGTCCTACAACCAAAGAAGAGAAGGAAGACATGAGAAAGATTCCATATTCCTCCGCTGTGGGGAGTTTGATGTATGCAATGGTTTGCACAAGACCAGACATTGGACGTGCTATTGGGGTTGTAAGCAGATTCTTAGATAATCCGGAAAAACAACACTAGGAAGCTGTAAAGTGGATTCTCAGATATTTGAAGGGAATTTCAAAGAAGTGCTTGTGCTATGGAGGATCTAAACCAATCTTAGAAGGCCTCATTGATGTTGATATGGCAGGAGATCTCGATCATAGAAAGTCAACTTTGGGATACGTATTTACATTTACTGGGGGAGCAATTTCTTGGTAATCTAAATTACAGAAATGTGTTGCACTTTCTACGACCGAAGCGGAGTACATTTTAGCTGTTGAAGCAGGAAAAGAGATGATTTGGTTGAAGAGATTCTTTGAAGAGGTTGGTCAAAAATAAGCTAACTGTATAGTATATTGCGATAGTCAAAGTGCTATAGACTTAAGCAAGAATACTATGTATCATTCTCGAACGAAGCACATTGATATCCGCTATCACTGGATACGCGAGCAACTGGAAAAAGGGATTTTTCATCTTGGGAAAATTCCAACAAAAGAGAATCCTCATATATGTTGACAAAAGTTATTCCTCGGGATAAGTTTGAGTTGTGGAATAAGCTGATTGGCATGAGCTCTAAGTAAGAGCTTATTTCATACCCCATTGGTTTGGAGGGGGAGAATCGTTAAGTCCAAACCATTTTGGAGGCTAATTAATTCAACCAATTTGGTGGCTAATTAATTGCCAACAAATAAGGTGGGAAGATGGTAGTTAGTAATGACACATTAATTATCAATTGGAAAGTTGATGCAACTTTTTGTGCCTATAAATAGGCATTACCATAATCCAAATTCATCCAAGCAAAAATTGAGTTTTCATTTGTATAGCATTGCCTACAAAAAGAGTTTGAGAGAAATTAGGGGAGTGAGTTAAGTAGTTTGGGAAATACTACACTATTTGGGTGTAAGGGTTAATTTTTTTTAGGCATTCCAACTTTCTACTAAAATTATTTTATACCTCAAGTTTGGGTATACTTGAGAGAGGCTTTATTGTTGTATTCCCATTATTTATTAGTGGAGTTATTTTTGGCGTCCCGTGATTTTTCCCTTTCAAAGGGTTTCCACGTAAATCTTTGTGTTTCTTTATTGCTCTATTTATTTTTATACTCATTGTTCCAACATCTATTTTAGTTAATACATATCACCTTGCTACCGAATTGATGTACGGGACCCAATAAGTGGTATCAGAGCTGTTGGTTTCATAAAGGTGGTTGTGTTAATTAAAATGGAAGGTTCTTCAACATCCATGATCAAATTGAACGGTTCGAACTGGTCAATTTGGAAGCCCATGATGGAGGATATATTGTACTGTGAAGATATGCATGAAACAATCGAAGGAGACACCGAAAAGTCTAAAGACATGAAAGATTCAGATTGGAGCAAGTTGAATAGAAAGGCCATCGGTACCATTCTCCTGTGGCTAGATTTCTGTGTGTTCGGCCATGTCTCAGAAGAAACGTCTACCCATGAACTATGGAAGAAGCTGCAAGATCTTTATGATCGAAAAAATGCTGGAAATAAGTTGTTCTTGATAAGGAAGCTTGTCAACATGAAATACAAGGAGGAAACTCCTGTTGCCGAATTTTTGATTGAATTTTGAAGTGCTATTAATCAATTATCTTCTATGCAAACAACACTTGAAGATGAAGTCCAATCCTTATTGTTGCTCAGCTCTCTACCGAAAAGTTGGGATACCTTGGTAGTGTCTGTGACCAATTCGGCTCCAGATGGAAAATTATCCTTAAACCACGTTGTTAGCACTTTGCTCGACAAGGAGACAAGGAGGAAAGTTACGATTATCAAAAGTAGCCAAGCTCTTGTCACAGAACACAGAGCTCGGAACAAAAATTGAGGTCCCAATAATCCTGACAAATCCAAAGGAGGAGACAAGTTCAGAGGCAGATCTAAGTCCAGGGGTAGAGTCAAATGCTACCACTGTAGACTAGAAGGCCATCTGAAGAGGAACTATTGAAAGCTGAAGAGAGAACAGAAGGATGGTAATAACCAGGATGAAGACAAGAACACCACTGCAGCAACTGAGGAGATTGTTGTTCTTTCCTTCAGTCATAAAGAACAATGTCTGAAAGTCTCAAGTCAAGATGATATGGAATGGGTGATTGACACTGCACCATCTTATCACGCCACTCCCAACAAGGAGATTTTCACCACATACATAGCAAGAAATTTTGGTGTGGTGAAGACAGGCAATAGTGGCCATTCCAAAATCATTAGAATTGGTGACATTCATATTAAGACAAACACTGACTGCACACTTATCCTCAAAGAAGTTAGACATGTTCCTGATTTGAGGCTCAACTTAATATCTTATGGTGTCCTAGATCGTGAAGGCTTCGAGAATTTCTTTGGGAGTAGGAAATGGAAGCTTACCAGGAATTCCTTGGTGATTGCAAAAGGTGCCATGTGTTGTACACTGTACAAAATAAATGCAGTCATTTGTAAAGATGGATTGCATGCTATTGAAGAAGAGTCTTCACCAGATTTGTGGCATAGAAGATTGGCTCACATCAGCTAGAAAGGGTTGCAGATTCTAGCAAAGAAGGCGCTTGTACCTTCGACTAGTGGCTCACCACTATCTCCATGTGACTACTACCTATTCGGCAAGCAATATAGAGTGTCATTTAGTAAGTCATCAAGTAGAAAGTCAAGTGTTCTTGACTTGGTGCACTCAGATGTATGTGGCCCCTTTGAATATGAGACCTTAGGAGGTAACAAGTATTTTGTTACTTTTATCGACGATGCATCACGGAAGCTGTGGATGTATTTCCTGAGAACAAAAGATCAGGTATTCCAATCATTCCAGAAATTTCATGTTATGGTGGAAAGAGAGATAAACATGAAATTAAAATGTCTCCGATCCTATAGTGGAGGTGAATACACATCACACGAATTTGAGAGCCATTGTTCTAGACATGGAATTCGACATGAAAAGACTATACCTGGAACCCTACAACACAATGGTGTAGCAGAAAGGATGAATTGCACTATTGTGGAGAAGGTCAGATGTATGCTCAAAATGGCTAACTTGCCAAAGTCGTTTTGGGGAGAAGCAGATGCACAGCCTGCTATCTCATTAATAGTTCACCATCTACATGTGTAGATTTTGATATTCCAGAAAGAGTGTGGACTGGAAAAGATGTTCAGTATACTCATCTGAAGGTGTTCGGTTGTAAGGCATTTGCGCATGTGCCTAAGAAGCAATGGTCAAAGTTTGATGACAAAGCAAATCCATGTATCTTCCTTGGATATGGAGACGAAGAGTTCAGGTACAAATAGTAGAACCCAGAGAAGAAGAAGGCCATTAGAAGCAGAGATGTAGTCTTTCGATAAAATGAGACTATCGGAAGCTTGAAGAAGAATAGCACATCAGGACTTGTGGATGACGTCATTCCCAGCCATGTTCCTTCATCGCTAAATATTACCATTAGTAGATATGAGGAGCAAGTTCAGAACAATGATGAAATACCAGAGCTAATGGAGGATTATGAGCAAGAAGATGTTGATGAGCAGGGGGAGCAACCCAACCAGTAAGCTGAGGCTGAACAACAACTTAGAAGATCCACCAGGGATCGCCAACTAACATCAAAGTATCCTAGTTCTGAGTATATTCTCCTTACTGATGAGGGGGAGCCAGAGAATTTTCAGGAAGTTCTAACTCATACAGATAAAGTATCTTGGCTGGAGGCAATGCAAGATGAGATGAATTCCTTGCAGAAAAATAACACATATGAGTTAGTCGAACTTCCTACAGAAAGAAAAGCCTTGAAGAACAAATGGGTTTTCAAGATCAAAAGAGATGGCAATGGAAAGCTAGTGAAGTATAAAGCTCGTTTAGTAGTGAAAGGATTCCAACAACAGAAAGGAATTGATTTTGATGAAATCTTTTCTCCAGTGGTTAAAATGGCTTCTATTCGAGCAGTTCTAAGCTTGGTAGCAAGTTTGAATCTTGAGCTTGAGCAGTTAGATGTGAAAACTTCCTTCCTTTATGGTGACATGGAGGAAGAAATCTACATGGTGCAGCCAGAAGGCTTCGAAGTAAAAGGGAAAGAGCATATGGTTTGTAAGTTGCAAAAGAGTCTGTATGGGTTGAAGCAAGCATCCAGGCAATGGTACAAGAAGTTTGACTCTTTCATGAGTAATCATGGCTACAAGATGACCTAGGTGGATCCATGTGTCTACTTCAAGAGATTCTCTGATAACAACATCATCATATTGTTGTTATACGTTGATGACATGTTGATCGTAGGACAAGATGTTTTTTCAATTCATAAATTGAAAGAGAAATTAGCGAAGTCCGTTGACATGAAGGACTTGGGTCCAGCACAACAGATTTTGGGCATGAGGATTATTCGTGATCGAAGCAATAATAGGTTGTGGCTGTCAGAAGAAAAATATGTTGAACGTGTGCTACAATGTTTCAACATGTTAAATGCTAAATCAGTCAGCGTTCCTCTTGCCGCTCATCCGAAGCTGAGTAAGGAATCTTGTCCTACAACTAAAGAAGAGAAGGAAGACATAAGAAAGATTCCATATTCCTCCGTTGTGAGGAGTCTGGTGTATGCAATGGTTTGCACAAGACCAGACATTGCACATGCTGTTGGAGTTGTAAGCAGATTCTTAGATAATCCGGGAATACAACACTGGGAAGCTGTAAAGTGGATTCTCAGATATTTGAAGGGAAGTTCAAAGAAGTGCTTATGCTATGGAGGATCTAAACCAATCTTAGAAGGCTTCGTTGATGCTGACATGGCAGGAGATCTCGATCATAGAAAGTCAACTTCGGGATACGTATTTACATTTACTAGGGGAGCAATTTCTTGGTAATCTAAATTACATAAATGTGTTGCACTTTCTACGACCGAAGCGGAGTACATTTTAGCTGTTGAAGCAGGAAAAGAGATGATTTGGTTGAAGAAATTCTTTGAAGAGTTGGGTCAAAAATAAGCTAACTGCATAGTATATTGCGATAGTCAAAGTGCTATAGACTTAAGCAAGAATATTATGTATCATTCTCGAACAAAGCACATTGATATCCGCTATCACTGGATACGCGAGCAACTGGAAAAGAGGATTTTTCATTTTGAGAAAATTCCAACAAAAGAGAATCCCTCATATATGTTGACAAAAGTTATTCCTTGGGATAAGTTTGAGTTGTGCAATGAGCTGATCGGCATGAGCTCCAAGTAAGAGCTTATTTCAAACCCTATTGGTTTGAATGAGAGAATTGTTAAGTCCAAACCAATTTGGAGGCTAATTAATTGCCAATAAATAAGGTGGGAAGATGGTAGTTAGTAATTGGCACATTAATTGCCAATTGAAAAGTTGATACAACTTTTTGTGCCTATAAATAGGCATTTCCATAATCCAAATTCATCCAAGCAAAAATTGAGTTTTCTTTTGTAGAGCATTTCCTACAAAATGAGTTTGAGAGAAATTAGGGGAGTGAGTTAAGTAGTTTGGGAAATACTATACTATTTGGGTGTAAGGGTTAATTTTTTTTGGGCATTCCAACTTTCTCCTAAAATTATTTTATACCTCAAGTTTGGGTATACTTGAGAGAGGCTTTATTGTTGTATTCCCATTATTTATTAGTGGAGTTATTTTTGGCACCCCGTGATTTTTTCCTTTGAAAGGGTTTCCACATAAATTTATGTGTTTCTCTATTACTCAATTTATTTTTATACTCTTTATTATTTTTGTACTCGTTGTTACATCTATTTTAGTTAATACATATCACCTTGCTTCCGAATTAATATACGGGACCCAACAACATTCATATTGATGATATATCAATAATTCTATAAACAGACAATATGCTTTTAAAAGAGTGCGAGTCTATTTATATAATTAAGTAATAATAAAAAATACATCATTACAAAAGTAAATAACTTATTTCATATCTAATTAAAATACCTACCTCAGTTTTTGGCTTTCCCCCTTCTTGATCTGCCACTCTTTCTAGACATATCGCTTCTGCGTTCCACTCTCTCTTGCTCGTCAAATCATCTATTGATCCACTGCTTCTCTTCACAACTTGAATCTTTGGTAAACTGAATTAGATTTAATCATTGACATGTTAGTAAATGAGATAAACATGTCATAATCTAGTTCTTAGCATAAACGAGATAAACATGAGCTGATATCAAACAATATATCTAATTTGAAGTTTCTTCTATTATTGTTTATTAAAATCAGAAACATTCATCGAAATTTGCAAATAAATTAAGGACAAGCATTCGATGTACCAAAAAGAGCATATAAAATCATAAAGAATCCTTAGAATAAAAACCTAGAAAATATAAAGATTAAAAAGGAAAAACTTAAATTAGGTGATTTGAGATAACCCTAACCTTAATTAAAATCAGAAATGCTGATGAAGCGATGGAATGAGTGGCAACGAGCTAGCAATGGTGGAAGAGCATAAGCTAAAGGTTTGGGGAAAATTAAAAAAATATATCGTAGAGATGAGAAGAGAACTGAGATATAACAGATTTTGTATAATGTGTGAGAAAGAAAAAGATTAGATTGATAGGGGAAAAGGCGGCAAATACAGAAAAGAAGGAAGGAAAAGAATAGAAGAGCAGATAAATCAATTTTTATTCCCACTCAATATTAATTTACCATTAAAAGGTTAATTTATTTGATGACTCAATCTTCTATTTAAATGTCTAGATATAGAAGATTAAATAGACTATATATTATATTTATTGTGCTATGTCATCTTGAAGAGAGAAAATAAATTATCTAATGTAGAAATATTTTATAGTTTATATTCTATTTTTATATATATATCAAAATTATTGATAAAATAAACTAAGATGCTCTTATGAAAAAAAGAAACTGAAGTCCAAATTAGAAAACGTGTAAAAGGAGAGTTAACCAGAAACTATTTATTTTTGGCAGTTGATACGTATGTTGCGTATACAAGTCGATAATGGTGTGGGTTATTCCTAGTTGGAGGAAACAAATCAATGCTTCCAAGCTACTGTTATTTCTCATATTATATATATTCCTTTATACCCACCCTATACCATATCTTATTTTTAAACCTCCTATAAAATCCTGGAACATGGGCAATTTTTTAAACATTTTATTTCTTTTATTAGTTTATAGCAAACGAAAACAAATAAAGTAATCTCCTGCTATGGACTTCAGTTCAGTTTTGTTCCTTTTTGTGTAATTGTTTGAGATCAATACTTGAAAGCCATACATTAACATATGTTGCTGAAACATCCTTGCAGTCATCCCCTTCAAGTATAATATTATGCCTGAAGCAGAAATTTCACTTTTCCTTATTATAGGACTCAAGTTATGAGTATATGAAATTTTGGGAGACGAGACCAACTAGTTTACATCTTTGAATGATACTTCACTTCAGTATTTTACATAAACTACTAGTATTATAAACAATCAAGTATAATGTTCAATTAGTCATTTCTATATGTTTACATATTTCGACATTTCTTGGTTCAAGAATTTGAAGCAACTAGTCACATTGAATTTTGGTACAAGAATTTAAACCAACTAAAGGCCAATTTGGCATTAATTTTTAATCTGCTTTTAAAATAATTTATTCTCACAAACTTTTAATAGTATTACATATTTTAACTTTCAACACCACATTTTGGCCTTCCATACTAACTAATTAAGAACTATTTAATTTACTTTTTCCAAAATCAAAACTGCACCTTTTAAAAAAAACTTGAAAATAGAACTTTTTAAAAAAGCTACTAAAATAAGCTGCCTAAATCAAATTTCTTGCACTGAAATTGGCAAATCATCTATTTATCCATGTGCAAAAAAACTAATCAATGAAGTAAGCAGACTATTTTGAAGTAAACAGAAAATGCTTTCAAAAATCCTGTCATAAATTGAATAACGCTTGAAAACATAGATCATCCCAATAAAACCTAAAAACAAAATACAAAATTTGGCAGACTGCAAAACCAATTATCCATACATAAATATGGAAAAGAAAATTCCCAATGGATTGAAAAAACATACACTAGATGAGACAAAATCATCGTTTTCCGCCACCTCCGCCGAGCTTGGGGCCCTTGCTACCACCCTTAGGTGCACTACTCTTGGACTGAGTCTTCTGTGTCTTAGCCACCATCTCAGCTTTCTTTGCCTTCTTCTCATCTTTGGTTTTCTTTATCCTCTCCTTTATTTCACTGAACATAAAAAGGATATAAAATGTCAAAATAATTCGAACTTCACACTATTTTCAATAGGATCATAGGAGTAAAATGTAATAATACCGCAAAGCAGCCTCACGAGCAGCATCTCTGACCTCTGGCTTCTCAGTTCTTCTCTTCTGGATAACCTCCAAGGTTGCGCCCACTATAGACCTTGAATATGGCTTCTTAGTGGCCCTGCGCTTCTTCTTCACAGCCTCGGCAGAAATGTCCTATCATGGCAAAGCAATTGAACGCTTTAGTATTATACATTGCAAGTGCAGATTGGAGAAATAATGCATTTTCAAATAAACAAACCTTCTTGTGCTGTTTTCTGTACATGGCAGTCCATGTAAGCTTTGAAGGCTTCAGGCGGTTGTGGAAGTACCTCTTGCATTTTGAATTAGCAAAGAGGAAAACCTTCATCAATCAAAAGAGCATATTAGTAATTTAGGTCATACTCATGATTATAATAATAAGGCTTTCAATTTTACAGAAATAATCAGGAAAGATCACCTGAGAATCAGACCGAATAAATCTGATGCCCTTCCCAGGGTAAATCTTGGCACCACTAAAGCGGCAAAGCTCAGTCCTGACAATCCAGTATTAAGAAAACCATTAGCACTGTATGATAAAAAAACTCACAACCAGATTCAATAAGCTATACTACAAGACAAAATGCAGGGGAATCAAGCTCAAATTGAATAAGCTTTGGGCAATAACGCAAAAGATTAAAGTGAAATGCCTCCAATAAATTTATCTCTAGTACCGAGAAACAAAGCCCCCTGTTGGATTGTTAAATGCCGCCCATAATTAATTAGTACCGCCCGTGTATTTTACAAGTACACCCTTAAGAACAAAAACCCTCAAATAACGCCACTCACCCAAACTTATAGACCTCTCATGCTGCACGCCCACCCACCAAATTCATTACTTACCTTCTCTTCTCCCTCAATTAACACCACCCAAAAATCAAAATTAATCACACCCTTATCACTTCTCTTCTCCTCTTTCACAAATCAAAATTAATTACACCCTCGTTATCTTTCTTCTTCTCCTTCAAATTAAAGACATCTTTTGTTCTCCTGCCCCTAAATACCAAAAAAAAAAACTCAAAGAAACCTCACAAATCAAATAATTTTTTGCTGCAATGGACAATCCATGCAGAAGATCGTAAGCCAATACTCAATGGGCATGCTTTGAATCGAATTCTTGGTGTTTAATGAAACTGTGAATTGAAAAGTTGATCGTGTGGTGGGCGTTCGTAAAAATGGCCGAGCTACTAGAGCCGGTGTTCAGGAAAATGACCGAGCTACTAGAGCCGGTGTTCAGGAAAATGACCGAGCTACTAGAGCCGGTGTTCAGGAAAATGACCGAGCTACTAGAGCCGGTGTTCGAACAAATGGCCCAGC
Source organism: Euphorbia pulcherrima (assembly GCA_947683365.1). NCBI lineage: Eukaryota > Viridiplantae > Streptophyta > Magnoliopsida > Malpighiales > Euphorbiaceae > Euphorbia > Euphorbia pulcherrima. Next base: position 76,939,981 of record CANTUS010000014.1, read on the forward strand.
CAATAGAGTAGGCGTTGCTGCTTAACGCGTCACCTAAAGCACAGGCGTTGCTAATGAAAATGATTTCTTATCATTTTGGAAAAAAACAAGGGTAAATTTGTCAATATCGTGGGCGGTAGTAAGCAATTATGGGCGGCATTTAACAAATGTAGAGAATTGTAAACATCTAACGACGATTCAATTTGACAACATTATTCTAAATACATTCAATACATATGCATACTAATCGACATAACCATGGAACGGACATCAGTAAATGATTTTCAGGAAATCGTGAAGCATACAAATATTCAAAGAAATCAATAGTTCCCAACAAAAAAAAAGGATAAATCGAAGCGGAAGAAAGTCGTTATTCATACTAATTGCAATCGGAAGCGATTGAAAATTTTAACACGAAAGATTCAGCATTTAAAGAGATATCTAGAAAATGAATAGCAAAAAAGCTGAAGTAGAAGAGCATAAAGAGAACACCTACTTGAGAACCATGGCGTAAAGTGTAGGATGGCTTCGCCGCTCAGCTAGTGCTCAACTATCGGAAACCCTAGAACCTCCAAGCCTTCTATTTAACGCTGCAGAAACCACGGAACGGATGAATGAAGGGGCGCCCTTTGTGTATGGGCCGTTTCCGTCTACAAAGCCTAAAGTCCAATTCCAATGACCCAATGGGCCCAAACAATTGTATTCCTTATCAATTAGTAGTACCTTAATAAGAGTCTGAACTAAACTGAAGTTAATTGAATTGAAATTGGATGAACTGAAGTGAGGTGTATTTAAGAGTAAGTTTATAACTACGTATAGTTGCACTGAACTAAAGTGAAGTGGACTGAATTAAAATCAGTGGCGTAGACACGGTGGGAGGGGGGCACGTGACCCACCAGCACTGGAATTCCCCCCTACCCCCATGTCTCCGGTCTGAGTTTTCTGGGGAGTGTTGCAGGGGCGGCTGCGATTTTCAGCTAAAGAACCCTAATCTAAAGGAGGAATATGACTCTTTTATATTAATTGTGAAGTTGGTAATTTATTCTAAGTCGAATTTAATTTTTTATACACAATTATGACCCACCGAATGTAAAATCCTGGATACGCCACTGATCAAAACGGTCTGACCTGGACTGAATCGTAGTCCAAGAGAATAGGGCCTTAGTCAACTTTTTTTTTATTTAATTTATCATTATCATTATTAGATTAAATTTCACTCCACTAATTCATAGTGATAAGAGGTAAAATAACTTTTACTTAAAAAAAAAAAGCAAAGTCACTGTAACAATCACTTATAAAATAAATATTAACATTATGCCAAGCATAATAATTTGAACATCCCGAAGCTTGTACCCCAAAAGAGACTAGAAAAGATCAACCTAGCCTCATATACACAATATAATTAGTCAACACGAGTTTAATATTTCAAACAATAATTAAGCATTGTATTATTGTACGTAGACTAATGATACGAATTAATTGGTAAGTAGGGTATTAAATTCAGACACTATATACCATGATTTACATATTACATATGTGGGTCTTACAACTTTTTTTCCAATATATATAACATTTTCGCGTATGGTGAGTTTGGCATCCTTAATTTTGATGAAATTTAATTTATTTCATTTGAATGCATGAGATTTATACTTTCATACTTAAAAATAAAATAAAATGAACCAAAATGTTTTTTTTATAATCAAATGGTTTCGAACTAAGGGTCCTAAACAAACCACAATATATAATTACATGAGTTAAAAAAGAAAATAAAAGTTACCGTCTCTCTTGTTTTTGTTTTCTTTTTGAAACGTTATCAATTAAGTGCAACTTGATTTTTTTTAATAAAAGTTGGTGCGGGAAAACGAATTAGGGGTGACCGTGTCCTTTTTGATGGCTTCTCTAGTGAATCCTATATGAGGGGCTACAAAGTCATACATGGTTACACCGCTGCACACCAAACCCAAAACTCACCCCTAAATTTTATTAAAAATGAAAAGAAAAATGGCTGTACAAAAAATTCAAAAAGAGCCATCTGAATCGATACAGACAACGTCCACTTAAACTATGCAAACAAACATCTAAACAGAAATTGGAACGCCGTCCCACCAAACTGCATTGAACACAAGTCGTCCATAATTAGCTAAACTATTCACTGCTTTATTGCCTGCTCTGAATAAGTGAGATATAACTAGCCTCATGTCTCGCATGACAGGTCAACAACCGGCTCATTTAGTATAAGTGCAACTTGATAAGTTTGTACATTTGTGTTACAAAAAAATTCTATGTTAGTAAAACCATCAATATTAAGCCACGTTGACATCTATTTTTTCAGAAATAAGGTTATTGATTGGGGGGTTTAAACTCACAAACTCACACTATTTGAATTCTTCAAGGGCAGTGTTGAATGTGATTTTGCGCGTGTTATCATAACGGTTACAGTTTTTATAAATTAATGGCTTTACATACTAATTTGATTAATATATTAGTCATATTTAGTAAAAAATGGCTGCTTAGAACATTTTAGTATTATACTAATATTGGATATAATTAAGGTTAGTTAACTCATAACTGTACGATCCCGTCTGGATTATGGCTCTTCAATGACTGTTCTACAGTACTTATAGCTGACTTTAACGAATATGTAATCAAACTTCAATAATTTTATGGAAATATTGCTCTCATATATTACTATTAATAGAACTCAATCCTTCTTCTTTCTCCACGCATCAATTTAGCCAATAAAAATTAATTAGCAAGTAATTATGGCATACAATTTTTCTTTGTTAACTTGCCTGGTTTTGGCAATCATAGTAATGTCAATTTCATCAATCTTGAAATGTGAAGCACAACTTGATCCAAACTTCTATGACCAAACTTGTCCTAATGCATTGACGACTATCCGAACTGTAATTCGAAGCGCTGTTTCTGCTGAGCGAAGAATGGCTGCATCGCTTGTTCGCCTTCATTTCCATGATTGCTTCGTTCAAGTAATTAATCAAATTAATTTAGATTGTATCAATCGTATTTAACTGGGAGTATCAATTATTTCAATTGTATTAATACTTTTATTGCAGGGGTGTGATGGTTCAGTTTTGCTAGATGATACCGCTACAATGCAAGGCGAGAAATTCGCAAGAAATAATAATAATTCGGTGAGAGGATTTGACATCATAGATAGAGCCAAGGCTCGAGTCGAGACAATATGCCCCGGAGTTGTTTCTTGCGCTGGTGTTGTTGCAATTGCAGCCCGCGACGCAGCTGTAGCAGTAAGCCGTTTTGATCATATTGTTGCTATTGCTATAGTTCAATTTAATTATTTTCATTTTGTGAATATAATAAATACGATTGGAAGACCTTGTCAATTAATTTTAAATTGATATATAGTTATATATGAAATGGGAGGTTCAATAAATTATCTTAAAAAGTTCAAAACATGCAAGTAATATATGAATTAAATTCTCTAAAGTTGAAAGTCGGTAAAGTTATAAAGTTAGAATAAAATTAACCATTGATTAAAATATAAGTGGTTTGTGAATATTTTTTTTGAAAGCATGGTTTGTGAATATTTTACTCTATTTCCTTAAATATAAAGGAGAGAGATGAAATAACTTTAAAGTAAAGTTGAGTATTTAACTCTAAAGAATCATTATCCAATAGATATATTGTACACTATTTGGATTAATTGCACCAGTTATACGAAATACTCCCCTCATTTCTTTTTGTAAGTCTTTTTAGCCTTTTATTTTATTCCTTTTTATCTGTCACTTTAGAATATCAATGCATTTTCACCATTTTTTTTTCTCGAATTTACCCTTTCATTTATTATAAGAGATTATGAATTGATGGAATTATATGTTGGTAATTAAGAAGAAAGAGAATTTTAGTAAAGGATAAATTAGTCATTTTAGTAGTGTATTTAATTTTTTATTGGTATTGGTGAAAATCCTAAAACGACTTACATAAAGGAACGGGAGGAGTAATATTTAACTATCGTTAATATACTAATTCATTGAAATATGATAAAGTATTTTTGTATGTATAAAAAACAGGTCGGTGGACCGACATGGACAGTGAAGCTTGGAAGAAGAGATTCAACCTCTGCTAGCCGAAGCCTCGCTGATGCTAACCTTCCGGGATTCAACGATCCCCTTTCCAGTCTTATTTCTAGGTTTGGCGGCAAAGGATTAAACCAAAGAGATCTTGTTGCCCTTTCAGGTTTTTACTTAATGCTAACTTGTAAGATCGACCTGACTTGTTAAGAATTATTTCTAAAAATTTAGTATGATGCAGGAGCTCACACACTAGGGCAAGCTCAATGTTTTACTTTTTGCAGCAGGATTTACAACGCCAGCGATATCGATGCTAACTTTGCTACAACTAGAAGGCGACGGTGTCCCGCAAATGCTGGCAATGGCAACAATATTCTCGCGCCTTTAGATTTGGTGACACCCAATTCTTTTGATAACAATTATTTTAGAAATCTTATTCAGAGAAAAGGGCTTCTTCAGTCAGATCAAGTGCTTTTTAGCGGCAGATCAACCGATAGCATTGTTAATGAGTACAGTAGAAGCCCTGCAACTTTCAACTCTAATTTTGCTATTGCAATGGTGAAAATGGGAGATATTGATGTTTTAACCGCTCCTCAAGGAGAAGTCCGACTTCGCTGCAACGTCGTTAATAATTGATTACATTAATGACAAAAGCGAAAATATGTGTGTTAAAATAAGCACGGGGACAATATATATATCGTGAGCAAGATTAATGTTTGCCACAAGTAGTTTATATACCAATTGTGCCTCATTTCATTTGTACCCAAAAAGAATCTTAGTAATTGTACTTTTCTTATTTATAATTATCAATGTGTGGTTTGAATATAACAAATATCACTACAAGTAATAGAGTGATATGTGACAATAATTTATTTGTCACAAAAATTATTGTCACAAAAGACCATTATATGTTACAATAAAAATTGTATCGTCACAAAAATTAGTTTTATGAAATATTGTTGTAAAATTATCACATATAATAGATTTTTTGTGACAATTTTTTAATACCGTAACTAATATTTTCCGTTACAATTTAAGCTGTAACCTATAGTTCAGAAATTGTTACAATAAAAATCTTATTGCCACAAAAACTATTTATGTGACAAAATATAAAACTTTTTACAAATAAATTATTAGTTTCGTGACAACAAATTTAACTTGAAACAAAAAATAATTCAGTTACAAGTAACAATTGTAACATAAAATATTCTATATGTGACAATAACTTTTTATTGTCACAAAAACTATATATGTGACAACATAAATAGTTTGTTGCAAATATTAGCTTTGTGACAATAAGTTAAATGTGAAACAAAAAATACTTATATTACAAGTAAAAGTTGTAACTAAAACTATTTAATATGTGACAATAATTTTTTCAACGTCACAAACACTATATGTGTGACAAAGTAAAGGCTTGTTGCGAAAAATATATAATTTTTGTGACAATAATTTTAACTTGAAACAAAAAATACTTATGTTACAAATAAAGGTTGTAACTAAAATTATTCAATATGTGACAATAAATTTTTATCGTCACAAAATATATATGTGTGACAACATAAAAAGCATGTTGCGAAAAATCTAATATTTTGTGACAATAAATTTAATTTGAAACAAAAAATACTTCAATTATAAGTAATGGTTGTAACTAAACTATTCAATACGTGACAACAAATTTTCTATTATCACAAAATCTATATGTGTGACAACATAAAAAACTTGTTGCAAAAACTATATTATATTTGTGACGATAAGTTTAACTTGAAACAGAAAAACACTTCAGTTACAAGTAATGGTTATAACTAAACTATTCAATATGTGACAACAAATTTTCTATTGTCACAAAATCTACATGCATGACAAGATAAAAAAAACTTGTTACAGAAATGGTTAATCTTGTTACAATAATTTTAACTTGAAACAAAAAATACTTAAGTTACAAGTAAATGTTGTAAATAAAATTATTAAATATATGACAATAAATGTTTTATCATCACAAAAAACTTTATATGCAATAACATAAAAAGGGTATTGCATAAAATATATTATTGAGTTACAAGTAACTGTCGTAATAAAAAATATATATTATGTTACAATAACTTTTCTTAGAGAAATAATTTGCATGATAACATAAAAAGTTTATTGCATATTATTTATAAGTTTTGTGATAATAAGTTTAGCTTGAAAAGTTATACAAAATATATATGATAATTATTATATGTTATTTAATTATGAAATACATATAGAAAATGTATAAGGAAGTTATAGGTTATATCAAAAGTTATATCAAAGGTATATGAAAATTATAAGTGATATGGAATGTTATAGAAAAGATACATGAAGTGTATTGAAAAGTTCTAAGAAAGTTACGCATTTTATGAAAAGTTAAAAAATCTATATTGGAAAGCAATACTAGAAAGTTACATGTTCTATGACAAAATACATAGAAAATTATATATATATATGAAAAGTTATAGAAAAGGTATATAAATGTTATATAAACTATGAAAAGTTATACAAAACTTATAGGAAAAGTTATAGAAAAGTTAAAAGTTGTTTGTTTTATGAAATTCATATTTGAAAGGTTATAAAAAAATGTACGTGAAAGGTATGTGAAAGCAAGATCTAGTTCTTTGAACCTAAACCCTAAATAAACTACTCATTATAAAAAAATATAATAATTATTATTAATTATATTATTTAATAATTATTCTTCATTATTTATATTTTTATGGTTATTTATTTTCTTAATAATAACAAGAATAATGATTATTAATATTATTAATTATTAATTATTATTGTCATATTAATTAATTGTAATGAATTTTTTAAAATGAATTTAATGAATCTGAATTGAACTCAACTTAACTGAAATAGTAATTAAAATGTTTTAAAAAAGAAAAAAATAGAAAATAAAAATTATAAAAAAATGAAAATAAGAAAGCCATTTGCATGAAGGAAAATTCCCCCCTCTTTCAAATTAGGTTTTAAAGCATATCTCGCTATTTATCCTTAAAATTAAAGTCCCACCCCCACTAGAGATAAGGATGTCTCTCCAAACTTATATTTATTAACTTTTAACTTAAAATAAATAAAAATTAAAAATAAATAATTCCTCCTTACTTTTTAATTTTAATTTATAAATTAAAATTAAGACAAAAGAAACACTTCATAAGGCTTCTTACGAGTTAAAAACTAACAACCCCATCGTCTCTCACATTCGGAGAGATACAGAGAGGCGAGAAGATCTTGTTTTTGCCGGAGGGAAAAGAGAAGTGTCGGCCTGCACTTTCTCGTTTTATTTTCTTGCTCCAGTCCCCGGTTACCTGATGTCACTGTAAACATGGTAAGCTTGATTATTAGCTTTGTAATTTTAGATCTGGTTTTTTTCGTTCTTATTTGGTGGTTCTTCATTTAAATCCATACTGTTAATGTTGGGGTTTATTACTTTCCCACTGTAAACTTGATCATAGCTCCGTAATTTTAGGGTTTATGCCTTCCTCACTGTTAACTTCAGCTTCATTCTCATGTGGCGGTCCTTTGCTGTTTTTGTTTATTTGATTTTCTTATACTCAATTCTTTTTTCTAAAGTTATAACTACAACATTGGCAAGTGATTTGATGAAGTACAATGAACCATTTCTTTGAAAGCCCAATGGAGAATATTGTGATAATACCTTAAAATGTCCTTTTGAATGGCAGCTTTTCAACAAACTAGAGCTACGTAATGTTTCTTACTTCCATTCATCATCGTTTGATCTCCAATGGTGTTTAATTTGATGCCAATTGTAAAATCCATCTGCTAATAAGTGATTATGTGATTTGGGGTTTTCTTCAAAATTAACTTGTTGATTGTTCAGATATAAACATATTTAAGATACTAAAGGCATATCATGATATCCTCATTCAACAATTACATAGCAAACCCCCTTCAAATAAGTATATTATGGAGAATGTTTTTAACCCTGTAGTTTCGAAAATTACTCTATTTACTGATTATTACTTAAGAAAATTGGTATTGAGCTTTTGGTATCCTATTATTGTATCATTTAGCTAATTGATCTATTACCCAAAAAAAAATTTAGCTAATTGATCTCCTGTAATTATGAGTTAAAGGTTTGAGCAATATTGGCGGTCTACGTCTCTTTATTGTTTGATTTGATCATAAGTTCAAGTTCCTATGACATCTGTCATTTAGTTCATGATTTTATTCATGCAAATGTGCTTTACGACACATCAAAAGGATAATAATATACATGGTAGACAAGCTGTAAATACCAATATGTTGTTTCGGACATGTACAGTATGGGAACTAATAGAAAAGCTTCTTATTTTTGGGCTCTAGCTGATGTATTGTTTTACTTTAAGATGGTATGAAGTGCTAGATAGTAGATAATGATCAACAAGCATTGTATGTTGAACTTGACCTTTGGTTTTGAAAATTGACATCAAGACTATGTGACATAAGATTTTTATGTAATTGAGTTGTAGTTTTGTAGCTCAAAACCTGAAATGAATCTAAAAGATAATTAACCATTTAATTTTGATCAGATTTTTTTTGTGAGTCGTAGATATAATATGTGAAGGGTTATTATAGTTATCGAAAGAAGAAAAATGTTGTAAAACATTCAAGGAAATTAAAAAAACGAGGAACTTGTTCTGTTTTCTTTAGTATTTTATAGTTCGGTGAACTTTGAATTCATTGACTAGGGCATGGCAAATAGTGAAAATGTAGTTCCCATCACTTGTGTTTTCATGCATTACGTGTTTTATGGATCGTAGTCAAGCATTATAAATAGAATGCCTCACTAATTTTAATTGGAACTTGCATAAAAATTTGGCTCTCTGTTCCTTTGTGTAGGCTGCAAATTTGTATCACCAATCACTAGTTCGCATTCAAATTATTTTCATCCAAAAATTATATGTGTGTGTTAATCTAATTTTCCCCTTAAATATCAGGAAACAATTTTGAATATAGATTTTTTAATGATGTTTTGGCCGAATATCTAAGAAAATCTAATATAATGTTAGGTATCACTTCAGGCTCGAAATATGATATTTATTGTTCAAGTAGTACACCAAGTGACATATTCATAGATTGTTGGCTTGTAAATGCTTATCAAATTTGGATTGATTTGATTAAAAACACTTAGTTCTGTGTCGTTTATGGTTTATTCAGTAGTTTTACCAAATCACTTGCTGATTTATTCTTTAAATGGATGCAATATTTCCTTTACTTTGTGTCCATATTGTTTTAGGCCATTTTTAGATAATTATGGAGGTGGATAGTGTCGTTCCTGCAGGGAAAATAATGTGTTCTTACTCTCTCGTGGAGGCTATCACTACAAAAAATTTGGCATTTTGTGACGCACTGAAATCGTCATGAATAAACGTTTTTTCGTCACCATAGATAAAAGGTGACAAAAAATCATCGTCACATGCTTTGTCACAGCATGTCCGTGGTATTTTGTTCTTATGACAATTTTCCAGTTCGTCATAAAATATTTAATTTTATATGACGAAATATCACACGTGTCATTGTATTTTTTTGTTTACGTGACAAATATTTTGTCATTTTATTAATATTTTTTTTGTCATTTTTTAGTATCGTTCGTCACTAAAGTTTTATATTTATATGACAGATTATATATTTTGTCATCTTAAATTTCAATTATGGTGACGAACTCCAAGTGAATACCATACCAAAGTTCTAGTGACACTTCCTTTATCACAAATAAGGCTAAAGATTGTCACTATAACATATAAGTTGTCCCAATAAAGCAACTATATGTGACAACTTTAGCTCGTCATGGTATGAATATCTGTTGTGATGCTTTTATACATCATTATATATATAATATTGTCATAATATGTACATAATTCTTGACGAGTTATATTTTTCCATGTGATTAACTTTGATGACAACATATTTATCGTCATAATAAATAATTGTGACGTATCATATAAAAGATAATATAGTGATGGTCTTCTATAACATTATGTGACTAAATTATAGTTGTTATAAATAGTTATAAATTTTGTGACAATATTAACTCGTCACTACATGAATATTTGTTGTGACGTTTTTATACATTATTAAATATATAATATTGTCATGATATGTATATATTTCTTGACGTTTTTTATTGTCATGTGTGATTAGCTTCAATTTGTGACAAAATATTTTTTGTCATTATATATTAAATGTGACAAAGTGTTTGTTCTTATTAAGAATACTATAGTGACAATTTTAAATAATATTTTATCACTAAAAATTATAATTATTAAAAATAATTATAAATTTTCGTGACAAAATATGAATCTGTTATAATATTTGGTGATAAATAATTAATTCAGATAAATTAATTATAAATATATTTAACCTTAAAAAAGGCACATAATATTAAAATTGTCTAATAAAAATAACCACTTGATAAAAACAATCATGTCTTTCTAAGAAAATGTTAAACATAATAAACATAGAAAAATAAACTTCTTAAACTAAAACAATCAACATAGTCTAGTAAGAACATCTTCGTTATGCTTCTCTAGGTCCGTCAACATGCAACTTGTAAGTCAAATACCTGCATGAAAACCAATAATAGCTTATTTAGCTTTATGAAAAATTTTAAAGTCAAAACAAGTTTATCATTTGCAAATAGATATTTGACCTTCTATATCTGTCTCTTTATTAGCGGCCATGAATGCCATTAACTTTTTTATGTCAGCACCTTGCTCACGTAATTGATCTTCTTGCTCACTTAATTTATTTTGCATGCTACTCACATTTGATGTTAGCTGTTCCACTTGTGCTTTAGAATTTTTAAGCTTTTCTCTTGTATCAAGAAGTTCATTTTCTAATTATTGTGTAACAAAATCATGTTTACGTGTGCTAGTAGATTTAGGACCATATCCAAGGCCTTTTATGTAACCAGATCCACGACCAAGAACCTCTCGAACTATTTCATCTGCGGTCTTTGAAATTTCACCTTGATTGTACTGATCTTCCTTTTCTTTCATTAGTTTCTAGTAAAGAAAATCAACAAATGTTTCTTATACCTAATATGAAAAATATATATAACTTGAACTTATAAAGACTCAATTAAAATGAATACAAACTTAAGTTACCCAATTATCTACAGCTCCTTTGCAAGACCAAACCTTTTGATCCGAATGGTGGGTGCGTTTGTACAATTCAATTGCACCACAAGGCTCTCCATTCATCTCTTTTTCCTAAGGAATTCAAAAAGGACAAACACACAAGTAAAAAGTTTAATTTATCATTTGAAGAATTCATATACAATTATACATAGCAATCAAGTTGAATTAAAGACTTACAATTTCTTTCGACCTAACAGTAAATGTCTTTCTACAAGAAATATGTGGAGCCTTGATTTCTTGTCAATTTTCTGCATTCACTCTACTTGCATGCTATTAAAGGAGTAATATAACAAAAATCAAAATCAAACATGTATAATTCATTTAAAAACATATTATTATAGATTTCATGCATACATAGTTTTGAAACTAAATTACATTAAATAATGTCTAGTTTCACACTGCACTTATTAGTTTATCACGTTACAAACACAAGTAAATGCGACAAATTCACAAAATATAAACCATTTCCAAAACAACAACTACTAACATAAATTTCACATCATATTGATAAATATGAATAAAGATAAAGCATATAAAATAAGAAAATTTTAGAGGACATAACCTTAAATTTTTCTGTGGTGAAATGGTCACACATGTCCTCCCAATGTGTCTGATCGCCACAAAAGATCGGCCTATGTCTCTTAGCATCTTCTAAACTTGCAAACTTCTGAAAATGCTTGTGATACTTGTAAAGTTGTTGTCGACTATTATTTTGGACTCGGTCCATAGGATCATTGGTATTGATATCCATATGAATCTAAAAATACATAAGAGTAAATTATTATGCCTAAGATTATATAGAATAACTTGTGAAGGTGTTTATATTTTCGAACTTACATTCAAGTGGTCAAAGACTACCTTGAAATCTTTTTCTTTATCAAGATCTTTCCATTTTTTAGGCACCAGAAGCAAATCACGTGCCACACACCAATCTGGCTAGCAAACTTTGCAGATTCGTTTACATTAATATGTCTTCCTATTAATGGATCCACGGTGATTTTAAATTTATTGTCAGAAGCTATGAATGACTTCATAACTCCCTTCCCCATTGTTAGGCCATGACCTCTTTTCTTTGAATTATTTTCGTGGATGTGTATTAATAGTAATTAATATTATATTTTCTACAGAAAATGAAAATACATGTTTCAATTGTTCGAAAACAAAATGTATGCATAAACCTGTTTCAGTGGATGAAACTTGAGCAATTTCAGTTGATTGAACTTGAGAAGTTTTAGCTGATTGATCTCCTGGGATTTGAATTGGTTGGCTTTAAGGAAGCTCAGTTGATCCTTCTGCATTTTCGTTATGACTACTTTCTCCAACTTGGTTAGAGGTTTGTGATTGAATTGAGCGTCTAGCATTAAGAAGGTTGTTTGCCCGATTTTTAAATCCCACTAAACCTCTCTCAATCGGTGCATCATGATTTGGTATAACTGGAGAAAACATAAGAGTTTCTTTTCTCCTTTTCTTAGGCTTCACACCACGGAGCCATTTGATCCAAAGAAAATATGTTAAGGTTTGTGAGATTCTAAGATTTTCATAAGAACTTGTGATAAAAATTGAGATGGAGTAGTGCTACTAAAGGAAAGATATCGTAATTATTATTCTTGCACCACAATTCATTATTTTCTGTACTCCTATTTATTTATTATTTCCAAGTTATCCTTGTATTCCTATTGAATATTATTTCCTGGTTATAATCTATTTAGAAATTTTTTGTGTATAATTCAATTGAATAATACATTTGACATATATTAACCCGCCAAATGTTCCCTCCAACTAAAATATGTAACAAATTATGCTAATAACACGTTTTAAACAAATAAAAGAAAGATATGGAGTTGGACAACATGACGATGTATTCCACTTTTGTATTTTTGCTTTTGAAAAATCCTTTTCTTTTGAAAAATCCACTTCTGTACTTATTTATTTACTTATGTTAGTTATGAAAAAAAGTGATTTACTTCACTGTAATTATTGATATGAATTATATTATATAAAGATTTTGTTATGATGTAGTAATTTATTATTTATTCTACCACTATATCCACTATTAATTTGTTGTATTAATATTCTCTCTGATGAAATTTATTTTATTATACAAATATGAATTTTTAATAATCTCAAGAAATATTAACGAGTAATTCATAATTACAAAAAAAAGTTAACTCAATGTTTCAAACCAACACACTATGTTAATATTTCAAAGGCAAATTGTTGTTGTAGATGCATAATAAACAATTGACATTTTATATGCATTTTGGCAAGAGCAGTGGAGCTGCTCGCCATATTCATTAGCAATTGCAGTCCATGAACATTGTTGACATTGGCCCCAAAGGCGGAAGGAGAATCACTTCAAGCGGTCAAAGGGATCTTGATCAGATAGCTGGGTGTATTGTTGTCACCCCTTGATCATTGATACATGACTATATCAAAAAACCATACACAAATTAAAATAGGCCGAATGCTCTCTAATACCTCCAATTTGTGCACTTTTGCCTTAGACATATCCAAACTTTAAAGTGGACCTCCGAGGTACTTAAACTTGTAAACGCGGACCTCTGTGCTACCTCAATCATACTCGCCCACTCGCAGTCTAGAGAGTGTATTACATTAGTTGTCAACGTGGAAAATTTGGAAAAGTCAAACCAATGAGTGAATGATCGTGACATTGACTATCAAATTTCAAAAGAACCTTGACAAAACTTCTTTTAAGTCCCTGTAATTTTAATTCAACAAAAAAACACCAAATTTTTGGAAAAGTCAAACCAATGGCATAATGACATATAGCATAAACTAACAAAATTTTAAAAAATATGATAAAACTTCTTTTAAGTCCTTGTAATTTTAATTCAACCAAAAACATTAGTTTGAAAAAAACCTTGATAAAATTCATTTCAGTCCCTATAACTTTTATTATATAAAAAAAATAAATTTGGTGTGGAAAATTTTTAGAAAATGTTTATGGAACTGCTTGAAAATGCGAAAAAAATGTTTCGGGACCCGCTTTCGTAAAAAATTGAAAAATTCCAAAAAATTATGAAATATTCGGAAAATAAAGAAAATAAATTTGGTGCAAAAATTTATCAGAAAATATTTCCGGAATGGCCCGAAAATATGAAAATACGTTTCAGTGCCCGGTTTCATAAAGAATCTAAAAATCCCAAAAAATTATAAAATATCCGTATAATAAAGAAAATAAATTTAGCGCAAGAATTTTTCAGAAAATGTTTTCGGAAGGAAATGTGAAATTACGTTTCATGGCCCGGTTTCGTAAAAAATAAAAAAATTCCAAAAAATTATGAAATATGTGGAAAATAAATAAAATAAATTTGGTGCAAGAATTTTTCAGAAAATATTTTCGGAAGGGCATGAAAATATGAAAATACATTTTGGGGACCAGTTTCGTAAAAAATCGAAAAATTTCAAAAAATTATAAAATAACCGAAAAATAAATAAAATAAATTTGGTGCAAGAATTTTTATATTATTTTCATTATTATATTTTGCCACTCACGAGTCAAAATTATACTTCTCATTGAATCTAAATTAATCTGACGTTTTTTATATTAAAAAAAAGTTATAAGTCATTAACCAAAAAATTAAAACAACACGTAATTATATGAATAACAGAAAACTACAAATATGGACATACTCATGATTCAAATAACTGTTCTCTTAGAATATTGCAATTCAGTTTAATTTAGACCACTTCAGTTCAGTTTAGTTCAGTCTATTTTCAGTTCAGTTATGTTTGGTTATAAATTTATAATAAAATTAGTTCAATTCAGTTCTGTTCAGCTCAATTCAGTTCAGCTATTAAAAGTTTAAAATAACAGGGCCTAAGTTTATGATTGATTGGTAGGCAACTTATAATAAACTAAAATTTTATAGATTGAGCATAAAATCAAATTTACCATATTCATGACATATCATTCAATTAATATAAACACCAACAATATACAATGGTCATCTATTATAATATCAGTGATACTTATGTATCATTACCCAGTATAAAATAAATATACATGACAAAATTAGAGGTGTCATGGTATTTGTTACTAAATCATGACACATAAATTATCACAAAAAAGTTATAAATAGTAACAATATACAATTGTCATTCATTATCATTATAGTGACACATGTTGTATTTCGTCATAATATGCACTAAAAATAAATATAAAATTCAAATGTCTTCACTTTAAATAAAATATACGACAAATTAAAAATTATCATTTTCTTTTTAATTAAATTGTGATATAAAAAAAATACTCATCAAAATATTATATACAATGACGATTTAAAGTCGTCATTAATTATCATAATTGTGACAACCGATATATATCGTCATAACAATGCATTACAAATTATGATAAAATTCAATAATGTCATTATAAATAAATTATATGACGAAATTTAATATGTCATATTATTGTTTCTCAAATTATGACGAGTATGAATCGTGATAAAACACTTTTTTTATAATGACGATGGTATTGTCACTAATTGACTTTACCTTGTCACCGTAAATATTTCCCTTCAAATGTTTTCTTCAATTTTTTTGCTTCAGAATTATAAATGACGAAAATTTTTTTATCGTCACGAAATTATATAATTAGTGACAAAAGTGAACATTAATAGCGACACACAATTAATTTGTCACTAAAAAATAAAAATAATGACGACTTGTATATTTTGTCACAATAAAGCTACCAATTATGGCAAAATCATGTGCGTTGCAAAAAAAACCGTCATATTATGTCAAATTTCTTGTAGTGTATGATGGTGGAAATTGCTATTTGCACTTTCAAGTCTTTCACTTGCCTCAGCTTATTGGTAGATGTTATCAATTCATTATCAGTATCAATCGCTTTCGATGAAATTTTCAACAAGCAGCGACCCAATGCTGGAAGCAAAGACGTTAGTGATACAGAAGATGATGACGAGGAAGATGTTGTTGGCAATGCAGAGCAGGATGATGATGATGATGATGCGGGCAAGGCGGTTTTGGTCATGTCTACAAGGTAACTATTTGTGCTAATTGTAATATGGTAAAAGAGAAATTCTCCAGTGCTTTATTATATACTTCATGAGAATGAGAATATACACTGAAAATCAAATTCATTTTTAATCATGTTAAGAGCTTATTTTACTTAGTTATTGTTATTAGTGGTTGTGATCGCTAAAAGCTATTTGTTGTTGTTAATGATTTTTTTGTCTTCAAACTAATCAAACGTAGTTGTAACCATACTTAGAACTATAACTTAATGTCGAAAAGACAAAAAGCTGTTGAACAAGTTCTCGTACATCCACTGACCAAAAACTTTGCATTTTTTATTTGAATCATCGTATGTCCATATATTTGCTCACTAAATAAGATTTTGTGGAGTTCATTCCGTTATTCATTTGAACCAAAATAGCAATATTGATATAATTATATGTTTTTTTATTGCCCATTTGGTTCACCGGAGCTTTGCTCCGGGTCGCGCACCTGGCTGTGGTGGATGAGTCTCCTAATAAAGATTTTCTGTATTCACTAGGACTCGAACTCGAGACCTTGCTTAAGCGATACCAAGCCGCTTACCACTTGGACCAACCCTTATTGGTATTAATATAATCATATATGGACATTAAGCACTGGACCTTGATTGCCTAGTTGTAGACAATTTTGTTTATTCACGAGTGCTGCAATTAGTTATATAAATGCATATAGAGGTATACCATCTTTATGAGAATGTTAGCATTTATATATGCACCCTTAGGTTGATAAATTGCATGCTATAAGTTCACCAGTTGAACTTATAGCCAGTTAAATTTTGGTTCCATGAGTACTTTCTGCATTGCTGTTGTGCAGTTGGGATTTTTAAAAAACAGGTCAATATATTTGTTCAAGCTTACTGTTTTTTAAGTATGAACTATATGGCTTTTACATCTAATGAGCTATTAAGAGTTGAGTTTAGTAGGGGAGTAAACAGTTGTTACCTGCTATTTCTTATGAATATATTTTCCTCAGTTCATGTCTTAGAATGGTGCAAGTCTGCTGTTGATTGTGATGCTTTTATGCATCATGTTTAGCTACACTATTTGCAGAGAAAGGGATTCGACTCTAGACCTTAATGGACCAAGTGGGAAGAGTAATTTCAAACCCATTATATACTTCCAGTCTTGGAGAATTGGTCAGTTCATGTTTATTGGTGCTAAACTATTTTTAAGATTCTAATTCGGCAACGTTTTGATTTTCTCAGCCCTTAACATGTGATATTCTTCATGCATGCATTCTCTTTTTCCTTTGGATATGCTGCACATATTGGTTTGGATATTATATTTCTAAGATTTCCCATTTCCTGTGCAGATATTGGGTGTGGCATATGCAAGCATGTGTTGCGCTTGGCCAACCCAGAGCACACACGTCCACAATTGGACATGATCTATGTCCTTCTACTTTTACTTTTTTTTAATATATTTACACCTCTCCTTGTTTTGCAGTCTCTTCTTGCGGCTTTGGGATCAGTTCAATTCATGTCTAATATTGCATTTGCATACTTTGTGTCTAACTCGCCTGCTCTTCTTTCCCTCGCTGATGCCCTCAGTGTCTTGCAGGTCTGATTTCTCTTCTTTCATTGCTAATTTATGTCGTTAATGCTTATTTATGTCGTTAATGCTTATTTGTTTCTCTTGATTATTTCCGAGTGGGGATTGTATAGGATGCTAATAGATTGATTAAGAAATCCTAGAAGTATGCACAGTTTGGGGAAATTACTGTTCTGTTTTTTCGTTCTCTACAAAGTTATAGAAGGGGGAACTTGGTCGATACCTATCCCGCCTTCGAGAAATCTCCAAAGTATTGCTATTTGTATTTTGGATTTGTACTTTTGATTTCTTCCATCTTTAATGTACTAATTGGATTTTTTTTGGATAGTGCTTTTCTTCAGGAGTTTTGAAATTGGGAATCAGCTTAGGCTTTGGACGCATTGTATATTGTTACTGTTTGATAGTACTGCATTTTTTGCCATTTTATTATGTTACTGTATGAGTTTTTATCATTAGAATGTCTCAGGTAAGCAATTTATTAGTTTGGAGTATGCTGCAGTGTTCACAGCTTTGAACTCATTTGGATTTCTCAATTCATATCTTTTTTTTCTTTTTTCAAATACTATTCTGGACGGTTATTTAATATAACCGTCCAGAATAATGACCAATGCGGACGATTTTAAATATGAGCTTGATGTCTGTTTTTCATTCTGATTTTTTCTTGTTGACTGTATTGTTAATACACAATGTGATTCTTAGTTGCAAATCATTTTAAATGTTTATTTTCTTTACCATGAGTGAAAATATAAAAGCAAAGATGTGAAATATTTCAAGTTACGAAGTATATTTTGCTATCTATCATCCATATTTTCCCTTATTTAGTTGCAGAGTTATAACATTTTTATAAAGTTTCACTAACATGGTGCTTTTTCTAGCAAATTTATTGACAAATTTTGAAAAGTAACATAACATTGCTTTAGTTGTTAATATATTGGCTGAATGCTAATGTCAATTTGAGTTCAACTTTAGTGATTCGCATTATCTTTGCTTAGTTACTTTATTTACAATTCTTTGATCATTTCAATGCATTTCAAGGTTGTAGCAAATGATGTTAAGGAGAGATTCGATTGTTGTTGGCTGTTGGTTCTGCTCTTTCTAGTGCTAACTATAAATAACAGGTACACTTAGTTATATAATGCATAAATTTTAAACAGGATATGATATGCACATTATCAATTAAGAATCGTTGGCTTGTCATATTAATATTTTCTCATATTAATGTTTTCGTAGACTTTTTAAAATCTGGATATTTTGTTTATTTATTTTTGTTTGGTGTTGTCCAACCGTTTAAACCTTGGTTATTTATGTTTGTGCTTCTCCAATAAATTGTCATCTTGAGGTATTTTAGGCAAATGTATTTTGTAGAAGTCCCCTTCAATCCAAATAATAATGTGACAAATACCATTGTCACAAAAACTGCAATTTTTTTTTGTGTCAATTGCATTTGGAAAACTTGTGACAGCTCTTCATGTCACATATAGACCTTTGTGATAGCTTCTTACTCTGTTGTGACAATTATTATTGTCACATAAATACTAATTGTGACTAATTCTAGAAGTTGTCATGTAGTTTAGTTTAGTTTATTGTATAAAACGTGACAACATTCTTATTTGTGACGAGTATTTTTCTTTCTTGTTACAACTAAAGTTGTAATAAATGAAATTAATGTGGCAAGAATATTATTGTCACAGAAAAATATAATATTTGTGACAATAATTTATCGTTACATTTGAAAATACGTTTTTGCTACGGAGTTACACATGACGACATCGTTGTGACAGCTTTTCATGTCACAGATAGACTTTTGTGACAACGTCTTGCTTTTTCTGTGACATATTGTTGTAACAAATATATTTATGTGACGACTTATGAAAGTTGTCATGTAGTTCTAGTTTATTTTATCATATAATACGTAACAACATGGTTATTTGTGACAATTAATTTTCTTTTTAGTTACAATAAAAGTTGTAACAAATGAAATTAATGTGACAAGAATATTATTGTCACAAACAATGTAATATTTGTGACAATATTTTATTGTCACAATTGAAGATACTTTTTGTTACGGAGTTGATGTGACAACATTTTATTGTCACGTATTGTTTTAGGTGGCAACTTTTTACTGTTTTGTGACCATAAAAGTTGTCACAAATTGCTTGATTTCTTGTAGTGCATGTGCTAACTTAAATTTGTCGATAACTGAGAGGATATTCACATTTCAACTAAAACATAAACAGTTTTTTTTTGTAAATGTTTGTTTATAATTTTATTGTGTGTTTTTTTTGGTAGTTTATTAATAGCTTAAAAATTGTGTATGCTTTTATTTAGAAAAGTGAAAATATTATTATATGCAATGTTATCTAAACCGTACCGTACCGGTCGATTCAATCGGTTTTATCATAAATTAGGTAGGGTTATGGTACGGTATATGTAAAAATCGGTTTTAATAAAAAACTGATTCAATCCGGTTTTCTCATAATCCTTCATAACAATCAGTAAAAGTTTTGCTAAAGACTCAGAAAAGTGTTGCTAAAGACATAAAAGAGTTGCTAAAGACCCAGAAAAGAGTTGCAATAACAAATGGAAATCATAAATAATATATATTTCTTTCCAAAACCCATCTGACAACACTCAGAAGCATTGAAAAAGCCCTAAAACGTTGCAATAGCCACTGAAAACTTTAAATAAATAAATTCTTTAAAAAATAAAAAACCGATAAAATCACTAATAATACTGATAATACCAGTTATACCACATACCATTGACCTTATCGGTATGAAGCCCGGTACGATATTGATAACACTGATTATATGTATATTGAAAACATGCTAAATATATCCATTAACAATGAATTGAATTCAATCAAGTGAATTAAATTTAATTATTTTCCTTTCCTTAGCTAAGAAACCGTTTCCACATAGTGTTAATTAGAATCAAAACCATGTAAGAAAAGAAATTAACCATAATACATCAGCAAAAATTGCTTCTACACAGTTTAGAAAGCAACAAAAAGATTGTTACATGCTCAAAAACATTGCTACTAGCACGGGCGTTTCGGTGACCCGCGGAATGATGATGGCTTTTTACTCTGACCTTTTATGGACCGGTTATTCTATATCCTTTGGGTTCGAATCACGTTTGGAAAGCTTCTTTTGACGAGTTTGGACCTTTGACCGCGATTAAAAATAATTAAAATTGCATTTAAAATGAGCATTTATCTTTCTCTTGCAAGCAGTAATTTGTTTTGCGATTTTCAATAACATCCGAACATTTTAAGTGAGTCCCATTATTTTTCCTAGATTTTAGACTCTTTGAGGTTTCCGAAATGTCAAGAATCGCTTGAATCAGATAACTGTGGTGAAAGTTACGAATTTTGGAAGTTCCCCTCTCTTATTTAAAAAATCTATTTTTCCCCCTACCGCCGGCGCCGGATGGCCGCGTCATTGACGCGGTCTTGCTTCGTGGACTGACCTTGCGCGTTCCTTGTTTTTTATTTTCTGTCGCAAAATTCAAATTTTTACCCTTTTTTTTCACAAAATTCATGATTTTAAGGAGCCGAATGAATTATTTTCACTAATTCAAGTCTATATAAATCTCTAAAATCATCAGAATTAGGACTTTTGCCATTTTAAATATTTAAATCACCATTTTTAGGGTTCTTAGTTTCTAGAGAGAGAAAGCTTAATAACGTGGCGAAATCCTAATTAATACACATTATTTTGGGTTTCTAAACCTTATTAGGCTTGATCTTTTAGTCTAAAACACTAAAATTAAGTAGAAATCTTAAGTTAAAATTAATTTAAATAGGATTTAGGGACTTTTTCTCACAAAATCACAAAATCCCTTGCTTTTTTTATCACTAAATTCGTCACTGTTTGTCGGTGTTCGTCACAAAATCGTCAAAAGAGCTTGCCAAAGGTTGATTCGGGTCTCCAGGATAGATTCACGACCTAAAGGTACTTTCTGAGTTCCAATCTATTTATTTAAGTTATTTCTTACTTTTTGTTGTGCTTTTGCTTGGTTTTTTTAGGCATTTGGCCTTTATTTTTGGCATATTTTTGATTTTTCGACGAGATTCCGGCTGACTACTCCAGTGACCGGCAGGCCGCCTGAGTGACGTGGCAGGCCGACTCAATGAGTCGGCCTACCGCGTCGTTCAGTCGGCCTACTTGTCGCTCAAGCGGTCAACCACCTTTTCACTGGTATTTTTGGGTTTCTCCCCCCTGAGTCAAAAAATCTAAGTTATTCCGATGTTTTAAGTCTAAGTCTACTGAAATAATGTGGAAAATGATTTAAAACGTCAATAATCTTGAGTTTTCGGGAGCAAAAATGCCGATTTTCGCCTGTTTAGGCATTTTCTCCGACTAACCACTTCAGTGGGCAGTAGGTCGATTGAGCGACACCTAGGACGATTCACTGAGTCGGCCAACCACGTTGTTCAAGCGGCCTACCACCTCACTGAATTGGCCTACTGGCAAAAAATACCTAAATGGTCCTTGTATGTTTTATTTTGCGTTGTTGGCCCTGTTAACACCCGAAAAAATTCCAAAAATTTCATATAATCTGTAATCTCATAAAATAATTTTCAATCTATTTTTTAGATTTTATTAATTATTTAATTGGTTAAATCTCCATTTAATGGCTTAAAAAATGGTGTTTTCACTAAACAAATCTTTTTGCCACATATAAAATCCCAAAAATATTCAATAAATTTCCTTAATCTATTTTAGGCTTTTTTATTTTATTTAATTAAATTTTAGGTTGTTTAGATAATTAATAAATGCCCAAAAAGATGTGTTTTTTTAACCCAAAAAATCCTAAAAATATGTTTTTTTTCCTTATTTGATTTATTTTCTGCCTTTTTTTATTATTTATGCATTATTTGTTATTTGCTTGTGTGCGATTTTTTGTTTCTTGGAGCCGTTTCGGGGTTGGTAAGCCCGGTTGAGTCTTTTTATTTATCTGTTTTATTTTCCCGCATTAGAAAAATGTATAGGTATTTGTAAAGCCATGTAATAATTATTTATTTGCTTTATTTGCTGTTTTATTGCATGCCGCGTTGTGTGATTTAATTTTAATCAGAAGAATTTAAATCGCATAAGAACTAAAGTCGCGTTTATTAAAATATAAATGCCTTGCTTTAATAAATGAAAAATAAGCAACATCATCCGAACTCGGAATCTCTGTTTTAAGGTACGGTCTAACCACTCGGTGGGAATATCGTACCCAAATTCCCGGTAGAGCTAAACCGGGTGGCGACTCTGTCTTAAAACACGGGATTCCGGGTCTCGTGTCTCTTAACACTTAAATTGGATTAAAATTCAACTTCAACATCGATTTTATCAATCTATCTTTTCATCACGCTAAAATGAGGATCAATCCTTCCGGCACGCTTCACCGCGCTCTTTATTTCCCCGTACCCCGCATCTCACGTGGGGGCGGAGCTGAAAAGGTCGTCCGCTCACGGCTACTACAAAGTAGATGTATTTGCACTACAATTCGGCATTGGCACGCATATGTCAGTAACTTTTGAATATTGTGGTCGCATTAGCTTTATTATGAAAGCAATATTGTTTTGCACATTTTTTCTTGCTAAATTTTACGTCTCTTTCACTAATTAATATTAGAATTATGTTTGCTAGTAGGTCTGCAAATTAAGCTGCTCATTTGTTAGCCAAAGCAGCTGGTTTCTCAACAAGTAGGGGGACTTAGTCTTTTGTCATATTCTCCAGTCAAAAAAAAATTAATATATTGGTGAAGCTTTGATCGTTGATAGGTATTTGTGAGTGACACTTTCCATTCTATAGAATTGTTTGCCTTTTGTGAATTAAAATCTTCTCTATGTATATCTTTGTACCAATATACGAGTTTGGGAAGATTTTGCTATATATTTTTTTTGAAACTTTTTTAAGCAAATTAGTATACAATATGATTTTTTTGTATAAAAAAAAGTCATATATAACAAAGACATTTATTAAAGTAATCAAACATTGAGAACATAGACATGATTACAAGAAGTTCAACACAGATAGAGGATAGAGTGTCTCCATGAGAGAGATTTGCACTAGGAAATCTCCCCCAGACCAGGCCACTTAATTTATTATGACCCTCATAATTATTTATTGAAAACACAACAAAAACTTGAAACACATGACAAATTAAATACTGGGAGATTCTTAATTTCAATTAGGAGCACCGCAGACCCTTCTAATCTGACCTCGATTAGGATCAGTAATAGGGTTCAAAGCAGCCATCTTAAGCATAGCAGCAGAAAAGTCAGACATGAAGACCGTAGGGTTTCTAACATACTCATCAACAATTGAATTAGTAGAACCGCCGCTATAAAGAGCTTGATCAGACTGAAGCAGACCTCTTCTATCAACAAGATTCCTGTAATAACTATTGTCCCAAATATCAGGAGTAATCGAATCAAGCGGCCTTAAGTTTTGATCACCAGACCCATCAGCTGGGCACGGTACATTTTCCCTTACATTCCTCGCAAATCCAGCATCTATATCTGTTTGAATCTGCCCATTTACCCTTTCACGAAAACTGAAACACCTTGCAATTCCAAATGTATGCGCACCTGCATAAATTAGGTTACCCATTATTGATTTATACTGTAAGTGTAACATTTTTTTTTATTGTAGTGATTGGGAATTACCTGAAAGGGCAACCAAATCTCTGTCGGTGAAACCCTTTCTGTTGACAAACAAATCTCGGAGTTGGGCTAAATTGTTATTAAACCCAGGAAGGTTTGAGTCAGCTTCGGCTCGTGTTGCTGGAGCATTCGAGTCTAATCTACCGAGTCTCACAGCCCATGATGGTCCAGCTACCTGTTCATATCAATTTAAGTGTCAACTTCACTTATGTTTCAAAATTAGTCACTACGAGAAAATTTCGAATTAGCGTCAGCTACGTCGCTAACTGAATGGCGTAGCTTAGCAACGAAAGTCGATGCTATAACGCTCGACGCTAATTATTTAGCGTCAACATATTAACTGGAGGCTCAATTTAGAGTCATATTTCCGTCGCCTTTTCTTTTATTTTGTGTCTAAATATAAATTTGGTGTAAATCTTTCAACAATTTTCGACTCTAAATCTGTCAAATCGTCGCTAATAGAGGCGATGCTATTTGTCGTGAGAATTTTTAGATAAGATAATTACAGCAACAGAAGCATCACGAGCCGCTACAGCAACAATATCAGCACAAGAAACAACTTGAGGACATTGTGTTTCAATTTGAGCTTTGATGTTCTCAATTACTTCAAAACCTCTCACAGAGTTTGCGTTGAAGATTGAATCTCTTTCCCCAGGCCCATTCAACAATAGTGAAGCATCACAACCCTACAAGTCAAAGAGGAATAAATCAATGGTTAAATTGCATAATTTCACATGATTAAGAATGAAATAATGTTAATTAATGGATTAATTAATTTACCCCAACAAAACAATCATGAAAATGAAGGCGGATCAAGGAAGCAGCCATTCTAAGCTCACTAGACACAGCAGTGCTAATAGCTCCCCGAATTATACTAAGGGCAGGAGGGCAACTTTGTGCATAAAAATTTTCATCAGAAAGCTGTGCTTGGCATTGCAGCAACCATGGCGACATAATCAGCATTAATGTTGCTATATTCATGTAAGAAACTAAAGAAAAAACAGAAGCCATTTTCTCTATTAGATTCTTTATTTAGAAGAAAAAAAGAGAGAGTAGTTTACTATAGATAGTTGATAAAGAAGAGGTTGATGAAAGGAACACAAACAACGTATCATATTTATAACCTTGTACTACGCGTACACTGTTGAGGTTCAATCGTATTTTTATCCTTTAAATTGACTTTTTATTGACATATTTGCATATTAGAAGTCCCCCATTTTTGTTTTATTATAAATAAATAAAGTGTAACTAAGAAGACAACTACTGATTGTTTGGATTCACTGCATTTTTATAGACCGTTTTGTGGGAACATGAAGTTCGGCCGGTATGTTGCTTTTTAAAATTATTAAATCTATTAGGTACTATTCAATTAATAAAGACTAACTGCATTTAAATTTCTAAGCTAGAAGCTATAGTGTGCTTGTAATTTGACCATCTAATGTACCTAACTATATATTCATTTTATATCCATTTTCGTAATACTAATTTACTTCACGTATGGTAGGTATTTTTGTGTTTATATCCATCTTCAAAAAATTTAATTAACTTCAATTATGACAATTATCTGTGTGTTATATATCATGATGTTGGAACTACATACATGCTGCATACTATAAGTTTATAATATTTTATTATGATATACATAGGTATTTATTTAGAGAGACCTTGTTAATAATTTGTTTTTCAACAAAATAATGAGTATTT
Source organism: Euphorbia pulcherrima (assembly GCA_947683365.1). Lineage (NCBI taxonomy): Eukaryota > Viridiplantae > Streptophyta > Magnoliopsida > Malpighiales > Euphorbiaceae > Euphorbia > Euphorbia pulcherrima. The sequence continues at coordinate 76,966,130 of CANTUS010000014.1, forward strand.
ATGCATATGTTTTCTTCTCCGAATTCTATTTACTTTGATTGCTATATATTAAAAGCCAATGTGAAAACTTTATATGCCAATTATAGTCAATATCTACAAGATATTGAGGGCACTTAGGCTCTGTTTTTTTACTGCAATTCAATGTAGTTCAGTTTAGTTTAGTTCAATTCAGTCCAGTCCAGTCCAATTCAGTTCAGTTCAGTTCAGCTATGTGTAGTTATAAATTTACACTGAAATAAATTCAGTTCAGCTTTTAGCAGTTAAAAAAACATTGCCTTAGTTATAATTTATACAGCAAATTGCAGATTATATTTATATCATAGAACTTTTGTTTTACTTGTAGCTTTTATTGCAATTTGTTTTACAAATTGCAGATAATTCTTTAATAACTGTCTTTATCTTTTAGTTATCAAACAATGATTTGAATTATTTGTTTCCAACATATTAACAACCGCTTCTAGTGGCCACGGATAAAAAAATGTATCATTAATGCAACTATATTTTTTTTTTAATATTTACAAATATCTTTATTGAGATAATCTTATTTGAGGCTAAGTAACAGTTAATGCTCCTCAATCCTCCCAACAAGTCTATCACAACTATATAATTAAATAAATTGATGAACTTTTTCTGTAGCAAACTTAATTATATGTTTGACAAAATTGATATTAAATGAATATATGAAGAAATTATGTATTGTCCTTACCTATTATACGGTTACTATTCTCTGTTCTTTTGACTTCTTTTTATGAAAAGGGCTAAGGACTTAATTTGGCTTTTCAAAGTAATCTATTAAGTTAGTTAGTTTACCATTAAAGATCGTTTGGTTTTTGTTAAATCATATCAATAGAGATATATACATAATATATTGAGCGTCTACCTGTGACTAGTGGAGGTCATGCGGTAGAAGATTATCAAAATATGAATAAAATTTTCTTTGTTTATTTGTAACTTCGCATCAGTTTTGATACTGTAATAATTTAGCATCTGAATTTTAATTTCAATTGTCTAAGAATTTTTTTTGAATATGATTGAGATTTTAAAGAGCTGAGAATTGATCCTTGATCATCTTCATCCACTCTTCACAGATATAACAGTTGAAATAAATCCACTTAGTATTTTTTTGAGAAATTTTATTTTCAATGAAATGATTCTAGACAAGTTAATGCCCCAAATAGTTCTTTATCACGCATACTTATAAAATACTATCTTTTAAGTCTTACTTTGATCAATCATTATTTTTCTAAATTTTTAATCGATAACTTCGAATTTCCTCTTGTTAATTAAAGTTAATAACAGTTAATCAATTAGTTGCTTCAAACAGCATTTGAATAACCGCAGCAGGTGGCTGGTGCGACCGGAAGCAGGTGTTCCGTTTATTAAGTGCAATTCTGACGTAGCTCTTTTTAACTCCGGTGAAACGTCCACTTTTGGTTTGGTTATACGAAATGCAGGTGGCACTTTTCTTGGAGCTAAATCGGGTTTTTGCCACCTCATGTGTCCATTCTACCTGCGGAAGCTCTATCGGTACGAGAGGCATTATCATGGCTTAAGCATATGGGATATACACATGTGGTAATTGAGATAAACAATAGTATTCTCGGTACGATAGGCATTATCGGGTTTTTTGCCACCTCATAACTAATTGTTGAAAGCCTTATTAGATAAAGGCGACATCATCAGTGGAGTGTTCCTGAATAATAGTGTTCTCTATTGCTCTATTTTCAAGCAACTCTGCATCTATAATCTTATCTTCCTCATCACTTGAAGCAATTCGATATGCCCAAGACATGATTCTCTTTCCTTCAGTTGATGAATTGAAGGTGTGACTGAGCGTATTGCGGTCACTGGGTGGAGCCTGCCTAGTGTTAGATATACTATATGTTATTGTAATTTACATATGTATATAGGGCTGTAATTATAATTGTGTAAATCTCTCTTTACTATATATACAAGTATCTTTGACTCAGTTGAGGAGAGAATTCCCTAAACCCTAAGACTTATCTTGGTATCAGACGCCTCTCTAGGCTTGGCAGCCGCCCCCCTTCCGATCCCAACACAGTCGCCTCTCCTTCCTTCCTTCGATTTTTCTACCGATGGCCACTCAAGGAACCCAATCGAATGCAATCTCCAATGTTATTGCCTCTGCCACTCATGCCGATTCCTCCACCATTCCCTCATACTCCCATCAACTTCCAGTTAAATTGGATTCCTCAAATTTTGTGTTATGGAAAACCCTAATCGGGACCATGATTGCTGGTTGTGGTTTGGATTCCCACATCGAAGGCACCGAACCAGCCCCTGAAGTGATGATTGCCGCAAATACACCTAATCCCGCATATGGCGCCTGGTTCAAGCAAGATAAACAGGTTATATCATGGATATTTAACTCGATTTCTCCCTCCTTATTGCCGCAAGTTGTTGGGGCTAAAACAGCCCATGAGGTTCGGGTAAAACTGGAGTCCTCTTATGCTGCCGGATCAACGGCACAATCGCGAGAATTGAAGCATCAGGTGCGCACGATTGTGCAATCCCGAACAAAAACTGTCACGGAATATATGCATCGTGGAAAATCCCTAGCGGATAAACTAGCATCGCTCCAAATTCCTGTTCCCGAAAATGATCTTATTGATATTCTTCTTGATGGATTACGGGGCCCTCTGCGTACTGTTTGTAGTTCGCTTGCATCGCGAACAATCAGTTTTGATGATCTCCTTGGCACCCTCTTAACCGAAGAGCGACATATACAATATGAGAAATCTATTTCTGATGATGTAAATAGCCCAACAGCTCACCATATTATGAAATCTAATCCTGGAAACAGCCGAGGCCGAGGTCGTGGTCGAGGACAGCCCCGCCAACAGCCTTTTAACCCGACTTTCCCTCGTCGACAGCATTTCCAATATGCTGGACAGCCGCACACTGCTAGTCCTTGGCCTAGTCGCCAATCCTTATAGGCACCCCTTGATATTTCGAGCTTCCGATGCCATAATTGTCAGGGTCACGAACACATGGCACAATAATGCCCCACACTGAGGTCCTCCCCGTACCGAAATCCTTCACCTGCAGCTCATTACACATCAATTAATCAAACCGATGCCCCTTGGCTTATGGACAGTGGAGCAACTCACCATCTCGCATCGGACTTGGGAACCCTCATTCTCCATTCTGAATATTCTGGTCCAGAAGAGGTCACTTTAGGTAACGGCTCTTCCCTTCCTATTAAACACATTGGTTCGTCTGTTATTCCTGCTTCGCCTACGTCATTAAAACTAGCTAATGTTTTGCATGTGCCTGATTCCAATTCAAATCTGATTTCTATTAGTGCCCTAACCAATTCTAATGATGTTTCTGTTGAGTTTTTTTGATAAATATTTTATTGTAAAGGACCTCAATTCTAAACAGGTGATTCTCAGAGGCCTAAATAAGAATGGTCTTTATGGTCTTCCATCGGATGCTAGTCTCCCAGCTCGTTGTCATCTGAGCTCCTTGTCTACCTGGCATGATTGTCTCGGTCCCATCCTCTCCGGTAGTTAGTCGTATTTTACATAGTCAGCAGATTCAATTTCTGTCTAATAAAGGAGCCTTAAACTCCATTTGTTCAAGTTGTGCTGTTAGTATGAGTCACAAGTTACCTTTTTCCTTGTCAGAGTTGGTAGTGTCTGAACCTCTTGAATTAATTTATTCGGATTTATAGGGACCTGCTTCAGTTGAATCGTTCGATGGTTTTTCCTATTACTTATTATTTTATGATGCCTTTAGTAAATACAGTTAGATTTATTTTTTGCGTTACAAATCCGAAGTTCTGAGCACTTTCAGTAAGTTTCATTCTGTTGTTGAGAAATTCTTTAGCCGTCCCATCAAAAATTTTCAATCTGATGGTGGTGGTGAATACATTGCTATGCGTAAATATTTTTCAGAAAATGGTATTCATCACCGCCTGACATGTCCATATACACCGAAACAAAATGGTTCTACTGAACGCAAGTACCGTCATATTATCGAAACAGGTTTGGCATTATTACACCGTGCTAATTTACCAATGAAATTCTGGACATATGCCTTTGACACTGCCACTTATCTAATAAATCGTATGCCTATTCCCTCATTCTCAAATTTGTCACCATTTCATAAATTGTTTCATTCTAAACCCGATTACGCATCCCTTCGAGTGTTTGGTTGTCTCTGTTAGCCATGGTTGTGTCTTTACAATACGTACAAGCTGAATTATCAATCCCGTAAGTGTATTTTCTTGGGATATAGCAAAAACCAAAAAGGTTATCATTGCTATGATCCTATCACCTCCAAATTTTTTATCTCACGTCATGTTGTCTTTAATGAATAGGTGTTCCCATTTACTGATCTCAGTGCTGCAGTTGCTCCTCTGTCCCCTGTACCTACGGCCAATCTACCCATAATGATCATACAGCCCGTGACAGCCCTTATTCGCCCAGTTTCAGTACCCACAACCGCTACTCAGCCCCTCTCTTTGCCTACCCCAACTTAAACCCCCTCGCTGCCCATCCCAACATCTACCGTAGATCATCCCACTGCCTCGTCCATTCCACTCCCTCAATCTCCTTTAGTAACAGACCCAGCCATTTCCTTAAGTGTTAACGTCTCTCAATATAAACCGTGCGAACCCCAAAAAAATCCTAGACCTCCAAAATCGCCCCCTCCACCCAAAACCATGCAAACAAGACAATCCTCTGGCACCTTACCTAAATCAAAACCTAAATCGTACAATGCCACGTTAGTTCCGTCAACCCCATCTTGTTACACTGAGGCATCGAAGTATAGTTGTTGGAAACAAGCGATGGTAGAAGAATACAATGCTTTAATTGTGAATGGGACTTGGGAATTGGTACCACAATCTCAAGCAGCAAATGGTGTGGGATGGAAATGGGTTTACAAAACTAAATTAAACCCGAACGGTAGTATAGAACGATTCAAAGCTCGATTAGTTGCAAAGGGCTTTCACCAACGACTGGCTTGGATTATCATGACACTTTCAGTACAGTGATAAAACCAGCAACCATTTGGCTTCTTATATCACTCGCAGTCTCCTATAGTTGTTCTTTATCACATTTAGACGTCTCGAATGCCATTTTACATGGAGACCTAGATGAATCGGTATTTATGACCCAGCCAACTGGCTTTGTTGATATGGATCGACCATACTTTGTGTGCCCCCTTAGGAAGTCAATTTATGGTCTTAAACAATCGCTAAGAATGTGGCATCGTCGCCTCACTACGGTTCTCCTTGAATTCAGTTTTTCAACTTCTAAAGCTGATGTCTCCTTGTATCATTGGCGCAAAGGATCAACAATTTTATTCTACCTCATCTATGTTGATGATATTTTGGTCTTGAGCAATAATACTAGTGCCGAAACACAGCTGATCAGCTTCCTTCAGTCTCGGTTTACGATAAAGGACTTGGGCTCAGCCAAATATTTTCTCGATATTGAACTGATCCGTAGCAAAGGGCAATTATTTCTTAATCAACATAAATATGCACAGGATATACTCAAACGGGCCAACATGATAGAATCAAAAGGAGTCTCCACTCCAGCTAGCCCTGCCACGCGACTCCAGGCTAACGGCAGTCCCTTATTCGCCGATGTCACTATATATCGCAGCTTGGTCTGGAGGCTGTAATACCTTACCATAACTAGGCCAGACTTAGCATTCTCAGTTCATAAGGTTACGCAATTTATGCATTGTCCGACCGAAGCCCATTGGCAGGTGCTCAAGCGAATCCTTCGCTATATTCAGTCCACTCCAATCCATAGATTATGCTACACCCCTCAATGTTCCACCACGTTACAAGCTTTTTTGGACTCTGATTGGGCTGGCAACCCAGATAACAGACGATCTGTAATAGGTTTTACAATATATCATGGCACGAATCTCATCTCTTGGGCAGCTCATAAACAAAAGACTGTCTCACGTTCGTCAACCGAAGCGGACTATAGGGCTTTGGGAACAACCACTTCTGAATTATCCTGGCTAGGGATGTTGTTGCATGATGTTCATTTCCCATTGACTGCTACTCCTATGTTATGGTGTGATAACCTTAGCGCTACTTATCTCACCGCGAACCCGGTGTTTTACAACCAGACTAAACATCTTGAATTGGACTTTCACTTTGTTCAGGAACATGTGTCAAATAAAAAGCTTCATATCCGCTACATCTCTACTGATGACCAGGTTGCCGATATGTGCCCCAAACCGTTGTCCCATTCACGGTTTACCAGGTTGCGTGACAAGTTGGCCGTTGTAACGCCCCCCTATATAGGGAGCGCCACGGTAACAATAAACACCCAATAAACAACTCTACTCCACTATATAGAGTTCAATACTTATAGATTTAATACGTACAAATACCAATATAAAGTTTTAAACTCCAAATTATTCTCCAAATGCTAATTATTCTCCAAATATTTCTCAATGTCACTTTACATTTCTCACTCTCTAGTACATGCCATTATTCTACAAACCGTAATATTACATTAAAATATAAATCCATCTCGAATCTTTCCTTAATTGCTCTTTAAGCTGATCCACCTGTACCACTTTGGTCCAAGCTATCTACAAGTTCTCCACCTACGCGTAGAAAATCAACTACACGCTAAGCAATTTGCTTAGTGGTGTCCATAAAAAAATATAACAACTTTGAATATTTTTAAAATAGAAACAAAGTATATTTATAAGTCAAAAACAAATTAACCAACTTTATGGAACCAAATCACAAAACTTATATAGTAATCCTTTGAAAGTACAATCAAATTTGTACCCAATTTTTCCAAACACTTTAACCATATATTGCCCAAAGTAAACAAGTCCTGAATAACGGTAAAATGGATACGGGAGCGAACAAGCCCGAAGCCGAAGCTTCAAAATTAATATATCGGTCAAGCCCGAAGCCGAAGCTTCAAAATCAATATATATCGGTCAAGCCCGAAGCCGAAGCTTCAAAATCAACATATCGGTCAAGCCCAAAGCCGAAGCTTCAATATCAATACATATATATCATAATATCGGCCAAAGCCCGAAGCCAAAGCTTCAATTGTTTGTACAGTACTGTACCCCCCTTTATTGGCGCCAATCTACCCTGACCCGTATTCTACTCGTTTAATAAGGGCAATAAATCAAAGTAACATCTTAAAAATTCCAGTATAAACCATGAATCATAATCCAACATAACTCCAGTAATTAAGAAATCCAAATCCCAAATTTTTAAGCATCAAACTTCAATTAAAACTCAATAAAATCAATATCATGCTTTCCAGAATTTTTCCAGGTTTCGTAACCTGACTTCCCCTGCATTTTTCACTATCAAAACATCATCCAATCGAAGAACTTTCTTCTAAACATAATTAGACACATGTCTCAGCTTTCCAAATCCACCAGAATCACAGAAATCCAAATTTTATAACCAAAGTTATGATCAAAATACTAAACAGTGTACCAAGCTGAGATTTTCCGAAAACAGATTTCATGACTCAACTTCAAACGAAAATTTCACATTGAAAACGAACGAAATTCAACAAGGTTTCTTCAGAACATATGTTCCTTACTTTCTGTAGATATCAATAGAATCAAGAATCGTTCAAATCGGATTTATATAACGAGAGAAAACATTAAAACAAAACAGGTATATAATCTGAAAAATTTCCCGAAAAACCGAGAAATCGAAATTCGGGACACAAACCTTTTTCTATGCTCTTTCTAGCTCTCTTCTACCCCTTTTGCCTTTGATTTACTTGCAATAGCTTCCTCTACAACAGCCATATATAATTCTATCAAGATATTGCATAAATAAACTTCCTAATACCAAAAATATGCTTAATCTACCATGAATTCTACTAATTAAGCTTTAATTTCACCAAAAATCACTCACCTCAAACTCGGGTTACTATTCATCCGAACCTTAAAATCTGAAATCCTCCTCTTCTAGTCTTAATTGACTGAAACTGATGATGATAGAGGGCTTAAGGATCGATTTCTAACAAGAATTCGAAGTTGAATCGAAGAAATCGGAAGTTTTTGGATTATAGAAAATTTGATTAAGGGATTTAGGAAGAGAGAAAAATGGTGAAGAAGATGAAGGGAAATGGATAAGGAATACGTATAAGATGATATGAATTTTTTTTTTCAATTTCCAATATTGCCCTTGGACAAATAAATAAATGTCCAATTCATCCTTCTTACTATAATTAGCTCTTATTTCCTCATGCCTTATATCCAATAACAACAATAACAATAAAAATAATTTCTATGATATTTTTAATACCATACTAATTTATTATAAGCAAAATTTTAGAAATTTCGGTTCGTTACAGCCGTGGTTTCTAACCCCCCTCAACTTGCGGGGGGATGTTAGATATACTATATGTTATTGTAATTTACATATGTATATAGGCTGTAATTGTAATTGTGTAAATCTCTCTTTACTATATATACAGGTATCTCTGACTCAGTTGAGGAGAGAATTCCCTAAACCCTAAGACTTATCTCCCAGCTTGTGCTTCATTATTACATGTCATATTCATATTATTACATGTCCTTTTCCTTCAATTTTACATGCTTTATATACTGTGATTTGCTTCATTGCTTTATATTTATTTGTGTCAATTTTGTTTAAAAAACCCCCAGAGGAACAACGTTTTCCTCCAAAGGTTAAAAGGTTAGAGCGGGTGAAAATTTTGGGGCAGTAGTCCCAACTAGGTTAACACCAGCGCTTACCTACAAAACACCCACCCCACTTTTATTAAATAATAAAATAATTGATCTCAATGCGAGATCAAAAGCATTTAGGTACAAGAAAGCAAAATATTTGGATGATTAAAAACATCCGATGCTAAAAACGCAACATGCCACCTTCTATGCCTAAAAATAAACTAGCATGAATAAATACAAGAGTAGATATGATCCTCCAAACTCAGCACACCCTTGAACACGAACTTGTTTCTCCGCTTCCAAATAGCCCATGCAATCAAGAACCAAAGCTATGTTTTGAACTCCGGACTCGTCCCCGGGGCAAAGTAATCTCGCCACATCTGTAAAAATTCATACCCCGAAAATGGCATTACAATCACAAATCCAAACAGTCTAAAAGATTGTGCCCATATTTTATAACTATCAACATAATGAAATAACGCATGATTGGTAGTCTCCTCCCCGGGCATTTATCATTAGCTACAACCTGACACCGACGAAGAAAAAGAAACACTCTCATTGGAAGACGGTCATGTAAAACAGTCCACCGAAAGAATTGCACTTTTGGCATAAGACACGCCTCCTAGACAGCCAAAAAATACACATTTGGTTTTGGCTAATTTTTGTAGAATCTTGTGCAAAATAAGGATGTTGAGTACCGTTTCCGCTAGTCTAAACCCCACAGAATCCGATCTACCCCCCTGGAAAGACAACGTGCCACTGCTGCCCCCTACCCGAATCAGCGTCTATTCCGGTGAATAACATCGGGCAACTCTATAACATCTAGTTTTGTAGCTGGCTACATCTCTCTCTCCGTGAGACCCTCAAATTCCGCTTTCAAAAGGGTCTCGAGAATCCATTATTGCCAAAAATAACGTCGCATCCATCTTGAACCGAGCAACCCTTCCAATTACAAATCATATATAGATTGGGAAAAAGAGCTGCCAAATTAAGCTGTGCCGACCAATTATCATGCCAAAACAAACAATCAGATCCATTCCCCACCTCAATGCACACATTAGATAAGAAATAATTCCAAAATGTTTCATTTTTAATGCAACATGTAATGATATCATGCCATATAATCGAAACCTGGCTCCCGACATAATTTTTTAACGACCACCACTAGGAAAACCATAACGCCGAACACATATTTCATACCACAGAGACTCTTGCCCCGAACCACGAACTTTCTAAATCCATTTCATCAATAAGCTACAGTTCACAAGCTTAAAATCCCTAATGAATAATCCTCCCAAATGTTTAGGTAAGCTTATGGTATTCCAACTCACCCTACAAATTCCCTTAGAGCTAGAATCTCCTTTCCATAGAAATTTTTGCATTAGTTGGACAAGCTTATCATTTACTGAAGATGGGATTTTGTTCAATGATAATAAATAAATCGGTAAGGATGATAGAATAGACTTCAACAGAACTACCTTACCCGCATATACCAAACTATGTCCTTTCCAACTAGATAAACGATTATGGAACTTGCCAATCAGCTTATCCCAATACGACACTAGGATCCGTCTCACACTTCAGGTGCACCCAAATACGTGATCGAAAACTCCTCAATTTCACAGCCTAGTAAATCCCCACATGACTGTAAGCTCGCTTCCTGCACATTAACACCCATGATGGAACTTTTATTATAATTAATCCGCAGCCCAGATATAAACTCAAAATAGCATAATATGTGTAAAAAGATAAGCAAAAAAGACTCATCTGTGGGTAAAAAACACATCGTATCATCTGTAAACTATAGGAGAGAAATATCAACGTCAGAACCATCGATACAGAACCCCGATAAAAGTCCCTTCAGAATGCTAGAATTAATAAGCTGCTTTAAACCTTCGATAGCCAGTGCGCATATAAACGGTGAAATAGGGTCTCCCTGTTTGACACCTCTACTCAATGAAATTGGCGCTCTCGGACTCCTGTTGACTAAAATTGACTTACTCAAATTCTGACAATAATTAGCTAAACACCCGACCCATTTCTCATCAAAACCCGTTGTCCTTAACACAATATCAATGTACGTCTAGGATACAAAATCGTAAGCTTTATGGAAATCAAGCTTAAGTACCAAACAGGACTGACGCTTAGCATGTACTGAGTGAATAACTTCTGACCTGACAAAAGAACATTCATGAATGCTACGCCCTTTAACAAAAGCAAATTGATTTTCCGAAATCAGCGTAGTAGCAAAGGTTGTAAGGGGTTAGCAAGTACCTTAGATATAATTTTGTACACACCATGAGTGAGAGTGATAGGCCTATAATTGCTCAATAATGATGAACCTGGCACCTTTGGGACTAACACAGCGAATGATGATTTCATAAAACTTAGCAATGAAGAAGTCGCATAGAATCTATTAAATAACTGAATGATATCATCCTTCAGGTCACCCCAAAAATGTTTGTAGGAAGAGAATTGAATTCATTAGGGCCCAGTGATTTACCTTCATCACAGTCATTAACCGCCGCCAAAATTTCAGCCTCGGTGAAGGACTGAACAAGCCTCATATTAGCATCCTTATCCACCAATCTAAACTGTAACCCCCTTAAATCAAACGAAACCTCAACTGACCTCGAAAACAAACTCGAATAATAATTCTAATCTTCTCCGTGATGACTCCCAATTCGCATGTTACTTCACCGTCCACCTTAAGCTGGGTAATTCTATTACCCCTAGATCTAGCAGAGGCCAAACGGTGAAAATAAGATGTATTGTCGTCTCCTAATATAACCCAATTAACCCCAAATTGCTGATGCCTAACCTTTTCCAAACTCTTCCTACACTTGAACATGGTTGATCGCGTAATCTGAAGCTCCGACCCCATAGCAACATCAACAGGCCGATCGACATCCCTAGCAGTCAATGCTAGAACCCTAGCTTCTAACTCTCTAATGTGGCATTCAAGACACCTAAAGTTTCTTAAATGCCAACGCCGAATATAATCACGTAGACACCTGAGTTTAAAGTCAATATACCTATTTGGGAAATCTCTGCCAATGTCATTCCATTTTGATCTAATGAATGGAAGAAAAGCGTCATGGTTCCACCAACAATTTAACGAACAAAATATCCTTTTCGACCCCCGAGCCATAACATGAGACTGAAAGACAATCAGAAGATGATCTGATAAAGCCGAATAGATCGCCATCAACTTTAAATCAGGCCACCTATCTAGAATGCCACACGAAACCAACACCCTATCAATCCTAGAATACGACTGACTATTAAACCATATGTAGTCCCTGACAGAAAGTGGAACATCTTAAAGAACACACTCATTGACAAACTCCTGGAAGTTTACCAAAGAGTTAGAATTAAGCCCACTCCCCCTTGATCTTTTCGAGCTATGTAGAATTTCATTGAAATCACTACACACTATTACATTCTCTCTACCCTGAATATGAGGCATCAATTTAACCCACATTTGATTACGCTCCACATAATTAGTTAGGCCGTACAAGCACACTATATAGATATCAACTGAGTTTACTGTAACTAGAATCAAACACCACCTATCTGCCGAAACAACCACTGATCCTTGGGATAAACGGGAGTTCCACGATACCACTAAGCCACCTGAGAAGTCTTGTGTAGGAATACAATGGAAAACAAAACCATTATGACCCCAAAAGTTACGTACAACAATATACGAAACCGATACAACTTTAGTTTTAACCAAACTGACCAGGTGTAAATAGTATTTACGAACACAATTCCTAATAAAAGATTGCTTCGCCCCATTGAGAAGCCCCCCTCAACAATTCTAATAAAATAAATTTAACGACATATTAAGCAATTGCAAAACCTAGAAAACAGAATCTAGTTAGGCACGACTCCAAGGCCCCCAGAATCTGCTCGGCATGCTGGCCATTTAACAACTCCAACTTCTCTCCAATTCGAAACATCATCATATCTTCACTCTCACACGGCTCAGCATTCACTGCTCGAAGAATAATTCTATTCATATTTAAGATATCAGGACCCGAGGACTCATAATTAGGAGCTTGAAAAGTTATCGCAGCTTGTAGTGGTACTAACTGGCGAGCTGGTTCAGGCTCCACAGAGGCCTCCACCTGCGGTTCGTTGGTCTTAGGAATAATGCTTAAATGATCAATAGAATGCTCGGGAATAAGACTGAGTTGTAACCCGTCATCCCTCAAAGTGTCCTTCTCATCACAGGCCGCTTTGAAAGATTCATTCGAACTATCGGGCTCAGTAAAAGTATCGCTTGAGTTGCAAGAAACACCAGACTTGTGATCTTGGCAATGGTCATTTCCCATACCTTGTCTGAGATTGGTACGAACCACCACCTTCTTCGAGCCAAAGAGGATTTTGAAGGACCGATTAGTAGCTTAAAAGGGAACCGAGACCAGGCAAGAAACCACATCTAAGTGATCCGTTTATCGAAGTCATAATCCAGAGAAATAATACGGCCAAAATTAGCCGCCAGTTGTCTAATCAGACTTTCTCTAATCAATACAAGAGGAATTCCCATAAAATCAACATACATGATGCACTCCTTTGGTATAAAATCGGCAGGCAAGAAATTTACATTCTTGAAAAGGTGTTGCATAGACTTCAAATCACCACCTATAAAACCATGCATAACATTCACTATATTAAAAGAGACAATAACATTATCGCTGCCCACAGGTGCAATAAAAGAGATATCAAAACCCCGGTCCATCAATAATTCAAAAGTAAAATGAATGTTCAAAATATTGATCAGAGAGACAAGGCAAGACTTATCTTTCCAAGGGGCCACCTCTACGACAAGATTATGGCCCCTAGGTGAATTAGCGCTGGAACAGATTCCTTGCTCCACATGATTCATTTTGGTAGAGGAAATCCCGTTTGAATCTTTAGGTTCACTAACCACGTTCACTTACGATCTCTCTCCCCTTGGTGAATCACGAAATACAGTTCTCTCTTTCCGAGCCTGGTTAGGGATAGGTCGCAATTTCAAAGATTCCTCCTGGCGCGTGTATCTTGCCCGGAATGCATGCAAACGCATAATTCCAGTACTTACAGAATTTAATTTGTAGAGAACTTCATGTACCGATAGAGAATCATCCACAGTTAAGAACCCCGAAGTTTAGATTTCTAGCATTTTTCTTTCTTGCTACGTAAACCCTCCTAGAAATTCCATATTTCTTAAAAACCCTAGTCATAGAATCCGCACCGTATGAATTGGGAAAATTTTCAAAATACAGCCTGTTTTGCGAAGGTTGGTTGTGCTGCCAATTTCAGGGTTGGGAAGCTTGATGATGGGGGTTTAGGGGAGGTTGCTGGTGAAGAGGTTGATTTCGATGGGTATGGCGAAGGGGTTGATCACGGCTGTATCCGGCATCGCGGAGGTGACTTTGGGAGGTGAGGTTTGGGGGAAGGGGTCGAACTCGATGGTTATGGGTGAAATCACGGTGGCGATCACGGCTGTAGCCGGCGTCGCGGAGGTGGCGACGGTGGGAGGTGAGGGTTGGGGGGAGGTGTCTAGGGTTTCTCTCCATGGGTTTGTACAATAGAGGGGTTATTTATTTGTGTCGATGCATGGTCCTTAATTCATTTGCAAGTTAAACATATTTTGTTTTCTGATGAGACGTACGGGGACATATTCTCTACATTGTTGACTAGGGGCATTCTCTACATTCTTATGAGACGTATGTGGTTGCCTAGCTTGTTTTTGTTATTTCATAATCTGAATTTTATTTTGATACATTTATGAGAACATTTCTGTAATTTAAATTATAATTTGAACGGGTGTACTATATATTGAATTATATTCATTCATTATATGTTTTCCCAAATTGTTTATTGAGATTGAGTATTAATTGAAATTGGAGCAATTCTATTGGTTTGTATCATAGTGAAAATTTTTCAAAGGACTACAAATTTTACTTGAACTTTTATTTTTGGTCTCATATGTGTAATTTCCATATAGTTTTTTTTTTTGTCTTTGTTGTTGCAAATAGGAAATGTATTTCATCCATTTTCGTATACTTGTAGAAAATGGTGGATTCAGGATACTCGCAGTCGTAGGAAGGAGCGACTTATATTTAAAAAAATTTATGACAAAATATATCAAATTATATAATTATAAACAAATAAATTCATTATATAAATACAAATAATATAATTAAAATTCATCCTTTAGTTTTCAAATTTATTAAAAAATATAATAATATTTTTTTAATTTACTAAAATATTTCTTATTGTCAAAACAGGGTGAGAGAAAAAAAATAAATGACACGATATAATAAAGTATATAGGAAAAGTATCACCTTTAAGCATCTTGATATTAGTGTCGTCAGCAACTAATTGCGATTTGGCACCCTCAACAAGCAATATATATCTGCAGTTTGTTTACCATTTACGTTTGAGGAAGAAAACGCCACCATATCCAATCCATAAATTAGTAATAAATAATAAGTTTTGCAACTATTTTTTTATAATTTATTTTATTTTTACCTATCTATATCCTTTTAATAATTTAAAAAATTGATTTCCAGTTGCCCATCGGCAATGTGCACAATTTCAACATATAAAAAATTACACAACTAAAATAAAAAAAGATAAAAATTTAACCCATAAGAAAAGAGAAATATAGGGAAATATCACATCTATAGAACTTTAATCATATTTACCTAACTCTTTTTTTCTTTAGCTTTTACCATTTGTTATGTTTTTATTTTTCTCATTACCTTACTTTTCTATTTCCTTTCTAACAACCTTATCTTTCATATTTAACTTGATTTTCAAAACTTAAACGATGATATCTCACAAACCGTTAATTTTTTCAATATGAGCCTTTGGAATATTTTGGTCGTCTTATTTTTATCTTTAAAACGACATCCATTGTGAATATTTTTTGTAGCAAAAAAAAATTATCGCAGTCTTATATCAGTTTTTTACTACTTTTATACCGAGTGTAATAGATTTTTTTGCTTTAAAAAGAACAATGTTGTGCATATTTTATGTTATCTACCTACAAATAAATGGAAAACTGGCGCAGATATAAGAATTTACGAAAAAATGGTAAAACCGGTGTAAGACTGTGATAAATTTTTTTTTTCAAAAAAAATATTCAATATGAATTTCGTTTTAAAGATAAAAATAAAAAGAACAAATTCTAAAGGTTAGTGTCGAAAAAATTAACGGTTTGTGAGATATAATCGTTTTAAGTTGCAAAAATCAAATTAATTAAGAAAGAGAAAGTTGTTACAATGAGGGTTCTTATATTTAGGTAAAAGCAAAATTGAAAAGTTAAGGGTCTGTTTAGTTGTAGAAAACTAGACCTATTTTCCAGAAAATTTTTCTAATGAAACTGAAAAATGGAAACTGCTGTTTAGTTGCAGAAATTTTCAAATTAAAAAACTGGAAAAGACTTTTCAGAATTTTATAAATAATGTCTTCCAGCAAAAAACATCTTTTTTATATTTTTCTGAAATTTTTCAAACTCAATTCACACGTCTTGTGTATCCAATACAAATACTTTATTGATTTAATTTATTTTTCTAGTATATATATATAAAATTACTTGTTAATAATAAAAAATTCAACTCTTATTAATATACTTTTAGTTTATTATTTAGTTATTTTTCTTATTTACTTGGTAACTTGCATATTTTTTCCACTTAATATAATTTAATTTATATATAAATTTATTTTAAATTAATCGATATTATTTTTTAACCAATAAAACTTAAACATACTTTAACATTTTGTGGATTCTTAGCTCTTTATTTTAGTAAGAAATGTCAATTGAAGGTTTCTCATGTAAGCATACGAATTAGGAGAAACTACACGTTGGCGAACTTGAAGGATTCATCTTTAATTGTATAATATGATAGAACAAGCTTTTAGAGTGTTAAAGGCAAAAGTTATTATAACATAGAAAAAAAATAGTTTTTATAATTTAAACATTTAATAGGCGAATCAAATTATATTTTTATTATTTTGTGATTGGTTAGTTTAAAGTGGCAAAGGTTAAGGCCTAGTAGTTGATGGTGAAGTTGTGATCCTAAGGTCATAGGATCAAGTTCACATTCGGGTGGGGTAAGGTTTTTCTTTGTTGTTATTGCAAGCCTATAAGTAGGGGTGTGCAAATGGTTTGGTAACCGAATTACCAAACCGAACCAAATCAAAATATTAATTTAGTTCGGTTATTTCAAAAATTCGGTTCGGTTCGGTTGTAAAATATTGATTATTTTGGTTATTAGGTTCGGTTCGGTTTTTGTGTAGAAAAAACCTCAATAACCGAACCGAACCGAAATATATATAACACAAAATAAAAATTTAAAATATGCTCATATATAAATTATTTTAACATCACACCCTTATTCCTCTTTTCAAAAATGCACCCATATTCCTTTATGTGTCTCTAGTAAACCATTTAATGTATTGTAATACTTATATTGGATGTACATTTTGCATTTTAAGTATTAGAATTTAAACTTTTAGTTAATTAATTCAAAATTTTGGTTTGGTTCGATTTTTAACCGAACCAAATAATTTATTTCGGTTTCATTAATTTGGTTTTGATTCTTAATTGGTTTAGTTCGGTTAACAATATTTTCCTTATTTTGGTGTTCAGTTAATTCGGTTCAGGTCGGTTCGGCCGAATGCACACCCCTACCTATAAGGCAAATTTTATTTGAAAAAGTTAAAATTTTATATAAAATGAATGCTTTACTTTAATTTATAATATTTTTATTATACTTATAATGTTTCAACAAGTAGAACTTAAACTACAATACTGATTATTTTTTAAAAATAAAAAAAAGAAACTGACTATTTTGAAAACTAAAAACTGAAAAATTTAGAAAATGAAAAGAAAACTAAAATTGAAAAATGGAAATAATTTTCTACAACTAAACAAGCCATAATTGTTGTAATTAAGAAAGAGCGTAGGTAACTAAGAGAAGTAGAGTTTTTATGATGCCATTTATAAAATTGAAGGCCCAAAATCTTGTATTTAGCTAAGTTGCCCGATAGAAAAGTAATCACAGCTTATCTACCAACCCAGCCAAAAAGAATTACCCCAGCCCATCAATTTAAGGACTTTAGCCCACTATAAATATCTATAGGGCAACTTAGCTAAATACAAGATTTTGAGCTTTCAATTTTTATAAATATCAACCCAATATTTTTTAAATCTCATCATAAAAACTTTTTTCTCTTATTTACCTAAACTCTTTCTTAATTATAATATTTTAACTTTTTGAATTTTGCTTTTACGTGAATATAAGAACCCTCATTGTAACTGGCGAATGTCGAATTCGCAAAGTTTAATTTAACCTGCTAAAATTTACAATAGTGAAAGCAGGATCGATCCCACAGAGAGTGATAAAACTTCATAAAATTCTTTTGTTGAATAAAATGCTGAAAAGTAAAAAGGGGGATTTGGAGGTTTGTGATTTAGAGAAATAATAAAAACAAATGCTAGAAAAAGTATTAATAAAATAATTAATGGACAACATTCAATCAAAGGTTCAATTCATACTCCCATTTTCATACTCGATCCTCGGTTCAAAGATTTTCTAAATCAAATTTGCTAAACCGGTTATAGTTACTGATGACGCTCCTAAATAACCAATTTTCCCTTATTAGTAAACTAGCCACGAGACGCTCAATGACTAATCCTAACTAAACCATAGTAGTTCAGAAAACGTTTCTTTAGTTTTAACTTGGTAATTGCATTATGAATTAGGAAAACCTGATTCAAGCCAATTTGTCAAAACGTTTGACTCGTTTAAGCAAGATTGTTTATTTCTTAAGGCTGAGATACCTTAATTTGATACTTTACAAATTGATAGGACAATTACGGATCAAATCGATTTGTATATCAATATTGAATTCATCTAATCGAAACAAAGGGCCCTTTCTGAAACAATTAAATGAAACAAAATAACCTTTAGGAACTGAAATAAACAAATAGCAAATCATAAAGAAAGTTAAGAGCAATTAGACCTCACAAGTGAAGAAACCAGGAATAGAATTCACCTTTGATTGAATTGAGAAGTTAGCTTGACATAAAAGAAGAACAAAAATAAAATAAAAATTACGCTATTTTTTTTAATGAATACACCCAGACCGCAGCCAATGTGGCTGGTCCGGGCATTTATTATATAAATAATGCTAATCACAAGATGTGATTAACCAAATGAAGTACATGAGAGTAGCAATTGCGAGTAAGTAAATACATCGGAAATAACGAAGCTCATATTACGCCGCTTACAAGTAAATAAAAATAAGCTATAATATATACTTGTAACAAGTATATCCTCCGATGTGTCGACACCTGCAAAGACCATCTTATTCCTTTGTTTCCAAATAGACCATGAAATCACGAACTATAGTGCTATAGCAATCTCACGTTTCGGACCCGCAATAAAATACGAACTCTATAGTTCCAAAAACTCTCATGGCAAAGACCGAATAGGTAGCGGAATCTCGAATACGAAAAAGCTGGTGCCAAATACTAAGACTTCACGGACAAAAGAATATAGCATGTGCTATCGTCTCGCTATCCGTGTAAAAGGGACATACATCATTCTTCATAGCCCTACTTCCCCTCATAAGCAATATTGTTTTTATTGGTAAGCTATTATGGAACAATAGCCAACAAAAAAATTGATCTTCGGTATGATGGTAGATTTTCAAATTCTTCTAAATTTGAGAGGGGGTGCGTCCCACCTTGGTAAGCGATAATACGCACGACAAAATGATCTCGTTGAATAATCATTATTAGTCTCATACACCCATGTTAGTCTGTTTGCCACCCATGGAAAATTACACGCCAAGCTGATATCTCTCGTTGAACTCGAACCAATCACTCAGAAAAGAGATGGACACGCCTCATACATCCACGTTCTCAGCTGTTAAAAATGATCCCTAGCTGTGATTCTTAGATTCCTTTTCTAAAACGGTCTACCGAAAGGATTTGCCGCTAGAAAGTACTCACAGCCTTGTTGCACCGTGCAAGACTTCCTATTACAAAGAGAATAGATATCTAAAAAAAGAACGCAAAGGGGACGATCCGAGGTCCAGTTATCATGCCAAAAGGATGCCATAGTCCCGTTACCCATAACAACCCTTGAGTTATTTTTGAAAAGGGTCCAAAATGATCCCTCCTTCATGCACACCGAATACACACCTTTCCAAATAGGGGGTAGATTTCGCAATTCAGCCCTTTCAAATGCCTTCCACGAGTTAAAACTATAATGCCGTACATAAACTTCATACCATAACGAGTATTGGTTCAACTTTCATAGTCTCCAAAGCCACTTCAGTAATAAACTACAATTAACGAGCCTCAAGTCCCTAATATATAAGCCGCCTAATTCCTTAAGCAACACAACCATGCTCCAAGCAACCTTACACAGACCTCTTGTACTCGTATCTCCCTTCCATAGGAAGTTCCTTATTAAACAATTTAGCCTGTCGATGATAGATCCCAGCATTTTATAGAAGGCCAGAAGATAAATTGGAAGTGATGAAAACACTAATTTAATCAACACAAGTCGACCTCCATACGATAAGTAGTTCCCCTTCAAATCCGCTAGTCTATTCTGAAAATTCACCACTAGAGGACTCCAAGATGAGACCGGTAATCTCTTCTAACTGATAGGGGCTCCTAGATACGTGATCGAAAACTTCTCAACTTTATAACCAACAAAAGCAGCACACGCCTGTAACATGTAATCCTGGATATTGACCCCCATTATCGTACTCTTACCATAATTAATCCTTAGACCCAAAATTATTTCGATGCATCGAAGTACTCTAATGAACACAGGCAAAATATCCACGTTAGAAGGTAAGAAACATATAGTATCATCGGCGAATTGCAATACCGAAATATCCCTTGAAGAGCCGTCAACCCTGAACCCAGGCAGTAGGCCATCCCTAACACTCACATCTAGCAACTATTTCAGTCCCACAACAGCCAACGGAAACATAAAAAGAGATAATGGGTCTCCTTGTTTAACTCCTCTCTGAATACTAATTTGATCAGTCGGCATCCCATTAACAAGAATCGAAGTAGATGACTGTCTTCTGCAATTCTGCAGCCACGAAATCCACTTAGCATCGAACCTCATTCTTTTCATTACCTCATCAATACAAGTCCAGGATAAACTATTATAAGCTTTGTGAAAGTCTAGTTTCAAAACTAAGCACGATTGCCTCCGATAATGAATTGTGTGAAACACTTCTGAGGCAATAAATAAGCACTCTTGAATGTTCCGTCCCTTGATGAAACCAAATTATGATTCCAAAACAAGTTCTGACAAATAAGGTTATAATCAGTTAGCTAGCACTTTTGCTACAAATTTGTACATCCCATGGATCAGTGCAACCGGCCGATAATTAGATAAAGAACACGACCCGGGGTACTTTTGGGATTAACACCGTGTATGACATCTTAATAGCTTCGGGCAGCCTGTTCAACGTGTAAAAATTCTCAAACAACCACAATATATCCCTTCTAAGATCAGCCCAAAACCTCTTATAAAAGTAAAATTTAAATCCTCTGGACTCGTAGCCTTGTTCTCATCACAAGAACAAAGCGCACCCCAAATTTCTCCTTCTGAAAAATTCACCGTCAAATGATTATTGGAGGCAATATCCACCAATCTAAAGTTAAACGAACTTAACGAAAATGGTACCACCTATCGTTCACTAAATAAATCTGAATAGAAGCCCCTAATTTTATTAACGATCACTCTCGGGTCGCTTACCAATTCCCCATCCACTTCAAGTTGATTTATAGCATTGTTTCTAGCTCTTGCCGAAGCTATCCTATAAAAATATCCTGTGTTTTCATCTCCCAATAATGCCTATGAGACTCTCAATTGCTGATGTTTAATGTTCTCAAAATTCTTCCTCATAGTGCGCAAAATCAGCCCTTGCAACTTGAAGATCCGATCCTATTACCCCATCCACTAGCCGAATAGCCAAACTCGATGTAAGACTAATTACACGTCCCTCAAGTTCTTGAATTCTTTCTTCTAGTCATCCAAAATTATCAATGTGCCACGGCCGAATGAAGTCTTTCAACTTACATAGTTTGAAATGAATGTCATGGCATGGGAAAGTCGAGCTAAGAAGGGCTCATTTTTATCTTAAGAACGGCAAGAAGGCATTATTATCCCACCACACATTGAGAGAACAGAACGGTCTCCTCCTCCCAACTCCAGCTGGATGAGATCTAAAAATGATAGGAAAGTGATCCGAAAGTGTTGAATCCACAGTGGAGATGCACATATACGGCCAGAGATCTAGTATCACACACGAAACAAGAACCCAGTCTATTCTAAAAAAGGATAGAGAATTCGCCCACGTGTAATCTCTCTCATTAAAAGGTAGATCATAGAGAGCACAATTATCTATAAAATCTCCAAATTCCATCATTGAATTCGATGAATCCCCCCAACCTCCCAAAAGCATGCAAAACCTCATTAAAGTCCCTATATAAAATAATTGAACTCAAGCCCATGATACTATCAGCTAAATCCTGCCATAATTGTCTTCTATTTTTCTGATCATTATAAGCGTAAACATAAACAAGATGGACTTCAATCTGAGATAAGCTCAACCGAATGACAACCCATCTCTCAGACTCCTATATAACTAGGCCTTGAAATAAAGAATTCCATGAAACTATAATCCCACCCGAAAGGCCAATGGCCGATACACAATGAGATCCGAAATCATTATGCCCCTAGAATTGCCTAATTACCTGGTCCGACACCCCCACAGACTTCATTTCTAATAAAATAAATGCATGCAAGTTCCATTTTCTAGCTAAAGATTTTACTAACACCTGTTTCCCCCCATTATGAAGGCCCCCTCGACAATTCCAACTCAAAAAATTAAACGACATTAATCATAAAATACCTTGCATCTTGACCATTTAAGCCTTGCGTGATGCCAAAGCCTGTAAAATAACCTTGGCGTGCTTGTCTTTAAAAACCCCCAATTTCTTCCCTACCTCAAGGTCTCCCTATTTTCCGATATGCTCGACGGTCTCGCTTTTGATCGGGTAATAACTCTATTTCCGTTAGCTATATGCGGTCCCGAGGTGTCCGAACTCAAAGTCGCTCTTGAAGTTGTTCCTTGCTTGACCGTTACATCAGCGTGTCTAGATACATTCACAGGTAAATCCTGGTATGTATAATTCACCCCATTCACCGTACCCTCACTATAATCTGAATTATTGTTGGACGTGCTCGAGATAGCATTCTGTGGATGACCCTATGAGTTCTCCTTTCCTAGCCAAATACGCTGGTTACCCTGAGAAGACACAGATCTTTACAGGATAAAAATTTCAGCAACTCCTTCCTTCGAAACCGAAGTCAGCGAATCTGAGCTAGAGACTCGCCCAGCCGAAATTCCCAGAGAAGGATTGTTGGGGACACTATCAGTTAACCCATTTTCCCCAATTCTAGAACTCGTGTTCTGAACTCGATGGATAAAAATTTTAGCCTTCTCCCCCACCCCTACAGGAGGAGTGCTGGGGACACTATCAGTTAACCCGATTAAACCACCACCCTGATTCAAGACAGAAATTTTAACTCCACCATCACTAGGAAGTAAGGAGCTAGGAACATTGTCAGTCAACCTAATAGGACCTGGTCCACGCTGTTGGACAGAAATTTCAGCTCCGTCGACCTTCTAAGGACCAAAACTGGGGACACTGTCAGTCAACCCAATATAAGCAAGACCATAATGTTGGACAAAAATTTCAGCTCCATCTTTTTTGCACAGAAAGAAGCTAGGGACACTATCAGTCAACCCGATAGAACCCAAACCATAATTTTGGACAGAAATTTTAGCTCCAACTTTATTAGAGCTGGGGACACTATCAGTCAACCCAATAAGCATCCTAGCTTGGTGCTCGATAGAAATTTCAGCATCACCCTTTATAGAGGGAGGATGAGAGCCGGGGACACTGTCAGTCAACCCAAAACCATTTTATCATGTAGAGTTTGTCTCAAAGGGCAACCTTCCACTCCCAGATGAGTCCGAAGACGAATTCCTATCACATGCAATAGCCTATCTGAAATTAATAGTAACCATATATTCCTTGTCTCCCTACAGCAGTGAGATCTTTCGGGTAAAGCTATCAATAGGCACAGATACTAAGCAAGATACCACATCCAAATGATCAGGGCAAAGGTAGTTAAAATCAGGTGTCACAAGTGATCCAAACTCAGCCATAAGCTTGTTGATTAGTTGTTCGGTAGTCAAAGAGGGAGGAATCCCTAGAAAATCCACATAAAAGAGACATTCGGTTGGAATAAAATTAACCGGGAAATAATTACATTCTGAAAGATATCCTAAAGATGAATCCAATCCCCCTCAAGGAAAGCTATCTTTGCATCAAACTAAAGGAAAGACATAACCACTTGATTACCACCAGCTGGAGTAATAAAACCAAAAGCAAAATTTTTGTTTAACACCATCTCCATCAAGTCTGGAATAATTGAAATATCCTTTACACGGAGGAGATAAGCAAATCTTGCCCAAATCGATAATGGAAAATCACTAACAGTCCTAGACTGATTCAGATCCGAGGTTGGAGCTACCACTGTCGCGTAGGATCTATTATCCCTAGTCGAATCCCTGAAAACCGGTCTTGGCTTGGCCTGAGCACGAGGGGGGCGTTGATGAGTTATAGCCTATTTACCTGATGAAGGATATTTGGCTTTAAAGGCGCGCATCCTGATATAACCAATCAAAACTGCATTCAATTTATAAAGAGCATCATGCATAAGGACAGACCCATCGATAGAGACAAAATCGAAATTCAGATTCTTCGCATTTTTTCATCTTGCAACAAAAACCTCTCCTAGAACTCCATATTTTGAAAAAATGCTCTTCAAAGCCGCTGCATCATGGCTGTTTGGGAAATTTTTGAAGTAAATCCTATTACTAAATAGGCGATCATGATCCTGCCTATCCCGGTAATTTCTTGAATGAACCATGGCACAAACTAAATGTCGAATTGCACAGTAGAAAAGGAAAAAACCAATCAAAAACAAAACCAATGATGACAAAGTTGATGAAGAAGCGAGATGCAATCACCGACGAGACCGATCGGAGATTAGAAGACGGTCGAAGCAGTGATGGCGGAGGGGCAACATAGATCGGCGCCGGCTAGGGTTAATTCTCTATTTTCCTCTGCTACAAGCCTTCAGATGTTTTCAATGATATAATCAAACTCCATGTCTTACACGATAAATCTTACGGCCAAACTACTCATAGCAATTATCTTGGTGGACTTCAATTGAGTTCTTCTCAGTCTGTTTCCAAGGGCGAAGAAGCTTTAATTTATTATAGTTTGGAGAAGAAACACTTGTTTACGCCAGTCAAAGGTGAAATTGGCTTGAAGATTTATTATTACAGTCCGCCGTCGATGGTGGAATTGAAGCTTGGGGGGAGGTAAGGCAAATTCAACTGCACAGCCGGAGCAATCTCAACCTGTGGAGGCTGATGAGAAGACAGTGGAGACGGTTAAAGAACCACCGCCGTCGGCTGATGATGGATCGGGTCCGGTTGAAGGTGAAAAGCCGCCAGAGATAATAACGGCACCATTACCGCCTGAATCTGAGGATCAAGAGGAGCCTCCGGCGAAAGATGTTGATGGCGATGTCATCTCAATGGCCTTTTTTCCTTAGATTGGAAAAATTGAAAGTCCTGACTGTTAGCCTTTTTTTATTAGATTTCCTTAGATTGGAAAACTTAAAAAAAATTTAAGCTACTATTCATTCTCTGTAAGTGAAAGGTACCTAAAAGCAAAGGCCTACTGACATTTAAATAGAAAAAGAAAAAAACTATCTAATTGCTTCTGCAAGTCTCCTTCTAATTGAAGTAATTATCAATGTTTATCCTTCCAAGGAGTGGATTGAGCTTGCCACATCAAAAGAATCACATCCCACTAAATCAGGTGCTGCAAAAGTGGAATGATTGAGGTATAATTCAGAGAAAACACTTGCTACCACGTCATCCATATGAAAAGCTGAAAGTATTGGTGTTGTGGGTTAGATTGTGCCCATAACATGCTGTCACAACAGCCTTGCAGATTTCTTAGATTGTGTCCATAACATGCGGTCACAACAGCCTTGCAGATTTCTTTTAAATTATGTCATCAACGTGATTTGCTCCACTAAAGAATATAATGAGTGTTAAAGTAAAACTCTTCCACTTCTTAAGCTGCTCCAATTGATTGGCACATATCCTTATCTCCTTTTAAGCATTATCTCAAAAATTATTCAACCCAAGATTCTTTTTTAGAAGTTGCAACTTGCGAGTAGGGCTGATATTTTCTCATTTCCTTTTTGACATGTTTGCCTGAACTATTGCAAAAACAAAAAATTGCAATACTTTTTGTAATTTGTAATTAAACAATGATATGGTCAGCTTCTACACCAATTAAAAATATTTCATATTTTCATATGACCAATTTTATCCTATAATTTCATTTTGTTCAATTTACCATCAACTGAAACATTTGCAATCAACTGAGAAGTCTTAACTAATTGTAATCGAATTTCGAAAAAAAAAAGATTATTTCGATTAGGATACCTTTGATATACCAAAGAAAATAGTTGTAAAATTCAACTTAAACAAATATAATTAGTTTTCCATTTGGCGTCTGTTTTGGATCCTCGGGTTTCACAGGAAGAGAGTTTTAAAATAACCACCAAATAAAGGATTTTAATTCTTAATATTTGAAATTACGGACCATTTTTAAGGAATTGAATCTCTAAAGATAAGTTGATGCTTAAGTTGAGATGTTTGGTTGAGATTTAAATTTAATTTGTTTCTGGTTGAGATGATTAAACTTAATAACTTTACCATTTCTCAGCTTGGAAAAAAACATGTCTCCAATTCGGTGTCTTCTTTCATGTCTTTTATTAATTTTTCGATGTGTGACAATTTTGTCGGAGATATAAGATGAAGAGTAGAAAAGTAAATATGAAAAATAATAAAATAATAATAAAAATTGCCACGTATCAAAAAAATGAATGAAGGACAAAAAAATAGACACCAAATCAAGGACATATAATTTTTTCAGCAAGTTTTAGAGAATCTTAATCCTTATTTTATTACAAGTCTTTGATTTATGCTTTCTTTGGAGTTATTTTCTATTAGTGTGTTCCAAATCAATGTAGTCCCCTAAATGTGTTATATTATACACTTGTTGGCTTTGGAGCCATAATATTAAACAAATAAAAAAATTAATGAGTTTTTCTGTTAAAATAAGAAATTGAAGAGTTGAACCAATAAAAGTGTCAACTTGTATGATTTTTTAAACTCAAGTGTACTCATATATACGATTTATTTGATAAATTCAAGGTTTTAAAAAGCGTTAAGCGCTAGTCGGGCGGTTGGAGCTTCAAACGTTTAGGCGTGGTCTAGGTGGATTTGTAAATTTTCTTATTTTTTATAATTTTTAATAGATAAAAGTATAAATTCAACTAAAAAATTAATTATAATACAATAATATTCTATAAAAACATAGTTTAGCATAAGAAAAGATAAGTCTTAGTTAATTTTACATAAAAATACATCAACATTAAAATCAATTCCTAAAAAACAGATATCCTCACTAATTTTTTGTGATTTATAGCGTACTATTTCTCGGTTTAATATTTAAAATGAAAATTATATGGTGAGAATATTTTGTTGTACATTAGTTTTACCAACTGTGCTACCTTTTTTTAATTGAAAAAATTGAACTATAATTATTATAGGTATCAATATCTTAAAAATTGGGGTAAAAATCGGATTAGGCAGTGCCTAGGCAAAGAAAGGCAGTCTAGGCAGTACCTAAGCAATAATATATCAGTCCAGCACCTGATAGCGCCTAAAGAATAAAAAGTCGGACGATAAATATTAAAATAGTACCTAAGCCAGACAGAGCTAGGTAGAAAGTTTTAAAACACTGATAAAATTCGTTACCAAGTCTTAGAATCGTAAAGTATTATCACAAAACCAAAAATAAAATATATAAAATAATTAATGCTAGGGAATCTTTTTGGTGCAATATTCTCCTATTTTGAGTCCGCATTAAACATAAATTTATTTTGGCATTATCTGCACCCAAGCACTCTTTTCTCCTAAATAAACCACTATTTCTAGCACTTTCAATCCTATAAAAATTGAAAAAACAGATAATTTTGCAAGATATTAGCAGATATATTTGACAAATCACTAAAAAATGATTGTGATTTGCATATGTGTTGACTCAATATTTTCTTTCTTGGAAAACAAGGCATATAGTTAAGATAACAACCAATCACATGCAGTATGAATTTTTTTTGGATCCAATTTGTAATTTAATTTGCAGTAATATATTTGCGCGGGTTATTCATTCAGTTAGTAAATGAAAAATAAACTATATAGTACAATTTTAATTTTGTTCTCCATCAAGTTGGAAATGCCTTATAACCTAGTAATTTAAACTGAACTTGTGATATCTAAACCTGAAAATTTTTCATTGCACAAATAAAAAAAACGTAATTCTCCCGGCAAACTCTCCTAAACCTAGGACATGTAATTTTATACTCCAATGATGTTTCATTTTATCCAGATTTTTTAATTTAATGACACATTTCAATTTATTTCATTTCAATAACATAACTACTTTTTCCTAAAAGCGCTCCTCTATATTGAAAAACTTCAATCGTTTTTTTACTTTTGAGGAAGAATTGCTACCCTATCTTAGTTTGTTGTGTCTTCGTTTTATTTTCACTTTGTTTATTATATATTTTTTATTCATTTTTCCAGGTGTTTTTACTATATCTTTGATATATTATTTTGAAATAAGCACGGTGAATGTGATTTATCGAGACAATCAATTATATGTGTACTGTAGATTGCATAATTTAAGAGTTTTTAGTAAGATCAATGCAGGTTTATTTATTTTGAAGGGTGTTTAAGGGATATCAATATATATTGTAGTTGTATTGTTTTATTTATGGAATTCTAAGGGATTATTGTTCCATTCATAATATCTGTATAGGTTGTTTTAGGCCCTGTTCTTTTAGACTATAATTTCATATAGTTCAGTTCAGTATAGTTCGGTGCAGTTCAGTGCAGTTCAGTTTAGTTCAGCTATGCGTAGTTATAAATTTACACTGAAATAAGTTCAGTTCAGCCAACTTCAATTCAGCTCAGTTCAGCTTTTAAAAATTGAAAATAATAGAGCCTTAGTGAGTTTTTCATTTCATGATATTTTTTTTATTTACGAGGTCTTTTTTTCTTTTATGTGTGGATCTTGTATCAAAAATAACCTAAATGGAGTGGGATCTATTCCTTTTTATTTTTCTAATATTTTTTTCTCTTAGTAGAATGAATACATACATCAATAAAAAATAACTCATAAATATCTTAAGTTTTTGCTCTAGTCTATATTTAAAAAAAAAAATTGCGCCCTAACTAGATGTTGTTCGAACTTGGTACCTATTAAAATCACAAACTCAGTCTTAATCACTAGGCTAAGACTTTATTATAAAAAAACCAGTATGACTCTAATCTGTATTTATTTTCGAGAGATATGAGAATGTTATTGTTATTTTTATGAGAGGTTATTGTTTGATTTATTTAATTATTTATATTCTAATCATTATTATTTATTGTAGTTGGGTTTTTCATAATTATTTATTTCAATAAATAAAATGTGGCTTTTTATGATTGATTTATTTATTTAAAGTACCATTATTTAGTGCTTGTTGATGACACGATTGAATCAATCATATGAGATGCAAAAATAAAATTAATTTTGTAAAAATAAAATAACTATACAAAAATCATCAAAACAAAGATAGAAAACATCTTAATAGTTAAGTTTAGTATATCAGGTGTAGGAAATATATAAAATTGTATGTTTCATGAACATAATATGCGAAACAATCCATATCTCTAGATGCAAAAGAGTCAAATCAAAGAGCTTATTTTAGTAATACCAGTTTTGACAGTATCGTAACGAACAAACAGAGAAGATGTATTGTAAAAAGAATCAAATTCGAGAATCTGATCTAATTGCTTAAAAAAAGATACAATTAAAAAAGTCAAAAGGGGCAATTTACGACTTTGAACTTTCCAATGAAATGAAATACTCCATATAATGAAGTAATGATTAGAAGAAAAGGCAAGCACCTGGATCTTACCAATACAATATTATAATTTATAACCATACCATGAATATAATCTTATTTACCCTTTTAATTTGTCTCTCTAAATGCATTAATGGCATGCTATTCACCCTTTGAATTTATTTTTCAACATTATTTTTGTATTATTATGAGTACTGTGAGGCAACTTGTATATTACATACATTGTATTTTTTTGACTATATAATCCTTCTTGAAGAAAGACAAATTCTACTGATCAAAAGCCATATTAATTCGGTGGAAAGGTCTCTTGATCTCATCTCAAATCAAATTTTATTCAATGTTACTTTGTTCTTAACTTTAATTTCTTTATGTAACGAAAATAATATTGATGTTAAAAAAAGAGAGAGACCGAGACTAATGTATTAACTAAGAATATAGTTGGAAGATTGATGACATATAGCCTTTTACTTGAATTTTATGAGTGTACAGTAAAGTTCATATTTTAATAAGTGGGCCTTTCTATGGTTACCTGGTTTTACATAATAATATTTTTTTCTAACAAACAATTGGATCAAATAATATATAAATCATAAAAAAACAATAAATGCAAAATAATAATTCCTTTCTGAAAGTAAAGTAATTATAGAATAACTCAAGTATATATTAAAAAAGATACCTGTAGAGGTGAGCGTTGCTTCATACATATAAAATATAATATTGCTTAAGGCACAATCAAACTTTCAAATTCATTTGGAGCGTGGAGCTATAATGGGTGACCCAATAAAATCATAATCGGGTTCTGATACCATGTGGAACAATGGCCTAACTCATCCTAAAAGGTACATCAAAGAGTGAGAGTTGCCTCACACAAACAAGAAATAACATTGCTCAAGTCACGACCAATGTGGGATATCTAATAGAAATTAATTCGACTGTGTTTATAAATTTTCTGTTTTTGCAATTAGGTTATTTCTGTTGGAGATGTCTCACATGAGAAATAAACAATGACAAAGAGTGGTATATAAGGGGTGGTGATTAGCCTTAACATAATCAAATTGGTTTTGTATTAGATGGGTTCAACCCCATTTATATATTCACTCATCACCAATCGAGTCCAACACTCTCAAGGTCCATAGATTCTCTACATGGATCAAAGCAGAAGGCTTAACAACCAGTGATCCTGGGTACGTGATTAAAGTCATCGTGGAGTTTGGGCTAGCAGAGTAGACTAGACCCGTTTATCACCTTGAGCCTCAGAGGAGATACGCCAAGGAAGGTTTGACAAATAACAACTGATTCAGGCCCAGTTGCACTTGAGCGAGAGTGTTGGAGATGTCACGCATGAGAAACAAACAATGACAAAGATTGGTATATAAGTGGTCTAGATTAGGCCTTAACATTAGCCAATTGATTTGTATTAGATGAGCTCAACCTATAATCGCACCTATAAAATCTAATACTCTCAAGACACATGAATTCTCAATAATTTCAAAATAAAAGTGCGTTACTTTAATCAAAAGTCCAAAGAAAAACATTTATTCATATAGGCAGAGATGAAACCTCCTTTCTGTAGACTTTTAGAGAAATTTTATAGGCAACGATTTGAAAAAAATATACTATTAATACTACATTTTATAAAATAATTATTTTGCATATATATCATACTATGATATGTGTATGTTATTATATCATTTGTACAGAACTCTTCAATATCATAATTATTGTTAATTTTTTTTCACAAATGCGATCACATTATTATATGCAAAAAGAAATCAGACCTTATCATATGTATTTCGAACCTGAAACAGTCTTATATCTTCTTTATGATTAAAGATTTTTTGAAGAGTCTAGTTATTAAACCTAGGACCTCCCACTACATGAAAGTGATGTACTTATTGAGCTACATCTTACTGGTAAACAGTCTTATATCTTAACACGTTAAAAAATCAAATTTCTCGTAAAGAGAGAATTTTCAAAATAATACTCCCTTTGATTTTTAATAACTGTCGCTTTTGAAAGAGAATTTTATTTTTAAATAAGTGTCACTTTACGGATTACAATACATTTATGTCCACCTTTTTCCCTTTTTTATCCTTATTTACCCCTTTATTGTAAAAAGTGAAAAAAATGAAGGATTGACTTTAAGAGTATAATAGTATTTTTATATCCCTAATTAATTGAACATTGATGTGTGAGAAAGTGTCAAAAGCGATCGTTATTAAAAAAAAAAGAACTAATATTTAAGCTCTTACTAGATCTTATTTTTCAACTTCAACTCACAAATAGTGCCTATCTTCCCTGCATGACATGGAGATATAATTGGTGACAAAAAAAGGACAAGTGAATTATATCACCTTCGCCGCAAGAAATTACGCTTTTTGTGACAACATATATTGTCACAAAAAGCAAGAAGTTGTCACATATAATATTTTGTGACAATAATTTGTTGTCACGGGGTCGTCGCTAATAACTCCTTAACAGATAATATATCCAAAAATGTTGTCACAAATATCAAAATTTTTTGTGACGACAATTTTTTATGACAACTTTTGTTGTAACTGAAATAAAAATATTGTCATCACAAATAAGCTAGCTGTCACGTACAATACATTAAAATTAACTAAAACTACGTGAGAACATAAAAAACGTCACATAAAAATTTATTTGTGACAATAAAGCTATCACATATATTACAGTTTTTTGTGATTTGTTGTCACAATATTTTTATTGGTTACAACTTTAATTGTAACTAAAAAGAGAACTACTTGTCACAAATGTATCATTATGTCATAAATTAAACTGAAACTTTGTGACAACTTCTGATTGTCGTCACGAAAATGGTATTTGTGACAATAATTAATGTCACAAAAAAATTTCCAAATGGTCACACAAGGCTATATGTGACAAAAAATAGTTGTCACAAAGATATCGTCGCTAATAACTCTGTAACTGATAATATTTCCAAATATGTTGTCACACAAATTGCATTTTTTGTGACAAAAATATTCATGTATACAATAAATTTTACTGAAACTACATGACAACTTTTATTAGCCATCACAAATGTTATTTGTGGCAGTTTTTATTGTCACATAATGTGGTGACAACATTTACACCAGTTATAACTTTTTTTTGTCACTATACATTTATAGTTAAATATTTGTAACAACTTTGGATTGAAGGGAACTAAAATTTAATTATATTAATTTTGACAAATATAAAAAATAATAATTAAAGAAGAAATTTTCAATTAATGAAATGAAAATTAACAAATGAACAAAATAGACTAAAATGCGTATATACTTAAAATAAGCCTAAAAGTGCACATAACTAAACTAATAATTAATTTATTACACCTTACAAAAATCATGAAAGTCAGAATGAAATCCACTTCCATTCAATACTAAATAAAAACCTAGTTTTACCCAAATTGAATAAACAAAGAACCATGATAAAACCCAAAATGCCAAGAAAAATAAGAGAGAAAGATGAATACCTGCAACTAAGAAGAAGACCAAAAATCAAAGCTGAGACTTAACTTGGACAGTGACTTCAAAGGTAATATCAATTTCTTGGTAGCAGCAAGATCACCTAGAAAAAGAGGATCGACATGGTTACGAGATGTGTGAGAGAGGGAACGAAATCTGTGATATCGATTTCTGATAACACCATATTCAAAATCAAGTTGTTAAGTAAAGAAAATAGATCACCTCAGGCTTTAGCTTGAGGAGAAAACCAGAATGGAAGGCTGAACAAAATTAGCAAGAATTTGCCACTTGAAACATAAGTGTCGTTGCCTGTCAAACACAAAATTAGGGATTTAGATAGCTGGAATTTTGAATTAAGCAAAGCAAAGAAGAGAAGGAAAAAAAATTAACCCAGAAAAATACAATCTTATTCTTAAACCTAGATCAAATTACAAACTCGAACAAAGAGGTAACATTTTTTTATAAGATCTACAAAAAAATCGTAGTTAATTCCTACATGCATAGCCTGATAATTATCGTAAAGGAAAAATGAAACATGATTAGTAAATAGTTACTAAATCAAAATGCATTCAGTAACATTTCAACTAAATCAACAACATTCAGCAACAATAAAGAACTTTTAAAACCAGAAAATAACAATAGATAAATTAAATTATGAACATGCATTTACTTTCCCACAAGGTAAACAGTTGCCCCTGAATAATTTCAAAGCTCTATTTTAGATCAATAATCTAGCCTTATTATAGAGAAATTAGAGTTTTCTTCTGTTCTTAATTTGAATTTTGGCCGGCAGAAGATTGGAAAAACTATAGAGTTTTCATGCTTAACGTTCTTTTCTTGATTAATTAATTAGGATTTCAATTGTTCAATCTTTCCTATTCTTTAGTTTCTTGATTTATTCTTAATTAGTTAATTCTAATTCTAATTCGTTATCCTTTCTTATTTTAATTTAAAATTTGATTACACCACTTAATTTATCTCATTTCCTTGTTCTAATTGTTCTTTAGGATGATTGCTAATAAAACGGATGTTTCCGATTCTTATTAGCATTCTAAACTTTCGAATTTGTCTCCTTTCCATATTCAAATTTATTTATCATATTAATTTCTAAATAAAAGAAAATTTACTACTAATTTGAATTAAAATAAGATAGTTTTCATTATATTCTATTTAATTTCCTATTCTAATTTAAATTCTGATGCAATCACAATTCCTAATTCTTTTCCTTGTTCAAATTTATTATTTATATTCTTGTTATATTATTTCTTTTATTTCCTATATAATTTTACATCCCAATTCAAATTCTCAATACTTACAATTGCTAATTCATTTCCTTGTTCAAATTCATTCATTCTATTGATTGCTTATGGAAAAGAAGTTACCTAATTAAATTAAAATTCTGATTTATAATTTATCTCCTTTCTATATTCAATTTTATTCATCATATTAAGGGCTAACTAAAAGGACATTTTGTTATAAATCAGACTTATTTCCATTATTGCCGTTTAATCTCAAAATCTATGTTGTTGTTCAATGAGGCTTCGACTCCAAGGACTGAGGAGCTTGCCCAATCGGCACCTCTTTGAAGTTGTGGCGCCCAGACATTAGTGAGGCGATCCAACGCCGCCTCACCTTGGCGCTTAAGAGAGTGCCTCAACGCCTAGTGATAACACTTATGACTATAGAAATACTATTATATCCCCTCTAAAATTCTAGGAAAAAAAGATAACATTCATAAAACAAGGTATGAAGCATGCCCAATAGATGATTAAAATGGCAATACAGAAACACCACAATATGCCCTCATTAAAATGAATCAAGCTGGTAATCTTGGTTAAAATAGATAAAACTGATAAAAATAAGTATGAAGCAATGCCGTCTACAAGCTACAAATCCAATATCATATTATCACCTCATTAGAGAATATGAAACCAGTAATCTAGGAAAGAAAAAAACAAGATAGCACTAATATAACCAAGTATGAAGCATGCTACTACAAACCACAAATTCATCTTGTTAATGTCATACTATTAGCAGTTATCATAAAAAAAACTGAACAAACAAAAGAGAGTGGCCTCCAACGAGAACGCTTGTTTGATCTCTCGAACAATCAAATTCTACAAAATTAAAGAATCGAACGTAGGAGTTCCTGAGTATATCAGAATACTCTTCTCCAAATGTTGGCTGCCCTACACCTATTATCAGTAGACTGGTACGAAATAAAGCATCTGGCCGAGAAGCTTCATCTGCTAAGAACAATCATCAGCAGCAACAAATATCAGTTCAACTGTAAATTGAGCAGAGAATTTCAAATGAAAAAAGCTATTAACCTCACTTTGATAAGCCACATCAACTCTTATTCATGTACAAGCAAAGCAACTAGGATTAATTTCACGACATAGACAAGCAATTAAAAAAAGTTAAAAAAAGTGAAGAAAAGAGACCGAGTAGGTTATAAAAAGCATCACGGTAGGCATCATAAACAAAAGAAGCATACTAATAATGAATTATTTGGTATAGAGATAGCCTAAGATTTCCGAGTTGTTCTTTATCTTTTCCACATAATTCAAGCCTCTTACAATAGTTGCATCTCTAATATTTCCGAAAATACAAATATGCTAGCAAACATTCTTGGGCTGTATATATGCTAGCAAAAGAAAAATAAGATTGGGGGGTGGGAGTTAAAAACATATATGTAGCGGCAGTGCTTTGAATTTAATTGTAAAAGGACAAAAAAATACTCTCAATAGCTTATAGACAAATACACAGATACACCAAGATTGATTTCACCAAAGATAGTTCAAGGGTAGAGTACATATAGTGTTAAAAACCAATAATGCAACATCTGAAGCCATACACGGTTACAAGGATGAGATTTTATTAGTTTATGGTTTAAAATATAAATCTAAGAAGATTGGAGCTAGGCTAAAGCCATAGTGGTCAAGAGGCATTAAGTTAGTTGAGGTCTTTGTGATTTAGTTGAGTCATGGTAGAGATTGATGTACGAAAGCAGTATGCAAATCAAGCAAATTCTAAGACTACCAATATAGTAAATGCAGAAACAATTATCTATGATATCAAATTAAAAATTTTAAAAAGCAAACATGGAATGTGCAGCTATTATGCTAAAATTTATAAGTTTTATAACATGAATTCAATGAAAGTTCATATTAATATTGGTGAAACAATTTTAAAGTTATTACAAGAAGTTTTGTATTATCAACAATAAACATGGTTTCAAGACTCAGCTTTTATTGAATAACATTGCAGATAATTATTCTACCTTAAATAAGACAAAATATCTTAAGAAGCTACGTGATGAATTAGAAATGCTCAGGATATTACAGTTTACTATTTGCAATCAAAACTACTTGAGCAAGCTTAAGAAAACATTGAGATGTGGTTTAGATAAGAACACAATACCAAATGCTTGTACAACCCTTAGCCTCACCCATTAGGTACATCAGTACATGCTTCTCCAGAAAGGCTTTAGCCATATTGCTGAAGCTTATATTTACAACTACAGATGCAGCTGTACCTCTTTATCACATCAATTACCTCTAGCTTAAGAATCTCTTCCTTGTTACCTTGTATGTGCATAAACTAAATCGACACAAAAACCAATAACACAGCAAACAAAGAGCAAAAATATGCAAACTATTGAGGACAAAACCTTAAATACACAACCCAACAACGGCATAACATAAAATTAGTAAACAAATGAATTAGCAATTCTAAAATGTAGCCTTGTAACAAAAAGAAAAACCTCATCCCTAATGAATATAATGCAAAAGATAATAGCTTGTAAAAAAAGAGTAGCATATCTAGGATTTAAATCGTAACACAAATAACGAAGTGAAGAACTAACATTAAAGATAGCCAAATCTAAACTAATAAGTGTACACAACCAATCCCTAATAAAAATAATAAAGGAACCTAAAAGAGTCTGTGAAAACCGATTTCAACATGAATTACAAAATTAGTAACGAAATAGAGAGGGAAAAAGAAATACCTAGATCTGTGGAATCGTATGAGGGAAAGGAAGTCGTACAAAATGGCGGAGAGGAATATAACCAATGGAACCCTTGAGTTGTGTTTACCTCACGCCAAGGAAAAATGAATAGTCGACATTGATGGAAGTGGCGGCAAAGAAGGTGTTGATGGCAGCCGAGAACGAAAATAAAAGCGAGAATTAGGGGTGAAAGAGAGAGAAGAGAACGAGAATGAATAAATGTTTAAAAAATCAATATATAAAAAATTAACATATATAATATAAGCAAGCAAAAAAATCGTAACAATTAAAAGTAATAATAATGGTTCCATAAAAAAAGTAATAATAATGGTATCAGTAATTATTAAATAAAATTAATAATATCAATAATAATAGTTTTTCACGTTATTATTATTAATAATATTCAAATAAGTAAGAAAATATTTATAAAAATACTATTATTAATGGGTAAAGTAGGATATAGATATGATGAACAAATCAGATGAAATGTGACCTTGCTGACATGTAAGGTGAACAAGCGACAACAACAAAAATAAAAAAGGGCAAGTGAGAGATGACGACCATGGAGAAGAAAGCCTTTGATGCTAAGACGAAGGATGGTGGCTCAACGGAGATGAGCCTTAGGGTTTGGGATTTAGGGTTTAGGATTTGGGATTTAAACATCATTTATAACTTTCTTATATACATTTTTATACCTTGCTAATACCTTTTATATAACTTTTTAAGTAATATATAACTTTCTTATACATTTTTTAAAAATTT
Source organism: Euphorbia pulcherrima (assembly GCA_947683365.1). Taxonomy (NCBI): domain Eukaryota; kingdom Viridiplantae; phylum Streptophyta; class Magnoliopsida; order Malpighiales; family Euphorbiaceae; genus Euphorbia; species Euphorbia pulcherrima. Next base: position 77,004,256 of record CANTUS010000014.1, read on the forward strand.
TAAAAAACTGTCACTTTTTTTATCTTTCTTATAAATTATATATAAATTCTTATATAGCCTGTCAGTGTTCTATACCTTTTATATACTTTTTATATAAATTTTTTTAATAACATTTAACTTTTCTATAACTTTCATGTACATTTCATATAACATTTTAAAATAATAAAAAAGTTTATAAAAAAGTTATAAGTTTATACTTTTTATACAGCGTCGACCATTAGCTGGAGAAGGGTGAGCGACCGCTCAGGGCCCCGAGCTTTGGGGGCCTCAAATTTTTTCAGGTTTTTACGAACATGAGTAAAGAAAAAACTAACATATAAACAAAATAGAAGAAAAACATAATGTAAACAAGAAGTGGTCTGGTGGTAGGGGTGTTCGTTACTTCCTGTTATTCCTTGGTTTGATATGGAGCAACCTTTTTGTGTTTTTTTATTTCCTTTTTACTTTATTGCATCTTTGTGCATGAGTTATTTTTTAAATTGTTCAGCTTTCATTGATATGGAGCACCCTTTTTTGTTTTTTCTATTTCCTTTTTACTTTGTTGCATCTTTGTGCATGAGTTATTTTTGAAATTATTCAGCTTTTATTGAAAATTATCCTTCATGTTGAGTAAATATGTATCACTACATGTTGAGGGATTTAAATGACGTTCGGAGGTCCATTTCAAAGTAGAAGGATATAAAGGGAGTTCGAAAATGCACATTTTTAAAGTTGAGGGAGTTTGGAGGTCTACTTCAAAATTAAGGAATATAAAGGGCGAAAACACACTTTAAGGAGTATAAAAGAGCATTTGACCTTTTTAAAACAAAATAATCAATTATTATAATATATTAAATTATTTAAACACTATAATGTATACCTTTTATACAAATTTTTAAGTAACATGTAACTATTTTATAATTCTTTTATATCCTTACTATAACTTTATATAACTTTTTAAATAACATATAACCATCCTATAATATTTTATATAATTTTATAAATAACATATTATTTCCTATAACTATTATTTATACATTTTCTACACCTTTTATTAAACTTTTTATAATAACCTATATTTTTTATATCTTTTATATCACCTTTTAAAAAACATATAACTTTCCTATAATTTTTTTATAACTTTTTATACATATTATATAACTTTTTAAATAACTTACAACCTTTTATACATTTTATAACTTTTTAAACAACCTATAATTTATTTATACATTGAATAGTTTTAGTTACAACTTTTACTTGTAACTGAATTTTTTTGTTTCAAGTTGAAGTTATTGTCACAAAGTAATATATTTTTTGCAACAAGCTTTTTATGTCGTCACGTATATAGTTTTTATGATGATAAAAAACTCATTGTCACAAATTAAATAATTTTAGTTACAATGTTTACTTGTAACAAAAACATTTTTTTTCAAGTTTAACTTACTATAACAAAAATAATAAATTTTTGCAACAATCTCGTCTGTTGTCACACATATAGTTTTTGTAATAATAAAAAAATTATTATCACGTATTGAATAGTTTTAGTTACAACTATTAATCGTAATTAAAGTATTTTTTGTTTCAAGTTATACTTATTGTCACAAAGTAATATATTTTTGTAACAAGATTTTTAAGTTGTCATGCATATAGTTTTTGTGACGATAAAATATTTATTGTCACATATTCAATAGTTTTAGTTACACCTTTAACTTGTAACTGAAATATTTTTTGTTTCGAGTTAAAATCATTGTCACAAAATAATATATTTTTTACAACAAGCTTTTTATGTTATCACATATATTATTTTTGTGATAGTAAAATATTATTGTCACATATTGAATATTTTTAGCTACAACTGTTACTTGTAACTGAAGTATTTTTTATTTCAAGTTAAATTTATTATCACGAAACTAATAAATTATTTGTAACAAGATTTTTATGTTGTCACATAAATAGTTTTTGGGACAATGAATTTTTTATTGTAACATATTCTAAATTATAGGTTACGACTTAAGTTGTAACAAAAAAATAGTAGTTACGATCTTAAAACCTTGTCACAAAAACATCTTTTTTATGTGAAAATTTTACAATAAAATTTCAACAAAACTAATCTTTGTGACATTAAAAATTTTGTTATAACAGATAATAATTTTTTTGTGACAACAATTTTAGTGACAAAGAAATTGTTGGCACATATTAAATGTTTTCTTATAGTGGCATGTGTTAATTTCTACACCAGAGCGGGTGTTTGTGGACTTGTTCAATAATTATCTTTTATTTTTTTTACCGCAAATGATATTAATAAGTGTATGGTTGACTGTCGTGTCATTAGTAAACAAATTTTCAGTTGTTTTGAATAACACTGAAAAAAATATATCAATAATTGAAAAAAAAATTCTATTTTTTTTTAAAAATGGACCTTAATTGTACAGTTTTAACTTTTAAGTTACCCAGATGATTTTGATCTGTATTCTACAAATATCTTAGTTGAATATTTAAGTACTATTTTTTTTCTCTTTTTCAGAATATTAATCTAATTCTTGCGGACATTTTTTTTTTGTTAAAGTCAGCTTCTTCTACCTCTTTGGGATCACATTTCTTGATGAATCCTCTCTTGGTCTCCATCGTACATATTCATTTATTGAGCTTAATACATTATAAATTTATAACCACGTTGAATTGAGCTTAGCTTGAAACTAAATATGGAGCTAATTAATTGGATTTCTTTTTGTTATTTTTGATGGTCTCTAGCTTCTTACTTGGCTCCCTTTTCATTACAAAAAGAACATTGCTTTAGCTTCTAAATATATAATTATTTGGTTGAAATTATGAAATCATTGAGAGTTGAATTTAAAATTACTACCTGCCAAGGACCGGTACCTTGATTTCCATTTATAGGACCAGATCAGGCGTGGCAATCTCCAAGGCTGGGATTTTTTTAATAAAAATTTCCACTTGTTTAATTAATTATAACTCATCCCAGCCTTACTTATTACTATGTAATATTGATGTTGAATTAGCTTCGCAGTTAAAAGTTGGGTAGGAAGGCTCAATTCTTTTCAACCGAAAAGAAAAGAGACTTATTTTTTTTTATCTTATTTACCCATTAGTTTTCCAAAAATATTTTATAGAGATTATTTGGTAAAACAATACACTGTGATTCAGACATTAATGAATTTTTTAATATGTGCGACACAACCTAAAATGAAAGTTTTCGAGGATGAAGTACTGTTATATCATACTGCATTTCCATGATTCCGTTGACTTTCTTTTTGTCCAAGAATTTGACATTATTATTTTAAAAAAAATTAGCATACATTAAATAAAAAGAAAAATCTTCAACCCGATTCAAATATGACTCGAACTTAAAACTTCCAGAGGTCACAGCTTTAGTGTTAACCACTAAGCTAATTTGACATTATTCTTAGTTGACATTAGATATAATTTTATTCACTAAGCTAATTTGGATTAAAAGTCAATTTTTTTTTGAACTGTGTAAGACCTTACTGTAAGAATTAGTAGTTGAATTTCACTTTTACAATCTGTGAAAAATGAAGTTGATTAATAATATTTGTGTTTTTATAATATCACGCCCATAATATTTTTTTTTAATATTTATATGGATCTTCATTAAAATAATCTTATTTAAGACATCATATTTTCTTTATTTTCTTTGATTGCCCTAAAACTTCAAAAATAGTTATTGTACAAAGCATGATTGATTCCAGTTGAGTCGGAGTTTGTCTAACCTTGGATTCTATCTATGCTCTAGCTTCAAGCCACGTACGTAATTCCTTTCTGGAAAATAATACAGCTGACTATATAATTTTCGTTGACTTATAATTCTATTTTCAAGCTTTGACATAATATTAATAAAAAGATAAAATTAAAAAAAATATCATATGATTTCACGTATTTATAAAAAAAGGTACGTGAAATTTATTTTTGTAAAAAGGAGTACGAAGTTTTACACCATTAATAAATCAAGAAATTCTTCCTAACTCCCTCATAAAAGCTTACATGGCGAGGGCACTTTTGGAAAAACCAAATTTGTTGTTCTTCCTCATGTTCTAAAACCCTAGCATCAAACCCAACTTCCTTCGAGATCTGTAATTACATGTCAAGGTTGATTTCATCTTCTTTAGAGCCGACAGCGGCTTCAATCTCACCGGGATATGCACTTCTCCTCTATTCGTCAGCCTCACAGCCGTGGTAAAGCCAATGAAGTACATTACTAAAGAAGAGCTTTCAACTCACAAAATCCAGACCATCTCTGTTTCAATTTGAATCACATGACAGTATGCTTTCAGGAGTGCTCCTTAGTTCTTGAACAATCCGATAGCTCTCAAAATAGCTCTTCCATTTCGTTTCTTTTCCCAAAAGAACACTTCCATTCCTAATTTCATTTCTTTCTTCTGGCAATGGATAAAAATCAAATTTTCGAAATTAAATCCAAATTAACAATCAGAAATTACTAAAGAGGTGTACTTCTCAATTCTTTTAATTTTCTACCCACCAGCAAGAAGAAATTGTTTATTATTGGTCCTTTTTCTAGGCTAATTTTACCGGAACTATCCACGGTGGTCAAACGAGAAGCTATTGAAAATTGTCTAAATCGAGCGTGGCCAGTTCTGGTATGGCCGAGAAGTGAAATGACTTTCCTAAATTTGGAAACGCCAACATCAGCAACTACTTATATTCCATCTCAATATCAACCGGAGATCTGGAAATCAAAGGTAGAGACAGAGAGGATGAATTAAAATCTAGCTTCAGATGATAATTTACTCTATCTTGTGTCATTTGGTAATCTAATTTGATTTAGTGATGAGTTTTGCTTGCGTTTTCTTTGATTTTGTGTAATTGATGCAATTTTCGTTCATAGTTTTTGAAGTCAGATAAGAGATACCAAGAAGGGTGAACAACAAAATTGGTTTTTTCAAAAGTGCCCCTCGCCAGGTCAGTTTTATTAACCAAGTTAGGAAAATTTCCTTAATTTGCTTGACGGATAAAACCTCAAACCTCTTTTTGTAAAAATAAATTCCACAAACCGTCTTTTACAAATACGTGAAATCACGTGATACTTTTTTTTTAAGTTTAGAGTAATAAAAATTAATTAAATGGTAAGACCTCCCACCAGCGACCTCCATAATTACATTCACTACCTAGAAGGCATAAATGATGGAACTCAGAAATTTTGCATGAACTCGTTGCATATCTGATAGATTGAGTTCTCTGCGGAGATGTGTCGGTTATATGGAGTGACACTTTTTCACTCTAAAATATCGGGACTCATATAAAAATTTTCCCTGATAGGTTAAAATGCAGTGACAGTTGTACGGATCAGGCCCGGCCCTAACAGTTTGGGGGTCATAGATAAATTAATATTATAAGTAATAACATGGGGCTCTCAATAAAAAAAATAATGAAATAAAACATATTTTTTTGTAAAAATAAAGAATTGAATTCTTGATCTCTCATAACTTTAATAAAGTCCTTACCAACTCTACTAACATTAATTTATGTCTACTTTTATCTTTAAAATAATAAAAATTAAATCTTCAAATAAAAAAACATTTTTGGGCCCCTTCCAGCTAGGATCCCTAGGCGGTGGCACCTATTGCCCACCCCAGGGCCGAGAGAGGAAGGGCAAACGACTACGATGAAATTTATCAACGTATAAGTTAAAATCACTAGCAATTTACTCTATAAAGAAAAAACATAATCAAAGCATCCAATATACTAAATGAAGATCTCTTATAAAGAAGGTACATTTTCGGGCTTGTGATGTCATAGAACACATATGTCGTTTGGTTCGCGAAATACAACATAATAGGACGGAAATGTAATAAGAATTCCTTATGGACTCCTTCAGAAACACATATTCTATTCCACCTCATTCCATTTTATTCCGCGAACCTAACGACATCATAGGGTTGTAAAATTTGAAGGAATATTTACTATTTAAAAGATAACTCAAATGTAAATTCTAGACTAAATGAACGTTTATACTATTTAGCTATTTGGATGAAGCATTCTAAATTTCTTATGAATATATTATTAAAACTGAAATTCATTTTATGATATTAGTTCAACTAAAATATAATAATATTTTGAGTAATCATATTCTTTAGAGGTAAGCTTTAAAACCAAAATATATATGTTATGAATTCAGAATAGTAATACTGTTGAATTAATTTTATTTATGTTTGCATTATCTTGAGTTTGAGGATCAACTAATATTTTAATTATTTTACAGAAAGGAAAGTAAAAACAGTAAGATATATAGGAGGACTGTAAATGAGTTTTCCCTTAATTGGATAGATATTTTGAAGGCTTCTATTATTTGTTTATTTCAAATGTGTTTTCCAGAATCCTACTCATTTCCTATTTTTCCTGGTCTTCAATTCCAATCAACTCATTCTTTCCTCTTTTTAAAATTTGTATTGAAGTGAAGCATGCAAGATTCATCTTGTTTCAATATCTAATTTTTGGAAATGTTGAATTTTCCTTCCCTTTCAATATCTCTAAACGTTATACGGCTCAATTTTGATTGCTTTCTCCTTCATTTCCTTTCAAAATTGTAAGGTTCAATTTTTAAAACATATAACTGAAGAAGCCCATTGTTGCAGATGAGGGGGCGGAAATAGTAGAGGAATGGCGACAACTATTGCATAGGAAGCATATATAGGGGAAAATGGCCGGCCAGAGGGGGGGCGGCCGCCGCTGCCCGCCACCCCCTAGCTCCGCCAGTGTATTGAGGTGCCATCATTGATTTGCAAATATGTGAACTAAATTATGTTTAGTTTTGTAAACGAGACAAGTAGAGCTAGACTATAAACCGTTTAAGTTTGGTTTGAAAAATCTAATATATTCATCAGTAAAAATTTTGTTTTTAATATGTACAAAATTAACTGGTTCACAATCTTTTATCAAGTCATTTTATTAGTTTTTACAAGTGTCTAATCGAGCTCTCTAGCTGATCTTTGTTCTGCCCAAGTAATGTATAGACCGAAACTGGAAATTGTTTTAGTCCAAGTCACTCATGAATTATGAGGCTAGTCTCATTTGTAACACTAATTATGCTACCTTTTTTTTTATAGTCCGAACACTTCTTATTTGTGTGGCACTAATCTCCGTCTCGCAGTTTTCAAACACTCGCCACAGGCTTGAAGTTTAAAACTGAGACATCACTTGATAAAAATACTTTGAGACACAGTGATTTTATCAAGTAAGCTAACAGGTGGAAACTAAGTATAGTAAGTTGAGAACAACCATAATCCAGAATCCCATAATTGCTTTGGATAAGTAAATGATTGTAAAACGTGGAGAAAATTAATCAACGCAAGAATCTTTTTTTTAGCATAAAGAAATGCATTAGAAGTTGCAGCTTACGAGTAAGGCCTCAACTATTGCAATTCTTTTTGTAATATGGAATTTGTAATTAAACAATGAATTGCTCAACTTGTACTTCAGCTAAAAATATTTCATATTTTCATATGATCTAGTTTATCCTATAAATTCATTTTGTTCAATTGTCTCCAATTTGGTGTCTCCTTTCATGTCTCTCATTCATTTTTTTGACACGTGTCAAGTTTTAATATTATTTTATTATTTTCCAAATTTATTTTCCTACTTTTCATCTTATCTCTCCTACAAACTTGACACGTGTCAAATAAATGAACGAGTAGGGAACACCGAATTACGGACATATAATTTTTTTTCCAATTTTACCATCACTTAGCCAATAACATAAAAAAAATTTACCATCAACTGAGAAGTCCTAAGTAATTGTAATTGAAATTAAAAAAAAAATAATTAGGATACCTTCGATATACCAAAGGAAATAGTTGTAAAATTCATCTTAGACATAATCGGTTGTTCATTGGCGTTTCTTTCAGGTTTGAATCCTGAGGTTTTACATGAAGAAAGTTTAAAAATAGTCACCGAATAAATGATTTCAATTTTAAATATTTGTAGTTACAGACCAATTTTTTTAGGATTTAGAATCTCTAAAGATAAGTTGGTGGTAAAGTTGAGATATGCGGTTGAAATGTTAATTTAATTAGTTGTTGGAATGGTCCACAATACATTAAATCGTAACCATAAATGTTTAACATATGATTGAGATGGCTTAAATTCTCTATCTTTACCATTTTCAGCTTTAGAGAATCATAATTCATTTTATTATAAGTGTTTAATTTATGCTTTATCTGGAGTAAATTTCTGATAGTGTGTTATGAAATCAATGTAGTCCTCTGATGTGTTATATCATAGACTTGTTGGCTTTGAAGCCCTAATATTAGCGGCTCTCAATCTGTTAAATAAATGAAAAAGAAAAATCAGTGAATTTTTCTGTTAAACAAGAAATTGAAGAGTTGAATCAATAAAAGTGTCAACTTTGTTGTTTTTTAAACTCAAGTGTACTCGTCTATACGAATTATTTGGATAAATTTGATACAAAGTCTTAGAATCGTAATGTATGAAAGTAAAATTAAAATATAATTATTAATGTTAGGGAATCTTTTTGGTGCACTCTCCTATTTTGAGTCCACATTAAACATAAATTCATTTTGGCTTTATCTTCACCCATGCACTCTTTTTCTACTAAATGAACCACTATTTCTTGCACTTTGAATCCTATAAAAATTGAAAAAAGAAAACAGATAATTTTGCAAGATATTTTAGGGGACAAATAGCAGATATATTTGACAAATCACTAAAAAATGAATGTGATTTGCGTATGTGTTGACAAAAATTTTACTTTCTTGGAAAACAAGGCATCACATGCAATATGATATTTTTTTGATCCAACTTGTAATTAATTTTGCGGTAATATATTCGTGGGAAAGGCTTAGTTTAGTGGTTAAGCTTTAAAGTTGTGATTTTTGAAGTTGCAGGTTTGAGTCCACATTCGGATCGGGTGGAGGATAATATTTTCCTTTATTGTTATTGTAAGTCCATATTAAGCAAAAAGAAATTTAATTTTGCAGCAATATATTAATGCGAGTTATCACAAGAATATAGTACAATTTTAATTTAGTCCTCCCTGCAGTTAAGAATGTCTTGTCGGCTAATGGTTAAGACTGAATTTATGATCTTTAAATAACTTAGAGCGAAGCAAGAAATTTTCCTTATATTTAAGGTAAGTGCAATATTGGGCAAATTAAAAAAAAACTTGATTCTCCTGTAAACTCTCCTCAACTCAGGACGTGTACTTTTATACTCTAATCCAGTTTCATTTTATCCAAAATTTTAATTTAATACGGTCTGAATTCATACAATACAATTCAATTTATTTCATTTCAATCTAAAATAATATAAACTGATTTTCACTAAAAGCGCTCCGCTTTTTTAAAAATAAAAGTAAAAACTCAATCGATTTTTACTTTGGAGGAGGAATTACGACCCTCGCTTAGTTTGACGTGTCTTCCTTTTATATTCACTTTGTTTGAAACATATATTTTTATTCATTTTTTCATGTGTTTTCACTATATCTTTGATATATCATCTTCTTTCAAAATTAGCACGGGTGAATGTGATTTATCTAGACAATTTATTACTCCATCCGATTTCAAATAAATGACCTTTTGACTTTTTATTTTGGTTCAAAATAAGTGACCATTTAGATTATCAATGCAATATTTATCGTTCTTTCTCTAATTTTTCCTTGCATTAATTAGGAAAGAGATTAAGTATTGTTGAGATTATAAGTTGGTAATTATGAAGAAAGAGAATTTCATGAAGGATAAATTGATCTTTTTGATTGCTTAATTAATGTCTTATTGATTTTGATAAAAAAAGTCTAAAAAGTCTTTTATTTAGAACCGGAGAGAGTATATGTGTACCGTAGATTGCATAATCTATGAGTTTTTAGGAAGATCAATCAGATTTATTTATTTTGAAGGGTTTAAATGATAGCATTTATATTGTCGTTCTATTAAGTGTTTCATTTATGGAATTCTAAATTGGATTATTATTTCCTTCATAATAGTGGCCTCGTTTGGTAAAATTATTGCGGCTGTTGTTATTGTTATTATTTGCTGTTGCGATTTGCTTTTACAATTTCTAACTAATTTGTATTTAGTGTTTCGTAAAAATATAAATTGCGATTGCGATTACAGATATGAATTACTAAAATGAACATATTTTAAATAAATTAGTAATAATGAATAAACTTTTTAAAAAAATAAATAACAAAAGTAAATTAACCAGTTTCAAATTAAATCCTTTTATTAAATTATAATAAAAAAATTAAACTTCTTAAAAAATAATAAAAAAATTAAAACTGAATAAATAAAACTAACCTAAATTAATCAAATTTCAAATTTCAAATTTTTATTAAACATTATTTAAAGAGTAATTAGATAATTATATGTCAAACCATAAAAGCAGCCCTATAAAAGCAGTATTTTGATGTGGTTTGAAAAAGTAGGTAAATCTCTTATGAAAAGAAATTCTGTATGAATTTTAAATCTTATCAAACATTAATTAATTTCTTTTTTTTAAAATAGAAAAAAGACCTTATTTTTAACTATCAAACGGGGGCACGATCTGTTATAGGTTGATTTAGTTGAGTTTTCCCTTTCATGATATTTTTTCTGTTTACGAGGTCTTTCTTTTTTCTTTTATATATCTATGGATCTTGTTTCGACATTAACCTAAATGGAGTGGGATTTATTCCTTTTTATTTTTCTAATATTTTTTCTCTTAATAGAATGGGTATATACATTAATTTTTTTTATTGTCTATTTGATTCAGTAAAGCTCTGTCCCGACTATATCCGAATCTTATTCAGGTCACATAACTGGGTATAGTGGGTGAGTCTTTCATTAAAGATTTTTTACATTAACAAAATTCGAACCTAAGTCCTTACTTAAGTGATACCAAATTTATTAAGCGAGTAACCCCATTGGCACATGCATTAATAAAATAACTCATAAATATTTAAAGTTTTTTACTCTTGAGAGAGATATGAGAATGCTATTTTTTACTTTAATAAGATAAGAGGTTATTTTTTTATTAATTTAAATTTTTTATGTTCTAATCATCATTATAGTGGGTTTTTTATGATTATTTTATTAGTAATGAATAAAATACTTTTTTATAATTATTTTATTTTTTTCAAGTAACCATTATTTTATCCTTGAGGACAATCAGGTCAACTGTATGAAACTTGATTCATAGCTAAACTATCATTTATAAGATTAAATGAAGTATAAAAAATCATCAAAACATATATAGAAAACATCTTAATAGTTAAGTTTAGTATACCTGGTATCTATAGATGCAATGAGGTCAAATCAAAGAGCTTATTTTAGTAATATCAGTTTTGACAATATCGTAACGAACAAAGAAGATGTATTGTAAAAAGAATCAAATTCGAGAATCTGATCTAATTGCATAAAAAAAGATGTAATAAATCAAAGTCAAAAGGGGCAATTTACGACTTTGAACATTCCAATGAAATGAAATACTCCATATAATGAAGTAATGATTACAAGACAAGGCAAGTACCTGGATCTTACCAATACAATATTATATTTATAATCATACCATTCATATAATCTTATTTACCCTGTTAATTTGTCTCTCTAAATGCATTAATTGCATGCTATTCACCCTTTAAATTTATTTTTCAACATTATTTTTGTATTATTATGAGTACTGTGTGGCAACTTGTATATTACATACATTGTATTTTTTTGACTATATAATCCTTCTTGAAGAAAGACAAATTCTACTGATCAAAATCCATATTAATTCGGTGGAAAAGTCTCCTGATCTCATCTCAAATCAAAATTTATTCAATATTACTTTGTTCTTAACTTCAATTTCTTTATGTAAGGAAAATAGCATTGATGTTAATAAAAAAGAGAGAGACTGAGACAAATGTATTAACTAAGAATATAGTTGGAATATTAATGACATATAGTAATTTTACGAACTAAAACTGAAATGAAATTGGTTGAACTAAATTGAAGTGAGCTGAATTTAACTGAACTAAATTCATTTCAGTATAAATTTATAACTACGAATAACTGAACTGAACTGAACTGAAGAGGTTTAAACTGAATTGAATTGAATTGAACTAAATTTAGTTTAAGAGAACAAGACCTTAATTAAATTTTATGAGTGTACATTAAAATACATATTTTAATAATTGTGTGATTTCTCTAATTACTTTATTTTACATGATAATCATTTTTATCTAATCACAATTGGATCAAATATCATATCCATCATCTAATAACAATAAAATGCAAAATCGTGATTCATTTTAAAAAGTAAAGTAATTATAAAATAATTCAAGTATATATTAAAAAGGAAATTCATTCGACTGCATTTATATATTTACTGGCTGTGCTATTAGGTTATTTCAAGGAAAAAGTACATAGTTGTATCAAAGCCCAACAATAATTTTTATTAAAAGTTTGGTCAACAACACAAGTGTCTAATTTCACAAGCTTCAACAACATAAATACGTTCCTCTGCAACAGTTTATGCACTTGCACAAGACATGTTTTTTTATTTTATTTTCTTATTTTGCATTTATCTCTCAAATCGTTTATTTTTTTGACATGCCGCTCTAGAATTTTTTGTTCGTCTCATTTTTATCTTCGAAACGTCATCCATTGTCATATTTTTTTTTGACTTTTTGGCAAACTTTTCAAAATCTGGTATTTTGCCGGTATAAATTTGGTATGAAGTGATTTTTGTTTGATTTCTTCATAAAATGCTAGTTTATGGGTTATTTTCATCACACCTAGTATTTTGCTGGTATAAATCTGGTACGAAGTGGTTTTTGTTTGATTTATTCAAAAAATGCAAGTTTACGGGTTATTTCCATCACACCTAGTATTTTGCTGGTATAAATCTAGTATGAAGTAGTTTTTGTTTGATTTCTTCATAAAATGCAAGTTTATGGGTTATTTTCATCACACCTAGTATTTTGCTGGTATAAATCTGGTATGAAGTGATTTTTGTTTGATTTCTTGATAAAATGCAAGTTTATGGGTTATTTTCATCACACCTAGTATTTTGCTGATATAAATCTAGTAGGAAGTGGTTTTTGTTTGATTTCTTCATGAAATGCAAGTTTATAGGTTATTTTCATCACACCTAGTATTTTGCTGGTATAAATCTTGTATAAATCAAGTATGAAGTGGTTTTTATTTGATTTCTTCATAAAATACAAGTTTATGGGTTATTTTCATCACACCTAGTATTTTGCTGGTATAAATCTGGTATGAAGTGGTTTTTGTTTGATTTCTTGATAAAATGCAAGTTTATAGGTTATTTTCATCACACCTAGTATTTTGCTGGTATGAAGTGGTTTTTGTTTGATTTCTTCGTGAAATGCAAGTTTATAGGTTATTTTCATCACACCTAGTATTTTGTTGGTATAAATCTGGTATGAAGTGGTTTTTATTTGATTTCTTCATAAAATGCAAGTTTATGGGTTATTTTCATAACACTTAGTATTTTACTGATATAAATCTAGTATAAATCTGGTATGAAGTGGTTTTTGTTTGATTTCTTCATGAAATGCAAGTTTATGGGTTATTTTCATCACACCTAGTATTTTGCTGGTATAAATCTGGTATGAAGTGGTTTTTGTTTGATTTATTAAAAAAATGCAAGTTTATGAGTTATTTTCATCACACCTAGTATTTTGCTGGTATAAATCTAGTATGAAGTGGTTTTTGTTTGATTTCTTCATGAAATATAAGTTTATGGGTTATTTTCACTACACCATTATTTTGCCAGTATAAATCTGGTATGAAGTGATTTTTGTTTGATTTCTTCATGAAATGCAAGTTTTTCACACCTTGTATAATGCTGGTAAAATGCTTATTTTTCAGAGATGGTAAAACACTGGTAAAATATTGGTATAAAATAAAAACTCGAAAAAAGTATATCATCATAGATCTAGTTTCGAAGATAAAAACGAGACGAACAAAAAAACTCTAGAGCGGCATATCGAAAAAATCAACGGTTTGCGAGATAAATGCAAAACAAAGTAAAAAAATAAAAAAGGGAAGGAATCGCATGAACATGAAGGAAAAAGGGAGGAACGTATAAACTGAAAAAAGAAAGTTTAAAATCTGACCAAACAGTTATTTATAAAAATAAAGGGTAAAGAGATAAATATTTTAGCTAACCCTTAATTCCGTGCAATTTCCCTTATTTCAAAATTAAAAGAGCATTACTTTAATCAAAAGCCGAAAGAAAAACATTTCTTCGTAGGTAGAGATGAAACCTCCTTTCTATTGATTGTTAGAGAAATTTTATAGGCAACGATTTGACCAAATATATATACTACTAATACTACATCTCTATATTTTATAAAATAATTATTTTGTATATATTATTTTTTTAATAAGTGTGATATTCTTGTTTGTTATTATATTATTTGTGCAAAACTCTTTAATATTATATATTTTTTAATTTTATTTTTCATATATTCGCTCATAGTATTAAATATAAAAAAAAATTTACACCTTATTTTGGATGTGTTTCACTTCTGATACATCTAAAGCCGCAGTTTCAGTCTTAACCTTGGATAAAACATTCACCACCTCTTCAACATGATAACTAATTAATACTGCAGTTGTTTATTAATAAAAAAAAATAGTCTTATATGTTAAAAAAATCAAATTTCTTGTAAAGAGAAAATTCTCAAAAGTTATAAATCATTGGACTCTTAAATTTGGCACAAAAAGCCGGATACCGCCCTAAACTTTCATAAATTTTAAGTAGCCCCTTGAACTTAACAAAAGTACACAAGTTCGCCCTCTTCATTACCACTTATCAATTTCTGATTGAAAGAATAAAAATCAGAAAAAATAACTTATTTAAAAAGTCAAGAGAGAAAAGCTTACATTATATTGTTTTATATGTATACAAATTAATACGAGGCAATTGGTTTTGGGAGTGACCAGATATTTGTTTGAGACTAGCTTTCGGTGTTTATACAGACGATAATTGCTCTCATATAGTTGAAGCAATTGAAAGTGGCATTCCAGAAAGATTCCAAAAGCGAGAGAGGGTAGTTAAAAAAAAAAAACTCAAAATACAATAATTTGGTTGATTTATTCCATTAATCACAGCCACGTTGAAATCTCATTACATCTGACTTTTGAATCCCTCCAACTTACATCCATTTAATACCCGGCGACTTTTGCTTCTCGAAACTCACTATAAATACAACCCGCTCTTCTGCTTCTTCTCCACTCAAATTTACTCATTCAATTTTATTTCTCTCTTCTCATATCTCTTCTGTACAATTGATTTATATTATATTAGCAAAAGAATCTATACACAAAACATTATAAATGGCTTCTCACAAATCATCTTTATTTTCTATGGTTTTAACAATCACATTGATGTTTTTGTCAAGTGAAGCACAACTATCTTCGAATTTCTACGACACTAGCTGTCCTAATGCATTGACTCTTATCAACTCGGCTGTTACTGCAGCAATTGACAATGAGCAAAGAATGGCCGCTTCCCTTATCCGTCTTCATTTCCACGATTGCTTTGTTCAGGTAACTAATCTGACACGAGAAGACGATTTATTAACACAGCACATATATAATTTGTGTTAAAATTTAGGCATTGATGTTGATGCAGGGTTGCGATGGATCGGTTCTGCTGGAGGGTGGCGAAAGAGGTGCAAGGAATAATGCCAATTCTATTAGAGGGTTCGAAGTAATTGATGCTGCAAAGACTCAAGTAGAGAGTGCTTGTCCTGGAATTGTTTCATGTGCCGACATTCTTGCTGTTGCTGCTCGTGATTCTTCTGTCGCTGTGAGTAATAGTATTTCTATATTTAGTAATTATTGCAACTGCTTATTTGTTTTACTAATAGGGTACATATGTGTTGCAATAAATAGGCTGGAGGACCGTCTTGGACGGTTAATCTTGGAAGGAGAGACTCACCAACTGCAAGCTTAGCTCTAGCTAATAGCGACCTTCCTGGCTTTAACGACGACCTTGCCACCCTTACCGCTTTGTTCAGTAGAAAAAATTTAAACCAAAGAGATATGGTTGCCCTTTCAGGTATGTCTTTTGCATATATAACTTTTGTTTCAATAAAAATAAGTATTACACAATAGTGAAAATTTAAAAATAATTATGACTTGATTGTGTGTATATATACAGGAGCGCATACAATTGGGCAAGCTCAATGTGCAACATTCCGTGGCAGGATTTACGGCAATGGAAGCGATATTGATCCGGCCTTTGCGACCACAAGGCAAGCCAATTGCCCACAAACTGGTGGCAATTCAAACTTGGCACCGCTTGATTTGGTCACCCCTAATACTTTTGACAACAACTATTACAGCAATTTGATTGCATTGAGAGGCCTTCTTCAATCAGATCAGGTGCTTTTTAGCGGCGGGGCAACTGATAGTATTGTCAATGAGTACAGTAGTGACGGTTCATCTTTTAGTTCTGATTTTGCGACGGCTATGGTTAAAATGGGTAATCTTGACCCTCTTACTGGTACTCAAGGAGAGATTCGGGCCGTCTGCACTGCCCCTAATTAATTTGTTTGTTTGGCAAACAATTTGAAATTATTTGCTTCTTTGCACTATATGGATAAATAGTGGGATTCATTCTGCTTAATTATTTATAATACGTTTCCCACTCTCTAGGCTTTGTCTTTCTCATGTACTTTTCAACATTGTTTTTAGATTTTTTTTTGTCTTCATTTTTTAAGGTGTACTTTAGACTATTTAGTTTCTTTGGAAGTTGTAATTCAAACGGTTATTATATTATAAATGTCTCGCTTTATTTCCAATCTATTCCAATCTATTCATATATATATATATATATATATATATATATATATATATATATATATATATATATAAATAAGTAAAGAAGTCTTAAATTACTTTTTTACCCCTAAACATTTTAAGAAAAGTATTAACATGTTATTATTAAATTTATTTTATTTTATTACCATAAATACCAATTTATTACTATAATAATGATATTTCAAATTAGTATATTCATAATAATAAAAACAATACCAAAATATAAAATTAAGATAATAATAACAATAACAACAATAGCGATAATAAAATATTTGATGAGTATTTAAAAGTGATTAATATTCATACTAATCATAACAATACCAAAATATATAATTGTTGATTATAAAATTAACATATTATTATAACAACAACAATAATAATTTTTACCCCTATAATTTTCAAAAGAAATATTTCAATTTTATTATTAAATTTATTTTATTTTATTACCATATTATTCCAATTTATATTACTATAATAATAGTATTTAAAATTGGTTATTATTCATAGTAATCATAACAATACCAAAATATAATTTGGTTCATTATAAAATTAAAATAATAATAGTAACAACAACAACAATAATAATAATAATAATAAAATATTTGATGAGGAAAAAAGAGTGACATTAATTCTTATAGAGTCACATTAATTCTAAATTATAAATCTGTTTAAGAATAAATTATAAATTATATCTGTCAAAAGAATTTGAGTATTTAATTAACTGCTAATTAATGTTTAAAATATGAAATTTTTTCTTAAATATGATTACAATCAATAGAATTATATTTTGGTATTGTTATGATTATTATGAATATTAACTAGTTTTAAATACCATTATTATAGAAACAAATTAAAGTAATCGTATAACTAATTAAAGTAATAATTATACAGTAACATAATTCATGATTGCTGATAAGAATTATAATTCAAAACTGTTTTAGTAATTAATGATTATTTGACTTTTAAAATAATATACAAACGAACATATATAAAGAAAACTCATCAAAATATTTAACATTTCACTTTTACTATAAATACTAACTAATTAAAATTTGTTGATTATAATCCTATTTAATAATTAATGTAACTTTTTTTCCTCATCAAATATTTGACAGTTAATCTCAATATAACGGTAAAAAAGTATAAATTATAAACCTATTTAATAAAAAATTTGAATTTTATGACGGTACTTACTCTTATAATGGAATATTTTAAATTATTTGGTCAACTAATATATCTCCTAAATCTATTTATTTAAAATTTAATTTATTGTTCTTTATTTTATTTAATTATGTTGGTTATAACCCTATTTAAGAAAAATTTGAATTTCGTAAGAGTACTTACTCTTTATTTATGAATCAGTGTGACTCCTTTTTCGTCATCAAATTTTGACAGGAAATCACAAGATAATTGTAGAAAAGTATAATGTTCATTATGTTGAAATAGAAACATAATTCGGTGGATGATATTAACCCAATTAGGGTGCAACTGAAGATGGATTTTATATGTGATATAAATTCAACTAAGATGCAATGGACCCTCAAAGTACGTATTCTACGCCTTTGGGTCATTCGAGAATGCAATAAAGGTAAATATTACGGTTATTTTTTACTATTAATTTAATTTAAATATTTAAATATAACCAGCATAAAATTGTTGTACTTTATATTTTCTCTAATATCAATTTCATATGGTTTGAGTGTAGATTGATGTCTGTTAGTCAACTGGGCTTTAAAAGAAAAACTCAAATATCATCTCAAAATGCATACTCTGTGTCTAAAGAGATAGCAAGTGGATCAGTAGAAGTAAAGACTATCGTAGAATGGATGGAATGTAAACAAGTAAGTACAATATTTTGGCAAACAAATTTGTTATAATTAATTAAATATTCTAAATTAAAACGTGGTAAACAATTTATCCTTTTTTTTCTCAAATCATGCATAAATAAATCATGCTTCACAATTATTTTTATGATGATTTTTAAAATTATTCATGAAAGAGTTTTTTGGATTGTGGTAAAAATTGTTGATTTAGGGTGCCTAAATGGTTGGTCATATCCGAGGTGTAGAAATAGCAAACCTTTCAAAAAGGTAGAAGTAAATGGGAACATGCTCTTTTGCCAAAAGTGTAATTGTTTTGATTACTCGGCTTTCCACAGGTAAACATTGTGCATCTAAAATTTGGCTTTCAATTATTCAATTAATATAATTAAAGTATTTCAATATTAAAATTTTAATGAATTCAACATTCAAAATGGTTTCACATATATAAGCTTCAAGTTCGTATACTCTTATTGAACAAAAAATTTGAATATCATAATAGTATTTACTCTTTTTTATTTAAGAATCAGTGTGACTCTTTTTTCCTTATCAAATATAGGTAAAAAATATAAATTATAATCTTACTTAAGAAAAAATTTGAATTTTATAATAGTACATAACTATTCTTATGGATAATTTTATAATAGTAACTACTTATGGAAGATAATAGAATTTTGTTTCATTTGATCAAGTGAATTTAAATTTCTTAATTATTATTTAAGTATATCTATCAACTAATATATCTCCTAAATATATTTTCTTAAAATTCAAAATGTTGTTACTGATTTTATTTAATTTTATTTTATTGATTATAATCGTATTTAAGAAAAAAATTTCAAATTTAATTTAGTTTCTTATATAAAGATATCATCCTATGATTATTTACTCTAAATATAAGTATAAGAAATGCATATAACTCAAAAATAATTTCTTATTCTTCCTCTTATCATTGATATACTTATTGCAAATGACTTATCCGTACATCACATGAGTACTACACCAATTTTTATAAAGATGATAAATGAGTAAACAATTTCAATCCATAGACATTAAAGAATCACTTTATTTCTAATTTTTACAAAGATAAATGAGTAAACAAACATTAAAGAAAGAAGAGACAAATTTGACTTCAAGGTAGAGTTTGGTTCCTGTAAAAATCTATTAATATATATATATAAGTAAAGAAGTCCTCAAATACTTTTTTACCCCATATACCTTATAAAATAAATAGTAATATTTTATTATTAAATTCATTTTATTTTATTACCATATTATTTCAATTTATATTAATCTTATATATATATAATACCATTATTATAGAAATTGGTTAATATTACTATAATAACGGTATTTAAAATTGGTTAATATCCATAATCATCATAACAATACCAAAATATAAAATTGAAATAAATTTAAACTAAAATTAAAATAATAATAACAACAACAACAATAGTAATAATAAAATATTTTATGAGTATTTAAAATTGGTTAATATATATACTAATAATAACAATACTAAAAATATAATTCTATTGATTATACAATTAAAATAACAACAACAACAACAACAACAATAATAATAATAATAAAAGATTTGATGAGTAAAAATTAGTCATATTAATTCTTATAGAGTCACGTTAAGGAGTCGCATTAATTCTTATAGAGTCACATTAATATTACTATAATAATGATCTCATAATAATGGTTAATACTATTTGATAATAATACTATAATAATGGTATTTTAAACGCATCTGACTTGAATTAATATTAATTCTAAACATAATTCATAATAATCATAACAATATCAAAAAGGAATCACATAAATTATAAAAGGAGTCACATTAAATTTTATAGAGTAATATTAATCCTAAATATAATTCATAATAATCATAACAATACCAAAAATGAGTCACATAAATTATAAAAATGAGTCACATTAATTCTTATAGAGTAATATTAATTCTAAATTATAAACATGTTTAAGAATAAATTTAAATTATATCTTTCAAAAAATTCGTGTATTTAATTGATTTCTAATCAAAGTTTAAAGTATGAAATTTTTTCTCAAATAGGATTATAATCAACAAAATTATATTTTGGTATTGTTATGATTATTATAAATAGTAACCAATTTTTTTAACCATTATTATAGAAACAAATCAAAGTAAACGTACAACCAATTAAAGCAATAATTACACAGTAAAATAATTCATAATTGCTGACAAGAATTATATTTCAAATTGGTTATAGTAATTAATGATTATTTGACCTTTGGAATAATATTTGACATGAAATCACAATATAACTACAAAAAAAGTATAAATTATAAACCTGTAATTTAAGAAAAATTTTGAATTTTAAGATGATACTTACTCCTATAATGGAATATTTTAAATTATTTGGTCAACTAATATATCTCCTAAATTTATTTATTTAAAATTTAATTTATTATTCTTGATTTTATTTAATTCTATTGGTTATAATCTTATTTAGGAAAAAAATTTGAATTTCGTAGCAGTACTTACTCATTCTTATTTAAGAATCAGTGTAACTCCTTTTTCTTCATCAAATTTTGGCAGGAAAGCACAAGATTTTTGTAGAAAAGTATATTGTTCATTATGTTGAAGCAGAAACATAATTCGGTTGATGATATCAATCCATTTAGGGTGCAACTGAAGATGGATTTTATATACGATATAAATCCAACTAAGATGCAATGAACCCTCAAAGTACGTGTTCTCCATCTTTGGACCATTCCGGAATGAAATAAACTAGATGCAACATCTACTATTATAATGGTTTTGCAAGTTCGTTTGCCAAAAGTGTAATCGTTTTGACAACTCGGCTTTTCATAGGTAAACATTGTGCATCTAAAATTTGACTTTCAATTGTTCAATTAATATAGTTAAAGTATTTCAATATTAAAATTGTAATGAATTAGATATTCAAATTGGTTTCACAGATATAAGCTTCAAGTTCATGTAATGGATGACACTGGGTTTATTTCTTTACTAATTTGGGACCGTGAAAGGCAACAATTGATTGGAAAAACTGTAAATGAATTTAGAGATACAACAATTGAGGTACATACTTTTGGCATATTAATAATATATCTTCTTTGAATTTCAATTAATTTTAATTTTTTCTCCATTAATAATAGTATTTGTTGAATAATTGATGTATCAGCCGCCTACTACTATGTAGGCGGCTGTTATACAATTGATGCGAGGTCCACGTTATTAATATTTGATATAACATGTTTTCTACTTTTCTACCTGTCATTAATATTTGATGTAATATGTATCTTACTTATTTACCGTTTTTACCGTTGGATTTCTCTATAAATAGGAATTCAATTCTCCATTTGATATATACCTTAGATATAAGAAATAAAAGTTTCTCTCAAATTCTCTCTCTGCCTTCTTTATTATTGTTATAATTTTCTTGCATATATAGTCAATTTCCAACACGTTATCAGCAAGAGTTTGCTCTATCGATCAAAGATATCACCAAATAAATCCAAAGTAAGGCATAATTATTTTATTTTCTATAAATATATATTATACCTATAATTCTTAATATGTCTAGTATCAAAAGTTTGGACTTTACCCCTCTTGATGTGTCAGGAAAAAATTATCTTACTTGGGTGCTGAATGCAGAAATGCATCTAAAATCAATAGGTTTTAATAATACTATTATTGAAAATAAAAATATTACACCTCAGTATAAGACAATATCTTTAGTTTTTCTCCGCTGTCATCTTGATGAAGCACTTCAATCAGAATATTTGACCGTCAAAGATCCTGCAGATCTTTGGAGACAATTAAAGGAAAGGTTTGAATACCTTAAGAAAATATCTCTACCAAATGCCCAGTATGAATAGATAAACTTAAGGCTTTAAGATTTTGAATCCGTTAGTGGATACAATTTCAAACCTTTTCAAATTACATCCATATTAAGATTATGTGGAAAGGAAATAACTGATAAGGATTTATTGGAAAAGACATATTCTACTTTTCATTTAAATAATATGATATTATAGGAACAATATACAGCAAAAGATTATAAGAAACATAGTGAACTAATTACTGCTCTTCTCCTAGCAGAACAGAGAAATCAACTCCTGTTGAAAAACCATGAATTGCGACCTACCGGAACAAATCCATTCCCTAAAGCGAATGCGATAATTCATAATAATTTCAATGGACGCAGCCGCAGAAATGGTTGTGGTCGTGGTCGAGGTAGAGGTCGTGGTAATGGGCATGGTAGATGATATAATAATAACAATTTCCACCAGAAGTGGAAATATAGTAAAATTAATAATAATAATAATAATAATAATAATAATAATTTCCACCCGAAGTGGAAAAATGCAAATAACCACCAGAAATGGAATAATCAAATTGAAAAATTTGATAAAAAGAAATAATAGTTAAGTTGATGAAAATAAATGCCATAGATGCGGTATGACTGGTCATTGGTCAAGAACTTGTAGAACCGCTAAACATTTCGTAAGCTTATACCAAGCATCCCTTAAGAAATGTTCGGAACCAGAAACTAATTTTATGTTGGATGATAATAACCCCATTAATGACCCTATTGATATCCCCAATATATAGTTGGATGATTTTCTATTACCCAGTACCAGTGGAAAGAAAAAATTTGAATAATTATTTCATATATTTTGCTTAATTAATATATTATAATTTTTATATTATTATTGGTTTGCTTTTGTTACTGTTGTTTAATATACTTTTATATGTAATGTTTATTTATAAATAATAATGCATCTTTCGTTTCTTCAATGAAGAAAATGAATTCTTTTCCAGTATTATATGACTTCAAGGAAAATAAAGCAAATTTATGTATTATAGATAGTGCTACAACCCATACTATTCTCAAAGAGGTAAGATATTTTAATACTCTTAAAAGGGGTGAAACTGTTGTTACCATAATATCGGGACAAACAAAAATGGTTGAAGGCTCCCAAAGAGCTAGTATTATATTATAAATAGGAACAAAACTTATTGTAAATGATGCATTATTTTCCCCAAATTCTCACAGAAATTCATTAAGTTTTAAAGATATTCGCAGAAATGGATATCATATTGAAACTGTAGGCGAAGACAATAAAGAATGTCTTTATGTTACAAAAATAATTTCAAGTAAGAAATGTATACTTGAAAAAATTTATACTCTTTCATGTGGCTTATACTACACACATATTAATATGATTAAGGCCAATTTAACTATATACCAGAAGTTTATAGATTCAGATACTTACAAAATTTGGCATGATCGACTGGGTCATCCTGGTTCGGTAATGATGAGAAAAATTATTGAAAATTCACATGGGCACCCATTGAAGAACCAGCAGTTTCTTTAAAATAATGAATTATTTTGTGCTGCTTGTTCGCCAGGAAAATTAATAATAAAACCTTCCAGAAAAAAGGTTGGAATAGAATCGCCAGCATTTTTAAAGCGCATACAATGTCATATATGTGGATCAATTCATCCACCATGTGGACCATTTAGATATTTTATGGTTCTAATTGATGCTTCAACTAGGTAGTCACATGTATGCTTATTATCTTTACGAAATATGGCATTTGCAAGGTTACTTGCTCAAATTATAAGATTACAGGCACAATTTCTCGATTATTCTATTAAATCAATTCGTCTTGATAATGCTGGGGAATTCACATCCAAAATATTTAATGATTATTGTATGTCGATTAGAATAAAAGTTGAATATCCTGCAGCATATGTGCATACACAAAATGGTCTAGCAGAATCATTTATTAAACGTCTGCAATTAATTGCACGACCGTGAATTTTGCAAACAAATTTACCTACTACAGTTTGGGGTTATATAATATTACATGCAACATCTCTTATATGTTTAAGACTAGTAAGTTATCATAATCATTCTCCATTACAATTAGCTTCTGGCCATGAGCCTAGTATTTCTCATCTTAGAGTTTTTGGTTGCGCGGTATATGCGCCTATTGCTCCACCACAAAGGACTAAAATCATTCCTCAAAGGAGATTAGGAATTTATGTTGGCTATGAATCCCCTTCAATAATTAAATATCTTGAGACATTAATTGGCGATATATTTACTGCATGATTTACAGATTGTCATTTTTATGAAAGCACTTTCCCAAAATTAGGGGGAGAGAATAAGAACCCAATTTTAGAAAAGAAAATAATATGAAATGCTTCATCACTTTCTCATATAGATCCTAAATCAAATGATTCTGAACTAGAAGTTCGGATAATAATCTATCTTCAATATTTAGAAAATCGATTGCTTGATGCACTCGTCAATCCTAAAAGAGTAACGAAATCGCATATACCAGCAGTAAATGCGCCAATTCGTATTGAGATTCCTGAAGAACAGCTTATGGATAATACTCTAACACACCCAAAGCATGGACGACCTATTGGTTCAAAGAATAAAAATTCTGAAAGGAGGAGAGTTATTGATAATGAAGATATTCCCATTGAGGATATAAATATAAATACACTTCCGAAAAAAGTGCAAGCACCCGAAGTGCAAATACCTGAAACTATTGAAAATAAAGAAATTCAAATAAATTATATCAATACTAAAAGAAGATGGAATCGCAATAAAATATTTATAGACCATATTTTTTCATATAATGTTGCAATCAATATTGAAAATGAAAATGTGGATCATGAGCCAACATCTATTGAAGAATGCAAAAGTAGAAACGATTGGCAATAATGGGAAGAAGCAATTCAAGCAGCGTTGAATTCTCTTGAAAAACACAAAGTATTTGGACCAGTAGTTAGAACACCACAGGACGTAAAACCTGTTGGTAATAAATGGGTTTTTATTAGAAAGAGAAATGAGAAAAATAAAATAATAAGATATAAAGACAGATTAGTTGTACAAGGTTTTTCCCAAAGACCTAGGATAGACTATGAGGAGACATATTCTCCAGTGGTCGATGCAATAACTTTTACATATCATATTAGTTTTGCAATGTAAGAAAATTTACAAATGCACTTGATGGATGTTGTTAGAGCTTACCTTTATGGTTCGCTTGATAATGATATTTATATGAAAATCCCTGAAGGATTAAAGCTGCCAGAAAAATATGGCAAACGAGAACTCGATAAAGTTACAAAGATCCTTATTTGGATTAAAACAATTTGGGAGCATGTGGTATAACCGTCTCAGTGAATATTTATTAAAAGAATGATATAAAAATGATCCAATTCGTCCATGTGTTTTTATAAGAAAATCAGGATCTAATTTTATTATCATCTCAATTTATGTTGATGATTTGAATATTATTAGAACTCCAGAAGAGATTCCAAAATCAGTTGATTCTTTAAAGAAAGAATTTGAGATAAAAGATCTTGGAAAGACAAACTTATGTCTTGGTTTGCAAATTGAGCACCTTGAAAAAGGAATTTTAGTGCATCAATCAAACTACACAGAAAAGAGCCTGAAATGATTTAATATGGATAAAGTACATCCATTGAATAAACCAATGGTTGTACGATCACTCGATGTAAAAAAGGATGTTTTTCGTCCTAGAGAAAATAATGAAAAAGTTCTCAGTCCTAAAGTACCATATCTAAGCACAATATGTGCTCTGATGTATCTTGCTAATAACACAAGACCGAACATTGCATTCTCTATTAATTTATTATCAAGATACAGCGATGCACCTACAAGACGACATTAGAATGGAATTAAACATATAATGCGCTACCTTCAAGGAACTACTGATTTAGGCTTATTTTATTCATATTAGTCTAAGCTTAAATTAGTTGGATATGCGGATGCGGGTTATTTATCCAATCCACACAAAGCTTGAGTTACTTATTCACATATGGAGGAACAGCTATATCTTGGTGATCGACAAAATAAATAATTACAGCTACTTCCTCAAATCATGCGGAGTTAATAGCGATTCACAAGGCAAGTCTTGAATGTGTGTGGTTGAGATCATTAATCAAACATATTCAAGAAGCATGTGGAAAAGTTACGGTCAAGGAAGATCCGACAACAATATATGAAGATAAGGCTGCTTGTATTGCTCAATTGAAGGAAGACTATATTAAAGGAGACAGAACAAAGCATATTTCACCAAAATTTTTCTTCACTCATGATCTAGAAAAGAAATGTGAAATCAATATTCAACAAATCTGCTCTTGTAACAATTTAGCAGATTTATTTACCAAGGCTTTACCTTCCTCAACTTTCAAGAAATTGATTTACAGAATTAGAATGCATCTTCTTAAGGATCTCCAGTTAACTCGCGAACAGGGAGAGTAAACACTGTACACTTTTTTCCTTTAACTGAGGTTTTTTATCCCACAGGATTTTTTCTTAGTAAGGTTTTTAACGAGGCAGTGTCTCATTCGCGACAGATGATACATCAAAGGAGGAGTGTTGAATAATTGATGTATCAGCCGCCTATTACTATGCAGGCGGCTGTTATATAATTGATGCGAGGTCCACGTTATTAATATTTAATGTAATATGTTTTCTACTTTCTACCTGTCATTAATATTTGATGTAATATATTTCTTAATTATTTACCATTTTTATCGCTGGATTTCTCTATAAATAGGAATTCAATTCTCCATTTGATATATACCTCAGATATAAGAAATAAAAGTTTCTCTCAAATTCTCTCTTCGCCTTCTTTATTATTGTTATAATTTCCTTACATATATAGTCAATTTCCAATAGTATTTACTCCTTATGGATTATAAGAGAATATTTATAATTATTTGATCAAGTGAAATAATATAAATATTCTATTATTATTATCACAAATTATATTTAATAAAATCGCAACAAATACAATTTTAAGAAATAGATTTAGAAATTAATGCGACTCATTTTTTCTCTACAGGTGTGACAGTACTTACTTCTTCTTATTTAAGAATCAGTGTAATTTAGGAATCCTATTTAAGAAAAAATTTGAATTTCGTAACAGTACTTACTCCTTCTTATTTAAGAATCAGTGTGACTCCTTTTTCCTCATCAAATTTTGATAGGAAATAACAAGATAAGTGTAGAAAAGTATAGTGCTCATTATGTTGAAGCAGAAACATAATTCGGTGGATGATATCAACCCAATTAGTGTGCAACTAAAGACGGATTTTATATATGATATAAATCCAACCAAGATGCAATGGAGCCTCAAAGTATGTGTTCTCCACCTTTAGACCATTCCAGAACGCAATAAACCAAGTTCAATATTCACTATTGAAATGGTTTTGCAAGACGAATAGGGAAGTCAATAAATTATTTGTCATTAAATATTAAAAAAATTTATCACAATAAATTTTTGATAAAATCACATATCTAACAAAAAAATGTACTCCTTTTGATGTTTTGTAATATTGCAATAGGGAGATCGCATTCAAGCGACGGTAAAAAAAATAACATTTTCAAGTTTGTTGATAATCTTCAAGAACTCAAGGTGTACCATATGAGGATCTTCGGAAGGTCCATGACTAAAATTTTAGTTTGAATTTATTTGAATTAGTCCCTTATACAGAATTGCTTGATTCAAACAAAGTCAATGAAGATGTTCTATTTGGTATGTATACATTATTTATTATTATTTTAAATTGAATTCCATATGTTAGGAAAAAAATCTGAATTTCATAGTTATAAGTACTCTTTCATTTGGATAATAGTGAAATATTTTTAATTATTTGATCAAGTGAATTCAAATTTCATAATTATCCATTCAGTATATCTATCAACTAAAATATCTCATAAATCTATTTTTTTAAAATTTAATGTGTTGTTCTTGATTTTATTTGATTTTGTTGATTATAATCCTATTTAAGAAAAAATTTGAATTTTATAATAGTACTTACCTCTTCTTATGTATAATAATGAAATATTTTTAATTATTTAATCAAGTGAAATAATTAAAAAAATCCCATTATTATCACAATAAATTTTTATTTTTTGTCTGTTTCATATGCTAAGATGATTAATTTTGAAATTAATTAGGGAAAAAAAAAAGAAAAATGGCACGAGATACTAATTGTAAATGACCTATCTGTGCATCAAATCTTAAATAGTATCAAATTTTCGGGCATTCTGAATCACTCAATCACTTTGAAGGAGGGTGAGCCGGTGATGCTACTTAGGGATATAGATCAAACAACAGGATTGTGTAACGGCACGAGATTGATTATCACGAGACTAGGAGATCGGGTCATTGAAGTAAAGATTCTATCAGGAAATAAGGCTGGAGAAAAGGTATTCATCCCCAGAATGACATTAGCACCATCTAATGCATGACTATCTTTCAAATTTCATAGAAACCAATACACACTTGCATTGTCATTTGCCATTAATATCAATAAAAGTTAAGGATAATCGCTTTCTCATGTGGGATTATTTCTTAGAAGATCCGTATTCACCACATGGACAACTTTATGTAGCTCTATCGTGAGCGACAAAAAGAGAGGGTTTGAAAATTCCGGTATATGATGATGATAGACAAACAACAGATGAATCTGCAAATGTTATATATAAAGAGTTTTTTCGCAATATAATTTGATACACAATATAACATATTTTTTAGCTTTAATATTTTCTATTATATATATATATTACAAAATAAATTTATCATTAATATACTTATTACAAATGACTTATTCATTCAAAAAAATAAATGACTTATCCGTACATCACAAGTATACTACACTAATAGAAGCATAAAAGAATGATAGAATGTTTAGCATAATAAATTATTATCTTGGATACTTCATGAAATAAAAGCATTTGTATCTCATCTCTTGTACAATAGTTATGAAAGGGAAAAATAAAAGAATTTGTATTTCATCTAGTATTAAATAGTTATTCATTGATTGACTATTTAAAGTCAACACAATAAAAGTGAGTTATTTCACATTTTATAGAATAACTATTATTTGAATCAAACTAAGGTCGGCCTTATAAAATTTGGTGCCCATAGGCAAAAAAATATGTGTTTAAAAATATCTATAATATTATCATCATATTTAAATCTTATTAATGAACTTCGTTTTATTTAAAAAAATATAACAAATATAATTGAAGTTGAAGAATTAAATTATGTATTAAAATGAAGTATAAATAAACATAGAAGGCTAATAATTTTAAGGTCCTCAATGTTTTGGGGCCCTGAACGATGATCGGTATCTACTGCCACCTAGAACAAACATGTCAACAAAATTAAAAAGAATGAGCACGTATTGATTTCTACACCTAAGCGGGTGTTGTGGACTTCTTTAATAATTATCTTTTATTTTTTACATCAAACGAAATTAATAAGTGTATGGTTGTGTCACTAATAAACGAATTTTTAGTTGTTTTGAATAACGCCAAAAAAAAAACTATCAATAATTGCAAAAAAATCTATTTTATTAGGAATGAATATCTCACATCGCTCTTAGATGATTTATTGAGCTTATAGGGTTCTGAAGACCTTAACTTAAATGACTCGTTGTAAAGTCGTGAAGTTGACCGTAAATGGCACTAAAGCGAACAATATCGTTCAAGCTGTTTATAACACATTATCAGCATGATCGCGATGAGGGGGTGTGTTAGGAATGAATATCCCACATCGCTCTTAGATGATCCACTGAACTTGTATATAAACAAGCACCTGAAGACCTTAACTGAAATGACGCGTTGTAAAGCTGTGAGGTTGGCCGTAAACGGCGCCAAAGCGAACAATATCGTTCAAGCTGTTTATAAATACTTTTCTCTTTATTCATGTAATGTATATTCTTGTTGTATCATATTATTTCCAACATATTTTTTAAAAATGGACCTGATTTGTACAGTTTTAACTTTAAAGTTACCCAGATGATTTTGGTCTGTATTAATCTAATTCTTGCGGACAATTTTTTTTTTGTTAAAGTTAGCTTCTTCTACCGCTTTGGGATCACATTTCTTGATGAATCCTCTCTTGGTCTCCATCGGACATATTCATTTATTGAGCTTAATACATTGTAAATTTATAACCACGTTGAATTGAGCTTAGCTTGAAAAGAAATGGAGCTAACCAATTGGATTTCTTTTTGTTATTTTTGCTGCTCTCTAGCTTTTTTTTTGAATACTATAAATTTTTTAAGATGCTAGATACTGAACTTAGGACCTCCCACTATTATATTGAGTGATGTACTAATTAAGTTATCCCAATTGATTGCTATATAGCTTCTTACTTGACTCCCTTTTGATTTACAAAAAGAACATTGCTTTAGCTTCTAAATATAAAATAATTTGGTTGAAATTATGAAATCATTGAGAGTTGAATTTAAAATTACTACCTGCCAAGGACCGGTACCTTGGATTTCCATTTTATAGGACCAGATCAGGCGTCGCAATCTCCAAGGCTGGGATTTTTTTTAATGAAAATTTCCACTTGTTTAATTAGTTATAACTCATCCCAGCCTTACTTATTAAGTAATATTGATGTTGAATTAGTTTCACAGTTAAAAATTGGGTAGGCAGGCTCGTTCTTTTTCAACTTATAAGTAGCTGAATCGGTCGAATGAACTGAAAAATATATATTTAAATGTAAATTTATATTATAAGTACTAAATTGAATAGGTTATAAGTTGAAAAGAAAAGAGCTTTTATTTTTTTATCTTATCTACCCATTTAATTTTTCAAAAATATTTTATAGAGATTATTTGGTACAACAATACGCTATGATTCCTTCAGACATTAATGAATTTTTTAATATGTGCAACACAACCAAAAACGATGGTTTTCAAGGATGAAGTATTGTTATATCATATTCCTTACGATTTTGAAAATTAGTCGTTCTACACAGTTTTTCTATACTCTTTTTATTTATCATTATCTATTTTTAATGTCAACTTTTGCTCATTTCTCCTTATTATACTCTAATTGTAGTTCAATCCCAATACATATATTACTCAAATAATGCTAATTTAAGGATAAATAAGTAATTTTATACCCTCTATTAATTGCTTTTAAAATTTGTGAATTTCTCTTAGGCAACTAGTTTTCGGAACTAGAGGGAGTACTACATTTACACGATTCCATTGACTTTCTTTTTGTCCAAGAATTTGTCATTATTTTTTTATAATTTGTCTCATTGAACTTACATTAAATGAAAAAAAAATCTTCAACAAGATCCGGATGTGACTCAAACCTATAAGCTCTAGAGGTCACAGCTTTAGTGTTAACCACTAAGTTAATTTGACATTATTTTGAGTTGACATTAGATATAATTCTATTTACTAAGCTAATTTGGATTAAAAGTCAATTTTTTTTGTTGAACTGTGTAAGACGTTACTAAGAATTAGTAGTTGAATTTCACTTTTAAAATCTGTGAAAAATGAAGTTGATTAATAATATTTGTTCTTTTATAATATCACGCGCATCATATTTCCTTTGATTGCACTAAAATTTCAAAAATAATTTTTGTAAAAAGCAATTCATGATTGATTCCAGTTGACTAGGGGTTTGTCTAACCTTAGATTCTGTCTATGCTGCAGCTTCAAGCCACGTACGTAATTCCATTCCTGGAAAATAATACAGCTGACTATATAATTTTCGTTGACTTTATAATTCTATTTTCGAGCTTTGACATAATATTAATAAAAATTAATTAAATGGTAAGACCACCATAATCACGTCCTACGGTGAGTTTGATGTGTTTTTCAAAATGCTTTCCACATACTTCTAAAAATTAATATATGAAATAAGCTGGAAAAAAAAATTTAATACCATCCATTTAAGGAAGAAAATGTCACCCTATTCGATCTATAATTAAGTAATAAGAGATAGAAAAGAAAACCATTTAACCCAAATAGAAAAGGGGAATTGTCCAATATGCCTCGTATGCCTTATTTGTGTAAAATAATTTGGATCAAACTTTAGCACAATTATAAAAAGCTCTTAATCTGTTTCGTGAATAACCTACACACACCCTCCATAACTTTCTTACGCCTTCCACATTCTACACACGACCAATCTGTTATCGCTCTCTACTATTATCATTTCTCTACCATTATTGCTTCATACTCTGTCCTTAAAAGCATCATTCGAAATCGTTTTTGTATATCATTCTCCTTGTAGCTTTTCTATTTCTCACTGATCTTTTGATTTCTTTGGATTTGAGTTTCTGTCGTTCAAGGTATCTTTCAAATTTGCTATTATCGGGCTCTGTTATCTGTTTCGAGTTTCTCCATACAAAAATTCGAGGTAAATATCTCAAAAACCTAAAAATTAGTTACACTTTCTCTGTTGATTTTGTTTTTCCTGATATTGTTGATTTTTTGAATTTAACTGATAATGGCTCCTAAGAAGAAACAAACATCAAGGAAATCTTCTACTATGGCTAAGAAGGGGAAAGGTGCCTCTCATAAATCTCAGAAGAAGGTAAGATTATGAATTTAAGATCTAGCATGCATCTATTATATTTCTAGTATATGTCATATATATATATATATATATATATATATATATATATATATATATATATATATATGTTCTAAGTAGTATATTTGAAGAAATCTACTTTATGTGGTGTACATGTGATTTATCTCTTATACATGTTTTATATATGTGAGGTTCTTGAAACAATAAATGTAAAATCGTTCATTTGCTCTTCTGTATCAAATATATATCATGAATATATCAGTTAGTGTAAATTTTGAAATGGCAAGTGTACTTTGTTTATCTGATACAACTCTGTAATATGTCTAATATAATGTAAGTAAATGTAAGAAGATGAAGGTACAAGAGTGTTTGAATTGTTTAAGCTAATTAACAAGTGTTATATATTTGATACAAGTCTCTTATATGTTTAATATAATGTATGTAAATGTAGGAAAATGAGTATAGGAAGTCTCCAAGGTAATTAAAATGTGTTATATATCTGATACAAGTATGTTATATGTCTAATATAATGTATGTAAATATAAGAAAATGAAGGTATACGAGTGTGTGAATTGTTTTAGCTAATTAACAAGTATTATATATCTGATACAAGTCTGTTAGATGTCTAATATAATATATGTAAATGTAAGAAAATGAAGGTATAAGAGTGTGTGAAGTCTTTTAGCTACTTTTATATATATATATATATATATATATATATATATATATATACTGTAGTGTTTAGTGGGATTGATGTTATATGTGTATTAATGTCTATTAAATGTCCAATAACACTTATTTTTACAAATGCAGAAGAAATGAGAAGAGAACCCTTTTGCAGAGATAATCTAGCCCTATGCTCCTATTTATTCAGAAAGTTGGCTGCTGGATTGAGCGTGACATCCAACTAAGACGTCATCGAATATATTATAAAAAAACAATGCCCAAGAAGCTTGATGGGAATTTGCTCAGATTTGCTTATCTCTCAGTTTGTAAAATCGTGGAATGAGTAAGAGAATATAATATTGAGAGCGATGAAGATATTGTTAGTGGTTACAAGTAGTCAGAGATTGCATAAATCTTTTTAGTTTTAGTTGATGTCTTTCATCTTGTATTAAACTTGTAACAGATTTGTAACAGATATATAATGGCTTTGTAACGAACTTGTAACATACATGTATTAAACTTGTAACAGATATATAATAGACTTGTAACAGATTAATGACTAAAAAATAATGTCAAACACTTCAATAATAATACAATGTAAATCAAAACTAATGAAAATCTACTATTTTATTCATCAAACACTAGTAACAGATATATAACAGACTTGTAACAGACTTTGTAATAGGTTTGCAATAGAATTGTAACAGATAAAAGTCATAAAAGTTATGCCAAACACTTCATTAGTAATTCTATCTAATTCAATATTGTTATATTCCTGTTATATATTCATCAAACACTTGTATTAGACTTATAGCAGATATAAAACAGATATGTAACAGATATGTAGTAGGGCTGTAGTAGATATGTAACAAATTTAAAGAAACACTTCATTCATATTTCCTATCTAATACAATATTGTTACAAGTTTGTAATATCATCACCAACACTTGTATTAGACTTGTAGCAGACATATAACACTTATGTAACAAATATGTAGTAGGTCTGTATTATATGTGTAGCGAGTAGAAAAAAACATGCAAATCAGTTTGCCAAACACTATGTATATTGAATCTAATAAATATGTGATCATCAGTCCATGATCCGCTTACATGATGCAAAATAGGAGTGGCGTTCATCTTTGAATTCCAAAATTCGATTCGAAATCTGGATCGCAGTAGAGCAAAAAAACTGGCAATGAAGAATTGATTTGAATCAGAAATCAAATCTAAAATTGAGAACGAAGAACACAGATGAAATCGAAAAGCAAAATAAAATCAGGACTAGAACTCCAAAATTAGGATAACAGTAGAGAGAAAAAATATAGCAGAGATCGAATCAGAAATCCTTGATTTGAAATATAAAGAAATCGAGAACGAAGAATGAAAATTGTTGAATGAAGTAAAAAAGGAACAATAGAATCAAGACCGACAAACACAAAACCCATATTCAAGAGGAAACGAGAGAGAATTGAGAAGAAAAGAACAAAAAATTTCTAGAATAAGGGAATTGATGTGCATCGGCTGGGATTTATATAGAGCGTATTTAGGTTATCAAAAGTTTTAAAAATTCTAAAACGGTTGGTCTCTTATTTTTGGGGTCATAATGGTAATTATTACCTAAAAGTTGAACATTTAGGTGCTTTACCCAATAGAAAATTAAGGGAAAAGTGCATAACCGGGCTAAAGCCCATAAAAAATTTCAACAAAAACTTTTGGCCACAACATTTTTGCCCAAAATAGGGGCAAGGCACAACATTTGTACTTTCATTCACATCCAACAACCTTTTTATGTTCCTTCACCTAGCTGATATAATGTTGGTATAATGTTGGATGTGTTTTTTATTTGATTGAGATTTTGTTTAGTCACACCTGGTATAATGCTTATATAAATGTATTTTTTTTATTTGTTATGCTGGTATAAACCTAGTAAAATGCTAGTATAAATATATTATTTATTTATTTACTATTTTGTTCAATCACACATGGTATAAACTGTTGGATATGATGTATGCCCTTAAGGCAATTAGGGCGATATATGTATCAATACAAATAATTTATTTAAAGGAATAAAGGCATTTATTCTTTTGTTTATATCGATGTATTCTATATATATATATATATATATATATATATATATATATATATATATATATTATGACTGGTTAAAATATATTCATTGATATCTATGTACAAAAGTCCTTGACATATCATAGTAGGACTATGTTTAGTGAGACCTTCTTCATGTGCAATTATAATTATGCTAAACTATCTCTAGTCATAGTTTCATCAAGAAAGGATATTGATGAGGCTGTAAGACTAACATGTGGTCAACTTTCTTGGAAAGGGTCCAAGTAGTTAACCTCCTAAGACTGAAGGTGGTGTCTTAAGTTTGACACATGGATATATCTGGAAGATATATTGAAGACCGAAATTAGATAAAAACTTGCTAAATATATCATAGAGTTAGTGTTTATCTTAATGCAGTAGCTTTGCGAACATCCTCATACTTGAGATACTAGTTGCCTTGTCTGGTAATGTCACTATACTTTTGCTTATACCTATGCACTCATTAATTTAGGGTGTCATGGGTGATTACGAGTATAGTGATGCAGCACGTTGTAAGCTATGTAGTTAGAAAGAATCCCTCGCTCTGAATATATTAAGGAGTTGTACCTGGCCACTTGTTGAAGTGATGATTACTATAAACCTATGATCAGAGTATGTGTTTGATAGAAATAGTTTCTAGTCAAACATATTATGGTAAAAAGCAATATACTTCGGTAACCAGTAAATAACTGGTATAGCTTGGAGCAGCCTCGCTATTGGTGAGTTGACACTTTAACTGAACCCAATAAACCAGATGGTACTAATTTAAAGAATGAAAGGAGTTCATCGCATTAGGCAGCCATTGCATTAACCAGGATTGAGTCATAAACACAAATGATGTTCCGAGTAATGGGGGATAGTGGACCCTTGCTAGAGGCGTACTACAGTCTTTTAAGGTAATTGATTTCTAATCATGATGTAGAACCTGGAGCCAATAGTTCCTATAGAACAAGGATTGGTTAAGCATTAACAGCTCAATACTTTGGAATCCTATAAGGTCACGCACATTGGACTTTCATAGACTTAGTCTATTATGAGAATATTAAATGTAGAATGGTTGGACTATTACCTGGTTAGACCAGAGATTTTATTTTGAGTGGTAACTAATTTTATTAGGGTCATAAATAAATTAAAATGTTGATTAAAATGATTAGATCATTTTTTGGTTAAGCTAGGAATTTATTTTGACCCGTAGCTAATTTTATGAGGGTCATAAATAAATTAAAATATTGATTAAAATGATTAGATCATTTTTTGGTTAAGCCAGAAATTTATTTTGACCGGTAACTAATTTTATTAGGGTCATAAGTAAATTAAAAGAAATGAGAATTAAAAGCGATTTCCCTATCCCAAATCGCTAAGTGGAGTGCGATTTTGCTCTCCTCCTCTTATGAAAAGAGGTCTTCTCCTCCTCTTCTCAACACTTTAAGTTCACATCTTTGTGGCATTTTCGAGAGTCTTCAGTGAGGATTCTCGAACCGACATAGAAAAACTTTTTGATCCTCGCGAATCATAGTTTAAGGATCCTAAATTATATTTTAATTTGGGGACCTCTAGTTAATATTTTCGGGTAAGCTTTTAGAGTGGTCTAACAGCTACTTAAAGCTCTGCAGTTCTTCCTCACTGGGAGGTTTCAGTTGGTGGGGTTCGTATGGATACTCATAGAGTCTATTCTAAAGTTAGAGGCTTGTTTAAGAGGGTTCTGCCAAAGCACGCTTCAACTGATAAGTTTTCTTTTTCTCTTTTAATTATTAGGTCTTTTTCTTTAAGCGTTTTTAGACTTAATAATTATTAGCAAAAAACTGTTGGTCCCTATGCGTACACTTACTGAGTCAGAGGGGGGTGAATGACTCACTCAAGAACTTATAAAACTTTTTCGCAATAATGAACTGCTCCGCTGAGTGAGGTCAGCTGGCTGAGTAGAATAACTAGAAAATGCGAATAAGTAAAGAACACAAAGATTTTATATTTGGCAGCCTGTGCTTACATCCAGTCCCGAGAGAGTGTCTCGGCTTTAATCCACTAATTTCAACTCCTTTACCCTAGGCAGAGAAGCCTTTCACAAATTCCCCAGCTACAGTAAGTACCCTCCGAACTGCAATCGCTCACCCGCTAACTAGAATACCCTCTTCTATCAGCAACTCACAAAGAATCTAAA
Source organism: Euphorbia pulcherrima (assembly GCA_947683365.1). Lineage (NCBI taxonomy): Eukaryota > Viridiplantae > Streptophyta > Magnoliopsida > Malpighiales > Euphorbiaceae > Euphorbia > Euphorbia pulcherrima. Next base: position 77,042,231 of record CANTUS010000014.1, read on the forward strand.
CAAGAGCTGGACTCAACTTATAAAAATGTTGATCCAGTTACAAATGATCTAATATTACAATTGATTGATCTATATTATTCTCTCTTATTCTAAGTAGATTCTCGCTGAATTGTGCTTTCTTGCTTGAATTCCTTTAAAGCTTGTAAATTGACAAAGTCTTTGCTTCTAGGAAATTCAGGTGTAATCACCAAGTTCTAATGCTTGCCTTCTTGCTCCTTTTATAGATGGATTGAGAAAGTAGCCGTTGAACTTACTTTGGCATCTTCTAAAATTGATAGCTCAGTAACTCACCCGTTGCTTCTTCAAATCGATCCGTAAAGAGATAGAATTGCACCGTTGTGAAATACATTTTAATCTGTTAGATTGAAACTCGAGCTCCAATTTGAATTCTTTGTCGTTGGATGCCAGTCTTTCATTAGAGAGAACTCACGCTGACTTACCACGTGTCTTCATCCCATTCCTTCTAGTATTCTGACATGTTGCAGAGTGCGCGATACAAGGTTGGTAGATCTGCAGAATTACCCAAAGTGGCAATTTACTTGGTGCAGCTTTGCATTGGAAGACTTTGTTATTTTCTTCATAATTCTGAGTCTTGTCAATGCATTAATTCTTTTTGTCTTTATCTCATTAATGTTCATGCAAAAAGCAACACTAAAAGCAAATATACCTTTTTACCTGAAAAGGTAAGGTCAGCAGCATTGACAAACATAAAGTAACTTAGTTGGAAAGATAAAATGTAAAGCACACAACTGAAATAAAATCTAAATATTGAGCACTGAGTGAATATTACTAAGTCAGCGACTAAATGGATACTCAGCCCAGAAACCACTCAGAGTTAAACTAAATAGTTAGGTCAGCGAAGACTTGAAATTCTACCCTCGAATTTACTAACTCCCTTATAACCAAAGACTATTTATTTTAACATCATTATTGATTTAACTATCTCATTCTTAATTTAATTGTTATGATTAAAACTTAAGCACAACTAAGTCATCCAATGAGTCAATCCAAACTCGTGCTTGGTTCAATAATCTCCCTCATTTTGATCAATGGCAATCAACTAAGCGAGAATTAAATCAATAAGATATCTAGATCAGAGTTACCTTATACTTATGCTTCATATGTCTTTTGTTTAGCATCTTTAATCTGCTTAGAGTGAATGCTAACTCCCCCATAATTCTTAAATCTTCTGAGTTCAGCATCCCTCAATACTTCTCATATAGTTTTGCAAGACACACACACACACAATATATATATATACATATATATATATATATATATATATATGAAGTTAAAAAGATCTTAACTTAGAACATAAAATGTAATCTTTCATTAAATAATAACTTTAGTACAAATAACAATGAGTTAGTCTATACTTAGTTTTACATTAAGCACTAACGATTACAAAACTTCTATTCTAATCCTTTGGCATAGGCGGGGCTCCCTAATTTGCTCTCCTTTCTTCAAAAGCTTGTTCATCCCATCTGGACTTCTTTTCCTTTTGCAAAGTTATCTCCTTGCCTTTCCTTTTTCTGTTCTCATGATATTCTCATTGTAATCCCTCCAAATCCTTAGATAGGTTATATGAAAATTCAGCAATCCTTTGCTCTCTTTCCTTCTCTTCCTTCTCACGCTTCTCGTGATCCTTCTCCCCTATTTCCATTGCATCCAAAATGGCTTGGGCTCGATGATCAAATGAGCTCAGATATTTCTCAAATATTTCCAGCTGACCATATACATTTGATGAAAAATTCTATACAAGCAGCTCATAAATTTCTTGTGATATCGTATCTTATTCTCTGAGAAAAGCGAATAGGCCAACTAAGGCACGGGATTGGGAGAGATTGACCATTGAGCGCTAAAACCTTCTTTGGAAATCTAGGTGAGCTTGGCTAATGCTTTAGCTTGATTGTTCTCTTTGAGTATTCGCTCTAGCATTGGAGTGCTTCTGATATGCGTAGTGACTTCATAATGGATTTTGTCAATGGCTTCTCCATCATTGATGACATTTGCATGAACTTGCTTAATTTGGTCTCTGATATGACCAAGTTTCTAATGAAGAGTAGGCTAGTTCAGCCTCTACCATAACAATATCACTGCTCAGAGCATCTGAAATGTTAATCCTCTTTAAGGCATTTAGCACAACTCCCTTTGAGTCCTTGACTCCTTTCATCATCTCCTCCTTCACTATTCTCAACTCAGTGTGTAACCCATGATGCTTGGTTACATTGTGATTAAAGCATTTAAACCATCAACAACAACATTCAGAATAGCTATGTTGTTTTCATTTTCCTTGCTCAAAATGCTATATCCATCTAGCACCTTCACCATTGCTTCCAACAAGGGATTAAACTTTATGGTCATGGAATTTTTGAAATCTCTTTCATCATTGAGCACTTTGCAGTTCCTTTCATATATCTTCTCCATTTGCTTTTTAAGCTCTACAACTTCTAACTTTAAGCCACCAGCTTGCCTACCTATAGTAGATAACAAGGGCAGTATATGGGATACAATTGCCTTGACCAAAGAAAATTGGGTAGGTACAGATCTGATGTGAGCCTTTATCTCCTCAATTGCTTTCACATAACCTTGCACTGGCTCCACAGCCTTTGCAATCCTCCTTAGGACTTACTCAAACAGTAGTGATTTTGCAATTTCAGTATCAATCTCAGCATCAGTCCTCAGTCCTGGAAATCTTGCTCTTCCCAACCTCCTTATATCTCCTAATAGTTCAGCATTTTGGTTAAATTGGAGTTGTGGTTGTGATTGTGGTTGTTGAGGTTGTTATTATTATTGTTTAGGAATCTCCTCAATAATTGGAGGTCCTCTGACTGGTGAAGGTCCTTCTAAATATAATTGGTCACGCACAGGAGATCCTTCCAAATATAACTGTTCATACACAGGAGATTCTATAGGGGAAAGATATGGGATGATGATGTTTGGTCAGAGTTTTGGTCATTTTAGTTAGAGGCTTAGTTTGAGTTGGATGTGGATGGTGTTTAGCTTTTTGGTAGGGGTAAGGATGAGATTGGTGTAAGTGAGAGTGGTGTTTGGGTGGATGTGTTTGGGAAAGCAAAGGGTTCTTCAGCTTCCTTCTCCTTCTCTTCTATGGCACCTTCAATAACCGACTCATTGACCTGATTTACAGAATCCTCGATCAACTGAGCTCCGTGCTCAGCTACATTAACTTCCTCCTCCTTATCTTCTAGATCTCCTTCATCCTTATCAATCATTATCTTCATTCTTTTCAACAAACCCCTCTTCCTCCCCTTTTTAGCCTTCTTGACTTTCTCAGTAGTCAAAGTGACATGCTGGTCAGAGTTTAGCATATTAAATTCACAGGTTTAACTTCTACCACATCATCTTCCTCCTCCCGCTCTTCTTGATTTTCTATTCCCTCAAGAGCTTCTACCATCTCCTCTACTACCTCTAGTACATCCTTCTCAGCTAGGCTAGCTTTAACCTTCTATAAAAGTTACTTAGTGCTAGCCTTAGTCTTAGCTGTTGCTGCTGCTTCCTCAACGTTTCTCCTATGATGGCCTCAATTTCATCCTACTTCTTTTTAATTCTCTCTTCTTTAGCAGCTCTAACCCTCTCAGCTTCTTCCACATTCTGGATAACTCTTATCCCTCTCTTTATTATCAACTTTTTCTTAGACTGGCCTACTTGAGGAATAGAAACTAATGTAGCTTCCTTTCCCTTAGTAGTCACCTCATCCAACTGAGCAACATCTACTTTCCTCTTCTTCTCCTTGTTCAGAGGAATATCCTCTCTCAACTCTTCCTCGGTCCTCTTTTCTTCCTTTATCTCCTGAGGAGTCAGTTCATTCCTTTTATCTTCTTTAGCTTCCTTAGAAGACCTTGTCTTCTTTGGGACAATAGCTGGATTTGAGCTCGCTGAGCTCCCTTTCTTTTCCTTTTTGAAGTCTCTCTTAACCTCCTTCTTCCCAGCCTGCTTCTCTAACATGTCTTCTCCTCTCTCAGCTCTGAGCTTGGTACTCCTCACAAGCTCTTTAGCCACAAAGGCATCTAAAGTTTGATCCTCCTCATCGGGCTGGATAGGTTTCATCTCCACAATGGACTTGGGATCCTTCATTCTTACTTTCCCTGGTTTCAACTTAATGTACTTAGTGTTGAGCGGTCTTTCATTAGCTTTTAGTTCATGAAAATGAGCATTATTCAGGATTCTAAACTCTACTACTTTCATCTGAACGTTGTTCTGCTCAGCCCATCCTTCCATGTCTATTTTATACGCCATGCAAATCTCCATCACCAATTGCCCATACACCATGTGTTTGGTGACTTTAAAAAATCTGTGAAGAATAGACATAGGCTAATTTATGCTCATGCCATGAGTCAGTGTATAGATAAATACCCTTTCAAGCTTAGAACAACTCCCTGTAGATCCAGTCTTGGGCAACAGAACTTTAGTGATAAGTTTATGTGCCTGCTTCCCTTCTTTAGTGAACATAGAGGCGATGAGTTCACCCACTTTGTAGTCCTCTAGCACCTTGTAATCTATAAGAATATCGACATGATCTTCATCATTGATGACTCACAGTCTGAGTCCCTTCTCGCGCATTCCCAACAGACCTACAATAAGCTTTAGGGTAACATACACTTTGCTCCCCATCATAGTGGTCACGAAAAGATTTTTCTGACCTTCCACCATGTGGATTCCATAATAAAATCTCTCAACCATTTCTTCATAGCAGCCAGTAGGCAATTCAAAGAATCCTCTTAAGTGGTGTTGGCGCGCCTACTTTCCAAATTGCTCATCTCTGTAGAAACTCAGCATATCTACAGTAGTTGGTTTTTCAACTTCCGTTTTCTCCATAAAGCACCATTTTATTGGAATATACTTGGTTCTAGTGGGAATTCTGAGTTCTTCAATTTTATCCATACTGATTGCCATCCGAGCAATACGATCTCTTGTGGTTAGCCAATGGGTATCCTTTTTATCCCTCACAAAAAGATAAGATTTCCTTCCCGAAGTGCTCTTCATTGTGAAGTTGCTTTGAGAAAAGTAGAGATTTTAGGAATTCAGGAATGAAATTGTAGAGAAAGTAATTTTGGTAAAGTAGCATTTCCTCTTTGTGAATTTCTCCTTAAATAGCCAAAAACTCTTCGCATAAACCTGCATAGCTACATATACAACTCATAATCCATGGTCTTAAGATTCAACAGTTAGATTGTATAACGTATACCATAGGATTAATGAAGGCAAGAAACACGGGATAACTACTGCTGAATGTGGATTGTTTCATAACTTGCTACCATTTCTATCAAGTTTAAATTTGAAAGATAATCAGTGACAATTAATGACGTGTCCAAAATTCAAGCCTCAAAAGAAATACTTAACCTAATTCGCTAAAGCTCAGAGTGTGCCCTAGTTTGGTTAGCTCCAGAATAGGTCAGAGTGAAATGTATTTATTCAAATTGGATTAGACATTTTGATCAGCTGTCTTAGCGTGTTGAATTGATCCTTTCCAATAGGCTTTGTGAATATGTCAGCTCATTGTTCTTCAGTTGGAATGTCTATAATTTTAACTTCTCCTTTTAGCACATGATCCCTAATGAAGTGATGTCTAATATTGACATGCTTCATCCTTCCATGTTGAACTGGGTTCTTGGATAGGTCAATTGCACTCTTGTTGTCACACATGACTTCAAGGCACTTAGACTTTATACCATAATCCTCCGATTGCTGCTTGATCTATAGCAGCTGTGCTACACAACTTCCTGCAGCCATATACTCAGCTTAGCTATACTTAGAGCTATAGAAGTCTACTTTTTACTATACCATGTGACTAGACAATCACCAAGGAAATGACAACCTCTTGTGGTGCTTTTCCTTTCAAGTTTGTCTCTTCTATAGTTAGCATCAGTGTATCCTCTCAGAGTGAAGTCTGTATTACTTGGATACCATAAACCTGCATCAATAGAGCCTAGCAAATACCTGAGAATTCTCTTAAAAGCAGCTAAGTAAGATTCTCTAGGGTCAGCTTGATATCTTGCACAATAACATACATCATATTGAATGTCAGGCCTTCTATCAGTTAAGTAAAGTAGAGAATCAATAATACCTTTATAGAGCTTACTCTCTATAGGTTTACCTTCCTCATCTTTACTAAGAATTGTATCAGTGGCCATGGGTGTTGACATTGGCTTGGTTTTATCCATGTAAAACTTTCTGAAACTTCCTTGGCATACTTAGCTTGGCTGATAAAGATTCCACCTTTGCCTTGCTTAATCTGTAAACCAAGAGAGAAATTAAGCTCTCCCATCATTGACATTTTAAATTTATTCTTCATCTGCTGACTGAATTCTTTGCATAGCTTTTCATCAGTTGCTACAAATATGATATCATCAACATATATTTGGACTAACAACACATCTTGATGCTTCTTCTTGATAAACAGAGTTGTATCTGCTTTTCCTCTAACATAACCTTTGCTGATTAAAAAGTTAATCAGTCTCTCATACCAAGCTCTTGGAGCCTGTTTCGGTCCAGATAGAGCTTTCTTCAGCTTGAAGACATGATCAGGATACTTGGGGTCTTCAAATCCTAGGGATTGTCTGACATAGACTTCCTCTTGAATATAACCATTAAGAAATGCACTCTTAACATCCATTTGAAATAATTTAAAGTTCATAGTGGATACAAAAGCATGAAGAATTCTTAAGGCTTTAAGTCTTGCCACTGGTGCAAATGTCTCTCCATAATTAATGCCTTCTTGTTAATTGTAGCTTTGAGCAACCAGTATAGCTTTATTTCTGACAACATTACCAGCTTCATCAAGCTTGTTCTTGAAAACCCATTTGGTGCCTATGATTGACTTTCCTTTGGGTTTCTCCACCAAATTCCAAACTTCATTTCTTCTGAATTAGTCTAGCTCTTCTTGCATTGCAATCATCCAGTTGTCATCAAACTCAACATCTTCAAACTTCTTTGGTTCAATCAATTATACAAATGGATCATCATTCTGTTCAGCTGACCTCTAGTCAGCACTGGGTTTTGTACTCTATCAAGAATCTTGTCAACTACATAATCTTTCCTTGCTCTGACTTCTTTTGGTAGATTCGGATCAGCTTGCTGAGCTACTATCATCGGTTGAGCATCTACATCATCACCAAAGTTGATTGATTGGTCTAAGTCATATTCTTCATCTTCTTTTTCTGATACTGGATCAGGAATACTAATGGGTTGACTGACTGATCAGCTGACTTATTCCTTTTCTCTTTTATCATCACTTGCTTCTCTATGTGCATTATTAGTTTCATTGAAATCTACATGCATGGACTCCTCTAAGATGCCAGTCCTCTTGACATACACTCTGTATGCCCTACTGTGTGTTGAGTAGCCCAGAAAGATTCCTTCATCAGCCTTGGGGGTCAATTTAGCCAATTGGTCTTTAGTGTTTAATATGAAGCATTAACAACCAAAGGCCTTGAGACGAACAACCTTGGGCTTGCGCCCCTTCCAAAGATCATAAGGAGTTTTATTCAAAATTGGGCGAATTAAAACCCTGTTTAGAATGAAATAAGATGTGTTAACAGCCTCTCCCAAGAAATGCTTTGGTAGATTGTTATCACTCAGTATAGAACGACCCATCTCCACAATAGTGCGATTCTTTCTCTCAACAACCCCATTTTGCTGAGGTGTATGAGGAGCATAAAAATTATGGTCAATACCATGCTTAGAACAAAATTCTTCAAACTGCCTGTTTTCGAATTCTCTTCCACGGTCACTGCATATTCTATTAATTTTAAGGTCTTTTTCATTCTTGATCCGGGTAGCCAACCTAGAGAATGATTCAAATGTTTCATCTTTGCTTACTAGTAAGACAATCCAAGTGAACCTGGTCAGATCATCTACAACCACAAGGGTGTATTTCATTTTACCTAGACTTATTGGCACAGCGGGCCCAAACAAATTCATGTGTAGAAGATCAAGGGGACGAGAAGAAGATATATCAGCTAATGATTTAAAGGACTTCCTAAATTATTTCCTAAGTTGGCATGCTGAGCAGAGTCGATCTTTTTCAAAGGCTAGATTGGGTAATCCCTCAACAAGTTCATTTCTGGCTAATTTGGACAGATTAGTCAAATTGATATGTCCTAACCTTCTGTGCCATAGCCATGAGTTTTTCTCCTTAGAAACTAAGCATATATCATTGGAGCCAGGGGATAAATCAAACATATAAACATTATAAATTTCTAAGAGTATAAAGAACAGTATGGTCAGAGTAACCATCAATGACTGAGCAGCCCGCTTAGTTAAATATCACTTTCCTGCCTTTGTCACACAGCTGAGCAACGCTTAGCAAGTTGAACTTTAGGCCTTTCACCAGAGACACATTATCAATTGAAGGCTTGACTCCCACTGTGCCATTGCCAACAATCTTTCCCTTTTCGTTGTCTCCAAAATTGACACTTCCATTTCTTCTTCGCTCCAATGTGATGAATTGCTTTTCATCACCTATCATATGCCTCTAGCATCCACTATCCAAATACCACATTCTTCTATCATTAGTGGATCTCAGGCTCACCTATAAAAAAAATTCATTTTCTTAGGTACCCATGCCTTTTTCTGGCTAGGTCTTTCCTTGTTAGTGGTGGTCATCCTTGACCAGTCATACTCATCACAGTAACCACTTTTGTGCCTACACATGATTGTAGCATGTCCTGGCTTACCATAAAAATTACAAGCGGCCTTAGGATTAGGCCTGCTCACTTTACTCTTTTGAGAAACCTTCTTCAGAGTGGTGAGTGCGGTTACTCTGAGAATTCTTGCTAGGTTGAGATGGGACCTGCACCTTTTTCAAAGATGTTAATTCAGCAGCTGGCTCATCCAATCTCATAGTGAGTTTGCTGTTATATCCATTTTGGTACTCAGCTTTTTCCATTAGGTATAAGATATCAAGTGAGGTAGAGGAATTTACATCATCTAGATCATCACACCTCCTCTGAAGTACTTTGATATATTTAGTTGACTTCTTAGTCACATTAATAACATCATTAAGTATTGCGGCAAGCTTATCTGAAGACAAAGGGGGTTCAAATTTATCTCAGAGTTAATTCCCTTGTCTTTATTTTGGTCAGCTAATCGTCTGGCAGTGGAAGTGGTTGGTTGGTCAGCTGACTCTGAGTGAACTAGATCAACCTTACCCATGAGACACACATTGGCAAAATTATGTGCCTCTTCATCTGAGGATGATGACTCTTATTCAGAGTCACTCTAGGTAGTAGCAAGGGCTGTCTTACTCTTCTTCTTCTTGAACTTGTCCTTCTTAGCTTTAGGACAGCTCAACTGAATATGCCCCTTTCACCACATTCAAAGCACTTTATATCTTTGTTATGCTCTTTGTTGAATTCTTTTCGAGGTCTATCAACTACTCCCTTTTTATACTTGCCTGTCTTTCTGAACTTTTAAAAGTTCTTATCTTTACCCAGATATCTCCTGAAATTCTTAGTCAGTAGAGCTATCTTTTCTTTTTCTATCCTCTAGATATCCCTCCTCGGAGGAATCCTCTTCTTCATCATCATCAGCTCTCAAAATAACAACTCTGCTAGAGCTTTCTTTCTCTTTAGACCTGTGCTTCTTGGACTCATATTCATATTACTTTAGAGACATCTCATGAGTCAGCAAAGTTCTAATCAGCTCATCAAACTTATAGGTCTTCAAGTTATGAGCCTCTTCAATAGCACTCTTCTTAGCTTCCCAATCTTGAGTCAAACTTCTAAGGATCTTCTTGACAGTCTCTTCTTCTATGAAGGTCTTGCCAAGTCTTTTTAGCTCATTGACTATATTCATAAACCTGGTGTTCATGTTGGAAATATCCTTCTTGGGCTTCATGTGAAACCACTCCTAATCCCTCATAAGGATATTATTTTGGACTCTTTCACCTTATCAGTACCTTCATAAGTTACTTCCAACATCTTCCAAATCTCTTTGGCTGTCTCGCATCCAGAAATGCAATTGAACTCAGTAGCATCAAGAGCACAATAAAGATAGTTGATAGCAGCTGCATTTTCCTTTAGTCTGATCAAGTCCTGACTATCCCATTCATCAGAGTACTTATCAACCTTTACTACATTCTTCATGATGGTAGGAACATATGGCCCTTCTACAATAGCCATCCAAGCATACATACACTGAGACTGGATGAAATTCTTCATCCTGTTCTTCTAGTAAGTATAATGCTCTCCATTGAACATTGGAGGCCTATTGACTGACATGCCTTCTGGAAGAATATAACCTTGGGCTCTTCCACTGGATTCTCCTTTGTACGCCATGGTCTTTGTCTCAAAGATTGTGAAATCTGTGAAATGAGAACTACTTTGATACCACTTGTTGGTCCCTATGCGTACACTTACTGAGTTAGAGAGGGGGGAATGACTCACTGAAGAACTTATAAAACTTTTTCGCGATAATGAACTGCTCCACTAAGTGAAGTCAGCTGGCTGAGTGAAATAACTGGAAAATGCGAATAAGTAAAGAACATAGAGATTTTATACTGATTCGACAACCTATGCTTACATCCATTCCTGAAAGAGTGTCTCGGCTTTAATCCACTAATCTCAACTCCTTTATCCTAGGCGGAGAAGCCTTTCACCAATTCCCCAATTATAGTAAGTACCCTTCAAACTGCAATCGCTCACCCTGACTAGAATACCCTCTTCTATCAGCAACTCACAAAGAGTCTAAACTAGAGCTGGACTCAACTTATAGAAAAGTTGATCCAGTTACAAATGATCTAATATTACAATTGATTAATCTATACTATTCTCTCTTGTTCTAAGTAGATTCTTGTTGAGTTGTGCTTTCTTGCTTGAATTCCTTTAAAGCTTGTAAATTGACAGAGCCTTTGCTTCTAGGAAATTCAGGTGTAATCACCAAGTTCTAACGCTTGCCTTCTTGCTCCTTTTATAGATGGATTGAGAAAGTAGCCGTTGAACTTACTTTCGCATCTTCTAAAATTTACAGCTCAGTAACACCCGTTGCTTCTTCAAATCGATTCGTTAAGAGACAGAATTGCACCGTTATGAAAAACATTTCAATCCGTTAGATTGAAACTCGAGCTCCAATTTGAATTCTTTGTCGTTTGATGCCAGTCTTTCGTTAGAGAGAACTCGTGCTGACTTGCCATGTGCCTTCATCCCATTCCTTCTAGTATTCTGACATGTTGCAGAGTGTGCGATACAAGGTTGGTAGATCTACAGAATTACATGAAGTGGCAATTGACTTGGTGTAGCTTTGCATTGGAAGACTTTGTCATTTTCTTCATAATTCTGAGTCTTGTCAAGGAATTAATTCTTTTGGTCTTTGTCTCATTAATGTTCCTGCAAAAAAGCAACACTAAAAGCAAAGATACATGTTTACCTTAAAAGGTAAGATCAGCAGCGTTGACAGACATAAAGTAACTCAGCTGGAAAGATAAACGTAAGGCACACAGCTGAAACAAAATCTAAATATCAAGCGCTGAGTGAATATTACTAAGTCAGCGACTAAGTAGATACTCAGCTTAGAAACTACTAGGTCAGCGGAGACTTGAAATTCTACCCTCGAATTTACTAACTCTCTTACAACCAATGACTATTTATTTTTAACATCATTATTGATTTAATTATCTCATTCTTAACTTAATTGTTATGATCAAAACTTAAGCACAACTGAGTCATCCACTGAGTCAGTCCAAACTCGTGCTTGGTTCAACATAAACTTCAAAAAAATACCTTGTGATTTCACACATTTACAAAATGAGGTCTGAAAAAAAAAATTTCTAATCAAAGTCTGAGGTTTCATGACGTTCGCAATTAAGGAATTTTTTTCTAAGTCAGTCAGTTTAGCTGACTTAGCAAGGGTTAGTTTAGGAAAAAACCCAAGCTTTCATCTTCTTATGCATCTCTCAAAGCCTAAGGGATCTGGGTTACTGTGGTTTTATTGTTTTCGTTGTTTTGCTCTCCTTGAATTCTGATGTCTACAAGAAAAAAAGTTTGTTCAAGATGCGATAGTGTGCAGATTGTCGGTGGTCTTTTTCAATTTATATTTCCTTTTTATTTCCCTTATCTCTTGATTTAAAGGTTTATTTAGCAATTGGACTCTTTACTGTTCTCTGAAGTGGGAATTAAGTTCTGCTTTGCATCATTCTTCAGGTTTTGTTAATTTTAAGTTCGAGTTTAGCGTCCACATTTACTGGGTTTCCGGTCCTGGGTTTTGAGGATGTGATAGTATGGTTCTTAGTTTATGGTTCACAGTTTGTTTATGGTCTATATATGCTAGGGTTTAACCTTCTGGGTTCTAGGCACATTGATTTATGCAGTGTTTAGGAAGTTATTGTTCTCATTATCCATTCAAATTCAAGTTTTAGTGATTGGGTTTTTTTTATCTTTTTCTGGTTCAGATTCAAATACTTGACTTATCTCACTAGATCTTAATTGCCCTGAAAGGGAAATTATTGTTTCAGGAGTTGCTCCTCCAGGGTCTGGATTTGACTTTTATAGTAGATTTTTTTCCCCAAATCTAGAGTCAATGAGGTGAGCAATTTGGAAAAGGATTCTCTATAAAGTTGGGACTTGATACATTTGTATATTGCAGTCAATCTCAATCATCCATTCAGTTTTAATGGTTGAAGTTTAATTTCACTGTAGGCAGACAACTAAAATTCAATCTCAACCACTAAAATTAGATAGATGGCTGAGATTTACCGACTAATTTTCAAATTTAGAGATTTTTTGTCCAATTATAAGTCACTAATATCAGCTAAAATAGAAAAAAATTGAACAGGTTTCTGCAAAGAAGTGGAAAAGTGAAGGTTGAAGTGGATGAAGAGAACAAGAGATTGCTGCTGCGAGGGAAAGCTGTTAATGTCATGGAGGGATTTCTTCTTGTTTAGATTTGTAGAATTTGTCTGTGTTTCTTTTTCTTTTTATTGTCACAGAACAGTCTCCTCTTTGGGAAAATGGAGTGATTTTCTAAATTGCCCTTGCCAGTTTGATTTAAAGGAGTTAATAGAATATTCTTTATTCGCTAACAATTACAAATCTTAAACCTTATTTTTAAAAAAAAATATTTCACGAGCCCTATTTTATAGATAGGTAAAATTATAAGGTACTTTTTTAAAGTTTATCCTAATTATTATACTTAGGTTGTTTTACTCGCTTAATTTATTTTATGCTTAGAGTTAGAACATGCTTAGTATAAAATATTTATTCTTGGATATAATTTAGAATTATCGTATGCCTAGTCTATGCATACAAACCTAGATAGAGAATTAATTTAGTTAAGGCTTTAATTAATTTATATGCAACTGATATGAGTTTCTAGGGACAAGGGACAAAATTTTGAATTTCCGTCATGCTTATTATGCATGTTCAAAGTGGCTGTTAGTTCGCACTATAAACATGGTAAAATGCTGGTATAAATGTGGTTTTTGTTTGATTTCTTTCATAAAATAAATATTTATGTTTTTTATTTTTCTTATCTGATATAATGCTGGTATAAAGTTGTTTTTGTTTAATTTCCTTCATAAAATAGATTTTTATGGTTTTGATTCTTCACGCTTGGTATAATTCTAGTATAAATGTGGATTTTATTATTTCATTCATAAAAATATATGCATATATGTTTGGTTTTATTTTTCACACCTGGTATAATGCTGGTATAAACTGGTTTTTGTTTGAAATCTTTTATAAAATAAATTTTTTTATGGTTTTTATTTTTCACACCTGTTATAATGCTGGTTTTTCACACCTTATATAATGCTGATTTTTCACACCTTATATAATGTTGGTAAAATGCTGGTATAATACTGGTTTTTCATACATTGTATAATGCTGGTAAAATATTGGTATAATGCTTATATCATCTGTTAAATATCTTAAAAAAATAAAAACTCGAAAAAAAATATATCATCATGGATCTAATTTCGAATATAAAAACGAGACGGATAAAAAAACTCTAGAGCGGCATATCGAAAAAATCAATGATTTGAGAGATAAATGCAAAACAAAGTAAAAAAAAGAAGGAATCACATAATAGGGGAGGAAAGTAAATATTAAAAAGGAAAAATTTAAAAGCTGACCAAATAATTATTTATAAAAATAGAGGACAAAGAGGTAACTCAACCCCTACATTTTAGTTTAAATTCCCGAAAATTAACCCCCACCTTATCTAATAACCCAGCCCAACATAATTACCCTAGCCCATTCACCTTTGGGCTATACAACTCAGCTCTCTTCACCAACAAACCCTATTTCCTGTGATACGATATCGAGTACTTATCTTTTCTCTGTTTTATTTTCACACTTTTGTACACCTAGAAGGCATAAATGATGGAACTTAGAAATTTTGCATGAACTCGTTGCATATCTGATAGGTTGAGTTCTTTTGGGACATGTATCGGTTGATATATAGAGTGTCACTTTTTCACCCTTAAATACCGGGACTCCTATAAAAAAATTTCTGAGAGGTTAAAGTGCAATAGCACCAATTGGGTGTAGCTCAATTGATTGGTAAACCACTTGATATAGTGGTGGGAGGTCTTAGGTTCAATACCTAGCCTCTTAAAAAATCCATAATATTTCAAAAGAAAAGTGCAATAGTTGTAAGGATTTATAATTAAATAAGGGATAATACCATATAATTAATGATAATCAACTTGAATTACTTACTTTATATATATATATATATATATATATTAGATAAATGATTGATCAAACATAAAAATATGATTTTCTTGCCTTTAAATAATTGACAATATAATTGATTTTCAAGGTGGGTGTTAAAAAAATGTTGGTCTATCGAATTTACTAAAGACATTTTAGACTGCAACATATTTTTAAGACGTGAATTACGTGATTGTTCTCTGTAATACATATTGAGGTGCCATCATCATTGATTTGCAAATATGTGAACTAAATTATGTTTAGTTTTGTAAACGAGACAAGTAGAGCTAGACTTTAAACCGTTTAAGTTTGATTTGAAAAATCTAATATATTCATCATTGAAAATTCTATTCTTAATATGTACAAAATTAACTGGTTCACAAGCTTTTATCAAGTCATTTTATTAATTTTTATAAGTCTTTAATCGAGCTCTCTAGCTGAGCTTTGGTCTGCCTAAGTAGTGTATAAACCGAAAATGGAAACTGTTATACTCCAGACACCAAGTCGCTCGTGAGTTATGAGTGGCTGGTCTCATTTGTAACACAACTTACGCTACCTTTTTTTATAGTCCGAAGACCCCTTATTTTTGTGGCACTAATCTCTGTCTGACCATAGGCTTGAAGTTTAAATTGAGACATGACTTGATAAGAACACTTTGATACATAGTAATTTTGTAATAGGCGGAAACTAATTATAGTAAATTGAAAACAACCATAATCCAGAATTCCATAATTGCTTTGGAAACTAAGCAAATGGTTGCAAAACGTGGAGAAAATTAATCAACGCAAGAATCTTCTTTTAGCATAAAAAAAAATGCATTAGAAGTTGCAACTTGCGAGTAGGGCCTCAACTATTGCAATAGTTTTTGTAATATGGAATTTGTAATTAAACAATGAAATGCTCAGCTTCTACGCCAATTCAAAATATTTCATATTTTCATATGATCAAGTTTATCCTACAAATTCATGTTGTTCAATTTTGCCATCAACTGAGCCAACAACATAAAAATTTACCATCAACTGAGAAGTCCTAAGTAATTGTAATTGAAATTCAAAAAAAGATTGTTTTAATTAGGATCACCTTCCATATACTAAAGAAAATAGTAGTAAGATTCATCTTAGACATAATCGGATTAAAGAATTTTTTATTATTTTTTTTAAAATTATTTATAAATTTAGGATGGTTTTGAAACTAATAAAGAGTTTGGGGTATTTTTTCTGTCCGGCTTTCAAAAGATCGGAGAAGATAATTTTTTAAGTCTATCTGACTTTTAAAAAATCGTACAAGTGCAGTCAAACTATTCCTAACCTGTCCGAAAATGTAAAAGTCGGATAGAAGTTATCCAATCCGGCTTTTACAAAGTCGGACAGAATATCTTTATATTTAATACAATAGTTGAGCAATTTTTAAAAATGGAATTAAGAGCTGGACATTTAATAGTAACTTGATAGTATAATACTAATAAATATATAAATTTAGTTTTTAATGCTGACAAGCTGCAAGATAAGTGAAAATTTAACTCAAGACATGTTCATATTCCCCTAATATCATACCTATCATTTATCAATAGTTTAGCATAATTTTACAAAAAGTTAAAAGAGCCACCTACATATGTTTTTTTTTACTTCTAAAAGCCACCGGCCATTCAAATCACTCATGTAACAATTCATAATCGCAATTTTTTTTATTATTATAATATATTTTAAAAAATGTGGTGGGGGATGTTTTGACTTTTTTAATCAAATTTACTAACCTATCCGACTTTGTAAAAGTCGGATACCTTCTATCCGACTTTTACAATGTCGGATAGCTTTTGTCCGACTTTGTAAAAGTTGGATTGCTTTTGTTCGACTTTTATAAAGTCGGACAGATTAAAAACAGTTTGTCCGACTTTTTAATAGTCGGATAGACTAAAAAAATTGGCCTCTCCGACATTTTAAAAGTCGAATAGAAAAAAATACCCCAAATTTACGAATAGTTTGTAAACCACCCTAAATTTATAAATAAGTTTTTAAAAAAATAATAAAAAAATCTTTAATCCGACATAATCGGTTGTTCATTTGGCGTCTGTTTCTGTTTTGAATCCTGGGGTTTTACAAGAAGAATGTTTAAAAACATAATCGATTTTAATTCCAAATATTTGTAAATACGGACCAATTCTTTTTAGGATTTAGAATCTCTAAAGATTAGTTGGTGGTAAAGTTAAGATATTTGGTTCAAATTTAAATTTAATTGGTTGTTTGAATGATCAATAATGCATTAAATTTCAACCATTTATATTTAAAATATGGTTAAGATTGGTTAAATTCTCTAACTTTACCATCTTTCGGCTTTAGAGAATCATAGTCTTTTTTACGTTTTTTAATTATGCTTTCTTTAGTGTGTTATGAAATCAATGTAGTCCCCTAATGTGTTATATCATACATACACTTGTTGGCTTTGGAGCCCTAATGTGTGCGGCTCTCGATCTGTTAAACAAATGAAAAAGAAAAATCAATGAGTTTTTCTGATAAATAAGGAATTAAACAGTCAACTTTATTGTTTTTTAAACTCAAGTGTACTCATCTATACGAATTATTTGGATAAAATTTGATACAAAGTCTTAGAATCGTAATGTATTAAAGTAAAATTAAAATATAATAATAAATGTTAGGGGATCTTTTTGGTGCAATATTCTCCTATTTTGAGTCCACATTAAACATAAATTTATTTTGGCTTTATCTTCACCCATGCACTCTTTTCTCCTAAATGAACCACTATTTCTTGCACTTTGAATCCTATAAAAATTGGAAAAAAAAAAAGATAATTTTGCAAGATATTAGCAGATATATTTGACAAATCACTAAAAAATGAATGTGATTTGCATGTGTTGACTCAATATTTTCTTTCTTGGAAAACAGGGCATAGTTAAGATAACAACCAATCACATGCAATATGATATTTTTTTGGATCCAATTTGTAATTTATTTTGCAGTAATATCTTTATGCGAGTTATTCAATTTAGGAGTAAATTAAAAATTGAACAATATAGTAAAATATATTTTAATTTAGTTCTCCCTAGAGTTAAAGAATATTTGTAGGCTAGTGATTAATACTGAACTTATAATCTCTAAATAACTCAAATTCGAGTTACATATGAAGTGAGAATTATTCTATGTATTTAACGAGAGTGCAATATTGAGCTTGACTCTCCCTGCAAGCTCTCCTCAACTCAGGACAGGTGCTTTTATACTCTAATCCTGTTTCGTTTTATCCAAAATTTTGATTTAATAGAGTTCCATTCCTTTCATTTCAATGTAAGGCCCTCTTCTCTTGAACTATAATTTAATGTAGCTTAGTTGAGTTCAGACCACTTCAGTTTAGTTTAGTTCAGCCATACGTAGTTATAAATTTAAACTTAAATAAGTTCAGTTTAGTTCAGCTCACTTCAGTTCAGTTCAACCAACTTCAGTTCAGTTAAACTTTTGAAAGTTGATAAAAACTTCAACCACTTTTTACTAAAAGTGCTCCTCTTTTTTTTATTAAAAAAAAAACTCAATCGCTTTTTGCTTTTGAGAAGGAATTACGACCCTCCCTTAGTTTGATGTGTCTTCCTTTTATATTCACTTTGTTTGAAACATATATTTTTATTCATTTTTCCAGGTGTTTCACTGTATCTTTGATATATCGTCTTCTAAAAAAAAGGGAGTAATATGAAGTATTTTTATCAAACTTGTTGCTTGTGAGATTTGAAATTACAATTCAATACTTAATGATTTTTTAGTAACAAGATGATGACTATTAGACCAAAGCTTATCACCTTTTAAAATTAGCACGGGTGAATCTAGACAATCAATTATGTGTGCTGTAGATTGCATAATCTATGAGTTTCTAGTAAGACCAATGCAGATTTATTTATTTTGAAGGGTTTAAAGGATACCATTTATATTGCCGGTCTATTAACTGTTTCATTTATGGAATTCTAAATTGGATTCTTATCTCATTCATGATAGTATCTGTTATAGGTTGTTTTAGTTGACTTTCCCTTATAATGATATTTTTTTCTCTTTAAGAGGTCTTTATATATATATATATATATATATATATATATATATATATATATATATGTGTGTGTGTGGGGATCTTGTTTCGACATTAACCTAAATGGAGTGGGATTTATTCCCTTTTTTTCTAATATTTTTTCTCTTAGTAGAATGAGTATATGCATTAATTTTTTTATTGTTCATCTGGCTCACCAGAGTTTTATCTTGATTACATCCAAATCTGACCTAGGTTCCATGACTGACTATAGTGGATGAGTCTCTCATTAAGAATTTTTATATTCACAAGACTAAAACCTAAAGCCTTACTTAAGTGATATCAAACTTCTTAAGCGAGTAAGCCATTCATATATGCATTAATAAAAATAACTCATAAATATTTAAAGTTTTTTACTCTACCCTCTACTATCTGAAAGAGATATGAGAATGTTATTTTTTACTTTAATGAGAGGTTATTTTTTTATTTATTTAATTTTTTTATGTTCTAATCATCATTATAGCTGGGTTTTTTTTATGATTATTTTATTTGTAATGAATAAAATGCTTTTTATAATTGTTTTATTTTTTTTAAGTAACCATTATTTTATCCTCGAGGATAATCAGATCAACTGTATGAAACTTGATTCATAGCCAAACTAATATTTATAAGATTAAATGAAGTATAAAAAACCATCAAAACATATATAGAAAACATCTTAATAGTTAAGTTTAGTATACCTGGTATCTATAGATGCAATGAGGTCAAATCAAAAAGCTTATTTTAGTAATATCAGTTTTGACAATATCGTAACAAACAAAGAAGATGTATTTTAAAAAGAATCAAATTCGAATATCTGATATTTAACTATTAAAAAAAGATGTAATAAATCAAAGTCAAAAGGGGCAATTTACGACTTTGAACATTCCAATGAAATGAAATACTCCATATAATGAAGTAATGATTGGAAGTCAAGGCAAGCACCTGGATCTTACCAATACAACATTAAAATTTATAACCATACCACGCACATAATCTTATTTACCCTGTTAATCTGTCTCTCTAAATGCATTAATTGCATGCTATATATTCACCCTTTGAATTTATTTTTCAACATTGTTTTCGTATTATTATGAGTACTGTGTGGCAACTTGTATATTACATACATTGTATTTTTTTGACTATATAATTCTTCTTGAAGAAAGACAAATTCTACTGATCAAAATCCATATTAATTCGGTGGAAAGGTCTCTTGATCTCATCTCAAATCAAATTTTATTCAATATTACTTTGTTCTTAACTTTAATATCTTTATGTAACAAAAATAACATTGATGTTAATAAAAAAGAGAGAGACTGAGACAAATGTATTAACTAAGAATATAATTGGAATATTAATGACATACAGTAATTTTATGAACTGAACTGAAATAAAGTTGGTTGAGCTGAATTGAACTGAACTGAACTTATTTCAGTGTAAATTTATAACTATACATAACTAATCTGAACTGAAACAGTTTAAACTAAACTGAACTAAATTATAGTTCAAGAGAACATCGCCTTACTTAAACTTTATGAGTGTACAATAAAATACATATTTTAATAAGTATGTGGTTTCTATAATTACTTAGTTTTACATGATAATCATTTTTATCTAATCACAAGTGGATCAAAATTCATATCGATCACCCAATAACAATAAAATACAAAATCCTAATTCATTTTAAAAAGCAAAGTAATTATAGGATAACTCTCAAGTATATATTTAAAGGGAGATTCATTCGACTGCATTTATATATTTTCTGCTTTTGCTATTAGGTTACTCAAAATTAAAATTGCATTACTTTAATATAGGTAGAGATGAAACCTCCTTTCTATGGATGTTAAGGAAATTTTATAGGCAACGATTTGACCAAATATACTACTAATACTACATCTCTATATTTTATAAAATAATTATTTTGTATATATTATTTTTTAATGAGTATGATATTCTTGTTTTTTAATATATTATTTGTACAAAACTCTTTAACATTATATATTTTTTAATTTTATTTTTCACATATTCGCTCATAGTATTAAATATAAAGAAAAATCTATATGTGTTTCAAACCTGAAACATTCAGAGCGGCAGGTTCAATCTTAGCCTTGGATAAAACATTCACCACCTCTTCAACATGATAACTAATTAATACTCCAATTGTTTATTAATAAAAAAATTAGTCTTATATCTTAACACTTTAAGAAATCAAATTTCTCATAAAGAGAGTTTTCTCAAAAGTTCTAAATTATTTGGCTCTCAAACTTGGCACAAAAGTCGGATACCGCCCTAAACTATCACAGGTTCCACTAACTCCTTAAACTTGATAAAAGTACACAAGTTTGCCCTCTTCATTGCCACATGTCAATATCTGATTGAAAGAATAAAAATTAGAAAAATGACATCTTTAAAAGGTCAAGCATATACAAGCTTAAGCAGAAGAGAGAGAGGAGAGGAGAGAGAGAGAGAGGAACCATCTCATCTCCAATTTATCAACTACCTTTCTCGAGCTCATCTCCGGTGACCGCCTCCGTCCACCGCCAATTTCTCTCCGTCACCACATTGAGGCACGCCATAGGCAAAGTCAAGAGTAAACCCGGTTAAACCAAACCTTACCTGCGATTTGCGATTTCCCCATTTGAAACCTATCTCACCTGACGTACGCCGTAAGAGAGATCGGAATCGGTGCCGTAAGCTTTGGTTTCTTCGCTGTAAAAGAGATCGGAAAAGAGAAACTTGCAAATCCAGCATGGGTTGTTAACTACCGGATTTTCCCTAGCAATCGCGTCCCGGCCGGCGCTCTAGTAGTCGTAGCTGCAATCATGCCGATCGGAATACCGGTGCTCCCAACAGAATAGCTCTCCGCACCGGCACCGGTTTCCGGTTAACCCTACCTTCCTCTTACATCCGGAGCACCGATTCACCACCCTCCTCGCCACAGAAACCTCCGATTTCTCCCGATCTGACGACGTCTCCACTTTTCCACTCGTTTCCGGCAACGGATCTCTCACAATCAATCGAGAACCGCTAGATCTCGGCGAAATCGTCACGATCCCGCTGCATCTCGGTGAGCTCGTCAAGATCGCGCTTCCATCAGCGACCGCTACGGAAGTCGGTGCCGTAGAAGGCGTCGCAGGTGTGGAAGAGCCTGAGGTGCTGGTTTTAAAACATTTCTGGCACATATTATTGGTGGCCGGATTTCCAGTCAGGCCACAATTCGGAACACATAACGTGAGAGTTTCCGGTACTTTGAACTCGGTCTCTTCCTTCTCCGTCCTTTGAGCCATATCTGATTGATCTTTCTCGATGAGGTGGTGGATTCCGGTGACCGGAACACATAACTGCAGACTTTAATATTGCCCATCTATTTGATCGCAAAGCCTTCCTAAAGATTGCAGCAAAGCCATCAGATTACAGCCGCAACCCTATGGAGAAAAACCCAAGCCTCCACCGCCGCACCCCCTCCTACACCGCAAACCACCTCAGCCGCCACTACAACCGATCCAACCCCCCCTTCGCCGACAGCCACCGCCATCACTACAACCGTTTCAACCCCCCCTTCGCCGACAGCCATCACTACAACCGATCCAACCCTCGTTCCTTCCCCGCCAACCGTACCCATCGGACTTCTGAACCTCGCCAAGCCAACCTCTCCATACCCTACCGCCACCATCGACTGGCTGCTGTCCATCGTCATAGTCGCCAGCCCGCCGCGACTCACCGCCGAAACCATAACCTTAATCCTAACCCCAATGCGGCTGCTCTCAACCACCGCTCAAACCCCAACCCCGAACCCGCCTTCACCAGATTTTATTTTGAAAATTTCCCAAATTCCTATGGAGCAGATTCTATGAGCAGGGTTTTCAAGAAGCATGGAATTTCGGGACGTGTTTATGTAGCTAGGAAAAAGAATGTCAGGAACCTTAACTTCGGCTTCATTACGGTAGATGACTCTCTGTCTGTTCAGGAAATGCTCCACAGGTTGAACTCAGTGAGCATTGGAATTATTCGTGTGCGCGCTTTCAAGGCCAAGTTCACGAACTCGGCTGCAGCTCCAACATCTCGACAATATCAGCCCAAAAAATCAGCAGGCCATATACCTAAACGACGGGTTAATTTCCGGGAATCACTACGTGGAGACAGATCGTATGCCAAAGTTGTGGCAGAATCACAAGTTCCAAACGAGGCTTCTTTTGCCACTCATAATTCAATCTCAGCGAACTCACCCAGGGGCCATGATTTTATTACAAATGTGGCCCCTTGGAAAGATAAGTCATGCTTAGTCACTCTAATCAATATCTCAAATATTCGGATCACCTTTGATTTATTGCATGAACGGGATTTTGATGTTTCTTTTGCTGCCCCTGTAGGCAAGGATAATGTTATTGTCTCGTTTAATTCAATACTGGCTATGAAAAATTTTGTAGGTGGTGAATGGAAGGTCATGCTGCATATTTTTAAGGATGTGCAGTTGTTGCCGGCTGATTTTATACCGACAGAATGCATCATGTACCTGGACTTTATGGGAATTCCCCCCACACTGATTCGAGAGGAGCTGATCAGACACTTAGCGAGCTCCTTTGGCCGTGTTATTTCTGTAGACTTCAATTTTGATCTCCCGGATCGTCTGGATGTGGTTTCCTGTCTGGTTTCGGTCCCCTTTGGGACAACCAATCGCTCCTTCAAACTGTTGGTGAATACTAAAGAAGTTCTCATTCACACTAATCTAAGACATGGTGTTGGCTGTGAACATTACCAAGATGATGATTCCGAAATTTCCGATGCCCCGTCGGATACCCCATCTGATGCTTCTTTTGACACTTCCAACGACTCGCGTAGTTTCGGCTGCCAGGAAGTGGAAACTGCAGATTATATTAGCCCGGATCTCAGAATTATCCCCCTCCCAAATCAATCAAATGATAATTTGAGTGTTGTCCCGGAATCAAACCCAGCTATACATGAAGCTTTAATGGAGGCCGAACAACCTATAAGGCTAGTCAACCCACAGACGGAAGCCAACCAGCCTGTTACTTCAGCTTCGTCAGGACCTGACATTTCTAACATGAATCGGGTGATCATTTTATCTCAGTCAAGGACATCTCCGACCCTCGAAAAAGAGCTGACTATGGAAATGGGGAAAAAACTAGGAATATTCTCGGAGAAAAATAAGCAAGCTGTTCTGACAGCTATGGATAATTTGGTGAACTGATTAGTTCACATTCATCAAGGTATTTATTTTCTTCTATTATGTCAATGGATTTTTTATGTTGGAATTGTAGAGGAGGTGTTAATAACAGGGCAAAGCAGCAATTTGTCTCTTCTTGCATTCGTAAACACAATCTCCAATTTTTTGTCATGTTAGAAACAAAGATAGAAAGTATCTCTGAGCAAGTGGTAAAACGGTTTTGGGGGCACAATGACTTTGCTTATCACCATATCCCCTCTAATGGTCTGTCGGGTGGCATCCTATTTTCTTGGAACTCCTCGTTGCTTTCGGTCTCGGTTCTCCAGTCTACTTCCCGATGGGTGTTAGTTAAATTTCCCCTTCAGCAGCAAGATTTGCACGTTCTTAGTCTATACGCCCCAACAAATCATATGGATAGATATGATTTATGGCAGGAACTTATCCCGATTATTCGAGACTTTCAGATGATCTTGATTTGTGGTGATTTTAATGAGGTATTACATGTGTCGGAAAGGGCAAACGATCGCTCCTACCCTTCCATGTCGGCTTTTCAAGACTTTGTATTGCAATCTGAACTCCATGATCTACCCCTTCACGGCCGTGATTATACTTGGTCTAATAGAGTTTCATTCTCTCGTATTGATCGTGTTCTAGCCTCAAATGGGATACTGCAGTTATGGCCTAACTTATCTATATCAACGGTGGACACCACCCTATCCGATCATTTACCGATTTTATTACGCTCCTTCGTTGCTCACTCAGCCGGCCCAAGACCCTTTAGATCGTTAAACATGTGGTGGGATATGGCAGATTTTTTGCCTTTCATTCGTAATAAATGGCACCTCATTTGTCAATCCTATGCTCACAAAGACCTATCTTATAAATTGACAAAGTTGGGTCGTGCAATCAGCCCTTGGCACTCGGAAAATTTTGGAAACCTACAGAGAAAGATTGGTGATTTAGAGGAAACTATATTGGCCCTTACATCGAGTAGTGTTCCTCGACCGCTCACCTCAACTCAAAATTCAGTACTAAATCGTAATCGCTCCCTCCTTCAGGAAAAGAGGGCTTCTTTGGAAAAATTACGGCACCAACAATCAAGGGTGAATTGGACGCTATTGGGTGATAATAATACATCGTTTTTCCACCGTACCGCTTCAGCCCGATCTCGCAACAACCGTATATCGCAACTGGACATCGAGGGAGTAATTGTTACGGACTTGAAGGTCATTTCAGATACTATTTGCAGCTATTACGCCCAATTATTCAAGGCTGCCCCTATAACGCCATTCTCTCTTAGAAAGTTACGTTTCAACACTGTTACTTTGCAACAAAACGCAGCTCTTATCGCCCCTTTTCGGGATGAGGAAATTTGGAACAGTATATGTGCGTGTGGGGAGAATAAAGCACCGGGACCAGATGGCTTCAATTTTTTCTTCTACAAAAGGTTCTGGGATGACTTAAAACCCGAATTACTGCAAGTTTTGGATCGTTTTTATGCTACATCTCAGCTATCTGATTCGGTCAAGACATCCTTCACGGTGCTACTACCTAAAATCCCAGGTTCTTGTTCTCTGAACAACTTTAGACCTATCTCGCTCATCCATGGTATCTATAAAATTGTTGCGAAATTGCTATCGATTCGTCTTCAGGCTGTTCTACCGTCTCTTATCTCAAACAACCAGTTTGCTTTCATCAAAGGTAGAAGCATTCATGAGTGTTCCTTTGTGGCTTCCGAGGTAATTCATGACCTCCACATTAAAAGGAAACCATGTGTGGTGCTGAAACTAGACTTCCACAAAGCTTTTGATAGCATTTCTTGGACCTATATTGACTCGGTTCTCCAAAGGATGGGTTTTGATCAAAAATGGATTTCATGGCTGTCAAATAGCAGGAAAAAATCCACTACTTCGATTCTAATCAATGGCTCACCAAGCCCTCCTATTCACATCCGTAGGGGGGTCAAACAAGGAGACCCTTTATCGCCATTTATTTTTGTGTTAGCAGTGGAGGGCCTAAAACAGCTTATAGATCGTAGCATTCAAATAGGCGTGCTACCTGGATTTCGTTTGGAGGAATCCCTTCCAGATATCTCTTTGTTACAGTTCGCTGATGATACGATTTGCTTCCTTCCAGCAGAAGAATCCATAATTCCCAGTTTCATTCGGATCCTAAGGTGTTTCGAACTAATCTCAGGATTGCGTATCAACTACCACAAGAGTGCGATTATGGGAATCCACGTCAATGAAGCCTCCTTGGCCTCTTATGCAGCTCAATTGGGATGCCGAGTGGACAACTTTCCGATAAAATACTTAGGTACACCACTATGTATTAAACAGCCACATATCTCCGATTGGGATCCTTTGATCGCCAAGTTCAAGTCTCGTTTGGCAAATTGGAAAGGAAATTGTCTATCATATGCTGGACGCACCATGCTTATCAAAACGGTACTTTCTTCCCTTCCCATTTATTTAATGTCAATCTTCTACATGCCTTGCTCTGTATCTTCTTCACTAAATCAATTAATGCGCAATTTTTTGTGGCGAGGCGACTCTTCGATCAAGGGCATATGCAAAGTAAGCTGGGTTACGATCAATTTACCATATCACCTTGGGGGATTGGCAATTCGGGATCTAAATCTTGTTAACTCCAGCCTACTCTTTAAATGGATTTGGAAAATGGGAGACCGCAATGATGACTCCTTGTGGTCAATGTACTGTGTTCGGCGTTACGGGATTAGTTCGTGGCATGAAATGACTCTTCTCGACTCCAAGCTTGTTTCTCCATTATGGCGTGGAATTATAAAATGTTGCCTTAAAAAGGAGAGAATTTGGTCCTTCTTCTCATCACAGGTGCGTGTTCAAGTGGGAGATGGTCAAAACGGGTTGTTCTGGCACGATAATTGGACCTCGAACACTCCAATCAAATCACTCTTCCCCGACTTATTTGTGATTTGCAACAGGAAATTCTCAACCATTTTCGAAGGGTGCGGTCATATTTTTTCTAATCATTCCCAAACCCGCCCCTTTTGGAAGAGAAGCCTCCGCATTACGAACCAACAACGATGCAATGAACTGAAAACCTGGATATCAATTTCATGCCCAATGCTCTTCCAAGACCAGGAAACCGTTAACAGCCCCACCTTCTTCCTGAGAAGAGATTGCTTCCTATGGGACATTGGAGTTCAGAAAAAATATTCAGCAGCGTCCTTTTATCATGGATATTATCAACAACGATTATGGCCGAATCCATTGAGAGACTTTACACTCATTTGGTCCTCCCACATGCTCCCCAAGATAAAAAATTTTGGCTGGTTGGTTTTTCACAATAGGTTACCGACACGTGAGTTCCTTTTCCAGAGGGGATATCGTATGTTAACTAGCGCCGGTTGTCCGTTCTGTCCACTACCCGAATCTTTGGAACATAGCCTCTTTTTATGCCACGCGAATTATCAGATTTGGAGAGATGCATTCCGGTGGCTGGATATTCAGGTTGTGATGCCGAATGATAGTTACAACTTCCTTCTATTATGGTGCACATTCTTCAAACCTGGAATCTCCCGTGAATTTGGTAGGTCTCTCTGGTTCATTATATCATGGAATCTCTGGAAGCGCCGCAACAAGAAGATCTTTCGAGATGAAACTGACGATGGGGATATTTTAATTGCGAGTATCAATTTTTGTTGGTTTCTTTTTCATTCCTATAAGCGCAACGTTAGCCTTTCGGTTTCTGATTTGTTTACGAACCCGAGGATTCTAATTATGTAACTTTGATGTACTTTTGGTTCTTGTTTTGAGAACCATTATTAATAAAAGCGGGGTGGGTGTTTTGTAGGTAAGCAGAGGAACCAACCTAGTTGGGTACTCTGCCCCGAAATTTTCACCCATTCCAATCTTTTAGCCGTTGGAGAGATACACTGTCTCTCCAAGGGTTTTTCAAAAAAAAAAAAGCATATACAAGCTTACACTTGACACTAAGGGGGCAAACTGCAGTACTTTTGAAAAGTTAAATCAAAAGATATAAGCTTACACTATATTGTTTTATATGTATACAAATTAATACGAGGTCATTGGTTTTGGGAGTGACCAGTATTTGTTTGAGACTAGCTTTCGATCTTTATACAGACAATAGGCAGGGCCGATCCTAGATATAGGTCAAGGGTGCGATGATCTAGGACCCACGATAAAAAAGTCCAATTTTATTTTATATATATATATATATATATATATATATATATATATATATATATATATATATATATATATATATATGCGCTCACTTAAAATTTTTTTAAAATTTATCTATACGAATGAGTTAAATTATTGATTAAAATTTAAATTTAAACATTATACTTTTTATTTAATAATTATTCAATTATATCAATTTTAAATAAAATTTTTTTATCAATTGAAATATCAGAACCGTAACAATGGCATGAAAATAGCAGAAGCAAGTGAAAGTGAAGAAAGATTCCAAAAGCCGGAAAAGAGAGAGCAGTTAAAAAAAAACTCAAAATACAATAATTTGGTTGATTTATTCCAATAATCACAGCCACGTTGAAAATTCATTATATCTGACTTTTGAATCCCTCCTACTTGTATCCATTTAATGCCCTCGGACTTTTGCTTCTCGGAACTCACTATAAATACAACCTACTCTTCTCCTATTTCTCCACTCGAATTTACCCATTCTACTTTATTTCTCTCTTCTCATATCCCTTCTGTACAATTGATTTATATTACATTAGCAAAAGAATCTATACGCAAAACATTATAAATGGCTTCTCATAAATTATCTTTAGTTTCTGTGGTTTTAACAATCACATTGATGTTTTTGTCAAGTGAAGCACAACTATCTTCGAATTTCTACGACACTAGCTGCCCTAATGCATTGACTCTCATCAACTCTGCTGTTACTGCAGCAATCGACAATGAGCAAAGAATGGCTGCTTCCCTCATTCGTCTTCATTTCCACGATTGCTTTGTTCAGGTAACTAACCTAACACGAGAAATCGATTTATTATTTGTGTTAAAATTTAGGCATTGATGTATGATATTGATGTTCAGGGTTGCGATGGTTCGGTTCTGCTGGAGGGTGGCGAAAGAGGTGCAAGGAATAATGCCAATTCTATTAGAGGGTTTGAAGTAATTGATGCTGCAAAGACTCAAGTAGAGAGTGCTTGTCCTGGAATTGTTTCATGTGCCGACATTCTTGCTGTTGCTGCTCGTGATTCTTCTGTCGCTGTGAGTAATAGTATTTCTATATTTAGTAATTATTGCAAGTGCTTATTTGTTTTACTAATAGGGTACATATGTGTTGCAATAAATAGGTTGGAGGACCGTCTTGGACGGTTAATCTTGGAAGGAGAGACTCACCAACTGCAAGCTTAGCTCTAGCTAATAGCGACCTTCCTGGCTTTAACGACGACCTTGCCACTCTTACCGCTTTGTTTAGTAGAAAAAATTTAAACCAACGAGATATGGTTGCCCTTTCAGGTATTTATTTTGCATATATAACTTTTCTTTCAATTAAAAAAGGGTTTTTTCACTATTGGAGTAAAATAACCACCACTCATCCTATGGTGCAAAAGTGAAAAGTAATAGGTACTTTGTAATTAACAAAGTAACCATAGAATGCACCAAAATAGTGAAGTCTTCAAAATAAACTAACAGGTAACCCTTGATCATACCATTATAACTTGATTGTATATATATATATATATATATATATATATATATATATATATATATATATATATATATATATATATATATACAGGAGCGCATACAATTGGGCAAGCTCAATGTGCAACATTTCGCGGTAGGATTTACGGAAATGGAAGCGATATTGATCCAGCCTTTGCGACCACAAGGCAAGGCAATTGCCCACAAACTGGTGGCAATTCAAACTTGGCACCGCTTGATTTGGTTACCCCTAACACTTTTGACAACAACTATTACAGCAATTTGATTGCATTGAGAGGCCTTCTTCAATCAGATCAGGTGCTTTTTAGCGGCGGAGCCACTGATAGTATTGTTAACGAATACAGTAGCGACGGTTCATCTTTTAATTCTGATTTTGCGACGGCTATGGTTAAAATGGGTAATCTTGATCCTCTTACTGGTACTCAAGGAGAGATTCGGACCGTTTGCACTGCCCCTAATTAATTTGTTTATTCGGCAAACAACTTGAAATCATTTCTGTTATTTTGGTACTAGTTATGGAATAAATAGTGGGATTCATTTTGCTTAATTATTTATACTTTTCCCACTATCTAGGCTTTGTCTTTCTCATTCTAATGTAATTTTCAACATTTGTCGTTATAATTGTTTTTGGAATTCTTTGTCTTCAGTTTATAAGGTGTAATTTAGTCTCTTTGGAAGTTGTATATGTAATTCATACTGTTCTTACAATACATAAATCAATGTTTGTTCAGTGAGTTAAGAAATTTTATTTTATTTTTTCACTATTTGAGTCTGTACACATGAAGGAAAGAAGAGACAAATTCAACTCTACGTACGATTGTGATAATTTATACGGGTGTCCTAAGTCCATATTATACAAGAGTTTCTTCTAATTATAAAAAAACAGCATTGTGTTAGAAATATAATGGTATGGAAAAACACTAATTATAGGAAATAGAATATTGAAAGATCTTATCATTCCATGCTTATGAATAAGCTCATATATATACACATACAAGGCATAAGTTACACAACCTATAAGTTACAACACTTAATATATGCATAAATGGTAGTAGGTTATAATAGTTACAAATGGACATCAATACTATTGATGAGTGGTATAGCATCAATTTCCAACACCCCCTCTTTGATGTCCATGATTGCGAATGAGACACTGCCTCGTTAAAAACCTTACCAAAGAAAACTCGTGGGACAAAACAAGTGATCAGGAAAAAATAGTACAATGTTTGCTCCCCATATTTGCAAGAATATTGAAGATGTCTGAGACGACACACTTAGATTTGATAACCCAACTTTTTAAAAGTTGTAGAAGATAAAGCTTTGGTCAAGACATTTCTTCGAGCTAACGCATTACAATATTACCCACATCTTTTGAAAATAGAAGCGTGTAGGGACTTACTGAAAAATTCTGTTGGATTGTCATTTGATCTAACTTTGCGAATGTCAACTTAACCCGTCTTCGTGAGATCATGATTTATGAAAAATTTGGTGAAATGTGCTTCATTTCATCTCCTTAATTTAGTAATCCTTCGAATGAGCAATACTAACGATATTTTCTTCATATATTATCGTCAGATCTTCTTTGTTATTGATTTACCATATACGCGTCTATATTGTCTTAATTCTTGCATATATCTTTTCAACTGTATTGAATAAAATTCTCATTTTCATATTTATCCTGTAATATCCTTTGGAAATTTTCATGTAAACATTATTAGGTAAGTTGTGACAAATAAGTGCATATTAATTCTTTCACTGTAAAAAAGACATGAAAAAGTTATTGCAACTACCACAAGAAAATAAAATAATATATAAATGCAAGGACATAAAATATGGAAAATATAGTATGAGAAATATAGAAAGGATTATGAAAATAATATGTATACTTTCATATTATAGAAAAAACTATGGTCTATAACCATTTTATCTATATTCTGTCTATACTCGTTACTAATATAATTTATTTGAATATCCACATTTTGAACAACTTCAGGTGTTCGCACTTCAAGTGCTCTTACTTCTGTAGGAAGTGTATTAGTACATATATCCTCAATGAGATTATTTTTATTCTCGAGAATATTTCTTTTTCAAAGATTTTTATCCTTTAAACCAATTGGTCATCCACACTTTAGGCGTGTTATAGCGCTATTTTTAATTATTCTTCAGGAATTTCATTTTGCATTCCATTATAGGATCCATACAAATTAACAATGAAGCATTAGATAAATTTATCTTTTCCAAAATTGTCTTTTTACTTTCTCCCCCTAATTTTGGGAAATGCTTGCATCAAAATAAAATTTGCAATCTTTGCAAAAAGCATATAACTTTATAAAGGCTCAATTAATCATTGATGGAGATTCATATCCAATATAAAATAATAATCTCTTTGAAGGACCCATTTTAGTCCGTTGTTATATGCACATAAACTGCATAACAAAAACTCTTAGATGAGAAGTAATGGGCTTACGACCAAAGCTAGCTGTAGGGGAAAAATAATCATGATAGCTTGTTGGCCTCAAACAAATAAAGTTGTTGTGCTTGCAATTTTGCATATTCTCATATTAATGCGTAAATATTTGTTCTCATAATCATGGTCGTGCAATAAAATGCAGACGTTTAGTACATGGTTCTATCATACCATTTTGAACCTGAACATATTATGCTGGATGTTCATATTTTAATCCTAATTGGCATACAAAAGCATACATGTGAGTTATGACAATTTAGTTGAAGCATTCTAGGTGCTTGTACTTCTTTAGAAAGTGACTAAATTGAAAATTAAATGGTACAATCGTGGATGAATTAGTCCACATATATCACATGATATGCATTTTGAAAATACCAAAGATTCATTTACAACCTTACTTCCGGAAGGTTTTATAATCAATTTTTCTTGCGAACATTCAGAACAAAATAATTCATTATTTTGAAGAAACTTCAATCTTCAATGGATGCCCATATGCATTATCTATTATATTTCCCATCATTATCGTACTAGGATGACCTAGTCGATCGTGCCAAATTTTATAATTATCTCAATATATAAACTTCAAGTTTATAGTTAAACTGGCCAGAAAATATATGTATCATAATGACATTCTTTAATGTCTCCAATCACAGTTTCAATACAATATCATTTTCTATAAATTTCTGTGAGATTTTTGAAAATAATGCATTATTCATTATAATTTGTGTTCCCTTTGAGACATTAATATTGGCTCTTCCGAACCGTTCATCATTTTTCCTCGTGGTACATAAATACTAGTTCTTCTGGAGCATTCAATAATTTTCATTTGTTTAGTGTACCTTAATACTAGCTCTTCTGGAGCATTGAACAAATTTTGTCCCATTAGTACATTAATTCTGGCTCTTCTAGAGCATTTACAAAATGAGTTTCCCCTTATTACATATATGTCGACTCTTCTGGAGCCTTGTGTTACCCAATATTATGGTAACATTATAATAACATTTGAATTTTTAAATATATAAAATGGCTTCGTTAGCCTTGACATTAATAAATATCGGAAATAATTCATTTCCTTTTATTAAAATATCAATTCGATTTTTCACTTCTGGTGGTTATTAGGCCTCAATTTTTTTCCACTTTGGGGGAAAATTATTCATGAATTTTAATTTTTTCACTTATGGTGAAAAATTGCTAGCAAGTCTAATACTTTCAAATGGTAATATATCTCATTTGAAGCACTTTTACAAAAAGATCTTCGGAATCTTTTATAGTCGACTATAACAAGTATTATACAAACATGTTCCTTAATCCTTATATCATAATTATAGAGAAATCCCTCAAAATTCTCATTGATGATCCAATAGCGAGAACTCCAAAAATCATTCCGAATGGGTTAATTCTACAAAATGCAAATCAAGATATCAACATTTAAATTCAATAAAATTAAATTTGAATGTAAAAGAACAATAACAATAAAACTTGAGACAAAAGCAAAACTTCCCCTTTATCAAATTCTACGCGTCTTTGTGATACCCATCACCATAATACTTTTTCTCATATCGAATAAAATCGAGTGTAAATTCGTGTTGATAACGTGTTAGAAATATAATGGTACGGAAGAACACAAATTATAGGAAATAAAATATTGAAAGATAGAGAGGGTGCAAGTATTGTATCAATATTTCTCAGATTATTTCATGCTTATGAATAAGCTCATATATATACACATACAAAGCATAACTTACACAACCTATGAGTTACAACACTTAATTTATGCATAAATGGTAATAGGTTATGATAGTTATAAATAGACATCAATACTATTAATGAGTGGTAACATCAATTTCTAACACATTGCAAATAATATGGTTGAAATTGTGAGAGTTGTTTTAAAATTACTACCTGCTAAGGACTAGTACTTTGGACTTCCATTTATAGGACCAGACCAGGCGTGGCAATCTTGAAGGGTGGAATTTGTTTCATTTAAAATGTTCACTTGTTTACTCACCCACCACAGTCAAATGCGCTACTCGGATTAGATATAGATGTAGTAGAAGTAAAGCTCCGGTGAACCACGTGGGCAAAAAAAATGTACACTTGTTTAATTAACTATAACTCATCCTAACTGTTGCTGTCCAAAAGGTACTCCTAGCAAGTGCACAAGGGTCGGTTTGTAGTACGGGGCAAGACCAAGTGTCGTATTCCACCGGGAGCAAGCATAAACAGTCTGAAGGTCTCCCTGGTAGACTGGCTCAGAAGTTCTTTAAATTTTCTAGGTGGTGGATAAATAAAAGATAAAAGCACAAGTTCTCTACACATAAACAGTACAAAGTCTTCTTCCTAACAATGCATATAATACTCAATGAAGCATATAGATCTAAGGTATCTTAACCACGGTAAATCAAGCATTCCACTCGGCCATCTTGAATACTAAGCTACACTAACTTACTTCTCCGTTAAGTCCATCATAAGCTAACAATAACTTGCATTAGGTTTAGTTAAGCATTTAAATAAATCTAAAACCGTTGGCATATGGTCAACCTCCATCCAGGTCTCATATCCCATATATGTGTGTTCGGGTCTGTCATGTTAAATCTCAACTCAGTCTCATTAACATAACTATATGTGAGTTAGATCTTTGACTCATAAGGATTAAGCACTCAAACACAATAATCAACAAAGAATTTTAAGCAATACATACACTATTTCGGAGATCTCCTGGATAGTCTGCTTAAGGAGAACTTGTTGCAGGAACTTAAAAACACATAATAAAAATAACGAAAATAAAATCTTTCATTAAAGAAGAGAAAAGTTATGGAAAATAGAAGAAGAAGAAGAAGAAGAAGAAGAAGAAGAAGAAGAAGAAGAAGAAGAAGAAGAAGAAGAAGAAGAAGAAGAAGAAGAAGAAGAAAGAAAATGGCAAACCTCCAAAGGTGAGCAAATCTCTCATATGGTGAATGTGGGTTTATATAGGCCACCAATCTAAAGAGAGAAGAAAAATATCTACAATAAACTAATCTCATTTAATACAAAATATCTAGATATTTTACATAAAGAAATAATAAAGTATTCCACTAACAAAAAGTCTTCTAGAAAGTAGCAAAGTTGTAAATATGAAAAGGTGAATTTTCTCCGCTTTTTACTCCTTTTTCTAGCAAGTGTCACATCAATTAGCCCAACTTGCACTTTGCATTTGATTGCTCTTTTTGGAGGAAAATTTTCCACTATTTTTCTGTCATTCTCCCAAAATGCAGGAAGTCTCCTCATTTCGATGAGATCCTGTAAAACACGGAGATCTTCAGAGAAAACTGCACTTTTTCATTAATTTCCAGCAATTAAAGCAGAAGTTCTCCTTCCTTCAGCAGAGACCTAAAATCTGTAGAGATTTTCGTAAAAGTTGATCTTTTCACCTAAAATATTAACTTTTTATATATGATTTATATAGCACAAATCTAACACATCAGTGACCTTCCTAATTGAGTAGTTGTTGGTTTTGAAATTTTAATTAGTTTAACAGTTGAATTTCTATTTGACGTGATATTTTAAAAATATATATACTAACATATATGACACATGAAAAGTTATGAGTAAGAAAAAATAAAATAAAATAATGATAATTATATATGTCCATAATTAGGGGCGGTTCTACCTTATAGAGTGTGGGGTCTATGAATTTCACATTTTTTCAGAAAATACTTATAATTATGTCGGAAAAAATTTTTGAATCCCATTAAAATATGTTAATGGACCCCATATATTAGAGATTAGTAAAAATTAGGCCTTTATACAACTATTATAGACCAATAATAAAGTAGCTTTCTACCTCAATTTTTTAATTTTCTTAATTTTTATACTTAAATTATTTTATTTTTAATGTGAATATTAATTTACATATATTTAAAATTACTTTATATATATATATATATATATATATATATATATATATATATATATATATATATATATATATATATATATATATATATATTAATAATTGGACCCTATGAAAAATTAGTACTGAGATCACCACCCATAATATACTTTTTCATGTTAACTTTATTTTTTATAAAGTAAATTCTTGCTTTGGAATAATGTCAACTTCTTGGGCAAAAATAAAAATAGTATTTGACTTCATCATTATTGAACTAACTTGATCCAATGACTTTATAAACTTTGGAATCACTGTTTATTTCAAATGGCCCCTAATTTTTTGGTAGTTAGCCTTTCCAACTTAATTTCAGTCCGATATCAGTCCATTCTAGGATTAAATTACATTGAATTCAATTCAATTGAAAATAACTTCTTCTTAAACTTTCATTTTTTTGTCTTATCTATCCATTAGTTTTTCAAAGGTATTGTTTATTGATTATTTGGTAAGTCAATAAACTATAATTCAGGTATTCTAGTTTATGTAATACAAGCTAAACGGTATCTTTCAAGGATGATGCATGAAGTACTGATATATCATACTACAAATACACATTCCCGTTGATCTTCTTTTTGCCCAAGAAGTTGACATTATTCTGAGTTTACATTAGATCTAATTGTATTCACTGAGCTAATTTTGGATTAAAATTTAATTTTTTTTCGTTGAACTATGTAAGCTATAAAGAATAAGTTGTTGAATTTCACTTTTACTGTATTTGAATCAATAATATTTGTGTTTCTGCATTATTACATGCATCATATTTCCTTTAATGGCACTAAAATTTCAACAATAATTTTTGTACAGTGCAATTTAGAGTTAGTCTTCCATTTTAACCCTAAAAAGTAGTATTTCTGTTGAAAACCATAGATTCTATCTGTACATCTTGAAGCCACGTACGTCATTGCTTGCCGAAAAATGATACAGCTGGCTATGTACTAATCGTTGACTTTATACTTCTATTTTCAAGCTTTGACATAACATGAATTAAAATTAATTAAATGGTGCTTTCTAAAACAAACATGTAAGATAAACTGAAGAAAATGTATATTACAACCGTGGAATGCATTGTTAAATGCGGTCTTATATAACCCTAATTTTTAATTACCGTTCTATTACCAAGCCCAATTCGGAGAGCTTTCCTTATTATTATGTCGTTACAAGAAAAGAATTAGTATATGCTAACTTAAGAGGATTTTTTTTATCCAAATACAAAAGAAGACAAGCTTTTTAGTGATGCCGTAGATTTGAGGCATACTAATGAAAGCATTCAAGAGTATGTTCTAAAATACTAATATTTTGGGTAGTTTTAGGTATTTCAAACTAGAGAGTATATTAATATTCATCTATGGGTTACAAAATTAGATAAATCAATCTTCTGATACCATTAAGTTCACATAGCCCGAGGACCGTGATAACCTAAGATATCTCAAAGGCAGCCTTTTACGTGTGCCTCTCGACAACACAACCCAATTTGGGCCCTAGCCGTTGGGATTTCCTGGAGGTAAGAGCCTGTGTTTCGTCACTGTGTCACACAGTGAGAACCCTCCATAGATTGATACTCGTCTTACAGGTCGACAGGACTTTACTCTCTGACTGCTCTGATACAAAAAAAATTTTACAAAACAGCATAAACCCACCAATATAGCAGAGGAAAAATTTCATCACAAGGTAGAAAATACAAAAAATAAAATAAAAGCTACAAAATCAAAGTGCGTCGGGATAGATTTTGTTTAAAACAGATAATTTTGAGTCCTACATTTTTTTTTCTTTCCCTTGTGTTCAGAAAGCACAAAATGTCAATCTAGGTGCCCATACAAACAGATTTCCTCTTTCACAATTCTATAGAAGAACTAGCATCTCATGCTGCTTTAGCTGTGTCACGAACAAGAGCGAGCTTAGCTAAAAGACCACATAGCTGAAGATAAGAACCTACCCCATCACATATTCTCATATGGGCAAACCCAGTTTCCTGCAATTTCACAAAACTAAAGAAATAAATATCGAGATTGATAAAATACAAGTCCGCTAAATCTGCAACGAAACATTTACCTTCATGAACTCCAACTTCAAATATTCAGCCATATCATAATTCTTGATGATGCGAAAAAGAGTTGTGATAATGTCAGTGGGAGAATACCCCATATCATAGAGCTGCTTCAGACCAGAACAAGCATCGTCAAATTTGCCTTCAAGTACATGGCGTACCATATTCTTCACTTGTAATGGATGAGGCTGATCACACACCTGAACAAAAAAATCAACTTGCTTAGACTTGCAACAGTGTATGGTATAGTTGTACACCATAAATTAGACTTGTAACCTTGAAAACATTTTCCTGGTTCACAAAACGGAATCCGCTGTATGTGGCTTGCAAGTTATTTAATGCCTGTCTCATATCACCATCAGCAGTGAATATGATAGCTTCTAGGCCTTCAGGAACATATGGTACCTTCATTAATGACAAAAAGAAATCAACATTGTAGCATCAATCTCAGAACACATAAAACATATAAAGATGCAAATGGGATTATAATTTATGATATACTACAGTTGCAAATTTTACAAGCATGGTAAGGTGGTCTCTAAAAGTCCCTTGGGACCTTGTCGGGGGCAATTGAAAACAGTTCTGAGGAGCTAATAAGTAAACATTCCTTGCAACCTAACCTATGACACTTTATGTATTTTGATCAATCTTCCTAATTTAGATGATGACCAATCATTAACATAAAACGGTCAGTTCATACCAGTTTTCACACTAAAGACATTTATTAAACTTTCTTATCAGAATTGCCCTATCAAAGGGCAATTTTAACACAAAAATGAGCAAGATGGTGATTACTTCTACCTGTATAATGTTGAGTTAGCATCCATGAGACACTTTTACATCATTTATATGCTAATGTTCCATCATCATTTTCTCTTACTAGCTTATTAGTTGATATACCCACATACAGAAAAGGAGGTACTACTTTGACATGATCCAGCATACCAGTCTACCAATTTTGTAATACATAAAATTCATAATGGGAGTTATGTAGAGATATTACAAGCAAAGTGCGAGAGGTAGTTTCTGAGAGTCCTTTTGGACATTGTCAGGGTCAAATAACAACAATTCTGAGAGCTAATAAGCCATTACTTAAAATCTGACCTCTAACCCATGTTTGGGCACACTTGACATATTGTAATTTATATTAAATGGACAAGAACATACTAGTGTAAGTTCACTTCATACCAAGTCCAGCAACTGCTGTATTTGTAGTTCTCAAGTTTCCTACCGTAATTGCTCTATGGATGGAAGCAAAATGGCTACTTGTTCTGCACTTCTACCAGTGGTAGTTTATGCGAGAATCCATGAGGCAGCGTTTACAAGCTTTATAAACCAATACATCATCATAATTTTTTCTCTTAATTTCTTACTAATTTATATATATACGTTCACAAAAAGGCTGCTTGCCAGATTAACATCATAGTTCATATAGTACTACTGTGGTTTATGACATCTCGTACCAACAGAAGGTTGAACCTTTCAAACGATTTTACAATATTAACTTGGCAAATTAAATAGAATATGCAGCAGAAAATTGAAACGTGAGCATGTCAAACTTAAAACGTGTATATAATCCCAACTGTGAACAAAAAGGCCCACAATCAGATGGAGAAAATATAATGAACACTATTAGCCTATTAGGTGCATTACAAGCACTGCCATGAAATATGAAATACAGAAACAAGTATATTTTTTAAGAAAATTGTTGAATAATGCAGGAAAAAAATTGATTGATACCTTTTCTGCCTGAACTACTACCATGAGACGTCCGAGAATCTCTTGATCAGATAATTTTGAGAAACGAACAAGTGCACATCTACTCTGAATAGGCTCAATAATTTTAGAAGAGGTATTGCATGCTAGAGCAAAACGGGTGGAATGCGAGTATATTTCCATAGTCCTCCTTAGGGCTTGTTGTGCTCCAGTAGTCATACTTATATTTGTTCAATACGAAAGAAACCCACACCACAGCACCAACACAGACGAATATTTGAGGGCAAACAAATAAAAAGAACTGATTAGATAAATAAAGGAAGAACTAAAAAAAGAAAAATCTAGAGACAAAAGAATTTCAAAGTAAATTGTAAACTATAACTCCAACTTGCTCCTAGAGGCTGGAAAAAATATAAAAAATAGACAACTCAGTTACTCAAGCAGTCGAATTGTTAATAATCAGATGCAAGATGCAATCAGAGTAGGGCAGGCATAAATCAATAAAATGCAATCTTTTGACACATACCTATCAGCTTCGTCAAGAATAATGATTTTGTGTCTTCCAGGAGGCAGACTTACTTTTGTGTGTGCAAACATCTTGATCTTGTTCCTCACTACATCTATACCCCTGGAAAATAAAAGGGATTGATCAGAATACCAAAAACTTATTGACAAAACACATCAGAACTGTAATGTCAAACAAGTTT
Organism: Euphorbia pulcherrima; assembly: GCA_947683365.1. NCBI lineage: Eukaryota > Viridiplantae > Streptophyta > Magnoliopsida > Malpighiales > Euphorbiaceae > Euphorbia > Euphorbia pulcherrima. The sequence goes on from CANTUS010000014.1 coordinate 77,082,708, forward strand.
GCAACTGCTACCTGTCATCTGAAGCGTTCAGCTCCAAAACACCCTCCTTATAATGAGCACCCAATAGCTCATGTGCAAGAGCCAGTACGCTGGTAGTCTTACCAGTTCCAGGGGGCCCCTGAAAACACAGAGCAGTTCTCGTTACCAGCTTAACGGATGTATTTCAGGTTTGACATGGAAATACAAATTAATCAACCGCAATTATTAGCTTGTGAACCAAAAAGACGACAGCAAAATCAACAAAATTAAATGGAAATTCACACTAGGGTTTTAGTTTCTATTATCAAACAAAATACTGCGCAAATTCAAAAATAAATGACTAATTTAAGCTATTGTGCAAAGATACTCATCAATTGCAGAAGATTGTTACCAGCGGTTAAGATCTGAAACTGAAACGGCTGCATTGTTTGGCGGATTAAAGAGAAGAACACACAGAGGAGAAAGCATACCGATAGGATGAGATGAGGCATGTTGCCGTCTTGAGCGATAACTTGGAGGCGGGAGACAGCATCCTCGTTGCCGACAATATCGGCGACTTTGGTGGGCCGGAACTTCTCCACCCATGGAATGTCGTAGGCTTGGCTACTACTCTGCGCCGAAGAAGATGACGACGCCATTTATGGAAGAGGCTAACGAAACGAAGCTGGAGGGAGCGCGGCAAGTCGTCCAAAAACCCTCGCCTGCAAAAGCCGACCTCTACAAACTGGAGGGAAACGAACTTGTTTATAAGCCTTGTGCTTGACTTGAGTTATGTTGCCTTTTGCTTTTACGGTATCGAGCGCTAGTTTGGCTTTCAGTTTTCGCACCTGTTTTTAATTGCGAGAAAGCTTTATTTTTAAGATTTTTTATTATAGTTATAGATTTATTTTTAAAAAATTAAATTAGATTGTTAATAATTAATTAATATGAAAGATTAAAATATGTTATTTAAAATTTAAAATATGTAGTACTATTAAAATTTATGAAAATAATTTTGAAAGCAGCTCAAATAGGAATGTTGTCCCTTAATAACTATTTTTTACTTTCTAGTAGACCTGTTCGCGACTCGCCCGGCCCGGCCCTAGTCCGGTCCTATGGGCCAGGCTTGGACACTTATTTTATTATTAAACTCAGTCTGAGCTCAAGCCCGCTAAAACCCGAAATTTTATGGGTCAGACTTGATTTTTATATAAATACTCAAGCCCGACCTGATGAATAATAATTTAATTTTTTTATAATATTATAATTGTATTAAATAATTATTTTTAACTTTTATATTTTATACTAATGATTTTTCAAATTTAAATATAATAAATTATATAATATATTAAGAACTTCAAATAAATAACGTTGTTATACATAATTTTATCAATCTATTTTTTAAAAATTCACAAAAAAATTATTGAAAAATTATCTACGGGCCTTGGGCCGGGCTTGGGAATGACCTCGTAAGCCCGGCCCAAGCCCGATCCGAGCTCAAAGTTTTAAAGTGTGGGCCGGGTGGGTTGATGCTTTTAGCCAAAAGCCCGACGAAGTCCGGCCCGATCACGGTCCGGCCCGCCCGATGAACAGGTTTCTAGTTGACAATATAGTTTAATTTTCTAGTAAGTAACATAGACCAAGTATAAAAAAAAAAGTAATATAAACCTGCTCGTCCGGCGGGTAAGGCTGGGCTCAGGCCCGGAATTCAATTAAAAATATTAATTTCAGTCTAGTTCAACCCTAAAACTTATATGTACGAGCTTGGGCGGGTTACTAAGCATTTCCAACCTAAATAATTTTTTCTTTTGATACTTTATAAATTAAACTGAAAAAAATTATAATTTCTATATAAAAATGTTTAAATTTTGCATATAATTACATTATAGTAAAATTCTTTTATATGTAGTTAAAAATTTATTAGGTTAAAATATGAAAATCTATAAAAACCTATTAAATATAATATAAAAATATAAAACAAATATAACTTTTATTCGTCGGATCAGGTCTGGGTATTTATATAAAAATTAAACCCGACCTATAGAACTTGGGGATTTTATGAGCTCAATCTCAGGCTGAACTTTGTAATAAAATAAGCGTCCAAACTATGTCTATCTAAACGGATTCAAGTCGAGCCCGACGAATAACTAGGCCGGCGAACAATTCTAAAGTAATATACCAGAAGAAAAGGTAGACAAGTCAATTTGATATCGTTTTTCTAACCAATATGTTATTATCCATGAAAACATTGAAAAGAGAGTGAAAAGAGGTTTTCTTGTAGCAACATTTTATGTTCCCAGCAATGACTCTATTCATAGCTTGTACTATGTGCTTAGTCTAATTCATGTCTGCTCTGGTTGTGGATTTGGATACAAATTTTAAACTAATACCTAATCCACTAAAGTTCATAGGGTATGGTTTAGAATTGGAATTTGTATAGATATAAAAGTTCAATTCGACCAATATTTATATATTTAGTTTTACTTGATGATTCCTATTATTGTTTTTTATATTTATATTATGCATGTTTTTACAAAAATTGTTTAGATGAAATATGATTGTCATGCAACATACCATTATTTGTTGACCCGTTATTAAGTTTATTATTTATAGAATTTAAAAAGAAAATAAAAAATAATTAATCTTAATATAATAGTCTTAAGATATATATTATGAGTTCAGCGTGAAACATATTTATGCATGTTGGATTGTGCTTGAATAAAAATTTTTACAGTAAAGCTGAAGAAATCATTTCCAAACCTGTTCCACTAATCCGTACGAGATCTAATATGCCTTAAGCTTCCAAAATGAAATAATCAGTTAGACTTGTTTAGTGGGTGGGTTGGAGGACTATGCTCTGTTGGAAATAATAGGTCCGTCAGTGAGCGGGTCAATCGGGTTAAAGGATCCGATCTAATTGGTCAATTGGGCTCAATTGGAAACTAATTAAGTTAAGAGACTTAATTGAATTATTTTAGGACCTAATTGAAATAAGTTTTCTTCATAAGTGCCTAATGGGCATTTTTTTCATTTTCTACCTCTACAAATAGACGTTTATAGGAACGTTTTTAAATTGATGAAAAATTCATTTTTCTCTCTATAATTTCTCTTCCGGGTTTCTTCCTACGACGGAGAAATCCCGCACAATCAACTGTTATTGATCTTCTATCGTTGCAGAAGCTGTGAACAACGACTTAATCCCGACATACCGTGGGTTAATCAACGACTTATCATACATACGGTTTCAATGCGGCGTTCTTCGATCTCGGGCACGGAAAAGGTAAGTATTTAAAACTGTTTCTTTACGATTTCCGTCATTGATATCAGAGCAGATTTTTTAGCAATGATTTGTTGTGTTTTCGGCATGATTTTGTGTAAATATTGTTCATCTCATCCTGAAATTTTATGTTCCGAGGTCAATTTCTGTGAAATTTAAGTTGATTTTACAATTAAATATGAATTTGATGAAACATTGTTGTTTTGGATTGGATTTTGGCCGTTGCTCCATTATTTTGGCCGGAGTGTATACTGTTTTGAACATTATTTTTGTTCATGAAACAAGAACATGAGTTCTGGTTGTTAATGGTGCAAAAAAAATATTGTGTTTTCATCGAAAAAATTTGAATTTAAACGTCATTTTGAGTAAACGACACTCTTGAGTTTATTTTTATGTAAAATGGATAGCACCATTGGACTCGGGGCGTCTAAAAACCATAGGAGGGGTCTGGTCAGAGGCCGGAATTATTTTCGGAACGTTTTAAAAATTGGAAGTCGATTTTCTGCATTCTGCAAGGGATTCTGTTTCCGTTGCAAATTCCGTTGCAAAACGAAAAGTCACGGTCATTTTATTTTCTTGACAACCGTTGCGACGGTTCATGGACGGGGTGACGGATTGTGAAGTAGTTGTGACAACGCTTTGTAATAATGTCGCCAGAATTACAAAAAACAGATGTTAAAAGTGATCTATTGCAACGCTTAATCAAACTGGCGCCGTAAGTTTTTTTTAACTTCGTGCACGTGGCGCAATTTGGTGTTGACTGTGGTCAATGCCACGTGGCATCTGATGTGGCAGTGATTTAACCTTTGGGGTTGATCAGTCAATGATTGATCGACATGTGTCAGTCAAAGTCAAATGTTGACTGGTCAATAAATTGCCACATGGCGCGTTCCTAATGGTTCAATATATATTTTTATAATTTAAGGCCTTAAACAATGTCGTTTTGCTCAAAAAAATTTCCTACCCCAACATTTGCATTTTTTTGGATTTAATAGTAATTTTTTCAGAATTTTTTTAGGTTCATGAAAGTGAGTATTTGATTTATTTTATGTAAATAAATTCATAAAATTATAGAAATTATATTCTGAGTTTTATAAAAAAATTAATACGTTAGAAATTGTTTTTAGGACCTAACAATGAATATTTCTGAAATTTTTCATTCGTTGATTTATTTGAAAAATCAAATTCACATGATTATGTATACTTTACATATATTTATTTTATTTGAAAAATACCATGAAATTCCCTAAGTTAATTATAAATATATATTGACTATGATTATACTTTAGTTGTATAATTTAATAAATATATTTTGGTAATATATGTATGAGTTGTTAATCATCTTTGTGATAATTTATGTAAAATTTATGTTTATATAATATAAATTTGATGTTAAATATATTATGGTTATATATTCAATATAGTCAGTTATTTATTAAATAATTAACTTATTTTATATCTATGGGTATAAATATATATTTTTGTAATATATTTTGAGTTAATTATTTGTGTGATAATTATATAATTTATATTTATGTAATATAAATTTATGAAGAATGTATTTTTTGTAATATATTTAAGTTAATAATTTGTGCAATTATTAACATTGACTTATCACATATGATGTAGATGGTCAACATGATGGAAACACCACATCATTAAAGACACATTTTCAAAGGACAAGGGTCACGAATATGATGAAAAAATTGAGAAAAATAGGTTCTCTATAGTGTAATTATACATAAGATGTATTGTATATATAAATGCAATAAGTGTGTATTAAATGTTTTATTGGAAAGCATTTTAGATTGTATAAATACATCTTCAACCTAAAAAGCTCATATATCTTATCATTCAATTTGTTTGAATGTTTTATTTGACAATTATTAAGGAATAATTAGGTTGTTTAATATGTTATTTAATTAATTACCATCTTGTTCGATTAAAGGAATGAACGGTGAGCTATTGAGCTGGTCTAGGGTAATTTAAAAGGAGTAATGTCATTGAGAATGATATTTATTTTTGGATTTGATATACTGAGTGTCCATCTCACTTCTAAAAAGGCGTATAAGTATATTTACACGTGGAGTACATTATATGGTGGTTAATAGTATGAGACTATTATTTATTAAGCATCATTTCCAAGTGGTTGTTTGTTATTATTTAATTTGGACAATAAATTTATTACATGCTAGATATTAAATATATTTTTGGATTATGTTTTATTTGTTTAAATTTACGTGATTTATATAATTGTTATCTATTTTATTCTTTATTTTTATTTTAAATAAATTTAAAATAACATAAATTATTTAAACAATTATAAAACTTTTAGGACTAAAGTGCCTTATTTAAATCTCAAATATTTTTAATATAATACATAATAAACTTGTCCAATACATACTCTTAAATGCCTTTAGTTAAGTGAACTAATTTAAGACAATAGGTCTAAAGTGCATTTAAAGATATACCTTATAGTTAAAGAGAACTATATAATAAACAATCAAACACATATAATTATTATTACATGGTGGAATGAACTGAGCAAATATGAGTGTTATCACTTGGTTGATGATTGGGTATACGTACTTCTTTCAAAACTAAGGTTAATGCTTATATTTCTCGGATAGTTTATTCTTAAGTGAATAGTAATTAACACACAATGCTCATAATAATTGGCCTAAATCCTTTAATTCGTGTTTAGTCTCACCATTACTGATAAATAAGATCAGTAATAGTTATTGCTTCAAAAGTATTTGTAGAAGACTTAAAACCTTAACGGTGATTATCAACAAATCTGGAATTTATAAATTGGGTTTGTGAGGATGAACACAATCGTTTTATGCTTTGGAAACTACTGTGTATGAGTTCTAAGAAAGCAGCACAAACAAACTCCTGAATGACAAGAATATGTTTCTTGCATCGGGAGGAAGAATTCACTGACCCGAATCATTTTTCTAAGTGCTATTGATGATTATATTGCTAAGGGATTACATGTATGTGAGACATGTATTTTTTTATTGCCGATATGAAAAAAGTTCTAATTGGTGATTTGTTCTTTGCTTCGAGTGGAAGCATATATGATGCATCTAACTCATTTTTTATATATTAGCTTCTTTTGACGATGTCACCAGCTCTTTGGATCTGGAAGAATGTTGTCCTCTGCCAGCTAAATTTTGTCTTAAATGCATTTGGCATATAGACAACTTAAAAAGGAAGTGTCCTGAGGATTTTTTGTTGGTGTGAAGCATCTATGTAAAGCTAAAAGAACAAGGAAAATGGGTCTTAACCATACGAACATAAATTAAGAGGTCCAAAGGCAATAGACAGTCAACATCACAGAGGTGATTTACTAAAATTGCCACAGTAAAAGGAACTATATTATGGTGCATGGAACCTAGACTGGTATAAGTATTAAATTCTAATGTGAATTATACTTTTGTATCAAGCTCTATGTTGCTAATGGAATCTTATTCCTTGGGAATTGTTTCAAGAGCAACATGTAATATGAGTAAGGACTGAAGTATCTTTGTGAACTTCCGACAATTATCACGAGAGACATAAGTATCTATATAGAAAATAACCATCGGGTTGGAGTTCTGTGGATTGACACATGTAGATTAGATTTGCAACAAGAGCAAATCAAATATCTACATGATGTGTTATACTCTCCTATTATTTGTTAAAATTTAATTTATGATATGGTTTTATGATTAATCAGTTTATTCGTAAAATTTTCCAATTTTTAGTTTCTTCATTCCTAAAGTAGATTCTATGTGTCTAGTTTTTATAAGATTGATACTATTATAATGAGTGTACATTATTAATTATCAAGCGGATAATGTTTGTTTTTCAAGTAACTAACTCATCTTTAAAAGGATAATGTTAGTATATCGCATAGGCGATTATATCACAAAAGCTAAGAAGAATGTGTTCTCTAGGCATATTGTGATGGATAATTTAAAAATGTTGAATTATCACTGTATAATGGGTTCCACAAAAGGAAAGCAAACAACGAATCAATTCTTAGAGATGAACTAGAACATAATATATTTTTGCAACTTATTTACCATGGCATATGTGGTTCATAGACATGAGGGTAAGGCATAGGCCTAATATTTCATCACATTGATTGATGACCATACTCGTTATGGCATCAACTACTTGGATTTGACTGTAAAGTATTGGAACTAAAGTGGTAAAGAGTTATTTTCAGTTATGTTTACAGCTTTATGTGATGAATATAAGACTAAACATTAGTTGTTTGTTCCATATGCTCTGTAATGATATGGAGTTTATGGAAGAAGAATAAGCTTCTCCTTGAAATGGTTCGATATGTGTATCAACTAAATACCCTTGAAAATCTATTTCTTCCATCCCATATGAGATGTGAATTGGAAGAATTTCGAGTTTATCCTATTTATAACTTTATAGTTGTACCGTTTATACACATATACCTTTGATAAATAAGGCTCACAAGGTAGAAAGAGCGTCTTTACAAGATACTCTGACATATCAAAAGGATATGTTTTTGTGTGGAAGGATATATGACATAATTTGAATCACGAGATGTCAATTTCTTAGAAAATGAGTTTCAAAGTCTGTGTTCATTGGGCAAAAACATTTCCTTTTAACAAGACTCTTAAACCTGATATTTTGGATGTATCTTCAAGTTGGAGTAATTCAAACAAAGTGATTCATAATGATCATTTTAATCAAATGGATCTTGTTCCATGGGGGAGCTGAAAACCTAAAAATGTTATTGATTTAAGTGGGAGTCAGTGTTATTATTCCAAGTGGGAGTCAATGTTTTTAGCTCAAGTGGGAGCTCGAATCATAATAGTATTTCTGATCCAAGTGGGAGTATAGAAATGAGCTTAAAGGAAAGAATTTCGAGTTACGATAAATATATGAGATATATTTATAAAGACCCGGAGCCTAAGTGACCAAAATGAAAAATGTTCCACCTTGAAAATTAAGTGTTTAAAGGGAGATGAATAGTTGCATGTGATGGAAGAAGAATTAAGTTAACATACACGAAGGACATAAAGTTATTGAGAGCAAGTGGATTCTCAAAATAAAGTAAAAGCACTTGGCTTACAATTAAGGAATACGTATACTCAAACTAATAAAAATATATTATAAGAATATTTTCTTTTCAGTTTCAAGATTTACATATATAAGAATTGTATTATATTAAATGAATGTACAAAACTTCTTTTCTCAATGGAGAATTATCATGAGATATCTACATGGTACAATTAAGACAGTTGTCCAAATTATTTGTGAACACGAGGTTTGCATAACTGAATAAGTCAATTTACAATCTCATGTGGTCTTAAGCTTATAGTATTCAATGGTAAATGAGGACCACTGTATATATACCATTGAGTGAAAGATTGGTTGTCGAGTAACTTTGATATGTAAGACATGGGGGAGTTTGCATATATCCTAGGGATTAAGATCTCAATGGATAGAAAGATAAATGAGTATCTTTGTCTCAAGAATCTTGCACAAAATGAGTTTGACAAATATTCTTTATGCATAACTATAAACTCATAAGTATTCATATGGCTAAGAGTATAATTTCTTAGTAAAAGCATTTGTCCTAAAACTCCTAAAAGTGTAAGGATATGAAAATAGTTTCACCTGATGGAAACATCATATATGTTATGTCTTACCCCGAACCTAATCTTTGTTATGCCATGGGCATTGCAAGTAAATATTGATATATTCCAGTAATAGAGAACCGGAACACCGTTAAGAAATTGTAAGATACTTGTAAAGGACAGTTGATTTTTCTATGATGTATCAGGCTAAGGGAGTAGACCTTATAGGATACTCATATGCATATTGGCTAAGGCCAAAGATGAATTTTGTGCTTTTTCAGCCATGGTTTAATAGATTTATTTGCTAGAGTGATTAATGAGTCATTTTATGCTAGGTGCTTCGAATAACAATCGACTATTTACAAGCAATAGTCAAGTATTGATAGCTTATACAATAGACCCGAAATATCATTTAAGGTATAAGCATATTGAAATTAAGTATCAGTTAGTTATAGACTCAAGTACACTAGGAGAGGTCAACACGAGGTATTTGTCTACGTATTACATGCTTGTAGATTTGTTTACGAAGCATGTCCCTAAAGATGTATATGTGAATTATATTAAAGGGTTAAATATATGTATATTGTATTTATTTAATTACCTCATTTAACATACCCTTCAAATTGTGAATGATTACGTGATGATATTAATTGATTTTCTACTATGAGCAATGTATGTGTGTGTATATGTTATATATGTATATTTTTATTGTTCATAGCATGTAAGATAGAGAAGTAGCCTACTCACATGGGTGTTTACCCTAGTGTTACCACAAGGGTACAGACTAGGATGAGATTAATTTTGAGCATACTATGTGTAATTCGGAAACCTATTCGAAATTGTGAATTGACTATTTTTAGGTAACAAGGAAAGTCACGTTGAATGGAACAATGTATACTGAATCTAAGAAGGAATCAGGTAAGAACTGTGTAGTTTACATGACTATAGGTCATGCTCTGTCTAAATAGCTAAAGGTGCTTCTTGAAGTAGAACAAGGTTAAATGCTAAGGTGCATTGTAATTGAAACCTTTACATGGTGTTAGTTCATATTATTGAGAATAGACATGCGCTCCTTTATAAGGGTAAAAGGAAAGAACATCATGGCACATTATCAAAGTGGGAGAAAAGTGAGTCCTCGGGATAATGTGTGCTTAGCGACCATGAGATGAGAAGTTTGTACGTTGTACAAGGATCTCAACTTCTCTAATGTAAGACTCAGTCTATTAATTGAAGTGTTTTTGGACCTTACCCTCATTACTATTGTATTATCTTGAGAAGTAAGGACTAGCAAGGACAATTTGATCAATCACCGAGATATTATGATTTGATTCGATCTGGGAGAGATTGGTTGGTGGTCCGAACTAGTTCTGTATGGAAAAGGAAGATATGACCAATGAACATTTACCAGAGTTCTGTTAGTTCACTGGCTTGCCTATCATTACATTTGATGTAAGATAGTGAACAATAGATTAAGGCTTCCGAGATCCCTAATGATGTGGAAGTGGGTGATTATCGACCGATCTAGGGTAAAGCATACGTGCAAAATATATCAATATGATATTATTTTTTACATATAAGATGTTAACAAAATGGTTGGGTACCAATTTCAGATTAGTCTTGGCAGACCCTAACGGGTGCAAGACGTTCTAAATACAAGTTGTTATAACCTATTTGGTTAAGTACCACTCAGGATAGTCTTGGCAGACCCTAACGGGTACAAGACAAAGTGTTCCTGATAATATGTTGGTCGCACGACTTCACAGCATAAAGAAGATTTAATAACCTTGTACGGAATGTGACCCGTCAAGTGCGAGTGGGAGATGTTAAAAATAATAGGTCCGCCCGTGAGCGGGTCAATCAGGTCAAAGGATCCGATCTAATTGGTCAACTGGGGTCAATTGGAAACTAATTAACTTAAGGGACTTAATTGAATTATTTTAGGACCTAATTTAAATAAGTTTTCTTCATAAGTTTCTAATGGGCATTTTTCCATTTTTCACCTTTATAAATAGACGTTCGTAGGAACGTTTTTAGATTGATGGAAAATTCATTTTTCTCTATAATTTCTTTCCCGGGTTTCTTCCTACGATGGATAAATCCCGCACAATCAATCGTTATTGATCTTCTATCGCTGCAGAAGTTGTGAACAACGACTTAATCCCCGACATACAGTTGGTTAGTCAACGACTTAGCATACATATGGCTTTAATGCGGCGTTCTTCAATCTCGGGGCACGGAAAAAGTAAGCATTCGAATCTGTTTCTTTACGATTTCCGTCATGCTCGAACCGGACTTGATCATGCCTAAAACAATGTCCTTTTAAGCTTTAACTCAATTCCTAAAAATAACATTTGTTTGTCTCGGACCAACATGTTGTTTGAATTTTATTCTCAAATCCGTTTTAACCCTCCATTACTTAAATATTATTCTTTTGATGTCATTGTCTTCTAAAAGAAGTATTACTTCTTTATCATTTATTATTTCCTCCCATTTAATAGGTCTACGAGTAGTAATTTCTGACCTATGGTAATTTGATTCTATGAGAATCGTTTCATTTAATGGCTTGTCCATTATTTGACAGTGTGGATTTAAAGTCATTAATGGTTTAAAATATATCCTGTAACAGACACATATGACTTCTGATCTAGGGGCATAATTGTACCCATTAGTTTTAACATTTAATGTTAAAGCATCTAGAATATTAATATCTGACAATGATAATTGCAGATTTGGGTATACATTAAAATATACTAGGCCTTGGGCCAAACCGGACTGTATTAAGCCTATTAGCGACTGTTTCCAGTCTAAGTTTCTAGCATCTCTTAAAGCAGCTATGAAACTCTCAGGTAAGCCTTCTAATGTTAGAGGCTTAAATGCAACCTGTACTAGTCCTATATGTAGGAATTTATAAATTCTACGATATTTATTAATATCTGAATTATTTAATAATTTAATTGTCATTTCGTCCTTATTAAGGGAAATTGTTTCCTCAATAGTTTTAACTACTTGTTTTAATCCTATTTTTTCAAAAGTACCATATTTATAAATGGTCTTAGGATTAATTCTAGGTATAGTCCACTTATTAAGTAGATCTAGGTTTTGAGGAATATCATATTCCTCTTCCATGCTGTTTTTAACAGCATCCCTGTTAGTCCTAATCATATTCATTAGGCAAAAGAGTGTTAAATAATACCAGAATACATAAAAAAATACCAGGCTTTGATACCATGCAACGCAGGACCGGACCATACATAATGGAATACCTAAGTCATTTTACACACTTAGTTTAATAAGACATTTATCAGAACAAAATTTTACAACATTAAAGGATGCTAGGTTGATAAATACAATATCTAAATATGGGAAAATTTTTACAAAGGTACTAAATCTGTCAACAAACTTTATCCTCAGCATAGTCAATAAAAATTGCCTAAAACGCCATCCCGGCTCAACGGCTAAATGCGACAAGAGCTTAATAATAAAGTTCTGATTGATTTAATAATTCTAACCCAATTTATCATTTTATTTATCTCCTAACATAAAATAATCTTATTAAATTCTATTCTGATAAATTCTTATTATCTAAGTATATGAAATAATTTAAATATTTCATTAAGTATATTCAGTCTACATAACAATAATATAAAACATGTTATTTTCTAGAGGTATTCATGGCATTATTTAACACAAGGCTATTAGCCTAACATAATATAGAACTTAAAACAAAATATTATTATTAAAATTTACAATATGAAGGAATTATACCTTCGGAGCACACTATGGAGTTGATCAGAAATCTCCTCCTTAATTGTTACAAACCCTTTGTACACCTATCATTACAAATTATTTCTCGCCTAAACTCGTTCTATCTATTACTAGAGAAAGAATCCGTTTATATAGAATACGGATTTCAAAAAAAATCCAAAACAGAAAATAAAAGAAAAGAAGAGGAAGGCAGCTGGCAAGGAGCAGGAGACAGCTGGGAGGAGAGGTGGCAGACAAGGAAAGATGGCCACCGAAAGAAGAAAGAGACTGGTGGCCGACAAAAGCAGATTCCTAAATAGGAGAAAGGGACAGGTGGCCGACAGTCAAAAAAGGGGGCGGTGCATTATGAACGCACTAATCCCTAAAATCCAAAATAGCTACTGTTTATCTTTATTAAAGGTAACAGTAACTTATGCTGAAGGATTTTATTTTTCAGTCTCCTTCATTTTCTTGTCTGAGCTTTTCTTGGTATTACCAAGCAGCTGTTCCAAAGGTAATTCATCCTCATAAGGATCTTGGGAGTCTGGAAGCATGGCTTCATCAGTAGCATTTGCTGCTTGCATAACTATATCTTCTCCCACTGAAGAAGCAGTTAGAGAAAAATTGGGCTGAATATCAATCCCAAAGTTTTTCTTCATATCTGATTTCATGGCTTCTATGTAAGCCGCGACCATTTGTTCTTTGGTTAAGTGTCCTTTTTGCATTTTAAGTTTCCTGGAGATGAACTTGAAAGGACTTGGAGACTCAATTTGAGAAATGCTTGACTTATAAATATCAAGTCTTGACTTTATTTGGTCAATGGTTTCTTGGGCTGCTAAAATCCCATGTTTATTGTTTCGCATCATTTTCTTCCAGAATTTGGAAGAAAACGTTCTGTGAATACAAGGGATATTCTGTTTGGTATGACCAAATTCTATATCCCATTTAAAAATATAAGGAATACCAAATTCATTGAAAAAATGTGAAATTGGCATGCCTTCAACCCATTTATTATTATGTTGGGCTTCAATTAGTTTGGGTGATATTTCAACCCATTCAGTATAAAAATCTCTGAATATTCCTAGCAATATATTTATTCCAGGGCCATAAGATTGCCACCATTGGTATAACCAATTTGGGAAATCTTTCTTGTAAATACTCTAGCAAAATTTTAAAAACCAGGTATGTTTATGGGAAGGGTTTTGATATAACAAAACTTTATGAAAAGCCTCAACATAATCCCAATAATTAAATTTAATTACGGCTTTATTTTCTGGGTGAAGGTATTCCTTTTCCCTGAAGGTACTTAGACCCCACTCGTCAGCAGTTATAACATTTTTTATAATTGCTTTACTAAAACTATAAATTTTTGCGGTCCTATTACCTACTGAAAAATGGGTTATTTCCCATGAGTCTGTCATTTTTAAGATATTCTCAAAATGAGTCCTGGCCTTATATGAACCAGCAGTAAAAGAGGCTCCAGTATCCAAATATTTTTGCATTAAGCCCCAGACATCGTCTTTCCTTTTGATGTCATTGTCTTCTAAAAGAAGTATTACTTCTTTATCATTATGATGTAGATAAGGAAAGTCATCTGACTCATCATCTTCCACTATCTTGGCATATGAAGGAGTAGTCTTTTCTGGTTGACTACTGGTCCCAACCTGAGTATTACTCTGGCTTTGCTGTGAAGCTTTAAAAGCAAGGAATTCCTTATAAAGAGATTCTTGTTCTAATCCAGCTATATTCTGGGCTATGAGCCTAGAATTTCCATGTTGAGCCAATACCTGTTTTCCTCTATTAGAGGAATATTGGCCTCTCCCTTTTGAGGATTGTCCTCTATTAGAGGAATTTCCTCTTCCATGATTGCCTTTTGTGCTCATCCTGTAACATGTAAATTGAAACTATTAGTTTCTGACAAATATTCTCTTGTCAAAAAATCAGGCAAGCTATTATCTGTCCCTTTTTTATATTCAATGATGAAATCAAAAGGGGCTAATTGGGCTTGCCACCTAGCAAACATCTGTTTACTAACATCATGTTTAAAGTCTTTGTCAAACATGTATTTAGCTGCTTCACAATCTGTTTTTATTAACAACTTCTGATTATATAAATCATCTTGAAATTTTAGTACACATTTTAATATAGCTAAAATTTTCTTTGCTATAGTAGCATAATTTTTCTGGCTATCATTCCATTTACCAAAATAGAATCTAACAAGATATTCTTGTTTGTCTATGGGTGAGATTTATTTTAAAATTCCACCGTAGCCTATATCTGAGGCGTCTGTCTCAATAATTTTTTCCCATTTGGGATTGGCTAACATAAGACAGGGTAAGTTATGAACTTTCTTTTTAATTGACCTAACTGCCTCTGTGTGACTATTAGTCCAAGGTTTAGGTTCTTTTTAAAGCCTATCATATAAGATGGCAGTGTCTTTAGACAAGTCTTTTAGGTAGGGTGAAATATAATTTAGACTACCTAAAAATCTCTGAAGTTGAGTTTTGTCTTTAATTTCATTTGGAAATTTAGACGCAAACTCAATGCTCCTGTCAATCGGAATTATTTTTCCTTTGTCAATATTATGACCTAAAAATCTTATATTAGATTTAAATAATTGCATTTTAGGTTTAGATATTACTAAACCATTCTGTATGACAACCTTCTTAAATATTTCAAGGTGCCTAAAATGTATCTCAATATTTTTTGAAAATACTAAGATATCATCAATATAGACTATTATAAAGTCTGAATAGGGATTGAAAATATCATTCATGATATTTTGAAATTCCGAAGGGGCATTTTTTAACCCAAAAGGCATAACCTTCCATTCATATTGATCGAAAGGTACATTGAAAGCTGTTTTATAAATATCGCTTTCATTTATTTGTATTTGCTAATAACCTGATTTTAAATCAAATTTGGAAAATACTAAGGCACTATGAAGCCTATCAAGAAGATCCTTCTTATTAGGAATAGGATATCTAATCCACTTTAACACTTTATTTAGTGGTTTATAGTTTATTACTAATCTTGGTATACCTCTTTCTTTCTCAGCATATTTATTAACATAAAAAGCGGTACAAGACCAAGGTGATTTAGAAGGTCTTATTAAGCCCTTACTTTGGAGATTATTAATCTCTTCTTTGCATAAATTCAGGTATTTTGAATTCATTTGACAAGGTCTTGCCTTAGTAGGAATTAATTTTTCATTAAATCCTTCTTCGTATGGCAAAGATACAATATGCTTTTTTCTATTCCAAAAAGCATTTGGGTGGTCACTACAGATTTCTGAGGTGAATTGATTATTAATCAATTTGATCTTATCCTGTAATTTAGGATTTTCTAACATATTATAATGTTAATAAAATTAATTTCTTCTTTTAAAAAAGAAATTTGATTTTGTTTACTCTTTATTAAAGAGTCTTTAATTTGATTTAAAAACCTTGTAACTGGTTTTGTTTCAAATTGGAAGTAGATATTACTACCTTGAAAAGTTCCTGTAAAACCATTAGAATCAATATTCTTTAAAGGAAATAAACTCCTTATAAATGGAGTACCAAGTATAACCTGGTTAGTTATGTCTTTTACCAAAATAAAATTGGTAGGTATGCAAATTTTATTTTTGCATATGTAGGCTGTTGGAATCTTAAAACTTATATTAAGTTTTTGTCCATTAGCAGACCTTAATGATTGTGAGGTCTTATGAAAATAATTGGTGGGTATTATACCCTCCTGAATACAGTTTAAATCTGCACCACTATCAACGAGTGTAATTAAATCTTTAAAAAATTTTCCTTCTATAAGAAGAGAAATTTTTATGTACCATTTTTGTGAAGTCATTACTTCAATGGTTGATAAAAAATCATCCTGTTCATGAATATCATGATCGGAATTAGTTTCAGAAGATGTTGAGGAATAATTAATAGGCATTTTCCCCTTTAATTTCTCTAATCTAGAGACGCTTTCATTAAGACTTTGGTTATTTAATCTTAAGTCTTTAATTTCCCTTTTAAGGTTATTAACCTCACCAGACAAATCACTAGTGTTAGTAATCTCACTAGTTTGTTTTTGTTTTAGCATCTTTTTAACTTCAGCCATTGAATATGGCTCAGAAGTCTTAAGAGTAAATTGCTCTTCTTTAGATGCTTGAGTTTGTTTATTATTATTTGCAAACTCTTCTAAGATTTTTAATCTTAGTTCTGGATATTTAATCCACTGTAAAATGTCCAAGATATTATCATTGGTTATTACATTAATTTTTAAGTCCTGGAATTGGGACATTATCTGATAAATGTTATCATTATCACTGTCACTAGAATTTCTAGCTACTTGTTTGCATTTGCAATCAGTTTCAGATGAAATTATTTTTTCATCTTTTAATTTGGTCAGATTATTTTCTGAATCAATTGAAGAATAGTTATAGTCTGTGTCAGAATTATTTTCTGACTCAGAGGAATTAATCATGATTTTACTTAAAGCACTTTTTAAGTCTTCACTGATATTAAGATTATTAATCTTTTTCTTTAATTTGCATTTATTTGCAAAATGACCTTTTCTACCACATTTATAACAAGTTATGGTAGATTTATCTGGAGGTGGATTATTTTCCAATCTCCTTTTCTTTCTAAGTTCCCTTTTGGCTTTTCGCTTGGTGAACCTAGTACTAGCATAATATTTCTCCATTTTTGAAGGTTTATGGGGTTTGCTAGTAGAGGGATTATCAATCCCAAATTGACCGCAAAATTGGCCAAGTTGCATCTTTTCATTTAAATGATGCTTTTTAATCTGTTGGTTTAGCTTTATTTCATTGCATAAAGATAAACCTTCTTGGATGCATGTACCAATTAATTTACCATAAGTGTAACTTGTGTAATTAATTTGCACATTTCCTTTCCTTAGGTTTTTTCTAACCATTTCCGCAAATAACGGAGGTAATCCATCTATAAATTTGGATTTCCAGTGGTCACTATTTGACTCAGGTAATTCCATGACCCTACTTAAAAAGGTGTCTTTATACCACCTAAAAGAGGTCAAGGTAGGACATCTAAGATTTTGCAATAGAGTCCTAATATTTTCACTATTATCAGACCATCGGCCTGTAAAGTGTTCAATAATATTTAAAATGAGTGTATATACTGCATTTTCAGTTGAAATATTATTTTCAATTTTAACAGTTGACAAAATTTTTGTCCTATCTTCTTGGGATAAATAATTGTCCCACCAGCCTTTAAGTTGGCCAGTAAATCCTGCTACTATCATATTAGCAATGACTTTATCAGTATTACTGTTATTCTTACATGTTGTAGAATACATAAGCATCCTATGGACAGCACTATAAATCTGTCTTTCAGTGAAACCATCTATGTTCCATTCATAGATTTGTTTTCCACTATAGGAATTATTCATAATTAAATCTTGTTCTTCAAAAAGAACATCCTGTGGTGTAGGCCTAGGGTAATAAAATAAATTTTGTTTTGGCCTATCAGCATACTTATGAAGTTTGTTAATTTCGTCTATTAGAACGTTTTTGTAATTTTTAGTGTTACTTATTGTATCACTAAATTCCTCCTCAAGAGTATTGATTCTGAGACTGTCAAATTTTTCACTTAACAATTTCTCTAAATCAACTAGAGATTTTAATTTAAAATCTTTTATTTCTGGAGGGGGTTGTATACTAGGGGCAGCACTACTGCTTGCTTCTGACCTAGTAATATTTATAGTATTGTTATGAACAATATTTTTTAATTCATGGATTTGGGAAATTATTTTTTCCACTCTATTATGAATATCCATTAATTTTTCTCCTAATATTATTAGGTAAATATTTAGGAAATTTTTCTGTTTAACCAGAGCATTAATATGCTGTGTGGTTGACTGAATAATTTCATTTTCAAATATTTTTTGGAAAGCATTATAATGCCTTACTTCATTATCTCTTTCTATTGAGAAAGGATATACTGGGGGAAAAACTTGTTTAATAGTTTCTCCTGTTGGATTTTTAAAATCTCTTTCGATGACAGAAATGAATTTTTCTACGTGATTGGCTATAAACCAATAAACAAAAGATACTTTGATATTTTTATGAGATAATTCATCATAAAATTCTTGTTGAAAGTTATTTCTTTCATCTTTAGTAAAATTATTGAAAAACCATGTTCTAAATGATTTCCAATGATCTTTCTGAAAATCCATTTGGATTTCCTTTCTGGCTTGTGAGCCAGGACTAAAGTCAATTTTATTTTTACCTATCATATGGTAAAATTCATTTCATTGGCAGTCATTCCTGCCGGAACTTCATAAATTCCTGAAGCTATGTTGTTATTATCAACATGGATTCTATTAACCCTATCTGTAATGAGTTCAGATTCTCTGTCTGACTCTTTAGATGAATCATCAGAATTATTTATTCTGTTTATGTCTGACATAGAATGTCCTAGATTTTTATTTCCAATATTATGAATATTGTTACTAGTATTGGAATTATAAATTCCTTCAGTATTGGATATTGAATGCCTTGTATTACCAGTATTATGAATACTGTTTGAATGGCTTGAGTTATTAACTGGAGAATGGCTTGAGTTATTAACTGGAGATATATGAAAATGACTAAAGTCAGATCTTAAAGATCTTGATCTTGGAATATTGTCTAGAAATTTTTGTTTCTCAAAATTGATAAGGATATTTCCTTCTTGAGTTTGGATAATCCTAGTAGGATTATTTTGAGTGATTGGTGCAGCTGGAACTGCTTTTTCTATTATCCAGTTATCAGGAAATATTATTTCCTCCCATTTAATAGGTCTACCAGTAGTAATTTCGGACCTATGGTAATTTGATTCTATGAGAATCGTTTCATTTAATGGCTTGTCCATTATTTGACAGTGTGGATTTAAAGTCATTAATGGTTTAAAATATATCCTGTAACAGACACATATGACATGCAACGCAGGACCGGACCATAAATAATGGAATACCTAAGTCATTTTACACACTTAGGCTAATAAGACATTTATCAGAACAAAATTTTACAACATTAAAGGATGCTAGGTTGATAAATACAATATCTAAATATGGGAAATTTTTTACAAAGGTACTAAATCTGTCAACAAACTTTATCCTCAGCATAGTCAACAAAAATTGCCTAAAACGCCATCCTGGCTCAACGGCTAAATGCGACAAGAGCTTAATAATAAAGTTCTGACTGATTTAATAATTCTAACCCAATTTATCATTTTATTTATCTCCTAACATAAAATAATCTTATTAAATTCTGTTCTGATAAATTCTTATTATCTAAGTATATGAAATAATTTAAATATTCCATTAAGTATATTCAGTCTACATAACAATAATATAAAACATGTTATTTTCTAGAGGTATTCATGGCATTATTTAACACAAGGCTATTAGCCTAACATAATATAGAACTTAAAACAAAATATTATTATTAAAATTTACAATATGAAGGAATTATACCTTCGGAGCACACTATGGAGTTGATCAGAAATCTCCTCCTTAATTGTTACAAACCCTTTGTACACCTATCATTACAAATTATTTCTCGCCTAAACTCGTTCTATCTATTACTAGAGAAAGAATCCGTTTATACAGAATACGGATTTCAAAAAATAATCCAAAACGGAAAATAAAAGAAAAGAAGAGGAAGGCAGCTGGCAAGGAGCAGGAGACAGCTGGGAGGAGAGGTGGCAGATAAGGAAAGATGGCCGCAGAAAGAAGAAAGCGACTGGTGGCCGACAAAAGCAGATTCCTAAATAGGAGAAAGGGACAGGTGGCCGACAGTCAAAAAAGGGGGCGGTGCATTATGAACTCACTAATCCCTAAAATCCAAAATAGCTACTGTTTATCTTTATTAAAGGTAACAGTAACTTATGCTGAAGGATTTTATTTTTCAGTATCCTTCATTTTCTTGTCTGAGCTTTTCTTGGTATTACCAAGCAGTTGTTCCAAAGGTAATTCATCCTCATAAGGATCTTGGGAGTCTGGAAGCATGGCTTCATCAGTAGCATTTGCTGCTTGCATAACTATATCTTCTCCCACTGAAGAAGCAGTTAGAGAAAAATCGGGCTGAATATCAATCCCAAAGTTTTTCTTCATATCTGATTTCATGGCTTCTATGTAAGCCGCGACCATTTGTTCTTTGGTTAAGTGTCCTTTTTGCATTTTAAGTTTCCTGGAGATGAACTCGAAAGGACTTGAAGATTCAATTTGAGAAATGCTTGACTTATAAATATCAAGTCTTGACTTTATTTGTTCAATGGTTTCTTGGGCTTCTAAAATCCCATGTTCATTGTTTCGCATCATTTTCTTCCAGAATTTGGATGAAAACGTTCTGTGAATACAAGGGATATTCTGTTTGGTATGACCAAATTCTATGTCCCATTTAAAAATATAAGGAATACCAAATTCAATGAAAAAATGTGAAATTGGCATGCCTTCAACCCATTTATTATTATGTTGGGCTTCAATTAGTTTGGGTGATATTTCAACCCATTCAGTATAAAAATCTCTGAATATTCCTGGCAATATATTTATTCCAGGGCCATAAGATTGCCACCATTGGTATAACCAATTTGGGAAATCTTTCTTGTAAATACTCTGGCAAAATTTTAAAAACCAGGTATGTTTATGGGAAGGGTTTTGATATAACAAAACTTTATGAAAAGCCTCAACATAATCCCAATAATTAAATTTAATTACGGCTTTATTTTCTGGGTGAAGGTATTCCTTTTCCCTGAAGGTACTTAGACCCCACTCATCAGCAGTTATAACATTTTTTATAATTGCTTTACTAAAACTATAAATTTTTGCGGTCCTATTACCTACTGAAAAATGGGTTATTTCCCATGAGTCTGTCATTTTTAAGATATTCTCAAAATGAGTCCTAGCTTTATATGAACCAGCAGTAAAAGAGGCTCCAGTATCCAAATATTTTTGCATTAAGCCCCAGACATCGTCTTTCCTTTTGATGTCATTGTCTTCTAAAAGAAGTATTACTTCTTTATCGTTATGCTGTAGATAAGGAAAGTCATCTGACGCATCATCTTCCACTATCTTGGCATATGAAGGAGTAGTCTTTTCTGGTTGACTACTGGTCCCAACCTGAGTATTACTCTGGCTTTGCTGTGAAGCTTTAAAAGCAAGGAATTCCTTATACAGAGATTCTTGTTCTGATCCAGCTATATTCTGGGCTATGAGCCTAGAATTTCCATGTTGAGCCAATACCTGTTTTCCTCTATTAGAGGAATATTGGCCTCTCCCTTTTGAGGATTGTCCTCTATTAGAGGAATTTCCTCTTCCATGATTGCCTTTTGTGCTCATCCTGCAACATGTGAATTGAAACTATTAGTTTCTGACAAATATTCTCTTGTCAAAAAATCAGGCAAGCTATTATCTGTCCCTTTTTTATATTCAATGATGAAATCAAAAGGGGCTAATTGGGCTTGCCACCTAGCAAACATCTGTTTACTAACATCATGTTTAAAGTCTTTGTCAAACATGTATTTAGCTGCTTGACAGTCTGTTTTTATTAAAAACTTCTGATTATATAAATCATCTTGAAATTTTAGTACACATTTTAATATAGCTAAAATTTCCTTTGCTATAGTAGCATAATTTTTCTGGCTATCATTTCATTTACCAGAATAGAATCTAACAAGATATTCTTGTTTGCCTATAGGTGAGATTTGTTTTAAAATTCCACCGTGGCCAATATCTAAGGCGTCTGTCTCAATAATTTTTTCCCATTTGGGATCGGCTAACATAAGACAGGGTAAGTTATGAACTTTCTTTTTAATTGACCTAACTGCCTCTGTGTGACTATTAGTCCAAGGTTTAGGTTCTTTTTTAAGCCTATCATATAAGATGACAGTGTCTTTAGACAAGTCTTTTAGGTAGGGTGAAATATAATTTAGACTACCTAAAAATCTCTGAAGTTGAGTTTTGTCTTTAATTTCATCTGGAAATTTAGACGCAAACTCAATGCTCCTGTCAATCGGAATTATTTTTCCTTTGTCAATATTATGACCTAAAAATCTTATATTAGATTTAAATAATTGCATTTTAGGTTTAGATATTACTAAACCATTCTGTATGACAACCTTCTTAAATATTTCAAGGTGCCTAAAATGTATCTCAATATTTTTTGAAAATACTAAGATATCATCAATATAGACTATTATAAAGTCTGAATAGGGATTGAAAATATCATTCATGATATTTTGAAATTCCGAAGGGGCATTTTTTAACCCAAAAGGCATAACCTTCCATTCATATTGACCGAAAGGTACATTGAAAGCTGTTTTATAAATATCGCTTTCATTTATTTGTATTTGCTAATAACCTGATTTTAAATCAAATTTGGAAAATACTAAGGCACTATGAAGCCTATCAAGAAGATCCTTCTTATTAGGAATAGGATATCTAATCCACTTTAACACCTTATTTAGTGTTTATTACTAATCTTGGTATACCTCTTTCTTTCTCAGCACGTTTATTAACATAAAAAGCGGTACAAGAAGGTCTTATTAAGCCTTTACTTTGGAGATTATTAATCTCTTCTTTGCATAAATTCAGGTATTCTGAATTCATTTGACAAGGTCTTGCCTTAGTAGGAATTAATTTTTTATTAAATCCTTCTTCGTATGGCAAAGATACAATATGCTTTTTTCTATTCCAAAAAACATTTGGGTGGTCACTACAGATTTCTGAGGTGAATTGATTATTAATCAATTTGATCTTATCCTGTAATTTAGGATTTTCTAACATATTATCAATGTTAATAAAATTAATTTCTTCTTTTAAAAAAGAAATTTGATTTTGTTTACTCTTTATGAAAGAGTCTTTAATTTGATTTAAAAACCTTGTAATTGGTTTTGTTTCAAATTGGAAGTAGATATTACTACCTTGAAAAGTTCCTGTAAAACCATTAGAATCAATATTCTTTAAAGGAAATAAACTCCTTATGAATGGAGTACCAAGTATAACCTGGTTAGTTATGTCTTTTACCAAAATAAAATTGGTAGGTATGCAAATTTTATTTTTGCATATGTAGACTGTTGGAATCTTAAAACTTATATTAAGTTTTTGTCCATTAGCAGACCTTAATGATTGTGAGGTCTTATGAAAAAAATTGGTGGGTATTATACCCTCCTGAATAGAGTTTAAATCTGCACCACTATCAACGAGTGCAATTAAATCTTTAAAAAATTTTCCTTCTATAAGAAGAGAAATTTTTATGTACCATTTTTGTGAAGTCATTACTTCAATGGTTGATAAAAAATCATCCTGTTCATGAATATCATGATCTGAATTATTTTTAGAAGATGTTGAGGAATAATTAATAGGCATTTTCCCCTTTAATTTCTCTAATCTAGAGACGCTTTCATTAAGACTTTGGTTATTTAATCTTAAGTCTTTAATTTCCCTTTTAAGGTTATTAACCTCAACAGACAAATCACTAGTGTTAGTAATATCACTAGTTTATTTTTGTTTTAGCATCTTTTTAACTTCAGCCATTGAATATGGTTCAGAAGTCTTAAGAGTAAATTGCTCTTCTTTAGATGCTTGAGTTTGTTCATTATTATTTGCAAACTCTTCTAAGATTTTTAATCTTAGTTCTGGATCTTTAATCCACTGTAAAATGTCCAAGATATTATCACTGGTTATTACATTAATTTTTAAGTCCTGGAATTGGGACATTATCTGATAAATGTTATCATTATTACTGTCACTAGAATTTCTAGCTACTTATTTGCATTTGCTATCTGTTTCAGATGAAATTATTTTTTCATCTTTTAATTTGGTCAGATTATTTTCTGAATCAGTTGAAGAGTAGTTATAGTCTGTCAGAATTATTTTCTGACTCAGAGGAATTAATCATGATTTTACTTAAAGCACTTTTTAAGTCTTCACTGATATTAAGATTATTAATCTTTTTTCTTTAATTTGCATTTATTTGCAAAATGACATTTTCTACCACATTTATAACAAGTTATTGTAGATTTATCTGGAGGTGGATTATTTTCCAATCTCCTTTTCTTTCTAAGTTCCCTTTTGGCTTTTCGCTTGGTGAGCCTAGTACTAGCATAATATTTCTCCCTTTTTGAAGGTTTATGGGGTTTGCTAGTAGAGGGATTATCAATCCCAAATTGACCGCAAAATTGGCCAAGTTGCATCTTTTTATTTAAATGATGCTTTTTAATCTGTTGGTTTAGCTTTATTTCATTGCATAAAGATAAACCTTCTTGGATGCATATACCAATTAATTTACCATAAGTATAACTTGTGTAATTAATTTGCACATTTCCTTTCCTTAGGTTTTTTCTAACCCTTTCCGCAAATAACGGAGGTAATCCATCTATAAATTTGGATTTCCAGTTGTCACTATTTGACTCAGGTAATTCTATGACCCTACTTAAAAAGGTGTCTTTATACCACCTAAAAGAGGTCAAGGTAGGACATCTAAGATTTTGCAATAGAGTCCTAATATTTTCACTATTATCAGACCATCGGCCTGTAAAGTGTTCAATAATATTTAAAATGAGTGTATATACTGCATTTTCAGTTGAAATATTATTTTCAATTTTAACAGTTGATAAAATTTTTGTCCTATCTTCTTGGGATAAATAATTGTCCCACCAGCCTTTAAGTTGGCCAGTAAATCCTGCTACTATCATATTAGCAATGACTTTATCAGTATTACTGTTATTCTTACATGTTGTAGAATACATAAGCATCCTATGGACAGCACTATAAATCTGTCTTTCAGTGAAACCATCTATGTTCCATTCATAGATTTGTTTTCCACTATAGGAATTATTCATAATTAAATCTTGTTCTTCAAAAAGAACATCCTGTGGTGTAGGCCTAGGGTAATAAAACAAATTTTGTTTTGGCCTATCAGCATACTTATGAAGTTTGTTAATTTCGTCTATTAGAACGTTTTTGTAATTTTTAGTGTTACTTATTGTATCACTAAATTCCTCCTCAAGAGTATTGATTCTGAGACTGTCAAATTTTTCACTTAACAATTTCTCTAAATCTACTAGAGATTTTAATTTAAAATCTTTTATTTCTGGAGGGGGTTGTATACTAGGGGCAGCACTACTGCTTGCTTCTGACCTAGTAATATTTATAGTATTGTTATGAACAATATTTTTTAATTCATGGATTTGGGAAATTATTTTTTCCACTCGATTATGAATATCCATTAATTTTTCTCCTAATATTATTAGGCAAATATTTGTGAAATTTTTCTGTTTAACCAGAGCATTAATATGCTGTGTGGTTGACTGAATAATTTCATTTTCAAATATTTTTTGGAAAGCATTATAATGCCTTACTTCATTATCTCTTTCTATTAAGAAAGGATATACTGGGGGAAAAACTTGTTTAATAGTTTCTCCTGTTGGATTTTTAAAATCTCTTTCGATGAGAGAAATGAATTTTTCTACGTGATTGGCTATAAACCAATAAACAAAAGATACTTGATATTTTTATGAGATAATTCATCATAAAATTCTTGTTGAAAGTTATTTCTTTTATCTTTAGTAAAATTATTGAAAAACCATGTTCTAAATGGTTTCCAATGATCTTTATGAAAATCCATTTGGATTTCCTTTCTGGCTTGTGAGCCAGGACTAAAGTCAATTTTATTTTTACCTATCCTATGGTAAAATTCATTTCACTGGCAGTCATTCCTGCCGGAACTTCATAAATTCCTGAAGCTATGTTGTTATTATCAACATGGATTCTATTAACCCTATCTGTAATGAGTTCAGATTCTCTGTCTGACTCTTTAGATGAATCTTCAGAATTATTAATTCTGTTTATGTCTGACATAGAATGTCCTAGATTTTTATTTCCAATATTATGAATATTGTTACTAGTATTGGAATTATAAATTCCTTCAGTATTGGATATTGAATGCCTTGTATTACCAGTATTATGAATACTGTTTGAATGGCTTGAGTTATTAACTGGAGAATGGCTTGAGTTATTAACTGGAGATATATGAAAATGACTAAAGTCAGATCTTGAAGATCTTGATCTTGGAATATTATCTAGAAATTTTTGTTTCTCAAAATTGATAAGGATATTTCCTTCTTGAGTTTGGATAATCCTAGTAGGATTATTTTGAGTGATTGGTGCAGCTGGAACTGCTTTTTCTATTATCCAGTTATCAGGAAATATTATTTCCTCCCATTTAATAGGTCTACCAATAGTAATTTCTGACCTATGGTAATTTAATTCTATGAGAATCATTTCATTTAATGGCTTGTCCATTATTTGACAGTGTAGATTTAAAGTCATTAATGGTTTAAAATATATCCTGTAACAGACACATATGACTTCTGATCCAGGGGCATAATTGTACCCATTAGTTTTAACATTTAATGTTAAAGCCTCTAGAATATTAATATCTGACAATGATAATTGCAGATTTGGGTATACATTAAAATATACTAGGCCTTGGGCCAAACTGGACTGTATTAAGCCTATTAGCGATGTTTCCAGTCTAAGTTTCTAGCATCTCTTAAAGCAGCTATGAAACTCTCAGGTAAGCCTTCTAATGTTAGAGGCTTAAATGCAACCTGTACTAGTCCTATATGTAGGAATTTATAAATTCTACGATAATTATTAATATCTGAATTATTTAATAATTTAATTGTCATTTCGTCCTTATTAAGGGAAATGGTTTCCTCAGTAGTTTTAACTACTTGTTTTAATCCTATTTTTTCAAAAGTACCATATTTATAAATGGTCTTAGGATTAATTCTAGGTATAGTCCACTTATTAAGTAGATCTAGGTTTTGAGGAATATCATATTCCTCTTCCATGCTGTTTTTAACAGCATCCCTGTTAGTCCTAATCATATTCATTAGGCAAAAGAGTGTTAAATAATACCAGAATACATAAAAAAAACCAGGCTCTGATACCATGCAACGCAGGACCGGACCATACATAATGGAATACCTAAGTCATTTTACACACTTAGGCTAATAAGATATTTATCAGAACAAAATTTTACAACATTAAAGGATTCTAGGTTGATAAATACAATATCTAAATATGGGAAAATTTTTACAAAGGTACTAAATCTGTCAACAAACTTTATCCTCAGCATAGTCAACAAAAATTGCCTAAAACGCCATCCCGGCACAACGGCTAAATGCGACAAGAGCTTAATAATAAAGTTCTGATTGATTTAATAATTCTAACCCAATTTATCATTTTATTTATCTCCTAACATAAAATAATCTTATTAAATTCTGTTCTGATAAATTCTTATTATCTAAGTATATGAAATAATTTAAATATTTCATTAAGTATATTCAGTCTACATAACAATAATATAAAACATGTTATTTTCTAGAGGTATTCATGGCATTATTTAACACAAGGCTATTAGCCTAACATAATATAGAACTTAAAACAAAATATTATTATTAAAATTTACAATATGAAGGAATTATACCTTCGGAGCACACTATGGAGTTTATGATTTTTTTATTTAATATTATTTTTAAAATATTAATGTATTTTTTATTATATTTTTTAAATTTATTATTTCATTTAATTAGAAAAGAGATAGTTGATTATAAATAGTAATTAAGAGGAATGATAATTTTTATTTAAAATATTAATGATAAATTAGTTATTTAATGTGTAATAAACATTTCATTGTTTTTGATGATTATGCTAAGGTGAAGGATATGATGACTTTATTTTTTATAAAATAAAAATTATTTTATCTTTTATTAGTATTAAATTAGTGGGTGAAGTTCACTCTAATAATAATATTAACAAAAAAAATAAAATCATCATAAAAATATCCTTACATTAAGTGACAAAATTTGAAAATTGAGGGAATATTAATATAATTATTTATCATTTTATAACGAGATAAAAAAAATCATTACACAATAAAGATAATTATTTATTCTTTACATTTTAGATTGAGTTTGTATAGTCAGATGTTATGTGTTCTATTATTCATAGAATAAATTATTTGTTATAAACAACTTGATCGATATTGTCTGTTTTAGCGTCGTTTACGGTCAACTTCACGGCTTTAAAACGTGTCATTCAAGTTAAGGCCTTCAGGACCCTGTTTATATACAAGCTCAGTAGAACTTCCGAGAGCGATGTAGAATTTTCATTTCTAACACACCCACTCATCACAATCGTGCTGATAATCAGTGACGAATCCAGAACTTATTTATTATGGGTCCAAATACTTATATAGCCATTTTCAATATGTGCAAATAAATATCCATATTTGTAGTATTTGGAAAAAAAAATACTTAGGTGAAGGTTTTCTTTACATAGAAAATGTTAAAATTTAGTAAAATAAATATAAGAAATGAAAAAATTAGAAATTAATTAAACAAATATGAGAAATCCCTGAAAGTTGATTACAAAGATTTACTTGACTAACTTTCTTATCATAATTTTTAAAAGTTAATTAATATATAGGATCTAATTAAATACTTTTATGGTGATTAAATATTTTTTTATATATAATTTAGTATTATTATTTTTAAAAAAATGAAGTCCATAAATTCTACTATGATGCACGTGGAATCGCCCTGCTGATAACGTGTACGGCTAATTGGTTAAAAAAATTTATAGCATGATCATCCAATGTAAAACGAAGCAGATACATAAAAAAAACTGAACTGAAAATTTGTTGTTATAAAGTTTTCGCTTGCTAGTAAAATTGTAATTACCCGCTCTAATATTACCGGTAAAACAAGTCTCCCGTAATTCCCCGTTGCTCATCATCATCATCATCATCGTCATCATACCGATAAAGACAATAATTCACGGATTTCTCAATCTCTATCCTGTCAATAATCGATCAAAGTCGACAACTTTCCCTCATATCTCCCTCTTTAATCGTCAAATCTCGATATCCCCAATTTATAAAATTTTTTTAACATGTCCTTCGCGGCCTCGACAGCTACTACCAGGGACCTCAACTCCGCCCGATCCTCCGATGATATAATTGATACTACGACGCCGTTGCTTTCCCCCGGCGCTAGCCCATCCCGCCGACCCGGCCGTCGGCAGTCGCTTCGTGATGCCGCTCGGTTCCTCCGGCGAGCCAGCAGTCGCCGCGTGATGCGGGAGCCGTCGATGCTGGTGCGTGAGACGGCCGCCGAGCAGCTAGAGGAACGGCAAAGCGATTGGGCGTATTCGAAGCCTGTGGTGATTCTTGATATTATCTGGAACTTTGCATTCGTGGCTGTGGCTTTAGGTGTGCTGATACTTAGCAGAGATGAGAATCCTGGTATGCCTCTCAGGCTCTGGATTATTGGCTATGGATTGCAGTGTGTGTTGCATATGGCTTGCGTTTATGCGGAGTATAAGAGACGGAGAAGAAGACGAGTTGGTTTTGGGGGGTTTGAGAGAGGCATTGGTAGTGATGGCAATTCAAGTTCTGGATCGCGAGTGGAGTCTCCCCAGTATGTTTCGTTGGCTCAGCTTGAAGATGATGGAACTAGGTATTCTTAAAATTCAATTTGATCCTTGTAATTTTGAATCTGAAATTTAATTTACTGATCAAAATCCATGATTTTAGAAATACACAAGTTTCTTGTAATACCATAGTGTTTGGCATTTGAATCAGGAATTATACTAGATAAGATTGGACATCTAATGCCTAATTTTAATCATCATTGTGAAAGGATTGTTACATGTTATTTCAGCAATGCCAAATGCATCTCTAACCGCCCTTGGCTGAGGCACTTTACCCCCCTAAAGTTGGCAACACTCATATAGTTTCCTCCTGCCACGTGTCAGCTTCTGATTGAAGAGACAAAAATCAGAAAAATGGCATTTTTGAAAAGTCAAACCAACCAGAAGTTGACATGTGGCATTGAGCGGGCAAACTATATCATGGCAACGTGTCACAATTGAAAGTTGGGGTGGCCAAGGGCGGATAGACCCAACTTTAGGGGCTCCGTATGTGTTAAGCCTTTCAGCAATTTCAGTATCGGGTCCTTTTTCTTTGAAACTTAAATCTGCATCTAGATTCCTCATTTTATCTTATCTCTCTCAGCAGTGTTGCAAAGCATCTTGAATCTGCAAATACAATGTTTTCATTTATATGGTGGATCATTGGGTTTTACTGGGTATCTGCTGGTGGCCAAGGTTTGGCAGATAACTCTCCTCAACTCTACTGGTTTGTTCTGCTCCCGGATGTAGTTTTAGCCTTGAGGTTGAAGTGTTTTCTGGATGTAAGAATCTCATGGCAGCAATTCGGTTTTTTTTGTTTTGCAGGCTTTGTATAATTTTTCTTGGTTTCGATGTGTTATTTGTCGTCTTTTGTGTTGCTCTGGCATGTATCATTGGTATTGCTGTTTGCTGCTGTCTTCCATGTATTATTGCAATCTTGTATGCCGTAGCTGACCAGGTAGCTCTCACTTTGACTTTTCATTTCTTTATTAAAATTTCAGAAGATCATGGTTGTGGCTGTGCATATTGGATGTTGTGGCGTGCACTAACTGAAACTAAAATGAGTAATTGGGGGCTAAATGAATTTGCCCTTCCAATAGTTTTAGGAGGGGTTGTTGACAATCAAGCATCAGGGTTCATATATTTGAAAAAGAATCAAGGGTCATGGGGAAGTGCGATTACACACTTAACATTCCAAGGGGTGTAATAGGACCCTCATTGCTTCTCTGACTCACTAGCTCAATTTCGCTCCTTTTCTAATGAATATTGATGGAAGTTACCTATGAATTTCAATTTGGTCAGTTATTTCTCGCAGAAGAAAACTGGCAAAATAAGCTATGGCAAAGTGATGCTGGTAAAATTGTACCCTAACAAATGTTAAGGGTATGCTTGTACTTTCCCAAATACATTAAGGGTAATTTTTGACCCTTACCCCGATTGAATATTCTTTTTTATACTATGAATCTGTGGGATTTTTACAAGTTTCTTGTGTTATCATATGCATGTGAAAATGAGTAGCGAGGAAATATGAGTATTGGACATATAGATAGAGAGAGGCAGAATGATAATTAGAATTTAGAACCAGTTCAAATGTAAGGTATAGCTTTCGTGCCATATGTTTGTCTACTAGTCCGGTATAATAAATGTTTTGGTGAGCATATTTACATGTACTGGGAGTTTGATATGACAATTTTATGTGCTAAATATCTTGAAATATCTGCTTTTTTGTATTAATCTTCCACGCAACTTGATAAAACAGGAAGGAGCATCAAAAGAAGACATCGATCATCTCTCGAAATACAAATTTCGAAGAACTGGAAATGAAGAAAAGCTTTCTGATGATGAACAAGGAGCTGGTGGAATGATGACCGAATGTGGCACAGATTCACCAATTGAGCATGCTCTTTCAGAGGAGGATGCGGTACCTATTTTTATTCTCAGTTCATTTAATCGAATCTCGTGTCTCAATAAAGAACACTAAATAATTTAATGATGCTCTGTGGACTCATGTAGGAATGCTGCATCTGCCTCTCAGCATATGATGATGGAGTCGAGCTAAGGGAACTTCCTTGCGGCCACCATTTCCACTGTGCCTGTGTAGATAAGTGGTTGTATATTAATGCGACCTGTCCTCTTTGCAAATACAATATCTTGAAGAGCAGCAGAGGAGATAGAGAGGAGGTATAGGAAGATAGATTTGTGTTTGCCATAAGAGTTCGTCAATGCACAACCTGCAGTTAGACCCAAATGCTGTGCTTTCTATCGACATACATTAGTTTTATATGTGTATTTATTGGTGTTGCTCATTCAGGGCATCTGTTGCTAACCCCATTGAAACAAGCATTTGTGTGATTAGGGATCATGTTATAAGATCTCCAAGGCTTTTGTGTGTTTGGCATTTGAGTGTTCGAAGGTTCTTGATGAATATGTAAAGAGGCGGTGCTAAACAAACGAATAAATAATGGCCTGTGTTGGATTGCTTTCTGTATCATCTTCGTCAAATCTTTATTAAGATGCATTGTTCCCTTGCTTAATGCAATAATTTGAATATTTATTCGTATGATTTGTTACTACTGATATGAAGCGGTGTGATGCGTTTATGATAAGAGAGCATTTGACACCAAACTTGTATATTGCTGTCTTTTCTGTGTGTATGTAATTTTCTATGCTGCTACTAATTTCATGTTATTTTTAACTTCTGAAAGTTGAATTGAACTAAATTGAAGCTGGCTGAACTGAAGTGAGTTGAATTGAATTGAACTGAATTTATTTCAGTGTAAATTTATAAATATGCATAGCTGAGCTGGACTGAATTGAACTACATTAAATTATAATCCAAGAGAACATGGTCAAAATGTGAACATAAACTAAGCCTAAATGTGAACATAAACTAACTTGTTATTGAATATAAACGATATAAAAGAAAATAAATGAGGGGGTTTCTATGCACAAAATTGTTATGAATTCCATTTGATAGATGATACAAAATTTCATATTCAACAATGATACGAGAGCGAAATTATATAATGGATCAGGTCCTTCAGTCCTTTTATTCCGTACGAATGGTATAAAGTAATTTCTGTTATCCATATTATTCATGTGAGCGAAGAGACATAGGACTAATCTATTATATAATTTTTCAATACAAAGCTAATAATAGTTACATCAAATAACCATGAAAAACATCTGAAATAGTAAGTTGTAATAAAAATACTGTACTTTGGAAATAATATAACCATGAAATGATTGCTACAGAATATAAATAATTTATTTTTGTCCTAGGATTTAAATATTACAAATCCATAAGTTAAAAGGTTGTTAAGCAGTAGGGACTTACAGCAAGTTCGCATAGAATTTTTTAAAATGAGGAATAAATATAAGGAATGAGTTAATTCAATTATTCTTTATATAATATATTCTTAAAATAAGGAGCTCTATTAAAAGGTTTGGGATTGGATGTTTTAATATTATATCTTTTGTTTTCTTATTTGTTTTTTTAGTTTTTTCTTGGCAAGACCATATTATGAATTTAATATAATAATAATAAATTATTAAAAAAATCTATTATAAGGAAAGAAAAATAGGAAAAATGATGGGAGATGTAGTTTGAAATATTTGATTGGACTTGTTGTTACCGTATTTTATAGATATTTACAATTATGGTAAAGACTTAATTTAATACTTAAATCTTAAAATTAGAGGTTACTAATTTAAATTCATATTTAAATAAAATAAAATAATATTTTTCTATATTATTACCAATTAAAAAAAGAGATATTTACAATTGTTTGAACCTGACATTATTGGTAATGATTTTGTTCAAACAAGCCAGAAATGAATGAAACTTTATAATAAATCTGAAAAAAAACATCTGTCCTTGTACCGTCTGCTTTTCGCCGTCCCCGAAGCACACCTTTTTATTCGTTTTAGTTTTTTTTATTGACCCAACAGCAGCAGCAAGCACCTTTGCTACTTTCCGTTTCTCCTCTCCTCTCATTTATTTTCAATTCCTTCTCTCTCTCTCTCTCGAAGATGAAATTTTAAGAGAGATGGAGCAAGCAGCTCTCTTCGACCGCTACCGTCGCGATCGCCGGAAGCTGTTAGAGTTTCTCTTGTCTTCTGGCTTCATCAAAGAGCTCCGAACTCCCTCCGGTTCCATCAACTCTTTCTCCAATATCAATTTCGATACTCTCAGCGCCGATTACATCCTACACTGCGTTCAATCAGGTATCTGGATGAGTTTCCTTTTCTTCTTTCCGGAAATTAAGTAGTCATTTCTTTCATTCTTTGTTTCGCCTGTGGAATATTTGAACTAAGTTTGTTCGTCAGTTACAGTGAGGCAGCTGGAGCTAACTTTGCTAGTTTTGTTTGTTTCCGTTTGTCAGGTGGAATTATCGATGTTACTGAAGCTACTGAGAAGTACGAGGACGAATCTGCTTATCCTGTTACGTTGGTGAAGGTACATAGTCATGTTTCCCCTTATTGAGCTCTATGTTCAAAGCAGCGCTAAAATGTTGCAATCAATGCATGTTTTGAAGATGATGGGACATCAGTGCTACTTTAGAATTTAGAAGGTGTTTAGTTGCCATTGTGCCATTTTGTAGGTTTGGATAAGTGTGGTGTGCTAGTGTGGTTTGAGCATGTGATTTCTCTGTGCGTTTGAAAGTTAAATGTCTGTGACTTCTGCTAGAATTTAGGTTTGCTGAAGGTTTGAGCATATGCTTATCTATTGCTTGTTGCAATTCTATTCGGTAAATTTAGTTTCCGACTTCCTCTATGCAGAGCCAATCATTTGCGGGAGATTCCTATTTTCTGGTATCTGATCCAGATATATCTGGATCCCCTCCTAGGCGTGCGCCTCCTCCTATCAGGCTGAGCCAAACCAGTAATGCAACACCATCGTCTAGGAAGAAGGATTTCTCTCGTTTTGAAGATTCTGCTAATTTTTCTGACAATTGTAGTCCTACATATGAAGTAGCAACAGATACGCATATGAGGCCTTCAAGAAATCCAGAAATTCCTATGCTTGGTCTACCTGGCCTAAAAACAGGTATCTTTTGGCAACTTACTTATCTACTCATAAGAAAATGATGC
Organism: Euphorbia pulcherrima; assembly: GCA_947683365.1. Lineage (NCBI taxonomy): Eukaryota > Viridiplantae > Streptophyta > Magnoliopsida > Malpighiales > Euphorbiaceae > Euphorbia > Euphorbia pulcherrima. Next base: position 77,117,871 of record CANTUS010000014.1, read on the forward strand.
AATAAACTCAGCTAATTTGGATTGCATAGTGAATCTATAGGTTTTGGTCCTTTTTGTAATTGTGGTCTTATACAACAATGATATCTCTATCCTTTTGAGTAAATTGATACATAACTTCAGGGTTTTTGAAGGATTATCTGACGATGACTTGCGGGAATCAGCCTATGAATTATTGCTTGCATCTGTATTTATGTCTAGGTAAACTCTCTCTCTCTCTCTCTCTCTCTCTCTCTCTCTCTCTCTCTCTCTCTCTCTCTCTCTCTCTCTCTCTCTCTCTCTCTCTCTCTGTGTGTGTGTTTGTGCGAGTGTTGTTTAACACTTACCCTGTTATGCATACTTCTTTGGCATGTTTTTGTATGTCTATTTTATCTATGCCTTTCTTGTATGATGAGAAGTTGATACTTTTCTTTGTCTCACTTAATGTTTGATTTGTGGTTTTTGCATTTTAGGGTTGAAGGCAATTCAGGTGATGCTATAAAGACTTCAGTGGAGGATAGAAAGAATGAAAAGTCTTCCAAGTTCTTGTCAGGGTTAAAAAGTAAAAAAGATAAAATGCTTTCGCAATCTCCATCTTTACGAAGACAATCATCTCAGTCTACAGGAAGACAGTCATCTGAGTCTTTCAGAAGACAGCCATCTCAATCTTCGGAGAGAAATTCGGAGCTTATGGAGATTTTCCGTGTCCAGATGCAGGTGAGCTTTACATTCCTCTCAATTATATCTTGACGGATATACAAATAAATGTGTCCTTGTAAATGATACTTTGCACTTTCCATGAACTTTGTTAGAGTTTGATCCTGTATTCTAATGGTGCCTTGTGTCATAATGTCTCTAAGATTCTTAGTGGACTTCTTAAACAATAACATGTTACATGAGATTTGCTACTTCAATTTGATGTTATCTGAAAAATTCTCCTTCCGTTAAAAGGAATGTTTCTTAAAGAGTTTTTCTTAAATTTGATGGCAGATTCAATGGCGTAAAGGAAAGATTCGCAATATCTTTTTTTGTGTATATATTATCATTTAATTTTGAGTTTGACTACTATGCTTTAAGCTGCATTTGTTGAAGTGCTTAGTTATTAGACATACTCATAGTTGTATAGCATCAGGAAGTACTTTATTTCTTCTCATCCAATGAATTTTCTATAGGAAAAAAAATCACGCTTACAGTATTCACTACCAAGAGTTCTATATAGTTATTCTCTTAGCCGTGGTTTTCTTGGCATATAATAATGTTAAAAAGTATTGTCATTGCTTATTTGGTTAGTTGTTCCTCAATGCAAAATAAGTTGTGGTTCTTTACTAGATTTCAGAAGCAATGGATGCTTCCATTAGACGGAATTTGATGCAGTTGGCAGCTAGGAGAGTGCATGGACAAATAGACCATCCGCATATCTCACTGGGGTTATTGAATGGTACTTTCCAGTCTGATTTTCGTAATGAGAAATCGTACATGCAATGGAAGAATAGGCAGGTAATAACCAACTTTATTTGTTGATTCTCTTTACTTAACCATATAGAGTTGTGTATATTTGTTTAAGCATGGCTTGTTAATAAAGTATAAAAGCAAATCATGCAGTTTTAAAGCTCTGAATGTGATGTTTTATAATTTGCAACCATCTGCAGGCCAACATATTAGAGGAATTTCTTTGTTTTTCTTCTAATGCCCTGGCAAATAAACATCTAACAGTCAGAAGTGACATTGCAAAGATTAGGGATGATAAGGTATGTTGAACATGTGACTAGTAACTGAAAGACATGCTTAAATTTTCTCACCCTTCATGTGTGGATTTTTGGATGCTACAGTGGGATACTACAATGTCGCCTTCGGAGCGTGTTGCAGTTCTCGCATCTATTAGACAAATTGCTGTGGATTTGTCATCTTCGCCCGTGAAGTTTGGCATCCAAGGTGAAACTAGTTATTGGGCTTCTAGCTATCACGTGAACATCAGACTTTATGAGAAATTACTATTTGGTGTGTTTGACCTTCTTGACGAAGACCAACTCATAGAGGTAAATTGTTGTCTTAATGTAGTTGAGCAATGTTGTGTTATTGCATCCTACTGTGCTTATAACCAATTCTCTCTTGGTGCCCGTCTCTTATTAGGAAGCTGATGAGATATTGTCTCTAATAAAATTGAGCTGGTCGGCTTTAGGCATCACTAACAAATTGCACAATGTGTTGTATGGATGGGTTCTTTTCCAACAGGTACATCATATACTGCAAAATGCTTAACAGTTTTAATAACATATCTTTTATGTGATTTTATGACTTAGCTTTTGAATCTTTTGTTGTATCTGTGGGGAGCTAGAATAGTTGGGAGGGTTTGGGAGGGTTTGCAATAAAATATTTAAAGATCACAATAAGGAATGGAAAATGAGATTGTGGGTTGGTTAGAGTGTGTATTTTGGCATGGTGAGTTGTGGTGTTTCTTCTCCATGTTCTCTATATGTTTAAGTCATGATTAGTTTAAAATTTTGTATCATATTTTGGGTGAATAAGGTAGCACAGAAACATAATCTGATACAGAAACAGAGACCGGGAAAACGCCACTTCCAAAAAATACAGGTTTGGAAATTCTGTGGAAACGTGTAAATAATAAAATAAAGGAGTATATAAACATAAAAATTGTAAATACATATTCATATGGTTTTTTCTTTTAGAAAATAGACAATAAAGACGGTATTTAAAAAATATGATTATTGTCTACAAGAAAGCATGAAAAAGTTGCAAATTTTTGATTGAAAGTACTAATTGTAAAAGAAGATTTAGTTTAGAGGAGTGGTAGTAAAACAAATTGACAATACTTTTCCGGAAATGGTTTCGTATTCTTACAGAAACGAGTTTCCAACTTTTATTATTAATCGAAACGTCATGAAAATGTCTCGTACCTGGATTTCGTGAGTTTGGGTTTCCAAAATAAAAACGAAACGTGGTAACACTAGTGCTTTGGAGTTTCCGTGCTACCTAGGATAGAATCATAGAATAATAGGGATATATGATGCAAGTTTCTTATAATCTGATAGTTGAAGAAAGATAGTCAATGGACTTGTGTAGGTTGTTTTATGTAAACTCACTAGTCAATCATACCTTAATTTAGAAACATTGAGTTGGACCATAATGCAGGAAGTAACCATGGGATTGTAGAAAAGTCTACTAACAAGTAATGACTATAAAAAGAGATATGGAGTACTTTCAGACAGCCAATTCATTTGAAGTTTGAAAATGCTTACTTAGGCATTCTTCACATTATTTCTTCAGATGAAGACTCATTCTTCTTAGGATCATTCTAGCTCCCAATTAAGCTTCCTATCAGGCTATCACTAGACATGTGCTAGATCAAGTCTTGGCATTAGGAAATGCTTTGGCATCCTGTTCATATGCCTATGATGGTCACTTTGGATATAGAGTCTTCATCATTATGAAAATTAATAACTTCTCCAGTATCAATAGAGGTCTTGGGAGCCTGGGTAAGTGCAGATGGAAAATTTTCAGACCAAACTGTAAACTTATGGTTTCTAGGTTTCACTCAAGTCTCAAACTACACTTGTCAACTGAAAGAAATCAAATTAAACTGAAACGATGCATTTACGTCTGGTTTTAGAACCTTGAGATGGAGAGGTTCATAATAATATATAATTATTTAATCTAGTGAAATGATATTTCTGTGAGAAGCACAGATGATAATTTATAGGTAGAGTGAAATTCGAACAATTTACGTATGGACTTCAATATTAATGCATCATTTGTGAAATTCCTTATAATGGTGACATTATATTATGCTGATTGCTGGACAAATATCTAATTTGAAGCTGATGGAACAGCAATATGAATTAATTCTTTGTAATCATACCAGTTAATGCAATATGTATTATTAAGGGTTGAGGAAGTAGAACTTTAGAAAGAACGAACATTATGCTGTAGCTGTTATTGTTAGTATTATTGTTCGTCAGTCTTCTTAATGTAAGTTGAATTAAGGGGAATTAAGGGTAGCTTGGTATAATAAATATGCTTAACCAGGTTGATGACTCAAGATGACCATTTAGTATCTTTTTTTTGGTTGAAGTTTGTAGAGACTGATGGAGAGGTGCTTTTGGAGAAGGCAATTCTTGAGCTGCAGAAAGCCCAATGCATTAAAGGAGGTGATGAAAAGGAGGAGTACATTAATGCCATAAAATGCTCAAGGCAATGTCATGGGCATGAACAAAAGTTGAATTTGGTGTCAGCTATCTGCCTCTCCATGAGCATTTGGTGTGATAGTACGCTACAAGCTTACCATCTTCACTATGGTCAGGTTATTTGCAAGTCTTTTTAGTATCTTTTCTCCTTTTCATTTTTTATTATTTATGTCAAACTCCATTATTCTGGCAGAAGTGGCTGAATGCTGATTTTTTTAAAATTAACTGTCCATTATCTATGGTTTTGTACTTAATTTACATTTATCATTGTACAATAGCTTGTGGATTCTCTTTGTCAATTGTATTTTAGCCTAAAAACATATATCAAGCTGGAAATTACTTTTTTAATTTTCCAATCTAATGCATTTTATGGTTACATATACCTGATATTCCCAAGTAATCTCTTGTTAATTGATAACTAAAAATTGCTTCTTGTCATTATTATCTGTGCATATTTCCGTGTCAATTCCATAACAAAATGTCATGTGCAAATCACCAAAAGGGCTTCATCACCCTTAATAATGTGATGCATACATGAGGTAGGTTATATTTCCTTAGGCAGATTCAATAGTTATAAAGAATCAAAAGTATAAAGGAGGATAGTCCATGTCCTGTCACCTACAATGGTAGCTTGTAAAATGTACTTGTATTCTTTCATATATACAAGGAAGTCCATTCTTTTTTCCTGGATGATGCATAGAACTTCGTTTGTCAGGTTCATCATACTAAATTTTTTATATTTGTCAAACTCCTGCTATGACTTGAAGAATGTGCTTGCATTTCTGAAGATTTTCTTCCTAATTATGAGACTAACTTTCTTGCAGAAGCCGTCTTGTTTCAAAACCATGATGGCCCTGCTGTCGGTTGTTGGATTCTGCACTTCTGATGACTCTGGAAAAATTAAGGTTAGATCTTCTGGACTGAAAATCAAATGCATTATGTGTTCTAGACATTCAAGAAGTTGGTTATGATTCTAATTGTACACTTTTTTTTCCTTATTGGTTCTAAATACTTCACGAAGCTCATGAGTCTTTTTTAGTGGCTACTGATTCAGTCTCTTCGAAATGTTTAGCAGATCCTGATTCATTTAAAACTTATGTATCAATCAAGCATGACTTTTGCTTCTGATCTGTGATTGGTGTTTAGGAGAAATGAGTGAGGTTCTATGTTGAATTTCTATTGTTGATGAATTCATTTTGTCTCTCAGGGAATTGGTGGTTCAGTTTACTGTATTGGTTTTCTTTTACTAGGCATGTGGCCTTATTTGTGTCGTTAACATATAATGTAATATAAAGTTTTTGGTAGACTTTCAGAGCCCTGCCCAGTCTCGCTGCCATATGGTTCCATCTAAGCTACAAGGGCATCCTCTTGCCTCTCGGCTTTATTTACCACACAAGAATAATGTGCAGTCTCATTTGTTGCCTGTAACTTTTACTCATCTACCTAGTACAGTCTCCATCTGAGCTACACTGTTCCTTATTGTGACCCTCACAAGTTATCCATCCTTTATCCTCCACTCCACTTTTTTTCTTCTCTGACTATGAAAAGGATGAAAAAAAGCAGAAATCTGTTCTGCTCCAAATATTCTAACTTACAAATTATGTCTTAGATGAATACTATGTAGCACGGAAACTGAAACTGAAACTGAAACGGAAATGGAAACGGAAACCGGGAAACGCCATTTCTAAAAAATATAGGTTCCGTAACTATGGGGAAACGTGTAAATAATAAAAATATAGGGGTATATGTATAAATATATAAATATAAATTTCCAAGAATATAATTTAATTATTCTTTTATAAAATAATGAAATACTAAAATACTCTACACTTAAAATTTATTTGTTAGTTATAAAACAATTTTATCGTAAATATTTATAAATAGACACCTATCATATTATATTCATCTCATTAAGGTCACCTAACATTTGACAAATTCTAATTCGGAAATAATTTATGCATTTAGAGACTTGCACAATAAATGCATAATAAGTTTAGTTTTAAAATGAAGCAAAACTGAGTCATAAAGTTGAAGAAATTTCTAGGAAACGGTTTCCGGAATATGAAGAAACGAGTTTCCAACTTTCTTTAATTGCAGAAACTGCCTGGAAACGTTTCGTAGGGGTTTCCGAGAGTTTCCATTTCCGAAACATTTCGGAAACGCCGAAACGGCATGTCGCAAGAGTTTCCGTGCTTCATAGGATGAATATTTTGAGAATTGCTTCAGAACACATTTTAGCTGCTTAATACTCATCAGACCATTGTAGTCAAAAGCGCGCTTAAAGCGCTAGGCGCTCTAGGCGATTAACCAGGCGACTCACAGCTTCTTAGGTGGTGTATGTGGCAAAGGCGTGCGCCTAGGTGTGCAAGGTGCAAGGCGCAAATAACTGAATTCTTAGGGTTTTTTTTAAATTAGGTTATTAGTGATTGACACCCATTAAAACTCTGAAGCCCGCCAAGTGCCAACTACTTTTAGTTTTCATATTTGGCGATTTAGTAATTAAAATCTATTAAACTCTCATTTATTTATTCCTAATTAACTTATTCCTAATTAACACAGAAAACTAATCGTCCTTTGTCTCTCTCTGTTATCTCTTCTCTATTTTATTTGCGTTTGAAAATCTGCCCAATCAATCACCAATTCTTCTAGTTCGAAGCTGCTTCCACTTTCTCTCTTCTACAGATCATTCAATTTTTAATAAGTTATGCTCTGCTTTCATATATTTTACTTCTATTAGTTTAATTCTATCATGCTATGTTTTCTTCTAACAGATTACTTCTTTTTACTTCTATCAATTTCGAAATTGATTTTACTAACAATTTACTTCTTCTATGAATCTATTCTATCATGCTAAGTCTACAGATTACTTCTTTATTTGATTATTTCTAAGTTTACTTCTATCAATTTCAAAACTGATTTAACTATCAGTTTACTCTTTATTAAGTTTTTTAGCTATTGTCAAAATCTTTTCATTTGTTGTCCATTATTTTGATGGGGCCAAAGATTCACCATTCTTTGGCTTTAGATTATAATGGACTAAAGCAAAATGACTCATTAAACTATCTGAGCTTCTTTTATTGTGAAGTCACGGATAGCTGTTGCAACTCCACTTTAGGGTCAATTGGAAACAACCTCTTTGTAATTACAGAGGTAAGATTGCGTACACCTGACCCCCCCTTACCCCACTTGTGCGGGAGCCTTGAAGGCATTGGGGTAATGTTGTTGTTGTTGTTGTTGTTGTCTAAATCTTTTCATTTGCATTTGGTGTCTTATTTTTCTGTTTTGTTGGCAGTCCTGTTTCAGGCCTTTGAAGTTTGAACAATCTGTGTATTCTTTATTAGTTTTATGGTTATAAACTTTGAATTCTTGAATTTCCATTAAGTGAAATGAAAAACTTTTTATTTTATATTTTTTTAAGTTCATGCACCTAGCGTGCGCCTTCGCCTTCGCCTCGTGCCTAGGCGACAGGACCCCCTGTCGCCTTGGGTGCGCCTAGCGCATTAACTACTATGCATCAGACCATGTAGTTATGACAAGTTTTTTTTTTTCAATTATGAGTTTCCAACCTACTTCACTTCCTATTTCTCCGCCTTCAGATTTTTCTGGATGGAAGAAGTAGACAACAAAGTGATTTTATAACAGACAATTCATTTCTTGATGCTATCAATTTAGTGCATATCACATTGGGTGTTGTACTACCACCATAATAGATCATGTCTCACCCCAACCTTTGGCTCTGGCGCTGTCATCTTTTGAATCCTTTTAAACTGTTGGACCAGAAGATTGCTTCCGTAGTTTTGTTGGTTGTTTGTTTCTCAATTGTTATGGAACTTGCTGTTTGGGATTCTCCTTGTACTAGCATTGCAAATTTGTAAAAATGTATTTCTGTAGCAGAATGGAGGTAGATGGATTATTCTATATATGCCATTGGGGCCAATAAATTGAATCGGATCTTCCTTATCTGAAAAAAGTATATAATTCAAATGGCAAACAGCATAAAGAAAGACGGATTTTATTTATTATGTTCACTTCTTTGTGCAACTGAAAATAACACAGGACTTAAAGATAAAAAGGAGAGAACAGATATAAATAGACAACAATCTTCAAACCGCCTACTTCTTAATGCATAATCTCAAAAAGTTAACGTTCTCTAGCTATGCTCAACACACAATCTCTCTCTTACCCTTCCTAAAACATAATGAACACTCCCCTCAATAACCTTGGCTTAAGCTAATTTTATCCAACGAGCGACCCTTGCTTCTGCATGCTATGTTAGCACGCTAGTTTTGTACCATTTTATGTATGTAGACAATGTACAGAGGGAGACGAGCATAAGATAGATATATGTTATAGGTTTAGTTTATTTTCTGTATTCTTTTGAGGATTTGCATTGGTTACTGATTGAATTCAGTCATTCAGTTTTAAATTTTGTTGTTTTCATGTAGCATATTGGAGCTAACCTCAGTCTAATCTTACATCTCACTGTTTTTTGATGTGTAGTTATCAAAATTACGCACTTCAAATGATCAGCTTTCTAGAAAGCTTAAATCTTGTGTGAAGACCTCCATTAAAGAGGCATACAGGCGGGTGAGTCGCATTAAAATATTTTCATCAATTTTATTCTCTTGTGAGTACATACATACATACATACATAGCATAATTGAGTTTTCATGTACCATTCTCTATATACCTTTTTTAAGTGATGTACTTGTGATTGATAATATTAGGTTGCTAGGAAAATAGATCTTGAATCTAAAGTACAAGGGATGCACCCATTGGCGGTCCTTGCAAAGGAACTAAAGTTGATTGCTGAAAGAGAGTTCAATGTCTTCTGGCCAGTGTTACGGCAATGGTGTCCCCAATCCCTTATGATATCGGTTTTTCTATTGCACCAATATTATGGGGAAAGACTGGTTTGTTTTTCTTATTTTGTAAATGAACTTGGTATATTTACAGATTGTATATGTTGATCAAGTTTTTATGCATTTTTAATCTGTTGTCATTACACAGAAGCCTTTCCTTCAAGGAGTATCAACTCTCTCTGAAGAGGTTAGGTCAGTTCTTCCTGGTGCTGAGATGTTGGACAGTTACTTGACGCAGCTACATAGTCTCTCAGTAGAAGCAAATCAGGGTCACCCTATCAATCAAACTTTAGATCATTATCTGGTTAGAAACTCTCTAACATTTGAAAGTTTCATTGCAGGGATTGGTGTCTCTGACCAATGCCTTCATTTTATTTTGTAATATGCTGACTTCTTGGTGTAGTTATAAATTTGTAATATTTCATTCTCTCCAGCTACTTGTTAGCATATTTAAGTTTAATAGCATATTATTGCCTTTGGGGCAACTAATAATAAGAGCCTCATTTTCATTGAGTATGCAAAGTTATTCTAATTGTTATGGAATCCATCATTTGACAGATTCTTTTGACTCTCCTATGTGTAGATTGGAGAAGTTTCTAAACCCCTTATTCTTGATTGGGTTATATCTCAGCATGCTCATATCTTGGAATGGACTGGCCGTGCTTTTGATATTGAGGTTAGTTTTAGACTGAAAGCAATAATGTTATCGTATGTAAATATGTGCCGAAGAATGTGGACTGAAAACCAGGTGCAGAGTGGAATATGAGAGAAACAAAAAGACAATCATTCATCTCTAGCATTTTCAAACTGATAAGATATTAATGCAAATTTTCATGGCAGCAGAGCATGATGGCAATCCTTATGTCATGAAATTGCATGTGTCTAAAACAATGTTATTGACTCTAAGAGCTTACATTGCAGCTTGCTTGATCTTTTAAGTTTGTCGTAGGGGAAGGATGAGCTTGTTTAATTCTGTCATCATTCATCTCTCTGTCTCTCTATTTTCTCTTCCTCATTACTGATACACATAGCATCCTTTCAGCAGAAATAATGAAGGACCCCAAAATAAAATTGAAGGGTACTTAATTAAATCCTTTTCATGGGCATGTGCAGGATTGGGAGCCTTTATCATTTCATCAGCGTCAGGCAGCATCTATAGTTGAAGTTTTCAGGATAGTAGAAGAGGTGCGTAATCTTCCTTGAGAGTTATACTGAAATATTCTGGCCTGGTAACTAAGTATACTTTGGATAATCTAGATGAAGAATACTTTGCAAAGAATTGCATCTTTTTGGCAAGCTTTCATTTATAATAAAAAGTCTCTGTTTCGTGGTGCACAAAGTCTTCTTCTCTGTATGTGGGCCAGTAAATGTTGAAAGAAGAATGCATATTCACTACATCCACCTGTATTCTTACAATCTCACAAACGTTTGTAGAAGAAGTTTTCATTTGAGTATTAAGTGTATATTCACATAAGTTGACTTCGGTTTATATATGTTTCCTCATGTTACCAAATTAACTTGCAGACTGTAGATCAGTTCTTTGGCTTGAATCTTCCTATGGATATCACTCATTTACAAGCTTTATTATCTATAATTTTCCACAGCGTGGATACTTATTTGCAGAAAATGCTCAACCAATTAGGTATTGTTCTTATATTTTTTTTGGTCCTCTTTTGTTTTCAAAGACAGTACATTAATTGAACGAGCAAATGAAGTTCTACTTGTATTTCCTTCTTAAAGAATTCTATGTATTTTATTGTAAATTTTTTATTTCCTTGAAAATAAGATTTTTGTGTGATATTTATTGACTCCAGGATTCTCATTAAGAATCACTAGTTATCATATTTCATGAATTATTCTTTGTACAATTTTCTTGGTTGTTACTAACAAAAGTAAAATCAGGATGAGTTTTCAAATTTCCTGAAGATTGGTTGCTAATTAGGAATTAGGAATCTTAATTGATGATGTTATTTTAAACTTTGATCTTTGTTCATTGCAAAGTATTTGTTGTAAAATTTAAAATATTGCAGTTGACAAGCAGCATCTCTGTCCATCTGCTTCCCCTTTGACTCGTTATACCGAGACCACGATCCCAGTAATTAAGAAGAGGCTCCTGGAGTGTACACAGTTGGATGACAATGTAAATTATAAGCTCAATGATTTGACAATATCAAAACTTTGCATCAGGCTGAATACTCTTCAAGTAAGTGTTCTAATAGAAGAGTTAGTTAACATATACATAACTGGAGTAAATTATTAGTAGCAACTACAGTTTTTTCTGTTCATTGTGGTAAAAAATGAATTGATATTGTATTTTTTTGAGCTTTATGCTATGTATGGTGTGAAGGAAAAATAGGAGAGGGATGGAAATCACGTTTTTCAAAGAATATATCTAATTTATATTATGTCTAGGTTCATAGACTTCAATGGATTTACCCAATTCCACGAGATTCAAGCAAGTCTCCTTGAAATTTTTATAAGTTAGTATTGCAACACAAATTACATATAGACAAAATCCAAATACAGAAAACATCAATATCATCCACTTTATTTTATTTTTTTAATCAAGGTTTTGGATTTTTGTTCGGGCAGATATTCCTGAAGTATCATCTTCTCTCTCTCTCTCTCTGCTTTTTTGTTTTTGCCTTGCATTGTATTGACAAGGGACTTATATGAGGTCTTTTTTTTTACTTTAAATTCTCAACAATACAGCAACTAAAGCAGAGGTGACTGTGATTATAGAATTCGCACCAGTACCAAGTAGGCTCGTAAATTTCTAGAAAGCTAATGGTGAGAATAGATTTGTTTGAAATGCCTTGAGGACTACAGTCATATATACTGACATGGAATCGAAGTTGCTAAATGGTCTTACTAATAATGTGTACGAAACAAATAAAATTAATTCTAATTTTCCTCCCAATAAAGAATGAACAATAATTATTAGGAGGATCATCTTTCTTTTAAAGACTAGTATTAGGTTTGGGACCTGAGCATATATTACACAGTTTGAAAATTCAAATGGCATCTTGTCAACTCAAAAGGAAGAGGATTCTACCTTAACTCAGAATGCCGAGCCTTGATTCCAACGAAGTAAACTGCCAAGTATCTACATTGTTCTAAACCAGTCCAGACTTTCCAAATACCAAGGGTTCAGAGATGGTCATGCTAACTTTGTCTTTTTTTGGGCATAATGTGTACCTTTATGACTAACTAACTTCTTTCATGCGTGCATAGATGAACTAGCAGTCTAGCACTAAAATGTTTATGTTTATTGTCTTTAAAACTAATCAGGGATTGTACTTTTGTCATTCAGTATATACAGAAACAAGTTGGAATACTAGAAGACGGAATCAGAAAATCTTGGTCATCGGTCCAGTCATCTCATAACCAAAAGCTAAGTAAGTTCTATTTATAGACCTGAATATGCACAAGTCTATAGGGTGTTTCAATAAATTCAGTTTCTCCAGTCTTCCTCTTAGAAAAAGCAATTGCCCCATTAAGTCTTCACTGTGTTGAATTGGATTTAGATGTGTTTCTATAATTTAAATTAGCAAGTACAATGGCTTATAAACGGCAACTTTTCTAATTTTTAGATATTGACTGAGGCAACATAGAGTAATGTTAGGTGAACAAGCCAACCATTTCTTTCCCTGTGGAAGAGTAAAAAAAACTGTAGAAGTTACATCAAGTGATAGGAACTCATCTATGTCAGTAATTTCTATTAGCTATTTGAGTACATAAATTTGAAATTTCATATTTTTCTGCTAAACTGAAATATCCTCTTTTCTGATTCTCTTTTGACAAACAAACGCTTGTCTTATGGATGACATGTATATTCAATCTGGAAAAAGACGAGCCCCTCGAAACAAGCAGTTTGTTAACATGTAGTGAGGCTATTGATGCACTATTTTCAACCACCTTGAGCATCATCAAGGAAACTGCAACCAATGGAATCAACAAGATGTGCGATTTTACTGGTAAGTCTGTACAATATCAATTTGTGAATCATGGACCGTGCCTTTAAAATTACCTTTGTTTGGTGTATCTCTTTTAAAATAAATTAACGGACAGAAATGTTTGTATGATTCCTAATGAATCAATTCAATCAAAATGCTGTCTATACTTAACAGAGCAGTTATACTTGATCTATTCCTTCATCCCTTAATCACCACCTATAAATGTATATGTTATCGTCCGACGTCCATTTAACTTTGGCTTCATTGACACTGTTAGAAGTTAAACACAAATAGAAGAAATTATTAAAATAAGGCCAAATATATCACCAGATCCCTCAACCTGTCCCAGTCATTTGGTTTTAACATTTTGCTTTCATGCTGTGATTAGTGATTTAGCCCATGGTCCAAAATTATCAGAATAATATCCCTTCTGGAAATACTTAAACTGAAGATTTTGGGATCAGAATTTCCCTTGGGCTTTCTAGTAGTGTACATCCTTCCTGTCTTTTCTTCAAAGTGCTATATATTTGTGTATATGTGTGTGTGTGTGTGTGTGTGGGACTCGATTTGATCTTACAAAGTGAGCTGATATTGGATCTTACTTTTTCAGAAAATAAAACGTGTCTAAATTTCTTCCCCTTAAGTAATGCGAGTTATTTCCTACAGTTCATTTGCCTTGTTATAGCTAACAATTGAATTTGCTTAGCATTTAACATTTGCTTAATTTGCTTATTCAAATGTAAATTCCAGGAACAAGGGTTGTCTTTTGGGATCTAAGAGACAAATTTTTGTTTCATACATATCGGGGTGATGTTGAAAACTCTCGATTGGAAGGTTTTCTGCCTCATGTGGATTCTGTAAGTTATTGAAGTACTCTTCTCATTCTCTCACATTGACACCCACACAACCATGCAGTGTTAATAGTGCAGGATCCTTAAGAACTCCCTCCAGGTTTCCTTGCACATACCCTTGTGCCAATGGAACTGTTGAGTAATAAGTTTGTCAGTTTAATATCCGTTATCTTAACCTCATACCTAAAAATATAGGTCCTTGATCTCATATGTGGACTGATTGATGATACTATCAGAGACCGTGTGGTGCTAAGCATATTTCGAGCATCAGTGGTATGCTCCATTAACCGTGTAAACTTAAGACCTGAGACGCCTATATTTTTGAACATTGAATCTTGAATGGATTTATATGTTTTAGGAAGCCTATGTTTGGATATTGTTGGATGGAGGTCCTTCTCGCGCATTTTCCGAATCAGATGTAACTATGATGGAAGATGACTTCATTATGTTAAAGGTATCACCTCTCTCTCTCTCTCTCTCTCTCTCTCTCGTTGAACACAACTTGTGCTTGCAACAAAAACACACATGGTTTCGGAAATAAAAAAAAACATAGGCTAGCTACTTGAAAGTTGTAACAAAAATCACAAATCAGAGTCTGCTGAAAATGGTTGCTATTTTTGTGCAAAATTACCAATAAGTGAAAATTCTGATAAGACTATGATTACTTCCTCAGTTTTTGTTGTACTTGTCATCTGTTGGGCAATAATCATATTCCTCTCTCTTGGAATATTTAAAAACGCAATGCTTTGCGATTGTTCTCTTTAGGATTTCTTTATAGCTGATGGAGAAGGGCTGCCACGTTCAGTAGTTGATCAAGAAGCTAAGTCTGTTCAGCAGATACTTGGCTTATTTTCCCTTCAGGTTTGGCAATTCATCATAGCCTTTATCCTCTCATAATTGAGCACCTGAGCTCGAATACTAAAATTGTTTTTTTACCAGACTGAAACAATTATAAAAATGCTAATGAACGCAAGTGAGCATATATCTATGGGACTGGATTCACATAAACGTGGCCACATGCAATGGGAGGATGCCCACACACTAATACGAGTCCTTTGCCACAAGAAAGATAGGGAGGCTTCCAAGTTCTTAAAGAGGCAATATGACCTTCCAATGTCTTCAGGTAATGTCTTCGTACAAATAATGATTATCACAGAAAATCAAAATTCTGTGCCTGTGCTTTGGCTGTTACGCTGTTGCAACCTTATATTCCCTTGTTTAGTGAATTATTATCACATTATTAATTATGGGCATATGCAATCTTTAATGTTGGTTTTTTCTGTTGCATCCGTGTTTTATCTTTCATAATTTTGATTTTCTCTTTGCAGAGTATGAGGACATTACAGCGAAGAATTCAGCATCCATGTCACCTTTTATATCAGATATTCTAAAGCGAAGTTATTCAACTAATTGGACTAAAGGGGGCCAAAGCAGTTTTAAATCTATAAAGAAGAAACTTCAAGAAGCAACATCCGAGATCAGGAATGTAGCTAGGTGACGGTGCTGTGAACCAATCACAGTCATGTCTGCGGACATTCTTGAATATGCTGTTACTTTTCCCATGTTTTAACTGCCCTATAATTAGTGTTGTTATAATGGACTTGGTTAATAGCAATTGAGAATATTTACTAGGTCTTCAAATGTTAAATGAGATACAGCTGCACCTGCTTGTTGAAGTGATAGAGTATGGGCATCAAATAATCAACAAGTAGCTGGAGCCAATAATTGCCAACTTGCCGCCATTGGTTTTTGTTTTTCTAGGCAAGTAAAAGTCAGCATATGGCAGTTGGCACCGAATTTCTAATTTTGAAATGCCAGCTGGTGGTTAAAACTGTGTCGTATTTGAAAACTGGGAAGTCCAAGAAAAGTGGAGTGGTATTTCTCAAATTAGACAATTTTTCTGTATTGAGAAAATTGGAAAAAAGTTGCACTTAGCTACTAGCGTTGACTGAGATGTTGACATCCTTAGCTATTGATTCTGCAATGACAAGTGCAATCTCCGGAAATTTTTTTTTATAATTGCTCGCGGACCACACTGGCCACATTGAGGGGCCGTATTACAATTGGAGACGCTCTAATTTTCAAGATTTTAGTTGTTTTTGGCTAGCCAATTAGAAAAGAAAATGTGAACATCAAATCTATGAATAATTAAGTCAACCAAGTCAATTGGGAACATATCTCACGTGGTCACATGTGCTATTGGGATATGCAACTCCGCGTATAGTTGAATGATGTTATGAACCAATAAGGTGTAGTTGAGTTGGTCAAACAGATTAAGTTGAAGGAGAACAAGATTTAAATTCACTAAATACATTTGTTGGGAGGGGTGAGGAGCCTTAACCATTAATAAGTCAGCGGTTATATGATATCATGTTTCATACCAAATATCTTTTTTTTTTATGATTATCCACCTTAACTAATAGCTTCATACTTTCAATTGGATTTTAAGTTTGGGTGTTCGAATAGAAAACTTTAATTAGAGAATAAATAACTTACAAAGTATTTTAACCTTATGTTTATGTTGTTTATGGTTATCATACCTCCATTTTCTAACATGTTAATTAAAAGCGTGGAAATGATTACTCAAGTTTGTGAAGCTTTCACTATTCTTTTATTTTTATATAAGGACGGAGTTAGAGTAAAACTTAGTTGAACTATATGAGAAAAATCTCTTAAATCTCATTTAAACAATATTTTAATATTTATAACAATAATTTTTAATGTATCTAAAAGTTCACTAAGTACAATAATCTGATTGTTCAATTCAAAGTCTGTTACACATCCTTCAGATAAACCATCTTCATCTTTGGATGAATATTATGCACAAGAAAAGAGTAATATTTCATATCAAAAGAACTCATTTTAGACTTGGACATTAAGTTAACATGTCAATCGTTGAAGAACGATATTGCAATTCAAAACTACTTACGAAATAGTAATTAGCCATATTCATTAAGACATCTCGCATCTCATTAACAAATATTCGAAGCTAAAACTGTTACGGGTATTCCAATCACAGTTTCAGAACTTTTTTGACGATTGCAATAATGATCAGAGTCCACTGATCTTTCACCGGCAACCGACTGGAAACCAGTTAACTTAATGGCAACATTGACAACCCCATGGCTTCTTGTACCGTCTCTATCCCTTAACCGGTAATTGAGGTATCTAACGGAATCCCCAGGTTCTCGGAAACCAAAATCAGTGACCGGAATCTGACACCAACCCAACAACCCCTTGCCCATTATTAGCCTTTTAGTATAGAGCTCAAGGCAAATAAAAGAGTATGTGTTGGAAAGAAAAGAAGCATCTATAGGAACATAAAACTTGTCACCCCAAGTGGGATTTACTCCTCCTTGTTCATCAATCCTGGTTGTGTACACGCGGCCCTTCTTATCACCGTTAAATGGGGTGGCCGGATAAGTTGTGATGGTGATGAATGGCCTAAGACGGCGAGAGAGTGGAAAAGAAGATGAGTTCTTCAAGCCTTGAGCTGATATTACAGTAATCTCCATTTCGTAGCTTTTAACTAAATCTCGAACAAAATTATCCAAATAGACTCGAAGATCATATATGTAGTTTATAAGAATATTTATCAGTTAGGAAAATCAATGATATATAGAGAAGGAAGAAAAAGAAGGAAAGAGAGTTCTAGGGAGGTTCTAGGGTTAGTGAGAGTGCAGTTTCCTGAGTGGAAATTTAAAAGGGATGGATGTTTCTTTGTAATTGTGCAACTCCAGCATTTATAAAGGTTTAAGTCAACTTGACGTTAACAGAAATTAAGCATTTTTGTTCTTTTTTTCTTGTTATTTATAGGTTGTATTTCACCTCCATTGCTTCGAAAACGACTTTTTTTTGTTATTATTTATTGTTATTTTATAGATTTGTATTTTTATACATATATAGTTTCTTTAGAAAATAAATATTGTCCTGGTTTGGATTAGTATTGAATCAAACTTCATACTACTAGTTAAATAATGATATAATGGTACAACACAAATAAAAGAATAAGAGAACTACAAGAAATATCTATTAATTAAAATGCAAAATATTAAGATAATGCAAGAAATTTTCAATAGAATAGATAAGACAAATAATGTGCCCTCCCTTTTTCAATTAGGGATTAACATAATCAATCTTTTAGTCATTGAACATAAATGCATCTTTCCTGCTCTATTTAATTATTTATGCCTACCCAACCTCTACCAGTAAATTAGGGAATTGAACATTAAATACTATTTCGCATTAGGGTAAGCAAGAATAATAATGAAGACCACAAATTTTATTCCGATTAAATATATTCTTGTATTAGAATTTCCACTAGTATGCAACTTAATAAATAGAGTGCAAAAATATTACAATTTGATTGGCTAGAGTGCTTGTTTCATATTTTTTTTTTATATGATATCGGATATTTATACTTTTTCCATTACATGCTTGACATGTAGCCATTTTTTAGGTACACGTAAAATTTCCCTTTTTTCTTATGTCTTAAGTCCTTTTTATATTTATAGAAGCTACTACTGGTATTTATTCTGTCTTTTTGTTCAAGGAGATCCGAATTTCAGATTGAGTACCCTCAGTTACAACCAAGACATGCTCGGCTCCATTAGTGTTACATGTCTCGGTATACAAATATGGTATTTATTAGGGGGTTCTTACAAAAATGCTACAAAAAAATTTAAAAAATTTGGTGACACCATAAATAATTTATAAGTTTACAAAAATATGAAAAAATAAGTAGTGTAGTATTTATCTAGTAAAAATCTAGTAATCGTCTAGTGGTTATCGAGTACATCATAACTTCAAATAAATTTATAAAAAATACATAACATATGACATCTAGTATTTATCTAGTAAATCACTGTTAGATATCTAGTTATTATCTAGTATGTCTTAATTTTGACAGTTTTTTATAAATCTAATGACACCTAACATATATATAAAAGATATATAATAGATGTGCATATGACAATTTCATAACAATATTTACTGGATAACTACTAGACAATTACTAGACGAATACTAGATATTTACCAGATTAATATCAGACCGTATTCATGTAATGGCTTTCTCTTATTTTTGTTAATTTATAAACTGTTTATGGTAGAATTGTAAATATGCAATTAATTTGACTCAATGATCAATTTTATAAATATTTTAATAAAACATGTATATTTTTGATAATTTTTCTTATTTATTACGCCACCGAGGGATATATATTCAATGGTAATCATACAGCTCTTATGAAACATTGAGTTCAAAGTAACTTACTGATAGTATAGTTCTCATTGGTGCAGCGATACGTAGCTCAAATGTGCCTAAAAATAACTTTTCTAGCTTTATTCATAAAAAAAAAATAACCAATTAGTGCGTACTAAACTTCAATTTATATCATTATACTTTTAACTCTCGCTAATGTCTTAAACTCTTGATCTAATGATTAAGACTAAAATTATAATCTTTATAAGTCTCAGATTCTAGATATATTTGAGATAGAGTTGAGAATTCTCTATTAAAATTATCGTAATTTGACCCTCGATCGTGAAGTCTGATAAATTTTATTACTATATCATGGAACCAATTACCCATTCTTGAACTGATAAGTAAGGATCAACCATATTCCTTACATTATTTTGAAAGTTATAATTTTTTAAGTAAAAGCCGAGGTTGGTGAACCACGCCCAAATATTATTAAATAAAAACGAAAATGTATACATAAGAGAAAACAAAAAGAAAAAGACGAAGCTTCCAAGACGCTTAATACAAGAAAATACTTACAAAAAGTAAAATCATTAAACAAAAATAAGCCACACATGACAAAAGCAACCACCAACTAAAGGGTCCTGCACTCATCTCCAACGAAGTATCTGTTGCCTCAGATTTAAACCCACGAACAGAAGAGCGACCTTGGAAGACCGGAATCCATGAACCCATTAGACTGTGAAAGTCATACTAAGCTTTAACATCAAAAAAAGAAGTTAAAACTTATCTTTTTCTTTTTCTAAAAAAAAAAGAAAAGCTTCTCCCTTCCTTCATTTTCTAAACTTTCATCTTTTTCACTAAATTATTAAGATGATGGAGGAGAAAGTTGTAATGAGAGAAGGAAGTAAGAAAAGCTTTTTTTTTCCTCTTTTCACAAAGTTGATGAGGGAAAAAAAGGTGGTGGGAAGAAGAGAGAAATGGGACATTTTCTCTTTTTTTTAAGTTACGGTCTGTTCACTTTAATTATTGAAAATTATAATTAAACATTATATTTTTATATTTTATAACTGAAAATAATAATATTCTATATTGGACATTGAACGAAAGAATGATTTTAGGGGTGTGTTTGAAAAGCTCACTTTTGAGGGAATTCAATTCAATTGAATTTGTTTTGTCAAATTTCCTTATTTGGAACAAAAAAAAATATTAATAGAATTCAAATCATGTGTGAATGTATGGAATAGAAATCTTACCAAAAGTTGCATGATTTTGATGGAATTCATTTGAGCTAAGTTTTTTTATATTATTTTTACCATATTATCCTTCACATGAGTAAACGTGTGGCATAAACTATTAAAATTTTTAAAAAACCTTGAAAAAACTTCTTTTAAGTCGTAATTCTAATTCAACCAAAAACACCATCTTCTACGATGGATTTAAAAAAACTTTGATAAATTCATTTAAGTCCCTATAACTTTTATTATATAAATAAAATAAATTTAGCGGAGGAAATTTTTAGAAAATGTTTATGGAAGGGCTTAAAAATGTGAAAATATGTTTCGGGCCCAGTTTTGTTAAAAATTGAAAAATCCCAACAAATTATGAAATATTCAAAAAATAAAGAAAATAAATTTGGTGTAAGAATTTTTCAGAAAATGTATATGGAAGGGCCTGAAAATGTAAAAATACGTTTCGGGCCCCAATTTCATATAAAAAAGAAAAATTCCAAAAAATTATGAAATATCCAAAAGATAAGGAAAATAAATTTAGTACAAGAAATTTTTAGAAAATGTTTCTAGAAGGGCTTGAAAATGTAAAAATACGTTTTGAGGTTCGTTTACGTAAAAAAATGAAAATCCCAAAAAATTATGAAATATCCGGAAAATAAATTCGGTGCAAGAATTTTTAAGAAAATGTTTCTGGAGTGGCTTGAAAATGTGAAAATACGTTTCGGGCCCGGTTTCGTAAAAAATCGAAAAATGCAAAAAAATTATGAAATGTCCAAAAAATAAAGAAAATAAATTTCGTACAAGAATTTTTCAGAAAATGGTTTTGGAATGGCCCGAAAATGTAAAAATAAGTTTTGGGGTCCGGTTTCGTAAAAAATCAAAAAATCCCAAAAAAAAATGAAAATCCGGAAAATAAAGAAAATGAATTTGGTGTAAGTATTTATTAGAAAATGTTTTCGGAATGGCTCGAAAATGTGAAAATACGTTTTGGGTTCCGGTTTCGTGAAAAATCGAAAAATCCCAAAAAATTATAAAATGTCCAAAAAATAAAGAAAATAATTTCGGTGCAAGAATTTTTCAGAAAATATTTTCTGGAAGGGTCTAAAACGTATTTTGACATTTTTCAGATATTCCATAATTTTTTGGGAGCTTTCGATTTTTTACAAAACTAGACCCCGAAATGTATTTTCACATTTTCGGCCATTTCAGAAATATTTTCTGAAATTTTCTTGCACCAAATTTATTTTCTTTATTTTTCGGATATTCCATAATTTTTTAAGAGTTTTGAATTTTTTACGAAACCGGGCCCTCAAAACGTATTTTCACATTTTTGGGCCCTTAAAGAAACATTTTCTGATAATCTTTGCACCAAATTTATTTTCTTTATTTTTTGGATCTTCCATAATTTTTTGGGAGTTTTCAATTTTTTACGAAAAAGGCCCCGGAACATATTTTCACATTTCTGGGCACTTACAGAAATATTTTCTGAAAATTTCTTACCCCAAATTTATTTTTTTTATTTTTCGGATTTTCCATAATTTTTTAAGAGTTCTCGATTTTTTACGAATCCGGACGCCAAAGCGTAATTTCACATTTATGGGCCCTTCCAGAAACATGTTTTGAAAATTTCTTCCACCAAATTTATTTTCTTTATTTTTTGGGATCTTCCATCATTTTTTAAAAAGTTCTTGATTTTTTACGAAGCTGGGTCTCAGAACATATTTTCACGTTTTCGGACCCTTTGTAGCCCATTTGGGCAGTTAAATTACTATTTTTTTAATTAAACATTTAAGAACACTTGTTTTAGGAGGATAATTTTAAAAACAACTTAAAATAAATTCTTTGAAAAATCAATTAAATTTCTTTATCTACTAAAAGTTTCCAAATAAAAAATTTAAAGTAAAAAAATGAATTCAATTTAATTCTATCAAAAAATTCAATTTAATTCTTTTTATTTCTGTCAAGAAATTGATTCCAAACTAAGTGAGATTTTTGTTGATTAGCAAATCATTATGTAATACCAAATGGTTTAACTTTCCAAAAATTTATCGTTCTCTCTCTGTTCCTTTTTTCTTTCTTTCTAGGTTTTCTTTACTTGGATTGAAATTTAAAGACAATTGATCATATGTACCGGTAAATCATGATGGATTTCAGAGATTTATATTATATAATATATCATACTCTCTCCCGTTTTAAAAATTAATCACTTTTGGACTTTTCTTTAAAATTAATAAAAATTTAATACTCCAATAAAATGACTAATGTATCCTTGATGAAATTCTCTTTTTACTTAATTATTACTTTATAATTTCATCAATATATATATTCCTTCCTAATTAATACAAAAATAAATTAGAGAAAAATTTATAAAAGTTGTATTGATATTCTAAAATTATAAGTAAAATGAATTAAAATAAATCTCTGGCCAATAGTTTTTAGAATAGAAGGGAGTAACTTAATTTAAGCTCTGAAATAAATGTTTTTTTATTAATTACATGGGTTTCTCGTTAATATTGAATTGGATTAGTGGTATGATGCGTAATCCATGGAAAACAACGAATGATTGAAACGAGCCAACCAACTTTTGAGAGTGACAATTTGATAAATATAATAGCTAGTATTAGGAAGACTAAATTAAGTGGAGCTTATGAGTTCATTTCATATACTAAAATAGAAAAGTTATCCACTGAAATTTAACCATATATGGTTGGCTACACCATTTTTGTAATATTCAAATCATAATTTATGGCTGGCTGCCAGATCTGCTGACAATAAAAGAAGAGAAGAAGAAGAAAGCTGCTAACTTCATATGTCAAAACTACATAGGCTTATAGACCATGGCATCCTCCCGATCCAGAGCGAGTCACTTCAAATGGACCCAATTTGTACATTTATTTTTTATAAAGTCTGGTTAGAGAAAAGCACGAAGTTTTATGGGCTGAATTTAATTTTTATGTAATTATCTAAAATCGGCATAAGCCCGACTCAAGAATGATAATTTTATTTATTAGATATTTATATAATATAAATAATAATTATTTTGAATTTTCATATTCTAACATATTTACAACTAGTCTTATTTTTTATTAAATTATTCAAATAAAATATAATTATAGCTAGAATTTAGAATTATTTGTATAAAATTTATTTTTTTACTTTTTTAGTTTAATTAAAAATTAAAATGAAAGACTATTTAGGCTTTAAACCGGTCTTATAAATGAGATCTAAAGTCTAATCAAAGTCCAAAATTTAAAGTGTGAAGCTGACTAAACTTAAAGGATCAATAAAATCGAAGCTAAACCAAGCCCAACCCTGTCAGCTAATATAGTGAAAAACATTAATGTGGGGGTGAGGGAAGGGTCACCAAGAGCCAAGCCCAAATTAATAAGCTAATCTTGTGTTTTCCTGTATATCATTTCCACTTTTTTGCTTTTCATGTTCAATATTTGCGCATCTTTGACAGTTCAAAAATTTATTCAATGTAGATGATACGTGTCTTCTTCAATAAATACATTAAAATCAATTCCATTTCATCCATTTTGTAGATGATAAGTTCAGGGCTTCCGACTATTCATATTTGGACTGAACTGAAAATAAAAATTAGCATTGAATAAATACTTGTATGAACTTTAGAGGTAAACTCTCAATACCACAAGATTTGGATTATAAATTTCCTAATTACAACCTACAACACCTTTCTCACTCATATGACCCAGTTTGGCACATAGCACAGAAAGGTCGAACTACACGGTGCCGTTTTAGAGCTTCTACGTATACCTTCTAATTTACCGTTGGCCCCAATCCATCATGACGTCAGATTCGAAAGTGGCTGTTCTGTTCTTACAAAGGCAATGGCGTTTTCCAGTGGCGACAAAAACACCCAATGGATCGCTTTCCAACAGACACGTGTCCTTTTATCCACAAACTTAGTTTGATACGTCTTTATGCTCCCGCCCTCACCGTATCATAGAATCGAGAATCCATCATCATCGTTAAAATTAATCAATCAGTTGCTAAGCTCCAGCCACGATGGATCAATATGTTCTTTCTGCTTAGTCGTCTTATCCAACGGCTCTGATCTCGTGTCACTCTCAGATTCCTTTTCCGGTGACTGCCGTTGATTTTCATTCTCCCGGTTTCTTCTCTTCCTCACATAGCCTTGCCCGTTTCGCTCCGATCGAAACCCCAAACAGCCTGTGCGTCGCCTCATCCTCCGCGGATGTCACCG
Source organism: Euphorbia pulcherrima (assembly GCA_947683365.1). Taxonomy (NCBI): domain Eukaryota; kingdom Viridiplantae; phylum Streptophyta; class Magnoliopsida; order Malpighiales; family Euphorbiaceae; genus Euphorbia; species Euphorbia pulcherrima. The sequence continues at coordinate 77,142,380 of CANTUS010000014.1, forward strand.
GCGTTGCCGTTAACCTTGGACTTCCGGCCTCCGACGGCTGCGGCGCCGTGTGCGTTGCTGCTTCCGGCATTAGCACTAACGGCGGCTTCCCTTCCGGCGGATTACTATGGCTGTCCGTACAAACAGAAGCGAAACTGCGCATCAATGTAGCTATATTGTTATACAATCCTTTCAATTCCGTTAACTCCTGGCTCAGCTGAGCGTTTTCCTTCCTTAATTTCTCGTTCTCCTCCAAGATTTCCGGCGTCGTTGTACAGCTCGTACGCAGCATTGAAGCACCGATCTGAGCTTCCGCCGGTGATGAATTCGAAGAAATTACCTGCTCATCGCCGGAATTCGCTGGAGAAACTGGAAGCGCGGCCAACGGTAATGCAGCGACGGTGACTGTTGCGGCAGCAGCTGTAGCAGCTCCGGCGGTTGCAGAGATTTTCCGGCGTTGAATATCACGGAGGAGTCCCTTCTCACCTCTCTTGAAACAATCGTTCGCAAACTCCCACCGATCCGGCACTACTTTTCTAAATCCCTAACAAATCAAAACAAAAACGAGTCAGCCACTAAACAACGAAATAACTAACAATAAGCAAATAAAAGTCTGTGTTAATTTATAGAGTGGCTCACGTAGGTGTTGAGCTGACGAACGAAGCTGGAGAAATTGTTGTGTTTGAAGTATTTGGGGAGCAAATCTCTGGCGAATTCAGCGGGTTTCCACACGATAAAGGAGGATCCATCTTCGTTCCATGAAATCATGTCATTCACAGCTGGATCTTCAACGAGCTGATAAGTTTTGGTCAGAAATGGTGTCGGTAGAGATCTCTGAGAGTTGTCGCCTGATCCCGATCCAGCTCCGGTCGCCGACGGTGATTCGCCGGTTTGTTCTACCGGTAATGGCATCATGATTCTGTCAGGGATCCCAGCTTCTCAGAAACTGGGATATTGATCAAATTGAATAAACTAATTAAAAAAAAAATCGAATTTAACACAAAGCATAGTACTAAAATCTGGATTCAACTGCTCTATTCAAGGAATTTAACAATCAAATGAATTATTACTTTATTTCACCCAATTTTTCTAGTTTTTCCTCGCAATTATGAGAAAATTTCCAACATATAACTCGCACCTGAATTGAACAGTATAGATATTCGTTTTCTTGAAACAAATTGTAAGATTTTCCCAGCAACCAAACAGGAAGAGAATAAACCAGATTCATTACAAGGCAAGATTCCGACAACAATCCACAGCAGCAGCAGCAGCAAGGACCAAGAACAAAACCGCCATAGAAATCAAACTAATAGACCAAGCAAGAGAGATTGATTTTGTTGGTTCTAGAAGGTTCGGGGTAGAGTAAATGATAAGGCGAGGGAGCCAAGGAGAGAGAAAATCGTGGGTTCGGGAAGGAAAGGGAAATAAAAAGGAGAAAAGGGAATAATTAAAAAATAAAAAAAAAAGGATGGGGCCCACATGCAAGCAGAAAATAGAGGAAGGCGCGAGAAGAGTTTTTTTTCTTTTGCCTTCTATTTTAAGCCCTTTCCAGAAACTTCTCGGTTCTTTTTTTTCCAATACGGTGACGTTTTGTTTTCTTGCAAGTTGCCTTCCTGTTAGATCACCGTCACGGTGGTTGACTGGTTGCGACACACACGGGCAACCCCGCGTATCCTTTAACTTTAAGGAAATTTTAATAATTAATATTATGGAATTTTTCCTTTTTTTTATATACCTTGGAGTCAGAAATATAGAATTTTCAATTAATTTTATCTTCTGTTTTACTGATTGAAAAAATATGCAAGTTGGGTTATTTCATATGATTAATAATGGAAGTGCATTGAATAAATTGTGTAAATTAGCAGGTCATATTTGTAAAGTTGTATGATGGAATTTGACTATTTGAGAGAAAATCATTAAATTGAATTTCCATTATCATTAAATAATGTGATGTAAATTGTTTGAATAATTATATTTATATATAAAAGTATACAGCCCCCTCGGACATATCATTTGGTTGAATATTCCTTTAACTAAAAGAAATATAAAATATACTTGTTTGTTGGTATTTCACTCGCATAAAAATTAATTTTCTTATTAGTCTGCGTTATCTAATTATACTAATTTTTGTTATAAATGATTATTTTTTAAATTCAACCCACGTGCGAGTATAATGCAATAAATAAATCACATTTAATACATTAAAAATTGTTATCAATTGGATGATTATAATCATACGTAACATTTTCTTTTATTTATATTTACATCATATAACTTAGGTTATTATAAGTTTATGTATTTTTTTACCTATAAATATAGGTTAATATAAGTTATTGTACGTGGTAAAAGGCTTAATTTAATGGTTAAATCTTGAGTTTATAATTCTATAAGTCATAAATTTGAGTTTATATATATATATATATATATATATATATATATATATATATATATATATATATGGGGGATGAAGATTTTTTTTTTTATTATTATAAGTTTAATGATATAAATTTTTTAAAAATTAGAGATTATTGTACACAATACATAATAGAATAAGGAGAATAATGAAAATAGGTCACTTACTCTCTCCCTCCACTCTACTTCTCTATTGTTTACTTTCTTTTTTTTTTTTACTTAGGCTTTCTAGAGTTTTTCATTAATCTCAATAATATATTTATTATATCATTTAAATAATTAATTTATTCTCCATACTACTTTATAATAAAATTCTCTTTCTTTATAATTACTTACTCATAATTTTATTAATATTTAATTTCTTTTCTATTTAATATAAGGGTAAATTAAAAAAAGATTGATCAAAATTACATGTGTAATCTAAAATGATAAATAAAAAAATAAAATTAAAAGCCTAAAATAACTATTTGACTAATAAAAAAAAAGAAGGGAGTATATTTTTTTTTTGTATATTCATATTTTTTACATACAACAAAAATATGTTTTATTCAACATTATTGTATATGTAATTTTTAATTTATACATATAACCTTGTTGGACTTTTTTAGAAACGAGATTTAATATTAGTGTGGGTAAAAAAGATCACTAAATTTAAGAATTAAGAATAACTTTTAGCCAAATCTATTTAAGAGACGTTTAGATTAAGCCTCTGTTTAGTTATGGCTCATTTAAGTTCATTAAAGTATCGCGTAGTATATAATGTTTTAAAGCTTTTCATTTAGTTCATTTTTTAGTTTATCGTCTCCCTTTTTATTCTTTGGACGTTATCAGGTGCTTGATTGATATATTATCGTCTAGGCATCGTTTAGTTCAATTTTTTTCACCTAGGCACCACCTAATTTGATTTTTTCTGCAAATTTTAAGATACCGATACTTATAATAATTATAGTTTAATTTTTTCAATTAAAAAAAGGTAGCTCGGTTGGTAAAATTAATGTACAACAAAATAATCTCATCGTACAATTTCAATTTGAAACCTCAAATCGAGAAATAGTACGTTGTAAACTACAAAAAAATTAGTGATGATATTTATTTTTGAAGAATTGATTTTAATGTTGATGTATTTTTATGTAAAAATTAAGGCCTAATGCATCCGGACCCTCCTGAAATTTGTTCCTAATAGCCCATTGTCCATCTGAACTTTAAAATGTACATCTTACTTCCTAAACTTGTCCAAACTCCATCTTAGGCCCTTTCAATCCTACATGACAGATGATTTAGCAAATGTTGAATAATTAAGCAACTAATTTAACCAGAATTTGAATAAAAAGATATGGTTGGAAATAAGAACTTAGTTAGGGTAAAATGGAAAAAAAATTAAAGCAATTAAATTGAAATCAATTAACCCTGATTGTATCCTCTCATGCTACCTTCGCCGCCGCCGATCACTCAAACGGTCACCATCTTTTTTTGAAACGATAAGGAATAATTCGATGACTAATTGATTGACGGCTAATTTTCTGTTCACGCTATGCGACGGATCTGTTCAAGCTTAAAAAGCAGTCCTAATTCGTGCAAGATTTACAGTTCAAGCTCTACAGTTCAGATTTCGCGGCTAATTAAGGAAAAGCAGGAGCAATAAAGGTAATGTCCTCCGAAAAATAGTCGAAAAATCGAGCTATTGGTCAACTGTCTTTTGCCTGTACACGAGGTAAGAAGTCCTTAATTTCATAGCTATCCTCTTTTCTGACTTTTGGACGAAATTCATATCGCAGTTAGTTACATGTTGAACTTTTGTAATCAATTTTTATTTTCCATTCTTGTTGTTTGTGTATAGATAGATGCTCACAGAGTTTTTATTAATGGTAGATTAGAAGTCAGACCACGAGATTTTGCAGTCCTTTTTGTGAGATTATGATAATGTCTATTCGATTTTAATGTTTTAAAATAAAAGTTTTTTTTAGTATTTTTATTACTAAAATAATATTTCTCGCGAATTTTATACTTGGTAGAATCCAGTTCGGTGTGATCGATAACGCGTCCGGTAGGAGCTTAAATCGATGATTTACACCCAAATTAAAAAATACCCATTAAAATATCATTAAAAATAAAAAAGATGTCTTTTCACCCACTATTAAACCACTATGGGCGACTTTTTAGGCTCCTAGGCCCGCTGGCTGTCGGCATGCCAGAGGCTGATGCCACTAGCGGCATCGGCCGTGCCGCCGACGATATCACCATGTCGCCGACGGTATCATCCATACCGCCGGCGGCATCGCCATGTCGCCGGCGGCATGATCCGAAGAGGGTCCCTGCACAGACAGCCTTTCGACCACTTTCAGCGGAATTAGTCAAAAATGTCTCGAAAACCACCCCATTTCACCTATAAAAACACACCTTGAGCTGCAATGAAAGGGGGGAGAACCATCTAAGGTTAGAGGTTTAATGTTAGAATGAGAAAATAGATTTTAGTGAGATAAGAATTAGATAAGGCAGAAAAAAAGGATTCTAATCCGTTTTTTCCTGGTTTTTCTTCTTTGAATTCTCTGATTGTGAGCTTAAAATCAGTAAATCCTGTAGTTAAAATCAACTTAATTGGATTTAGAAACCCGAAACACTTAAATTTACTATTAAATCATCGTAACAAGCTCCCCGGAGGCGTTTCTTTTCGGTTCACGAAGAGGTGGATTCAGGACCCCGAGGTAAAAATTCTGAGTCTCATAGCTCTTTGGCATTAATATTATTGATTTGTGTTGATTTTTGGGGTTCCCGGTCATTTTTGACTGTTCCCTGTTGCTGCTGCAAGAAATTGAGGTCGCCGGTGGCATCACATTCCCCATAGACTTCACTTTCTTGTGGGACCCATTTCTTTATAGTATTCAGAAAGCCATGTAACCTGCCTGCATACTGAGGTCACAAGCGACATCATCGATGTCACCGGCGGCATCATCCATGCCGCCAGCGACATCAACCATATCGCCGGTGGCATCATCTGCGTCGTCGGCGGCATGACTTTCTGGACAACCGCTTTATTTTCATTTGTTCCCAGACTAGTTTATTTTTCGAAGCTAGGACATATAGTGCAACGATGGAGGTAACGTGTGGCATTTCACTAATAATCTGATTAAAATAATGATCAAATCTAAAATTTGGTTAAAAATCGAATTTCCCCACAAACACCGTTCAAATCTCATTTTTGCCATCTAACCGGGCTTTATAACATTGTAAATAAACACGCCATATCGGTACTAACCATTTTCTGTAGGTAGATGTATATCAGACATTCATGTATTTTATTTATTGCATAGAAAAATATACAGGATTTGAAAGCCTTGTAATAATTTTATTTTCTCCACTTATTTTTGAATGACTGTAAATATTTTATTCATCGCTTCAATTGCTTGATAAACACGAAAATAACAAAATAACTGAAAACATAAATAAATAGGATGGATTAAACCGATTAAGAAAGAATGAAGTATCTTAACTTGGCCTAATGAAAAATAGATAACATCGTCCAAACTCGGAATCTCTACTTAAGGTATGGTCCAACCACCCGGTGGGAAAATCGTACCAAAATTTTTTCGGTTGAGCTGAATCGGGTGGCAACTCTATTTTAAGTATAGGATTTCGATCTCGTATCTTTTGAGCATAAAAATGTGCAAAACCATTTTCCAATCACATCACACGCATTTCCTCGTTGCTTTTAGAGGCCGGCCCCGCAGCCGCCACGCAAAATGTCGTCCGCTCATAGTGGCGACTCTGCTGGGGAGGATCTCTTGAACTTATCTTTTCATAAAGTTTAAAAGATTTTTATGATGTATTGAAATCATTGGCCAGATTAAAGCTTCATTCTCTTTTTATAAAGTTTTATCCTTACGCGTGTAGATAGTTCAGTAATTTTTAGGTGCCCCATTTTACCCGAGAAGCTCGCGAAGTGTCACTCATGCTCTGTTGGAATTGAGGATGCCTAGTGGGTGGATCACTCATTTTAACCAACACGTAAACTCCTACAATCACACCTATTTGGGAGTGGTTGAGTAACGTGGAATCAAGGTAAACGAGAACCTTCTACATCAACAACCCTATACCAAAGCCGCGCTAGAAAAAGCCTTAACACATCATTCCCTTAGGGTCACCAGAATAAATAAAATAATTGGGACGCGCTTCTTTCGCCATTACCGGTGAAGTAGCCAAACTCTATCCTTCCAAAGAGGCGTTACGCGGGAGTCATAAGGTTGGAAGAGGGACGATTTACGTGCTATGTGCTCCGTGATCATGCACCCCCATGCATCGGCTTCAAGAGCCAGAAAGGAATCAACTTACCTTTACTACTTCTGCTTGTGGAAGAAGTTTAGCAACACACGTAGGACTTCTCTTGTACCTCCGTTGCATCACCACATATCATTATGTATGATGTGAGATACAAATATCCCACGTATGTTGGAGGGATAAGCCGTTGCATCATCTCTAGCCACATCTATGTGCAACCATATGACAACAAAAGGCATGCATACCATCCGTACTACTCATGAACCATTCATGATCTGATCCACCGCCTACCATTTCAGCTAGGAGAAGGCGGACTGATCGTCGCACCCAGGTTTGGAAGAGGATAGAACACCGCCTGATTCATCGCCCCCTCACCCCGATTGTCACCACGGAAGTCAAAGGGATTCCACACACTAATTCCAGTGGGGAGTCAGATTCAGAACAAGTTCAATTAAGCTAGAATCCTTCTCAACCAGCCATGTCTTTTCCAAGAAATGAAGGGACCCCTCCTACCGAAGAACCCTCTGACCCTACTTCCAGCTCCGGAATGAGATCCCAGCCACCGCTATGGCACAATTCCTAAATTCGGATGCTTTTTAGGCTTCTATCCAAACCACTGTTCAGGCTGCCGTTAAGCAAGCTCTCGAAGATAGAAATTTCGATCGAGTAACGGCATTCAATATTCAGGCCCAGAATGGTTCGGTACAGATGTTGACCAGTCTAGTAGGGACAAGACCCATCGCACCTATTTTTCAATCAACCCAGCCTATGGCGAGCCCATTCCAGTTTGGGCAAGCTTCGGCTTTCCTATCAACTTCGACTATTCCATCAGTTGTGCCTTTTAATCCAAGACCCTTCGCTCAAAGTTCTACCCCTCCGGTATTTACTCACCAGTGCCCAGCTTCTCAGCCACTGCCCTCTTTCACTCCTCCGCAGTTCATTGTAACTCCTAAGGGCACCACCTACTCCCAAAATCCTTTTGCCAGCCAATTGACCATTCACCCTTCGCTACCTCCGACACTCAACGACTAGGTCATGCAACTGCCGGGCGTGACACCCGAGGTAGTTGCTTTTGTTCGACAAATGATAGCTTCTCAAACTGTCAATGACCAGGTCGCGTATTCTTCGGGCGCGGCACCCGAAGCCCTAGCTATCCCTCATAAAATGGTCAGCGACCAGGTCACGCAACCTCCGGGCGTGAAACCCGAGATCCAAGCTTACATCAACCACCTCATCACCACTAAGAAATCTGAAAGAGACGAAGACTGGGTCCCCGATAATTTTACTATACCGAGTATGGCTTATTATGACGGTTCTGGAGCACCTGGCTCTCACATTATAATGCATGAAAGAATAATGCGCGTGAAGAAGTTAAGGGATAAGGTGTTTGCTGAAATGTTTCCTTGCTCCCTTCGGGGCCCTGCCCTCGAATGGTATCACACCTTGCTGCAGCATATTGTCGCCGACTGGAATCTTTTATCTGAGGTGTTGAAAGTACATTATAGTTTTAATACTATGATGGAAACAACCCTCCAACATCTTGAGAGGGTCCTTCAAATGCCCATCGAAACTTTTAAGCAATACTTCAATCGGTGGATGTCAACCCAGGTCTTAATGAAATCCAAGCTAAGCCTTGTGGAAATGATTGTCAAACTTCTCGAAGGGTCTCTCCCCCTGTTTCGTAAAGAAATGGCTACCTATTATTTTCTGTCCTACAAGGCTGTGTTCGAGAAAGCCGAGAAAATCGAGCGTGAGGTAGAGCATGAAAAGGCTAAAAGAGCGGGGAAACCGTGGTTCAGAAAAAATAAAGCCCAACCCTTAGCCCTGGCGCTAGCTAAGCCTAAAGCACTGGCTGCAGTTTAAGTTATTTCTCAAACCCCCGCTACGCCCCTCGCAATCACCTCGGCTCTGCCGGTGGTTGCCATAATTTAGCCTCCTCGCCCCCCATTTGTTTTGGCTAACCCTTATAAGCTGCCCCTATGGATCATCTTCTAGTGTTTGAGGGAGGCAGGTTTCATATGGTCACTTCAAGAATACAGGCCACCTAGACCTAAGGATAAGAACAACTTCTGTAACTATCATGTTTAGGTAGGACACCAAACCAATAATTGCAAAGCCCTACTCTCGGTAATTCAACGCTTGGTTGGTGAAGTAAATATCGCTGAGCTAGACAGAATACCGAGCACTATAAATAATTTTGAGGACAAAGTTGGCATGGTCCAGTCTGGCTTATCTAGAACCACAATCTTCAATCTCCTTGCTCTGAGGCCGGACAATAAAAACTCTATCCTGGTCATCAGTTCGGGTCTTCCATCTTACTCGGTTTTTGATCTAATCAATCAATCCAACCTAGGGGATAACTCTGTCCATGGGATGGAAGTTAATCCAAACTAGCCAAAGTAAGAGAGCCACAGGTCACGACCATTCGTGGCAAAAAGAATGAAAGTTGAGAAAAAAACACTATTCAGCGTAGATTCCTTCATTTCGAAGGAGGACTACTCCGACGGCGATGAGGAAGTGGCTCAAGGGACCAAGGCTGTAAGCACCGAATTATTCAAGGTTGATCAAAATAACCTTTTTAGCATGGATAAGTATGAACTGCAAAACCCAGATTCAGACTCTGAGGAACAACAGTATCTATTTAAAATACGAGCCACTAAGAGTGTCTTGCTCGATGATGTCCCTAACATTACTCGGAGTGGTTGCGTATATCAACTTAAAGATCGATATCTCTGCTTAAGCAAAGACCCAGTTCCTGGTAGGGTCCGAACTATAGCGAGACCCCCTTCTCCACCTCCGCCTGTCCCGACCAGTCTTAAGGTTGACCCTCTCATTACTCAGCTGAAAAACACCCAAGCCTGATATAGTATTTGGCAGCTGGTAATCAATTCCGAAGGGCATCACAAAGGTTTAATTAAACGACTCCTCGATTTAGAAGCTAATCCGACCACCTCGGTCATTGAGATATGCACCACGGTTGGGGAAGGCATTCCTCCGAGACAGGAACCCTAGATTGTGTTCGACCATTTTGATCTTACACTCGAGGGTAGGGATCACAACAGGGCCTTGTTTATCCGAATCTAGGTCCTCGATAAGGTTATCCCATGTGTCATAGTGGATGATGGCTCTGCTCTAAATCTGTGCCCTCTAAAAATCCTCCCTCATTTAGGACTGTCGGAGGAGATGCTTGAAAAATCCAGCACTGTTATTAGAGCGTATGATGATTCAAAGCGTAATATAATTGGGACCTTTGAGGTAGAAGTCATTGTAGAAGGTATGGCAAGCAATGTGCGCTTCACTATACTTGACATTCCTGTTACCTATTCTCTGTTGCTTGGCTGTCCATGGCTTCACACTTTGGGCGCTGTTCCTTCCACACTACACCAGAAAATCAAGCTTATTCATGAAGATAAAATGGTGACTATAGAGGCCGATCCCGCCTCCGTTATGGCTGTTATAAAAGCCGAAGCTAGTTTAGAAAAAGGCCTTCAGATTGCCATGATTAGCAAAGCTCAGAGATCTCCTCCCCTTTGGCACAACTACCTTTATGTGGGTATGGGTAAACTGATGAAGAAATCTGGTTACAAGCCTGGCAGAGGTGGAGGAATACACGAGCAGGGAATTGTTAAAGCATTGGAGCAAAAAATCCTTGCCCATCGAGCTGGATTAGAATATAAGCTAGAAAAGCCTATCATCGCATCCCCTCCTGCTACTGCCGTATGGTCACTATCTGTGAAATCCAGGGCAAGAGGCCTTATAAGGGAGAGCATGAGCTGATCGAGTATGGCAGAAAAATGTGGCCCGGCTTTGAGATCTTTAAAGTTGTCTACGACTTTGAGACCGGTCGCATGATAATTTTGGCTGAACCCAAGCCTGCTAAGCTTGATACATCTATCAATGTGGTTTCTAATAAGGCTAAGGGAAAAGGTAAGATGCATATCAAAGAGGAGCCTGAGGGGAGTAGTGAAGAGTCTACCGATCTGAAAATTGAAAATGCTGTGGCAACCTTAACTGAAGCTATGGCACTACTGATGAAGAAAGACTGGAGGGGTGAGAGAACCTAGGAAGAAGATGCTATGACAACGATAGTAGGGAAACTTGCCAGGGCTCTCGCCGAGAAAGCGGACCTGTCTGGAGGGCCATCACTCACCATTGCTTAAAAGACCGCTCTAGAGCATGACCTGAGTGCCATTTTAACAGACAATACAGAGGATGCTCCTTCCGATGATGCTGCTACTGAAGCCCCTATACCTGCGGAGGAGGATATGGGCGATGTAATTCTTAATATTTCTGATGTGTTTGATGCGAACAATGCTGCTTACGAGGCTTTTAATGCAGTGAGTAACTCTCGTTCTGCTTACTTATTTGATGTCTTTCCTGATGGATCCATGTATTCACATAACAATACGCATAATGTTTTTGGCATTAGTGATACATTATTAAGTGCAATAAACCTAGGTATAGATGACAATCCTAAAATGGTGACCATTTCCAAAGATTTAACTCCCAAGGAAAAAGGTGAGATCATAAAAGTGCTTAAAGATTATGTTAACGCTTTTTCCTAGTCATATGAAGACATGCCTGGGGTTGATCGATAAATTGCCAAACGCAGAATCCCAACTGATCCTAAATTTCAGCCTATCAAGCAGAAACTCCGTCGGTTGAGGCCAAAATGGGCAGATCAGGTTAAAGCAGAGGTTTCAAGGTTGATTGAAGCTTGATTTATTGAAGTGGTGGAATACCCGACTTGGTTGTCCAACATAGTCCCAGTTCCGAAGAAGGATGGTAGGGTCCGGGTCTGTGTGGATTTCCGAGATCTCAATAAGGCCTCGCCGAAGGACGACTTCCCGCTCCCGTATATTGATGTCCTAATTGATAGCGCCTCTAGGGCAGCTATGTATTCATTCATGGATGGGTTTTCGGGGTATAATCAGATTCTGCTAATATTGTCGACAAAGTCAAAACAGCGTTTATCACTAAATGGGGGGTGTATTGCTACAAGGTAATACCGTTCGGGTTAAAAAATGCTGAGGCCACTTATCAGCACGCTGTAACCGCCCTCTTACACTATATGATCCATAAAGAAGTGGAAGTGTATGTGGACGATATGATTGCAAAGTCCGCTACTCGAGAAGAGCACCCTGCTATTCTTGACAGGTTCATGACTTGTATTGAAAAGTATAACCTCCGCCTAAATTCGAAGAAGTACATGTTTGGGGTTAGCTCCGGCAATTTGTTAGGGCACGTGGTTAGCCAGAAAGGAATCGAAATGGATCCAGACAAAGCTAAAGCCATCAAGGACATGCCTCCACCCAAGACAGAGAAACAAGTCCGATCATTTTTAGGGTCCTTGTAGTATGTTAGTCGATTCATTGCTCGCCTCACTACTATTTATGACATCTTTAAGCTGTTAAGAAAAAAACAACCCGTAGTATGGAATGATCACTACCAAGTAGCATTTGACAGAACGTATCTTATTGATCCACCCTTTTCGACACCCCCCATCCCAGGGGAACCACTCATCCTTTATCTGGCTATCGAGGAAACTTCTATCGGGGCCATGCTTGTCCAGGAACATGTTGATAAGTGTGGACATGCCATCTACTACTTAAGTAAGAAGTTATTAGATTATGAAACCCGGTATTCGATTGTGGAAAAGACCTGCACTTCTATAGTTTGGCTCACCAAGAAGTTGCGACATTATTTCCAATCTTATCGTGTCCAAGCTGTTGGGAACTGACAGTCAAATTGAACATGCATAAGAGGCATGACGGAAATTCAAAATTTTGTCCCTGTCCCAGGAACTCCTATTAGTTGCATATAAATTAAATAAAGCCTTAACTAAATAATTCTCTACCTAGGTTAGCATGCTAAAGGACTAGGCATACCATAATTCCAAATTATATCCTAGCATATTTATTTTATACTAAGCATGTTATAACTCTAAGTTATAACCTAAGCATAAAATAACCTAAGCATGCAAAAATAACCTAAGCATAATTATTAAGTCTAAAAACACTTAAAGAAAAAGACTTAATAATTAAAAGAGAAATAAAAGGAACTTACCAGTTGAAGCGTGCTTTTGCAGGACCTTCTTGCACAAGCCTCCAGTCGTAGGATAGCCTCTATCAGTATCCACACGAACCCCACCAACCAAAACCTCCCTAGGAGGAAGAACTAAGAAGCCTCGAGTAGTTGCTAGACCACTCTAGAAGCCTCACCCAAAAATATAAACTAGCGGTGCCCGAATAAATTCAGGCTCCACAAAAATAACTTGCTCAAGTACCCGAGAGATTAATTATCTCGCTTAGGATTTATGCTTTGAGCTTGGTACAATTTGAAAGGAAAGGAAATAACCTATATATAGGCAAGGGGGAGCAAAAATGCTCCCCCTTCGTCGATGTGGGATTAATTAACATATACATATATATATGTTAATTCAAATCCCACACGCCACTTTTCATGGGCTGCCTTTGTGCAGCCCATGAATAAGGGTTGCGCATTTTTCGGTAATCGAACTTTGTACAAAATATTTTATACTTTTCGGTTCTAACTTACCAATACAAAATTCCTTATAAATCCTTTCAAATAAATTTTTATTTTTGACTCTAATAAATTAGTTATCAGTCAAAATAAATAATTTGGTCCAACCAAAATTGAATAAATCAATTATAATTTATTTATGACTCTAATTAATTAGTTATCGGTCAAAATAAATTCCTTGGTCTATCCAAAATTGATCTAATCAATTTTAACCAATTAAACAATAATCCAATTATTATTCATGTTATATATTTTGTAATAGAATAAATCTATTAGTTCTTTACTTAGTCCGATGAAGGTCCAATGTGTGTGACCTTATAGGATCCCGAAGTATTGAGCTGTTAAGGCTTAACCAACCCGTGTTCTAATGAAACCATTGGCTCGATGTTCTAGACCGTGGATAGAACTTGATTACCTTAAACGACTGTAGTACGCCTCTAGCAAGGGTCTACCATCCCCCATTACTCGGAACGTCATTTATGCTTATGACTTAATCCCGGTTAATGCAATAATTATCCAGTGCGATAAATTCCTTCCATTCTTTAATATTAGTACCATCTGGTTTATTGGGTTCGGTTAAAGTGTTAACCCACTAATAGCAAGGTTGCTCCAAGCTATCCCAGTTATTTACTTGTTACCGAAGTATATTGCCTTTTACCATAGTGTGTTTGACTAGAAACCATTTCTATCAAACACATACTCTGATCAGAGGTTTATGGCAATCATCACTTCAACAAGTGGCCAGGTACAACTCCTTAATATATCCGGAGCGATGGATTCTTTCCGACTACTCAGCCTACCAACGTGCTGTCATCACTATATCCGTAATCACCCGTAGCACCCTAAATTAATGAGTGCATAGCAATGACCCAAAGTATAGCAATAGTACCACACAAGGCAACTAGCATCTCAAGTATGAGGACATTCGCAAAGCTTATTGCATGAAGATAAACACTAACACATTGATATTTATACCAAGTGTTTATCTTGCTGCGGTCTCCAATATATCTCCCAGATATATCCATGTGTCAAGCTTAAGGCACCACCTTCAGTCTTTAGGAGATTAACTGCTTGGACCCTTTCCAAGAAAGTTGACCACATGCTAGTCTTTCCGTTTCATCAATATCCTTTCTTGATGACACTGTGACTAGGGACAGTTTAGACATAATCATAATTGCACATGAAGTAGGTTCCACCAAATATAGTCCAACTATAATTTCTCTGACTTCATGCTATGATATGTCAAGGACTTTTGTATACATATATCAATGAATATATTTTAACCAGCTATAATATATATGTATAGAAACACATTGATATAAACAAAAGAACAAATACCTTTATTGATTAAACAAATTATTCGTACTATTACATAATTAAGATATATCGCCCTAATTGCCTTAAGGGCATACATCATATCCAACAAACTCCTACTTGCACTAAGGCCAATTAGCCATATGTTTTAATCCATATGCTTTAACATGCTGGTCATGTTTGACTTGAGTCAATGGCTTTGTCAGACCATCCGCGAGGTTCTGATCAGTGGGTACATATTCTAATCTTATTATCTTAGCATCAACAATCTCCCTGATTATATGATACTTTCTGGATACATGTCTGTTTTTCTGATGAGACCGTGGTTCCTTTGCCTGAGCTATGGCACCATTGTTATCACAATATAAAGTAATTGGATTAATAGCCTCAGGCACCACACCGAGATCACCAATAAATCCCTTCAACCAGACAGCTTCTTTTGCTGCTTCGCATGCAGCAATGTATTCAGATTCCGTGGTTGAATCAGCAGTAGTTTCTTGCTTGGAACTCTTCCAGCATACTGCCCCTCCATTTAACACATACACAAAACCTGACTGAGACTTAAAGTCATCCTTGTCAGATTGAAAGCTTGCGTCAGTGTAACCTTTGATAGTGAGATCACCTTCTCCATAAATCAAGAACTCATCCTTAGTCCTTCTCAAGTACTTAAGGATTGCCTTGACGGCCATCCAGTGTTTTTCACCTGGATCTGACTGATATCTGCTCGTAAAGCTCAAAGCCTGAGAGACATCCGGCCTAGTACATATCATAGCATACATGATGGATCCTATCGCGGATGCATAGGGTATATCCTTCATGCGCATTCTCTCTTGAGCTGTCTTCGGACACTCAGCTTTAGATAGGTTAATCCCCTTTGTCATTAGGAGATAACCTTTCTTAGAATGCTCAAGGTTGAACCTATTTAACACCTTGTCTATATATGTACTTTGAGAAAGACCTAACAGCCTCTTGGATCTATCCCTGTAGATCTTTATACCTAGTATAAATGCTGCTTCACCAAGGTCTTTCATGGAGAACTTTCTTGACAACCATACTTTAATATTTTGAAGAAGAGAAATGTCATTTCCTATTAGCAGAATGTCATCAACATACAATACTAGAAAAACGACTGCACTCCCACTAACCTTCTTGTAAACACAAGGCTCATTTGCATTTGGGCAGAAATCCAGTTCCCGGATTGTCTGATCAAACCTTATATTCCAACTCCTTGATGCCTGCTTAAGTCCATAAATGGATCTTTGTAGTTTGCATACCTTCGAGCCATTCTGAGATGTAAAACCCTCAGGTTGTGTCATATACACATCCCGGTCTAAATCCCCATTGAGGAATGCTGTTTTTACATCCATCTGCCAGATCTCATAATCGTAATGAGCAGCAATGGCGAGGAGTATCCTTATGGATTTGAGCATGGCTACTGGTGAGAAGGTTTCATCATAGTCAATACCTTCCCGTTGACTATAACCTTTCGCAACCAACCTTGCTTTATAGGTAATTACATTACCATCCATGTCTGTCTTCTTCTTGAAGACCCATTTGCACCCAATTGGTCTAACCTCTTGCGGTGCATCAACCAAATTCCAAACTTGGTTCTCGTACATGGAATCCATTTCTGATTTCATGGCCTTTTGCCATTTATCAGAATCTGAGCCTTTTATTGCCTCATCATATGTCCTTGGTTCATCATCCTCCACAAGATATAGTTCCTTATCATTAGTGATGATAAACCCATATCTATCGGGACCCTTATGAACACGACTTGATCTTCGCAATGATTGTGTTTCGACAGTTTGTTCTTGGATCACACTCTCTTGTGTATCTAGAACGGGGTCAATCAGTTGATCGTCTGTTTCTTCCTCTTGAACTTCCAGTTCAATATTGCTCCCACTGACCTTTTCAAGTAAGTGTTCCTTTTCCAAAAATTGAGCATTCCGAGACACAAATACCTTTTGTGCTTCGGGTTGGTAAAACAGATACCCAATTGTTTCCTTTGGATATCCAATGAACAGACATTTGTCAGCCTTGGCATTTAGCTTATCTGACGCTATCCTCTTTACCATAGCAGGACAACCCCATACTCTTAAGTGATTTAGAGATGGCTTTTTGTTACACCATCTTTCATAAGGTGTAAAATCAACTGATTTAGAGGGCACTCTGTTTAAGATATAAACCGCGCTCTCAAGTGCATATCCCCAAAAGGATTTACTAAGAACTGCATGGCTCATCATGGACCTGACCATATCTAATAAAGTCCGATTCCTCCTTTCTGACACTCCATTATGTTGGGGTGTATAAGGAGGGGTCCACTGGGGAACTATCCCATTTTCCTTTAGATAATCCTGAAACTCCTGACTTAAGTATTCTCCACCTCGATCCGATCGAAGTGTTTTAATACTTTTCTCAAGCTGTTTCTCTACTTCAGCTCTGAATAGTTTGAATTTTTCAAAACTTTCAGACTTGTGCTTCATCAAGTACAAATAACCGTATCGTGAGTAATCATCAATAAAGGTTATGAAGTAGGAGTATCCTCCTAGTGCCTGAACACTCATTGGACCACACACATCAGTGTGTATAAGTTCCAATGTACTCGTGGCTCGTTCACCCTTCCCTTTAAAGGGTAACTTTGTCATTTTTCCTTTTAAACAAGGTTCGCAATCACCATAAGACTCTAAGTCTATTGAGCCCAAGTCTCCACGCTTATGCAACTTGGTTAAGCGATCTTTGTTTATGTGGCCTAAACGGCAATGCCATAAGTAAAAGGAATTCTCATTATCTAATTTAACTTTTTTCACATTATTTATATTGAAAACTTCTGTTTTAGTATCAAGAATATAAATGCCACCTTTCAACATTCCATAACCATAAAGAATATTATTCAAACGAATCTGACAATTATTATTCGAAAATAAAATTTCAAATCCCTCTGTTGCTAAACACGCAACAGATACACTATTCTTAGTAACACTTGGAATGTAATAACAATTATTCAAAACTAAAACAAGTCCACTTGGCAAAACAAGACTAAAGCTCCCTACGGCTAATGCAGCAACTCTGGCTCCATTTCCCACACGTAGGTCCATCTCCCCTTTTGCAAGTTTTCTACAGTTCCTTAGTCCCTGCACAGAAGTACATATATGAGAACCACAACCAGTATCTAATACCCAAGTGGATTCTTGCGGAAAAGTAGCAAAGTTTTCAATTACAAATATACCTGAAGTAGATGCCTCTGTAGGCTTCTTCTTCAAATGCTCAGAAGCAGGAGCTTTGCAATCCCTCTTCCAATGTCCCGGTTTCCCACATTGGAAGCAGACATACTTAGATGCCTTCTTTTCATTCTTCTTCTTACTGATTCTTTTCTTGGCACCCAGTGCCTGCTTCTTTTTCTTAGAAGCCTTGCCTTTTTCAACCAACAGTAGAGGTTTCTGATCTTTCTTGATCTGAGGTTCTACTGTTTTCAGCATGTTAATTAATTCAGGGATAGTTGAATTAATCCTGTTCATGTAATAGTTAGTTACGAAACCTGAGTAACTATCTGTCAAGGACATCAACACAAGGTCAATGCTCAAGTCATGATTCATCTCGAATCCCAATCGATTCAGCTTCTCAAGGTATCCCAAGAGTTTCAGTACATGCTGAGAGGCAGAGGTGCCAGCCTGCATCTTGGTCCCAAAAAGGAGCTTAGAGGTCTCATACCTCTCTGTCCTCTCCCTCTCCGAAAAGAGTTCTTCAAGATGGAGAACCATATCCTCCAAGGGCATGTTCTCATGTTGTTTCTGAAGCTCAGAATTCATGGACCCCAACATAATACACATGGCAGTCTCACGATCTTTCCTGTGCTTCAACCAGGCATCATGTTCCACATGATCCTCAACATCAGGTTCTACAGGGAAAATTTCACTTAGGACATAGGCAATTCCCTCAGATCTGAGAACTATTCTCACTGCTCGGAACCAATCAGAAAAGTTCGAGCCATTCAATTTGGTGTCAAGTAACATACGGAGATTAAAATTGGAAGCCATTTTCAACCTAAGACATAAGAAAAGAAAAGTGTTTAGATATTAGTTTAAGTACATGTATTTAATTTGAGGACTTTTAATTAAATACATTTTCCTACTATTTTCTTCGAAATTTACAATAGCCCATTCTATTGAATTCGTGAATTTTAGCCCAGCTAAATTTCCTAGTAGGTAGCATCTATAACTAGTCTACTACAACCCCCAATTTTATGAGTCAAGTCATAATAGTCAGTCATAGTTGGAATCCAATTCCATTTGCATCGCATGCAATTGCTAATTCATTCAAGTTCCCTAATCCCAAGGGACGTGTGCTCTTATATTAGCATCTCCTTGAATATGTCTCAGATCTGGGCCTAACCCCCAATTTTATGGTGGACTACCCCAGCTCTGTTAAGGCAGACCCTATCTCAAACTTTACAACCAATCAATGTGGACTAGAAGGAACGCTTTGCGTAGCACTTTGATAGCCCAAAAAGACAGTATTATAAATTTGAGTAAGGAAGACTATCACTTGCCTTAATATATTTACTTTGGGATTTTATTGGTGTTAAACGTCTCACCCAATCTAGGATTTTATCAGATGGACAAAATTATAATTACTTGTATTAATTCAGGGAATTTTAGAATTAATTTATAAGGTCTAACCTTAGGTGGGTTCAGCTCTTTATTACAATTATTCCATCAACCTAGATTATATGCAAAATAATTAACCCTTTAATTTGTTATATTTATATTGCATTTCCTTTAAGCTTTTATTCAATAATTTTAATTTTTTACTTTGTTATAGAAACACATATAAGCACCATCTTATATACTAGAAATAAATTAGTTCATATTAATCCCCCGATTGGTCAATTCAAATTGCACCGATATAGGTTCCCAGGTAGGAGAGGTGCCCTATGAGGAGTAGACACCAAGTCCAATCCTTAGCCAGAACAAATACGGGCACAAACTTGAAGACCAATGGATTCTCTTGAACTAATAAATTTCGTTCTTCCAATTCATGTAAATTGGGAGCATCTATAACCCATGTAATTTAAATAAATTATTGACACTTGTATAATTTGAGTAAGTTGAGCAAGCTTATTCAAAATTATTCATAACTAATTTCTAACCTTGAAATGAAAGACAGAAGTTTATATATATTGTTCTAAACAATTAAATAAACAAATCATTTCATTTAGAAAATAATATTTAGTTTGCTTCTAACTTAATTATGCACTAAATAGGCAGGCTCTGATACCACTGTTGGGAACTGACAGTCAAATTGAACATGCATAAGAGGCATGACGGAAATTCAAAATTTTGTCCCTGTCCCAGGAACTCCTATTAGTTGCATATAAATTAAATAAAGCCTTAACTAAATAATTCTCTACCTAGGTTAGCATGCTAAAGGACTAGGCATACCATAATTCCAAATTATATCCTAGCATATTTATTTTATACTAAGCATGTTATAACTCTAAGTTATAACCTAAGCATAAAATAACCTAAGCATGCAAAAATAACCTAAGCATAATTATTAAGTCTAAAAACACTTAAAGAAAAAGACTTAATAATTAAAAGAGAAATAAAAGGAACTTACCAGTTGAAGCGTGCTTTTGCAGGACCTTCTTGCACAAGCCTCCAGTCGTAGGATAGCCTCTATCAGTATCCACACGAACCCCACCAACCAAAACCTCCCTAGGAGGAAGAACTAAGAAGCCTCGAGTAGTTGCTAGACCACTCTAGAAGCCTCACCCAAAAATATAAACTAGCGGTGCCCGAATAAATTCAGGCTCCACAAAAATAACTTGCTCAAGTACCCGAGAGATTAATTATCTCGCTTAGGATTTATGCTTTGAGCTTGGTACAATTTGAAAGGAAAGGAAATAACCTATATATAGGCAAGGGGGAGCAAAAATGCTCCCCCTTCGTCGATGTGGGATTAATTAACATATACATATATATATGTTAATTCAAATCCCACACGCCACTTTTCATGGGCTGCCTTTGTGCAGCCCATGAATAAGGGTTGCGCATTTTTCGGTAATCGAACTTTGTACAAAATATTTTATACTTTTCGGTTCTAACTTACCAATGCAAAATTCCTTATAAATCCTTTCAAATAAATTTTTATTTTTGACTCTAATAAATTAGTTATCAGTCAAAATAAATAATTTGGTCCAACCAAAATTGAATAAATCAATTATAATTTATTTATGACTCTAATTAATTAGTTATCGGTCAAAATAAATTCCTTGGTCTATCCAAAATTGATCTAATCAATTTTAACCAATTAAACAATAATCCAATTATTATTCATGTTATATATTTTGTAATAGAATAAATCTATTAGTTCTTTACTTAGTCCGATGAAGGTCCAATGTGTGTGACCTTATAGGATCCCGAAGTATTGAGCTGTTAAGGCTTAACCAACCCGTGTTCTAATGAAACCATTGGCTCGATGTTCTAGACCGTGAATAGAACTTGATTACCTTAAACGACTGTAGTACGCCTCTAGCAAGGGTCTACCATCCCCCATTACTCGGAACGTCATTTATGCTTATGACTTAATCCCGGTTAATGCAATAATTATCCAGTGCGATAAATTCCTTCCATTCTTTAATATTAGTACCATCTGGTTTATTGGGTTCGGTTAAAGTGTTAACCCACTAATAGCAAGGTTGCTCCAAGCTATCCCAGTTATTTACTTGTTACCGAAGTATATTGCCTTTTACCATAGTGTGTTTGACTAGAAACCATTTCTATCAAACACATACTCTGATCAGAGGTTTATGGCAATCATCACTTCAACAAGTGGCCAGGTACAACTCCTTAATATATCCGGAGCGATGGATTCTTTCCGACTACTCAGCCTACCAACGTGCTGTCATCACTATATCCGTAATCACCCGTAGCACCCTAAATTAATGAGTGCATAGCAATGACCCAAAGTATAGCAATAGTACCACACAAGGCAACTAGCATCTCAAGTATGAGGACATTCGCAAAGCTTATTGCATGAAGATAAACACTAACACATTGATATTTATACCAAGTGTTTATCTTGCTGCGGTCTCCAATATATCTCCCAGATATATCCATATGTCAAGCTTAAGGCACCACCTTCAGTCTTTAGGAGATTAACTGCTTGGACCCTTTCCAAGAAAGTTGACCACATGCTAGTCTTTCCGTTTCATCAATATCCTTTCTTGATGACACTGTGACTAGGGACAGTTTAGACATAATCATAATTGCACATGAAGTAGGTTCCACCAAATATAGTCCAACTATAATTTCTCTGACTTCATGCTATGATATGTCAAGGACTTTTGTATACATATATCAATGAATATATTTTAACCAGCTATAATATATATGTATAGAAACACATTGATATAAACAAAAGAACAAATGCCTTTATTGATTAAACAAATTATTCGTACTATTACATAATTAAGATATATCGCCCTAATTGCCTTAAGGGCATACATCATATCCAACACAAGCCGTGGCCAAGATCGATCCCATGAAGTTTCTTTATCAATCCCCCACTCTAGCCAGCAAATTATCCCAATGGTTACTCCTCTTATCTGAGTTTGACATTGAGTATGTGACTCGAAAGGCCATTAAGGGGCGGGCCGTGGTTGAATTCCTAGCTAATCAACCCCTTAGCTCTGACTATAAGGAATATTTAGAGTTTCTTGATGAGCAGCTTGCCTCTATTACAATCCTTGACAACGTCTGGATAATGTACTTTAATAGTACTGTAAACCACCGGGGAGCAGGTCTCGGGTCATCATCGTCACGCCAGATAATGAGATAATCCTATTATCCAAATGTTTAGAATTCACTATCACCAACAACGGCATTAAGCATGAAGCTTGTCTGTTCGGCCTTGAGGCTCTTCTTCAGGTTCAGGCCCGCCGCATTTCTACTATCGGGGATTCGACTTTAGTTGTCTGTCAAGTTGTTGGAGATTGGGAAATTAAAGCGGAATCTCTCCATCCTTATGTTGAGGCTATCCGCGAATTATCTGAGAAATTTACCTCATGCTTAAATCGACATGTCCCGCGGGATGAGAATCAAATGGCCAATGCTCTCGCCACTCTTGCGTCCATATGGGAAGGACCTCAGCAGCAGCCTATCCACCCACTGGTTATGTTGTCCACCAAGATTCCATACCAGGTTCAATCAGCTCCTCCAATCCTCGCCATCTCATCCAAACCTTGTTAGTGTTCTAACATCATCCTATTCCTTCAGACTAGCCAATATCCCACGGGTTCATCTGACTCAGACTGTACGACCCTACGGTGGCTCGTTGTCTAGTTCCGTATTATGGATAATGATCTATTCAAGCGCACCAGTGACAGCCTGCTTCTCCGTTGCCTCACTGACTCTGAGGCCCAGAACGTGATGACCTAAGTCCATGCCCGTGACTGTGGCCCTCATATGAACGGTCTTGCTCTAGTAAAGAAAATCCAATGGTTGGGGTATTTTTGGCTTACCCTCATAGCCGATTGCATCACCCAAGTCAAACGATGCCACCAATGCCAGATTTACGGGGATATGCTGCATCTGCCGCCCACCGAACTCTATCATTTATCCACCCCTTGGCCGTTCTTGGCATGGAGGATAGACGTAATTGGTGAAATCCATCCTTATTCAACAAACGGCCTCAGATTTATTACGGTAGCAGTAGATTACTTCTCGAAATGGGTGGAAGCCGAATCCTTCACCAATGTCACCGCCAAACAGATGGCCAAGTTCATTGAGAAGCACATCTTCGCTCGGTATGGACTTCCATACCATATAGTCTCGGACATTGGGGTACAATTTCAAGGAGTAACTACTTCTCTAATTGAGAAATACGAGATCGAGCACCATAGATCTTCCCTATACAGACCGCAAGCTAATGGGGCTGTTGAGGTAGCTAATAAATCGGTAGAGATGATTCTCACTAAGATGATAGCCGGTTACAGAGATTGGGTAGATAAGCTACATTTTGCTATTTGGGGATATCACACCAGCATTCGTACCCCTACAGGCCAAACTCCGTTCTCCCTGGTCTACGGGATGGAAGTGGTCTTACCAGTTGAAACTCAGGTGACCTCCTTAAGAGTCGCTTTGGAGGCTAAATTAAAAGAATCTAAATGGACCCAGGTGAGATTTGAACAGTTGAACATGATGGATGAGTAGAGGTTAAAGGCCCTCGATAACCTCTAGATGTACCAGCAACGTATGGGTCGGGCATATAACAGTCGGGTAAGACATCAGAAGTTCCCCCTGAAGGCTAGTGATCTGGTCCTTAAATAGCTGGAACATTCTACCACTGATGCGAGGGGTAAATTCAGGCCAAACTGGGAAGGACCTGGACATGGATGGGAACGAGTTTGTGAATCCCGTAAACCAAGACAGGCTTAAGCGTTATCATATCTAATTCAAAAGAAACAAATCGGAAAAGCGGCACACCAAAAAAAATATATACGTGATAATTACCCGCCTTTCGGTCTTTTATTGATCAGGCAAAAATTAGGGTGAGACCCCACGATTGGTATCCTGCAAACCAACCTTGCAAAAATTAGGGGATGAGACAAACCTGCTAGATCGAAAACCCGAAAAGGGTGATCTAGGCAAAAGTTAGGGTATATGAGCAAAGAGCGAGTGCCTTCTAGAAAACCAATCTAGGCTAGTTGGCACCTGGAGTTAAATCAATGGGAATGTCAACCAAACATCATGTACTTTATTTTATCTTAATTAACGAAAGTATCTCTTTTGTTGAAATCTAAATGCTTATGCTTATGTGAATCCTGTATTCATAGGATTAAGACAACTTCAGCAAGCTTTGGACAAGGTTCATTTTATTCCATATCAGATGAAAATAATATAAAATAAAAAAAATAAAAGAGGTCTGATAGTTCTGATAAAAGCGCGTCTCAAATCGAGCTTCCTGCATCATCATCATAGTGCCTAGAGATCCGCCTCGATGGTGTACTAAAGAGGGGCTCCTCCCCCTGCTCTATGCGCTCCCCCTTGAGGTGGGCCTGCGACTGCTTCTAATGGGACGTCAAGCATCTTATCTCAGCAAGCTATCCTCTGTAATGCGTGTCGGTCTCGATGGTGTCCACATGATCATAGTCTAGAATCTCAAATATAGCTTCCCTGGGCCACTTTTCCCAGATATGGTTGACCCACCTAGCCTTGTAGATTCTGATTTGGTTATGGGGAAGCTTGATTTGGATCCTTTGCCTCTTGCCATACTAACGGCACAATCGATAAGGGGTGTAGAACGAAGATCTCTCCAGACCTATCAGCTGAACACAAGCCCCCCAGGATTCTACAACCACGTCATGGATCCTCCACTATGGCCTAACCCACTGAACCTGTGCATCGATATACCGCCTCAAAATAGACACCTAATCATCATATGTCAGCTGATTGAAATCGACCCTCATAAGCCCCCTCTCCCTCAGATAAACGGGTAGGTACCTCTTTTGATTCCCTCGTGGTGCTTCTCGCAGCCTCAGTTTCTCCATCAACCATTCCTATAATTCAAATCCAGGTGAGGATCGAGAAATAAAATGGCAAAATTAAGAAAAACAAAAGGTACCTGCAGCAAAATAAGCTGGTCTCCGATAAGTGACGGGTCAACGGAAGCGGCATTCATGTTCAGTAAAACATCGGCCAACCCCACAGCCATGGGAGAAGCCCCTATCGATATAGGGCTGATAAGTGAAATCAGCCTGAGCGGAGCAATCGTGCTCACTCCACACATGAACTCTGCCATGAGCAATAATGCCACCATGGATGGCCAAGCAAGATGGGATCGGGGTGCCCCACGGCACCACTCTAAAACTGCTCCGAGCTAAAACCCAGGTTTGTTAGATAACTGGGAAAGAAATAGGTCCACAGAATCCAAATTCCATAACCTTCGAGGAATTCCATCCGTGCCAAAATGAAACTCCGGCAGCGCTAGGTCACGCATTTGGGACACAGTACCCCCAAAATAGCGTGGAACTCTTCGAGTAAGGGGCATAGCTCAAAAGATGAAAATCGGAAGATGTGGTCCATTAGATGCTAAAACGATAGCGCCGCTCGAAGAAACTCGCAGCTTATGGGCCAAGCCGTGACATATTGAAACCCTTAAAGCCGAAATTTTTCAAGCTTCTTCTAGTCCGCATTTCCCAGACTTTGCAAAAAGCCCCGTAGCTGTTGATTATGGGTCGCCATGACAAGAATTGGCAAAATGGTTGAAATTAGATTTCTGGAGGAGTGATGTCGCCGACGATGTGAATGATGTCACTGGCGATGTGAATGATGCCGCCGGCGATAGAAGTGATGCCGCCGGTGATATGAATCAAATTGGGCGGTATCAACTAATACCGTCGGTAATATGGGCTTTAAGATAGCCCTGTATATATTATTTTAGTTGGTTGAGTGTGGGCGATATGGGTCATGCCGCTGGCGGCATGGAGTTAATTTTTTGGCGGCATTAGAAGCATTTTTCCTCATTACAGACCTGTACAAAACCTGTAAACAATCCCGTAACCCATTTCCAATTCCTGTTCAACTGCAATCCATTTTATTCGAAGTAAAAAAGCCCGAGGGCATAAACCATTCAAATATTCTAGACATCTAGCCTATCAAAGCAAAATAAACAAGGGTATAAACCAAAATTCAAAAAGCAAAATGAAAAAAAATAAAGCTAGGCATGCCCGCCACTGCCGGCCGGGCGGGATGAAATGTCCTCAGGGCTTACAAGCCAATCACTAACCTTATCCTCATCTTCTTCTCTTCCCTTAGTCATCGGGACACTACTGGACTCCTCGGCCGCAACAAACGGGCGTCGGCCGATGGACATCTTGACTCCCCTACGACTGGTGCTCTCGGGGTGTGCGTGATCCAGATTTTGCTTGTTCCTTCGTTCCTGAATGGTAGCCACCAGCTGACCCTTAAGGTCACTCACACGACGTCAGAGTCCTGTAGTCTCCTCCTCGTATCTCCGCCGAGCTGCATCGGTATCTGACAAAGAAAGGGCCAAGAAATCCTGCAAGCCAAGGAAAAAAAAATCAATAATGCACATCATTCATAGCATCCATACATGCATCTTATCTTATTTTAGCATAGGCATAAACAAGGAATGTACCTGAATGAGGAGCGATTGCCAGATAAGCGTATCCCGGAGCATAAAATTATTCTCTGCAAGCTGCTCCACGTGGCTTCGCGTCACCTGAAAAATCCAAAAGGCAAATCATTAAGCACCCGTATCCAAGGGTGAACAAGAATGCAATTATTCGGCCTTACGTAAGTGGTATTTTCTGGCATAGAGATTGGAACATGCTGACTCCAGCCTATGTTCCTAGGGAGGAACTCGCCCCAGAATTCATCAGCAGGAATTAGGTTTCCATTGGGGTTGACCAGATGCCCCTCCACGAAGTTTATACTCCCCAGTACACTATAGTACCGCGTCCCACTCTGGTTATCCCGACCTCTCTTCCTCGCAGGTTCCTGAAAAATATGAAAGACACACATCAGCAAAATTCCTAAATAATTACAAAACATGCA
Source organism: Euphorbia pulcherrima (assembly GCA_947683365.1). Classification (NCBI taxonomy): domain Eukaryota; kingdom Viridiplantae; phylum Streptophyta; class Magnoliopsida; order Malpighiales; family Euphorbiaceae; genus Euphorbia; species Euphorbia pulcherrima. The sequence goes on from CANTUS010000014.1 coordinate 77,169,481, forward strand.
CATAAATGCAATCATACCTCAAAAGAGCGCTGCCCCCCTTGGGACATTGGCGCACTCCCGCTAGCGGCATCCACGCCCGCCTCATCCTCCCCCTCGGGCTCGATCCCAACATCACCTTCAAGCTCCTCCTCTTCCTCATCTTCTTCCTCCTCGACATCCTCAATACCTTTCAGGCGCCTTTTTTCCTCCTCTAGCCTTTATTATGATACTCAGTCGTATCATTCCTATGGATGTGGGGGATACAAGGGTAGAAGGCGTTGCTGGAGCTGCTCGTAGAGGCCGGGGACGCTAGGGATCACTCGGCCGTTCCTGTCGATATAGTCGGCTTAGTTGGCCTCGGATGTAATCACCAGATGGGGCCACCATAAGCCCCAAGGAGGATCGACGGGAACTGGTCTATCTACTACTAGGACAAACCTCCAGCCCCAAACACGCTCACCCAAATACCACTGCGGGGACAATGGACACTCCTTGATGAACCGACGGTCATCCACCTCCCTCCTAACCCTCGCAACCTTCGTTAGGTTCTCCACCCCATCAAATGGGTCCAAGATGAGCTGCACCAACAATCAATCAAAACAACCGGTATAAATTCATAAACACTTTTTGTTTCGTTCTAAGTATAAAGATAAAGGACTAAATCAAAGATTGTATACTGAGCTCAATCGTGCACTCCTCAGGACCTCCCTGTACTTGGTAAGATACTTGGCCTTTCTGCCAATGCCCCCACACCAGTGGGCGAGAAAATGGGAGCCCGATGGTACAGTCTTCTTAAATTCGACAGGCGGGAGAATCTGGTGCTCAAAAGCCCAAGCTTGCATAAATAACAATCAATCATTTCAAAAAGCATCAGTAATAAATGAGACGTGCACAATCAAGAAAAATGCTTCCGAGAAGATATACCTGGAGTAGCAAATGGTAGAGGCAAAAGGGCTTTCACCTTCTTACGGGCTTCCACATCCAGCCCATGGTATATCTGTGCCAAGATGGCCCTTGGCCAGTTCTTCATCCTGATGCCCGCCACGTCCTCCACGGCGGATATCAGCCCGTAATTAATCTTGCTCCTCGATATCAGAAAAAATAGCACGGTGAGCAAGGAAATCACAAAGAAGTGGACACAAGCCTCTCTCTCATCCTCAAACCCCACATCTACCCGGGTCGAGTGTTGGTGCAACTCACCATAAGATAGCCGCTCTGAGACGGGCTTCAAATCGAACAGCTCCTTCACCCGCCTCACCACGTGCCTCTCGATATGGTATTTATCCATACAAGCATCAAAGTGAATGACCTCGTCCATCCAGGGAAGCCCAGTCATAGCTACGACATCGGAGGGTGTAATTATCACTTCCCCAAACGAGAAGTGAAAAGTATGGGTGGTTTCAGACCACCTCTCGGTAAGCGCTGTCACGACTGAATGGGAGAGCTTGGGCATTAGCATTGACATGATTTGGGCCAAATCCCCAAATCCCGTCTCATTAATGGCGAGTGCAAGCTCTGGGTCCTTCTCAAAAATATGGTGCCACCACTCACCGATGGTGCTCTTCCCTCCGGTATAAGTCAGTTCATGCAGCTGTGAAAAATAGAAGCAAAATAAATAAGCCCCTGTTTATTTTCTCATCACTGGAACCTGATAGAAAGCTACTGATGTCGCTTCTGCTAGTAGTGATGTCGTCGACGGCATCACTCTATACTGCTGGTGGCATGGATGATGTCGCCGGTGGGATCACTTTAAACAAAAGCGACATCAGACCTCCTTAGGCCTTTTCGCAAGGTCTCATACCGCTGGCGACATCACTAACTGAGGGCAGAACCTGTTTTCCCCAAAAATCACACGCATTGTGCCAAAACCACAAAAAGCCCAATCAATCAAACAATAAGCCTAAAAATAGTGAAAATCAAACCTAAAGCATGCAATATCAGTTTATAATCAGTCTATTTCACACTTATGACTCCTATTATGGCATGATTTCAAGCCTAAGGCTGAATCAAAACTCAACCCAAAAAGAAGAAATTCGGGTTTTACGGGATTACCTGGATATAGTAGAGGTACTTTTCCTTCTCTGGGGTCAGATTAGTGATGGGATAATTGATCCCGTAGCCATACATCTTGGCTGTCTCCTTCAGACCGTAAGCAATAGGAATTGAGAGGATTTTCAGCCCCTCGACGGAGGAATCAGGCAGATTCTCCCTAGCCTTAGCAGATCCCTGAAATCCTTGGCGATTCTCTTCATGATTGGAATGCTGGAAAAAATTAGAAAATTTGGAGAATATGAGCAAAGAGGTACGGTTTTACAAAATGAAGGGAGAAAGGAGTTTTACTTCCTTTTAAACTGCCGTGTGGAATTCTAAGAGTTTTAACTTATCTGAAACTGCCAATCCATGCCACCGGCGGCATTACGCCATACCGCCGGCGATATCTCCCCCTCTAATACAAATTTTGAAATTGCTTGACCAGTCAAAACTGCCACGTGGCATTCTTGCCGTCTGCGGCATCACGCCATACCGCCATCGACAACACTCATGCCGTCGGCGACATCGCCCCCTCCAATTCAAATTTTGAAATTGGTTGACCAGTCAAAACTGCAACGTGCCACTCATGCCACCGACGGCATAATTCCATATCACCAGTGACATCATCTAGGTCGTCGGCGATATCAACTCCCTCTATGACTTTTTTTCAGCCACCCGCGGCGAAATCCTGGTTCCGGCCATGACATGTAAAGACCCAAAAATTTTGAATTAAATTTTATTGAGGTATAAAAATATAAAATAATATGGATATTATGAGTTTCCATATTTTAGCATTTTTTATGCCATTAGACAAGAAATTAAAGTTAATTAAGTAAGATGGATGATTTAGGCATTTAATTATTTGTTCAAGGGCATAATTGAAAATTGAAATATATATATATATATATATATATATATATATATATATATATATATATATATATATATATATATATATATATATATATATGGAATACCGAGCTTCTTCTCCTCCTTCATCATCTCCTTCTCATTCATCTCATACCATATCCAAAATTCAAAATTTTTCCCTAATCTAAAAACTTCCGATTTCTTCGATTTAACTTCAAATTCTTGTTAGAAATCGATCCTTAAGCCCTCTATCATCATCAATTTCAGTGAATCAAGACTAGAAGAGGAGGATTTCAGTTTTTAAGGTTTAGATGAATAATAACCCAAATTTGAGGTGAGTGATTTTTTATGAAATTAAAGTTTAATTAGTAGAATTCATGGTAGATTAAGCATATTTATGGTATTAGGAAGTTTATTTATACAATATCTTGATAGATTTATATGTGGCTGTTGTAGAGGAAGCTAGTGCAAGCAAATCAAAGGCAAAAGAGGTAGAAGAGAGCTAGAAAGAGCTTAGAAAAAGGTTTGTGTCTCAAATTTTGATTTCTCGGTTTTTCAAAAAATTTTCCAGATTTGTATCCCTGTTTTAATGTTTTCTCTTGTTATATAAATCCGATTTGAATGATTCTTAATTTTATTGATATCTGCAAATAGTAAGGAATACATGTTCAGAGGAAACCTTGTTGAATTTCGTTCGTTTTCAATGTGAAATTTTCGTTTGAAGTTGAGTCACGAAATCTGTTTTCGGAAAATCTCAGCTTTGTATACTGTTTAGTATTTTGATCATAACTTTGGTTATACACTTTGGAATTCTATGATTCTGGTGGATTTGGAAAGCTGAGACATCTGTTTAGAAGGAATTTCTTCGATTGGATGATGTTTTAATAGTGAAAAATGCAGGGGAAGTCAGGTCATGAAATCTGCAAATTTCTGGAAAATATGAATGTTGATTTTATTGTGTTTTAATTGAAGTTTGATGCTTTAAAATTTAGGATTTGAATTTTTTAATTACTGAAGTTATGTTGAATTATGTTTGATGGTTTATACTGGAATTTTTAAGATGTTACTTTGAATTATTGCCCTTATTAAACGAGTAGAATACGGGTCAGGGTAGATTGGCGCCAATAAAGGGGGGTACAGTACTGTACAAACAATTGAAGCTTTGGCTTCGGGCTTCGGCCGATATTTTGATAAAAATATATTGATATTAAAGCTTCGGCTTTGGGCTTGACCGATATATTAATTTTGAAGCTTCGGTTTTGGGCTCGACTGATATATTGATTTTAAAGCTTTGGCTTCGGGCTTGATAGATACATTGATATTGAAGCTTCGGCTTCGGGCTTGTCCGCTCCCGTATCCATTTTACTGTTATTCAGGACTTGTTTACTCTGGGCAAGATATGGTTAAAGTGTTTGGAAAAATTGGAAATAAATTTGATTGTACTTTGAAAGGTTTATAATATAAGTTTTGTGTTTGGTTTTATAAAGTTGTTTAATTTGTTTTTGACTTATGAACTTACTTTGTTCTATTTTTTTTAAAGTGTTAAAAATGTTAAAAAATTTTATTTATTTTATGTACACCACTAAGCAAATTGCTTAGCGTGTAGTTTATTTTCTACACACAGATACTGAAGATTGTAGATAGCTTAGACCAAAGTGGTATAAGTGGATTAGCTTGAAGAGTATATAAGGAAAGACTCGAGGTGGATTTGTATTTTAATGTAATATTATGGTTTGTAGAATAATGGCATGTACTAGATAGTGTGAGAAATATAAAGTGGCATTGAGAAATATTTGGAGAATAATTTGGAGTTTAAAACATTATATTTGTATTTGTACATATTAAATCAATAAGTATTGAACTTTATATAGTGGAGTAAAGTTATTTATTGGGTGATTATCGTTACTGTGCCACTCCATGTAAAAGGGGTGTTACATCTATTAGTATCAGAGCCAGCTCTCTCCTAGTACGGTGTGGTTCGGGGATGAACTAGGCGGAAGCTGGTGGGCCTGTAACGACCTGGTCCTAATAGGGGTGGCACCGGGGTAGAGGATCTGAGCAAATAGCGGCCATGAAGGATGTCGATGGGGACATGAATGAATAGAGTCCACACCCGAAAGAGAGGGTTTCGAGGTTGTGTTGGTATGGGACAACATAATTGAGAACGGTTAAGGATTTCGAGATTGTGATGGTATGGGACATTACAATTGAGAGAGAGTTAAGAGATTTGATTGGTACTACCTATACCAATAAGGTGCACCTTCTTTTTGGGAGCCTACTCGGGAGAACTCCAAAGTTGAGCGTGCATGACTTGGAGCAAATCTCGGGATGGGTGACCTCCTGGGAAGTAATTTCTAGGAAGTGAGCGAGTGAGGATAAAGCTCACTGGAAATACTCGTGTTCATTTGTCGGGGCAGTCGATCAAACCCGGGGTGTTACAGTTTGGTATCAGAGTGAGGTTTAGGTGATTCTAGGACTAGTATGTACATCCCATTTAGGATATAAATATGTTGTGTTAGTTGTTTGATCCACTTTGGTCCAATTTTCAGGAATAAGTTATGGCTAGTAGTAGTCACAGTCAGAATGAGGAAGAGGATGCTGAGAGTACAGTCCGTATTAGACAAGGGGATGAACAAAGACGTGAACCTCCACCAGTTCATAGCTTTCCTGAACAACCTACTCCAGCATAAGCTACTTTACTTCAACATATGACTACTGAAGTAATCATACAAGTACTTCGAAACATAAAAATCCCTCAAGTTCCTATAGTACCTCATGTTGAAAGAAGATAGGAGAGAACTCCTCTTGAAAGAATCAAGAAGCTTCCGGCTGATGACTTCAAAGGGGACACAGTGAATCCTGCATTTATAGAAGATTGGCTTGATCATACTCAATGGTGTATGAATAGGCTTCATTTTATAGATGAAGAGAGATTAGACTATGTGCAAGGTCTACTCAAAGAACAAGCTAGGAGGTGGTGGGATAATATTGTGAGAGAAAGGCGACCCGGAGAAATCACTTGGGGTCTTTTCTTGGAACAATTTGACAAGAAGTACGTTAGCGAATAATTCAAAGATGAGCAGAGGAAATTGTTCTTGTCTTTGAGACAGGACGAATGGCTGTATCAGAGTATGAAGTTCAATTCCTCAAACTCAAGAGGTGTGCTCGTGATATCGTTGATAGTGAAGTAAGGTGATGTAAGAGATTCGAGGATGGGCTGAATGATGAAATTAGAGTGCATTTACTTGTACAAAAGATTAGGGTGTTCAATGACTTCGTTGATGCTGCTATGGGCATTGAGAAGATCCATTCAGATAGGCAACAAAGAATGGCTAAAAGATCTAGATTTCAAAAGGGGTCACAGGGTCCAGTTAGTTCGGAATCTCTAAGTAAGAAATAGAAGGGAACATCAGAACAAACACAATCTCATTTTAGAGGGTTTTCACCGAGACAAACCATAAGTATGGGGTCAGCGGCTAATGTACCTTCAGGTCGAGGTAGAGGAAATATTCCATAATGTTCTAATTGTGAAGGATACATACATGGGAATGCTGGGGAAAAGGTAGAGTTTGCTTTAAATGTGGCTCGAGGGAACATTTGATTGCAAATTGTCCTCAAAGACAGATAAGTACATCTGCACTTGCAGTAGTTCCTACTCCTACAATGCAAGGAGGAAGAGGAAAGGGAAGAGGAAATGCTAGTGGTTCAATTGGACATGATGTGGCTCAACAAGCACCGTAGAGTGGTAAATCGGGAGGAATGGTATGAAGTTATGCAATCTGAGGGCCTGAGACTCAGGAATCTACTGAAGTTATTATCGGTAAATTTTCCATCTTTAATCACGATGTTTATTCTTTGATAGATCCCGGTTCATCTCATTTATATATATGTACTGCGTTAGCACAAGAGAAATGGTTACATGTAGAAGAATTAGGAGAAAATATTGAAGTGACTAATCTTTTAGGACACAGTGTGATAGTAAACAAAGTGTATATGAATTGCCCTATTATGATTCAACATCAACTTTTCCTTGCAAATTTAATTGAGTTACCTTTCCGAGATTACGATGTTATCTTGGGAATGGATTGGTTATCGAAACATCGAGCTGTGGTGGATTGTAAAAATAAAAGAATGTCACTTCAAGTTTCTGATGGAGAAGAAATAGTTATCATGGGGGAAAGATCAGATTATCTCTGTAACATAATTTCTTTTATGAAGACTAAAAGACTAGTTAGGAAGGCATGTCAGGCCTACCTAATCTTCGCTCTAGAATTGAAGAAAGGTGAGTTAGAATTGCAAAATATTCCTATAATATGTGATTTTCCCGATGTATTTTCAGAAGAACTACCGAGAAGAGAGGTAGAATTCGCAATTGATGTATTATCGGGTACCGTTCCAGTATCCAAGGCACTATACAGAATGGCACCTGCAGAACTGAAAGAGTTGAAGATCCAGTTACAAGAGTTGTTAGACAAAGGATTCATACACCCATGTATATCCCCGTGGGGTGCACCAGTGTTGTTTGTTAAGAAGAAAGATGGGTCGCTCCGATTATATATTGACTATCGAGAGTTAAATAAATTGACAGTGAAGAACAAGTATCCATTGCCAAGGATTGAAGACTTATTTGATCAACTCAAGGGTGCCAAATACTTTTCCAAGATTGATTTGAGATCGGGTCACTATCAGATGAGAGTGAAAGATGATGATATTGCAAAGACAGCTTTTCAAACCGGATATGGGCACTATGAATTTTTGGTAATGCCATTTGGTCTAACTAATGCACCAACAGCATTTATGGACCTTATGAACCGTGTCTTTTACTTATATTTAGACAGGTTTGTAGTGGTTTTCATTGATGACATTTTGGTGTATTCTAAGTCACGGGAAGAGCATGATCAACATTTGCAGATAGTCTTTCAAACATTAAGGGAAAATAAATTATATGCCAAACTTAGCAAATGCGAGTTTTGGCAGAAGTTTCTTTCTTAGGCCATGTTGTTTCTACAGAAGGAATTAAAGTGGATCCTAAAAATATAGAAGCAGTTGTCGAATGGAAACCACCAAAGAACCCTACAGAAGTCAGAAGTTTCCTTGGCTTAGCAGGGTATTATAGAAGATTTATGAAGGGATTTTCAGTAATTGCTGCCCCACTAATGAAAGTACTTTAAAAGAATGCAAAATTTAAGTGGAATGATAAGTGTCAAGAAAGTTTTGAGAAGTTGAAGGCGATGTTGACAAAAGCACCCATCCTTACCCAACCAGAGCCTGAAAAAGACTTTGTAATCTATAGTGATGCTTCTTATAGTGGTCTTGGGTGTGTTTTGATGCAAGAAGGGAAAGTGATTGCCTATACTTCCAGGTAATTAAAGAATCATGAAAGGAATTACCCTACTCATGATTTGGAAATGGCTGTAATAGTCTTTACCTTAAAAATTTGGCGACACTATCTTCATGGAGAAAAATGTTATGTTTATATAGATCACAAAAGCTTGAAATATAGGCCAACATAGAAGGAGTTGAATTTAAGGCAGAGAAGGTGGATGGAATTCATTAAAGATTACGATTGTCTTATTGATTACCATCCAGGAAAGGCTAATGTAGTGGCGGATACTTTCAGTAGAAAGACAATGATGGCACTAAGGGCTATGAATACGGGGTTAGCTCTTATCAGTGGTGGAGCCTTAATTGCAGAATTGAAGTTTTAACCTATACTACTATAATAGGTTAAGCAAGCACAAAATAGAGATGATGACTTCAAGGTCATTCGAGCAAGGACACAAGTGGGTATCGTAGACAACTATTTGGTTAGAGAAGATGGGTGTCTATATTTTAAAGATAGACTATGTGTGCCAAATAATGAAGAATTAAAGAAGAATATCCTACACGAGGCATATAGTAGTCCTTATGTGATGCATCCAAGAGCAAACAAGATGTACCAAAATTTGAAGAGCCATTATTGGGGGAATGGGATGAAGAAAGACATTACTAACTATATTGCTCAATGTCTAACTTGTCAACAGGTGAAAGTAGAACATGAAGTTCCTTCTGGATTGTTGCAACCAATAACAATTCCAGAATGGAAATGGGAAAGAATCACAATGGACTTCATGAAGTCTTTACCACTTACACAGAAGAAACATGATGCAGTGTGGGTTATTGTAGATAGATTGACAAAGTGTGGCCAATTTCTTCCAGTTAGAATAAATTATTCACTTAAAAGGTTGGCTCAGTTACATGTAGATAAGATAGTACGGCTACACGGAGTGCCTGTTTCAATCATTTCTGACCGAGATCCAAGATTTACTTTGAGATTTTGAAAGAAGTTGCAAGAAGCCTTAGGTAGTAAACTTCATTTCGTCCTCAACAGATGGTCAATCTGAAAGAGTAATTCAGGTGTTGGAAGACATGATGAGAAGTTGTATCATTGAATTTGAGGGAAGTTGGGATAAGTATTTGTCCCTTATGGAGTTTTCCTACAATAACAGCTATCAATCAAGCATACAAATGGCGCCATATGAAGCATTGTATGGAAGAAAATGTCAAACTCCATTACATTGGACCGAGCTTGGTGAAAACAAGATTGTGGGAGTGGATTTGATTCAGGAGACAAAGGAGAAGGTAAAACTTATTCAAGAGAGATTAAAGGCTGCATCGGATAGACAAAAACCTTATGCTGATCTAAAAAGAAAAGACATTACTTATGAAGTGGGGCATAAAGTATTTCTCAAAGTATCTCCTTGGAAGAAAGTCGTTCGATTTGGCAAGAAAGGCAAGCTCAGTCCGAGATTCATTGGCCCATATGAGGTTATAGAGAAGGTTGGACCGGTAGCTTATCAGTTGGCACTACCCCCGACACTCGACAAAATTCATAATGTGTTCCATGTGTCGATGTTAAGGAGATACAGATCAGATCCATCACATATCTTATCTCCTGATTTCATAGAAATCAAACCCGACCTGACGTATGAAGAGGAACCGATACAAATCTTGGCGAGAGAATTTAAACAATTGAGGAACAAGTCTATTCCATTGGTGAAAGTACTTTGGAGGAATCATAAGGTTGAAGAAGCAACTTGGGAACCGGAGGATACAATGAAAACTTAATATCTGTAACTATTTTCAGGTAATTTTCGGGATGAAAATTCATAAGTGGGAAGAATTGCAATGACCCAAAATTTTTGAATTAAATTTTATTGAGGTACAAAAGTATAAAATAATATGGATATTATGAGTTTCCGTATTTTAACATTTTTCTTTTATGTCATTAGATAAGAAGTCAAAGTTAATTAACTAAGGGATGATTTAGGCATTTAATTATTTGTTCAAGGGCATAATTAAAAATTGAAATATATATATATATAAGGAATACCCAGGTTCTTCTCCTCCTTCATCATCTCCTTCTCATTCATCTCTTACCATATCCAAAATTCAAAATTTTTTCCCTAATCTAAAAACTTTCGATTTCTTCGATTTAACTTCAAATTCTTATTAGAAATCGATCCTTAAGCCCTCTACCATTATCAATTTCAGTGAATCAAGATTAGAAGAGGAGGATTTTAGTTTTTAAGGTTTAAATGAATAGTAACCGGAATTTGAGGTGAGTGACTTTTTATAAAATTAAAGCTTAATTAGTAGAATTCATGGTAGATTAAGCATATTTATGGTATTAGGAAGTTTATTTATACAATATCTTGATGGAATTATATATGGCTATTGTAGAGGAAGCTAGTGCAAGCAAATCAAAGGCGAAAGAGGTAGAAGAGAGCTAGAAAGAGCTTAGAAAAAGGTTTGTGTCTTAAATTTCGATTTCTTGGCTTTTCGGAAAATTTTCCAGATTTGTATCCCTATTTTGTTTTAATGTTTTCTCTTGTTATATAAATCCGATTTGAATGATTCTTGATTTTATTGATATCTGCAGAAAGCAAGGAATATATGTTCAGAGGAAACCTTGTTGAATTTCATTCGTTTTCAATGTGAAATTTTCGTTTGAAGTTGAGTCACGAAATTTGTTTTCAGAAAATCTCAGCTTTGTATACTGTTTAGTATTTTGATCATAACTTTGGTTATACACTTTGGATTTCTATGATTCTGGTGGATTTGAAAAGCTGAGACATCTGTTTAGAAGGAATTTCTTCGATTGGATGATGTTTTAATAGTGAAAAATGCAGGGGAAGTCAGGTCACGAAATCTGTAAATTTCTGAAAAATATGAATGTTGATTTTATTGTGTTTTAATTGAAGTTTGATGCTTTAAAATTTAGGATTTGAATTTCTTAATTACTGAAGTTATGTTGAATTATGTTTGATGGTTTATACAGGAATTTTTAATATGTTACTTTGAATTATTGCCCTTATTATATGAGTAGAATACGGGTCAGGGTAGACTAGGGCCAATAAAGGGGGGTATAGTACTGTACAAACAATTGAAGCTTTGGCTTCGGGCTTCGGCCGATATTTTGATAAAAATATATTGATATTGAAGCTTCAGCTTTGGCCTTGACCGATATATTGATTTTAAAGCTTCGATTTTGGGCTTGACCGATATATTGATTTTAAAGCTTTGGCTTTGGGCTTGATAGATACATTGATATTGAAGCTTCGGCTTCAGGCTTGTCCGCTCCCGTATCCATTTTACCGTTATTCATGACTTGTTTACTTTGGGCAATATATGGTTAAAGTGTTTGGAAAAATTAGAAATAAATTTGATTGTTCTTTGAAAGGTTTATAATATAAGTTTTGTGTTTGATTTTATAAAGTTGTTTAATTTATTTTTGACTTTTGTTCTTTTTTTTAAAGTGTTTAAAAATGTTCAAAATTGTTATATTTCTTTTATGTACACCACTAAGCAAATTGCTTAGCGTGTAGCTTATTTTCTACACGCAGATACTGAAGATTGTATATAGCTTGGACCAAAGTGGTATACGTGGATCAGCTTGAAGAGTCTATAAGGAAAGACTCGAGGTGGATTTGTATTTTAATGTAATATTATGGTTTGTAGAATAATGGCATATACTAGATAGTGTGAGAAATATAAAGTGGCATTGAGAAATATTTGGAGAATAATTTGGAGTTTGAAACATTATATTTGTATTTGTACATATTAAATCAATAAGTATTGAACTTTATATAGTGGAGTAAAGTTGTTTATTGGGTGATTATCGTTACTGTGGCACTCCCTATAAAGGGGGTGTTACATGACATCCCAGAACTACACTCCACTACCCACAAAACTTAAGTCCAACCAAAGGACAATCTCTCCATAAAGCATAAAGCCCGACCAAGGGGCAACCAATCCACGAAACAAAAAGTCCGACCAAAAGACAAACTCTCCTCAAAGCACAAGCCCGACCAAGGGGTAATCACTCCAAAAAACATAAGCCCGATCAAAGGGCAATCCCTCCACAAAGTGCAAGCCCGACCAAGGGGCAATCACTCACAAAACACAAGTTCGACCAAGGGATAAACTCTCCTCGAAGCACAAGTCCAACCAAAGGGGCAATCACTCCTCAAAGCACAAGCCCGATCTAGGGCTAATCTCTCTACAAAGCTTAAGTCCGACCAAAGGACAAACTTTCCACAAAGCTCAAGTCAAACCAAAGGACGAACCCTCTATAAAGCACAAGCCCGACCAAGAGGCAACCAATCTATAAAATATAAGTCCGACCAAAGGATAACCTATCCACAAAGCGCAAGCCCGACCAAAGGACAAACTCTCCAAAGTATAAGCCCGGCCAAGGAGCAATCACTCCTCAAAGCACAAGCCCGATGTAGGGGCAATCTCTTCACAAAGCTCAAGTCTGACCAAAGGACAAACTCTCCACGAAGCTTAAGTCCGACCAAAGGACCAACCCTCCACCAAGCGTAAGCCCGACTAAGGGGCAACTAATCCATAAAGCATAGGTCCGACCAAAGGATAATTTCTCCACAAAGCCTAGGTCCGACCAAGGGGCATCTTTTCCACAAAGCATAGGTCCGACCAAAGGACAATTTCTCCATAAAGCATAGGTCCGACCAAGGGGCATCCTTTCCACAAAGCACAAGCCCGACCAAGGGGCAAACCAGTCACCCATCAGGTATCATTCCTACCCCTTGCTCTTTCGTGCCATCATACTGACCTATGGCAGCAGTGGTCCCTCAAGGGCAAGCCTGTGAGCACGGGATTTTGCAGTCCCTCTCACGAGATGATGATGATGTGTACTCGATTTTAATGCCTTGAAATAAAAGTTCTCTTTAGAATTTTTATTTCCAAAATAATATTCCTCGTGAATTTTATACTTGATAGAACCCAGTTTGGCGTGGCTAATAACGCGTCCGGTAGGAGCTTGAACCGATGTTTTATACCCAAATTAAAAAATACCCATTAAAATATTATTAAAAATTAAAAAATGACTTTTCACCCACTATTAAACCACTTTGGGTGACTTTTTAGGCTCATAGGCCCGCTGGCTGTAGCCATGCCAAAGGCTGATGCCACTAACGGCATCAGCCATGCTATCGACGATATCACCATGTTGCCGGCGGTATCATCTATACCACCGGTGGCATCGCCATGTTGCCGGCGGCATGACCCGAAGCAGGTCCCTGCATAGACAGCCTTTCGGCCACTTTCGACGGAATTAGTCAAAAAGGTCCCAAAAACCACCCTATTTGACCTATAAAAACACACCTTGAGCTGCAATGAATGGGGGGAGAACCATCTAAGGTTAGATGTATAATGTTAGAATGAGAAAATAGATTTTAGTGAGATAAGAATTAGATAAGGCAGAAAAAAAGGATTCTAATCCATTTTTTCCTCGTTTTTCTTCTTTGAATTCTCTGATTGTGACCATAAAATCAGTAAATCCTGTAGTTAAAATTAACTTAATTGGATTTAGAAAGCCGAAACACTTAAATTTACTACTAAATCATCGTAACAAGCTCCCTAGAGGCATTTCTTTTTAGTTCATAAAGAGGTGGATTCAGGACCCCGAAGTAAAAATTCAGAGTCTCATAGCTCTTCGACATTAATATTACTGATTTGTGTTGATTTTTGGGGTTCCCGGTCCTTTTTTACTGTTTCCTGTGCTACTGCAAGAAATTGAGGTCACCGGTGGCATCACATTCCCCAGATATTTCACTTTCTTAAGGGACCCTTTCTTTATGGTATTCAGAAAGTAATGTAACCTGTCTGCATACTGATGTCACCAGCGACATCAACCATGCCGCCGACGGCATCATCTGCATCGTCGGTGGCATGGCTTTCTGGACAGCCGCTTTATTTTTATTTGTTCCCAGACTAGTTTATTTTGCAAAGCCAGGACATATAGTGCAGCGATGGAGGTTCAAAACCCCTGTAAATAGAGTCCACCCCATAACGTGTGGCATTTTCATTAATAATCCGGTTAAAATAACGATTGAATCTAAAATTTGGTTAAAAATGGAATTTCCCCGCAAACACCGTTCAAATCTCATTTTTGCCATCCAACTAGGCTTTATAACATTGTAAATAAACACGTCATATCGGTACTAACCATCTTCTGCAGGTAGATGCATATCAGACATTCATGTATTTTATTTATTGCATAAAAAAATGTACAGGATTTGGAAGCCTTGTAATAATTTTATTTTCCGCACTTATTTTTGAATGACTGTAAATATTTTATTCATCGCTTCAATTACTTGATAAACGCAAAAATAACAAAATAACTGAAAACATAAATAAATAGGATGGATTAAACCGATTAAGAAAGCTTGAAGTATCTTAACTTGACCTAATGAAAAATAGATAACATCGTCCGAACTCGGAATCTCTACTTAAGGTATGGTTTAACCATCCGGTGGGAAAATCATACCAAATTTTTTTTCAATTGAGCTGAACCGGGTGGCGACTCTGTTTTAAGTATGGGATTTCGATCTTGTATCTTTTGAGCATAAAAATGTGCAAAACCATTTTCCAATCACATCACACGCATTTCCCCGTTGCTTTTACAGGTCGGCCCGCAGGCTCGGCCCCGCAGCCGCCGCGCAAAATGTTGTCCGCTCACACCAGTCATTCGTGGTTAATTGATATAAGTTTAATTAAGGCTCTGTTTGTCTCGTGGTTTGTTAAAGTATAGTATGGTATAGTATAGTATAGTTTCTTGAAAGTTTTTGTTTGGATAGATGGTGTGGTATTGTATAGTTTTCTAAAGTTATTAGTTTAATTTGAAGGAGAACCATGGTGAACCACCAAATTAGTGGTTCTATTTTCATGGTTATTTGAATCATGAAATAACCATGGAGAACCATACTTATAAAAAGAATCATGCAACCAAATAAGAGATTTTTAATTAGAACCATATCATACTATAATGAACCATAAAAAAAATATGAGCCAAACAAGGCCTAATTTTCATTTGTTTTGGGATAAGTAGAGGGCTGCCAGATTTGGAATTTGAACGAAGCACTGGTGCCGAATTTTTGAAAAGTGCTGGTGACAGTGACTTTCTTTCTTGATTTTCTGGAGATTTGCTGTTGGATTTCGACAAGATTTGGAAGGGGCGTTTTGATTTGATTGATTTGGTTTCATTTTGAAAGGTGGATGAAAATTGAAATGGTTGATTTGGTTTCATTTGGATTTTTTCATTAATTTGGGAAAGTTCAATTCAATTTCATTTTATTTCGTATGATGTTCAAATTTTATGTTTGCTTAGAAAATGTAACGAAAATGGTTGAGTTAATGTAGAAGATGGTGTTTTAGAAATAAAACAAACTAATATGGATTTGAATGGAACTTTTATATGGATTTTTTTAAAATTTTTACCTTATATGCCCTATGGCAAGTGGCCATTGGTTTGACTATTTCAATTTTGTGATATGGAGGCCAATGTAATACACACTCCTTAGTGAGAGTGATTTAGTTGCGTTCAGGGGGTTCTCCAATGCCGTTTGAACAAGTTCAAGGGGGAGGGGGGGAGGTACCTTTGAAAGTTTAGGGGGGCGAGGGGTTATTAGGAACAAGTTCAGGGGGGTCCGGATGCATTAGGCCAAAAATTAACTAAGAGTTACGTTTTCATATACTAAACTATATTTTTGTAAAATATTATTATATTACAATTTATTTTTAAGTTAAATTTATACTTTCATCTATTACTAATTGTAAAAAATAAAAAAATTTACAAATTTCCCTAGGCACCGCCTAGGCCCTGTCTAAGCGTTTGAAGCCCTAGCCGTCCGACTAGCGCCTAGCGCTTTTTAAAACATTGGTGTATGGTGTGATATGATATGTTATAATATAGTATGACATGATTTTTTTAAGGCCTAATGCATCCGGACCCCCCTGAACTTGTTCCTAATCGTCTCTCTCCCCCTGAACTTTCAAGTTTTCCTCTCGCCCCCTTGAACTTAAAAAAAACGCATCTCTCGCCCCCTAAAGCTCACTCAACTATTCTCAACATGAAGAGTGTGTTCCACTCACCTCCACATGCCAAAGGTGGAAAAGTCAAATCAATAATAACTTCACACGTGACGGATTATGTAAAAGTTATAAAAGAATTCCTATAATAATTTTTACTATAGTCCGTATAAATTATTTTGTTTCAAAATAACCATCTTCCTCCTTTCTATCTTCTTCTTTTCCTTTAAATTCAAAATCAAAACCAACAATTGCTTCCAATTTCACTGCCAAAATCAAATTTAGATAAACAATAAAAATTGAAATTTTTTTATAGAAACCAAAATGAAAAAAAAGGCTATCCCTCAGTTTGCTTCTGCCCTTTCAAAACCCTCAACCCGTACTCGAATTCGATCAATTAGCAGCCAACCACAAAATTGGTTCCCCGCTTAGCCCCGCCTAAGCACTATTTAGGGGCTTGCTGTCCGACTTTTCATTCCTATGGCGCTATCAGGCGCTCGACAGATTTACTGTCGTCTAGGCACTGCCTATTCAGATTTTTTCCGCTAGGCGGCGCCTGATTTTGATTTTTTTGTGATACCATTATTTATTATAATCACAGTTTACCAACAAAAAATAGTTTAGTTGGTGAAACAAAAGTACATTAAAGTGTTATCACAATAAAATTGTCATTTTACATCTCAAACCAAGAAACAATATATTCTATGCCACTAATAAAAAGGTCCCTACCATTCAATTAGGACTTAGTGATTTTTAAAACATGGTTCAAATTATATTTTTTTATATTTTATATTATTATAATTTACTTTTTAGTTGAATTTATATTTTTATATATATAATAAATTTTTGAAAATAAAAAATATAAATCCACCTAGGTCTAGGTTTCATCCAGACCCCCCTCAAAGCCCCACCTAGACGTTTTGAAACTTCAACCACCCAACTAGCGCTTAGAGCTTTTTAAAACACTGCCTATGACAAACATAAAAATTGAATTTAACAGTAGGCAAAAAGTAGCAAAAAGAAATTTATGTAGCAACAACAGCTTTTATCAATTTTGAAAATGAATTATTTCGAAAATCCATCTTTAACCTCTCAACCTCGATATTCTGACAATAGCTCACCAGTGTCTTCTACAAAGAAAAAATCAACACGTGTTCGTCGGATTAAGTTACAAATCAACGCCTAAAATCACAGAATCCAAATGGAAAAAATGTCGCCGGCAATGGCAAATATATATAGCGCATTTAGGTGGTTAGAAATCTCCGAAAAATAAATGGCCGGAGTCGATGATGGGTGGAGAGAGAGAGAGTGAGGTAGTGAGAGGATGAAGGCCTGAACATGGATTTGGATTCAATGAAAGAGAGAAGAGAAGAGATCGTGAGCAGTCTGAATTGTGGGGGAGAATGGTACTTGAGAATTAGAGGTTTGATTAGGAGAACAATGTTAGTTTTTTTATACTCCCTCCGTCTAGAAATTATTGTCTCTTTAGCCATTTTATTAGTTATCTTTTTAGTTGTCAATTTAGATTATCAATGCATTTTGTATAATTTTTTCTCTAATTTACCCTTGTATTAACTGTGAGAGAAATTATGTATTGTTAAAATTATAAGTGAGTAATTAAGAAGAAAGAGAATTTAGTAAAGGATAAATTAGTCATTTTGGTTGTGTAATAAATTTTTTATTGGTTTTGATGATTCAGTTAAATGGATAATATTTTATAGATGGAGGGAGTAGTTATTTTTTCATTATGGGAAATGATGGATTCATCTTGAGGAAGAAGATGAACTATTTTCCCGATGAACTATACTATAGAGAGAAGAAGAGGGAAACACGTGGCCTCTTTTAAGGGGTGAAAGATGGGTTTTTGACAAGTTCAAGGGGACGGGAGAAAAATTTAAAAATTCAGGAGGTGATGGGCTATTAGGGACAAGTTCAGAGGGGTCTGGATGCATTAGGTATTTTTTCAAAAATTCTTATTTGGATAAATTATATGGTATGATAAGGTTTTTTAAAAAAATTAGTGTAATTTGATGGAGAACCACCAATTTCGTAATTAAAAAATCTATACTTCTATGGTTATGAAAACCCCCGAAAAAGCTATAGAAAAACTAAACCATTGAAAAACTATCTAACCAAACAACTCCATAATTTAGAATCATAACATACCATGATAGAGCTATGAGCCAAACATGTCGAGTGGTGTCCCTCCTTATGGTGGGACCCACTGAATTAAAAAAAATAAAAAAAGAAAAAGGAAAAAGAGGCAGGTCGGCTGAATATTTTTTAAAAAGTGCACAGTAAAATTACTGTGCACAATTCGGCCATACGCGTTTAAATCTCCTATAAATAGAGGAGGTTTTGCTCATTTTAAGTGCAGACCAAGAAGAGAGAGCAGAAGAGAGCAAGAGAGAAAAAACACAGATAAAAATATAATCTTTGCAAAGAGCCTTAGGAAAAGGGTTCCTAAGAGGTAAGAGAGAAAAATAGTGAGGTTTTGAAAAATACTTGAGTGCCACTATTTTATAATCTCTTGGTGTACCTACTATTATTTTCATAGTGGAAGAATTATTCGGAGTTGGTCCCGTAGTTTTTCCCTAATTTATTTAGGATTTCCACGTAAAAATCTGCGTGTCCTTTATTCTGCTGCTATTATCTTTTCTCGTAATCTATTATTAGGCCTAACAAGTGGTATCAGAGCCGAAGGTTGTTTTATCAGTAAAATCCGTGGATATATTTTTCAAAAATAAATATACCACGACGGCGAGAAAATTACGGTGAATTCGGTGGCGCAATCCGTTCGAAAAACCGTCGCAGATACGCAATTTGAGTGAATAGTAAAATAGTAAATCGAATAATAGTATTCATACATAATACTATTCATGTTCGGCCATCTTATGAATAATATTATTTAAGTATACGGGAGGCATACAGTTACTATTCCAAAATATACAAGTATTATTTGGGTATACGGTACTATTCACATATATATTACTATTTATATGAATAGTAAAATTTTGCCATTTTTAAATTTTTGACATGGCGAATGAATGTGTAATGATCAAATTGACGGATACAAATTATTCAATGTGGAAATCCAGAGTGTAGGACTACCTCAATTGCAAATATTTGTATGATCCAATTGAGGGTGACGACGGAAAGCCGAAGGATATGAAAGATCAGTAGTGGATAAAGTTGAAGAAGCAGACATTGGGTACAATACCTCAATGGATAGATGCTAGCCTGTACAACCACGTGAGGAACGAAACAGATCCCAAAGTTCTTTGAAAGAAGTTAGAGGATATGTACGAGGCTAAAAATGCTCAAGGAAAAGTGTTCATGATTCGCAAAGTCATGAACTTGAAACCGATAGAGGGACAATCAATCACACAACACCTGAAAGACTTTGAAGGATTTGTAAGTGAGTTAGCAGTCACCGGTATGTCCTGGGAGGATGAGATGCCAGCATGTCTTTTGATAGGAACTCTACTAGATAGCTGGGACACTCTCGTCATATCATTGAGTAACTCAGCCCCAAATGGTGTGGTAACAATGTCTATAGTAAAGAATAGTCTACTTAACGAAGAGCTTCGTAGAAGGGACGTTGCCAGTACCAGTTCACAAGCCCTTGTCACAGAGAATAAGGGCCGAAGATAGAGTAGAGGTTGTGGAATGGAAAATCCAGACATAGATCCAAGTCTCGAGAGAAGAGGTCAAGCTACCACTATGGAAAGCAGGGTTATCTCAAAAGGAATTATCATTTCCTAAAGTAGGAGAATGCAAACCGAAGTAATGATGATGACAAAAACACATCTGCTGCAGTTACAAAAGAAGATGGAGAGGTGGCTTTAGTATCTCATGATGCAGATTGTTGTCATGTTGGAGATGCAGATACCGAGTGGATTGTAGATTATGGTGCCTCATACCACTGTGTTCCAAAAAGGGAATACTTCTCAACCTATAAAGTGAGCGATTATGGTACTATTAAAATGGGAAATAATAGTGTCTCATAAATGGTGGGAATCGACGATATCTGCGTGAAGGCAAGTGTCGGATGCACATTAACATTTAAAAATGTGCGATGCATTCCAGATCTTCGATTGAACTTATTATCTGTTAGTGTATTGGACAATGAAGGTTATCACAATCATACATGAGACAAAAATTGGAAACTCACCAAAGGATCGTTGGTGGTGGCTAAAGGAAGATTGTGTTGCTCGCTATACAAAACGCACGCAACAATATGTGCGGGTCAACTGAATACAGTTGGAGATGATGCTTCACCAAATTTGTGGCATAGGCGACTGGCGCATGTTAGTGAGAAAGGGTTGAATATACTGGCTAAGAAGTCCCTCATCCCATTAGCCAAAGAAAAAATTAACCCTTGTGATCACTGTTTATCTGGGAAGCAACATCGAGTTTCATTTCAGAAAAGCTCTAGAAGGAGAAATAATAAGTTAGAGTTGGTACACTCTGACGTTTGTGTTCCAATAGATACAGAATCCATTGTAGGAAGAAGATACTTTCTTGTATTTTATGAGAATGATATCATCAGTGAAAGATCTACACGTGATGGTGTTATTGATATTACACCGGAAAGCATTCTATCAGATGATGCCACAGAAAGAAGAATGCATCAATCAGAATAAGATGGAGAAGAAGAGCCAGTTGTGAGGGATCATGACACAATTGTAGATGAAGATATGAATGAAGAAGGTATTGAGCAGGGGGAGCCAGAGAACCCCATTCTACCAAAAGAAGAACCTCAATTAAGGAGGTCAATAAGAGAACGCCAACCATCTACAAAATACTCCAGTTCTAATTATATTTTAATCACTGATGAGGGGGAGCCTGAAAGCTTCCAAGATGTGCAATCTTGTAAAGATAAAGATTGTTGGATGAAGGCCATGCAGGAGGAGATGAATTCTTTGAAGGAGAATGACACGTACGAGCTCGTGAAACTTCCTAAGGGGAAGAGAACACTCAAGAACAAATAGGTGTACAAGCTGAAGAAAGATGATGGAGACCTAGTGAGACACAAAGCTTGATTGGTTGTCAAAGGCTTCACTCAAAAGAAAGGTATCGACTATGATGAGATTTTTTCACCAGTTGTGAAAATGTGTTAAATTTGAGTTGTGTTAGGTCTTGTAGCCAGCTTGAATCTTGAGTTAGAACAGCTTGATGTAAAGACCGCGTTCTTGCATGGGGATTTAGAAGAAGAAATTTATATGGAACAACCAAAAGGCTTTAAGGTTAAGGGAAAGGAGGACATGGTTTGTCGCTTGAAGAAAAGTTTGTATGGGTTAAAACAAGCTCCACGACAATGGTATAAAAAGTTTGATTCCTTCATGGTGAATCAAGGATACATGAGGACAGAAGCTGATCCATGTGTATATGTCCAGAAATTCGCTGATGAAAAATTTATCATTCTTCTCTTATATGTTGATGATATGCTAATCGTTGGACCAGATGCCAAAATGATTAGTAAGTTGAAGTGTGATTTGTCTAAGGCGTTTGACATGAAGGATTTGGGACTGGCAAGGCGAATTCTCAGAATTGAGATTACCCGAGATCGAAGGTTCTGCAGGCTATGGTTATCGCAAGAAAAATATATTGAACGAGTACTAGAAAGGTTCAATGTGAAGAATGCTAAACCAGTTAGCACTCCACTTGCCGCTTATTTCAAGTTGAGTAAGAAATCCTACCCTTCAACCAAGAAAAATAAAGAAGATATGTCAAATGTTCCATATTCTTCAGTAGTCGGGAGTTTGATATATGCAATGGTGTGTACAAGACCAGACATCGCTCATGCAGTTGGAGTTGTGAGTAAATTCCTGTAAAATCCCTAAAAGACACATTAGAAAGCAGTAAAATGGATCTTCAAATACCTGAGAGGAACTTCAAAGTTATGTTTGACTTTTGGAGTTGGAAAAGCTGCACTTGTTGGTTACACAGATGCAGATATGGCTGGTGACCTTGATGAAAGAAAATCTACATCGGGTTATTTCTTTACATTCTCAGGGGAGCTATTTCATGGCAGTCACGGTAACAAAAATATGTTTCATTATCAACAACCGAAGCAGAGTACAATGCAGCAGCGGAAGCAGGAAAGGAAATGCTTTGGTTAAAGCGATTCTTTACCGAATTAGGTGTGCAACAAGAAGAATACGTAGTTCATTGTGATAGTCAAAGTGCATTAGACTTGAGCAAAAATACTATGTACCATCCACGGACGAAATATATTGATGTAAGGTATCATTGGCTCAGACTTGCCATTGAAGAAAAAGAGTTCAAGTTGCAGAAGATTCATACAAACAACAATGCTGCTGACATGCTGACAAAGGTCGTACCAAAAGAAAAGTTTGACCAGTGCGTTGAAGCAACCGGGATGGACAGTCCCACAATGTAGTCGGGAGGGGGAGATTTGTTGAGTGGTGTCCCTCCTTATGGTGGGACCCACTAAATTAAAAAAAAAAAGAAAAAGGAAAAAGAGGCAGGTCGGCTGAATATTTTTCAAAAAGTGCACAATAAAATTACTGTGCACAATTCGGCCATACGCGTTTAAATCTCCTATAAATAGAGGAGGTTTTGCTCATTTTTAGTGCAGGCCAAGAAGGGAGAGCAGAAGAGACCAAGAGAGAAGAAACACAGATAAAAATGTAATCTGTGTAAAGAGCCATAGGAAAAGGGTTCCTAAGAGCTGGGTAAGAGAGAAAAATAGTGAGGTTTTGAGAAATACTTGAGTGCCATTATTTTGTAATATCTTAGTGTACCTACTATTATTTTTATAGTGGAAGAATTATTCGGAGTTGGTCCCGTGGTTTTTCCCTAATTTATTTGGGGTTTCCACGTAAAAATCCGCGTGTCCTTTATTCTGTTGCTATTATCTTTTCTCGTAATCTATTATTAGGCCTAACAAGTGGTATCAGAGCCGAAGATTATTTTATCAGTAAAATCCGTGGATATATTTTTCAAAAATAAATATACCACGACGACGAGAAAATTGCGGTGAATTCAGTGGCGCAGTCCGTTCGAAAAACCATCGCAGATACGTAATTTAAGTGAATAGTAAAATAGTTTATCAAATAATAGTATTCATATATAATACTATTCATATTCGGCCATCTTATGAATAGTATTATTTAAGTATACGGGAGGCATACGGTTACTATTCCAAAATATACAAGTATTATTTGGGTATACAGTATTCACATATACATTACTATTTCTATAAATAGTAAAATTTTGCCATTTTTAAATTTTTGATATGGCGAATGATGGTGTAATGATCAAATTGACGAATACAAATTATTCAATGTGGAAATCCAGAATGGAGGACTACCTCAATTACAAAGATTTGTATGATCCAATTGAGGGTGACGACGCAAAGCCAAAGGATATGAAAGATCAGTAGTGGATAAAGTTCAAGAAGCAGACATTGGGTACAGTACGACAATGGATAGATGCTAGCCTGTACAACCACGTGTGGAACGAAACAGATCCCAAAGTTCTCTGGAAGAAGTTAGAGGATATGTACGAGGCTAAAAATGCTCAAGGAAAAGTGTTCATGATTCGCAAAGTCATGAACTTGAAATTGACAGAGGGACGATCAATCACACAACACCTGAAAGACTTTGAAGGATTCGTAAGTGAGTTAGCAGTCACAGGTATGTCCTTGGATGATGAGATGCAAGCATGTCTTTTGATGGGAACTGTACCAGATAGCTGGGATACTCTTGTCGTATCATTGAGTAACTCAGCCCCAAATGGTGTGGTAACAATGTCTATGGTAAAGAATAGTCTACTTAATGAAGAGCTTCGTAGAAGGGACGTTGCTAGTACTAGTTCACAAGCCCTTGTCATGGAGAATAGAGGCCGAAGCACTCATAGGAATGGAAAATCCAGACATAGATCCAAGTCCCGAGAGAAGAGGTCATGCTACCACTGTGGAAAGTAGGGTCATCTCAAAAGGAACTGCCGTTTCCTTAAACAGGAGAATGCAAACCGTAGTCATGATGATGACAAAAACACATCTGCTGCAGTCACAATAGAAGATGGAGAGGTGGCTTTAGTATCTCATAATGTAGATTGTTGTCATGTTGGAGATGCAGATACCGAGTGGATTGTAGATTATGGTGCCTCATACTACTGTGTTCTAAAAAGGGAATACTTCTCAACCTATAAAGCGGGCGATTATGGTACTATTAAAATGGGAAATAATAGTGTCTCGCAAATGGTGGGAATCTGCGATATCTGCGTGAGGACAAGTGTCGGATGGACATTAACATTTAAAAATATGCGACACATTCCAGATCTTCGGTTAAACTTGTTATCTGTTAGTGTATTGGACAACGAAGGTTATCACAATCATACAGGAGATGGAAATTGGAAACTCACCAAAGGATCATTGGTGGTGGCTAAAGGAAGATTGTGTTGCTCGCTATACAAAACGCACGCAATAATATATGCGGGTCAACTGAATACAGTTGGAGATGATGCTTCACCAAATTTGTGGCATAGACGACTGGCGCATGTTAGTGAGAAAGGGTTGAATATACTGGCTAAGAAGTCCCTCATCCCATTAGCCAAAGGAAAAATTAACCCTTGTGATCACTGTTTATCTGGGAAGCAACATTGAGTTTCATTTCAGAAAAGCTCTAGAAGGAGAAATAATAAGTTAGAGTTGGTACACTCTGACGTTTGTGTTCCCATGGATACAGAATCCATTGTAGGAAGAAGATACTTTCTTCTATTTCATGAGAATGATATCATCAGTGAAGGATCTATACGTGATGGTGTTATTGATATTACACCAGAAAGCATTCTATCAGATGATGCCACAGAAAGAAGAATGCATCAATCAGAATAAGATGGAGAAGAAGAGCCAGTTGTAAGGGATCACGATACAATTGTAGATGAAGATATGAATGAAGAAGGTATTGAGCAGGGGGAGCCAAAGAACCCCATTCTACCAGAAGAAGAACCTCATATAAGGAGGTCAATTAGAGAACGCCAACCATCTACAAAATACTCCAGTTCTGATTATATTTTAATCACTGATGAGGGGGAGCCTGAAAGCTTCCAAGATGTGCAATCTTGTAAAGATAAAGATTGTTGGATGAAGGCCATACATGAGGAGATGAATTCTTTGAAGAAGAATGACACGTACGAGCTGGTGAAACTTCCTAAGGGGAAGAGAACACTCAAGAACAAATGGGTGTACAAGCTGAAGAAAGATGATGGAGACCTAGTGAGATAAAAAAAGCTTGATTGGTTGTCAAAGGCTTTACTCAAAAGAAAGATATCGACTATGATGCGATTTTTTCACGAATTGTGAAAATGAGTTCAATTCGAGTTGTGTTAGGTCTTATAGCTAGCTTGAATCTTGAGTTAGAACAGCTTGATGTAAAGACCACGTTCTTGCATGGGGATTTAGAAGAAGAAATTTGTATGGAACAACCAGAAGGCTTCAAGGTTAAGGGAAAGGAGGACATGGTTTGTTGCTTGAAGAAAAGTTTGTATGGGTTAAAACAAGCTCCGCGACAATGGTATAAAAAGTTTGATTCCTTTATGGTGAATCAAGGATACATGAGGACAGAAGTTAATCCATGTGTATATGTCCAGAAATTCCCTGATGGAAAATTTATCATTCTTCTCTTATATGTTGATGATGTGCTAATCGTTTGATCAGATGCCAAAATGATTAGTAAGTTGAA
This sequence comes from Euphorbia pulcherrima, assembly GCA_947683365.1. NCBI lineage: Eukaryota > Viridiplantae > Streptophyta > Magnoliopsida > Malpighiales > Euphorbiaceae > Euphorbia > Euphorbia pulcherrima. The sequence goes on from CANTUS010000014.1 coordinate 77,195,448, forward strand.
GTGTGATTTGTCTAAGGCGTTTGACATGGAGGATTTGGGACCGGCAAGGCGAATTATCGGAATTGAGATTACCCGAGATTGAAGGTCCTGCAGGCTATGGTTATCGCCAGAAAAATATATTGAACGAGTACTAGAAAGGTTCAATATGAAGAATGCTAAACCAGTTAGCACTCCACTTGCCACTTATTTCAAGTTGAGTAAGAAATCCTACCCTTCAACCGAGAAAAATAAAGAAGATATGTCAAATGTTCCATATTCTTCAGCGGTCGGGAGTTTGATGTATGCAATGGTGTGTACGAGACCAGACATCGCTCATGCAGTTGGAGTTGCGAGTAGATTCCTGTAAAATCCCCAAAAGACTCATTGGAAAGCAGTAAAATGGATCTTCAAATACCTGAGAGGAACTTCAAAGTTATGTTTGACTTTTGGAGTTGGAAAAGCTGCACTTGTTGGTTACACAGATGCAGATATGGCTGGTGACCTTGATGAAAGAAAATCTACATCGGGTTATTTCTTTACATTCTCAGGGGAAGGTATTTCATGGCAGTCACGGTTACAAAAATATGTTTCATTATCAACAACCGAAGCAGAGTACGTTACAGCAGCGGAAGCAGGAAAGGAAATGCTTTGGTTAAAGCGATTCTTTACCGAATTTGGTGTGCAACAAGTAGAATACGTAGTTTATTGTGATAGTCAAAGTGCATTAGACTTGAGCAAAAATACTATGTACCATGCACGGACGAAACATATTGATGTAAGGTATCATTGGCTCAGACTTGCCATTGAAGAAAAAGAGTTCAAGTTGCAGAAGATTCATACAAACAACAATGCTGCTGACATGCTGACAAAGGTCGTACCAAAAGAAAAGTTCGACCAGTGCGTTGAAGCAACCGGGATGGAGAGTCCCACAATGTAGTCGGGAGGGGGAGATTTGTTGAGTGGTGTCCCTCCTTATGGTGGGACCCACTGAATTAAAAAAATAAAAAACAAAGGAAAAAGGAAAAAGAGGCAGGTCGGCCGAATATTTTTTAAAAAGTGTACAGTAAAATTACTGTGCATAATTCGGTCATACGCGTTTAAATCTCCTATAAATAGAGGAGGTTTTGCTCATTTTAAGTGCAGACCAAGAATAGAGACCAGAAGAGAGCAAGAGAGAAGGAACACAGATAAAAATGTAATCTGTGTAAAGAGCCTTAGGAAAAGCGTTCCTAAGAGTTGGGTAAGAGAGAAAAATAGTGGGGTTTTGGAAAATACTTGAGTGCCTCTATTTTGTAATCTCTTGGTGTACCTACTATTATTTTCATAGTGGAAAAATTATTCGGAGTTGGTCCCGTAATTTTTCCATAATTTATTTAGAGTTTTCACGTAAAAACCTACATGTCCTTTACTCTACTGCTATTATCTTTTCTCGTAATGTATTATTGGGCTTAATAAAACAATAACTAAAATTTTGAGTCACAATCAGAAAGACACTAAATTAAATAAGAATTATCGTATAATACTTAATATTTTTTTTCACTGAGTTTCAAAAAGAATATGAAATTATGAAAATCGGAAAACAATTTTGTGACAAACCACCTTATAAGGAGATTTGACCACTGGATGGAGTAAGACCATAGTTTACCATTTAAAGCCGTTGTTAAGTGTTCACTATTTTGGGCCCTCCAACTTTTTTATTAGTGTTTGGATCAATATTTTAAAAAGCGCTAGCGCTAGTCGGGCGGTCGAAGGTTTAAAATGTTTAGGCGGGATTTAGGCGGAGCTTAGGCGGAATTTAGGCGGGAGCTAGGTGAATTTATATTTTTATTTTTTAAATATTTTTTAATATATAAAAATATAAATTCAGTTAAAAAATAAATTTTAATAATATAAAATTTTAAAAAAGATAATTTATATCATGTTTTTTAATTTGTGTTCTGAAAAATCCCGCATGGGCGCCGCCTAGACAGCCCGTCTAGGCCGATTTTTAAAATAAAAGACCCGCCTAAGACCGCCTAGCCCCGCCTTGGACCGCCTAGCCCTGCCTAAATCGGTCAACCGTCTAGGACCGCCCGACTACCTAAAATCACGGTGATATTATAAAAAATTCCGCCTAAACGCCGCCTAACCCGATTTTTAAAACACTGATTTGGATTGAGAAATTATACTATGAATAAGGTCTTAAGACGTTATTCTCCATAAATGACATGTTTTAGAAACTTTGTATTATTATATTCTAATATTTTATACATGTCTACACATATATTTATGGGGGAGAACACTCACGAAAATATTATCCATTGTATAATTTTTTGTTTGGCATAATATAGTCTATAGAAATCAGTAGAAGCCATTTTTATGGTTATAAACAAGATTTTAAAAAGTATTACATGCTAGTCGGATGGTCAGGGCTTCAAACGTTTGGACGGATCTTATGCGGTGTTTAGGCAAATTTATAAATTTTTTATAATTATTAATAAATAAAAGTATAAATTCAACTAAAAAAGAAATTATAATATAATAATATTTTATCCAAAATATAGTTTAGCATATGAAAACATAAGTCTTAGTTAATTTTTACATAAAAATACATCAATATTAAAATCAATTCCTTGAAAACCAATATTCTCACTAATTTTTTGGGGTTTATAGTGTACTATTTCTCGGTTTGAGATTCAAAATAAAAATTGTATGGTGAGACTATTTTATTGTACATTAGTTTTACTAACTGTGCTACCTTTTTTGAATTGAAAAAATTGACCTATAATTATTATAAGTATCACTATGTTAAAAATTAGAGAAAAAATCGGACTACGCGGTGCCAGGCAAAAAAAATCGGACTAGACAGTGCCTAAGCGGTAATATGTCGGTTCAGCCCTTGATAGCGTCCGAGCAATAAAAAATCAGACGACAAATCTCAAAATAATACCTAAATAAGACCTAAACAAAATAAGACGAAAAATTTTAAAAAACTAATTATAAATCATTATTTCAAAATACGAACATATTAATAATACGTTTACTTTTTACGTAACGACGAACATTTATGACTAACGGTAAAAGTTACAAGCAACTGTAAACATCAACAATTGAATTAAACATGCTCTAACCATGCTAGCTTTAAGCTAGAATCTTAATATGCTTAATTTTTACGTATATAATTATTTATTGTATTATATATTAAATTGGCATAAAAAATGGTATTGTGTTGTTGTAAATTCTCTATCACAATATAATGCCAAGTGTAAAAAATATCATATTGTTAAATATTAGAAACAGAGTGATAATAAAGTTCTTCACTCAAAAACAAAAAAAAAATATGATATATAATGTTAGGAAATTAGGACCCGCAGTGAAATAAAATATTTATTTTAGGTGAATATGACAATAATAAAATAGGAGAAATAAATTGGTGAAAGGAGAAAATAAATAATCCACTAATGATACAAAAAATGGTACAATAGAAATGAAGAAATAAAATACTCAAATCCTTAACTCAAATACACCCCAAACTCACTCTTACAAATATATATACAAGATGTGTATAAAACTCTCACAAAATGGAATGATCAAAACAGCAGGAGCACACGGGTATTTATAATTGCATTTTAGCCTACAAATATTGAATCTAAAATATGAAACTAAGGAAATAAAATCTAGCCAAAATATGAATCTATAGAGTAGAATTTGACAACTCTAAAAAATGACAAAATATTAGGTGATTAGTTGACTCATTTTATCGATATATGTTGTATGCTATTACCACCTATTTGAATATCAGACTAAGTACGTGGCTTGTGTGAAATCAAAACACAATTTACATATCATCTATTCTTCTTTAATCTTTTTATATGGTTGTTAGGTCTATGATCAATAAATAATGCTGGAGGAAGGAGATGATCGTTCGTATTGGGCATAATGTATTCCTTGTTTTTTTAATTTAATACTCCATTCGGTTTCGAAAATTAGTCGTTTTAAAGAAATTCACAAATTTTAAGAAGTAATTAATTGAGGGTATAAAATTACTTATTTACCCCTAAATTAGCATTAATTGAGTAATATGTGTAGTAGGATTGAGCTATAATTAATAAGGGTATAATAGGGAGAAAAGAGTAAAAGCTTAAATTAGAAATAGAGAATAACAACTAAAATGAGCAGAGAAAAGTGTGTAGAGTGATTAGATTTTAAAATCGAAAGAAGTATATAACAAGAATTTAACAAAGGTAACCATAAGAAAACCCACAAAAGATTTGGAAAACAATAATTTCATCTCTAAACGTGTCTTTATATTTGAAAAAATACAGGGAACTACCTAGAGGGAATTGTTTCTCGTCAAACAATGTTTCAGACTTATTCAAGAAAATGTAACAAACAAATTATGCACTCATTTATTATTGACTGAATGCATATAAATCATAATATTGTTTACAAGTAGCTCTGAATTTTCAATTTTGGGACCAAGACCTTCGGGATTCGAATTCTGGTATGGTACTACTTTTCTTTCTAACTTTAGTAACCAGGTAATAAAAAAGTATGACACAATTTGAGTGAAAGATTCCTGAAGCTTGGATCAATATATTCTTTTTAAGTGGAGTGGACTGTATTTAATACAGCTGAACGTATTGAACATGAATTACGCTGCAATCAAGTTAAAAATGAGGGGAATTTATAAAAAAAAAATTTAACTTTTTTAATCCCTCGAAAATTAATAAAAAATAATTTAATTAATATAAAAAAATATTTAATTAAATATTAATTAATTTTTAATTATTAAATAATATAGAGATATAAAAACCTGATTTTTTTATATATTTTCTAAAAAAGAGACGAACTTTTTAACAATAAAAGATGGTGCAATTGGGACCAGCCACTGTGCTAGTGACTTTTATGGTTAAATTTAATATTTTAAAGAGCACGGTAAGCAACAATATAATGCTCAAGTCTTAACTTAACTTGAGATATCCAACCATCATCCATCAAGTTTAATTTTATTTGAAGTGTAGAATAAATATTAATAAATGACACTACATTATAATCAGAATTTAATAGTATGTAGATAATATATAACTCACTTCAAATCATATTTTAAAGAGTGAGGTTTGCTCTCACATTTATAAAGAGTAATAGTACTTAAGTCTCAACTTAGTTTGAGATATCCAATAATTTTGGTGAACGTCGAATTCAATTTATATTAATTATGTTCGTTTTAGTTGAGAAAAACATACTTAAATATTCTTTCACTCATTAATTTTTTCCTTTTAAAAAAATATTATTTCATTAGGCTTACAATAATAATAAAGAATAATCCTATTTCTTACTTATATATGGACTTAACCTATAACTTTTTAGGTCATAACGTTAAAGCTTGACCACGAGGCTAACCTTACCACATTCATTTCATTGAATTCATTGCAACTAGCCCAAGTATATGGTTGTTTCTAACTTATTAGTTTTACGTAAATAGTGAAAATTTTCAGATGTCAACTCATTATTTTAAATATCAGCAACAGAGATCTCAAAATTTATTTTTATTTTCATCGCAGAAATTGTGGCTTGATTTTATCATTTTTAAAAGATAATAATAAAATTCTGTTCTTTTCGATTAATAAGTAGGTGTACTGATTGATATTAAATTGAACTGAATGATACTGAACTGTACTGTACTGAAATTGAATTGAATAATACGAATTATAATTAATAATACAAATAATATTTTTAAAATATTAAAATATATAATAATTAATAACACTTTAAATAATACTATACATTCTAATAAAATTTATTAATTATTACATATAATAATAATAATTAAATATACCATTATAAATTATCATTATTATTATTATTATATTTTATTATAATTATTATTATAAGTATTACCTTATTATTTTAATTGCTATCAACATTTATAAAATATTATTACTTTTATTTATTTATTTTTTTTTAATAAAATTATTTATCGTAGAAATAATAATTGATAATGTTAAAAATATTATTGTTGTTTCTTTTTCTTTATTATTATTTGTGTTTACTGATATTAATTAGTAATATTTATATAATGTATAAATAGAAATAACTAAAATTGAAATTGAAATGATATTAATCTTAATATTCATTGATTTTAATATTTATGAATAATAATATACATTAATAATATTGATATAATGCATAAACTGAAACTTAATATTGAATTCTGAATACTGAACTGAACTGAACTGAACTGAACTAATTGGTACTAAATTGAACTGAACTGAACAGAAAATAAGTTGAAAAGAACATGGCCTAAATTGGAATATTATGTTAAAATAATAAAATTAGTCTAGAGTTTCTATCAAGAAGGCAATACAAAAATAAAGTTCATTTTCCCTATTCAATCTAATAGCAAAATTCACCCAACATTTTTTCCATTCCATTTGGATATGATGTTAGATTAATTTTTAGTTTCACGATAATAGTTCATTTAAGGGCCATATTAAGTGTGAACTTGTGAAATATAAACTTAAATAATTAATGAATTGAGTTCATACTCTAACTGTTCATATAATGCCATGATAACTTTAAATTTAGCCAGTAAGTCAAAGATATAAGGAAGAAATTTTTCAGTCATTTTTCTCTATAAATACCAAGGGCCCTGAGCTTCCAATATACTAAAGTATTCAAACAAATGCACCATCTAAGAAGTATTAAAGAGCTCACAAGAACTCTAATAATTTTTTCAACTTTTCCAATTTCAAAGTTCCTAAATCAAAATTAACATAAATTGCTGGAGATAAGATTTCTATTTCTGCACTTGGTTAATAAATCTACATTAAGAGTAAATAAGATAAACTTACATATGAGAAATACAACAATTTATTTTGCTTTGTTTTAGATTTTGTTCTCTTTCTTTTGTTATAAACAGGAAACTTTTTTATTTCTCTTCTTTTAGTGAGGAAATGTAATTTTTGTTCTAATTTCATATGTATAGTTAAGTTTCTTTATATTAATCAAAATACTTTGTGCGTGTGTGATTTGCTAATGTATGATAATTTAATTTAAAGGAAATGTAACAAACAAATTTACACGGATATGCACTCATTTATTATTGACTGAATGCATATAAATCATAATTGTTGTGCAGCAAGTAGCTCTCAGTTTTCAATTTTGGGACCAAGACCACGATTTCCACACTCATGTTGGGACACTTTAGATTCCAATTCTAGTATTGTACTGTCTAACTTTAGTGACAAAGTAAGATAAAAAGTATGACCCAATTTGAGTGAAAGAATCTTAAAGTTGGATTAATATTAATTTTTTTTCTTTTTAGGTGAATTTTTATAATTTTATTGAACTTGTTAAACACGAACATGAACAAAATTAAGTTGAAAATAATACAACTTTAATAACCATAAAAGATGGTACAATTGGGAGTAGTCCATTATTCTAGTGACTTATAAACAACAACTATTATTAGTCACTCATCTAGACCATTTAGATCCTAACTATTTTAGACTATATTTTTTCCAATTCATTATCATTTCAAGTTTCATAATCATTAATTTCATTTATTTTAATTCAGTTCGCTTTAATCCAAAATAACAGACTAAAGTGTTCTTTCATTTCAGAGATTTCATTGTAACTAGCCCAAGTATCCGGGCCTTGTTATTAACTTACTAATTCTATGTAGTTAAACTGAAAATAGTGAAACTTTTCGATTTCAACTCATTATTTTCGATGTAGTAATTCATTGCAACTAGCCCAAAGGCTTGAACTTCAAACAAATCTGAAACCCCACATGTGAAAAGCATAGAAATTTAAATTACTTATAATTAAATTGAAAACTGAGAAATGCAAAAGGAGGGGGGCTGATTCGGGACGAGGTTGGTCGTTCGTTGGTGGGGTTTGGAAGAATTATTGGGATTTGCTCGATAGCTAGAGCTAAGTTGTGGGGGGGTGTTAGATGGCTTAACCCTTGTTTGGGACCGAAGTTATAGGAAGATCATGGTTGAAGTTGATAGCAAGTATGTGTTCGATGTTTTGTATAACAAGGAGGTGGCTATGAATGAATGTCATAACCTTATTTGGTCTATTCGAGAGTTGCTTGGTAGAGAATGCGAGGTAGTGGTTCAACATGTCTACTGAGAAGGAAATTGGAGTGCGGATAGAATGGCAAATATTGCAGTGTCACTTCCCGTTGGCTATCATGTCTTTGAAGAACTAGTTCATGGTCCGCTAGAAATTATCCTCCAAGATGCGGCTTGTGTTTGTTTCCCTGGACTAGGCTTGGTTTAGTCTCTGTACTTTACCTTTTACTATAAAAAAATGAAAAATAAATTTTGTGCTATAATGAGCCGAACTACTCGGCGCTCGACTCGGTCAACGCTCGTTCGAGCTCGGTTCATTAATAAATGAACTAGTTCGTGAATAAAATTTCAGGCTCGTTATTGTAAACGAACCAAGCTTGAACAAGGGAATACTCGGCTCGAAAGCTCGTGAACATGCTCGCGAACTAGTTCGCCAACAGGCTCGTTATTAGGCTCGTTAACAGGCTCGTTTACATTATTGAAAAGTTTAAACATTATATTTATGAAATAGATAGATTATGAAAAATATAAAATAGTGTATGGGTAAAAATGGATATAAAAATGTATGAAGTAAAATATAAAATATAAGATAAAGATTAAAGGAATAAAGTGATATATAAAATATGGATAAAAATAAGTCAAAACGGAGAAAAGATGGATATAAAGTCTAATAAAGGCAAGTTGGATCTAATCCAATCCCTATTATATATATTCATCAATCTTTATATGTTCAATAAAACTCTAATCTCATTTTCCTCTAAAAAAACGCAGCCGCCAAAACAACACTCACCTTCCTCTTCTTAGTACAGTAAAAATCATTTGTGGTTCTTAGATCCTTTATCCCCGATTCTTTATCTTACACATTCTATCTTTTTTATAGGCCGAGCTCTCGATTAAACAAAGCTCGAAGCTCGGCTCGGGCTCGGTTTGACCAAGCTCGAGCTCAATTCGAGTTCTTTAAAATTTAAACGAACAGAGTATTCAAGCTCAGCTCGACTCGTTTACATCGCTAGCTATACTACATCCGAAAGACCCAATATTGAGCCCAAATTGTTGTAATTGGCAAAAATGCCTAAAAATATATGTAGGTTCCATAATCAACAACAAACTATCTTCCATGCTGTTAATTTTGTATGTCTTTTATTTTGGCCCATAAAGTCATGATGTTTCAATTTATTTAGCATTATCTTGAATTGGACTGTAATATTATAAAGATCACATGTTTTACAGGGAGGAAGGAGTGATCCGTACCCATTTTATTTGCCCATTAATATAGTGGAAACACTTCTTACGGCTTATATATAATTTGATTGTATAAGAAAGACTTTTTTCCTTGTTTTGACTACCCAGTTCATTTAAATATATTCCATGAGAGTTGAATTTGAGTATGCCTCCAACATTCAGTCTATTTTTCGGGTCATTTCTAATTTTATATGTGTTTCCTTCAAATTAATTTTAACCTTTATTTTAATAAAATAAAATGAATCTTCATTTGAGCTGGATTGTTACTTGCATTCTCAGGAATAACAATAACTTTAGACCCAGATATTGATTAAGCCCATCTAGAACTATTATAAAATAAACTTGATCTAACTAAAAAATTCAAAAATCATACATATTTAACAGTGTTAACTAAATTTGAAACTTGTAAATGAAAAAATTGTTAGGCGAGCTAAAGATGTTCCATCATCATTAGTCACTAAAAATTTGATTAGAGGAGCGTGCAAGTTAACGCGTCAAATCAGGCGAGTGTGGTTTAACAACGGAGATGATTGTTAAAAGCGCGCCAAATTTGTTAACCGCTTTCTGTTCTCTGAGCGTGCTATCCTTGTCGATATATAATATTTCCCAATCTTCTCTTTCTTCTCCAATTTGCTAACCGCTTCTAATTCTCTCTAAGCTCTGAGATTCTTTTCTCTCTTTCAATTTTCGTTTTCGATTGATTCTTGCTTTTCATTCACTGTTTCGATGGCTGAGCGTACTATTCTTGTTACTGGCGGGGCTGGGTTTATTGGCTCACATACTGTACTGCAGCTTCTCAAGAGCGGATTTAGGGTTACAATTATCGATAATCTTGATAATTCTTGCGCTGAAGCTGTTGATAGGGTCAGGGAATTGGCCGGTCCTACGCTTTCTCAGAAACTTGAATTCAATCTGGTAAGATTTTCATTTCTGAACCGTTTAAGTTTTCTTGTTTGGGTGAAACTAGTTGATTGGGGGGCTTGTTTGGTTGCAGGGCGATCTGAGGAATAAGGATGATTTGGAAAAACTGTTTGCGAAAACTGAGTAAGTGAATCAGTTAGCTGTTTTCAGCTTGAAATTAGAGTCGATGAGATTTACGAGTTAGATTGTTGTGACTCAGTTTCTTTTAGTTCGATCTAGTGAAATTTGCTTTTAATTTTGACAATGGACAGATTCGATGCCGTGATTCATTTTGCTGGACTGAAGGCGGTTGGGGAAAGCGTTGCAAAACCTCTTCGTTATTATGAAAACAATTTAACTGGTACGATTAACCTGTATCAGGTCATGGCGAAACATAATTGCAAGAAGGTACATATTTCTTTCAATTTTTTCCTTTAAACTTCCGATTGCTATGAATTCATTGGGTTGACTTGCTTTTAAGGGAAGTGTTCTTGCGTTAGTCTATGTTCTTGTTCATTTCTGTTCAGTATTTGTTGTTGTGTGGTAGATTTGGCCATTGTTTTCCATTTTAGGCTAGTACTCTTCTAAACTTCTAGATCTTGTTTTGGCTTGCTTTATAATCTGTTATAATCAATGGAAGTATCTCTCATTGTGTTGTCTATGTTTTTGAATTAATTCAAAGGAAAAATCACAGTACACATAGAATTTCTGTTTACCTGTTATAATTATTTGATATATAATACCATATTGTTACATTATGTTTGGCAAATTTCAGTGAATTCAAGTTATATCCTCTATTGTGTTTATTAACTCAATGTTTCTTGATTCTTGCTGGTTGGCTTGTAAAATAGATGGTATTCTCTTCATCTACTACTGTATATGGCCAACCAGCAAAAAATCCTTGTGCTGAAGACTGTGAGTTGAAGCCTATGAACCCTTATGGACGGACTAAGGTACATATCACTCTCTCGTGGACAAATCTTTGTTTCTTGAGTTGTTATTTTATGCCAAATCTTGAATTTATCTCCAAAACATTATGATTAATACTATTGAACTTCATTGTAGCTTTACTTGGAAGAAATTGCCCGGGATATTCAAAAGGCAGAACCATACTGGAAAATAATCCTATTGAGGTATTTCAATCCTGTAGGAGCACATGAGAGCGGTAGGCTCGGTGAAGATCCAAAGGGTATCCCAAACTGTCTGATGCCATTTATCCAACAAGTTGCTGTTGGGAGATTTCCTGAGCTCAATGTATATGGTAATGATTATCCCACTAAGGATGGTACCACGGTATGTATTCTTCTTTATATACAGAAATAAACCATTTGATGTTCTTTTTGAGGTGGATTATATCTGACAACATTAATCTAAATACCTGCATATAATATGAACAGATCCGAGACTACATCCATGTTGTCGATGTAGCTGATGGTCATATCGCTGCTCTCCAAAAGCTTTTTACTCCTGAGAATATAGGTGAGGTTAATCAACATTCAATTTTTTTATTTATCCTGTGGACTAGCGAATTGGATCTTCGTTTAGCATTTGATTTTGTGCATTTGTTCGTGTAGGTTGTGTAGCCTACAATTTAGGTACGGGACGTGGAACAACAGTGCTTGAAATGGTAGATGCTTTTGAGAGAGCTTCTGGCAAGGTGATTATCTGTAATTTATTTGTTTATGCTTTTATGATCTTAAATAGAAATAATGCACAAGTATTAATTTGTCAAACAAAAAATTACAGAAAATTCCTGTGAAGATTTGTCCAAGAAGGCCTGGAGATGCTACTGCTGTTTATGCGTTGACAGAGAAAGCTGAAAGAGAACTCGGTTGGAAGTAAGTCATTTCTGTTTTCTATTTTCTTTCAAGTAATTATTGTTGATTACTGGGTATGTCTCTAATGGAATAATTGTTTGGATCTCGTGTTCATATTCAGGGCAAAATATGGGGTGGAGGAAATGTGCAGAGACCAGTGGAAATGGGCTAGCAACAATCCATGGGGTTATAAGAAGCCTTAGAGATTTCATGCTCTTGTTTGTGAGATGCAACAGTATACTGCCCTCTCAAGGGGTTCTTAAGTGAATACTACAGAATAATAATAGATAATACATACATGACAAAATTGGACCTGTCCTTTCAGTTCTTACTTTCTTTGTGTTCTTACAGTAATGACATGGGATAATTTTTGATTGAAGAGTTTGTTGAATGGTTTAGTTTCAGAATTAATTTTCACAAGTTAGATTTGGAGGAACTTTATTTGGTATTGGTGGACAAATCAGTCCAAAGAGAAACAAATGTGATGTTTACTTTGTTATTTTGGACTAATTTGATCCTGATATCATGTTGAAAAGGTTGAGTTGTTGCCTAGGTACCACGGAAACTGAAATGGACACGGAAACCGGAAAACGCCAGTACTAAAATATTCCACATTTAAAATATATTTGATCCCGATATCATGTTGAAAAGGTTGAGTTGTTGCCCAAATATAGTCTTGTACCAAATGTGACCCTTTATCTCTTGCTACATGCAAACTTGTTTGACATAAGAACCAATTTGGTGCCTAAAGTTGGCATATGTGATTAGTCTTGTGTCGATCCCACACTGAAAACAACACTAGTTCTATTTCCCATAAAAGAAAATTACAAGGAGTAGGGTATGATAAAATAAAATAAATGTTCGATTTAAATCATCGTAGAATATGCTCTGTTACTGAACATTATAATTTAAAACCTATGGTGGTTAAATTAAACTCATTGAGGATGAAATGGTAGTTCCAACATGTTAAGCTTTTGGGTCCCAGTTGCCGCCACAGCTGCACTTACATCGTGGTTCCGGTGGAATGTTTTACGGTTTCTTGTTTACGCGCTTTTTCCTGCAGCTAAACCTTGGAACTCGTTCATTTTCCAAATTTAATAAGAACGGGAGTTCTTCAAGTAACGGTAAAGCAGTTGTTCCACACATTTTCTTATAGTGCATCATATCTCTGAAGAACATATATTTTTGACTACTTTTACAATATAATTAGACAAAATAATATAGAACAGCCGTCAGTAATAAGTGACATCAATAAAAGACAGCATGAACAATTGAGTTGAGTAAAATATATTATTTACTAAACTGAAAAGAATACAACATAGTTCACTAATCAAGTTAAAAAGAATATTTTTTCTAAGAACACCTATTTAAACCTTTTTCTGTACAGGTGGGGTGGGTAGATTGAATTTTTACTGTCTGGGGTTACTATAAAAACCATCATCTACGATTCATATCAGCTTAAAAATTCCTAATAGCAACTAACTATCAGCACAGGCAAAAAAGGAACTCACTCTTCAAGCTCGAACACAACACGATCTAATTGATGATAATTAGCCATTTCCACTAATGGTTGTTGTTCTGTGTAGATTCATAGCCATAAGGGTTCTTGCTTGCCCAGTTCCATTGATCCCTACACATTTCTTCTATGCCATATTTGGCCCTGCCATTGGAACAAACACGAGGTCTAAATGTGCAATTGGTTTTGCAGACTAAACTTTGTTCTAACAGCAGTAGTTTATTGATACTTACTTCCAATTCAACTCCCGTTCTGCCTTCTCGGTCGATGCATAAGCCATTTCAGCATCGCCAGGACGCCTTCCAGCCTTTTCGATGGGAATTTTCTGTAACAATATTACAAGTTGATGAGCATTAACAGCAAAACCAAATACTACAGTATATATACGAATTGTACCTTTCCAGATGCCTTCTCCAATGCATCTACCATCTCCAAAACCGATGTTCCTTTTCCTGTGCCCAAGTTGTAAACCTCGCACCCTGTCAAACATAAATAACAACAAGATTCATGTGACAATTTCATGAAAAAGAGAAATAAATCCCACCGAAAAAGTTACATCATAAGTACATCTTGACCACTTCAGAATTGCAATTGAAGACCAAAAGAATTGGGATGAACATAGACCAGTACATGAACATACATCAAATCAAGAATTCTCATAGAAGGGATGAACTCCCCAAAAATCTAGATAAAATAAATTTATACTAGACACAATAAATGTAACATGCAAGCAAAGTTTTGCTAATAAAACAGTTGCTTTTATGAATTATAACTAGACATACCTATATTAGCATTAGAAAGCTTTTGCAATGCAGAAATGTGCCCTTCTGCTAAGTCAACAACGTGAATGTAATCACGTACCTAATAAGATAAGTGTCAACAAAATCAATTACAGCATAAATGAAAAACTCAGAACCTAGAATTACTAAAACTAGATGCTTTGAAATGCATTCTATACATACCCCAGTGCCATCCTTGGTTGCATAATCAGTGCCGAAAACATTCAGATGCTTTTGTCTGCCAACAGCAACCTGTTGTACGTAAGGCATGAGATTGTTCGGAATTCCACGTGGATCCTCGCCAATATAGCCACTAGGATGAGCACCAACCGGATTGAAGAATCTCAGCAAAATTATCTTCCATTCAGAATCTGGACGAAACCTCTCACGGCAGAACTTCTCTATGGCAAGCTGGAACATGACAAGTCATCAGGTTTTTTTTCTTACTCTTCGAAGAAACACGGGAATGGATCAAATTAATGCCATGAAAACATACCTTCGTATTACCATATGGGTTAATTGCACATAAGGGGGACTCTTCTGTACATGGTACTTCCTTTGGCCAGCCATAAACAGTGGCAGACGATGAAAACACAAGCTGGAAATTAAGGATTCAAGATTAGTTCGAATCATCACAACAAAACAACCCATAATTAATCAGATAATGTAGACTTAATCACTTAAATACCTTTTTGCAACCATGGGTAGCCATTACTTCCAGCAATATCATCATCCCATTACAATACTCTCACTGACTGATTTGAGCGCAGCAAAGTGGATAACAGCATCAAATTTATGGGGGAAAACAGTGAAAAATGATGATTATAACAGTTGCAGAGATCTGAGGCTGAGCATCAAATGAAAAACAAGCCATAATTTGTCAGAAACTATTAATATAGCAAATAAAGATCCATAAAACATACTTGGTCTCAGAGAAAACCTTTACTAGAGCTGCCTTGTCCCTGATGTCTAACTGTAAGCAAATAAAACACACAAATCAAATTAGCTATCAACCAGTCATTTACAAAAAAAAGCTGGACCCATTCACATCATTATACATCAAAAACACAACTGATTGCGAAACTCACTTGAACAAGGTAAGAAACCCAAAATTAAGCCCAATTCCATATCAGAAACCAAAATTTCCATATTCTCAGTTTCAATACTCAATGATTTTGAGTACGCGCAATTGAAGTAAAAATCATATTCTAAAGTAAAAGCCGAAAGTGCTTTTGATGTTAGGTTAAAACACAAAGAGTTTAATAAATCAAAGTAGAACTCCAAAATTGAAATTAAAAACAGAATTGGATGGGGAGAAAAAAGATGACCTTGTGAAAAGTGAGATTTTTGCCTTGTTTCCCGGGAAGTTCTTTGACTCTATGGAGAGCCATAATGGAGGAATTGCCGAGATTATCTACAACAACTACGTCTTAACCACCTAAAAGAAGCAGTAGTACAGTGTGAGTGCCAATATAACCGGCACCTCCGGTAACCAGGATTTGACTCATCGCGCAGGAGTGTGAATATCTTTTTGACCTAGAGAATGTTTAAGATGAACAACATATAAGCGGAATAACAAACGATTTTATAGAAGAAGGCACGGCGGGAAGCAGAGTTCAATTTGAGGTCGGCCAACAGTGCATGTGCACAACGTTTTGAACCTAGATGCACTAGCTAAAGGACTACTGCACTCAACCAACTTTACCAAAGTGTTTATATTTTGAGGGCCAATTTGGCCGTGAGTTTTTACAGTTTTTTTCAGCAGCTTTTCTGAAAAGCTCCATTTTTAAGCTTTTTTTAAAAGCTGTAGACAGTTTCTAATTAATTAATATGAAAGATCACAATGTATTGTTAAAAGCCAAAATATATAGTACTTATTAAAAGTTTGGGATTAGGATTCTCTAAAGTTCATTTTCAACTTTACAGTAAAGTTGAGCAATATCCAACCATTCATTATATTTTGAATGGCTAAGATTGATTGCACAACCCCAACAAAATTCTTCTCTCACTTCTTTTATCTCTATCTCTCTCTAACTTTACTCTAAAGGTACTTTAAAGAATCATTTCGCAAAAATTTGTGAAAACAACTTATTTTAAAAGCAGCTCAAACAGCAATATCAAATTAGCCTTTATAAATACATAATATTAAATATACTCTATATTCAGGGGGCTGAGCCATCTTTCACGTATATCTAACCCACCCTCGAAGAAGAAGAAGAAGAATAAGGGTGAGTGTAGGATTATACTGTTACCACGGGGGACTGTTATAATAATTACAGTTATTGAAATTTAGTTTTTTATTGTTACTGATAAAGTATATTTTCAAAAAATTTCAGTTCTCATCATCTAAATATTTAATATATGTATAAATATGTATGTCCTCTAACTTGGTTGCAAATCAAATAGTAAAAAGACGTATAAAGATTAACAATGTCGTTTTGTATATAAACCATTCTGTACTTGATTTATTTTCATTCTACAGTATTTTCGAATAGCAATAGTTATAACTAACAAGTAAGAAAAATTCCAAATTCATTAACTTTTTCGAAAAGTAATTAAAAATAATCTCACATTTGGTAAATGGAAAGGTATTTTTTTTTTTTAGAAAAAAAAATTTCGAAAGTATTGAAAAATGGAGTTCATGATGGCTCATAAGTCGACGAAACATGTACAATGTATCTTTACACAAAATCAAAGTACTATAATTATAATGCATAGAATGACATTATAAAAAAACCCTACGTTAAAATAAGAGAAAAACATAAACAATAATCTATATTTATTAAGTTCAAATTCATATTATCAAATATTAACGATCATAAAAATTATATGTTGGTGTAAATTATAGTTTCCTAAATTATAGTTTGGCCTAACAGAGCTTATGAGCTAAGCCCACAAACTCAAAAGCTCAAATCCCTAATTTAAACTCATTAATCCGATTTGTCCATACCCTAGCTATTTATTATCTTCTTCTTTTTAGCAGCAACTTATTTTCATTTTCTCTCAACTGTGAAACCTTTCCTTTTCTCTTAAAATTTGTTGCAACTCCGATGCCTCTGATAAGGCGATTCTTGAAGCTTTGAAAGGCGAGTGAGAAGGCACGTGATATTTTGTTGAGAAGCGGTTACTAGAGGTGAAACGGTTATTGTTTTGCGGCTATAAAAGGATGAAGGGTTCACTGATTTGGATATGCGAGATATTTTTTATGTTTGGCTGTGATTGTTGTTCTTAGATCTCTTGATTTGTTCTTGGTGGTTTTGTGAGGCTGTTAATCTTTGTTCTCTATCTCGTTTTAGCTCTCTGAGTTAGATCTTTTCAGATTGCTAGTTTAGAGATTTAGATTATTTTTAGCCTGTTAATCGTAACTCATTTTGTATCTCTTTTGCCATTAATAAGAATCTACTAAAGTCCTATGCCCGGTGACGTATCTCGATTATTAGTCCTTCGGGTAAACGTAAAAATAGGAGGGAACTCCGTTAAGTTCTTGTGTTCTTTAGTTTTTCCTGCGATTTAGCTTTTGAATGCATGTTTAATTTATGTAATCTTGGGCAAAAATTGCAACACTATGACGTTATGTATAACATCAACTAATTTTGCAAATCGAAAGCAATTTTGCTTAAAATAGATATATTTAAGTACTTAAGGTGAAAATTGAGATGTATTCATTTGACTTGAAACACATGACGCACAATTCAGTGATAATTTATCAAAGTCTAGTATAGAATCCATAACTTAAGAATACAATCGCAAAATAGAAACTCGATAAAACATCATGTATAAACCATTTCACACAAAAACTAGTTAAAAACAATAATAAACGGTGGAAGAAATTTATTTATTTCTTCTCAAATAAAATTTTAGCATAGAAGAGGGCAAAAATTAGATAGTAATGTCATCTGTAACTTATTACTCTATATTTTCACTCTATAAACTTTATTTTTATGGCTTATAAATTTGTTACAACAAGTACTCAAGCTCATTACTTTATTTGTCCACTCCAAAAAAATCCCTTTTATCAAAGAATATTTTTATTATTTTTCTTCAAAAAAAAGAATATTTTTATTATTATTACATCATCTATAAAATATTATATTCTTATTATTATTTAACGAAAAAAAATTCAAATTTCAATATTCTTCCTATGTGAAGAAAATATAAATTAAGTATAATATAGCACAATTAATATTTGATATCAATATTAAATTACAAATAATATAAATATATTTTTTAAAATAAAAAATAAACACATTAAATGTTTTTAATAAGTATTGTAAACACATCCAAATTATTAACCAACTAGTAAATAATAAAATTATAACTAATTATTCAATAATTTATTTAGATATAAATTAATAATGATATTATATTTCTACTCCAAAAATGAAGTAGATCTCTCTAAATTTAGATAATTTCATATTCTACTCCAATTTCGTCAAAAAAATGGAATAAGGTTGACTTGCCCAAATCTAAAACTCTAAAATTCAAATTGTAGACCGTTAATCCCAAATCTTATATTTCAAACAAACTAAACATGTTTCTATATCACAATAAAGACTTACATAACCTAATAGTGATTTTACAATGGGATAAGTATGGAAATAAAATCCATTGAACGTTAAGAGTAAATTGGATAGGACCGATTAATCCCCCTTTCCCCTCATTAGTTTATACTTATCTTATACAAACTAACTGTATATGTGTATCAGCAAATGTATTCCAGTTGTTGATATTGAACCTTTTCAGATTTTTTTAGATACTAAGAAGCTTTTTTATGCTTATATATATCCATGCTAATTGGATACCAATACACTTCACTTATCCATTAATTCTTTTTCTTTCTTTGTGCATCATAATCAAATAATAGCCATGACCAAGATTTCAATTCCAATTTCAAAACTAGCATTGCTTATTATGTTGTTTGTGGTTTTAGTGGCTAATAGTCATCTCTCGAGTTGCCGTCACATTCGCAACCACATAATTCATCAAACAATGCAGCCAACAAGCCCGCAAATTTCTACTGCAAATCCTTCCGTTGAAGAGGCTACATTATTTATGATCAATCGAATTTATGGACGTTCTTACAGAGAAGTTCCCGGTGGACCAGATCCAATTCATCATCGTTAGAATAAGTAACAACATGTTATGTTATTCAATCATGTATACTTCATGATAATTATAATAAAACCGAAGAGTAGAATATATTATTAATTAAATGTGCATATGTGTTCATTTCAACCATGCATTTATGTTCATAAAGATATATGTATTTTTTTTTGTGTCAATTTAATTTTGCTAGATTCACAAGCCCTAAAATTTGTCAAAATCTTGCCAGTGTAGAAGATAGTATTCTTAACCTAATGGGAAATGGAGACATACGAAACAAAAAAAGAAGCGGCATCATTTCGCTGAGAATATTTGAGACTAATTAAAAACAGTATTGCTTACTATTCTTTGAATAACTGTTTTTCAGTTGCAGGATTCTCCTTTACAAAGATAGCATAGATACTTTGCTCTCGATAATAATACCAAAATGGTGAGATAACAGATTTGAGATTTCTGTTTTTTCTTTTATTTTTAGTTCATAACTCCATTTTTCTACATATTTGGTACTGTAAATTGAATTCACTTATTGATACTAATATAATTTAAATATGATATATGTTTTTTGCACATTTTGTTTCGTGAAAAACAAATTTCTTTGTTATAATATTTTCCATTGAAAATTATAAATTTTTCAATGTTTGGTATATATATTCTAAGATAGAAAATTTTTTTTTATAAGAAAAAAAGTTAGTAGTGAAAGAAGGCTAAACATCCTAACTAGGTTGGCACCTCTAGAACCTCTTTAAAACTATTAACCTTGAGTTGTATATAAGATAGAAAATTTTCAAATAAGAAATCAGCAATAAAATAATTATGATAAATGAATATATGTAATATGATTTCTCTTTCAATTATAAAATAACTTTCCGTAGAGGGATGTATTTTCCCTTATTTTTAAATTATTTTTCTTTGCCTTGAAAACTTTTTTTCATTGATTTACTTTCCTCTAAAAAAACCTATGTCAAAGAGAAAAACATCAACAACAATCTATATTTATTAAGCTCAAACTCATATTATCAAATATTAACAATCATAAAAACTATGTGTTGGCCTAAATTATAGTTTGACCTAGTAGCTTATAATCTAAGTCGACAAACCCAAAAGCCCAAATCCCTAATTTAAACCCACTAACCCTGTTTGTCCATACTCTGGCTATTTATTCTCTTCTTCTTTTTAGCAGTCGCTTATTTTCATTTTCTCTCAACTGTGAAACCTTTTCTTTTCTCTTAAAATCTGTTGCAACTTCGATGCCTCTGATAAGGCGATTCTTGAAGCTTTGAAAGGCGCGTGAGAAGGCACGTGATAATTTGCTGAGAAGCGGTTACTAGAGGTGGAACGGTTATTGTTTTGCGGCTATAAAAGGATGAAGGGTTCACTAATTTGGGTATGCGAGATATTTTTTCTGTTTGGCTGTGATTGTTGTTCTTAGATCTCTTTATTTGTTCTTGGTGGTTTTGTGAGGCTGTTAATCTTTGTTCTCTATCTCGTTATAGCTCTCTGAGTTAGATCTTTTCAGATTGCTAGTTTAGAGATTTAGATTATTTTTAGCCTGTTAATCGTAACTCCTTTTGTATCTCTTTTGCCATCAATAAGAATCTACCAAAGTCCTATGCCCGGAGACGTACCTCGATTATTGGTCATTCGGGTAAACGTACAAATAGGAGGGAACTCAGTTAAGTTCTTGTGTTCTTTAGTTTTTCCTGCGATTTAGCTTTTGAATGCATGTTTAATTTATGTAATCTTGGGCAAAAATTGCAACACTATGACGTTATGTATAACATCAACTAATTTTGCAAATCGAAAGCAATTTTGCTTAAAATATATATATTTAAGTACTTAAGGTGAAAATTGAGATGTATTCTTTGACTTGAAACACATGACGCACAATTCAGTGATAAATTTATCAAAGTCTAGTATAGAATCCACAACTTAAGAATACAATCGCAAAATGGAAACTCGATAAAATATCATGTATAAATCATTTCACACAAGAACTAGTTAAAAACAATAATAAACGGTGCAAGAAATTTATTTATTTCTTCTCAAATAAAATTTTAGCATAGAAGAGGGCAAAAATTAGATGGTAATGTCATATCTAACTTATTACTCTATATTTTCACTCTATAAACTTTATTTTTACAGCTTATAAATTTGTTACAATAAGTACTCAAGCTCATTACTTTATTTGTCCACTCCAAAAAAATCCCTTTTATCAAAGAATATTTTTATTATTTTTCTTCAAAAAAAAGAATATTTTTATTATTATTACATCATCTATAAAATATTATATTCTTATTATTATTTAACGAAAAAAAATTCAAATTTCAATATTCTTCCTATGTGAAGAAAATATAAATTAAGTATAATATAGCCCAATTAATATTTGATATCAATATTAAATTACAAATAATATAAATATATTTTTTAAAATAAAAAAATAAACACATTAAATGTTTTTAATAAGTATTGTAAACACATCCAAATTATTAACCAACTAGTAAATAATAAAATTATAACTAATTATTCAATAATTTATTTAGATATAAATTAATAATGATATTATATTTCTACTCCAAAAATGAAGTAGATCTCTCTAAATTTAGATAATTTCATATTCTACTCCAATTTCGTCAAAAAAATGGAATAAGGTTGACTTGCCCAAATCTAAAACTCTAAAATTCAAATTGTAGACCGTTAATCCCAAATCTTATATTTCAAACAAACTAAACATGTTTCTATATCACAATAAAGACTTACATAACCTAATAGTGATTTTACAATGGGATAAGTATGGAAATAAAATCCATTGAACGTTAAGAGTAAATTGGATAGGACCGATTAATCCCCCTTTCCCCTCATTAGTTTATACTTATCTTATACAAACTAACTGTATATGTGTATCAGCAAATGTATTCCAGTTGTTGATATTGAACCTTTTCAGATTTTTTTAGATACTAAGAAGCTTTTTTATGCTTATATATATCCATGCTAATTGGATACCAATACACTTCACTTATCCATTAATTCTTTTTCTTTCTTTGTGCATCATAATCAAATAATAGCCATGACCAAGATTTCAATTCCAATTTCAAAACTAGCATTGCTTATTATGTTGTTTGTGGTTTTAGTGGCTAATAGTCATCTCTCGAGTTGCCGTCACATTCGCAACCACATAATTCATCAAACAATGCAGCCAACAAGCCCGCAAATTTCTACTGCAAATCCTTCCGTTGAAGAGGCTACATTATTTATGATCAATCGAATTTATGGACGTTCTTACAGAGAAGTTCCCGGTGGACCAGATCCAATTCATCATCGTTAGAATAAGTAACAACATGTTATGTTATTCAATCATGTATACTTCATGATAATTATAATAAAACCGAAGAGTAGAATATATTATTAATTAAATGTGCATATGTGTTCATTTCAACCATGCATTTATGTTCATAAAGATATATGTATTTTTTTTTGTGTCAATTTAATTTTGCTAGATTCACAAGCCCTAAAATTTGTCAAAATCTTGCCAGTGTAGAAGATAGTATTCTTAACCTAATGGGAAATGGAGACATACGAAACAAAAAAAGAAGCGGCATCATTTCGCTGAGAATATTTGAGACTAATTAAAAACAGTATTGCTTACTATTCTTTGAATAACTGTTTTTCAGTTGCAGGATTCTCCTTTACAAAGATAGCATAGATACTTTGCTCTCGATAATAATACCAAAATGGTGAGATAACAGATTTGAGATTTCTGTTTTTTCTTTTATTTTTAGTTCATAACTCCATTTTTCTACATATTTGGTACTGTAAATTGAATTCACTTATTGATACTAATATAATTTAAATATGATATATGTTTTTTGCACATTTTGTTTCGTGAAAAACAAATTTCTTTGTTATAATATTTTCCATTGAAAATTATAAATTTTTCAATGTTTGGTATGTATATTATAAGATAGAAAATTTTTTTTGATAGGAAAAAAAGTTAGCAGTGAAAGAGGGCTAGACATCCTAACTAGGTTGGCACCTCTAGAACTTCTTTAAAACTATTAACCTTAAGTTGTATATAAGATAAAAAATTTTTAAATAAGAAATCAATAATAAAATAATTACGATAAATGAATATATGCAATATGTTTTCTCTTTCAATTATAAAATAACTTTTCGTAGAGAGATGTATTTTCCCTTATTTTTAAATTATTTTTCTTTGCCTTGAAAACTTTTTTTCATTGATTTACTTTCCTCTAAAGTCACAAACAAAAGGGAAACATTTATGGAACAAATATTTTCTGCAAAAAAATTAATGAAGAATTAATAAGACCAGTATTTATTAGCCTAAAAATATTAATTGAGAATTTTATTGAGGGAAAAAATCGAAGTAACTTTGATGCCTATTCCCTTTTTTTCACTTATTTTCAGCTTGAGGACATATTATTCAGTTCATTATTATTATTATTATTATTAAGTAAAAATTAAAATAATTATAATAATTAATCATAATATAATAATATTAAGAATAACAGTAACAGTATTATTATTATAACAATTATCATCTATAACATTTAATTATTAATGATATGATTAAATTCATAATTATTAGCTAACAAGGATGAACCCCTTGTCTATTTAGCAAAGGTTTATCTTAGTGATTGAGCCTTAAAGCTATGTCCTAGAAGTTATAGGTTTACATACGGGTGGTGTGAGACATGGTTTAAAAAAACCCTTGTCTATAGTGACTAATTTAAGCTTGATTTGAGCTTAGCCAATTACGAGAACCCAAACCTGTCAAAATAAGGAAAAAAAATCCTTTCAAAATCAGGACTCAATTGGGTTAAATCAGAACAAATTATTTTTATAGTCATTTACTAAGAACGAAATTCTATTTTGTGTGCTTGAAATTGATTCCACTAAGCTTTTTAGATCTTCCTTCATATCCAACCTTTCCTATATATATTTTGCAAATTGGTTTAGTTATAATTCACCTTAGTAATCATCAAGCTTTTAAAATTTGGCTGTTCTGCTTAACTTCTCTTTTACAAAACAATGTAGTTGTTTATACTTTCAAACCAATCATAGCTTTTCTAATTTGCTAACAATCGTTATTCCAAAATGTTCATTTTCCGAGGTTTTCTAATTGTTGGATAGCTGATTCATTATTAAACTATTTAATATATTTTACAAAAATTATAAATACTATTATGCTTATATCAAGTATATTTTTAAATTAAAAAGTATAATATCTATTCCAAAGGATATCTCCATGTTGGAGAGATGCCTTTAGATTATATTTTTCAAACTTTATAGTATTTTATTTCCGGTATATATCATATATGGTGATGGCTATTGGCTAATAGTCATCCCTTGTTACTCTCAAACAAAATAAAGCTCAATAAGTATCCAATAATATTCTATAGCAAAAACCTTCTTTTCATGGTACCAAAAATTGTTAGTAGTCAACTCTCGATATGGCGTGGCCCTCGTATTGTAGAGAATTAACGGACTTAGAGAGTGTTGAGCTCGATAGATGAGTGAGCACACAAGTGGGGTTGAGCGCATCTAACACAACCAATTGGCTTGTATTAATGCCCAATCTACTTCACTTATATAACACTCTTTTCATTTGCAGATTTTCCATGAGGGATATCTCCAACACAAATGACTTATGGCTTAATAACAAAAATATGTAAGATCAAACCGTTATAACTATTTCTCAAAAATGAAATAAAATATTTTGTGACATAACAATAATAAGTTCTCAGGTTGTTTAATTATGTCAACTTCTTCTTGTTCCTCTCCTTAGTTTCTTACCTTTGTAGTTTTGATTGTATAAATATGTAAGTTGTATTATGGTAAATGGTTAATTAAACATGTAAGGAAATTTTTAATAATAATGCCTTCTTCTTCTTCTTCTTCTTCTTCTTCTTCTTCTTCTTCTTCTTCTTCTTCTTATTATTATTATTATTATTATTATTATTATTATTATTATTATTATTATTATTATTATTATTATTATTATTATTATTATTATTATTATTATTATTATTATTATTATTATTATTATTATTATGTGACCTATCACAACCAATGACATATGCAAAAAGTTTATTTTCAAAGAAAAAAATTGGAAAATACTAATGTCGTCCTTTGAATTTGACACTAACTTGCTTCTCTAAACTTTCACAAATTCCCAATGTCATTCTCGACTTTACAAAAACTGCTAATTTGTTCATTAAACTTGTCTAAAGTCTCTTATTAGCCCCTTCAGCTTGGATAAATTAAACCATATAACCACTTTTATCCTATATGACATCTAACAAATAAAGAGTCATCATGTCAACTAGAAGGCGAAAACTAATGCACTTTAGGTGGAAATTGAAACTTTTGAGATTTATGGGAGGTAGTATGCATTTAGTGTCAAATTCAATTGGCTAACTATAGAAGTATAAAGCTTTTCATTAGAGTCATCATGTTGTCATTCCACTATTTGACTTCCAATTAACGAAGTAATATATTATTGGAAATTGACTATATACGGAAGAAATTATAATAATAATAAAGAAGGCATGGAGAGAATTTGAGAGAAACTTTTATTTCTTATTTATGAGGTATATCTCAAATGAAGAAATTGAATTCCTATTTATAGAAAAATTCAACGGTAAAAATGGTAAATAAGTAAGAAACATACTACATCAAATATTAAAGATAGGTAAAAAAGTAGAAAACATATTATATCAAATATTAATGTCGTGGACCCCGCCTTTATCAATAATTCAACACTCCCCCTTTGATGTATCATCTGCCGCGAATAGGACACTGCCTCGTTAAAAATCTTACTAAGGAAAAACCCTGTGGGATAAAAACCTTAGTTAAAGAAAAAAAGAGTACAGTGTTTACTCCCCCTGTTCGCAAGTTAACTGGAGATCCTTAAGCCGACGCATCCCAATGCTGTAAATCAATTTCTTGAAAGTTGAGGAAGGTAAAGCCTTGGTAAACAATATGCTAAATTGTTACAAGAGCGGATTTGTTGAATACTGATTTCACCATTCTTTTCTAGATCATGAGTGAAGAAAAATTTTGGTGAAATATGCTTTGTTCTGTCTCCTTTAATATAGCATTCCTTCAATTGAGCAATACAAGCAGCATTATCTTCATATATTGTTGTTGGATCTTCCTTGACCATAACTTTTTCACATGCTTCTTGGATATGTTTGATTAATGATCTCAACCACACACATTCACGACTTGCCTCGTGAATTACTATTAACTCCGCATGATTTGAGGAAGTAGCTGTAATTGTTTGTTTTATTGATTGCCAAGATATAGCTGTTCCTCCATATGTGAATAAATAGCCTGTCTGAGATCGAGCTTTGTGTGGGTCGGATAGATAACCCACATCCGCATAACCACCTAATTTAAGCTTAGACTCATATGGATAAAATAAGCCTAAATTTGTAGTTCCTCGAAGGTAGCACATTATATGTTTAATTCCATTCCAATGTCGTCTTGTAGGTGTAGCGCTGTATCTTGATAATAAATTAACAGAGAATGCAATGTCCGGTCTTGTGTTATTAGCAAGATACATCAAAGCACCTATTGCGCTTAGATATGGTACTTTAGGATCGATAACTTTTTCATTATTTTCTCTAGGATGAAAAACATCCTTTTTCACATCGAGTGATTGTACAACCATTGGGTTACTCAATGGATGTGCTTTGTCTATATTAAATTATTTCAGGATTTTTTCTATGTAGTTTGATTGATGCTCTAAAATTCCTTTTTTAAGGTGCTCAATTTGCAAACCAAGACACGATTTTGTCTTTCCAAGATCTTTCATCTCAAATTCTTTTTTTAAAGAATCAACTGCTTTTGGAATCTCTTCTGGAGTTCCAATAATGTTCAAATCATGAACATAAATTGAGATAATAATAAAATTAGATCCAAATTTTCTTATAAAAACACATGGACAAATTGGATCATTTTTATATCTTTCTTTCAATAAATATTCATTGAGACGATTATACCACATGCGCCCAGATTGTTTTAATCCATATAAGGATCTTTGTAACTTTATCGAGTAAAGTTCTCATTTGCCATGTTTTTCTGGCAGCTTTAATCCTTCAGGATTTTCATATAAATATCATTATCAAGCGAACCATAAAGGTAAGATGTGACAACATCCATCAAGTGCATTTGTAAATTTTCTTGCACTGCAAAACTAATAAGATATCTAAAAGTTATT
The DNA here is from genome assembly GCA_947683365.1 of Euphorbia pulcherrima. Classification (NCBI taxonomy): domain Eukaryota; kingdom Viridiplantae; phylum Streptophyta; class Magnoliopsida; order Malpighiales; family Euphorbiaceae; genus Euphorbia; species Euphorbia pulcherrima. The sequence goes on from CANTUS010000014.1 coordinate 77,223,089, forward strand.
ACATCCACCACCAGAGAATATGTCTCCTCATAGTCTATCCCAGGTCTTTGGGAAAACCTTGTGCAACTAATGTGGCTTTATATCTTATTCTTTCATTTTTCTCATTTCTTTTTCTAATAAAAACCCATTTATTACCAACAGGTTTTACGTCTTGTGGTGTTCGAACTACTGGTCTGAATACTCTGCGTTTTTCAAGAGAATTCAGCTCTGCTTGAATTGCTTCTTTCCATTTTTGCCAATCATTTCTACTTTAGCATTCTTTAATAGATGTTGGCTCATAATCCACATTTTCATTTTCAATATTGATTGCAACATTATATGAAAAAATATGGTCTATAACTATTTTATTGCGATTCCAATTTTTTTAGTATTGATATAATTTATTTGAATTTCTTCATTTTCAATAGCTTCACGTATTTGCACTTTAGGTGCTTGCACTTCTTCTGGAAGTGTATTTATATTTATATCCTCAATGGGAATATCTCCATTATCAATAACTCTCCTCCTTTTTGAATTTTTATTCTTTGAACCAATAGGTCGTCCACGCTTCAGGCGTGTTGGAGTATTATCCGTAGGTTGTTCTTCAGGAATCTCAATACGAATTAGCGCATTTACTGCCGGTACATGCGATTTCGTTACTCTTTTAGGAATAGCGAGTGCATCAGGTAATCGATTTGCTAAATGTTGAAGATGGATTATTCTCTATAGTCCTAGTTCAGAATCATTTGATTTAGGATCCATATGAGAAAGTGATGAAGCATTTCATATTATTTTCTTTTCCAAAATTGGGCTCTTATTCTCTCCCCCTAATTTTGGAGAAGTGCTTTCATTAAAATGACAATCTGTAAATAATGCAATAAACCAGTTAATGGCTCGAGATATTTAATTATTAAAGGGGATTCATAGCCAACATAAATTCCATCTCTTTTGAGGACCCATTTTAGTCCTTTGTGGTGAAGCAATAGGCACATATGCTACGCAACCAAAAATACTAAGATGAGAAATACTAGGCACATGGCCAAAAGCTAATTGTAATGGAGAATAATCATGATAACTTACTGGTCTTAAACGTATAAGAGATGCTGCATGTAATATTGCACAACCCAAACTGTAGTAGGAAGATTTGTTCGCAAAATTTAGCGATCGTGCAATTAATTGCAGACATTTAATAAATGATTTTGCTAGACCATTTTGTGTATGAACATATGCTACAGTATGTTCAAATTTTATTCAAATCGACATACAATAATCATTAAATGTTTTGGATGTGAATTCTCCAACATAATCAAGACGAATTGATTTAATAGGATAATCGGGAAACTGTGCCCGTAATCTTATAATTTGAGCAAGTAACCTTGCAAATGCCATATTTCATGAAGATAATAAGCATACATGTGACCACCTATTTGAAGCGTTAATTAGAACCATAAAATATCTAAATGGTCCACGTGGTGGATGAATTGGTCCACTATATCACATTGTATGCGCTCTAAAAATGCTAGCTATTTTATTCCAACCTTAATTCTGGAAGTTTTATTATTATTTTTCCTTGCGAACAAGTAGCACAAAATAATTCATTATTTTGAAGAAACTTCTGGTTCTTCAATGGATGCCTATGTAAATTTTCAATAATTTTTCTCATCATTATCGAACCAGGATGAACCAGTCAATCATGCCAAATTTTATAAGTATCTGAATCTATAAACTTCTGGTTTATAGTTAAATTGGCTTCAATCATATTAACATATGTGTAGTATAAGCCACATGAAAGAGTATAAAATTTGTCAAGTATACATTTCTTACTTGAAATTATTTTTGTAACATAAAGACATTCTTTATTATCTTCGCTTACTATTTCAATATGATATCCAATTTTGCGAGAATTTGGGGAAAATAATGCATCATTTATAATAAGTTTTGTTCCCCTTTGTAATATAATACTGGCTCTTCCGGAGTCTTTAACAATTTTTATTTGTCCCGATATTGTGGTAACAACAGTTTCACCCCTTTTAAGAGTATTAAAATATCTTGCCTCTTTGAGAATAGTATGGGTGGTGGCACTATCTACAATACATAAATTTGCTTCATTTTCCTTGAAGTCGTATAATACCGGAAAAGAATTCATTTTCTTTATTGAAGGAACGAAAGATGCATTATTATTTATTCATAAATAAACATTGCATAAAAAGTGTATTAAACAGTAATAACAAAAGCAAATCAATAATGACATAAAAATTATAATATATTAATTAAGCAAAATATATGAAGTAATTATTCAAATTTTTCCTTACCACTGGTGCTGGGTAACAGAAAATCATCCATCTCCATATTGGAGATATCAATAGGGTCATTATTGGGGTTATTATCATCCAATATAAAATTGGTTTCTGGCTCCGCACATTTCTTGAGGGATGCTTGGTATAAGTTTACCCAATGTTTAGCGATTCTACAAGTTCTTGACCAATGACAAGTCATACCGCATCTATGGCATTTATTTTCATCATCTTGACTATTATTTCTTTTATCAAATCTTTCAATTTGATTGTTCCATTTCTGGTGGTTATTTGTATTTTTCCACTTCGGGTGGAGATTATTGTTATTATTATTATTAACATGTTTCCATTTCTAGTGGAAATTGTTATTATTATATCCTCTACCACGCCCATTACCACGACTTCTACTTGGACCATTTCTGCGGCCGCGTCCATTAAAATTATTATGAATTATCACATTCGCTTCAGGGAATGGATTTGTTCCGGTAGGTCATAATTCATGGTTTTTTTTAATAGGAGTTGATTTCTCTATTCTGCTAGGAGGAGAGCAGTAATTAGTTCACTATATTTCTTATAATCTTTTGCTCTATAATGTTCCTGTAATACCATATTATTCAAATAAAAGTAGAATATGTCTTTTCTAATAAATCCTCGCCAGCTATTTCCTTTTCACACAATCTTAATGTGGATGTAATTTGACATAGTTTAGAATTGTATGGACTAGCAGATTCAAAATTTTGAAGCCTTAAGTTTATCCATTCATACTGGGCATTTGGTAGAGATATTTTCTTAAGGTGTTCAAACCTCTCCTTTAATTGTCTCCAAAGATCTGTAGGATCTTTGACAGTCAAATATTCTGATTGAAGTACTTCATCAAGATGACGTCGGATAAAAACTCTAGCTATTGCCTTATACTGAGGTGTAATATTATTATTTTCAATAATAGTATTATTAAAACCCATTGATTCTAAGTGCATTTCTGCATCCAGCACCTAAGTAAGATAATTTTTTTCTGATACATCAAGAGGAGTAAAGTCCAAACTTTTGATATTAGACATATTAAGAATTATAGGTATAATATATATTTATAGAAAATAAAATAATTATGCCTTACTTTGGATTTCTTTGGTGATATCCTTGATCGATAGAGGAAGCTCGTGCTGATAACGTGTTAGAAATTGACTATATATGGAAGGCAATTATAATAACAATGAAGAAGGCAAAGAAAGAATTTGAGAAAAACTTTTATTTCTTATATCTGAGGTATATCTCAAATGAAGAAATTGAATTCTTATTTATAGAGAAATCCAACGGTAAAAACGGTAAATAAGTAAGAAATATATTACATCAAATATTAATGACATGTAGAAAAGTAGAAAATATATTATATCAAATATTAATGACGTGGATCCCACATTAATTATATAACAGCCACCTGCATAGTAGCATGCGGCTGATACATCAATAATTCAACATGTATAGAGTTTTATGAGGCCCTTTATAACTCTAGCTTGAAATGCATATACCCACCAATTAAGTATAACTCAATTGATACTCTCTTAAAGTAGAAGTGTAAGGGTGTGAGTTTAACACTTAACTTCTTAAAAAAAAAATCATATTTATAACCGTTGAATAATGAAGATATGTTATATATATTATTCAATAATGCATAGTTGTATGATGATAGAAATAATTAAAGCTTCAATCAAGTTTTTAACAAATATACATATTCCTCATTTTTAATGCTTCCTTTATTTCTTGTACTTCATTCATCTTGAATTTACCTGTTGTCGTAAATCCTTATTGACTATAAGAAGCAATTACTAATTAATCGGTGTCTATTCATAATTTAATTAATATATTAAAAATTATATTGAGGTCTTCTATTTCATTGTAAATTTATATTTATTAACTTAATTGAATTGATTTTAGTTTGGGATAAAGGTGACCAAGTCCAAGGCTATTAGTTCGTATTTGGACCTGTTCAACTATTAATTATGTTAATTATATTTAAAATATCATTTAGTTACAATTGTTACAATGCTATGATTCAACCGATGTATTTACATGTTCAACCAGTGGTCGAAAAATGTATTTTCAATTTTTGTGAATATTGAAATTATCAAATTGGCCAGATATATAATTTTTTTGTGGTTGAATCGATAAAACCATCTAATTCGGTTATAACAACATTAATGAAACAAAATTGATTTACCTTTTTTTGTTTTATTTATATTTTAGTCTTACTTGTTATTTCCAATAACTGCAAATGATAAAATGATTAGTGATAAATAATAATGGGATAATAAATTGTTTAGGTAAATGTGGCGAGCTAACAATATTACTTAATCGTTACGTCAGATGACAACATACCCTGTATATATTGTTGGATATGATATATTCCCTTAAGGTAATTAGGGCGATATATCCTAATTATGTAATAGTACGAATATTCTGTTTAATTAATAAAGGTATTTGATTTTTTGTTTATATCAATGTGTTTATAAATATATTATGACTGGTTAAATATATTCATTGATGTATGTTTACAAAAGTCATTGACGTATCATAGCATGAAGTCAGAGAAATTACAGTTGGACTATATTTGGTGGAACTTGCTTCATATGCAATTATGATTATATCTAAACTATCCTTAGTCAATGTTTCATCAAGAATGATATTGATGAAGCGAAAAGACTAGCATGTGGTCAACTTTCTTGGAAAGAGTCCAAGCAGTTAATCTCCTAAGGACTGAATGTGGTGCCTTAAGTGTGACACATGGATACATCTGGAGATATATTGGAGACCGCAATATGATAAATGCGTGGTATATATATCAATGTGTTAGTGTTTATCATCATGCAATAAGCTTTGCGAATATACTCATACTTGGAATACTAGTTACCTTGTGTGGTACTATTGCTAAACTTTGAGTCATTACAACACACTCATTAATTTAGGGTGTTACGAGTGATTACAGGTATAGTGATGACAACGCGTTGGTAAGCTTAGTAGTCGGAAAGAATCCATCGCTCCAGATATATTAAGGAGTTGTACCTGGCCGCTTGTTGAAGTGATAATTGCTATATACCTCTGATCAGAGTATGTGTTTGATAGAAATGGTTTTTAGTCAACACACTATGGTAAAAGACAATATGCTTCGATAACAAGTTGATAACTGGGATAGTTTGGAGCAACCTCGCTATTAGTGGGTTAACACTTTAATCGAACCCTATAAACCAGATGGTACTAAGATTAAAGAATGGAAGGAATTTATCGCACTAGATAACTATTGCATTAACCGGGATTAAGTCATAAGCATAAATGATGTTCCGAGTAATGGGGGATGGTAGACCCTTGCTAGTGAAGTACTACAAACGTTTAAGGTAATTGAGTTCTACTCACGGCCTAGAACCTCGAGCCAATGGTTCCATTAGAAGAAGGGTTGGTTAAGCCTTAACAGCTCAATACTTCGGGATCCTATAAGGTCACACACATTGGACCTTCATCGGACTGAGTAAAGAACTAATAAATTTATTCTATTACGAAAATATAACATGATAATAATTAGATTATTATTTGGTTGGACCAAAGATTTATTTTTGACAGGTGACTAATTAATTAGCGTCATAAATAAATTGGCCAAATTGATTATATCAATTTTATAAGCCAAGGAATTTGTCTTTGACCGGTAACTAATTCATTAGGGTCGAAAAATAAATATTTATTTGAAAAGGATTAAAAGGTGAATTTTGCCAAGGTGAGTTAAATTGGACCGAGAGTACAAAAGTAATTTTTGTACAGGCTCGGGTACGTGGGAATGCACTGAAAGGTGCGCGAGCAATGCTGGGCATTGCTCGTGGCAGCCCCTGAAAATGGGCTGCAAGCGCGCCGCGACGCCCAGCTCACGCATAAGGCAAAGCCCACAAGGGCTTTGCCTTGCAGCACACAACATGCTATGCACGCTGTGTGGCCGAGTTATGTTCGCTGGTCATGGTGACCCGCGGGCACAACCCGCGTGTGGGATACGCAATATGCACATCTTACATCGGTAATAGGGAAGCAAAATTGCTTCCCCAAGCCTATAAATAGGCTCCTATGCTCCCCCTTTTCAATTGCACCAAGCTCAAAGCTAAATCCTAAGTTGAGATTCGCAAAGATTAATCTCTCGGGTAATTGAGCAAGTTATTTTTGAGGAGCCTGAATTTATTCAGGCACCTCTAGTTTATATTTTCGAGTGAGGCTTCTAGAATGGTCTAACAACTACTCGAGGCTTCTTAGTTCTTCATCTCAGGGAGGTATTGGTTGGTGGGGTTCATGTGGATACTCATATAGGCTATCCTGCGCTTGGAGGCTTGTGCAAGAAGGTTCTCCTAAAGCACGCTTCAATTGAAAATTTTTCTTTCTTTCTCTTTTTATTATTAGATCTTTTTCTTTAAGCATTTTTAGACTTAATAATATGCTTAAGTTATTTTGCATGCTTGGTTTATTTTATGCCTAGGTTATAGCTTAAAGTTATAACATGCTTAGGTTATAGCTTAGAGTTATAATATGCTTAGTATAAAATAAACATGCTAAGATATAATTTAGAATTATAGTATGCCTAGCCCCTTTGCATGTTAACCTAGATAGAGAATTATTTAGTTAAGGCTTTATTTAATTTATATGTAACTAATATGAGTTCCTGGGGACAGGGACAAAATTTTGAATTTCCGCCATGCCTGTTATATATGTTCAATTTGACTGTCAGTTTTCAACAGTGGTATCAGAGCCTGCCTATTTAGTGCATAATTAAGTTAGAAGCGAACTGAATATTATTTTCCAATATGAAATAATAATTGTTTATTTAATTATTTGGAACAATATATATGTACTTGTGTCTTCCATTTCAAGGTTAGAAAATGGTTGTGAATAATTTTAAATAAGCCTACTCAACTTACTCAACTTATACAAGTTTGAACAATTTATTTAAATTACATGGGTTATAGATGCTTCAATTTACATGAATTGGAAGAACGAAATTTATTAGTTCAAGAGAATCCATTGGTCTTCGAGTTTGTGCCCGTATTTGTTCTGGCTAAGGATTGGACTTGGTGTCTACTCCTCATAAGGCACCTCTCCTACCTGGGAACCTATATCGGTGCAGCTTTAATTGACCAATCGGGGGATTAATATGGACTAATTTCTTTCTAGTATATAAGATGGTGCTTATATATATTTCTATAACATAGTAAAAATTAAATTTATTGAATAAAAGCTTAAAGGAAATGCAATATAAATTTAACAAATAAAAGTGTTAATTATTTTGTATATAATCTAGGTTGATGGAATAATTATAATAAAGAGCTTGAACCCACATAAGGTTGGACCTTATAAATTAATTCTAAAATACTCTGAATTAATATAAGTAATTATAAATATGTTCATCTGATAAAATCCTAGATTGGGTGAGACGTTTAATACCAATAAAATCCCAAAGTAAATATATTAAGGCAAGTTATAGTCTTCCTTACTCAAATTTATAATACGATCTCTTTGGGCTATCAAAGTGTTACGTATAGTGTTCCTTCTAGTCCACATTGATTGGTTATAAAGTTTGGGATAGGGTCTGCCTTAACGGAACTGGGGGGATAGGCCCAGGTCTGAGACATAAAATTGGATGATAGGCCCAAGTCTGAGACATATTCAAGGAGTTGCTAATATAAGAGCACACGTCCCTTGGGAGTAGGGAACTTAAATGAATTAGCAATTGCATACGATGCAAATGGAATGGGGTTGTAACTATGACTTACTATTGTGACTTGACTCATAAAGTTGAGGGTCGTAATGGAATAGTTATAGATGCTACCTACTAGGAAATTTAGCTGGGCTAAAATTCCCGAATTAATAAAATGGGCTATTGTAAATTTTGAAGAAAATAGTAGGATAAATGTATTTAATTAAAAGACCTTATATTAAATGCATGTACTTAAACTAATATCTAAACTCTTTTTCTTTCCTTATATCTTAGGTTGAAAATGACTTCCAACGATAATCTCCATATGTTACTTGACACCAAACTGAATGGCTCAAACTTTTCTGATTGGTTCCGAGCTGTGAGAATTATTCTCAGATCCGAGGGATCTGCCTATGTTTTAAGTGAAATTTTCCTTGTTGAACCTAATGTTGAGGATCATGCATGAGGCCTGGTTGAAGCACAGGAAAGATTATGAGACTGCCATATGTATCATGTTAGGGTCCATGAATCCTGAGCTTCAGAAACAACATTGGAACATGACCTTGGAGGACATGGTTCTTCATCTTGAAGAGCTCTTTTCAGAGCGGGAAAGGACAAAGAGGTATGAGACCTTTAAGCTCCTTTTTGGAACCAAGATGCAGGCTGACACCTCTGCCTCTCATCATGTACTGAAACTCTTAGGATACCTTGAGAAACTGAATCAATTGGGATTCGAGATGAATCATGACTTAAGCATTGACCTGGTGTTGATGTCCCTAATAGATAGTTACTCAGGCTTCGTGACTAACTATTACATGAACAAGATTAATTCTACTATCCCTGAATTAATCAACATGTTGAAAATAGTATAACCTCAGATCAAGAAGGATCAGAAACCTCTACTGTAGGTTGAAAAAGGCAAGGCTTCTAAGAAAAATTTGCAAGCACTATATGCCAAGAAAAGAATCAGTAAAATGAATAAAGAAAAGAAAGCATCTAAGTATGTCTGCTTTCAATGTGGGAAACCAGGACATTGGAAGAGGGATTGGAAAGCTCCTACTTCTAACCATTTAAAGAAGAAGCCTACAGAGGCACCTACTTCAGGTATGTTTGTAATTGAAAATTTTGCTACTTTTTCGCGTGAATCCGCTTGGGTATTAGATATTGGCCGTGGTTCTGATATCTGTACTTTTATGCAGGGACTAAGGAATAGTAGAAGACTTGCAAAAGGGAGACGGACCAACACGTGGAAAATGGAGCCAAAGTTGCTGCATTAGCCGTAGGAAGCTTTAATCTTATTTTGCTAAGTGGACTTGTTTTGGTTTTGAATAATTGTTACTACATTCCAAGTTTTACTAAGAATATTGTATCTGTAGCGTGTTTAGCAGCAGAGGGATTTGAGATTTTATTTTCGAATAATAGTTGTCAGATTCGTTTGAATGATGTTCTTTATGGTTATAGGATGTTGAAAGGTGGCATTTATGTTCTTGATACTAAAACAGAAGTTTTCAATATAAACAATGTGAAGAAAGTTAAATTAGATAATGAGAATTACTTCTACTTATGGCATTATCGTTTAGGCTACATAAACAAGGATCGCTTAACCAAGTTGCATAAGCGTGGAGACTTGGCCCTAATAGACTTGGAGTCTTATGGTGATTGCGAACCTTGTTTAAGAGGAAAAATGATAAAGTTACCCTTTCAAGGAAAGGGTGAACGGGCCACGAGTACATTGGAACTCATACATACTGATGTGTATGGTCCAATGAGTGTTCAGGCACTAGGAGGATACTCCTACTTCATAACCTTTATTGATGATTATTCATGATATGGTTATTTATACTTAATGAAGCACAAGTCTAAAAGTTTTGAAAAGTTCAAACTATTCAGAGCTGAAGTAGAGAAACAACTTGAGAAAAGTATTAAAACACTTCAATCAGATCGAGGTGGAGAATACTTAAGTTAGGAGTTTCAGGATTATCTAAAGGAAAACGGGGATAGTTCCCCAGTGGACCCCTCCTTATACGCCCCAACACAATAGAGTGTCATAAAGGAGGAAAAAGACTTTATTAGATATGGTTCGGTCCATAATGAGCCATGCATATCTCAGTAAATCTTTTTAGGGATATGCATTGGAGAGCATAATTTATATATTAAATAGAGTGCCCTCTAAATAAGGTGATTTTACACCTTACAAAAGATGGTGTAATAAGAAGCCATCTCTAAGTCACTGAAGAGTATGGGGCTGTCCTGCTATGGTAAAGAGGATAGTGTAAGATAAGCTAAATGGTAAATCTGACGAGTGTTTGTTCATTGGATATCCAAAGGAAACTATTGGATATCTGTTTTACCAACCTGAAGCACAGAAGGTGTTTGTGTCTCGGAATGCTCACTTTTTGGAAAAGGAACACTTACTTGTAAAATTTAGTGGGAGCAATATTGAACTGGAGGTACAAGAGGAAGAAACAGACAATCAACTGATTGACCCCATTCTAGATACACAAGAAAATGTGATCCAAGAACAACCTATCGGAACACAATCATTGTGAAGATCAGGTCGTATTTATAAGGGTCCCGATAGATATGGGTTTATCATCACTGAGGATAAGGAACAATATCTCATGGAGGATTGTAACGACCTAAAATTTTTGAATTAAATTTTATTTAGGTATAAAAGTATAAAATAATATGGATATTATGAATTTCAATATTTTAACATTTTTCTTTTATGTCATTAGATAAGAAATAAGAGTTAATTAAGTAAGATGGATGATTTAGGCATTTAATTATTTATTTAAGGGCATTATTGGAAAAAAACTATCATAAAATCCTATATCATTTTTCTTTTATGTCATTAGATAAGACAAACCACGAGTACGGGGTCAGCAGCTAGTGTACCTTCAGGTTGAGGAAGAGGAAATATTCCATAATGTTCTAATTATGGAAGGATACATACAGGGGAATGCTGGGGAAAAGGTAGAGTCTGCTTTAAATGTGGCTCGAGGGAACATTTGATTGCAAATTATCCTTAAAGACAGATAAGTACATTTGCACCTGTAGTAGTTTCTACTCCTACAATGCAAGGTGGAAGAGGAAGGGGAAGAGGAAATGCTAGTGGGGCAAGTGGGCATGATGTGGCTCAAAAATACCATAGAGTGGTAGATTGGGAGGAATGGCGTGAAGTTATGCAATTCGAGGGCCTGAGACTCGGGAATCTACTGAAGTTATTATCGGTAAATTTTCATTCTTTAATCACGATGTTTATGCTTTGATAGATCCGGTTCATCCTATTCATATATATGTACTACGTTAGCACAAGATAAAGGATTGCATGTGGAAGAATTAGGGGAAAATATTGAAGTGACTAATCCTTTAGGACACAGTGTGATAGTAAACAAAGTGTATATGAATTGCCCTATTATGATTCAACATCAACTTTTCCTTGCAAATTTAATTAAGTTACCTTTCTGAGATTACGATGTTATCTTGGGAATAGATTGGATATCAGAACATCGAGCTGTTATGGATTGCTGAAACAAAAGAATGTCACTTCAAGTTTCTGATGGAGAAGAAATAGTTATCGTAGGGGAAAGATCAGATTATCTCTGTAACATAATTTCTTTTATGAAGACTAAAAGGCTGGTTAGGAAGGGATGTTAGGCCTACCTAATCTTTGCTCTAGAATCGAAGAAAGGTGAGTTAGAATTGCAGAAAATTCTGACGATATGTGATTTTCCTGATGTATTTCCAGAAGAACTACCGGGGTTGCCACTAGAAAGAGAGGTAGAATTCGTAATTGATGTATTGCCGGGTACCGCATACAGAACCCCTGTTGAACTAAAAGAGTTGAAGATCCAGTTACAAGAATTGTTCGACAAAGGATTCATACACCCGAGTATATCCCTGTGGGGTGCACCGGTGTTGTTTTTTAAGAAGAAAGATGGGTCGCTCCGATTATGTATTGATTACTGGGAGTTAAATAAATTGACAGTAAAGAACAAGTATCCATTGCCAAGGATTGAAGACTTATTTGATCAACTCAAGGGTGCCAAATACTTCTCCAAGATTGATTTGAGATTGGGTTACTATCAGATGAGAGTGAAAGATGATGATATTGCAAAGACGGCTTTCCGAACCAGATATGGGCACTATGAATTTTTTGTGATGCCATTTGGTCTAACTAATGCACCAACAACATTTATGGACCTTATGAACCGTGTATTTTACTTATATTTAGATAGGTTTGTAGTGTTTTCATTGATAAAATTTTAGTGTATTCTAAGTCACGGGAAGAGCATGATCAACATTTACGGATAGTCTTCCAAACTTTGAGGGAAAATAAATTATATGCCAAACTTAGTAAATGTGAGTTTTGTCTTAAAGAAGTTTCTTTCTTAGGCCATTTTGTTTATGCAGAAGGAATTAAAGTGGATCTTAAAAAGATAGAAGCAGTTGTAGAATGGAAACCACTAAAGAACCCTACGGAATTTTAGAAGTTTCCTTAGCTTAGCAGGGTATTATAGAAGATTTGTGAAGGGATTTTCAATCATTGCTGCCCTACTGAAAAGAATGCAAAATTTGAGTGGAATGATAAGTGCTAAGAAAGTTTTGAGAAGTTAAAGGCGGTGTTGACAAAAACACCCATCCTTACCCAACCAGAGCATGGAAAAGACTTTATAATCTATAGTAATGCTTCGTATAGTGCTCTTGGGTGTGTTTTAATGCAAGAAGGGAAATTGATTGCCTATGCTTCCAGGCAGTTGAAGAACCATGAAAGGAATTATCTTACTCATGATTTAGAAATGGCTGCAATAGTCTTTGCTTTGAAAATTTGGCGATACTACCTTTATGGAGAAAAATGTTATATTTATATAGGACATAAAAGCTTGAAATATTTGCCAATGCAGAAGGAGTTAAATTTAAGGCAGAGAAGGTGGATGGAATTCATTAAATTTTACGATTATCTTATTGATTACCATCTAGGAAAGGCTAATGTAGTGGCAGATACTCTCAGTAGAAGGATAATGATAGCACTAAGGGCTATGAATATGGGGTTAGCTCTTACCAGTGGTGGAGCCTTAATTGCAGAATTGAAGATTCAACCTGTACTAATACAACAGGTTAAGCAAGCACAAAATGAAGATGATGACTTGAAGGTCATTCGAGCAACGAAACAAGTGGGTATCATAGACAACTATATGGTTCGAGAAGAGGGGCGTCTATATTTTAAAGATAGACTATGTGTGCCAAACAAGGAAGAATTAAAGAAGAATATCCTACATGAGGTGTATAGTAGTCCTTATGCGATGCATCCAAGAGCAAACAAGATATACCAAAATTTGAAGAGCCATTATTGGTGGAATGGGACAAAGAAAGACATTACTAACTATGTTGCTCAATGTCTAACTTGTCAACAGGTGAAAGTCGAGCATCAAGTTACTTTTGTATTATTGCAACAAATAACAATTCCAGAATGGAAATGGGAAAGAATCATAATGGACTTCATGACGTCTTCACCACTTATATAGAAGAAATATGATGCAGTGTTGGTTGTTATAGATAGATTGACAAAGTCTGCCCACTTTCTTCCAGTTAGGATAGATTATTCACTTGATAGGTTGGCTCAATTATATGTAGATGAGATAGTGCGGCTACATGAAGTGCCTGTTTCAATTATTTGTGACCGAGATCCAAGATTTACTTCGAGATTTTGGAAGAAGTTGCAAGAAGCCTTAGGTAGTAAACTTCATTTTAGTACTTCATTTCATCCTCAAACAAATGGTCAATCAGAAAGAGTAATTCAGGTGTTAGAAGACATGATGAGAAGTTGTATCCTTGAATTTGAGGGAAGTTGGGATAAGTATTTGTCCCTCATGGAGTTTGCCTATAATAATAGCTATCAGTCAAGCATACAAATGGTGCCATATGAAGCATTGTATGGAAGAAAATGTCGAACTCTATTACATTGGACCAAACTTAGTGAAAACAAGATTGTGGAAGTGGATTTGATTCAGGAGACAAAGGAGAAGGTAAAACTTATTCAAGAGAGATTGAAGGCTGCATCGGATAGACAGAAGTCTTATGCTGACCTAAAAAGAAAAGACATTACTTATGAAGTTGGGGATAAAGTATTTCTCAAAGTATCTCCTTAGAAGAAAGTCCTGCGATTTGGCAAGAAAGGCAAGCTCAGTCCGAGATTCATTGGCCTATATGAGGTTATAAAAAAGGTTGGACCAGTAGCTTATTGGTTGGTACTACCCCCGACACTCGATAAAATTCATAATGTGTTCCATGTGTCGATGTTAAGGAGATACATATCAGATCCATCACATATCTTATCTCTTGATGTCATAGAAAATGAACCCGACCTGACATATGAAGAGGAACCGATACAAATCTTGGCGAGAAATGTTAAACAATTGAGAAACAAGTCAATTCCATTGGTAAAAGTACTTTGGAGGAATCATAAGGTTGAAGAAGCAACTTGGGAACCGGCGGATACAATGAAAACTCAATATTCGCAACTGTTTTCAGGTAATTTTCGGAATGAAAATTCATAAGAGGGGGAGACTTGTAACGGCCCAAAATTTTTGAACTAAATTTTATTGAGGTATAAAAGTATAAAATAATATGGATATTATGAATTTCCATATTTTAACATTTTTCTTTTATGTCATTAGATAAGAAATAAGAGTTAATTAAGTAAGAGGGATGATTTAGGCATTTAATTATTTGTTCAAGGGCATTATTGAAAATTGAAAAAAAAACTATCATAAAATCCTATAATCCTATACGTATCCCCTTCATCCCCTTCATCTTCTTCATTGTTCCTTACCTTATTAAAATTTTTCCTTAATCTAAAAACTTCCGATTTCTTCGATTCAGCTTCAAATTCTTGTTAGAAATTGATCCTTAAGCACTCTATAATCATCAATTTCAGTGAATCAAGACTAGAAGAGGAGGATTTCAGTTTTTAAGATTTGGATGAATAGTAACCCGAATTTGAGGTGAGTAATTTTTGTTGAAATTAAAGCTTAATTAGTAGAATTTATGGGAGATTAAACATATTCATGGTATTAGGAAGTTTATTTATACAATATCTTGATAGAATTATTACATGGATATTGGAGAGGAAGATAGTGCAAGCAAATCAATGGCAAAAGGGGTAAAAGATAACTAGAACGAGTTTAGAAAAAGGTTTGTGTCTCTAATTTCGATTTCTCGATTTTTCAAAAAAATTTCCAGATTTGTATCCCTATTTTATTTTAATGTTTTCTCTTGTTATATAAATCCGATTTGACTAATTATTGATTCTATTGATATCTACAGACACTAAGGAATATATGTTCAGAAGAAACCTTGTTGAATTTCATTCTTTTTCAATTTGAAATTTTCATTTGAAATTGAGTCATGAAATCTATTTTCGAAAAATCTCAGCTTTATACACTGTTTAGTATTTTGATCATAACTTTGGTTATGCAATTTGGATTTCTGTGATTCTGGTGGATTTGGAAAGCTAAGACATGTGGCTAATTATGTTTATAGGAAACTTCATCGATTGGATGATATTTTAAAATTGAAAAATGCAGGGGAAGTCAGGTCACAAAATCGATTGGATGATATTTTATTCATGACTTGTTTACTTCGGGCAATATATGGTTAATGTATTTGGAAAAATTGGATATAAATTTGATTGTACTTTGAAAGGTTTATAATATAAGTTTTGTGTTTTGGTTTTATAAAGTTGTTTAATATGTTTTTGACTTATGAACATACTTTGTTTCTATTTTAAAGTGTTAAAAATATTCAAAGTTGTTGTATTTATTTTATGTACACTACTAAGCAAACTGCTTAGCGTGTAGTTTATTTTCTACATGCAGATACTGAAGATTGTAGATAGCTTGGACCAAAGTGGTATAAGTGGATCAGTTTGAAGAGCAAATAAGGAAAGACTCGAGGTGGATTTGTATTTTAATGTAATATTATGGTTTATAGAATAGTGGCATGTACTAGATAGTGTGAGAAATGTAAAGTGGCATTGAAAAATATTTGGAGAATAATTTGGAGTTTGAAACATTATATTTGTATTTGTACATATTAAATCTATAAGTATTGAACTTTATATAGTGGAGTAGAGTTGTTTATTGGGTGATTATAGTTACTGTGGCACTCCCTATAGAGGGGGTGTTACAAGGATGATGAACCAAGGACATGTGATGAGGCAATGAAAAGCTCAGATTCTGATAAATGGTTAAAAGCCATGAAATCAAAAATGGATTCCATGTATGAGAACAAAGTTTGGAATTTCGTTAATGCATCTTAAGAGGTTAGACCAATTGGGTGTAAATGGGTCTTCAAGAAGAAGACTGACATGGACGGTAATGTAGTTACCTATAAACCAAGGTTGGTTGCAAAAGGTTATAGTCAATGTGAAGGTATTGACTATGATGAAACTTTCTCACCGGTAGCCATGCTTAAATCCATAAGGATACTCCTCGCCATTGCTGCTCATTACGATTATGAGATCTGGCAGATGGATGTTAAAACAACATTCCTGAATGGGGATTTAGACCGGGATGTGTATATGACACAACCTGAGGGTTTTACATCTCAGAATGGCTCGAAGGTATTCAAGCTGCAAAGATCTATTTATAGACTTAAGCAGGCATCTAGGAGTTGGAATATCAGGTTTGACCAGACAATCCATGAACTTGATTTCTGTCTAAACGTTAATGAGCCTTATGTTTACAAGAAGGTTAGTGGGAGTGCAGTAATTTTCTTAGTATTGTATGTCAATGACATTCTACTAATAGGAACGATATTTCTCTTTTTTTAAATAGTTAAAGTATGGTTATCAAGAAAGTTCTCGATGAAAGACCTTGGTGAAGCAGCATTTATTCTAGGTATAAAGATCTATAGGGATAGATAAAAAAAGTTATTAGGTCTTTCTCAAAGCACATATATAGACAAGGTATTGAATAGGTTCAACCTTGAGCATTCTAAGAAAGGTTATCTCTCGATGACAAAGGGGATTAGCCTATCTAAGGCTGAGTGTCCGAAGATAGCTCAGGAGAGAATGCGCATGAAGGATATACCCTATGCATCCGTGATAGGATCCATCATGTATGCTATAATATGTACTAGGCCAGATGTCTCTCAAGCTTTGTGCTTTACGAGCAGATATCAGTCTGATCCAGGTGAAAAGCAGTGGATGGCCGTTAAGGTAATTCTTAAGTACTTGAGAAGGACTAATGATGAGTTCTTGATTTATGGAGAAGGTGACCTCACAATCAGAGGTTACACTGATGCGAGTTTTTAATCTGACAAGGATGACTTTAAGTCTCAGTCAGGTTTTGTGTATGTGTTAATGCAAAGTGGCAAAAGAAGCTGTCTGTTTAAAGGGATTTATTGGTGATCTCGGTGTAATGCCTGAGGCTGTTGATCCAATTACTTTGTATTGTGATAACAATGGTGCCATAGCTCAAGCAAAGGAACCACGGTCTCATCAGAAAAATAGACATGTATCGAGAAAGTATCATATAATCAGGGAGATTGTTGATGCTAAGATATTAAGACTAGAATATGTTCTCACTGATTAGAACCTCGCAGATGGTCTGACGAAGCCATTGACTTAAGTAAAACATGACCAGCATGTTAAAGCATATGAATTAGGACATATGGCTAATTGGCCTTAGTGCAAGTGGGAGTATGCTGGATATGATGTATGCCCTTAAGGCAATAAGGGCGATATATCTTAATTATGTAATAGTATGAATATTCTATTTAATTAATAAGGCATTTAATCTTTTGTTTATATCAATGTGTTTATAAATACATTATGACTGGTTAAATATATTCATTGATGTATGTTTACAAAAGTCCTTGACGTATTATCGCATGAAGTCAGAGAAATTATAGTTGGACTATATTTAGTAGAACCTGCTTCATGTGCAATTATGATTATGTCTAAACTATCCCTAGTCATAGTTTCGTCAAGAAAGGATATTGATGAAGCGGAATGACTAGCATGTGGTCAACTTTCTTGGAAAGGGTCCAAGCAGTTAATCTCCTAAGGATTGAAGGTGTTGCCTTAAGTTTGACACATGGATATATCTGGGAGATGTATTGGAGACCGCAGTAGGATAAACACTTGGTATATATATCAATGTGTTAGTGTTTATCTTCATGCAATAAGCTTTGCGAATATCCTCATACTTGAGATAACAGTTACCTTGTGTGGTACTATTGCTATACTTTAGGTCATTACTACACACTCATTAATTTAGGGTGTTACGGGTGATTACGGGTATAGTGATGACAACACATTGGTAAGCTGAGTAGTCAGAAAGAATCCATCGCTCTGGATTTATTAAGGAGTTTTACCTGGCCGCTTGTTGAAGTGATAATTGCTATAAACCTCTGATTAGAGTATATGTTTGATAGAAATGGTTTCTAGTCAAACACACTATAGTAAAAGGCAATATACTTCGGTAATAATTTAATAACTGGGATGGCTTAAAGCAACCTCACTATTAGTGGGTTAACACTTTAACCAAACCCTATAAACTAGATATTACTAAGATTAAAGAATGGAAGGAATTTATCGAACTGGATAACTATTGAATTAACTCGGTTAAGTCATAGGCATAAATGACATTCCCAATAATGGGGGATGGTAGACCCTTGCTAGAGGAGTACTACAGTCGCTTAAGGTAATCGAGTTCTATTCACGGTCTAGAACCTCGAGCCATCCATTAGAAGAAGGGTTGGTTAAGCCTTAACAGCTCAATACTTCGGAATCCTATAAGGTCACACACATTGGACCTTCATCGGACTGAGTAAAGAACTAACAGATTTATTTTATTACAAAAATATAACATGATAATAATTAGATTATTATTTGGTTGGACCAAGGACTTATTTTTGACAGGTGACTAATTAATTAGGGTCATAAATAAATTGGCTAAATTGATTATATCAATTTTATAAGCCAAGGAATTTATCTTTGACCGATAACTAATTCATTACGATCGAAAAATAAATATTTATTTGAAAAGGATTAAAAGGGGAATTTTGCCAGGGTGAGTTAAATTGGACCGAGAGTACAAAAGTAATTTTTGTACAGGCTCGGGTGAGTGGGAATGCACCCAAAGGTGTGCAAGCAATGCTGGGCATTGCTCGCGGCAGCCCATGAAAATGGGTTACACATGCGAAGCCCATAAAGGCGCCCAACCAGCGGGCTTTACCTTGCTGTACATAGCGTACTATACATGCTGTGTGGCCGGGTTATACCTGTAAGTCATGGTGACCCGCGGGCACAACCCGCGTGTGGGATGTGCCATAATGGGGAAGCAAAATTGCTTCCCCATGCCTATAAATAGGCTCCTATGCTCCCCTCTTCAATTGCACTAAGCTCAAAGCTAAATCCTAAGTTGAGATTCGCAAAGATTAATCTCTCGGGTAATTGAGTAAGTTATATTTGAAGAGCCTGAATTTATTCGGGCACCTCTAGTTTATATTTTCGGGTGAGGCTTCTGGAGTGGTCTAACAACTACTCGAGGCTTCTTAGTTCTTCCTCTCGGGGAGGTTTTGGTTGGTAGGGTTCGTGTGGATACTCATATAGGCTATCCTACGCTTGGAGGCTTGTGCAAGAAGGTTCTGCTAAAGCACACTTCAACTGGTAAGTTTTCTTTCTTTCTCTTTTTATTATTAGGTCTTTTTCTTTAAGCGTTTTTAGACTTAATAATATACTTAGGTTATTTTGCATGCTTAGGTTATAGCTTAGAGTTATAACATGCTTAGGTTATAGCTTAGAGTTATAACATGCTTAGTAAAATAAACATGCTAGGACATAATTTAGAATTATGGTATGCCTAGCCCCTTTGCATGCTAACCTAGGTAGAGAATTATTTAGTTGAGGCTTTATTTAATTTATATGCAACTAATAGGAGTTCCTGGGGATATGGACAAAATTTTGAATTTCCGCCATGCCTGTTATACATGTTTAATTTGACTGTCAGTTCCCAACATATATTTCATAAATGTCACACTACAATCGTTTTTTGGTTATTATAAACCCCTAGCTATGGATAACGATATTCTCATATAAAACTCGTAGAACACTTAAGCATCATATTGGTCAACGAAACCTGGATTCTCTCGCCAGGGGAGCAAACATGCTCAACGCATGCGCTTTCTTATAAAAAGAAAACTAACATATGTAGAAGTATACATATTCCATAAGATATTAAGCTTCTTTACATATTTATTTAGGGTATGTTTGACTCACATCCATAAATTGAAAAGAATACCATTCAGATATATGCTTGCTTATTACAACTCGATGGAATAGAGTATGAAATGGAGTACTCCAAATTAGAGTATTATATATCCGACTCGAATTTCTTTTCAGAAATGGAGTAAGGTTGACTTGCTCTGGAAGACAAGTAAAACTCAAAATTTAAATTAAAGACGTTAATCCCAAATCTTATATTCCAAACAAACTAAACATGTTTCTGTATCAGAATAAACACTTATATAACCTAAAAGTAATTTTACAACGAGACAAGTGTGAAAATAAGATCCATTGAACATTAAAAGTAAATTCGATAGAACCGATTAATCCCCCTATCCCCACATTAGTTTATACTTATCTAGTTATCTTATACAAACCGAATTGTGTATGTGTATTAGCAAATGTATTCCATTTGTTGATATTGAACCTTTTCAGATTTTTTTAGATATCAAAAAGCTTTTTTATGCTTTATATATAGTGCCCATGCGATGCACAGATAGATCATTTGTAATAAGTATATCAATGATAAGTTTATTTTATAATATATATATATATATATATATATATATATATATATATATATATATATATATATATATATATATAAATCTCTTTATATACAATATTTGCAGCTTCATCTGTTACTTATCCATCATCATCTAGAGAAAATGGTAGGGGTTATTTTTTTTTCAAAGAATAATGAAGGAGATAGATACGAGGAAGAATAAGAAATTCGTCTTGAGTTATGGGCATTTCTCATTCAAATATTTAGAGTCAATAATAGATAGAATGATATCTTTATATAAGAAACTAAATTAAATTTGACATTTTTTCTTAAATAGAATTATAATCAATCGAATAAAATTAAATAAAATTAATAAAAATATTTTAAATTTTAAGAAAATAGATTTGAGAAATATATTAGTTGATAGATATACTTAAATGATAATTATGAAATTTGAATTCACTTAATTAATTAAATAAAAATAATTCATTATCTTCCACAAGAAGGAGTTACTATTATAAAATTATCCATAAAAAGGAGTAAAAACTGTTATAAAATTCAAATATTTTCTTAAATAAATTTTAATTTATACTTTTTTTTCCAATATTTGATGAGGAAAAAAAGAGCCATATTCTTAAATAACGTGTAAATACTATTACAAAATTAAATTTTTTCTTAAATAAGATTATAACCAAGAGAATTAAATAAAATCAGTGACAACAAATTAAATTTTAAATAAATAATTTTAGGAGTTGACCTAATATAAAGTGTTATAATATAGGAGCAAGTACTATTATAAAATTTATTTTTTTCTTAAATAGGATTATGATTTAAAATTTTCTGCAGTTATTTTGTGATTACAAGTCAAATATTTGATGAAAAAAGTCACATTAATTTCAAAATCTATTTTTTAAAATTTAATTTGTTGTGATTTTATTAAACATTTATGGTGATCATAATAGAATTTTTGTAATTATTTCACTTGATCAAATAATTAAAAATATTCTATTATTATCCATAAGAATGAGTAAGTATTGTTATAAAATTTAAATTTTTTTTTCTTAAATAGGATTATAATTTATACTTTTATGCTGTTATCTTGTAATTTTCTGTCAAATATTTGATGAGGAAAAAAGAGTATAGGATTGTAATCAATAGAATAAAATAAAAAAATCTCAAGAACAACAAATTAAATTTTTAAAACATATTTAGGAGATATAGTGGTTGATAAAATAATTAAAAAATTTTCATTATTATCCAAAATCTATTTTTCAAAATTTAATTCCTAAATCTTTAAATCCTAAATCTAATTTTCAAAATTTAATTCATTGCAATTTTGTTAAATAATTATTGTGATAATGAAATTTTTTTAATTATTTCACTTGATCAAATAATTAAAAATTTTATATTATTAATCACAGGGAGTAATTACTATTATAAAATTCAATTTTTTTCTTCAATAGGCTTATAATCAATTAATCAGCAATATTTTTTTTCCACTTTGGAGAAACAATATAAGAATTACAAAATTTACCTAAAAAGTTGGAAAGGTAGAAATAGGAAGAAATAACGCATGTTTAAAATGAAACAATCCAACAATACAAAATAAAGAATACATAACACTAAATAATAGTTCTGCCAAGTTGGACAATCATTCAACAAATACTAATCTTTCTTTAAAAAGAAACACATTTCAATTATTCTTCTCCTTCTTCATCCTTATTTGTTTTGATAGCTCGAAAGTTGTGCATTATCTTCATTTATCAATATCGACGATGTCAAAGTTTCATTTCTTATCTCTATAGGTGTGACAAGATAATTGACCTTATTTTCTAATATCGAATCCTGCCAAACAAATATAAATAAATAAAAGACCTAATTCAAATTATAGTAGATAATGAATTATTTGTACTTATAATATAAATGTTATAAGTACCTTGAAATTTTCATTTGCATCTCGAAATTAGTTAACATCGAAATCTGGATCCTATTGTAAAAAATTTTAAAGTTAAAATATATATGAACTAAAATGCAAATAATACAACATACTAATTTGAAGCTACATATAAAATAAAATTAAACTTACCGTCAATGAATTTTAAGGGAGAGAAAGATTATATTATTTTAGAAGTTGTTCATCCTTCGTAAGTTTAACGACCATGAACACTTTATGATGTGCAATAATATTGTTGCTTTTAACTGAAACTTTGACCATAATTTCTATTCCTAATATTTCTCCAATTCTATTGGTATATATGTATTTTACCAAGTGCAACAAACATCTAATATAATTTCAAAAAACAGAAAACAATAGAAGATGTTTAAAATATTATTAATGGAGGAAAAACTAAAATTAATTAGAATTCAAAGAAGATATATTATTGATATTAGAAAACTATGTACCTCATTTACTATATTCCTCAATTTATTTGCAGTTTTTCAAATTAGTTGTTGTGCTTCGCGGTCCCAAATTAGTAAAGAAATAAACCATATGCCATACATTACACGAACTTGAAGCTTATATCTATAAAACTAATCTGAATGTTTAATTCATTACAATTTTGATATCGAAATAATTTAAATATATTAATTGAATAATTGAAAGCCAAATTTTGGATGCACAATGTTTACCTGTGGAAAGCCGAGTAATCAAAACATACTGAACATCTGTTTTCAGTTGTACCCTAATTGGGTTGATATCATCCACTGAACTATGCTTCTGCTTAATATAATGAACACTATACTTTTCTACAATTATCTTGTGATTTCCTATGAAAATTTGATGAGGAAAAATGAGTCACACTGATTCTTAAATAAGGAGTAAGTACTGTTACGAAATTAAATTTTTTTCTTAAATAGAATTATAATCAATATAATTAAATAAAATCGAGAAAAACAAATTAAATTTTAAATAAATAGATTTAGGAGATATATTTGTTGACCAAATAATGTAAAATATTCCATTATAGAAGTAAGTACCATCATAAAATTTAAATTTTTTCTTAAACATGTTTATAATTTATACTTTTTTGCAGTTATATTTTGATTCCCTGTCAAATATTTGATGAGAAAAAAAGTGTCACATTAATCTCTAAATAGGATTATAATCAACAAACTTTAATTAGTTAGTATTTATAGTAAAAGTGAAATGTTAACTATGTTGATGAGTTTTTACTATAACAATTTTGCAATATAATTCTTATCAGTAATTAAGAAATTATTTTACTGTGTAATTATTACTTTAATTGGTTATACGTTTACTTTGATTTGTTTCTATAATAATGGTATTTAAAATTGGTTAATATCCATAATAATCATAACAATAAAAAAATATAATTCTGTTGATTATAATCATTAAGAAAAAAATTCCATATTTTAAACTTTAATTAGCAATTAATTAAATACATGGATTTTTCGACATATATAATTTATAATTTATTCTTAAATAAGTTTATAATTTAAGATTAATTTGACTCTATAAGAATTAATGTGACTCATTTTTCCTCATCAAATTTTTATTAATACTATTGTTGTTGTTGTTGTTATTATTATTTTAATTTTAATTATATTTTAATTTTATAACTTGGTATTGTTATGCTTAGTACGAATATTAACCAATTTTAAATAATCATCAAATATTTTATTATTACTATTGTTGTTGTTATTATTATTTTAATTTTATATTGTTATGATTAATATGAATATTAACTAATTTTAAATGCTCATCAAATATATTATTATTACTATTATTGTTGTTGTTATTATTATTTTCATTTTAATTTTATATTTTGATATTGTTATTATCAGTATGAATATTAACTAATTTTAAATACCATTATTATAATAATATAAATTGGAATAATATGGTAATAAAATAAAATAAATTTAATAATATAATTAAAATATTTCTTTTGAAAGGTATATGCCAATATATATATATACATGCTAATTGAATTCCAATGCACTTCACTTATCCATTCTTTTCTTTCTTTGTGCATCATAATCAAATAATAGCCATGACTAAGATTTCAATTCCAATTTCAAAATTAGAATCACTTGTTATGCTGATTGTGATTTTAGTGGCTAATAGTCATCTCTCTCGAGCTCTCGTTATCTTCGCAACCATATAATTGATCAAACAATGCAACCAACAGACCTGCAAGTTTCTGCTGCAAATCCTTCTGTTGAAGAGTCTACATTATTTATGATCAATCGAATTTATGGACGTTCTTACAGACTAGTTCCTAGATCAGATCCAATTCATCATCGTTAGAATAAGTAATAACATGTTATGTTATTTAATCATGTATACTTCATGATAATTATAATAAAATCGAAGAGTATATATTATTAATTAAATGTGCATGTGTTCATTTCAACCATGCATTTATTTTCATAAATGATATATGTATTTTTTTTTGTGTCAATTTCATTTTGCTAGATTCACAAGCCCTGAAATTTGTCAAAATCTTCAAAATCTTGTAGAAGATAGTATTCTTGACCGAATGGAAAATGGAGACATATGAAACAAAAAAGAAGTGGCATCATTTCATTGAGAACATTTGAGACTAAAAACAATATTAATATTCATAAATGTATTATTTTTGAAACTTTTTGTTTTTAAAAATTTTATCCTAACATGCAACACAAACCCCGAATCTGAAACCCTTTACCCTAATATATGACACATATTTTTTACTTTTTAGTTTATTGTTATGATTTCAAATATCAGTATTTAAACATTCTAGCATAGTTTGATAAGTATCTTTATTGATGTATTTTGAAAATTTGAACCCTAACATTACCACTAAACATTAGAGTCTAATCTTAAACCATAAACAATATACAAAGTAATTTAGAGTATGACTATTAAATTCATGAAATAATGGAAAATCATTGCAAATTACTACATTAACGATGCATATATTTTTCTCGTTTTGATATTTTTTTTATTAAAATCAACTACAATCAATAACTGTTACTTCAAACTACTTTTCTTCTATTTCAAAAACGTCATTACTTCAAAATGTCGCATATATATATATATATATATATATATATATATATATATATATATATATATATATATATATATATATATATATATATATATATATATATATATATATATATATATATATATATATATATTATCCAAACATGTAAAAGTTAATTAAAATAATTTTTTGGGTTAAATGTTTAAGGTTTGAGATTTAAAATTATGTTCAAATTCTAAAATTAATTTAAATTTTAAATTTTTTATTTTACTATGTATCAGATTCATGCTCGTCCATGACGAAAATGTGACTTGACCCGTCCCTTTGATGGCGGAGACATGGTTTGGGCGCATCACTGAACAAATTATTAAAAATAAATATGATAATGTTATTACTAAAGTTCAAAGTTTCAAAATATATGTTTAAATATTGGTATTTGAAATCATAATAATAAACTAGAAAAATAAAAATATATGTCATATATTAGGATAAAAGATATACTGTTAGGAGTTTGTGTTGCATAGTAGGGTTATTTTTATAAAAAAAAAAAATTCCCAAATACAATAAATTTATAAAAAGAGAAGAAAAAATATATAAAATTGTTAAAGATCTAGGAATTTTATTGACTATAAAGATTTAGGATTTGAGTTTAAAAATTATTAAGTTTATAAAAGCATAGAGTTTTTGTTTCATTATAATAAATATTATATTACATGAAATACTATAATTTTGAAAAGTAAAAATAAGCATAACTAAATATGGAAAGAGTAATTAAAAAATAAATTGGGAAGAAAATATATAGAAGAAATGCATGTAAGGTAAAATATAACATTGAATTAGGCAAGATATGAAAGTGATTTTATTTCCTTTACTTTATTATTTATAAATATAATAATAACTTAATTAAATGCTTTTAGATATAATTACGGTACATGGCGGTGCTTGTCATGTACCGTATAATTTTTAAACAGTAAAATCATTCATAATTGATAATAAGAATTATATTGTAAAAAAGTAATTAATAATCATTTGATTAATCATAAAAATAAAAATGATTAAGTTGCATGAAAAATATTTCTATATTAAAGCTTTATACTAAATCTAGTAATTATTAATGAGTAGTTAACTTAGTAATTTTTTAATTTATCGACTGATTATTAAATATTAAGTATTTAAACTATCGGATAGAAAATAAAAGACGGTGGAGCGAGTGGGGCATGATAAGTTTCAGCAGTTGAAAAAACGAACCAAACAAATCCAAATAATTAAAATTTACAATTGAAAAATTCAATTATAATTGAAAGTTTATTATCAAGTAACCAATATTAATATAATTTATAATTAATAATATTTATAATTATTGGTCGAGTTGGACTCAAAAAATGACACAAATATCCGTTCCGCCCTAAAACTTTGGAATTCAGCGCGTTCGGACTTGAATATAGTAAATAAAAGGGTGTCCAAATCTGCCCAGGACAATGGGTCAAAAAGGGAACCTACGCCCACATTAACCCCACTATACCCATTCAATTCATTGGAACAGAAAGTATGTTAGCAACAATATTAAAGCTATCAGCGGAATCTGCATAATAGTCCAAATTTTGGTATCAAATAGTTTCACAACATGCTATTATGAAGGCTTAATACATCTGCAAATGGGTAGACTCATAGAGTCTCTTCACTTAGCAACTATAATGAGCTGAGGTAGATTAATGTCTCTAATCATATTTAACTTATCTTATACTCGTGTATACCATTTTACACAATGCTGTTCTTATTAAAAATTTGTATTGGGACTAGGATTGCACCTCTAACCGGGTCGAATAGATTGATGAAGATTGGTGGAGATGTGTAGGGAATCCAAATAGGAAATAGACAATAATAAAGACTGTTATAGATTGAGCCTTAACACAAGCCAATTGATTTTATGTTAGATGAGCTCAACACTTCTCATGGCCGACAAATTCTCTACATATTGCGTTAAAGCCCAATCTATGCAACTTATATATCACTCTTTATTCTTGTGGGGTTGATTAAGAATAAAACCAAAATAACAAATCTATATATAAAAATAATAAAAATTATATTTCAGTCATATTCATAATTGTGAGCGGACGACCTTTTTCCCGCCCACGAGGACCGCATGAGATGCGTCGTACGTGGGGCGGAAGAATAACAATGCGCTGTGAAGCGAGCCGAGGGATTGTAGCGTGATAAAAGCACTGATGTTGATGTTGAATTTAAGTCTAATTTAGGTGTTAAAGGATACGAGATCGAAATCCCGTACTAAAAATAGAGTCGCCACCTGGTTCAGCTCAACCGAAAAATTTTGGTACGATTTTCCCACCAGGTGGTAGACTATACCTTAAATAGAGATTCCGAGTTCGGATGAGTTATTTATTTTTCATAAGGCCAAGTTAAAATATTTCATTCTTTCTTAATCAGTTTTTAATCCACCATATTTATTGTGTTTTCGGTTTATATGTTGTTTTCGCATTTATCAAACAATCGAAGCGATAAATAAATTATTACAGTCATCCAAAAATAAATGCAAAAATTGAAATCATTACAAGGCTTTCAAATCATATACATTTTCTATGCGATTAATAAAATACCCGAAGGCCTAACATACATCTAACCTAAATCTACCTGCAGAAGATGGTTAGCACAGATACAACACGTCGTACGAGGTGTATCACTTAGGATGCATAGTTAGTGGACAAAACAAGACTCGAGTTAGCGTGAACATGGCATATTCATTTGTTATGTTATAAAGCCCGGTTGGATGGCTAAAAATAAAATTCGAACGACATTTAAGGGAAAATTCCGTTTTGACCAAATTTTAGACTCGATTGTTGTTTTAACCGGATTATTAGTGAAAATGCCACATGGTATGGAGTGGGGTCTATTTTCAGAAGGTTCTGGACTTTCATCGTTGCACTGTATACCCTAGCTTCGGGAAATTTAACTAGGTCAGGAATAAACGAAATACAACAGCTGTTTAGAAGTTCATGTCCCCGGCGGCATGGTTGATACTGCCAGCGGCATCAGTGATGTCGCTAGCGGTGCCAGTCACACAGGCAGGCTACATGACTTTCTGGATACCATAAAGAAAGGGTCCTACAAGAAGATGAGGCCTCTAGAGGCAAGTGATGTCGCTAGAGGCATCAACGATGCCGTTGGCGGCATGGTTGATACTGTTGGCGACTTCATTTGCCTTCGGTGGCTTCAGCTTCTTGCAGCAGTGTGAGCATAGGATTTTGCAGTCCCTCTCGCGAGACGATGATGACGTATACCCGATTTTAATACCTCAAGATAAAAGTTCTCTTTAGAATTTTTATTACCAATATAATATTCCTTGCGAATTTTATACTTGGTAGAATCCAGTTCGGCGTGGCCAAATAAAGCGTTCGATAGGAGCTTGAATCGATTATTTACACCCAAATTAAAATATACCCATTAAAATATAATTTAAATTTAAAAAGATGCCTTCTGACCCACTTTTAACCACTTTTAACCGCTTTTCACGACCTTTTAGGCTCCTGGGCCTGCTGGCTGTCGGCATACTAGAGGCTGATGCCACTAGCGGCATCAGCCATGCCGCCGGCGGCATCACCATGTCACCAGCGGCATTAGCCATACTGCCGGCGACATCATCATGTCGTCGGCAGCATGGCCTAAAATAGGCCCCTACACAGATAGCCTTTCGGCCACTTTCGGTAGAATTAGTCAAAAAGGTCTCGAAAAACACCCCAATTTGCCTACAAAAACACACCTTAGGCTGAATTGAAGGGGAAGGAGCTGGGTGTGGAGATGAGGAGCTGAAATTAGGCAATTGAGAGGCTGCAGTTAGAAGAAATAAGGCTGAAATTAAGAGAGAAAATAGATTTTAATGAGATAAGAATTAGAAAAGGTAGGAAAAAGGATTCTAATCCATTTTTCCTGATTTTTCTTCTTTGGACTCTCTGATTGTGAGCTTAAAATCAGTGGGTCTTTAAGTTAAAATCAACTTGATAGGATTTAGAGACCTAAAACTCTTAAATTAACTACTAAATCATCGTTACAAGCTCTCCGTAGGTGTTTCTGTTCAGTTCACGAAGAGTTGGATTCACGACCCCGAGGTGAAAATTCTGAGTCTTATAGCTCTTTGGCATTAATATTACTAATTGATGCTGATTCTTGTTGATTCGTATTCATTTTTGGGTTTTCGATCATTTTTTACTGCTACCCGCTGCTACTGCAAGAAATTGAGGTCGCCGGGGACATATGATGTCACCGACGGTATCACCCATGTCGCCAGAGACATTACTGATACCGTCAGTGGCATCATATTCCCCAGAGACTTCACTTTCTTGTGGGACTCTTTCTTTATGGTACTTATAAAGTTTTGTAGCCTGCCTGCATATTGATGTCGCCAGCGACATAATTAATGTCGTCGGCGGCATCAGCCATGTTGCTAGCGACATTAACCATGTTACTGGCGGCATTAGTTGCATTGTCGGCGGTATGACTTTCTGGACGGCAGTTTTATTTTTCTTTTGTTCCTGGACTAACACATTTTCCGAAGCTAGAACATATAACGCAATGATAGAGGTGCAAACCCTCCTAAAAACAGACCCCACCCTATAATGTGTGGCATTTTCACTTATAATTCGAGTAAAGCAACGATTGAATCTAAAATTTGGTTAAAAATGAAATTTCCCTGCAAACGCCGTTCAAATCTCATTTTAGCCATCCAACCAGGCTATGTAATATTGTAAATAAAACATGCCATATCCGTGCTAACCATCTTCTGCGGTAGATATATATCAGACATTCGGGTATTTTATTTATTGCATAGAAAATGTACAGGACTTGGAAGCCTTGTAATAATTTTATTTTATGCACTTATTTTTGAACGACTGTAAATATTTTATTCATTGCTTTAATTGCTTGATAAATGCTAAAATAACAAAATAACTGAAGACACAAATAAATATGATGGACTAAACGGATTAAGAAAGAATGAAGTATCTTAACTTGGCCTAATGAAAAATAGATAACATCATCCGAACTCGGAATCTCTACTTAAGGTACAGTCCAACCACCCGGTGGGAAAATCGTACTAAAATTTCCCGATTGAGCTGAATCGGGTGGCGACTCTGTTTTAAGTACGGGATTTCGATCTCGTATCTTTTGAGCATTAAAATGTGCAAAACCTTTTTCCAATCACATCGCTTGTATCCCCCTCCATTACTTTATAGAGGCCGACTAGCCGGCTCGGCCCCACTGCCGTCACGCTAAATGTCATCCACTCATAGTGGCGACTCTACTGGGGATCGATCTCTTTAAACTTGAACTTTCTTTTCATAAAGTTTAAAGGATTTTGATGATGTATTGAAATCATTGGCCAAATTAAATTTCATTCCTTTTCTTAAGACGTTTTATCCTTACGCATGTAAATAGTTCAGTAATTTTTAGGTGCCCTATTTTACCCGAGAAGCTCGCGAAGTGTCACTCATGCCCTGTTGGAATTGAGGATGCCTAGTGGATGGATCACTCATTTTAACCAACACGTAAACTCCTATAATCACACCTATTTGGGAGTGCTCGAGTAACGTGGAATCAAGGTAAATGAGAATCTTCTACATCAACAACTCCATACCAAAGTCGCGCTAGAAAAAGCCTTAGCACATCATTCCCTTAAGGTCACCAGAATAAATAAAATAAATGGGAGCGCCCTTCTTTCACCATTACCGATGAAGAAGCCAAAACTCCATCCTTCTAAAGAGGTGTTACGCGGGAGTCATGAAGTTGGAAGAGGGAAGATTTATGTGCTATATACTCCGTAATCATGCACCCCCATGCATCAGCTTCAAGAGCTAAAAATGAATCAACTTACCCTTACTACTTCCGCCCGTGGAAGAAGTTTAGCAATATACGTAGGATTTATCTTGTGCCTCTGTTGCGTCACCACATATCACTATGGTGGTGTGAGATACAAACGTCCCCCGTATGATGGAGGGATAAGCCATCACGTCATCTCTAACCACACTTATGTGCAGCCATACATATTACGCATTGCTCCCAATAACCAAAACAAAACATACATACCATCTATACCATTTATAACCCATTCATGGTCTGACCCACGGTTCATGATCCTAAACAGTCTTCCTCTTGAACCGAGACCTTCACAACCAGCCATGTCTCTTCCTCGCAATGACAACTCTACCTCACCTAGAGAATAAAATAGTCTGCCCCCCACCTCAGGAGCAGCAGTTCACCCTCCGTCTCTTGGGTCAGAGATCACCACAGCTATCATCCAGTTCCTGAACTTGGATCAGTTCTGAAACATCATTCAGGAACTAGTACGTGTATTTGTCAAGAAAGCCCTAGGAAGTCAGAACCTCAACTAGGTCATGCAATCTCCAAGCATGACACCTGAGAGTAATACACTCTGGCAATCACCGCCAACTGCTTACCCTAGATAAAGGGTAGGAGCCTAGAGTCCAATTCTTCCATCATTCTTTAATACCTTGCCTTCGACGTTGGTCACCCAATCACAGTTTAAGATCCCCACTAGCCTAACGCCTTCTTAGTATGACCAGGTCATGCAACATAAAATTGAAGACTTCTCACGTTAATTGATTACAGCAGGCTACAATCAGGAAAAGAGGAGGATCCAATTAGAGGAGAACCAGGTCTTTCGAAACACTGACTCACCCATACCCCTATCTCAAATCATGGTAGACCAAGAGACCTCTCAAAAATTGGCACCAACTGCCGTTATTCAGCCAAACGATGATCTTAAGTGTAGCATAAATCTATGAAAACTGCCGCTTAATGTAATATTCACCGGATTAAGGGAAGCTGTCATTCTCAAACCCCTTCGGAGATACAATCCTCTCATGAGAGAAGAAGGAAAAGGCTTTTATGGATATCACATATTGTCAGGTCACCATACCAATCAATGCAAAGCTTTGATTCGCACTATCCAACATCTGGTAAAGGATAAGAAGATTATCGACCCTGAAAGAGCATTCAGCCCCTTACCAGAGTTTGGTGAGGGGCCATTGACGATTAATCCCAGCTTTCCTAAATAAGGGAGTGCACCTCAAGATCTCATTAAGACTATCTACTCTAATGGTAGGGGAAAGCCTTGCTCCGACAGCAAGGACGAAGAGTCTTGATTTGCAATCCTTAGAGTTTAGACTTTTTAGCTCCATGAGCAACTTTCATTTTTCTTACTTATGTCATGTCTCTATCATTTAATCCACACCTTCATATGAGCATACACATGATGCTTTCAGTATTTAAGACATTTTATTGAATGAAATTAAGCCGAGTACAGATGTAGGCTCTTATGTGGTAATCAAATCCAATAATTTAACTCTTGTCAAACACATGTGAGATAATAAAGTGCTTAAAGACCACGATATTGCTTTTGCTTGGTCCCCAGATCAATAGTCAGATTGTTGAACACCATGGGTCTCTTCCAAAATTAACTCAGCCACCCTGCAACGGTACACCTTTAAGCTACCAAAGAAGTATCAACTGGTCCCCTGAAATGGAAAATCAAGGCATACACCCATCGACAACTGGTGGAGTCCAACCTCCTTCAAAAAAACATTGTAGCCGAATCTTAGACCAATCATACTGCCAAGGAGACGACAAAATTCGCAGAAAAACACATCTTCACCCAATACAAATTAACCTGCACCAAACGCCTCGACCAACAAAGATTAGGGGTAACCACCTCCTAGAGCATCAAGTATGAGGGCAAGCACCTTCATCCTATGAGCCACAAAGATGAGTGCACAACCAATGTTGCGATCAGCTTACCAAATAAACTAGCAAAACAAACTACCACTTTACCTTTCAAAGGCACCAAGTAAAAGGACCCGAAACCAAATATCACTTAGTTAAAACCCCCCAACACCGGTACAAAGGGCAAATACATGCCTAAATAGGAAGGGCTGTACAAACCGCAGGCTGAAGGAGTAATCAGAATAGCAATCAGAATGGCAATTGAACCAATCAAGGAAGCTCTGTGTAAGCACCAAAACTCCCATAAACTAAACTCCTTGCAATGTGAACCACCAGAATCAAAACAAGGTTACCCGATATAATTTTAAAGGTCAGAATGAATCGGGTGATCCAGGCAAAAACCGAATGGACACTAAGGAACTTGGAGAATCTACAAAGGCTCAACCAAGCGCACAAGAGCAAATTAGATACCCAACGCCATTGCCAAGAGTCATAGACCCAGCAAATGATGGAAACACGGTCAACCAAGCTGGTCATACTTCCGATACCGATGTTAAGTTTAGATTAAGTTGAGAAGGCTGTCATGTGGCCGAAGATGGTACCAAATAAGCAGGGCTATTAAAGTCATGAGTATAGACAAGAGCGAGTTCATTGATCTAGTCAATCAGGACAGGCTTAAGCATTATTAGGTCTAAACAAAAGAAATAAATTGGAAAAGTGGCACACCAAAAAAATATATATAATAATCGCCCGCCTTTCGGTCTTCTACTGATCGGATATAAATTAGG
This sequence comes from Euphorbia pulcherrima, assembly GCA_947683365.1. Classification (NCBI taxonomy): domain Eukaryota; kingdom Viridiplantae; phylum Streptophyta; class Magnoliopsida; order Malpighiales; family Euphorbiaceae; genus Euphorbia; species Euphorbia pulcherrima. Next base: position 77,257,412 of record CANTUS010000014.1, read on the forward strand.
GTGACACCCGATGGTCGATATCCTGCAAACCGGTCGTACAAAAATTAGGGAATAAGTCAATATCGCTTGCTGGACTGAAAACCCAAAAAGGCAGTTCAGGTAAAAATTAGGGCACGAGAGAAAAATAGTGAGATGTTAACTTGAAAACCTGTAAAGGCTGGTTAATACCAGGGGTTCCACTAATGGAAATAATTGCCAACATCTTGTACTCAAATTAGATTCACTCGATAAAAATGTCTTAAGTATTGAAACCTCTGTGTTTGTGATTGTATGAATGTGTGGCGACCAAGTGATGGAAACATCACAAGTAAGCTTAATCGAAGACGCTTCGAGCTCAAAACAAAAAAAAATCCGGATAGACTAAAAATATCTAAGTCTATGCAGAAGTCAGAATAAGTTTGTTAGGTCAAAAACTTGAAAGGACAGTCTATACAAACATTAGAGTCAAGATGGTGCTCGAATTTCTCTATTTCGCTCCAATCTGCATTCCCCAGGCTCCATAAAAAGCCCCATAACTGATAAGTGTAGCTCACTAAAGCAGAATTTGAAGAAATGGCTGAATCTGAGTTTTTGAAAAGTTGATACCGCCGGCGATATGAGCAATGCAGTTGGCGACATGGATTATCTTGGGCGATATTAGTTGATGCCGCTAGCGACATGGATTAGCTTGGGCCATACTAGTTGGTGCTGCTAGCGACATGGGTATAGGCGGTTTTGAGATGATGCACCTGGCGATATGAATGATACCGGCGGTGGTATGGAGTTAATTTTCTGGGCGGCATCAGAAGCAATATTGTCGTTTCAGACTTGTATGACACATGTAAACAACCCTATACTCCATTTCTAGTACCTTTTCAAACTACAATCCATTTTTATTCAAAGTAAAAACCCCGCAGGCGCAAACCACTCAAATATCCCAAATCAGGACCAAAAAATAAAACCAAACCCCAATGTATCAATGGTACAAACCAAAGTCTGAAATGAAAAGCAAAATGAAAATATAAAGATAGGCATGCCCGCCACTGTCGGCCGGGTGAGATGAAATATCTTCGGGACTCACTAGCCAGTCACCAACCTCATCCTCATCCTCCTCCCTACCTTCTGTCATTGGGCCTTCTGTCATTGGAACACCGCTGGACTCCTCAACCGCAGCAAATGCAAGATGGCCAGCGGATATCTTCACTCCCCGGCGACTGGTGCTACCGGGGTACGCACGATTCAAATTTTGATTGCTCCTCCGCTCATGAGCAGTAGCCTTCAACTGACCCTCAAGGTCACTCACACGATGCCAGAGGTCTGTGGTCTCCTCCTTGTATCTCCACCGGGTTGCATCGGCATCTGACAAGGAAAGGGCCAAGAAATCCTACAAACCAAGGAAAACATCAATAATGCACTTCATTCATAGCATCCATACATGCATCTTATCTTTTTTTAATATGTCATATCAGGGAATGTACCCGAACAAGCAATGATTGCCTGATGAGTATGTCCCGGAGAGCAGAATTATTCTCTATAAGTTGCTCTACATGGCTCCACGCCACTTATAAAATCTAAAAGACAAATTAATAAACACCCGCATCCAAGAGTAAACTAGAAAGCAATTATCAGGTCTTACATAAGTGGTGTTTTCTGGCATAAAGATTGGAGCATGTCAGCTCGAGCCTATGTTCCTAGGGAGGAACTCGCCCCGAGAATTCATCATCAGGAACTAGGTCTCCAACACGTTGACCGCACGCCCCTCCACGAAGTTTATGCCCTCCGGTACACCATAATACCGCATCCCACTCTAATTGTCCAGACCTCGCTTCCTCGCAGGTTCCTAAAAAACATGAAAGACACACATAAGTGACATTCTTGAATGATTGCAAATCATGCACGTAAACACAATCATACCTCAAAAGAGCGCTGCCCCCCTTGGGACATTAGCACACTCATGCCAGCCACATCCGCACCTGTCTCATCCTCCCCCTCGGGCTTGATCCCAACATAACCTTCAAGCTCCTCCTCTTCCTCGTCTTCTTCCTCCTCAACATCCGCATTACCTTTCAAGTGATTTTTATCCTCCTCCAGCCTTTGCTCATCATGATACTCAATTGTATCATTCCTATGGATGCGGGGACATAAGGGGAGAAGACATTGCTGGTGCTGCTCGTAGAGGCCAGGGACGCTAGGGATCACTCGGCCGTTCCCATTAATATAGTCAGCCTAGTCGGCCTCGAATGCAATCACCAAATAGGCCCACCATAAACCTCAGGGAGGATCAGTGGGCATCGGTCTAATGGCGATCAGGTCAAACCTCCAACCCCAAACGTGCTCACCTAAATACCACTGCTGGGACAAAGGATACTCCATGATGAACCGATGGTCATCCACCTCTCTCCTAACCCTCGCATCCTCCGTCATGTTCTCCACCCCATCAAATAGGTCCAAGATAAGCTGCATCAATAATCAACCAAAATAGCCAATATAAGTTCATAAACGCATTTTGTTTCGTTCTAAGGGCAAAAATAAGGATAAAATCAAAGATCGCGTACCGAGCTCGATCGTGCACTCCTTAGGACCTCGCTATACTTGGCGGGATACTTGGCCTTCCCACCAATACCCCTACACTAGCGGGCAAGAAAATGGGAGCCCGACAGTACGGTCATCTTCAACTCAACGGGCGGAAGAATCTGGTGCTCAAAAGCCCAAGCCTGCACAAATAATAATTAATCAGTCCAAAAAGCATCATAATGAATGAGACATGCACAATCAAGAAAAATGCTTCCGAGAAGATATACCTGGAGTAGCAGATGGTAAAGTCAGAGAGCCTTCACCTTCTTCTGGGTTCCCACATCCAGCCCGTGGTATATCTGTGCCAAGATGGCCCTTGGTCAATTTTTCTTCCTGATGCCCGCCACGTCCTCCACAACGGAAATTAGCACATAATTGATCTTGCTCCCCAAGATTGGGAAGAACATCACGGTGAGCAAAGAAATCATAAAGGAGCAGACACAAGCCTCTCTCTCATCCTTAGGCACCACATCTACCCGGGTCCAGTGTGGGTGCAACTCACTATAAAATAGCTGCCCTGAGATGGGCTTAAAATCGAATAGCTCCTTCACCCGCCTCACCACGGGCCTCTCAATATGGTATTTATCCATGTAACCATCGAAGTGAATGACCTCGTCTATCCAAGGAAGCCCGGTTATAGCTACGACATCGGAGGGCGTAATGGTCACTTCCCCAAACAAGAAGTGAAAAGTGTGGGTGGTTTCAGACCACCTCTCGGTAAGCGCTATCACGGCTGAATGGGAGAGCTTGGGCATTAGCATTGGTATGATTTGAGCTAAGTCCCCGAATCCCATCTCATTAATAGCGAGCGCAAGCTCAGAGTCCTTCTTAGAAATATGGTGCCACCACTCGCCGATGGTGGCCATCCCTCTAGTATAACTCAGCTCATGCGGCTGCAAAAATAAAAAACAAAATAGATAAGTCCTACTTATTTTCTCATCATTAGAACCTGATTGAAAGCTGCTGATGTCGCATCTGCTAGAAGTGATATCGCCGGCGGCATCACTCCATACTGCTAGCGGTATGGATGATATCGCTGATGACATCACCTTAAACAGAAGCGATATCAGGCCTAGCTAAGCCTTTTGGCAAGGCCTGATGCTGCCAGAGATATCACTCATGTCGCCGGTAACATCACTAACTGCGGGTAGAACCTGTTTTCCCTAAAAATTGCACCCATCGTGCCAAAACCACAAAAATCACAATCAATCAAACAATAAGCCTAAAATCGAACCTAAAGCATGCAATATCAGTTTATGATCAATCTATCTCACACTTATGACTCCTATCATGGCACGATTTCAAGCCTAAGGCTAAATCGAAACTCAACCCAAAAAGAAGAAATTCGGGTTTTGCAGGATTACCTGGACATAGTAGAGGTGCTTTTCCTTCTTTGGGGTCAAATTAGTGATGGGAGAATTAATCCTGTAGCCATACATCTTGGTTGTCTCTTTCAGGCCATAAGCAGCAGGAACGGAGATAATTTTTAGCCCTTCGATAGAGGAATCAGGCAGATTCTCCCTAGCCTTAGAAGATTTGCCTCTAAAAGCCTTGGCGATTCTCTTCATGATTGGAATAACAGAAAAAATTGAAAAATTTAGAGAACAGGAGCAAAGAGGTACGGTTTTGCAGAATGAAGGGAGAAAGGAGTTTTACTTCCTTTTAAACTACTACACGGAATTCGAGGAGTTTTGATTTATCTAAAACTGCCCATTCATTCCGCTGGCGGCATCGCTCCATCCCGCCAGCGACATCACTCATGCCGCTGGCGACATCGCCCCCTTCAATTCAAATTTTGAAATTGCTTGACCAGTAAAAGCTACCATGTGGCACTCAGGTTGCCGGCAGCATCACTTCATACCGCCATCAACATCACTCATGCCGTCGGCGACGTCACCTCCTTCAATTTGGATTTTGAACTTGTCTGACCAGTCAAAATTGCCATGTAACACTCATACCGCTGGCAATATAAGTTATGTCGCCGGCGACATCAGATCTCTCCATGTTTATTTTAGCCATCCTCGGCAAAATCCAGGCTCTAGCCCTGACATTTCGAAACTTACATAAAGCCATAATCACAAACCCAAGATGCTCATTCTATATGCTATTTAGAGGTTGTGGCATGACCCGCTACATGTCAATCTTCGGGTTCACCCTAAAATGCTAACTGAAGGTCCTCGATACAGTCCTTGTGCATATCACCCTTTGGGTTCATCATTAGAACACCAACTGAAGGTCCCTGATACAGTCTCTGTACATATCACCCTTCGGGTTCATCCTCAGAACGCCAACTGAAGATCCCAGTATGACCCTCTTCATGTCATCTTCGGGTTCACCCCTCCAAAATTGTAACATAACCTAGAACTATACTCCATCTCTCCATAAAGTGTAATCCCGACCAAGGGGCAATCACTTTACAAAGCATAAGCCCAATCGAAGGGCTATCTCTCTATAAAGTGTAAGCTTGACTAAGGGGCAATCACTTTATAAAGCATAAGCCCGATCGAAGGGCAATCTCTTCATAAAGTGTAAGCCCGACCCAGGGGTAATCACTTCACAAAGCATAAGCCTGACCGAAGAGCAATCTCTCTATAAAGTGTAAGCCTACCACGGGTCAATCACTTCACAAAGCATAAGCCCGACCGAAGGGCAATCTTTCTATAAAGTGTAAGCCCGACCCAGGGGCAATCACTTCACAAAGCATAAGCCCAATTGAAGGGCAATCTCTTTATAAAGTGTAAGCCCGACCAAGGGGCAATCACTTTACAAAGCATAAGCCCAACCGAAGGGCAGTCTCTCCATAAAGTGTAAGCCCGACCAAGGGGCAATCACTTCATAAAGCATAAGCCCGACCGAAGGGTAATCTCTCCATAAAGTGTAAGCCCGACCAAGGGGCAATCACTTCACAAAGCATAAGCCCGACCGAAGGGCAATCTCTCTATAAAGTGTAAGCCCGACCAAGGGGCAAGCACTTCACAAAGCATAAGCCCGATTGAAGGGCAATCTCTCTATAAAGTGTAAGCCCGACCATGGGGCAATCACTTCATAAAGCATAAGCCCGACCGAAGGACAATCTCTCCATAAAGTGTAAGCCCGACCAAGGGACAATCACTTCACAAAGCATAAGCCCGACCAAAGGGCAATCTCTCCATAAAGTGTAAGCCCGACCAAGGGGCAATCACTTCGCAAAGCATAAGCCCGACCGAAGGGCAATCTCTCTATAAAGTGTAAGCCCGACCAAGGGGCAATCACTTCACAAAAGCATAAGCCCGACTAAAGGGCAATCTCTCTATAAAGTGTAAGCCCGACTAAGGGGCAATCACTTCACAAAGCATAAGCCTGACCGAAGGGCAATCTCTCCATAAAGTGTAAGCCCAACCAAGGGGCAATCACTTCACAAAGCACAAGCCCAACCAAGGGGTAATCACTCCATAAAGCATAAGCCCGACTGAAGGGCAATCCCTCCATAAAGCATAAGCTTGACCAAGGGGCAATCACTCATAAAGCATAAGCCCGACCAAGGGGCAAGCACTTCACAAAGCATAAGCCTGACCAAAGGGCAATCTCTCTATAAAGTGTAAGCCCGACCATGGGGCAATCACTTCATAAAGCATAAGACCGATCGAAGGGCAATCTCTCTATAAAGCATAAGCCTGACCAAGGGGCAATCACTTTACAAAGCACAAGCCCAACCAAGGGGCAATCACTCCATAAAAAATAAGCCCGATCGAAGGGCAATCCCTCCATAAAGCATAAGCCTGACCAATGGGCAAACACTCTACAAAACATAATTCCGACCAAAGGAGAATCTCTCCACAAAGCTCAAGTTCGACCAAAGGACAAACTCTCCACAAAGCGTAAGCCCGACCAAGGGGCAAACCTCTCACACAGAACATAACTCCGACCAAGGGACAAACTCTCTACAAAGCATAAGCCCGACCAAGGGGCAATCACTCCACAAACAATAATCCCGACCAAGGGGCAAGCCTTTCCATAAAGCATAAGTCCAACCAAGGGGCAATCTCTTCACAAAGCGTGAGTCCAACTAAGGGGCAACCACTCCACAAACCATAAGCCCGACCAAGGGGTAAACCTCTCTATACAGCGTAAGTCCGATGAAAGGACAATCTCTCTATAAAGCAGAAGTCTAACTAAAGGACAATCTCTCTATAAAGTGCAAGTCTGACCAAAGGACAATCTCTCCACAAAGCGTAAGCCTGACTGAGGGGCCAACCTCTCTATAAAAACACAATTCCAACCAAAGGACAACCACTCGATAAAGCATAAGTCAAACCAAAGGACAACCAATGTAAAAAACTCAAGTCCGACCAAGGGACAACCACACCACAAAGCATAAGATCGACCAAAGGACAATCACTCCTCGAAGCATAAGCCCGACCAAGGGGCAAACACTCCATTAAACATAAGTTTGACCAAAGGACAACCACTCCATAAACCACGAGTCCAATCAAAGGACAATCTCTCCATAAAGCACGAGTCCGACCAAAGGACAATCTCTTCGCAAAACGTAAATTTGACTAAAGGACAATCTCTCTACAAAGCGTGAGTCTGACCAAAGGACAATCTCTCCGCAAAGCGTAAGTCTGACCAAAGGACAATCTATCTGCCAAGCATGAGTCTGACCACAGGATAATCTCTCTACAAAGCATGAGTCCAACTAAGGGGCAACCAATCTACAAAGCATGAGTTCGACCAAAGGACAATCTCTCTACAAAGCATGAGTCCGACCAAGGGGCAACCAATCTGTAAAGCTCAAGTCTGACCAAGGGGTAACCAATCCACAAAGCTCAAGTCTGACCAAAGGACAATCTCTCTACAAAGCATAAGCCCGACCAAGGGGCAACCAATCTACAAAGCATAAGTCCGACCAAGGGGTAAACCAGTCATCCATCAGGTATCATTCCTATCCCTTGATCTTTTCGTGCGATCATACTGACATGTGGCAGCAGTGATCCCCCGAGGGGCAGCCTGTGAGCACGGGATTTTGTAGTCCCTCTTGCGAGATGATGATGATGTATACTTGATTTTAATACCTCAAGATAAAAATTCTCTTTAGAATTTTTATTACTAATATAATATTCCTTGCGAATTTTATACTTGGTAGAATCCAATTCAGCGTGGCCAAATAATGCGTTCGGTAGGAGCTTGAACCGATGATTTACACCCAAATTAAAATATACCCATTAAAATATAATTAAAATTTAAAAAGATGTCTTTTAACCCACTTTTAACCACTTTTGATCGCTTTTCACAACGTTTTAGGCTCCTAGGCCCGCTGGTTGTCAGCATGCCAGAGGCTGATGCCACTAGCGGCAACAGCCATACCACCACCGGCATCACCATATCGCTGGTGGCATTAGCCATACCACCACCAATATCATCATCTCGCTAACGGTATAGCCTAAAATGGGCCCCTACATATACAGCCTTTCGGCCACTTTCGGCGGAATTAGTAAAAAAGGTCTAAAAAAACACCCAAATTTGCCTATAAAAACACACCTTAGGCTGAATTGAAGGGGGAGGAGCTAGGGGTGGAGATGAGGAACTGAAATTAGGCAATTGAGAGGCTGCAGTTAGAAGAAATAAGGCTGAAATTGAGAGAGAAAATAGATTTTAGTGAGATAAGAATTAGAAAAGGTAGGAAAAAGGATTCTAATCCATTTTTCCTGGTTTTTCTTCTTTGGACTCTCTGATTGTGAGCTTAAAATCAGTGGGTCTTTAAGTTAAAATCAACTTGATAGGATTTAGAGACCTAAAACTCTAAAATTAACTACTAAATCATTGTTACAAGCTCCCTGGAGGTGTTTTTGTTCAATTCACAAAGAGTTGGATTCACGACTCCGAGGTGAAAATTCCGAGTCTCATAGCTCTTTGGCATTAATATTACTGATTTGTGCTGATTCTTGTTGATTCGTATTCATTTTTAGGTTTTTGATCATTTTTAATTGATGCCCGCTGTTACTGCAAGAAATTGAGGTCGCCGGGGGCATATGATGTCACCAGCGGTATCACCCATGTCGTCAGAGACATCACTAATACTGCTGGTGGCATCACATTCCCCAGAGAATTCACTTTCTTGTGTGACCCTTTCTTTATGGTACTTAAAAAGCCTTGTAGCCTACCCGCATACAGATTTCGCCAGTGACATAATTGATGTTGCCGGCGGCATCAGCCATATCGCTAGCAACATCAACCATGTCACCTCCGGCATCAGTTGCATCTTCAGCGGCATGGCTTTCTGGACAGCAGTTTTATTTTTTGTTTGTTCCTAGACTAACTCATTTTTCGAAGCTAGAATATATAATGCAATGATGGAGGTTCAAAACCTCCTGAAAATAGAACCCACCCCATAATGTGTGGCATTTTCACTTATAATCCGGTTAAAGTAATAATCGAATCTAAAATTTGGTTAAAAATGGAATTTCCCTGCAAACACTGTTCAAATCTCATTTTAGCCATCCAACCGGGCTTTGTAATATTGTAAATAAAACATGCCATATCCGTGCTAACCATCTTCTACGGTAGATGTATATCAGACATTCGGGTATTTTATCTATTGCATAGAAAATGTACTGGACTTGGAAGCCTTATAATAATTTTATTTTCTGCACTTATTTTTGAATGACTATAATATTTTTTATTCATCACTTCAATTGCTTGATAAACACGAAAATAACAAAATAACTGAAAACACAAATAAATAGGATGGACTAAACCGATTAAGAAAGAATGAAGTATCTTAACTTGGCCTAATGAAAAATAGATAACATCATCCGAACTCAGAATTTCTACTTAAGGTACGGTCCAACCACCTGGTGGGAAAATCATACCAAAATTTCCCCGTTGAGCTTAACCGGGTGGCGACTCTATTTTAAGTACGGGATTTCAATCTCGTATCTTTAGAGCATTAAAATGTACAAAACCTTTTTCCAATCACATCACTCGCATCCCCCCGTTACTTTATAGAGGTAGGCCCATCGGCCCTGCCCGACAGCTGTCACGCAAAATGTCATCCGCTCACAAGCAGTAATAGGTAACGGTAAAAAATGACCAAAAATCCAAAAACAAGCACAAAGCAGCACACAACAATACAAACAAGTAAGAATAAAGCCAAAGAGCTATGAGACTCAGGATTTTACCTTAAGGCCGTGAATCCACCTCTTTGTGATCCAAAGAACACCTTCGGGGATCTTGTAAAGATGTTTTGGGTAGTAAATTTAAGGATTTTATGTCTCTAAATTCCTATTAAATTGATTTTAACCTAAAGTCTACAGATTTTAAGCATTAACTAAGAGAATTTAAGGAAGAAAAACCAAGAAAAATGGATTGGAATCCCTTTTCTTACCTTTTCTACTTCTTATCTCACTAAAATTGATTTTCTCACTATAAAACTCTCAAGTAAATTTCATGTGTTGTTGTGGTATTTTGGAACCCTAATGCATGTTTATATAGGCAAAAAATGGAGGGCCTTTGAGACCTTTTGGCCAGTTTCACCGAAATGGCAAAAAAGAGCTGGTCAAAGGAAGAAGAAGAAGCTGTCTATGCAGAAGCTCGTCTCAGGCTATGCCGCCGACAACATGGTGATACAGCCAACGACATCATCTTCCTGAAAGCTGACAGCCAGTGTGCCCACAAGCTTAAAAAGATGCCAAAGGGGTCAAAAGCGAGTCAAAAGGCATCTTTTGGAATTTTAATGGGTATTTAGAGATTAATTTAATTTTGGGTGCAAATCATCAATTCAAGCTCCTACTGGACGCGTTATCGAATACGCCAAACTGAATTCTTATGAGAAATAAAATTTGTAGGGAATTTTATATCAGTAATAAAAACTTTAAAGAATTCTTATTATGAGGAATAAAATAGGGAATACATCATCATCGTCTCGCGAGAGGGACTGCAAAATCTCGTGCTTATAGGCTGCCCTTCGGGGGATCACTATGCCAGATGTAAGTATGATTGCATGAAAGAGCAAGGAATAAGAATGATACCTGATGGATGACTAGTTTTCCCCTTGATCAGGCTTGAGCTTTGCGGATTGGTTGCCCCTTGGTCAGACTTATGCTTTGTGGATTGGTTATGCCTTGGTTGAGCTTGAGCTTTGCAAATTGGTTACCCCTTGGTCGGACTTATGCTTTATGGATTGGTGCCCCTTAGTCGGGTTTGTGCTTTATGGGTTGGTTGCCCCTTGGTTGGACTTGTTCTTCACAGAGAGATTGCCCCTTGGTTGGACTTATGCTTTGTGGATTGGTTGCCCCTTGGTCGAACTTGAGCTTTGCGGAGAGATTGCCCCTTGGTCGGACTTATGCTTTATGGATTAGTTGCCCCTTGGCCAAACTTGAGCTTCGCGGATAGATTGCCCCTTGGTCGGACTTATGCTTTGTAGATTTGGTTAAGTGTAGTTTAGGGTCACGCTGCGATCTTGGAGGGGTGAACCCAAAGGTGACATGTACGGGGTCTTGCCGAGACCTTCAGTTGGCGTTCTAGGGGTAAACTTAAAGATCAGGACTTACAGGGTCATTCTATAATCTCTAATGATGTTCCAGAGGATGAATCCAAAGATCAATATGTATAGTGTCATGTCATGATCTCCGGTTGGCATAGTGAACGAGTATATTGGGTTTGTGGTTGTAGTTGTACCTACAAGGAGTAGAATGAGGGCAAGATTAGATAGGTTTTTAAATGACATTTTTACTGCTTGATCGATTCTGTGAAATAAAAAATATTTTTGTCCCCTTGATCAACAGTAAAAACATAAAAGTACAAGGGTTTTAGGAGTATTATGATGTCGGGCATAGAGCCGAGATTCCACTAGATTTACAGAGGGATGCCTTGATGTCGCTGGCGGCTTGGCTGATGCCGTCGATGATATGAATTAATATCGCTGGTGGTATAGATGCCACGTGGCATCTTTGATCGATCAAAAGAATTCAAAATTCAAACTAGGGAAGGTGATGTCTCCGGCGGCATGACTGATGTTGCTGGCAGTATGAAGTGATACCGCTGGGCGGCATGGATGGACAGTTTTAGATAAATTAAAACTCCTTGAATTCCATACAGGGGGTTTTAAAGGAGTAAAACTCTTCCTCTTTTGCATACAAAAACCCAAACAGCCCCATTTTCTCTCTACTTTGTCTCTAGCAAGCCAAATCTTTCAACCTTTCTTCAATCTCAACCATGAAGAGGATTTCAAGGGCTCTTAAGGGAAAATCGGCCGTTAGTGAAGGCTTGCCCGACTCTTCCATTGAAGGGCTAAAACTTTGCTTGGTTCTCGTTGGGTATGGCTTGAAGACGAAGGACAAGATGTATGGCTATAGAATCGATTCTCCTATCATCGGCTTGACCCCAAATAAGGAGAAACATCTCCGCTCTGTCTAGGTAAACCTACAAACTCTGGTTTCTTTGTTTAAGTTAAGTTTCAATTTTGGTCTTTGGCTCAAAATTTGCCATAATAGGGGTCATAAACATGAAATTGATTGATTAGAAACTAATATTGCATGCTTTAGGCTTGATTTTTTTTTTTTTATTATTTTTAGGCTTTGGATTTGATTAATTACGATTTTTATGGTTTTGGGGCATTGAGTTTGATTTTAAGGGTAAAACTGAGTTCTGCCCGCAGGTTATGGTATCGTCGGTGACATGAGTGATGTCGCCAGCTGCATCAGGCCTTGCAGAAAGGCCTAGGAAGATGTGATGCCATTTCTGCTTGTGGTGATGCCGCTAGTGATATCATCCATACCGCTAGTGGTATGGATGATATCACCGGCGATATCACTTCTAGTAGAAGATACATCAGTAGCCTTCCAGTAGATATCAGTGATGAGAAAATAAATCAGGACTTTTTTATTTTACTTTTGATTTTTGTAGTTGCATGGATTGATCTATACCTGGGGTATAGGTATGATTGGCGAGTGGTGGTACCACATTTTGGAGGAGGATCCAGAGCTTGCATTGGCCATTAACGTGATGGGTTTCAGTGATCTAGCTCGTACTATACCCCTTCTGATGTCGAAGCTCTTCCATTTGGCGATGAAGGCTTTAATGGAAAAGTGGTCCAAAACCACTCACACCTTTCACTTCTTATTCGGGGAGGTGACCATCACACCTTTTAATGTGGTAGCTATAATCGAGCTCTCATGGAAGAACGAGGTCATCCATTTCAATGTGTATATGGATAGGTACTAGACTAAGAAGCTTGTGGTAAGATGGGTGAAGGAGTTATTTGGCTTAATGCCTATCTCAGGGCAATTATCATATGGAGACCTGGACAAGCACTAGGTAGGAGTTGGTGTGGTTCCCGAGGAGGACCGGGCTGCTAGTGTCCGTTCTTTTGTGATTTCTTTACTCATTGTATTGTTCTTCCCAATCTCGGGTAGCAAAATTAATTATGGGCTAATATCTACTATCGAGGATATGGCTAGCATTAGCAAGAAGAATTAGCCCAGGGCCATCCTGGCATAGCTTTACCGTGGACTAGACGTGGGTGCTAGGAAGAAAGGGAAAGCCCTCCGGCTTAACCATTTGCTCCTACAGGCACACCCTTCTAGAAAATATTTAACTGATTCTTTGCTTCATTCGCATGCTTTTCCTTATTTCGGATGTTTTGGACTGATTAATTATTCACTTTTGCAGGCCTGGGCTTTTAAACATCAAATCCTTCCGCCAGTCGAGTTCAAAGTCACTGTGCCACCAGGTTCTCACTTCCTTGCCCGATGGTGTAGAGGCATTGGGGGGGGAGCAAGTACCCTACGAGCTATTGGGAGTCTTTGAGGAGCGTGCGATTGAGCTCGATAGGTGAACTTTTGACCTTGATTCCTGTTTCACACTCACACGAAACATTAGTACATAAAATGCATTTGGGAATTTACATTGTGCTTATATTGATTCTTTACTTAGTTGTTTGTTCAGATTAATCGTGAACCTTTTGATGGGGTGAAGAACCTGGTGGAGGTGGCTAGAGTCCGCAAGGTGGTGGACAATCACCGATTTATGATAGAATATCCTCTGTCCCTGGAGTGGTACTTGGGGGAGCGCATTCGGGATTGGAGGTTCGTTGCTACCTCTGCTAGACCAGTGCTTGTAGACCCTTCTACGGGCTTATGATGGCCTCACTTAGTGATCACTTCTGCAGCGGCTAAGGCTGACTACTTGGAGGGGAATGATCGGGTCATTCCAGGTTCGTACGAGCGGTTCCAGCAGTGCCTACTCCCGTGTGCCCCTACATCAAGAAGGATGACACGATAGAATATCATAATTGTTGGAAAACAATGATCTAGATAAATAAATCTATATACATCCGAATCAAGTTTGAAAGAAATAAAAATGAACTCTCTTAAAATCCAAATGGAAGCATCCGAACAAAGCTAAGATCGCTCATTGAACAAAATCAGAAACCTAAGCAATGGAGGAAAATCATCCGGACAAAGTCTGAATAGAAAACAATCTTCCATCCTCAAGACTTACAACTAAAAGAACTGATTGAAGCCTACTCCGGAAGGAAGATCTGGAACATATAGGTCCAAAAAGCATCCGGAAGACACATTTAGAAAACCTATATCAAATAACTAAGGAAAGAATAAAACACAGCCTTCCTTGTGCCTCCTTGGTCTACAATAGTCAAAGAACCCTTTTGTAAATAGAAGACAGCTGGCAAAGTTTAAAGAAAAGTCAAAAGGAGCAGACAAAAGATAGCGAAAGTCTAAACTACTTTTAGACTAGACTAATAAAGGTTCGTGTGGAACTCACACCATATGATAATTGGTATAAAAGTTTGTGTATCATAAAATGATAAGAAAAATGATCACTGACAACTGTCAGCACCAATTCCGAGAATATGGTCTAACAGACTAATCAACGGATCTAAAAGCTCTACCTCACAACCTAATCAAGGGTGAAGATTAAATGTAAGCTCACCAACCACAAACGGCTGCATTTATGTTTAAAGCCTATAAAAGGAACTCTTCACCGAAAGAGAAGGTAACTGATTGACTTATAAAAGCAACTCCTAATTCAAAATCTATTTGTAAGGATTCCCAAGTGAAACTATAAACTTGAGGAACTCTAAAACCAACTGTTTGTTGCAAACCAAAAGTGTAGTAATCTCTAACTTGGGTGAGTTGAGAGATTGGGATAGAACTTGAAGTAGGTGCTTTGAGTGAGATCTCCCTGTAGGACTCAGCTTAGATTCGAGGTAGAAGGCTAAGTGGTATATCCTACTAAAGACAAGAGGAGTCATCTAGAGGTTGGTACTTCTAGTGGTATATCCTACTTTTGAAAGAAGTCATCATCCGGAGAAAAATCTGTAAGGCTTGATTCCTACCCGTTGAAAATGAATCCACTAGTGGATAAGCTCGGAAGAAGGAAATTCCGAGGACTGGACGTAGGCAGGGCCGAACCAGTATAAATTACTTGTGTTTGATATTCGTTTATTTTTACTATTCTGCATTCATATTGCATCATTCGAATACATCTTTTGAATCACAATTATCATCCGAATTCATCTTCCGGATCATAATCGAACACGCTATACATAGACTTTTTCTAAGTCTATAAATTCCATAAAAAAGGGCCGTTCACCTCCCTCTGCCCTTATAAATACTCTAAAAGGGACCTAGAGCAAGTGCTCAAACTAGAGATCTAATAATCTCAAGCTAAAGGTCCACATATTTTGATTCATTAATCAAAATGAGTTTTCACAACTCACAACTTCTTCCCAAGGGTATGTCTATTACCCATCCTCCACTCTTCACCTGTGAACACTACGCATTCTGGAAAAACTGGTTGAAGAACTTCATCCAGTCATAAAGTATGTAAGCATGGATAGTTATTACAGATGGTCCATATGAACCTACCTATGAAGTAGGAGGTATGACTACCCGAAAGCCATCATATATCTGGGATGATAATGATGTTAAAAAATTACGCAAAAATGCAAATGCTATTAACATGCTTTATTATGCTCTTAGTGTAGTGGAATTCAATAGGATATCCAGATGTGAAACTGCTAAAGAGATATGGGAAAAGTTGGAAGTAACCTATGAGGTAACTACCAAAGTAAGAGAAGCCAAACTTGATCTACTCCAATAAAAGTTTGAATCTTTCAAGATGGAGCCTAAAGAATCAATCAACAACATGAACACTAGATACATAAATCTAGTAAATGAAATGAAGAGTCTAGGGAAGGAGATTCCAGAAGTAGATATGGTCAAGAAAGTACTCCAGAGTTTCACCAAGGAATGGGACAATAAAAAGACTGCCATTGAGAAAGCTCGTAACTTAAATTTCTACAGTTATGATGAACTCATTTGTAATCTTCTAACTCAAGAACTGTCCTTGGAAAGATACAGTCAACAAGAAAAGAGACCTAAGGAGTGTAAGATGGCCATTGCTCTTAAAGCAGAATCCATCGGATCAGGCTCATCCGAAAAGGAAGAGCAAATAGATGAGTCAATGAGTACTAAAAATCAACTCGCTCTATTAACCAAAAGGCTAAATTGATTCATACAAAAGAAGGATAGAAGAAGATAAAAAAGGTGTTAATCTCGAAGACCAAGAGAAGGCACCTCCAGAATAAGTAAGCATGGAAGGAATCCAGAAGAAAGGAAAGATCCAGAGAATGACGCTGCTTGTTTTGAGTGTGGCGAAAAAGGCCACTTCAGGACAAAATGCCCCAAGCTCAAGAGAGCTAAGAAACTTAAAAAGAATGCAATGGTTGGTACTTGGAGCAACAGTGAAGAAACCAGCAGCTCATCATCAATAGAAGAAGAGGAAACCACTAACTGTGTATTCATGGCCCTAACAGAGCTAGAAGCAGAGCAATCCAGAAGAAACACCTCCAAACAAGAAACTGTGCAAATTTAAGAATCTAAATTAAATTCAGCAAACACTGACGTAAACTCTGACTCTTACTCTACCTCTAACTTTGATCTTGTAAAAGCTCTTTCTATCGTTATCAAGGGAGTAAAAAAGAATGCAAAGGCAATCAAATTCCTGAAAAGAGTGATACTAGAATTAGCTGAAGACGCTGAAGTAATGGCCTAAGACATCAATCTGGTTAGAGCAACCAAACATATTGATGTAGTAGAAGAGAACTTCCTGAGAAATCAAGTCCAGATTCTGAATGCAATTGTTGTCGGACAAGAAAGAGAAGTTAGTCTATTGAAGAAAGTATTTGGAAGGAAACCTGAAAATCCAAGAAGAGATGATCCTCCTCCTTCTCAGAACCGAATTCAAAGGGATCCAAACCAAAAGACAAATGAAGTTAGCAGACAACCACAAGCTCAAAGATATACTGTGGCTCAGAAGGGAAAAGCTAAAATAGCTTACAACCGACTACCTAACAAACAAAGAAGAAATCATAATGCTAAAGTTGCACCTCCAACCAGCCTCCGAAATTATACCGAACCATCCACTACGGAAGAAAGGATCTGAAGAAGATCAGCAAGAAGCAAATGCAAAACATGCTTATTTCAGGATGCAGGTTTTGTGGAAAAAATAATCATATGACTAAATCATGTAGACTAAAAAATGGCAATATGATGATTATCCTTGGCCTAAGATGGTTATTAACCCGAGAGGACCCAAATCTGATTGGGTACCCAAACCCACTTGATCTATTTTACAGGTATGCCTTAGATCCACAGTAGATCAACACACGTGGTATATTAATAGTGGATGCTCAAGGCACATGACAGGTGATGAGAAGGCCTTCATCACATTAACCCGGAAGAAGGGAGGCAAAGTAAGCTTTGGAGATAATCAAAAGGGATAGATCATTGGTCATGGAATCATTAGATCTGGGTTAAAGATTGAAGATGTCTCACTAGTTGATGGACTACGATTCAATCTACTGAGTGTAGCTCAATTATATAAAAAAGGAAAAAAAAAGTCACATTTGACTTAGGAGGCTGCTCAATTTATGATAGTGAGTCAAATCAACGTATTCTTTATGCACCTAGAGTAAATAATGTCTATTATGTAAACATTAAAAATTATAAAAAGAATATATGTCTGGTGTCTAAAGAAGAAGAATCATGGCTATGGCACCGAAGATTAGGACATGTAAGCATGAATCTCCTATCCAAATTAGCTAAAAAGGAATTAGTTGAGGGTTCACCTAAAGTTGCTTTTGATAAGGATCATCTATGCACTGCATGTCAATTAGGTAAACAACATAAGAAAAGTTTCCCTTCCATATCATACATTCCTTCCAAAAGAGTACTTGAGCTCTTACACATTAATCTTTTTGGTCCAATTAAGCCACTAAGCTTAGGTAAAAGAGAATACACCATGGTCATCATAGATGACTATTCTCGATATACCTGGGTTCTCCTACCAATAAGCAAGGATGAAGCATTTGACCAATTCTCCAAAACATTCATCCGAATAGAAGTAGAATAGAGCATATGCATTGCACGCATCCGGAGCGATAATGGTAAGGAATTCAAAAATAAGCATTTTGCTAACTTTTACTACTCCAAGGGCATTGAACATAACTTCTCTGCCCCTCGCACTCCTCAAAAAAATAGAGTGGTAGAAAGAAAAAATAGGACTATAGTAGAAATAGCAAGAACAATGCTAAGTGAAAATATTTTGCCAAAATATTTCTGGGGTGAGGCCGTAAACACAGCATGCTACATCTTAAATAGAGCTCTCATTAGAAAAACTGGAGAAAAGACCCCTTATGAAATCTGGAAGGGAAGAAAACCAAAAATCGGATACTTCAAAGCATTTGGATGTAAATTCTACATCCTTAATGACAGAGAGCAATTAGGAAAATTTGATCCTAAATCTGATGAAGCAATTTTCCTAGGCTACTCAATACATAGTAAAGCTTACAGAGTCTTCAATAAATGAGCCCAGTCTGCAGTAGAGTCTATACATGTAGATTTCGATGAAACTAACACTGCAGGAAAGAAGAACTTCGCTCCGAAAGATCAAGCTCCGGAAGCTAAAAAATCTGAAGAGAAGCAAGAAAAAGATATCCCTGATTCATTTTAAATCAAGAAATACACAAAGGAAGATGAGGAAAAATCCTATAATCCAGAGGCATATCAAGTCAATCACAATCCATAGGAAATTAACTTTAATGAAGAAATAGTTGAAGCTGAAGAAGAGCAAGTCCAAATTCAATATGAAGGTCTGGAAAGAGAAATCTGGACACACAAAGATCATTCTATTGAGAATATTTTAGACGATATTCAGAATCTAGTTAGAACCAGAGGACAGCTCAATCGAATGATGAGTCACGCTACTTTTATCTCTCTCATAGAGCCAAAGAAATTTCAAGATGTTGAAGGAGATGAAAGCTAGATGATGGCGATGCAGGAAGAGCTAGATCAATTCACCAGGAATGATGTATGGGATCTTGTGCCCTCTCCCAAAAGAAAGTCAATTATAGGCACTAAATGGGTGTTCCGAAATAAACTTGATGAATTTGGAGTAGTAATAAGAAATAAGGCCAGACTAGTTGCTCAAGGCTATAATCAACAAGAAGGAATTGATTTTGAAGAAACATTCGCTCCTGTAGCAAGACTGGAAGCAATCCGGATCCTATATGCTTTTGTATCATTCATGGGGTTCACACTATACCAAATGGATGTCAAAAGTGCATTTCTAAATGGCGTTATTCAAGAAGAAGTATATGTCAAGCAAACACCCGGATTTAAAGATCCAAAGCATCCTGATCATGTCTGCAAACTAAAGAAAGCCCTCTATAGATTAAATTAAGCACCAAGAGCCTGGTATGAAAGACTGACCTCATTCTTTATATCTAAGGAATATACTAGAGGCAGAGCAAATACCACACTCTTCATCAAGAAGAAGAAGAATGATATTATTCTAGTCCAAATCTATGTGGATGATATCATTTTTGGTGCCATTAATGAGAAGATGTGCAAAGAATTCAGCTCCTAAATGCAGAAGGAATTTGACATGTCCATGATAGGAGAACTAAACTTCTTTCTTGGCCTACAAATCAAACAAAGTCCAGACGGGATCTTCATCAATCAATCAAAATACACCAAGGAGATTTAAAAAAATTTAAAATGGACAGCAGCAAACCAATATCTACTCCTATGAGTTCAGACACAGTCTTATCCAAGGATTGTGAAGGAAAAGATGTTGATCAAAAGCTATATAGAGGAATGATTGGCTCACTCCTATACTTAACAGCCAGCAGGCCTGACATTCACTATGCAGTATGCTACTGTGCAAGATATTAAGCCAATCTAAAGGATTCTTATATCAAGGCTGTCAAGAGGATACTGAGATATCTCCTAGGAACCACTGAAGTTGGGTTATGGTATCCTAGTAATGGAGATTTTACTCTCTAGATATTTATAGATGCAGATTATGGCAGAGATACTATTGAAATAAATAGTACATCCAGAGGATGTCATTTTCTTAGGGACAGCTTAGTCTCATGGTATAGCAAGAAGCAAACTTCAGTTGCCTTATCCACCACAGAAGCTGAATATATAGCAGCTGGAAGTTGTGTCGCTCAACTCCTATGGATTAAACAACAACTTGAAGATTACGGAGTATAATCTAGATGTGTGGATGTATTATGTGACAACAAAAGTGCTATTGATGTGTCAAAGAATCTGGTACTTCATAGCTGGATGAAACATGTCAACATAAGGCATTACTTCATCCAAGATCATGTAATGAAAAAGGATGTTGCATTGGTATATGTCCTAACCAATGAAAAAGAGCCGATATCTTTACTAAACCACTAAGTAAGGATCAATTTGGGAAGTTAAGAGAATCAATTGGAATGTCAAATCCAATCTAGAAAAACTTTAAAAGAAAGCCTCAAATCAAGCCAGATGTTGAGATAAAATCCTCACTCCGGAAGAAAAAGAAAAGTTGAAAAGTTGATTCTAGAAGACTGCCACCTCAGCCGAAAAAAATGACGTATGGCAGTAATAGCCTATCAAGGTATCTGTTACTTTTTGAATTTCAAAAGTCCAATGGCTGTTACACGCACCGTAAATACAATAGTAAATTCAAAAATAAAGCATTCCCATTCTCCGAGTAAATTAAATTCACCTCTCTCCAAAAATTTTGACTACCATGTCATCAATCCAGTCAAAAAACACCGGAGTCTGGATTACAATTATACCCTCATCTTAAAAATTCTATATAAACCCCCTCAAAATCCCTTCTCCTCTTCAGACGAGCAACAATCTGACTGTTACTCTGCAAAAACTCAAACCTAGAACATCATCTTTTAAAAACTCAAAAATGGCAGCCAAAAACACCACAAACATCCTCAAAATCCTACCAAGCAAAAACCTCTTTCAAGTATCTGACTTGAAAGAAGCAGATTTTGAACCTTTAAATCTCAAAACCTCAGATTTTATCATCCCTACTAATCATCTAGGAGATGAATACCTATTCAAAACTCCACCCTTCTTCACCCTAATTGAAGATCAGAATTTAGGTGATCTTCTCAAAATATACTGCCCAACCTATCCAAAATTGGTGAAAGAATTTCACTTTACTCTTAGCGCGTACAATCACTTTGATGCTTTCCGCACTAAAGTACAAGGAAAGATTATCCTTCCA
This sequence comes from Euphorbia pulcherrima, assembly GCA_947683365.1. Lineage (NCBI taxonomy): Eukaryota > Viridiplantae > Streptophyta > Magnoliopsida > Malpighiales > Euphorbiaceae > Euphorbia > Euphorbia pulcherrima. The sequence goes on from CANTUS010000014.1 coordinate 77,278,553, forward strand.
ACACCAAAATTCTTTGAGAAGAATCTAAAGATGAAAAATTCCGGAGTTTTGTTGTAAAAAGATGGGGATAAGATCGGAATCGAGTATGACTCCAAGCTGTGGCTCCACCAGAATTATTTCAGCGATAAATTCTCAACATACTTCCCCAGAATGCCTAGATTCCTACAGCATGCTCTTGCAAAGCTTATTCTAATAAGGAAAGATCATTGACTACAGTTTCTTCCCTCTAGTAGTGTATTCTGTAGCACTTGGTTGGAAGCGTGGAAGTAAACTGGCCAGTCTTAATCATCCGTTATCTCAAGACCCATGTCAACTCACATGATGCCTTGGTCACGATGATCCTTTAAGTGAAAGGAGTGGATCTCACTGGATTTAAAGGAATTTATGGAAAGCCAATCCTCGAGAAGAACTTCCTGAATCTGCACTTCAATGAAGAATGGGATGAAGAAAAAGTAAAGTTAAGAAGGGACGAGCGAAAAGTTAAATCCAGAAAGGTAGCTGATCCGGAAGCCGAAGCTCCAGTTCCCATGAGGCCTAGAACCAAAAAAGCCAAAGCTAAAAGGCAAACGGAACTAGTTTCGGAAGAAGTTAATAAGGATACTCTGCCTCTTACTGAAGTCCTAGGCTCTGAGCAACCAAAACCTAGAGGCAGATTGATTAAACCAGCAGCCTAGAAGGGACTGCATGGGCTTACTACTGGGCTAGCTTAAATTGCAATAAAGGTGATTAAAGCTGGAAGAAAGAAAGCTAAGAGAACTTTGGCTGAGATGAAGGAAGAAGCTGATGATGAGGAAATAGAGGATGAGGCTCCTCCTCAAAAACAACTTCAGAGAAAGGGGCTAACATTTGATAAAGCTCTTGCTGCTCAACAAAAGAGAGCTAATGAGGGCAGAAGACTTGCTGGGATAGTGTTAAATAAAGAGGCCAAGTAGTATAGAGAGAACGCTGCATTGGAAAAGGCTAAATCCAGCACAGGGAAAAATGTTCCCAGCTCAACAGAATTAGTACAACAAGATAATGAGCAATACACTGAGATTCAGGCAGCCATCAAGGAAAACAATGCAATAAACTAGAGGAAAATAACTGAAGGTTCGAGTGAGTCATCTCAAGCTCCTCTTATACTGGTACACCCAGAAGACATGAAGACTCTATCCAAAATTCTGAAAGCATACAAATTCCCATTTGCTGAAGAGCAGAATCACTTTTGAAAAATCTGCTTGGACCAAGCTGAGAGATCATAAACCTTGAAAGTCCTAAAAAGGCATTACAGAAGGCTGTTGAGGACAGTGCCAACATGCCGGGGGAAGAAAGTCCTAAAATGGCTGAGGACAATTCCAGCCATCCGAAGGAAGGGACGGAAGAATAAAGAAGGGATGAGAGTTAGACACAACAAATCAATGAGGTAATTCCAAATCTTCTTCATCCCTCTTCTGATACTGAAAAGCACAACTTAGCTACAATCTCTCAAAATGTAGCTAAGGCTATAGTGCCAATCCCGGATGCAATAGCTCTAGAGGAGGGAGAAGGTCTGAGTTCCAAGGGACACACTTTTAAAGTGGATCCTGCAGGGGAGGCTAATCAGGAGGAAAGGGAAATAAGCAAAAAAGAAGTAGGAGTAGTTCGAGGCTCACAACCGCCAAAAAATAGCCCCTCTTGGTCTACAATAGTCAAAGAACCCTTTTGTAAATAGAAGATAGCTGGCAAAGTTTAAATAAAAGTCAAAAGGAGCATACACAGGACAGTAAAAGTCTAAACTACTTTTAGAGTAGACAAATAAAGGTGCACACGGAGCTCACACCATATGACAATTGGTATAAAAGTTAGTGTATCACAAAATGACAAAAAAAATGATCACTGACAACTGTCAGCACCAATTCCAAGAATATGGACTAATGGACTAATCAACGGATCCAAAAGCTCCACCTCACAACCTGATCAACGGTGAAGATTAAATGTATGCTCACCAACCACAAACGGCTACATTTATGTTCAAAGCCTATAAAAGGAACTCTTCACCAAAAGAGAAGGTGACTGATTGACTTATAAAAGCAAGTAATAAAGAAATACATCTAATTAGTTGAAAAAATCCCTCCAAGAAACTCCTAATTCAAAATCTGTTTGTAAGGACTCCCAAGTGAAACTATAAACTTGAGGAACTCCAAAACCAACTATTTATTGCAAACCAAAAGTTGTAGTAATCTCCAACTTGGGTGAGTTAGGAGATTGGGATAGAACTTGAAGTAGGTGCTTTGAGTGTGATCTCCCTATAGGACTAATCTTAGATTCAAGGTAGAAGGCTAAGTGGTATATCCTACTAAAGACAAGAGGACTCAGCTAGAGATTAGTGCTTCTAGTGGTATATCTACTTCTGGAAGAAGTCATCATCTGGAGATAAATCTGTAAGGCTTGATTCCTACCCGTTGAAAAGGAATCCACTAGTGGATAAGCTTGGAAGAAGGAAATTCTAAGGATTGGACATAGGCAGGGCCGAACCAGTATAAATTACTTGTGTTTGATATTCGTTTATTTTTACTATTCTGCATTCATATTGCATCATCCGGATACATCTTCTAGATCTCATTTATCATCCAAATTCATCTTCTGAATTATAATAAAACCCGCTATGCATAGACTTTTTCTAAGTCTATAAATTCCGCAAAAAAGGATCATTCACCCCCCTCTATCCTTATAAATATTCTAAGAGGGACCAATAATAATGAGAAGCTGAGGGATGAGGAGAGTAGCCGGCTCAAAGGCATAGTGGGCGATGCTGAGGAGGAAGAGGAGGAAGAAGGTGAAGAAGAGGAGGGTGAACCCGATGGAGAGGGTGAGGTAGGTAAAGGAGCGGCTGGAGGGAGCGCATCGATGTCCCACAGGGAGTACCGTATTTTTGAGGTATGATTGTGTTTTAATGCATGTATGGCAATTATATGGGTTGAAAATGGTTGGTTATGTTTGCTTTTTATGCTTTTCAGGAACCCCCTAGGAAGAGAGGCCACGATGACAATAGCGGGACACAATACTATACCATGCCCGAGGGTGTTGAGTTCATGGAGAGGCGCCTATCAAATCCTCTAGAGACCCAATTCTTGCTAATGCATTTGAGGGGTGATTTTCGGCCAAGAGATATAGGTTCAAACCGCCGCCCGCTGAACTTCATACTAGAGAACAATACCTACGTAAGCTCTGCATAATTCTGAACATATTCCTGTGATAACCCTTTTATGGACTTCTTCTAATCACCCATTTGGATTTTTCAGGTTGCTTGAAGCAAGGTAGAGCGGTTGGTCAGGAATGCCTTCGCTCTCAGGGATACTCTCATTGGTCAATCCCTACTTGTTTAGGTATATTCCATGTTATGACATCTGAAAATAAGATAAGATGTATGTATGGATGCTATGAATGATATGCATTATTATTTTTTTCCTTGTTTGCAGGATTTCCTAGCCCTTTCCCTATCAGATGTCGATGCAGCCCGGCGGAGGTGTGAGGAAGAGAATGCATTACTTTGGTACCACGTGAGTGACCTAAAGAACCAATTGGATGCTACTATTAGTGAGAGAAGGAGCAAGCAAAATCTGGATCATGCACCCCCGGTGATACAAGCCAAAGGGGAGTGAAGATGGCAGCCGGCATGTTGGGAAATAATGATCCGTATAATAATCTAAAAACAAATCCAGATCAAGTTTGAAAGAAACAAAAATAATGTATGTAATACTCCCAAATCTAAATGGAAATAACCGAACAAAGATCAAGATACAAGTCATCCATTGAAGAAATTAAATACCTAAGCACTAGCATCCAAAAGAACTGATGGAAGCTATCTCCGAAAGAAGATAGATCCAGAGAATATAGGTCTAAAAGACATCCGTGAGACCTATATTTCAAATATAGGGAAAGATACAAAATATAACTTTCCCTCCATCCTTTTGGTCTCCAAGTCAAAGATCCTTTCCCCTCTAGAAAGACAAAAAAAATTGACATCTCACATTTTTAGAGAAAGGAAAAAAGGACTGACACCGGACAGAAAAAGGAAACTACCTTTTTTACCTAGACAAATAAGGACTTACATGGAGCTCACACAAAAAAGCAAATGGTATAAAAGTTGGTGCATCACAAAATGACAAGCAAAATGATCATTAACAACTTTCTAGCCTCAATCCTAAGATTTCAAACGGGTCAAAATACAGTCTAACGGATTGATTAACGGCTCCAGAAGCTCCACATCATGACCTGATCAAGGGTGAAGATTGAATGAAAGCTCACTAACCACAACAGCTACATTTATGATCAAAGCCTATAAAAGGAGCTCTTCACCAAATGAGAAGGTTAACTGGTTGATTTACAAAAAGCAAGTAACAAAGAAGACTTATTCAATCAGTTGATATAATCCCTCCTAGAACCTTTTGATTCAAAATCTGTTGTAAGGATTCCTAAGTAAGCTATAAACTTACTGAACTCCAAACCAAACCTTTGAAAGAAACCAAAGTGTAAGATCTCCAACTTGGGTGAGTTGTGAGATTGGGATACAACTTAAAGTTAGTGCTTTAAGCGGGAACTCCTTGTAGGACTCAACTTAGATTTAGGGTAGAAGGCTAAGTGGTATATCCTATAAAAGACTCAAAGGACTCAACTAGAAGTTGGTGCTTCTAGTGGTATATCCTACATCCGAAAGGGGTTACCATCTGGAGACAACTTATAAGGCTTGATTCCTGCCAGCTGGAAAGGAATCCACTAGTGGAAAAGCTAAGAGGAAGGAAACTTCAGGGACTGCAATAGACGGGGCTGAACTAGGATAAAACCTTATGTGTTTGATTTCTTTAACTTTCATTTATTGCATTATATTATCATAACTGTATCATCCGGATCCATTATCTGGATCATATTCAAACACGCAACACTAAGACTTTTTAAAGTCTTTATATTCCCTGAAAAAGTGTCATTTACTCCCCACTGACCCCATAAAGACCCTTACAGGGACCTACAAGTGGTATCAGAGCTAGTGCTTAACCTAGTGATCTAAGAATCTCGAGCTAAAGGTCTATATATTTTGATTCACGTTTCAAAATGAGTTTTGAAAACTCATAACTCCTTTCCGAGGTTATGTGTGTTACCCGTCCTCCACTCTTCACTGGTGAACACTACACGTTCTGGAAAAATCGGATGAAGAACTTCATCCAGTCATAAAGCATGCAAGCATGGTTAGTTATTAAAGATGGTCCATATGAGCCTACTTATGAAGTAGAGGGTATGACTACCCAAAAGCCATCAAGTATATGGGATGAGAATGATTTTAAAAAGTTGCATGAAAATGTAAATACTATTAACATGCTTCATTGTGCTCTTAGTACAGCTAAATTTAATAAAATATCAAGATGCAAGACTGTAAAAGAGATTTGGGAGAATTTGGAGGTAACCTATGAAGGAACCACCAAAGTAAGAGAGGCTAAGCTTGATCTACTCCAACAAAAGTTTGAATCCTTTAAGATGGAACCTACATAATCAATCAACAGCATGAACACTAGATACACAAATCTAGTGAATGAAATGAAAAGGCTAAGGAAGGAGATTCCAGAAGTAAAAATGGTTAAGAAAGTGCTCCAGAGTCTCACCAAGGAATAAGGCAATAAAAAGACTACCATTGAGGAAGCTCATGACTTAAATTTTTGTAGTTATGATGAACTCATTAGTAATCTTCTAACCCAAGAATTATCCTTGGAGAGGTATAGCTAATAAGAAAAGAAGCCTGAGGAGAAAAAGAAGTTCATTGCTCTTAAGGCAGAATCCACCAGATCTACTTTATCTGCAGAGGAAGAGCAAATCAATGAATCAATGAGCACCAAAGATCAACTTGCTCTACTAACCAAAAGGCTGAATCGATTCATACAAAAGAAAGATAAAAGGAAATAAAAAAAGGTATGAATCCTGAAAACCAAGAGAAGGCACCTCCAAAAGAGATAATCCCAGAAGGAATCCAAAAGAAAAGAAGGATTCAGAGAAAGAAGCTGCTTGTTTTGAATGTGGTGACAAAGGCCACTTTAGAATAAAGTGCCCCAAGCTCAAAAGAACCAAGAAGTTCAAAAAGAAGGCAATGGTTGCTACTTTGAGCAATAGTAAAGAAAGTAGTAGCTCATCTTCAATAAAAGAAGAGGAGACTTTGAACTGTGCTTTCATGGCTCTGACTGACCCGGAAGCCGAGCAATCTAAAAGGAATGCCTCCAAGCAAGAAATAGTCAAAACTGAAGAATTAGAATCAGATACAGCAAACACTGAGGTAAAATCTTGTTCTAATTCTACCTCTAATCTTGATCTTGCTAGAGCTCTATCTATTATAATCAAGGGTGTGAAGAAGAATGCAAGAGCAATCAAATCTCTTAAAAGAACAGTGACGGAGCTGGCTGAAGATGCTGAAGTAATGGCACAAGACATCAACCTGGTAAGAGCAACCAAGCATATTGATGTTGTGGAGGAAAATTTCCTAAAGAATCAAGTCCAGATCCTAAATGCAAATGTAATGGGACTGGATAGAGAAATCAATCTGTTAAAGGAAGCATCCAGGAAGAGGCCAGAAACTAAGGATCCAAGAAGAGATAATCCTCCTCCTCACAACAGATTTCAAAGGAACCCCAATCAAAAGATAAAAAGAGCTAGGTATAAAGGCAACTATGAGAAAAAGAATATGGAGAAGATTAGCGAGAAGCAAAAGCAAAAGATACCTATTTCAGGGTATAGGTTTTGTGGGAAAAATAATCATATTACTAAATCATGTAGATTAAAAAATGGTTATTATGATGTTTATCTGTGGCCTGAGATGGTTATTAACCCGAGAGGACCTAAATCTGATTAGGTACCTAAACCCACTTGATTTATTTTACAGGTATCCCTTAGATCTATAGTAGATCAACACACATGGTATATTAATAGTGTATGCTCAAGGCACATGATAGGTGATGAAAAGGCCTTCATCACACTAACCTAGAAGAAGGGAGGCAAAGTAAGCTTTGGAGATAATCAAAATGGACAGATCATTGGTCATGGAACCATTGGATCTGAATTTAAGATTGAAGATGTCTCACTGGTTGATGGACTGAAGTTCAACCTGCTAAGTGTGGCCCAATTATGTGACAAAGGAAGGAAGTCACATTTGACTCCAGAGGCTGCTCAATCTATGATAGTAAGTCTAATCAACTTGTTCTTTATGCACCTAGAGTAAATAATGTCTATTCTGTAAACATTAAAAATGATAAGAAGAACATATGCTTGGTGTCTAAAGAAGAAGAACCATGACTATGGCACCGAAGGTTGGGACATGTAAGCATGAACCTCCTATCCAAACCAGCCAAAAAGGAACTGGTTGTGGGTTTGCCTAAGGATGCTTTTGATAAGGATCATCTATGCACTGCATGTCAATTAGAAAAATAGCATAAGAAAAGTTTCGCTTCTATCACATACATTCCTTCCAAAAGAGTACTTAAGCTCTTATATATTGATCTCTTTGGTCCAATCAAGCCATTGAGTTTAGGTAAAAGAGAATATACCATGGTCATTGTGGATGATTATTCTCGATATACTCGGGTTCTCCTACTAACAAGTAAGGATGAAGCCTTTGACCAATTCTCTAAGACATTTATCCGAATAGAGGTAGAACAGGGCATAAGCATTGCACGCATCTGGAGTGATAATGGTGGAGAATTTAAAAATAAGCATTTTGCTTATTTCTGTGACTCCAAGGGCATTGAACACAACTTCTCTGCCCCTCACACTCCTCAATAGAACGGAGTTGTTGAAAGAAAGAATAGGACCATAGTTGAGATGGTTAGAACACTGCTTAGTGAAAATTGTTCAAATATTTTTGGGGTGAGGCCGCAAATACAACATGCTATATATTGAATAGAGCTCTCATTAGAAACACCATCGAAAAGACCCCGTATGAAATCTGAAAGGGAAGAAAACCTAAAATTGGGTACTTCAAAGCATTCGGATGTAAATGCTACATCCTTAATGATAGAGAGCAACTAGGAAAATTTGATCCTAAATCTGATGAAGCAATTTTCCTTGGCTACTCAATACATAGTAAGGCTTACAGAGTCTTCAATAAACAAACCCAAACTATGGTAGAGTCAATACATGTAGACTTCGATGAGACTAACACTGCATGAAAGAAAAGCTACACTCCAGAAGATCAAGTTCCGGAAGCTAAAAAATCTAGAGCAAAGGAGGAAGCAGGAATTTCTGATTCATTTCAAATCAAGAAGTACAAAGAGGAAGATGAAGGAATATCCTTTGATGCAGAAGTACAATAAGTAAATTTTAACCCATAGGAGATTGACTTTAATAAAGGCCGAGAAGGAATAATTGAAACTGAAATGAAGCAAATTTTAGTTTAACATGAAGGCCTACAAAGAGAGATTCGGACCTACAGGGATCATTACATTGAAAATATTCTGGATGATGTTCAGAATCCAGTTAGAACCAGAGGTCAGCTCAACCAGATGATGAGCCATGCTTCCTTTATCTCTCTCATAGAGCTAAAGAAATTTCAAGATACTGAAGCTGATGAAGGCTAGATGATGGCAATGCAGGAAGAGCTAGATCAATTCACCAGGAATGATGTATGGGATCTAGTGCCCTCTCCTAAAAGGAAATCAATCATTAGCACTAAATGGGTGTTCTAGAATAAGCTTGATGAATCAAGAGTAGTGGTGAGAAATAAGGCAAGACTAGTTGCCCAAGGCTACAACCAGCAAGAAGGAATTGATTTCGAAGAAACTTTTGCTCCTATAGCAAGGCTGGAAGCAATCTGGATCCTGTGTGCTTTTGTATCATTCACGATTCACACTATGCCAAATGGATGTCAAAAGTGCACTTCTAAATGGTGTCATCCAAGAAGAAGTCTATGTTAAGCAACCACCTAAATTTGAAGATCCGAAGCATTTGAATCATGTCTACAGGCTGAAGAAAGCTCTCTGTAGATTAAAGTACGCACCAAGAGCCTGGTATAAAAGATTAACCTCATTTCTTATATCCAAGGGATATACTAGAGGCAAGGAAGAAACCACTCTATTTATCAAAAAAGAAGAAGAATGATATTATTCTAGTCTAGATCTATGAGGATGATATCATTTTTGGAGCCACTAATGAAAGCATGTGTGAAGAATTCAGCTCTCAAATGCAGAAGGAATTTGAGATATCCATGATGGGAGAGCTCAACCTCTTCCTTGGTCTACAGATCAAGCAAAGTCCGGATGAGATTTTCATTAATCAATCAAAGTAAACCAAGGAGATCCTTAAGAAGTTTGAAATGGACAAAAGCAAACCTATGTCCACTCTAATAGGATCAGACACAATCTTATCTAGGGACGGTGAAGGAGAAGATTTTGATCAGAAGCTCTATAGAGGAATGATTGGTTCACTATTATACTTGATAGCTAGTAAAACTGACATACACTACGTGGTTTGCTACTGTGCAAGTTATCAACCCAATCCTAAGGATTCTCATCTCAAGGCAGTTTAAAGAATCCGTAGATACCTCCTAGGAACCACTAAGGTTGGGTTATAGTATCCTAGATGGTTCACTGATGCAGATAATGGTACAGATACTCTTGAGAGGAAGAGTACATCCGGAGGCTGCCATTTCCTTGGAGATTGCTTATTATCATGGAATAGCAAGAAGCAAACTTCAGTTGCCTTATGCACTACAGAAGTAGAGTATATGGCAGCTAGAAGTTGTATTGCTCAACTCCTATGGATCAAATAATAACTTGAAGATTATGGAGTGCAATTGGGATGTGTGGATGTTATGTGTGATAACATAAGTGCTATTAATGTGTCAAAGAATCCAGTGCTCCATAGCAGGATAAAGCATGTCAATATAAGGCATCATTTCATCCAGGATCACGTAATGAAGAAGGATGTTGCATTGGTATATGTCCCAACCAATGAACAGAGAGCTGATATCTTTACTAAGCCTGTTAATAAAGATCAATTTAAAAATTTGAGAGAGTCAATTGGAATGTCAAATCTAATTTAGGGAGAATCCGGAAGACAGTTTTATACTCAGCTGGATCCTATGCTGAAAAATCATTTCGAAAGATAAGGAGTATTGGGAGAAGATCTATTCCAGAAGCTTGCCATGTCAGCCAACAAAAATGACATGGCAATAAAAGCTCATAAAGGTAATAGTTACTTTTTGAATTTCAAAGGTCCATTGGCTGTTACACGCGCGGTAAATATATCAGTTATTTCAAAAATAAATCGTTTCCATTCTCTGGTTGAACTGACTTTATCTCTCTCCTAAAAATCTGATTGCCATGTCATCAATCCAATCAGAACCACCGGAATCTAGATTACCAAATTACCCTTACTTCCAAAAATCTATAAATAACCCCAAAACTCATCTTCTTCCTCACGCGAGCTATGGTTACTCTCCAAAAATTCAAACCCAGAACCCTAGCTTTCAAAATTTCTCTCAAATGGCAGCCACAAACACTTCAAACACCCTCGAGATCTTACCTAGCAAAAATTTCTTTCAAATATCTGACTTGAAAGATTCTGATTTTGAACCTCTCCATCTTAAAACCTCTGAATTCGTTACTCCCATCGATCACCCTAGTGATGATTATCTATTCAAGACTCCTCCTTCCTTCACTCTCATAGATGATTAGAGTCTAGGTAATTTCTTAAAGATAAACTTCCCCACGTACCTAGATCTTATGCAAGAATTTTATGAAAATCTCTGCGCTCATAACCATTTTTATGCTCTATGCACTGAAGTCCAAGGGAAGGTGATAACAATTACTCTTAAATTTTTTGAGAAGCATCTGAACATGAAAAACTCTGGAGTGTTACTGAGAAAGGATAGAGATGAGAATAATGTTGACTACACTTTAAAGCTCTAGCTACACAAAAATTGTTTTGGAGACAATTCTCAACATACTTCCCAAGAATGCCAAGGTTCCCGCAGTACGCTCTAGTAAAACTCATCCTGATAAGGAAGGGATCATTGACTATAGTTTCTTCCCTCCAGCATTGCATCTTGCAGTACTGGGTTAGAAGTGTGGAAGTAAACTGGCCAATCTTGATCATTCACTATCTTAAGACACATGTGAATTGCTATGGCGCCCAAATCATTAGAATCCTACAAGTAGCGGAAGTAGATCTGATCGGGTATGAAGGCATCTATGGCAAGCCTATTCTTAAGAAGAATTTCCTCAATCTTTGATATAATGAGGAGTGGGATGAAGAAAAGGCTAAATAGAAAAGGGAAGAGAAAAGAAGCAAGTCTTGGAAGATGATGGATCTGGAAGAGCAAGCACCTGTTCCTAAAAAGCCCAGAACCACCAAAGCCAAAGCTCAAAAGCCAACAGAAGTGGTTTTGAAAGAGGTCAATAAGGACTCTTTACCCCTCATACAGATTCTAAAAGGCAGTTCAAAGAAGCCTAGGCCCAGGGGTAGATTGATTAAGGCCGTAGCAAAGAAGGGGAGCAATGTGATTGATGAAATTGTTGCTAAGGCAATTGAGGCCGAAAGGAGGAAAGCCAAGAGAACATTGGCTAAAATGGAAGTAAATAAGGTTGACGAGGATACAGAGCATGAGGCTCCTGTATAAAAGAAACTTAAAAGAAGGGGTCTAATATTTGAAGAAGCCATGGCTGCACAAGAAAAGAAGGCAAGCAAAGGAAGAAGGCTGGCTGGCATAGTATTAAATAAGGAAGCACGGCAGTATAAAGACAAGGCTGCTTTGGAGAAACCAAAACTAATCAAAGGGAAAAATGTTCCAAGGGCAACAGAGATAGTAGGGGAAGATGATGAACAATATGCAATAATACAAATGCCATCGGAGAGAACACCAAAATAAATTGGGAAAGAACAGAAGGTCCAGGTGCTTCATCTGGAGTAAATCCAGCCTTGGTACCTCCAATTTTAGTGATTCCTAATGAGATGGACATATTGTCTGAAATCCCTAAAGCTAATTCATTTATTTTTGCCTTCCATAAAGAAGATCTACCAGAGAATCTGCTTAGATCTGGCACTCTAATAATAAATTTTGAAAGTCTTGAAAAGGCATTGGAGAAGGGTGTTGAGGAAAATACCAATACGCTTGGGGGAGAAAAGATAAGTCCTAAAAGGCATCTGTAGTAACCATTAAGGACACTTCCAACGTGCTTGAAGAGCGAACTGTAAGTCCTGTAAAGGTACTTGTAGGGGTGGTTGAGGATAGTTCTAACCATCCGAAGGCTAGGCTGGAAGAGGAAAAGCAAGAAGTTAAAGATGATCAGAATCAGATGCTACAAACTAATGAGGTAACCCCTGCTCTACTTCATCTTGATTTTGATCTCGATGCTACTCAGGGTGATGTTGCAAAAAATAAGCACAACTTAGCTATAGACTCTCACAATGTTACTAAGGATATGGTGCCAAACTCGGATGATATAACTCCAAAGGAGGGAGCGAGTCTGAGTTTCAAAGGGCACACTTCTAAAGTGGACCCTATAGGCGAGGCTCATCCGGAGGAACAAATGAAGGAGGATAAAGATGAAGAAGAAAGTGATGATGAGGAGGAAGAAGAAGGACATGAGAAAGAAGATAGGGAGGAAGACACCTCATCCAACTCCTCTATTGAGGAATTCCCTCCCAAGATTCCAGCTATGAGAGTGCCTGCGAACAACACTATCAAATCTAAAGTTATAGCTACGCTTCAGTTATTGAAAGAGGTTGCTAAGGAGGAAAGCAAAGAAGGATATGTGAAGTAGAGTCTCAGATCTATATGCGCTCATCTTTGAGGAGTTGAGAAGGAATTACCAAGGCGACGATTTGATATAGTAGTATAAATGAACTTGGGCGAGATCAAGGAGAGTTTGAAATGCCTCCCCAGAATTGAGCAACATATTATAAATTTTCCAACTCCCAGAGCTCTGGCAGAAGCTTCTCTATCCTAAGTCCAACCAATTTTGAATGAACTTAAAGAGAGTGCCACTATAGCAAATAGGACTGCCGGTCAAGCCAATACCTTGGCCTCTGATAACTGTGCAACTGTTCTTGAAAGAATGTCCTCATCCACCACTAATCTATCCACCAAAATAAAGGACTACATTGGTTCCAAGTTTGAAAGCTTGATAAAATTCATAGAAGAAAGCGACCTGAAACCTGCTCTCTCCAACTTGGAAATTGATCAACAAGTGACACAGGACATGATTGCTCACTTCATAGATGAAACAGTTCCCAAACTCAAAGAAACGATCCTTGATGATATGGGTGATGAGATACAGTCTAGAAATCTTGGGATCAAACAATTGATCAATGAATGGAAGAAGTCAGTTTCTAAATAAATAAAGGATCAAACTGAATCACTTCACAATATCTGGAAGGGGATCTCAGAGGAAATAACTTTACTCCAAACTAGAATCAATAATCTGTCTATTTCTGGAACCTCTTTCCCTCCGGCTATTCTAGAAAGCCAGCTCATTCAGATACTGCACAATCTTGTTCAAGTTATAGGGGACTCTGGGTTCATGAGCCAAAAAGGTATGACTACTCTTATTAAGGCTATGTTCCCCTACTATAACCCCAAGGACTAAGAATACATCATACAGATTCTTCCCCAAGTCTTACAATCTTATGATCAACTACGGAGATCTCTCCGCCCTTATTACTTGACTCCGCTTATAGTTGATCACATCATTGATGAGAGGGCAAAGGGAAATAAAGACTATTCTATCTACTCCTCTGCTTGGCAGCAGTCTTGAGACAAGCGCACATACATGGTTATAGACCCCCTTGATGGAAGCAAAAAGGGGAAGGAAGATCCGAATCAACTAGTGGAAGGAAGTGGAAATGGCAAGGGGAAAACACTGAAAGTCAGGAAGAGTGAACTATTCGGAGGAGAAGTAGTTAAGATAACTAAATGACAAAACATTGTAATATCTTTGTAATAGCTAGATTCACTTATATGTATTTCTGTATCGTGTAAAAATGAGCTTCATGATGTTAACCATTATTAACAGCAGAAGTATATATATAGTGAATATCTTAACCACATAAACAATCGCTTCTAAAGTACAATCTATAATTGTACTAAAACAAATTTAGAAGCTAGTATTACAAAATCATAGGGGAGTTAAATGAGTTAGGATGCTAGAATTATGGGGGAGCATTGTAAATGACTAAGTATCAAGAACTATACTTAGTTCATATACCCCTGTCCTACGCTTAGTTGACTTAGGTTCTTATTTCCATCAAATGGAGGAGATTGTTGGGAAACAATGATCCAGATTACAATCTAAAAACAAATTCGGATCAAGTATGAAAGAAACAAAAACAATGTATGTAATACTCCTAAATCCAAAATGGAAATATCCGGACAAAGATCAAGATAGAAGTCATCCATTGAAGAAATTGAATACCTAAGCACTAGAGGAAATCATCTGGATAAATTTTGGAAAGGAAACAAACATCTGTCCTTCAAGACTAGCATCCGAAAGAACTGATTGAAGCTATCTCTAGAAGAATATAGATCGAAAGAATGTAGGTCTAAAAGACATCCGGAATACCTATATTTCAAACAAAGGGAAAGATATAAAATATAACTTTCCCTCCATCCTTTTGGTCTCCAAGTCAAATATCCTTTCCCCTATAGAAAGACAAAAAAAATTGACACCTCACATTTTAAGAGAAAGGACAAAAGGACTGACACCGGATAGAAAAAGGAAACTACCTTTTTTACCTAGACCAATAAGGACACGCGTGGAGCTCACACCAAAAAGCAAACGGTGTAAAAGTTGGTGCATCACAAAATGACAACCAAAACGATCACTGTCAACTTTCTAGCCTCAATCTCAAGATTTCAAATAGGTCAAAATATAGTCTAAAGGATTGATTAATGGCTCCGGAAGCTCCACCTCATGACCTGATCAAGGGTGAAGATTGAATGAAAGCTCACCAACCACAACGGCTACATTTATGATTAAAGCCTATAAAAGGAGCTCTTCACCAAATGAGAAGGTTAACTGGTTGATTTACAAAAAGCAAGTAACAAAGAAGACTCATTCAATCAGTTGATATAATCCCTCCTAGAACCCTTTGATTCAAAATCTGTTGTAATTATTCCTAAGTAAGCTATAAACTTATAGAACTCCAAACCAAACCTTTGAAAGAAACCAAAGTGTAAGATCTCTAACTTGGGTGAGTTGTGAGATCGAGATACAACTTAAAGTTGGTGCTTTAAGTGGGAACTCCCTGTAGGACTCAGCTTAGATTTAGGGTAGAAGGCTAAGTGGTATATCCTACAAAAGACTCATAGGTCTTAGCTAGAAGTTGGTGCTTCTAGTGGTATATCCTAATCAGAAAGGGGTTACCATCTGGAGATAAATTGTAAGGCTTGATTCCTGCCAGTTGGAAAGGAATCCACTAGTGGAAAAGCTCGGAGGAAGGAAACTCTGGGACTGGAGTAGGCACGGCCAAACCAGGATAAAACCTTCCGTGTTTGAATTCTTTAACTTTCATTTATTGCATTATATTATCATAATTGCATCATTCGGATCCATTATCCGATCATATTCAAACACGCTGCACTAAGACTTTTTAAAGTCTTTATATTATGCGAAAAGGGGTGAATGACCCCTCTCTAACCCCATAAAGACCCTCATAGGGACCTATACGGCCGACATCCACCTGCCATACCGGCGGAGTCAAGTAGCATTTTGATGATGGAGGATAGGGAAGAAGATGAAGATGTGGCTAACCATTGGCTTGCGGATGACCCAGATGTCTCCTCTTACCGTTTCGGTGGTGACGGGATGCTTTAGATGGCTTTTACCTTTTTATGATTCTTGCTTCGGTTTGTACGCCCTCGATACATTGGGTTTGAATAATTTTAGATTTCGGATGTGATTTTGGTTTTTCTTAGGCTTAGCATTTGGAAAATTTGGACAGTTGTGCCTTCGGTTTTTTATTTTGAATAAAATGTGGATTTGTGATGGAACAGGTTTTGGAAACAGATTATGGGGCTTGTTTACAGGTTTTTGTACAGGTCAAACTGGTGAAAACAATTCTGATTCTGCCGGGAAATAACCTCCTACTACCGATGACATCACTGATATTGCCCCACTTCACCCTGCTAAATGATATAGACAAAGTCGCCCATAATCCATACCGCAAGCGGCAAGCGACATTGCCCTATTTTAGCCAATATCGCCGGTGGCTCTAACAATATCGCCGATGGCATCACTTACCAGAAATCTAATTTCAGCCATTTTGCCAGATTCTATCTTGGCAAGCTATAACCAGTAACTATGGGGTTTTCTGTGAAGCCTGGAAAACACGGACTGGAAGAGGCTGGAAAAATTTGATCTTTGGGGGTTTCGGTATATTGCGGCATGGCCTGTAAGCCCTGAGTTCCTTCGTGCAACAATATCTTTTTAGGATCAGATGGACCACATTTTTTGATTCTCATTATTAGAGCTGTGCCCCTTGCTCAAAGAATTCCATGCTCTATTGGAGGTACCATGTCCTAAGCGTGTGCCCCTAACACTCTCGGAGTTCCATTTTAGCGCGGACGGCATTCCCCGAGGATTGTGGAATTTATATTCCATAGATCCATTTCTGTCTTGAGTACCTGATAGGCCTGACTTTCAACTTAGTGCAGTTCTGGAGTGGTGCCGAGGGGCGCCCAGATCCCATCTTGCTTGGCCATCCATGGTCGCACTACTACTTATGGCAGAGTTTATATGGGGAGTGGTGGCAGTTGCTCCACTCAGGCTGATCTCACTTATTAGGCCCATGTCTACAGGGGCTTCTCCCATAGTTGTGGGACTAGCCAAAGTCTTGCTAAATACTAGTGCCACTTCTACCAATTTGACCCTTATTGGTGACCATCTTGTATTACTACAGGTATTCATTTTCACACAGGTCTGCACCTTATACATTTCTTTCTACCCTCATCTGAAATTGGTTTATAGGTATGGCTGATAGAGAAGCTGAAGCTGAGAGAGGTACCACGAGGGAACCCGAAGAAGTATTTACCCGTCCATCTAAGAGAGAGGGGGCTTATGCGAGCTGATTTTGACCGACTGACATTTGATAACTAGATGCCCATTCTGAGGTGATACACAGATGCACAGATTTAGTGGGTTAGCCCATGGTGGAGGATCTAAAATATGGTTATGGAGTTATGGGGATCCTATGTTCAGCTGATAGGTCTGGAGAGATCTTCATTCTATACCCCCTATCGGTTATGCCATCAATATAGCAAGTGATAGAGAGTTCCGATTAAGCTACCTCATAGCTAAATCAAAGTATACAAGGCTAGATAGGTGCACCATATCTAGGGGAAGTGGGCCAAGGAGGCCATATTTGAGACTCTGGACTACGACCACATGGAGACTCTTGAGATAGATATACACTACAGAGGATGGCTTATCGAGATTAGGCCCATGATGACTCGATCTGAGCTTTTATAGGCCCACTTTAAGGGAGAGCAAGCGGAGCAGGGGCACGAGCCCTCTTCCACTATGACCTTGATGAGGATTTCTAGATATTATGATGGTGATGCAGGGAGTTCGGCTTGAGATGCGCTTTCCTTAGTTCTATCTTTTGCATAGGCTAGTTAAGGTGACGGACCTATCAAACTTTATTTTATTATATGTATTTTATTTGGTTGTAACTTTTACATAGACTGTCCCGAGGGATTTTTAATCTATTGAACCTTGTCTTAATTTTTGCCTGGATCACCCTTATCGGGTTTTCAATCCAGCAGACTTATTCTAACTTTTGCATAGACCTCGCTCTTTTCAGTCCATCAGAATTATTTTTATTTATTGCGCATTTGATTTGGAATAACATGAACTCTGCATTAGGCTTGCTTGAGTTATCTTGACCATATGGATACAAAATTCACATAAGCACAAGCTTTCAAGATTCAGCAAAAGAGATATTTTCATTAATTGAAGTAAACAAAGTACATGATGTTTGGTTAACATTCCCATTGATGTAACTCCTGGTGCCAACTAGCCTAGATTAGTTTTCTAGAAGACACTTTCTCATTGCTCATATACCCTAATTTTTTCCTAAATTGTCCTTTTTCGGTTTTCGATCTAGCAGGGTTTGACTCATCCCCTAATTTTTGCATGGCCAGTTTATAGAATACCAACCGTTGGGTGTCACCCTAATTTTTGCCCAATTAGTAAAAGACCGAAAGGCGGGTGATTTACTTTATCTATTTTTTTGCTTGCTGCTTTTCTTGATTTATTTATTTTGAATTAGATATGATAATGCTTAAGCCTATCTTGGTTTACGTGGTTCACAAACTCGTTCCCATCCATGTCCATAAGTTTAACCGCCCCTTTACTAAGCATCTTCTTTAGTACATAGTGTCCTTCCCAGTTTAGCTTGAATTTACCGCTCGCATCAGTGGTAGAAGGTTTCAACTGTTTGAGGACCAGATCACTAGCTTTCTGGGGGAACTTCTGGTGTCTTACTTGACTGTTATATGCTCGAGCCATACACTGTTGGTACATCTGGATGTTGTCAAGAGCCCTTAACCTTTGTTCATCCATCAAGTTTAGCTGTTCAAATCTCGCCTGAGTCCATTCAGATTCTTTTAACTTAGCCTCCAGGGTGACTCTTAGAGAGGTCACCTGAGTTTTAACTAGCAAGACTACTTCCATTCTGTAGACCAGGGAGAACTGAGTTTAGCCGATCGGGGTACAAATGCTGGTGCGATATCCCCAAATAGTAAAAACTAGCTTATCCCAATCCCTGTAATTAGCTATCATCTTAGAAAGAATCTTCTTTATCGATTTATTAGCTATCGCAACAGCTCTATTAGCTTACGATCTGTATAGGGAAGATCTATGGTGTTCAATCCCGTATTTCTCAATTAGATAAGCGGTTGCTCATTAAAACTGTACCCCGTTGTCTGAGACTATAAGGTACGGAAGTCCATACCGAGCAAAAATATGCTTCTCTATGAACTTGGCCATCTACTTGGCGGTGACATTGGTGTAGGATTCAGCTTCCACCCATTTTAAGAAGTAATCTACTACTGCCACAATAAATCTATGCCTATTTGTTGAAGATGGATGAATTTCACCAATTATGTCTATCCCCCACACCGAGAATGACCAAGGAGTAGATAAAAGATGGACTTCAGTGGGTGGTAGATGTTGTATATCGCCGTAAACCTGGCATTGGTGGCACCTTTATGCAATCGGCTGTGAGAGTGAGCCAAAAATATCCTAACCACTAAATTTTCTTTGAGAGAGCAAGACCATTCATATGAGGGCCACAATCACCGATCTGGACTTAGGCAATTACTTTTTGAGCCTCAAATTTAGTTAAGCAATGGAGCAGCAGACTGTCACTATTTTGCTTGAATAGATCATTATCCACAATACGAAACTAGACAGCGAGCCACCTTAGGGTGGTATGGTCTGAGTTAGAAGAATTCGTATGATATTGGTCGGTTAGGAGGAATAGGACAATGTCATAATACTAACAAGGTTAGGATAAGATGGTGATGATCGGAGGAACCAATTGAGCGTGGTAGGGGGTCTTGGTGGACTACAGAACTAAAGGACAGATAAGCTGCTGCTGAGGCCCTTCCCATAAGGATGCGAGAGTGGTGAGAGCATCAGCCATTTGGTTCTCATCACGAGGGACATGGTGGTATAAACATGAGGTGAACTTCTCAGATAATTCACGGACAACCTCGACATAAGGATAGAGAGATTCCTCTTTAATGTCCCAATCCCTAACAACCTGGTGGATGACAAGAGCCAAATCCCCGATGACATATATGCGGCGGGCCCTAACGTGAAGAAAAGCCTCAAGACCAAACAAAAAAGCTTTATACTCAGCGCCATTATTGCTGACAGTGAACTCCAAGTGTTTGGATAATGGGATTATTTCATTATCCGGTGTGACTATGATGACTCTGAGGCCTGCTCTCCGTCGGTTCATAGCACCATCAAAGTACATAATCCAGACATGCTTGAAGATGGTAACTAAGGTGAGCTGCTCATCAAGAAACTCTAAGTTTTCTACATAGTCAGAGTCAAGGGGTTGATTTGCCAGGAATTCAGCTACTGCCTGCCCCTTGATGACCTTTTAGGTTATATACTCAATGTCAAACTCCGATAGGAGAAGTAACCATCGGGACATTTTATCGGCTAGAGTGGAGGATTGATAAAGATACTTCATTGGGTCAATCTTAGCCATGGCTTGGACTCGATAAGATTTGAAATAATATCGCAACTTCTTAGTGAGCCAAACAATGGCGGTGTAGGTCTTTTCCACAATTGAATACCAGGTTTTATAATCCAATAACTTCTTACTCAAGTAGTAGATAGCGTGTTTGCGTTTATCATCATGCTCTTGGATAAGCATGGCCCCAACAGAAGATTCTTTGATAGCCAGGTAAAGGATCAGTGGTTTGCCTGGGATGGGAGGTTTCAAAATAGATGGGTCAATAAGATATGCCTTGATTTTGTCAAATGCTACTTGGAACTAATCATTCCATATTACGGGTTGTTGCTTTCTCAATAGCTTAAAGATGGGTTCACATATGGTAGTAAGGCGGGCAATGAATCGACTAACATACTACAAGGACCCCAGAAATGATCGGACTTCTTTCTCTATCTTGGGTGGAGGCATATTCTTGATGGCTTTGGCTTTATTTGGATCCATTTTGATTCCTTTCTGACTAACCACGTGCCCCAACAATTTGCCTGAAGTAACCCCAAACACGCACTTCTTCGGATTCAGGTGGAGATTATACTTTTAAATATGAGTCATGAACCTGTCGAGAATAGCGGGGTGCTCTTCTCAAGCAGCAGACTTCATAATTATATCATCCACATACACCTCCACTTCTTTATGGATCATGTCATGTATAAGGGCAGTTACGACGCACTGATAAGTGGCTCTGACATTTTTTAACCCAAATGGTATTACCTTGTAGTAATGCACCCCCCCATTCAGTAATGAATGCTATTTTGACTTTCTCAATAATATTGACCAAAATTTGATTATAACCTGAGAACCCATCCATAAACGTATGCATGGCTGCCCTAGCGGCACTATGAATCAAGACATCGATGTGCAAGAGCATAAAATCATCCTTTGGCAAAGTTTTATTGAGCTCTCAGAAATCTACACAAACCCAGACCCTACAATCTTTCTTCAGAACTGGGACTATATTGGACAACCAAGTCGGATATTCCACAACTTCGATGGATCAAGCTTCAATCAACCTCAAAACCTCTGCCTTAACCTGATCTGCCCATTTTGGTCTTAATCAGCGGAGCTTCTGCTTGCCAGGCTAAAATTTAGGATTGGTTGGGATTCTGTGTTCAGTAATTTGTTGATCAACCCTAGGCATGTCTTCGTATGACTAGGCAAAAGCACTAATATGATCTTTAAGCACTTTTATGATCTCACATTTTTCCTTGGGAGCTGAATCTTTGGAAATGGTTACCATTTTAGGATTATCATCTATACTTAGGTTTATTTCACTTAATGATGTATTGCTAATGCCAAAAACGTTATGTGTATTATTATATAAATGCATGGATCCATCAGGAAAGACATCAAACAAGTAAGCAAAATGAGAGTCATCCATTGCATTAAAAGCCTTGTAGGCAACATTGTTCGTATCAAATACATCAGAAATGTTAAAAATTACATCTTCCATATCCTCCTCCATTGGCGGAGGGGCTTCATCAGCAATAGCAATAGGAGGAGCATCCTCTGTAGTGTCTATCAGAATGGCATCCAGGTCATGCTCTAGAGCGGCTTTCTGGGCAGCGGGGAGCAATGGTTCCCTAGACAAGTTAGCTTTCTCAGCGAGGGCCCTGGCTAGCTTCATTACTATCTCTATCATAACATCTTCTTCCCCATTTCTCTCACCCTTTAAGCCTTTCTTCATCAGCAGCATCATAGCTTTGGTCATGGTTGCCATAGCATCTTCAATCTTTGGATCGATAGATTCCTCATTACTTCCCCTACACTCATCCTCGGGATACATCTTACCCTTTCCCTTAGCCTAATCAAAAACAACATTGACAGGTGTAACAGGCTCAATGGGCTCAGGTTTAGCAAAAACGATCATGCAGCTGGCCTTGAAGTCATAGACATTCTGAAAGACCTCAAAGCTAGGCCACATTTTTCCATTATGCTTGATTGGCTCAAGCTCTTCCTTATAGGGCCTCTTGCCCTGGATTTCATAAATAGTGACCATACAGCAGTAGCAGGAGGGAATATGGTGATAGGCTTTTCTAGGCTTATATCCTAATCTAGCTCGATGGGTCAGCATTTTCGACTCTAAAGCTTCAACAATTCCCTGCTCATACATTCCACCGCCTCTGCCAGGCTTGTAACCAAATTTCTTTATCAATTTACCCATACCAGTATAAAGGTAACTGTGCCAAAAGGGAGGAGATTTCTGAGCCTTACTAACCACGATAATCTGAAGGCCTCCTTCTAAACTAGCTTTGGCTTATATAACTGCCACAACGGAAGTAGGGTTAACCTCAATAGTCACTAGTTTTTCTTCATGAATGAGCTTGATTTTCTAGTGTAGAGTGGAGGGAATCGAGCCCAAGGTGTGGAGCCATGGTCGGCCAAGCAACAGAGAATAAGTAAAAGGAATGTCAAGTATAGTAAAGTGTACATTGCTTGTAACACCTTCCACAGTGGCTTCTACCTTAAAGGTCCCAATTACATTGTACTTCAAATCATCATAAGCTCTAATAATAGTGCTGGATTTTTCAAGCATTTCCTCTGATAGTCCCAGATGAGGAAGGACTTTCAGAGGGCACAGGTTAAGAGCGGTGCCATCATCCACCATAATACAGGGGATAACTTTATCGAGGATCTAGATTTAAATGAACAGGGCCTTGTTGTGATCCTTACCTTTGAGTGAAAGATCAAAATGGTCAAATATAATCTGAGCCCCTTTCCTTGGGAGAATGCCTTCTCCGACCATAGCGTACATCTTAACAATTGAAGTGGTTGAATTAGCTTCTAAATCGAGGAGTCACTTAATCAACCCCTTGTGATGCCCTTCAGAGTCAATAACCAGTTGCCAGATACTATATCAAGCTTGGGTGTTTTTCAGTTGAGTAATGAGAGGGTTAACCTCGAGCCTGGCTGGAGCAGCTGGAGGTGAAGAATGGGGTCTCACGGTAGTTCCAACCCTGTTAGGAACCAGGTCTTTGTTCAAGCAGAGATATCAGTCTTCAAGTTAATACACATGACCACTCTGAGTAATGTTAAGAACATCATCAGCCAAGACACTCTTAGGGGCTCGTGTTTTAAACAGATATTGTTGCTCCTTAAAGTTTAAATCTGGGTTCTGTAACTCATACCCATCTATGCTGAAAAGCTCATTCTGATCAACCTTGAACAATCCACTTAGTTTCTTATTGGTAGGTGAATTAACCCTGAATAACTTGGTGCTTACGGCCCTGGCCTCTTGAGCTACTCCCTCATCATCATTGGAGTAGTCATCCTTCGAAATAAAGGAATCTACGCTGAACATCGGCTTTTTCTCAACTTTCATTCTTTTTGCCACGAATGGCTGAGACCTACAGTTTTGTTGCTTTAGCAGATCTTGATCAACTTCCATCCCCTGGACTGAGTTGACCCCTGGGTTGGCTTGATTGATTAGATAAAAAATCGAGTTAGATGGGAGACCTGAATCGATGACTATAATAGAGCTACTATTTTTCGACCCTCGAGCAAGGAGACAAAAGATTGTGGCTTCAAATAAGCCAGATTGGATCTTGCCCACCTTATTCCCAGAATTTGGCAAAGGATTACTCATAGTGCTTGAAATTTTATCAGGTTCAGCAATCTTTGCTTCACTAACCAGACACTAAATTGTCAAGAGCAGGGCTTTATAATTATTGGTTTGCTATCCTACCTAAACATGATAGTTACAGAAGTTGTTCTTATCCTAGGGTTTGGGTGATTTGTATTCCTGAAGGGACCAGATGAAACCTGATTCCCTCAAATGCTTAAAGATGACACGTAGAGGCAACTTGTAAGGATTAGCTAAAATAAAACGGGGGTGCAGAGGTTGGATTATGACAACTCTCGACAGAGCCTGAGAGATTGCTAGGGGTACAGTAGGGGCTTGAGAAATGGCTTGAACTGCGGCTGAAGCTTTAGGCTTAGCCGGTGTCGGAGCTGAGGGCTGAGCTTCATTATTCTTTCTAAACCATGGCTTTCCCACTTTTTTGGCCTTTTTGCGCTCTGCCTTACGTTCGATTTTCTCAACTTTCTCGAATACAACCTTGTAGGGCAGAAAAGAATCAGTAGTCATTTCTTTAAGGAATAGAGGAAGAGACTCTTTGAGGAGGTTGACAATCATTTCCTTGAGGCTTAGCTTGGATTTCATCAAGACCTGGGTTGACATCCACCGGTTAAAGTACTGTTTGAAGGTTTCATTGGGCATTTGGTGAACTCCCTCAAGATGCCGGAGGGTTATCTCCATCATAGTATTAAAACCATAATGCACTTTCAGAGCCTCAGAGAGCAATTTTCAATCAGTGATAATATGCTACGGTAAATTATGATACCATTCAAAAGTAGGGCCCCAGAGGGAGCATGGAAACATTTCAGCAAGCACGTTATCACTTAATTTCTTTATGCACATAATTCTTTCATACATTATAATGTGAGAGGCAGGTGCTCTAAAACCATCGTAATGAGCCATATTTGGTATAGTGAAATTATCGGGGACCCAGTCTTCATCTCTTTTGGGTTCTTTAGCGGCGATGAGGAGGTTGATGTAGGCTTGGATCTCGGGTGTCACACCCAAAGGCTACTTGACCTGGTTATTGATCGGCTTATGAAAAGAGCTAGGGCTTTGGGTGTCGCGCTCAGAGAATGCCTGACTTGGTCCTTGATAGTCTGAGAAGCCATCATCTGTCGGATAAAAGCGGCTACTTCGGGTGTCACACCCGATGATTGCGTGACATGGTCGTTGACTAGCAGAGATGGCAGAGGACGAATGGTCAGCTGGCTAGTAAAAGGATTCTGGGGGTAGGTGGTGCCCTTGGGAGTTACAATGAACTGTGGAGAAGTAAAAGATGGCAGTGACTGAGAAACTGGGAACTGCTGAATAAATACTGGAGGAACTGAGCCTTTAGCAAAAGGTCTTGGATTGAAAGGCATAATTGACGGAGTAGTCAAAGTTGATAGAGAAGTAGAAGTTTGCCCAAACTGGAATGGGCTTGCCATAGGCTGGGTTGACTGAAAGATAGGTGCAATGGGTCTTGTCCCTACCGGATAAGCCAACATTTATGCTGAACCATTCTGGGCTTGTATATCAGATTCTGATACTCGGTCAAAATTTCTATCCTTGAGTGCTTGTTTAATGGCTACCTGAATAGTGGTCTAGATAGAAGCTTGAAAAGCCTCGGAGTTCAGGAATTGTGTTATAGCACTGGCAAAGTCAAAGTCGAGAGGTGGCTGGGATCCTGCCCTCGAGGTAGGAGTAGGGCCGACTGGTTCCTCAAGAGGAGGGGTCCCTTCATTACTTGGAAAAGACATGGCTAGTTGAGAGGAATTCTGAACAACTGAACTTGTTCTAAATCTGACTCCCCACTGAAATTGGTATATGGAACCCCCTCGACTTCTTAGTGACAATTGGGGTGAGAGAACAATAAATCAGACGATGCTCTAGCCTTTTCCAAACCAGGGTGCGATGATAAGTTTGCCTCCTCCTAGCTTAAATGGTAGGCAACGGATCAGACCATGCATGGGTTATGTAATGCCATAGATGGGTAAATGGTATCATACAATAACTGATGCGTGGTGTGTATGGTTGTACGTAGATGTGGTTAGAGATGATACGACAGCTTATCCCTCCAACATACGTAGGATGTATGCCTCGCGCCCCACATAGCGATATGTGGTGACGCATCGGAGGTACAAGAGAAGTCTTATGCATGTTATTAAACTTCTTCCATGGGCGATGCATAAGCACACAGCACATAGCATACAAAACATTCCTCTTCCGACCTTATGGCTCCCGTGCAACGTCTCTTTGGAAGGATGGAGTTTGGCTTCTTCACCGATAATGACGGAAGAAGTGCATCCCAATCATTTTACTTATTCTGGTAGCCCTAAAGGAAAGTGCTAAGGCTTTTTCTAGCGCGGCTTTGGTATAGGGTTGTTGATCTAGAAGGTTCTCGTTTACCTTGATTCCACGCTACTCAACCACTCCCCAAATAGGTGCGATCGCGGGAGTTTACGTGTTGGTTAAAATAAGTGATCCACCTACTAGGTATCCTGAATTCCAAACAAGGCATGAGTGATACTTTTGTGAGCTTCTCGGGTAAAATTGGGGCACCTAAAAAACTATCGAACTATCTATATGCGTGTTTAAGGATAAAACGTTATAAAAAAGAATGAAGTTTTAATTTGGCCAATGATTTCAATACATCATCAAAATCCTTTAAACTTATTGAAAATTTTAAGTTCAAGTTTAAAGAGATCAATTCCCCAGTAGAGTTGCCACTGTGAGCGGATGACCTTTTTCTCACCCGCGAGGACCGCATGAGATGCGTCGCATGTGGGGCGGAAGAATAACAATGCCCTGTGAAGAGATCCAAGGGATTGACCCTTATTTTAGCGTGATGAAAGCACTAATGTTGATGTTGAATTTAAGTCTAATTTAGGTGTTAAAGGATACGAGATCGAAATCACGTACTAAAAATAGAGTCGCCATTAGGACAGCTTAACCGAGAAATTTTGGTACGATTTTTCCACCAGGTGGTAGACCATACCTTAAGTAGAGATTTCGAGTTTGGATGATGTTATTTATTTTTCATTGGGCCAAGTTAAAATATTTCATTCTTTCTTAATTTGTTTTTAATCCACCATATTTATTGTATTTTCGGTTTATATGTTATTTTTGTGTTTATCAAGCAATCAAAGCGATAAATAAATTATTACAGTCATCCAAAATAAATGAAGAAATTGAAATTATTACAAGACTTCCAAATCCTATACATTTTCTGTACGATAAATAAAATACCCAAAGGCCTAACATACATCTAACCTAAATCTACCTGCAGAAGACGGTTAGCACAGAAACGGCATGTCATACGAGGCGTATCACTTAGCATGCATATTTAGTGGATAAAATAAGACTCGAGTTAGCTTGAACATGACATATTAATTTGTTATGTCATAAAGCCCGATTGGATGGCTAAAAATGAGATTCGAACGGCATTAACGGGAAAATTCCATTTTGACCAAATTTTAGACTCGATTGTTGTTTTAACCGGATTATTAGTGAAAATGCCACATTATATGGGGTGGGGTGTATTTTCAAAAGGTTCTGGACCTTCATCGTTGCACTGTATATCCTAGCTTCAGGAAATTTAACTAGGTCGGGAATAAACAAAATAAAATAGATGTCCAGAAGGTCATGTCACCCGCGGCATGGTTGATACCGTCGGCGGCATCAGTGATCTTGCTAGTGGTATTAGTCACACAAGCAGGCTACATGACTTTCTAGATACCATAAAGAAAGGGTCCTATAAGAAGATGAGGCCTCTGGAGGCAAGTGATTGCACTAGCGGTATCAATGATGCCGCTGGCAGCATGGTTGATACCGCAGTGACTTCATTTACCTTCGACGGCTTCAGCTTCTTGTAGCAGTAGCAGGTAATGGTAAAAAATGACCAAAAGCTAGAAAACAAGCATAAAATAGCACACAACAACATAAACAAGTAAGAATGAAGCTAAAGAGATATGAGACTCAGGATTTTACCTCGGGGCCGTGAATCCACCTCTTCGTGATCCAAGGAACACCTTCGGGGATCTTACAAAGATGATTTGGGTAGTAAATTTAAGGATTTTATGTCTCTAAATTCCTATTAAATTTATTTTAACCTAAAGTCTACTGATTTTAAGCATTAACTAAGAGAATTCAAAGAAGAAAAACCAAGAAAAATGGATTGGAATCCCTTTTCTTACCTTTTCTACTTCTTATCTCACTAAAATTTATTTTCTCACTCTAAAATTCCCAAGTAAAATTGAGATGTGTTGTTGTTGTGTTTTGGAACCCGAATGCATGTTTATATAGGCAAAGATGGGGGGGGGGGTTTCAAGACCTTTTGGCCAGTTTCACCGAAATGGCAAAAAAGAGCTGGTCAAAGGAAGACGAAGAAGCTATCTGTTCAGAAGCCTGTTTCAGGCCATGCCGCTGGCGATATGGGTCATGCCGCCAGCGGTATCTTCTTCTTGCAAGCTGCCAGCCAGCGGGCCTACAAGCCCGAAAAGCTGCCAAAAGGGATCAAAAGCGGGTCAAAAGGCATCTTTTTGAATTTTAATGATATTTTAATGGGTATTTAGAGATTAATTTAATTTTAGGTGCAAATCATTGGTTCAAGCTCCTATCGGACGCGTTATCTTGTACGCCGAACTGAATTCTTACGAGAAATAAAATTCACGGGGAATTTTATATCGGTAATAAAAACTCCAAAGAATTCTATTATGAGGCATAAAATCGAGAACACGTCATCATCATCTCGCTAGAGGGACTGCAAAATGCTCACAATAATAATCATAACAATACCAAAATATAAAATTAAAATAATAATAATAACAAGAATAATAATAATAATAATAATAATAAAATATTTTATGAGGAAAAAAAAGTCACATTAATTATT
Source organism: Euphorbia pulcherrima (assembly GCA_947683365.1). NCBI lineage: Eukaryota > Viridiplantae > Streptophyta > Magnoliopsida > Malpighiales > Euphorbiaceae > Euphorbia > Euphorbia pulcherrima. The sequence continues at coordinate 77,307,241 of CANTUS010000014.1, forward strand.
AAATAGGATTATAATCAACAGAGTCATATTTTTTAAATTTTAATTTGTTGTTCATGTTGTCCAATTGTTTGAAAAAAATTTACAAGTTGATTCTTATTTTTTTTACCAATGTGAATATTTGATATGTTATTGCTAACTTTTTTAATTATTTATTGACATATAAAAGCTTTCTTTACTTTAATTGATTTTACACTATATATGAGCAGATTTTATTGCCGTCTACAATAATTATGAAATGTGATATTTTTTCATAAATTTAAATCAATATTAAATCAATGCTTCTACAATCGTTCTTTTAGGAAATTGATTTTAATATAATTGTTGAATAGGTTTTATTTAGAAAAATGATAATGATTAATAGCAATAACTACTTTTTATAAGGAAATAATTAATTAGGGTAAATTATAGTTATTGTTATACACTTATAAATTGTGGCCAATTTTTGCAATCAATATAAACATTTGTATCAAAGCACATATTGTAAAAATGAAAGACTACACGAGTTTGATAAGCATAGAAGCTATCGAGATAAAAGTTTATACTGTAATATTTGTCGTTATGGATTCGTACATGTTAGTCTTTTTTGAACTGAATTTGAAATATCTATTTTACATACTTGGAAGTTGAAATGAATAAACACAAAAATTATAAAATATAATTTATTTTAAATATACATTGATTTTGAACTTTTGTGCTTTATTTTGGTTTCATAGGAATAGATGTATAATATCGCTACTTAACATTTTGAATAATACAGTGAGTGCCTACTTTAACAAAATGAAATATGTACCATAAAATATATTTTTTAAAGTTTGGACTTACTTATCATTGATATACTTATTATGAATGACCTATCCATGCATCGCACGGGTACTACACTAGTATACCATAATATGCTGAAATAAGAGATTTGAGATTTCTGTTTTCTTTTATTTTTAGCTCATAACTCCATTTTTCTACTTATTTGGTACTGTAAATTGAAATCAATTATTGATACTAATATAAGTTGCATATGATAAATGTTATTTGCATATTTTGTTTCGTGAAAAACAAATTTTGTTCTTATTGTTGGAAATTGACTATATATTTAAGGAAATTATAATAGTAAAGAAGGCAGAGAGAGAATTTGAGAGAAACTTTTATTTCTTATATCTGAGGTATATCACAAATAAAGAAATTGAATTCCCATTTATAGAGAAATCCAACGATAAAAATGGTAAATAAGTAAGAAACATATTAAATCAAATATTAATGACATGGACCCCACATTAATTATATAATAGCCACCTGTATAGTAACAGGCGGCTGATACATCAATAATTTAAGACTCCTCCTTTGACATATCATCTGTTGTGAATGGGACACTGCCTCGTTAAAACCCTTACTAAGGAAAAACCTTGTGAGATAAAAACCTCAGTTAAAGGAAAAAAGAGTACAGTGTTTACTCTCCCTGTTCGTGAGTTAACTGGAGATCCTTAAGCTGATGCATTCCAATATTGTAGATCAATTTCTTGAAAGTTGAGGAAGGTAAAGCCTTAGTAAATAAATTTGCTAAATTGTTGCAAGAGCGGATTTGTTGAATACTGATTTCACCATTCTTTTCTAGATCATGAGTGAGGAAAATTTTTGGTGAAATATGTTTTGTTCTGTCTCCTTTAATATAGCCTTCCTTCAATTGAGCAATACAAGCAGCATTATCTTCATATATTATCGTCGGATCTTCCTTAACCGTAAATTTTCCACATGCTTCTTGGATATGTTTGATTAATGATCTCAACCACACACATTCATGACTTACCTTGTGAATCGCTATTAACTCCGCATGATTTGAGGAAGTACCTGTAATTGTTTGTTTTGTCGATCGCCAAGATATAGTTGTTCCTTCATATATGAATAAATAGCCCGGCTGAGATCGAGCTTTGTGTGGGTTGAATAATTAACCCGCACCGCTTATCCAACTAATTTAAGCTTAGACTCATATGAATAAAATAAGCCTAATTCAGTAGCTCCTCGAAGGTAGCGCATTACATGTTTAATTCCATTCCAATGTCGTCTTATAGGTGTAGCGCTTATCTTGATAATAAATTAACAGATAATTCAATGTTCGTTCTTGTGTTATTAGCAAGATACTTCAAACCATATAGTGCGCTTAGATATGGTACTTCAGGACCGAGAACTTTTTCATTATCTTCTCTAGGACGGAAAACATCCTTTTTCACATCGAGTGATCGTACAACTATTGGGTTACTCAATGAATGTGCTTTTTCCATATTAAATCATTTCAAGATCTTTTCTGTGTAGTTTGATTGATGCACTAAAATTCATTTTTCAAGGTGCTCAATTTGCAAACCAAGACATAATTTTGTCTTTCCAAGATCTTTCATCTCAAATTCCTTCTTTAAAGAATCAATAGCTTTTAGAATCTCTTCTGGAGTTCCAATAATATTCAAATCATCAACATAAATTGAGATGATAATAAAATTAGATCCTAATTTTCTTATAAAAACACATGGACAAATTGGATCATTTTTATATCCTTCTTTTAATATATATTCACTGAGACGGTTATACCACATGCGCCCAGATTATTTTAATCCATTTAAGGATCTTTGTAACCTTATCGGGGTAAAGTTCTTGATTGCCATATTTTTCTTGCAGCTCTAATCCTTCGGGAATTTTTATACAAATGTCATTATCAAGCGAACCATAAAGATAAGATGTGACAACATCCACCAAGTGCATTCGTAAATTTTCTTACACTGCAAAATTAATAAGTTATCTAAAAGTTATTGCATCCACCACTGAAGAATATGTCTCCTTATAGTCTATCCCAGGTCTTTGGGAAAAACCTTGGCAACTAATCTGGCTTTATATCTTATTATTTCATTTTTCTCATTTCTCTTTCTAATAAAAACCCAATTATTACCGACAGATTTTATGTCCTATAGTGTTCGGACTACTAGTCCGAATACTTTGCGTTTTCAAGAGAATTCTGCCCTGCTTGAATTGCTTCTTTCCATTATTGCCAATCATTTCTACTTTGGCATTCTTCAGTAGATGTTGGCTCATAATCCACATTTTCATTTTTAATATTGATCGCAACATTATATGAAAAAAATATGGTCTATAACTATTTTATTGCAATTCCATCTTCTTTCAGTATTGATATAATTTATTTGAATTTCTTCATTTTCAATAGCTTCAGGTATTTGCACTTCAGGTGCTTGCACTTCTTCCGGAAGTGTATTTATATTTATATCCTCAATGGAAATATCTTCATTATCAATAACTCTCCTCCTTTTTGAATTTTTATTCTTTGAACCAATAGGTCGTCCATGCTTCAAGCATGTTAGAGTATTATCCATAGGTTGTTCTTCAGGAATATTAATATGAATTGGTGCATTTACTGCTGGTATATGCAATTTTGTTACTCTTTTAGGATTAGCGAGTGGATCAAGCAATCAATTTGCTAAATGTTGAAGATGGATTATTCTCTAAACTTCTAGTTCAGAATCATTTTATTTAGGATCCATATGAGAAAGTGTTTATTGCACAATTTGCAGATTGTCATTTTGATAAAAGCACTTGCCCAAAATTAGAGGGTGAGAATAAGAGCCCAATTTTGGAAATCTGAACTTCTAGTTCAGAATCATTTGATTTAGGATCCATATGAGAAAGTGTTGAAGCATTCCATATTATTTTCTTTTCCAAAATTGGGCCCTTATTCTCTCCCCCTAATTTTGGGCAAGTGCTTTCATCAAAATGACAATCTGTAAATCATGCAGTAAACATATCGCCAGTTAATGGATCAAGATATTTAATTATTGAAGGGGATTCATAGCCAACATAAATTCCTAATCTCCTTTGAGGACTGATTTTAGTCCTTTGTGGTGGAGCGATAGGCACATATACCATGCAACCAAAAACTCTAAAATGAGAAATACTAGGCTCATGGCCAGAAGCTGATTGTAATGGAGAATAATCATGATAACTTATTGGTCTTAAACGTATAAGAGATGTTGCATGTAATATTGCATAACCCCAAACTATAGTAGGGAGATTTGTTCGCAAAACTAGCGGTCGTGCAATTAATTGCATACGTTTAATAAATGATTCTGCTAGACCATTTTGTGTATGAACATATTGTACAGGATGTTCAACTTTTATTCCAATCGACATACAATAATCATTAAATATTTTAGATGTGAATTCCCCAGCATTATCAAGATGAATTGATTTAATAGGATAATCGGGAAACTGAGCACGTAATCTTATAATTTGAGCAAGTAACCTTGCAAATGCCATATTTCATGAAGATAATAAGCATATATGTGACCACCTAGTTGAAGTATCAATTAGAACCATAAAATATCTAAATGGTCCATATGGTGGATGAATTGGTCCACATATATCACATTGTATGCGCTCTAAAAATGCTGGCGATTCTATTCCAACCTTACTTCTGGAAGGTTTCATTATTAATTTTCCTTGCGAACAAGCAGCACAAAATAATTTATTATTTTGAAGAAACTTCTGGTTCTTCAATGGATGCCCATGTTAATTGTCAATAATTTTTCTCATCATTATCGAACTAGGATGACCCAGTTGATCATGACAAATTTTATAAGTATCTGAATCTATAAACTTCTAGTTTATAATTAAATTGGCTTCAAACATATTAATATATGTGTAGAATAAGCCACATGAAAGTGTATAAAATTTTTCAATTATACATTTCTTAATTGAAATTATTTTTGTAACATAAAGACATTCTTTATTGTCTTCGCTCACAGTTTCAATATTATATCCATTTCTGCGAATATCTTTAAAACTAAATAAATTTCCGTGAAAATTTAGGGAAAATAATGCATTATTTATAATAAGTTTTGCTCCCCTTTGTAATATAATACTAGCTCTTCCGGAGCCTACGACCATTTTTTGTTTGTCCCGATATTGTGGTAACAACAGTTTCACCCCTTTTAAGAGTATTAAAATATCTTGCCTCTTTGAGAATAGTATGGGTGGTAGCACTATCTATAATATATAAATTTACTTCATTTTCCTTGAAGTCATATAATACCGGAAAGGAATTCATTTTCTTCATTGAAGAAATGAAAGATACATTATTATTTATTCATAAATAAACATTGCATAAAAAGTACATTAAACAGTAATAACAAAAGCAAATCAATAATGACATAAAAATTATAATATATTAATTAAGCAAAATATATGAAGTAATTATTCAAAATTTTCCTTCCCATTGCTGTTGGGTAACAGAAAATCATCCATCTCCATATTAGGGATATCAATAGGGTCATTAGTGGGGTTATTATCATCCAATATAAAATTGGTTTCTGGTTCCGCATATTTCTTAAGGGATGCTTGGTATAAGTTTACCAAATGTTTAGCGGTTCTACAAGTTCTTGACCAATGATCAGTCATACCACATCTATGGCATTTATTTTCATCATCTTGACTATTATTTCTTTTATCAAATCTTTCAATTTAATTGTTTCACTTCGGGTGGAAATTATTGTTATTATTATTATTAACATGTTTCCACTTTTGGTGGAAATTATAATTATTATATCCTCTACCACGACCTCTACCTCGACCACGACCACAACCACAACCATTTCTGCGGCCGCGTCCATTAAAATTATTATGAATTATCGCATTAGCTTCAGGGAGTGGATTTGTTCTGGTAGGTCGTAATTCATGGTTTTTCAACAGGAGTTGATTTCTTTGTTCTGCTAGGAGAAGAGTAGTAATTAGTTCACCATATTTCTTATAATCTTTTGCTCTATATTGTTCCTGTAATACCATATTATTCAAATGAAAAGTAGAATATGTCTTTTCCAATAGATCCTCATCAGTTATTTCCTTTCCACATAATCTTAATGTGGATGTAATTTGAAAAAGTTTAGAATTGTATGCACTAACATATTCAAAATCTTGAAGCCTTAAGTTTATCCATTCATATTGGGCATTTGGTAGAGATATTTTCTTAAGGTGTTCAAACCTCTCCTTTAATTGTCTCCAAAGATCTGCAAGATCTTTGACAGCCAAGTATTCTAATTGAAGTGCTTCATCAAGATCACGGCGGAGAAAAACTAGAGCTATTGCCTTATACTGTGGTGTAATATTATTATTTCCAACAATAGTATTTTGAAGACCCATTGATTCTAAATGCATTTTTGCATTTAGCACCCAAGTAAGATAATTTTTTTCTAATGCATCAAAAGGAGTAAAGTCCAAACTTTTGATAATAGACATATTAAGAATTATGGGTATAATACATATTTATAGAAAATAAAATAATTATGCCTTACTTTGGATTTAGTTGGTGATATCCTTGATTGATAGAGTAAGCTCGTTCGGATAACGTGTTGGAAATTGACTATATATTCAAGGAAATTATAATAATAAAGAAGACAGAGAGAGAATTTGAGAGAAACTTTTAATTCTTATATCTGAGGTATATCACAAATGAAGAAATTGAATTCCTATTTATAGAGAAATCCAATAGTAAAAACGGTAAATAAGTAAGAAACATATTACATCAAATATTAATGACAGAGAGATTTGTTCGCAAAGTTAGCGGTCGTGCAATTAATTGCAGACGTTTAATAAATGATTTTACTAGATCATTTTGTGTATGAACATATGCTACATGATGTTCAACTTTTATTCCAATCGACATACAATAATCATCAAATGTTTTGGATGTGGATTCTCCAGTATTATCAAGACGAATTGATTTAATAGGATAATCAGGAAACTAAGCCCGTAATCTTATAATTTGAGCAAGTAACCTTACGAATGTCATATTTCGAGAAGATAATAAGCATACATGTGACCACCTAGTTGAGGCGTCAATTAGAACCATAAAATATCTAAATGGTCCACATGGTGGATGAGTTGGTCCACAAATATCACATTGTATGCGCTCTAAAAATGCTGGCGATTCTATTCCAACCTTACTTCTGGAAAGTTTTATTATTAATTTTCCTTGCGAACAAGCAGCACAAAATAATTCATTATTTTGAAGAAACTTCTGGTTCTTCAATGGATGCCCATGTGAATTTTCAATAATTTTTCTTATCATTATCGAACCAGGATGACCCAGTCGATCATGTCAAATTTTATAAGTATCTGAATCTATAAACTTCTGGTTTATAGTTAAATTGGCTTCAATTATATTAATATATGTGTAGTATAAGTCACATGAAAGAGTATAAAAATTTTTAAGTATACATTTCTTACTTTAAATTATTTTTGTAACATAAAGACATTCTTTATTGTCTTCGCTCACAGTTTCAATATGATATCCATTTCTGCGAATATCTTTAAAACTTAATAAATTTCTGTGAGAATTCAGGGAAAATAATGCATTATTTATAATCAATTTTTTCCCCTTTATAATATAATACTAGCTCTTCCGGAGCCTTCAACTATTTTTGTTTATCTCGATATTGTGGTAACAACAATTTCACCCCTTTTAAGGATATTTAAATATCTTGCCTCTTTGAGAATAGTATGAGTGGTGGCACTATCTACAATACATAAATTTGCTTCATTTTCATTGAAGTCATATAATACCAGAAAAGAATTCATTTTCTTCATTAAAGAAAATGAATTATTTTCCTTTTCTTTATTGAAGAAAATGAATTCTTTTTCGGTAAGAAACGAAAGATGCATTATTATTTATTCATAAATAAACATTACGTAAAAAGTACATTAAACAATAATAACAAAAGCAAACCAATAATAGCATAAAAATTATAAGATATTAATTAAGCAAAATATATGAAGTAATTATTCAAATTTTTCCTTGCCACTGGTGCTGGGTAACAGAAAATTATCCATCTCCATATTGGGGATATCAATAGGGACATTAGTAAGGTTATTATCATCCAATATAAAGTTGGTTTCTGGTTTCGCACATTTTTTGAGGGATGCTTGGTATAAGTTTACCAAATGTTTAGCGGTTCTACAAGTTCTTGACCAATGACTAGTCATACCACATCTATAGCATTTATTTTCATCATTTTGACTATTATTTCTGTTATCAAAATTTTCACTTTGCTTATTCCACTTGGTATTTTTCCACTTCGGGTGGAAATTATTGTTATTATTATTACCAAGTTTCCACTTATGGTGGAAATTATTATTATTATATCCTCTACCACGTCCATTACCACGACCTCTACCTCGACCACAACCACGACCATTTCTGCGACCGAGTCCATTAAAATTATTATGAATTATCGCATTCGCTTTAGGGAATGGATTTGTTCTGATAGGTCGTAATTCATGGTTTTTCAACTAGAGTTGATTTCTCTGTTCTACCAGGAGAAGAGCAATAATTAGTTCACTATATTTCTTATAATCTTTTGATCTATATTGTTCCTGTAACACCATATTATTCAAATAAAAAGTAGAATATGTTTTTTCCAGTAAATCCTCATCAGTTATTTCCTTTCCACATAATCTTAATGTGGATGTAATTTGAAAAAGTTTAGAATTGTATGCACCAACAGATTCAAAATCTTGAAGCCTTAAGTTTATCCATTCATACTAGGCATTTGGTATAGATATTTTCTTAAGATGTTCAAACCTTTCCTTTAATTATCTCCAAAGATCTGCAGGATCTTTAACAGTCAAATATTCTGATTGAAGTGCTTCATCAAGATGACGGCGGAGAAAAACTAGAGCTACTGCCTTATACTGAGGTGTAATATTATTATTTTCAATAATAGTATTATTAAGACCCATTGATTCTAGATGCATTTCTGCATCCAGCACCCAAGTAAGATAATTTTTTCCCAATACATCAAGAGGAGTAATATCTAAATTTTTCATATTAGACATATTAAGAATTATAGGTATAATATATTTATAGAAAATAAAATAATTATGCCTTACTTTAGATTTATTTGGTGATATCCTTGATTGATAGAGAAAGCTCGTGCTGATAACGTGTTGGAAATTGACTATATATGCAAGGAAATTATAAGAATAAAAAGAAGGCAGAGAGAAATTTGAGAGAAACTTTTTTTCTTATTTCTGAGGTATATATCAAATGAAGAATTGAATTCCTATTTATAGAGAAATCGAACGGTAAAAACGATAAATAAATAAAAAATATATTACATCAAATATTAATAACGTGAATCCCACATTAATTATATATCGGCCGCCTTTCATCAATAATTCAATATTTTTAACTTTTCTTTTACAAAACAATGTAGCTGTTAATGCTTTTCAAATCAATCATATAGCTTTTCTAATTTGCTAATAATTGCTATTCCAAAATGTTCAGCGTTCGAGGTTTTCTAATTGCTGGATAGCTGATTCATTATTAAATTATTTAATATATTTTTTAAAAAATTATAAATACTATAATGCTTATACTCCATTCATCTATTTTTTATTATCTATTTAACCAGATCATCAATATTAATAAAATATTTATTACATTGTTAGAATGACTAATTTATCCCTTACACTTTATATAAATATTCTTTTTCTTCTTAATTATCAACTTATAATTTTCATTCATATACAATCTCTCTCATCATTAATACAAAGGTAAATTAGAAAAAAAGTGGTAAAAAAATGTATTGAAAATATAAGTTGACAACTAAAAAGAGAATTAGAAAAGAGCTAAAAAGACAATAAAAATTAGATGGAGGGAGTATTAAGTATATTTTCTTTCAAAAAAAATATTTTTTCAATAAAAAAAGTATAATATCTAAAGTATATCTCCATGTTGAAGAGAGATGTTTTTAAATGGATAAAGGCTTTTGTAACCATTATTGGAAAATATTATAAATATGCGACATCATTAATATATAAGCTGCCTATTATAGTATTTTGTTTTTGGTATATATGATATGTGGTGATGGTTAGTAGTCATCCCTCGATCTGTCGTTACTTTCAAACAAAATAAACCCTATTAAGTGTGCAACATTCTATGGCAGAAACCTTCTCTTCATGGTACCAAAAACTGCTAGTAGTCATCTCTCGATACGGCGCAGCTCTCACATGACGTATGGCTTAGCAAGAGAAAGATGTAAGATCAAACCATTATAACTTTTTCTAGACAAAAATTTTTGTGACATAACAATAATAGGCTCATATGTTGTTCAATTATGTCAACTTCATCTTGTTCCTCTCCTTAGTTTCTTTCCTTTGTAATAATGATTACATAAAAACGTAAGTTGTGTTATGGTAAATGGTTAAATAAACATATGTAAGGAAATTTTAAATAAAATATGCTTTTTTTTATTATTATTATTATTATTATTGTTATTATTATTATTATTATCTTAAATATGTGATCGTTCACAACCAATGACATATACAGAAAGTTTGAAAACACAGAAAGAAATTGGAAAATAGCAAGGTCTGACATTATCTTTCTTTTTTAGACGTTGACAAATTCCTAATATCATTCTTAACTTTGTAAAAACTGCTAATTTGTTTATTAAACTTGTCTAAAATGTCTATTATTGTCAAATTAAGTAAGCTAGCTATAGAAGTATGAAGATTTTCATTACACTCATCATGTTGTCATTCCACTGTTGGACTTCTCATTAACGAAGCAATATGTATAACATTTTTTGAGTCCCTTTATGGCCCTATGCTTTCTCTAACCTGTAGTGCACATACCCATCAATTATGTATAATTCAACTGACATCTCTTTTAAAGTAGAAATGCAAGGGTATGGATTAAACAATTAACTTCTTCAAAAATCATATTTATAAAAGAGAAATGAATATACCGCTATATATTCATTTTGAAATATTTAATTTTCAATTACATAGTTCTTTTAATGAGATCGTTTAGTTTTTGCCATGTATCACTTTTTTTCTCATTCTTGGTTTCTCTTTCTTATAAGTTCATTTCTCTCTCCTCGGTTTCTTTTATATAATAAAAACAAAATGTAGGACAATTAAAGAGACACGGAGACACAATTTTTTTTTTCACAATATTGTTATTTCTATTTATTGCTATTCCTACCAATATGTTTTACAAAGTAAATGAAAAAGAAGACAGAAACGTTTGGAATTTGTCTTGATGATGAGAACTTTCTTTTTTTTAATATTGGATTTTGTTGTCGCATAAATAGATAATAATTAGTATTATGAAACCAAACAATGCACTTTTTTCATTCTCCACCCTTTTAATTTAGATGTTACTATTGGATGCTATTGTTGCTATTAATTGGTTTTGATAGTTTTTTTTTTGGTATGTAAATTACTAAAAGAAGAAGTTATTAAAACATTGCAAGTAAAAACTTAAAACTAGTGTTTAATGTAAAAAAAAAAGCTTAAAAAAAACTGTTGAAAATATTCTCAAAATCCATTTGGGTAATCACTGATGGGTTGTATTTTCAGCATATTTTTGTGTCTGTTTTCATATCATTGAGACCATTTTTTAGTCTTTATGACCGCTACTACTTCCTTTTCTGTCTCTTTCAGGTTTTGAACGCAATTCGGAGAAAACATGCGATATTTAGAGAAAAAGAGCCTCTCACTGATACCTGAAGTAGGCAGCAGGAGCGATAGCTGGTCCCGGTGACTCCAAAACACTTCATAACGACCAAGATGACATCAATATTGGTGCACGCCACACCCAGATCTGGAAGTTACCCAATTCGGCCAAATCCTATTTAGGAAAAGCCATCTCAAAAGGAAGTTCGATCTCTTGCCTAATTCTCATAAAAGGAAGGATTTCACTACCATTTGAAGACCAAGGCTAAAAGGAAATGAATCCATCAGAATAAATACAAAGAGTCCTATTTTATCACTAAAGAAGAAGCATAAGGAGGCAGACTCAGCTATAAATACCAAGGCCGGCCATTTTGAAGACACAAAGAAGAGATACACAATTGATACAAAGTTTCTATCATTCAGTCTTTCTAGTCTAGATTTAGCCTTTATGTTCTTTAGTTTTTGAATACTTTGATTTACAGTTTTGGTTTTGAACATTTCTAAGTTTAATCACAATTTCATTTTTGGTTTTATTCCTCTATATTCTCAGCATGATTTATTTTCAGTCTCTTTATATTTTCAGTCTCTTTATATTTATTTACGTTTAAATTCAGCCATGTTTAGCTAGAACTCTCATGGCTTGACCAATTAATGGTCAAGATTGAGTTTAGATGGTGTGAGGACCGCAAATGAATACAGAAATTCACAAGGTGAGCTATTTACCAATCTCGGTACCTGAAGGGTTTTATGGTAAGAATATCACTTGGTCTCGCTAATTGGACTGATCACCATTTGGTAAGTCCTTGTGATTACTGTTAATCTCCATTCTTGCATCCTCAATTATGCCTAAAGAGGGATGAAGTAACAACAGTCTCCACAGAGACTGAAGAAAGGTAATCTTATGCCAGTTGGGAGTGCTTCACTACCTGTCAGTAAGGATTTAGGCTTTCCTTACTTCTATTGCTATTTACTAGCGAGCTCTTGGTGTGAAGTCGAAAGACGCAGTGAGTAAGAGTAAGGTCAGGGCGCGAAGTCCGGTCTCCATACACAGTAAGGAAAAGTGGCTAGTACTGTACGATGCATGAGTATTAGTATAACTAAATCTAGGTCTCATTGTAATTAATTTCTTATCCTATGATCACCATGATATTCAATCTTGTCCTATATTTGTTGAGCCATTATTTCCTATTGTTTCATTACTTGCTTTATTTAGTTTTATTCCACAAATTTCCATCAAGAGCGCTTTTAGTTCACGCTGTCTATCATCTTCTTAGAATAACATTGTCAAATACCGTTCCTTATGGATTTGACCCGCTCACTACTAATTACAAGTTTGTTTTGCACAGGAATTTATTTTTTAATGTCTTGTGACCCATCAAATTTTGTCACCGTTGCTAGGGAATGGTTCCTTTTGACTAGTTGTTCAACGTGAATGACTAGAGCCATAGGTCATGGCAGTGAATTCCTCTATGATCCAAAAATTGAAAGATCCAAATGAGCTCATGCTAAGCAAGCCCGAGAGCGTAGAGACTCCAAACATCAGGCAAAGACTTCAAGCGAACCTAATGATAATCCAATTGACATAGAAGGACTATCTGACTATTTAACTAACTCAGAATCAGAGCTTGAAACAGCCATCGTGACCATGGCTAATCAAGAGCAGTCAATCCGAGACCTTACATAGGTCCAGGTGAACCAATAACTATTTTGCATCACTTATCAAGATGAAACTGAAGATAACAACTATGAGATGAGATTTGGGTTTGTCCATAGCTTGCCCAAATTCGCTAGAAGAGCCACTGATGATCCTTATAAACACTTGTAGAAATTCCATCTGATGGTGTGTTCCATGAAGCCTCCTAAGGTCGATCTAAACCTTGCAAAATTAAAGACCTTTGCTTTCTCTATTGAGGACTTAACAAATGACTGGTTTTATCATTTGAAACCAGGATCAATCACATCATGGGAACAGATGTTGAGAGTATTCCTTGACAAATACTTCCCAGCATCGAGAGCTTCCACTTTGAAAAGGCAGATCTGTTCAGCCAAGATGAAAGACATGGAGATTCTCCATGAGTATTATGAAAGGTTCCAGCACCTTTTGGCAGCCTACCCACCTAATGGATTCACTGATCAAGCCTTAGTCCATACCTTCTATGAGGGACTCCCATTCTTCATGTGGTCCATATTAGACGTTGCTAGTAGGGGTGCTCTCATCAACAGGACCCTAACTCAAGCTTAGGAAATCATCAAGACTATGGCAGAAACTGCTCAATAGTTTGGCAATCGTAAAGGGACTACATCGAGTCCTGTCAATGAGGTTAACTCTTATGATTTTAATGAAAAAATAGAAAGGATCGTCGAACTTGTGCATAAAATAGCTGTCCAGACCGAGGTCGCAAAGGAGTGTGAACTGTGCAAAAAGACGACTCATACTACTGATGAATGTCCTTGTATAGGAGACCGTGAGTTTGAGCAAGTCCATGCCATGGGGAACTATAGCAACTATAATAATTATGGTAACTATGAGAACTACTGTAACCATAATAACTATGTTAATCAGGGGAACAAGAAGCCATACATCCCACAACCATAGAGAAATCAAATAGGATAGCGAGATCGTCCGGCACTCGCTTAGGGAAATAATGACCGCCAACAACCATAGGGACCACAAAATTAGCTCGTGGTGAGAAATCGGTAGAATGTGATCATATCGAGACCTCCTCAACAAGTCCGGCCCAACCCACCTCAGTAGCCACAATATAATCCTTATGACCTTTTCATTACTCTTACTGAGGGTTCTAATAAGCAGTTTAAGTTGGTAGATGATTGGATATAAGGACTATAAGGTAACTTCTCAAACCTAAAAAAATAGATGGCCCGGATAGCTAGCACTCTCTCTAAGATTGAGAAAATGGGGAGACTTCCGTCCTAAACAGAGGACAATATAAGAGAGAATGTCAGCGCGATCTCACTAAGGGAAAAGAAAGAGACTCAATCAGAACCACCAAAAGCAGAAATAGAGGATGAAGTCATAGTGATTCCCGATGACCCAGAGGAACTAGTGATTTCTAGCTAGACTAGACCTCCTTTTCTGGAAAGACTAAGAGAAGACTAAGAAGCTAAAGAAAGAGAAAGAGATCTTCAGGACCTTGAGAAAAGTTGAGACCAACATCCCGTTGCTCGATGTAATTAGACAGATACCCAAATATGCCAAATTCCTTAAGGAGTGTTGTACTAATAGGAAGAAGTAGTATGACCTGAATAAGGTTGTGATAGGGGAAAATATGTCTGCAGTGATCTAATGCTAATTACCCCCTAAGCTGAAGGACTAGGGAATGTTCACGATCAATGGCACTATAGGTCAGGTGGGAATTCAGAAAGCTATGTGTGATCTCGTTGCATCTATAAATGTCATGCCTTCTTCTATCTACCAGCAGATATCAGCCAACCGCAACATGGAGACCAGGACTGCCTTATAACTTGTGGATCGCTCTATTATTTACTCTAAGGAAATTTTAGAAGACGTATTGGCCAAGGTAAATGATTTTGTTTTTCTCGCACTTTTATATTCTTGATATGTGCGATACAGATAGAAAGGGGAACTTAGATTTGCTGCTAGGGAGACCATTCTTGAGTATCGATAGCGCCAAAATCGACATGCACAATGGTTCTCTCACTATAGAATTCAATGGGTAAGTAGCCACTTTCAATGTTAATGATGCTATAAAGACCCCAGAAGAAGATTTGAGCTTATACAGTATTGATAGCCTTGATCCCATCATCTAACAAATTTTTAAGCTCAATCTTTCAAACAAGTACTTGGTTACGTTAAATGAAGCACTTGAAATTGAGAGCCTTGATGATACTGATTTAGATGAGAAGGTGAAAGAAGCTATTTATGATCTCGATCCACTTCAATCTACATTATGAAAGAAACTCACCCCTTCTATCATCCACCCACCAAAACTTAAACTTAAAAGCCTACCAAGTCACCTCAAGTATGCTTTCTTAGGGGATAACGACACACTATCGGTGATTATTTCTAGCAAATTGAGTCTGAATGAAGAGAAAAGACTGGTCTCTTTGCTCCAGCAACATAAAGAGGTGATTGGATGGACTATAGTCATCATCAAGGGGATTAGACCTTCCACTTGCATGCATAAAATCAAGTTGGAGGACAATGCCAAGACCTATCGCCAACCTCAAAGGCGACTCAATCCTCCTATAATGGAAGTAGTGAAGAAGGAAGTGATCAAGCTTATGAAGGCTAACCTTATTTACCCTATCTTTGATAGTGAGTGGGTTAGCCCGGTAAAGTTGTTCTAAAGAAGACATGGATCACGATGATAACGAATGAAGTAGGAGAACCAGTCCCGATGAGAATACAAAATGGATGGAGGGTTTGCATTAAATATCAAGAAGGACCATTTCCCACTACCATTCATTGATCAGATGCTAGAGAGACTGGTAGTACAATCTTATTTCTACTATCTTGATGGAATGCTAGGTTTCTATTAGATCCAGGTGGCACTAGAAGACCAGGGAAAGATAACATTTACGTGTCCCTTTGACACCTTTGCTTACAGACGGATGCCTTTTGGTCTTTGAAATGCTCCCGCTACATTCCAAAGGTGCATGATGAGTATCTTTTCTGATTATATGGAAAACAACATTAAGTTATTTATGGATGACTTTACTGTGTATGGTGATTCTGTTGATGCATGTCTCGAATAACCATGGTAAGATTCTCAAAGGTTGCATTGAGTCTGATTTAGTACTTAGCTATGAAAAATGCCACTTCATGGTAGACCAAGGTATGATATTAGGTCATGTTGTATCTAAGAAGGGTATTGAGGTAGATAAAGCTAAAATTGATGTTATTCAATCCTTACCTTACCCTACTTTTGTAAAGGAAGTAAGGTCTTTTCTTGGGCATGCAGGTTTTTAACGCAGGTTCATCAAGAACTTTTCAAAGATCGCTGAGTCCCTGTGCAAATTACTTAAGAAAGACACTAACTTTGAGTTTGGAGATCTTTGCAAGGAAGCCTTTGACACCATCAAGAAGAAGTTGGTCTCTGCGCCCATTATCCAAGCACCCAATTGGGACCATCCCTTTGAGAGCATGTGTGATGCAAGTGACAAAGCAGTAGGAGCAGTATTGGGATAATGGGTTGGCTGAGAGCCTCATGTCATTTATTATGCCTCCCAGACTCTTGATAAAGCTCAACAGAACTACACCATGACTGAGAAATAGCTCCTTGCTATCATTTTTGCATTGGAGAAGTTCTGTTCTTACCTTCTGTGTTCCAAGGTCATTATATACTCAAACCATACTGATTTAAGGTACCTTATGACCAAGAAAGATGCCAAGCCAAGACTGATTTGATGGATCCTTTTGCTTTAAGAATTTGACATCGAGATCTGAGATAAAAAAAGGGGATAGAGAACCTTGTGGCCGATCATCTTAGCAAGCTGACCAATTCAGAAGAACCAAGGGAAGTTCAGGATGAATACCTAAGGGAAAGTCTCTTTGCTATCACCGAGACTCCATGGTATGTAGACCTTGTCAATTTCCTAACCACCGAGAGGTTCCTAGAGGATCTCACGTGCAATGACAAAGAGAAAATAAAGAGGGAAGCTGGTAGGTACTTTTGGGATAATCCTTATCTATGGAGATAAGGGAATGACCTGGTTTTGAGGAGGTGTGTTTACGGGGAAGATATACCGAGACTTTTGCAAGCATGTCGCTCTAAAGTCTATGGACGTCACGATGAGCCAAGGAGAACAATGCAATGAATTTTTTATTACGGATTTTGCTGGCCCCATATCTTTCATGACTCCTACATGTTTTGTAAGGCATGCGACAATTGTCAATGAATTGGTAATCTTGGACGTCGAGATCAGCTCCTGATGACTCCTATTTTGGTCTTCGAGATCTTTGATGTCTGGGGTATTGATTTCATGGGCCCTTTTCCTCCTTCTTATAGGTTTAAGAACATCCGCCTAGCAGTTGATTATGTCTCCAAATGGATAGAAGCCAAGGCGACCAGGAACGACGATGGAAAAACAGTATCAGATTTCATCAAGGATAATATCATCTGTAGATAAGGGACACCGAGACTACTCATCAGTGATCACGGTACATATTTTTACAACAAGATAATCTCAGCATTACTGACTAAATGGGGAGTTATGCACACGACTTTTACGACATACGACCCATAGATAAATGGATAACCTAAGGTGAGCAATAAAGAGGTCAAGCTTATCTTGGAAAAAATAGTCAATCGCAATAGGAAAGATTGGAGTCTCCGTCTCTTTGAAGCTCTCTAGGTAGTTTGCAAAGCATGGAAATCCCCTATCAGGATGTCACCTTATAGAGTTATCTATGGAAAAGCATGTCATCTACTTGTTGAGATCGAGCATAAGGCATATTGACCCATTAAGGAGACCAATTTTAGGCTCGATATAGCCAAAGAGCATAGGAAGTTGCAACTACATGAACTCGAGGAGATCCGCCATGTTGTTTATGAAAGGAATAAGGCCTACACAGAGACCACTAAGCGCCACCATGATCTCTTCGCTTCCAGGAAGGTCTTCAATGTGGGACAGAGAGTCCTCTTATTTTAATCTCATCTCAAGCTATTTCCTGGAAAGTTGAGGTCCCTGTGGGCTAGACCTTACATCGTGATTAAAGCATTTCCACATGGGGCAGTCATTATATAGAGCATCGAGACTGGGAAAGTTGTAAAAGTCAACGGGTATCATCTCAAGCTCTACTATAAAGGATTTCAACCTTACTCTGAGGAAATAACGCTAATAGAGACCGCTGATACCACACCGTGATCTCGGTATGGTACGTTGATATAACGACCTGAAATATCAAAATTTACTTATAATAAATTATTATGGTATTAAAATATAATAGAAATTATTTTTATAATTATTGTTATTATTATTATTGGATATAATACATGAGAAAATAAGAGTTAATTAAGTTAGAGGGATGAATTAGGCACTTAACTAATTGTTCAAGGGCGTTATTGGAAATTGAAAAAAAAATCAAAATCATATATACGTATTATCCTTCTCTTCTCCCCTTCATCCCCTTCATCTTCTCCATTCTTCCTTACCTTATCAAAAAAAATTTCTAATCTAAAAACTTTCGATTTCTTCGATTCGACTTCAAATTCTGGTTAGAAATCGATCCTTAAGCCCTCTATCATCATCAATTTCAGTGAATCAAGATTAGAAGAAGAGGATTTCAAATTTTAAGATTCATATGAACAGTAACCCGAATTGGAGGTGAGTGCTTTTTTATGAAATTAAAGCTTAATTAGTAGAATTCATGGTAGATTAAGCATATTTATGGTATTAGGAAGTTTATTTATACAATATCTTGATAGAATTATATATGGCTATTGTAGAGGAAGCTAGTGCAAGCAAATCAAAGGCAAAAGAGGTAGAAGAGAGCTAGAAAAAGCTTAGAAAAAGGTTTATGTCTCTAATTTCGATTTCTCGGTTTTTCAGAAAATTTCCAGATTTGTATCCCTATTTTATTTTAACATTTTCTCTTGTTATATAAATCCGATTTAAATGATTCTTGATTCTATTGTTATATACAGAAACTAAGGAATATATATTTAGAAGAAACCTTGTTGAATTTTGTTCGTTGTCAATGTGAAAGTTTCGTTTGAAGTTGAGTCATGAAATCTATTTTCGAAAAATCGCAGCTTTGTACACTGTTTAGTATTTTGAGCATAACTTTCGTTATACAATTTATATTTTTGTGATTATGGTGGATTTGGAAAGCTGAGATATGTGGGTAATTATGTTTAAAAGAAAGTTCTTGGACTGGATGATGTTTTAATAGTGAAAAATACAGGGGAAGTCAGGTCACGAAATCTGGAAATCTGAAAAATATGAATATTGATTTTGTTGTGTTTTAATTGAAGTTTGATGCTTTAAAATTTAGGATTTAAATTTCTTGATTATTGAAGTTTTGATGAATTATGTTTGATGGTTTATACTAGAATTTTTAAAATATTACTTTGATTTATTGCCCTTATTAAATGAGTAGAATACGGGTCAAGGTAGATTGGCACCAATAAAGGGGGGTACAGTACTGTACAAATAATTGAAGCTTTGGCTTCGAGCTTCGGCTGGTATTCTGATAAAAATATATTGATAGTGAAGCTTCGGCTTTGGGCTTGACCGATATATTGATTTTGAAGCTTCGGCTTCGGGCTTTACCGATACATTGATATTGAAGCTTCGGCTTTGGGCTTGTCCGCTCCCGTATCCATTTTACCGTTATTCATGACTTGTTTACTTTTGGCAATATATGGTTAATGTGTTTGGAAAAATTGGATATAATTTTGATTGTACTTTGAAAGGTTTTATTGTAACGAACCGAAATTTCCAAAATTTGCTTATAATAAATTACTATGGTATTAAAATATCGTGGAAATTATTTTTTATTGTTATTATTGTTATTGGATACAAGACATGAGGAAATAAGAGCTAATTAAGTAAGAGGGATGAATTGGGCATTTAATTATTTGTTCAAGGGCATTATTGGAAATTGAAAAAAAAAAAAACAAAACAAAATCCTATTCATACCTTCACCCTCTTCATCCCATTCACTTTCATCTTCTCCTTCTCCATTCTTCTTCTCTTCCCTTAACAAAATTTTTCATAATCCAAAAACTTCCGATTTCTTCGATTCAACTAAAAATTCTTATTAGAAATCGATCCTTAAGCCCTCTATCATCATCAATTTCAGTCAATCAAGACTAGAAGAGGAGGATTTCATATTTTAAGGTTCAGATAAATAGTAACCCGAGTTCGAGGTGAGTGATTTTTGGTGAAATTAAAGCTTAATTAGTAGAATTCATGGTAGATTAAGCATATTTATGGTATTAGGAAGTTTATTTATGCAATATCTTGATAGAATTATATATGGCTGTTGTAGAGGAAGCTATTGCAAGTAAATCAAAGTCAAAAAGGTAGAAGAGAGCTAGAAAGAGCATAGAAAAAGGTTTGTGTCTCGAATTTCGATTTCTCGGTTTTTCGGAATATTTTCCAGATTTGTATACCTGTTTTGTTTTAATGTTTTCTCTCATTATATAAATCCAATTTGAACGATTCTTGATTTTATTGATATCTACAGAAAGTAAGAAATATATGTTCAGAAGAAACCTCATTGAATTTCGTTCGTTTTCAATGTTAAATTTTTGTTTGAAGTTGAGTCACGAAATCTGTTTTGGGAAAATCTCAGCTTGGTATACTATTTAGTATTTTCATCATAACTTTGGTTATACAATTTGGATTTCTGTGATTTTGGTGGTTTTGGAAAGCTGAGACATGTGGCTAATTATGTTTAGAAGAAAGTTCTTCGATTGGGTGATGTTTTCATAGTGACAAATGCAGGGGAAGTCAGGTTATGAAACCTGGAAAAATTCTATAAAGTATGAATATTGATTTTATGGAGTTTTAATTGAAGTTTGATGCTTAAAAATTTGGGATTTTGATTTCTTAATTACTGGAGTTATGTTGAATTATGATTGATGGTTTATACTAGAATTTTTAAGATGTTACTTTGATTTATTGCCCTTATTAAACGAGTAGAATATGGGTCAGGGTAGATTGGCGCCAATAAAGGGGGGTACAGTACTGTACAAACAATTGAAGCTTTGGCTTCGGGCTTTGGCTGATATATATATATATATTGATATTGAAGCTTCGGCTTCGAGCTTGACCGATATATTGATTTTGAAGCTTCGGCTTCGGGCTTGACCGATATACTGATTTTGAAGCTTCGGCTTCGGGCTTGACCGATATATTGATTTTGAAGCTTCGGCTTCGGGCTTGTCCGCTCCCATATCCATTTTACCGTTATTCAGGACTTGTTTACTTTGGACAATATGTGGTTAAAGTGTTTGAAAAAAAAAGTTGGATACAAATTTGATTGTACTTTGAAAGGATTACTATATAAGTTTTGTGATTTGGTTCCATAAAGTTGGTTAATTTATTTTTGACTTATAAATATACTTGGTTTCTATTTTAAAAATATTCAAAGTTGTTATATTTTTTTTATGGACACCACTAAGCAAATTGCTTAGCGTGTAGTTGATTTTCTACGCGTAGGTGGAGAGCTTGTAGATAGCTTGGACTAAAGTGGTACAGGTGGATCAGCTTAAAGAGCAAATAAGGAAAGATTCGAGGTGGATTTATATTTTAATGTAATATTATAGTTTGTAGAATAATGGCATGTACTAGAGAGTGAGAAATGTAAAGTGGCATTGAGAAATATTTGGAGAATAATTTGGAGTTTAAAACACTATATTGGTATTTGTACGTATTAAATCTATAAGTATTGAACTCTATATAGTGGTGTAGAGTTATTTATTGGGTGATTATTGTTAGGTGGCGCTCCCTATATAGGGGGCGTTACATTTGTTGGTATCAGAGCTGAGGTTTAGGCGATTTTAGGACTAGTATGTACATGCCCTTTAAGATATAAATATGTTATGTTAGTTGATTGATCCACTTTGGTCCAATTTTTAGGAATAAGTTATGGCTAGTAGTAGTCACAACTAGAGTGAGGAAGAGGATGCTGAGAGTACGGTCCGTATTAGACAAGGAGATGAACAGAGACATGAACCTCCACCAGTTCATGGCTTTCCTGAACAACCTACTCCAGCACAAGCTGCTTTACTTCAGCATATGACTACTAAAGTAATCACACAAGTACTATGAAACATACAAATCCCTCAAGTTCTTATAGTACCTCACATTGAAAGAAGAGAGGAGAGAACTCCTCTTGAAAGAATCAAGAAGCTTACGGCTGATGATTTCAAAGGGGATACAGTGTATCCTGCAATTGCAGAAGATTGGCTTGATTATACTAAATGGTGTATGACTAGGCTTCATTTTACAGATGAAGAGAGATTAGATTGTGTGCAAGGTCTACTCAAAGAACAAGTTAGGAGGTGGTGGGATAATATTGTGAGAGAAAGGCGACCCGGAGAAATCACTTGGGGCCTTTTCTTGGAACAATTTGACAAGAAATACGTTAGCGAACGATTTAAAGATGAGCAGAGGAAATTGTTTTTTTCTTTGAGACAGGGACGAATGACTGTATCAGAATATGAAGTTCAATTCCTCAAACTCGAGAGGTATTCTCGTGATATCGTTAACAGTGAAGTGAGGCGATGTAAGAGATTCGAGGATGGGTTGAATGATGAAATTAGAGTGCATTTACTTGCACAAAGGATTAGGGTGTTCAATGACTTGGTTGATGCTGCTACGGGCATTGAGAAGATTAATTCAGATAGACAACAAAGAATGGCTAAAAGGTCTAGATTTCAAAAGGGATCGTAGGGTCCAGCTAGTTCAGAATCTCCAAGTAAGAAACAGAAGGGAACATCAGAACAAACACAATCTTATTTCAGAGGGTTTTCACCGAGACAAACCATAAGTATGGGATCAGCGGCTAGCGTACCTTCAGGTAGAGGCAGAGGAAATATTCCATAATGTTCTAATTGTGGAAGGATGCATACAGGGGAATGTTGGGGAAAAGGTAGAGTCTGCTTTAAATGTGGCTCAAGGGAACATTTGATTGCAAATTGTCCTCAAAGACAGATAAGTACATCTACACCTACAGTAGTTCCTACTCCTATAATGCAAGGTGGAAGAGGAAGGGGAAGAGGAAATGCTAGTGGTTCAAGTGGACATGATGTGGCTCAACAAGCACCGCAGAGTGGTAGACCGGGAGGAATGGTGCGAAGTTATGCAATCCGAGGGCCTGAGACTAGGGAATCTACTGAAGTTATTGTTAGTAAATTTTCATTCTTTAATCATGATGTTTATGCTTTGATAGATCCTAGTTCATCTCATTCATATATATGTACTACATTAGCATAAGAGAAAGGGTTACATGTAGAAGAATTAGGAGAAAATATTGAAGTGACTAATCCTTTAGGACACAGTGTGATAGTAAGCAAAATGTATATGAATTGCCCTATTATGATTCAACATCAACTTTTCCTTGCAAATTTAATTGAGTTACCTTTCCGAGATTATGATGTTATCTTGGGAATGGGTTGGTTATCGGAACATCGAGCTGTGGTGGATTGCAAAAACAAAAGAATGTCACTTCAAGTTTCTGATGGAGTAGAAATAGTTATCATGGGGGAAATATCAGATTATCTCTATAACATAATTTCTTTTATGAAGACTAAAAGATTAGTTAGGAAGGGATGTCAGGCCTACCTAATCTTCACCCTAGAATTGAAGGAAGGTGAGTTAGAATTGCAGAATATTCCTACGGTATGTGATTTTCCCGATGTATTTCCAGAAGAACAATCGGGGTTGCCACCAAAAAGAGAGGTAGAATTCGCAATTGATGTATTGCCGGGTACCGCACCAGTATCCAAAGCACCATACAGAATGGCGCCTGCTGAACTGAAAGAGTTGAAGATTCAGCTGCAAGAATTGTTAGACAAAGGATTCATACGCTCGAGTATATCCCCTTGGGGTGCACCAGTGTTGTTTGTTAAGAAGAAAGATGGGTCACTCCGATTATGTATTGAATACCGGGAGTTGAATAAATTGACAGTGAAGAACAAGTATCCATTACCGAGGATTGAAGACTTATTTAATCAACTCAAGGGTGCCAAATACTTCTCCAAGATTGATTTGAGATCGGGCTACTATCAGATGAGAGTGAAAGATGATGATATTGTAAAGACGGCTTTCCGAACCAGATATGGGCACTATGAATTTTTGGTGATGCCATTTGGTCTAACTAATGCACCAGAAGCATTTATGGACCTTATGAACCGTGTCTTTTATTTATATTTAGATAGGTTTGTAGTGGTTTTCATTGATGACATTTTGGTGTATTCTAAGTCACGGGGAGAGCATGATCAACATTTGCGGATAGTCTTCCAAACTTTGAGGGAAAATAAATTGTATGCCAAACTTAGCAAATGTGAGTTTTGGCTTGAAGAAGTTTCTTTCTTAGGCTATGTTGTTTCTGCAGAAGGAATTAAAGTGGATCCTAAAAGATAGAAGTAGTTGTAGAATGGAAACCACCAAAGAACCCTACGGAAGTCAGAAGTTTCCTTGGCTTAGCAGGGTATTATAGAAGATTTGTGAAAGGATTTTCAGTCATTGCTGCCCCACTGACGAAACTACTTCAAAAGAATGCAAAATTTGAGTGGAATCACAAGTGTCAAGAAAGTTTTGAGAAGTTGAAAGCGATGTTAATAGAAGCACCCATCCTTACCCAACCAGAGCCTGGAAAAGATTTTGTAATCTATAGTGATGCTTCTTATAGTGGTCTTGGGTGTGTTTTGATGCAAGAAGGAAAAGTGATTGCCTATGCTTCCAGGCAATTGAAGAATCATGAAAGGAATTATCCTACTCATGATTTGGAAATGGCTGCAATAGTCTTTGCCTTGAAAATTTGGCGACATTATCTTTATGGAGAAAAATGTCATATTTACACAGATCACAAAAGCTTGAAATATTTACCAACACAAAAAGAGTTGAATTTAAGGCAAAGAAGGTGGATGGAATTCATTAAAGATTACGATTGTCTTATTGATTACCATCCAGGAAAGGCTAATGTAGTGGCAGATGCTCTCAGCCGAAAGACAATGATGGCACTAAGGGCTATGAATACGGGGTTAGCTCTTACCAGTAGTGGAGCCTTAATTGCAGAATTGAAGATTCAACCTGTACTACTACAACAGGTTAAGCAAGCACAAAATGAAGATGATGACTTCAAGGTCATTCGAGCAAGGACACAAGTGGGTATCGTAGACAACTATATGGTTCAAGAAGATGGGTGTCTATATTTTAAAGATAGACTATGTGTGCCAAACAATGAAGAATTAAAGAAGAATATCTTATAAGAGGGGCATAGTAGTCCTTATGCGATGCATCAAGGAGCAAACAAGATGTACCAAAATTTGAAGAGCCATTATTGGTGGAATGGAATGAAGAAAGACATTACTAACTACGTTGCTCAATGTCTAACTTGTCAACAGGTGAAAGCAGAACATCAAGTTCCTTCTGGATTGTTGCAACCTATAACAATTCCAGAATGGAAATGGGAAAGAATCATAATGGACTTCGTGACATCTTTACCACTTACACAGAAGAAACATGATGCAGTGTGGGTTGTTGTAGATAGATTGACAAAGTCTGCCCACTTTCTTCCAGTTAGGATGGATTATTCACTTGATAGGTTGGCTCAGTTATATGTAGATGAGATAGTAAGGCTATATGGAGTGCCTATTTCAATCATTTCTGACCGAGATCCAAGATTTACTTCGAGATTTTGGAAGAAGTTACAAGAAGCCCTACGTAGTAAACTTCATTTTAGTACATCATTTCATCCTCAAATAGATGGTCAGTCTGAAAGAGTAATTCAGGTGTTGGAAGACATGATGAGAAGTTGTATCATTGAATTTGAGCGAAATTGGGATAAGTATTTATCCCTCATGGAGTTTGCCTATAATAACAGCTATCAGTCAAGCATACAAATGGCACCATATGAAGAATTGTATGGAAGAAAATGTCGAACTCCATTATATTGGACCGAGCTTAGTGAAAACAAGATTGTGGGAGTGGATTTGATTCAGGAGACAAAGGAAAAGGTAAAACTTATTCAAGAGAGATTGAAGGCTGCATCGGATAGACAAAAGTCTTAGGCTGATCTAAAAAGAAAAGACATTACTTATGAAGTGGGGGATAAAATATTTCTCAAAGTATCTCCTTGGATGAAAGTCTTGCGATTTGGCAAGAAAGGCAAGCTCAGTCCGAGATTCAATGGCCCATATGAGCTTATAGAAAAGGTTGGATCGGTAGCTTATCGGTTGGCACTACCCCCGATACTCGATAAAATTAATAATGTGTTCCATGTGTCAATGTTAAGGAGATACAGATCAGATCCATCACATATCTTATCTCCTGATGTCATGGAAATCGAACCCGACCTGACGTATGAAGAAGAACCGGTACAAATCTTGGCAAGAGAGGTTAAACAATTGAGAAACAAGTCTATTCCTTTGGTAAAAGTACTTTGGAGGAATCATAAAGTTGAAGAAGCAACTTGGGAACCGGAGGATACAATGAAAACTCAATATCCGCAACTGTTTTCAGGGAATTTTCGGGACAAAAATTCATAAGAGGGGGAGAATTGTAACGAATCGAAATTTCCAAAATTTACTTATAATAAATTACTATGGAATTAAAATATCAAGGAAATTATTTTTTATTATTATTATTGTTATTGGATACAAGATATGAGGAAATAAGAGCTAATTAAGTAAGAGGGATGAATTGGGCATTCAATTATTTGTTCAAGGGCAATATTGGAAATTGAAAAAAAAAAAAAAACAAAACAAAATCCTATTCGTACCTTCACCGCCTTCATCCCATTCACTTTCATCTTCTCCTTCTCCATTCTTCTTCTCTTCCCTTAACAACATTTTCCCTAATCCAAAAACTTCCGATTTCTTCGATTCAACTTCGAATTCTTATTAGAAATCGAACCTTAAGCCCTCTATCATCATCAATTTCAGTCAATCAAGACTAGAAGAGGAGGATTTCAGATTTTAAGGTTCGGATAAATAGTAACCCGAGTTCGAGGTGAGTGATTTTTGGTGAAATTAAAGCTTAATTAGTAGAATTCATGGTAGATTAAGCATATTTATGGTATTAGGAAGTTTATTTATGCAATATCTTGATATAATTATATATGGCTGTTGTAGAGGAAGCTATTGCAAGTAAATCAAAGTCAAAAGAGGTAGAAGAGAGCTAGAAAGAGCATAGAAAAAGGTTTGTGTCTCGAATTTCGATTTCTCGGTTTTTCAGAATATTTTCCAGATTTGTATACCTATTTTGTTTTAATGTTTTCTCTCATTATATAAATCCGATTTGAAAGATTCTTGATTTTATTGATATCTACAGAAAGTAAGGAATATATGTTCAGAAGAAACCTCATTGAATTTCGTTCGTTTTCAATGTGAAATTTTCGTTTGAAGTTGAGTCACGAAATCTGTTTTTGGAAAATCTCACCTTGGTACACTATTTAGTATTTTGATCATAACTTTGGTTATACAATTTGGATTTCTGTGATTTTGGTGGTTTTGGAAAGCTGAGACATGTGGCTAATTATGTTTAGAAGAAAGTTCTTCGATTGGGTGATGTTTTCATAGTGACAAATGCAGGGGAAGTCAGGTTATGAAACCTGGAAAAATTCTGGAAAGTATGAATATTGATTTTATGGAGTTTTAATTGAAGTTTGATGCTTAAAAATTTGGGATTTTGATTTCTTAATTACTGGAGTTATGTTGAATTATGATTGATGGTTTGTACTAAAATTTGTAAGATGTTACTTTAATTTATTGCCCTTATTAAACGAGTAGAATACGGGTCAGGGTAGATTAGCGCCAATAAAGGGGGGTACATTACTGTACAAACAATTGAAGCTTTGGCTTCGGGCTTTGGCTGATATTATGATATATATATATATATATATATATATATATATTGAAGCTTCGGCTTCGGGCTTGACCGATATATTGATTTTGAAGCTTCGGCTTCGGGCTTGTCCGCTCCCGTATCCATTTTACCGTTATTCAGGACTTGTTTACTTTGGGCAATATGTGGTTAAAGTGTTTGAAAAAAAAAATTGGATACAAATTTGATTGTACTTTGAAAGGATTACTATATAAGTTTTGTGATTTGGTTCCATAAAGTTGGTTAATTTGTTTTTGACTTATAAATATACTTGGTTTCTATTTTAAAAATATTCAAAGTTGTTATATTTTTTTTGTGGACACCACTACGCAAATTGCTTAGCGTGTAGTTGATTTTCTACGCGTAGGTGGAGAACTTGTAGATAGCTTGGACCAAAGTGGTACAGGTGGATCAGCTTATAGATCAAATAAGGAAAGATTCGAGGTGGATTTGTATTTTAATGTAATATTATGGTTTGTAGAATAATGGCATGTACTAGAGAGTGAGAAATGTAAAGTGGCATTGAGAAATATTTGGAGAATAATTTGGAGTTTAAAACACTATATTGGTATTTGTACGTATTAAATCTATAAGTATTGAACTCTATATAGTGGTGTAGAGTTGTTTATTGGGTGATTATTGTTAGGTGACGCTCCCTATATAGGGGGCGTTACATTTATAAAGTTGTTTAATTTGTTTTTGACTTGTTAACATACTTTGTTTCTATTTTAAAGTGCTAAAAATGTTCAAAGTTGTTATATTTCTTTTATGGACACAACTAGGCAAATTGCTTAGCGTGTAGTTTTTTTTCTACACGTAGGTGGAGAACTTGTAGATAGCTTGGACCAAAGTGGTATAAGTGGATCAGCTTGAAGAGTAAATAAGGAAAGACTCGAGGTGGATTTGTATTTTAATATAATATTATGCTTTGTAGAATAATGGCATATACTAGATAGTGTGAGAAATGTAAAGTGAGATTGAGAAATATTTGGAGAATAATCTGGAGTTTGAAACATTATATTTATATTTGTACATATTAAATCTATAAGCATTAAACTTTATATAGTGGAGTAGAGTTGTTTATTGGGTGATTATAGTTAATGTGGCACTCCCTATAAAGTGGGGTGTTACATTTGTTGGTATCAGAGCGACGTTTAGGCGATTCTAGGACCAGTATGTACATGCCATTTAGGATATAAATGTGTTATGTTAGTTGTTTGATCCACTTTGGTCCAAATTTTCAGGATTTAATAATGGCTAGTAGTAGTCACAACCAGAATGAGGAAGAAGATGTTGAGAGTACAGTCCGTATTGGGTATGGGGATGAACAAAGACGTGAACCTCCACCAGTTCATGGCTTTCCCGAATAACCTACTCTAGCACAAGCTGGTTTACTTCAGTATATGACTACTGAAGTAATCACACAAGTACTTTAAAATATACCAATCCCTCATATTCATGTAGTACCTCACGTTGAAAGAAGAGAGGAGAGAACTCCTCTTGAAAGAATCAAGAAGCTTCTGGCTGATGACTTCAAAGGGGACACAGTGAATCCTGCATTTACAGAAGATTGGCTTGATCATACTAAATGGTGTATGACCATACTTCATTTTACAGATGAAGAGAGACCAGATTATGTGCAAGGTCTACTCAAAGAATAAGCAAGGAGGCGGTGGGATAACATTATGAGAGAAAGGCGCCCTGGAGAAATTACTTGGGGTCTTTTCTTGGAACAATTTGACAAGAAGTACGTTAGCGAACGATTTAAGGATAAGCAAAGGAAATTATTCTTATTTTCAAGATAGGGACAAATGAGTGTGTCTGAGCAATCCCTCAAACTCGAGAGGTATGCTTGTGATATCATTGATAGTGAAGTAAAGCGATGTAAGAGATTCAAGGATGGGCTGAATGATGAAGTTAGAGTGCATTTACTTGCACAAAAGATTAAGGTGTTCAATGACTTGATTGATGCTGCTATGGGCATTGAGAAGATCAATTCAGATAGGCAATAAAGAATGGCTAAAAGATCTGGATTTCAAAAGAGGTCACTGGGTCTAGTTAGTTTAGAATCTCCAAGTAAGAAACAGAAGGGAACATCAGAATAAACACAGTCTCATTTCAGAGGGTTTTCACCTAGATAAACCATAAGTACGGGGTCAGTGGCTAGTGTACCTTCAGGTCGAGGTAGAGGAAATATTCTACAATGTTCTAATTATGGAAGGATATATACAGGGAAATGTTGGGGAAAAGGTAGAGTCTGCTTTAAATGTGGCTCGAAGGAACATTTAATTGCAAATTATCCTCAAAGATGGATAAGTACATCTGCACCTGCAGTAGTTCCTACTCCTACAATGCAAGGTGGAAGAGGAAGGGAAAGAGGAAATGCTAGTGGTTCAAGTGGGCAGGATGTGGCTCAACAAGCACCACAGAGTGGTAGACCGGGAGGAATGGCACAAAGTTATCCAATCTGTGGGCCTGAGACTCGGGAATCTACTAAATTTATTATCAATAAATTTTCATTCTTTAATCACAATGTTTATGCTTTAATAGATCTCGATTCATCTCATTCATATATATGAACTACATTAGTACAAGAGAAAGGGTTACCTGTAGAAGAATTAGGAGAAAATATTAAAGTGACTAATCCTTTATGACACAGTGTGATAGTAAACAAAGTGTACATGAATTGCCCTATTGTGATTCAACATCAACTTTTCCTTGCAATTTAATTGAATTAACTTTCCGAGATTACAATGTTATCTTGGGAATGGATTGGTTATCGGAACATCGATCTGTAGTGGATTGCAAAACCAAAAGAATGTCACTTCAAGTCTTTGATGGAGAAGAAATAGTTATCATGGGGAAAGATCAGATTATCTCTGTAACATAATTTCTTTTATGAAGACTAAAAGGCTGGTCAGGAAGGGATGTCAGGCCTACCTAATCTTCGCTCTAGAATTGAAGAAAGGTGAGTTACAATGGTAGAATATTCCTATGGTATGTGATTTTCCTGATATATTTCCAGAAGAACTACCGAGGTTGCCACCAAAAAGAGAGGTAGAATTTATAATTGATGTATTGTCGGATACCACACCAGTATCCAAAGCACCATACAGAATGGCGCCTGCTGAACTGAAAGAGTTGAAGATCCAGTTGCAAGAATTGTTAGATAAAGGATTCATACACCCGAGTATATCCCCGTGGGGTGCACCACTGTTGTTTGTTAAGAAGAAAGATAGGTCACTCCGATTATGTATTGATTACCAGGAGTTGAATGAATTGACAATGAAGAACAAGTGTTCATTGCCAAGGATAGAAGACTTATTTGATCAACTCAAGGGTGCCAAATACTTCTCCAAAATTGATTTGAGATCGGGTTACTATCAGATGAGAGTGAAAGATGATGATATTGCAAAGACGGCTTTCTGAACCAGACATGGGCACTATGAATTTTTGGTGATGCCATTTAGTCTAACTAATGCAACAGCAGCATTTATGGACCTTATGAACCGTGTCTTTTACTTATATTTTGACAGGTTTGTAGTGGTTTTCATTGATGATATTTTGGTGTATTCTAAGTCACGGGAAGAGCATGATCAACATTTGCGGATAGTCTTCCAAACTTTGAGGGAAAATAAATTATATGCCAAACTTAGCAAATGTGAGTTTTGGCTTGCAGAAGTTTCTTTCTTAGGCCATGTTGTTTCTGCAGAAGGAATTAAAGTGGATCCTAAAAAGATAGAAGCAGTTGTCGAATGGAAGCCACCAAAGAACCTGACGGAAGTCAGAAGTTTCCTTGGCTTAGTAGGGTATTATAGAAGATTTGTGAAGGGATTTTCAGTCATTGCTGCCCCGCTGACAAAACTACTTTAAAAGAATGCAAAATTTGAGTGGACTGACAAGTGCTAAGAAAGTTTTGAGGAGTTGAAGGCGATGTTGACAAAAGCACCCATCCATACCCAACCAGAGCCTGGAAAAGACTTTGTAATCTATAGTGATGCTTTGCATAGTAGTCTTGGGTGTGCTTTAATGCAAGAAGGGAAAGTGATTGCCTATACTTCTAGGTAATTGAAGAATCATGAAAGGAATTATCCTACTCATGATTTGGAAATGGATGCAATAGTCTTTGCCTTGAAAATTTAGCGACATTATCTTTATGGAGAAAAATGTTATATTTATATAGATCACAAAAGCTTGAAATATTTACCAACACAAAAGGAGTTGAATTTAAGGTAGAGAAGGTGGGTGGAATTCATTAAAGATTATGATTGTCTTATTGATTACCATCCAGGAAAGGCTAATGTAGTGGCAGATACTCTCAGTAGAAAGACAATGATGGCACTAAGGGCTATAAATATGGGGTTAGCCCTTACTAGTGATAGAGCCTTAATTGCAGAATTGAAGATTCAACCTATACTAGTACAATAGGTTAAGCAATCATAAAATGAAGATGATGACTTGAAGGTCATTCGATCAAGGACATAAGTGCGTATCATAGATGACTATATGGTTTGAGAAGATGGGTGTCTATATTTTAAAGATAGACTATGTGTGCCAAACAATGAAGAATTAAAGAAGAATATCTTACATGAGGTGCATAGTAGTCCTTAAGCGATGCATCCAGGAGCAAACAAGATGTACCAAAATTTGAAGAGCCATTATTGGTGGAATGGGATGAAGAAAGACATTACTAGCTATGTTGCTCAATGTCTAACTTGTCAACAAGTGAAAGCCAAACATCAAGTTCCTTCCAGATTGTTGCAACCAATAACAATTCTAGAATAGAAATCGGAAAGAATCACAATGGACTTCGTGACGTCTTTACCACTTATACAGAAGAAAAATGATGCAGTGTGGGTTGTTATAGATAGATTGACAAAGTCTGCCCACTTTCTTCTAGTTAGGATGGATTATTCACTTGATAGGTTGGCTCAGTTATATGCAGATGAGATAGTGCGGCTACACGGAGTGCCTATTTCAATCATTTCTGACCGAGATCCAAGATTTACTTTAAGATTTTGGAAGAAGTTATAAGAAGCCTTAGGTAGTAAACTTCATTTCAGTACTTCATTTCATCCTCAAACAGATGGTCAATCTGAAAGAGTAATTCAAGTGTTGGAAGATATGATGAGAAGTTGTATCATTGAATTTGAGGGAAGTTGGGATAAGTATTTGTCCCTCATGGAGTTTTCCTACAATAACAGTTATCATTCAAGCATACAAATGGCACCATATGAAGCATTGTATGGAAGAAAATGTCGAACTCCATCATATTGGACCGAACTTAGTGTAAACAAGATTGTGGGAGTGGATTTGATTTAGGAGACAAAGGAGAACGTAAAACTTATTCAAGAGAGATTGAAGGCCGCAACAGATAGACAAAAATCTTATGCTGATCTAAAAAGATAAGACATTACTTATAAAGTGGGGGATAAAGTATTTCTCAAAGTATCTCCTCGGGAGAAAGTCCTGTGATTTGGCAAGAAAGGTCAGCTCAGTCCGAGATTCATTTGCCCATATGATGTTATAGAGAAGGTTGGACCAGTAGCTTATCGGTTGGCACTATCCTAGACACTTGACCAAATTTATAATGTGTTCCATGTATCAATGTTAATGAGATACAGATCAAATCAATCACATATCTTATCTCTTGATGTCGTAGAAATCAAACCCGACTTGACGTAGGAAGAGGAACTGGTACAAATCTTGGCGAGAGAGGTTAAACAATAGAAAAACAAGTTTATTCCATTGATAAAAGTACTTTGGAAAAATCATAAGGTTGAAGAAGCAACTTGGGAACCGGAGGATACAATAAAAACTCAATATCCGCAACTGTTTTCAGGTAATTTTCGAGGACAAAAATTCATAAGAGAGGGAGAATTGAAACGACCTGAAATTTCAAAATTTACTTATAATAAATTATTATGGTATTAAAATATAACGAAAATTATTTTTGTAATTATTGTTATTATTATTATTGGATTTAAGACATGAGAAAATAAGAGTTAATTAAGTTAGAGGGATGAATTAGGCATTTAATTAATTGTTCAAGGGCATTATTGGAAATTAAAAAAAATTAAAATCATATATACGTATTATCCTTCTCTTATCCCCTTCATCCCCTTCATCTTCTCCATTCTTCCTTACCTTATCAAAATTTTTCCCTAATCTAAAAACTTTCGATTTCTTCGATTCAACTTCAAATTCTTGTTAGAAATCGATCCTTAAGCCCTCTATCATCATCAATTTCTGTGACTCAAGGTTAGAAGAAGAGGATTTCAGATTCTAAGATTCGGATGAACAGTAACCCGAATTTGAGGTGAGTGCTTTTTGATGCAATTAAAGCTTAATTAGTAGAATTCATGGTAGATTAAGCATATTTATGGTATTAGGAAGTTTATTTATATAATATCTTGATAGAATTATATATGGCTATTATAGAAGAAGCTAGTGCAAGCAAATCAAAGGCAAAAGAGGTAGAAGAGAGCTAGAAAGAGCTTAGAAAAAGGTTTGTGTATCTAATTTCGATTTCTCGGTTTTTCGAAAAATTTCTAGATTTGTATCCCTATTTTGTTTTAATGTTTTCTCTTGTTATATAAATCAGATTTGAATGATTCTTGATTCTATTGATATCTACACAAACTAAGGAATATATATTCAGGAGAAACTTTGTTGAATTTCACTCGTTTTCAATGTGAAATTTTCGTTTGAAGTTGAGTCATGAAATCTGTTTTCGAAAAATCTCAGCTTTGTACACTGTTTAGTATTTTGATCATAACTTTGGTTATACAATTTGGATTTCTGTGATTCTAGTAGATTTTAAAAGCTGAGATACGTGGCTAATTATGTGTAGAAGAAATTTCTTCGATTAGTTGATGTTTTAATAGTGAAAAATGCAGGGGAATTCAGGTCACGAAATCTGGAAATCTGGAAAATATGAATATTGATTTTTTGTGTTTTAATTGAAGTTTGATGCTTTAAAATTTAGGATTTAAATTTCTTGATTATTGAAGTTATGATGAATTATATTTTAAAATGTTACTTTGATTTATTGCCCTTATTAAAAGAGTAGAATACGGGTCAAGGTAGATTGGCGCCAATAAAGGGGGGTACAGTACTGTACAAACAATTGAAGTTTTGGCTTCGGGCTTCGGCCGGTATTTTGACAAAAATATATTGATATTGAAGCTTCGGCTTTGGGCTTGACCGATATATTGATATTGAAGCTTCGGCTTTGGGCTTGACCTATATATTGATTTTAAAGCTTCGGCTTCGGGCTTGACCGATACATTGATATTGAAGCTTCGGATTCGGGCTTGTCCGCTCCCGTATCCATTTTACCGTTATTTATGACTTGTTTACTTTGGGCAATATATGGTTAATGTGTTTGGAAAAATTGGATATAATTTTGATTGTACTTTGAAAGGTTTTATAAAGTTGTTTAATTTATTTTTGAATTATGAACATAATTTGTTTCTATTTTAAAGTGTTAAAAATGTTCAAAGTTGTATTTCTTTTATGGACACCACTAAGCAAATTGCTTAGCGTGTAGTTATTTTTCTACACGTAGGTAGAGAACTTGTAGATAGCTTAGACCAAAGTGGTATAAGTGGATCAGCTTGAAGAGCAAATAAGGAAAGACTCGAGGTGGATTTGTATTTTAATATAATATTATGGTTTGTACAATAATGGCATGTACTAGATAGTGTGAGAAATGTAAAGTGACATTGAGAAATATTTGGAGAATAATTTGGAGTTTTAAACATTATATTTGTATTTGTACATATTAAATCTATAAGTATTGAACTTTATATAGTAGAGTAGAGTTGTTTATTGGGTGATTATAGTTAATGTGGTACCCCCTATAAAGGGGGGTGTTACAGTTGAGCTCACTGACGTTAAACAAAGCGCTCTTGGGAGGCAGCCCAAGCATTTTTGACTCTTCGTTTCTCTCTTTTAGTTAGCTTTTATAAGTTATATCTAGACTAGGACTGATGTCTATCCCTGTTTTTATTGCAGGATTAGGTCTCCGTATACTCTCTATGGAAGTTGAACCATCACACGCCAAGAGACGTGACTGAGAAGACAGGGATGTGAAGGGACTCATGTGGACTGATGCATGCACAGTGGGTGATGTGGTAGTCATGCAAAGTCATGGAGATTTTTTATGGTTCGGTACCCTATTAGATCATGATTACTACTACTCCCATTAATGCCCCTTGAGCCCCATTTGCACACCTAAAACCCCTACTTAAACCTCTCTCCACACTCTCAACAGCCACGTTCTCCTTCATACTCTCAAAGCAAAACCTCTTTTTCTTCTCCGGCAAACTTTCCTTTTTCAACCACCACCAAAACCACCGCAATGGCCTCAAATAAAGGAACATCCACCACCAACTACATGACTAGTGAGGTAATGATCGGCAGCATTGCCTGCTACACTACTCCTTTCACCACCACTACCACTCCTACCATCGCCATTCTAGCAGTAGAAACCTTCTCCACTATCACCACTACAGTTGCCACCCCAATGGACCACAGTATCGCCGTTCTCGCCGCTGCTGCCACTACCATCTCCATCACACCTCCTACCAATGTTTCTCCTCCCACGACAGTGGTCGACCTGCAAAAGACCATGACGATGCCAAGCCATGGCGTCCCCACT
This sequence comes from Euphorbia pulcherrima, assembly GCA_947683365.1. Classification (NCBI taxonomy): domain Eukaryota; kingdom Viridiplantae; phylum Streptophyta; class Magnoliopsida; order Malpighiales; family Euphorbiaceae; genus Euphorbia; species Euphorbia pulcherrima. The sequence goes on from CANTUS010000014.1 coordinate 77,343,953, forward strand.
CCCGCCACCTTTATTAGCACCACCACTACCCCCGGTGAGACCCCTCTCGCCATTGATCCTATCTCCACCATCTTTCCTACCGCCGCTAATTAGGAGGAGTTCGGTGAGACTCCACTAAAAAAGGAAAAGAAAATCAAGGGAGGGGCCAAGACCCAAGATTGCCCCGTCAAAATTGATTCCGATGGGGAGAGCGATTGTACACCTACCCCTCCCCCTACCAAGAGAAAGATGCTCACTAGGAGCGCCGCCAAAGGCCAAAATTCTAAAAAGGCCAAAACGATCAAGGAAGAGAAGACCCCTGCTCCTGGCGTAAAGAGCAACATCCACGGCTCTTTCGACCACCCTGCTCCATGCACTACTTATGCTCGATTCAAGGGGTAGTCATTAAAGCCCTATAAGTCCGCCTGCAAAGACACCATGACCACTCTCGGCATCAACCAAGACATCATTGATGCCTTTACCACAATCTCTTCGCTACCCCTGCTCTTCATCTGTTTCTCCTCATACTAGGAGCTTGTCTAGGAATTTTATGCTACTTTCCAGTTCAAGCAAGACTACACAAGCTATCAAGAGGAGGGGTGATCAAATTTCGTCTCACTGGGAAGAATGTGATCTGGAGTCTCAATGACTTCAATAAGGCTTTAGGGGTGACTGACCCCTCTGATGACATCTGTGATGTTCTTCCTTCCGACTTTAATGCCTGCGAGACCTACTTCTCCCACTGCAACAATGATCCCCGAGTCAGTATTTGGAAGTCCGGTGACTCACAAGACTTCTACATTCACGAGCCCCACTTGAGGCATGCCCACAGAGTTCTTACATTTAACTTTTTTGGTTGCCATAGAAGTTCCGGAACCCTAAACGAGAAAGAAGTGCACATTCCGTGGTGCATAAAGAACAATAAGAAGCTCCACCTGGGAGCCTGGCTAGCCAAGCAGTTTTAGTATGTCCTTACCCACCCCAAGAGCCCTCCAATTCTAGGCATCGTGATCTCTATCATTGCGCACGGCATGGAGCATTTCAAGCCTGTCCACTACACCAGGACCTCTGAAACTCCACTCCTAGACTTGGAGACTCTTGGGATAATGCTGCTCACTGAAACAATCAACGGGACCGTCGTTATGCGCCCTCCTGGTCCTCTTGAAGAAAATCCTTCTCTACCTGCTCTCGAGGACCCCCAGCCAGACCAGCCTGCTCGTGTTGACTCTATTCCTCCCGCCACCTACACCGAGCTCCTCCAAAGAGTCACAAGTCTGGAGAACTAGTACAAAGACCTCTTCAAAAGCCTCATTGAGCTCGGGGCTGAGAACCATGACCTCTAGACCAGCTGCGACACCCTGGAACTGAACATGAACCTAGTCATCCAGCAGTTCGGGGTCTGACGGATTTACTGAGACCAACCAAGTCTCTTTTGTCTCCTTCCTCCTCCACCAGGACAGTAATATTTTAATTTGCCCTCTCTCTTTTTTTCTCTTCTTTTCTTTTCTTTTTCTTTTTTTCTTTTTCTTTTTCTTCTTTTTATTTTTTGTTTTGCAATGAGGGCAATGCTTGGTTTAGGTGTGGGGAGGGGATTTCTATGTTTTTTTTCTTCTTCTGCTAAAATCTTTTTCTTATTTTAATATATTTTTATATTTTGCTCACGAAAGAGATTTCACAAGGACTCATGCTTCATATTTTTGCCCCTGCAGTGACCTTATTTGCTCTCTAACCTGTCATTGAGTAGTGATGATAACAAAGATAAGGAATGTTGTGTAAATAACTAACTGAATGACTAACAGGACTATCTCGATTAAATGAAACTTATACCGAGACCTGAGTTGAGCATTGATATTCCAAGTAAGATTTCTGATAATCACCTTACAAATTGTTCAAAATGGAAAAAGAAAAAATCCTTCCAAATCAGAAAATATATAGTTGGATTCATGTATAGTCTTTTTGTTCTAACTTCTATATCTATCTATCCTTCCAATGAAATTTGGATTGATGAAATTAAAGCTTTTAGACCCTTTTAGATATAACGCTTCACTATATACAAGTATACCTTTAAATTGGATTTCAATATTCAACTTTTCTATGCTATTGTCTTCATCATAGTATAAAACATGACTAGAATTTTGAAATTAGCGGTAGTGATGTTTTTATTTGTTCATCTTGCTAATGCTCATGTGTCAAGCTGTCGTCCCCTAGACAACAACGTAATTAATGATCAGATCAAGCTAAAAGAAACAAGCGTGTCGCAAAATTCTCCTTCCAAACTTTCCCATGAAATGTTAGGTATATACAACAAGATCAGCCGTGTGTATGAGCATGCTTACAGAAAAATTCCCAGCGGACCTAATCATTTGCATAACCCTTGAATAGAAGAGATACGTTTTATATATTATTCAATAATGTTTTTTTATGAAAGAATAAAATTTATTATATAAATCAGAAATAATAACAGCTTTAATTAAAGATAGACATAATTCTCCTACTTGTTGAAGAATCAGTTATTCTAACTAAGAATTTTATAGACCGAAAAATATAGAAAATCTAAATATAGTAAAAGCAAACCAACGACTACCGGAGTTAAAACACCGGACAAAATAAAACAAACACCTTCATACTAAACTTGCTTATACAGCAATACAAACATGTCATTGGCAAGACTTATTAAGAAAACAAAAGATAAACGTTGCATCCTATATTTTCTTAACCTCCAACTAACGATTTCGAAGATCCACAACTATAAGAATATTTACTTGCGCCATAACAACAACCAGGATTGCATATCTGAAACGATCTTGCTGAAGGGAGATAAATCTGGGTGTCTAATGTTAAAGATCAACAAATATCTTGTTTGAAGGCTGATGAAGTCCAACCCAGTTGTAAATCAAGATTGAGTTATGTAGTAACATATCTGTGATTGAAGAAGACGATCGTATGTGAAAGATGAAAAAGATTTGGATGCAGAATGTTCCCACACCTAAATTAGAAAAAGAGAATAAAAGATAAAAAATCAAAGGGGGGAGAAAGAAAAAATTTTGTTAAACTTTCTTTTCCTTCCTAACAAATAAACAGGAGATGAGAGCTCTTAGGTAGGTAGGATTTTCCTATTTTTCTAAGACAGCTTTTACGAAACCATAAGTATTTGAATCATTATTCAATGATGCTTAGTTGTACGATGATAGAAATAATCAAAGATTCTATTATAAATTTAATAAAATATACATATACCTCATTTTCTGTTTACTTTTTTTTCTCATATTTTTTTTTTATTTTCGTTCATCTTGAACTTACATTGCACGACTAATTACACTGTCGTAAATCCTTGATATCACGTGACCGTAAGGTGTAATTAGTGCCTTTTCATCCTTTTGGTATATTTAAAAGCTATATTATTTTGAACTATATATATGACTTCCGCCATTTAGTCTTACTGTAAATTTAAAATTATAAAGGGCTTTATTGAATTTTTTAGTGTATTTGTTGCTCGGAGAGGGTACTCCTAGTAAGTGCACTAGGATCGATTTGTAGTGCGGATAAAATTAAGTGCCGTATTTTACGGGAAGCAAGTATAAACAGTCTGAATGTCTCCTTGATAGACTGGCTCAGAAGTTCTTTATAATTTTTGAGTGGATGGATAAAAGAAAAAGATATAAAAATAAAAGGGTAAACTTAAAAAACATGCCTTGTGGTTTCAGCGTTTTGTAAAAAGATGTCTGTGAAATTTTTTTTTCAAAAGGATGCTTGTGGTTTCAAAAGTTTTAAAAAGGGTGCATGTGGTTTGGGAATTACAGTGTTACACCATTTATTTCAATAAATTCAACATTCCTATATTTTAACTATATTATTCAAGAATTATATATCAAGATTTGAGTAAAATTCGGAAAGTTTTCATTTTGTTTTAATTTTTTAAAATTATAATCAACTTTTAATTGAAAAAAATATTAATACTCCTCAAAGAATTCTAAAATTTATCAAATATGTGTATTATATTTTTATTAACTAAGCTGCAAAATTTCACTTCAAAATGGATAAGATTACCCTTCAAAATGTGGTTTTAAAATTTTGGAAATCCTCTTTTTGCAAACTTTTAAAACCACAGGCACCCTTTTGAAAAAAAAATTCCACATGCATCTTTTTGCAAAACGCTGAAACCACATAGTATGTTTTTAAAGTTTACTCTAAATAAAATGCATAAAATAAAGATAAAGCCCAAGTTCTCTACAGACAAACACAGTATAAGGTCTTCTTCCTAACATGCATTTAATAAATCAATTAAGCATAGAAATCCAAGGTATCTCAACTACGGTAATTCAAGCATTCCGATCGGTCATCTTGAATACTAATGTTATAAACTTAATTCTCTGGTCAGTCTCTTTAAGTTAACAACATAGCATTAGGTTCAGATAAGCATTTAGATAAATCTGAACCCTTGGCACATAACCAATCTCCGGTCGGTCTCGATAACATAGCTAATGAGGAGCTAGATATTTGACTCATAAGAATTAAGCAGTAATCGACAAAGAATTTTAAACGATACATACAATGTTTCTGAGATCTCCTGGATAGTCAGCTTGAGGAGAACTTGTTGCAAGAATTTAATAACACATAAACTTAGTAACACATAATAAAAATAAAAAAATAAAAATCTCCATTGAAGAAGAAAAAGTTACAGAAGTACAAGAAAAAGTTACAGAAAGAAAATGGCAAACCCCCAAAAGGAGAGCAAATCTCACCAATGAAAGAAGGTGGGTTTATGTAGCCACCACAATAAACTATTCAAATCTATTACAGATATCTAGATATTTTATTAAAAGAAATACTAAACTAATCTCACTAGCCAAAAAGCCTTCTGAAAGGGTAAAAATGTAAAGTTGGAAAAAGCAACTTTTCTCCACTTTTCGACTCCTCTCTCCTGTCACATGTCGCATCAATCAAGCCACTTGCATTTTTGTACTTAATTGCCAATTTTTAGAGGGAAATTTCACATCATTTTTCAGTCTTTCGAAATGTTAGGAAATCTCTTCATGACAAGATCTTGTAAAACATGAAGATCTCCAGGAAAAACTGTACTTTTTCATCAATTTCCAGCAATCAAAGCAGAAGTTCTCCTTCTTTTAGTAGAGACCTAAAACCTGTAAAAATCTTCATAAAAACTGATCTTTTTACATAAAATGTAGCTTTTTATGCACCATTTATATAGCACAAATTCAATCCATCAGTATTTTTTTCTGTAATTATAAATGATAAAATGATTATCCATAAATAATGACCAGATAATAAATTATTTATCTAAATGCGGCGAGCTAACAATATTACTTAATCGCCAAAACCTAATATCTATTGCACAACTGTCACACTACAATCATTACTTGTTCTTATAACCACTAGATGTGGATAACAATATTCTCATATAAAACACGTGGAATGGTTATAACATCGTATTAGTCGATGAAATCCAATTCTCTCTAAAAGGTGGTTGACTGACATCCATAAATTGAAAGAAATACCTTTTTGATACATATTTGTTAATTACAGTAACACAAATTAAAGAACAATAGAAAGAAATTGGAGTAAAAATTTTTGTAAGATGGAAGATTTTAATTATAATTAATTACACAGTACCAGAATAAATGTATTTTTAAGGTTTAAAAATGAATTATACAAGGCAATCTTATTTAGCATTATTCTGAATTGGACTCTAATATTATAAAGATCACATGTTTAACAGGGAGGAAGGAGTGATCCGTACGCATTTTATTTGCCCATTAATTCAGTGGAAATACGTTTGTTATGGCTTATATACATAATTTGATTGTATAAGAAAGACTTTTTTAGTTGTTTTGACTTAATCACAATCAACACTTTTCAACATTCTTTGTGATCATATTTCGTGAGAGTTGAATTTGAGTCTGCCTCCAATATTCAATCTAAACTATAATTCTTTTTTTCAGTTTTAGTTCTATTTTCATATGCGTTTCCTTCAAATTAAGCACATGTTCTTTTCAACTTTTTAAAGTTCAACTGAACTGAATTGAGTTGAACTGAAGTGAGTTGAACTGAATTTATTTAAGTGTAAATTTATAACTACGCATAGCTGAACTGAACCGAACTGAAGTGAAGTGAAATAGTCTAAATTGAACTGAATTAAATTACAGTCCAAGAGAACAGAGCCTCCTTCTAACTATATTTCTTAACAAAATAAAATGAATTCTCATTTGAGCTGCACATGCTTTGGATTAATTGTTACTTGCATTCTCAGGAATACAGTAACTTTAGACCCAGATATTGATTAAGCCCATTTAGAACTATTGAAAAATAAACTATCTAATTAAACATTTCAAAAATCATACATATTTAATAAATTTGAGTCTAGTAAATGAAAAGTTGTTAGGCGAGCTTTAATTCATCCGGAGCTAAAGATTTTAGTATGGCACTGAAACTTCAACTAATTTGGCTGTGTAACGAACTATAGATGTTCCATCATCATTAGTCACTAAAAATTTGATTAGAGGAGCGTGCAAGTTAACGCGTCAAATCAGGCGAGTGTGGTTTAACAACGGAGATGATTGTTAAAAGCGCGCCAAATTTGTTAACCGCTTTCTGTTCTCTGAGCGTGCTATCCTTGTCGATATATAATATTTCCCAATCTTCTCTTTCTTCTCCAATTTGCTAACCGCTTCTAATTCTCTCTAAGCTCTGAGATTCTTTTCTCTCTTTCAATTTTCGTTTTCGATTGATTCTTGCTTTTCATTCACTGTTTCGATGGCTGAGCGTACTATTCTTGTTACTGGCGGGGCTGGGTTTATTGGCTCACATACTGTACTGCAGCTTCTCAAGAGCGGATTTAGGGTTACAATTATCGATAATCTTGATAATTCTTGCGCTGAAGCTGTTGATAGGGTCAGGGAATTGGCCGGTCCTACGCTTTCTCAGAAACTTGAATTCAATCTGGTAAGATTTTCATTTCTGAACCGTTTAAGTTTTCTTGTTTGGGTGAAACTAGTTGATTGGGGGGCTTGTTTGGTTGCAGGGCGATCTGAGGAATAAGGATGATTTGGAAAAACTGTTTGCGAAAACTGAGTAAGTGAATCAGTTAGCTGTTTTCAGCTTGAAATTAGAGTCGATGAGATTTACGAGTTAGATTGTTGTGACTCAGTTTCTTTTAGTTCGATCTAGTGAAATTTGCTTTTAATTTTGACAATGGACAGATTCGATGCCGTGATTCATTTTGCTGGACTGAAGGCGGTTGGGGAAAGCGTTGCAAAACCTCTTCGTTATTATGAAAACAATTTAACTGGTACGATTAACCTGTATCAGGTCATGGCGAAACATAATTGCAAGAAGGTACATATTTCTTTCAATTTTTTCCTTTAAACTTCCGATTGCTATGAATTCATTGGGTTGACTTGCTTTTAAGGGAAGTGTTCTTGCGTTAGTCTATGTTCTTGTTCATTTCTGTTCAGTATTTGTTGTTGTGTGGTAGATTTGGCCATTGTTTTCCATTTTAGGCTAGTACTCTTCTAAACTTCTAGATCTTGTTTTGGCTTGCTTTATAATCTGTTATAATCAATGGAAGTATCTCTCATTGTGTTGTCTATGTTTTTGAATTAATTCAAAGGAAAAATCACAGTACACATAGAATTTCTGTTTACCTGTTATAATTATTTGATATATAATACCATATTGTTACATTATGTTTGGCAAATTTCAGTGAATTCAAGTTATATCCTCTATTGTGTTTATTAACTCAATGTTTCTTGATTCTTGCTGGTTGGCTTGTAAAATAGATGGTATTCTCTTCATCTACTACTGTATATGGCCAACCAGCAAAAAATCCTTGTGCTGAAGACTGTGAGTTGAACCCTATGAACCCTTATGGATGAACTAAGGTACATATCACTCTCTCGTGGACAAATCTTTGTTTCTTGAGTTGTTATTTTATGCCAAATCTTGAATTTATCTCCAAAACATTATGATTAATACTATTGAACTTCATTGTAGCTTTACTTGGAAGAAATTGCCCGGGATATTCAAAAGGCAGAACCACACTGGAAAATAATCCTATTGAGGTATTTCAATCCTGTAGGAGCACATGAGAGCGGTAGGCTCGGTGAAGATCCAAAGGGTGTCCCAAACTGTCTGATGCCATTTATCCAACAAGTTGCTGTTGGGAGATTTCCTGAGCTCAATGTATATGGTAATGATTATCCCACTAAGGATGGTACCACGGTATGTATTCTTCTTTATATACAGAAATAAACCATTTGATGTTCTTTTTGAGGTGGATTATATCTGACAACATTAATCTAAATACCTGCATATAATATGAACAGATCCGAGACTACATCCATGTTGTCGATGTAGCTGATGGTCATATCGCTGCTCTCCAAAAGCTTTTTACTCCTGAGAATATACGTGAGGTCAATCAACATTCAATTTTTTTATTTATCCCGTGGACTAGCGAATTGGATCTTCGTTTAGCATTTGATTTTGTGCATTTGTTCGTGTAGGTTGTGTAGCCTACAATTTAGGTACGGGGCGTGGAACAACAGTGCTTGAAATGGTAGATGCTTTTGAGAGAGCTTCTGGCAAGGTGATTATCTGTAATTTATTTGTTTATGCTTTTATGATCTTAACTAGAAATAATGCACAAGTATTAATTTGTCGAACAAAAAATTACAGAAAATTCCTGTGAAGATTTGTCCAAGAAGGCCTGGAGATGCTACTGCTGTTTATGCGTCGACAGAGAAAGCTGAAAGAGAACTCGGTTGGAAGTAAGTCATTTCTGTTTTCTATTTTCTTTCAAGTAATTATTGTTGATTACTGGGTATGTCTCTAATGGAATAATTGTTTGGATCTCGTGTTCATATTCAGGGCAAAATATGAGGTGGAGGAAATGTGCAGAGACCAGTGGAAATGGGCTAGCAACAATCCATGGGGTTCTAAAGTGAATACTACAGAATAATAATAGATAATACTCTACATACATACTTGACTAAATTGGACCTTTCCTTTTAGTTCTTACTTTCTTTGTGTTCTTCCAGTAATGACATTGGATAATTTTTGAATGAAGAGTTTGTTGAATGGTTTAATTTCAGAACCAACCTGTTACAACTTAGATTTTGGACCAACTTTTATTTGGTATTAGTGGTCAAATCAGTCCAAAGAGAACAAATGTAATGTTTAATTTGTTATTTTGGACTATTTTTATCCTAATATCAAGTTGAAAAGGTAGAGTTGTTGCCCGAATATAGTCTCCAAATGTGACCCTTTATCCCTTGCTATTTGTTCTGCCATGAAACAGAAACATGTTTGACAATCTTAATAGTCAGGGATAAGAATTAAAAATCAATTTCACTCTTAAAGTTGTCATGTATATTAATTTTTCTGCTGCTTTTTAAAAAGACAGCATGAACAATTGTGTATTTGTATTACATGAGTTCGAAATTCAACAGAAATATAAACAAGTTACATATTTCGTTCTTCTGTTGTCTACTTTTACAATAAAAGTACTCAAAAGAATATAGAACATCAGCGCTAATACAAGAAAGCAATGATAAGGCAGCATGAACAATTGACTATGCAAAAAATATTATTTACTGAACTGAAAAGAATACAATATAGTTCACTAATCATGTTAAAAAGAATAATTTTTTTTAATGAGGAACACCTATTTGGACATTTTGTTTGTACAGGTGGGTGGGTGGATTGAATTTTTATGATTCGGGGATATAACAAAAACCATCAACTATGATTCATATCAGCTTAAAAATTCCTAGCAGCGACTAACTATCAACAGAGGAAAAAAAAGAACAAACTCGCTCTTCAGGCTCGAACACAGCACGATCTAATTGATGATAAGTAGCCATTTCGGTCGTCTTTCACTAGTGGTTGTTGTTCTCTATAGATTCATAGCCATGAGGGTTCTTGCTTGCCCAGTTTCATTGATCCCTGCACATCTCTTCTATGCCATATTTGGCCCTGCCAAAGGAACACACACAAGATCTAAATGTGCAACTTGTTTTCGAGATTACTTGTTCTAACAGCACTAATTTATTGATACTCACTTCCAATTCAATTCCTGTTCTGCCTTCTCTGTCGATGCATAAACCATTTCTGCATTCCAGCCTTTTCGATAGGAATTTTCTGTAACAATATTACAAGTTGATGAGCACTAACAGCAAAACCAAATAGTATATATACAAATGGAACCTTTCCAGAAGCCTTTTCAAAAGCATCTACTATCTCCAAAACGGATGTCCCTTTTCCTGTACCCAAGTTGTAAACCTCGCACCCTGTCAAAGTCAATCATAAATAATAACAAGATTTATGTGACAAATCCATGAAGAAGAGAAATAAATCCCACCGGAAAAGTTACATCACAATTACATCTTGACCACTTCAGAATTGCAATTGAAGACCAAAAGAATTGGAATGAACATACATCAAATCAAGAATTCTCATAGAAGGGATAAACTCCCCGATAATCTAGATTAAATAAATTTATACTAGACATAAGAAATGTAACATGGAAACAAAGTTTTGCTAACAAAACAGTTGTTATTATGAATTATAACTACACATACCTATATTAGCATCGGAAAGCTTCTGCAAAGCAGCAATGTGCCCTTCTGCTAAGTCAACATCGTGAATGTAATCACGTACCTGAAATAAGACAAGTGTCAACAAAATCAATTACAGCATAAATGAAACACTCAGAACCTAGAATTACTAAAACTAGATGCTTAGAAAACATTCAGATGCAATGCGAGCATACATACCCCAGTGCCATCCTTGGTTGCATAATCAGTGCCGAAAACATTCAGATGCTTTTGTCTGCCAACAGCAACCTGTTGTACGTAAGGCATGAGATTGTTCAGAATTCCACATGGATCCTCGCCAATATAGCCACTAGGATGAGCACCAACCGGATTGAAGTATCTCAGCAAAATTATCTTCCATTCAGGATCTGAATGAAACCTCTCACGGTAGAACTTCTCTATGGCAAGCTGGAACATGACAAGTCATCAGGTTTTTTTTCTTACTCTTCGAAGAAACACGGGAATGGATCAAATTAATGCCATGAAAACATACCTTCGTATTACCATATGGGTTAATTGCACATAAGGGGGACTCTTCTGTACATGGTACCTCCTTTGGCCAGCCATCTTAAATACCTTCTTGCATCCATGGGTAGTCATTAGTTCCAGCAATATCTTTGTCCCATTACAATTGTTATCATAATAAGGGAATGGTTTTTCCACACTCTCACTCCGATTTGAGCCCAGCTAAGTGGATAACAGCATCAAATCTATATGTATATGGAAAACCAGTAAAAAATGATAATTATAACAGTTGCAAAGATTTGAGCCAGAGCAAGATGACAAAAAAACTACATGATTATTCATTACAATTTACAAATAAAAGAATCCTTCATGGCTTTATCTTTCTAACTTTATTATTGTTTTCCAATATCCAGCAAATAGACTATTGAGTTGTTCATAAGTTTATGATGTCATTAATAACAGAAACTATTAATTCAGCAAATAAAGATATACATAACCTTTTCCGGAGCTGCCCTGTCCCTGATGTCTAACTGTAAGCAAATCAAAATACATGTCAAATAGCTATTAACCAGTCATTTACACAAAAACACAATTGATAGCGAAACTCACTTGAAAAAGGTAAGAAACCCCAAAATTAAGCCCAATTTCATATCAGAAACCAAAATTTCCCAATTCTCAGTGATTTTGAAAGATGATGTTTGGTTAAAACACAGAGTCTAATAAATCCAAGTAGAACTCCAAAATTTCTAAAAAAAATAAAATTGGATGGGGAGAAAGAAAGATGATCTTGTGAAAAGTGATATTTTTGCCTTGTTTTCCGGCAAGTCCTTTCACTCTATGGAGAGCCATAATGGAGGAATTGCCGAGATTATACACAACAACGACGTGGTAACCACATAAAAGAAGCAGCAGTACAGTGTGGGAGTGCCAATGTAACCGGCACCTCCGGTAACCAGAATATGATTCATCGCGCAGGAGTATGAATGAAAATCTTTTAGACCAGGAAAATTGTTTAAGATGAACAACAAATAAGTGCAAGAATAAACGACTTTAAAGAAGAAGAAGAAGTTGGATACAAGTGAAATTGGGTAAGTTTAGGATTAGGATTATTTAAGAATTTATAAAAAAAGTTAGGTTTTTTTTAATTGTCTTTAGGTTAAGAAATGATGAGATAGGATTTAATTAATTGAAAATTAATTTTTTAATGTTATAGATAATGATTTGGATTTTTTATGTTAAAAAGTAATAAAGTAGTATATTATAGTTAATTTCAGTTATTCATTAAAATTAAATTTTAATGGTTGAGATTAAATTTTAGTGATTCGTGAGATCTATAATACGATTAAATTTTAACCATTTAAACTCGAATGACTAAGAATAACTGAATTATACACTTTAGATAATTCTAATTTTGGAGAATTCAAATGTGACTTATAAAGTATATTTTCAAAAATTTCAGTCCTCACCATTTAAATATTTAAAATATGTATGTCCTCTAACCTGATTGCAAATCAAATCGTAAAGAGACATAAAGATTAAGGCTCCGTTTGATAAAATTGTTGGGGTTGTTTTTTTTAAAGAATTATGAATTTTAAAAAGGTTAGGTATTAAATTTAAAATCTCCCATTATTATATTAAGTGATGTATTAATTGAGTTATATTCAATTAATATTGAGGTTGTTGTTACTGTTGTTGGAATTTGCTTTAGTTGTTTCTTATTACGATTTGCGATTGATATTTCTAAATAATTTGTATTAAGTGTTTAGTAAAAATATAAATCACAACTGTGGTTACAGATATAAATTATTAAAATAAATAATTTTAAATAAATTAGTAAATCAATAATATTGAATAAAATTTTAAAACAATATAAAAAAACAACCCTAAATTAATCAGTTTCAAATTAACATCTTTTATTGAATTATTATAATAAAAAAACTAAACCAAAAGAAATAAAGCGAACATATATATATATATATATATATATATATATATATATATAAAAGAAAGAAAATAAGTTCTGTACTTTATAAAAGAAATAGTAATATTTTACTATTAAATTTATTTTATTTTATTATCTTATTATTCTAATTTATATTAATCTTTTATACATATAAAAAAATTATTATAGAAATTAGTTAATATTACTATAATAACTGTATTTAAAATTGATTAATATTCATAATAATCATAATAATATCAAAATATAAAATTAAAATAAATTAAAATTAAAATTAAAATAATAACAACAACTACAATTGTAGTAATAAAATATTTTATAAGTATTTAAAATTGGTTAATATTCATACTAATCATAACAATACTAAAATTATAATTCTGTTGATTATAAAATCTATATATATATATATATATATATATATATATATATATATATATATATATATATATATATATATATATATATATATATATATATATATATATATAAAAGAAAAGAAGTCCTAAAATACATTTTTTACCCCTACACCTTATGAAAAAATAGTAACATTTATTATTAAATTTATTTTATTTTATTAACATATTATTCTAATTTATATTAATCTTCTATACATATATATAATACCATTATTATAGAAATTGGTTAATATTAATATAGTAACTGTATTTAAAATTGGTTAATATTCATAATAATCATAACAATATCAAAATATAAAATTGAAATAAATTTAAACTAAAATTAAAATAATAACAACAACAATAATAATAATAAAATATTTTATGACTATTTAAAATTATTTAATATTCATACTAAATCATATAATTTTGTTGATTGTAAAATTAAAATAATAATAACAACAATAACAACAAAATTAATAATAATTAAAAATTTGATGAGTAAAAAATAGTCTCATTAATTCTTTTAGAGTCACATTAAGGAGTCACATTAATTCTTGTAGAGTCATATTAATAATACTATGATAATGGTCTCATAATAATGGTTAATATTATTTGATAATATTACTATAATAATGGTATTTTGAACGCATCTAACTTGGATTAATATTAATTCCAAATATAATTCACAATAATCATAACAATACCAAAAATGAGTCACACCAATTCTTATAGAGTAATATTAATTCTAAATATAATTTATAATAATCATAACAATACCAAAAAGGAGTCACATAAATTATAAAAAGGAGCCACAATAATTCTTATAGAGTAATAATAATTCTAAATTATTAACCTGTTTAAGAATAAATTATGAATTATATCTTTCAAAAAATTCGTGTTTATAATTGATTTCTAATTAAAGTTTAAAGTATGAAGTTATTTCTTAAATAGGATTATAATCAACAGAAGTATATTTTGATATTATTATGATTATTATAAATAGTAACTAATTTTAAATACCATTATTATAGAAATAAATTAAAGTAAACGTACAATCAATTAAATCAATAATTTTATAGTAAAATAATTTATAATTTCTGACAAGAATTGTATTGCAAATTGGTTATAACAATTAATGATTATTTTACCTTTAAAATAATATTTGACATGGAATCACAATATAACTACAAAAAAGTATAATTGCAAACCTACAATTTAAGAAAAAATTTGAATTTTATGATGCTACTTACTCCTATGATGGATTATTTTAAATTATTTGGTCAACTAATATATCTTCTAAATCTATTTATTTAAAATTTAATGGTTGTTCTTGATGTTATTTAATTATGTTGGTTATAATCCTATTTAAGAAAAATTTTGAATTTTGTAGCAATACTTACTCCTTATTTAAGAATTAATGTGACTCTTTTTTCCTCATCAAATTTTGACAGAAAAGCACATGATAATTGTAGAAATGTATATTGTTCATTATATTGAAGCAGAAACATAATTGGTAGATGATATCAACCCACTTAGGGTGCAACTAAAGATGGATTTTATATGCGATATAAATCCAACTAAGATGCAATGGACCCTCAAAGTACGAGTTCTCCGTCTTTGGACCATTCCAGAATGAAATAAACCAAAAGCAATATTTACTTTTGAAATGGTTTTGCAAGTTCTTTGCAAAAAGTGTAATAGTTTTGATTACTCTGCTTTCCATAAGTAAATATTGTGCATCTATAATTTATCTTTCAATTATTCAATTAATATAGTTAAAGTATTTTGATATTAAAATTATAATGAATTAAACATTCAAATTGGTTTCACAGATATAAGTGTTGAACCAAGCACGAGTTTGGACTGACTCAGTGGATGACTCAGTAGTGCTTAAGTTTTATCGTAACAATTAAGTTCAGTTTGGGATAATTAAATCAATAATGGCATTAAAATAAATAGTCTATGGTTTTAAGGGAGTTAGTAAATTCAAGGATAGAATTTCGAGTCTCCGCTGACCTAGCTATTTAGTTTAACTCTGAGTGGCTTCTGTGCTGAGTATCTACTTGGTCGCTGACTTAGTAATCACTCAGTGCTTGATATTTAGATTTTGTTTCTGCAGTGTGAATTTTGTTCTATAATTTCAGCTGAGTTACTTTATGTCTGTCAACATTACTGACCTTACCATTTAAGGTAAAAAGGTATCTTTGCTTTTAGTGTTGCTTTCTGCAGGAACAATAATGAGACAAAGACAAAAAGAATTAATGCCTTGATAAAAATCAAAATTATGAAGAAAATGACTAAGTCTTCCAATGTAAAGCTAAAACAAGTCAATTACCACTTCGGATAATTCTGCAGATCTGCCAACCTTGTATCGCGCACTTTAGAACATGTCCGGATACCTGAGGGAATGAGATGAAGACACGTAGCAAGTCAGCACGAGTTCTCTCTAATGGAAGACTCGCATCAAACGACAAATAATTCAAATTGGAGCTCGATTTTCAATCTAAAGGATTGAAATGTATTTCACAACGGTGCAATTCTATCTCTTAACGGTTCAATTTGAAGAAGTAACGGGTAAATTACTGAGCTGTCAATTTAAGAAGATGCCAAGACAAGTTCAACGACTACTTTCTTAATCCAGCTATAAAAGGAGCAAGAAGGCAAGCGTTAGAACTTGGTGATTACACCTGAATTTCCTAGAAGCAAATACTCTGTCAATTTATAAGCTTTAAAAGGAGTTCAAGCAAGAAAGCACAACTCAGCTAGAATCTACTTTAGAATAAGAGAGAATATATTAGATTAATCAATTGTACTACTAGATCATTTGTAACTGGATCAACATTTTCATAAGTTGAGTCCAGCTCTTGTTTAGACTCTTTGTGAGTTGCTGACAAAAGAGAGTATTCTAGTCAGCGGGTGAGCGATTGTAGTTTAGAGGGTACTGACTGTAATTGGGGATTTTTTAAAAGGCTTCTCTGCCTAGGGTAAAGGAGTTAAGATTAGTGGATTAAAGCCGAGACATTCTCTTGGGACTGGATGTAAGCACAGGTTGCCGAACCAATATAAAATCTCTATATTCTTTACTTTATCGTATTTCTAGTTATTTCACTCAGCTAACTGACCTCACTCAGCGGAAAAATAAATTATCACAAAAAAGTTTTATAATTTCTTGAGTGAGTCATTCACCCCCCTCTGACTTAGTGAGTGTACGCATAGGGACCAACAAGTGGTATCAGAGCTTTTCTCATTTCACAAATTTTCACAATCTATGAAATAAAGACCATGGCGTACAAAGGAGAATCCAGTGCAAGGGCTCAAGCTTACATTTTGCCTGAAGGCGTGTCAATCACCAGGCCTTCTATGTTCAATGGAGAGTATTATACTAACTGGAAGAACATAATGACTAATTTCATTCAATCCCAGAGTATGCATGCTTTGATTGCTATTATAGAAGGGTCATATGTTCCATCATATATGAAGAATGGAGTACATGTTGATAAATACTCTACTTAATGGGATAACCAGGACTTAGCCAGACTAAAAGAAAATGCAGCTACTATCAACTATCTTTATTGTGCTTTTGATGCTACTGAGTTCAATCGTGTTTCTAGATGCGAGACAACAAAAGAGATTTGGAAGAAGTTGGAAGTAACTTATGAAGGCACTGACAAGGTGAAAGAGTCTAAAATTAATATCCTTATGAGGGATTATGAGTGGTTTCACATGAAGCCTAAGGGGGATATTTCCAATATGAACACCAGGTTCATGAATATAGCCAATGAGCTAAAAAGACTTGGCAAAACCTTTACTAAAGAAGAGACTGTCAAGAAGATTCTTAAAAGCTCGACTCAAGATTGGGAAGCCAAGAAGAGTGCCATTGAAGAGGCTCATAATTTAAAGACCTATAAGTTTGGTGAGCTGATTGGAACTCTGCGAACTCATGAGATGTCTTTGAAGCAATATGAAGATGAGTCCAAGAAGCACAGGTTCAAAGAGAAAGAGAACTCAAGCAGAGCTATTGTTCTGAAAGCTGATGATGATAAAGAAGAAGATTCCTCTGAGGAAGGATATCCAGAGGACAGTTAGAAGAAATAGCTTTAATGACCAAGAATTTTAGAAGATATCTTGGAAAAGATAAGAACTTTCAAAAGTTCAGAAAGACAGGCAAGTATAAGAAGGGAGTAGTTGATAGACCATGAAAGAAATTCAACAAAGAGCATAACAAAAGATATAAAGTGTTTTGAATATGGTGAAAAGGGGCATATTTAGTCGAGCTGTCCTAAGGGGAAGAAGGACAAGTTCAAGAAGAAGAAGAGTAAGAAAGCCCTCACTACTACATAGAGTGACTCTGAACAAGAGTCATTATCCTCAGATGAAGAGGCACAAGACTCTGCCAATGTGTGTCTCATGGCTAAGGATGATCTAGTTCACTTAGAGTCAGCTGATCAACTAACTACTTTCGCTGCCAGACTATCAGCTAACCAAAGTAAAGACAAAGGAAATCAGTCCGAGGTAAATTTTGAACCCCTTTTATCTTCATATGAGCTTACCGTAGTACTTAATGATGTTATTAATATGACTAAGAAGTCAACTAAATACATCAAAGTACTTTAGAGGAGGTGTGATGATCTAGAAGATGTTAATTCTTCAACCTCACTTGATATCCTATACCTAATGGAAAAAGCTGAATACCAAAATGGATATAATAGAAAACTCACTAAGAGATTAGAGAAGCTAGCTACTGATTAACAGCTTTGAAAAAGGTGTAGGTCCCTCCTTAACCTAGCAGGAGTACTCAAAGTGACCGCACTCACCACTCTGAGAAGGTTTCTCAAAAGAGTAAAGTGAGTAGGCCTAATCCTAAGGCCTCTTGTAGTTTTTATGGTAAGCCAGGATATGCTACAGTCATTTGTAGGCATAAAAATGGTTACCATGATGAGTATGACTGGTCAAGAATGACCAACACTAATAAGGGAGGACCCAGCCAGAAAAAGGCATGGGTACCTAAGAAACTTAACTGCTTTATAGGTGAGCCTGAGATCCACTGATGATAGAAGAATGTAGTATTTGGATAGTGGATACTTGAGGCATATGATAGGTAATGAAAAGCAGTTCATCACATTGGAGCGAAGAAGAAATGAAAGTGTCAGTTTTGGAGACAACAAAAAGGGAAAGATTGTTAGCAATGGCATTGTAGGAATGAAGCCTTCAATTGATAATGTGTCTCTGGTGAAAGGCCTAAAGTTCAACTTACTAAGTGTTGCTCAACTATATCACAAAGGCAGGAAAGTGATATTTGACTCAGCGGGCTGCTCAGTCATTGATGGTAACTCTAACCAAACTATTCTTTATGCTCCTAGAATTAATAATGTTTATATATTTGATTTATCCTCCGGCTCCGATGATATATGCTTAGTTTCTAAGGAGGAAATCCCATGGCTGTGGTACACAAGGTTAGGACATATCAATATGACCAATCTGTCTAAATTAGCCAGAAATGAACTTGTTAAGGGATTACCTAATCTAGCCTTTGAAAAAGATGGACTCTGCTCAGTATGCACACTTGGGAAACAATTTAGGAAGACCTTTAAATCATTAGCTGATATATCTTCTTCTCATCCCCTTGATCTTCTACACATGGATTTGTTTGGGCTTGCTGTGCCAACAAGTCTAGGAGGAATGAGATACATCCTTATGGTTGTAGATGATCTAACCGGGTTCACTTAGATTGTCTTGCTATTAAGGAAAGATGAAACATTTGAATCATTCTCTAGGTTGGATACCCGGATCATGAACGAAAAAGACCTTAAAATTAATAGAATCTGCATTGACCATGGAAGGGAATTCGAAAACAGGTAGTTTGAGGAATTCTTTTCCAAGCATGGTATTAACCACAACTTTTTTTCCCCTCATACACCTCAGCAGAATAGAGTTGTTAAGAGAAAGAATTTCACTATTGTAGAGATGGGTTGTTCTATATTAGTGATAATAATCTATTAAAGTATTTTTGGGGAGAGGCTGTTAACACAGCTTGCTACATTCTAAACAAGGTTTTAATTTGCCCAGTTTTGAATAAAACTCCTTATGAACTTTGGACGGGGCGCAAGCCCAAGGTTGGTCATCTCAAGGCCTTTGGTTGTAAATGCTTCATATTAAACACTAAAGACCAATTACTAAATTTGACCCTAAGGCTGATGAAGGAATCTTTCTAGGTTACTCAATACACAGTAGGGCATACAGAGTGTATATCAAGAGGACTGGTATCTTAGAGGAGACCATGCATGTAGATTTTGATAAAACTAACAATGCAGGAAGAGATGCCAGTGAGGATGAAAGAAAAAAGGAGCAAGTCAGGATATCAGTCAATTATCCCATTATTATTCCTGATCCACTACCAGAAAAGGAAGATGAAGAAGTTAACTTGGATCAATCAATCAACTTTGGTGATGATGTAGATACTCAACCAATGACAGTAGCTCAATAAGATGATCCTGATCTACCTAAAGAAGTCAGAGCAAGAAGAGATCACCCAGTTGACAAGATTCTTGATAGTTTGCAAAATCCAGTACTGAGTAGAGGTCAGCTAAATAGAACGATGATCCATTCAGCATTTGTATCATTGATTAAACCAAACAAGTTTGAAGATGTTGAGTTTGATGACAACTGGATGATTGCAATGCAAGAAGAGCTAGACCAATTTAGAAGAAATGAAGTTTGGGATTTGGTGGAGAAACCCAAAGGAAAGTCAATCATAGAAACCAGATGGGTTTTCAAGAACAAGCTAGATAAAGCTGGTAATGTTGTCAAAAATAAAGCCAGACTAGTTGCTCAAGGCTACAATCAATAAGAAGGCATTGATTATTGAGAAACATTTGCACCAGTAGTAAGTCTTGAAGCCATAAGAATTCTTTATGCTTTTGTATCCCATATGAACTTCAAATTGTTTCAAATGGATGTGAAGAGTGCATTTCTTAATGGTTATATTCAAGAAAAAGTTTATGTCAGACAGCCCCAGGCTCTTAAGACCCCAAGTATCCAAATCATGTTTTCAAGCTGAAGAAAGCTCTATATGGACTGAAACAGGCTCTAAGAGCTTCGTATGAGAGACTGACTAACTTTTTAATTAGCAAAGGTTATGTTAGAGGAAAAGCAAATACAACTCTGGTTATCAAGAAGAAGCATCAAGATGTGTTGTTAGTCCAAATATATGTTCATGATATCATATTTGGAGCAACTGATGAAAGGCTATGCAAAGAATTCAGTCAGCAGATGAAGAAAGAATTTGAAATGTCAATGATGGGAAAGCTTAATTTTTTTTCTTGGTTTGCAGATCAAGCAAGGCAAAGATGGAATCTTCATCAGCCAAGCTAAGTATGCCAAGGAATTTCTCAAGAAGTTTGACATGGATAAAGCTAGGCCAATGTCAAAACCCATGGCCACTGATACAATTTTGAGTAAGGATGAGGAAGGTAAACCTGTAGAGAGTAAGCTCTACAGAGGTATTATTGGATCTCTACTTTACTTAATAGCTGGTAGGCCTAACATTCAATATGTTGTATGTTATTATACAAGATATCAAGCTGACCCTAGAGAATCTCACTTAACTGCTATTAAGAGAATTCTTAACTATATTCTAGGCTCTATTGATGCAGGTTTATGGTATCCAAGTAATGCAGACTTCACTGTAAGAGGATACACTGATGCTAACTATAGAAGAGACAAACTTGAAAGGAAAAGCACCATAGGAGGTTGTCATTTCCTTGGTGATTCTCTAGTAATATGGTATAGCAAAAAGTAGACTTCTGTGGCTCTGAGTATAGCTAAGGCTGAGTACATGGCTGCAAGAAGTTGCATAGCACAACTGCTATGGATCAAGCAGCAACTGGAGGATTATGGTATAAAGTCTAAGTGCTTTGAAGTCATGTGTGACAACAAGAGTACAATTGACCTATCCAAGAATTTAGTTCAATATGGCAAGATAAAGCATGTCAATATTAGATACAACTTCATAAGGGATCATGTGCTAAAAGGAGAAGTCAAGCTTACATACATTCCATCTAAAGAACGGCGAGCTGACATATTCACAAAGCCTATTAGGAAGGATCAATTTAACACATTAAGACAGCTGATCGGAATGACCAATCTAATTTGAAGATATACATCTCACTCTGACCTATTCTAGAGCTGACCAAACTATGGCACACTCTAAGCTTCTGTGAATTAGGTTAAGTATTTCTTTTGCCGCTTAAATTTTGGACACGTCATTATTTGTCACCAGTTATCTTTCAAATTTAAACTTGATAGAAATGATAGCAAGTTATGAAATGATCCATATTCAGAGCATCTATCCTGTATATCTCGCATTCATTAATCCTATGGTATACGTTATGCAATCTAACATGTTTAATCTTAAGACCATAGATTATGAGTCGTACACGCAGCTCTGCAGGTTTATGCGAAGAGTTTTTGGCTATTTAAGGAGAAATTCAGAAAGAGGAAAGGTTACTTTACCAAAATTCCTTTCTCTACAATTTCATTTCTGAATCCATAAAATCTCTACTTTTCTCAAAGCAAATTCTCTATGACGAGCACGTCAGGGAGGAAATCTGATCTCTTTGTGAGAAACCAAAAGAATACATGCTGGGTTACTACCAAAGATCATATTGCTCTGTTAGCTATAAGCATGGACAAAATCAAAGAACTCAGAATTCCAGCAGGAATAAAATATACTCCAATAAGATGGTGTTTCATGGAGAAAATGGAGGTAGGGCGCCCAACTACAGTAGATATGCTAAGTTTCTACAGTGATGATAGGTTTGGGAAGTGGGCTCATCAGCACCACTTGAGAGGGTTCTTTGAACTTCCCAATGGCTGCTATGAGGAGATTATAGATAGATTCTACAATGGTATTCACTTGGTGAAAGGTCAGAAGGACCTTTTTATAACCACCATGATTGGGAGGAAAGTTTATGTCACCCCAAGCTGATTGCTGGATTACTGGGGATGAAGGAAAGAGGAATTAAACTGAGAGTTATCAATGATGAAGACCACATTGATATCCCTATAGATTATGAGGTGCCTATAGATTACAAGGTTGGTGAACTAATTACCTCAATGTTCACTAAGGAAGGGAAGCAAGCTCATGAGCTTGTGACAAAGGTGCTACAGCCCAAGACATGATTAACTAAAAGCTGCTCCAAGTTTGAGAGAGTGTTTGTATATGTTCTGACCTATGGGATGAGCATTAATTGGCCCATGGCTATTTTACATAGATTTTTGAAGGTAAATAAGAATCTGGTGTATGGGCAGTAGGATATGGAGATCTGCAGAGCGTATGAGATTGATACGGAAGGATGGGCAGCTAAGAGCAACATTCAGATGAAGGTGATTGAGTCTAGAATCCTGAGCAATACTCACTTTCATGGACTTAGAGCCAATGAGAGGTCTGTAAACATAAAGTACATTAAGCTAAAGTAGGGAGAAGTAAGAATGAAGGATCCCAAGGCTATCATAGAGATGAAGCCTATTCAACCTCATGAGGAGGATCTGACTTTAGATGCTTTTATGAATAAGGGGCTTGACAGGATTACCAAGCTCAGAGCTGAGAAAGGAGAAGACATGTCAGAGAAGTAGGCTATGAAGAAGGAGGTCAGGAGAGACTCCAAAAAGGAGAAGAAAGAGAGCTCAGCGAGCTCAGTTCCAACTATTATCCTAAAGAAGACAAGATATTCTAAGGAAGCTAAAGAAGAAAAAAGGAGGGAGCTGACTACTAAGGAGATAAAGGAAGAAAAGAGGGCTAAGAAAGAGTTGAGAGAGGAGATGCCCTTAAAGAGGGAAAAGAAGAGGAAGGTAGATGCTGCTCAACTGGAAGAGGTAACTACCAAGGCAAAGGAAGCTACATCAGTTCTTATTCCACAGGTAGGTCAGGATAAGAAGAAGTTGATGGTGAAAAGAGGGACTGAAGAAGTCCAAGATATTGAAGAAGGTAAGAGAGTGAAAGCTTATAAGGAAGAGAGAATCAGAAAGAAGTAGGAGGAAATTGAAGCCACTATAAGAAGAAAGGCTGAGGAAGTAGCAGTAACAGCTAGGGAGCTCAGCGAGCTCAGTTCCAACTACTGCCCTAAGAAGACAAGATATTCTAAGGAAGCTAAAGAAGATAAAAGGAGGGAGCTGACTACTAAAGAGATAGAGGAAGAAAAGAGGGCTGAGGAAGAGTTGAGAGAAGAGATGCCCTTGAAGAGGGAAAAAAGAGGAAGGTAGATGCTGCTCAAGTGGAAGAGGTGACTACCAAGACAAACGAAGCTACATCAGTTCTTATTGCACAGTTAGGTCAGCCTAAGAAGAAGTTGATGGTGAAAAGAGGGACTGGAGAAGTCCAAGATGTTGAAGAAGCTGAGAGAGTGAAAGCTTCTGAGGAAGAGAGAATCAGAAAAAAGTAGGAGGAAATTGAAGCCACTATAAGAAGAAAGGCTGAGGAAGCAGTAGCAATAGCTAGGTCTAAGGCCAGTTCTGAGCAAATTTTATAGAAGGCTGTAGCCAGCTTGGCTGAGAAGGAAGTGCCAGAGGTAGTAGAGGAGATGATAGGTGCTCTTGAGGGAATCAAAAATCAAGAAGACCAGGAGGAGGAAGATGAAGTGGTAGAAGTTGAGGCTATAGAATTTGATGTGCTAAACTCTAACCAGCAGGTCACTCAGACTACTGAGGAAGCTAAGGAAGCTAGGAAGGAGAGGAAGAGGGGTTGAGGAGAATGAAAATAGTGATAGATGAGGATAAAGGATATCAGGAAGATAAGGAGGAAGAGGAGAATGTAGTTGAGCATGGAGCTTAGCTGATTGAGGATTCACAGACTCAGGTCAACGAGTCCATTGTTGAAGGTGCTATGGAAGAGAAGGAAGATAAAGAACCCTTTACTTTCCCAAACACATCCATCGAAGCACCACTCTCCCCTACACCAATTTCTGCTTTACCCCTACTAGAAAGCCAATCACCATCCACATCCAACTCAAACCTAGCCTCTGACCAAAATGACCAAAACTCTAACCAAACAGCCATTATCCCATACTTTTCCCCTACAGGATCTCCTGTGCATAAGCAGTTATATTTAGAAGGACCTCTACCATTTAGAGGACCTCCAATTATTGAGGAGATTCCTAAACCACAACAACCTCTATAACCACAACCACAACCCCAATTTAACCTGAACGTTGAACTGTTGGGAGATATAAGGAGGTTAGGAAGAGTAAGGTTTCCAGGACTAAGGACTAATGCTAAAATAGCTAAATCATTATTGTTTGAGGAAGTCTTGAGGAAGATTGCAAAGGCTATGGAATCAGTGCAAGGATTCATGAATGCCGTTGAGGAGATGAAAGAGCACTTCAAGTCTAGTCCTACATAGTTTTCCTTGGTAAAGGCAATAGTTTCCCATGTGTTGCCTTTATTATCTATTGCAGGTACGCAGGCTGGAGGATTGAAGCTAAAAGTTGCAGAGCTCAAGAAACAAATGGCAAAGATCTACGAGAGCAACTGCAAGGTGCTTAATGATGAAAGGGATTTCAAAAACTCCATGATTGATAAGTTTAATCCTTTACTTGAGGCTATGCTAAAGGTGCTAGATGGGTATAGCATTATGAGCAAGGAAAATGAAGACAACACAGCTATTCTGAATACTGTTGTTGATGGCCTCAATGCTCTGATCATAGTAGTAACCAGGCAGCATGGGTTATCTACTAACCTAAAGAATGTGAAGGATGAGATGTTGAAAGGAGTCAAGGACTCAGAGGGAGTTGTGCTAAATGCCTTAAAGAGGCTTAACATTTCAGATGCTTTGAGCAGTTATATAGTTATGTCAGATGCTGAACTGGAGCCTACTCTTCACTAGAAACTTGGTCATATCAGAGACCAAATCAAGCAAGTTCAAGCACATGTCATCAATGATGGCAAAGCCATTGATAAAATTCATGATGAAGTCACTACTCATATTAGGAGCACTCCCGTACTAGAGATGATTCTAAGGGAAAATAATCAGGCCAACGCTCTGGCCAGTCTCACCCAGATTTCCAAAGAAGGTTTAAGCGCTCAATATCAAGTCAATCTCTCTCAATCTCGCGCGTTAGTAGGCTTATTCTCATTTCTCAGAGAACAAGATGCTATATCTCAAGAAATCTATGAGCTGTTGGTGCATAATTTTTCATCTAATGTTTATGGACAACTTGATACTTTTGAGAAGTCTCTGAGTTTGTTTGATCTTCAAACTCAAGCCATTTTGGATGCAATGGCAATGGGGGAGAAGGATTGCGAGAAGCGTGAAAAGGAAGAGAAGGAAAGAGAACAGATGATTCTTGAATTTTCATATAACCTATCTAAGGATCTGGAGTGCATTCAAAGAGAATATCATGACACCAGAAAAAGGAAAGGTAAGGAGATTGTGCTGCCTAAGGAGAAAAAGACCAGATGGGATCAATAGGCTTTTAAAGAAAGAAGAGTGAATTTGGGAGCTGTGCCTATGCCAAAGGATTAGAATAGAATTCTTGTAATTATTAGAGCTAAATGTAAAACTTAGTATAGATTAACTCTTTGTTATTTGTACTCAAGTTATTAATAAATGAAAGATTTACATTTTCTGTTCTAAGTTAAGATCTTCTTAACTTCATATATTTTTTGCCATATATATATATATATATATATATATATATATATATATATATGCTCTAATCTCTTGCAGAAATATATGAGAAGTATTAAGGGATGCTGAACTCAGAAGATTCATGAATTATGGGGAGCTAGCATTCACTCTTAGCAGTTTAAAGATGCTAAATAAAAGACATATCAAGCATAAGTATAAGGTAAATCTGATCTAGGTATCTTATTGATTTAATTCTCACTCAAGTTAATTGCCATTGATCAAAATGGGGGAGATTGTTAAACCAAATACGAGTTTAGACTGACTCAGTCGATGACTCAGTAGTGCTTAAGTTTTGATCATAACAATTAAGTTCAGTTTGGGATAATTATATAAATAATGACATTAAAATAAGTAGTCTATGGTTTTAAGGGAGTTAGTAAATTAAGGGTAGAATTCCGAGTCTCCAGTGACCTAGCTATTTAGTTTACTCTAAGTGGTTTCTGGGTTGAGTATCTACTTAGTCACTGACTTGGTAATATTCACTCGGCGCTTAATATTTAGATTTTGTTTCTGCTGTGTGCATTTCGTTCTATCATTTCAGCTGAGTTACTTTATGTCTGTCAACGCTGTTGACCTAAACCATTCAAGGTAAAAAGGTATCTTTGCTTTTAGTGTTGCTTTCAGCAGGAACATTAATGAGACAAAGATAAAAAGAATTAATGCCTTGATAAGACTCAAAATTATGAAGAAAATGACAAAGTCTTCCAATGCAAAGCTCCAACAAGTCAATTGCCACTTCGGGAAATTCTGCAGATCTACCAACCTTGTATCGCGCACTCTGCAACATGTCAGAATACTAGAGGGAATGGGATGAAGACGCGTGGCAAGTCAGCACGAGTTCTCTCTAACAAAAGACTAGCATCAAACAACAAAAAATTCAAATTGGAGCTCGAATTTCAATCTAACGGATAGAAATATATTTCACAACGGTGCAATTCTATCTTTTAACGGATCTATTTAAAGAAGCAATGGGTAAGTTACTGAGCTATCAATTTCAGAAGATGTCAAGACAAGTTCAACGGCTACTTTCTCAATCCAACTATAAAAGGAGCAAGAAGGCTAGTGTTAGAACTTGGTGAATACACTTGAATTTCCTAGAAGCGAAAACTCTGCCAATTTACAACCTTTAAAAGGAGTTCAAGCAAGAAATCGCAACTCAGCTAGAATATGCATTAGAACAAGAGAGAACAGATTAGATCAATCAATTGTAATATTAGATCATTTGTAACTTGATCAACATTTCTATAAGTTGAGTCCAGCTTTTGTTTAGACTCTTTGTGAGTTGCTGACAGAAGAGGATATTCTGGTCAGCGGGTGAGCGATTGCAGCTTGGAGGGTACTTACTATAATTGGGGATTTTGTGAAAGGCTTCTCCGCCTATGGTAAAGGAGTTGAGATTAGTGGATTAAAGCCGAGACACTCTCTCGGGACTGGATGTAAGCACAGGTTGCCGAACCAGTATAAAATCTATGTCTTCTTTACTTTATCACATTTCCAGTTATTTCACTCAGCCAGCTGACCTCACTCAGCGGAAAAATTAATTATCGCGAAAAAGTTTTATTAGTTCTTGAGTGAGTCATTCACCTCCCTCTGACTCAGTGAGTGTATGCATAGGGACCAACAATAAGCTTCAAGTTCGTGTAATGGATGACACTGGGTTTATTTCTTTACTAATTTGGGACCATGAAGCGCAACAATTGATTGAAAAAATTGCAAATGAATTGAGGGATACACTAATTGAGGTACATACTTTTGGCTTATTAATAATATATCTTCTTTGAATTCCAATTAATTTTAGTTTATTATAAGAGAATATTTATATCAAGTGAAATAATAGAAATATTCCATTATTATCACGAATTATATTAAATAAAATCGCAACAAATAAAATTTTAAGAAATAGATTTAGGAATTAATGCGACTCTTTTTTTCTCTACAGGTGTGATAGTATTTACTCATTCTTATTTAAGAATCAGTGTGATTTAGGAATCCTATATAAGAAAAAATTTGAATTTGGTAAAAATACTTACTCTTTATTTAGGAATCAGTGTGACTCCTTTTTTCTCATCAAATTTTGACAGGAAATCACAGGATAATTGTATAAAAGTATAGTGTTCATTATGTTGAAGTGGAAATATAACTCGGTGGATGATATCAACCCAATTAGGGTGCAACTAAAGACGGATTTTATATGTGATATAAATCCAACCAAGATGCAATGAACCCTCAAAGTATGTGTTCTCCGCCTTTGGACCATTCCAACACGCAATAAACCAAATTCAATATTTACTATTGAAATGGTTTTACAAGATGAAAAGGTATGTTAATAAATTATTTGTCATTGAATATTACAAAATTTATCACAATAAATGTTCAATAAAATAGGAAAGCTAACAAAAAAATCCACTCTTTTTGATGTTTTATAATATTGCAATAAGGAGACCTCATTCAAGAGACGGTAACAAAAATAACATTTCCAAGTTTGCTGATAATCTTCAAGAAAGGTGCACCATATGAGGATCTTTAGGAGGTCAATGACCAAAATTTTAGTTTGAATTTATTGAAATTAGTCCCTTATACAGAATTGCTTGATCCAAACAAGGTCAATGAAAATGTTCATATGTTAAAATAAAAACTAATATATCTCCTAAATCTATTTTTGTAAAATTTAATTTGTTATTCTTGATTTTATTTGATTCTGTTGATTATATTCCTATTTAAGAAAAAATTTGAATTTTATTATAGTACTTACTCCTTCTTATGGATAATAATGAAATATTTTTAATTATTTAATCAAGTGAAATAATTATAAAAATTCCATTGTAATCACAATAAATGTTTATTTTTTCATATATATTTCATATGTTAAGATGATTAATTATTGAAATTATTTAAGGAAAAAAAGAAAAAATGTTAAATAAGAAATTTTATTTAAAGGAAGACAATATATATGTATATATAATATTAAATAATGAACATTGAATAAAAAAAAGAAATTAAGAAGCTAAGTGGCTAATTAGTGGAATTAATTGGCAGTTCGGAATCAATAAAGGAAATAAGTGAAACGAAATTAAGAAGCTAAGTAGCTAATTAGTGAAATTAATTGACCCTCACATTTTTTCATGTATCAAATTTGTATGTATGATCCCTTCAATTGGACATTATTTTAAAATTCATAAAATTAAAATTTTGCCTACAAACAATCATATTTCTTTTTTTTTAGAAAAATATTGAGCTAAAAAAATTGAACTGTTTTTGTCACTATTACAATTAGGATAAATTATTTTTAGCATCATTAAAAAAATAATATTTTTTGATGAATTTGGATGTTATAAATATAGTTTTTTTAAAGACAATTAAATTATAAAAAATTATTTTTAATTAACTACATTAATATTTTTAGGAATAAATGGAGATTCAACGGAAAACACGAGCAAGAACATCATCAAATTGAAGTGATTGACTTCAATATTTTATAATTTAGAAATACATACTATTGGGATATTGTATATAAAGAGGTTTTCCGCAATTTAATTTGATATCAATATAATATATTTTTTTAGCTTTAATATTTTCAATGCTATATTTTTATTATATATATAGGAAATCCTTTAAGCATTTCATTTATTGAGTGATCTATAATCGTCTTTCTTTTTGTTTCTTTTAGAATCGATTTTTAGTCTTCATTCTAATCAAACTTTTGAGCCGGTTGAAAACGGTATTTTTCTTGTTCCAGGATCCTTTATCTTTCCCTTGAATCGTTGGGTTTAGACATTACTTGGGTAATATTTCAAACTGGATACTATATATATATATATATATATATATATATATATATATATATATATATATATTACAAAATAAATTTATCATTGATATACTGATTACAAATGACCTATCCGTGCATCAAATCTAAAATAGTATCAAATCTTCAGGCATTCTGAATCACTCAATCACTTTGAAGGAGGGGTGTGCCAGTGATGCTACTTAGGGATATAGATCAAACAACAGGATTGTGTAATGGCACGAGATTGATTATCACGGGACTAGGAGATCGAGTCATTAGCAAAGAGTCTAT
This sequence comes from Euphorbia pulcherrima, assembly GCA_947683365.1. Classification (NCBI taxonomy): domain Eukaryota; kingdom Viridiplantae; phylum Streptophyta; class Magnoliopsida; order Malpighiales; family Euphorbiaceae; genus Euphorbia; species Euphorbia pulcherrima. The sequence continues at coordinate 77,374,125 of CANTUS010000014.1, forward strand.
CAAGAAATAAGGCTGAAAAAAATGTGTTCATCCCTAGAATGACATTAACACCATCTAATGCATGACTACCTTTCAAATTTCCTAGAAAGCAATACCCATTTGCATTGTCATTTGCCATTAATATCAATAAAAGTCAAGGATAATCGTTTTCTCATATAGAATTATTTCTTAGAAGATCCGTGTTCACACATGTACAACTTTATGTATATCTATCGTGAGTGATAAAAAAGAGGGTTTGAAATTGCTGGTCTATGATGATGATTGACAAGTAACAGATGAAGCTACAAATGTTGTATATAAAGAATTCTTTTCGCAATATTATTTGATACACAGAATAACATACTTTTTAGCTTTAATATTTTTTATTTAATTAATTATATATATATATATATATATATATATATATATATATATATATATATTATAAAATAAACTTGTCACTAATATACTTATTATAAATGACTAATCCATACATCGGACAAATATTACACTAATTCTTTATGAAAAGAAACATTATATACATTTTAAATCTTATCAAATACTTCTTAATCTTCTTTTCCTTTTTGAAATAGAAAAATAACCTTATTCTTTACCTACCAAACGAGTCCTAAGTTTAATATTGTCCTTCCTTATAAAAACCATGTTGTACTTCAATTATTTTCATTCTAGAATAATTTGAAATAGTAATTAAAGTATTCATATTAATTAATATATACGTGGCTTGCCTCTTACCCCATTGGATTTAAATATTATATATTCATGAGTAACGTTGAGAGGGACGTAAAAATTAGTTCATATAACTATAAAATATTCCTAATATAAATATATGTTCCTACGAGGCATCGATAAATATTGTGAAAGTGATTAATAAATTTAAAATTATTGTAAAAGTTAAATAAAAGAGGATGCTAAAATTTATTAAGGTTCGATTAATTTTATCTACGTTATTGGATATTATTAAATTAATATTTTATTTAAAGAAATATTATAAATAGAGAAGAGAAGGAATTATAAAGTCTTAAGAATAGAAAGACATTTGATTCTGGGATGAAGAATTGACAAAGTTTATAGGTCTATTTATAAACATATTTTACCATCTTCCTACCATATTTAGCCACCTAAATAATTAATCAACCACCCTTTACTTAACCTCTAATTTAGTTAAGTCAACTTTTTACTTTGTTCATGTTGGACTTTATCATAATTTCTACAATAAATTCATGATGAAACCGAAACAACTATAATGCAATATAGATATACAGATATACTTACTTTTTTTTAATAAAAAAACAAGTAACCAGAACTCTTTCTTCGTTCTTTTAACATGTCTCATTCCAGGGGTTTCACTAATGATATATCTTTTTACTAGTTATAACTAACAAGTAAAAAAAAAATCCAAATTCATAAACTTTTTTGAAAAGTAATTAAAAATAATCTGACATTTGGTAAATGGAAAGGTATTTTTTTTTTGAAAAAGAAAGATTTGGTAAGTATTTAAAATTGGAGTCCATAATGACTGATGCATCCATGAAACAAACTAGACAATTCGAACAATATATTGTAACCCAAACTAGACAAAGTAATATAATTATAATGCATACAATGACATAGAAAAAAAACTTGTGTGGAAGCAAGAGAAAAACATAAACTACAATCTATATTTTATTAAGCTCAACCTCATATTATCAAATGTTCACAACTATAAGAACTATGACGTAATAACATCAGCTAGTTTTGCAAATCGAAAATAATTTTACTTAAAATAGATATATTTAAGTACCTAAGGTGAAAATTGACATGTATTCTTTAACTTGAAACACATGGCGCATAATTCAATGATAAATTTATCAAAGTCTAATACTAGATCCACAACTTAAGAATACAATCGCAAAATGGAAGCTCGATAAAATATCATGTATAAACCATTTCACACAAGAACTAGTTAAATACAAAAAAACGGTGAAAGAAGTTTATTTCTTTCTTCTGAAATAAAATTTTATTACAAAAGAGAGCAAAAATAAGATGGTGATGTCATGTCTAACTCATTACTCTATATTTCCACTCTAAACTTCATTTTTACAGCTTATTAATTTATTATATTAAATTCACTTCAGCTTTTATCCAATAATATTTTATTATTATTACATTATCTTTGAAGTATTATATTCTTATTACTATTTAACAAAAAATTTAAATTTCAATATTCTTCCTATTAGATGAAAATATAAATTAAATATAATATAACAAAATTAATATTTAATATTAAATTATAAATAAGATAAATAATATTTTTTAAAATAAAAAATAAACACATTAAATGTTTTTGATAAGTTTTGTAAACACATCCAAGTGATTAACCAACTAATAAATAATAAAAGTATAACTTTTTGTAAAAAAGTTGTCTCATTGGGCTTACAATAATAACAATAAAAAATATCATTCGACCATGCCCGTATGTGGACTCGAACCTATAACCTCTACGATTGTAACTTCAAAACTCAACCACTAGACCACACTTTTGCCACAATAATAGCCATTCATTAATTTATTTAAATATAAAATCAATAATAATATTAATATATTTCTACTCCAAAAATGAAGTAGGGGTGGAATACTCTAAATTTAGATTATTTTTCATGTTCTACTCCAGTTTGGTCAAAAACTGGAGTAAGGTTGACTTGCCGGAAGCTAAAACTCTAAAATTCAAATTATACACCGTTAATCCCAAATCTTATATTCCAAACTGTTGAATAATTGATGTATCAGTCGCCTGTTACTATACAGGCGACTGTTATATAATTGATGTGGGGTCTACGTCATTAATATTTGATATAATATGTTTTCTACTTTTCTACCTGTCATTAATATTTGATGTAATATATTTCTTACTTATTTACCATTTTTACAGTTGGATTTCTCTATAAATAGGAATTCAATTTCTTCATTTGTGATATACCTCAGATATAGATATAAGAATTAAAAGTTTCTCTCAAATTCTCTCTCTATTATTATAATTTCCTTCCATATATAGTTAATTTTCAACACGTTATCAGCACGAGCTTGCTCTATCGATTAAGGATATCACCAAATAAATCCAAAAAAATGAATTCTTTTATAGTATTATACGACTTCAAAGAAAATGAAGCAAATTTATGTATTGTAGATAGTGCCACCACCCATACTATTCTCAAAGAGGCAAGATATTTTAATACTCTTAAAAGGGTTGAAACTGTTTTTAACACAATATCGGGATAAACAAAAATGGTTGAAGGCTCCGGAAGAGCTAGTATTATATTACAAAGGGGAATAAAACTTATTACAAATAATGCATTATTTTCCCCAAATTCTCACAGAAATTTATTAAGTTTTAAAAATATTCGCAGAAATGGATACATATTGAAACTGTGAGCGAAGACAATAAAGAATGTCTTTATGTTACAAAAATAATTTCAAGTAAGAAATGTATACTTGAAAAATTTATACTCTTTCATGTGGCTTATACTACACATATATTAATATGATTGAAGCCAATTTAACTATAAACCAGAAGTTTATAGATTCATATACTTATAAAATTTGGCATGATAGACAGGGTCATCCTGGTTCGATAATGATGAGAAAAATTATTGAAAATTCACATGGGGGTCCATTGAAGAACCAGAAGTTTCTCCAAAATAATGAATTATTTTATGCTGCTTGTTCGCAAGGAAAATTAATAATAAAACCTTCCAGAAGTAAGGTTGGAATAGAATCACCAACATTTTTAGAGCGCATACAATTTGATATATATGGACCAATTCATCCACCTTGTGGACCATTTAGATATTTTATGGTTCTAATTGACGCTTCAACTAGGTGGTCACATGTATGCTTATTATCTTTACAAAATATGGCATTTGCAAGATTACTTGCTCAAATTATAAGATTACAGGCATAGTTTCCTGATTATCCTATTAAATCAATTCGTCTTGATAATGCAGCAGAATTCACATCCAAAATGTTTAACGATTATTGTATGTCGATTGGAATAAAAGTTGAACATCCTGTAGTATATGTTCATACACAAAATGGTCTAGCAAAATCATTTATTAAACGTCTGCAATTAATTGCACGACCGTAATTTTGCGAATAAATCTTCCTACTACAGTTTGGGGTTATGCAATATTACATACAACATCTCTTATACGTTTAAGACCAATAAGTTATCATGATTATTCTCCATTACAATTAGCTTCTGGCCATGAGCCTAGTATTTCTCATCTTAGAGTTTTTGGTTGCGCAGTATATGTGCCTATTGCTCCACCACAAAGGACTAAAATGGGTCCTTAAAGGAGATTATGAATTTATGTTGGCTATAAATCCCTTTTAATAATTAAATATCTTGAGCCATTAGCTGGCGATATGTTTACTGCACGATTTGCAGATTGTCATTTCGATGAAAGCACTTTCCCAAAATTAGGGGGAAAGAATAAGAGCCCAATTTTGAAAAAGAAAATAATATGGAATGCTTCATCACTTTCTCATATGTATCCTAAATCAGCTGATTCTGAACTAGAAGTTCAGAGAATAATCCATCTTCAACATTTAGCAAATCGATTATTTGATGCACTCGCTAATCCTAAAAGAGTAACGAAATTGCATATACTAGCAGTAAATGTGCCAATTCGTATTAAGACTCCTGAAAAATAACCTACGGATTATACTCTAACACGCCTGAAGCATAGACAACCTATTGGTTCAAAGAATAAAAATTATAAAAGGAGGAGAGTTATTGATAATAAAGATATTCCCATTGAGGATATAAATATAAATACACTTCTGGGAGAAGTTCAAGCACCTGAAGTGCAAATTCCTGAAGTTATTGAAAATAAAGAAATTCAAATAAATTATATCAATACTGAAAGAAGATGGAATCGCAATAAAATAGTTATAGACCATATTTTTTTCATATAATGTTGTGATCAATATTAAAAATGAAAATGTGGATCATGAGCCAACATCTATTGAAGAATGCCAAAGTAGAAATGATTGGCAACAATGGAGAGAAGCAATTCAAGCAGAGCTGAATTCTCTTGAAAAATGCAAAGTATTCGAACTAGTAGTCTGAACACCATAGGAGGTAAAACCTGTCGGTAATAAATGGGTTTTTACTAGAAAGAGAAATGAGAAAAATGAAATACTAAGATATAAAGCCAGATTAGTTGCACAAGGGTTTTCCCAAAGTCCTGGGATAGACTATGAGGAGACATATTCTCCGGCGGTGGATGCAATAACTTTTAGATATCTTATTAGTTTTGCAGTGCAAGAAAATTTACAAATGCACTAGATGGATATTGTCACAGGTTACCTTTATGGTTCGCTTGACAATGATATTTATATGAAAATCCCTGAAGCATTAAAGCTGTCAGAAAAATATGGCAAACGAGAACTTTACTCGATAAAGTTACAAAGATCCTTATACAGATTAAAACAATCTTGGCGCATATGGTATAACCGTCTCAGTTAATATTTAATTAAAGAAGGATATAGAAATGATCCAATTTGTCCATGTGTTTTTATAAGAAAATTAGTATCTAAATTTATTATCATCTTAATTTATGTTAATGATTTGAATATTATTGGAACTCTAGAAGAGATTCCCAAAGCAGTTGATTATTTAAAAAAAGAATTTGAGATGAAAGATCTTGGAAAGACAAAATTGTGTCTTGGTTTGTAAATTGAGCACCTTGAAAAAGGAATTTTAGTGCATCAATCAAACTACATAGAAAAGATCCTGAAGGGATTTAATATGGACAAAGCACATCCATTGAGTAACCTAAAGGTTGTACGATCACTCGATGTGAAAAGGGATGTTTTTCGTCCTAGAGAAAATAGTGAAACAATTCTCGGTCCTGAAGTATCATATCTAAGCGCAATAGGTGCTTTGATGTATCTTGCTTATAACACAAGACGAGACATTGCATTCTCTATTAATTTATTATCAAGATACAGCGCCGCACCTACAAGACGACATTGGAATGGAATTAAACATATAATGTACTACCTTCGAGGAACTACTGATTTAGGCTTATTTTATTCATATGAGTCTAAGCTTAAATTAGTTGGATATGCGGATGCGGGTTATTTATCCAACCCACACAAAGCTCGATCTCAGACGGGCTATTTATTCACGTATGGAGGAACAACTATATCTTAGCGATCGACAAAACAAACAATTACAACTACTTCATTAAATCATGCGGAGTTAATAGCGATTCACGAGGCAAGTCGTGAATGTGTATGGTTAAGATCATTAATTAAACATATCCAAGAAATATGTGAAAAAGTTACGGTCAAGGAAGATCCGACGACAATATATGAAGATAATGCTGCTTGTATTGCTCAATTGAAGGAAGACTATATTAAAGGAGACAGAACAAAGCATATTTCACAAAAAAATTTCTTCACTCACGATCTGGAAAACAATGGTAAAATCAGTATTCAACAAATCCGCTCATGTAACAATTTAGCAGATTTGTTTACCAAGGCTTTACCTTTCTCAACATTCAAGAAATTGATTTACAACATTGGAATGCGTCGTCTTAAGGATCTCTAGTTAACTCGCGAACAGGGGGAGTAAACACTATACTTTTTTTCCCTTAACTAAGGTTTTTATCCCACAGGATTTTTCCTTAGTAAGTTTTTTAACGAGGCAGTGTCCTATTCGCGGCAGATGATACATCAAAAGGGGGAGTGTTGAATAATTGATGTATCAGCCGCCTATTACTATGCAGGCAGCTGTTATATAATTAATACGTGGTCCACGTCATTAATATTTGATATAATATATTTTCTACTTTTCTACCTGTCATTAATATTTGATGTAATATGTTTCTTACTTATTTACCGTTTTTACCGTTGGATTTCTCTATAAAAAGGAATTCAATTTCCTTATTTGTGATATACCTCAGATATAAGAAATAAAAGTTTCTCTCAAATTCTCTCTTTATTATTATAATTTCCTTCCATATATAGTCAATTTTCAACACAAACAAACTAAACATGTTTCTATATCACAATAAAGACTTACATAACCTAAAAGTGATTTTACAATGGGATAAGTATGGAAATAAAATCCATTGAACGTTAAGAGTAAATTGGATAGAACCGATTAATCCCCCTTTCCCCTCATTAGTTTATACTTATCTTATACAAACTAACTGTATATGTGTATCAGCAAATGTATTCCAGTTGTTGATATTGAACCTTTTCAGATTTTTTAGATACTAAGAAGCTTTTTTATGCTTATATATATCCATGCTAATTGGATACCAATACACTTCACTTATCCATTAATTCTTTTTCTTTCTTTGTGCATCATAATCAAATAATAGCCATGACCAAGATTTCAATTCCAATTTCAAAACTAGCATTGCTTATTATGTTGTTTGTGGTTTTAGTGGCTAATAGTCATCTCTCGAGTTGCCGTCACATTCGCAACCACATAATTGATCAAACAATGCAGCCAACAAGCCCTCAAATTTCTACTGCAAATCCTTCCGTTGAAGAGGCTACATTATTTATGATCAATCGAATTTATGGACGTTCTTACAGAGAAGTTCCCGGTGGACCAGATCCAATTCATCATCGTTAGAATAAGTAACAACATGTTATGTTATTCAATCATGTATACTTCATGATAAATATAATAAAACCGAAGAGTAGAATATATTATTAATTAAATGTGCATATGTGTTCATTTCAACCATGCATTTATGTTCATAAAGATATATGTATTTTTTTTTGTGTCAATTTAATTTTGCTAGATTCACAAGCCCTAAAATTTGTCAAAATCTTGCCAGTGTAGAAGATAGTATTCTTAACCTAATGGGAAATGGAGACATACGAAACAAAAAAAGAAGCGGCATCATTTCGCTGAGAATATTTGAGACTAATTAAAAACAGTATTGCTTACTATTCTTTGAATAACTGTTTTTCAGTTGCAGGATTCTCCTTTACAAAGATAGCATAGATACTTTGCTCTCGATAATAATACCAAAATGGTGAGATAACAGATTTGAGATTTCTGTTTTTTCTTTTATTTTTAGTTCATAACTCCATTTTTCTACATATTTGGTACTGTAAATTGAATTCACTTATTGATACTAATATAATTTAAATATGATTAATATTTTTTGCACATTTTGTTTCGTGAAAAACAAATTTCTTTGTTATAATATTTTCCATTGAAAATTATAAATTTTTCAATGTTTGGTATATATATTCTAAGATAGAAAATTTTTTTTATAAGAAAAAAAGTTAGTAGTGAAAGAAGGCTAAACATCCTAACTAGGTTGGCACCTCTAGAACCTCTTTAAAACTATTAACCTTGAGTTGTATATAAGATAGAAAATTTTCAAATAAGAAATCAGCAATAAAATAATTATGATAAATGAATATATGTAATATGATTTCTCTTTCAATTATAAAATAACTTTCCGTAGAGGGATGTATTTTCCCTTATTTTTAAATTATTTTTCTTTGCCTTGAAAACTTTTTTTCATTGATTTACTTTCCTCTAAAAAAACCTATGTCAAAGAGAAAAACATCCACAACAATCTATATTTATTAAGCTCAAACTCATATTATTAAATATTAACAATCATAAAAACTATGTGTTGGCCTAAATTATAGTTTGACCTAGTAGCTTATAATCTAAGTCGACAAACCCAAAAGCCCAAATCCCTAATTTAAACCCACTAACCCTGTTTGTCCATACTCTGGCTATTTATTCTCTTCTTCTTTTTAGCAGTCGCTTATTTTCATTTTCTCTCAACTGTGAAACCTTTTCTTTTCTCTTAAAATCTGTTGCAACTTCGATGCCTCTGATAAGGCGATTCTTGAAGCTTTGAAAGGCGCGTGAGAAGGCACGTGATAATTTGCTGAGAAGCGGTTACTAGAGGTGGAACGGTTATTGTTTTGCGGCTATAAAAGGATGAAGGGTTCACTAATTTGGGTATGCGAGATATTTTTTCTGTTTGGCTGTGATTGTTGTTCTTAGATCTCTTTATTTGTTCTTGGTGGTTTTGTGAGGCTGTTAATCTTTGTTCTCTATCTCGTTATAGCTCTCTGAGTTAGATCTTTTCAGATTGCTAGTTTAGAGATTTAGATTATTTTTAGCCTGTTAATCGTAACTCCTTTTGTATCTCTTTTGCCATCAATAAGAATCTACCAAAGTCCTATGCCCGGAGACGTACCTCGATTATTGGTCCTTCGGGTAAACGTACAAATAGGAGGGAACTCCGTTAAGTTCTTGTGTTCTTTAGTTTTTCCTGCGATTTAGCTTTTGAATGCATGTTTAATTTATGTAATCTTGGGCAAAAATTGCAACACTATGACGTTATGTATAACATCAACTAATTTTGCAAATCGAAAGCAATTTTGCTTAAAATATATATATTTAAGTACTTAAGGTGAAAATTGAGATGTATTCTTTGACTTGAAACACATGACGCACAATTCAGTGATAAATTTATCAAAGTCTAGTATAGAATCCACAACTTAAGAATACAATCGCAAAATGGAAACTCGATAAAATATCATGTATAAATCATTTCACACAAGAACTAGTTAAAAACAATAATAAACGGTGCAAGAAATTTATTTATTTCTTCTCAAATAAAATTTTAGCATAGAAGAGGGCAAAAATTAGATGGTAATGTCATATCTAACTTATTACTCTATATTTTCACTCTATAAACTTTATTTTTACAGCTTATAAATTTGTTACAATAAGTACTCAAGCTCATTACTTTATTTGTCCACTCCAAAAAAATCCCTTTTATCAAAGAATATTTTTATTATTTTTCTTCAAAAAAAAGAATATTTTTATTATTATTACATCATCTATAAAATATTATATTCTTATTATTATTTAACGAAAAAAAATTCAAATTTCAATATTCTTCCTATGTGAAGAAAATATAAATTAAGTATAATATAGCCCAATTAATATTTGATATCAATATTAAATTACAAATAATATAAATATATTTTTTAAAATAAAAAAATAAACACATTAAATGTTTTTAATAAGTATTGTAAACACATCCAAATTATTAACCAACTAGTAAATAATAAAATTATAACTAATTATTCAATAATTTATTTAGATATAAATTAATAATGATATTATATTTCTACTCCAAAAATGAAGTAGATCTCTCTAAATTTAGATAATTTCATATTCTACTCCAATTTCGTCAAAAAAATGGAATAAGGTTGACTTGCCCAAATCTAAAACTCTAAAATTCAAATTGTAGACCGTTAATCCCAAATCTTATATTTCAAACAAACTAAACATGTTTCTATATCACAATAAAGACTTACATAACCTAATAGTGATTTTACAATGGGATAAGTATGGAAATAAAATCCATTGAACGTTAAGAGTAAATTGGATAGGACCGATTAATCCCCCTTTCCCCTCATTAGTTTATACTTATCTTATACAAACTAACTGTATATGTGTATCAGCAAATGTATTCCAGTTGTTGATATTGAACCTTTTCAGATTTTTTTAGATACTAAGAAGCTTTTTTATGCTTATATATATCCATGCTAATTGGATACCAATACACTTCACTTATCCATTAATTCTTTTTCTTTCTTTGTGCATCATAATCAAATAATAGCCATGACCAAGATTTCAATTCCAATTTCAAAACTAGCATTGCTTATTATGTTGTTTGTGGTTTTAGTGGCTAATAGTCATCTCTCGAGTTGCCGTCACATTCGCAACCACATAATTCATCAAACAATGCAGCCAACAAGCCCGCAAATTTCTACTGCAAATCCTTCCGTTGAAGAGGCTACATTATTTATGATCAATCGAATTTATGGACGTTCTTACAGAGAAGTTCCCGGTGGACCAGATCCAATTCATCATCGTTAGAATAAGTAACAACATGTTATGTTATTCAATCATGTATACTTCATGATAATTATAATAAAACCGAAGAGTAGAATATATTATTAATTAAATGTGCATATGTGTTCATTTCAACCATGCATTTATGTTCATAAAGATATATGTATTTTTTTTTTGTGTCAATTTAATTTTGCTAGATTCACAAGCCCTAAAATTTGTCAAAATCTTGCCAGTGTAGAAGATAGTATTCTTAACCTAATGGGAAATGGAGACATACGAAACAAAAAAAGAAGCGGCATCATTTCGCTGAGAATATTTGAGACTAATTAAAAACAGTATTGCTTACTATTCTTTGAATAACTGTTTTTCAGTTGCAGGATTCTCCTTTACAAAGATAGCATAGATACTTTGCTCTCGATAATAATACCAAAATGGTGAGATAACAGATTTGAGATTTCTGTTTTTTCTTTTATTTTTAGTTCATAACTCCATTTTTCTACATATTAGGTACTGTAAATTGAATTCACTTATTGATACTAATATAATTTAAATATGATATATGTTTTTTGCACATTTTGTTTTGTGAAAAACAAATTTCTTTGTTACTATATTTTCCATTGAAATTTATATATTTTTCAATGTTTGGTATGTATATTATAAGATAGAAAATTTTCAAATAAGAAATCAGAAATAGAATAATTACGTAAATGAATATATGTAATATGTTTTCTCTCTCCATTATAAAATTAATTTCCCTAGAGAGATGTATTTTCCCTTATTTTTAAATTATTTTTCTTTCCCTTGAAAACTTTTTTTCATATATTTTTTTCCTCTAAAGTCACAAACAAAAGAAAATAAGGAAAACAGTTATTGAACAAATATTTTCTGCAAAACAAATTAATGAAGAATTAATAAGACCAGTATTCATTAATCCAAAAAATTAATGACGAATTTTTTTGAGGGAAAAAATCGAAGTACCTTTGATGACTATTCTGTTTTTTCACTTATTTTCAGCTTGAGGACATATTATTCAGTTCATTATTATTATTATTATAAATTAATAATCAAAATATTTCTAATAATAAATCATGATATAATAATATTAAGAATAACAGTAACACTATTATTATTACAACAATTATCATTCATGTTGAAAATTAACTACATATACAAGTAAATTATAACAATAATAAAGAAGGCGGAGGGAGAATTTGAGAGAAATTTTTATTTCTTATATCTAAGGTATATCTCAAATGAGAAATTGAATTCCTATTTATAGAGAAATCCAACGGTAAAAATGATAAATAAGTCAGAAACATATTACATCAAATATTAATGACGTGGACCCCGTATCAATTATATATCCGCCGCCTACATAGTAACAGGCGGCTGATACATCAATAATTCAACACTCCCCCTTTGATGTATCATCTGCCGCGAATGGGACACTGCCTCGTTAAAAACCTTACTAAGGAAAAACCATGTGGGATAAAAAACCTCAATTAAGGGAAAAAGAGTACAGTGTTCACTCCCCCTGTGCGCGAGTTAACTGGATATCCTTAAGACGACGCATTCCAAAGCTGTAAATCAATTTCTTGAAAGTTGAAGAAGGTAAAGCCTTGGTAAACAAATCTGCTAAATTGTTACAAGAGCGGATTTGTTGAATACTGATTTCACCATTCTTTTCCAGATCGTGAGTGAAGAAAAATTTTGGTGAAATATGCTTTGTTCTGTCAGCTTTAATATAGCATTCCTTCAATTGAGCAATACAAGCAGCATTATCTTCATATATTGTCATCAGATCTTCCTTGACCGTAACTTTTCCACATGCTTCTTGGATATGTTTGATTAATGATCCGAACCACACACATTCACGACTTGCCTTGTGAATCGCTATTTACTCCGCATGATTTGAGGAAGTAGATGTAGTTGTTTATTTTGTCGATCGCCAAGATATAGCTATTCCTTCATATGTGAATAAATAACCCGTCTGAGATCGAGGTTTGTATAGGTCGGATAAATAACCCGCATCCGCATATCCAACTAATTTAAGCTTAGACTCATATGAATAAAATAAGCCTAAATCAGTAGTTCCTCGAAGGTAGCGCATTATATGTTTAATTCCATTCCAATGTCGTCTTGTAAGTGCAGCGCTGTATCTTGATAATAAATTAACAGAGAATGCAGTGTTCGGTCTTGTGTTATTAGCAAGATACATCAAAGCACTTATTGTACTTAAATATGGTACTTCAGAACCGAGAACTTTTTCATTATTTTCTTTAGGACGAAAAACATCCCTTTTCACATCGAGTGATTGTACAACCATTGGGTTACTGAATGGATGTACTTTGTCCATATTAAATCATTTCAGGATCTTTTCTGTGTTGTTTGATTGATGCACTAAAATTCCTTTTTCAAGGTGCTCAATTTACAAACCATGACACAATTTTGTCTTTTCAAGATCTTTCATCTCAAATTCTTTCTTTAAAGAATCCATTGCTTTTGGAATCTCTTCTCGAGTTCTAGTAATATTCAAATCATCAATATAAATTGAGATGATAATAAAATTAGATCCTAATTTTCTTATAAAAATAAATTGATAAATTGGATCATTTTTATATCCTTCTTTCAATAAATATTCACTGAGACGGTTATACCATATGCACCCAAATTATTTTAATCCATATAAGGATCTTTGAAACTTTATCGAGTAAAGTTCTCGTTTGCCATATTTTTCTGGCAGCTTTAATCCTTCAGGGATTTTCATATAAATATCATTATCAAGTGAACCATAAAGGTAAGCTGTGACAGCATCCATTAAGTGCATTTGTAAATTTTCTTGCACTTCAAAACTAGTAAGATATCTGAAAGTTATTGCATCCACCACCGGAGAATATGTCTCCTCATAGCCTATCCCAGGTCTTTGGGAAAAACCTTGTGCAACTAATCTGGCTTTATATTTTATTATTTCATTTTTCTCATTTCTCTTTCTAATAAAAACCCATTTATTACCGGCAGGTTTTACGTCCTGTTGTGTTCGAACTGCTGGTCCTAATATTTTGCATTTTTCAAGAGAATTCAGCACTGATTGAATTGCTTCTTTCCATTATTACCAATCATTTCTACTTTGGCATTCTTCAATAGATGTTGGCTCATGATCCACATTTTCATTTTCAATATTGATTGCAACATTATATGAAAAAATATGGTCTATAACTATTTTATTGTGATTCCATCTTCTTTCAGTATTGATATAATTTATTTAAATTTCTTCATTTTCAATAGCTTCAGGTATTTGCACTTCAGGTGCTTGCACTTCTTCCGAAGTGTATTTATATTTATATCCTCAATGGGAATATCTTCACTATCAATAACTCCCCTCCTTTTAGAATTTTTATTCTTTGAACCAATAGGCCGTCCACACTTCAAGCGTGTTAGAGTATTATCCGTAGGTTGTTTTTCAAGTATACATTTCTTACTTGAAATTATTTTTGTAACATAAAGACATTCTTTATTGTCTTCGCTCATAGTTTCAATATGATATCCATTTTTTTGAATATCTTTAAAACTTAATAAATTTCTGTGAGAATTCGGGGAAAATAATGCATTATTTATAGTAAGTTTTGTTCCCCTTTGTAATATAATACAAGCTCTTCTGGGGCCTTCAACCATTTTTATTTGTCCCAATATTGTGGTACCTTTTAAGAGTATTAAAATATCTTGCCTCTTTGAGAATAGTATGGATGGTGGCGTTATGTACAATACATAAATTTGCTTCATTTTCCTTGAAGTCATATAATACCGAAAAAAAATTTCATTTTCTTCATTGAAGAAACGAAAGATACATTATTATTTATTTATAAATAAATATTGCATAAAAAGTACATTAAATAACGATAACAAAAGTAAACCAATAATGACATAAAAATTATAATAAATTAAGTAAGCAAAATATATGAAGTAATTATTCAAATTTTTCCTCACCACTGGTGCTGGGTAACAGAAAATCATCCATCTCCATATTGGGGATATCAATAAGGTCATTAGTGGGGTTATTATCATCCAATATAAAATTGGTTTCTGATTTCGCACATTTCTTGAGGGATGCTTGGTATAAGTTTACCAAATGTTTACGATTCCACAAGTTCTTGACTAATGACCAGTCATACCGCATCTATGACATTTATTTTCATCATCTTGACTATTATTTCTTTTATCAAATCTTTTAATTTGATTGTTCCACTTCTGTTGGTTATTTTTATTTTTTCACTTCGGGTGAAAATTATTGTTATTATTATTATTAAAATGTTTCTACTTATGGAAATTGTTATTATTATATCCTCTCCAACGCCCATTACTACAACCTCTACCTCTACCTTGACCTCGACCACGACCACGACCATTTTTGCAGGATCGTCCATTAAAATTATTATGAATTATTGCATTCGCTTCAGGGAATGGATTTGTTCCGATAGGTCGTAATTCATGATTTTTCAACAGGAGTTTATTTCTCTAATCTACTAGGAGAAGAGCAGTAATTAGTTCACTATATTTCTTATAATCTTTTGCTCTATATTATTCCTATAATACCATATTATTCAAATGAAAAGTAGAATATGTCTTTTCCAATAAATCCTCATCAGTTATTTCCTTTCCACATAATCTTAATGCGGATGTAATTTGAAAAAGTTTAGAATTGTATGCACTAACAGATTCAAAATCTTGAAGTCTTAAGTTTATCCATTCATACTGGGCATTTGGTAGAGATATTTTCTTAAAGTGTTCAGACCTCTCTTTACTTGTCTCCAAAGATCTGCAGGATCTTTGACAGTCAAATATTCTGATTGAAGTGCTTCATCAAGATGACGGCGGAGAAAAACTAGAGCTATTGCCTTATACTGCGGTATAATATTATTGTTTTCAATAATATTATTATGAAGACCCATTGATTCTAGATGCATTTCTGCATCCAGCACCCAAGTAAGATAATTTTTTCGCGACACATCAAGAGGAATAAAGTCCTTAGACATATTAAAAATTATAGGTATAATATATATTTATAGAAAATAAAATAGTTATACCTTACTTTGGATATATTCGGTGATATCCTTGATTGATAGAGCAAGCTCGTGCTGATAACGTGTTGAAAATTGACTATATATGCAAGGAAATTATAACAATAATAAAGAAGGCAGAGAGAGAATTTGAGAGAAACTTTTATTTCTTATATCTGAGGTATATTTCAAATGAAGAAATTGAATTCCTATTTATAGAGAAATCTAATGGTAAAAACGGTAAATACGTAAGAAAAATATTACATCAAATATTAATGATGGAGACCCCATATCAATTATATATCAACCGCCTGGACAGTAACAGGTGGCTGATACATCAATAATTCAATAATTCATAACATTTAATTATTAATAATATGATTAAATTCATAACTATTAGCTAACAAGAATGAACCCTTTGTCTATCGTGGCAAGGGTTTGACCTAGTGGTCGAGGTTTGAAGCTGTAATCGTATAGGTCACATGTTCGAGTCCACATGTGGGTGGTGTGAGATAGGGTTTGCAAAAAAAAAACCTTGTCTATGGTGACTAATTTAAGCTTGATTCGAGCTTAGCCAATTATAAGAACCCAAACCTGTCCTTTCAAAATCAGGAATCAATGGGGTTAAATCAGAACAAATTATTTTTATAGTCATTTAATAAGAACGAAATTCTATTTTGTGTGCTTGAAATTGATTCCACTAAGCTTTTTAGATCTTCCTTCATATCCAACCTTTCATATATATATTTGGCAAATTGGTTTAGTTATAATTCACCTTAGTAATCATCAAGCTTTTAAAATTTGGCTGGTTTGCTTTTTGTGTGTGTTTTACTTTTCTTTTACAAAACAACGTAATCCCTCGGGTTCTGAAAGCTAGTCGCTTTAGAGAAATTCATAAATTTTAAGAAGCAATTAATGAAGGGTATAAAATTACTTGTTTACCCTTAAATTAGCATTAATTGAGTAATATGTGTATTGAGATTGAGCTACAATTAATAAGGGTATCATAGAGAGAAATGAGTAAAAGTTTACATTAAAAATAAAAAATAATAAATAAAAAAAGTAAAGAAAATATATATAAAATGACTAATTTTCGAAACCGAGGGAATAATTGTTAATGCTTTTCAAACCAATCATATAGCTTTTCTAATTTGCTAATAATTTTTATTCCAAAATGTTCATTTTCCGAGGTTTTCTAATTGGTGGATAGCTGATTCATTATTAAACTATTTAATATATTTTACAAAAATTATAAATACTATTATGCTTATATCAAGTATATTTTTACATTAAAAAGTATAATATCTATTCTCGAGGATATCTCCATGTTGGAGAGATATGCTTTTAGCTTATATTTTTCAAATTTTATAGTATTTTATTTCTAGTATATATGATATACGGGGATGGCTATTAGTTGATAGTTTGTTACTCTCAAATAAAATAAAGCTTAATAAGTGTGCAACAATATTCTATAGCAAAAACCTTCTTTTCATGGTACCAAAAATTGCTAGTAGTCAAATTGTAGAGAATTCGTAGGCCCGGAGAGTGTTGAGCTCAATAGGTGAGTGAGCACACAAGTGGGGTTGGGCCTATCTAACACAAAATCAATTGGCTTGTGTCAATGCCCAATTTACTCCACTCATATACCACTCTTTTCATTTGTAAGTTTCTCATGTGGGATATCTCCAACACTCCCCCTCAAGTGCAACTGGGACTGGACCAATTGCCACTTGCCAAACATTCCCTGGCCTATCTCCTCTGATGCTTAAGGCCATCAACGGGTCTAGTCTTCTTCGCTAGTCCAAACTCCACCCGGACTTTAATTACGAACCCAGGATTACTGGCTGTTAGGCCTTCCTCCACTCTAATACCATGTAGAAAATCTGTGGGTCTGGAGAGTGTTGAGCTCGATAGGTGAGTGAGCACACAAGTGGGGTTGATCTCGTCTAACACAAAATCAATTGACTTGTGTTAATGCCCAATCTACTCCACATATATACCACTCTTTTCATTTGTAGGTTTTCCATGTGAAATATCTCTAACACAAATGACGTATGGCTTAATAAGAGAAAGATGTAAGATCGAACCGCTATAACTATTTCTCGAAAACCAAATAAAATTTTTGTGACATAACAATTATAAGTTCTCATGTTGTTCGCTTATGTCAACTTTTTCTTGGTCCTCTCCTTAGTTTCTTTCCCGTGTAGTAATGATTGTATAAATATGTAAGTTGTATTATGGTAAATGGTTAATTAAACATGTAAGGAATTTTTTAATAATAATGTTTACTTATTATTATTATTATTATTATTATTATTATTATTATTATTATTATTATTATTATTATTATTATTATTATTATTATTATTATTATTATTATTATTATTATTATTATTATCACCATCATCTTAAATATGTGACCTTTCACAACCAATGACATATGCAAAAAGTTTATCCTCTAAAGAAAAAAAATTGGAAAATACTACGTCCTTTAAATTTAACACTAACTTGTTTCTCTAAACTTTCACAAATTCCCAATTGCATTCTTGACTTTACGAAAACTGCTAATTTGTTCATTAAACTTGTCTAAAATGTCCTATTAGCCCCTTCTCATATTGTCATTCTACTATTGGACTTCTCATCAACGAAGCAATATGTATAACATTTATGAGTTCCTTTATAACCCTAGCTTGAATGCATATACCCACCAATTAAGTATAACTCAATGAATACTCTCTTAAAGTGGAAGTGTAAGGGTTTGAGTTCAACACTTGATTTCTTCAAAAATCATATTTATAGAAAAGAAATGAATATACTGCTATAATTTTATTTTGAAGCATTTAATTTCCAATCACATTTTTTTATCGAGATCATTTAGTTTTTGACACATACCACCTTTTTTCTCATTTTCAATTTCTCTCTTATGAAAAAAATTATATGGAGGACAGCGAAAAAGATACACAATTGAGGACATACAATTTTTTTTTATATATAATGTTGTAGTTTCCATTTATTTCTATTTCTACCAACATATTTTACAAAGAAAATGAAAGAAGATAGAAACGTTTAGATTTGGTCTTGATGACGAGAACCTTTTTTTGGATAATATTGGATTTTGTTATGACATAAATAGATAATAATTAGTATTATGAAACCGAACAATGCACTTTTTTCAATCTCCACCATTTTGATATTTAGATGTCACTATTGGATGCTATTTTTGGTATCAATTAATTGGTTTTGATAGTTTTTTGTATGTAAATAACTAAAAGAAGTTATTAAAAAATTGCAAGTAAATACTTAAAACTAGTGTTAATGTAAAAAGGCCAAAAAAAAACTGTTGAAAATTTTCCAAAAATCCATTTCATTAATCACTTTTTAAAATCCATGCAAATTATTCAAAATGGAAAAAGAAAAAATCCTTCCAAATCAGAAAATCTAGAGTTGGATTCATATATAGTCTTTTTGTTCTAACTTCTATAGTTATCCTTCCAATGAGATTAGGATTAATGAAATTAAAGCTTTTTAGATCCTTTTGAATATCATGCTTCACTATATATAAGTATATCTATAAATTGGATTCCGATATACAACTTTTCTATGCTATTGTCTTCATTATAGTGAAAAACATGACTAGAATTTTGAAATTAGCAGTAGTGATGTTCTTATTTGTTCTTCTTCCTAATACTTATGTGTCAAGTTGTCGTCCCTTAGACAACAACGTATTTAATGACCAGATCAAGCTATCAGAAACAAGTGTGTCGTAAAATTCTCCTTCCAAATCTTCTTTTGAAATGTTTGGTATATACAATAGGATCAACCGTGTTTATAGGTATTCTTACAGAAAAATTCCCAACGCACCTAATCATTTGCATAACCTTTGAATAGTGAAGAAATGTTATATATATTATTCAATAGATGATAGAAATAATTAAAGCTTCAATCAAGTTTTTAATAAATATACATATTCCACATTTTTTATGTTTCCTTTTTTTCTTGTATTTCATTCATCTTGAATTTACGTATTGTCGTAGATCCTTAATGACTATAAGATGCAATTACTAATTAATCAGTGTCTATTCACAATTTAGTATATTAAAAAAACCATATTAAAGTCTTTTATTTCATTGTAAATTTATAATTACTAATAACTATCTTGAATTAAACTTTACTTAATTGAATTGATTTTAGTTTGAGATAATGGTGACTTGGACCTGTTCAACTAGTAATTATGTTAATTATATTTTAAATATGATTTAGTTACGATTGTTATAATGCTATGATTCAACCGATCTATTTACATGTTCAACCATTGGTCGAAAAATGTATTTTCAGTTTTTGTGAATATTGAAATTATCAAATTGGCCAGATATATAGCTTTTTTTTTGTGGTTGAATCGATAAAACCAATTAATTTGGTTATAACAACATTAATGAAAACAAAATTGATTTACCTTTTTATATTTTATTTATATTTTAGTGTTACTTGTTCTTCCTAATAATGCAAATGATAAAATGATAATTGATAAATAATAATGGGATAATAAATTGTTTAGGTAAATGTGGCGAGCTAACAATTGTTGGAAACAATGTTCCGGAACAATAAATAACTCAGATTAGGTTTGAAGAAAACAATACACCTAAGTACAAAAAGATCTAAGTCATTATATTCGGACAGCAAAGACACTCAAGTCCAAAATAATTGTATCCGAACATATAACCAAAATATCCAAAGTCCAAGATAATTATTGAAGTGAAGACAATTACCTAAACATGAAAGGAAAGCATCCGGTTAGAGTTTGAAAAGGAAATAAACTGCTAACTCCTGGTACAACAACATCCGGATAAAGACTGTTTGAATAGCATCCGGATATCAAGAGAAAGGATTATCCGGAAGACACAGTGATAAAGAAAAAGGGAATAATTCAAAATATTACTTTCCCTCCATCCTTATTGGTCTTCAGTCAAAGATCCTTTCCCCATATGCAAGACAAAAACGACAGCTAGCACTTTTCAGAAAAAAGACAAAGGACTGACACATGAAAGAGAAAAGGTAACAACCTTTTTCACATAGACTAATAAGAAGGGCGCGTGATATACACATTCTGGACTACTAGAATAAAAGTTGGTGAATCACTAAAATACAAGGAAAATGATCACTGACAACTTTTCAGCCTCAATCCCAAGGACTCAAATGGGTCAAAATCTCTGTCTAACAGATTGATCAACGGTTCTGAAAGAGCCACATATTACCTTTTCAACGGTGAAGATTTATTTCAAGTTCAACAACCCACAATGGCTACATTTATAATAGAAGCCTATAAAAGGGAAGCTTCACAAGTTGAGAAGGTGTTGGTTGATTTTGAGAAAGCATACACAAGAGAATTCGCCAAAAGCAATCGGTTACTTAATCCCTCCAAGAACCAATTCATTCAAAATCTATTGTAAGGATTCCCAAGTGAAGTTATAAACTTGAGGAAGTCCAAAACCAAACCTTTGTGTAAAACCAAATTGTAAAAGATCTCCTACTTGGGAGAGTAGTGAGATTGAGATATAGCTTGAAGTTGGTACTTTAAGTGGGATCTCCCTGTAGGAATTAGCTCAGGTTTGGGCAGAAATCTAAGTGGTATATCCTGCCCAAGACAAAAAGGACTCAGCTAGGAGCTGGTGCTTCTAGTGGTATATCCTACATCTGGAAGAGGGTACCATCCGGAGACAAATTGTAAGGCTTGATTCCTGCCAGTTGGAAAGGAATCCACTAATGGAAAAGCTTGGAGGAAGGAAACTCCGGGGACTGGAGTAGGCGGGGCCAAACCAGGATAAAATCACTATGTTTGATTTTCTAACCTTTTACTTATTTACTTCATATTTTATATCTGCATCATCCGGATCCACTGCATCCGGAACATAATCAAACACACTACACAAAGACTTTTTAAAGTCTATTAATTCCATGAAAAAGGGTCATTCACCCCCCTCTGACCTTATTTAGTCCCTCATGGGGACCAACAAATGGTATAAGAGCAAGTTCTCAAAACTAGAGATCTAACAATCTCGAGCTAAAGGTCTAAATTTTTATCCAAGTATCAAAATGAGTTTCCAAAACTCACAACTCCTTCCTAAGGGTATGTTCATTACCTGTCCTCCACTCTTCACCGGTGAATACTACACGTTCTGGAAAAATTGGATGAAGAATTTCATTCAAGCACAAAGCATGCGAGCATGGTTAGTCATCAAAGATGACCCATATGAGCCTACTTACGAAGTAGAGGGTATCACTACCCAAAAACCCTCAAGTTTATGGCATGAAAATGATTTTAAGAAATTGCATGAAAACGCAAATGCTATTAACATGCTTCATTATACTCTTAGTGCAGCAGAATTTAACAGGATATCTGGATGTGAGACAGTACAAGAGATTTGGCAAAAACTGGAAGTGACCTATGAAGGAACCAATAAAGTTAGAGAAGTCAAACTTGATCTACTCTAGCAAAAGCTTGAGACCTTCAAGATAAGATCAAAAGAGTCAATCAGTAGCATGAACACTAGATATA
This sequence comes from Euphorbia pulcherrima, assembly GCA_947683365.1. NCBI lineage: Eukaryota > Viridiplantae > Streptophyta > Magnoliopsida > Malpighiales > Euphorbiaceae > Euphorbia > Euphorbia pulcherrima. The sequence continues at coordinate 77,396,641 of CANTUS010000014.1, forward strand.
CAAATCTACTGAATGAAATGAAAAGGCTCAGAAAGGAAACCTCTGAAGTAGAGATGGTAAAAAAGGTGCTCCGGAGTCTCACCAAGGAATGAAATAGTAAGAAAACTGCCATTGAAGAAGCTCATGACTTAAACTTCTATAGTTATGATGAGCTCATTGGTAATCTCTTAACTTAAGAGTTATCATTAGAAAGATATAGCCAATAAGAGAAAAAGCCAGAAGAAAAGAAGAAGGACATTGCACTTAAGGCAGACTTTGTCGGATCAGCCTCTTCTAGATCAAACAAGCTACCAAAGGAATCTAGCTACAACAAAGAAGATATGGCTATGCTGACCAGATATTTTGATAGATTCCTAAAGAAGAAAGATATGAGGAGATCCAAAAGATATGACTCCAAGAAGTCCAAGGAAGGAATCTCAAGAAGAGATAGGCCAAAAAAGGCTCTGGAAGAAAAGAAGGATCTGAAAAAAGAAGCTGCCTGTTATAAATATGGAGAGAAAGGCCACTTCAGAACCAAATGCCCTAAGCTTAAAAGGGATAAGAAACACAAGAAGAAGGCAATGGTGGCCACTTGGAGCAATAGTGAGGAAAGTAGTAGCTCATCCTCAACAGAAGAAGAAGAAAATACCAACTGTGCATTCATAGCCCTGACTGATCCAGAAGTTGAACAATCTAGAAGAAATCCATCTAAGTAAGATACTGTACAGATTGAAGAATCAGAATCAGAAACATCCAGTACTGAGGTAAACTCTCACCTTAATTTTGTTTCTAACTTTGAACTTGCTAGAGCTTTAGGGATTATGATCAAGAATGTAAGGAAGAACACAAAAGCTATCAAATCCCTATAAAGACAAGTAATGGAGCTCACTGAAGATGGTGAAGCATTGGCACAAGATGTCAATTTAATAAGAGCCACTAAATACATTGATGTGGTTGAAGAAAACTTCTTGAAAAATCAAGTGCAGATCTTAAGTGCTAACTTGATGAGGTTAGATAGGGAGCCAACTCTAATGAAGGAAGCATCCAGAAGGAAACCAGGTCCTTCTTAACAAAGAAAGAATCTAGGACCATCAAATCAAAAGGAGAGGAAACTTCAGAGGCAGCCTCAACCATAAAGATTCTCAGCTGCTCAAAAGGGAAAAGCTAAGGCTGTATCAAATGAGCAACCTGCCAAGCATAGAAAGAATTACAAAGCAAAAGTTGCACCTTCAACCAGCTTTTGGATAGATTCCAGATATACCAGTATACAAGAAGCTGGATATATTGGAAACTTTAGAAAAAAGGATATAAAGAAGATCCAGAAGAAGCAGAAGTAAAGCAGAACTATCTCAGGGTGAAGGTTTTTTTAGGAAAACAACCATATTACTAAATTATGTAGATTAAAAAATGGTTGTTATGATGTTTATCCTTGGCCTAAAATGGTTGATAACCCGAGAGGACCCAAATTTAATTGGGTACCCAAACCCACTTGGTCTATTTTATAGGTATGCCTTCGATCCACAGAAGATCAACATATATGGTATATTGATAGTGGATGCTCAAGACACGCGACTGGTGATGAGAAAGCCTTCATCACTTTAATCTGAAAGAAAGGTGGAAAAGTAAGCTTTGGAGATAATAAAAAAGGACAGATCATTGGCCATGGAACCATTAGATCTAAAATAAAGATAGAAAATGTCTCATTAGTTGATGGCCTGAAGTTCAACTTGCTAAGTGTAGCACAACTCTACGATAAAGGAAGAAAAGTCACCTTTGACTCCGGAGGATGCTCAATCTATGATAGTAAGTCAAATCAACTCATTCTTTATGCACCTAAAGTAAATAATATTTATTTTGCTAACATTAAAATTGATAAAAAGAATATATGCTTGATGTCTAAAGAAGAAGAATCATGGCTATCACACCAGAGGTTGGGACATGTAAGCATGAACCTCCTGTCTAAATTAGATAAAAAGGAATTGGTTGTGGGTTTGCCTAAGGTAGCTTTTGATAAGGATCACATATGCACGGCATGTTAATTAGGTAAATAGCATAAGAAAAGCTTCCCTTCCATCTCATATATACCTTCCAAGAGAGTTCTTGAACTCTTGCATATTAATCTCTTTGGTCCAATCAAACCATTGAGTCTAGGTAGAAGAGAATACACCATGGTTATTGTGGATGACTATTCTCGCTATACCTGGGTGGCTTTGCTAGATAGCAAAGATGAATCCTTTAACCAGTTCTCAAAAATATTCATCCGGATAGAAGTAGAACAGGGCGTAAGCATTGTACGCATCCGGAGTGATAATGGTAGCGAGTTCAAAAATAAGCCCTTTGCTAAATTTTGTGACTCCAAGGGTATTGAACATAACTTCTCTGCCCCTCATACTCCTCAACAAAATGGAGTTGTTAAGAGAAAAAATAGAACCATAGTTGAGATGGCTAGAACAATGCTCAGTGAGAATTATTTGCCAAAATATTTCTGGGGTGAGGCCATAAACACAACATGCTATAACTTAAATAGAGCTCTCATTTTAGAAAGACTCCTTATGAAATCTGGAAGGGAAGGAAACCCAAAATTGGGTACTTCAAAGATTTTGGATGTAAATGCTACATCTTGAATAATAGAGAGCAATTAGGAAAATTTAATCCTAAGTCTGATGAAGCAATTTTCCTTGGCTACTCAACACATAGCAAAGCTTGTAGAGTCTATAACAAACGAACTTAAACTATGGTAGAGTCAATACATATAGATTTCAATGAGACTAACCATGTAGGAAAAAGAAGTGCAAATCTGGAGGATGTAATTCCAGAAGTTGAAAACACTGGAGGAAAAGAAGAAGTGCAGATTCTAGATTCATTCCAGATCAAGAAGTATAAGGAAGAAGATAAAGGAATTAATCTCAACTTAGAAATTCCATAAGGTTATCTTAATTATCATGAGATAAACTTTATGGATAATCAAGAAGAAATTGAAGCATGTGAGGAACAAGCTCCAAACCAGCATGTAGATCTTTAAAGCGAAACCCAGACTCACAGAAATCATCCAGTAGAAGCCGTTTTGGATAATGTCCAAAATCCAGTCAGAACCAGAGGACAACTCAATAGGATGATAAGCCACACTGCTTTTATCTCTCTCATTGAGCCAAAGAGATTTCAAGATGCTGAAGGAGATGAAAGTTTGATGATGGCAATGTAAGAAGAACTAGATTAATTCACCAAGAATGATGTGTGGGATCTAGTGGCACCACCAAAATGAAAGTCAATTATTGGCACCAAATGGGCATTCTGGAATAAGCTAGATGAATCAGGAGTAGTGGTGAGAAGCAAGGCAAGATTGGATGCTCAAGGCTACAATCAAAAGGAAGGGATTGACTTTGAAGAAATATTTGCCCCTATAGCCAGATTGGAAGCAATCCGGATTCTATGTGATTTTGCCTCATTCATGGAATTCACATTATTCCAAATGGATGTCAAAAGTGTATTCTTAAATGGAGTCATCTAGGAAGAATTCTATATCAAGCAACCACCTAGATTTGAAGACTTAAAGCATTCAAATCATGTGTACAAGTCGAAGAAGGCACTCTACGGTTTAAAGCAAGCACCAAGAGCCTAGTATGAGAGACTCACTATATTTCTCATATCCAAGGGGTATATCCGGGGGAAGGCAAACATAACTCTTTTCATCAAGAAAAAGAAAGAGGATATCATCCTAGTCCAAATTTATGTTGATGACATCATCTTTGGAGCAACGGATGAGAAGATGTGTGAAGAATTTAGCACTCAAATGCAGAAAGAGTTTGAGATGTCCATGGTGGGAGAACTTATTTTCTTTGGTTTGCAAATCAAGCGGAGTCTTGATGGGATTTTCATAAACCAATCCAAGTACACCAAGGAAATTCTAAAGAAGTTTGAAATGGACAAGAGCAAGCCAACGTCCACTCCTATGGGATCAGATACAATCATATCAAAGGATTATGAAGGAGAAGAAGCAGACCAGAAGCTCTACAGAGGAATGATTAGATCACTGTTATACTTGACAGTTAGCAGACCTAACATACACTATGCAGTTTACTACTATGCAAGATACCAATCCAATCCTAAGGATTCACATCTCAAGGCAGTAAAGGAAATCATTAGATATCTCCTAGGAGCCATAGAAGTTGGATTATGGTATCCTAGTAATGGGGATTTCACACTTTAAGGCTTCATTAATGCAGATTATGGCAGAGTCACTCTTGAGAGGAAGAGTACATCCGGAGGATGTCACTTTCTTGGAGATTGCTTGGTATCATGATATAGCAAAAAGCAAACATGTGTTGCTTTATCAATTATAGAAGCTGAATATATGGCAGCAGGAAGTTGTGCAGCTCAACTCCTATGGATCAAGCAATAATTGGGAGATTATAGAGTCCAATCCGGATGTATTGAAGTAATGTGTGATAACAAAAGTGCCATTCATGTGTCAAAGAATCCAGTACTTTACAGCAGGATGAAGCATGTTAACATCAGGCATCATTTCATCTGGGATCATGTGATGAAGTAGGATGTTGCATTGGTATACATTCCAACCAATGAGCAAAAAGTAGATATCTTTACCATGCCACTGAGTAAAGATCAATTCAACAAGCTAAGGGAGTCAATTGGAATGTCAAATCCAATTTAAGGGCAAATCCGGAAGACATTTTGGGATTAGTTTGAAGTCCTATGAGTCAAGGAATCCGGAAAAGTAGAAGAAATTATGTTAACTTTAGATCCAGATCAAAGACTGCCAGCTCAGTAGATAAAAAGGACAAATGGCAGTAAAGGCGCTGAATAGTAACTATGTACGTTTTGAATTTCAAACGTCTCTTGGGTATTACATGCACGGTAAAATTAAATAGCCATTTTAAAGATAAATCTTTCCCATTCTCCAGTTTTAACGCCATTTATCTCTCTCATAAATTTCATCTGCCATGTCATCAATCCAGTTAACTTTGACTACATTCGAATTGCCATTATACCCTAACTTTGGAAATCCTATATAAACCTCCTAAATTTCCCCTTCTTCTTCACGCAGGCAACTCACTACTGTTACTCTGCAAAAATGAATTTCCAAACCCTAACTTCTTCAAAAACTCTCAAATGGCAGCCATTATGTTAAACAACAAAATCCAAATGCTTACTCCAAGAAACATCTTTGTAGAATCGGATCTCAAAGATGAAGACTTCACACCCCCTAAGCTCAAAACCAATGGATCAGTAGTTCCTACTGACTACTTGGGAGACAATTTCCTCTTTGAAATAGACCCCAACTCTAAGCTAATTGAGGATCAACATTTGGGTGATTTCCTCAAGATCAATTACCCAACTTACCCGGACTTGGTGTGAGAATTCTACTCAAACATGAGAGTACACTCCTATCATGATGCTCTTAGGACAAAAGTTCAAGGGAAGGAAATCACTATCTCTCCGACATTCTTTGAAAAGTACCTCAATATAAAGAATGATGGGGTTCAACTAAGAAACGATGGGGAAGAACTACTAGTGAAGTATCACCCTAAGATGTGGCTTCATCCAAATTACTTTGGAGATAAATTCTCAACCTACTTCCTGGAAGCACCAAGATATCTCCAACACATTCTTGCCAAGCTGATCCTGATCTAAAAGGGTTCTCTAACCACTATATCTTCCTTCCAACATTGTGTATTGCAACATTAGGTGGAGAGAAGAGTGGTGATCATGCCGGTACTAATTATTCACTATCTAAAACAGCATAGAAACTCCCATGGTGCCCTCATCACAAGAATCTTTGTAGCCAATGAAGTCAATCTATCCAGATTTCAAGCTATTCAAGGAAAGGAGATTCTGGAGAAGAATTTTAAAAAGCTGAGTTTCGGTGAGACATGGAATGAGGAGAAAGCCAAGCTGAGGGATGAGAAAAAAGAGCAGGGCCAGGAAGGCAGCAAATCCGATTGAAGATGCCCCTATTCCAAAGAAGCTAGAACCACCAAGCCAAAAGTGCAATCGGATCTTGCTTTAGTCCCAGTGGATGAGGTTGATAAGGATACCTTAACCCTTACTCAACTATTGAAAAAGAGTCTGGAGAAGCCTAAGCCAAGGGGAAGGCTAATAAAGGCAGCAAGAAGAGAAAAAAATGTAAAAATCCCAAATGTTGTAGTTGAGGATGAGGAGACTGAAGAAGAAGCTCTGAAACTAAAGAGAAGGTAGTTCACTAGAAAGGGTTGCACATTTAATGAGGCTATGGCAGCCAAGAAGAATAAAATAAAGAAGCAATCCAGGATTGTAATTGATGAAGAAATTGCAAAGAGGGCTGAAGAAGAAAAATTGGCTAAGGCTCGAACAACCAAGGGTAAACATGTGCCCAGATCCAATGACGAAGTCACACTGGATGACCTTCAATATGAAATAATAAAGGAGGCAATGAAGGATAATGACAAAATCAACAAGCTCACAACAAAAGGCCCTAAAGGGTCTTTTAGTACCTAGGCTATTCTAATTGATCCGATAGATATGGCAACCATTGCCCGGTATTCGGAAGCAGATCTATGCCCAGAATTAGACCACTTCCAGAGAATTTGCTCAATCCTGAAGCTGAGACCATTCGTGAAGAAAGACCTAAAAAGGCACATGCAGAGGGTGTTGAGGACACTACCAACACACATGGGGAAGTAATTAAAAGTCCTAAAAAGGCATTTGAAGGGATGACTGAGGACATTTTTAGTCATCCAGGGGTTGTGGAAGTCGATGAAGGAAGAGGAGAAGCTGACACTCAGAATCAAACGCCAATAAATGAGGTAATCCCTGACACAGTTTCTTTTGATGTCAATACTGATACTGCTACTAAACCTAAAACAGTAGATAAAAATCAGGATAACTTAGATACACAAACCCTAAGTGCATCTAAAGACAACCAGTCGAACCTAGAACAAATTATTCTAAAGGAGAGATATGGTTTGGGACCCAACGAGAACACTTCTAAAGAGGAATCTAAGGGCGACGCCATTCTGAAGGAAAGGTTGGAGAAGAAGGATGATTCTACTAAAGAAGGGAGTAGCACAGAGAAAAGAAGTGATAGAGTACATCCGGATCATCAGGGAGTAGTTCAAGCTATGGAGAAACTTCATCTTCTTCATCCTGTTACTTACAAAACCCCAGAATAGTAAACCTCCAGCCAACTAGGCATGAAAAACTAAGGGTGACTCTAAGGCTTATTGAAGAAGCCACCATTGAAGGCCACAGAGAGGATAAAATCTCCAAGGCACTCCGGGGAGTGACCAACATGATAAAATCCATGGAGAATCTTTTGCAAGAAAAATCTCACTCTCCGAATTTACTTTTAGACATTGAGGAAATAAAGGGAAGTATGAAGAGCATAGAGAAGAAGGTAGAGAATTTCCTACTGCTGATTTGGTGGCTGAAGTATCATTGGCTAAAATCACTCAAGTATTGGAACAGATCAACACCAATATTGTAGCAGCAAACCGCTCTGCTGATCAAGCAAACACTAGGGCTATAAATAATTGTGCAACTATACTAGATAAAATCACATCCTCCTCAGAACTGACCACTAAAATCAAGGAGTATCTGGATTCCAAGTTTGAAACCTTGTCAAAATTTATAATTGAAAGGGATGCAAATTCTAACATCATAAGCCTTAATGAGAAGTAGCAAGCCATATTGGACAAGCTGACTAAATTCATTGATGAAGGAATAGCCAAACTCCTGACTAAACACCTGGAATATATTGGCACTGAGTTTATAGGACAAATGAATGGACTGGATGCAGTCCTTAATAATGTCAAGGAGGAACTTCACAAAGACCTCATGACTGTCAACACCAGCATTCATAACTGCCGCAGAGACATGGGGAAAGAATTTAAGAAACTAGCATCCAGCTTGTCCAACTTGTCTATCTCCGGATCTTCTTCCTCACCTTCTATTTCGCAAAGCCAACTCCTTCTAGTCCTTCAAGATCTTGTATAACATATTAGGGACACTGACTTCTTCAGACATAAAGGGATTGCCACTCTCGTAAAGGCCCTTTTTCCATACTTTGATGAGAAGGATCGCGAACATGTACTGTATATGCATCCTTAGCTCACAAAGTCATATACCCAGCTCCAGAAGGTCTTCCGGCCCCTGCATCTAACTCCAGCCACAGTTGACACTATAATAGAGCACAGATGCAAACAAAATTTGGATTATTCCATTTACTCTAAGGCTTGGCAGGAGAGCAGGGATGGTAAAACATACATGGTTATAGACCCCCAAGCTGATGCAAATAAAAAAGGGGGAGAATAAGAAGGGGGAAGCTAAAACTGACAAGGGGAACAGAGCAAAGGCAAGGAAAAGAAAGGAGAAGAATCTGGAAAGCAATTATTTGTAATAAATATAGCTCTGTAAAAATTGAAATAGCTAGAGTTATTTTTCACTTATGTATTTCTGTATCTTGTAATCCCGAACTTCATTGATGTTAAATATTATTAATAGCAGAAGCATATATAGTGAAAAATTACTACAAAAAATTGCTTCTAAAGTACAATCTGCAATAGTACTACAAAACCTTAGAAGCTAGAATTGAAAAATGTTGGGGGAGTTAAGGATGCTAAAACTATGGGGGAGTAAAAATAGCAAATGACTAAGTGTCAAGAATCATACTTAGGTCATAAAACCTCTTTTCCTTATGCTTAGATGTCTTACGTTTTTATTTCCATCAAATGGGGGAGATTGTTGGAAACAATGATCCGAAACAATAAATAACCCGAATTATGTTTGAAGAAAGCAATACACCTAAGTACAAAAAGACCTAAGTCATTATATCCGGATAATGGGACAAGTAAACAAAGACACTTAAGTCCAAAATAATTGTATCCGAACATATAACCAAAATATCCAAATTCCAAGACAGTTATTGAAGTGAAGATAATTACCTAAGCATGAAAGGAATGCATCCGGTTAGAGTTTGGAAAGGAAACAAACTGGTAACTCCTGGTATAACAGTATCCGGAGGAAGACTGATTGAATAGCATCCGGATATCAAGAGAAAGGATTATCCGGAAGACACAGTGATAAAGATAAAGGGAATAATTCAAAATAATTCTTTCCCTCCATCCTTATTGGTCTTCAGTTAAAGATCCTTTCCCCATATGCAAGATAAAAGCAAAAGCTAGCACTTTTCAGAAAAAAGGACAAAGGACTGACACAGGAAAGAGAAAAGGTAACAACCTTTTTCACATAGACCAATAAGAATGGTGTGTGGTACACACATTTCGGACTACTGATATAAAAATTAGTGAATCACTAAAATACAAGGAAAATAGTCACTCACAACTTTTCAGCCTCAATCCCAAGGACTCAAATAGGTCAAAATCTCTGTCTAACAGATTGATCAATGATTCCGGAAGCGCCATATATTACCTTTTCAAAGGTGAAGATTTATTTCATGTTCAACCACCCACAATGGCTACAATTATGATAGAAGCCTATAAAAGGGAAGCTTCACAAGTTGAGAAGGTGTTGGTTGATTTTGAGAAAGCATACACAAGAGAATTCGCCAAAAGCAATCAGTTACTTAATCCCTCCAAGAACCAATCCATTCAAAATCTGTTGTAAGGATTCCCAAGTTAAGTTATAAACTTGAGGAAGTCCAAAACCAAAACCTTTGTGAAAACCAAAGTGTAAAAGATCTCCTACTTGGGTGAGTAGTGAGATTGGAATATAGCTTGAAGTTGGTGCTTTGAGTGGGATCTCCCTGTAGGACTCAGCTTAGGTTTGGGTAGAAATCTAAGTGGTATATCCTGCCAAAGACAAAAAGGACTCAGCTAGGAGTTGGTGCTTCTAGTGGTATATCCTACATCCGGAAGGGGGTACTATTCGGAGACAAACTGCAAGGCTTGATTCCTGCCAGTTGGAAAGGAATCCACTAGTGGAAAAGCTCGGAGGAAGGAAATTCTGGGGACTGGAGAAGGCGAGGCCGAACCAGGATAAAACCACTGTGTTTGATTTTCTAACCTTTTACTTATTTGCGTCATATTTTATATCTGCATCATCCGGACCCACTACATCCGGAACATAATTAAACAAGCTACACAAATACTTTTTAAAGTCTATTAATTCCGCAAAAAAGGGTCATTCACCCCCCTTTGATCTTATTTAGACCCTCACAAGGACCAACAATAATTTACTTAATCGTTACGCCAGATGACAACATACCCTGTATCTATTTCATAAACGTCACACTACAATCATTTTCTGGTTATTATAAACACTAGCTATGGATAACGATATTCTCATATATAACACGTAGAATAGTTAAGCATCATATTGGTTAACGAAACCTGGATTCTCTCGCCAGGGGAGCAAACATGCTCAACACATGCACTTTATTATAAAAGGAAACTAACATATGTAGAATTATACATATTTCATAAGATATTAAGCTTCTTTACATATTTATTTAGGGTGTGTTTGACTGACATCCATAAATTGAAAGGAATACCTTTTTGATATATGCTTGCTTATTACAACTCGATGGAATAGAGTATGAAATGGAGTACTCCAAATTAGAGTATTCTATATCTGACCCCAATTTCTTTTGAGAAATGGAGTAAGGTTGACTTGCTATGGAAAACAAGTATAATCTAAAATTCAAATTGTAGACCGTTAATCCCTTATCTTATATTCCAAACAAAATAAACATGTTTCTATATCACAATAAAGACTTACATAACCTAAAAGTAATTTTACAATGAGATAAGTATGGAAATAAGATCCATTGAACATTAAAAGTAAATTGGATAGAACAGATTAATCCCCATATCCCCACATTAGTTTATACTTATCTAGTTATCTTATACAAACCGATTTGTGTATGTGTATTAGCAAATGTATTCCATTTGTTGATATTAAACCTTTTCAGCTTTTTTTAGATATCAAAAAGCTTTTCTATAGCTATATATATTAGTGTAGTGCCCGTGCGATACATAGATATGTCATTTGTAATAAATATATTAATGATAAGTTTAATTTGTTATATATATATATATACTAAAAATAGAAGATATGAAAATTATATTATTTTAGAATACAAAGAAGATATATTATTGATATGGAAGTAATTTAAAATATTCCATTATTATCCATAAGAAGGAGTAAGTACAATTACAAAATTTAAATTTTTTCTTAAATAGGATTATAATTTAAAATTTCTGCCGTTATCTTGATTTCCTGTTAAATAGTCGGTGAGAAAAAAGAGTCACATTAATTCCTAAATCTATCTTTTAAAATTTAATTTGTTGTAATTTTATTAAATATATATAGTGATAATAATGAAAATTTTTTAACTATTTCACTTGATCAAATAATTAAAAATTATTGAATTATTAATGTATCAACCTCCTGTTACTATATAGGCGGCTGTTATATAATTGATGTGGGGTCCATGTAATTAATATTTGATATAATATGTTTTATAGTTTTCTACCTATCATTAATATTTGATGTAATATGTTTCTTACTTATTTACCGTTTTTACCGTTGGATTTCTCTGTAAATAGGAATTCAATTTCTTCATTTGTGATATACCTCATATATAAGAAATAAAAGTTTCTCTCAAATTTTCTCTCTATTATTATAATTTTCTTCCATATATAGTCAATTTCCAATAGGTTATCAACATGAGCTTGCTCTATTGATCAAAAATATCACTAAATAAATCCAAAGTAAGGCATAATTATTTTATTTTCTATAAATATATATTATACCTATAATTTTTAATATGTCTAATATCAAAAGTTTGGACATTACTTCTCTTGATGTGTCGAGAAAAAATTACCTTACTTGGGTGCTGGATGCAGAAATGCATCTAGAATCAATGGATCTTAATAATACTATTATTGAAAATAATAAATATTACACCGCAGTACAAGGCAATAGCTCTAGATTTTCTTCATCGCCATCTTGATGAAGCACTTCAATCAGAATATTTGACTGTCAAAGATCCTGCAGATCTTTGGAGACAATTAAAGGAGAGGTTTCAACACCTTAAGAAAATATCTCTACCAAATGCCGAGTATGAATGGACAAACTTGAGGCTTCAAGATTTTGAATCTATTAGTGGATACAATTCTAAACTTTTTTAAATTACGTCCACATTAAGATTATGTGGAAAGGAAATAACTGATGAGGATTTATTGGAAAAAACATATTCTACTTTTCATTAGAATAATATGGTATTACAGGAACAATATAGGGCAAAAGATTATAAGAAATATAGTGAACTAATTACTGCTCTTCTCCTAGCAGAAAAGAGAAATCAACTCTTGTTGAAAAACCATGAATTATGACCTACCGGAACAAATCCATTCCATGAAGCGAATGCGATAATTCACAATAATTTTAATGGACGCATCCGTAGAAATGGTCGTGGTCGTGGTCGTGGTCGAGGTAGGGGTCGTGGTAATGGGCGTGGTAGAGGATATAATAATAACAATTTCCACCAGAAGTGGAAACATGCTAATAATAATAATAATAACAATAATTTCCATCCGAAGTTAAAAAATACAAATAACCACCAGAAGTGGAATAATCAAATTGAAAAATTTGATAAAAGAAATAATAGTCAATATGATGAAAATAAATGTCATAGATGCAGTATGAATGGTCATTGGTCAAGAACTTGTAGAACCGCTAAACATTTGGTAAACTTATACCAAGCATCCCTCAAGAAATGTACGGAACCAGAAATAAATTTTATATTGGATGATAATAACCCCACTAATGACCCTATTGATATCCCCAATATGGAGATGGATGATTTTCTGTTACCCACCACCAGTGGCAAGGAAAAATTTGAATAATTACTTCATATATTTTGCTTATGTAATATAATATAATTTTTATGTCATTTTTTATTTGCTTTTGTTATTATTGTTTAATCTACTTTTTATGCAATGTTTATTTATGAATAAATAATAATGCATATTTCATTTCTTCAATGAAGAAAATGAATTCTTTTCTAGTATTATATAACTTCAAGGAAAATGAAACAAATTTATGTATTGCAGATAGTACCACCACCCATACTATTATCAAAGAGGCAAGATATTTTAATAATCTTAAAAGGGGTTAAACTATTGTTAGCATAATATCGGGACAAACAAAAATAGTTGAAGGCTCCGGAAGAGCTAGTATTATCTTACAAAGGGGAATAAAACTTATCATAAATAATGCATTATTTTTCCCAAATTCTTATAGAAATTTATTAAGTTTTAAAGATATTCGCAGAAATGGATATCATATTGAAACTGTGAGCGAAGACAATAAAGAATGTCTTTATGTTATAAAAATAATTTCAAGTAAGAAATGTATACTTAAAAAATTTTATACTCTTCCATGTAGCTTATACTACACATATATTAATATGATTGAAGCCAATTTAACTATAAACCAGAAGTTTATAGATTTAGGTTCTTATAAAATTTGGCATGATGGACTGGGTCATCCTGGTTCGATAATGATGAGAAAAATTATTGAAAATTCACATGGGCATCCATTGAAGAACCAAAAGTTTCTTCAAAATAATGAATTATTTTGTGCTGCTTGTTCGCAAGGAAAATTAATAATAAAACCTTCTAGATGTAAGGTTGGTATAGAATCGCCAGCATTTTTAGAGCGCATACAATGTGATATATATGGACCAATTCATCCACCATGTGGACCATTTAGATATTTTATGGTTCTAATTGACGCTTCAACTAGGTGGTCACATGTATGCTTATTATCTTTACCAAAAATGGCATTTGCAAGGTTTCTTGCTCAAATTATAAGATTGCGGGGCACAATTGCCCGATTATCCTATTAAATCAATTCGTCTTAATAATGCTGGAGAATTCACATCCAAAACATTTAATGATTATTGTATGTCAATTGAAATAAAAGTTGGTCATCCTGTAGCATGTGTTCATACACAAAATGGTCTAGCAGAATCATTTATTAAACGTCCGCAATTAATTGTACGACCGCTAATTTTGCAAACAAATCTCCCTACTACAGTTTGGGGTTATGCAATATTATGTGCAACATCTCTTATATGTTTAAGACCAGTAAGTTATCATGATCATTCTCCATTACAATTAGCTTCTGGCCATGAGCCTAGTATTTCTCATCTTAGAGTTTTTGGTTGCGTAGTATATGTGCCCATTGCTCCACCATAAAGGACTAAAATGGGTCCTCAATGGAGATTAGGAATTTATGTTGGCTATGAATCCCCTTCAATAATTAAATATATTGAGCCATTAACTGGCGATATGTTTACTGCACGATTTGCAGATTGTCATTTTGATGAAACCACTTTCCCAAAATTAGGGGGAGAGAATACGAGCCCAATTTTGAAAAAGAAAATAATATCGAATGCTTCATCACTTTCTCATATTGATCCTAAATCAAATTATTATGAACTAAAAGTTCAGAGAATAATACATCTTCAACATTTAGTAAATCGATTGCCTGATGCACTCACTATTCATAAAAGAGTAACGAAATCGCATATACCAGTAGTAAATATGCCAATTCGTATTGAGATTCCTAAAGAACAACCTACGGATAATACTCTAACATGCCTGAAGCGTGGACGACCTATTGGTTCAAAGAATAAAAATTCAAAAAGGAGGAGAGTTATTGTTAATAAAGATATTCCTATTGAGGATATAAATATAAATGCACTTCTGGAAGATGTGCAAGCACCTGAAGTGCAAATACCTGAAGCTATTGAAAATGAAGAAATTCAAATAAATTATATCAATACTAAAAGAAGATGGAATCGCAATAAAATAGTTATACACTATATTTTTTCATATAATGTTGCGATCAATGTTAAAAATGAAAATGTGGATCATGAGCGAACATCTATTGAAGAATGCCAAAGTAGAAATGATTGGCAACAATGGAAAGTAGCAATTCAAGCAGAACTGAATTCTTTTGAAAAACTGCCTCAATTGTATAATAGCCTGCATAGTAACAGACGGCTGATACATCAATTATTCACACTTATCCTTTGATGTATCATTTGTCGTGAATGGGACACTGCCTTGTTAAAAACCTTACTAAGAAAAAACCCAATGGGATAAAAACCTCAGTTGAAGGAAAAAAGAGTACAGTGTTTAATCCCTCTGTTCACGAGTTAACTAAAGATCCTTAAGACGATGCATTCCAATGCTGTAAATCAATTTCTTGAAAGTTGAGGAAGGTAAAGCCTTGGTAAACAAATCTGCTAAATTATTACAAGAGCGGATCTGTTGAATACTGATTTCACCATTCTTTTCCAGACCATGAGTGAAGAAAAATTTTGGTGAAATATGCTTTGTTCTGTCTCCTTTAATATAGCCTTCCTTCAATTGAGCAGTAGAAGCAGCATTATCTTCATATATTATCGTCGGATCTTCCTTGACCGTAACTTTTCCACATGCTTGTTCGATATGTTTGATTAATGATCTCAACCACGCACATTCACGACTTGCCTCGTGAATCGATATTAACTCCACATGATTTGAGGAAGTAGCTGTAATTGTTTGTTTTGTCGATTGCAAGATATAGCTATTCCTCCATAGCCCGTCTCAGATCGAGCTTTGTGTGGGTCGGATAAATAACCCGCATCCGTAAATCCAACTAATTTAAGCTTAGACTCATATGAATAAAATAAGCCTAAATCAGTAGTTCCTCGAAGGTAGCGCATTATATGTTTAATTCCATTCCAATGTCATCTTGTAGGTGCACAGCTGTATAAATTAATGGAGAATACAATGTCTGGTCTCGTGTTATTACCAAGATACATCAAGCACCTATTGCACTTAGATATGGTACTTCAGGACCGAGAACTTTTTCATTATTTTCTCTAGGATAAAAAACATCCTTTTTCACATAGAGTGATCGTATAACCATTGGGTTACTCAATGGATGTGCTTTGTCCATATTAAATCATTTTAGAATCTTTTCTGGGTAGTTTGATTGATGCACTAAAATTCCTTTTTCAAGGTGCTCAATTTGTAAACCATGACACAATTTTGTCTTTCCAAGATCTTTCATCTCAAATTCTTTCTTTAAAGAATCCATTGCTTTTGGAATCTCTTCTCGAGTTCTAGTAATATTCAAATCATCAATATAAATTGAGATGATAATAAAATTAGATCCTAATTTTATTATAAAAACACATGGACAAATTAGATCATTTTTATATCCTTCTCTTAATAAATATTCACTGAGATGGTTATACCACATGCACCCAGATTGTTTTAATCCATATAAGGATCTTTGTAACTTTATCGAGTAAAGTTCTTGTGTTCTATATTTTTCGGGCAGCTTTAATCCTTCAGGGATTTGCATATAAATATCATTATCAAGCGAACCATAAAGGTAAGCTGTGACAACATCCATCAAGTGCATTTGAAAATTTTCTTGCACTGCAAAACTAATAAGATATCTGAAAGTTTTTGCATCCACCACAGGAGAATATGACTCCTCATAGTCTATCCCAGGTCTTTGAAAAAAACCTTGTGCAACTAATCTGGCTTTATATCTTATTATTTCATTTTCTCATTTATCTTTCCAATAAAAACCCATTTATTACCGACAGGTTTTACGTCCTGTGGTGTTCGAACTACTGGTCCGAATACTTTGCGTTTTTCAAGAGAATTACGCTATGCTTGAATTCCTTCTTTCCATTGTTGCCAATCATTTCTACTTTGGCATTCTTCAATAGATGTTGGCTCATGATCTACATTTTTATTTTCAATATTGATCGCAACATTACATGAAAAAATATGGTCTATAACTATTTTATTGCGATTCCATCTTCTTTTAGTATTAATATAATTTATTTGAATTTCTTCATTTTCAAAAGCTTCAGGTATTTGCACTTCTTCCGAAAGTGTATTTATATTTATATCCTCAATGGGAATATCTTCATTATCAATAACTCTCCTCCTTTTATAATTTTTATTCTTAGAGCCAATAGGTCATCCACGCTTCAAGCGTGTTAGAGTATTATCCGTAGGTTATTCTTCAGGAATCTCTATACGAATTGGCGCATTTACCGCCGATATATGCGATTTTGTTACTCTTTTAGGATTAGCGAGTGCATCAGGAAATCAATTTGCTAAATGTTAAAGATGGATTATTCTCTGAACTTCTAGTTCAGAATCATTTGATTTAGGATCCATATGCTAAATTGATGAAGCATTTCATATTATTTTATTTCCCAAAATTGAGCTCTTATTCTCCCCCCTAATTTTGGAAAAGTGCTTTCATCAAAATGATAATCTGCAAATCGTGCAGTAAACATATCGCCAGTTAATGGCTCAAAATATTTAATTATTGAAGGGGATTCATAGCCAACATAAATTCCTATTCTCCTTTGAGGACACATTTTAGTCCTTTATGGTGGAGCAATAGGCACATATACCGCGCAACAAAAGACTCTAAGATGAGAAATACTAGGCTCATGGCTAGAAGCTAATTGTAATGGAGAATAATCATGATAACTTACTAGTCTTAAATGTGTAAGAGACGCTGCATGTAATATTGCATAACCCCAAACTGTAGTAGGGAGATTTGTTCGCAAAATTAGCGGTCGTGCAATTAATTACAAACGTTTAATAAATGATTCTGCTAGACCACTTTATGTATGAACATATGCTACAGGATGCTCAACTTTCATTCATTGACATACAATAATGATTAAATATTTTGAAAGTGAATTCTCCAGTATTATCAAGACGAATTGATTTAATAGGATAATCAGAAAACTGTGCCCGTAATCTTATAATTTGAGCAAGTAACCCTGTAAATGCCATATTTCGTGAAGCTAATAAGCATACATGTGACCAGCTAGTTGAAGCGTCAATTATAACCATAAAATATCTAAATGGTTCATATGGTGGATGAATTGGTCCACATATATCACATTGTATGCACTCTAAAAATGCTGGCGATTCTATTCCATCCTTACTTCTGGAAGGTTTTATTATTAATTTTCCTAACCAACAAACAACACAAAATAATTCATTATTTTGAAGAAACTTCTGGTTCTTCAATGGATGCCCATGTGAATTTTCCATAATTTTTCTCATCATTATCGAACTAGGATGACCCAATCGATCATGCCAAATTTTATAAGTATCTGAATCTATAAACTTCTGGTTTATAGTTAAATTGGCCTCAATCATATTTATATATGTGTAGCATAAGCCACATAAAAGAGTATAAAATTTTTCAAGTATACATTTCTTACTTGAAATTATTTTTGTAATATAAAGACATTCTTTATTTGTCGTCGCTCACAGTTTCAATATGATATTCATTTCTACGAATATCTTTAAAACTTAATAAATTTATGTGAGAATTCGGGGAAAATAATGCATTATTTATAATAAATTTTGTTCTTCTTTGTAATATAATACTAGCTCTTCCGGAGCCTTCAACCATTTTTGTTTGTCCCAATGTTGTGGTAACAATAGTTTCACCCCTTTTAAGAGTATTAAAATATCTTGCCTCTTTGAGATTAGTATGGGTGGTGGCACTATCTATAATACATAAATTTGCTTCATTTTCCTTGAAGTCATATAATACCGGAAAAAAAATTCATTTTCTTCATTGAAGAAACGAAAGATGCATTATTATTTATAAATAAACATTACATAAAACGTATATTAAATAATAATAACAAAAGCAAACCAATAATAAGATAAAAATTATAATATATTAATTAAGCAAAATATATTAAGTAATTATTCAATTTTTTTTCTTCCCACTGGTTCTGGGTAACAGAAAATCATCCAACTCCATATTGAGGATATCAATAGGGTCGTTAGTGGGGTTATTATCATCTAGAAAAAGAGTACATTGTTTACTCCTCATGTGAGATTCTCCTTCACAGAGATAGAATAGATACTTTGCCCTCGATAATAATACCGAAATGGTAAAATAACAGATTTGAGATTTCTGTTTTCTTTTATTTTTAGTTCATAACTCCATTTTTCTACATATTTGATAATGTAAATTGAATTCACTTATTGATACTAATATAAGTTAATTATGATAAATGTTTTTTGCACATTTTGTTTCGTGAAAAACAATTTTCTTTGTTAAAATATTTACCATTGAAAATTATATATTTTTCACTGTTTGGTATATATATTATAAATAGAAATTTTTAAAATAAGAAATCAGCAATTGAATAATTACGGTAAATGAATATAAGTAATATGTTTTCTCTCTCCATTATAAAATAACTTTCCCTAGAGAGATGCATTTTCCCTTATTTTTAAATTATTTTCCTTTGCCTTGAAAACTTTTTTTCATTGATTTATTTTCCTATAAAGTCACAAACAAAAGAAAATAAGGAAAACATATATCGAACAAATATTTTCTGCAAAAAAAATTAATGAAAAGTTTATACTGAGGGAAAAAATCGAAGTATCTTTGATGACTATTCTGTTATTTCACTTATTTTCAGCTTGAGGACATATTATGCAGTTCATTATTATTATTATTATTATTATTATTATTATTATTATTATTATTATTATTATTATTATTATTATTATTATTATAATTATAAAAAGTAATAGTTAAAATAATTAATATTTAATCGTGATATAATAATATTAAGAATAATAGTAACAGAATTATTATAATTATAACAATTATCATTTATAACATTTAATTGTTAATATGGTAAACTTTAAAGAAGTATCTTGTGGTTTCACTCATTTATAAAACGGGGTATGAGAATTTTTTTTTGCAAAATGGGGTCTGTAGTTTTAAAATTTTTGCAAAAGGAGGCCTATGGTTTCAGAATAGTGGTGTTGCATTGAATATTTTAAATAATTCAATATTCTAATAATTTAACCTTATTATTTAAAAAATATACGTCAGAATTTGAGTAATTTTCTGAGATTTTTTTTATGATTTTTTAAAGCTTGTTATCATAATTTATTTTAAAAAATATTTGCACTATTCAAAAAATTTCAAAATTTCTCACTGATGTGTATTATATTTTTAATAACCATCTCGCAAAAATTAAAATAAAAACAAACAAAATCGCTCCTTTTCGTGACATAATTAAATATTGAGAATCTTTTATTTGCAATTTTTTTTAAACCACAGACCTCATTTTATAAAAAAAATTACTCAGATCCCATTTTACAAATGAGTGAAACTACATGGTACTTTTTTTAAGTTTACCCTGATTAATAATATGATTAAATTCATAATTATTAGCTGACAAGAATGAACCCCTTGTCTATCGTGGCAAAGGCTTAGCCCAGTAATCGAGTCTTGAAGTTATGATCCTAAAGATAATAGCTTTGAGTCCAACGTATGGGTAGTGTGAGATAGAGTCTAAAAAAAAACCCTTGTCTGTCGTGACTAATTTCAGCTTGATTTGAGCTTAGCCAATTATGAGAATCCAAACCTGTCAAAATAAGGAAAAAAATCCTTTCAAAATAAGGACTCAATTGGGTTAAATCAGAACAAATTATTTTTATTGTTATTTAATAAGAACGAAATTCTATTTTATGTGCTTGAAATTGATTCCACTAAGCTTTTTATATCTTCCTTCGTATCCAACCTTTCCTATATATATTTTGCAAATTGGTTTAGTTATAATTCACCTTAGTAATCATCAAGCTTTTAAAATTTGGCTGTTCTGCTTAACTTTTCTTTTACAAAACAATGTAGTTGTTTATGCTTTTCAAACCAATCATATAGCTTTTCTAATTTACTAATAATTGTTATTCCAAAATGTTCATTTTTCGAGGTTTTCTAATTACTGAATAGCTGATTCATTATTAAACTATTTAATAAATTTTACAAAAATTATAAATGCTATTATGCTTATATTATAAATATATAAGTATATAAGTATAAATACTATTGTTATTCCAAAAGTATATTTTTTTTAATTAAAAAGTATGATATCTATTATGAAGGATATTTCCATGTTGGAGAGAGATGTCTTTAGATGGATGAAGGCTATTGTAACTATTGTTGGAATATATTTTAAATATGTGACATCATTAACATATAAGCTACCTATTATAGTATTTTATTTCTAGTATATATGATATATGGTGATGGCTAGCTAGTAGTCATCCCTCCATTTGTCGTTACTCTCAAACAAAATATAACCTAATAAGTGTACAATATTTTATAGTAAAAACCTTCTCTCCAGGGTACCAAAAATTGCTAGTAGTCATCTCTCGATGTGATGTAGCCTCAAATGACGTATGGCAACACAAGAAAGATGTAAGATCAAACCTTTATAACATTTTCTCGAGGACGAGATAAATTTTTTGTGACATAATAACAACTAAAGGTTCTTAGGTTGTTCAATTATGTCAATTTCTTCTTTTCCCTCCCTTAGTTTATTTCCTTTGTAATAATGATTACAGTTGTATTATGGTGAATGGTTAATTAAACATGTAAGGAATTTTTTTAATAACATGCTTACTTATTATTATTATTATTATTATTATTATTATTATTATTATTATTATTATTATTATTATTATTATTATTATTATTATTATTATTATTATTTGGTGAACTTGTGAAATATATTAGCTCAACAAAACTGTCAGTACAATAATAGGCTACACAGCCACTCAACTTTCTGCAGAAATCCTATACAAGAATTCTATCGTATACTGATCTATCTGCATCAGTTTTGACCCTTTTACTATATAAGCACATGCGGCTTTTAATTACAAACTGAACCTGCTTAAAACAAGAATCAACAGACGGACAGTAACGAGAGAAAACGCGGGAATTTCTGCTATGCCAAACTACATAAAAAAATCGCCTGGACAGCAGTTTACCAAACAGCCATGATAAATCTTTTAGGAACAAAGCTTTGTGTTAAAAATGAAATGAACTGAAAAATATGAACTAAAGGATGAATAAAATAATTGATATTGTATTATCGATTTGTGAATAATCAACTATATGTACATGTATTTATAGTATACAAAATCACCTATAAGAAAATGAAACAAACAAATCAACATAAATACAATTAATTATAAATAATCTTCCAAATCAACATTAATCCTAATTATTGATATTATTCCTAATTTAGACTGATTAGGAATAATCTCATATAGGAAAATATTAATATAGGATTCTTAATACTCCCCCTCAAGTTGGTGAGTGAATATTCTGAACACCCAACTTGTGTCGCATTGTTAAGAACTTATCTTTCCTTAGTGGCTTTGTAAAAATGTCTGCAAGTTGGTGACGAGTTGGTACATATGAAGGACTGATTATTCCTGCCTGCAGCTTCACTCGCACAATATGGCAATCGACCTCAATGTGCTTTGTACGCTCATGAAACATGGGGTTTGCTGCAATGTGTAGTGCTGCCTGATTATCGCAAAATAGTGGTGTGGGAACATCACACAAGACTTTCAAATCTTGTAATAAATAACGTAGCCATACTAGCTCCAAACCTACATTAGGCATTGCACGATATTCTGCTTCTGCTAATGATCTTGATACATTGGTCTGTTTCTTTGACTTCCACGAAATAAGAGAAGAACCGAGGAAGACGCAATAACCTGAAACTGATCTTCGAGTTGGTCGACATCCTGCCCAATATGAATCACAATATGCCTTAAGTGTGAGATTATTTTTGGATGGCAGTAACAAGCCTTGTCCTGGAGATCCGTTGATGTATTTAAGGATACGAATTGCAGCAGCCCAATGTGGTGAGATTGTATGAATTGACTTAATATTTGAACTGCAAACACTATGTCAGGTCTAGTGACTGTAAGGTATATTAACCTTCCTACAAGCCGTCTATACTTGGATGGATCTTTCAATAGTTTGCCATCATCTACAGTTAACTTTGAATGTTACTCCATTGGAATTTTTTCTGGTCGAGCACCTGTAAGCCCTGTATCTTGCAAAATATCAAGTGCATATTTTCTTTGGGACATGTAAATTCCTGATTTGGAATGAGAAAACTCAATCCTTAAAAATATTTTAAATCACCAAGATCTTTAATGCGAAAACGTCAAAGTAAGCATTCTTTGAGGTGCTGCATTTCTTTGAGGTCATTCCCAGTCAAAAGGATATCATCTACATAGATTAGAATGGCAATGAATGAGGACCCTTCATTCTTTGTGAATAAAGAATAGTCTGCTTAGGACTATTGGTAACCAGCTGTTTGAATCACATCAGAAAATGTAGAGAACCAATTACGAGAGGCTTATTTGAGGCCATATAATTATTTATTGAGTCGATATACAACATTCTCCCCTTGTCGAAGATGCCCAGGTGGCAAGTCCATGTAGACAACTTCATGTAAGCTACAATGTAAGAATGCATTTTGTACATCGAATTGATGAATGAACCAGTCTCTCGCGGCCACTACAGTGAGAAGGCATCTAAGAGTTGTAAGTTTTGCTGCGGGTGAAAAAGTCTCTCTATAATCAATCCCTTCAACTTGTGTGTACCCCTTTGCTATAAGGCATCCTTTATATCGTTCAATGGTGCCATTAGATAGATATTTGATTTTATAGACCCATTTGCAACCGATAGGTTAGTGACCTGTTGGGAGTGGGGTTATTGTCCATGTTTTGTTGAGTTGTAAGGCCGTTAACTCCTCTTCCATTGCTTGCTTCCATTTTGGATCAAGGATAGCTTGAGCATATGAGGTGGGTTCTTTAGTGCCTATGATGTTAGCTAGAAATGTACCATGTGTAGGAGTAAAATGAGAATAAGAAAGAAAGTTTTGAAGGGGATACCTGGTTGATTTTGACAGTTGTTAACTAGAGTCAAAAAGATTAGCTTGATATCCCATCACGTAGTCTTGATGCTAGGTAGGGGCCTGTCTGGTGCAATCAGAGCGACTAATGGAAGGAGATTCTAGTGTTGCAGGTGTGTTTGAGGGTGGATTTTCTAGTATGGATGGAGGAGGAAAATTCACGATATCTAAATTTTCTGATATGGAAGGACTGATTGATGGATCTGAATATGGTAAATCAAGAGCTAAATTTGGTAAGATAGTGTATGTATCGGATGAGGATGTTGTTGTGGATTTATTAAGAAAGGGAAAGATATTTTTATGGAATGTAACATCTCGACTAACAAGGAATGTGCCATTTTCCATATCAAACAATTTATACCCTTTTTTATTATTTAGATATCCAAGAAAGATGCACTGTCGAGCTCGAGATTCAAATTTTTGTTTAGGTGAAACAACAGCTGCACAACATAAACAACCGAATACCTTCATATGAGAGAGATGGGGGTTAATTATATAGGAGTTCAAATGGAGATTTATTTTTCAATAGAGGTGAAGGTAAATGATTAATTATGTATGTTGCGGTCAAAACATATTCACCCTAAAATTCTAATGGCAAATGTGATTGAAACAATAATGCTCGTGCAGTGTTAAGAATGTGTCTATGTTTGCATTCTGCTACCCCGTTTTGTTATGGTGTGTAGATATAAGTACGTTAAAATTCGATGCCATTCTTGTAAAAGAAGGCTTTCAAGGAAAGGAATTCTGGGCCATTGTCAACTCGAATTATTTTGATTAAGGCATGAAATTGAGTTTTTGCAAAAGTGATGAATGACTCTTACAAGTGTTGTGTTTCAGATTTTTGATTCATCAGGAATAACCATGTGCACCTAGTAAAATCATCAACCATGGTGAGAAAGAAACGTGCCCCTGAATGTGTTGGAACTTTGTGTAGACCCCAAATATCGCAATGTAACAAGTCAAAAGGAGAATGAGATTGTATTGTGCTTAATGGAAAAGGTAATCTTGTTTGTTTTGGTGTAGGACATACATGATAATTATTATGATCGTAAATAGAATTTTTATTTAAAGGTTGTGATGATGAGATAAGCTTAAGAACCTTATGAGATGGGTGCCCAAGATGCATATGCCACAAATCAGGGATGTGAGATGCTTGGAATGATTTTGGCAGGTATTTTAATGGAGACATGTAATACAGACCATCGCATTGTTCACCTGAGCCAATCATCCTCCCCATAGTCAAGTCCTGCAAAATACAACCATTCGAGAAAAAGACAACATAACAATTTAATTGATTAGTCAATTTACTAGCAGAAATGAGGTTTAAATTGAAAGATGGAACACAAAGAACATTTTTTAGTGTGATATCATTATTAAAATTGATTGTGCTTATGGAAGTGATAGGTGCAGTTGAGTCTGTGGGAAAATTAACGAGTGGAATTGGGGATGGTGATGTGTTAGAAAATAGATGTGAATCAGCTGATATATGATCGGTGGCTCCGCTATCCAAGATCCAAGCTTTTGTGAAAACAGAATTGATTGAGGCATTAGGAGTCAACATACCTGATGCACTTGCAAATGATTTACCTTTACCAGAATTATTTGCCATGGTAGTATATGCAATAAATTAGACTTTTGAAACATTAAGATCACTGCTCTAGTACCATGTTAAAAATGAAATGAACTGAAAAATATGAACAAAATGATGAATAAAATAATTGATATTGTATTATTGAGTTGTGAATAATCAACTATATGTACATGTATTCATAGTATACAAAATCACCTATGAGAAAACAAAACAAACAAATCAACATAAATACAATTAATTATAAATAATCTTCCTAATCAACATTAATCCTAATTATTGATATTATTCCTAATTTAGATTGATTAGGAATAATCTCATATAGGAAAATATTAATATAGGATTCTTAATACATTTCATCCATAGAGGCCATTGAAGCATATCAGGGAACAAAATATTAACCCCCAGCCAGCACACTACTTTGCGGGATAGATTTTACGAAAACAAGCACTCAAGGAAAAGATAGGAATGACTTTCATTCACACTCATATAAATAGGACAAATAACATCTTCAATCTGCAAAAAGCAAGCTAGATTATCTCTAGCCAGCAATTTCCATTGAACTACAAGCCAGAAAATAAACCGATGTTTTGGAAGCGCCATGGAGAACCAGACTTGCTTACAAAACGAAAAATTTTGGGGAGATTTTATAAGCAAACTATAACATTTAGTAACTTTATAATTGCCACTAACCACACAACACCTCAATATGTCCTCAAGAACAAATCTGAGCTTGATTAATTTCCTCCAATTCCAGCTACCATCTCCTCTGAAATTATCAGCCCATAAATCTTTTTGCTTAATATAAAAGGTATGGACCCATTTCAGCCGCAATGAGTCTTGCTTAAACATGATTGCCTATAGTTACTTACCTATGGCAGCAGTATTCCATTTCAGACCATCCTTGAAACCCAGTCCGCCTACATTCTTAGGCAAACACACTTTCTTCTAAGAAATATTATGCATTTTAAGAGTATTATCTTTTTCCCCCTGCAAGAAATTCCTACACAACTTATCAAATTCTGTGGTGACAGATTGGGGAATACAAAAGATGCTCATCCAATAAGAGCGAATACCAAAGAGAATAGAATTAACAAGTTGAGCTCGGCCTGCAAAAGAAAGATGTCTTGTACCCCAACAAGTAATGACACTCCTAACTCTGTCCAACAGACATGCACAATCATGTTTAGTCCATTTAGTGGGCTTGATGGGAACACCGAGATATCCCATAGAAAAATACCCATATCTACTCCTACTAAGGCCAAAAGCCTCTCCTGTACAATTTCATCCACACCGCAAAAATATATTGATAACTTAGATTTATTGATCACCAAACCTGATGCATCAGAAAAGAGTTGGAAAACTTCCAGCAGAGAGGAGACGACATTTTCACTCACCTTGCAAAGCAATATCAAATCATCCGTAAAACACAAAGCAGTCAATCTTACTCTCTTATAACCAGGATAAAATTTAAGTGAAGAGAAGCGAGTATACCACATCAGGATCCTTGTCAAGTATTCCATAATCAACACAAATAGAAGAGGAGACATTGGGTACCCTTGTCTAAGCCCTTTTTCCCCTCAAAATCCCCTTGCATACGACCATTGAACAATAAAATGTAATGGGAACTTCTAAGGCAATTCATGATCCACTTAACAAATTTAGCAAGAAACAATATGGCATTGAGCAAATTTTCCAAGAAATCCCAAGAGACAATATCATAGGCTTTACTCAAATCAATTTTAAACATATACCAAGAAGACATGTGAGCTCGTCCATATACTCGAAGAAGATCCTGAATTATAAAGACATTATGGGCAAGGCATCCACCATTAACAAAAGCACATTGATTACCATTCACAAGACATGTAAGACAACATTGAGCCTATTGCAAACAAGCTTTGCAACACATTTGTACAAAGTACTACAATGCACAATAGGCCGAAAATCACTAGCAGTAGACGGATTAGCATTTTTAGGAATCAGAATAAGAGTAGCGGCAGAGAATACCTTCAGCATATAACTAGTTGCAAAAAATTCCCAGACCGCTGCCACAACTTTTTTGCCAATAGTGCACCATGATGCTTTGAAAAAGCCCGCTCCAAATCCATCAAGGCCTAGGCTTTTATTACTGTCTATACTGAACATTGCCCTCTTTATTTCTTTGCATGAGAACGGCTTCATAAGTTCTAGCTGCTGGTCCAGGTTAAGGACAAGCCCTTGAAGAATCATTTTTGAGTCAATTGGGCTAGAAGTGGAGCTAGTAGAGCCCATAAATGTCTTGAAGTGATAGAGGAAGTATTACTTCACCTTTTCAAAATCATCAACTCGTACTCTCTTGTCAAAGCAAGAAAGGATTCGATTCTGTAACCCCTACTCTTGATAGAAGCGTGGAAATAACATGTACTATCATCGCCTAATTTCAACCATGTAACTTTACTTTTTTGTTGCAAAAATTTTTCACGTGCAAT
Organism: Euphorbia pulcherrima; assembly: GCA_947683365.1. Classification (NCBI taxonomy): domain Eukaryota; kingdom Viridiplantae; phylum Streptophyta; class Magnoliopsida; order Malpighiales; family Euphorbiaceae; genus Euphorbia; species Euphorbia pulcherrima. Next base: position 77,424,506 of record CANTUS010000014.1, read on the forward strand.
GCTAGAAGGATGATAATTAGAAATAGCCATTTTTTCTTTCAAAATAAGCTCTATATTATTAGGGGCAATTTGGAGTAAATACTAAATATTGGAGACCTCTTGTTCAGCCTTCCTAAAGTTAATCTCAACATCTCCTATCACTTCTTTATTGAGCTTGCTAAACTTCCTTCTCAACTTATAAAGTTTCTCGACAACCTGCTATAACATAGACCCTTGGGCCAAAGAATTCCAAACTGTATTAACTAGCTCTTTATAATCAACATGATCTATCCACATATTAAAGAACATAAATGGTCTAATACCACTATCATTAGGACAAATACATTTATGAAACAAAAAGCAATGGTCCGAAACAGCATTGGTATGATAAGAAGCAAAGCAGGAATCAAAAGTATCACACCATGCCTCATTGGAGTAAACCCAATCAATTTTAGAAAAGGTTCTATTTGTACCCTCCTGCCTATTGGACCATGACAGTTGTGGCCCTACACATCTCACTTCTGCCATGAATGCCTTTTAAAGCCAGTCAATGCCATCTGCAATGTCACTGTAATTAATGGGATTCCCACCAAGTTTGGCATCTATTAAGAATATAGTATTGAAGTCTCCCCCAACTAGCCAAGGAGAAGAGGTAGTAAAATGTAATAAATTCTCCCATAAAGCCTTCTTATCTCCAACTGTATGAAGCCCATAGACTGCTGAGAATAAGAAAGAACTAGAGACACACAAAATTTGAATAGAATAATGAACAATCTGAGGAGAGGAAAACTCTATAGAGACATTGAATTAAACCCTTCTCTATAAGAGAAGAATCCTCCCACCATGATGAGCCTCAAGATTGAAGAATGAATTCCATCCTCGAAAGAACTTATTGACAAACACCTCAATAGTGACCTTATTCAACTTGGTTTTAAGCAAAACACACATCTCAACTTTATTTATTTGGCAAACCTCCTTAATAGCCCTCTGCTTCCTAGAGCTATTTAGTCCCCGTACATTCCACATTAGGAGGCATCTTATCTAATAAATCAAATTTTACTTTTCCTGACTTACCCTTCTGAATAATCACAACTGTAGGCATAACATGTTGACTATTAGACTCATTTCTCTTCTTTCTATTAGTGGCAATCCAGCCTTCATTATCTTTCACTACCAAAACTAGACTAGCAACAATATTAGAATCTAAACCATAATATTAGAATCTAAACCACACTCTGTTACTTGTTTCTCAATCTCCTAGACAATCAGCTAATTCTCTTACTAAGGGGGTTTCTCTTCCTTCTTCTTGCAAGAATTAACACAATGGCCCAAGCCTTGAATATTTTTGCATCTAACCGACGCCCAGTCATACTCTACTATTTGATCGACAATTTATCCACACTCAATGACAAATTTAATCACATCAGTAAAGACTCACTAATTTCCATCTCAATCAAAATTCTGGCAAAGATCAACCAAGTCCTATCCTTTATAACCCTATCAGTCCTTAAAGGGGTGCCTAATAGGTTATAGATGGCGCTGAGTGATTTCTCACTCCAATACTTCACTGGCAGATTTGGCAATCTCACCCAAACTGGAACAGTCTTGATTCCTTTTAACACATCTACATCACCAGTCCATGGCTGAAACACAAGAGGTTTCTGGTCAAAAAAACCATATACCATGCTCAATATTACGATCCCTAGAAGCAAAATTCCCAAACTTCACAACAAATTGATTATTGTCTAAATGAATTACCTGACAACCCTAAAACATCCCCAAACTTGTTTAACAAAACCTTTAAAAATAACAAATGGAGGTTTCAAACCAAGCACAACACAAACAATGAAATCATTCCAGTCAATTATTTCAGAAACTACATCAACAGGGTCAATGAAACATAACTTCTTACCTTCCTTGATAATTGGAGGGATACATGACAGTTTCTCTCCAAGTAGATCTAATTTTGAAGAACGAAAGTCCTTCCAGACTTTTTTAGCTTTATGTTGAAAGTTCTCCTGCAGTATTTCTTCCACTCTCACATTAGTTTGTTTTGATTCAGCATTCTGGCCAATCTCCTTAGTAGCAGGAGAAGCACTAGATGAAGAAGGAACATAAACAACTGGAAAAGGAGCTACAGATTTACCTTCCTGACGTTCAGAGTCAGGCAAAGCATCAGATCCGGCAACTAATTTCAATAGAGTGCTCTTCCGCTTGGGTCTACCCCTTTTCGCCATAGCAAGAGAGGGAAACCTAGCGAGAATAAAATATTATTATTATTATTATTATTATTATTATTACCGTCATCTCAATTATGTGACCCAATGACATGCAAAAAGTTTATTTTGACGCTAACTTGGTTTTCTAAACTTTCACAAATTTTCAATGTCATTCTTGACTTTACAAAAACTGCTAATTTGGAAATAAAATCTGGTGTCCCCAGACTGGAGTACTCTTCCATGTCTCTCCATTCATCCTTGGCCATGTAACATATTTGTTGGAAAGAGAAACTAAAAAGAATATAATAAATATAAAAATAAACACAAGGCAACAATTGAATGGGGGATATAGAAGGGGGCACGATTTTGGAAACAATAGATTTAAATCCGTGAAAACTAACGCACTTTTACCAAATTTAAAGTGAAAATTAATACTTTTGAGATTTAAGGGAGATAGCAAGCATTTAGTGTCAAATACTTCAAGCTAACTATAGAAGTATACAGATTTTCATTAGACTCATCATGTTGTCATTCTACTATTGGACTTCTCATTAACGAAGCAATATGTATAACATTTTGAGTCCCTTTATAACCCTAACTTGAAATGCATGTACCCACCAATTATGAATAACTCAATTGATACCCCTCTTACAGGGCCGGCTATTAGGGGGAGCAGGGTGAGTGACCGCTCAGGGCCCCGAGTTTTCGAGGGGCCCAAATTATAGTTTCGGTATAGTATAAGTATAGATGATTTTTTATATATACATAATCTTGAATGCAATGTGCATGAATGCTGCTGTGGCCCAGCGGTAGAGCATCTGATTACGCGACCAAGCTTGCGCGGGTTTGATTCTTAGGTCTCCTTTTTTATATTTCTCACCTTTAATCCCCTTTTGTCCTTCAAAATTGATTCATTAGCAGCTAAAATAGAGAATTGAACAATACTATTCTTCAAAATCAATAATTTTTTCTTTTTAATTTTATAAAATCTAAAATATATAAATAAAAAATATAATTGACCTATCTTTATTTACGTATTAAAAATAAAAATGATACGATATAAATATTTAAATAATACCTGGTTGTGTTTTATGTTGTACTTTAAGTTTTTCAAAGTAAAAAATATACAAGAATTTCATTTTTCTAATATTACTTAGTAATGAGTTAGTATAAACATTTTCAATAAGATTTTTTCGATTTTGTTATTAGTTTAAGCTTATTGATTGTTTGACTAATTAAACCATATGATTTTTCTCACAAATAAATAATTTTCTATTCAATTTTTGTTTAGTATTTTAACTACAAATGTAAAGTTAGTGTCACATATTGAGTGTAAAGTTTTAATAGATACTTTTGTATTTAAAAAATCACAATTTTTGTTAAATTATTTTGATATATATTTTAGAGATTATAATGCCGTATTTTAAATAAAACAAATTTATCAAACAAATTTTAAAGCAAGTCTACTATTATATCTTTCAAAGATATCAATAAAATCGATAATGTGATTTTAGATAAAATAAATTTTGTATAGATTTGATTGTAATTTTCTTTGAAAAATACTTGTATAATCATATTTTTCAATTGATAATATTCTAGCTTTATATAAAATAATTGAACAATTTTTTTTGTTGTTTCTAAGTGAAATTTTGAATTTATTTTCTGAAATTTTTTTCATATTTTCATTGCATCAAGGCCCTTATTTCATTTTTTGCTCAAAGCCTCAAATATTTTCGAGACTGTCGTGCCCTCTTACAATGGAAGTGTAAAGGTGTGGGTTTAACACTTAATTTCTTCAAAAAAAATCATATTAATAAAAAAGAAATGAATATATCGCTATAATTTTATTTTGAAATATATAAAGAAAAAAATTACATATTTTATTGTAGTCATTTAGTTTTTAACACGTATCACTTTTTTTCTCAATTTCTCTCTCTTATGAAAAGAATTAAATAAAGGACAATGAAACTGACACACAATTGAGGAGATACAATTTTTTTTTCAATTTTGTTGTTTCCATTAATTGCTATTTCTACCAATATGTTTTACAAAGGGGGAAAGGAAAGGGAATTAAGAAATGGAAAGGTAAGGAAAAAAATGCAATTCTCTTTAATTAGCTTATTTGTTTAGTATGGTCAATAAAGGGAATGAAATTGTTCCTCATTTCATTTACTATTTTTTTATTAAAGAAAACTAATTATTTAATTATAGTATAATAACAATAATCATATAAAATATTAATTAATTAATTATAATAAATAAAAATATAATTTATTAATTATTATTATTATTAATTAATATTCATATTATATTTATAACAATTATAAAAATAAAAATAAAAATAATATTAATATTAATAATATGTATTATTAAAATAATTATATTTATTATTAAAATAATAATATTTATTATTATTTAATATATCATTAAATAAATAATAATATTATTAAATAAATATTACTCGGGAAATTTTTAATAATGAATAATATTATTAATATTATTAATTATTAAATAAATAATAATATTATTAATGTTTTAATATTTTAATATTATTTAATAATATTATTTATTATTGTTATTATTTTATATATTAATAATAATAATAATTTAATTATTATAAGATAATAGTATTGAAGAAAGACAAAGAAAGGAAATGTTAATACCTAGTGGGATGGGGGAATGAAAAGACCTTAAAAGGGGTATCCCATTACTCAAAATGGGTAATGAATTTGATTCTCTTTTCCAAACAAATAACAATAAAAAGAATCAAATATTTTAATTTCCTATCCTTTTCCTAAAACCCCAACCAAGCGCCCACTAAATAAAAAGAAGATAGAAACGTTTGGATTTGGACTTGATGATGAGAACTTTTTTTGGATAATATTTGATTTTTTTATGAAACCGAACAATGCACTTTTTTCAATCTCGACCCTTTTGATTTAGATGTTACTATTGGATACTATTGTTGCTATTAATTAGTTTTGATAGTTTTTTTTTGTGTGTAAATAACTAAAAGCAGTTATTAAAAATGCAAGTAAATACTTACTAGTGTTTAATGTAAAAAAAGCTTTTAAAAACCTGTTGAAAATATTCCCAAAATCCATTTGATTAATGACTTTTTCAAATCCATACAAATTGTTCAAAATGGAAAAATAAAAAATCCTTCCAAATCAGAAAATATATAGTTGGATTCATATCATATGTAGTCTTTTTGTTCTAACTTCTATATTTATCCTTCCAATGAGATTTGGATCAATGAAATTAAAGCTATTTAGATCCTTTTAGATATCACGCTTTACTATATATAACTATATCTTTAAATTGGATTTTGTTAGAAATTAACTATATATGTAAGGAAATTATAACAATAATAAAGAAGGCAGAGAGAGAATTTGAGAGAAACTTTTATTTCTTATATATGAGGTATATCACAAATGAAAAAATTGAATTCCTATTTATAGAGAAATCCAACGGTAAAAACGGTAAATAAGTAAGAAACATATTACATCAGATATTAATGACAGTTAGAAAAGTAGAAAGCATATTATATCAAATATTAATGACGTGGATCCCACATCAATTATATAACAACCGCCTGTATAGTAACAGGCGGCTGATACATCAATTATTCAACACTCCCCCTTTGATGTATCATTTGCAACGAATGGGACACTGTCTCGTTAAAAACCTTACTAAGAAAAAATCTTGTGGATTAAAAACCTGAGTTAAGGGAAAAAGAGAACAGTGTTTACCCCCCTGTTCGCGAGTTAACTGAAGATCCTTAAGACGATGCATTCCAATGCTGTAAATCAATTTCTTGAAAGTTAAGGAAGGTATAGCTTTGGTAAACAAATCTGCTAAATTATTACAAGAGCGGATTTGTTGAATACTGATTTCACCATTCTTTTTCAGATCGTGAGTGAAGAAAATTTTTGGTGAAATATGCTTTGTTCTATCTCCTTTAATATAACCTCCCTTCAATTGAGCAATACAAACAGCATTATCTTCATATATTATCGTCGAATCTTCCTTGACCTTAACTTTTCCACATACTTCTTGGATATGTTTGATTAATGATCTCAACCACACACATTCACGACTTGCCTCGTGAATTGCTATTAACTCCGCATGATTTGAGGAAGTAGCTGTAATTGTTTGTTTTGTCGATCGCTAAGATATAGCTATTCCTCCATATGTGAATAAATAGCCCGTCTGAGATCGAGCTTTGCATGGGTCGGATAAATAACACACATCCGCATATCCAACTAATTTAAGCTTAGACTAATATGAATAAAATAAGCCTAAATCAGTAGTTCCTTGAAGATAGCCCATTATATGTTTAATTCCATTCCAATGTCTTCTTGTAGGTGCAGCGTTGTATCTTGATAATAAATTAATAGAGAATGCAATGTTCGGTCTCGTGTAATTATCAAGATACAACAAAGTACCTATTGCGCTTAGATATGGTACTTCAGGACTGAGAACCTTTTCATTATTTTCTCTAGGATGAAAACATCCTTTTTCATATCGAGTGATCAATCATTGGGTTACTCAATGGATGTGCTTTGTCCATATTAAATAGTTTCAGGATCTTTTCTGTATAGTTTGATTAATGCACTAAAATTCTTTTTTCAAGGTGCTCAATTTGCAAACCAAGACACAATTTTATCTTTCCAAGTTCTTTCATCTCAAATTCTTTCTTTAAAGAATCAACTGCTTTTGGAATCTCTTCGGGAGTTCCAATAATATTTAAATCATCAACATAAATTGAGATGATAATAAAATTATATCCTAATTTTCTTATAAAAACACATGGACAAAGTGGATCATTTTTATATCCTTCTTTCAATAAATATTCACTCAGACGGTTATACCATATGCGCCCAGATTGTTTTAATCCATATAAGGATCTTTGTAACTTTATCGAGTAAAGTTCTCATTTGCCATATTTTTCTGGCAGCTTTAATCCTTCAGGGATTTTCATATAAATATCATTATCAAGCGAACCATAAAGGTAAGCTGTGACAACATCCATCAAGTGCATTTAGAAATTTTCTTGCACTGCAAAACTAAAAAGACATCTAAAAGTTATTGCATCTACCACCGGAGAATATGTCTCCTTATATTTTGTGCAACTAATGTGGCTTTATATCTTATTATTTCATTTTTCTTTCTAATGAAAACCCATTTATTACCGACAGGTTTTACGTCCTGTGGTGTTCGAACTATTGGTCCGAATACTTTCCATTTTTTAAGGGAATTCTGCTCTACTTGAATATCTTCTTTCCTTTGTTGCCAATTATTTCTACTTTGGCATTCTTCAATAGATGTTAGCTCATGATCCACATTTTCATTTTCGATATTAATCGCAATATTATATGAAAAGATATGGTCTATAACTATTTTATTGCGATTCCATCTTCTTTCAGTATTAATATAATTTATTTGAATTTCTTCATTTTCAATAGCTTCAGGTATTTGCACTTCTGGTGCTTGAACTTCTTCCGGAAGTGTATTTATATTTATATCCTCAATGGGAATATCTTCACTATCAATAACTCTCCTCCTTTTACAATTTTTATTCTTTGAACCAATAAGTCGTCCATGCTTTAGGCATGTTAGAGTATTATCCATAGGTTGTTCTTCAGGAATCTCAATACGAATTGGAGCATTTACTACTAGTATATGCGATTTCGTTACTCTTTTAGGATTAGCGAGTGCATCAGGCAATCGATTTGTTAATTATTGCAGATGGATTATTCTCTAAACTTCTAGTTCAGAATTTTTTGGTTTAGGAACCATATGAGAAAGTGATGAAGCATTCCATATTATTTTCTTTTCCAAAATTGGGCTCTTATTCTCTCCCCCTAATTTTGGGAAAGTGCTTTCATCAAAATGACAATCTGCAAATGGTGCAGTAAGCATATCGCCAGTTAATGGCTCAAGATATTTAATTAGTAACGGGGATTCATAGCCAACATAAATTCCCAATCTCCTTTGAGGACCCATTTTAGTCCTTTGTGGTAGAGCAATATGCACATATACCGCGCAACAAAAAAATCTAAGATGAGAAATACTAGGCTTGTGGCCAGAAGCTAATTGTAATGGAGAATAATCATAATAACTTACCGGTCTTAAATGTATAAGAGATGTTGCATGTAATATTGTATAACCCCAAACTGTAGTAGGGAGATTTGTTCGCAAAATTAGCGGCCGTGCAATTAATTGCAGACGTTTAATAAATGATTCTGCTAGACTATTTTATGTATGAACATATGCTACAGGATGTTTAACTTTTATTCCAATCGACATACAATAATCATTATATGTTTTGTATGTGAATTCCCCAGCATTATCAAGACGAATTAATTTAATAGGATAATTGGGAAACTGTGTCCGTAATCTTATAATTTGAGTAAGTAACCTTCCAAATGCCATATTTTGTGAAGATAATAAGCATATATGTGACCACCTAGTTGAAGCATCAATTAGAACCATAAAATATCTAAATGGTCCACATGATGGATGAATTGGTCCACATATATGACATTGTATGCGCTATAGAAATGCTGGCAATTCTATTCCAACCTTACTTTTGAAAGGTTTTATTATTAATTTTCCTTGCAAACAAGCAGCACAAAATAATCTTATTTTCATGAAACTTCGGTTTTTCAATGGATGCCCATGTGAATTTTCAATAATTTTTTTCATCATTATCGAACCAGGATGACCCAGTCGATCATGCCAAATTTTATAACTATCTGAATCAATAAACTTCTGGTTTATAGCTTAATTGGCTTCAATCATATTAATATATGTGTAGTATAAGCCACATGAAAGAGTATAAAATTTTTCAAGTATACATTTTTTACTGGAAATTATTTTTGTAACATAAAAACATTCTTTATCGTCTTCGCTCACTGTTTGAATATGATATCCATTTCTGCGAATATCTTTAAAACCTAATAAATTTCTGTGAGAATTTGGGAAAAATAATGCATTATTTATAATAAGTTTTGTTCCCCTTTGTAATATAATACTAGCTCTTCCGGAGCCTTCAACCATTTTTGTTTGTCCCGATATTGTCGTAACAATAGTTTCACCCCTTTTAAGAGTATTAAAATATCTTGCCTCTTTGAGAATAGCATGGGTGGTGACACTATTTAAGATACATAAATTTACTTCATTTTCCTTGAAGTCATATAATACCGGAAAAGAATTCATTTTTCTCATTGAAGAAACGAAAGATGCATTATTATTTATTCATAAATAAACATTGCATAAAAAGTATATGAAACAGCAATAACAAAAGCAAACCAATAATGACATAAAAATTGTAATATATTAACTAAGCAAAATATCTAAAGTAATTATTCAAATTTTTCCTTGCCACTGGTGGTGGGTAACAGAAAATCATCCATCTCCATATTGGGGATTTCAATAGGTTCATCAGTGGGGTTATTATCATCCAATATAAAATTGGTTTCTGGTTCCGCAATTTCTTGAGGGATGCTTGGTATAAGTTTACCAAATATTTAGCGGTTCTACAAGTTCTTGACCAATGACCAGTCATACCGCATCTATGGCATTTATTTTCATCAACTTGACTATTATTTCTTTTATCAAATTTTTCAATTTGATTATTCCACTTCTCGTGGTTATTTGTATTTTTCCACTTTGAGTGGAAATTATTATTATTATAATTATTATTACCTTGTTTCCACTTCTGGTGGAAATTATCATTATTATATCCTCTACCACGCCCATTACTACGAACTCTACCTCGACCACGACCATTTCTGCTGCCGTGTCCATTAAAATTATTATGAATTATCGCATTCGCTTCAGGGAATGGATTGTTCCGGTAGGTCTTAATTCATGGTTTTTCAACAGGAGTTGCTTTCTCTATTTTGCTAGGAGAAGAGCAGTAATTAGTTCACTATATTTCTTATAATCTTTTGCACTATATTATTCCTGCAATACCATATTATTCAAATTAAAAGTAAAATATGTCTTTTCTAATAAATCCTCATCAGTTTTTTTCCTTTCCACATAATCTTAATGTGGATGTACTTTGAAAAAGTTTAGAATTATATGCACTAACAGATTCAAAATCTTGTAGCCTTAAGTTTATCCATTCATACTCGACATTTGGTAGAGATATTTTCTTAAGGTGTTCAAACCTCTCCTTTAATTGTCTCCAAAGATCTGCGGGATCTTTGACAGTCTAATATTCTGATTGAAGTGCTTCATCAAGATGACGGCAGGGAAAAACTAGAGCTATTGCCTTATACTGCGGTGTAATATTATTATTTTCAATAATAGTATTATTAAGACCCATTGATTCTACATGCATTTCTGCATCCACACCCAAGTAAGATGATTTTTTCACGATACATCAAGAGGAGTAAAGTCCAAACTTTTGATATTAGACATATTAAGAATTATAGGTATAATATATATTTATAGAAAATAAAATAAGTATGCCTTACTTTAGATTTATTTGGTGATATCCTTAATCGATAGAGTAAGCTCGTGCTGATAACGTGTTGGAAATTGACTATATATGCTAGGAAATTATAATAATAATAATAATAAAGAAGACAAAGAGAGAATTTGAGAGAAACTTTTATTTCTTATATCTGAGGTATATCACAAATGAAGAAATTGAATTCCTATTTATAGAGAAATCCAACGGTAAAAACGGTAAATAAATAAGAAATATATTATATCAAATATTAATGATAAGTAGAAAAGTAGAAAATATATTATATCTAATATTAATGACGTAGATCCCACATCAATTATATAACAGCCGCATGTATAGTAACAGGCGGTCGATACATCAATTATTCAACAGATTTCAATATACAACTTTTCTATGCTACTGTCTTCATTATAGTGAAAAACATGACTAGAATTTTGAAATTAGCAGTAGTGATGTTTTTATTTGTTCTTCTTGCTAATACTTATGTGTCAAGTTGTCGTCCCTTAGACAACAACGTAATTAATGACCAGATCAAGCTATCAGAAAGAAGTGTGTCGCAAAATTCTCCTTCCAAATCTTCACTTGAAATGTTTGGTATACACAACAAGATTAACCGTGTTTATGGGCATTCTTACAGAAAAATTCCCAGCGGACCTAATCATTTGCATAACCATTGAATAGTGAAGATATGTTATACTCCCTCTGTTCCTTTATGTAAGTCATTTTACGATTTTCACCAATACCAATAAAAAATTAATTACACTATTAAAATGACAAACTTAGCTTTTACTAAAATTCTCTTTCTTCTTAACTACCAACGTATAATTCCAACAATTCATAATCTCTCTCATAATAAATGAAAGGGTAAATTAGAGAAAAAGTGATGAAAAATGCATTGATATTCTAAAATGATAAATAAAAAGGAACAAAATAAAAAAGCTAAAAAGACATTCAAAAAGGAATGGAGGGAGTATATATTGTTGAATAATGCATAGTTGTATGATGATAGAAATAATTAAAGCTTCAATCAAGTTTTTAACAAATATACGTATTTGGACCTGTTCAACTAGTAATTATGTTAATTATATTTTGAATATCATTTAGTTACAATTGTTATAATGCTATGATTCAACCGATCTATTTACATGTTCAACCATTGGTCGAAAAATGTATTTTCAGTTTTTGTGAATATTGAAATTATCAAATTGGCCAGATATATAGCTTTTTTTGTGGTTGAATCGATAAAACCAACTAATTTGGTTATAACAACATTAATGAAAACAAAATTGATTTACCTTTTTATGTTTTATTTATATTTTAGTGTTACTTGTTCTTTCTAATAATGCAAATGATAAAATGATAATTGATAAATAATAATGGGATAATAAATTGTTTAGGTAAATGTGCCGAGCTAACAATATTACTTAGTCGTTACGTTAGATGACAACATACCCTATATCTATTTCATAAACGTCACACTACAATCCTTTTCTGGTTATTATAAACACTAGCTATGGATAACGATATTCTCATGTAAAACACGTAGAAATGTTAATCATCGTATTGGTTAACAAAACCTGAATTCTCCCCTGCTCCAGTGGGGCAAACATGCTCAACGCATGCGCTTTATTATGAAAAGGACACTAACATACACTAAAAAAAATAAGCTTTGAGGACAAAAGTTGAGGGACAACTTATTTATGTGGTCTTCGATTGTAGCTTAAAATTAATATAGGAGATAATTTTAATTGTGGTACCAATTCCCTTTTTATTTAGATTAGGAGACAACCTATTTCAAATAAAATAAAAAAACATATAATTATTTATTTTATAAGTAATTTGGGACAATCAGAATTCCAAATTTTCAATCTTTCCTTTCCCAGCCCTCTTCGTTCCGCCTTATCTGCTTCTAGGGCTGTGAGCGGACGACCTTTTTCGTAACACGAAAAATAAGCGCGGCGAAGGATTGATCCTCTATTTTAGAGGCGTGATAAAAAATATCGATTAAAAGTGATGTTTTAGTTAAATTTAAGTCCAATTTAGGTTAAAAAGATACCAGACCGAAATCCTGTATTTTAAGATAGAGTCGCCACCCTGTTTAGCTCTACCGGAAATTTGGGCACGATATTCTCACCGGGTGGTTAGACCGTACCTCAAAACAGAGATTCTGAGTTCGGATGATGTTACCTACTCTTCGTTTCAAAATCAAGTCATTTTCATTTTTTAGGTAAAAACGTCATCTCATTCTTATGCGATTTAAATCCCCTAGTTAGAGTTTTCAGTTAATAATATCCATACATTACACAGCGCATCATGCAGAAAGCAGTAAATAAAGTAGACAAATTACTTATTATAGGGCTTTACAAATTTCCGTACATTTTTCTAATGCGGTAAAATAAATACTAAGAGACCGAAATCGGGTCTCAACCGAACTTACCAACACCGAAACAACTCCAAATATAATACATTGCTCACAAATAATCATAAATGACACACAAATAATCACAAATAATACATTAATAAATAAAGGCAGAAAATAAAATTTTATTATGGAGAGAAACATTTTTTGGGGAATTTTTAGAGTTAAAAACACATTTTTAGCAATTTAAGGCAATTTAATCAATTAAATAATAAATAAATTAATTTGGACAGATTAAAAATTAAATAAAATGTTTCCGGCTTATTTATGATTTTTAGGAAATTTTTCGGGTGTTAAACGGGGTTAAAAATGCATTAAAACGATAAAACAAGGCCAAAAAACACAAAATAAAACATACAAGGACAATTTGGGCATTTTTTGCCCCTAGGCCGACTCAGCGAAGTGGCTGGATGCTTGAGTGACACGGCTGGCCGACTCACTGAGTCGGCCTGGGTGTCACTCAGGCGACCAACTGTCCAATGAAGTGGTCAGCCGGAAAAAATGCTTAAGCGGGGGAAAATCAGCATTTTTCACCCGAAAACTCAAGATTATTGATGTTTTAAATCGTTTCCTCAATTATTTAAGTAGATTTGGACTTAAAACATCGAAATAACTTTGATTTTTTGACTCGGGGGTGAGAAACTCAAAAATACCGGTGAAAAGGTGGTTGGCCAATTGAGCGACAAGCAGGCCGATTGAGAGACGTGGCTGGCCGACTCGGCCAGCCGTGCCACTCAAGTGGCCTGCTGATCGTTGGAGCGGCCAGCCGAAATCTAGCCAGAAAATTACAAAAGGCCGAAAACAAAGGCCAAATGCCCAAAAACGCAGCAAAAAGCAAGAAATAACTTAAATAAATAGATTAGAACTCATAAATTACCTTTAGGTCGTGAACCTATCCTCGAGACCCGAATCAACCTTTGGTGAGATCTTTTGATGATTTTGTGATGAACACCGACGAATAGTGACGGATTTAGTGACAGAAATAGCAAGGGATTTAGTGATTTAATGAGAAAAAGTCCCTCAATCCTATTTAAATTCATTTTAACCTACGATTTCAACTTGATTTTAGTGTTTTAGACTGTTGGAAATTGGGGATTACTTGGATATTTTTGAAGTCGCGAAAACGCTGTCAGATTGAAATATATTTGGCCGGTTTACCAAATTTTCAATCGGATAAAATCAGGATAGGAATCAAGAATAAGAATTTTATTTGCAGTGAAATTTCAACCGAATTTTTTTTGTGCTTTACTAATATCGTTTTGGTGAAATAAATAGCCAAAACGTCAACAGACATGCTGTTTGAGGTAGCAACCATGTCCAAAAGACACGTTTATTCCGAGATTCAGTTATGTCCAACAAACACACTGTTTCGGTCAGAAATTCATTTTCTGATGAATTTTTCCAACAGACACACTGCCCCAGGACCCTGCCAGGGGCTGCCACCCATTGGACCCCGCACTTGGGGGCGCTGCCCCCATACCCCCCAAATCGTAAACAGAACCCAAACAAGTGTGCACTCCACACTCTCCAAACTTGTTCGGTGAAATGTCACGATCGTATTGGTCAAACTAGTTGATCCAATTACACTAAAATATTAACAATCCTCCCCCATTTTAGTGTAATCCTGGATTAACTAAACAAAATCTCAACAAACAATAAACTTAGGCATAAATGAAATATCATGACGATTGAATTTCATCTTAGCATATTACACATTCCAAATATTCGAATACCAAGGTATCACTATGGATTGAACCTTTGTTATTCATTATGAATACATGAAGATAATATACACATAAGTCAACATTCTAAAAGTTCTAACTTGACACTATGTTTTACTAGCCTTGTGTCCTTGTCCTTCATAAGCATATCAAAGCCAAGTCCAAGCTTGTTGAAGTGGCTAAACTTCATGCTCACATAGGTAGCTCTTTTACTCTTGCACCTGCATATGCAATTTTTCAAAAGAACTACTAAAAAAATAAACTTTAACCTCCTTTATCTTGCAGGTCTGAACACATATCTTGGGATGATTTTACTAATGTGTTCCAATCTCCAAATGTTAAGCCTTCCACATTGAATTCTACATCTAATGTCATATTAGATAGGAATTAGGTATCTCAACATGAGAGATTTCATATGGACTTTAATCCCATCCCCATAGCCAATTTGTGCACAAGATCTCTTCTTAACCCTTTGGTTAAATGATCGGCTAAATTTTGCTCAATTTTTACAAACTCTAGTGATATGACACCTTGCATGATCCATTCCCGAATCATGCTATGTCTAACACTTAAATGTCTAGACCTGCCCTTATATACTTATCTATAAGCATTGGCCAAGGCAGCTTCACTATCACACCTAATAGATATAGGTGATATTGGTTTAGGTCACAATGGAATATCATAAACAAGATCTCTCAGCCATTTAGCTTCTTTACCAGCTGCTGCTAATGCAACAAATTCAGATTCCATTATTGAATCAGCGATACTAGTCTATTTCTTCAATAACCAAGAGATAGCGCCTCCCCCAAGAAAGAATACCCATCCACTTATGGAAGAACTATCTTCTTCATTAGATATATAACTTGCATCTGAATAACCCTAAAAAACTGAAGGAAATCCAATATAAGTCAAACCATAATCCTTGGTTCCTTTTAAGTACTTGAATACTCGGCTTAAAGCTTGCCAATGATGTGAACTAAGATTACTAGTATACCTACTAAGTTTTCCAACAGCAAAGGCTATATCAGGCCTAGTGCTAATCATGGCATACATAAGACTGCCAATGGCTTTCGAGTATTCAAGTTGAGATACTGCAGCACCTTCATTAGGCAGAAGCTTAACACATGGATCTAAGGGAGTGCTAACTGGAGAACAATCCTTGAAATTGAATTTATTCAAAATCTTCTCAATATAATGAGATTGATAAATTGAAATAACATTGTTCTTCTGCTTAATTCGTATACCAAGAATCACATCAGCCTCCCCCAAATCCTTCATTTCAAAACTAGATGACAAGAATTTTTTGTTTCATTAACTTGATTTTGGTCAGTACCAAAAATCAACATATCATCCACGTATAAGCAAATCATAACTCCTTTACCAGAAAGATCAAACTTGCTATATACAAATTTATTTACTTGGTTGATATCAAAACCGTTAGACAAAACCACATCATCAAATTTTTTATGCCAAGCTTTCAGTGCTTGTTTCAATCCATATAAGGATTTCTTCAACTTACATACCTTGTTTTCATAACCTGACACAACAAACCCTTCCGATTGTTTCATATAGATTTCCTCATCTAATTCACCATTTAGGAATGCAGTTTTAACATCCATTTGATGAATTACAAGGTTGTGTATAGCTACCAGGGCTATCAACAACCTAATAGTAGAAGTCCTTGCAATAGGAGCATAAGTATCAAAGAAGTCAATTCCTTCTTTTTGCCTAAAGCCTTGGATAACCAATCTGGCTTTATACTTATATGTGGTACCTTCCACTTTCATTTCCCTTTTGAAGATCCACCTATTTCCTATCGGTTTACATTTAGGTGGTAAATCAATCAATTCCCATGTATTATTATGCATGATAGAGTCCATCTCATCCTGGATTGCTTCTTTCCAAAATGCAACATCTCTTGAAGCCATAGCTTTATTAAACATTTTTGGATCCACTTCAATAGTAAAACAATATTGATACTAATTCTCAACCTCATCCCTCGATCCTTCAATTAAATAAAGATGAAAGTCATCTCTCAAAGATTTAGCTTTTCTAACTCTAGTACTTTTCCTAGATGGTCCAGGCAAGGAAACATTTCCACCAGATAAACTTTCAGAATGAACAGAGTTCTTACTACATGAATTCTGAATCATGTCTCTTGGTCTAGATATAGATGTAAATCTATCTTCATCAAAAACAGCATCTCTTGACTCTACAACCGAGTTTATAGATACATAGTCATTAGATTCTATTACATAGAACCTATATGCATGGGAATGCTCTGCATACCTAATGAAGATACAATCTATACCTCTTTCACCCAAGTTTCATCTTTTCAGTTCAGTGATTCTTACCACTGCTCTATAACCTCAAACTCTTAGAAAACTCAACTTTGGTGGCTTTTTAAACCAACATTCATAGGGGGTAATTTTATTCCTTTTATTAGGAATTTTTTTTAATAAACAACATGCCGTTAGCATAGCCTCACCCCAGAATCCTTCACTCAAACCTGACTAGGACAACAAAGAATTAACCATTTCTTTCAAGGTTTTATTCTTCCTTTCAGCCACACCATTTTGTTGTGGTGTATAGCGAGCTATGGTTTGATATATTATACAAGTAGATTGAAAATATATTGGATCATAATACTCACCTCCCCTATCAGTGTGCAAACTTTTAATGAAATTACTTTGATGTAACCTTACCTCTTATTTATAGATTTTAAATTTATCAAGAGCTTCATCCTTTGCATGCAACAGATAAACATAACAATATCTGGATGCATTAGCAATAAAAATAATATGTACTTTTTATTTCCTATTGAAGGCGTAGAGTGAAAATCATACAAGTCACTATGTATTAGATCCAATACATTAGTCTCTCGGTTAACATTCTTGAAAGGTTTTCTATTTATCTTTGTAACATACAAGTTTTACATTTCTCCCGGTTTAAATCAATGGTGGGTATAAGGCTTATTTTAGACATATCTTTTAATCTTTTATAACGTATATGTCCTAGTCTAGCATGCCATAATTCTGATTTATTCAAATTTTTACTATCACTAGAGGAAAGCACAAAAGAAGATTGATCACTAAAAGAAACTTTAATATTTAACATAAACATACCATTACATAAATATCCAAATCCTACAAAAGTACCATGTTTCGACGAGATATACTTGCCACTTTCATACACTTGTTTGTGCCTACAGTTATTTAATACAACACCAGACAACAGATTCTTTCGAATCCCAGGAACATACAACACATTACTTAAACAAATAAATTTTCTAGAAGTAAAGACAATATCCACTTTTCCAAGTCCTTTGATTAGTTCAGTCGCAACATTTCCCATCATTAATATAGATCCATCTTCGATTGGTTGAAAATCTTTGAACCAACGAAGATCCTTATAAATATGACTTGTTGCACCCGAATCAATCCACCAACCAACATCATCATCCTATACATAAAATGCTTCAGATATTAAAGACACATAATTCTGATTAGAATTACAATTTTGCATTAAAATATGACCTTGTTGCTTTTCAGGATCCTTAGATCCACTCAAACCAGAATTGTTCTTCCCTTTACCAAATCGGCAATCCTTCTTGAAATCACCAGGTACGCCACACTTCTAACACGCCACTTTAGGCTTCTTGTTGGAGAACTTATTGTTGTTTCCCTTAAACTTGCGTTTATTGCCTTTGTCACTGTTTGGATTCTTAGAAAATCTACCTTCTTCAACCATATTTATAGAAATAGTACCAACTTGGTTCTTGCTCTTAGGATTATTTTCAATCTCTTGAGCCCTTAAGGATTCTTCGATCCTAAGATGACTGCCAAGTTGAACTAGAGTCAACTCTTCTTTATTATGTTTCAATGTATGCTTGAAATCTCTCCAAGATGGTGGCAGTTTGTTAATGATACTAGAAACGGAAATGGATTCATCCATCTTCATATCATGTTGAACAAATTGTCCCAGAATCCTTAACAATTCATTATATTGTTCCATGATAGGTCTAGTATCAACCATCCAGTAATTGATAAAATTACTGACTAGAAACTTCTTGCTAGAAGCATCCTCTACCATATACTTTGATCCCAGAGAATCCTATAGTTCTTTTGCAGATTCAATGTTTTGATATATATTGAATAGGGAATCAGACATACGATTTAGAATGTGCCCACGACAGATGTAATCATCATTCTTCCATTTACAGTGCTTCCTTGTCTGTTCCACAGTTTCATTATCTATGATTTCTAGCATGGGAGAACTCAATAAACCACTTTCAGTGTTGTCAACAGAAAATGCATCTTTTTCTACCATCTTCGAAAATCCTGACCCTTAAACTTATCTAGTTTTGCAAACTTACTGGACATCTCCTTAAAAGTTTCAGCATTCGACATCTTCAGAAAAATAAATTTCAATCTTCGTTGGAAATTGGGGATTACTTGGATATTTTTGAAGTCGTAAAAACATTGTCAGATTGAAATTTATTTAGCCGGTTTACCAAATTTTCAATCGGATTAAATTAGAAAAGCAATCAAATTTTATTTGCAGTGAAATTTCAACCGAATTTTTTCTTTGCTTTGCGAATATCGTTTTGGTGAAATAAATAGCCAAAACGTCAACAAACATGTTGTTTAGGGTAGCAGCTATGTCTAAAAGACATGTTTATTCTGAGATTCAGTTGTGTCCAAGAGACGCACTGTTTTGGTCAAAAATTCATTTTTTGATGAATTTTTCCAGCCCGGGGTGCTGCCCCCTTAGACCCTGTACCCTGGGGCGCTGCTCCCGGACCTCCAAAATTATAAACATAACCCCAAACAAGTGTGCAATCCGCACTATCTAGACTTGTTCGGTGAAATGTCACGATCGTATTGGTCAAACTAGTTGATCCAATTACACTAAAATATTAACAAAAGATCAAGCCTAAAAATGCTTAGGAATCTAAGTTAATCAGATTTCCATGGGTTCATAAATCTTTCTCTCTCTAAAATGCTAAGAACCCTAAAATATGAATTTCAAATCTTAAAATGGCCAAAAGTCCCAAATCTGATTAATTTGGGAGTTTGTAGACTTAAATGAGTGAAAACAATGCCTTTAGTCCCTTAAAATCATGAATTTTATAGGAAAAATGGATACAAATTCAAATTTTTTACAAAGAAAATACCCAAAAATGCAAAATGTCAGTCCTCGGAGCTAGGCTGCATCAGCTAATGCGTCCTAGACCAGCCCAGACGTGGTCTCCCAAAACGGGAGACCACGCCCAAAAAGGGGCTAAGCCGTGCCACCAGCGTGGCCAGCCATACCGGCGATAGCAAAGGCTGGATTCTGGCGAGGGCGGGGTCACCGCCATCGACGGCAACACCGGTTAGACCTAAAAAATGGAAAAAAGGAATTTTATCAAAAATAAAGGGCGACTTAAAAAATTCATAACTTTTACTATGGTTATCCAATTTAAGGGATTTTTAATATTTTGGAAACCTCGAAGAGTCTAGAATCTAGTAAAAGTAATGTGACTTGCTCAAAATGTTTGAATTTTATAGAAAATCGCAAAACAAATTACTGAGCGCAAGAGAAAGATAAAAGCCCATTTTTAAATGCAATTTTAATTATTTTTAATCACGGTCAAAGGTCCAAGATCATCAAAAGGAGCTTTCCAAAAGTGATTTAACTCCAAAGGGTAGAACAACTAGTCTGTAAAATGTCAGACAAATTTCCATCATCATTCCGCGGGGACACCAAAAAGCTCGTGCTCACAAGCTGCCCCTTAGGAGATTATCATTTGACTTAGTCAGATGTGATCTCATGAAAGAGCAAGGGATAGAGGGTTATACCTGAGTTTTGGATCCTGGAATTGGTTATCAACTAGGATTACTTTCAATAAACCTATCGAGAATGAGATTTAGACTTGGAAATTTAAAATGGTATTACCTTTGACCTCCCAACGGATTTAAGCTGAATTGCTGGTTTTCTGCGGTTTTTCGTCATCTTGGCGGCCACCTTAGACTCCTAAAAAAAGAACTCAAACTTCTACAGCCACCTTGGACCTTTTGAACATCTTTACAGTCACCTCAGACTCTTAAAAATAAACTCAAACTTCTACAGCCACCTCGAACCTTCTGAACATCTTCGCGATCACCGCAAACTCCTAAAAAAGAACTCAAACTTCTATAGCCACCTCAGACCTTTTAAACATCTTTGCGGTCACCTCGGACTCCTAAAAAATGAACTCAAACTTCTAGCCATCTTGAACCCTCTGAACATCTTTGCAGTCACCTCGAAATCCTAAAAAATGAACTCAAACTTTTGTAGCCACATTGGACTTTTTAAACATCTTCGCGGTCACCTCAGACTCCTAAAAAATGAACTTCTATAGCCACTTCGGACCCTCTGAACATCTTTGTGATCACCTTAAACTCCTAAAAAATGAACTTCTATAGCAACCTTGGACCCTCTGAACATCTTCGCGGTCACCTGGGACTCCTAAAAAATGAACTTAAAATTCTACAGCCACCTCAGACCCTCTGAACATCTTCTTGGTCACCTTAAAATCCTAAAAAATGAACTCAAACTTCTATAGCCACCTCGGACCTTTTGAACATCTTTACAGTCATATCGGCCTCCTAAAAAATAAACTTCTATAGCCACCTCATACCCTCTGAACATCTTCGCGGTCACCTCAGCCTCCTAAAAAACATCTTCGTGGTCACTTTAGACTCCTAAAAAATGAACTCAAACTTCTTTAGCCACCTCGAACCCTCTGAACATCTTTGCTGTCACCTTGGACTCCTAAAAAATGAACTCAAACTTCTTCAGCCACCTCAAACTCTCCGAACAAATTCCAATCTTCTTATAGCCTCCTCCAACTCTTCAAGAATAAATTCCAGACTTGTTGCAGCCTCTTCCGACTCTTCAGGGATAAATTGATACAAAATCTTTGAGCCACCTCTAACTGACGAGTCACCTATCTTGCAGCCACCTCCAACTCTTTAAGAATAAGGATATGAGACTTTCATGGTCACCTCCAACACTCCAAGAATCACTTAAGACTTTAAATTTTGAATGCTGAATTTTAAATCTTTGTATTAGTTATCCATCGGGGTTTGCCGTATGGTGTACCTGGCAAGAAAGGTTTGAGATATTAGTAATTGGCATGAGTTGCATTTTTGTTGCTTATAATTGATTTTGTCGGGACAAAAATTTTTGCCCCTTCAATTAATAATAAAAGCGAAAGTATGAAATACAAATTGGGTTAAGATTTTCGGGTGGGTCTAGAGAAGCTGCTAAGGTGCCCATCGGGTCTAGCTAATATGCCCCTTGAATGTAGCCTAGAAAATATGTTGAGATGCCCCTTGATATGCCAGCGCATGTTTCTGAGTTTGAGCATATAGCTCGAGGATACTTTTCTATGCTTTATTCCCTATAGAATTCAGTAGAGAATAATAGATAGGAAATTTATGAATATTATGCATGAATGTATGAATGCATGAGCTGCTGAGATTGATCATCTTCTACATCTAAGTGACTTGATCGTTTGCTTGATTTACTTGCTTGATTTGATTGCTAGGAGAGAGATTATATAGAGCCACATTGCCGTATAAATCATGTGGGTATGCCCCTGGTGAAGGACTAGGAATCTTGTGGTGCACATGTAGGGTCCACGTGTCAAGATATCGAGGTTGAGGATGCTCGCTTTCTACACCCTATTACTTGTGCTCAAGGAGGTAAGACATTTATGGAATAATCGCTGAGTTGAGCATATCGAAGTCAAGAGAAGCACGAAGCAAAGTTCAAGATTCTAGACTACAAAAGGCTGGATGCTATCACTACTGATGAATTCTACTAAGGATGGCTTCGAAGGATTAGGACATTACAGACTCGAGATGCTCAATCGCAGTCGAGATTAGAGTGGACACGTGTAAAAGATGAATTTGAGCCCTTCAAGTCCATTAGATTGCAGAGGATATTCGGGCACTATGATGACGATGATGATAATGCGGGTATTTCAATGTAATCGATGGCAGTCATTACCTTAACTTTTATTTGTCTTAATTTTTACATAGACCCGAATATTGAGATGGGCTTATCAGACTAGTTTACATTTTGTCTTAACTTTTGTATGGACCGCCCTTTCTGGTTTTTAAACTGGCAGACTATCCAGGCTTTTGCATATACCTTATTGTTTTCATTCTACCAGGATTTTTGCCTTTTGCTATTATTCTTTTCTTTTGAGGAATCGGGTTGACTACATGGAACCCTACTTTAACTTACTTATAAAATTTTGCCTTTTGGGCCCAATCTATTCATTCAAGCATAAACATAAGGATTCAGTAAAAGTGATATTTCCATTAAAAGACTTAAGTTTGAGTACATAATAATGATAACCATTTCTATTGACCTAAACTCTAGTGTTAACTAGCCCATATAAGTTTTCTAGCCAACAGACTCTCTTTGTTCACTTTGCCATAAATTTTGCCTAAACTGCCATTTTTGGGTTTTCAGCCTGGCGGTTTATATTTCACCCTAACTTTTGCTTAATCGGTTTATAAAATACCGATCAATGGGATACACCCTAATTTTTGCTCCAGCAGTAGAGGACCACTCGTCGCGTGATTTATTTTATTTATTTTCCTATATGCCGCTATTCTGGATTTGATTCTTTTTGGTTAGATATGATAATGCTTCAACCTGCCTTAATTGATAGGGTTTATGAACTCATTACCTTCCATTTCCATGATTTTCTTTACTAAGTACCTTCTTTTGGTTTCGTAGGGTCTTTCCCAATTCGGTCTGAACTTCCCTCTCGGGTCATTGTGGGTAGGCTTTACTTGTTTCTAAACTAAGCCATCAATTTTCAGTTATTACTTCTGACGCTAGATACGATTGATGTACGCCTTCGCCACGTGTTGGTGGTGCATCTAAAGGTTGTTTAAGTTATCTAAACTGCGCTTTAGTCCATGGGGGTCCCTTAATCTTGGATTTAGTGCAACTCTTAAGGAATTCATCTCAATTTTGACTAGGATCATAGTTTCCATACCATAAACCAAGGAGAAAGGTTTCAAACTTGTGAGAATTCTGACACTTGTTTGGTACCCCCAAAGGGCAAATTGTAGCTGGTTGGCCTAATCTCTGTATTCTATGGTAAGCTTGGAGAGAAATTTCTTGATAAGCTGGTTTGCGGCTTCAGTTACCCCATTAGCCTGTGGTTCACAAGGTGAGGATCTGCGGTGTTCAAGCCCATATTTCTTGATTAATCCTTTGGAACTAAAACTCGTAGTATGAGACAATATGACGAAGTCATCCATACCAGGTGAAGATGCATTTCTCGATGAACTTGGCCATCCTCTTGGCGATAATGTTAGTGAAAGACTCGGCTTCCCCCTATTTTGAGAAGTAACCTGCCCCTATAATGATAAAGAAGTGTTCATTTATTGATGAGGGTTGAATCTCGCCGATCATATGTGTCCGCCTCTCCGAGATTGGTCAATGAGGAGAGAAATGTGGGATGGTGGAGGAAATAGGATATTGGTAAGGATTAATGGTGTATCGTAGGTGGGAATTCTGAGAATGGGTGGGCCAAGAAAAGGTAATCCTTAGTTCTATCGAAGGTGGTCTTGTGATGCTCCTTCTCCATAATCGGCCTACGCTTCTTTGGTGGTTTGAAAATAGGTTTGCACATAGTGGCATGCGATGAACCGATTATATATTGAACCTATCCAAGGAAGAATTAAGCTTCTTTTTTATGTTTTAGGGGTGAGGATGTAATGCTCGGTAATTTGATGATTAACCCTAAGCGTGTCTAGGTATGACCAAGTGAAAGCATTAACATGATCTTTAAGCACTTTTGTCTCTCTTTTTCTCCTAGTGGTTAGGTCATCAGAAATGGTTACCATTTTAGGTTGTCATATGTACTAAAATTTATTTTAGTTAAAGAAACATCATGAATAATGAACACATTATGATTATGAAAAATGAATGCATGGGCCCATTGGGTGAAACATCAAGAAAATAAGCAAAAGTAGAGTCTTTTATAAAATTAATACCTTAAAGACAGAATTGTTCACATCTAAATACTAGAAAAAGAAAACTATATCATAGATAGTCATACTCCACAAGCGGAGGGTCTTGAGTTATGGTGCTAGTAGATTAAGCATCCTCGGTAGCTTTCATTGGTATGTCGTCTAGGATGAGATCTAGAACTTTCCCTTGTTTGGCTGATGACTTGTCTCCTTCCTTCGCTAGAGACCTCATGATATTCTCGTTAGCTTTGGTGATAGAATTGGCTTCAATAACGATGTCAACTGAATTGTAGGAGACCCTAACCAACACAATTTCTTTACGGAGATCGAAATTGATCACATCTACATCACCCCCGGGCTCGGTGATGGCTTCTCCTTAGTATCAGTTTTCCTAGTCGGCTATTCCATTTTCCCCTCTATCACCAAGCACCTAATGGCCATGCCTAGAGGTTTGCATTAATTTGTTGAGTGCCTTACATGAACATGATAGCGATAAAAATTCCCTTTCTCTTTAGGCGTAGGAGATCAATATTTGCGAAGAGGGTTATGGATGCCTTTCTCTCGCAACTTGGCAAATAGGATATGATGGGGGAGTTACCATGGAGTCACGAACGATTTTTGAGCAGGTGTCCAAACTAGTGTAGCTTGAACTACAGAGACATTATCCTGAGTGATGGCTTAAACCGTGGGGTGAAAAAATGCCTCCACTTTAGGTGTCATGCCCGGAGATTGCATGACCTGGTGATTGGTGTCACACCCGGAGAATGTGTGACCTGGTTGTTGAGAATAGAAGTAGCACTAAATTGGAATGGCAACAACGGTGATGGAGTTCGAACAAGAGGACAAATTTGCAAATTCTGAGCAGATGGATTCTGAGGATAGGTGGTCCCCCTCGGAGAAACCACAAAGTTAGGAGGAGTAAAAGACACCCAAGGCATCGAAGGAAGGGTAAAACCACTTAAATATACGGGCATTTATGGAGTGAAACCCCCTAAAAAAGCTGGGAAGACTGAAGTATGAACAATTGACCTTGTTTCTTGAGGAGGGAACACAAAGGTCGATAGAGAGAATGACGGGGGTATCTAAGTGGATGGTCTAAAATTCTGAGCAGGTAAAGTGAAGACCAGAGGAGTAAAAGGTGGAGGTGGTTGAGTGGAACCCTGACCAAACAGGAATTGATCTAGTTGGATAGATTGATTCGACAAGACATTCTGACCTGAAAATAGAATTTGAACTAACAGAATCGAACCCTGACTAATTTAAGCGGCCTCATACTACCTTGAGCTTGAGTAATTGGCCCCAATGGACCCTGACCATTCCTCTCCTCCCTCAAAGCAGAATGGACTTACTCCTGGATAAAAGTGCAGAACAAGTCGGATTGAAGAAACATGGCCATTGCGCTAGCAATTTTGGTACCCAACGGAGATTGCCCTGATTAGGCGGAGGAAGAAGAGGAGGAGAAGAACCCTTAAATGGAACCTTATTGCCAATCAGTAGATTAGACATCACAGAAAGAGCATATTCTAAAATTGAGCATGTCACTAAACTCGGACCTAAAGCGCAGTGGGCCAAACGATGATGAAGTCTGGACCAAACTAGAGTACGACGGTTGGGATGCCTCAACCTAGCTTTAAAACTGGAAGTCGATCAGCCTGAATTAAACCATGAATGAAATGAATGGTTGTACAAATATTTGAGTGATGAATGTAATATACACCGGGTGGTTTAGAGGGATAGAGAGCCGAAGGGCTTATGATGCGAAGCCTATCCCCAAAATACATGAGATGTGTGAATCCCTCGCTATTCCTTAGTGAACTAGGTACGGTTCCTTGAGACCCAAATGATCGGAAGCATTTCGTTAAAATCCCCCTTCAAGTGAGGGGAGAGAAGAGGTAAGCGAGAGAATAAAATAAAAGTCGACCAGAGGCGGCCTATGTATGAGGTGTGTATGCATGAGTGCAACACAAATAGCATGTGATAAGCGAACTTCTTCCAACCTTATGACTCCAGCATAATGCTGTTTAAAAATCTGGGGCTAAACTCAAACGCCAATGAATGACAATTGAGTATACGATCTAATTCTTAAACATTCGTATTTTGGTGGTTTCCTAAGGGGAGGTTGCTATAGCTTTATCTAACATGGTTCATGGTCTAAAACTGCTGATATTGTAGAAGGCTCTCGTTTACCTTGATTCCACATCAGTCGACCACTTCTCAAATGAGTGCTATCATGGGAGTTGACGTGTTGGTTGAAATAAGTGATCCACCCATAAATATCCCCTATTCCTGGCAGGCATGAGGTATAAAAGTGAGCTTCACGGGGTGAAAAATGGGCACCTTAACCTAGTAGAGTCCTCTAGCTACGCGATGGATTAAAAAAGGCAAAAGAATAAAACATTTTATTCGGTAACGATTTCAATACATCATCACATCCTTTTAACAAATTTTGAAAAAGAAAAGAGTTTTCAATTTTAAGTTAAAAGGAAATCCCCAGCAGAGTCGCCACTATGAGCGGACGACCTTTTTCATAACACAAAAAATAAGCGCGACGAAGTGGGCCGAATGATTGATCCTCTATTTTAGAGGCGTGATAAAAATATCGATTAAAAGTGGTGTTTGAGTTAAATTTAAGTCCAAATTAGGTTAAAAAGATATGAGACCGGAATCATGTATTTTAAGGCAGAGTCGCCACCCGGTTTAGCTCTACCGAGAATTTGGGCACGATATTCCCACCAGGTGGTTAGACCGTACCTTAAAACAGAGATTTCGAGTTCGGATGATGTTGCCTACTCTTCGTTACGAAATCAAGTCATTTTCATGTTTTAGATAAAAATGCCATTTCATTCTTATGCGATTTAAATCCCATAATTAGAGTTTTTGGTTAATAATATCCATACATCACACAGCGCATCATGCAGAAAGCAGTAAATAAAGCAGATAAATTAATTATTACAAGGCTTTACAATTTTCTAGTGCGCGAAAATAAATACCGAGAGACCGAAATCGGGTCTCAACCGAACTTAAACACCGAAACAACTCCAAATATAATAAATTACTCACAAATAATCATAAATGACACACAAATAATCATAAATAATGCATAAATAAATAAAGGCAGAAAATATAAATTTTATTATGAAGAAAAACATTTTTTGAAAATTTTTAGAGTTAAAAACACATTTTTTTAGGCATTTAAAGGCAATTTAATAAATTAAATAATAAATAAATTAATTTGGACAGATTAAAATATAATTAAAATGTTTCCAGATTATTTCTGATTTTTAGGAAATTTTTCGGGTGTTAGACGAGGTTAAAAATGCATTAAAACGATGAAACAATATCTGCACTGCTTACTAACAGCTAACAAGTAGACATCTACCAAATGCTTACATCACAGCACCGGAAAGCCATCTCATCTTACTTACCACACACCTCTAGTGCCAAAAAAACGCAAAATAAAACTTACAAGGACCATTTGGCATTTTTTGCCAGTATGCTAACTCAGCGAAGCGGCTGGGCGCTTAAGTGACACGGTTGGCCGACTCACTGAGTCGGCTTAGGTGTCACTCAGGCGGCTAACTGTCCGCTAAAGTGGTCAGCCGGAAAAAATGTCTAAACGGACGAAAATCGGCATTTTTGCACCCAAAAACTCAAGATTATTGACGTTTTTAATCGTTCCCTACATCATTTCAGTAGATTTGGACTTAAAACATCAAAATAACTTTGATTTTTTGACTCAAGGGTGAGAAACCCAAAAATACCGGCGAAAAGGTGGCTGGACAATTGAGCGACAAGCAGGCCGATTGAGCGACGCAGCTGGAAGACTCACTGAGTCGTTCAGTCGTTTCACTCAGGCGGCTTGCCGGTCGCCAAAGCGGCCAGCCGGAATCTTGTTGAAAAATCACAAAAAGGTCGAAAACAAAAGCCAAATGCCTAAAAACTAAGCAAAAACGCAGCAAAAAACATGAAATGACTTAAATAAATATATTAGAACTCAGAAATTACCTTTAGGCCGTGAAACTATCTCAAGATCCGAATTAACCTTTGGCGAGCTCTTTTGACGATTTTGTGACGAACACCGACGAATAGGACGGAGTGACAGAAATAGCAAGGGATTTAGTGATTTAGTGATTAAAAGTCCTTAAATCCTATTTAAATTTATTTTAACCTACGATTTATACTTGATTTCAGTGTTTTAGACTAAAAGATCAAGCCTAATAATGCTTAGGAAACTAAGTTAATCAGATTTTCATGGCTTTATGAAGCTTTCTTTCTCTAAAGGGTTAAGAATCCTAAAATATGAATTTCAAATTTTAAAATGGCCAAAAGTCTCAAATTTAATGATTTTGAGGGTTTATATAGACTTGAATCAGAGAAAATAATGCATTTAGTCCCTTAAAATCATGAATTTTAAGGAAAAAATGGGTAAAAATTTGAATTTTTTACAGATAAAATACCCAGAAACGCGAAATATCAGTCCTCAAATCCAGGGTGCGTCAGCTGAGGCTGCCTAGACCAACCTAGGCGTGGTCTCCCAAATTGGGAGACCATGCCCAAAAAAGGGGCTAGGCTGCTTCAATGATGCGGCCAGTAGGCCGACGATGGTGCCGGCCGAATTCCCGCAGCCGTGGTCTAGATTCCTGCAAGGGTGGGGCCACCGTCTACCGCTGTGCCGGCGAAGCCCGAAAAAGGGAAAAAAGGAATTTTCTCAAAAATAAAGGGGCAACTTCGAAAATTCATAACTTTTACCACGGTTATCCGATTTAAGCGATTTTTAACATTTTGGAAACCTTGGAGAGTCTAAAATGTAGGAAAAATAATTGGACTCACTGTAAATGTTTGGATTTTATAGAAAACGGCGAAACAAATTACTGCGCGCGAGAGAGATAAAAAACTTATTTTAAAATTTTAAGTATTTTTAATCGCGGTCAAATGTCCAAGATCGTCAAAAGGAGCTTTCCAAACGTGATTTGACTCCAAAGGGTAGAACAAATGGTCCGTAAAAGGTTAGAGCAATTTCCATCATCGTTCCGCGGGGGCACCGAAAAGCCCGTGCTCACAAGGGTTCTAGTACTCTTTGCAAGCAAAAGGATAAATATGACTATACTCTTCTGTTCGAAATTGATATACCGAGCCTCTATTCCCCTCTCTCTCACGCAGCTTGTAATCAGTGGAGATCCTCTTTCTCGTCTTTCTTGCTACAATCTAGATATTGGAAATACTTTCCTTTGAATTCGCCATCCACCTCAAGTTGTCGATTGTCCCTTCTCACCTTCTTATTTACATGTATACTCATCTTTTTTCCCTTGTTTTTCTTAGAACTCTATCTCTCTCAGAACGCAACGTCATTATAGCCATAAATCATAGGGTTTCTTTTGTTTCCGAATTGGGTAAAATTAGGCTTTAATTAAGTGGTGAATGAAATTATATAATTCAATTACAAGTTGAATGTACATTATCTTAGTTTCTAGTTTTTGAAAACCACCCAAGCACATGTCTTGTGCATCAACTGCATAAGTTGTCGTGTATAGTCCAAAACTGCAACTTTACTCTTAACCTCACATGATTAAGACTCTAAATTGTACAATCCTTCATTAATTAGTGTAGGATGCCAATTAATTAATTATGTTTATATTACGCCTAATTCTTTTGGGACATCTTCTTTGTGTATGTGGACTCTAATGCACTGATATTGTTTGATATGGATAGAATCTAACT
The DNA here is from genome assembly GCA_947683365.1 of Euphorbia pulcherrima. NCBI lineage: Eukaryota > Viridiplantae > Streptophyta > Magnoliopsida > Malpighiales > Euphorbiaceae > Euphorbia > Euphorbia pulcherrima. Next base: position 77,455,078 of record CANTUS010000014.1, read on the forward strand.
AAGATTTCATATCACATAGTCTTCCTATACTTAATATTTATGATAAATAGAAATATTATTTTTATCCTAAACAGATAAGTAGGAAGAATCCTCATATAGAGGAAATATAGGTTAAACAGGATCCTTAGTCATTAAGGACTCCCAACTAAAAAGGAATTCTCTCCAAATAAGGAAACGTCCCCTATTCTAAATAGGACCCTCTTTCCCTATATGATAACTTGAAAAATAAATATCTAAAATAGGAATCCCCAAAATTTCTCTACAATTAAGAGACCTAATTCTACTTGGAAAATAAGTCTTTTTAAAAGAGTTAATATCAAAAGAGGTAATAAAATCCTCCTTTAATTATAATTCATAATATATGTCCAATTAGGACTATTGGAACCTATATAAAGGCCTCAAAACCCTAAAGGTATAAGATCTAATTCTAATAATATTCTGACTTATGATTATTATTCCTCAAGAATTCTTACTGACTTAGGCATCAGAGAGTCCCTCAGGGGCAACCCTGATCGCCCCCAAGCTCGTGTTTGTTTTGCAGGTTCAGCGTTCAAGAGTTGAAGCTACAAGGTAGGAATATCTATTCTGAAATATCGGCGGTAAAATTCACAATATTTTCAATAGTGCGGTGAGCGTAGACTAAATTTACTTGTTCATGCAAGAATTTTATTGTGAAACACAATTCCAATATAACAAAAAGACTGCTCCAACGCCTTATTAATCAAAGTGCAAACGACAATCCTGCTTTCAATCGATGTTTAAGGATAATATTGCACACTACTACATGGAAGAACACAAAACTGAAGAGCAGACCCAAAATACAGATAAGTTCTTCTTGAAAAATTACAAAATAGATTGGTTTGTTAAATCTGTATTGTGATATCATCACTCCGTGCCGAGAGAGGCATAATTTAAACCTCTAATTCTTTATTTTTAGGTTGCGATTAATTGATGGATTGTAATTTTAGTATTATAATTGCTCAAATATCGCATTAGAGAGATCAAATTTCCCTCATCTTGGGTATTGAATTCTTTGCTTTAAATTCAGATTCGTCTAACGAGCTCTGCTTCTTAAAGTTATTTGGGTAAGGTATCTTTCTTTGTCTGGCCTGACAAAATTTCAGGTTAATTGTGCCATTACCAATATAGAAAGCAAGCCTTCATTGGATTCAAAACACAAAAGTTCCGGCAGTTTAAAATATTTCATTCAGATAAGTTTGCCAGATTTATACCATTCAATCTTATTAATAAATAAGAGAGATTATTTGGCATATTTTTCTATTATTTGTATAAAGAGATTTATTTGCTCTCAATTCTTATTATTATTTGGCAAAAATTATGGTATATACATTTCACCCAGCTAATACTTGATTTGGTGAGGTACATATCTTGGTTCGGTATACTTTCTCAGGGACCTTTGGCAGTTGAGTGTTAAGTATCAGAGGAAGAAGAAGCAGAATGGCGGGAAAGGAGGTTATGTTAGTTAAAATTAAACTGTAATTGCTTTCTTTTGAATTCCCTAAGTGAGCCTTTGGGCCCAATTGCTTATAGCTATTAGTTATACTATTTTGTCTTCTAGTGTAACCATCTAGCACGCATGAGTGTGTATATATGCTGTGAGAATTACTCCAACAAGTAATCAATGAAATATTCAAATTCTAATTCTCTCTCTATTTCTCTATTTCTCAATTCTCTCTAATCTCTTCTATCTCTCCCTAAGTTCTTCTCCCCTACCCCAACCATTCTTCCAATTTCGATTTTCAGATTTAATACCTGACAAGTTGGTATCAGAGCCACCGTCCTCCGGCCACCGTTGATGGTTAAAAAAACTGTTGCGACGCAGAAAATGGAAGCCATTACTGAGCAACTTCAAGTCCTCACCGATCGGATGAATAATCGCGATGAACGCAATGCTGAGAAGTTTGAGAAGCTAGAAGCAGCGATGCAACAGCAGGATAGTAAATTGGATGGCGCGAGGCGCGATCTGTTGGATTTACAAAAGAATCACGGGGACACTGCTGAATCGATCCGGCAATAGGTCCGGGAAACAAACAAGCAGCTTACGCAACTGACGGAGATGATGAAAACCATGCTGCTATCAAATCCTTCCATTCCAAACAGCCATCAACCTCCAAACACCTTCCACAAGCCTATCCAAACACCACCCCTTCTTTCGACCTAAACAGAGAACTCAAATTTCTTTGTTATTCACCAAACACCTCCTAGTAAAGGACTGCTAGGATGCTACCAAAGTCCTGGATCTAGCATAGAAACCCCGACAAACCGTAATCCTTACTTTAGTAAACTCTTGCCTAAATGCGAATTGCCTGCGTTTAAGGGAGTGGAAGTGGAGAATTGGATTGCGAAATGCAACAAGTATTTCCAGCTGTTTGAAGTTGCAGAGGACAGGAAAGTAGAATTAGTAGGTTTATACATGAATGGAAAAGCAGAGAAGTGGTATAGGAACTGGATCCAATGTCATCCTGAAGTTTCCTGGGAGCGATTTGGAGAAGAGGTGATTAAGAGATTTAAGGAGATAGAAGTGCAAGAAGTGGTGGAGCATCTGAGTAACCTGAAACAGATCTCTACTGTTTTGCAGTATTAAGAGAGATTTGAAGAGGTGAAGCTGCGTATGGAGAAGGAGCATCCTGAGATGAGAGAAGCCTTTTATGTGAAGAGTTTTATAGCAGGGCTCAAGCCTGAGATCAGATCTGCTGTCAGGATCCATGAGCCTATGAACCTATACACTGCAATTAAGCAAGCAAGGATGCAGGAGCACCTGATGAAAGACCTAACAGAGGCTATGAAACCAAAACCCTCCTACAAACTACCTCTTAGCCAAAATCTTAAAACCTGGAATTCTCTCAACCTGAACACCAAAACCACCAATCCAATAATCCCAAAACCTACTGAATTTAAACAAAACTCTAGCCAAACACCCAATCCTACCAAACGAGTACTAGGAGCCTGTTAGAAGTGTGGAGATAGGTATTTCCCTGGCCATCAATGTAATAAAATCATGGCTATAACCCTGGAAGGGGAGGAGGTGGCAGAAGTGGCTCCGGGTGATTTAGATCCAATTGAGGATGGATAATTGGAGATCAACTATGGAGAGGAAGAAGAGCAGCTACAGTTATCCATTAATGCACTTGATGGAGGTCTAACAGATACTACCATGAAACTCAGAGGTACTATCAATAAGAAACCTGTCCTTATCTTGATAGACAGTGGTAGCACTCATAGTTTTATAGACACTAAGCTAACTCAAGATGCTAAGTTGCCCTTGACTCCCATTAGACCTATTCCTGTAACTGTAGCTGATGGCAGGAAGTTAACTGTTACTCATAAGTGTATTGACTGTAACTGGAGCATGCAGAGTAATAAGTTCAGTTTTACCCTAAGAGTATTGGAGTTAGGAGATTATGATATAATACTAGGGGTGGACTGGATGAGGACTCACACTCCAGTTACTTTTGATTTCACTAGAAACAAGTTGATTGTGTGCAAGGATGGTAAACAGGTTGAGTTGGTGGGAATGAAAGAAGATATGGCATTGAGAATGATGTCTTTGAAATCCATCAACAAACTCATCACCAAGGGATGGAAAGGGATTACCTCTAGACTCTTGGTGATGGTCTCTAAACCTGGAATGGAGGAGATATATCCAGAAACTGAACCACAAAACCCTGACACACCCATACCTATACCCCTACAACACCTACTTACCAAACACCAAATCTTATTTGACCCACCCACCATATTACCACCAAACAGATCCCATGACCATACCATACCCCTCAAACCAGGCTCGGATCCAGTTAATATCAGGCCCTACAGGTATTCCCATTTTCAGAAAGATGAGATTGAGAAGTTGGTTAAAGAAATGTTGAGGGCTGGAGTGTTAAGACCCAGCCAAAGTCCATATGCATCACCAGTACTACTAGTTAAGAAGAAGGATGGAACATGGAGATTTTGTGTGGACTATAGGGAGCTTAATAAGAGCACTGTCAAGGATAAATTTCCTATACCCCTTATCCAGAAGCTACTAGATGAACTACATGGGGAAACAGTGTTTTCCAAGATTGATCTTAGGGCTGGCTACCATCAGATTAGAATGGTAGAAGCTGATGTGCAGAAAACAGCTTTTAGGACACACTTAGGACACTATGAGTTCCTAGTGATGCCCTTTGGGTTGACCAATGCCCCTGCTACCTTCCAATCACTGATGAATACCCTGTTTAAACCATTCCTAAGGAAGTTTGTCTTAGTGTTTTTTGATGACATCTTAGTGTACAGTCCAACCATGGAACAACATTTGCTACACTTAGACACAGTGTTTCAGGTGCTAGAGGAGAATCAGCTGTTTGCTAAGAAATCTAAGTGTGACTTTGGAGTGAGCAGAATATCTTATTTGGGTCATATCATTTCACAGGAGGGTGTATCTACTGATCCTGATAAGATTAATGCTATGGTTAATTGGCCTATACCAAGGACTATCAGAGGCCTAAGGGGGTTCTTGGGATTAACTGGTTATTATAGGAGGTTTGTACAAGGCTATGGAACAATAGCCAAACCCTTGACTAAAATGTTAAGGAAGGACCAATTCCAGTGGAATGAAGTGGCCTTGGAAGCCTTCCACAAGCTTAAGCAGTTGATGACTCAAGCCCCTGTGTTATCTCTCCCAAACTTTAATAAGCCTTTTGTCCTGGAATGTGATGCTAGTGGTAGTGGCCTGGGTGCAGTCCTAATGCAAGACAACAGGCCAATATGTTTTTTTATCCAGACCCTTAAGTCCCCGAAATCAGAAGCTTTCTGCTTATGAGAGAGAGTTGTTAGCTATAGTTCAGGCTGTCACTACTTGGAGACCCTACTTAGAAGCCTCCCCCTTCATCATAAAAATAGATCACCAAAGTATCAAGCACTTACTAGAGCAGAAACTCCACACTGCCTTTCAACATAAAGGGGTCGTTAAACTATTGGGATTAGATTATACAATTCAATTCAAAAGGGGAAGTGAAAATAGGGTGGCTGATGCCTTGTCTAGGCAAATGGAGGGAAGTGTTGGGCAACTGTGTGCTATCTCAACTGTCATACCAACCTGGGTGATGGAGGTATAGGATTCTTATGCAACAGATGAGGAAGCACTAAAGTTGATACAGGAGTTGACCATACAGCAAGGAGTAGTCAAGCATTTCAGTTTAAGCAAGGGCCTGTTGTATTACAAGAAGAGATTGTACATAGGGAAGCATAGCACCCTAAGGTGCAAGGTGGTACAGGCTTGCCATGACTCACCACTGGGTGGTCATTCTGGCATCAGAGGAACTTTAGTAAGGGTCAAACAGAATTTCTATTGGCATAACCTGCAGGAGTTTGTTATAGATTGGGTGAGTAAATGTGATATTTGCCTCAGGTGTAAACCTGAACATTGTGTAAGCCCGGGATTACTACAGCCACTACTAATTCCTGCTACTACCTGGCAGGATGTCTCCCTAGATTTTGTAGAAGCACTTCCTAAGTTTAAGGGGTTTGATACTATCTTAGTGGTGGTTGATAGGTTTACCAAGTTTGCTCACTTTGTGCCACTAACTCATCCTTTTTTTGCTCACACAGTGGCTAAAGTTTTTTTGGACAATATGTTTAAGCTACATGGCCTACCTATTGTATCAGACCACGACAAGATCTTCACAGGCCTCTTTTAAAAGGAATTAATGAAGATGTTGGGAACCCAGCTATTGATCAGCAGTTCCTATCACCCCCAAACTGATGGTCAAACTGAAAGGGTCAACAATGTATGGAAAATTACTTGAGGTGCATGTGTTTCTTGGTTCCAAAATAGTGGACTAATTGGTTGGCTCTAGCAGAATTCTGGTACAATAGTTCCTACCATAGTGCAATTCACATGAGTTCATTCTAAGCCCTCTATGGCATCCCACCACTATTCCCAGCCACCCCTGCTGTCTCTTCTTCAGTAGCTGCAGTTGAGGAGATTCTAAAACAAAGAAGGGAGATGGATCTTGCCCTGAAAGGATCTTTGGCTCAGGCTCAGAACAGGATGAGGCAGTATGCTGACAACCACAGGAGTGAAAGGGAATTTCAGATTGGTGACTGGGTCTACCACAAACTCCAACCTTACAGGCAACACTCTATTGCTTATAGGGGTTCCAACAAGTTAGCTGCCAAGTATTTTGGTCCATTCAAGATATTGGCTAAGGTAGGAGCAGTGGCTTACAAACTCCAACTACCCCCTGATTTCAAAGTACACCCTATCTTTCATGTGTCTCTGCTCAAAAGGAAGCCAGCTGCTACTTCTACAGCTCTCTCCACTCTTCCTCCTATTGAGAATGGTTTGCTTCCAGTGACCCCAGCAAAAATAATCAACTCTCGGCATGTTATGGTCCAGGGCAAGGAGGTCTTGCAACTTCTCATCTTGTGGGAATGGTTTGCCACCATAGATGCTACATGGGAGGATGCAGACTTCCTTCGCAAGCAGTTTCCACTGTTTTACCATTCTTGGGGACAAGAATGGTCTCGAGGGGAAGGTATTGTTAAGCATCAGAGGAAGAAGAAGCAGAATGGCGGGAAAGGAGGTTATGTTAGTTAAAATTAAACTGTAATTGCTTTCTTTTGAATTCCCTAAGTGAGCCTTTGGGCCCAATTGCTTATAGCTGTTAGTTATACTATTTTGTCTTCTAGTGTAACCATCTAGCATGCATGAGTGTGTATATATGCTGTGAGAATTACTCCAGCAAGTAATCAATAAAATATTCAAATTCTAATTCTCTCTCTATTTCTCAATTCTCTCTAATCTCTTCTATCTCTCCCTAAGTTCTTCTCCCCTACCCCTATCATTCTTCCAATTTCGATTTTCAGATTTAATACCTGACATTGAGATTGCCCAAAATCAAATTGTTCATTTAGCAATAGAGAAACTCTTGGGCAGTTGATTTGTTCAAATCCGAAGGATTTAAGTCACCAATTGATTGTGCCTTTTTTCCAGTAGTATTCAATTACTTACTTTCAATTGATTTTAGGATATATTTCAACAATCATTGGTAGACCTGCAAATGAGACAAATCGATTTGTGCAATTCGCATTAATTGAAACTCTCTAATCCAAATTACTTCGACGCACATATATACTCATATAAGTTATCCTATTAACTTAATGTTCGTATCATTAGCTTTGAGTCAGGATAATCATGCCCTCATCAATATGTTGGGGATAAATTTGACTTAATGAATCAAGGAAGAGGAAGTAAAATGAATCAAAGCTTAAACACAAAAGGATTTTTTATTGAAACTTGGAGCTTTATATATTACAAAGTTTGCTCTCTTTTTTTCCTTTGCTCACACTCTAATTGCCTTACTTTTTTTCACACTCTCTCATCTGAGACAACAAATTGAAACATATATATAGGGATTGTGAATCACAAAATTCAGCCCATCATGATGAATTGTCACCCATAAAGTCACTTTGATGTTTGCCCATCATGATGAACTGCCACCCATAAAGTCACTTGCAATTTTGATGTTTGCCAACCATATCTTCTATTTCCTTTGTCATTTTCATTTTTTTCTTATTAAGTTTAATATTTCAACACTCCCCCTTAAACTTAATTCTTTGTTATTCCCAATAATGCTCGTAGCTGGCTAAACACTTCATACTTTAGTGGCTTCGTAAAGATGTCCGCAATTTGATCTCGCGTTTTCACATATTTCAACGTGACTTCCTTTTGCTTAATACACTCTCTGGTAAAATGAAATCTCGTGTCGATGTGTTTACTTCGATCATGAAACACTGGATTTTTTGCTAACGCCAGGGCTGACTTGTTATCGATAAAAATATCGGTTGGATCATGTTGTGTCATTTGAAGTTCCTTCATTAATCGACGTAGCCATATTGCATGACATACACACGAGGTTGCAGCTACATATTCAGCATCACAGGTTGACAATGTCACAATTGGTTACTTCTTTGAACTCCATGTGAACGCGGTGTCACCAAGAAAAAATACGAATCCGCTAGTGCTTTTTCGGTCATTTTTACCTCCAGCCCAATCACTATCACTGTAGCCAACTAATTTGAATTCGTCAGATTTTGAATAATGCAATCCAAAATTAGATATACCTTTAACATAGCGGAGTATTCTTTTTGCTGCATTCCAGTGAGATTCCTTCGATGCTTCCATGTATCTGCTCACTAATCCAACTGCATACAAAATATCTGGCCTTGTGCATGTTAAGTATCTAAGACTCCCGATCAGACTTTGAAAAATTGTCGGGTTTACCTTGATTCCATCTTCATCCTTGGTCAATTTTAAACTGCATTCGACCGGAGTACTGGCAGGGTTGCAATTTTCCATTTTTAAGTTTCTTCACTATCTCCTTAGCAAAACCACTTTGACTAATAAACATGCCATCATCATTCTGAGTCACTTCAATGCCAAGATAGTATGACATCAGGCCAATATCAGTCATTTCGAATTCATGAGTCATCATCTTCTTGAAATCATTAAACATTTGAAGATTGTTCCCCGTAAATATGAGATCTTCCACATACAAGTAAACAAGCAATATGTCTCCACCTATCACTTTCATGTACAAGGCATACTCGTGTGGGCACTTGACAAATCCATTCTCGTAAAAGTATTTGTCGATACGGCTGTTCCAAGCTCTCGATGCTTGCTTAAGTCCGTACAACGCCTTCTTCAGCTTCAACACTTTTCGTTCATGACCTTTGACAATGTAACCAGGTGGTTGTTGGACATAGATCTCTTCCTCCATCCATTCAGAAATGCTGACTTAACATCCATTTGGTGGATCTTCTACCCATTTTGGACATCGACTGAGATCACCAATCTAATAATCTCCACTCTTGCTACTGGTGCAAATACTTCATCATAGTCAATGACGGGTTTTTGACTATATCCCTTTGCGACTAGCCTCGCTTTATGTCGAACGACTTCTCCATTTGCATCCTTCTTTGCCTTGAACACCCATTTGACTCTAATGGAGTTTTTGTCAGCTGGAAGTTTGGTCAACTTCCATGTCTCATTCTTCCCAATTGCTTGGATTTCCTCATCCATGGCTCTTCTCCAATTTTTATCTTTCATCGCCTCTTCAGCATCAATGGGCTCACTACCAATGAGATGGCAGTAAAGAGTTAATTCTTCATTGAGCTCTGTAGTTGCATCATAAAGATCTTTAACAAGACGAAATTTTATAGGTCTTTCTCTTGGACTTTGACTTTCATCATCATCGTGTCCTGGAAATGCAATTGGAATGGGACTATATGACGTCAATGCTTTTCCTGGCTCCTCCACATCTCGATCATTATTTTCATCCACGGTGAAAGGATAAAAACTGTAATTCTTCTGCTTGTCATTATTCCATTACCAAATCGCCTCCTCATCAATAGTCACGTCCCTAGTGATGATAGTCTTTCAAGTATCAGGATCAAACATCTTGTATCCTTTGGAAAATTCTGAGTATCCCATAAACAAGTATTTTTTGCTTTTATCATCCAGCTTTCTCCTTTCTTCATCCGTAGCATAAACATGTGCAACACTCCTAAACACACGAAAATGAGAGATAGTAGGCTTTCTCCCACTCCATGCTACCTGGGGTGTCATATCCAAAATACTTATCATTGGGGATCGGTTCAAGATATAAATTGCACAACCAACTGTTCTGCCCGCAACTCTTTGGGCAAATTTTTACTCTTTAGTATGCTCCTCACCATATCCATCACCGTTTGATTCTTTCTTTCCACAACACCATCTTATTGTGGCGATCTCGGGATTGATAGGAAATAACAGATTCCATGGTGTTCACAAAATCTTTTGAATTCATTTGAAGTGAATCTCCCCCTCTGTCGGATCTTAAAGCTTTAATGTAATAGCCACTTTCTTTGTGCACCATAGCTTAAAACTTTTTGAATGCTTCAAAAACATCTGATTTCTCTTTCAGAAAATAAACCCACATCTTTTTGCTATAATCATCAATGAATAGAAAGAAATATTTATTGCCTCCCAATGATACTGGTGTCATTGGTCCGTAAACATCGGCATGAATAAGCTCAAGGGGAGCCTATGCTCTTAACATGGACTCTTTTGGAAAACTAGTTCTAGAATGTTTTCTAATAAGACATCCTTCACAAAGCTGATGGGGTTTATTAATCAGCAGTAGACCATGCACCATCTTCTTCTGGCTTAGCAATTTCAACCCTCCAAAGTTGAGATGCCCAAATCTCAAATGCCAAAGCCAATTCCATTCTTTCACACAAGCTTTTAAGCATCTTGCTACATCCGTCTTGATGTTGAGAGTGAACATTCTATTTTTCAACATTGGCACACTAGCTAGCAGCTCCTTCTTTTCGTTTAACAACACCATCTTTAGGTTCACCATGTGAATTTGGTAATTTTTCTCCAGCAATTGTCCCAAACTTAAAATGTTGCTTCTCATGTTTGGAACGTAATAAACATTGCTGATGAATTGATGCTCTCCATTCTTTAAATGAATAAGAATAGTTTCATTTCCTTAAATAGGAACTTTTGAGGAATCCCCAGAAACAACTTTACCACTAAATGACTGGTCCAGCTCTACGAACATTTTCTTGTCTCCACACATATGGTTACGTGTACCATTATCAAGATACCATATGTTGTTTTCTTGACTGTATTCACCTTCACGGGTTAGTAATACCATGTTGGTTACGTCCTCTTCTTGAATGTTGTTCGCTGTTTCATCTGTTTACTTCGGTGGGCTACAACATTCTACTGTATAGTGGCTATATCTGGAGCAATTGTAGCATTGAACATTAGACTTGTCACGTCCATCATTCTGCCTCCAGTTTCCTCTTCCTCGTCCACGTCCAGGACCTCTGCTTCTTGTGGACTAATTATCTCTATTATTATTGTCACTTCTCTTATGTTGTTGAAATCTGCCACATCCTCTTCCTCTTCCTCTTCCTTCATGACCTCTACCACGTCCTCGTCCGTAATGGCAAGAATCCCGGCTACTTTCCCCTTTGATTGAAACCTTTTACTGCCAAGACTTGTTCTATAGACTCTTCTCTTTGTCTGTTTAGTCTCTCCTCACGTGCTTGTAATGAGCCAACTACTTCATCGACGGTCATTTTACTTATATCCCGAGATTTTTCTATTGCCACTACTACGTAGTCAAACTTTGGTAGTAGAGACCTTAGAAGTTTTTCAATAACCCTGGATTCTTCAAGCTTTTCTCCATATTGCCGCATTTGGTTAGTGATAGATTTTAATCATGAGGAGTAATCTACAATCACTTCTGTCTCATTCATCTTCATCATCTCGAACTCTCCTCTCAACATTTGGAGCTGAACTTTTGTAATTTCTCCTCTCTTTGAAGAGAAACTCGTAGTATGTCCCAAGCTTGCTTGGAGGTGGTCGCTTCTGCAACCTTCTCAAATATAACATCATCTAACCCTTGATGGATGATACTAAGAGCCTTCTGGTCATTATGACAACTCTTATACAAACTGTCCTTTTCCACTACAAGAAAACAACGTTTTACTGACGGAAATCAGCTGACGGGCTGTCTTCCGTCAGAAATCACTGACGGATATCCTGACACTGTACAAAATACCTGTCAGGAAAATAGGGCGGGCTTTTTCCCTCCACTTTTATTTTATGCTGACAAGGTTTCTGATGTTGTGGCCCGTCATATGTTTTTTAATTAAAAATTAAACAATTATTTTTTTTCATCTGAAAATAGAAGACTAAAATCCACATTCAGAAAACCCATACGATCTAATTTTTTCACTCTACTAAAGACTTTCTACCTCAAAACCCTAGAATCGATGACCCAAATCCCTTCAAACCTACTACTCTCCCAGATTAGTTCTTCCATCTGAAGGGTCAGGCTGACGTCAAATAAGGTTGTAAGAAGGACATGATAATATTTGCGTTTCGAGTTCTGCTAGCTAGGGTTCCTTATCTTCTGCAAAATTTTTTGTCAAAATCGAAAATCAAGCTTTAATGCTATGAGTTTGGGCTCTGGCTTCTTGCGTCTCTGGTATACTCTTCTTTGTCATTCTCTTTTTCCTTCTCATATCTGAATATTTTGAATAAATTGTTGATGTTAGGCTGGGATCTGCTAGTTTGTTTTGTTTTATTTTGTAATGGAGTAAAATTTTAAATTCGTTTTCAGTTGCTAGCCTTAGGCTTAACTGGATTTTAATTTGTATTTCATTAAATTTTGATATTTTCAGTTGTATCTTTACTTGTTTGAATAGTATGCCCACTGTATTTTCTGTGGTTCCTCTGTTTCTAGAGCTTTTTCTTCTGCCTTATGACAACTTGTGTTGCCCATCAAGTTTTTCTCCTCAAAGTGTTGAAATCGTATACATTTTTGTTATATAATGAAAAAACATCCTCCATTTTCTTATAGAATAAATATTGATGCGTTTCTTCAATTTTATATTTTGATGTAATTCTACTGACTTTATTAATCTGCCTTATACCGACTTTATATTATGATATGATTGGCAACATTACTAAATAAGTAAATCATTCATATGATAAAAGAAAAATATTAAATTGTTCTTGTTTTCTGTGTTTAAAAATATACTTTTATTTTTTGTATTTAAAAATATTTAGAGATCAGTTTGTTTTCCTATGACTGCTTAATTGATGAAACACTTTATTAAATTTAACCGAGTTCTTAATAAAATTTTGGTTTATATAACCTACATTTAGCTTACTCTTTTCATATTACTATAGATAAATAATCAGGATATGAAGTGTCAAGCAACTTGACCTGAAAAGAGTAGCAACATGCTTGGACATTAGCTCTCCTTTCTAGTCAATATCACGGTACAAATTTCAGAAACTAACTTCTTATAGTCGTATTGAATAGCTAGAAACAAGCTCTTACTTTTGACATTGATAGTTTGTCTAACTATTGACTATTGCGTCACTAATTGGGTTCTAATCAAACTGGCATATATACACAATAAATTGTTCTTTCTTAGTTGCTTAGGTTTATTTTGGATGGTGTACATTTTGTCATTGGATTGATTCGTTGAGGCTGAAAGATATCAGAGTTATAAACGAATAAACAAAGAAGAAAAGAGTACATGAGAAAAGAATAAAGTGTTAAAGGAAAAAGCCATTTCTAGAAACATGGGGGCATAATTGCTACTCAAGCATTCAAAAAAAATGTCTCCCTCCCATTTGCTGTACAGTTGAGTTAACCATTTTAATATAAATTATTAGAAAGCTATATCTCTTTTATAAATTCATAGATAGTACATGCATTATTATAATCTAAGTAATATTGAATGCTAATTTTGTTGTATTAACTCAGTGTGTGTATTGAACTAATAAGCTCAAATATCAATGTTCAGCCTAGTAGAATCAGAAAGTTTGGACTTTGTATAATTGACCATAATTATACCATGCATTTCAAAATATTTTCCATTTTAATACCAAATGTATCCTCAGGTGAACATTGTCCTTTTCGGTGTCTTATGGCTTATTTATGTTCTATTGCATGCCATTGTTCTTGCCCTCCCTAAAAAGTTTTTCTTTTTGTCCATATGATATTGGCAGTTATGAAAATGTTCGTGATGAAGGGTGGATCAGTGCGAACCAATGTCAGTTGATTTTGTGGAGGCACTGCTCAAGGTATGATCAGTAGATTTGTTTTGATCATGGATTAGAATGATGGGGGAATTTTATAAATATAAATTTAGATCCATTATGTATTTTCACTTGTAATCCAATCACGTTATCTTGCATTTTACAATTTGTTAGTTATTTTTTTGTTTCAAAGGCTTTGCTTTTTTATGACCTGATTTTCTTACTTGAACACATGTGTGTAGGTTGATATATCATCAAAGCTATTAAAGGCAGCTAAACATGTTATACAAGGTGATACTAAGGCCATGTTCTTTTGGACTACAATTTTATGAACTAAAGTGAGCTGAACTGAACTGAACTTATTTCAGTGTAAATTTATAACTACGCATAGCTGAACTGCACTGAACTGAATTGAATTGAACTGAACTGTAGTCCAAGAGAACAAGGCCTAATATTAGTTGTTGCCTTTTCTTTGAAGGCCTCTTACTTTCCAGGGAAGTAAGAGTTTATTTGATAGATTACACAAATTTTTCATTTTGTGCTCCGTGAGTATTGGAGTCTTTAAAGTTTGCTTAATACTTCTTATATAAATTTGTATTGTGTGATCACGAATTTTCATTTGAACCAAGGATAGCTTGAAGATGGTTTTAAATAGTAATAGGCATGCTCATTTTGCAGTTTTAGTTTGTGTAATGTTTCGTGTTTAATTCAAACACGCTTATGTTTCACTCTATTGAGACATGGGATTTTATCAGTGTCTATCTTTAGGTATATGAAGCAATGCATCTGCAGAGTAATTAGAAGCTATTCATTTTCATAATATTATCATTATTGATGCCTAGTCATCTGAAAGTGGGCATTAAGACCAAAATACAATTTTTTTATAACTTACAGCCTCTCTTCTCTTCAGTGAACAATGTAAAACTAATGTTAGAACTTAGACCAGTCACAATTCATTCAAATCTTAGTTCATTTATGTTTTCATTACATTGCAGGAATCAATGGTGGTAACGGTATGGACTTGAGGGACGGTCTTGATGCTTTTGGAACAAGCCTAAGGTATTTTTTTTCACTCCTCAGTCTCTGACCTTAACTTGTGAATTAAATCGTACCAAATGGGGAAGACACGATCTTTTCAACTGCTAGAATACATAGCTGTTTGCATAGTTGTTAAAGGCGGCCTAAGGCGTGCCTCACGCAAGACTCAAGGTCATGCGCCACACCATACCTTAGGTGAGGTAGCGTACATCAGACGCGTGCCTTGTGCGCCTAGGCAGGCCTTGGCGCCGCCTCAGAGACACTTTTATTTTTAAAGTTTTTACTTTAATATGTGTTGTCTATATATTTTTAAGAGTTTTAACAATAATTCAATGCTAGATATTCCTAATTTAATTTATATTAATTCCTAATACAATATTTACATATTGCATACCTATGTACATCTAACAATTCTCTTAGTTCTTTTTCTTGTATTGCTATTGCATTTAACTTCACTTTTAAGAAAATATTTTTTGCAAATTTTCTGCGCCTACCCCCTCTAGCGCCTAGGCTGCGCCTAACGCCTTGACAACTATGGCTGGTAGAATACTTTATTTATGCTCATCTAGTTTTCATTCTTTTACGTTCTTTTATATTTTGCATTCGTTGCACAAGCACTTGATAATGTAAATACTTCTTTTTTGGAACTTTGACTATAGTTATTGAACTTCAAATAGGATCCATGTATGCTTATTATCCAATTGCGTTTACAACTGCTGCTTATATTGAACTTCAAATGAGGTGATATTTATATGTGGAACATAGGGATACTCGTAGATGTTCTTATAACGCTATGTTGCATATTATTCCCTTTCATTGTGTCAATGAATTTAGTTTGCATTTGTTCTCGCTCATATAGACGAATGTTGTGGTTACTTTTATTTATTATTGTTGGAAACTTTAATTTGTTAGTGCTATTGTGTTATTTATTTGTAGCTCCCTTCGATCCAAAATTTAATTTAATCTTTTTTTGAAAAAAAAATAAGAACTATGACAGAGACAATGTCATTTTTCCTTATAATTGTCAGGGAATTCTGACGGGTAACCGTCAGAAATCCTGTAATATTCTGACATACAACCGTCAGCAACTGAGTCAGTACCTGCTGACGGTTTACTAACGGTAAACCGTCAGAATATCCGTCAGAGGCACTTCTTGACGGCATTCCTGACAGTAAGCTTGCCGTCAGAGAATCGCTGTTTTTTTGTATTGTTCGGCTTGCGATAGTTGTGCATCTGCAGCTAGGACTTCATAGCCTTTTTCAACAATATCCCAAACATCTTGGGATCCTAGAATGACTTTCATCTTGAGACACCAATTTTTGTAATTGGTTTTTGTAAGTTGAGGAAAAACAAAGGAAACACCGTTGAGATTCATTTCTGTAGAGGAAAATTTGTTTCAAAGCGTACAGGGGCTGTTGCAACGCTTTTGAGTCTATTGCAACACTTTGGTGCGTCGCTATAGCCTTCAGACAGATTTTGCAAGGACAAAATCAAGGGAAAATTTCCTTGCAATTCTGGATGAACTTTTGCAACGAAATAATTGTCCAGAAAAAATTATTTTCAGGGCGTACAAGGCTACTGCAACGGTTTTGAGTATCAGGCAACACTTTAAGCGTAATGCGACATTTTGTGAATTTTTCGCAACGCTTTGTACTGCCTTTTGCAACACTTTTCTGGACAGCAGTCGATTTCTGAAACTTGATCTTTTTTCACTCGGGATTTTTTCAGGAAGACAATTGGATACGAAATGGCTCAAGAACGAACCTCCGCTCTTATGCCACTTTATTGGGGATAAATGTAACTTAATGAATCAAGGAAGAGGAAGTAAAATGAATCAAAGCTTAAACACAAAAGGATTTTTGATTGAAACTTGGAGCTTTATATATCACAAAGTTCGCTCTCTTTTTTTCCTTTGCTCACACTCTAATTGCCTTACTTTTTTTCACACTCTCTCATCTGATACAACAAATTGTAACCTATATATAGTGATTGTGAATCACAAAATTCAGCCCATCATGATGAATTGTCACCCATAAAGTCACTTTGATGTTGGCCCATCATGATGAATTGCCCCATAAAGTCATTTGCAATTTTGTTGTTTGCCAACCATATCTTCTCTTTCCTTTATAATTTTCATTTTTTTCTTATTAAGTTTAATATTTCAACACAATATATATGATGTATAATTCCATGGTACACTAATCTGTAGCATTGAGAATTTTTTATGTTCTTTTGTCATTAGAGATATATCTAAATTGTCGAGATTTTTCTCGGAGTTCAGCAAACAAACATTTTATGCACATTAGGCAAGAGATCTATGTATATGATGGAAGAGTCTCAAATAAGAAGCAACTCATCATCAATTCAAGAGATTCGCTATGGATGGTTAACGAGTTCATGGTCATCCATTGATGGATGAGGATCTGACCAAGCTACTTAAAGCTCTCAATTTGGCAAATTGATAGTTTGTTTAGGATGTATATATACTATCATACTCAAACTATGGCACTTGAAAATTGTTCAGGTTAAAACTGCAACTACAAAGAAAGAACTATTTCGTCAACTACAAAATTATTTTACCGTGCATGACAATACTTCCTTGGCAATTTATTTTCCAAGGCTTCGACAAAAACAAGATAAGTACAATTTTATTATTCCCCATAAACAGTACTTGAGTACGCATGATATCGCAAGATAAGTTTTATATATGGTATGGATCGTATTTTCATTTATAACCTTCCACACAATGACGGACTCGGATGATTGCTCTTCAACTTAGTACTATTCAAATTGTAGTGAAGAGTAATTCCTTTGACAATATAATGTCGTACTCCGGTGTATATATCACTTGGAATCACCCCTCTGTTAGGCCCAACAATAGATTACGAGAAAAAAATAATAATAGTAGAATAAAGGACACAGATTTTTACGTGGAAACCCTAAATAAATAAGGGAAAAACCACAGGACCAACTCCGAATAATTCTTCCACTCTGAAAATAATAGTAGGTACACCAAGAGATTACAAAATTGTGGCACTCAAATTTTTCCCAAAATCTCACTATTTTTCTCTCTTACCCAGCTCTTAGGAACCCTTTTCCTAAGGCTTTCTACACAAATTACATTTTTATTTGTGTTTCTTCTCTCTTGCTCTCTTCTGCTCTCTTATGCTCTCTTCTGCTATCTACTTGGTCTGCTCTTGAAATGAGCAAAAACTCCTCTATTTATAGGAGATTTAAACGCGTACGGTCGAATTGTGCACAATAATTTTACTGTGCACTTTTTGAAAAAACCCTCATGTCGACATGCCTCTTTTCTTTTTTTTATTTTTTTTAATTCGGTGGGCCGCACAATAATGAGGGACACCACTCAACAAATCTCCCTCTCCCGACTATATTGTGGGACTCTCCATCCCGGTTGCTTTAACGTACAGGTCGAACTTTTCTTTTGGTACGACCTTCGTTAGCATATCAGCAGCATTGTTGTTGGTATGAATCTTTTGCAACTTGAACTCTTTTTCTTCAATGGCATGTCTAAGCCAATGATACTTTACATCAATATGTTTTATCCGTGCATGGTACATAGTATTCTTGCTCAAGTCTAATGCACTTTGACTATCACAATAAACTACGTATTCTTCTTGTTGCACACCCAATTCGGTAAAGAATCGCTTTAACCAAAGCATTTCCTTTTCTGCTTCCGCTGTTGCAACGTACTCTGCTTCGGTTGTTGATAACGAAACACATTTTTGTATCCGTGACTGCCATGAAATAGCTCCCCCTGAGAATGTAAATAAATAACCTGATGTAGATTTTCTTTCATCAAGGTCACCAGCCATATCTGCATCTGTGTAACTAACAAGTACAGATTTTCCAACTCCAAAAGTCTAACATAACTTTGAACTTCCTCCCAGGTATCTAAAGATCCATTTTACTACTTCCCAATGTGTCTTCTGGGGATTTGACAGGAATCTACTCACAACACCAACTGCATGAGCGATGTCTGGTCTCGTACACACCATTGCACACATTAAACTCCCGACCGCTGAAGAATATGAAATATTTGACATATGGTCTTTATTTTTCTCTGTTGAAGGGTAGGATTTCTTACTCAACTTAAAATGAGCGGCAAGTGGAGTGCTAACTGGTTTAGCATTCTTCATATTGAACCTTTTTAGTACTCGTTCAATATATTTTTCTTGCGATAACCATAGCCGGCCGGACCTTCGATCTCGGGTAATCTCCATTCCAAGAATTCGCCTTGCCGTCATGTCAAACGCCTTAGACAAATCACACTTGAACTTACTATTCATTTTGGCATCTGGTCCAATGATTAGCATATCATGAACATATAAGAGAAGAATGATAAATTTTCCATCAGGGAATTTCTGGACATATACACATGGATCAGCTTCTGTCCTCTTATATCCTTGATTCACCATGAAGGAATCAAACTTTTTATACCATTGTCGCGGGGCTTTTTTTAACCCATACAAACTTTTCTTCAGGCGACAAACCATGTCCTCCTTTCTCTTGACCTTGAAACCTTCTGGTTGTTCCATATAAATTTCTTCTTCTAAATCCCCATGCAAGAACGGGGTCTTTACATCAAGCTGTTCTAACTCAAGGTTCAAGCTGGCTACAGGACCTAGCACAACTCGAATGGAACTCATTTTCACAACTGGTGAAAAAATCTCGTCAAAGTCGATACCTTTCTTTTGAGTAAAGCCTTTGACAACCAATCGAGCTTTGAATCTCACTAGGTTTCCATCATCTTTCATCAGCTTGTACACCCATTTGTTCTTGAGTGTTCTCTTCCCTATAGGAAGTTTCACCAGCTCATACGTGTCATTCTTCTTCAAAGAATTCATCTCCTCCAGCATGGCCTTCATCCAACAATCTTAATCTTTATACTGGAGTATTTTGTAGATGGTTGGAGTTCTCTTATCGTCCTCCTTAATTGAGGTTCTTCTTCTGGTAGAATGGGTTCTGGCTCCCCCTGCTCAATACCCTCTTCATTTGTATCTTCATCAACAATCGTATCTTGATCCCTCATAACTGGCTCTTCTTCTCCATCTTGTTCTGATTGATGCATTCTTCTTTTTATGGCATCATCTGATAGAATGCTTTCTGGTGTAATATCGATAACACCATCACTTATAGATCTTTCACTGATGATATCATTCTCATGAAATACAAGAAAGTATCTTCTTCCTCTAATGGATTCTGTATCCATGGGACCACAAACGTCAGAGTGTACCAACTCTAACTTATTATTTCACCTTCTAGGGCTTTTCTGAAATGAAACTTGATGTTGCTTCCCAAATAAACAGTGATCACATGGGTTAATTTTTCCTTTGGCTAATGGGATGGGGGACTTCTTAGCCAGTATATTCAACCCTTTGTCACTAACATGCGCAAGTCGCCTATGCTACAAATTTGGTGAAGCATCATCTCCAACTGTATCCAGTTGACCCGCACATATTATTGCGTGCATTTTGTATAGCGAGCAACACAATCTTCCTTTCGCCACCACCAATGATCCTTTAGTGAGTTTCCAATTTCCATCGCCTGTACGATTATGATAACCTTCCTTGTCCAATACACTAACAGACAACAGGTTCAACGGAAGATCTGGAACATGTCGCACATTTTTAAGTGTTAATGTGCATCCGACACTTGTCTTCACGCAGCTATCGCCGATTCCCACCATTTGCGAGACACTATTATTTCCCATTTTAATAGTACCGTAATCGCCCGCTTTATAGGTTGAGAAGTATTCCCTTTTTGGAACACGGTGGTATGAGGCACCATAATTTACAATCCACTCGGTATCTGCATCTCCAACATGACAACAATATGCATCATGAGATACTAAAGCCACCTCTCCATCTTCTTTTGTGACTGTAGTAGATGTATTTTTGTCATTATCATGACTTCAGTTTGCATTCTCTTGTTTAAAGAAACGATAGTTCCTTTTAAGATGACCCTACTTTCTACAGTGGTAGCATGACCTCTTCTCCCGGGACTTGGATCTATCTTTCAATTTTCCATTCCCACAACCTCTACCCTTGCTTTGGCCCCTATTCTCTGTGATAAGGGCTTGTGAACTGGTACTGACAACGTCCCTTCTATGAAGCTCTTCATTAAGTAGATTATTCTTTACCATAGACATTGTTACCACACCATTTGGAGCTAAGTTACTCAGTGATACAATAAGAGTATCCCAACTATCTGGTAGATTTCCCATCAAAAGACATGCTTGCATCTCATCGTCCAAGGCATATCGGTGGCTGCTAACTCACTTATGAATCCTTCAAAGTCGTTTAGGTGTTGTGTGATTGATCGTCCCTCTGTCAGTTTCAAGTTCATGACTTTGCGAATTATGAACACTTTTCCTTGAGGATTTTTAGCCTCGTACATATCCTCTAGCTTCTTCCAGAGAACTTTGGGATCTATTTCGTTCCTCACGTGGTTGTACAGGTTAGCATCTATCCATTGGCGTACTGTACCCAATATCTACTTCTTCAACTTTATCCACTGCTGATCTTTCATATCCTTCGGCTTTACGCCATCACCCTCAATTGGATCATACAAATCTTTACAATTGAGGTAGTCATCCATTCTGGATTTCCACATTGAATAATTTGTATCCGTCAATTTGATCATTACATCGTCGTTCGCCATGACGAAACTTTTAAAATGGCAAATTTTACTATTCACGAATTTTACTATTCACATAAATAGTGACTGTATAAATGAATAGTACCGTATATCTAAATAATACTTGTATATTGGAATAGTAATAGTATGCCTCCGGTATACTTAAATAATACTATTCATAAGATGATCAGATATGAATAGTATTATTCAAGTTACTACTTTTCTAAGTTACTATTTTACTATTCACTCAAATTGTTTATCTGCAACGGTTTTTCGGACCGATTACGCCACCGGATTCGCCGTAATTTTCTCGTCGTCGTGGTATATTTATTTTTGAAAAATATATCCACGGATTTTACTGATAAAACAACCTTCGGCTCTGATACCGCTTGTTAGGCCCAATAATAGATTACGAAAAAAAATAATAGCAGCAGAATAAAGGACACAGATTTTTACGTGAAAACCCTAAATAAATTAGGGGAAAACCACGGGACCAACTCCGAATAATTCTTCCACTATGAAAATAATAGTAGGTACACCAAGAGATTATAAAATAGTGGTACTCAACTATTTCCCAAAACTTCACTATTTTTCTCTCTTACCCAGCTCTTAGGAACCCTTTTCCTAAGGCTTTCTACACAGATTACATTTTTATTTGTATTTCTTCTCTCTTGCTCTCTTCTGCTCTCTCATGCTATCTTCTGCTATCTACTTGGTTTGCTCTTAAAATGAGCAAAAACTCTTCTATTTATAGGAGATTTAAACGCGTATGATTGAATTATGCACAATAATTTTACTGTACACTTTTGAAATACTTCTTTTTCTAATTTAGTGGGTCCCACCATAAGGAGGGACACCACTCAACACCCTCAAGCCGATTGCTATTCCGATTTATTCAATATATACCTAAGCCTATTTATGTGTTGGGTTACTTTCTTACAATATTCTAACATAGCTAAAGAGCCTCCATTCCGGCAAATCTCTTTCTTTGTGTTGCTTGATAAAATTCAGAATAATGGCGCAATTACAAGGAAAGAGAGCACGCCTCAACTAATATGAGAAATCAAACTGACAAAGCACAACAATTGTCATCTATTAAACACTCACGAAGAGAGTTGATATCAGAGTACGGAAACCACATGTCAACTAAGTAGCACTTCCGGCTACGTCTCGCGAATTCAAAGATAAGTGGAAATCTATTTTTAGAATTATAATTATCCTAAGCATCAATCTTATACTATTTCTAATCGCTTATAATCAGACGGTGATCTGATGTGCAATATATGACATGCGATTATTTTTATATAAACTAATATAAATGTTCTCTGACAGAGAAAAAATTGCCCTTTATCCATTCATTATCTTTCGCCATTGTAGGCTTATTGATTCAACAACGATACTGAAAAAGTGGAACCATTATGTGATTAAAAAATTGTGCACAAGCTCGGCTAAGATTATCCAAACATTTAATTTGACAGTGAGAAAAACGGAGAAACAGTGTTTGGCCCAAAACAAGCAATGGAAAGTCGACAAGCTCAATATCAAATTAGAATATTGCATTATGCTACATAGAAAGAAAGTCGTCTCAATTGAAATAAAGATCGAGGAAAAACATAAGACCTCCGGCATATCTAAAGACCTTAGTTAAAACTAAGGCATATATAAAACCACGGGGCACCAAGGAAACTAAAAAAGTTTTGTTACCACAAGAAGACCGGGTAATCACTAGGATGGAAAAAATCTTTCTTTTAAAAGTATTTATCAAACGCAAATGCGGCTATAAGCCCACATGTGATTTATAGGTCCTCGCAGACGGGTATCTCATTAAAGACCGACTCATTAGTTGGCATGCAAAATAAGCCATAAGTCATAAGATATCAGCAAAACCCGAGTGAACAGCGCGGTAAAAGATAAACAAAATTAAACTAATTATGGAGCAATTTGAAGTCACCTGTTAAGTGAACTTGCAAGATATATAAGCCTCAAAAGGCTAGAAAGACTCGAAGGAAGGAAATTAAGACTAATGAATTTTTCAATTAATTATTCATTCAACCAAGTGGATGAATCGGACCCCAACACTGAAAAATTAAAGTGTTCATCGAGAGACAATAAGTCAAAAGTCCCTCGCATGAAACATGCATGGATTGAAGATTTCATTTTAATAAAAAGCAGATCATCAAGCTCTACATTTGAAGAATGAAAATTGAGCACAATCTGTACTGAGAGCAGTTGTCTACTACGACAACAAAGATGCCGAGTAAAACACCATTCATATACCGAAATGAAGATATTTTCGAAGAACTCAAAATAACTAAGTTCTAGGTCAATAATTCGTACCATGTCCATCAATGGAACTCTACAAAAAGCCAACTCAAAAAGACAAACTCTTAGCCAACTCTGAAGGAGCATAGTAAATCCGCAAAAGTTACTAAACTCACGGCTAAAGCCGGGTAAACAACAAAGAAACTCCCAATGATGTGGAGCATTAAGATGTCAGATCAGTTCAATACTTTCATCATCATGGATAAAGTTGTCTCTTACTACTTGTGCAATTTGGTGGTTCTGATCAAACTATATGAAATTTATGCACTGGCCGCATGGGTCCTAAGTTCTCTAAGGAATGAAACATTTGGCCACATGGGCCCTAAGTTCTACAAAGATGGTGGAGCCGATCAAACGCACATGGTTCCCTATATCATCACACGTCTAACAGTGAACGACTATAGCTATCTCAGGCACTTGAAGAATCATAGTTACGCTTGTTTTCTCTAAGTTATTTTAATAAAACCTGATAAATGTATGATTAATAAGTACAACATCATAATGAAAGATACTTAAGAGAAACCAAAACGATAAATGCATCAAAACGCCTTGAGGGCTTTATGTATAAACGCCTCGAGGGGTCACTGTATATTACAAAAAGAAAAGCCAAGGAAGCATAAAGCCTTCGGTAAATCTAAAGAGCTAAGTTTTAACTAAGGCACATATAAGACCTATGTTAAAAAGTTTAGGCAAAATCTAAGACATAAAATACAAGGCAGCCACGAGAAATAAGACCGCCACAAAAGCATGCATACACCATAAAAATACTAGGCATACGACCTTGGCGATATTCTAAGACCGCCTTAATGGATGACACATATACGACCAAGGTGTTAGGTAAGACCTTGGTAAAATTCTAAGACCGGCCCCCAGGCTGGCACATAACAAAGCCGAAGTCACAGAATAAGACCTTGGCAAAAAATATAAGACCGCCTTCTAGGTCAGAACATCACATTTTCCCAAGGCATGTGGTAAGACCTTGGAGAAAACTAAAATATAATTAAAGATCGAGGCAAAATAAGACCTCTGGTAGATTTAAAGACCTTAGTTAGGCACACACGAAAACGAGGCGTCTAAATAAGACCTCAATTATCTAAAGGCATTTAATATGACCTTACACAAACTAACGAGGCGTCTATATAAGACCTCAATTATTAAAAAGTTGTTCAATAAGACCTTACTCATAGCGAAGAGGCATATACATAAGACCTCAATTATTAAAAGTATAAATAAAACCAAGGCATGGATTAAGACCTTGGCAAAAATATAAGACCGCCTTCAAGGACGACACATCATATTTTCCCAAGGCATAAGGTAAGACCTTAGCGATAATCAAATAAAATAAGACAAGGCAGTGTAAGACCTCTCTATAGACCTCAATTAATACTAAGGCAGATTTTTTGAAACTCTTAGTTAAAACTAAGAAAACATTAAATTCAAGTGGCAGTAAGACCTAAATAAAATACAAAAGCCACAAAGGCAATCAAGCATCTAGGCGGCAATGAGTAAGACCGTCTTAGAATCTACTTAGTGCAAATAAAATGCTAAGTACTACCTTAGTTAAAACTAAGAAACAATAAATTCAGGTGGCAATAAAGCCTGAACTATAGCCACAAACAGGCAACCGGCTGAAAATGTAAGATTGGTAGAAAAACCTAAGTAAAATTACTTAGTCATAATGTGACGGCTAAAATATTAGGATTGTCTCAAAAACCAAATGTTTGCACAAGACAAACACTCTTAGTTCAAACTAAGAAATAATAAATTCAGGCAACAATAAAACCTAAGATATATGCATTAAAAAGTGATCGGCTGAAATTGTAAAACCAACAGGAAATTTTTTTTGAGACAAAAATCACTTAGCCAAATTTATCAGTAGGCAAAACATAAGACATATACAGACAAAATGTAAGACCTTAAATAAAGAGAAAACAAATGGCCAAACAAATGGCAAAATATGAGATGAAAACATAAACATTCTAAGGCTCATCACTTAGCTTTAGATGAACTGATTGGAGGAGCTCATGATCTCCCCTCAACTTCAAGCTCGTCCTCAGCTTTCTTGACCCGGTCCTCTGCAGTCTTAACCTTGTCTCGGAATTACTTGTTTGACTTTTAGAGTAGCTTCCAACCGGACACCAACACCCGGTTACACATGTCGGGCGCTTGAAATATCACCTATAGAATAAAGCATAGTTGACATCAGCAAAATGAATATCTTACAAATACGGAGGCCTCAAAGGGTTTAACAAACTTGAGAAGCTGACTCAAATATCAAACAAAGGCTAGATTATCCAAATCCTTCTTCAGCTAAGAAGGAGAAATAACAAACTCTTGATCAAAAGATGATTCCGACCGAGGAATAGAAATAGTTTCAATTGATGCCTGAAACAGAAAGGCGATATTATAGGAAAGAGAGAACCCTAATACCTATCAACAGTTGTCTTGCTCTTCTTCCCTAGTTACTCATATGCAGCCGCCTCAGTCTCATTCAGGCTAATATGCTTCGGCTTCTTTTTCTTTTAGCCGATTATAAAAACTTACACATTTTAAGACAAGCTTCAAAGGATAGAGACACACTAAAACTAGTTGTAGAAGAACTCTGACAACATTAAAACACATAATGTTCCAGTATACTCAAACAATAAAAATAGGAAATCGGGCATTACGAAGATCATTTGAAATGCCAACAGAATATCAATAATTCATCATACCATTTAGAGTTAAGTGAAGAACATAGTAGTGAAATCCATAAAACCAGATTCCGGCGAGACCAAAACCTAAAATCCAGCAATAACAATTGAGTAGAAGAAGACTACGACAACCCAACAACAATAAAGGTTCATTCAAACAGACTACAAACTGAAGCATGATCACGCTAATTCAAGAAACACAGATAGAGACTAAATTCAAAATGAAAAGTAAAAAAAGGTAAAATAAAGTTACTTGTTGAAGAAAAAGGAAGTGCTTTGAGTCGCTGGAAATTACCTCGAGAAGATGCTAGAAAACCCTCACGGGAAAATTGCCTTAATCAACTTTAGAAGAAATAAAAGGTGCCAAAAGAACTGAAAGGCCAGCTAGAAATTCAAAAATTTCAACAGCCGCCAAACTATATGAAGAAGAACACAAACTTCTCTAAAAAGTTCCAACGAACAAAAAATGCAAGCTTCTCTAAGAAGTTTTGAGTAATGAAATGATATGGATGAGCCATGTTGCTCGCCTCTTCAACCTAAATTCGCGCAAAAAATCAAGTTAGATTTTCTACCAGAAGTCCTAAATAACTTCTCACACTTGTAGGGGAGCTTCTGATAACTTTGTAAAATATATTTACTCATCTAGGTCATAGAGATCGGGTCAACTTAGGCCAACTGGTCCACGTCTTCAAGAAATAACAAATCTCTCAGTTCGAAGGACCCAGCTCGTGCAATATTCTAACCAGTCTCTGTTAATCCAGGGTCTTTAGCTGGTTCATAACCGGCTTGAAGTAGAGTTTGCCCTGATTTAATATGGATAGAATCTAACTAAGATTTCATATCACATATTCTTCCTATACTTAATATTTATGATAAATAGGAATATTATTCTTTTCCTGAACAGATAAGTAGGAAGAATCCTCATATAGAAGAAATATAGCTTAAATAGGATCCTTGATTATTAAGGACTCCCGACTAAAAAGGAATTCTCTCCTAATAAGGAAATATCTCCTATTCTAAATAGGACCCTCATTCCTTATATGATAACTTGAGAAATAAATCTTATCCAAAATAGGAATTCCGGGAATTTCTCTACAATTAAGAGACCCAATTCTACTTGGGAAATAAGTCTTTTTAAAAGGAGTTAATATCAAAAGAGGTAATAAAATCCTCTTTTAATTATAATTCAGAATATATGTCCAATTAGGACTATTGGAGCCTATATAAAGGCCTCAAAACCTCAAAGGTATAAGATCTAATTCTAACAATATTTTGACTTATGATTATTATTCCTCAAGAATCCTTACTGACTTAGGCATAGGAGAGTACCCCCAGGGGCAACCCCAATCGCCCCTAAGCTCGTGTATATTTTACAGGTTCATTGTTCGAGAGTCGAAGCTGCAAGGCAGGAACATCTATTCTAAATTATCGGCGGTAAAATTCACGATATTTTCAACAACTATGTTCAAACAGCCAAGTGGTGTTATTTTTAGTGGGTTTTCCTACAAGTGACAAATTAAGTTTTTTGGAGTCTAGTTATTGCTTCTTGTGAACAAAATTGAATTTTTTTCAACTTTTAAGAAAATACATCATAGTATGTTAAGTATTAGCTAAGGCCCATCAAAAGTCCAAGCCCAACAATCAAAGAGCTTGAGTATAAAAGTTTTTTTCAGCTGAGTTAGGGTTATTTCATCACAAATAGAAAACTCAGCCTCATCTTGAAAAGCTCTCTACTCCTCTTTCTATTTTTCCGGCGATTTCACTGAGTTCTTGAAGTGTTTCGTGTGTAATCATCTCGTTTACTAACGGATACTTTTCTAGCCATTGTAACCGCCTTAAAGTTGTATATAAGAGGCATTATATATTCTGTAATTTTAAGTTTTTAGAGAGCGATTACTGTTTTTAGGGTTTTTCCTGTATTTGTGAGATATCTCTGTTTAGTAAGCCATTTAGTGCTAGTTCTTTTGTTTTTTTTATGTGTAGAAGATGAGTACACATAGTTTAGTGCTAGGGCTTGTAATACAGTAGCATGGTTCATGGTTTTGGGTTCATTTTTCATCAATAAAACTTCCATTGAAGATTGTTGCAAATCTGAGTTCTTCTAATCCTTTCTCTTTATGTTTCTGTTCTTGCATTTGTGTTTTATCTTGAGTATTCTTGGTTTTAAATCCTACAAATTGGTATCATGAGCTAGGTTTTACTCTAAGATTAAGATTGATTAAATTGATAAATGCATGTATCAGATTCATAGTTTTCAATTTTATAAAAGATTTAAAGTCTATTTGCATGATTTTTTTTTTGTGTTCGGTTGAATAATAGCTGCATGCACATGTATTTCTTTTTTTAAATCTTGAAAATTGATTTAGAATATTTGATAAAGGCCTATGAAATGTTCCCTTGCTTAAATCTTCTGTTTTAGTAAAATTCTTAATTCTGATTTTTTTTGTTATTAACAGAATGCTTTCCTTTTGTTTCCAAATTGTTTGAATTCTTAATGAGTATTTTCTTTGTTTTTTAGAGAGGAATTTATGATATTGTGAGGAACCTGAAGTGGATTTTGTTTTGGATTTACTTTTATTACTTAAAGAAACTTGAGGTAATATCTTTCTAAACTCCTCTCCTATAGCACTGTCAAAAGAAGACCTACTCTGTAAGAATTTCTAAACTCTCCTCTTTAATTTTCTTGCAAATTGACATGTCTGGTTATGATTTATGGTAGAATTAGTAAATTGCATGATAGGGATTAGGTTTGTTGTGATTCAGAGTTTAAGATTGTTTTTGGATCTTTAATTCTATCCATGTTTAAGAAATTTCTGACTGAAAAATTGCCTGAACTGATATTTGATTGTAATAGATTACTTAATCAATATTTGAATCTTGGATTGCTTCCTGATTGTTTCTTGAAATCCTCTTTGAAATGTTCTTTAGGATTATGTTTCATAGCTTTACCTAGAGTTCTTTCTGGTCTAAAAATAGGATTCTTTAGATCGTTCTCTCTCTTAGGCAATTCTGTAAAGTCCTGCTGTCTAAATTTTTGTATCTTGATTAGTATATTAATCTCTATTCAAACCATGTCTATAGCAAGAATTAACTTGGAAAAGTTTGATGGTAAAATGGATTTCACATTATGGAAAAGTAAAATGAAAGCAGTTTTAGTCCAACAAAAGTGTCATAGGGCCTTACATGACATAGATTCTTTGTCTGCTGATCTTACACCTGAAGAGAAGTAAGATATAATGGAGTTAGCATACTCCACTATTGTCTTAAACTTGTCCGATTCAGTGTTGAGGAGAGTGAGGGACTGTGATGAAGCCCCTCAACTCTGGACTAAATTAGAGACCTTGTATAAGACTAAAGACTTGTCTAAAGTGTCATATTTGAAAGAAAAACTGTTTAGTTTTAAAATGAACCCAACTAAAAGTATTGATGATAATCTTGATGATTTTCAAAAATTGATATTGGACCTAGAAAACACTGATGAGAAATTCTCTGATGAAAATCAAAGTATAATTTTGGTAAATTCCATTCCTGATTCTTATAGAGAAATAAAAACTGCCTTGAAATATGGTAGGGAGTCTCTAAGCGTCAATGATATCATTAATGCTTTGAAATTAAGGGAACTTAAACTAAAAGGTGACACCAAAGGTAAAAGTCAGTCTAGTGAGGCTTTATTTGTTAAGGGTAAGAAAGGAGGTCATAAGAAAGGAAATAAAGGGAAAGATTCATTTAGTAATCAGAGTAAGCACAAACCTAATAATGATCAGCCTAATCTTGAAATAATAATAATAGACCTAAATCACATAAAGATTTAACTTGCTATTATTGTAAAAAGAAAGGTCATATTAGGAGATTCTGTAAATAAAGGCTAATACTGCTGAATTAGGAGATATAGAAGCCCTAGTTGTTAGTAGTAACAAGGATCAAGAGTCTTGGATTTTAGATTCTGGTTGCACCTTTCACATAACACCTAATAAAGACTGGTTTTGTGAATATGAACACATAAATGGTGGCAAAGTCTTAATGGGTAATAACACAACCTGTGAAATTCTAGGTCTAGGATCTGTGTTGCTTAATGTGAAAAATGGTAGTAGTGTTCTCTTGAAAGAGGTTAGGCACATCCCTGGGCTTAAGAGAAATCTCATATCTCTTAGTTTCTTAGATAGTAAAGGACTAGTGTATAAGGCTGAAGGTGGAGTCATTAAGGTCATTAAAAATGAAAAATGTCTCTTAGAAGGAAATCTAGTCAATGGTCTTTACTATCTGAAAGGGTTAGCCCTTGTCAATTCTGCCTATGCCATAACCAGTAATGAAGAAACTGTGTTATGGCATAAAAGGCTTGGTCATATTGGGAGTAACGGTCTCACTTGCTTTCAAAAGCAAGGAATCCTTAAAATTCCAGTTTCTGCTAAAATTCAGTCTTGTGAAACTTGTATTATGGGAAAATCCCATAGAATGAGTTTCAGTAACTCTAGCAATACATCTAGCAACTACCTTGACTATGTTCATAGTGACTTATGGGGCTCATCCTATGTCCCTGAGTCCATTTCTGGTTCTCAATATTTTGTGTCCTTTATAGATAATTTTTCAAGAAAAGTGTGGATTTATTTTTTAAAGAATAAAATGATGTTTTTGATAAATTCTTGGAGTGGAAACAACTTGTGGAAAATCAACAAAATCTTAAGATTAAAATTCTTAGAACTGATAATGGCCTAGAATTTATCAATAACCAATTTAATTCATACTATATTGAAAATGGTATTATAAGGCATAGGACTTGTACCTACACACCACAGCAAAATGGTGTGGCTGAAAGGTACAATAGAACCCTTTTAAACAAGGTTAGATGTATGTTGTTTGAGTCTGGTTTAAGTAAAAGATTTTGGGCAGAGGCTGCCCAAACTGCTTGTTACTTGATTAATAGATCCCCTAGTGCTGCCATTGATTTTAAATGCCCTAATGAGATTTGGTACAATAAACCAATTAATTTGAGTCACCTTAAAGTTTTTGGATGTGCTGCCTATATACATAATAAGGAGTCTAAGTTAGACCCTAGAGCTACAAAGTGTGTTTTCATAGGCTATCCTTCAGGAATTAAGGGATATAAATTCTGGTCTTTGTCTGATAATAAAGTAGTTATAAGTAGGGATGCTGTTTTAAATGAAAATGAGTTTCCTAAACTTGAAAATTACACTATTAATTCTCAGACTAATTATCAGCAATCTTGGCTTGAGGTGGAGCTCGATAGGATTGAAAATATTAATGAAAATATTAATCCTGTTAATGAACCTCAAGATTTAACTAATAACTTGCATGAAAATGATTTAAATGATCAACTTGAAGTTATTAATAATGAGCAAAATGATACAAATTCTGGACTTGATAGTTATCATTTAGTTAGAGATAGACCTAGAAGAGAGATTAGGCCTTCTAAGTATCTTGACTCTACTGTTTATGACTGTAGTTATTTTGAATTTATTGATTTTACTGTAAATGTTGCTGATTGTGTAGAGTATACTGAACCTAGAACATACATCAAGGCTAAACAATCTAAAGATTGGACTAAGTGGCAGGCTGCTATGAATAGTGAAATTGAGTCTTTGTATGAAAATAACTCTTGGATTTTAGTTCCTAAACCTAAAAATAAAAGAGTTATTGGCTATAAATGGGTGTTTAAAAGGAAACCTGAAATCCCAGGTGTAGAAAAAGAAAGATTCAAGGCTAGGGTAGTGGCTAAGGGTTTTAGTCAAGTTGATGGTGTAGATTTCCATGACATATTTTCACCTATAGTAAAACATGTATCAATTAGAATCATTTTGTCTTTGACTGATTTATGTAACCTAGAGTTGGAACAATTAGATGTGAAAACTGCATTTCTCCATGGTAATTTGGATGAAGAAATTTATATGTCCCAACCTGATGGTTTTATAGAAAAAGGCAAAGAATCTTACGTATGTTTTTTGAAAAAATCTTTATATGGCCTAAAACAGTCCCCTAGGCAGTGGTACCTTATATTTGACCAATTTATGCGTAACTTGAAATTTAGCAGAAGTAAGTATGATTCATGTGTTTATTTCATGAGATTAAATGATAATTCTTACATTTACTTGCTGCTGTTTGTTGATGATATGTTAATAGCATGTAAACATAAATCTGAAATTAACAAGTTGAAGCTTAAATTGAACTCTGAGTTTGAAATGAAAGATCTAGGTGAGGCCAAAAGAATTTTAGGAATAAACATTATTAGGGATAGAAATAAATGAACTCTTTACTTAACTCAAACTGATTATAT
Source organism: Euphorbia pulcherrima (assembly GCA_947683365.1). Classification (NCBI taxonomy): domain Eukaryota; kingdom Viridiplantae; phylum Streptophyta; class Magnoliopsida; order Malpighiales; family Euphorbiaceae; genus Euphorbia; species Euphorbia pulcherrima. The sequence goes on from CANTUS010000014.1 coordinate 77,487,698, forward strand.
TGATAAGGTATTAAAACATTTTGGGTTAAGTGAAACTAAGCCAGTGTCAACACCTTTAAGTACACAGTTTAAACTAAAGGCTAGTTCAACACCATTAGATAAAGGAGAAGCAGAATTTATGTCTAAAATACCATATCAGAATTTGGTAGGGTCATTTATGTATGCTATGGTTTATACTAGGCCTGATTTGGCTTATGTTGTTAGTGTTGTAAGTAGATACATGAGCAATCCCAATAATAGTCATTGGTTTGCTGTTAAATGGTTATCTAGGTACTTAAAAGGGCTTAATACTATTAGTTTACTGTATAAAAGAGTCCTTAATAATAACCTTAGAATAGAAGGCTATAGTGATTCTGATTTTGCAGCTGACCTAGATAAGAGAAGGTCAGTTACAGGCTACTGTTTAACACTAAGAGGAAACATCATTAGTTGGAAGTCTAGCTTACAACATATAGTAGCCCTTTCAACAACAGAGGCTGAATACATTGCCTTGACTGAAGCAGTTAAGAAAGCCCTGTGGTTGAAAGGAATATTAACTGAATTTGGTATAGAACAGTCTAAGGTCAAAATACATTGTGATTCTCAATCTGCAATTCATTTATGTAAAAATGCCATGTTTCATGAGAGAACTAAGCATATAGACATAAAATTGCATTTTGTTAGGGACATTGTTAATTCTGGTTCTGTATGCATTGAGAAAATACATCCAAATGTTAACCCTGCTGATATTTTGACTAAGTCCGTGTCTGTTGCTAAGTTTCAGGGTGCTTTGAAGTAGTTGCAAGTGGTGCAGTTCCAGACAGAAAAGTAATTCAAAGATGGTCCTACTGCTGTTACTGCAGCCTTGCAAATTGTTGTTGTTTCCAGTTTATTTCTAGTCTACAAATTTCCTGTTGTTGTTCTGTACTTTATGCAATTATCTTTTGCGAAGCTTGAAATTGGTGAAAGATTGGTCCAAAGCCAAAGGTGGAGATCTGTTAAGTATTGGCTTAGGCCCATCAAAAGTCCAAGCCCAACAATCAAAGAGCCTGAGTATAAATGTTTTTTTCAGCTGAGTTAGGGTTATTTCATCACAAATAGAATACTCGGCGTCATCTCAAAAAACTCTCTACTCTTTCTTTTTTTCCGGTGATTTCACTGAGTTCTTGAAGCGTTCCGTGTGTAATCATCTCGTTTACTAACGGATACTTTTCTAGCCATTGTAACCGCCTTAAAGTTGTATATAAGAGGTATTATGTATTCTGTAATTTTAAGTTTTTAGAGAGCGATTACTGTTTTTAGGATTTTTCCTGTATTTGTGAGATATCTCTGTTTAGTAAGCCATTTAGTGCTAGTTCTTTTGTTGTTTTTATGTGTAGAAGATGAGTACACATAGTTTAGTGCTAGGGCTTGTAATACAGTAGCATGGTTCATGGTTTTGGGTTCATTTTTCATCAATAAAACTTCCGTTGAAGATTATTGCAAATCTGAGTTCTTCTAATCCTTTCTCTTTATGTTTCTGTTCTTGCATTTGTGTTTTGTCTTGAGTATTCTTGGTTTTAAATCCTACATAGTACTAAACAATTCTTATTTGTTAGCATAGTTTCCTTCTATTTTCTAAATTGCTCCTGAAGAACTCCCTGAAAGAGTGAATGAAGATAAGCATAGGGCATTGAAGCAGTTGTAGGCCTGACATGACAAAGGTTTTTGTTTTGTTGTTCTTTTTGTTCCTTTATAAATTATAGTCCATGCAAGGTTTGCTTAAGATAGAAATATAGAACTCTTTGATCTTTTGAACTAATTGGCATTGATAATTTGTTCCCTTATAATCTATGACATATACATGCCATGTTTGCTTAAGATGGAAATATAGAACTCTTTGATCTTTTGAACTGTCATAACAAAAATATTGAGTTTTGAAGATAACAGTCACGGGACAGTAATTGCACCTCAATGGGTCTACTATATGGTAAGCATCATGTTATCTAAGAGTAAGGTTTCTGAAGCTCTGTTTAAAGAAATTTAAACCTGAATGATTATGAATGTTGTATCTGGTGAATAGTCAAATTTTGTACGGTTATAATGATTGTAATGAAATTTTAGTTGAAATTTATTTAGTTTATGCCGATATATAAAATTTTGATCCCCTGAGTATAGAGTCCCAACACTGCCACCACAAACTGAATTTTCAAACTGGTGGTTTAGATGTGGAAACTCTTCTGTATTTTGTCATACTGGTTCGAACCAGTTATTATTAGCCTTATTTTTTACTAACTGACTATTAGAATTATTGGTTATTGGGATTTATTTTCATTCTAATGCAATCCTATATGTTATTTCTGGATGATGGCATAAGAAAATTATTTAGTGCAAAAATGATTCATGACTTTTCTGGTATTAACATTTTCCATCTTAAATTTTACTTGTGAAGGGTGATATTATCTGAAGTAACTTCAGTTTCTTACAGGTTGACATACAGTTCTAGTTGTGGCTCTATTGTATAGTTAATGATTTTTCTTTCATTTTATTTTATTGAATTGTTTATCTAATTTCTCTAAAATAGGTAATTACTAGCCATTTTCAAGTTTTCATTGTATATTTTTTTATAATTGTTTATAAACAATACATTTCAGGAATTAACTTTTTCATTTTCTTGGTTTACATGGTGGAATATTCTTTTTACAAAAAGAGCTGCTCTTGTCAGTGGTCTAGTGGTGGATGTGTAAGTCGATTGTAGTGGGATGGCCAAATCACACCACCAGGGAATGCCTGCTTTCTTTTTCATAAATTATTCAAGTAAGTGATGAAAATTTGTTTTCGAGCTAACGTAAGATAGACTGGTCTTCCCCTAGCTCATTTAGTTACAAAGTCACGATAATAACATATATACTTGTCAATAATGTCACTGTACCAGTATACCTATGGTAATATATTTCATGCCCTTTAATCCTACTTATAAATGTACAGCCTTGACTTACATCGACAGTGAAGGTAAAATGCACTGAGTGAGCAAAAGAGCACTGGAGCAGGTAACATCCTTGCACTCAACTTGCGCTTTCGTGTGCCATGGTTTTGAAGTGTGAACTATATTCTAATTTCTGAGTCATATCTGCTGTTAGATTGTTGACAATAAGTCAGAACCTTTTTATTCTATCTATCTAAATCTTATTTCTCTGATTTTTTATTTTTAATTTTCAGAATTGCCAATGTCATGTACTCTTTCCAGGATAAGAAGAGTCAAATGTCTTGAAATCAATCATCTGTCCCATTTTCGCATCTGAGAAAGGTGTCAATTTAAAGGTAGTGATTTATGCTTCGTAGTTTGTAAAATGAAAGGTACTAGCTAGCTAAAACTATATAACTAAAAATACTGCTAGCTTTCAAATTAAAGTTAAAGGCTTTCAAATTGTATGTATGGATTCGAACGTACAATTCTATCAATTTTTTTCTTTAATTCATACATGTGCTTTCTTTTGTCAGTGATTATGCACTCTATATTTTTGCTCACTATAATTTGAACATGATGCAATGTTCATTTACATGTGCATTATTTTTTGTGTAAGACCAAGTAAGAGTAGATGACTTTATTCTTGTTTCCATATCATGTATAAAATCATTGTCCATCTGATAATCTTGCAAAATATATTTGCTCGTCTTGGACATCAAAATCGGGTTAACCTGGATCGAGTGGTCTTATTCTCAAGCAACGGACCCCTCAGCTTCTGAAGACCGGCTCATGCAATAGTTCAGCCCTCCTCTATTGAGACAAGATCCTGAACTGGTCCACAACCGGCTCAAAGTAGAGCCCGCCTCGCCTTAACATGGATAGAATCTGCTAGAAGGTTCCATGTTAAATGCCTATGTCCTCCTGCTGCCAAATCTAAGTTAAATAGAAAGGCTATTCCTTTCCATAACACTTAAATAGGAAAGGTCCTCATACAAAGGAAGTAAAGACTAAATAGGATCCTTCCTTGAAATAAACTCTCACAACAATATAAGCAGTAATCCTATGTTAAATAAGGATTATTCTTATATTCATTCCTAATCAAACAAGGATTCCTATTCACTAATTAGGTCAATCTAAACACTATATAAAGCCCTTTAGGTCAGGATCAAAGGTACACACAATCTCTAACTCAAACGCTCCCCCTACATTTTATTGCAACCCTTTTTCTGACTTAGGCAATGGAGGGTCCCCCCAAGGTGACCACCGATCGCCCCCAAGTTCGTGTCTATTTTGGAGGTTCATTGTTTGTGGATCGGAGCTGCGAGAAGAGAGTCTATTCTGAAATATCGGTATTTTGATACTATATTTTCACTATCTAACACTTGTGGTAGCTCCCTTCAATCCAAATAATTAATATACTGCAATAGCTATTTGTATGATCATTGCATGAAGGACAAATATTCTCCATTTAATTTGGGGACAGTAATTGTCCTCTTTTTCTAAGACGAATAGTCGTCCTCTAATAGAGACACAAGGCGTCTTCGTTGTTTAGAGACGAAACCTGTCCTACTTTATAAGGACAAATAATCATCTCTAAAAGTAGGGACAACAACCATCTTCTTATAATACGGAAAGAAAATCGTCTCTCATTTAGACACGAAATTCATCCATATTCTCAGAGACGGATATCGTCCTTAAAAACAAGTACGACATCCTATTTTTCGTCCCCAATACTTTCGGGTTCGGAGGTATCACGAACGAATGAAGAAGACAAAAAAGTTATCTACTAAAGTTTAGAAGACGATTTTTCGTACTTTTTAGGACAATTTGAATTGTCCCCAAAAGTCCTTTTTTTGTAGTATAAAGAAGTATACATGTTTCATAAGATAATAAGCTTCTTTACATATTTATTTAGGATGTCTTTGACTTACATCCATAGATTGAAAGGAATACCTTTCTAATATATGCTTGCTTATTACAACTCGATGGAATAGTGTATGAAATGGAGTACTCCAAATTAGAGTATTCTATATCCGACTCCAATTTCTTTTCAGAAATGGAGTAAGGTTGACTTGCTCTGGAAGACAAGCATAACTCAAAATTTAAATTAAGGACGTTAATCCCAAATCTTATATTCCAAACAAACTAAACATGTTTCTATATCACAATAAAGACTTACATAACCGAAAGTAATTTTACAATGAGATAAGTATGGAAATATGATCCATTGAACATTAAAAGTAAATTGGATAGAACTCCCCCTATCCCCATATTAGTTTATACTTATCTAGTTATCTTATACAAACCGATTTGAGTATGTGTATTAGCAAATGTATTCCATTTGCTAAAATTGAACCTTTTCAGATTTTCTTAGATATTAAAAAGCTTTTCTATGTTTATATATACTAGTGTAGTTGTGAGTACGGGATTTTACAGTCCCTCTCGCGAGACGATGATGACGTATATTCGATTTTATTCCTCATGATAAAAATTCTTTTTTAAATTTTTATTAGCGATAAAAAATTCTTTACGAATTTTGTTTCCAAAAAAATTCAGATCGGCGTGTCTGATAACGCGTCCGGTGGGAGCTCAAACCGATGATTTGCACCAAAAAAATAATTTAGTCCTAAATACCCTAAAATATTCAAAAATAACCCTAATTAACCAAAAATCCCGCCCTAAACCCCTTTTTAGGCGGAGTCAACCCTTTTTCCACCTTTTTAGACTAGGCCATGCTTACTTTTCAAACCTGGCAGAAATTGAAGACGCCAGCGGCTTCAATGATATAGCCGACGGTGTCATCCATGCCACCGGTGGCATGAGATTCTGCAGCAGGCAGCTTTTTGGCATGTTTGCTTGATACCCGCCGAATAATTGATCAAAGTCAGATTTCCACCGGATTTTAGCCTATATAAGCAACCATTTGCAGCTGAAACAAGGGTTCAACACTTCATACTTGAAATCTTATAAAGGTTTTAAGCAATTTTAGTTAGTTCTAGTGGATAACCTATATAAAAGGTAAGAAAAGAGGGTTTAATCAATCTTTTCTGGATTTTTCTTAACTGAACTCTCTGATATTTAGGTAGATGTTAGGACTAGAATCACCAAAAATGGGATTCATAGACTTAAATACCCCATTTACTACCCAAATTATCACTTAAGCTCCCCGGAGGTGTCATTGGGATCACGAAGAGGTGGATTCATGGCCCCAAGGCAAAAATTCTGAGTCTCATAGCTCTTTGGCTTTTATTTTAGTTGTTTGTTGTGTTTACTTGCTATTTTGTGGTTAGTTTTGGGTTTTTGGTTGCTTTTCGACCATTAACTGTTGCTGCTGCAAGAAAATGAAGCCGCCGGAGATAGTTGAAGCCGCCAGCGGTATCACTTATGTCCCCAGCGACATCAGTGATACCTCCAGGGGCTTCATTTATCCCCAGCGGCTCTATTTTCTTATAGGACCCTTTCTTTACGGTATCTAGAATGTCATACAGCCTGCTTGTGTAAATGAAATCGATGAGCGGTATTAGTGATGCTGGCGACGGCTTCATTCATACCACCGGCTGTATGGAGTTCTGGACAAATTGTTTTTTTTTGTTTTTTTTTGTTTTTGACCTAGTTTAATTTTGAAGCTAGGATGTACAGTGCAACGACGGGGGTCCAGAACCTTATAAAAATAGACCTTACCCTATAACATGTGGCATTTTAACTAATAATCCGGTTAAAATAACAATCGAGTCTAAAATAAGGATAAAATGGAATATTCCTGCAAACACCGTTTAAATACCATTTTTAGCCATCCAACCGGGCTCCATAAATTATAACATAAATATGCCATGCTTACACTAACTCGGGTCTTGTTTGGTCTACTAACTATGCATGTTATGTGATATACCTCGTACAACGTGCCGTATTTGTGCTAGCCATTTTATGCAGGTAGATTTAGGATAGATGAATGATAGGCCTTCGATTATTTTATTTATTATATAGATAAATGAATAGGATTTTGAAAGCCTTGTAATTATTCTCTAATTTCCGCCTTTATTTGTTGGATGACTGTGATAATTTATTTATTTACCGCTTTGAATGCTTGATAACGCGCTAACAATATATAAACCGAAAACACAAAAAATAGGGTGGATTAAAACCAATTAAGAAAGAATGAAACCTTTTAACTTGGTCAATGTAAAATAGATAACATCATCCGAACTCGGAATCTCTACTTAAGGTATCGTCTTTCGCCCGGTGGGAAAATCGTACCAAAATTTCGTGGTTGAGCTGAACCGGGTGGCGACTCTATTTTAAGTACTAGAGTTTGATCTCATAACTTTTGAACATAAAAATATGAAAAACCATTTTTTTTACTACGATCACACTCAGTATTTTCAGGAGACTGGTCCTCGGGGCCGGCTTCGCAGCCCATCCAAAATGTCATCCGCTCACAGTGGCGACTCTGCTGGGGAATGATCTCTTTAAAGTTGAACTTAAAATTTTCAATAAGTTTAAAAGATTTAGATGATGTATTGAAATCACTGGCCAAATTCAAACTTCATTCTTTTTTATAACGTTTTATCCTTACGCGTGTAGATAGTTCGGTAATATTAGGATGCCCCATTTTACCTGCAAAGCTCACAAAAGTATCACTCATGCCCTGTTTGAAATTGGGGATGCCTAGTTAGTGGATCACTCGTTTCAACCAACACGTGAACTTCTACGATCGCACCTATTTAGCGAGTGGTTGAGTAACGTGGAATTAAGGTAAATGAGAACATTCTACATCAGCAACCCTATATCAAAGCTGCGTTAGAAAAGACTTAACACTTCATTCCCTTAGGATTAAATAAATGGGATGCACTTCTTTGCCATTTATTGGTGTTGAAGTTAACCTCCATCCTTTTTTGAATGGCGATAGCGGGAGTCATAAGGTTGGAAAAGGGACGTTTCGTGTGCTATATGCTACGTGCTCATGCATTACCCATGCATCGGCTTCAAGGTCCAAAACTCAATCAACTTACCCTTACTAATCTCCACTCATGGAAGAGGTTTAGCAACATCTATAGGAATTCTTTTGTACCCCTATTGAGTCATAATATATCACTATGCATGATGAGGGGGATGAGGTGAAGTTATCGTCGCACCCTTATTTGAAGAAGGCCTGAGCACCATCTAATTTGTCATTTCTCACCCTGGTAATCACCACAGAAGTTGAAGGAGTTCCGTGTACTGATTTCAATGGAGAGTCAGATTCAGAGCAAATTTAATTGGGTCAGAATTCCTCTTTATTGGCCATGTATTTCCCGAAAAATGATGAAAACCCTCCTCTGCTTGAGGAGCAAGTAGGCCCTACTCCCATCTCGAGAGTAGGATCTCAGCCACCTCTTGGTTTTGACTTTGCCAGTGCTATAGCTCAATTTATAAACTTAAATGCATTCCAGGCCTCTATGCAAGCCACTATTCAAGCCGCCGTTAGGCAAGCCATTAAGGATAAGAACTCGAATCGGGTTTCTAAATTCGATATGCAAGCTCAGAACATTTCAGCTCAAAATTTGCCCAGCCAGGTAGGGGCAAGATCAGCTCTTCCTGTTTTCCAACCAACACCCTCAAATTAGCCTATGTTAAGCCCGTTCCAATTTGGGCAAGCTTCCACTTTTCTGCAAACATCGCCAACCCCATCGATCATTCCTCAATATCCAAGGCCTTTAGCTCAGACCTCGGTTCCTCCTGTGTTTACTCACCTAGCTTCCTCCAGTGGATTAGCCTAGCCTCTGCCATCCTTTACTCCTCAATTTATTGAAACTCCTCGGGGCACTACCTATTCCCAGAATCCTATTAGTAGCTAACTGATTGCTGGTCCTCACTTGGACATACCTCAACCATCTCCACCTGTACTGAATTGCGACTAGGTCATGCAACCTTCGGGCATGACACTTGAAGTAGCAACTTTTTTACGTCAGATGATAGCCTCCAAGACCAACGACCAGGTCACACATTCTCTGGGCATGACACCCGAGGCCAAAGCTCTCACTCAGTAGTCGATCAATGACCAGGTCACGCAACCTCTAAGCGTGACACTTGAGATCCAAGCCTATATTTACCAGATGATGAATGCCAACTCAAGCCGAGGTAAAGAACCGACGTGAAGCGAGGATTAGGTCCCCTACTATTTCACCATGCCTAGTATGGCACATTATGATGGGTTTAGAGCCCCTGCTTCTCACATTATTATGTATGATCTTATAATACGTGTAAAGAAATTAAGTGATAAGATTCTTACTGAGTTATTTCCATGCTCTCTTCAGGGTCCCGCTCTTAAGTGGTGCGAAACCTTGCCTAATCACGTCATTACCAATTGGAAACTTCTCTTAGAAGCTCTAATTGAACATTAGAGCTTCAATACCATGATGGAGATAGCCCTCTAGCACCTTGAGGGAGTCTGCTAGTCGCTAATGAGACCTTTAAGTAGTATTTTAACCGCTGGATGGCAAATCAAGTTCTGATAAAATCTAAGCTTAGGGTAGAGGAGATGATTGTTAAGCTGTTAGAAGGAGCACTTTTGGTTCTCTAAAAGGAAATGGTGACCAACTCATTCTTGTCCTATAAAGCTATTTATAAGAAAGCTAAGAAAAATCAAGCGCGAGCTTGAATGTGAAAGAGTAGATAAGGCAGGAAAGCCCTGGTTCAGAAAGAACAATGATACTCAGCCTGCAGCTCCAACGCCTAGTAAACCCAAAGCTCCGCTGCAGTTCAGGCAGTTTCTTAAGCCCCTACTATAGCCCCGATAGTTACTCAAGCTCCGCCAGTAGTTGCCCCATTCCAACCTCCTCATCCTCCTTTTATCCTTGCTAATCCATACAAGCTACCTCTTCGGGTTATCTTTAAGCGCCTAAGGGAAGTAGGTTATATTTAGTCCCTTTAAGAGTACAAACCGCCTAAACCCAAGGACAAGAGCAATTTATGTAATTATCACGTTCAAGTGGGTCACCAAACCAATAACTGTAAGAGCTTGCTTTTGGCCATTTAGCATCTCGTAAAAGAAGGAAAGATTGTTGAACCAGAAAAGGCCCCAAGCACCATGAATAACCCTTTACCGAATTTCGTGAGCAAGGCGGAAATGATCCACTCTAGCTTACCTGAAGCCATAATCTTTGATCTACTTACCCGTGAGCCAAGGAGTAGTAATTCAATTTTGGTTATTGGTTCCGGCCTCCCTTCCAATTCAGTCTTTGATCTGATCAGCCAAGCTAATCTAGGGGTTAATTCAGTTCAGGGTATGGAAGTAAATCCTGCCCCGCCTAAGAAAGAAAACCATAGAGCCTAGCCTTTTGTAGCTAAGACGATTAAGAAAGAGCCACTTTTCAGCATTGATTCCTTTATTTCGAAGGAAGATTACTCTGATGAAGTGATGTAGTAGTCAAAGAGACCAAAGCGGTGAGCACTAAATTATTTTAAGTTGACGCACCTGTGGCTGTTAAGCCTAATGAACTATTCAAGGTTCACCAGAATGAGCTTTTTAGTATGGATGGGTATGAATTGCTAGACCCAGATTTGGACCTTGATGAGCCACCTTATCCTTTCTAAATGCAAGCCACTTAGAGTGTCCTGCTCGATAATGTTCTCAATATCACTAGAAGAGGCTGCGTGCATCAGCCTGAGGACCGCTGTCTCCACTTGAATTAAGATCCGATTCCTAAAAAGGTAGGCACCTCTACAAGGCCTCCTCCTCTGCCTTCGAATGTTCCGACTAGGCTTGAGGTTGATCCCCTAACCACTTAGCTCAAGAATACCTAAGCTTGTTATAACTTAGCTCAAGAATACCTAAGCTTGTTATAGCATCTGGGAGCTGGCCATTAATTCTGATGGGCATCACAGGGGTCTGATTAAGCAACTGGTTGATCTCAAAGCCACTTTAACTACTTTTATTATTAAAATATATGCCAGGGTCAGGGAGACCATCCCTCTAAGAAAGCAACTACAGATTATATTCAATGATTTTAATCTTCCGATCGAGGGTAAAGACCATAATAGGGTTCTGTTTATCCGTATCTAGATTCTTGATAAGACCATACCATGTGTCATGGTGGATGATGGGTCTGCCTTAAATCTATGGCCCTAAAAGTCCTCTTTCATCTGGGCCTGTCAGAGGAAATGCTTGAGAAATCTAACATTGTAATCTGGGCTTATGATGACTTAAAGTGCGGTGTCATTGGGGTCTTTGAAGTAGAAGTTACTATTAGCGGGGTTACAAGCAAAGTACAGTTCACTGTGCTTGACTTTCTCGTCACTTATTCCTTCTTGCTTGGTTGACCTTGGCTCCACGCCTTAGGCACAGTTCCTTTCACCCTTAATCAAAAAGTTAAGTTCCTTTATAAGAATAAACTGGGAGTAATAGAGGCTGACGCTGCTTTAATTGTGGCTGTCATAGAAGCCAAAGCTAAGTTGGATGAAGGCTTTCATGTTGTTATGGGCTGTAAATTCAAAAAACCAGCTCCTGCTTGGCATAGTTACCTTCATCCTAGTATTTGAAAATTGATAAAGCATGCTGGGTTTAAGCCTGGTAAGGGCTGTGGAATGTATGAGCAGGGAATTATTGAGGCCTTAGAACCAAAGGTGTTGGTTCGCAAAGTAGGGTTAGGGTATAAGCCTAAGAAGATCTACCGCTGTGTCCACGCAGGATACTGTTGCATAGTGACTATTTAAAAAATCCATGGCAAGAGGTCTTATAAGGGAGAACCTAAACCTGTCAAGCATAATGTGAAAATGTGGCCTAGTTTTGAGATCTTCAAGGATGTCTATGATTTTGAAGCCGGCTGCATGGTTGTTTCTACTGAACTAAAACTTGTTATACTTGTTGCGCATATTAATGTCATTTTTGTTAAGGTCAAGGGAAAGGGAAAGATGTATCTTGAGAATGAGTCGGGGAAGTGATGAAGAGCCTGTGGATTAGGAATTTGAAGATGTTATGGCTGCTATTACCATGGCTATGGCATTTCTGATGAAGAAGGGTTGGAAGGGTGAGAGAATCAGGGAAGAGAATTCCATGATCGAGATCATGAAAAAGCTTGCCAGGGACCTGACCGAGAAAGATAACCTGTCCCAGGAACCATCCCTCACCGCCAACCAAAAGACAGCTCTAGAACGTGACCTGGACGCCATTCTAATGAAGACTATAGAGGATGCTCCACCAACTACTGACATCACCACCAAAGCCCCTCGGCCTGTGGAGGAGGACACCATGGATGATGTAATTTTTAATATTTTAGATGTATTTGATGCAAACAATGTCGCTCATAAGGCTTTCAATTCAATGAATGACTCCTATTTTGCTTACTTGTTTGATGTTTTTCCTTGATGGATCCATGCATTCGCATTACTATACGCATAATGTTTTTAGTATTAGTGATACTTCTTTAAATGAAATAAACCTAAGTGCTGATGATAACCCTAAAATGGTAACAATTTTCAACGGCTTAACTCCTGAAGAAAAAAAGTGAGATAATAAAAGTGCTTAAAAGACACGTTAATGCTTTTTCTTGGTCATACAAAGATATGCCTGGGGTTGATCGTCACATTGTCAAGCATAGAATTTTTACCGATCCTATATTTGGGCCTATCAATCAGAAGCTCCGTCGGTTAATACCAGAATGAGCAGATCAAGTTAAGGCAGAAGTTTCGAGGTTAATCGAGGATCGTTTTATCAAAGTTATGGAATACCCGACTTGGTTATCCAACATAGTTATGGTTTCGAAGAAAGATGGTAGGGTCCGAGTTTGTGTTGACTTTCAGGATCTCAATAAAGCTTCTCCTAAAGATGATTTCCCGCTTCATCACATTGATGTTCTAATTGATAGTGTCCAGGGCAGCCATGTACTCGTTTATGGATAGATTCTTGGGTTACTAGTGGATATCATTGAGAAGGTTAAGACGGCATTCGTTACTAAATGAGGGGTTTATTGCTACAAAGTAATGCCATTTGGGCTGAAGAATGTCGGGTTCACTTATCAGCCCGTCGTATCCGCCCTCTTGCATGACATGATCCATAAGGAGGTAGAGTTATATGTTAATGATATGATTGTGAAGTTTGCTACCCAAGAAGAGCACCCTGCTATTCTTGATAGATTCATGACCCGTATCGAGAAGTATAATCTCTGTCTGAATTCGAAGAAGTGTGTATTTGGGGTTACTTCAAGAAAGTTATTGGGACATGTGGTTAGTCAAAAAAAATGAAATGGATCCCGATAAGGCCAAAGCTATTAGGGATATACCTCCACTGAAAATAGAGAAAGAAGTTCGATCATTTCTGGGCTCTTTATAGTATGTTAGTCGGTTCATCGCCTGCCTCACTACTATGTGCGAACCCATCTTTAGACTGTTGAGAAAGCAGCAACCAGTGGTATAGAATAATCAGTGCCAAGTAGCATTTGACAAAATCAAAGCTTATCTTGTTGACCCACCCGTTCTAAAACCCCCCATCCCTAGAAAACCTTTGATCCTATACTTGGCTATCAAAGAGTCCTTTGTAGGGGTAATGCTTGTCCAAGAACATGATGATATAAGGGAGAGCGCGATATACTACTTGAGCAAGAAGTTATTGGATTATGAAACTCGGTACTCGATTATGGAAAAAATTTGCACCACCATGGTTTGGGTCACTAAGAAGCTACGCCATTATTTCCAATCCTACCGAGTCCAAGCCGTGGCTAAGATTGACCCCATAAAGTATCTTTGTCAATCCCCCACTTTAACTAGTAAACTGGCACGATGGTTGCTTCTTTTCTCTGAGTTTGACATCGAATATATAACGAAGAAGGTCATTATGGGGTGGTTAATGGCCGAATTCATGGCTAATCCACCCCTTAACTTCGATTATGTTAAGAACTTAGAGTTTACTGATGAGCAGCTCATAACTATTACCATCTTCGAGTGTGTGTGGACTATGTACTTTAATGGTGATGTGAACAGAAGGGGAGCAGGCCTTGGAGTTATTATAGTCATGTCGGATAATGAAATCATCCTATTGTCCAAATGCATGGAACTTGTTGTCACCAATAATGGGGTTGAATATAAAGCATGTCTATTCGGTCTTAAGGCTCTTCTATAGGTTGAGGACCGCATGGTGTCTATACTTGGGGACTCCGTTCTTGTGATCTGTCAGGTTGTCAGAGATTGGGAAATTAAAGAAGACTCTCTTTGCCCTTATATCGAGGCTGTCCGAGGCTTATCCGAGAAGTTCACCTCTTTCTTGTATCGCCTCATTCCCCGAGATGATAATTAAATGGCTGACTCTCTAGCCACCCTGGCCTCCTTGTGGGAGGGACCGCAGCAACAGCCTATCCGTCCCTTAGTTATGTTGCCAACTAAGACCCTCTACCATGCTCAGCAGGTCCTCGCCATCTCAACCAAACCCTATTGGTACTCTGACAATGTCCTATTTCTCCAAACTAGATAATATCCTCCTGATTCTTCTAACTTAGACAGTACCACTCTACGGTAGCTCGCTGTCCAATTTTAGATTGTCGATAATGATCTATTCAAGCATACTAGTGACGGTCTTTTACTTCGTTGCTCAACCAAATTAGAGGCTTAAAAGATGATTAATCAGGTCCATGTTGGTGATTGTGGCCCTCATATGAATGGTCCTGCTCTCGCCAAGAAGATTCAGCATTTGGGATATTTTTGGCTCATTCTAATGGCCGATTATATAGCCCAAGTCAAGCGGTACCACCAATGCTAGATTTATGGGGATATACAGCATCTACCACCCATTGAGATCCATCATTTATTTATTCCTTGGCCATTCCCGACATTTGGGATAGATATAATCGGTGAAATTCACCCTTCATCAACAAACTGGCACATATTCATCGTGGTAGCAGTGGACTATTTCTCTAAGTGGGTAGAGGCTGAATCTTGCACTAATGTCAGTGCTAAGAAGATGGCCAAGTTCATAGAAAATCATATATTCACTCGGTATGGTCTGCCACACCACATAGTCTCAGATAATGGGGTACATTTCCAAGGGGCAACCGCCGATCTGATTTAGAAATACAGGATTGAGCACCACAGATCTTCTTTATACAGACCACAAGCCAAGGGGTTGTTCAACCAGCCAATAAATTAGTAAAGAATATCCTTTCTAAGATGATAGTCAGTTATAAGGATTGGGCAGACAAGCCTTTCGCTATTTGGAGATATCGTACAAGTATCTGCACCCTAACTGGTCAAACTCCGTTCTCCCTAATCTATGGAATGGAGGTAATTTTGCCAATTGAAACTCAAGTAAGCTCAATGAGGGTTGCATTACAAGCCAAACTGAAAGAATTTAAATGGACTCAAGCAAGGTTTGAGCAGTTGAACATGATAGATGAGTAAAGACTGAAAACCCCGAGATAATCTCTAGATGTATTAGCAGCGTATGGCTCAAGCTTATGACAGTAGGGTTAGACACTAAAAATTCCCACTGAAAGCTAGAGATCTAGTCATTTAGCAGCTGAAACCATCCACACTGATATAAGGGGCAAATTCAAGCCTAATTGGGAAGGACCGTATGTGATCAAGAAAATGCTCAACAAAGGGGCATTGAAGCTTATGGACATGGAAGGGAATGAATTTGTGAACCCTGTGAACTAGGACAGGCTTAAGCATTATCACATCTAATGAAAACAAAAAAAGCAGAAAAAAGCAGCACAAAAATAGATATAATAATAACCCGCCTTTTGGTCTTTCACTAATCAGGCACAAATTAGGTTGATACCCGACGGTCGGTATTCTAAAAACTGGCCGTGCAAAAATTAGGGGATGAGAAAACTCGCTAGATTGAAAACCCAAAAAGGGCAATCTAGGCAAAAATCAGGGTAAGTGAGCAAAGAGAGAATGCTTTCTGGAAAACCAATCTAGGTTAGTTGGAACCAGGAGTTGAATCAATGGGAATGTTTACCAATCGTCATGTACTTGCTTCTGGTTCAATTAATATAAGTATCTTTTTTGTTAAAATTATGAATGATTATGCCTATGTGAATGTCGCCCCCATACAATCAAATCAGCTCAAGTAAACATAATTCATAGTTCACAATATTCCAAATCATGCGCGCAACAAAATAAATAAAAGACAAATAATTCTCATAGACTGAAAAAAGCGAGGTGTGAGCATGGGATTTTGAAGTCCCTCTCGCAAGATGATGATGACGTGTACCTGATTTTAATGCCTTAAAATAAAAGTTCTCTTTAGAATTTTTATTACCAAAATAATATTCCTCGCGAATTTTACACTTGGTAGAATCTAGTTCGGTGTGGCCAATAACGCGACCGGTAGGAGCTTGAACCGATGATTTGCACCTAAATAATAAATACCCATTAAAATATTACTAAAAGTCAAAAAGATGCCTTTCTACCCACTATTAAACCACTTTTTATGACTTTTTTTAGCTTTTGGGCCTGTTAGCTGTCAATAAGCTGGAGGCTCATGCCACCAGCGGCATCAGCCAAGCCATCGGTGGCATCACCATACCACCAATGACATCAGCCAAACCACTGGCGACATCACCATGTTGCCGACGGTATGGCCCGAAACAGGTCCCTCCACAGACGGCCTTTCAGCCACTTTTGGTGGAATTGGTCAAAAAGGCCTCAAAAAGCACCCCATTTCACCTATAAAAGCACACCTTGAGCTACATTTTAGGGGGGAACGGAATGTTAGGATTTTAATGTGGGAATAGATTTTAGTGAGATAAGAACTAGATAAAACAGAAAAAAGGATTCCGATCCATTTTTCCTGATTTTTCTTCTTTGAATTCTCTGATTGTGAGTTTAAAATTAGTAAGTCTTTAAGTTAAAATCAACTTAATTGGATTTAGAAACCAAAAGCACTTAAATTTACTGATAAATCGTCGTAACAAGCTCCTCAGAGGTGTTTCTTTTAGTTCACGAAGAGGTGGATTCAAGGCCTCGAGGTAAAAATCTTGAGTCTCATAGCTGTTTGGCATTAATATTATTGATTTGTGTTAATTTTCGTCGATTTATATTCATTTTTGGATTTTCGGTCATTTTTACTGCCGCCACTGCTGCCAACAAGCTAATATCGCCAGTGACATAACTGATGTCGCCTGCGGCATCAGCCATGTTGCCAGCGACATCAGTCATGTCGTCGGCGGCATCAGTTGTATCATCGGGGATATGACTTTCTGGACAACAATTTTACATTTATTTGATCCCGGATTAGCTTATTTTCCAAAACTTGAATACATAATGTAATGATGGAAGTTCAAAATCTCTTAGAAACAGACCCCATCCTGTAATGTGTGGGTATTTTCACTCATAATCCGGTTAAAATAACGATTGAGCCTAAAATCCGATTAAAAATGCAATTTCCACGAAAATGCTATTTGAATCTCATTTTAGCCGTCTAATCCGGTTTCATGATACTGTAAATAAAATATGCTATACCCGAGCTAACAATCTTCTACAGGCAGATGTATATCAGACACTCAGGTATTTTATTTATTATAGAAAAATGTACAGGACTTGGAAGCCTTGTAGTAACTTTGTTTTCTGCACTTATTTTTTTTATGGTTGTAAATATTTTATTCACTGCTTTAATTGCTTGATAAACGCGAAAACAACAAAATAACTAAAAATATAAATAAATAAGATGGATTAAATCATTTTAAGAAAGAACGAATTATCTTAACTTGGCCCAATGAAAAATAGATAACATCATCTGAACTCGGAATCTCTACTTAAGGTATGGTCCAACCACCCGGTGGGAAAATCGTACCAAAAATTTCCCGGTTGAGCTGAACCGGGTGGTGACTCTATTTTAAGTACGGGATTTCAATCTCGTATCTTTTGAGCATTAATATGCAAAATCATTTTCCAAACACTTCACGGGCATCTCCCCGTCATTCAAAGAGGCCGGCCCGAAGGCCCGGCCCAGCTGCCGCCGCGCGAAACATCGTCCGCTCATAGTGGCGACTCTGGTAGGGATCTTTTCTCTAAACTTGAACTTTCTTTTATAAAGTTTAAAAGATTTTAATGATGTATTGAAATCATTGGCCAAATTAGAACTTCATTCTTTTTTTATAACGATTTATCCTCACGCGTGTAGACAGTTCGGTAATTTTAGGTGCCCTATTTTACCCGAGAAGCTAACAAAGTATCACTCATGCCCTGTTAGAATTGAGGATGCCTAGTGGGTGGATCACTCGTTTTAACCAACACGTACGATCGCACCTATTCGGGTAGTGGTTGAGTAACGTGGAATCAAGGTAAACGAGAACCTTCTACATCAACAACCCTATACCAAAGCCGCGCTAGAAAAAGCCTTAGCACATCATTCCCCTTAGGATTACCTAAAACAAATAAAATAATTGGGATGCGCTTCTTTCGCCATTACCACTGAAGAGGCCAAACTCCATCCTTCCAAAGAGGCATTATGCGGGAGTCATAAGGTTGGAAGAGGGATGATTCGCGTGCTATGTGCTCTTTGATCCTGCACCCCCATGCATCGGCTTTAAGAACCAAAAATGAATCAACTTACCCTTACGACTTCCACCCGTGGAAGAGGTTTAGCAACACATGTAGGAATTCTCTCGTACCTCCGTTGCGTCACCACATATCGCTATGTATGATATGAGGTACAAACGTCCTACGTATGTTGGAGGGATAAGCCATCACGTCATCTCTAACCACATCTACATACAGCCATGCGCATCACACATCATTCCCAAGGAACAAAAGACATGCATACCATTCACCAATCCATTCATGGTCTGATCCACTGCCAACCATTTCAACTAGGAGGAGGCGCACTGATCGTCATACCCCGGCTTAGAAAAGGATAGAGCATCGCCTGATACATCATCCTTTTACCCCGATTGTCACCATGAAAGTTGGAGGAATTCCCCACACCGATTCCAGTGGGCAGTTATATTCAGAACAAGTTTAATTAAGCCAAAATTCCTCTCGTCCAGCCATGTCTTTCCCAAGAAATGAAGGGTCCCCTCCTCTAAAAGAGCCCTTTAGCCCCACTTCTAGCTCCGGAATAGGATCCCAACCACTACCTAGTTTCAACTTTACCAGTGCTATGATGCAATTCCTGAACTCGGACGCTTTCCAAGCTTCTATCCAAACTATAGTTCAGGCAGCCATTAAGCGAGCTCTTGAAGACAGGAATTTCGATCGAGTATCGGCATCTGATATTCAGGCCCCGAATGGTTCGGCACAAATATTTACCAGTCTGGTAGAGGCGAGACCTGTCGCACCTATATTTCAATCAACCCAACCCATGGCGAGTCCATTCCAGTTTGGGCAGGCTTCACTTATCTTGTCAACTTCGACCACCTTGGCTTTCAATCCAAGACCCTTCGGCCAAAGCTCCACTCCTCTGGTATTCACTCACCAAATCCTGATTTCTTGGCCACTACCCTCCTTTACACCTTCGCAGTTCATCGTGACTCCTAAAGGCACCACCTACCCCCAAAATCCATTTTCCAGCCAACTCACCATTCGCCCTCCGCTCACTCCGACACTCAATGACCAGGTCACGCAACCTCTAGGCGTGACACCTGAGGTAGCCGCCTTTGTTTGGCAAATGATAGCTTCTCAAACCATTAATGACCAGGTCGCGCATTCTTCAGGCACGACACCTGAAGCCCTAACTATCTCTCATAAACTGGTTAGCGACCAGGTCATGCAGCCTCTAGGCGTGATGCCCAAGATCCAAGCTTACATCAACCGCCTCATCACTGATAAGAAACCTGGAAGGGATGAGGATTAGGTCCCCGACAATTTTACTATACCAAACATGGCTCATTATGATGGCTCGAGAGAACCTGCCTCTCATATTATAATGTATGAAAGAGTGATGTACGTGAAGAAACTAAGCGATAAGGTGCTTGCTGAAATGTTTCCTTGCTCCCTTTAGGGTCCTACCCTCGAATGGTAGCAGACTTTACCGTAACATATTGTCGCCGACTGGACTCTCTTATCCGAGGTATTGAAAGTGCATTATGGTTTCAATACTATGATGGAGATGACCCTCCAACATCTTAAGAGGGTCCGTTAAATGCCCAATAAAACCTTTAAGCAATACTTCAATAGGTGGATGTCAACTCAGGTCTTAATGAAGTCCAAGCTCAGCCTTGAGGAAATGATTGTCAAACTCCTCGAAGGGTCTCTTCCCCTGTTTTGCAAGGAAATGGCTATAGATTCCTTTATTTCTTACAAGGCTGTATTTGAGAAAGCTGAAAAAATTAATCGTGAGGCAGAGCGTGAAAAGGCTGAGAGAGCGGGGAAACCGTGGTTCAGGAAGAATGAAGCTCAACCCTCAGCCCTGGCGCCGACTAAGATAAAAACCCCGACTACAATTCAAGCCATTTCTCACGCCCTCGCTATGCCACTCACAGCCAATCCAGCTCCATCAATGATTGCCATAATCCAACCTCCTCGTCCCTCTTTTGTTTTAACCAACCCTTGTAAATTGCCCCTGCGGGTCATCTTCTAACGCTTGAGGGAAGCAAGTTTCATATAGTCCCTTCAGGAATACAAGCCACCTAGACCTGAAGATAAGAATAACTTCTGTAATTATCACGCTCAGGTAGGACACTAAACCAACAACTGAAAAGCCCTGCTATCAGCAATTCAACGGTTGGTTAGCGAAGCAAAGATGTTCGCCATAATAGGAGAAGGCATTCCCTCGAGAAAAAGGGCCTTAGATTGTGTTTGATAGTTTTGATCTTACGCTCGAGGGAAGGGATCATAATAGGGCCTTATTCATCTGAATCCAAATTCTCGATAAGGTCATCTCATGCGTCAGGGTGGATGATGGCTCCGCTTTAAACCTATGCCCTCTGAAAATCCTTCCTCATCTGGGCTGTCAGAGGATATGCTTGAAAGGTCCAGCACGGTTATTAGAGCTTACGATGCTTTAAAGTGCAATGTAATTGGGACTTTTAAGGTAGAAGTCACTGTCAAAGGTATGACAAGCAATGTGGGTTTCACCGTACTTGACATTCCTATTACCTATTCTTTGTTGCTTGGCTGACCATGGCTCCATGCTTTAGGAGCAGTTCCCTTCACACTACACTAAAATATCAAGCTAATTCATGATGATAGAATGGTGACTACAAAGTCCGATCCTACTTCCGTTATGGCTGTTATAGAACCTGAAGCTAATCTAGAAAAAGGCCTTCAAATTGCCATGGTTAGCAAAGCTCAAAAGCCTCCTCCCCTTTACCACCACTACCTTCATGCGGGTATGGGCAAATTAATGAACAAATCTGGTTACAGGCCTGACAGAGGTGGAGGAATACACGAATAGGGAATTATTGAGGCATTTGAGCCGAAGATCCTTATTTATGGAGCTAGATTAGGATATAAGCCTAAGAAAGCCTATCGCCGCATCCCTTCTTGCTATTGTCGCATGGTCACTATTTGTGAGATCTAAGGCAAGAGGCCTTATAAGGGGGAGCCTGAGCCAATCGAGTATGGCGGGAAAATATGGCCTGGCTTTGAGATCTTTAAAGATGTCTATGACTTTGAGACTGGTCACGTGATAGTTTCAGCTGAACCTGAGCCTACTGAGCCTGATGCACCTGTCAATGTTGTTTCTGATAAGGGTAAAGGGAAAGGTAAGATGTATCCTAAGGATGAGCCAGAGGGAAGTAATGAAGAGTCTATCGATTCAAAAATTGAGAATGTTGTGGCAACCATGACAAAAGCTATGGCACTACTGATGAGGAAAGGCTGGAAGGGAACCGAGGAAGAAGACACTATAACAGCCATAGTAGAAAAGCTCACCAGGGGTCTCACTAAAAAGCCCGACCTGTTTAAAGGGCCATCACTCACCATTGCCCAAAAGACCACTCTAGAGCATGACCTAAATGCCATTCGGACAGATGATACAAAGGACACTTCTCCCGTGAATGTTGCTACTGAAGCCTCTCCGCCTATGGAGGAGGACATGGACGATGTAATTTTTAATATTTCTAATGTTTTAAATGCAAACAATGCCTCTTATGAGGCTTTTAATGCAATGAATAACTCCCGTTCTGCTTACTTGTTTGATGTCATTCCTGATGGATCCATGCATTCACATAACAATACGCATAATGTTTTTGGCATTAGTGATACATTATTAAGTGAAATAAACCTAAGTACAGATGACAATCCTAAAATGGTAACCATTTCCAAAGATTTAACTCCTGAGGAAAGAAGTGAGATCATAAAAGTGCTTAAAAATCATGTTAACACTTTTGCCTGGTCGTACGAAGACAAGCCTAGGGTTGACCGACGAATCGCCGAACATAGAATCCCAATCGATCCTAAATTTTAACCTGTCAAGCAGAAACTCCACCGATTGAGACCTGAATGGGCAGAACAGGTCAAGACAAAGGTTTTGAGGTTGATCGAAGCTCGATTCATAGAAGTGGTAGAATACCCGACTTGGTTGTCCAACATCGTCCCAGTGCCGAAGAAGGATGGTAGGGTCCGAGTCTGTGTGGATTTCCGAGACCTCAATAAAGCCTCACCAAAAGACGACTTCCCTCTCCCACACATCGATGTCCTGATTGATAGCACTGCCAGGGTGGCTATATATTCATTTATGGATGGGTTCTTAGGGTACAATCAAATTCTAGTTAACATTGTCGATAAAGTCAAAATAGCATTCATCACTGAATGGGGGGTGTATTCCTACAAGGTAATGTCGTTTAGGTTGAAAAATGTTAGGGCCACTTATCAGTGAGCTATAATTGCCCTCCAACATGACATGATCCATAAAGAAGTGGAAGTATATGTGGACGACATGATTGTGAAGTCCGCCACTCGAGAGGAGCACCCTGATGTTCTCGATAAGTTCATGACTCACATTAAAAAGTATTATCATCGCCTAAATCCAAAGAAATGCATATTTGGAGTTACCTCCGGCAAGCTGTTGGGACACATGGTTAGCCATAAAGGGATTGAAATGGATCCCAACAAAGCCAAAGCCATGAGGGACATGCCTCCCCCTAAGATAGAGAAGGAGGTTCGATCGTTTTTAAGGTCCTTGTAGTATGTTAGTCGGTTCATTGCTCGCCTCACTACTGTTTGTGAACCCATCTTTAAACTGTTAAAGAAACAGCAACCTGTGGTATGGAACGATCACTGCTAAGTAGAGATTGACAAAATCAAGGTATATCTCATCGATCCACCCATCTTGACGTACCCCATCCCAGGGAAACCACTTATCCTATATCTGGCCATTGACAAAACTTCTATCGGGGCCATGCTTGTCCAGGAATGTAATGATAAGCATGAACATGCCATCTACTATTTGAGCAAGAAGTTGTTAGATTATGAAACCCAGTATTCGATCATAGAAAAGACCTATACTACCATGGTTTAGCTTACTAAGAAGTTGCGACATTATTTTCAATCTTATCCCGTCTAAGCTGTAGCCAAGATTGATCCAATAAAGTTTCTTTATCAATCCCCTACTCTGGCCGGTAAATTGTCTAGATGGCTGCTTCTCCTGTCTGAATTTGACATTAAATATGTAACCTGGGAGGTCATTAAGGAGCGAGTCGTAGCCGAATTCCTGGCTAATCAACCTCTCAGCTCTGACTATAAGGAAAATTTAGAGTTTCTTGATGAACAGCTCACCTCTGTTACAACCCTTGATGACGATTGGACAATGTACTTTGATGGTGCTGTGAATCACTGGGGAGCAGGTCTTGGGGTCATCATCGTCACACCAGATAATGAGATAATCCTATTGTCAAAACGTTTAGAATTCGCTATCACGAACAACGGCGCCGAATATGAAGCTTGCCTGTTCGGCCTCGAGGCTCTTCTTCAGGTTCAGGCATGCATGTATCCATCATCAGAGATTTGACTCTGGTTATCCGACAGGTCATTGGAGATTGGAAAGTTAAAGAACAATCTCTCTGTCCCTATATTGAGGCTGTCCGCAAATTATCTGAGAAATTTACCTCTGCTTGTACCGCCATATCCCCCGAGATGAGAATCAAATGGCAGATGCTCTCACCACTCTCACGTCCATGTAGGAAGGACCCCAACAGCAACCTATCTGCCCTTGGGTTTTGCTGTCCACCAAGATCCCATATCATGTTCAATCGACCCCTCCAGTTCTCGCCAATTCATCCGAACCTTGTTTGTATTCTGACATCATCCTATTTCTTCGGACCGGCCAATACTCCACAGATTCTTCTAACTCAGACCATACCACCCTATGGCGGCTCATTATCCAGTTTCATACTATAGATAATGATCTATTCAAGTACACCAGCGACATCCTACTTCTCCATTGCATCACTAATTCTGAGGCTCAAAACGTAATGACCCAGGTCCATACCGATGACTGTGGTCCTCATATGAATGGTCTTGCTCTCGCAAAGAAAATCCAGCAGCTAGGGTATTTTTGGCTCACTCTTATAGTCGATTGTATCACCCAGGTCAAACGATGCCACCAATGCTAAGTTTACAGAGATATGTAGTATCTACCACCCACCGAGCTCCATCACTTATCCACCCCTTAGCCATTCTCGGTATGGGGGATAGATATAATTGGTGAAATCCGTCCTTCCTCGACAAACGGCCACAAATTCATTGTGGTAGTAGTAGATTACTTTTTGAAATGGGTCGAAGCCGAATCCTTCACCAATGTCACCGCCAAGTAGATGGCCAAGTTTATAGAAAAGCACATCTTTCCTCGATATAGGCTCCCACACCATATAGTCTCGGACAATGGAGTTCAATTTCAAGGAGCAACTGCTTGTCTAATTGAGAAGTATGGGATCGAGCACCATAGATCTTCTCCATACAGACCACAAGCCAATTGAGCTATTGAGGCAGCCAATAAATTGGTAAAGACGATTCTTTCGAAGATGATAGCCAGTTACAAGAATTAGGTGGATAAGCTACATTTCGCTATCTAGGGATATCGCACCAGCATACGCACCCCGATGGCCAAACTCTGTTCTCCCTAGTCTACGGGATGGAGGCAGTCTTACCAGTTAAAACTCAGGTGACCTCATTAAGAGTCGCTCTAGAGGCTAAATTAGAAGAATCCGAATGGACTCGAGTGAGATTTGAATAGTTGAACATGATGGATGAGCAGAGGTTGAAGGTCCTCGACAACCTCTAGATGTACCAACAATGTATGGCTCGGGCATATAATAGTCGGGTAAGACATCAAAAGTTCCCCCTGAAGACTAGTGATCTGGTCCTCAAGCAGTTAAAACACTCTACCACTAATGTGAGGGGTAAATTCAGGCCAAACTGGGAAGGACCATATGTAATAAAGAAGCTGCTTAGCAAAGGAGCAGCTAAACTTATAGACATGGATGGGAACGAGTTCGTAAATCCCGTAAACCAAGATAGGCTTAAGCGTTATCATGTTTAATTCAAAAGAAACAAATCAGAAAAGTAGCACACCAAAAATATATATATATGATAGTTACCTGCCTTTCGGTCTTTTACTGATCGGGCAAAAATTAGGGTAACGCCCGACAATTGGTATCCTGCGAATCAATCGTGCAAAAATTAGGGGATGAGACAAACCCGCTAGATCGAAAACCCGAAAAGGGCAATCTAGGCAAAAGTTAGGGTATGTGAGCAAAGAGCGAGTGCCTTCTAGAAAACTGGTCTCGGCTAGTTGACACCGGGAGTTAAATCAATGGAAATGTCAACCAAACATCATGTACTTTATTTTATCTCAATTAATAAAAGTTCTCTTTTGTTGAAATCTAAATGCTTATACTTATGTGGATCCTATATTCATAAGATTAAGACAGCTTCAGAAAGCCTTGGACAGAGTTCGTTTTACTTTCATTTTGAGAAAAAAGCCTGATAGTTATGATAAAAGTAAGACTCAAATTGAACTTCTCGTACCATCGTCACAGTACCTAGAGATCCGCCTTGGTGTGCTAGTAGGAACGGGGTCCTCTCCCCGCTCCGCATGTTCCCCCTCAAAATGGGCCTATGATCACTTCCGATGGGTCGGCAAGTCTCTTATCTCAGCAAGCCATCACCTGTAGTGTGTGTCAGTTTTGATGGTTTCTGTGTGATCATAATCTAGAATCTCAAATACAGCCTCCCTGGACCACTTCTCCCGAATATAGTTGACCCACCTAGCTTTGTAAACTCCGATCTGGTTGTAGGGCAGTTTGATTGGGACTCTTTGCCTCTTGCCATACTGACGGCACAGCCGGTAAGGGGTATAAAATGAAGACTTCTCCAGATCCACCAGTTGAACACATGCTCCCCAAGATTCTAAAACCACATCCTAAATTCTCCACCATGGGCTAACCCACTGAACCTGCACATCTGTATACCCCCTCAAAATGGGCACCCAATCATCATATGTCAACTCATCAAAATCAGCCCGCATAAGCCCTCTTTCCCTCAAATGGATGGGAAGATACTTTTTTAGGTTCCCTCGTGGCGCCTCCCTCAACTTCAGCTTCTCCATTAGCCACACCTATAATTCAAAACTCTGGTAAGGATTAGGGAAGGAAATATGTGGGATCAGAAAGAATAAAAGGTACCTATAATAATATGAGTTGATCTTCGATAAGTGACGAGTCAACTAAAGCAACATCCACATTCAGCAAAATATCGGCCAATCCCACAGCCACAGGAGAAGCCCCTGTTGACATAAGGCTTATAAGCGAAATCAACCTGAGCGAAGCAATCAGGCTCACTCTGCATATAAACTCTGCCATGAGTAGCAATGCCACCATGAATGGCTAAGTAGGATGGGATCGGGGCACTCTACGACACCACTCTAGAACTGCTCCGAGCTGAAACCCAGGTTTATCGGGCAACTGAGACAGAAATGGGTCCACAGAATCCAAATTTCATAACCCTCGAGGAATTCCATCTATGCTAAAATGAAAGTCCGGCAATGCCAGTGTAACGCGTTTAGGACACGGTGTCCCTAAAATACCATGGAATTCTTTGAGCAAGGGGCAAAGCTCGAACGATGAAAATCGGAAAACATGGTCCATTGGATCCTAAAAAGATAGTGCCGCTCGAAGGAATTCGCGGCTCACAGGCCACGCCGTGACATATTGAAACCCCCAAAGCCTAAATTTTTCAAGCCTCTTCCAGTCTACATTCCCCAGACTCTATAGAAAACCTTATAGCTTTTGATTATGGGTTGCCATGACAGGAATCGACAGAATAGTCGAAATCAGATTGTTAGAAAATTGATACCGCCGATGATATAAGTGATGCCGCTAGAGATTTAAATAATGCCACCGGCGATATAGATTAATTTGGGCGATATCAGATGATGCCGCCGGCGATATGGACTTTCAGATAGCCCTATATATATTATTTTGGCTGGATGAGTTTGGGCGATATGGGTCATGCCGCCGGTGACATGAAGTGAATTTTCTAGTAACATTAGAAGTATTTCTTACATTTCAAACCTGTACAAAACCTGTAAATAATCATATACTACATTTCAAATGCCTTTCCAAACAGCAACCCATTCTTATTCAAAATAAAAAGCCCGAAGGCACAAACCATCCAAAAATTCTGAATGTCTAAACCACGAAAGAAACAAAACCCAACAGAAAGAAAAAAAACCAAATTATTCCAACCCCAATGTATCAAGGGTACAAACAAGCAAATAAAAAAAGAAAGCAAAATAAAAAGAACTAGGCATGCCCGCCACTACCGGCCAGGCGAGATGAAATGTCATCAGGGCTTACAAGCCAATCTCCAACATCGTCCTCATCTTCCTCCCTTCCCTCTACCATGGGCATATTGCTAGACTCCTCGGCCACGGCAGGCAGGCATCGGCCGGCAGACATATTGATCCCCCTATGACTAGTACTGTCAGGGTGCGCACGGTCCAGGTTTTACTTACTTCTCTGTTCGTGAACAGTGGCTGCCAGCTGACCCTTAAGGTCACTCACGCGATGCCATAGGTCTGCAGTCTCCTCCTTGTACCATCGTCGGGCTGCATTAGCATCTGACAAGTAAAGGGCCAAGAAATCCTACAAACCAGAGAAAATATCAACAATGCATATCATTCATAACATCTATACATGCATCCCATCTTAACATATGCATAAAATACCTGAGCAAGGAGCGACTGTCTGATAAGTATATCCCGGAGAACAAAATTGTTCTCTCCGAGCTACTCTACATGGCTCTGCGCCACCTGAAAAATCTAAAAGGCAAATAATTAGACACCCGCATCCAAGGCTAAATAAGAAAATAATTATCAAGCCTTACGTAAGTAGTATTTTCGGGCATGAAAATTGGAGCTTGCCGGCTCGAGCCTATATTCCTAGGGAGGAACAGGAATTCATCAGCAGGAATGTGGTTTTAAACGGAATGACCAGATCCCCCTCCATAAAGTTTATGCCCTCCGGCACACCATAGTACCGTATCCTACTCTGGTTATCCCGGCCTCTCTTCCTCACGGGTTCTTGAAAAACATGAAAGCGACACAATAACAACATTCCTAAACAATTTCAAAGTCATGCACATAAGCACAATCATACCTCAAAAGAACGTTGCTCCCCTTGGGAAATTGGCACACTCCCGCCAGCTACATCCACGCTCACCTCATCCTCCCCCACGAGCTTGATCCCAACATCCCCTTCAAGCGCCTTATCTTCATCATCTTCTTCCTCCTTGATGTCCGCAATGCCTTTGAGGCACCTTTTCTCATCCTCCAACCATTGTTTGTTATGATACTCAATCGTATCATTTCTATGGATGCAGGGACATACAGGGAGTAGACGCTACCGAAGCTGCTCGTAGAGGCCAGGGACACTAGGGATCACTCAGTCATTCCCCTCGATGTAATCAGCCTTATCAGCCTCAGAGGTGATCACAAAATAGGGCCACCATAAGCCCCTAGGAGGATTAGTAGGCACCAGTCTATCAGCCACTATGACAGACCTCTAGCCCCAGACTCGCTCGCCCAGGTACCACTACTGGGATAGAGGGCACTCAATCATGAACCGACGATCATCTACCTCCCTTCTAACCCTTGCGACCTCTGCAAGATTCTCCACCTCATCGAATGAATCCAAGACTAGCTACACCAAAATAACCAATATAAATCCATAAGCAATTTTTGTTTTATCTAAATGTAAAAACAAAGACTAAAATAAAAAGTTGCATACCGAGCTCAACCGTGCGCTCCTCAGGACCTCCCTGCATTTTGTAAGGTACTTGGCCTTCCCACCGACGCCCCCACACCAACGAGCAAGGAAGTGAGAGCCCGGTGGCACAATCTTCTTAAACTCCACCGGCGGGAGGATCTGATGCTCAAAGGCCCAAGCCTACATAAATAATGACCAATCAATTCAAAAAAAAATGTCACATAATAAATGAGAATGTGTACTATCAAGTAAAATACTTCCAAAGAGATGTACCTGGAATAGCAGATGGCAGAGGTGAAGGGCTTTCTCCTTCTTTCGGGCTCCCACGTCCAGCCTATAGTACAGCTGAGCCAAGATGGCCCTCAGCCAATTCTTCCTCCTAATGCCCGACACGTCTTCCACAGCAGTTATAAGCACATAATTGATCTTGCTCCCCGAGATTGGCAAGAATAGCACGATAAGTAAAGAAATCAAGAAGGACCATACACAAGCCTACCTCTCATCCTCGGGCACTACATCCACCCGGGTCCAGTGATGGTACAACTCACCATAAGACAGCCGCCCAGAAATGGGCTTCAGACCAAACGGCTCCTTCACCCGCCCCAACACGGGCCTCTCATCATGGTACTTATCCATGTAAGCATCAAAATGTATGACCTTGTCCATCTAAGGGAGGCCGATCATGGCTACGACGTCAGAGGATGTAATCGTAGCTTCCCCGAAAGAGAAGTAGAAAGTATGGGTGGTCTCAGACCACCTCTCGGTTAGGGCTGTCACTGCTGAATGAGAAAGCTTAGGCATCAGCATTGGCATTATCTGAGCTAAGTCCCCAAATCCGGTCTCATTGATGGCAAGGACGAGCTCGGGGTCATTCTCCAAAATATGGTGCCACCATTCACCGATGGTGCCCATTCCCCCTATATAGGTTAGTTCATATGGCTGTAAAATTAGAAACAAAATAGATCAGTCCTGCTTATTTTTCATCAAAAGAGTTACTGATGTGGCTTCTGCTAAAAGCAATGTCACCGGTGGTATCACTCCATACCGCCAGCGGCATGGATGATACCGCTGGTGACATCACTTTAAACAGAAGCGACATCAGACTCCTATAGGCCCTTTTGCAAGGACTGATGTCGCCAGCGACATCACTATGTACGAGCAGAACCTGTTTTTCCCTAAAATCGCATCCATCGTGCCAAAACCAAAAAAATCGCAATCAACCAAATAATAAGCCCGAAAATAGTAAAAATTGATCCTAAAGCATGCAATATAGTCAATCTATTTCACACTTAAACTCCTATCATGGCATGATTTCAAACCTAAAGCCAAATCAAATTGAGCCTAAAAAGAAGAGATTCGGGTTTTGTGGGATTACCTGAACGTAGCAAAGGTGCTTCTCCTTCTCTGGCTTCAGATTGGTGATGGGGGAATTGATCCCATAGCCATACATCTTGGCCGTCTCTTTCAAGCCATAAGCAGTAAGAACGGAGAGAATTTTCAATCCCTTAATAGAAGAATTAGGCAGGATCTCCCTAGCCTTGGTAGATTTACCCCTGAAAGCCTTGGTGATTCTGTTCATGATTTGAAAGATGAAGAAAAAAAATTGAAAAACTTTGAAGAAGAGAAGAAGAGGAGGTACGGTTTCTGAATAATGGGGAAAGCAGGGAGTTTTAATTCCTTTTAAACTTCTGTGCAAAATTTGAGGAGTTTTAATTTATCTAAAACTGTCCGTTCATGCTGCCGGCGATATCAGTCCATGCCGCCAGCGATATCATTCATGTCGCCGGCGACATCGCCCCTTTCAGTTCAAATTTTAAAATTACCTGACCTGTCAAAGCTGCCATGTGGCACTCATATCGCCGGCGACATCAATCCATGCCACCAGTGATATCATTCATGTCGCCGGTGATGTCACTCCTCCAATTCAGAATTTGCATAAGTCCAACCAAAGGATAATCACTCCACAAAATATAAGCCCGACCGAAGGGCAATCTCTACAAAGTGTAAAATCCAACCAAGAGACAAACTCCCCACGAATCGCAAGCCCCGACCAAGAGGCAACCAATCTACAAAACACAAAAGTCCGACCAAGGGATAATCTCTCCACAAAGCATAGGTCCGACGAAAGGATAGTCTCTCCGCAAAGCATAAGTCCGACCAAGGGAAAATCACTCCATAAAGTGAAAGCCCGACCAAAGGGCAACCTCTCCATAAAACAAAAGTCTGACTAAGGGACAACTAATCTACAAAACATAAAAGTCCAACCAAGGGATAATCTTTCCACAAAGCATAAGTCTGACCAAGGGACAATCTCCGCAAATCACAAGTCTGACCAAAGGACAAGCCCGACCGAAGGGCAATCTCTCAACAAAGTGAAAACCTGACCAAGGGGCAATCACTCCACAAAGTATGAGCCCGACCGAAGGGTAATCTCCTCACAAAGTGAAAGCCCAAATAAGGGGCAATCACTCCACAAAGCATGAGCCCGATCGAAGGGAAATCTCCTCACAAAGTGAAAGCCTGACCAAGGGAAAACCTCTCCACAAAACAAAAGTCTGACCAAGGGACAACCAATCTTCAAATTGTAAGTCCGGCCAAAGGGCATCCTTTCCATAAAACTCAAGCCCGACCAAGGGGCAATTTCTCCGTAAAGCATAAGCCCGACCGAGGGGCAACCAATCTATAAAATATAAATCCCGACCAAGGGACAACTCTCTACAAAGCATAAGTCCGACCAAAGGGCAACCAATATACAAAACACAAAACCCAACTAAGGGACAATCTCTCCGCTAAGCATAAGTCTGACCAAAGGGCAACCAATATACAAAACACAAAACCTGACCAAGGGACAATTTCTACGTAAAGCATAAGTCCGACCAAAGGGCAACCAATCTACAAAAGATAAAACCCGACCAAGGGGCAATATCTCTATAAAGCATAAGTCTGACCAAAGGGCAACCAATCTACAAAACACAAAACCCGACTAAGGGATAACTCTCCGCAAAGCATAAGCCTGACCAAAGGGCAACCAATCTACAAAATACAAAACCCAACAAAGGGACAATTTCTCTATGAAGCAAAAGCCCGAACAACGGGCAACCAATCTATAAAACACAAAACTCGACCAAGGGACAAACTCCCCATAAAGCATAAGCCTGACCAAGGGGCAACCTCTCTACAAATCACAAGGTCCGACTAAGGGTCAAACCGGTCACCCATCAGATATCATTCCTAACCCTTACTCTTTCGTGTGATCATACTGACCTGTGGTAGCAGTGATCCCCCGAGGGGTAGCCTATGAGCATGGGATTTTGCAGTCCCTCTCGTGAGACGATGATGACATGTACCCAATTTTAATGCCTTAAAATAAAAGTTCTCTTTAGAATTTTTATTACCAAAATAATATTCCTCGCGAATTTTATACTTGGTAGAATCCAGTTCGGTGTGGCCTATAACACGTCCGGTAGGAACTTGAACCGATGATTTGCACCTAAATAATAAATACCCATTAAAATATTACTAAAAGTCAAAAAGATGTCTTTCTACCCACTATTAAACCACGTTTTACGACTTTTTTTTATCTTTTAGGCCCATTAGCTATCGGTATGCTAGAGGCTGATGCCACCAGCGACATCAACCATGCCGTCGGCAGCATCACCATACCGCTGGTGGAATGGTTCGAAATAGGTCCCTCCACAGACAGCCTTTCGGCCACTTTCGGCGGAATTGGTCAAAAAGGCCTCAAAAAGCACCCCATTTCACCTATAAAAGCACACCTTGAGCTGCATTTTCGGGGGAATGGATTATTAGGATTTTAATGTGGGAATAGATTTTAGTGAGATAAGAATTAGATAAAATAGAAAAAAGGATTCCGATCCATTTTTCCTGGTTTTTCTTCTTTGAATTCTCTGATTGTGAGTTTGAAATTAGTAATCTTTAAGTTAAAATTAACTTAATTGGATTTAGAAACCAAAAGCACTTAAATTTACTACTAAATCGTCGTAACAAGCTCCCCGAAGGTGTTTCTTTCGGTTCACAAAGAGGTGGATTCACGGCCTTGAGGTAAAAATCCTAAGTCTCATAACTCTTTGGCATTAATATTACTGATTTGTGTTAATTTTTGTCGATTTATATTCATTTTTGGGTTTTCGGTCATTTTTACTGCCACTACTACTGCCGATAAGCTGATATCGCCGGTGATATAACTGATGTCGTCGGCGGAATCAGCCGTGTCGCCAGTGAAATCAGTCATGTCACCGGCGGCATCTGTTGTATCGTCGGTGATATGAATTTCTAGACAGTAGTTTTACTTTCATTTGTTCCCAGATTAGCTTATTTTCCAAAACTTGAATATATAATGTAATGATGGAAGTTCAAAATCTCTTGCAAACAGACCCCATCCTCTAATGTATGGGCATTTTCACTCATAATCCGGTTAAAATAACGATTGAGCCTAAAATCCTTTTAAAAATGGAATTTCCTCGAAAGTGCTGTTTGAATCTCATTTTAGCCGTCCAATCTGGTTTCATGATACTGTAAATAAAATATGTTATACCCGAGCTAACAATCTTCTGCAGGCAAACGTATATCAGACACTTAGGTATTTTATTTATTGCATAGAAAAATGTATAAGACTTGGAAGCCTTGTAATAACTTTGTTTTTCGCACTTATTTTTTTATGGTTGTAAATATTTTATTCACTGCTTAATTGCTTGATAAACGTGAAAACAATAAAATAACTAAAAATACAAATAAATAGGATGGATTAAACCGTTTTAAGAAAGAATAAAGTATCTTAACTTGGCCCAATGAAAAATAGATAACATCATCCGAACTCAAAATCACTACTTAAGGTATGGTCCAACCACCCGACGGGAAAATCGTATCGAAAATTTCCTGGTTGAGCTGAACCGGGTGGCAACTCTATTTTAAGTACGGGATTTCAATCTCATATCTTTTGAGCATTAAAATATGCAAAATCATTTTCCAAACACTTCACGCACATCTCCCCGTCTTTCAAAGAGGCCGGCCTAAAGGCCCGGCCCCGCTGCCGCTGTACGAAGCGTCGTCCGCTCATATAAGGTCTATGCAAAAGTCAAAAAAAGTCTGCTAGATTGAAAACCCAAAAAGCGTGGTCCAGGAAAAAATTAAGACTAGGTTCGATAGATTGAAAACCCCTAAGTGCAAGCTATGCAAAAATTAGAACCAAATGAAAATACAAATAATAAAATAAAGTTCGATAGGTCTGTCACCCCAACTGGCCTATGCAAAAGATAGAACTAAAGAAAGTGCATCTCAAGCCAAACTCCCTGTATCATCATCATAATATCTGGAAATCCTCCATAAGGTGGTAGTGGAAAAGGGCTTGTGTCCCTGCTCAGCTCACTCTCTCTCAAAGCGAGCCCATGATCTCTCGGATTGAGTCATCAGGCGTTTAATCTCAGCAAGCCATCCTATATAGTGGAAATCAATCTCAATGGTCTCCATATTGGTATAGCCTAGTGTCTTGAAGATGGCCTCCTGGGCCCACTTCTCCTGAATGTGGTCCACCTACCTAGCCTTGTACACCCCGCTATGGTTCTCAGGTAGCTTGATCGAAACTCTCTACCGCTTGCCTTACTGAGGGCATAGATGGTAGGGGGTATAACAGGTAAACCTTTCTAGACCTAGCAACTAAACATAGGATCCCCAAGACTTCATAACCAGATCTCAGATCCTCCACTATAGGCTAACCCACTGTATCTATAAATGAGTATACCCCCTCGGAATAGGCACCCAACTGTCAACCTTCAACTGATCAAAATCTGCTTGCATAAGCTCCCTTTCCCTTAGATGGATAGGTAAGTATTTCTTCAGGTTCCCCCGAGGTGCCTTCTTTAGCTTCAGCTTCTCTATCAACCATACCTGTAAATCGATTTCAGATAAGGGCAAGAAGAAGTAAATAATTTATAAGGTATGGGAGAGTGAATACCTACAGTAATGTAAGATGGTCACCGATGAGAGTCGGGTCGACGGAAGCTGTATCTATGTCTAGCAGGGTCTTTGCTAACCCCATGGCTATAGGGGGAAGCCCCTACTAACATAGGTTAGATAAGTGAAATCAACCTAAATGGGGCAACTAGGCCCACTCCATACATGAACTCCAATATAAGTAACAATGTGACCATGAAAGGCTAAGCAAGATGAGATCTTAGGGCCCTCGACACCACTCTAACACCACACTAAGCTGGAATCCTGGTTGGTCAGGTAGTCGAGATAGAAATGGGTCTATGGAGTCCATATTCCATAGCCCTCTTAGTACGCCGTCCGTACTAAAGTAAAAATCTGGGATTGCCAATGGCACGCACTTGGGGCATAGGACCCCCAATATGGAATGAACTCCTTGAATAGGGGGCATAAATCAAATGAGGAAAATTGGAACATATGATCCATTCAATCCCAGAAAGTAAATGCCATGTAAAGGAATTCGGGACTAACGGGCCAGGCCGCGACGTATCGAAAGCCCCATAGCCAAAATTTCTCTAGCTTCTTCCAATTTGCATTTCCCAAACTTTCCAGGAAGCCTCGTAGCTGCTGATTGTGGTTTGCCATGAACGAATTGGAGAAAATGGTTGAAATATGAGTTTCTTGGTTGTGATGTTGCTAGTGGTATGGGTGAGGCCACCAGCGGTATGGTTGAAGCGCTGGGCGGTATGGTGTGAAGTCATCAACGGTATGGGTTATAGGCAGCTTTGTCTATATTATTTTGCAGATTGGATTTTCATATAGATGGCGATATTAGCCATACCGCCGGTGGTATGACATTATTTATAGCAAATTTCAGGCCTGTTTTAGCATGACATTGTTTATAGCAAATTTTAGGCCTGTTTTAGCCAGTTCAGACCTATTTACAACCTATCAAAAGACTTGTAATCTATTTTCAAACATGATTCAAACCTAAAATCCAAATTCATTCTAAATCAAAGGCCTGAAGGGGCAAAAGTACCAAAAACATCCAAAGCTAAAGCCTAAACAAAAATCCAAAAATCCCAAATCATAAAAAAATCCCAGATCATCCAAAAATCCAAATCAGAAAAGCAGAAAAGCCAAACCCAATGTATCAATGGCATACAAACCAAAATCCAAAAGTAAAAAAGTCATATAAAAAGAGTAATAATCTAAGGTTTCCCGCCACCATCAGTCGGACGAGATGAGAACTCTGCATCATCTGTTAAGTAGTGGTTGACAATCTCCTTACCAATCCTCCCTTTGGTAAGCGAAAGCCTCTAGGAACCCGTAAAATCTATAATGAGGTGCCGACCAACTGTCTTCTTCTTGCAGCTACCCTTGGTTTGAGCAGTAGTCCATATTAAGCTTACTCCTTCTCTCTTGTTTAGTAACATCTAGTTACTGCTCCAGCTCGCTAACCCAGCGCCTGAGCTCTTGATTTAAGGCCTAAGCCACTTGAGCATCGGAAAGGGACATCATCATAAACTCCTACAAGCAAGTCAACAACAACCCATATCATTCATAACATTCATACATACATGAATATTTAAGAATTACAACACCATTTAAGCATACAATTACCTTGGCGAACAGAGTCTGGGAAACCGAAGTATCCTAGAGTGCAAAGGCATTCCCCGCTATCCTCTCCGACACCTTGAAAGTAACCTAAAAAATCTAAAAAGCAGATAATCAAAAGGTAAATCAAGAAAGTTTGGCATGCATAAAAAGGTAGTTTAATATTTTCAAGGCAAACATATGTAGTGTTCTGAGGCAAGAAGTCTATGGAGCGGGTAACATGAGTTATATTCCTTATGCCAAAGTTACCCCTCAGGCCTAAAAGCATGAAGGACTCCTCCAAGGTAGTTGAGAGGCGCCCCTCAACCATACCAATATCCTTGGGCATGCCTCAACTGCGCACCCTACTTGACTTGGGTTAGCTCCTCTTTTGTGTAGGCACCTAGACATATTATACAATAAAAGAAGAAGAAAATGTAAATGTCAGTCCCGGATCGAATATAGATGTGTGTGTAAAAAGCAAAATGTTTACCTCGGAGGAATAATAGCCCTCATTTCCTGGCATCTCATCGGCACCATCATCGTTATTGTCGTCAACATCATCATCATCTTCTTCCTTCTCCTCACTAATCTCACCCTCGCTGACCTACCCTGAAGCTTTCGATGCCCTCTTCTCATTATGGAATGAGATCGTATCATCTCTATGGATGCGCAAGCACAAGGGGAGTTGACACCCTTTAAAATCCCTATAAGCACTAGTAACGTTCTCGACCACTCAACCATTCCCCTCCAGAAAATTAGCCTTATCCACATTAATCATGATTGTCAACTGAGGCCACCATAAACCCGTAGGAGGAGCTAGGGGCATGGGCCTAGCACGGGTCATAAAATCCCTCCAGTCGAGTACCCTCTCACCTAAATACCACTTTAGGGATAAGGGGCACTCCAGCACAAACTGGCTATCATTCACCTGCTTCCTCACTTTGAGGACATTTGCTAAATTGGACACTTCCTCAAAGGGGTCCCTCTTCACCTGCATAAACCAACCAGAACAACCAATGTAAGTGCAAAACGAATCAATAATACACATTTATACTAAAGGTTTATTTAAATTTTAGATAGGAATGAAAGCAAAAGTAAGGGATCACTTACCGCAGCTATCTATAAATGTCACAGCACCTTCTTATAGTTGGACCTCCACCTACAGAAACCCCCAAAGCTCCCTTACTAGTGGGCAAGAAAATGGCCGTCGTTTGACACCTTTGTCAATAAAGTAACCATAGGAAGAATCTTATGCTTAAAGGCCCACGTCAATACAAATAAAAACTGAGTCAATCTAAGTCAACAAAGCAAGCAATTAAAGGACCAAAATACAACATGCAAAAGAATGGAAATGACAAGATGGTGTTATACCTATAGGAGTAGATGGCTCCACCTAAGTGCCTTATTTTTCTTCCTAGCCTCAACACCCAACCCATGATATATATGGGCAAGAATGGCACTAGGCCAATTCTTCTCATGTATCGTCGCCACATCCTTAACTACTGAAATCAACTCGTAGTTCACTTTGCTGTAGGAAACTGGGAAGAATGGCACTATCAATACTAAAATGACAAAATAGCGCACGCAGGCATCTCTCTGTGCCTCAGGAACCACCTTCTTCTTTTAAAACTTGCATAACTCCCCGTATGACAAGCGCTCTGACTTGGGCTTCAATCCAAATAGCCCAGTCACTCGTTTCACCATAGGTCCCTTAATATGGTGCTTCTCTATGTAGACATCAAAGTGGTCAACCTTATCAGTCCAATGTAGCCCAATCATCATAACAATGTCTGATGGGGTGATCGTAACCTCACCAATTAGGGAGATGAAAAGTATGGGTGGTTTTTGACCACCTCTCGATTAGTGTTGTAATGATCTAGTGAGAAATCATAGGCATTTTTGTAGGAAAAATCTGTGCTAGAGCCCTAAAACTAGTGGCATCAATGGCTGCCTATAGTGTGGGGTCATACTTATTTATCACTGTCCACCATTTGCCAATGGTTCCCATTCCCTCGGTGCATATGATAGAATGGGGCTGCAAAAGAGGAATAATCGAAAATCATATTAGATAAGGCAACAACATTGCATTTTATCGCATCATAAAATTACCAGAGCCTTGCTGATGTCACTAACAAATTAGTGATATCACTGGCGACATCAACCATACCGACAGTGGCATGGTTGAAATCACCGGTGATTTTATTGATATCACCAGTGGCTTAGCAAGAATCCTATGCCTTTTCAAAGGCCTGGAATCCCTGGCGATATGAACCATGTCGTCGGTGGCATCATTATGCAGTATCAGATTAGTAGAAACCCAAAAATCAAGCCAAAACTAATCGAAATGCAATTAATCAAAATTGAGACATAAAATCCTACGAAATCAGTCCTAAAACATGCATTCTAAGACTTATATACTCGTATATTCATTTTTTCTATCATTAACATGGCAAGATTTTGAGTTTAGGCCGAAATCATAAAAATTGAAATGAATTTTATCTAGTTTCACAGGATTACCTGGGTATGG
Organism: Euphorbia pulcherrima; assembly: GCA_947683365.1. Taxonomy (NCBI): domain Eukaryota; kingdom Viridiplantae; phylum Streptophyta; class Magnoliopsida; order Malpighiales; family Euphorbiaceae; genus Euphorbia; species Euphorbia pulcherrima. Next base: position 77,526,816 of record CANTUS010000014.1, read on the forward strand.
GAGAGATGCTTGTCCTTTTTCAGAATAAGATTAGTGATGGGTGTGTCTATTTCATAACCGTACATGACTTCAGACCCCTTTATGCCATATCCCACAGAGACTGAGCAAATTTAAAATCCTGGGATGGAAGAATCGGGCAACTTGTTAGTAGCTTTGGTGGCTGATTTGCCTTTGAAAATCTTAGAGAGCTTCTTCAATATGAAGATAGTAAAGAAGAAGAGAAGAATTGATTTTTAGGGGAGAAGAGAGAAAAATCGGCCTCTGTACTTCCGAAATAAGAGAAATAGGGTGTTTTAATTCATATAAAACACCCGCATGGAATTCAAGGAGTTTAATTAAATCTGAAACCATCACCTCATGCCACAGGCGGCATCACCTCAAATCGCTAGCGATATCGCTTAAGCCTCTAGTGGCTTCACCCTCATCAAAGGCGATTTTGAATTTCATTGACTAGTCAAAGATGCCACATGGCACTCCATACCACCGGAAGTATCACCCAAGTTGTCAGTGGCATCAAAGACCCTTTAGGGCTATTTCAGACGCCTTTTCAGCAATTCGATGGAATTTCGGTTCAAGCCTCGACATTCCAAGACTTCTAGAACCCTTATATTTTTAATTATCACATTTTTACTGTTGATCAAAGGGGAAAAATATTTTTATTTCACAAAATTGATCAAGCAGTAAAAATGTCATCTAAAAAATCTGTCTAATCTTGTTTCATTTATTACCATTTTGCAGGTACAGCTACAAGGGGTAGACTCTTTCCATCAAATCCCAATAAACCTTTAAAGTCCAAGCCCGCTCTTAGCAGACATCAAAGCCCAAGTCCGACCAAGAGGCAAACTAATCATCAAATAAAGGTCCTGAAGGAACTAAAATCCAGTCATCCTTTGGGTCCGGCCTGCCAATCATCAAAGCCCAACCCCGATCAAGGGGCAAACCAATCATTAAATGAAGGTCTTGATAGAACTATAATCTAGTCATCCTTTAGGTCCAGCCCTCCAATCATCAAAGCCCAAGCCCTACCAAAGGGAAAACCAATCATCAAATGAAGGTCCAGACGAAACCAGAATCCAGTCATCCTTCGAGTCCAACCTGCCAATCATCAAATCCCAAGCCCGACTAAGGGGCAAACTAATCATCAAGTGAAAGTCCTGATAGAGTCAGAATCCAGTCATCCTTCTGGTCTAGCCTGCTAATCATCAAAGCCCAAGCCCGACTAAAGGGTAAACCAAGCATAAAATGCAGGTCCTAACGGAGCTAGAATCTAGTCATCCTTCGGATCTAGCCCTCCAATCATCAAAACCTAAGCTCGACTAAGGGGCAAACTAAGCATAAAATGAATATCCTGACGGAGCCAAAATCTAGTCATCCTTCAGGTCCAGTCCATCAATCGTTAAATAAAGGTCTAGGCTATGCTATGCTTACTTTTCAGACCTGACATAAGTTGAAGCCACTAGCGGCTTCAGTGATACCACCAGCGATATCATCCATGCCGCCGGTGGCATGAGATTCTGCAGTAGACAGCTTTTTGCCATGGTTGCACGATAGCTGCCAGATAATTGATCAAAGTCAAATTTCCACCGGATTTTAGCCCATACAAGCAACCATTTGTACCTAAAATAAGGGTTCAACACTTCATACTTTAAATCTTATAGAGGTTTTGAGCAATTTTAGTTAGTTCTAGTGGGATAAAGTGAAGAAAAGGTAAGAAAAGAAGGTTTAATCCATCTTTTCTTGGTTTTTCTTAACTGAACTCTCTTATATTTAGGTAGATTTTATGACTAGAATCACCAAAAATAGGATTTAGAGACTTAAATACCCCATTTATTACCCAAATCATCACTTGAGCTCCCCAAAGGTGTCATTGGGATCATAAAGAGGTGGATTCACGGCCCCGAGGTAAAAATTCTGAGTCTTATAGTTCTTTGGCTTTCATTTTAGTTGTTTATTGTGTTTACTTGCTGTTTTGTGCTTAGTTTTTGATTTGCAGTCACTTTTCGACCGTTAACTTCTGCTGCTGTAACTAAGTGAAGCCACCGAAGACAGTTGAAGCCACCATCGGTATCACTCATATCGCCAGAGACATAAGTGATACCACTAGGGGCTTCATTTGTCCCTAACGGCTCTATTTTCTTGTAGGACCCTTTCTTTATGGTGTCTAGAATGTCATACAAGCTGCCTGTGTGAATGAAATCAACCAGCGGCATCAGTGATACCGCTGACAGCTTCATTCATTCTGTCGGCGGTATGGAGTTCTAGACAGCTTGGTTATTTTCATTTTTTCATTTTCGACCTAGTTTAATTTTCGAAGCTAGGATGTACAGTGCAACGACGGGGGGTCCAGAACCTTCTAAAAATAGACCTCACCCCATAACATGTGGCATTTTCACTAATAATCCAGTTAAAATAACAATCGAGTCTAAAATATGGATAAAATGAAATTTTCCTACAAACACCGTTCAAATACCATTTTTAGCCATCCAATCGGGCACCATAAAATGTAACATAAATATGCCATTCTCATACTTACTCGACTCTTGTTTGGTCTACTAACTATGCATGTTACGTGATATACCTCATACAACGTGCCGTATTTTTGCTAACTGTTTTATGCAGGTAGATTTAGGATAGTTGAATGCTAGGCCTTTAGATATTTTATTTATTGTATAGAAAAATGTATAGGATTTAGAAAGCCTTGTAATTATTCTTTAATTTTCGTATTCATTTGTTAGATGACTGTAATAATTTATTTATTTACTCTTTGAATGCTTGATAAACCGCTAACAATATATAAATCGAAAATACAATAAATAGAGTGGATCAAAACCGATTAAGAAAAAATGAAACCTTTTGACTTAGTCAATGTAAAATAGATAACATCATCCGAACTCGGAATCTCTACTTAAGTTATGGTCTACCGCCCAGTGGGAAAATCGTTCCAAAATTTCTCGGTTGAGCTGAACTGGGTGGCAACTTTATTTTAAGTACGGGATTTCAATCTCGTATCTTTTGAACATAAAAATATGCAAAACCATTTTCTCTCATGATCACACTCATTATTTTTGAAGACCGATCCTCCGGCCCGGCTTTACAGCCCGTCCAAATATCTTTCGCTCACAGTGGTGCCCGTGCGTTGCACGGATAGGTCATTTGTAATAAGTATATCAATGATAAGTGTGTGTGTGTGTGTGTATAAATCAAAAATATTAAATCTAAAAAATATTTTTTTATCGTGTATCAAATTAAATTGCGAAAAACCTCTTTATATACAACATTTACAGCTTCATCTGTTACTTGTCCATCATCATCAAGAGAAAATGGTATGAGTTATCTTTTTTTCAAAGAACAATGAAGAAGACAGATAAGAGGAAGAATAAGAAATTCTTCTTGAGTTATAGGCGTTTCTCATTCAAATATTTAGAGTAAATCATCGATAGGATCATATCTTTATATAAGAAACTAAATTAAATTTGAAATTTTTTCATAAATGGAATTACAATCAACATAATAGAATTAAATAAAATTAATAAAAATATTTTAAATTTTAAGAAAATAAATTTAGAAAATATATTAGTTGATAGATATACTTAAATGATAACTATGAAATTTGAATTCACTTAAATAAATAAAAATAGTCCATTATCTTCCATAAGAAGGAGTTACTATTACAAAATTATCCATAAAAAATGAATAAAAACTATTATAAAATTCAATTTTTTTTAATTAGAATTATAATTTATACTTTTTTGTCAATATTTTATGAGAAAAAAAGAGTCATACTATTACAAAATTCAAACTTTTTCTTAAATATGATTATAACCAACAGAATTAAATAAAATCAATATCAACAAATTAAATTTTAAATAAATAGATTTAGGAGATATGTAATAAATAATACTTGAATTACACCCAAAAATATGTGGGATATCGGGTTACCTCTTATACAGTAAAATCCACACAATGAACATAGCGGAAGAACTCAAACTGGTGTCGTGTATTACCGATCGACAATTTCCTACATAGTTATGGAGGAAAAAGTGCAAGCCACAAACTAAGCGCTATTATTAGAAATGGATAAAGATGAGAGAATTTAGAGTTGGAAAAACTTATTTTCCTATGGTGCTTTTCACTCACTTCATAAACACCTCTATTTAGACTAATACAATCCCAACATCCAAAAACACCTTCACAACATCATGAATTATTTTGGATAATTGTATCACATTCATCCAAAACACCTTCACATGCACCATGAATTATATTTTGGATGTATGCATCACAAGCATTTGTATTTTACTAATAACTAATTAATTTGGTTTTACCATGTAGGTCACCATAGTAATTAATCCATAAAACTTATTTTTTACTCTCTCAACTTTATTAAGGTCAACATATACATATACATGTAAATCAGTTTAGTACCATTCCTGTACTAATACGGGCAAATCGGGTCTAAATCTAACATCTCCCAGTCGCACGTAATAGAACAGATCTATTACTCCATCTCTTTCATACTCGCAAATAGTTTATATGACCAGAATACCTTAAGATCTATTACTCCATCTCTTTCATACTCGCAAATAGTTTATATGACCAGAATACCTTAAGAGCTCTAATGTTATACATTCGTTGGAGATATATAATAGCTCAATGAATAAGCACCGAAGCATTGTATGCCTTATCCTAGATTTCACATCACATCCCTGTAATCTTTTGATCTCTACAGTTTTCTATTATAACAGCTATCCACACATGCATAACTACCCGGGTTATGAAGCATAGAAACTTAAGATGTGAACATATGGCAATCTTTCCCTTTTACTATATTCCTTCCATTATAATCTAACTCGCTTATCCAGTCAGGCTCATTCAAGGTCGAATCATACCTAACCTCTTCAGAGTCTCCTTCCAAAACAGCCACATTAGACTATACTTTTAGAATAAGTTAGGGTCCTGAGGATAGCTAGCTAACAAAACCATAGTTTGGCTGCATGAGTCTCACACTAGGAAAAGTTGAGATCATTTCTATTCCATATCATGGTCGATTAGCACACATGGTATGAAATCATGTTTTATGGTGTTCTTTTCTTTCCATTTGAAAGAAGAGCATGTCTCATTAACACCATACAAAAGCATCAGTTAGATGTGCCAAAACATCTAACTTTAGTTCGCTTACTTTATGAGCCACTTTTGGCTATAAAGACAGAATAGGAAAATGTTACTTGTAACAAGTCCATTTATATATTACATATAATCTCTTACACACTTGCCTTTTACAAATATGTGACTCTTGCACTTTTATGAAAACTTTTTTCATGTTTCAAGCCAGACGACATCCATTATTGAACAAGCTTTCATTTGTTCAAAGGTAGTCTCATCCTTCACATCTGTTATCTAATAACAGAACAAGGGTAAATGCTCGTGTGAGTGAGCTATTTCTCTGTCTTACATGTATCTCAATAATAGCAAATATTGATAAATAATATTTGCACTCGTGCATTGTAAAATTCAAACTCTATTGAATAATATGTTCTTAAACATATGACCTACATCCGGTAGATCTAGCATATTCAACATAAACATCTTTCATGTTGAATCCTTTACGTGCTATATAGAAAAATGACACTTAGTCTTTTACATGCTTTAACTTGATAAGGAACCTCAATTCCGTAGCAAAAGCTATATTACATTGATTGCCATTTTCTTTTCTAATTACAATTTGAGCATTTGTAGAAGTAATGTAAAGATGGTTCATTAGCCTTCTTAATCAATTAACCTCTAAATAAGAGTATCTCGTACACTCTACTTTACAATGGATAGGGCGGCATAAGTTTATTTCCTTTTACCTTATAATATGACACTATTGTCCATTAACAAGATGAAACTAAAATATGGATATTATTTTATCCATGTTTCTAATCCAATCACCTTTTGTGCATCCTTTTAATTGCATATTATTGCAAACTGACAACATAAAAAATAGCCTACAATGCCTTTAAGGTACCTCAGTATCCTTTTCGTAGTTTTCAACATGATTTTCTTGGATTTGGCTGATATATGCTTATAATGCCAACTGCATTACAAATATCAGATTTTATACACACTGTAGTGTATATACGAGGCTTCACAAAGCTCCCATATAAAGAAAATAAATCATTCGTTCATTTTCTCATTTGTGTTGTGGGACGCATGCAAGTGTTTTCCACTTTGACCTTTAGTCATCTGGTTATACATATAGCCTTAAGATTGCTTATATTGAAAACTCAAGAAAATTATCAGTTTATGTCTCTTAAGACAAGGTTAACAACTTCACGAGTATTCTCTTCGAATCTTAATTCTAAGAGTATAAGTAATTTTACTTAGAACTACCATTTCAAAATTTGATATTAATCAAACTTTGATCTAATTCACACATTCTATGTCATTTCCAGCTATCAGAACATCATTGACATGCAATGACATACTAACAAATCTATTTCATCTGATTATAAAATCAAATATTTCTTGATCTTGCAAGACTATTTGAGGCAATAAATTGATCATTTCAATGTACAAACCTTTTGTTTGTGCCTTAGTTGCAAATCTACAGGTCCTTCCTTGTAGATTTATTTATCTTCTCACAATAGAGAAAAAAATAGTCTTAACATCCACTTGATGTAGTTCTAGATCTTAACTTGTTAAAATAGTATGGATCATCTAATGGATTGTGTATAGTACTTTTGCCATTAGGCGAACTTAATATCCATCGATATTGTCATCAACCTAATGCTTGAGAACTCACTTGTTCTTCATAGCCTTTCTTCCCTATGACTAACCAACAAGTTCATAAACTCCGTTGGATTTCACGGAAGCCATTATTTTCTCCACAGTTTTAATCCATTATTCTTGTGTGAGAATGGGAGAGTCTCTTTCTCTCATCATCATTTTATAAACTAAACAATTGAAGCAAAATAGTCATGTCATCAATACATCAATCGATGATATTCAATCATTTTTCCGTAGTTCCAAATTTTGATAAATATCTCATACATTTTTCAAAATTCTATATGCTCCCACTTGAACCATGTTCTATACTCCAACTGAAGTTTGGATCTATCTAGTTAACAAAAACATAGAAAGTTTGTCAAGACCTTGATCTCGATCATTCGTAATGTTTTGAGGTTTTTGAACATATTCATAGACCTCAAAATTTCTCCCACTCGAATGGAGAGATACGTTCATCGATTTTAAGGAAAATCGTATACTAAATAATGGTTCAACTCATCTAACTTAGTGAACTTATTCTCTAAGAAGACACCAATACTTGATATGAATTTTGTCACTTTGTGTTTCTCCCATTGTGACATGTCCTTTCGACATGTTATAATACTTTAGAAAAAGATGCACTATTGCATCTTGAGTGTAGTAACTAATACTTGCTCAATGTTTCCTGGGTGAAACATTTTGTAACCTCCTTGGTTATGGTTACAAAAATCAGGTCTTTGACATGTCCACAACTCATAAGTAGTGGAAGTGTCAAATTTATAAGGCACTATTGATTAACCATATTGAGAAGAGTCATATTCTTCTCATAACAACACCTCTGTGTTGAGTAAAAGAAATTGAATACTCATGTTCAATTTCCTTTTCATCACATAAAGCTTGAATTTTATCATAATAAAATATACCTGACCACTGTCAGTTCTCAAAGCTTTAATTTTAAACTAATTGATTCTCAACAAGGTTCATAAACCTTTTAAAGCAATACAAAGCTCCAATATTGTGAGATATCAATCAATCAGGACATACATTATATACAATATTTAATGAGAGTGGTGAAACATAGTAAGCCACATGCTTTTTTGCCCTCACTTCCAGTCAAATCACTAATGGATTAATTATAAAAGAAAATCATTTGTCTTCTGAATAATATTTACATATTTTCCTATAAATGACAAAAATAAGTAATTCAAACTTATTTGAATTTATGATAAACATTCTTTGACTTATTCGACTCATTCAAATTAAGTCAACTCAGTTCAATGTAATATGTCATTAAATTATATTACTATTTCAATCACATGTAAAAGTATACAATTGAAAACATTCCTTTAATATTTCTTTTTGGATCAATATGCAAAAAATTATTGAATCATTCAAAATATGTCCCAACACAACTTTAAACTGTTATTTTTTAAGTACAAGCTAAATCTTATATTCAACACAATTGTAATAAAAATGAGATTCCTTAGAATCTCGAAAGAAATAGGACATCATGTATAATCATTATACATCTAACTTTATAGACATAACAATGCATCAATTCCCATGATTTCAACTCTTAAGTTAATTTCTACATAGATACTTTATCCATACAGGATTACTTAAAATAATATAAAGAATCCTCTGTCCTCACTACATGACGATACTTGAATCCACAATTCACAAATGAATTGTATTTTGTATGATATATTGAAGATACAAATTTACTCGCACTTGAGTTAATTAGATATATCTTTGACATTAAATTCGCAATCTTAATTAAAATTTAAAATATTTCACTCTTGATATATGTATCTATTTCTTTCATTTCAAATGTCATTAGGCTTATAAGCCACCTCTTTGCCCCCTTTTTTAATTAATAAACGCGCTTATGCTTTTATTCATGTTTATTGAAACTATTTCCAATAAATACATAAAATATTTCATTATTAACTATAATCAATATAAGACTCTTATCCTCCAACTTATTTGGGTGGATTTTATTATCAAAATACTAATATTCTGATATAATTTATGAGCATCTTATATGCTTTTATGATATTAGCAAAGAGTAGATAACTTTTTTATTTTTCCTTTTATTAGCACACATGGACCTTTGTCCAATCTGTGCTAAACGTTTGTTCCCTCCTTGAACTTTAGTCATAACTATGGTTCAATATTCTAGAACATATTCTTCACAACATGATAATTTAATGCTCTCTTACAATTGTTCACTTGCAACTTGAGTCCCATTTATTTTATTAATTCAACCACAGTTGATATTAATTATAATTATATTGTATGAACTTATTCTCACAATTTTCGTTTATATGCACGATTTAATATGAATTTGATAATTACAAATATTTAATAGACAACCAATAAATTATAACAAAAAATTTTCATTAGAATACAATTCGAAAAAGAAACCTTAAAGGCTCTAATCACCCTCTCTTTTCTAATGAAAAAGTTTGCTAAATTTATATATATGCATATTAAATATCAATATTCTTATAACTTATTACAAGAATAAAAATTCATCAATACTGTCACTTACAGTATTTACAATATATTAAGCTCACATAATAAATTATACAATGATAAATTTAATTAATAAATATTTAATACATGGATTTTGAACTTATTCAAAATTTCTCATATGGAACTTCTTCTTTAAATACCTGCAATATATTACACATATATAATAAATTGATAAAAAAATTAATAAATATTCTCGAATATTTATTTTAAATTAAGAACTTATTCTTAATAATTTAACAAACAGAGACATCAATTTCATATATATTAGTACTTATATCTTAAGTACATACAATTTATTATACTCATATAATAAATCAAAAAAATTAATAAATATCCTCAAATATTTATTTTTTAGTAAGAACTTATTCTTAACTTTTTAACAGAGAAACTTATTCTCACGGTTTTATTAACTTGGCCAAAATATATTTATTTTAATTAAGAACTCACTCTTAATATCAACATAACACTCATGTTTATGTTATTAATTTAATTGTTCCATAAAATTTGATTATACACAATTTATCAATAAATATCATTATTAAGCATTATTTATTTTAATCTTAAATAAAATAAATATTGCATAAATTTAACTTTCAAATATGAGCATCCCTAATTTCTGGTCTACAACAAATCATAAAAAAAATCTTATGATTTATTAGGATGCATACTAATAAGGACCCAACATTATTTAAAAGGTTCCAGTAATAATAATATATTCATTTATATTAATAATCAATATTTATAGGAACTTTGGTAGACTAAACAAATTTAGTCCATTATATTTAATGAATGTCTGAACACTCATGATTATGTCTTCATCACAATAAAGAACAATATTTTAGTCAAATTAATTTTATTTATGTAACTCATTTACAAAAAATATAATTATGCTTTAATACTTTACATATACATATTAGAATGATCATAACATATTTTGTATCCAAAAATTAAACATTATTGACAATACAAAAATGTAGAAACATAAATTGTCGGAAATAATGACAACAAATTCCATTAGAGACGCCACATGTATCGGCTTTGGGACTTTTGCCTATAACTGGATTCCGACTTGTTCAGATTTTTCAAGTGTTCCAATCACTCTTGTAGAGTCATCTCTCTTGTCCATTTGACAATAATAAAAAATATTTAGCATAAGTTTCACACAAACTTCAAATGTTCTGATTAAACACATTTAATCATTAGTACTTTTAGGTAAAATTATACCGACTTTTATCAAAATTTGTCCGACAAATTAACAAATTAAGTCTTGGAACCATTATTTTCATAAAAATAATATCATTAACTCTTTAACAAATTTAGTTCATGGTCAATTAGTAATAAATCTGACAGAACACATCGTATATCAGCTCTGACACCATTGCAGGAGATAATACTTGAATTACATCCAAAAATATGCGGGATATTAGATTACCTATTGTACAGCAAAGTCCACACAATGAACACAGCAGAAGAACTCGAACCGGTGTCGCGTATTACCGATCGACAATTTCCTACATGGTTATGGAGGAAAAAGTGCAAGCCACAAACTAAGTGCTATTATTAGAAATGGATAAAGATGGGATAATTTAGACTTGGAAAAACTTATTTTCCTATGGTGCATTCTACTCACTTCATAAACACCTCTATCAATACTAATACAATCCCAACATCCAAAAACACCTTCACATACATCATGAATTATTTTGGATAATTGCATCACATTCATCCAAAACACTTTCACATCCACCTTGAATTATATTTTGGATGTATGCATCACATGCATTTGTATTTTACTAACAACTAATTAATTTGGTTTTACCATGTAGGTCACCATAATAATTAATCCGTAAAACTTATTTTTTACTCTCTCAACTTTATTAGGGTCAGCATATACATATACATGTAAATCGGTTTAGACCATTCCTGTATTGATACGGGCGGATCGGGTCTAAATGTAACAAGATATATTAGTTGACCTAATAATTTAAAATATTACAATATAGGAGCATGTACTATTGTAAAATTTAATTTTTTTTCTTCAATATGATTATAATTTAAAATTTTCTGCAGTTATCTTGTAATTTTATGTCAAATATTTGATTAAAAAAAGAGTCACATTGATTTCTAAATCTATTTTTTAAAATTAATATGTTGTGATTTTATTAAATATTTATTGTTATAATAATGAAATTTTTTTAATTATTTCACTTGATCAAATAATTTAAAATATTCCATTATTATCGATAAGAATGAGTAAGTACTGTTATAAAATTCAATTGTTTTTCTTAAATAGGATTATACTTTATACTTTTATGCAGTTATCTTGTGATTTCCTGTCAAATATTTATTGAAAAACAAGAGTTTAGGATTGTAATAAATAGAATAAATTAAAAAAATCAAGAACAATAAATTAAATTTTTAAAACATATTTAGGAGATATATTGGTTGATAAAATAATTAAAAATATTCCATTATTATCCAAAATCTATTTTTCAAAATTTAATTCCTAAATCTATTTTTCAAAATTTAATTTGTTGTGATTTTATTAAATATTTATTGCAATAATAATGAAAATTTTTTAATTATGTCACTTGATCAAATAATTATAAATAATATATTATTAATCATAAGGATTAAATACTATCATAAAATTCAATTTTTTTCTTCAATAGGCTTATAATCAATTAATCAGCAATGTTTTTTTCCACTTTGGAGAAAATAATATAAGAATTGCAAAATTTACCAAAAAAATTAGAAAGGTAGAAATTAGAAGAAATAACACATGTTTAAAATGAAACAATTCAATAATACAAAATAAATAATACATAACACCAAATAATAGTTCTGTCAAGTTTGATAATCATTCAATAAATACTAATCTTTCTTTAAAAAGAGATACATATCAATTATTCTTCTCCTTCTTAGTCCTCATCTGCTTTGCTCGATTGCTCGAAAGTTGTACGTTATCTTCATTTATCAATATCGACGGTGTCAGAGTTTCATTTCTTATCTCTACAGGTGTGATAGGAGAATTGACCTCATTTTCTGATATCGAATCCTGCCAAACAAAAATAAATAGATAAATAAAAGACCTAATTCAAATTATAGTAGATAATGAATTATTTGTACTTATAATATAAATGTTAGAAGTACCTTAAAATTTTTATTTACATCTGAAAATTGGTCAACATCGAAATCTGGATCCTATTGTAAAAAAATTTTAAAGTTAAAATATATATGAACTAAAATGCAAATAATACAACGTACTAATTTGCAGTTACATATAAAATAAATTTAAACTTGCGGTCAATGAATTTTGAGGGATAGAAAGATTATATTGTTTCAGAAATTATTCATCCTCCGTATGTTTAACGACCGTGAACACTTCATCATGTGCAATAATATTGTTGCTCTTAACTGAAAGTTTGACCATAATTTCTCTTCCTTTAATGTTCTCCAATTCCATTAGTATAGGTGTTTCACCAAGTGCAATAAAAGATGTTTAAAACATTATTAATGGAGAAAAAACTAAAATTAATTTGAATTGAAAGAAGATACATTATTAATATTGGAAAGCTATGTACCTCAATTACTGTATACTTCAATTCATTTGTAGTTTTTTTCAATCAGTTGTTGCGCTTCACCATCCTAAATTAGTAAAGAAATAAACCCTTTGCCATCCATTACACGAACTTGAAGCTTATATCTATGAAACCAATTTGAATGTTTAATTCATTACAATTTTAATATCGAAATACTTTAAATATATTAATTGAACAATTGAAAGCCAAATTTTAGATGCATAATGTTTACCTGTGGAAAGCCGAGTAATAAAAACATAATGAACATTTGTCTTCAGTTGCACCCTAAATGGGTTGATATCATCCACCGGACTATATTTCTGCTTCAACGTAATGAACACTATACTTTTTTACAATTATCTTATGATTCCTAGTCAAAATTTGATGAGGAAAAAGGAGTCACACTGATTCTTAAATAAAGAGTAAGTATTGTTACGAAATTCGAATTTTTTCTTAAATAGGATTATAACCAATAGAATTAAATAAAATCAAGAACAACAAATTAAATTTTAAATAAATAGATTTAGGAGATATATTAGTTGAGCAAATAATGTAAAATATTCCATTATAGGAGTAAGCACCATCATAAAATTCAAATTTTTTCTTAATCATGTTTATAATTTATACCTTTTTGCAGTTATATTGTGATTCCCTGTCAAATATTTGATGAGGAAAAAAAAGTCACATTAATTCTGAAATAGGATTATAATCAACAAATTCTAATTAGTTAGTATTTATAGTAAAAGTGAAATGCTAACTATTTTGATGAGTTTTTACTATAACAACTCTGCAATATAATTCTATCAGCAATTATGAAATTATTTTACTATGTAATTTTGCTTTAATTGGTTGTACATTTACTTTGATTTGTATAATAATGGTATTTAAAATTGGTTAATATCCATAATAATCATAACAATACCAAAATATAATTCTGTTGACTATAATCCTATTTAAGAAAAAAAATTCCATATTTTAACCTTTAATTAGCAATTAATTAAATACACGGATTTTTTAACAGAGATAATTTATAATTTATTCTTAAATAAGTTTATAATTTAGGATTAATGTGAATCTATAAGAATTAACGTGACTCCTTTTTCCTCGTCAAATATTTTATTATTACTATTGTTGTTATTATTATTATTATTATTATTTTAATACCAACATGGTGTAGCTCAGTTGGCTTAGCAGACTGAGTAAGTTGGAGGGGAACAAGGTTCAAATCCTACTAAATACACTTGTTGGGAGGGGTGAGGAGTTTTAACAGTTACTAAGCCCCGAACAAGATTATCTCAATGAAGATACTTGTAAATATTCCCATTAAATTATTATTACTTTAATTTTAATTATATTTTAATTTTATATTTTAGTATTCTTATGATTAGTATAATATTAACCAATTTTAATTACTCATCAAATATTTTATTACTACTATTGTTGTTGTTATTATTACTTTAATTTTATATTTTTTGTATTGTTATGATTAGTATGAATATTAACCAATTTTAAATACTTATCAAATATTTTATTATTACTATTATTGTTATTATTATTATTTTAATTTTAATTTGATTTTAATTTTATATTTTGGTATTGTTACTATTAATATCAATATTAACCAATTTTAAATACCATTATTAGAGTAATATAAATTTGAATAATATAGTAATAAAATAAAAAAAATTTAATAATATAATTGAGTTATTTCTTTTAAAAAGTATAGGGGCAAAGCAGTCTTTTAGGACTTCATTGCTTTTAAATGTAGAGAGATATAGATTTGTAAAATAAATCATATTTTAGTTTATATTAACCAATTTCTATTTTAGAATTATAATCCTATTTTATAATATTTTAGAATTATAATCCTGTTATAGAATGATTATAACCAAATCATAATAATTATAACCAAATTATAATCCTATTCTATAATAATATAGTAATAAAATAAAATGAATTTAATAATAAAATTGATAGATATATCTTTTGAAAGATATAGGGGTAAAGAAGCTATTTAGGACTTCTTTGCTTTTATATATTATATAGATTTCGCAATATAATTCTTATCATCAATTATGAAATTATTTTACTGTGTAATTACTGCTTTAATTAGTTATACGTTTACTTTGATTTATTTCTATACTAATGGTATTTAAAATTGGTTAATATCCATAATAATCATAACAATACCAAAATATAATTCTATTGATTATAATCCTATTTAAGAAAAAATTCCATATTTTATACTTTAATTAGCAATTAATTAAATAAATGGATTTTTTGATTTATTCTTAAATAAGTTTATAATTTAGGATTAATGTGACTCTATAAGAATTAATGTGACTCCTTTTTTCTCATTAAATATTTTATTATTACTATTGTTATTGTTATATTATTATTTTAATACTAACATGGTGTAGCTCAGATGGCTAAGCAGGCTGAGCAAGTTGGAGAAGAACAAGGTTCAAATCCAACTAAATAAACTTGTTGGGAGGGGTGAGGAGCCTTAACTATTACGAAGCCCCGAACAAGATTATCGCAATGAAGATACTTGTAAATATTACAAAAAAAATTATTATTATTTTTAATTATATTTTAATTTTAATTCAATTTTCTATTTTGGTATTGTTATTATTAGTATGAATATTAACCAATTTTCATTACTCATCAAATATTTCATTATTACTATTGTTGTTATTATTATTATTTTAATTTTATATTTTTGTATTGTTATGATTAGTATGAATACTAACCATTTAAATACTCATCAAATATTTTATTATTACTATTATTGTTGTTGTTATTATTTTAATTTTAATTTGATATTTTGGTATTGTTATTATTAGTATGAATATTAACCAATTTTAAATACCATTATTACAGTAATATAAATTGGAATAATATGGTAATAAAATAAAACAAATTTAATAATATAATTGAAATATTTTTTTGAAAGGCATTGGGGTAAAACAATCTTTTAGGACTTCTTTGCTTTTATATATATAGAGATATAGATTTGTGTATCAATTCTATTTTAGTTAATATTAACCAATTTCTATTTTAGAATTATAATCCTATTTTATAATATTTTAGAATTATAATCCTATTTTATAATATTTTAGAATTATAATCTTGTTTTAGAATGATTATAACCAAATTCATAATGATTATAGCCAAATTATAATCCTATTCTATAATAGTATGGTAATTGTTAGAAACTGACTATATATGTATGGAAATTATAACAATAATAAAGAAGGCAGAGAAGGAATTTGAGAGAAACTTTTATTTCTTATTTCTTAGGTATAAATCAAATGAAGCAATTGAATTCCTATTTATAGAGAAATCCAACGGTAAAAATGGTACATAAGTAGAAACATATTACATCAAATATTAATGACAGGTAGAAAAGTAGAAAACATATCATATCAAATATTAATAACATGGACCTCGAATTAATTATATAACAGCCGCCTATATAGTAACTGGCGGCTGACACATCAATTATTCAACACTCCCCCTTTGATGTATCATCTACCGTGAATGGGACACTGCCTCGTTAAAAATCTTACTAAGAAAAAACCCTAAAAGATAAAAACCTCAGTTAAGGGAAAAAGAGTACAGTGTTTACTCCCCCTGTTCGTGAGTTAACTGGAGATCCTTAAGACGATGCCTTCCAATGTTGTAAATCAATTTCTTGAAAGTTGAGAAGGTAAAGCCTTGGTAAGCAAATCTGATAAATTGTTACAAGAGCGGATTTATTGAATACTGATTTCAACATTCTTTTCTAGATCATGAGTGAAGAAAAATTTTGGCGAAATATGCTTTGTTCTGTCTCCTTTAATATAGTCATCTTTCAATTGAGCAATACAAGCAGCATTATCTTCATATATTATCGTCGGATCTTCCTTGACCATAACTTTTCCACATGCTTCTTGAATATGTTTGATTAATGAGCTTAACCACACACATTCATGACTTGCCTCGTGAATCGCTATTAACTCTGCATGATTTGAGGAAGTAGCTGTAATTATTTGCTTTGTCGATCGCCAAGATATAGTTGTTCCTCCGTATGGGAATAAATAGCCCATCTGAGATCGAGCTTTGTGTAGGTCGAATAAATAACCTGCATCCGCATATCCAACTAATTTAAGCTTAGACTCATATGAATAAAATAAGCCTAAATCAGTAGTTCCTCGAACGTAGCACATTATATGTTTAATTCCATTCCAATGTCGTCTTGTAGGTGCAACGCTGGATCTTGCTAATAAATTGACAGAGAATGCAATGTTCGGTCTTTATTATTAGCAAGATACATCAAAGCACCTATTGCGCTTAGATATGGTACTTCAGGACCGAGAACTTTTTCATTATTTTCTCTAGGACAAAAAATATTCTTTTTCACATCGAGTGATCGTACAACCATTGGGTTACTCAATGGATGTGCTTTATCCATATTAAATCGATTCAGGATCTTTTTTGTGTAGTTTGATTGATGCACTAAAATTCTTTTTCAAAGTGCTCAATTTGCAAACCAAGACACAATTTTGTCTTTCCAAGATCTTTCATCTCAAATTCTTTCTTTAAAGAATCAACTGCTTTTGGAATCTCTTATGGAGTTCCAATAATATTTAAATCATCAACATAAATTGAGATGATAATAAAATTAGATCCTAATTTTCTTATAAAGACACGTGGACAAATTGGATCATTTTTATATCCTTCTCTCAATAAATATTCACTAAGACGGTTATACCACATGCGCTAAATTGGTTTAATCCAAATAAGGATCTTTATAACTTTATCGAGTAAAGTTCTCGTTTGCCATATTTTTCTGGCAGCTTTAATCCTTCAGGGATTTTCATATAAATATCATTATCAAGCGAACCATAAAGGTAAGCTGTGACAACATCCATCAAGTGCATTTGTAAATTTTCTTGCACTGCAAAACTAATAAGATATCTAAAAGTTATTGCATCCACCATCGGAGAACATGTCTCCTCATAGTCTATCCTAGGTCTTTGGGAAAAACCTTATGCAACTAATCTGGCTTTATATCTTATTATTTCATTTTTCTCATTTCTCTTTCTAATAAAGACCCATTTATTATCAACAGGTTTTACATCATGTGGTGTTCGAACTACTAGTCCAAATACTTTACATATTTTAAGAGAATTCAGCTCTAGTTGTATTGCTTCTTTCCATTTTTGCCAATCATTTCTACTTTGGCATTCTTCAATAGATGTTGGGTCATGATCTATATTTTCATTTCCAATATTAATCGCAACATTATATGAAAAAAATATGGTCTACAACAATTTTATTGCAATTCCATCTTCTTTCAGTATGGATATAATTTATTTGAATTTCTTCATTTTCAATAACTTCAGGTATTTGAACTTCCGGTGCTTGCACTTCTTCCGAAAGTTTAATTATATCCTCAATGGAAATATCTTCATTATCAATTACTCTCCTCCTTTTACAATTTTTATTCTTTGAACCAATAGGTCATCCATGGTCTAGGCATGTTAGAGTATTATCCGTAGTTTGTTCTTCGGGAATCTCAATACAAATTGGCGCATTTATTGCTAGTATATGCGATTTCGTTACTCTTTTAGGATTAGCGAATGCATCAGGTAATCGATTTGCTAAATGTTCAAGATGGATTATTATTTGAACTTCTAGTTCAGAATCATTTGATTTAGGATCCATATGAGAAAGAGATGAAGCATTCCATATTTTTTTCTTTTCCAAAATTGTGCTCTTATTCTCTCCCCCTAATTTTGGGAAAGTATTTTCATCAAAATGACAATCTGGAAATTGTGTAGTAAACATATCGCCAGTTAATGGCTCAAGATATTTAATTATTAAAGTGGATTCATAGCCAATATAAATTCCTAATCTCCTTTGAGGACCCATTTTAGTCCTTTGGGTGGAGCAATAGGCACATATATTGCGCAACCAAAAACTCTAAGATGAGAAATACTAGGCTCATGGCCAGAAGCTATTCGTAATGGAGAATAATCATGATAACTTACTAGTCTTAAACGTATAAGAGATGTTGCATGTAATATTGCATAACCCAAAACTGTAGTAGGGAGATTTGTTCACAAAATTAGCGGTCATACAATTAATTGCAGGCATTTAATAAATGATTCTGCTGGACCATTTTGTGTATGAATATATGCTACAGGATGTTCAACTTTTATTTCAATCGACATACAATAATCATTAAATGTTTTGGATGTGAATTCTCCAGCATTATCAAGATGAATTGATTTAATAGGATAATTGGGAAACTGAGCCCGTAATTTGATAATTTGAGCAAGTAACCCTGCAAATGCCATATTTTGTAAAGATAATAAGCATACATGTGACCACCTAGTTGAAGCATCAATTAGAACCATAAAATATCTATATCAGATTGTATCTGCTCTAAAAATGCTGGCGATTCTATTCTAACCTTACTTTTGAAAGGCTTTATTATTAATTTTTCTTGTGAACAAGCATCACAAAATAATTCAGTCTTTGAGCACGGGATTTTATAGTCCCTCTCACGAGACAATGATGACGTATATTCGAATTTTAATCCTCATTAAAAATTCATTTCAAATTTTTATTAGCATTTGTATTCAGTTCGGCGTATCCGACTGTTCATCCGGTGGAAGATCGAGCCGATGATTCTCACCCAAAATACCCTAAAATATCTCGAATATATCAAAGTGGCTTTAAAAAAGTCAAAAAATTCAGCTTTTGACCCGTTTTCCCCCTTTTTCAGCTTTTTTTAGTAGGGGGCCCCATTTGGCAGTCTGCCAGTAGGGACCTCACTCAGGTCGTCAGCGGCCTGAGCCAAGCCGCCAGCTGTATCAGCCCTTGCGGGAAGTTTGCACCTTTTTCCCTATTGACCGAGTTTTTTGCCATTTCGATGAAAACTTTGTCCAACTTGCCCAGATTCATTTCCAGCTCTATAAAAGACCACATTTAGGGTTAGAAGAGAGGACTCTTGGATGAAATTTGGATTGAGAGCTTTAGGAGAGATAAAGGGAGGGTTTTAGTGAGAAAAAGTAGAGAAAAGGTAAGAAAAGTGTTCTTGGATCATATTTTCTTGGTTTTTCTTCTCTTAATCTCTTAGGAAAACATTAAAACTTGTATAAATCCTAGGTTAAAATCAATCTGATAGGATTTTTAAAGACAAACATTGGTTAATCTTCAAATCACTACCCAAATCAATATTCGAGCTTCCCGGAGGTGTCATTTGGATTATGAACAGGTGGATTCACGGCTCTGAGGTAAATTCCTGAGTCTCTTGAGCTCTTTAGCATTATTTATTACTGTTTGTTGTCCTATTTGGTGTTTTGGGTTCATTTTTGGAGTTTTCGGTCATTTTAGACCTTTTGAATCTGTTTCTGCAGATTTTAAAACCGCCGACGGTATCATCGATACCACCGGTAGCTCCACTATTATCACTGACATATGAAGCCACTGGTAGCCTTACTCAGGCCATCGGCGACGTCACCCATACCGCCGACGGTATCACCCATGCCGGCGACGGCATGAGTTTCTAGGTAGTAGCCCCGTTGTTGCCCCTTTGACCTAGTTTTCTCATTTTTATATTTTCCATGTACATTATCATGACGGGAATTTCTTCAAAAAGGTCCAAACCCTAAAATAGAATTCCTCGATAGAACCCCGCCAGGGGCGCTGCCCCTTGGACCCCACGACGGGCTACCGCCCCTCAACCCATCGGGGGCGCTGCCCCTTGGACCCTGCCACATGGGGCGCTACCCCCAGACCCCAGCGAGGGGCTGCCGTCTTAAGACCCCACCGCCGGGGATGTCGCTTTGTGTGATATACCTCGTACAACATGCCGCATCTATGCTAACCATTTTTTACAAGTAGATTTTGGTTAGATGAATGTTAAGCCTTCGAGTATTTTATTTATCGCATAGAAAATGTACAGGTTTTGAGAAGCCTTATAATAATTTTAATTTCTGCATTTATTTTTGGATGACTTTAATAATTTATTTATCGCTTTGATTGCTTGATAAACGTGAAAACAACATATAAAACTGAAAACACAATAAATAGGGTGGATTAAAATCGACTAAGAAAGAATGAAACCTTTTAACTTGACCAATGTACAATAGATAACATCATCCGAACTTAGAATCTCTGTTTTAAGGTCTGGTCTAACCACCAGGTGGGAATATCGTACCAAAATTTCCGATGGAGCTTAATCGGGTGGCGACTCTATTTTAAAATATGGGATTTCAAGCCTCATATCCATTGATAAGCAATTTGGACTTAAATTCAACATCAAGATCAATCAATCCATCTTTTTATTATGCTAAAATGAGGATCAATCCCTCATCTCGCTTCACAACTCCTGTTACATTTCCACCCCCCATGCTATGCATCTCACGCAGTCCTCATGTGCAAGAAAAAGGTCATCCATTCACAGAGAACGCCTGTTGTTGGCTTATAAAGATGACATTAATGCTCACCTCAGTTTTCACCAATAAGTCTTTAGCCACTTTTAACCCTTTACCTGGAGCTACCATGGGTACTTCTTATTCTCTAATTGGCTCTATTACTAGGCTTTCTTCATCTCTACCCGGACTCGCGTTGTTTCGGCCTTCGTTCCTTTCCTTATCAATCAACTCTGCCTCCCTATTGAGAGCAGCTACGTAGGCTTTGTGCGCTATAGATAGGTTTCCTATTGCCACTTCCATCCCCTTTTTAGTTGGTATTTTCAATACCAATTAGATGGGAGAAATTGAGGCAAACGATTTATATAGGAATGGGCATCCCAATATGATGTTGAAGCCGACTGAGATCTCGACAATGACGAAGTCCACTTCCGCTCTGTAGATATGCTCTTTGTCTCTAATTTCTACTTTTAATTTCACCTCACCTAGGGACACTATAGAGTGCCTGCTAAGGTTTGAGAGGGTTGCATATCTCGGCTGGACCCTTCTGTGATATACTTTTAATTGCTCAAATGCTGATTTTGCTATTAAGTTGACTGAACTCCTAGTGTCTACTAGCACCCGATATTCTTAATATCCTTCCACTACCACCTCGATTACAAGCGGGTCAGTGTTTAGTTTTGCCACTATATTGGCTTTCCTGTAAAATTTTTTAGCTTTTGAGTTGTCTTCAAACTCTCGTAATTGATTACCGAGGTGTCGGGCCCTCTTTCAAGCCGGTTCTCTTTCTATGCCTCCGTTTATTACCAGTACTTTCTTTTCTTTGCCAACCCATTGCTTTTCAGCCGGTCTATCCTCGGAGTAATCTGAGTTCCTCTTCTCTCTATCTTATTTCCTAATTACCCCCTTAACAAACTAGTTGAACTTACCAGCTTTGATTAAGAGGTTTACTTCTTCTGCCAAGGCCTGACAGTCATCGGTATGATGTCCTTTGGCTTTATGGAACTCACAACACTTATTATAGTCTTTGCCAACTATTTTCCCCTCCGGAACATTAGAAAACCTCACATTTCTTCTTTCTAGTCCATTCTCGATTGCCACTAAAATATTACTTAGAGTAGTGTTCAATTGTGGCTTACCATCCTCATGCCGGCTGAACCGACTCAAATTTCTACCTCCTTCACCTTTACTTTTCTTGTTGAGCCTATCATCCTGCCTAGAGTAGTCCCTATCATCCGGGTTTCTTTTATTTAACTGAGTGATTTTGTCTACCTCGATTAAGTTTTGGGCCATTCCAATCATTTACGTGTATTAGGTTGGCCTAAGGATTATAAGTTCTTATTTGAGTCTTTCATCCCATAAATCAAGATCAGTGATGCATACACAGGCTTTATTAAAACTTTCCAGGTAATCCCTTAGTGATTTATCTGACTTCTGGATCATGTTATGCAAATTTTGGCTAACATAGTCGGGCCTTGTCGATCCTAGGAAGTGTTTCATGAATATCCCCAATAACTACTCAAAGTCTCTAATTGAATTTGGGGGTAGCTAGAGGAACTAGTTCTAGATCATTCTGCCTAAGGTGCTAGAGAAGTACATGCATCTGTATGCATCCGGGGCATTGATTAGTCCATCCAGTTGTAATACTCACTCAAATGTGCCTTGGGGTTTTCTTTCCCATAATACTTGTCAATTATGGGTGGGACGACATAGTTTGGCAGCTTTTGTGCCAAAATACTCTTTTTGAACATAGAGATATTCTTCTCGTTTAGGGGTTCTTAGTAGGAGATGGCATACTTCTTCAGCCTTCTTTTGAATTTTGAATCACTGTCCGAGTTGGATTCTATTGATGAGGAGGATGAGGATGGAGATCCATGCTTCTTGCTTCTCTTCGTACTTTTCCCTTTCAATGTTCGATGAGTCTGATTGTCTGACTCAGTTGCAACGGTGATCGAGTTGAGCTAGTGTTCCATTCTGAGTTCCACTAATTCTGGATGGCATGGTTAGATCGTGTTGTATCATCACAGTAATGCCTTGTAGGAGCTCCACCTGTTCTGCATCTAGCGGTGTGGACCTATCAGCATTTTCTGGTGTGCGTACTGGCACAATTCAAGTTGGTCGCGATAGGCCCGATTGCTTTAGTCTTTCTATCGCTAGAGGCACCAATGTCTATGTTTCACGAATGGAGTTAAACTAAGGGAGTAGGTTCTTTTGGGCACTTGGCTCGGTTGGAATTAGGGCATTGAAATTCAGCTCTTTAAACGTGCCCAGCCGGCCTGATGATACATAGTGCTCGAAGGTGGATTTAAGCACTTGCTTAAATTCTTCGGAGTTAAGTGCTGCTTTCTGAGCAATCTCCATGAACGGGCTTAATGACCTCTAGGAGGAATGTTCTCCTGGAACGGGATTGGCAGGCCTGATTAGGGTGACGTAAACAGTATTGGCCATTTTGATACCCTATTGGGTGTGGTCGCCGTCGTCGGCAGGTGATCCACCAACTTTCCAGGACATGTTTGTAGCGTAAGACTGGATTCTGAGAGGATTTTTTGTTCTTTGAGGAACTAAAATTCTCGCCTAAGCAAGTAAGTTTAGTCGACGCTCACAGTACAACTGAAAATATAGTATCAAAATACCGATATTTTAGAATAGGCTCTCTTTTCACAGCTCCGATCCATGAATAATGAACCTACAAAATAGATAAGAACTTGGGGGCGATCAGTTGTTGCCCCGAGGGGACCCTCCGATGCCTAAGTTACAAAACGGGTTGCAATAAAACGTAGGGGGAGCATTTGAGTTAGAGATTGTGTGTACCTTTGATCCTGACCTAAAGGGCTTTATATAGTGTTTAGATTGACCTAATTAGTGGTTAGGAATGAATATAAGAATAATCCTTATATAACATAGGATTACTGCTTATATTGTCGTGAGAGTTTATTTCAATGAAAGATCCTATTTAGTATTTACTTCCTTTGTATGAGGATCTTTCCTATTTACGTGTTATGGAAAGGAATAGCCTTCCTATTTAGCTTAAATTCGACAGCAGGAGGACATAGGCATTTAACATGGAACCCTCTAGCAGATTCTATCCGTGTTAAGGCGAGGTGGGCTCTACTTTGAACCGGTTGTGGACAGGCCCAGGATCTTGTCTCAACAGAGGACGACTAGACTATTGCGTGAGTCGGTATTGAGAAGCTGAGGGGTCCGTTGCTTGAGAATCAGACCACTCGGTCCAGGTTAACCCGATTTCAATGTCCGAGACGAGCAAATATATTTTACAAGATTATCAGGGTTTGAGTTCAACACTTCAAAAATCATATTTATAAAAAAAGAAAATAAATATACCGCTATAGTTTTGTTTTGAAATATTTAATTTTCAATTACATATTTTTTTAATGACATCATTTAGTTTTGGACACTTATCACCTTTTTTCTCATTTTCGTTTTCATGACAAACTAAATGAATGACAGTGAAAAAGATACACAATTAAGAACATACTTTTAATAATTGTGTAGTTTTCATTTATTTCTATTTCTAACGATATGTTTTACTAAGTAAACGAAAGAAAATAGAAACATTTGGGTTTGGACTTGAGGATGAGAATATTTTTTTTTGGATAAAATTGGATTTTGTTATTACATAAATAGATAATAATAGTATTATGAAACTGAACAATGCACTTTTTTCAATCTCCACCATAGTTGTGAAAATCGGATCGAACCGGTTTGATGGACCCGGTTCGACCGGAACTGAAGGCAGGTCCGGTCGATTCTTTCACAATTTTAAATCTTACTGAAAATCGATCAGTGGCATGTTAAATCGGTTAGACAAATAAAAAATCGACCGGTTTACTAAACCGGTTTGAAAAAATGAAATTAATTTAGTTTGAAGACTTTCCATATGCTCATTTAATTCCCAATTACCTCTAAATACGTGCACTAATTACTGCTATTTTTTAAATTGGTAAAGCAACATTATATTTAATATTCTCCATTGGAAATGGAAAAATAACAACGGATTTTTTGAACTTCTAATAATTAATACTCCCTATATTTATTTTGTATTGTTCATTTAACCGAATCATCAATATCAATAAAATGTTTTATTACATTATTAAAACAACTAATTTATCCTTTCCATTTTTATATGAATATTTTCTTTCTTCTTAATTACTAACTTATAATTTTTATTCATACATTAGCTCTCTCATCATTGATACAAAGGTAAATTGAAGAAAAATGAGTAAAAGATGCATTGATAATATAAATTAATAACTAAAAAGAGAATTAAAAAATGAGCTAAAAAGACCATAAAAAGTAGATGGAGGGAGTATTATTCAAAATAAAGCTTAAATTTTGAAAGTGTTTGCATTTCTAATTATTTATTGCTACTATCTCGTCATTATTTTAATTTTATATAAATAAATTTAATTTTAATATTTAAAATTAATTTGAATCAAGCTTTTAATTATTTACCTTGTTACATATATTTATGTTTTAATTCAATTTATTGTGTTTAAAATTCCTAATTTTGTAAAGTTATTTTATAAATGTGTATTTCATATGTAATATAATTAAAATTTACAAATTTTTTTTATCTAAATTATGAAATCCAGTTTAATCCAAACTAAATTCGGTTTAATCCAAAATTAGTGAACCTGTCCTTCCATCGATTCAGTGACCAGTCCGGGTCTGAAAACCATGATCTTCACCATTTTGATATTTAGATGTTACTATTGGATGCTATTGTTGCTATTAATTAATTGGGTTTGATAATTTTTTTGTATGTAAATAACTAAAAGCAGTATGAAAAAATTGCAAGTAAATACTTAAAACTAGTGTTAATATAAAAAAGCCAAAAAAAAATTGTTGAAAATATTCCCAAAAGCCATTTGATTAATCACTTTTTAAAATCCATACAAATTGTTCAAAATGGAAAAAGAAAAAATCCTTCCAAATCAGAAAATATATAGTTGGATTCATATCTAGTCCTTTTGTTTATAACTTCTGTATTTATCCTTCCAAATGAGATTTGGATTAATGAAATTAAGGCTTTTTAGATCCTTTTAGATATCATGCTTCACTATATATAAGTATATCTTTAAACTGGATTTCAATATACAACTTTTCTATATCTTTAAACTGGATTTCAATATACAACTTTTCTATATCTTTAAACTGGATTTCAATATACAACTTTTCTATGCTACTATCTTCATTATAGTGAAAAACATGACTAGAATTTTGAAATTAGCAGTAGTGATGTTTTTATTTGTTCTTCTTGCTAATACTTATGTGTCAAGTTGTCGTCCCTTAGACAACAACGTAATTAATGACCAGATCAAGCTATCAGAAAGAAGTGTGTCGCAAAATTCTCCTTCCAAATCTTCACTTGAAATGTTTGGTATACACAACAAGATTAACCGTGTTTATGGGCATTCTTACAGAAAAATTCCCAGCGGACCTAATCATTTGCATAACCATTGAATAGTGAAGATATGTCATATATATTATTCAATAATGCATTGTTGTATAATGACAGAAATAATTAAAGCTTCAATCAATTTTTTTTAATAAATGTACATATGCCTCATTTTTTATGTTTCCTTTTTTTCTTGTATTTCATTCATCTTGAATTTACGTATTGTCGTGAATCCTTAATGATTGTAAGGTGCAATTACTAATTAATCAGTGTCTATTCATAATTTAGTATATTAAAACATTGTTGGAAATTACCTATATATGCAAGCAAATTATAACAATAATAAAGAAAGCAGGGAGGGAATTTGAGAGAAACTTTAATTTCTTATATCTGAGGTATGTCACAAATAAAGAAATTGAATTCCTATTTATAGAGAAATCCAACGGTAAAAACTATAAATAAGTAAAAAACATATTACATCAAAAATTTGTGACGTGGATCCAACATCAATTATATATCAGTCGACTGCATAGTAACAGGAGGCTGATACATCAACAATTCAACACTCCCCCTTTGATGTATCATCTGCCGCGAATGGGACACTGCCTCGTTAAAAACCTTACTAAGGAAAAACCCTGTGGGAAGGGTAAAAGACTACAGTGTTTACTCCCCCTGTTCGCGAGTTAACTGGAGATCCTTAAGACGACGCATTCCAATGCCGTAAATCAATTTCTTGAAAGTTGAGGAAGGTAAAACCTTAGTAAACAAATCTGCTAAATTGTTACAAGAGCGGATTTGATGAATACTGATTTCACCATTCTTTTCCAGATTGTGAGTGAAGAAAAATTTTGGTGAAATAGGCTTTGTTCTGTCTCCTTTAATATAGTCTTCCTTCAATTGAGTAATACAAGCAGCATTGTCTTCATACATTGTCGTCGGATCTTCCTTGACCGTAACTTTTCCACATGCTTCTTGGATATGTTTGATTAATGATCTCAACCACACACATTCACGTCTTGCCTCGTGAATTGCTATTAACTCCGCATGATTTGAAAAAGTAGCTATAATTGTTTGTTTTGTTGATCGCCAAGTTATAGTTGTTCCTCCATATGTGAATAAATAGCTCGTTTAAGCTCGAGCTTTGTGTGGGTCGAATAAATAACCCGCATCTGCATATCCAACTAATTTAAGCTTAGACTCATATGAATAAAATAAGCCTAAATCCGTAGTTTCTATGTTTAATTCCATTTCAATGTCGTCTTGTAGATGCAGTGTTGTATCTTGATAATAAATTAACAGAGAATGCAATGTCCGGTTTTATGCTATTAGCAAGATACATCAAAGCACCTATTGCGCTTAGATATGGTACTTCAGGACCGAGAACTTTTTCATTATTTTCTCTAGGACGAAAAGCATCCTTTTTCACATCGAGTGATCGTACAACCATTGGGTTACTCAATGGATGTGCTTTGTCCATATTAAATCATTTCAGGATCCTTTTTGTGCAGTTTGATTGATGCACTAAAATTCCTTTTTCAATGTGCTCAATTTGCAAACCAAGACACAATTTTGTCTTTCCAAGATCATCTCAAATTCATTCTTTAAAGAATCAACTACTTTTTGAATCTCTTCTGGAGTTCCAATAATATTCAAATCATCAACATAAATTGAGATGATAATAAAATTAGATCCTAATTTTCTTATTAAAACACATGGACAAATTGGATCATTTTTATATCCTTCTTTCAACAAATATTCCCTGAGACGGTTATACCACATGCGCCCAGATTATTTTAATCCATATAAGGATCTTTGTAACTTTATCGAGTAAGTTCTCGTTTGCCATATTTTTTTGGCAGGTTTAATCATCCAGGGATTTTCATACAAATATCATTATCAAGCGAACCATAAAGGTAAGCTATGACAACATCCATCAAGTGCATTTGTAAATTTTTTTGCACTGCAAAACTAATAAGATATCTAAAAGTTATTGCATCCACCACCGGAGAATAAGTCTTCTCATAGTCTATTCCAGGTCTTTGGGAAAAACCTTGTGCAACTAATCTAGCTTTATATCTTGTTATCATTTTTCTCATTTCTCTTTCTAATAAAAACCCATTTATTACCGATAGGTTTTACGTCCTGTGGTGTTTGAACTACTGGTCCAAATACTTTGCGTTTTTCAAGAGAATTCAGCTCTGCTTGAATTACTTCTTTCCATTGTTGCCAATCATTTCTACTTTGCAATTCTTTAATTGATGTTAGCTCATGATCCACATTTTCATTTTCAATATTGATCGCAATGTTATATGAAAAAATATGGTCTATAACTATTCTATTGTGATTCCATCTTCTTTCAGTATTGATATAATTTATTTGAATTTCTTCATTTTCAACAGTTTCAGGTATTTGCACTTCAGGTGCTTGCACTTCTTCTGGAAGTGTATCTATATTTATATCCTCAATGGGAATATCTTCACTATCAATAACTCTCCTCCTTTTAGAATTTTTATTCTTTGAACCAATAGGTCATCCAAACTTCAGGCGCGTTAGAGTATTATCCATAGATTGTTCTTCAAGAATCTCAATACGAATTGGCGCATTGACTGCTGGTATATGCGATTTTGTTACTCTTTTAGGATTAGCGAGTGCATTAGGAAATCGATTTGCTAAATGTTGAAGAATGATTATTCTCTGAACTTCTAGTTCAGAATCATTTGATTTAGGATCCATATAAGAAAGTGATGAAGCATTCCATATTATTTTCTTTTCCAAAATTGGGCTCTTATTCTCTCCCCCTAATTTTGGGAAAGTTCTTTCATCACAATGACAATCTGCAAATTATGTTGCAAACATATCGCCAGTTAATTGCTCAAGATATTTAATTATTGAAGGGGATTCATAGCCAACTTAAATTCCTAATCTCCTTTGAGGACCCATTTTAGTCCTTTATGGTGGGGCAATAGGCACATATACCGCGCAACCAAAAACTCTAAGATGAGAAATACTAGGCTTATGGCCAGAAGCTAATTGAAATGGAGAATAATCATGATAACTTACTGGTCTTAAACGTTTAAGAGATGTTGCATGTAATATTGCATAACCCCAAACTGTAGTAGGGAGATTTGTTCGCAAAATTAGCGATCGTGCAATTAATTGTAGACATTTAATAAATGATTCTGCTAGACCATTTTATGTATGAACATATGCTATAGGATGCTCAACTTTTATTCCAATCGACATACAATAATCATTAAATGTTTTGGATGTGAATTCTCGAGCATTATCAAGACGAATTGATTTAATAGGATAATCGGGAAACTATGCCCGTAATCTTATAATTTAAGCAAGTAACCTTGCAAATGCCATATTTCATGAAGACAATAAGCATACATGTGACCACCTAGTTGAAGCGTAAATTAAAACCATAAAATATCTAAATGATCCACATGGTGGATGAATTGGTCCACATATTGTATGCCCTCTAAAAATGCTGGCGATTCTATTCCAACCTTACTTCTTGAAGGCTTTATTATTAATTTTCCTTGCGAACAAGAGCACTAAATAATTCGTTATTTTGAAGAAACTTCTAGTTCTTCAATGGATGCCCATGTGAATTTTCAATAATTTTTCTCATCATTATCGAACCAGGATAACCCAGTCGATCATGCCAAATTTTATAAGTATCTGAATTTATAAACTTCTGGTTTGTAGTTAAATTGGCTTCAATCATATTAATATATGTGTAGTATAAGCCACATGAAAAAGTATAAAAAATTTTAAGTATACATTTCTTACTTGAAATTATTTTTGTAACATACATTCTTTATTGTCTTCTCTCACAATTCAATATGATGTCCATTTCTGCGAATATCTTTAAAACTTAATAAATTTATGTGGGAATTTAGGAAAAATAATACATTATTTATTGTAAGTTTTGTTCCCCTTTGTAATAAAATACTAGCTCTTTCAGAGCCTTCAACCATTTTTGTTTATCCCGATATTGTGGTAACAACAGTTCCACCCCTTTTAAAAGTATTAAAATATCTTACCTCTTTGAGAATAGTATGGGTGATGGCACTATCCATAATACATAAATCTGCTTCATTTTCCTTGAAGTCATATAATACCAAAAAAATTCATTTTCTTCATTGAAAAAACGAAAGATGCATTATTATTTATTTATAAATAAACATTGCATAAAAAGTACATTAAACAGTAATAACAAAAGCAAACCAATAATGACATAAAAATTATAATATATTAATTAAGCAAAATATATGAAGTAATTTTTCAAATTTTTCCTTGCTACTGGTGGTAGGTAATAGAAAATCATCCATCTCTATATTGGGGGTATCAATAGGGTCATTAGTGGGATTATTATCATCCAATATAAAATTGGTTTCTGGTTCCGCACATTTCTTGAGGGATGCTTGGTATAAGTTTACCAAATGTTTAGCGGTTCTACAAGTTCTTGACTAATGACCAGTCATACCGCATCTATGGCATTTATTTTCATCATCTTGACCATTATTTCTTTTATCAAATCTTTCAATTTGATTGTTCCACTTCTGGTGGTTATTTATATTTTTCCACTTCGGGTGGAAATTATTTGTATTATTATTATTAACATGTTTCCACTTATGGTGGAAATTGTTATTATTATATCCTCTACCACGCCCATTACCACGACCTCTACCTCGACCATGACCACGACCATTTCTGCGGCCGCGTCCATTAAAATTATTATGAATTATCGCATTGGCTTCAGGGAATAGATTTGTTTCGGTAGGTCATAATTAATGATTTTTCAACAGGAGTTGATTTCTCTATTCTTCTAGGAGAAGAGCAGTAATTAGTTCACTATATTTCTTATAGTCTTTTGCTCTATATTGTTCCTGTAATACCATATTATTCAAATAAAAAGTAGAATATGTCTTTTCCAATAAATCCTCATCAGTTATTTTCTTTCCACACAATCTTAATGTGGATGTAATTTGAAAAAGTTTAGAATTGTATGCACTAACAGATTCAAAATCTTGAAGCCTTAAGTTTATTCATTCATACTGGGCATTTGGTAGAGATATTTTCTTAAGGTGTTCAAACCTCTCCTTTAATTGTCTCCAAAGATCTGCAGGATCTTTAACAGTCAAATATTCTGATTGAAGTGCTTCATTAAGATGACGACGGAGAAAAACTAGAGCTATTGCCTTATACTGCAGTGTAATATTATTATTTTCAATAATAGTATTACTAAGACCCATTGATTCTAGATACATTTCTGCATCCAGCACCCAAATAAGATAATCTTTTCCCAATACATCAAGAGGAGTAAAGTCCAAAATTTTGATATTATACATATTATGAATTATAGGTATAATATATCTTTATAGAAAATAAAATAATTATGCCTTATTTTGGATTTATTCGGTGATATCCTTGATTGATAGGGCAAACCCGTGCTGGTAACGTGTTGAAAATTGACTATATGTAAGGAAATTATAATAATAATAATAAAGAAGGCAGAGATAGAATTTGAGAGAAACTTTTATTTCTTATATCTAAGGTATATATCAAATGAAGAAATTGAATTCCTATTTACAGAGAAATATAACGGTAAAAACGGTAAATAAGTTAGAAATATATCACATCAAATATTAATGACAGGTAGAAAAGTAGAAAATATATCATATCAAATATTAATGACGTGAACCCCGCATTAATTATATAACAGCCTCCTGCATAGTTACAGGCGGCTGATACATCAATTATTCAATAGTAATAAAATAAAATAAATTTAATAATAAAATTGATAGATATACCTTTTGAAAGGTATAGGGATAAAGAAGTTATTTAGGACTTCTTTGCTTTTATATATTATATAGATTTTGCAATATAATTTTTATCAGCAATTATGAAATGATTTTACTGTGTAATTATTGCTTTAATTGATTGTACATTTACTTTAATTTGTTTCTATAATAATGGTATTTCAAATTGGTTAATATCCATAATAATCATAACAATATTAAAATATCATTCTGTTGATTATAATCCTATTTAAGAAAAAATTTCATATTTTAAACTTTAATTAGCAATTAATTAAATACACAAATTTTTTAACAGATATAATTTATAATTTATTCTTAAATAAGTTTATAATTTAGGATTAATGTGACTCTACAAGAATTAATGTGACTCTTATTTCCTCATCAAATATTTTATTATTACTATTATTGTTGTTATTATATTATTTTAATTTTAATTATATTTTTAATATATTTTTATTTTAATTTTATATTTTGCTATTATTATGATCAGTATGAATATTAACCAATTTAAATACTCATCAAATATTTTATATTACTATTTTTATTGTTGTTATTATTATTTTGATTTTATTTCAATTTTATATTTTGGATTGTTATGATTAGTATGAATATTAACCAATTTTAAATACTCATCAAATATTTTATTATTACTATTGTTGTTGTTGTTCTTATTTTAATTTTATATTTTTGTATTACTATTATTAGTATGAATATTAACTAATTTTAAATATCATTATTATAGTAACATAAATTCGAATAATATACTAATAAAATAGAACAAATTTAATAATATAATTGAAATATTTCTTTTAAAATGTATAGGGGCAAAGCAGTCTTTTAATACTTTTTTTGCTTTTATATATATATATATATATATATATATATATATATATATATATATATATATATATATATATATATATATCAATGCTAATTGGATTCCAATACACTTCACTTATCCTTTCTTCTTCTTTCTTTGTGCATTATAATAATCAAATGATAGCCATGACTAAGATTTCAATTCCAAATTCAAAATTAGCATCACTTTTTATGCTGATTGTGGTTTTAACCTGCTATTGTTAGGCCTAATAATAGATTACGAGAAAAATAATAGCAGCAGAATAAAAAGACACAGATTTTACGTGGAAACCCCAAATGAATTAGGGAAAAATCACGGGACCAACTTTGAATAATTCTCCACTATAAAAATAATAGTAGGTACACCAAGAGATTACAAAATAGTCGCACTCAAGTGTTTCCCAAAACCTCACTATTTTCTCTCTTACCCAACCCTTAGGAACCCTTTTCCTAAGTTTCTCTACACAGATAATATTTTTATCTGTGTTTTCTTCCTCTCCTGCTCTCAGTTGAGGCAGAAGCCTTTCTATTTATAGGAAATAAAAACGCGTATGGCCGAATTATGCACAGTAATTTTACTGTGCACTTTCTGAAAAAACGTTCTGCCGACCTGCCTCTTTTTATTATTTTTTTTAATTAATCAGAGGGTCCCATAATAAGAGGGACACCACTCAACAAATCTCCCCCTCCCGACTACATTGTGGGACTTTCCATCCCGGTTGCTTCAATGCACTGGTCGAGCTTTTCTTTTGGTACAACCTTTGTCAGCATATCAGCAGCATTATTGTTTGTATGAATCTTCTGCAACTTGAACTCTTTTTCTTCAATGGCAAGTCTGAGCCAATGATATCTTATATCAATATGTTTCGTCCGTGCATGATATATAGTATTTTTGCTCAAGTCTAGTGCACTTTGACTATCACAATAAACTATGTAGTCTTCTTGTTGCACACCTAATTCTTCAAAGAATCGCTTTAACCAAAGCATTTCCTTTCCTGCTTCTGTTGCTGCAACGTACTCTACTTCAGTTGTTGATAATGAAACACACTTTTGTAACCGTGACTGCCATGAAATAGCTCCCCCTGAGAATGTAAATAAGTAACCTGATGAACATTTTCTTTCATCAAGGTCACCAGCCATATCTGCATCTGTGTAACCAACAAGTGCTGGCTTTCCACCTCCAAATGTTAAACATAACTTTGAAGTTTCTCTCAGGTATCTAAAGATCCATTTAACTCCAACTGCATGAGCGATGTCTGGTCTCGTACACACCATTGCATACATCAAACTTCCGACTGCTGAAGAATATGGAACATTTAACATATCTTCTCTATTTTTCTCTGTTGAAGGGTAGGATTTCTTACTCAACTTGAAATGAGCGGCAAGTGGAGTGCTAACTGGTTTAGCATTCTTCATATTGAACCTTTCTAGTACCCATTCAATATATTTTTCTTACGATAACCACAACCCACTGGACCTTCGATCTCGAGTAATCTCCATTCCAAGAATTCGCCTTACCAGTCCCAAATCCTTCATGTTAAACGCCTTAGACAAATCACACTTCAACTTACTAATCATTTTGGCATATGGCCCAACGACTAACATATCATCAACATATAGGAGAAGAATGATAAATTTTCCACCAGGGAATTTCTGTATATATACACATGGATCAGCTTCTGTCCTCTTATATCCTTGATTCACCATGAAGGAATCAAACTTTTTATACCATTGCCGCGGGGCTTGTTTTAGGCCATACAAACTTTTCTTCAAGCGACACACCATGTCCTCCTTTC
Source organism: Euphorbia pulcherrima (assembly GCA_947683365.1). Lineage (NCBI taxonomy): Eukaryota > Viridiplantae > Streptophyta > Magnoliopsida > Malpighiales > Euphorbiaceae > Euphorbia > Euphorbia pulcherrima. The sequence goes on from CANTUS010000014.1 coordinate 77,562,015, forward strand.
CCTTGACCTTGAAACCTTTTGGTTGTTCTATATAAATTCCTTCTTCTAAATCCCCATGTAAGAATGCGGTCTTTACATCAAGTTGTTCTAACTCAAGGTTCAAGCTGGCTACAAGACCTAGCACAACTCAAATGGAACTCATTTTCACAACTGGTGAAAAAATCTCGTCAAAGTCGATATCTTTCTTTTAAGTAAAGCCTTTAACAACCAATCGAGCTTTGAATCTCACTAGGTTTCCATCATCTTTCTTCAGCTTGTACACCCATTTGTTCTTGAGTGTTCTCTTCCCTTTAGGAAGTTTTACCAGCTCGTACGTGTCATTCTTCTTTAAAGAATTCATCTCCTCCTGCATGGCCTTCATCCAACAATCTTTATCTTTACAAGATTGCACGTCTTGGAAGCTTTTAGGCTCCCCCTCATCAGTGATTAAAATATAATCAGAACTAGAGTATTTCATAGATGGTTGGCGTTCTCTGACTGACCTCCTTAATTGAGGTTCTTCTTCTGGCAGAATGGGGTTCTCTGGCTCCCCCTACTCAATACCCTCTTAATTCGTATCTTCATCTACAATCGCATCTTGATCCCTCACAACTGGCTCTTCTTCTCCATCTTATTCTGATTGATGCATTCTTCTTTCTGTGGCATCATCTGATAGAATGCTCTTTAGTGTTATATCGATAACACCATCAGTTGTAGATCTTTCACCGATGATATCATTCTCGTGAAATACAACATCTCAGCTCCGTACAATTTTCTTTTTCACTAGATCTCATAGTCTGTAGCCGAACTCTTCATCTCCATAACCGACAAAAGTGCAAGGAACTAATTTATCATCAAGCTTTAGCCTTTGCCCTTTAGGAACATGCATAAATGCCTTGCAGCCAAATACCCTCAAGTGAGAGTATGAGATATTTCTACCTGTCCAGACCCTCTCTGGAATATCAAAATCCAAAGGTACTGAAGGTAGTCGGTTGATAAGATAGACAGTAGTATTGACAGCTTCTCCCCAAAATGACTTAGGTAAGGTAGCCATTTTGAGCATGGATCTAACTCTTTCGATAATGGTACGATTCATTCGTTCAGCAACGCCATTATGTTGAGGTGTACCAGGAACTGTCTTTTCATGCCTGATACCATGTTAACTACAGTAATCCTTGAACTCCTTGGAGATATACTCACCACCATTATCTGTGCGTAAACACTTCAATGGCACTCCAGTCTCCCTTTCACCATTGCATGGAATTGCTGAAAGTGCTTGAATACTTCATCCTTTGTGCGCAGCAAATAAATCCATGTCTTCCTTGAAAAATCATCAATGAAGGTAAGAAAGTATCTTCTTCCTCCAATGGATTCTGTATCCATGGGACCACAAACGTCAGAGAGTACCAGCTCTAACTTATTATTTCTCCTTCTAGAGCTTTTCTGAAATGAAACTCGATGTTGCTTCCCAAATAAACAGTGATCACACAGGTTAATTTTTCCCTTGGCTAATGGGATAAGGGACTTCTTAGCCAGTATATTCAATCCTTTCTCACTAACATGCGCCAGTCGCCTATGCCACAAATTTGGTGAAGCATCATCTCCAACTCTATTTAGTTGACCCGCACATATTATTGCGTGCATTTTGTATAGCGAGCAACACAATCTTCCTTTCGCCACCACCAATGATCCTTTGGTGAGTTTCCAATTTCCATTGCATGTATGATTGTGATAACCTTCCTTGTCCAATACACTAATAGACAACAGGTTCAATTAAAGATCTGGAATGTGTCGCACGTTTTTAAGTGTTAATGTGCATCCGACACTTGTCTTCACGCAGATATCACCGATTCCCACCATTTATGAGACACTATTATTTCCCATTCTAAGTGTACAAAAATCACCGGCTTTATATGTTGAGAAGTATTCCCTTTTTGGAACACAGTGGTATGAAGCACCAGAATCTACAATCCACTCAGAATCTACATCTCCAACATAACAATAATCTGCATCATGAGATACTAAAGCCACCTCTCCATCTTCTTTTATGACTGTAGCAGATGTATTTTTGTCATTATCATGACTTTGGTTTGCATTCTCTTGTTTAAAGAAACGGCAGTTCCTTTTGAGATGGCCCTGCTTTCCACAGTGGTAACATGACCTCTTCTCCCGGGACTTGGATCTATCTTTTGATTTTCCATTCCCACGACCTCTACTCTTGCATCGACCCCTATTTTCAGTGACAAGGGCTTGTGAACTGGTACTGGCAACGTCTCTTCTACGAAGTTCTTCATTAAGTAGGCTATTCTTTACCATAGACATTGTTACCACACCATTTGGAGCTGAGTTACTCAGTGATACAATAAGAGTATCCTAGCTATCTGGTAGAGTTCCCATCAAAAGACATGCTTGCATCTCATCATCCAAGGATATACCGGTGACTGCTAACTCACTTATGAATCCGTCAAAGTCGTTCAGGTGTTGTGTGATTGATCGTCCCTCTGTCAGTTTTAAGTTCATGACTTTGCAAATCATGAACACTTTTCCTTGAGCATTTTTAGCCTCGTACATATCCTCTAGCTTCTTTCAGAGAACTTTGGGATCTGTTTTGTTCCTCACGTGGTTGTACAGGCTAGCATCTATCCATTGGCGTACTGTACCCAATGTCTGCTTCTTCAACTTTATCCACTGCTGATCTTTCATATCCTTCGACTTTGCGTCGTCACCCTCAATTGGATCATACAAATCTTTGCAATTGAGGTAGTCCTCCATTCTGGATTTCCACATTGAATAATTTGTATCCGTCAATTTGATCATTACACCGTCATTCGCCATGTCAAAAATTTAAGAATGGCAAAATTTTACTATTCACGAATTTCGCTATTCATATAAATAGTGACTGTATATGTGAATAGTACCGTATATCCAAATAATACTTATATATTGAAATAGTAACAGTGTGCCTCTGTGTACTTACATAATAATATTTATAAAAGATGGTCGAATATGAATAGTATTATATATGAATACTATTCCTCAAGTTACTATTTTACTATTCTCTCAAATTGCGATGGTTTTTCGAACGGATTGCGCCACCGGATTTATCGTAATTTTCTCGTCGTCGTGGTATATTTATTTTTGAAAAATATATCCACGGATTTTACTGATAAAACAACCTTCGGCTCTGGTACCACTTGTTAGGCCCAATAATAGATTACGAGAAAAATAATAGCAGCAGAATAAAAAGACACGCAGATTTTACGTGGAAACCCCAAATGAATTAGGGAAAAACCACGGGACCAACTCCGAATAATTCTCTACTATAAAAATAATAGTAGGTACACCAAGAGATTATAAAATAGTGGCACTCAAGTGTTTTCCAAAACCTCACTATTTTCTCTCTTACCCAACTCTTAAGAACCTTTTACCTAAATTTCTCTACACAGATAATATTTTTATCTGTACCTACCTCTTTTTATTTTTTTAAATTAATCAGAGGGTCCCACAATAAGAGAGACACCACTCAACAACAATAAATTTCTGCTGCAAATCCTTCTATTGAAAAGTCTACATTATTTATGATCAACCGAACTTATGGACGTTCTTACAGAATAGTTCATGGTGAACCAGATCCAATTCATCATCGTTAGAATAAGTAATAACATGTTATGTTATTTAATTATGTATACTTCATGATAATTTTAATAAAACCGAAGAGAATATATTTTTAATTAAATGTGCATTCGTGTTCATTTCAACCATGCATTTATGTTCATAAATGATATATGTATTTTTTTGTGTTAATTTCATTTTGCTAGATTCACAAGCCTTGAAATTTGTCAAAATTTTGCCAATGTAGAAGATAGTATTATTAACCTAATGGAAAATGGAGACATATGAAACAAAAAAAGAAGCGACATCATTTCATTGAGAACATTTGAGACTAAAAGCTGTATTATTTTTTTTATAACTAAAAGCTGTATTATTAACTATTCTTTCAATTATTTTTCAGTTGCAGGATTCTCCTTTACAAAGATAGCATATATACATTGCTCTCAAGCTTAGATAAATATTAAAGTATATAATAATACCAAAATGGTGAAATAAGAGATTTGAAATTTCTATTTTCTTTTAATTTTGGCCTAATACATCAATAACTTCTTGAACTTGTCCCTAAACACCTATTTGCCCCTTGGACTTTCAAAAGTTTCAGATGACCCCCCTGAAGTTGCAAAAAAGTTCCAAATAACCCCTTGAACTTGGAAAAAGTGAACCAATTTGACCCCTCAATGCCACGTCTCGGCTTCTGATTGAAGAGAGAAAATTGACATCTTTGAAAAGTTAAACCAACCAAAATCTGACACGTTGCATTTAGGGGGTAAATGAGTTCACTTTATACAAGAGGAGGTTATTTGGAACTTTTTTGCAAGTTCAGGGGGTTATTTGAAACTTTTAAAAGTTTAAGGGGTAAATGAGTGTTTATGGACAAATTCGAGGGATCTTGATGTAGTCGGCCTTTATTTTTAGTTCAGAACTCCATTTTTCTACATGTTTGATACTGTACTTCACTTATTGATACTAATATAAGTTAAATATGATAAAAGTATTTTGCACATTTTGTTTCGTGAAAAACAAATTTCTTTGTTAAAATCTTTTCCATTGAAAATTATATATTTTTCACTGTTTGGTGTATATATTATAATATAGAAAAATTTTAAATAAGAAATCAACAATAGAATAATTATTATTGATTTGTAAGACTGAATATGCTTAATGGTATATTTAATTTGTTCTATATACTTAATATAATAAGAATTTATTAGGACCAAATTTGGTAAGATGAATTTATACTAGGAAATAAATGCAATAATGGGTTAGGTTAAAATTATTAGGACAGTCAGAACTTTACTATTAAGCTCTTGTCGCATCTAGCCGTTTAGCCGGAAGGGCGTTTAGGCATTTTGTGTTGACTATGCTGAAACTAAAGTTTATTGACAGTTCTAATAAGTTTGTAAAATTTATCCAATGCTTAAAGTTGAATTTATATGCCTAATATATTTATTTGTGTTAAAAAATTTGGTTCTGATAAATGTCTTATTAGGTTAAGTATGTAAAACTAAATTAAATATCCTATTAGGCATGGTCCGGTCCTGCTTGTCATGGTATCAGAGCCCGGTATTTTTTATGCATTCTGGTATTATTTAACACATCTTTCCTAATGGATATGATTAGGAGTTATAAGGATGCTGTTAAAAACAGCATGGTAGAGGAATTTGATATTCCTCAAAACTTAGATTTCCTTAATAAGTGGACTATACCTAGAATAAATCCTAAAACCATTTATAAATATGGTACTTTTGAAAAAATAGGATTAAAATAAGTAGTTAAAACTACTGAAGAGACCATTTCCCTTAATAAGGATGAAATGAAAATTAAGCTATTAAATAATTCAGATATTAATAAATATCGTAGAATTTATAAATTCCTACATATAGGATTAGTACAGGTTGCATTTAAGCCTCTAACATTAGAAGGCTTACCTGAGAGCTTTATAGCAGCTTTAAGAGACGCTAGAAATTTAGACTGGAAACAGTCGCTCATGGGCTTAATACAGTCCAGTTTAAGTCAAGGCCCGGTATATTTTAATGTATACCCTAATCTACAATTATCATTGTCAGATATAAATTTATTAGACGCCTTAACTTTAAATGTTAAGACTAATGGGTATAATTATGCCCCTGGATCCGAAGTCATTTGTGTATGTTATAGGATATATTTCAAACCTTTAATGACTTTAAATCCACATTGTCAAATAATGGACAAACCTTTAAATGAGACGATTCTAATAGAGTCAAATTACCATAGGTCAGAAATTACTACACGTAGACCTATTAAATGGGAGGAAATAATATTTCCTAATAATTGGATAATTGAAAAAGCAGTTCCTGCAACCCCAATTACTCAAAATAATCCTACTAGGATTATTCAATCCCAAGATGGAAGTATTCTAATAAATTTTGAAAAACAAAAATTCCTCGAAAATATTCCTAGGTCCAGATCTTCAAGATCTAGTTTCAATCATTTCCACATATCTCCAGTCCATAATACTAGCAATTCAAATAGTATTCATAATACTGATATTGCACGACATTCGATGTCAAATATTGAAGGAATTCATAATTCCAGTAATCTCAACAATAGTATTAATAATACTAGACAAAAGAATCTGAAACATTCAATGTCAGATATAAACAGAATTAATAATTCTAAAAATGAAATTAATAATTTTGATAACTCATCTAATGAATCAGATAGAGAATCAGAACTTAACCATGATAGGGTTAACAGAATTCATGTTGATAAAAACAACATAGCTTCAGGAATTTATGAAGTTCCGGCAGATATGACTGCCAGCGAAATGAATTTTTCCATGTGATAGGAAAAACAAAAATTGATTTTAGCCCTGGCTCACAGGCCAGAAAGGAAATCCAAATGGATTTTTAGAAAGATCATTGGAAACCATTTAGGACATGGTTTTTTAATAATTTTTCTAAGGACGAAAGAAATAACTTTCAGAAGGAATTTTATGAAGAATTATCTCATAAAAATATCAAAGTATCTTTTGTGTATTGGTTTATAACCAACCATGTAGAAAAATTTATTTCTGTAATTGAAAGAGATTTCAAAAATCCTAATGGGGAAACTATTAAACAAGTATTTCCCCCAAATTATCCCTTCTCAATAGAAAGAGATAATGAAGTCAGGCATTATAATGCTTTCCAAAAAATATTTGAAAATGAAATTATTCAGTCAACCACACAGCATATTAATGCTCTGGTTAAACAGAAAAATTTCACAAATATTTACCTAATAATATTAGGAGAAAAACTTGTGGATATTCATAATAGGGTAGAAAGAATATATTCCCAAATCCATGAATTGACAAATATTGTTAATAACAATTCTATTAATGTTACTAGGTCAGAAGCTAGCAGTAGTGCTGCCCCTAGTATACAACCACCTCCGGAAATAAAAGGTTTTAAATTAAAATCTTTAACTGATTTGGAGAAATTTTTAACTGAAAAGTTTGAAAATCTTCGAATTAATACTCTTGAGGAGGAATTTAGTGATACAATAAGTAACACTAAAAATTACAAAAACGTTCTCATAGACGAAATTAATAAATTGCATAAATATGCAGATAGGCCAAAACAAAATTTGTTTTATTATCCTAGGCCTACACCTCAGGATGTTCTTTTTGAAGAACAAGACCTTATAATGAATAATTCATATAGTGGTAAACAAATCTATGAATGGAATATAGATGGTTTTAATGAAAGACAGATTTATATTGCTGTCCACAGAATGCTTATGTATTCTACAATATGTAAAAATAACAGTAATACTGATAAAGTTATTGCTAATATGAAAGTAGCAGGATTTATTGGCCAACTTAAAGGCTGGTGGGATAATTATTTATCCCAAGAGGATAGGACAAAAATTTTGTCCACAGTAAAAGTTGAAAACAATATCACAACAGAAAATGCAGTTTATACACTCATTTTAAATATCATTTAACACTTTACAGGCAGATGGTCTGATAATAGTGAAAATATTAGGACACTATTGCAAAATCTTAGATGTCCTACCCTGACCTCTTTTAGGTGGTATAAAGACACCTTTTAAGTAGAGTCATGGAATTACCTGAGTCAAATAGTGACCACTGGAAATCCAAATTTATAGATGGATTACCTCAGTTATTTGCTGAAAGGGTTAGAAAAAACCTTAGAAAAGGCAATGTACAAATTAATTACGCAAGTTATACTTACGGGAAGTTAATTGGTACATGCATCCAAGAAGGTTTATCTTTATGCAATGAAATAAAGTTAAACCAACAAATTAAAAAGCATCATTTGAAGGAAAAGATGCAACTTGGTCAATTTTGCGGTCAATTTGGGATTGATAATCCCTCTACTAGTAAACCTCACAAGCCTCATAGGCATCCTAAAAAAGAAAATTATTATACTAGTAATAAGTTCACTAAGCGGAAAGCTAAAAGGGAACTTAGAAAGAAAAGGAGACTGAAAAATAATCCGCCTCCAGACAAATCTACCATAACCTGTTATAAGTGTGGTAGAAAAGGCCATTTTGCTAATAAATGCAAATTAAAGAAAAAGATTAATAATCTTAGTATTAGTGAAGAATTAAAAACTGCTTTGTGTAAAGTTATGATTAATTCTTCAGAATCAGAAAATAATTCTGATACTGAATACAGTTCTTCTTCTACTGAGTCAGAAAATAATTTGACTAAATTAAAAGATGAAAAAATAATTTCATCTGAAACAGACTGTAAATGTAAGCAAATAGCTAAAGATTCTAGCGATAGCGATAATGATAATATTTATCAAATTATGTCTCAATTTCAGGACATGAAAATAAATGTAATAACTAGTGATAACATCCTAGATATTTTACAATGGATTAAAGATCCGGAACTAAGATTAAAAATCTTAGAAGAATTTGCTAATAATCATAAGCAAAACCAAGCATCTAAAGAAGAACAATTTACTCTTAAGACTTCCAAACCATATTCTATGGCTGAAGTTAAAAGGATGCTTAAACAAAAACAAACTAGTGAAATTACTAACACTAGTGATTTATTTATTGAGGTTAATAACCTTAAAAAGGAAATTAAAGACTTAAAATTAAATAATGAAAGTCTTAATAATAGGGTCTCTAAATTAGAGAAACTAAAAGAAAAAACCCATGTTGTTTATCCATCATCATCATCCTCTGAAAATAATTCAGAACATGATCATGATGATTTTCTTTCAACCATAGAAGTAATGACTTCACAAAAATGGTATATAAAGATTTCCCTTCTTATAGAAGGCAAAATCTTTAAGGATCTTATTGCACTAGTTGACAGTGGTGCAGATCTAAATTGCATACAGGAGGGAATAATACCCACCAATTATTTCCATAAGACCTCACAATCTTTAAGGTCTGCTAATGGACAAAAACTTAATATAAGTTTTAAAATTCCTACTGCATACATATGTAAAAATAAAATTTGTATTCCTACCAATTTTATTTTAGTTAAAGACATAACTAACCAAGTTATACTTGGGACACCTTTCATGAGAAGTTTATTTCCTTTAAAAAACATTGACTCTAATGGTTTTACAGGAACTTTTCAAGGTAGTAATATCTACTTCCAATTTGAAACAAAACCGGTTACTAGGTTTTTAAATCAAATTAAAGACTATTTAATAAAGAGTAAACAAAACCAAATTAATTTTTTAAAAGAAGAAATTAATTTTATTAACATTGATAATATGTTAGAAAATCCTAAATTACAGGATAAAATTAAATTGATTAATAATCAATTCACTTCTGAAATATGTAGTGATCACCCAAATGCTTTTCGGAATAGAAAAAAGCATATTGTGTCTTTGCCATACGAAGAGGAATTTAATGAAAAATTAATTCCCACTAAGGCAAGACATTGTCAAATGAATTCAGAATATCTGAATTTATGCAAAGAAGAGATTAATAATCTCCAAAGTAAGGGCTTAATAAGACCTTCTAAATCACCTTGGTCTTGTACCGCTTTCTATGTTAATAAACATGCTGAAAAGGAAAGAGGTATACCACGATTAGTTATTAATTATAAACCACTAAATAAAGTGTTAAAATGGATTAGGTATCCTATTCCTAATAAGAAAGATCTTCTTGACAGGCTTCATAATGCCTTAATATTTTCTAAATTCGATTTAAAATCGGGTTACTGGCAAATTCAAATTAATGAAAGCGATGTATATAAAACTGCTTTTAATGTACCTTTCGGTTAATATGAATGGAAGGTTATGCCTTTTGGGCTGAAAAATGCCCCATCAGAATTTCAAAATATCATGAATGATATTTTCAATCCCTATTCAGACTTTATAATAGTCTATATTGATGATATCTTAGTATTTTCAAAAAATATTGAGATACATTTCAGGCACCTCGAAATATTTAAAAGAGTTGTCATCCAAAATGGTTTAGTAATATCTAAGCCTAAAATGCAATTATTTAAATCTAATATAAGATTTTTAGGTCATAATATTGACAAGGGAAAAATAATTCCCATTGACAAAAGTATTGAGTTTGCGTCTAAATTTCCGGATGAAATTAAAGACAAAACTCAACTCCAAAGATTTTTAGGTAGTCTAAATTATATTTCACCCTACCTAAAAGATTTGTCTAAACATACTGTTATCCTATATGATAGACTTAAGAAAGAACCTAAACCTTGGACTAATAGTCACACAGAAGCGGTTAGGTTAATCAAACAAAAAGTTAATAACTTACCATGTCTTATGCTAGCCAATCCCAAATGGGAAAAAATCATTGAGACAGACGCCTCAGATATAGGCTATGGTGGTATTCTGAAACAAATCTCACCTATTAATAAACAAGAATATCTTGTTAGATTTTATTCTGGTAAATGGAATGATAGCCAGAAAAACTATGCTACTATAGCAAAAGAAATTTTAGCTATATTAAAATGTGTACTAAAATTTCAAGATGATTTATATAATCAAAAGTTTTTAATAAAAACTGATTGTCAAGCAGCCAAATATATGTTTGACAAAGACTTTAAACATGATGTCAGCAAATAAATGTTTGTAAGATGGCAAGCTCAATTAGCCCCTTTTGATTTTATTATTGAATACAAAAAAGGGACAGATAATAGCCTGCCAGATTTTCTAACTAGAGAATATTTATCTGAAACTAATAGTTTCCATTTAAATGTTGCAGGATGAGCACCAAAGGCAACCGAGGCAAGGGCAATTCCTCTCATAGAGGAAACACTTCCCAAGGCAGAGGCCAGTATTCTTCTAATAGAGGAAATTTATTGGCTCAACATGGAAATTCTAGGCTTATAGCCCAGAATATTGCATCAACAGAAAGAGATTCTCTTTATAAGGAATTTTTTGCTTTCAAAGCATCAAAATCAGACCAGAGTAATACTCAGGTTGCATCCAATAGCCAAACTGAACAGGTTACAAACCCATCTTATGCTCAAGTAATGGAAGAAGAATCTGATGACTTCCTTTATTTTAAGCATAACGAAAAAGAAGTTATACTTCTTCTTGAAGACAATGACATCAAAAGAAAAGATGATGTCTGGGGATTATTCCAAAAATATTTGGACATTGAATCAGGAATCTCCTTCACTGCCGGATCATATAAAGGCAGAAATCATTTTGAGCAAATCCTCAAAACTACAGATTCATGGGAAATAACCCATTTTAAAGCTGGAAGAATATATACTTTTAGCAAGGCAATCATTAAGCGTGTTATATCCGCAGAAGAATGGGGCCTAAGTACTTTTAAAGATAGAGAGTACTTACTTGCTGACAATAAAACTACTGTCAGATTTAATTACTGGGATTATGTTGAAGCATTCCAGAAGGTTTTGTTATACCAAAACCCATCCCACAAGCATACTTGGTTCTTAAAATTCTGCCAGAATATATACAAAAAGGATTTTCCCAATTGGTTATACCAATGGTGGTTAGATTTTTGGTCCTGGAATTGAAATTTTACCAGGGATTTTCAGAGACTTTTATTCTGATTGGGTAGAAATATCTCCCAAACTTATTGAAGCCCAACATGCCAATAATTGGATTGAGGGCATGCCAATTTCTAATTTCTTTATAGAATTTGGAATCCCTTACATATTTAAATGGGATATAGAGTTTGGTTATACTAAACAACACATTCCTTGCATATACAGGAATTTTTCATCCAAATTCTGGAAGAAAATGATGAGGAAAAATGAGCAAGGAAATATTGAAGCTCAAGATACAATTGACTCTATAAAGTCAACTCTTGATAATTATAGATCAAGAGTATCTCAAATTGAGACACCCAGTCCTTTTGAACCAATTGCTAGAAAATTAAAAATGAAAGGACAAGTTTCAAAGGAACAAATGATTGCTACCTATATGGAAGCAATGAAATCAGATTTAAAGAAAAATTTCGGTATTGAAATTCAGCCGGATATTTCTTTAACAGCCTCTTCTGTGGGGGAGGATATTGTTATGGAAGTAGCAATTGCTACAAATGAAGCCATGCTTCAAGACTCTCAAGACCCTTTTGAGAGTGAACTACCTTTGGATTTATTACTTGGTAATACCAAGCAAGATTCTACAAGCAAAGCCAAAGGCAAATGATTACTGGTTACTATTACCTTTTATAAAGGTGAATAGTATTTATTTTGGATTTTACGGGTTTTTGGCCGATAGAGAATGTTTCTCTTTTTCTTTTTCTTTTTCTTGACAGGCGCACTCAAAGTTGCCGGCCACCTGTCCCTCCTGTCCCTTTCTCCTTTCGGTGGCCATCCTCTCCTGTCTGCCACCTCCCACCGATCATTACAATCTAATAGTTTTTATCTCGCAGTTTTCGTTCTACGGATTACAGAAAGAAAATCCGTTTATATAGAATACGGATTTGAAAAAATATTACAATACAGAAAATAAAAGAAAAGAAAGGGGCGGACAGCTGGTGATGAGCAGGAGACAGCTGGATGGACGGCCGCCGAAAGAGGAAAGAGACAGGGAGGTGGCAGACAGGAGAGGATGGCCATCGAAAGGAGAAAGGGACAGGAGGGACAGGTGGCCGGTAACTTTGAGTGCGCCTGTCAAGAAAAAGAAAAAGAAAAAGAGAAATATTCTCTGTCGGCCAAAAACCCGTAAAATCCAAAATAAATACTATTCACCTTTATAAAAGGTAATAGTAACCAGTAATCATTTGCCTTTGGCTTTGCTTGTAGAATCTTGCTTGGTATTACCAAGTAATAAATCCAAAGGTAGTTCACTCTCAAAAGGGTCTTGAGAGTCTTGAAGCACGGCTTCATTTGTAGCAATTGCTGCTTCCATAACAATATCCTCCCCCACAGAAGAGGCTGTTAAAGAAATATCCGGCTGAATTTCAATACCGAAATTTTTCTTTAAATCTGATTTCATTGCTTCCATATAGGCAGCAATCATTTGTTCCTTTGAAACTTGTCCTTTCATTTTTTATTTTCTAGAAATTGGTTCAAAAGGATTGGGTGTCTCAATTTGAGATACTCTTGATCTATAATTATCAAGAGTTGACTTTATAGAGTCAATTGTATCTTGAGTTTCAATATTTCCTTGCTCATTTTTCCTCATCATTTTCTTCCAGAATTTGGATGAAAAATTCCTGTATATGCAAGGAATGTGTTGTTTAGTATAACCAAACTCTATATCCCATTTAAATATGTAAGGGATTCCAAATTCTATAAAGAAATTAGAAATTGGCATGCCCTCAATCCAATTATTGGCATGTTGGGCTTCAATAAGTTTGGGAGATATTTCTAACCAATCAGAATAAAAGTCTCTGAAAATCCCTGGTAAAATTTCAATTCCAGGACCAAAAATCTGCCACCATTGGTATAACCAATTGGGAAAATCCTTTTTGTATATATTCTGGCAGAATTTTAAGAACCAAGTATGCTTGTGGGATGGGTTTTGGTATAACAAAACCTTCTGGAATGCTTCAACATAATCCCAGTAATTAAATCTGACAGTAGTTTTATTGTCAGCAAGTAAGTACTCTCTATCTTTAAAAGTACTTAGGCCCCATTCTTCTGCGGATATAACACGCTTAATGATTGCCTTGCTAAAAGTATATATTCTTCCAGCTTTAAAATGGGTTATTTCCCAAAAATCTGTAGTTTTGAGGATTTGCTCAAAATGATTTCTGCCTTTATATGATCCGGCAGTGAAGGAGATTCCTGATTCAATGTCCAAATATTTTTGGAATAATCCCCAGACATCATCTTTTCTTTTGATGTCATTGTCTTCAAGAAGAAGTATAACTTCTTTTTCGTTATGCTTAAAATAAAGGAAGTCATCAGATTCTTCTTCCATTACTTGAGCATAAGATGGGTTTGTAACCTGTTCAGTTTGGCTATTGGATGCAACCTGAGTATTACTCTGGTCTGATTTTGATGCTTTGAAAGCAAGAAATTCCTTATAAAGAGAATCTCTTTCTGTTGATGCAATATTCTGGGCTATAAGCCTAGAATTTCCATGTTGAGCCAATAAATTTCCTCTATTAGAAGAATACTGGCCTCTGCCTTGGGAAGTGTTTCCTCTATGAGAGGAATTTCCCTTGCCTCGGTTGCCTTTGGTGCTCATCCTGCAACATTTAAATGGAAACTATTAGTTTTAGATAAATATTCTCTAGTTAGAAAATCTGGCAGGCTATTATCTGTCCCTTTTTTGTATTCAATAATAAAATCAAAAGGGGCTAATTGAGCTTGCCATCTTGCAAACATTTGTTTGCTGACATCATGTTTAAAGTCTTTGTCAAACATATATTTGGCTGCTTGACAATCAGTTTTTATTAAAAACTTTTGATTATATAAATCATCTTGAAATTTTAGTACACATTTTAATATGGCTAAAATTTCTTTTGCTATAATAGCATAGTTTTTCTGGCTATCATTCCATTTACCAGAATAAAATCTAACAAGATATTCTTGTTTATTAATAGGTGAGATTTGTTTCAGAATACCACCATAGCCTATATCTGAGGCGTCTGTCTCAATGATTTTTTCCCATTTGGGATTGGCTAGCATAAGACATGGTAAGTTATTAACTTTTTGTTTGATTAACCTAACCGCTTCTGTGTGACTATTAGTCCAAGGTTTAGGTTCTTTCTTAAGTCTATCATATAGGATAGCAGTATGTTTAGACAAATCTTTTAGGTAGGGTGAAATATAATTTAGACTACCTAAAAATCTTTGGAGTTGAGTTTTGTCTTTAATTTCATCCGGAAATTTAGACGCAAACTCAATACTTCTGTCAATGGGAATTATTTTTCCCTTGTCAATATTATGACCTAAAAATCTTATATTAGATTTAAATAATTGCATTTTAGGCTTAGATATTACTAAACCATTTTGGATGACAACTCTTTTAAATATTTCGAGGTGCCTGAAATGTATCTCAATATTTTTTGAAAATACTAAGATATCATCAATATAGACTATTATAAAGTCTGAATAGGGATTGAAAATATCATTCATGATATTTTGAAATTCTGATGGGGCATTTTTCAGCCCAAAAGGCATAACCTTCCATTCATATTGACCGAAAGGTACATTAAAAGCAGTTTTATATACATCGCTTTCATTAATTTGAATTTGCCAGTAACCCGATTTTAAATCGAATTTAGAAAATATTAAGGCATTATGAAGCTTGTCAAGAAGATATTTCTTATTAGGAATAGGATACCTAATCCATTTTAACACTTTATTTAGTGGTTTATAATTAATAACTAATCGTGGTATACCTCTTTCCTTTTCAGCATGTTTATTAACATAGAAAGCGGTACAAGACCAAGGTGATTTAGAAGGTCTTATTAAGCCCTTACTTTGGAGATTATTAATCTCTTCTTTGCAGAAATTCAGATATTCTGAATTCATTTGACAAGTTCTTGCCTTAGTGGGAATTATTTTTTCATTAAATTCCTCTTCGTATGGCAAAGACACAATATGCTTTTTTCTATTCCAAAAAGCATTTGGGTGATCACTACATATTTCAGAAGTGAATTGATTATTAATCAATTTAATTTTATCCTGTAATTTAGGATTTTCTAACATATTATCAATGTTAATAAAATTAATTTCTTCTTTTAAAAAATTAATTTGGTTTTGTTTACTCTTTATTAAAGAGTCTTTAATTTGATTTAAAAACCTAGTAACCGGTTTTGTTTCAAATTGGAAGTAGATATTATTACCTTGAAAAGTTCCTGTAAAACCATTAGAGTCAATGTTTTTTAAAGGAAATAAACTTCTCATGAAAGGTGTCCCAAGTATAACTTGGTTAGTTATGTCTTTAACTAAAATAAAATTGGTAGGAATACAAATTTTATTTTTACATATGTATGCAGTAGGAATTTTAAAACTTATATTAAGTTTTTGTCCATTAGCAGACGTTAAAGATTGTGAGGTCTTATGGAAATAATTGGTGGGTATTATTCCCTCCTGTATGCAATTTAGATCTGCACCACTGTCAACTAGTGCAATAAGATCCTTAAAGATTTTGCCTTCTATAAGAAGGGAAATCTTTATATACCATTTTTGTGAAGTCATTACTTCTATGGTTGAAAGAAAATCATCATGATCATGTTCTGAATTATTTTCAGAGGATGATGATGATGGATAAACAACATGGGTTTTTTCTTTTAGTTTCTCTAATTTAGAGACCCTATTATTAAGACTTTCATTATTTAATTTTAAGTCTTTAATTTCCTTTTTAAGGTTATTAACCTCAATAAATAAATCACTAGTGTTAGTAATTTCACTAGTTTGTTTTTGTTTAAGCATCCTTTTAACTTCAGCCATAGAATATGGTTTAGAAGTCTTAAGAGTAAATTGTTCTTCTTTAGATGCTTGGTTTTGCTTATGATTATTAGCAAATTCTTCTAAGATTTTTAATCTTAGTTCCGGATCTTTAATCCATTGTAAAATATCTAGGATATTATCACTAGTTATTACATTTATTTTCATGTCCTGAAATTGAGACATAATTTGATAAATATTATCATTATCGCTATCGCTAGAATCTTTAGCTATTTGCTTACATTTACAGTCTGTTTCAGATGAAATTATTTTTTCATCTTTTAATTTAGTCAAATTATTTTCTGACTCAGTAGAAGAAGAACTGTATTCAGTATCAGAATTATTTTCTGATTCTGAAGAATTAATCATAACTTTACACAAAGCAGTTTTTAATTCTTCACTAATACTAAGATTATTAATCTTTTTCTTTAAATTGCATTTATTAGCAAAATGGCCTTTTCTACCACACTTATAACAGGTTATGGTAGATTTGTCTGGAGGCGGATTATTTTCCAGTCTCCTTTTCTTTCTAAGTTCCCTTTTAGCTTTCCGCTTAGTGAACTTATTACTAGTATAATAATTTTCTTTTTTAGGATGCCTATGAGGCTTGTGAGGTTTACTAGTAGAGGGATTATCAATCCCAAATTGACCGCAAAATTGGCCAAGTTGCATCTTTTCATTCAAATGATGCTTTTTAATTTGTTGGTTTAACTTTATTTCATTGCATAAAGATAAACCTTCTTGGATGCATGTACCAATTAACTTCCCGTAAGTATAACTTGCGTAATTAATTTGTACATTGCCTTTTCTAAGGTTTTTTCTAACCCTTTCAGCAAATAACTGAGGTAATCCATCTATAAATTTGGATTTCCAGTGGTCACTATTTGACTCAGGTAATTTCATGACTCTACTTAAAAAGGTGTCTTTATACCACCTAAAAGAGGTCAGGGTAGGACATCTAAGATTTTGCAATAGTGTCCTAATATTTTCACTATTATCAGACCATCTGCCTGTAAAGTGTTCAATGATATTTAAAATGAGTGTATAAACTGCATTTTCTGTTGTGATATTGTTTTCAACTTTTACTGTGGACAAAATTTTTGTCCTATCCTCTTGGGATAAATAATTATCCCACCAGCCTTTAAGTTGGTCAGTAAATCCTGCTACTATCATATTAGCAATAACTTTATCAGTATTACTGTTATTTTTACATATTGTAGAATACATAAGTATTCTGTGGACAGCACTATAAATCTGTCTTTCATTAAAACCATCTATATTCCATTCGTAGATTTGTTTACCACTATATGAATTATTCATTATAAGGTCTTGTTCTTCAAAAAGAACATCCTGAGGTGTAGGCCTAGGATAATAAAACAAATTTTGTTTTGGCCTATCTGCATATTTATGCAATTTATTAATTTCGTCTATGAGAACGTTTTTGTAATTTTTAGTGTTACTTATTGTATCACTAAATTCCTCCTCAAGAGTATTAATTCGAAGATTTTCAAACTTTTCAGTTAAAAATTTCTCCAAATCAGTTAAAGATTTTAATTTAAAACCTTTTATTTCCGGAGGTGGTTGTATACTAGGGGCAGCACTACTGCTAGCTTCTGACCTAGTAACATTAATAGAATTGTTATTAACAATATTTGTCAATTCATGGATTTGGGAATATATTCTTTCTACCCTATTATGAATATCCACAAGTTTTTCTCCTAATATTATTAGGTAAATATTTGTGAAATTTTTCTGTTTAACCAGAGCATTAATATGCTGTGTGGTTGACTGAATAATTTCATTTTCAAATATTTTTTGGAAAGCATTATAATGCCTGACTTCATTATCTCTTTCTATTGAGAAGGGATAATTTGGGGGAAATACTTGTTTAATAGTTTCCCCATTAGGATTTTTGAAATCTCTTTCAATTACAGAAATAAATTTTTCTACATGGTTGGCTATAAACCAATACACAAAAGATACTTTGATATTTTTATGAGATAATTCTTCATAAAATTCCTTCTGAAAGTTATTTCTTTCGTCCTTAGAAAAATTATTAAAAAACCATGTCCTAAATGGCTTCCAATGATCTTTCTGAAAATCCATTTGGATTTCCTTTCTGGCCTGTGAGCCAGGGCTAAAATCAATTTTTGTTTTTCCTATCATATGGAAAAATTCATTTCGCTGGCAGTCATATCTGTCGGAACTTCATAAATTCCTGAAGCTATGTTGTTTTTATCAACATGAATTCTGTTAACCCTATCATGGTTAAGTTCTGATTCTCTATCTGATTCATTAGATGAGTTATCAAAATTATTAATTTCATTTTTAGAATTATTAATTCTGTTTATATCTGACATTGAATGTTTCAGATTCTTTTGTCTAGTATTATTAATACTATTGTTGAGATTACGGGAATTATGAATTCCTTCAATATTTGACATCGAATGTCGTGCAATATCAGTATTATGAATACTGTTTGAATTGCTAGTATTATGGACTGGAGATATGTGGAAATGATTGAAACTAGATCTTGAAGATCTGGACCTAGGAATATTTTCCAGGAATTTTTGTTTTTCAAAATTTATTAGAATATTTCCATCTTGGGATTGAATAATCCTAGTAGGATTATTTTGAGTAATTGGGGTTGCAGGAACTGCTTTTTCAATTATCCAATTATCAGGAAATATTATTTCCTCCCATTTAATAGGTCTACGTGTAGTAATTTCTGACCTATGGTAATTTGACTCTATTAGAATCGTCTCATTTAAAGGTTTGTCCATTATTTGACAATGTGGATTTAAAGTCATTAAAGGTTTGAAATATATCCTATAACATACACAAATGACTTCGGATCCAGGGGCATAATTATACCCATTAGTCTTAACATTTAAAGTTAAGGCGTCTAATAAATTTATATCTGACAATGATAATTGTAGATTAGGGTATACATTAAACTCCATTATAAAATAACTTTTCCTAGAGAGATGGGAAGTTATTTTCCCTTATTTTGATTGATTTATTTTTCTCTAACGTCCCAATCAAAAGAAAATAAGAAGAACAGGACCATTTATTGAACAAATATTTTCTGCAAAACAAATTAATGAAGAATTTATATTAAAGGAAAATATCGAAGTACCTTTGATGACTATTCTGTTTTTTCACTTATTTTCAGCTGGACGACATATTATTCAGGTTATTATTATTATTATTATTATTATTATTATTATTATTATAAGTAACCTATTAGAAATCAAAAGAGGCCTAAAAATTCCAACTAGGTTGGCATCTTTAGAGCCTCAATTCAAGACTAACATGGCAAATATATATGAGAAAGTTACAACAGAATTGTCTTGGGATTTACAAACAAATCCGAGACAAAGGGAGAGATGGAACGCCTATTACAATGAAAAATTAACCATGTAAAATTAATGCCTTTATACAATAAATCGTTGAAGAAAAGGAGTCTTAAAAAATAGCTTTGTTTCCCCGTTTCCATAGTTCCCAGCATAAGTAAAGCCAAAGTGAAGTAGCAAAGTCCCGTTGGAGATTACCTCAAAAATAGCTTCTCCATAGGTTGAAAAAATCAATAGCTTGGAGAGAAACAACTATTTGAATACTAACCCATTTAAATAAAGCACACCAAAGCTTGTAGCTTTCGCAACAATGGATGAATGAGTTGTCTTGTCTTTCAATCTAGTCACAATGAGGGCAACGAGAATTATCCCACGATATAATATTGCGAGATGCAAGAAGAGATCTAGTGGGCAGCTTATTATGCAAAACAAGCCAACTGAAAAACTTGATTTTAGGCAAGGTTGATGCTTCCTAAATCACAGAGAAAGGTGCAAGAATAACATGTGAAATTGAAGATAAGAAATGAGATAAAACCTTGTTATCTGGGAGCTCTCAGTCCGGGGAATAATGAGCACCCAAGTGAATGATATACTCCATGGGCTTAACACCATATCTAATCCAAAACCCTAAGGTGATGGGTTAATGGGTCATTCCTAATTATATATCATTCACTTAACTCATTAACTTTCCATTTGGGATTCTCAACTCACACTTACCCCGACAATCTCCCCCTCAAGTGTGAGTTATCACCACATGTGGGCTAAAGACCGTGGCTCCCCCTTGATTGCAACACCATGCTCAAACAAGCCACACGGGCTCTGATACCACTTGTCAAGATCCGAGAGCTCTCGATCTGGGAGAACAATGAGCACCCAAGTGAATGATATACTTCATGGGCTTGACACCATATCTAACCCAAAATCCTAAGGTGATGGGTTAACGAGCCCTTCCCAATTATATATCATTCACTTAACTCATTAACTTTCCATGTTGGATTCTTAACCTGCATGGGCCACCAATTGTTGGCCTAATAGTTTGTTGGGTTGGTAGCTCATTATATTGCTAAGCCCACATTAAAGCATGTTTTTCTAGCCCATTTATAACCCTTGGTTGAGCCCGTATTTGCCTAATCTAGCTATAAAACCCCCTTTTCTCTTCCTCTGATGTTAAGCCGCTTCAGTTTCTTCTCTCTGAAAACCCTAACCTCTCTTTATCTCTTTCTTTCATCACCATGTGCTCTAATCAACGATTATTAAAGCTTTCTTAGTGTGTGAGCGGTTACAGTTCATTACAAGGCCGTTAGAGGATGTTCAGTTGAGGATATAAAGGAAGAGAGGAGGCTTCTGATCGTTAATGCTTCAATTCTGGTTGCTCTCACTGTAATTGGTTGTTGTTAAGATCTTTGATCTATTTTTTAGGCTTTGTATTATTTTCTCTGGGATTGTTCTTAAGCATGCAGTGGTTTGATTTTATCATATGTAGTTTAGAGGATTTATTAGTTATTGGCATGTAATCTTGTACTGCCTTTAAGCCTTTTCTTTGCCATTAATGAGAAGCTGCCGGAATACTTGCCCGTAGATGTACTCATAAATTCAGTTTATTGAATTTACGAGGAACTATGTAAAATATCTGTATTATTTGTTCTTTCATTTTTATGCTTGTTTGATTAAAATCTAAATTGTTAAAGCATAGTTAAAATCTAAAATATATGCTCTGAATCTAATAGATTGATAAATCTGGTAATAAATCCCTATATATGGTATCAGAGCTTGTTCAGATCATTCTCAATGCATTTGTTTGAGTTATATGCAGTTTTTGTGGTATGTGATTATGAGTTTATGCGATTTTGCTTCGGTTCTTAAAGTTTAAGATCTTTTTAGTGGTCTCTGATCTCTGCCTGATTTCTCTTTGAGTATGCTCTTCTTCTGGAATGATTTTTGATATTTTGAGTTACATGTTTCTGCTTCCTAACAGTTTCATCCCATTGTATATTTGATTTCTGCCTACAATTTTTAGTATGAAGGTTTTTCCTCTACCTATTTCTGATCTTGAGAGATATTTGTCATGGGCTGAGAGTCTAGCGCAGCATTATGCCCGTGCGGCGCCCCGAGGTCCGCCCATATGACCCCGAGACCAGCCTTGATCCTCGCAGATATGCACTGGTTTTGCCCATCTATGGACGCATAAGCCCCCTTCATAGTTAAGTCCAAGACTAGCAACAAGCTCCCCAAACTTAATTAGGTCGGCATGCCTGAACTCGGCCAGACATATGCGCATACAGGCAGAACACCCCTAGCGCTTATGCCACCATCTCTCAGCTTACCAACGGCAGGATTCTTCTTAAGTGCATGCCCTCTTCTGATAGCATTATCACGCAACAATGGTGAATAAACTTTGGTACGTGACATTCTCCCCCACCGAAGATCTAGCACGCCCTTGTGCTAGGGGAAGTCGGACTCCGTTTGCCCAAGATCGCATCGCTGTCGTACCTCTGCCACTGCTATCTTCCACTACTCCAGACTAGGTGTGTCACCCTCCAATCCCTTCCCCGACGGGATCCCTTCACAACTGGACTCGAGAGGAGTTCACCACTCACTTTCTTTCCTCGAGTGGAGTCTTCACCCTGGCCTAATCCGGCTTGTCAACTAAAACCATTACTTGCTCCCTAAAGGACGTACAGCGCTCCCATCTTACGCGAGTGTCCCCCTGGACTTCTTCCTCGCTCGTGACTGGCCCGACTTTCCCTGCGGACTTCTACCTTGCATCCCGACAATGGGGCTATTACTCTCTTCACATTAGGGTGTGTAGTGTTCCAGCACTTTGGCTTGCAGCTTGGAGCTTACTATCACGATCCAGTTCAGATACCATCTGTCACGGGCCGAGAGTCTGGCGCAGCATTATGCCCGTGCGGCGCCTCGAGTTCCTCCCATATGACCCCGAGACCAGCCTTGATCCTCGCAGACATGCACTGGTTTCGCCCTGCCGTGGGCTCATCAGGAGAGCAGCAACAGCTATCGACCAGTTGTGCTATGTATGGACGCATAAGCCCCCTTCATAGTTAAGTCCAAGACTAGCGACAAGCTCCCCAAACTTAATTGGGTCGGCATGCCTGAACTCAGCCAGACATATGCGCATACAGGCAGAACCCCTAGCGCTGATGCCACCATCCCTCAGTTTACCAACGGCAGGATTCTTCTTAAGTGCATGCCCTCTTCTGATAGCGCCATCACGCAACAATGGTGGATAAACTTTGGTGCATGACATATTCCTCTCTTGAGATTCTTTTATGATATTGATCATGTTTTTGGTTCATGCTTCATCTCTATTTGATCGTCCTGTGTTCCTGTTAAGAATTCATTAAGACTTGATCAACTTCTGATTACCTATTCTATTGTTGATTTAACTATGAGGTATTCTCAGGAAAATCTGAATTCTATCTTAGATTCCTCAAAGCCATGAAAGTAGTATGCTTACAAGGTAAACCTTCTTTAATTCTCTCTTTTCACCTTTCTGCAAATTAGAATTGCCTCACTGTTAAAGGAAGATAGGAATCAGGTATTGTAAGTATACATCTTTAAGTTTTTATTAAATTGTATACTTAGCTTTTGTTGGATGAAATGTTGTGCTAGTTAGTTTTAGAATCTGATTTTGTTTTGCATGCTAAGTTCTTTCATTTGACTTGTGTTAAAAGCATGCATGTGAGTCTTGAACCTATGTAGCTTTAATCTATTTTTAAAATATGTTTTAAAGGTCCTTGCTGCTGAAAGTTTTATGTTGAAGTAGCAAGTTTTTGGTCAAATACATAAGGTATTGATCTAAGTGTTCTTCGCCATGTTTTGATGTGTAATATGGATAGATAACATGTCTCAGGATTTTAAGTACAGTTTAAATGATATCATATGTTATCTGTTATCCTTGTTTGAAGTTTATATGCAGTGTTGTAAGCATGTTTTATCAATAGCATGCTTAGTTAACTAGCTTTTGATGATATATTTCTGTTACATGAGTTCATATGTATATCTGTTTAGAACTGGCAGTTGTTCTTCTGTTAATGTTATGTATGAGAAGTTCTGCATGTTGGTATTGCTATTTTGATAAGATTTGTGAAGTTCTTGTAGATAGCAATGAGTGCAGTTATATGAGTTTTTTTTTTGATTGATAATGAATTTGCTTCTCTGTTGTTTCCTCTTAAGTTTCTTGTTGCTAGTTCTTGGGGCCTAGTCTTTATTCTTAAGTCTAAACATTTTTAAGAATAGCTTATCCATTTATATTACCCTACATTTATTCTTGAAAGGAGCTGTTAGTGTTTTTCCTTGTTTCTTTTTGTTAGTGCCTATGATAATTAGATATTGCTGGTGTTTAGTCTAATTGTTTTGATGAAGACTAGTATTTTCCTCTTAAACTTAATGTTTAAATCTGTTTGCAGAATTCTATTTTTTTAAAAGGCATTGGTTATAATAAGAATAAATAATTTTTTAATGATCTAATAATTTTTTTATAAAAATTGTTTGTGATCTGTTGGCATTTTGTTTTGCTTTTGCTTTCAAAGCTGTTTATCTCATTCAATCTCTTTATTTTTTTGGAAATTTTTTTTTATAAAAATTTTTTTTCCATAATATTGTATTAAAGAAATTGTTATGTGATGGTTTAGTAAATGATATGAATTGAATTAGTGTTTGAAGTTAATTCTGTTGTTTATTATGCCTTGAAAGTAATATATCAATTGAATTTATGTTGATAGCATGAGTTAATATTAATTATGTTTAGCATTGGTATGAGTGAGATATTATGTTATATTGCTTGTTATCAAGTTTAATCTGCCCAATTAAACTTGTTTCTTTTTATAATGTTTTAAAAGAAGTTGTTAAGCAATATGTTTAGTTTTTAAAACTTATTTTTTGTGATATCACTGTTTTAAAGAGAGATAGTTTTCAATAAATTGAAAGTCTAGTTCTGTTTTTCCTTGAGAAATGTTTTTGATTATTATAACCAATTTTGTAGTATTTGCTTGTTTTTTGTTTAATGGACACATTAGACCTGTTTCTTTCATTTTCGGAAAGAGTTTTGAGCAATACTAGTTTTAAGAAACTTTATGTTTTCTTGTGATTTCTCCTTTGACTTGACTTCATAAATTTGTTAGTTTTGCTCTACTTTGTTTTGTGTTCAATGTTATAATCTGTTAAGTCCGAACCAAATTTGGAGGCTAATTAATTCAATTAATTAGGAGGCTAATTAATTTAATTAATTAGGAGGCTAATTAATTGCCAACAAATAAGGTGGGAAGATGGTAGTTAGTAATTGGCACATTAATTGCCAATTAGAAAGTTGATGCAACTTTTTGTCCCTATAAATAGGCATTCCCATAATCCAAATTCATCCAAGCAAAAATTGAGTTTTCTTTTGTAGAGCATTTCCTACAAAAAACAGTTTGAGAGAAATTAGGGGAGTGAGTTGAGTAGTTTGAGAAATACTACACTATTTGGGTGTAAGGGTTAATCTTTTTTTTTGGGCATTCCAACTTTCTCCTAAAATTATTTTATACCTTAAGTTTGGGTATTCTTGAGAGAGGCTTTATTATTGTATTCCCATTATTTATTAGTGGAGTTATGTTTGCCGCCCCGTGGTTTTTCCCTTTTAAAGGGTTTCTACGTAAATCTTTGTGTTTCTTTATTGCTCTATTTATTTTTATACTCATTGTTGCAACATCTACTTTAGTTAATACATATCACCTTGCTACCGAATTGATATACGAGACCCAACAAGTGGTATCAGAGCTGTTGGTTCTATAAAGGTGGTTATGTTAATTAAAACGGAAGGTTCTTCAACATCGATGATCAAATTGACTGGTTCGAACCGGTCAATTTGGAAGCCCATAATGGAGGATATATTGTACTGCAAAGATATGCATGAAGCAATCGAAGGAGTCACCACAAAGTCGAATGACATGAAAGATCTAGATTAGAGCAAGTTGAATAGAAAGGCCATCGGTACCATTCGCCAGTGGCTAGATTTCAACGTATTCGGCCATGTCTCAGAAGAAACATCTGCCCATGAACTACGGAAGAAGATGCAAGATCTTTATGAACAGAATACTGCTGGAAACAAGTTGTTCCTGATAAGGAAGCTTGTCAACATGAAATACAAGGAGGGAACTTCTGTTGCTGAATTTTTGAATGAATTTTGAAGTGCTATTAATCAATTATCTTCTATGCAAACAATACTTAAAGATGAAGTCCAATCCTTATTGTTGCTCAGCTCTCTACTAGAAAGTTGGGATACCTTGGTGGTGTCTGTGACCAATTCGGCTCCAAATGGAAAATTATCCTTAAACCACATTGTTAGCACTCTGCTCAACGAGGAGACAAGGAGGAAAGTTACGACTGTCGAAAGTAGCCAAGCTCTTGTCATAGAACACAGAGGTCGGAGCAAAAATCGAGGTCCTAACAATCCTGATAAATCCAAAGGAGGAGACAAGTTCAGAGGCAGATCTAAGTCTAAGGGTAGAGTCAAATGCTACCATTATGGACTATAAGGCCATTTGAAAAGGAACTGTCAAAAGCTAAAGAGAGAATAGAAAGATGGCAATAACCAGGAGGAAGACAAGAACACCACTGCAGCAACTGAGGAGATTGTTGTTCTTTCCTTCAGTCATAAAGAACAATATCTACAAGTCACAAGTTAAGATGATATAGAACGGGTGATTGACACTGCAGCATCTTATCTCGCCACTCCCAATAAGGAGTTCTTCACCACATACAGAGCAGGAAATTTTGGTGTGGTGAAGATGGGCAATAACGGCCATTCTAAAATCATTGGAATTGGTGACATTCGTATTAAGACGAACACTGGCTGCACACTCATCCTCAAAGAAGTTAGACATGTTCCTGATTTGAGGCTCAACTTAATATCTTGTGGTATCCTAGATCGTGAAGGCTTCGAGAATTTCTTCGGGAGTAGGAAATGGAAGCTTACCAGGAATTCCTTCGTGATTGCAAAAGGTGCCATGTGTTGTGCACTGTACAAAACAAATGCAGTCATTTACAAAGATGGATTGCATTCTATTGAAGAAGAGTCTTCACCAGATTTGTGGCATAGAAGATTGGCTCACATTAGTGAGAAAGGATTATAGATTCTAGCAAAGAAAGCGCTTGTAGCTTTAACTAATGGCACACCACTATCTCCATGTGACTACTGCCTATTCAGTAAGCAACATAGAGTGTCATTTAGTAAGTCATCAAGTAGAAAGTCAAGTGTTCTTGACTTGGTGCACTCAGATGTATGTGGCCCCTTTGAATATGAGACCTTGGGAGGTAACAAGTATTTTGTTACTTTCATCGACGATGCATTATGGAAGCTGTGGATGTATTTCCTGAGAACAAAAGATCAGGTATTTCAGTCATTCCAGAAATTCCATGTTATGGGGGAAACAGACAAACAAGAAATTAAAATGTCTCCGATCCGACAATGGAGGTGAATACATATCACATGAGTTTGAGAACTACTATTTCAGACATGGAATTCGATATGAAAAGACTGTACCTGGAACCCCACAGCACAATGGTGTAGCAGAAAGGATGAATCGCACTATTGTAGATAAGGTCAGATGTATGCTCAAAATGGCTAACTTGCCAAAGTCATTTTAGGGAGAAGCAGCACGCACAGCCTGCTATGTCATCAATAGGTCACCATCTGCTGCTCTAGATTTTGATATTCTAGAAAGAGTATGGACTGGAAAAGATGTTCAATACTCTCATCTAAAAGTGTTCGGCTGAAAGGCATTTGCGCATGTGCCTAAGGAGCAACAGACAAAGCTTGATGATAAAGCAAGTCCATGTATCTTCCTTGGATATAGAGATGAAGAATTCGGGTACAAACTGTAGGACTAAGAGAAGAAGAAGACCATTAGAAGCAGAGATGTAGTCTTTTGAGAAAATGAGACCATCAAAAGCTTGAAGAAGAATAAAGAGTCAGGACTTATAAATGACGTCATTCCTAGCCATGTTCCTTCATTGCCAAATAGTACTATTGGTGGAGATGAGGAACAAGTTCAGAACAATGATGAAATTCCAGAGCTAATGGAGGATTATGAGCAAGAAGGCGTTAATGAGTAGGGGGAGCAACCCACCCAGCAAGCTGAGGTTGAACAACAGTTTAGAAGATCCACCAGGGATTGCCAACCAACATTAAAGTATCCTAGTTCTGAGTATATTCTCCTTACTGATGAGGGGGAGCGAGAGAATTTTCAGGAAGTTCTAACTCATGCAGATAAAGAATCTTGGCTGGAGGCAATGCAAGATGAGATGAATTCCTTGGAGAAAAACAACACATATGAGTTAGTCAAACTTTCTATAGGAAGAAAAGCCTTAAAGAACAAATGGGTTTTCAAGCTCAAAAGAGATGGCAATGGAAAGCTAGTGAAGTATAAAGCTCATCTAGTAGTGAAAGGATTCTAACAATAGAAAGGAACTAATTTTGAGGAAATCTTTTCTCCGGTGGTTAAAATGACTTCTATTCGAGCAGTTCTAAGCTTGGTAGCAAGTTTGAATCTTGAGCTTGAGCAGTTAGATGTGAAAATTGCCTTCCTTCATGGTTACCTGGAGGAAGAAATCTATATGGTGCAACCAGAAGGCTTCGAAGTAAAAGGGAAAGAGCACATGGTTTGTAAGCTGGAAAAGAGTTTGTATGGGTTGAAGCAAGCACCCAGGCAATTGTCCAAGAAATTTGACTCTTTTATGAGTAGTCATGGCTACAAGAAGACCCAAGCGGATCCATGTATCTATTTCAAGAGGTTTTCTAATAACAACATCATCATATTATTGTTATACGTTGATGACATATTGATCATGGGACAAAATGTTTCTTTAATTCATAAATTGAAAAACCAATTAGCAAAGTCCATTGACATGAAGGACTTGGGTGCAGCACAACAGATTTTGGGCATGAGGATTATTCATGATCGAAGCAACAATAGGTTGTGGCTGTTACAAGAAAAATATGTTGAATGTGTGCTACAACGTTTCAACATGTTAAATGCTAAATTAGTCAGCATCCCTCTTGCTGCTCATCTGAACCTGAGTAAGGAATCTTTATCTACAACCAAAGAAGAGAAGGAAGACATGAGAAAGATTCCATATTCCTCAACTGTGGGGAGTCTGATGTACGCAATGGTTTGCACAAGACCAGATATTGCACATGCTGTTGGAGTTGTAAGCAGATTCTTAGATAATTCGGGAAGACAACACTGGGAAGCTGTAAAGTGGATTCTCAGATATTTGAAGGGAAATTCAAAGAAGTACTTATGTTATGGAGGATCTAAACCAATCTTAAAAGGCTTCGTTGATGCTGACATGGTAGGAGATCTCGATCATAGAGAGTCAACTTCGGGATACATATTTACATTTATCGGGGGAACAATTTCTTGGCAATCTAAATTACAGAAATATATTGCACTTTCTACGACCGAAGTGGAGTACATTTTAGCTGTTGAAGCAGGAAAAGAGATGATTTAGTTGAAGAGATTCTTTAAAGAGTTGGGTCAAAAACAAGCTAACTGCATAGTATATTGTGATAGTCAAAGTGCTATAGACTTAAGCAAGAATACTATATATCATTCTCGAACAAAGCACATTGATATCCGCTATCATTAGATACATGAGCAACTAGAAAAGGGGATTTTTCATCTTGAGAAAATTCCAACAAAAGAGAACCCCTCAGATATGTTGACAAAAGTTATTCCTCGGGATAAGTTTGAGTTGTGCAATGAGCTGATCGGCATGAGCTCCAAGTAAGAGCTTATTTCATACCCCATTGGTTTGAGGGGGAGAATTGTTAATTCTAAACCAAATTTGAAGGCTAATTAATTCAACCAATTTAGAGGCTAATTAATTGCCAACAAATAAGGTGGGAAGATGGTAGTTAGTTATTGGCATATTAATTGCCAATTGGAAAGTTGATGCAACTTTTTGTGCCTATAAATTGGCATTCCCATAATCCAAATTCATCCAAGAAAAAATTGAGTTTTCTTTTGTAGAGCATTTCCTCTAAAAGAGTTTGAGAGAAATTAGGGGAGTGAGTTGAGTAGTTTGGAAAATACTACACTATTTGGGTGTAAGGGTTAATCTTTTTTTTTTGCATTCTAACTTTCTCCTAAAATTATTTTATACCTCAAGTTTGGGTATACTTGAGAGAGGCTTTATTGTTGTATTCCCATTATTTATTAGTGGAGTTATTTTTGCCGCCCCGTGGTTTTTCCCTTTTAAAGGGTTTCCACGTAAATCTTTGTGTTTCTTTATTGCTCTATTTATGCTTGTACTCGTTGTTGCAACATCTGCTTTAGTTAATACATATCACCTTACTACCGAATTGATATACGAGACCGAATAAGTGGTATCAGAGCTATTGGTTCCGTAAAGGTGGTTATGTTAATTAAAATGGAAGGTTCTTCAACATTTATGATCAAATTGAATGATTCAAACTGGTCAATTTGGAAGCCCATGATGGAGGATATATTGTACTGTAAAGATATGTATGAAGCAATCGAAGGAGACACTGCAAAGTCGAAAGATATGAAAGATCTAGATTAGAGCAAGTTGAATAGAAAGGCCATTGGTACCATTCACTAGTGGCTAGATTTCAACGTATTCGGCCATGTCTCAGAAGAAACATTTGCCCATGAACTTTGGAAGAAGCTGAAAGATCTTTATGATCGAAAAACTGCTGGAAATAAGTTGTTCCTGATAAGGAAGCTTGTCAACATGAAATACAAGTAGGGAACTTCTATTGCTGAATTTTTGAATGAATTTTGAAGTGCTATTAATCAATTATCTTCTATGCAAACAATACTTAAAGATGAAGTCCAATCCTTATTGTTGCTCAACTCTCTACCAGAAAGTTGGGATACCTTGGTGGTATCTGTGACTAATGCGGCTCCAAATGGAAAATTATCCTTAAACCACATTGTTAGCACTTTGCTCAACGAGGAGACAAAGAGGAAAGTTATGATTGTCTAAAGTAGCCAAGATCTTGTCATAGAACACAGAGGTCGGAGCAAAAATCAAGGTCCCAACAATCTTGATAAATCCAAAGGAGGAGACAAGTTCTGAGGCAGATCTAAGTCCAGGGGTAGTGTCAAAAGCTACCATCATGGACTAGAAGGCCATTTGAAGAGGAACTGTTGAAAGCTGAAGAGAGAACAGAAGGATGGCAATAACCAAGAGGAAGACAAGAACACCACTGCAGCAACTGAGGAGATTATTGTTCTTTCCTTCAGTCATAAAGAACAATGTCTACAAGTCTTAAGTTAAGATGATACAGAATGGGTGATTGACACTGGAGCATCTTATCATGCCACTCCCAACAAGGAGTTCTTCACCACATACAGAGCAGGAAATTTTGGTGTGGTGAAGATAGGCAATAATGGCCATTCCAAAATCATTGGAATTGGTGACATTCGAATTAAGATGAACACTGGTTGCATGCTCATCCTCAAAGAAGTTGGACATGTTCCTGATTTGAGGCTCAACTTAATATCTTGTGGTATCCTAGATCGTGAAGGCTTCGAGAATTTTTTCGGGAGTAGGAAATTGAAGCTTACACGGAATTCCTTGGTGATTGCAAAAGGTGCCATGTATTGCACACTATACAAAACAAATGCAGTCATTTATAAAGATGGATTGCATGCTATTGAAGAAGAGTCTTCACCAGATTTGTGGCATAGAAGATTGGCTCACAACAGTGAGAAAGGATTGCAAATTCTAGCAAAGAAGGCGCTTGTAGCTTCGACTAATGGCACACCACTATCTCCATTTGACTACTGCCAATTTGGTAAGCAACATAGAGTGTCATTTAGTAAGTCATCAAGTAGAAAATCAAGTGTTCTTGACTTGGTGCACTCAGTTGTATGTGGCCCCTTTGAATATGAGACCTTGGGAGGTAACAAGTATTTTGTTACTTTCATCAATGATGCATCATGGAAGCTGTGGATGTATTTCCTGAGAATAAAAGATCAGGTATTTCAGTCATTCCAGAAATTCCATGTTATGGTGGAAAGAGAGACAAACAAGAAATTAAAATGTCTCCGATCCGACAATGGAGGTGAATACATATCACACGAGTTTGAGAACTACTATTCCAGATATAGAATTTGATATGAAAAGACTATACCTGGAACCCCACAGCACAATGGTATAGCAAAAAGGATGAATCGCACTATTATAGAGAAGGTCAGATGTATGCTCAAAATGGCTAACTTACCAAAGTCATTTTGGGGAGAAGCAGCACGCACAGCCTGCTATGTCATCAATAGGTCACCATCTTCTGCTCTAGATTTTGATATTCTAGAAAGAGTATGGACTGGAAAAGATGTTCAATACTCTCATTTGAAAGTGTTCGGCTGTAAGGCATTTGTGCATGTGCCTAAGGAGCAACAGTCAAAGCTTGATGACAAAGTAAGTCCATGTATCTTCGTTAGATATAGAGATGAAAAGTTCGGGTACAAACTGTGGGACCAAGAGAAGAAGAAGACCATTAGAAGCAGAGATGTAGTCTTTTAGAAAATGAGACCATCAAAAGCTTGAAGAAGATTAAAGAGTCAGGACTTATAAATGAAATTATTCCCAGCCATGTTCCTTCATTGCCAAATAGTACCATTGGTAGAGATGAGGAACAAGCTTAGAACAATGATGAAATTCCAGAGCTAATGGAGGATCATGAGCAAGAAGATGTTGATGAGCAGGGGGAGCAACCCACCCCGCAAGCTGAGGCTGAACAATAGCTTATAAGATCCACCAGGGATTGCCAACCAACATCAAAGTATCCTAGTTCTAAATGTATTCTCCTTACTGATGAGGGGGAGCCAGAAAATTTTCAAGAAGTTATAACTCACGGAGATAAAGAATCTTGGCTGGAGGCAATGCAAGATGAGATAAATTCCTTGCAGAAAAATAACACATATAAGTTAGTCGAACTTCCTATAGGAAGAAAAGCCTTGAAGAACAAATGGGTTTTCAAGCTCAAAAGAGATGGCAATGGAAAGCTAGTGAAGTATAAAGCTCATCTAGTAGTGAAAGGATTCCAACAATAGAAAGGAATTGATTTTGAGGAAATATTTTCTCCAGTGGTTAAAATGACTTCTATTCGAGCAGTTCTAAGCTTGGTAGCAAGTTTGAATCTTAAGCTTGAGCAGTTAGATGTGAAATCGCCTTCCTTCATGGTGACCTGGAGGGAGAAATCTATATGGTGCAACCAGAAGGCTTCAAAGTAAAACAGAAATTGCACATGGTTTGTAAGCAGGAAAAGAGTCTGTATGGGTTGAAGCAAGCACCCAGGCAATGGTACAAGAAGTTTGACTCTTTCATGAGTACTCATGGCTACAAGAAGACCCAAGCGGATCCATGTGTCTACTTTAAGAGGTTCTCTGATAACAATATCATCATATTATTGTTATACGTTGATGATATGTTGATTATAGGATAAGATGTTTCTTTAATTCATAAAATGAAAAAAGCAATTAGCAAAGTCCTTTGACATGAAGGACTTGGATCCAGCACAACAGATTTTGGGCATGAGGATTATTCGTGATCGAAGCAACAACAGGTTATGGCTGTCACAAGAAAAATATGTTGAATATGTGCTACAACATTTCAACATGTTAAATGCTAAATTAGTCAGCATTCCTCTTGCTGCTCATCTGAAGGTGAGTGAGGAATCTTTTCCTACAACCAAAGAAGAGAAGGAAGACATAAGAAAGATTCCATATTCCTCCACTGTGGGGGTCTGATGTACGCAATGGTTTGCACTAGACCAGATATTGCACATACTGTTGGAGTTATGAGTAGATTCTTAGATAATCCGGGAAGACAATACTAGGAAGCTATAAAGTGGATTCTCAGATATTTGAAGGGAAGTTCAAAGAAGTACTTATGCTATGGAGGATCTAAACCAATCTTAAAAGGCTTCGTTGATGCTGACATGGTAGGAGACCTCGATCATAGAAAGTCAACTTTGGGATATGTATTTACATTTGCCGGGGGAACAATTTCTTGGCAATCTAAATTACAGAAATGTGTTGCACTTTCTACGATTGAAGTGGAGTACATTTCAGCTGTTGAAGCAGGAAAAGAGATGATTTGGTTGAAGAGATTCTTTGAAGATTTAGGTCAAAAACAAGCTAATTGCATAGTATATTGCGATAGTCAAAGTGCTATAGACTTAATCAAGAACAATATATGTCATTCTCGAACAAAGCACATTGATATCCGCTATCATTGGATACACGTGCAACTGGAAAAAGGGGATTTTTCATCTTGAGAAAATTCTAACAAAAGAAAACCCCTCAGTTATGTTGACAAAAGTTATTCCTCGGGATAAGTTTGAGTTGTGCAATGAACTGATCGGCATGAGCTCCAAGTAAGAGCTTATTTTGTACCGCATTGGTTCAAGGGGGAGAATTGTTAACTTTAAATGAAATTTGGAGGCTAATTAATTCAACCAATTTGGAGGCTAATTAATTGCCAACAAATAAGGTGGGATGATGGTAGTTAGTTATTGGCACATTAATTGCCAATTGGAAAGTTGATGCAACTTTTTGTGCCTACAAATAGGCATTCCCATAATCCAAATTCATCCAACCAAAAATTGAATTTTCTTTTGTAGAGCATTTCCTACAAAAAGAGTTTGAGAGAAATTAGGGGAGTGAGTTGAGTAGTTTGGGAAATACTACACTATTTGGGTGTAAGGGTTAATCTTTTTTTTTTTGCATTCCAACTTTCTCCTAAAATTATTTTATACCTCAAGTTTGGGTATACTTGAGAGAGGCTTTATTGTTATATTCCCATTATTTATTAGTGGAGTTATTTTTGCCGTCCCGTGGTTTTTCCCTTTTAAAGGGTTTCCACGTAAATCTTGTGTTTCTTTATTGCTCTATTTATTTTTATACTCGTTATTGCAACATCTACTTTAGTTAATACATATCACCTTGCTACCAAATTGATATACTGGACCCAACATAATCATGGTTACTTTGATATGCTATCTATTATATTATTTGGCATGCTATGTGTTTTAGCCATGTTTTGATTCAATAAATATAGGTTTTAGGTGGAAAAAAAAATTTTCTATCATTGATCTAATTTTTTGTTTGTTCTATCTTAAAGTTGGTATTCTGTTAAGCAATAATGATTTCTGTGTTGATTCTTTTACTCTATTTCAGTGGCTAGTTTCTCCTATTAGTTTATTTAGTAGGCAGAGTCTGTTAATATTGTGAAGTCATGTTTTGTGTTGTATATTACTAGTTGAATAACTTGTATAAGATGGAGATAATTAGTTCAATTTGATATGCTTTTAAGTAGAGCCTACATTCTGCTTAGTCATCATGTGGATTAAGACCTGTATGTTTGTTATGCTCAAGGTGGAGTTCTGTGGAATTTAAAATGTTATATTTATCTTGAGCTGTTTTTAGTAAATGTCTCAAGTGTTTTTATGATGAGTCTTTTGCTGTTGTTATACAGTTGTTTAGTGAGTGTAAGGCAGATGTATTGCATAGTTAATTCTTTGAGCAAGTATGTTTTTTTATTTTGTTTAGCATGTTGTTAGTTATAATATATTTTTCTTTGCTCAGTTAAGTCAAAATGGCTTGTTTATGCAATAATCTGTTATATGCCTTGTTTATTACTTTAGTTGTTTAGGGTGGAGCTTGATCGGTTTAGTGTTGCTATTTATTTAAAGTTTTTCCAGCAAGCTTGATGTTTCAAATCCCAGAATTGGTTGTTAATTTTTTTAATGTTAATCAATTATTATGTTGTTGTGGTTTTTTTTGTTATGAACCTTTAATGAAGTAGCTAATCAATCTTGTTTCATAGTTATACTGTGATACACCTATTTTGACTGATATACTAAACTATTTTCAATGTTTCAATTTCAGGTACGCTTTAAGCTTAGTTAGGCACGACTGACTGTATGTCAGATTATTCGACTAAGCAGGTTTCCCCTGGTAGGGATTCCTTGGTAGTATCTCGTTACCAAGGCGAGAAAGCTCTAACCAAACGTGGAGATTGTTGGCCTAATAGTTTATTGGCTTAGCATCTCATTATATTGCTAAGCCCATATAAAAGCCTATTTTTCTAGCCTATTTATAACCCTTGGTTGAGCCCATATTTGCCTAACCTAGCTATAAATACCCCTTTTCTCTTCCTCTGATCTTAAGCCGCCTCAATTTCTTCTCTCTGAAAACCAAAACCTCTCTTTATCTCTTTCTTTCATCACCATGTGCTCCAATCAACGATTATTGAAGCTTTCTTGGTGTGTAAGCGGTTAGAGTTTATTACAAGGCCATTAGAGGATGTTTATTTAAGGATATAAAGGAAGAGATGGGGCTTCTGATCGGTAATGCTTCAATTCTGGTTGCTCTCGTTGTAATTTGTTGTTGTTGAGATCTTTGATCTATTTTTAGGCTTTGTATTATTTTCTCTGGTGTTGTTCTTGAGCATGCAGTGGTTTGATTTTATTATATGTGTTAATGATAATCTTGCAAAATATATTTGCTCGTCTCGGATATCAAAATCGGGTTAACCTGGACTGAGTGGTCTTATTCTTAAGCAACGGACCCCTCAGCTTCTCAAGACCGTCTCACATAATAGTAATTAGAACCATCTCAGACCCTAACTGATGTACAATGCCTTAATGGTAGAATCAATGCTCTAGGCCAGTTCATTTATTTCTCAGCCAAGAGGTGCATGCCTTCTACAAAGCAATCAAGAAGGATAGGGACTTCAAATGGGATGAGTATTACCAAGAGGCTTTCAATAAAATAAAAGATTTCTCTACCAAACCCCCACTCATAACTCGTCCCAACAATGGAGAAACATTATACATGTACCAAGTCACGACGGATGAAGCGGTGGGAACCGTCCTAATAAGAGAAGATGACCAAGGACAGCACTCGGTTTACTATACAAGTAAAGTGTTGAGAAATGCTAAAGTGTTGAGAAATGCTAAACTCAGGTACCCCAAGATTGAAAAGCTTGCCCTAGCATTAATCCACGAGGCAAGCAGGTTGAGACCATACTTTTAATCCCATACAATAGTTGTGAGAACTAGCTTTCCACTTAAATAGGTGTTACAAAGGCCTGATATTTTTAGACGACTCATTGAATGGGCCATCCGGCTGGGTGAGTTTGACATAAGATTCAAAGCCAGAACCGCCTTGAAAGCTCAAGTCTTGGTAGACTTTGTGGTGGAATTTGAAGGTCTTGAACCAAATTGACCAATTCAGTCTGAAACTTGGATCATTTACGTGGATGGATCTTCATATAAAGAAGGTGCTAGTATCGATGTTTACATTTGAGGACCCGAAAG
The DNA here is from genome assembly GCA_947683365.1 of Euphorbia pulcherrima. Classification (NCBI taxonomy): domain Eukaryota; kingdom Viridiplantae; phylum Streptophyta; class Magnoliopsida; order Malpighiales; family Euphorbiaceae; genus Euphorbia; species Euphorbia pulcherrima. The sequence goes on from CANTUS010000014.1 coordinate 77,599,132, forward strand.
AATCAGGCTGTCCTATATAGCCAAGTTGGCATTCCTGTCCATAAATAATGCAGCCGAATATGAGGAGGTCATCAAGGGTCTAGAGCTAGCCATTGAGATACCGGGTCATTATGAAGTCTTGACTCATCCACGTAGATGGTCCAAGTTATGGACTGAATTGGCATATTTGGTTCAAGACCTGCAAATTCCATCACAAAGTCTGCCAAGACTTGAGCTTTCAAGGCGGTTCTGGCTTTGAATCTTATGTCAAACTCACCCAGCAGATGGTCCATTCGGTGAGTCACCCAAAATATCAGGCCTTTGTAACATCTTTTTAAGAGGAAAGCTAGTTCTCATAACTATTGTATGGGCTTGAAAGTATGGTCTCAACCTACAGGTCGCGTGGATTAACGCTAGGGCAAGCTTTTCAATCATGGGGTACCTGAGTTCAGCATTTCTCAACACTTTACTTGTATAGTAAATTAGGTGCTGTCCTTGGTCATCTTCTCTTATCAGGACGGTTCCCACTGCTTCATCCGTCGTGGCTAGGTACATGTATAATGTTTCTCCATTGTTAGGACGGCTTATGAGTGGGGGTTTTGTAAAGAAATCTTTTATTTTATTGAAAGCCTCTCTGCAATCCTCATCCTATTTAAAGTCCATTATCCTTCATGATTGCTTTGTAGAAGGGCATGCACCTCTTGGCTGAGAAAGAAATGCACCTCTTGGCTCTGCCCCCAGACCCCGCCAGGGGTGCTACCCTTTGGACCCCGCCACTGGGGGCGCTGCCCTTGGACCCCCGCAAGGGGCTGCCGCCCCTCGACCTCGCCATCGAGGACGCCGCTTTATGTGATATACCTCATACAATGTGTTGTATCTGTGCTAACCATTTTTTGCAGGTAGATTTAGGTTAGATTAATGTTAGGCCTTCGGGTATTTTATTTATCGCATAGAAAATGTATAGGTTTTGAAAAGTCTTGTAATAATTTTAATTTTTGCATTTATTTTTGGATGACTATAATAATTTATTTATTGCTTTGATTGCTTGATAAACGTGAAAATAACATATAAAACTTAAAACACAATAAATAGGGTGGATTAAAACCGATTAAGAAAGAGTGAAACCTTTTAACTTGGCCAATGTAAAATAGATAACATCATCCGAACTTGGAATCTCTGTTTTAAGGTATGGTCTAACCACCAGGTGGGAATATCATACCAAAATTCCTAGTGGAGCTTAACCGGGTGGTGACTCTATTTTAAAATACGGGATTTGAAGTCTCGTATCCATTAACAAGAAATTTGGACTTAAATTCAACATCAAAATCAATCAATCCATCTTTTTATTATGATAAAATGAAGACCAATCCCTTGGCTCGCTTCACAACTCCTTTTACATTTCCACCCCCTGTGTTACACATCTCACACGGTCCTCGCGGGTAGGAAAAAGGTTGTCCACTCACAGAGGCGACTCTGCTGGGGATAGATCTCTTTAAACTTGAACTTAAAATTTTCAATAAAGTTTAAAGGATTTTGATGATGTATTAAAATCATTGGCCAAATTAAAATTTCATTCTTTTTTGTAATGTTTTATCATTACACGTGAAGATAGTTCGATAATTTTTAGGTGCCCCATTTTACCCGAGAAGCTCACAAAAGTATGACTCATGCCCTGTTGGAATTAAGGATACCTAGCGGGTGGATCACTCATTTTAACCAACTCGTAAACTCCTGCGATCGCACCTATTTGGCGAGTGGTTGAGTAACATGGAATCAAGGTAAATGAGAACCTTCTACACCAACAACCTTATACCAAAGCCACGCTAGAAAAGCCTTAGCACTTCACTACCTTAAGATTACCAAAACAATGAAAATAATTGGGATGCACTTCTTTCGCCATTACCGATGAAGAAGCTAAACTCCATCCTTCCAAAGAGGCGTTACACGGGAGTCATAAGGTCAGAAGAGGGACGTTTCATGTGCTATGTGCTATATGCTCATGCATCACCCATGCATCAGCTTCAAGAGCTAAAAATCAACTTACCCTTACCGATCTCCATTCGTGGGAGAGGTTTAGCAATATCCGTAGGACTTCTTTTATACCACCGTTGAGTCATGACATATAATTATGCGTGATAAAGGGTACGAACGTCCCACTAATGTTGGAGGGATAAGCCTCAGCATCATCGCTAACCAAATCTACGTGCAGCCATACATATCATACATCGCTTCCCAAGAACGAAAGCATGCATGCCATCCATAACCATTTACAACCCATTCATGGTCTAACCTACGGTTCATGATCCGAAACAGTCTTCCTCCCAAATCTGAACCTTCATCGCCAGTCATGTCTCATAATGATAACATCACCCTGCCCAAGGAACAAACTGGCCCAACTCCTACCTTAACAATAGCTCACCCTCCATCTCCTGGGTCAGAATTCATCGCCATTATTATCCAGTTTCTAAGCTCAGATCAATTCCAAAACATCATTTGGGAACTGATTCAGATAAGTGTGCAGGCATCCATCAAGCAGGCCTTAGTAAACCAAAACTCCAACCAAGTCATGCAATCTTCGAGTGTGACACCCACAGCCGCGACTACCCTACAAGGGTCATCCATCCTCCAAACCAGCAACCAGGTTATTCAATCTCTGGGTATGACACCTAATGGTGAAACACTCTTGCAATCACTACCATCTGCTTACCCCGGGTAAAAGGAAGGAGCTTAGAGTCCAGTTCCTCCATCATTCTCTGGCATCTCGCCTCCAACGTTGGTCACTCTATCATAATTTATGTTATCCAAAGCCCCGATGCCTCCTTAATACAACCAAGTCATGCAACCTCTAAGCATGACACCCAAAGTTAAAGCCTTCTTGTTTCAGTTGGTGAATGCTGACTATGATCAGAAAAAGAAGGAGCCCAAATAGAGGGAGATCAGGTCTTCCAAAACCCTGAATCATGCGTGTCCCCATCTTAAATCATGACGGGCCATAAGACCTCTCAACAGTTAGCACCAGCTGCCATTATTTAGCTAAGCAGCGGTCTTACAGTTAGCATAAGTCCATGGACACTGCCACTTAATGTAATCTTCACCGAATTGAGGGAAGCTGGCCTTCTTAAATCCCTTCGTTAATACAGACCTCCTACGAGAGAGGAGAGAAAAAGCATTTATGGATATCACATTCTATTAGGTCACCACACTAATGAATGTAGGACTTTGGTTCGTGCCATCCAACGCTTGGTATGGGATAGAAAGATTGTTGAACCCAAATGATCATCTAGCACTATGAACTGCCCCTTGCTAGAGTTTGGCAACCAGATAAAAACGACCAATCCTAGCTTGCCTAAACAAGGAAATAGGCCATATGAACTCATCAAGGCCATCTATTCCAAGGGCAAAGAAAAATCATTCTCCGACGATGTGGACGAGGGGTCAATCAATAAACAGGCCAAGGAGGTCATGGCCACCCTGATCAAAGCCATGACAGTTTTAGCAAAGAAGCATGGTCAAAGTAAAGCAAAGAACCCGATATCAAGGCTATGAGGCAGTTCACCGAGGTCCTCATCGGGGAGTCGAGTTAGGTGAGAGGCACCTTACCTAGTACTAAGGAGAATGAGACTCAGCTCGCCACCGACATTAACACTGAAGACCCTCCGCCTGTGGAGGATGAAAAGCCTTGATTTGTAATCTTTAGATCTCCTTATGCTTTCAGTTTGAACAATTTCATGTTTGAAACTTTCAACTCTATGAGCAACTTCTATTTATTTTGTGTGCGTCACATTTTGAACCATTTGATCCACGCATTCATATGAGCATACGCATGATGTTTTCAGTAGCCAAGATACTTCGTTTCATGAAATTAATTTGAGTACAATTGGAATTTCTCAAGTGGTATCCATTTCCAATAATTCAACTCTTGTTAAAAAATGAGAGATAATAAAGTGCTTAAAGATCGCGATAACGCTTTCGCCTAGTAATGACCAAAATCGACAATCATCAAGAAAGAAGTTTGGTCTCGCATGGAATTAACTCAACAATCTCACAACTTTTGTGCAAACCTATTAAAGAAGTTCAGCTTGTTTCATGGAATGAAAAATCAAGGCGTACATTTTTAGCCCACCCATTTCCCACCCTCAACCCTTCTCTCACGCATTGCCCAAAACTTCCCTACTCTTTGGACATTCTCAGCATGGGGCCAAATAAGATTGACAAACTTTAGCCTTCATCAAAATAAACACAGCCATATCATCACAGCTTCAGGGAAAGATAAACTTACAGCCAAGAAAATGACCAAACTCACAGAGAGACATATCTTCACCCAGCACGAATTAACTCACCGCAAGCACCTCAAGCAAACCAGCTAAATGAGCTACCATTCGCACCTTTTAAATGCACCAAGCAAAAGTCCCCCAAACCAAACGTCACTTGGCTTATGGAAATAAGATACAATTGAAACCCTCTGCCACCGATACAAGGGGCAAATCCAAGCATTACCAAGGAGGACCGTACAAACCACAGACTAAAGGAGTAATCAGAAGAGCAATAGAACCAATCAAGGTGACACTTTTTAAACACCAAAACTCCCATAAACTAAGCTCCTTGTAATGTGGTCGATCAAAATCGAAGTAGGATCACCCAATGTAATTTTGAAGGTTAGAATGAGCCGAGTAATCCAGTGTGATGGCCGAACGAATGCTAAAAGCCTTTAAGAATCTGCAGAGGCACGACCGAAGGCATAATAGTAAGTCACGTACTTGATACCATCGCCAAGAGTTATAGACTCGGGATTAAGGCATCTAGAATCTTCCAACACCGACATCAAGAAAAAGTTCAGATCAAATTGGGAAAACCATCGTGTGGCAAAAAAAACGTACCGAATGAACGTGGCAATCAAAGTCATAAGCAGGGGCGAGAGTTATTTCATCAGCCAGGACAGGCTTAAGCGTTATCTTATCTAAACAAAAGAAATAAATCAAAAAAGCGGCACAACAAAAAAATAAATGTGATAATCACCCACCTTTTGGTCTTTTACTGATCGGGCAAAAATTAGGGTGACACTCGATGGTCGGTATTCTACAAACTGGTCATGCAAAAATTAGGGGTTAAGTCAAAATTTTCCGCTGGACTAAAAACCTAAAAAGCGATGTTTAGAAAAAAAATTAGGGCATGAGAGAAAAAAGTGAGATGTTAACCTGAAAATCTAAAGACTGGCCAACACCAAGAGTTTGATTAATGGAAATGGTTACCAACATCTTGTACTCAAATTAAATTTATTCAATAAAAGTGTCTTTCGCACTAAAATCTCTATGCTTCTGATTGTATGAATGCCTAGCGACCAAGGGAAGGAAACATCACAAGTAAGCTTAATTGAAGATACTCCGAGCTTATCAGTGATTCAATTCAAATATCTGAATAGACTGAAAACATCCAGGTCTATGCAAAAGTTAGAATAAGTCTGCTGGATTGAAAACCCGAAAAGAGCGGTCCATGCAAAAATTAAGACAAGACTCGATAGATTGAAAACCCCTAGGGGCAGTCTATGCAAAAGTTAGAGTAAAAAAGATAAGAAAAAAATAATAAATAATAAAAAGGAATAAAAGAAAGCAAAAGAGAAGTCCGAATCTGTAAATCTGGAAATGAAACCGCCGGCGACGTGGGTCAAGCCGCTGCTGGCATAATGCTTCCCTTGCAAATTTTAGACATGTTCCGGCCATTTCAAACATGTGCAAAACCTATAAAAACCCTGTACTCTGTTCCCAAGCATATTTCAAGCCCAAAATCCAAGTTTTATTCAAACTAAAGCCCGAAGGCACACAAGTTGTTTGAACATCCAAGCCTAAGCCTAAACAAATCAAATCCAAATCACCCAAAGTCAAAACCATAAACCAAAACTCAAGTTCAAAACAACTAAACCAAACCAAGATCCTAATATAACAGAGGTAATAAATCCAACAAGAAAAGAATAAAATCTAAGACAACCCACCTCCATCAGTCGGCCGAGATGAAAACTCTGTGTCGTCTATAGAATAGTGGTTGGTAACATCTTCATCCTCCTCTTCCATCCTACCCTCGATCAATGAAAGACTCCATGAACCCGTAGTCTTGGTGGTAGGGCATGGACCAGCTATTTTCTTCTTCCCTTTTCGGTTAGCCTCGGGTTGAGGGGTGCAATCCAGGTTGAACTTACTCCTCCTCTCATGAATGGTGGCATCCAATTATTTCTCTAATTCTCCAACCCAATGCCGGAGTTCCTGGTTTGCGGCCACCTCTTCCCGATACATTGCCTGGGCCCGGTCAACATCAGACAGAGACATTGCCATAAATTCCTGAAAATAAAACAACGATAACCGCATCATTCATAATATTCATAGATGCACCTTTTACTATTAAAACATAATGTGAACACATAGGTACCTTAGCAAACAGAGTCTAAGAAACCAGGTATCTCTAAGGGCAAAGGAGTTCCCCGCTATCCGCTCTACTTCCCCACGTGTAACCTATAAAATCTAAAAAAGGAATAATCAAGTGAATTATCTTGAAAAGGAGGATCTCATGAGTGTTCTTAGGAATCTTACATGTGTGGTTCTAGGAGGCGTGAATTCTAGTGAGTGGGTGCTTAGAGAAATCTCCCTAATCTGGAAGTCACCACTAGGGCCTAAAAGTATGAAGGACTTCTCCAAGGCTGTCGAGAGGCACCTTAACACTACCATACCTGCCCCGATCTCATACCCCGCTCAACTCAGGTCAGCTCCTCTTATTAGAAGGTGCTTAAAAACATAACAAAAGCAAAAGCAGGTATAAGTATAAGTGTTGAGTCATAAAAAAATGTAGAAAGATTGCGATGTTTACCTCAGAGGAATAATATCCCTCATGAATCGGTATCTCCTCGGCACCACTACCGCCATTGTCATCATCCATCTCATCATCGTCATCTTCTTCGTCCCCCTCGCTACTCTCACCCTCACTAATCACCTCACCAGGGGCCCTCGATTCCCTTTTCTTATTATGGAACATGATCATATCGTCGGCATAGATATAGGGGCAAAGGGGGAGCAACTGCAATGTAAAGTCACCATAAACACCGGGGACACTCGCAACCACCTGACCATTTCCTTCAATAAAGTTAGCCTTATCCACCTTATCAGTAATGGCCAAGTGTGGCCACCACAAGCCAGTCAGGAGAGCCAGAGGCACTGGCCTGACAGGGGGGACAAGACATCCCTCCACCTGCGCACTCTCTCAACCAAGTACCACTTCAGAGATAAGGGACACTCGATCACAAATCGCCTATTATCCACATCCTCCTTCATTTTGTGAACAGCTGCCAATTATGAACAGCCGCCAAGTTAGACACTTCCTTGAAAGGGTCCCATTTCACCTCCACATACCAACCAGAACAACCAATGTAAGTATAGTCAATGATATACATTTATACTAATAGTTTGTTCAAATTTTAGACAGGATCAAAAGACCACTTACCGCGCCTATTTTCAAATGCTGCAAATCTTCCACCTACAGAAGCCCCTGATGATCCCACACCAACGAGCAAGAAAGTGAGCGTCGGCCAGTACCTCTGTCAAGAAGGCCACTACAGGAAGGATCTTATGCTCAAAAGCCCATGCCTATACAACCAAAAAGTCCATTAGTTCAAGTTGGCAAAGAAAGCAATCAAAGGGTCAAAAATGCTAAGAGTGCTAAAAAATTGAAAATGACGAGATAGCATCATATCTAAACGAGTAGATGGCCCAATCAAAGGACCTTATCCTTCTTCCTGGCTCCGATGTCCAAACTATGATATATCTGGATGAGAATGGCCCTTGGCCAATTTTTCTCTTGGATCGTTGCTACATCCTTGATCGCAGAAATTAGTCCATAATTCACCTTACTACTAGAGACCAGAAAGAAAGCACTGTCAGTAGTGAAATGTTAAAGGAATGGACGCAGACCTCCCTCTGCAGCTCGAGCACCACCTTCTTCTTCTTCCAAAACTTGCTTAACTCCCCATATGACTCTGACTTGGGCTTGATCCCATATAGTTCGGCCACCTGTTTCACCATGGGTCCTCGAACATGGTACGTTTCCATGTAGACATCAAAGTGAATGACCTCATTGGTCCAAGGCAGCCCAGTTATAGCCACAATATCCGATGGGGTGATTGTAACCTCACCAATTAGAAGATGGAATGTGTTGGTGGTTTCCGACCACCTCTCAGTCAATGCCATGAGAGCTGAGTACGATAGTTTAGGCATTATGATCGGAAAAATCCGGACTAAAGCCCCAAAACCTATCGCATCAATGGCGGCTCATAGTGTGGGGTCATGCTTATTTATCACCTTCCACCACTTGTCCATGGTTCCCATTCCCCCAGTACATGTGACAGAATGGCGCTATAAAAGATAAGAAAATCAGAAATAGACATATGAGTTCTTCGATTTTTCCTAAAACTTCTTTTTTATCTGATGGAAGGCTGTTAATGTTGCTTTTGTAAGCATTGATGTCGTCGGTCACATCGGCCATACCGCCAGCGGTATGAATGATGTCGCGAATGACATCGATGTAAACAACAGTGACATGGCAAGAAATCCATGCCTTTCCATAAGGCCCAATATCGTTGGCGTCCGATGCCATTGGCGGCATCAACACCTGCGGGCAGAACTTAGTTTTGCCCCAAAATCACATCATATCGCACTAAAATCATCGAAAATGTAATTAACAAAAATTGAAGCACGAAATCAAGTCAAAACAACCTTATAGCATGCATTATAAATTTTATACGCTCCTATTTTTGTTTCTTAAAACATTACAATGATAGAATTTTGAGTTTATAACCGAAACCACAAAATTAAGTTATTGAGTTTTTGTAGGATTACCTGGGTGTAGGAGAGATGATCTGCTTTTTCTGAGATAAGGTTGGTGATAAGCGTGGTTATCTTGTAACCATACACGCTCTCGGATTCCTTTATACCATAACCGACGAAAACAGTGCAAATTTTCAGCCCCGAGATAGAAGAATTGGGCAAATCATCCCTAGCCTTGGCAGTTGATTTTCCTTTAAGAGCCTTAGAAATCCTCTTCATGGTTGGAATTGAAAGGAGAGCAAAGGATTTGATTTTTGTTAAAGAAAGAAAGTAGAGAGGGGTTACGATTTCTGTGTGCACAAAATGAAGAAAGAGAAAGAGTTTTACTCTTTTAAAACCTTGTGCGGAATTTGAGGAGTTTTAATTTATCTAAAACTACTCATCCATGCCACCGACGGCATCAGCTCGAACCGCCAACGACATCAGTCATGCCGCCGGCATCACCTTCCCCATTTTGAATTTTGAATTTCTTTTACCAGTCAAATATACCACGGGGCACTCCAAACTGCCAGCGGCATCAGCCAAGCCGCCGGCGACATCAATATTTCCCTCTACATCCCTCAGCAAATCCAGTGGAATCCCGGCTCCAGCCCCGGTATCCCAGGACTTTTGAAAACCTTATACTTTCAATTATTATGTTTTTACTATTGATCATAGGGGTAAAAAAAATTTTGTTTCACAAAGTCGATCAAGCAGTAAAAACGTCATTTAAAAATCTATCTAATCTGTTTCTCATACTACTCCTTGCAGGTACAACCACAGCTACAAACCCAATATTCTCGTTCACTATACCAATCGGAGATTACGGCATGACCCTATACATATCGGTCTCCGGATTCATTCCTTGGAATATCATTAGAGATTACAGAATGACCCTGTACATTTTGATCTTCAAGTTCACCCTTGGAATGCCAACTGAAGGTCTCGGCATGACCCCATACATGTCGCCTTTGGGTTCACCCCTCCGAGATCGCAGCATGACCCTATACATGCCGCTTTTGGTTTCAACTGTCGTTCTATCATCCAAGACTTCTAAAACCCTTGTAATTTTTATTATTACATTTTTACTATTATTGAATCGATCAAGCAGTAAAAACGTCATTTAAGAATCGATCTAATCTTTTACTTGTCACTTATTCCAGGAACTACACTCCACCAAATCTACAAAGCATAAGCCCAACCAAGGGGCAACCTCTCTACTAAATATATGTCCTACCAAGGGGAAACCAATCTACAAAGCATAAGTCCGACCAAGGGGTAACCAATCAACAAAGCATAAGTCCAACCAAGGGGAAACCTCTCCGCGAAGCTCAAGTCCGACCAAGGGGCAACCAATCCATAAAGCATAAGTCAACCAAAGGGCAACCTCTCCACAAAGAATAAGTTCAGCCAAGGGGCAACCAATCTACAAAGCATAAGTCTGACCAAAGGGTAACCAATCCATAAAGTATAAGTCCGGCCAAGGGGCAACCTCTCCACAAAGCATGAGTCCAATCAAGGGACAACCAATCCACAAAGCATAAGTCCGACCAAGGGACAACCTCTTCGTGAAGCATAAGTCCAAAGCTTAAGTCTGACCAAGGTGCAACCAATCCACAAAGCATAAGTCCGACTAAGGGGCAACCAATCCATAAAGCATAAGTCCGACCAAGGGGCAACCTCTCCACAAAGCATAAGTCCGACCAAGGGGCAACCAATCCATAAAGCATAAGTCCGACCAAGGGGCAACCTCTCCACAAAGCATAAGTCCAACCAAGGGGCAACCAATCCATAAAGCATAAGTCAGACCAAGGGGCAACCTCTATCTACCAAGCTCAAGCCTGACTAAGGGGCAACTCGACCGCAAAGCTCAAGCCCGACCAAGAGGTAAACCGGTCATCCTTCAGGTATCATTTCTAACCCTTGCTCTTCTGGAAGATCATACTGATATATGGCAGCAGTGATCCCCAGAGGGGCAGCCTGTGAGCACGGGATTTTATAGTCCCTCTCGCGAGACGATGATGATGTATATTTGAATTTTAATTCTCATTAAAAATTCATTTCAAATTTTTATTAACGTTTGTATTCAGTTCAGCGTATCCGACTAGGCGTCCGATGGAAGCTCGAACTGATGATTCTCACCCAAAATACCCTAAAATATCTCAAATATATCAAAGTGGCTTTAAAAAAGTAAAAAAAACAGCTTTTGACCCATTTTCCCCCTTTTTTCAGCTTTTTCAAGCAGTGGACCCCGTTTGGCAGTCTGCCAGCAGGGGCCTGAAGCCGCAAGCGGCATTACCATACCGCTAAAGACTTCACTCAGATCATCGATGGCCTGAGCCATGCCGCCAGCGGTATGAGCCCTTTCGGGCAGTCTGCACCTTTTTTCCTGTTGACTAAGTTTTTTGCCATTTCGGTGAAAATTTTGTCAAACTTGCCCAGATTCATTTCCAGCTCTATAAAAGATCCCATTTTGGGTTAGAACAGAGGAATCTTGGCTGAAATTTGGATTGAGAGCTTTAGGAGAGATACAGGGAGGGTTTTAGTCAGAGAAAGTAGAGAAAAGGTAAGAAAAGTGTTCTTGGATCATATTTTCTTGGTTTTTCTTCTCCTAATCTCTTAGGAAGACATTTAAACTAGTAGAAATCCTAAGTTAAAATCAATCTAATAGGATTTTTAGAGACAAACATTGTTTAATCTTCAAATCACTACCCAAATCAACATTCGAGTTTCCCGGAGGTGTCATTTAGATTACGAAGAGGTGGATTCCCGAACCCGAGGTAAATTCCTGACTCTCTTGAGCTCTTTAGCATTATTTATTGCTATTGTGCTATTTGGTGTTTTGGGTTTATTTTTGGATTTTCGGACATTTCAGACCTTCCGAATCTATTTCTATAGATTTCAAAACCATCGCGGTATCACCCATGCTGTCGGCTGCTCCACTGTTATCACCGGTATATAAAGCCACCAGCGGCCTTACTCAGGCCACCGGCGATATCACCCATGCCACCAGCGGAATGAGTTTCTAGGCAACAGCCCCGTTGTTGCCGCTTTAACCTAGTTTTCTCATTTTCCATATTTTGCATGCATAGTATCATGACTAGAAACCAGAATTCTTCGAAAATGGTCCAAACCCCATAACAAAATTCCTTGACGGAACCCCACCAGGGGCACTGCCCCTTGGACCCCATGAGGGGCTACCGCCTCTCGACCCATCGAGGGCACTGCATCTTGGACCTCGCCACATATGGCGCTACCCTCAGGGCTGCCGCCCCAGGACCCCACCGCTAAGGACGCTGATTTATGTGATATACCTCGTATAATGTGTCGTATCTGTGCTAACTATTTTTTACAGGTAGATTTAGGTTAGATGAATGTTAGGCCTTCAGGTATTTTATTTATCGCATAAAAAATGTGTAGGTTTTGAAAAGCCTTGTAATAATTTTAATTTCTGCATTTATTTTTGGATGACTATAATAATTTATTTATTGTTTTGATTGCTTGATAAACATGAAAACAACATATAAAACTATAAACACAATAAATAGGGTGGATTAAAACCGATTAAGAAAGAATTAAACCTTTTAACTTGACTAATGTAAAATAGATAACATCATCTGAACTTAGAATCTCTGTTTTAAGGTATGGTCTAACCACCAGGTGGGAATATCATACCAAAATTCCTAATGGAGCTTAATCGGATGGTGACTCTATTTTAAAATATGGGATTTCAAGTCTCGTATCCATTAACAAGCAATTTGGACTTAAATTCAACATCAACATCAATCAATCCATCTTTTTATTATGCTAAAATGAGGATCAATCAGCTTACTTTATAACTCCTGTTACATTTCCACCCCCTATGCTATGCATCTCACACGGTCCTTATGAGCGGGAAAAAGGTCATCCGTTCACAGAGAATGCCTGTTGTTAGCTTATGAAGACGGCGTTAATGCTCACCTTGGTTTCTATCGATAAGTCTTTAGCCACTTTTAACCCTTTACCTGGAGCTACCATAAGTACTTTTTGTTCTCTTATTAGCTCTATTACAAGGCTATCTTCATCTCTACCCAGACTTGCATTGTTTCGACCTTCGTTCTTGTCCTTATTAATTGACTCTGCCTCCCTCTTGAGAGCAGCTACGTACGCTTTATGTGCCTTAGATAGGTTTCCTATTGCCACTTCCATCCCCTTTTTAGTTGGTATTTATAGTACCAAGTAGATGGGAGAAATTAAGGCAAATAATTCACAGAGGAATGGGCGTCTCAATATGATGTTAAAGCCGACTGAGATCTCGAAAATGGTGAAGCCCACTTTCGCTCTATAGACATGCTCTTTGTCTTCAATTTCTAATTCTAATTTCACCTCACCTAGGGACATTATGGAGTGCTCGCTAAAGTTTAAGAGGGTCACGTATCTCGGCTAGACCCTTCTGTGATATACATTCAGTTGATCAAATGCTAATTTTGCTATTAAGTTGACTGAACTCCCAGTGTCTACCAGCACCCGATATACTTTATATCCTTCCACTACCACCTCAATCATAAGTGGGTCAGTGTTTGGTTTTATCACCATAGTGGCTTTTCTATAAATTTTATTAGCTTTTGAGTTATCTCCGAACTCTCATAATTGATTACCGAGGTGTCGGACCCTCTTTCAAGCTAGTTCTCTTTCTATGCCTTCATTCATTACCAGTACTTTCTTTTCTTTGCCAGCCCATTGCTTTTTAGCCGGTCTATTCTTGAAGTCATCTGAGTTAGTCTTCTTTCTATCTTGTTTCCTAATTACCCACTTAACAAACTGGTTAAACTTACCAGCTTTGATTAAGAGGTTTGCTTCTTCTGCCAAGGCCCAACAGTCATTAATATGATGTCCTTTGGCTTTATGGAACTCACAATACTTATCCTAGTCTTTGCCAACTATTTTCCCCTCTAGAACATTGGGAAACCTCACATTTCTTCTTTCTAGTCCATTCTCGATTACCACTAAAATCTTACTTAGAGTAGTGTGCAACTGTAGCTTACATTCCTCATACCGGCTAAATCAACTCGAACCTCTACCTCCTCCGCCTCTACTTTTCTTGTTGAGCCTATCGTCCTACCTAGAGTAGTCCCTATCATCCGGGTTTCTTTTATTTAATTGAGTGATTTTATCTACCTCGATTAAGTTTTGGGCCATTCCGATCATTTGCATGTATTTGGTTGGCCTATGGACTATAAGTTCTTGTTTGAGTCTTTCATCTTATAAATCAAGATCAGCGATGCATACACAGGCTTTATTGAACCTTTCCAGGTAATCTCTTAGTGATTCGTCTGACTTCTGGATCATGTTGTGCAAATTTCGGCTAACATAGCCAAGCCTTGCCGATCCTAGGAAGTGTTTCATATATATCCCCGATAACTGCTCAAAGTCTCTGATTGAATTTGGAGGTAGCCAGAGGAACTAGTTCTAGGCCATTCCGCCTAAGGTGCTAGAGAAATACCTGCATCTGTATGCATCCGGGGCATTGATTAGGTCCATCCTATCATAATACTCACTCAGATGTGCTTTGGGGTTTTATTTCCTATAATACTTGTCAATTATAGGTGGGATGACATAGTTTGGTAGCTTTTGTGCGAAAATACTCTTTTTAAATGTAGAGATATTCTTCTCATTTATGGGTTCTTAGTAGGAGATGGCGTACTTCTTCAGCCTTCTTTTGAATTTTGAATCACTATTCGAGTCAGATTCTATTGATGAGGAGGATGAGGATGGAGATCCATGCTTCTTGCTTCTCTTCGTACTTTTCCCTTTCAATGTTCGATGAGTCTGCTTCTTTGACTCAGTCGCAATGGTGATCAAGTCAATATGTATACTCCGTATTTGAGCCAGCGTTCCATTCTGAGTTCCATCAATTCTGGATGGCATAGGGAGATCATGTTGTATCATCATAGTAATGCCTTGTAGGAGCACCACCTATTCTGCATCTAGTGGTGTGGACCCATCAGCATTTTCTAGTGTGGGTACTGGTACCATTCCAGTTAGTCGTGATAGGCCCAATTGCTTTAGTCTTTCTATCACTAGAGGCACCAATGTCTATATTTCAGGAACGGAGTTGAACTGAGGGAGAAGGTTCTTTTGGGCACTTAGCTCGGTTGGAATTAGGGCGTCGAAATCCAGCTCTTCAGACTCGCCCAGTTGGCCTAATGATACATAGTGCTCGAAGGCAGATTTAAGCATCTGCTTATATTCTTCGGAGTTAAGTGCTGCTTTCCAAGCAATCTCCATGAATGGGCTTAATGACCTCTAGGAGGAATTTTCTCCAGGAACGGGGTTGGCAGGCGTGATTAAGGTGTTATAAACAGTATTGGTCATTTTGATACCCTATTGGGTATGGTCGCCGACGTCGACAGGTGATCCGCCGACTTTCTGGGACATGTTGGTAGCGTAAGACTGGATTCTGAGAGGATTTTTTATTCTTTGAGGAACTAAAATTCTCGCCTGAGCAAGTAAGTTTAGTCCACGCTCAACGCATAACTGAAAATATAGTATCAAATTACCGATATTTCAGAATATGCTCTCTTCTCATAGCTCTGATCCACGAATAATGGACCTATAAAATAGACACGAACTTGGGAGCGATCAGTGGTTGCCCTTTGGGACCCTCCGATGTCTAAGTCAGAAAAAGGGTTGCAATAAAACGTAGGGGGAGCGTTTGAGTTAGCGATTATGTGTACCTTTGATCCTGACCTAAAGGGCTTTATATAGTGTTTAGATTGACCTAATTAGTGATTAGGAATCATTGTCTGATTAGGAATGAATATAAGAATAATCCTTATTTAACATAGGGTTACTGCTTATATTATCGTGAGAGTTTATTTCAATGAAAGATCCTATTTAGTCTTTACTTCCTTTGTATGAGGATCTTTTCTATTTATGTGTTATGGAAAGGAATAGCCTTCCTATTTAGCTTAAATTCAGGAGGACATAGGCATTTAACATGGAACCTTCTAGCAGATTCTATCTGTGTTAAGGCGAGGCGGGCTCTACTTTGAGCCGATTGTTGACCGGCTCAGGATCTTATCTCAATAAATGACGGCTAGAATATTGTGTGAGTCGGTCTTGAGAAGCTGAGGGGTCCGTTGCTTGAGAATAAGACCACTCGGTCCAGGTTAACCCGATTTCGTTGTCCGGGACGAGCAAATATATTTTGCTAGATTATCAGGGTTTGAGTTCAACACTTCAAAAGTCGTATTTATAAAAAAAATGAATATACCGCTATAATTTTGTTCTGAAATATTTAGTTTTCAATTACATATTTTTTAATGGCATCATTTAGTTTTGGACACTTATCACCTTTTTTCTCATTTTCATTTTCATGACAAAAACTAAATGACGACAGTGAAAAAGATACACAATTGAGAACATACTTTTAATAATTGTGTAGTTTTCATTTATTTTTATTTCTACCGATATGTTTTACAAAGTAAACGAAAGAAAATAGAAACGTTTGGGGTTTGGACTTGAGGATGAGAACTTTTTTTTTTGGATAAAATTGGATTTTGTTATGACATAAATAGATAATAATAGTATTATGAAATTGAACAATGCACTTTTTTCAATCTCCACCATAGTTGTGAGAACCGGACCGGACCCGCCAATTAGATCCGGTTCGATTGAAACCGGAGGCAGGGCCGGTCGGTTCTTTTATGATTTTAAATCTTATTAAAAATTGGTCAGTGGTATGTTGAACTGGCTGGACAGATAAAAAATCGACTCGTTCAATGCTAAAGGTGTTTGAAAAAATGAAAATAATTTGATTTGAAGACTTTCCATATGCTCATTTAATTCCCAATCACCTCTAAATATGTGTACTAATTACTGTTGTTTTTGAAATTGGTAAAGCAACATTACTCTCCATTGGAAATGGAAAAATAACAACGGATTTTTTGAACTTCTAATAATTAATACTATTCAAAATGAAGTTTAAATTTTAAAAGTATTTGCATTTCTAATTATTTATTGCTACTATCTCGTCATTATTTTAATTTTTTATAAATAAATTTAATTTTAATATTTAAAATTAATTTGAATCAAGCTTTTAATTATTTACCTAAAACTTATATTACATATATTTATGTTTTAATTCAATGGTGAAGTCCACTTTCGCTATGTAGACATGTTCTTTGTCTCTAATTTCTACTTCTAATTTCACCTCACCTAGGGACACTATAGAGTGCTTGCTAAGGTTTGAGAGGGTCGCGTATCTCGGCTGGACCCTTCTGAGATATACTTTCAATTGCTCAAATGCTGATTTTGCTATTAAGTTGACTGAACTCCCAGTGTCTACTAGCACCCCATATACTTCATATCCATCCACTACCACCTCGATCACAAGCGGGTCAGTGTTTGGTTTTGTCACCATAGTGGCTTTTTCTGTAAATTTTTTTAGCTTCCGAGTTATCTCTGAACTCTCGTAATTGATTACCGAGGTGTCGGGCCCTCTTTCAAGCCGGTTCTCTTTCTGTGCCTCTGTTTATTACCAGTACTTTCTTTTCTTTGCCAACCCATTGCTTTTCAGCCGGTCTATCCTCGGAGTCGTCTGAGTCGCTCTTCTTTCTGTCTTGTTTCCTAATTACCCCCTTAACAAAATGGTTGAACTTACTAGCTTTGATTAAGAGGTTTACTTCTTCTGCCAAGGCCTGACAGTCATTGGTATGATGTCCTTTAGCTTTATGGAACTCACAATACTTATCATAGTCTTTGCTAACTTTTCTCCCCTTTGGAACATTAGGAAACCTCACATTTCTTGTTTCTGGTCCATTCTCAATTGTCACTAAAATATTACTTAGAGTAGTGTTCAATTGTGGCTTACCATCCTCATGCTGGCTGAACCGACTCAAACCTCTGCCTCCTTCATCTCTACTTTTCTTGTTGAGCCTATCATCCCGTCTAAAGTAGTCCCTATCATCCGGGTTTCTTTTATTTGACTGAGTAATTCTGTCTACCTCGATTAAGTTTTGGGCCATTCCGATCATTTGCGTGTATTAGGTTGGCCTACGGACTATAAGTTCTTGTTTGAGTCTTTCATCCCATAAATCAAGATCAGTGATGCATACACAGGCTTCATTGAACCTTTCCAGGTAATCTCTTAGTGATTCGTCTGACTTCTGGATCATGTTGTGCAAATTTCGGCTAACATAGCCGGGCCTTATCGATCCTCGGAAGTGTTTCATGAATATCCCCAATAACCACTCAAAGTCTCTGATTGAATTTAGGGGTAGCCGAAGGAACTAGTTCTTGATCGTTCTGCTCAAGGTGCTAGAGAAATACCTGCATCTGTATGCATCCGGGGCATTGATTAGGTCCATCCGATCGTAGTACTCACTCAAATGTGCTTTGGGGTTTTCTTTCCTATAATACTTGTCAATTATGGGTGGGATAACATAGTTTGGCAGCTTTTGTGCCAAAATACTTTTTTTGAACATAGAGATATTCTTCTCATTGAGGGGTTCTTAGTTGGAGATGGCGTACTTCTTCAGCCTTCTTTTGAATTTTGAATCACTATTCGAGTTAGATTCTGTTGATGAGGAGGATGAGGATGGAGATCCATGCTTCTTGCTTCTCTTCGTACTTTTCCCTTTCAATGTTCAAAGAGTCTGCTACTCTGACTCATTCGCAACGTGATCGAGTTGAGCTAGTGTTCCATTCTGAGTTCTACCGATTCTGGATGGCATGGGGAGATCGTGTTGTATCATTATAGTAATGCCTTGTAGGAGCTCCACCTGTTCTACATCTAGCTGTGTGGACCCATCGGCATTTTCTAGTGTGGGTACTGGCATAATTCCAGTTGGTCGCGATAGGCCCGATTTCTTTAGTCTTTCGATTGCAAGAGGCATCAATGTCTATGTTTCAGGAATGGAGTTGAACTAAGGGAGTAGGTTCTTTTGGGCACCTGGCTCGGTTGGAATTAGGGCGTCAAAATTCGGCTCTTCAGACATGCCCAGCCGGCCTGATGATATATAGTGCTCGAAGGTAGATTTAAGCACTTGCTTATATTCTTCGAAGTTAAGTGCTGCTTTCCGAGCAATCTCCATGAACGGGCTTAATGACCTCTAGGAGGAATTTTCTCCTGGAACGGGGTTGGCAGGCCTGATTAGGGTGATGTAAATAGTATTGGCCATTTTGATACCCTATTGGGTGTGGTCGCCGACGTCGGCAGGTGATCCACCAACTTTCTGGGACATGTTGGTAGTGTAAGACTGGATTATGAGAGGATTTTTTGTTCTTTGATGAACTAAAATTCTCGCCTGAGCAAGTAAGTTTAGTCCACGCTCACCGCACAACTGAAAATATAGTGTCAAAATACCGATATTTTAGAATAGGCTCTCTTCTCACAGCTCTGATCCACGAATAACGAACCTATAAAATAGATAAGAACTTGGGGGTGATCAGTGGTTGCCCCGAGGGGACCCTCCGATACCTAAGTTAGAAAAAGGGTTGCAATATAACGTAGGGGGAGCGTTTGAGTTAGAGATTGTGTGTACCTTTGATCCTGACCTAAAGGGCTTTATATAGTGTTTAGATTGACCTAATTAGTGATTAGGAATCACTGTTTGATTAGGAATGAATATAAGAATAATCCTTATATAACATAGGATTACTGCTTATATTGTCGTGAGAGTTTATTTCGATGAAAGATCCTATTTAGTCTTTACTTCCTTTGTATGAGGATCTTTCCTATTTACGTGTTATGGAAAGGAATAGCCTTCCTATTTAGCTTAAATTCGACAGCAGGAGGACATAGGCATTTAACATGGAACCCTCTAGCAGATTCTATCCATGTTAAGGCGAGGCGAGCTCTACTTTAATTGAAAATTAAATATTTTATAACAAAATTATAGCTGTATATTTATTTCTTTTTTATAAATATGATTTTTGAAGTGTTGAACTCAAACCTGATAATCTTGCAAAATATATTTGCTCATTTCGGACATCGAAATCGGGTTAACCTGGATCGAGTGGTCTTATTCTCAAGCAACGAACCCCTCAGCTTCTCAAGACCGACTCACGCAATAGTCTAGCCGTCCTCTATTGAGACAAGATCCTGAGCCGGATGAGAACTTTTTTTTGGATAAAATTGGATTTTGTTATTACATAAATAGATAATAATAGTATTTTGAAACTGAACAATGCACTTTTTTCAATCTCCACCGTAGTTGTGAAAATCGGATCGGACCGGCTAAATGGACCCGATTCGACCAGAACTGAAGGCAGGTCCGGTCGATTCTTTCACGATTTTAAATCTTATTGAAAATCGATCAGTTGCATGTTGAATCGATTGGGCAAATAAAAAATCGATCAGTTCAATGCTAAACCGGTTTGAAAAAATGAAATTAATTTGGTTTGAAGACTTTCCATATTCTCATTTAATTTTCAATCACCTCTAAATACGTGCACTAATTACTGCTATTTTTTAAATTGGTAAAGCAACTTTACATTTAATATTCTCGGTTCGAAATGGAAAAATAACAACGAAATTTTTGAACTTCCAATAATTAATACTTCCTTTATCTACTTTTTATTATTCATTTAATCAAATTATTAATATTAATAAAATATTTTATTAAATTATTAAAATAATTAAGTTATCCTTTTCATTTTTATGTGAATATTTTCTTTCTTCTTAATTATCAACTTATAATTTTTATTCATACATTATCTCTCTCATCATTGATACAAGGGTAAATTAGAAAAAAAAAAGGTAAAAGATGCATTGATAATATAAATTAATAACTAAAAAGAGAATTAAAAAATGAGCTAAAAAAACCATAAAAAGTAGATGGAGGGAGTACTATTCAAAATAAAGTTTCAATTTTAAAAGTATTTGCATTTCTAATTATTTATTGCTACTATCTCGTCATTATTTTAATTTTATATAAATAAATTTAATTTTAATATTTAAAATTAATTTGAATCAAGCTTTTAATTATTTACCTAAAATTTATATTACATATATTTATGTTTTAATTCAATTTATTGTGCTTAAAATTCCTAATTTTGTAAAGTTATTTCATAAATGTGTATTTCATATGTAATATAATTAAAATTTATTAATTTTTTTATCTAAATTATAGAATCCAGTTTAATCCAAACTAAATCCGGTTTAATCCAAAATTAGTGAACCTGTCCTTCCATCGATTCAGTGACCAGTCCAGGTCTGAAAGCCATGATCTCCACCATTTTGATATTTAGATGCTACTATTGGATGCTATTGTTGCTATTAATTAATTGGGTTTGATAATTTTTTTTGTATGTAAATAACTAAAAGCAGTATGAAAAAATTGCAAGTAAATACTTAAAACTAGTGTTAATATAAAAAAAGCCAAAAAAAACTGTTGAAAATATTCCCAAAATCCATTTGATGAATCACTTTTTAAAATCCATACAAATTGTTCAAAATGGAAAAAGAAAAAATCCTTCCAAATCAGAAAATATATAGTTGGATTCATATCTAGTCCTTTTGTTATAACTTCTATATTTATCCTTCCAAATGAGATTTGGATTAATGAAATTAAGGCTTTTTAGATCCTTTTAGATATCATGCTTCACTATACATAAGTATATCTTTAAACTGGATTTCAATATACAACTTTTCTATGCTACTATCTTCATTATAGTGAAAAACATGACTAGAATTTTGAAATTAGCAGTAGTGATGTTTTTATTTGTTCTTCTTGCTAATACTTATGTGTCAAGTTGTCGTCCCTTAGACAACAACGTAATTAATGACCAGATCAAGCTATCAGAAAGAAGTGTGTCGCAAAATTCTCCTTCCAAATCTTCACTTGAAATGTTTGGTATACACAACAAGATTAACCGTGTTTATGGGCATTCTTACAGAAAAATTCCCAGCGGACCTAATCATTTGCATAACCTTTGAATAGTGAAGATATGTTATACTCCCTCTGTTCCTTTATGTAAGTCATTTTACGATTTTCACCAATACCAATAAAAAATTAATTACACTATTAAAATGACAAATTTAGCTTTTACTAAAATTCTCTTTCTTCTTAACTACCAACGTATAATTCCAACAATTCATAATCTCTCTCATAATAAATGAAAGGGTAAATTAGAGAAAAAGTGATAAAAAATGCATTGATATTCTAAAATGATAAATAAAAAGGAACAAAATAAAAAAGCTAAAAAGACATTCAAAAAGGAATGGAGGGAGTATATATTGTTGAATAATGCATAGTTGTATGATGATAGAAATAATTAAAGCTTCAATCAAGTTTTTAACAAATATACGTATTTGGACCTGTTCAACTAGTAATTATGTTAATTATATTTTGAATATCATTTAGTTACAATTGTTATAATGCTATGATTCAACCGATCTATTTACATGTTCAACCATTGGTCGAAAAATGTATTTTCAGTTTTTGTGAATATTGAAATTATCAAATTGGCCAGATATATAGCTTTTTTTGTGGTTGAATCGATAAAACCAACTAATTTGGTTATAACAACATTAATGAAAACAAAATTGATTTACCTTTTTATGTTTTATTTATATTTTAGTGTTACTTGTTCTTTCTAATAATGCAAATGATAAAATGATAATTGATAAATAATAATGGGATAATAAATTGTTTAGGTAAATGTGCCGAGCTAACAATATTACTTAGTCGTTACGTTAGATGACAACATACCCTATATCTATTTCATAAACGTCACACTACAATCCTTTTCTGGTTATTATAAACACTAGCTATGGATAACGATATTCTCATGTAAAACACGTAGAAATGTTAATCATCGTATTGGTTAACAAAACCTGAATTCTCCCCTGCTCCAGTGGGGCAAACATGCTCAACGCATGCGCTTTATTATGAAAAGGACACTAACATACACTAAAAAAAATAAGCTTTGAGGACAAAAGTTGAGGGACAACTTATTTATGTGGTCTTCGATTGTAGCTTAAAATTAATATAGGAGATAATTTTAATTGTGGTACCAATTCCTTTTTTTTTTAGATTAGGAGACAACCTATTTCAAATAAAATAAAAAAACATATAATTATTTATTTTATAAGTAATTTGGGACAATCAGAATTCCAAATTTTCAATCTTTCCTTTCCCAGCCCTCTTCGTTCCGCCTTATCTGCTTCTAGGGCTGTGAGCGGACGACCTTTTTCGTAACACGAAAAATAAGCGCGGCGAAGGATTGATCCTCTATTTTAGAGGCGTGATAAAAAATATCGATTAAAAGTGATGTTTTAGTTAAATTTAAGTCCAATTTAGGTTAAAAAGATACCAGACCGAAATCTTGTATTTTAAGATAGAGTCGTCACCCTGTTTAGCTCTACCGGAAATTTGGGCACGATATTCTCACCGGGTGGTTAGACCGTACCTCAAAACAGAGATTCTGAGTTCGGATGATGTTACCTACTCTTCGTTTCAAAATCAAGTCATTTTCATTTTTTAGGTAAAAACGTCATCTCATTCTTATGCGATTTAAATCCCCTAGTTAGAGTTTTCAGTTAATAATATCCATACATCACACAGCGCATCATGCAGAAAGCAGTAAATAAAGTAGACAAATTACTTATTATAGGGCTTTACAAATTTCCGTACATTTTTCTAATGCGGTAAAATAAATACTAAGAGACCGAAATCGGGTCTCAACCGAACTTACCAACACCGAAACAACTCCAAATATAATACATTGCTCACAAATAATCATAAATGACACACAAATAATCACAAATAATGCATTAATAAATAAAGGCAGAAAATAAAATTTTATTATGGAGAGAAACATTTTTTGGGGAATTTTTAGAGTTAAAAACACATTTTTAGCAATTTAAGGCAATTTAATCAATTAAATAATAAATAAATTAATTTGGACAGATTAAAAATTAAATAAAATGTTTCCGGCTTATTTATGATTTTTAGGAAATTTTTCGGGTGTTAAACGGGGTTAAAAATGCATTAAAACGATAAAACAAGGCCAAAAAACACAAAATAAAACATACAAGGACAATTTGGGCATTTTTTGCCCCTAGGCCGACTCAGCGAAGTGGCTGGATGCTTGAGTGACACGGCTGGCCGACTCACTGAGTCGGCCTGGGTGTCACTCAGGCGACCAACTGTCCAATGAAGTGGTCAGCCGGAAAAAATACTTAAGCGGGGGAAAATCAGCATTTTTCACCCGAAAACTCAAGATTATTGATGTTTTAAATCGTTTCCTCAATTATTTAAGTAGATTTGGACTTAAAACATCGAAATAACTTTGATTTTTTGACTCGGGGGTGAGAAACTCAAAAATACCGGTGAAAAGGTGGTTGGCCAATTGAGCGACAAGCAGGCCGATTGAGAGACGCGGCTGGCCGACTCGGCCAGCCGTGCCACTCAAGTGGCCTGCTGATCGCTGGAGCGGCCAGCCGAAATCTAGCCAGAAAATTACAAAAGGCCGAAAACAAAGGCCAAATGCCCAAAAACGCAGCAAAAAGCAAGAAATAACTTAAATAAATAGATTAGAACTCATAAATTACCTTTAGGTCGTGAACCTATCCTCGAGACCCGAATCAACCTTTGGTGAGATCTTTTGATGATTTTGTGATGAACACCGACGAATAGTGACGGATTTAGTGACAGAAATAGCAAGGGATTTAGTGATTTAATGAGAAAAAGTCCCTCAATCCTATTTAAATTCATTTTAACCTACGATTTCAACTTGATTTTAGTGTTTTAGACTGTTGGAAATTGGGGATTACTTGGATATTTTTGAAGTCGCGAAAACACTGTCAGATTGAAATATATTTGGCCGGTTTACCAAATTTTCAATCGGATAAAATCAGGATAGGAATCAAGAATAAGAATTTTATTTGTAGTGAAATTTCAACCGAATTTTTTTTGTGCTTTACTAATATCGTTTTGGTGAAATAAATAGCCAAAACGTCAACAGACATGCTGTTTGAGGTAGCAACCATGTCCAAAAGACACGTTTATTCCGAGATTCAGTTATGTCCAACAAACACACTGTTTCGATTAGAAATCCAACGGTAAAAACGGTAAATAAATAAGAAATATATTATATCAAATATTAATGATAAGTAGAAAAGTAGAAAATATATTATATCTAATATTAATGACGTGGATCCCACATCAATTATATAACAGCCGCATGCATAGTAACAGGCGGTCGATACATCAATTATTCAACAGATTTCAACATACAACTTTTCTATGCTACTATCTTCATTATAGTGAAAAACATGACTAGAATTTTGAAATTAGCAGTAGTGATGTTTTTATTTGTTCTTCTTGCTAATACTTATGTGTCAAGTTGTCGTCCCTTAGACAACAACGTAATTAATGACCAGATCAAGCTATCAGAAAGAAGTGTGTCGCAAAATTCTCCTTCCAAATCTTCACTTGAAATGTTTGGTATACACAACAAGATTAACCGTGTTTATGGGCATTCTTACAGAAAAATTCCCAGCGGACCTAATCATTTGCATAACCTTTGAATAGTGAAGATATGTCATATATATTATTCAATAATGCATTGTTGTATAACGACAGAAATAATTAAAGCTTCAATCAATTTTTTTTTAGTAAATGTACATATTCCTCATTTTTTATGTTTCCTTTTTTTCTTGTATTTCATTCATCTTGAATTTACGTATTGTCGTGAATCCTTAATGACTGTAAGGTCCAATTACTAATTAATCAGTGTCTATTCATAATTTAGTATATTAAAACGTTGTTGGAAATTGTCTATATATGCAAGTAAATTATAACAATAATAAAGAAAGCAGGGAGAGAATTTGAAAGAAACTTTTATTTCTTATATCTGAGGTATATTACAAATAAAGAAATTGAATTCCTATTTATAGAGAAATCTAACGGTAAAAACTGTAAATAAATAAAAAATATATTACATCAAATATTAATTGAGCAATACAAGCAGTATTATCTTCATATATTATCGTCGGATCTTCCTTAACCGTAACTTTTCCACATGCTTCTTGGATATGTTAGATTAATGATCTCAACCACACACATTCACGACTTGCCTCGTGAATTGCTATTAACTCCGCATGATTTGAGGAAGTAGCTGTAATTGTTTGTTTTGTCGATCACCAAGATATAGTTATTCCTCCATATGTGAATAAATAGCCCGTCTAAGATCGAGCTTTGTGTGGGTCGAATAAATAACCCGCATCCGCATATCCAACTAATTTAAGCTTAGACTCATATGAATAAAATAAGCCTAAATCCGTAGTTCCTCGAAGGTAGCGCATTATATGTTTAATTCCATTTCAATGTCGTCTTATAGGTGCAGTGTTGTATCTTGATAATAAATTAACAGAGAATGCAATGTCCGGTCTTGTGTTATTAGCAAGATACATCATAGCACCTATTGCGCTTAGATATGGTACTTCAGGACCAAGAATGTTTTCATTATTTTCTCTAGAACAAAAAAATCCTTTTTCACATCGAGTGATCGTACATCCATTGGGTTACTCAATGGATGTGCTTTGTCCATATTAAATCGTTTCAGGATCCTTTCTATGTAGTTTGATTGATGCACTAAAATTCATTTTTCAAGGTGCTCAATTTACAAACCAAGACACCATTTTGTCTTTCCAAGATCATCTCAAATTCTTTCTTTAAAGAATCAACTGCTTTTCGAATCTCTTCTGGAGTTCCAATAATATTCAAATCATCAACACAAATTGAGATGATAATAAAATTAGATCCTAATTTTCTTATTAAAACACATGGATAAATTGGATCAATTTTATATCCTTCTTTCAATAAATATTCCCTGAGACGGTTATATCACATGTGCCCAGATTGTTTTAATCCATATAAGGATCTTTGTAACTTTATCGAGTAAAGTTCTCATTTGCCATATTTTTTTGACAGCTTTAATCCTTCAGGGATTTTCATATAAATATCATTATCAAGCGAACCATAAAGGTAAGCTGTGACAACATCCATCAAGTGCATTTGTAAATTTTTTTGAACTGCAAAACTAATAAGATATCTAAAAATTATTACATCCACCACCGAAGAATATGTCTCCTCATAGTTTATTCCAGGTCTTTGGAAAAACCCTTGTGCAACTAATCTGGCTTTATATCTTATTATTTCATTTTTCTCATTTCTCTTTCTAATAAAAACCCATTTATTACCGACAGGTTTTACGTCCTATGGTGTTTGAACTACTAGTCTGAATACTTTGTGTTTTTCAAGAGAATTCAGCTATGCTTGAATTGCTTCTTTCCATGGTTGCCAATCATTTCTACTTTGGCAATCTTCTATAGATGTTGGCTCATAATCCACATTTTCATTTTCAATATTGATCACAACATTATATGAAAAAATATGGTCTATAACTATTTTATTGCGATTCCATCTTCTTTCAGTAATGATATAATTTATTTGAATTTCTTCTTTTTCAATAGCTTCAGGTAATTGCACTTCAGGTGCTTGCACTTCTTCTAGAAGTGTATTTATATTTATATACTCAATAGGAATATCTTCATTATTAATAACTCTCCTCCTTTTAGAATTTTTATTCTTTGAACCAATAGGTCGTCCACACTTCAGGCGTGTTAAAGTATTATACATAGGTTGTTCTTCAGGAATCTCAATACGAATTGGCGCATTTACTGCTGGTATATGAGATTTCATTACTCTTTTAGGATTAGCGAGTGCATCAGGAAATCGATTTGCTAAATTTTGAAGATGGATTATTCTCTGAACTTCTAGTTTATAATCATTTGATTAAGGATCCATATGAGAAAGTGATGAAACATTCCATATTATTTTCTTTTCCAAAATTGGGTTCTTATTCTCTCCCCCTAATTTTGGAAAAGTGCTTTCATCAAAATGACAATCTGCAAATCGTGCAATAAACATATCGCCAGTTAATGGCTCAAGATATTTAATTATTGAAGGGGAGTCATAGCCAACACTAATTCCTAATCTTCTTTGAGGACCCATTTTAGTCCTTTGTGGTGGAGCAATAGGCACATATATAGCGCAACCAAAAACTCTAAGATGAGAAATACTAGGCTCATGGCCAGAAGCTAATTGTAATGGAGAATAATCATGATAACTTACTGGTCTTAAACTTATAACAGATTCTGCATGTAATATTGCATAACCCCAAACTGTAGTAGGGAGATTTATTTGCAAAATTAGCGGTCGTGCAATTAATTGCAGACGTTTAATAAATGATTCTGCTAGATCATTTTGTGTATGAACATATGTTACAGGATGTTCAACTTTTATTCCAATCGACATACAATAATCATTAAATATTTTGGATGTAAATTCTCTAGCATTATCAAGACGAATTGATTTAATAGGATAATCGGGAAACTGTGCCCGTAATCTTATAATTTGAGCAAGTAACCTCGCAAATGCCATATTTCGTGAAGTTAATAAGCATACATATGACCACCTAGTTGAAGCGTCAATTAGAACCATAAAATATCTAAATGGTCCACATGGTGGATGAATTGGTCCACATATATGACATTGTATACGCTCTAAAAATGCTGGCGATTCTATTCCAACCTTACTTCTAGAATGCTTTATTATTAATTTTCCTTGCGAACAAGAGCATAAAATAATTCATTATTTTGAAGAAACTTCTGGTTCTTCAATGGATGCCCATGTGAATTTTCAATAATTTTTCTCGTCATTCTCGAACCAGGATGACCCAGTCGATCATGCCAAATTTTATAAGTATCTGAATCTATAAACTTCTGGTTTATAGTTAAATTGGCTTCAATCATACTAATATATGTGTAGTATAAGCCACATGAAAGAGTATAAAATTTTTCAAGTATACATTTCTTACTTGAAATTATTTTTGTAACATAAAGACATTCTTTATTGTCTTCGCTCACAGTTTCAATATGATATCCATTTCTACGAATATCTTTAAAACTTAATAAATTTATGTGGGAATATGGGAAAATAATGCATTATTTATAATAAGTTTTGTTCCCCTTTGTAATATAATACTAGCTCTTCCGGAGCCTTCAACCATTTTTGTTTGTCCCGATATTGTGGTAACAACAGTTTCACCCCTTTTAAAAGTATTAAAATATCTTGCCTCTTTGAGAATAGTATGGGTGGTGGCACTATCTACAATACATAAATTTGCTTCATTTTCTTTGAAGTCATATAATACCGGAAAAGAATTCATTTTCTTCATTGAAGAAACAAAAGATGCATTATTATTTATTCATAAATAAATATTGCATAAAAAGTATATTAAACAGCAATAATAAAAGCAAACCAATAATAACATAAAAATTATAATATATTAATTAAGCAAAATATATGAACTAATTATTCAAATTTTTCCTTGTCACTGGTGCTGGGTAACAAAAAATCATCCATCTCCATATGGGGGATATCAATAGGGTCATTAGTCGGGATATTATCATCCATTATAAAAATTGGTTTCTGGTTTCGCACAATTCTTGAGGGATACTTGATATAAGTTTACCAAATGTTTAGCGGTCCTACAAGTTCTTGACCAATGACCAGTCGAATCGCATCTATGGCATTTATTTTCATCATCTTGACTATTATTTCTTTTATCAAATCTTTCAATTTGATTATTCCTCTTCTGGTGGTTATTTATATTTTTCCACTTCGGGTGGAAATTCTTGTTATTATTATTATTAACATGTTTTCACTTCTGGTGGAAATTGTTATTATTATATCCTCTATCACGTCCATTACCACGACCTCTACCTCGACCAGGACCACGATCATTTCTGCGGCCGCGTCCATTAAAATTATTATGAATTATCGCATTCGCTTTAGGGAATGGATTTGTTCCGGTAGGTCATAATTCATTGTTTTTCAACAGGAGTTGATTTTTCTATTATGCTAGGAGAAAAGCAGTAGTTAGTTCACTATATTTCTTATAATCTTTTACTCTATATTGTTTCTGTAATACCATATTATTCAAATGAAAATTAGAATATGTCTTTTCCAGTAAATCCTCATCAGTTATTTCTTTTCCACATAATCTTAATGTGGATGTAATTTGAAAAAGTTTAGAATTGTATGCACTAACAGATTCAAAATCTTGAAGCCTTAAGTTTATCCATTCATACTTGGCATTTGGTAGAGATATTTTCTTAAGGTGTTCAATCCTCTCTTTTAATTGTCTCCTAAGATCTGCAGGATCTTTGATAGTCAAATATTCTGATTGAAGTGCTTCATCAAGATGACAGCGGAGAAAAACTAGAGCTATTGCCTTATAATGAGGTGTAATATTATTACTTTCAATAATAGTATTATTAAGACTCATTGATTCTAAATGCATTTCTGCATCCAGCACTCAAGTAAGATAATTTTTTCCTAATACATCAAGAGGAGTAAAGTCTAAACTTTTGATATTAGACATATTAATAAAATTATAGGTATAATATATATTTATAGAATATAAAATAATTATACCTTACTTTGGATTTATTTGGTGATATCCTTGATCGATAGAGCAAGCTCGTCCTGATAACGTGTTGGAAATTGACTATATATGCAAGGAAAATATAACTATAATAAAGAACGTAGAGAGAGAATTTGAGATAAACTTTTATTTCCTATATCTGAGGTATATCACGAATGAAGAAATTGAATTCCTATTTATAGAGAAATCCAACGGTAAAAACGGTAAATAAGTAAGAAATATATTACATCAAATATTAATGACGTGGATCTCACATCAATTATATATCAGCCGCCTGCATAGTAACAGGCGGCTGATACATCAATAATTCAACAAAAATCATATTTAGGACTATATATGAATTCCCATGTTTGTTCTTCTATTTCATTGTAAATTTATAATTATGAAGAATTATATTCAATTAAACTTAGCTTAATTGAATTACTTTTAGTTCGAGATAAAGGTGACTAAGTCTAACTAATTGGGCGTAGCTCAATTGGTACACCACTCAATGTTAGTGATGGAAGGTCCTAGGTTCAATACCTAGCCTCTTCAAAATTCTAAAAAAAAAAAGGTGACTAAGTCTAAGGCTATGAGTTCGTATTTGGAACTCTTCAACTAGTAATTATGCTAATTATATTTTAAATATCATAAATATCATTTAGTTACAACTGTTATAATGCTATGATTCAACCAATCTATTTACATGTTCAACCATTGGTCGAAAAATTTATTTTCAGTTTTTGTGAAAATTGAAATTATCAAATTGGCCAGATATATAACTTTTTCGTGGCTGAATCGATCAAACCAACCAATTTGTTTGTAACAACATTAATGAAAACAAAATTGATTTACCTTTTTATGTTTTATTTATAGTTTTGTGTTACTTGTTATTTCCAATAACTGCAAGTGATAAAATGATTATTGATGAATAATGTTGGGATAATAAATTGTTTACGTATAGGTGGCGAGCTAACAATATTGCTTAACCATTACAGAGATGACAACATACCCTGTATTTATTTCATAAATGTCATACTACAATCATTTTCTGGTTATTATAAACACTGGCTATGAATAACGATATTTTCATATAAAACACGTAGAACAGTTAAGCATCGTATTGGTTAACGAAACCTGGATTCTCCCGCTAGGGGAGCAAACATGCTCAACGCATGCACTTTATTATAAAAAAGGAAACTAACATATTTAGAAAATATATTTCATAAGATATTAAGCTTCTTTACATATTTATTTAGGGTGTGTTTGACTCACATCCATAAATTGAAAGGAAAATCTTTCTGATATATGTTTTCTTATTACAACTCGATGGAATAGAGTATGGAATGGAGTACTCCAAATTAGAGTATACTATATCTGACTCCAATTACTTTTCAAAAATTGAGTAAGGTTAACTTGCTCTGGGAGACAACTATAACTCAAAATTTAAATTACAGATTAATCCCAAATTATCTTATATTCCAAACAAACTAAACATGTTTTCATATCACAATAAAGACTTACATAACCTAAAAGTAATTTCATAATGAGATAAGTATGGAAATAAGATCCATTGAACATTAAAAGTAAATTGGATATAGAACCGATTAATCCCCCTATCCCCACATTAGTTTATACTTATCGTATACAAACCGATCTGTGTATGTGTATTAGCAATTGTATTCCACTTGTTGATATTGAACCTTTTCAGATTTTTTTAGATATCAAAAAGCTTTTTTATGCTTTATATATATCCATGCTAATTGAATTACTATACACTTCACTTATATCCATTCTTCATTTTCTTTCTTTGTGCATCATAATCAAATATTAGCCATGACTAACATTTCAATTCCAGTTTCAAAACTAGCATCACTTATTATGTTGATTGTGGTTTTAGTGGCTAATAGTCATATCTCGAGTTCCCGTCACCTTTGCAACCACATAATTGATCAAACAATGCAACTAACCAACAAGAGATTTGAGGTTTTTGTGCTCTTTTTATTTTATTTTTTTTATTAGTTCATATATAACTCCAGTTTCTACATATTTGATACTATAAATAAATTCTCTTATTGCTATATAAGTTAACTATGATAAATGTTTTGATTTCATTTTATTTAGATTAGATTGATGGTTGAGATTTGAAAATAAGGATGTAAAACTTTTTTCTGTTATAAAGGTGCAACTGAGGACCTATTTTTTTGCACATTTTGTCAATAAAGTACTTCGTTTGTTTGGTGAAAATTGTTTTTCTTTGTTAGAACTTAGAACATTTTCCATATAATATTATATATTTTTTAATTTTTCACTTTTTATAATGTAGAAAATTGTCAAATATGAATTCAGCAGTAGAATAATTACGATAAACGAGGAAAAGAAAACAAGGTAAACATCTATTGAATAATGGCGTAAGTTATGGTTAATTTATTTTTTTATAAAGTAAACATTATTTCACCGCTTATTATTATTGAATCAAAATATCATTCACACATCCAACTGAATGATTAAGTCAAAGTAATGATTACTTCAAGTAGTCATACAATATATCTCTAGCTCCCCAAAACAAATGAAGAATTTATATTGAGGGAAAAATTCGAAGCACCTTTAATGGCTATTTTTTTTTTACTTAATTCCGCTTTAGGACATATTATTCAGTTTAATAATAATTATTATAATATTATTATTATTTACAATAATAATTAAAAAAAATTATAATACTTATCATATTTAATCATTGATGTAATAATAATATTATTAGAATATATGGATGATAATAATTATCATTTATAACATTCAAATATTAATAATATTATTAAAATTTTAGTTAATCTTTGTCTGGAGTAAGGACTTACTTTATAAAATAATTTGGGACAAATATCATAAATAATGGAAATTAATTATAAAATATACATGGAAAAAGTACATAACTGTACCAAAGCTCAACAATAATTTTCATTAGAAGTTTGGTCAATAACACAAGTGTCCAATTCCACAAGCTTCAACAACATAAATACGTTCCACAAGCCTCAGACAACATAAATACATTCATCTCCAACAGCTCATGCACGAGACATGTTTTTTTAATTTTCTTTTCTTATTTTGCATTTATCTCTGCCGCTTTAGACTTTTTTATTCGTCTCATTTTTATCTTCGAAATGTCATCCATTGTGATATATTTTTTTCTAAACTTTTCGTCACCTGATAAAATGTTGGTATTTTGCTGGTATTTTTCTGGTTTTGCTAGTATTTTGCTGGTATGAGGTGGTTTTTATTTGATTTCTTTCATAAAATAGACGCTTGTGTTTGGGTTCTTCACACCTTGTATAATGCTGATATAATGATGATATAAAGTGATTTTTGTTTGATTTCTTCCATAAAATAGATGCTTATGTTTAGTTTAATTTTTCACACCTGGTAAAATAATAGTATAAAGTGGTTTTTGTTTAATTTCTTTCATAAAATAGATGCTTATGTTTGGGTTCTTCACACCTTGTATAATGCTTGTATAATGATGATATAAAGTGGTTTTTGTTTAGTTTCTTTCATAAAATATATGCTTATGTTTAATTTAATTTTTCACACATGGTAAAATGCTGGTATGAAGTGGTTTTGTTTGATTTCTTTCACAAAATAGATGTTTATATTTGGGTTCTTCACACCTTATATAACTCTTATATAATGATGATATAAAGCGCTTTTTTTTTGTTTCTTGCATAAAATATATGGTTATGTTTAGTTCAATTTTTAACACCTAGTAAAATACTGGTATAAAGTAGTTTTTCTTTGATTTCTTTCATAAAACAAATGCTTATGTTTGGGTTCTTCACATCTTGTATAATGCTAGTATAATGATGATATAAAGCTGGTTTTTCACACCTTGTATAATGCTGTTAAAATGCTGGTATAATGCTTGTATCATCTGTTACATATCTTCAAAAATAAA
The DNA here is from genome assembly GCA_947683365.1 of Euphorbia pulcherrima. NCBI lineage: Eukaryota > Viridiplantae > Streptophyta > Magnoliopsida > Malpighiales > Euphorbiaceae > Euphorbia > Euphorbia pulcherrima. Next base: position 77,633,380 of record CANTUS010000014.1, read on the forward strand.
AACTCAAAAAAGGTATATCATCATGCATCTACTTTCAAAGATAAAAATGAGACGAACAAAAAACTAGAGCGGCGCATCAAAAAAATCAACAGTTTACGAGATAAATGCAAAATAAAGTAATAAAATACATAAATGAAGAATGAATTGTGTTTTTGGGCGCAAGAAAGAGGAATGTAAAGGTTGAGAAGAGAAAGTTTAAAAAATTCCACAATAGTTATTTATGAAAGTAGAAGGCAAAGAGTTAAATATTTTACCCAACCCCTATATTCCTTACAATTTTCCAATAGACTTCCTTTCAAAATATTTCTAAACATCATTAATACAAGTGACAATGATCTTTCTTTTAATTTCTTTGATTTTTTTTTACATTTATCTCAAACTGTTCATTTCTTCGACATATTGTTTTAGAGTTTTTTGTTCGTCTCTTTTTTTATCTTTGAAAAGACATCCACTGTGATATTTTTTCAATTTTTTTGAACTGTCTTATATCTAAAAGATATCTAATAGAAGTCCAATAGAAATCAGTAAAACTAGAAGACTTTGGATTCAAAACACTAGATAGATTTTTAATAGATCATAACTTTAAAATAGACTTTTATAAATGTCTAAATATCAACTTCAAACTAGATTTTCTAATAGAAATCTAGTAGATGTCCTATAGATTTTCAATAGATGTCTAGTACACTACAAGAAATCAAGCTTTTTGTGACAACAAATGTTGTCATAAAAAGCAAGAAGTTGTCACATATAACATTATGTGACAATAATAATTCATCACAATATCGTCGCTAATAACTCCGTTGCAGATAATATTTCATCAAAATATTGTCACAATAGTGAAGTATTTTTGTGACAACATTTTTATGTGACAACATTTGGTGTAACTGAAAAGAAAAAATTGTCGTCACAAATAAACTATATCACATATAATACGTCAAAATAATTTAAAACTACGTGACAACATAAAAAAATTGTCACACAAGAAATTATTTGTGACAATAAAGTTGTAATAATATTTTTATTAGTTACAACTTTTATTATCACTGAAAAGAAAACCCCTTGTCAGAAATAATATTTTTGACACATATTATAATATTTGTTATAATAATTAATGTCACAAAGTTTTTAAGTTGTCACACAAGCCTATACGTGACAAAAAAAATTATCACAAAGATATCGTCGCTAATAACTCCATTGCAGAAAATATTTCCAAATGTGTTATCACAAAAGTCGCAATTTTAGTGACAATAATTTTCATGTCACAAAATTTATTGTCACAAATAGAGTGAACTGTCATATTATACTACAAAATTACTCAAAATGCATGACAACTTTTATTAGTCATCACAAAATACTGTTTGTGGCAACTTTTATTATCACATAATATATAATGACAATATTTTACATCAGTTACAATTTTTTTCATGTTGCTCTTTGTCTGTAGTTACAACATTAACTTGTTACATTAAATATTTGTGACAATTTTGAATTGAAGAGAACTTAATTTATAATATTATTTTTGACAAATCTGAAAAAATAATAATTAAAGAAGAAACTTTCAATTGATGAGTATAAAGGTACCAAGAAAAAATGCAGCATCTGATAAGTTTTTCAACTGTGT